>OU452257.1:10000000-14800000 GCA_911728495.1 Furcula furcula | reverse complement strand
ATACCGAAATTAGATACCTTCTAGTTAAGTAGGCACATTATTTCTGTTGAAAATAATTTAATTATAGAATATATTCTTTTTTTTATGAAAACAAAAGACATACTTTTTTATATGTTAGTATTATATACACAAATAGGTAAGTAGGTAATCTTCATGTCGATGTCGATTTTTTTAGTGCATCGTTTGTCATAATACATTAAACAAAAAAAAAAATATAATTTGTACGTGGTACGTTTTTAAACATAACTTACAAGTCCTGCTCCGATAATTAACAAAATCTGTAGCGTTTATGTTGTGATGTTTGTGTGGAATAGGTACTTACCTAACTATATACCTATACTGTGTGTTTTGTTTTAACTACCATCTACCGATAGTAGTTAAAACCAAACACACGAAGTACAGGAAATATCGCTTGAGGAAATCTATTGAGGAAGATTCTTTTCCTTATAACTTGTAGCTCGAAAAGAGGTCACATGTCGCACGCAAGTGTCACTTTCGATGTGATATGTGTCTGATATGCGTGGCTTTGTTGATGGCTGTTGGGGTGATGACATTATTATAATATCTTTGGGTCACACCTTTTGGGCTAGGCAAGGTTTTGGTAGATACCTAAAAGGAATTTGGCCTTACCACACCTTTTCTTTTGCCTCTTGCAATTTTACTCTAATCCAGTCTATCTAAAGGTAGTCTGTAAGAGAATCGCCGTATGCGATAAGTCCGCCCATTGTACTTTATTTTTTACTAGCTGACCCACGCAGCTCCGCCCGCGCTGTGTTTACGTTAACTAAACTTTTAATAACAGACACTCGCATCGAATACATAACCTCCTTTTTTATAGTCGGTTAAAAACTGGGACCCACTTTTTACTTGCTCTCCGAAGCACGGACCCGTTTAGTTCAAATGGCGTTAAACGGTCACCCATCTATTTAATGACCTTACCTAACGTTGCTTAACCCGATCGATTACAAAACCTTGATAACAACTCTCTATGAGTGTTCCCTTACTAATATTTATTATAATTATGAAGAAAAATTGATAAAATCGGACCAAGCGTATAACCAAGTACCCATTTTGACTTTAATCCCCTCTCCCAAGGGAACCGTGCTGAATGTGGGGATAAAAAGTATCCTATGTCCTACCTCGGAGTAATAACTCAAATCATGCCAAGTTTCGTTTCAATCCATCCAGTAGTTTCGGCGTGATGCTCAGCCGAGATACAGACAGACAGACAGACAGACAGACAAAAATAACAAAAAAAAAAACATTTTTGGCTTTAGTATCGATTATAGAATGCCCTCCAAACATAATTTTCAAAATATCTTCAATGTACAGAATTGGACCTGTTACAGTTTTATTATAAGTACTTATAGATTAGGTACTGTTTCTGTAGAATATATATTTCTTTGTTATGGTGTATGTACAATAAAGAGTTAATAAATAAAATCAACTTTTTCAAAGTAAGTAGATATTAATTTTACTAGTAAATACTATTAGTCATATTAATGGGTGGGTACGAGTCATTCGTCCGTTCTCTCATTACGTCTTATCGTTCTCATTAACATTTTTTTGTGGGTTTCAGGTAAATATGTGATGTTTCTATTATGTAAAGTTGACGGTGTACATACCTACTTTACGTGTGTTTGAAGAAATATCAGCCTACATTTTTTTTATTTTATTGCATTTGTACTTGTACATTATTTTGATCAATGATCCAACAGGATCATTGATCAAAATAATGTAGATATAAATTTAAAAATGAAAAAACTTACTCCGACTGCTATTATCAGACCCTGATAAGTATATTATGTCTAACTGCTCGTCAAGATTTAACCATAGATTTATAATTCGGTGGGTCCTATATTTAATGGAGCCGAGTTCCTGTTGCCACCTTCCTGCTTGCTCCCATCACCAGTATGGTGATCAACATTTTTCTACCTACTACTCGCAGCAACCTATCCAACGAGCCCAAACTCGTTGGGTCTACGTTTATTGGTGCAGAGATCCCGTGACCATCTTCTTGCTCCATCATCAGACCCTGGTCACCATTTTTCTAACAACTACTCGTCGAGACCTACCTAACGAGACCAAACTCGTTGGGTCTACGTTTATTGGTGCAGAGATCCCGTGACCATCTTCCTGCTCCATCATCAGACCCCGGTCACCATTTTTCTAAGAACTACTCGTCGAGACCTACCTAACGAGCCCAAACTCGTTGGGTCTACGTTTATTGGTGCAGAGATCCCGTGACCATCGTCCTACTCCATCATCAGACCCTGGTCACTATTTTTTTAGCAACTACTTTTCGATCCCTACCTAACGACCCCAAACTCGTTGGGTCTACGTTTATTGGTGCTGAGATCCCGAGACCACCTTCCTGCTCCATCATCAGACCCTAATCACCATTTTTCTAGCAACTACTCGTCGAGACTTACCTAACGAGCCCAAACTCGGTAGGTCTAAGTTCATAGGTGCTGAGATCCCGTGACCACCTTCCTGCTCCATCATCAGACCCCGGTCACCATTTTTCTAACAACTAATCGTCGAGACCTACCCAACGAGCCCAAACTCGTTGGGTCTACGTTTATTGGTGCAGAGATCCCGTGACCATCTTCCTGCTCCATCATCAGACCCTGGTCACTATTTTTTTAGCAACTACTCGTCGATCTCTACCTAACGACCCCAAACTCGTTGGGTCTACGTTTATTGGTGCTGAGATCCCGAGACCACCTTCCTGCTCCATCATCAGACCCTAATCACCATTTTTCTAGCAACTACTCGTCGAGACCTACCTAACAAGCCCAAACTCGGTGGGTCTACGTTTATTGGTGCTGAGATCCCGTACCCACCATCCTGCTCTAAAAACCGCATTCAAATCCGTTCACTGGTTGGACCGCTACGTATACAGACAGACAGACAGACAGACAGACAGACTTCCGGACATAGGCGTCAAACTTATAACTCCCCTCGTTTTTGGTCGGGGGTTAAAAAGAAGGTGTAAATGAGTAGCTACATAGTCCGATTTTCCCCTTCTTTAGAAACATAATTGAATGGTATTCTATGGTATTATTGGTAAGGAAATAATTCAGGCATATAAAATTTTAATTACGGGAGCACGAGGGTCGGATTCATAGCCTGAGGTAGGTACCTAATATATCGTATAAAATTTCACTGACAGATATATCCGCAGGGGCTCTTAGATTTCGATTACACAACAGATTGATTCTGAGATACTTATTTGTTTCCACAACTTTATTCCTTTCAAAATTCCACCTCAAAGTCGGTTAAAAGTAGGTAAAATCTTTGAATATTGTGTCGGTCGGACTCGGTCGGTGTGATATCAGAGATCTATGGGTGAGTAAGTACTGTGGAATGCCACTGCCCACGAATCCTCGCTAGATAGATAACACTTATACAATGAAGTTTTATTAGTTGTGGGCGACATGCGTTTGCAGAAATTTATATGGACTTAAGAAACTGAACATACGAGTACTTATAATATCAAGATAGCGCAATGCACGCCCATCCATCAGCAGGCTTTTACAGCGTTCTATCAAGCTAACAAGGTAGCATTAAAAATATAAATATTTATGCGCACTCGTAAATACACACATCAAAAGTGTCTAGGGATCAACATATATTTTTGCAATAACTTTTCTCCTGATTGATATTAATTAAAATTTTCTTTAAGGATTCATCAAATAAAGTGTTTTCGTTTGTCACAGTAACGATAAACCAAGTCACCTTTGCATTAATAAAGAAATTTGCCATTTTCCTAATAAAGGGATTTTTGACATTTGAACCACTAACACAAAAGTTCGAAAAAAAGACTGAAATAACAGTTTTCTTTAAAATTTTATTGGGTAACTTAAACAATTAATAATCCGTGTTTCTACCGCGAACACTAACAACACAAGAACATCGGTTTGGCATACTCAAAATGAGTTCATCCAAATCACGCTGTGGAATGGCCGCCCATGTTCGTTGCAACAACAAAATAAGGTCTTCTTGCGACTGGATACCCTCCATATTCGGCAGAGCTCTTCTCTGTAGCATATCCCATGCATGCTCAATCGGGTTCAAGTCTGGCGACTGAGCAGGCCAGGGCAGGACATTGATGTTAGCTGCGGCGAGAGTCTGTCTTACAACTCTTGCGGTGTGCGGTCGTGCATTATCATGCATTAACTGAAATAAGGGACCGATTTGCACTTGTAGAGGAACGATGACGTCTGATACAATCGTCTCAGCATAAATTTGAGCGTTGAGGTTGCCTCTGATCCAAATCAACTCAGTTCTTCCGCCGATCCAAATACCCGCCCATACCATGATGGTTCCACCACTATAAGGATGGACTTCCTGGCAGGATTTTAATCGCTGTTGGCGTCCAGGGGTTCTCCAGTGTCGTATACGTCTTGTATCCGGTCTCATACCAAAACGAGACTCATCAGAAAAGCACACGAAACGCCATTGTTCTTCTGCCCAATTTCTGTGTTCAAGAGCCCATTGATATCGAATCCTACGATTGTGCATTGCTATAGGTGGTACCCGTAGCGGTCTTCGGGAATGAAGGTTCACTTCATGCAAGCGGTTTCTGACTGTTTGGTCGCTAATTAAGTTCCCTGAAGAGTGATGAAGCCTCACGGCTAACATCATGGCAGTTATTGTTGGAGCTCTTCGAGTTAAGATTTGAATATATCGGTCTTGTCTCCGTGTGGTGCAGCGATACCGTCCTCCATGGCGCTCAGCCACGGTACCAGTGCTTCGGTAACGTGTCCAAAGTCGACTGATAACACTCTGACTTGTATTCAGAGCTAAAGCCACAGTACGTTGCCGGGAACCAGCTTCTATCATTCCCACGGCTCTGAGCATTTCTTCCCTGCTTAAATGACGTCGCCGCTCCATAATAACGTTGGTTTTAATCAGTAGTAGGGAAACAGTAGCACTAATAATGTCTTCAATGCGTTGTATGTTTTTATAGGGAAAATATTGACAGCTGATTTTCATCTTTTACTCGAATTTGAGTCACAGTTCCTGATTCAAATTATGAAATGCACCAAAAAGGATCCATATAAATTTATAAAATCATAAATTTATTACAAAGCCACATCTCAATCTCAAGAAATCCGCTTAAAAATGCTTGATCCCTAGACACTTTTGATGTGTGTATCTATTGCAATTAGGCATTACTGTTGTGGTGCACGTGTAGGTATTCTTTTTCTGAATTAAAACTTATTCAGTAATTTTACTAAATATCTTTATTATGGATGATTCTCAGTATGCTACTACCATTGATCTTTGTTCCATGGAACTAGTGAGGCTATTTATTCTCAGCAGTTCCATTGTCCGCAACAATTTACAAAAAAAAACTAAATATTTACATAATGATTTCTGATATTTACGCAAATAAGTACTACACTTTGAAATGAAACTAATTTTACGACCACAAGATACTGTAAGCTCTTGGTGCGTAGATCGGACCAAAAGTAATAATTAGAAGGCCTGAGGGTACCCTAAGACAACTATGACGTATGGACAGCTACCACCTCAGTCCGTGACCATGAATGCTGTAAAGTATTCGAAACGTCGGGTAATTAAAATCAGAAATTAACCGCGATATAATCCGTAAAATTAGTTTCATTTCAATGAATATTTACTGATTATTTACAACTGTACTAGTGAAAAACTTCCTCTAAGTTGTTGCCGCACTGGGAGGGAAGGGTACCTAATAGACTGGCGGTGCCTCTTTGTATGGCCAAGCTTATACGTTGGCAGAAAAAGCTACCAGCCCTGTGCACGGTCCCCTGAGACTTCGATAAGTTTGGATGAAATTTCGTTCACCAAACCGTGCGTTTCATGAGACCAAGACCCATGGTCTCCACCACAAAGGGCGCAAATATATAGCTGGAATCCAGGGCTGCATACTTGCGCCGCTTTGCAGCACTAGCTAGTAATTACTAGCTGAATTATTGAATTTCCAATTCGGGTAATTACCCGACTACGGAACGGAGGGAGGGTTATGATTTTAACAAGAATGTAGGTATGTATGTATGTATGTTCATCTGTTCCCGCATATCACAAAATATAGGCATATCTTCTAATCTACTTAACATAATTTGACAAGTAGGGTGTCGTTAGAAGCGTCTTGATTGTACGCTGGTTATAAGAAACACCAAAAAAGGGACCCCTTTTTTACCTTTTAGGTATGGAACCCTAAAAAGTAGGCATATATAGCGTGTAATGTATTACATCTTACTTTTTAGGGTACTATAGTAGTAGTAGTTAAAAAGTAGCCATTGTACTTATGTAATACGTACCGCTTAAGTAGGTACCTATGTAAAACTACATAAAAATATTGAAGTCAACAAAACGCGAAAGTAGGCAACGTGTGACGAAATCACTTAAAATAATGAACATTTGCGCTGATCTAAGTATTTAATATTTGAATTAGAAAGTTGCGTGATGAACTACGATACGTCAACCCATCAAAAATTTTAATTTGTCAGCCTAGGTACTATTAAATGACCCAAAATAATGTTCCAGGAAGTTCCAGACACCATTTCTAGCCGAATTCGCAACGACACAAAATAATATGAAGGTGGTGCAGCTTCACAGGTTAACACTTTGCTTAGGTTGAACTTGGAAGGAACTACTTTAACAATGCGGAGGTCGCAGTTTCGAATTCATCCTCATTGGTTAGGACAATACTATTGTTTAAAAATTAAGAAGATCTAAGCGTGGACATGTAAATCGTTGGTACAGCGTCAGCAGTTTAGTGCCTCATCTCTCTCTGCAGGCCTATTATTTTTTTTTTGACGCGGGGAAATCTTCGAAAGATCCCCGGGAGCTGTGGGGCTCGACCGGGGTATGTGGATTCTTACCCACTAAAACCCCCGCGGCTGTCGCATCGGCACATGAGAGGGGGAGATCCCAGGGCTCTCCGGTGGGATCTGCACCAGGGGCCCCTCAGTGCCTTGCCTTTGAGCCCGCCGCCGGGGGGCGCATTGTAGCCCCCCGGGAACCTGTCACGGTGCTCACGGGGACGGGGGTCGCAACCCCGCCGCCGTCCTCCTCGGAGTCGCCGCCGTACTCAATAGACGCTCAAAGGGCCCACACCCCGAGCGTCCAGCGACTCCGAAGCTCCCTGCAGGCCTAGCACGACTTGCAATCTTGACAGATCGGTATGGAGCATGACGTAGTTTTCAACACCAAAACGTGAATTCTCCGTACAAAAATGTGAAATACTACGTCATAGTGACGTCATACTCACACTTGTCTGTCAAGATTAGCACATCGCACGGAAAAAAAAAATTAGTTGCAGCTACTAAATTTTAGGTGATATTGCAAATTTTCTTACGAACTATAGGGACAGCGAAGTTTGTAGCAGTCGTTGCAAAGTGTTTTTAGCTACCAGAATTTAGCCAAGGTAGCGAATTATTTTAGTTAAAATTACTACATGTCATAGCTAAAATTAGCGGTAGCGGCGAATATTATTTGCTATATTTAGCTGTGGCTGCGAATTGTTTTTGTGACTCTACCAAAGGATTTTAGTTGAGATACCAAATAAATTTATGAGTGTCAGCTAATATAATTCGTAGTATTGTAGGTTTGTTTTAGCAGTATTAGCTAAGTTAATTTGTTACTGTATCATATCACCTTAGCTGCAATTGCCAGTATGTTAGCTGTGGCTACGAATTGTGTTTGTAACCCCACCGAAAGATTTTAGTTGCGACACCAAATACATTTAACAGTGTCAGCTAAAATAATTAGTAGTATGATAGGTTTGTTTTAGCAGCATTAGCTAACTTAATTTGTTACTGTATCGTATAACCTTAGCTGCAATTGACAATGTGTTAGCTGTGGCTACGAATTGTGTTTGTGACTCCACCCAAGGATTTTAGTTGCGACACCAAATACATTTATGAGTGTCAGCTAATATAATTAGTAGTATGATAGGTTTGTTTTAGCAGCATTAGCTAACTTAATTTGTTACTGTATCGTATCATCTTAGCTGTAATTGCCAATGTGTTAGCTGTGGCTACGAATTGTGTTTGTGACTCCACCAAAGGATTTTAGTTGCGATACCAAATAAATTTATGAGTGTCAGCTAATATAATTCGTAGTATTGTAGGTTTGTTTTAGCAGTATTAGCTAAGTTAATTTGATACTGTATCGTATCACCTTAGCTGCAATTGCCAATATGTTAGCTGTGGCTACGAATTGTGTTTGTGACTCCACCCAAGGATTTTAGTTGCGACACCAAATACATTTATGAGTGTCAGCTAATATAATTAGTAGTATGATAGGTTTGTTTTAGCAGCATTAGCTAACTTAATTTGTTACTGTATCGTATCATCTTAGCTGTAATTGCCAATGTGTTAGCTGTGGCTACGAATTGTGTTTGTGACTCCACCAAAGGATTTTAGTTGCGACACCAATTAAATTTATGTGTGTCAGCTAATATAATTCGTAGTATGATAGGTTTGTTTTAGCAGTATTAGCTAAGTTAATTTGATACTGTATCGTATCACCTTAGCTGCAATTGACAATGTTTTAGCTGTGGCTACGAATTGTGTTTGTGACTACACATAATGATTTTAGTTGCGATATCTAATTAATTTATGAGAGGTAGCTAATATAATTCGTAGTAGCATGTAAAGTAATTTTAACAGTACAAGCAAAGTTAATTTGATACTGTATAGTATTAATGCAGCTACAATTCCTACGATGACATGAATATAATATGATAAAAAAATATATCACAAAATATGAATTAACACTATCTCATGTTGCTAGAAGTATGTTTGATACGATAGATTGTCTTTACAAACTTGATGGCAACAAAACAAATCTTCAGAAGACGAATAATGAGATCATTTACATATTTAATTAAAGCAATTTAACATCTTTAACTTTTAAAAAGAATGTGTAAATGGTTACCGGTTACATAGCTTTAAATATGTTACGGTTATGTTATTCGTTTTCTAATAAATTGTTATGTTGTTGCCATCAAGTGCGTAAATACATTTTTTTTTGTATTGAAATACTTATAGCAACTCAGGATTATTTGATATTTTGTGATACTTTATTTATCATATTCTATTCATGTCATCATATCAATTGTAGCTACGATGATACGATACAGTATCATATTAACTTTGCCTCGACTGCTAAAATTATTTTCCATGTTACTACGGATTATATTAGATACCTCTCATAAATTTATTAGATATTGCAACTATAATCCTTAGGTTTAGTCACAAACACAATTTGTAGCCATAGCTAAAATACTGTCAGTTCTAGCTAAGGTGAAACGATACAGAATCAAATTAACTTAGCTTCAACAGCTAAAATGACCTTCCATGCTACTATACATTAGCTTTTTCAAATAAATGTAATACATAACTGAAACGAAATCCTTAGGTGAGCTAACAAACACAACTAACATTTACACTTAAAACACTGTCAAGTGCAGCTACAGTGATACGATATAGTAATAAATTACCTTAGTTACTAGGTACTGCTTAAACTACCTAACATGCTACGAATTATGATAAATTAATCACCATTCTCAATTGTTACATGAAGTCAATACAAAACAAAATTAAAGAAAGTATCTATTTATTGAAATCACAAAAAAGTTACTCCTAAAACAAACATTAGTTTGGATAATTGAAAAGAAAAGTTATATACATAATATTTTTTACTAACAATTTTATGTAACACTGGTATAAGACAGTAATTCCAACATATCAACTTTTATAAGTACAAGTGCTAACTAACTTGATCATAAAATCACTATCTGATAAAGTGACAATAAGGGCAAAATCAATTACATTTTTTTTTCAATACGGAACTTCTTTGCAACATTAAGCTTATATATTAATTTAAAATATGCAATACTTAACCCCCTATTAGGGTAAATGCACATGATCTGCATTTAAACTGCAAGCTAGTTATACAATTGCAGTTTTGGTGCAGTTGAAATAACTACATCGAAACTGTTGACCGACTATCCCACTGTCCGTATAGTGAGATAAGTCAACTGCACTAATACCCCGACTAAACCACAATTCTGCAGCTAACTTGCAGCATATACAAATTGAGACTAACAATAATTTATAGCCTATACATTATACTTAATATAAATAACGATTACACATAAGGGTACAAAAACACTTATACACTACTACAGGGAGTATTGGAAAACGTTGGCAATATTTTAACCTTTGCTTCTACATAGCATTAAAATGATAATAGGTACAAAATTTAATGAATCACTACAGATAAATTCTCGTATTTCAGAATGATAGTCATCATATTTTATACGCAAGTTCTCACAAAAATCCCTGACATTTATTTTAATTAAACGTTTTTATTTTTAAAATGATTAATAATAATAATAAAAATACTCTTTATTGTACACCAAAAGTTACATGTAAATTGAACAATGCGTTGAAGATGTCAATGTACAAAGACGGCCTTATCGCTAAAAAGCAATCTCTTCCAGGCAACCTAACTAGAAAATGAGAGAGAGAAACATAATGGGCAGTTGATGGTGCACTTCAATAAAAATTAATTTTACTATGGATCATTGTGCTATGGATGTAATTCACATGCAGAAGCATAGTCTTAAATATTGCCGATGATTTAAAATCCATCTTGTATACAACATCGATACACTAGGCATACATATAATATGTATTTACTAGAACCTTTACAGAATATGGTTATAATATAAATACTGAGTAAAATCATATAATATGGGATTCATAAATCAGTACCACTTACAAAATACATACACAATATTTGCTGGGCTCGTCTCCATGCAGTTGCATTTCAGCATCAGTAGAGAAATTTTTAAAATCGATTTCCAGCTGTGGACAAATAAAAAAAAATGAATGATATAGATTGGGTAAGTATTATTTGATATAATTACAAAATCTCTAATATTTACAAGATATAATAACTGAATCTATAATTTTATTTCATATCAGTTGCTATAATAAACGATTGATATAATTTTAAAATAACTATTTTTATTAAGCATAACATACATTGATTACAAAACCATTTGATATCATTTACAAGATATAAAACCTATTTAGCCTAATATAATAATAAAAATAAAATAATATCATGTTTTTTTGTAATTTCGCGAGCCCTGCTTTGCGGGGCTCCTAATTCTGGGTGGTCATAAGACAATAACCACGAAGGCTAAGGCGGGAGCTCCGCTTCTAGCCTAACATATCCGAGTCGGATTGCTCTGAATCGAGGTGTTAACTATGGTGGTATAAATATACATTTTAAACTATAGACCTAATGATTTTCGATTAGATAAACATTACATTATACGAAATACGTTTTAGAATATATAAAAGTTATATGTAAAGAAATTATAGCAACAGTTGGTATATCTCACGTTTATTAGATCTTGTGAACGTTATTGAAATGGACCAAATAAATTTATATGAAATGGGACGCACCCATATAGATTTATTACGAACGTTTTAACTAACTTCTACGAAAGAAGTTAGTTAAAACGTTCGTAATAAATTGTTACTTACCAATCTATCGTCCATGTATTTGTGGATTTCCATTAATCCTTTAGGCATTGATAATCTTTTTGATGTCGTGCATTCCCAGTTCTCAAGGACAACATTTACCGTTTCTGTATTTTGAAGCCAGCTTCATAATAAATAATAGGCTTATTGTTTCTATGGGCCATAGTTGCCTGCAATAAAGGTTTTATTATTATTTTTAATTTTTGGTTACTCGGGCTTTTACACCCGGACTTTTAAAAAGCTTGCATGGGGACGAATCCAACACATAGGCCTGTTAGGACAAATTAATGAAATGGAACATACCTGCCAGAATCAACTGCTGGAAATAAGATATAAACAGCAGTTGACTCTGGCAGGTGTAGGGACTATTGAAGTATATGGAAAGATTTCTTGATTTCCTTAAGTGGGCATTTGGTGGACTGAACACTGGGCTATTGTAAAAGGCCGGGGTCATTTGCCATAATTAGTAGATACACTAATTATATTTTGTCAAGCGGTGACTTGCCACCAACTAGATGGGATCTTCATATGGCCGTCAGAAGACGACGGAGTGCAACACCGGTGTGGGTGGCTCAGGTGTCGAGAGGTGTGCTGCGCTTTCTCCGAAGTTACTCGCGGCATTATGCCCTTTAACACTTCCACCCCTGGAGCATATAGCTTTAACAGCTCCTCTCTGGACTATCCAATTAAGGCTAGCCAGAGCTGAGAGTCCTGCGTGCCTCTTCGGTTTCCACTCGGCCGACGAAGTCACGCCGAGGTGGGGGCCCTGACCGACTCTCTAGAGCACTCGGGTCCGTGGTGACATTACGCACCAACAGCTCGCCACAAGCTTATGTAAAATGGAAGATACCTTTTTTTTGACGTGGGGGAAATCTTCGAAAGATCCCCGGGAGCTGTGGGGCTCGATCGGGGTATGTGGGATTCTTACCCACTAAAACCCGTGCGCCGGATCTGCACCAAGGACCCCTCAGTGCCTTGCCTTTGAGCCCGCCAACGGGGGGTGCATTATAGCCCGCCGGGAACCAGTCACGGTGCTCACGGGGACGGGGGTCGCAACCCCGCCGCTGTCCTCCTCGGAGTCGCCGCCGTAATCAATGAACGTTCTAAGGGTTCCACACCCCGAACGTCCAGCGACTCCGAAGAGCTTATGTAAAATGGAAGGTTTAGTATAAGTGGCCGAAAAATTATTTGTGAAATATTAGCACATTTTCATATAATAAGGCATATGTAGGACTGCTATTCTGTTCAATTAATTGCAGGCAATTATAATTTATTATATTGTACTAACCTTTGAATGTATCAATGACGGGTTGGTCATAAACCCAGATTTCCAATAATTTTGTAACATCCTCCCTTGCACAATAACTTCACCGTCTATCACACAGAACACTATTACTCAATAGGTCTATCACCTCAGCTTATCATCACAGATCATGACTATGAAGTATGATCACGCGTCTGTCAGCATTCGAAAAACTAACTACCAAGCAATGTTGCCAGTGCTGTCAAAAAAATACAGATGAAACTTTTCTATTAAAAATGTAATTTCTATCAAATAATATATTTAACATTTTAACATTAAAATGTAAAAAATAAAGGTTAGTAATGTACATGCGGAAATCGACATCAAGCCAGGACCGGGTGATAGGCTAAGTCATAACTGTTAACAAAAATATATGAAAAAAATCTTTATTAAGAACTAGCTGTACCCGCGGCTTCACACGCAGCCAGTAGGTAGGTAATTTTCGCGTTATACTCATAAAATCAAACTCGATATAACACGATCCATCTCCATTGAACTTGATCACCTTCGGTCCGATTCGATCCGACCCTTTTATTTTTCGCGGGGAAACCTTCAAAAGGTCTTCGGGACCTGTGGAGGTCAACCAGGGTATGTGGGATTCTTACCCACTAAAGCCCACGAGGTTGTTGCATTGGCACATGAGTGGGGACACCAAAGTTCTCCGTTGGAATCTGCACCAGTGTGATCAGTGCCTTGCATTTTAGCGTTCACGGTGTCAAGGTGCTCACATGGATGGGGGTCACAACACCGCTGCCGTCCTCCTAAGAGTCGCCACCGTACTGGATGGACATCCTAAGTAAGGGCTACACCCCGAACGTCCAGCGACTCCGAAGGAACTCAATCCGACTCCATCCAACCCAGTCTGACCACCCGATTCGACTCGATCGATTTACATAAATTATATCAAAATCATCCTATATATTTTGCGCGTTACCCTTATATTTTGATGCCCCGTCCTGCAGGAACCCTTCAATTTTTCGGGATAAAGAGTCTCTTAGTTAAGCGGTCAGCGGGGCACCACTTACTTTGCAAACCGGAGGTCACGGGTTCCATTCCCGCAGGGAGCAACAACTTTGTGTAGGTAAATGTTTCTTACTGGTTAGGACAATGACGGATCTTTTTGTCTAGAAAGTAAGATGATCCATACGTCGGATAGGCACTGAGGGCCTTGGATGACATTATTATTATTATGATGACAGCTACGATGGCGATTACGTGTTACATTACCTAAATTCATTTTTCCATTTTACTACTAAGTACCCGTACATCCGTAAATCTATTGTTCAAGTAACCCTGATCTTGTTTGTAAGCTGTCTACACGATAAGTGTCAAGCTGCATATCGTGATCTACTTGCTTTTTGTTCTCGCGGGGGACACATGCAATAGGTCCCGGGATCTATGGGGTCAACCGGGGTATGTGGGATTCTTACCCACGGCTGGCGCATCGGCACATGAGACGGGAGGCGTGGACGCTCCGGTGGGATCTGCACCAGAAAACTGAGGGTTTTCTGGTCTTGCCTTTAAGCCCGCCGCCGGAGACACTTTTTACATCCACCAAGCAAGCTGCCGTACTTGTTAGACATCTAGGGCCACACACCTCAAACTTTCTGAAGGAGCTTTATTCTTATATATTGAAGAATGTTATTGTGGTAAAGTGGTCAATAACATCTTATATTTTTTTATTAAGTACTAGCTGACCCACGCAGCTCCGCTCGCGTTGTGTTTACGTTTACTAAACTTTCAATAATATACATTCTCATAGAAAACAAAACCTCCTTTTTTAAAGTCGGTTAAAAACTTGGACTCACTTTGTGCTTGCCCTCCGAAGCACGGAAACGTTTAGTTCAAATGGCATTAAACGGTCACCCATCTATTTAATGACCTTACCTAACGTTGCTTAACCTGATCGATTTCCAAACATTGTTAACAACTGTCTATGAGTGTTCCCTTACAAATATTTATTATAATTATAAAGAAAAAATGATAAAATCGGACCAAGCGTATAACCAAGTACCCATTTTGACTTTAATCCCCTCTCCCAAAAGAACCGTGCTAGATTACGGGTAAAAAGTATCCTATGTCCTACCTCGTAGTAAGATCTCAAATCATGCCAAGTTTCGTTTCAATCCATCCAGTAGTTTCGGCGTGATGCTCAGCCGAGATACAGACAGACAGACAGACAGACAAAAATTAAAAAAAATACATTTTCGGCCTCAGTATCAGTTATAGAATGCCCTTCAAATATAATTTTCAAAATATCTTCAATGTACAGAATTGGACCTGTTACAGTTTTATTATAAGTATAGAGTATAGACTATCTTTTGTATTTCAAGATCAATGATTCAATGATTTCGATATCTATCACATCAACGTATTTTACAGAGGTTTAGTTTGAGATTTCATGGATCCATTATATTTTTAACACTATGACTCAAAGTTGATAACGTTGTTGAGATTTCAAAAATAAAAAAAAATGTGCGTGCGTGGAGTCCCTCCGTGCGGAAGAAGTGAAACTTTATTCTCGCTCAGTCGATCGGTCGGTCGGTCGGTCGGTCCCTCACTCACTCACTCACTCACACACACACACACACACACTCAAACCAACACTCAAACCAACACTCAAACCAACACTCAAACCAACACTTAAACCAACACTGAAACCAACACTGAAACCAACACTCAAACCAACACTCAAACCAACACTGAAACCAACACTCAAACCAACACTCAAACTAACTCAAGCCAACTCGCCCACTCGCCCACTAGCCCACTCGCCCACTCGCCCACTCGCCCACTCACCCACTCACTCAGTGACGGCGTCACATGAGCGCTTTCATAACCTTAACAAATTTACGCCTATCGCCTATCGTTTAACACTTAACGCGTTAAGGTGCTTCATTTAACGCTTGACGCGTTATGTGATAACATTTTTGGAAGTCGCATAAGAAGTTTCCCTTAAAAAAAGTAAATTCAAAAACTATAACCCAACTAGCGAAAAATCACGCTATGAAAAGTATGAAACCATATTTATTATAATTTTCAATATTTATCGCCTATTAAATAAACAACTAACACGTTATATTATAGCGTTTCATCGAGTCGTAAAGCGAGCTGCAAAGTCTTAGTGAATTGATGTGATTAAGTGAATCGTCACTCTGGCAACACCTGCAAAGAACCGTTATTTCATTTGTCCGCGCAAAACGCGAATAAATTTGCTACCATCCCAAATTATTGTATGCTACTGCAGCGAATACTATATTTGCAACAGTCGTTAAAATATTCGGGCTCGTTTTAAAACGTTTCTTTTGTACCTATTAACTCGCTTTCTTGTCTTACGAAAAACATAGACCTACTTACTAATATTGGACCATAGGAACATTAGGAATGGTGACCATTGGAACTACTGAAATACCCAAAATAACCCCGTCGTGTTTAGGCTAGATGTATTTGTCTTGACAAGTACTAAGCCTGTATCTGCTGTCTGTGTGTTCGCCATAATATGAGCAGCTAGCTTAAACGCCTTTTAAACGCGCTTTTATTAGTTTCACCTGTAATAAGTACGTAGGTATATATGATGGTAATAGAATATTGCCACTCCATTTTCACCCACTTCTACACGTTCAAATCTTTTGGAATTTTGCACATGTGTCAAAGACCCGTGACAATATATTAATATAGTATTATCGAGCTGATCTCATGATAAAGCTCGAAGGTGGATAAGGGAACCCTTAGATGGCTACTAGTAAACTCATCGAGTTTGGACTCATTTGTTTTGTTTTAAAGAATTCTATTTACTTTGACCACTAATGAGGATCTGATGATGGAACTGGAAGGTGGGTAAAGGAACCCTGGAGTGGGTACTAGTAATCACATCGTGTTTAGGCTCGCTTGATTCGGCTTTAAGAGTTCCATTGACTTTTCCCAATATGAGGATCTGATGATGGAGCTGGAAGGTAACCCTTGAATGCGCGAAATTTTGGAGAGCCTAAAGCAATATCTCAATGGACTAAAGCCTAATGATCCATCGGACGTACCTACTGTAAGCAGTTGCGCATTATTGAGGAAAGTCTGTCTAATAACCACAGATCTTGGATTCGTATATCAACTCTCAAAATTGACAACGATACATTCGAAACGATATACTTACGATATTACTCCGAATGTATCATACCTACTCTAACAAATATTCGAACTCCTCATCGTTTATCGTACCTCGAATCTATAGAATTTTTGGTCCTCGGTACGATTCATTTGGTCCTTTTTTATTTTCCTAATTATTTACAATGAACTAAAGACCACGCGTACAAGTCGTGGGCACTGCTGATGCTATCCCGATTTTACTCACTGTGGGACACATCAATGTTTAAAACCCATCTCAGAGACCGAGTGAATACAGTCAAATCCATTTGTTCACTATTTTGGCGGATTCTATAAACCAATCTGGTATATCTGGTAATACTTTTAAAGGCCCGTTATCTGAGTTAAACACTAATCTTGTTAGCTGTACTGGCAAATTATTCTATGGTATTGTTACAAATATAATATTTGCAAAAGTCGCAAAAAAATTCGGGCTCGTTTTATAATTCAAACTAAAACGCAAGTATTTAATAGGTAGTAAATGCCTATTACTACATAAGATTGAGTAACCGTAAACAGTGTTTTATTATTATCTTAGGTATTATATCCATAATAATCGGCAACAAGTAGATATGTATACCTAAATATTTAAACCATCCACGAAATGTATGATTATCAGCAGCCTAAAGTAGTCCGCTGCTGAACAAAGGCCCTTAGAAGGGAGGGGTTGCCATAATTCCCTCGCTTGGCAGGCGTCTTGGGGACCGCAGTATAGATGGTAGGTAATCAATAGAAAGACGCTGCTGCCCGTCTTCTTATTTTCCCTTAGTCACCTCTTACAGACTCCCAACGGGAGAAGATGTGAGGGTGTTATTCTTAGCCGGACACCCCACGGGTTAGATGTATGTCTGAAGTACATACGTGTAAAATCGAGATATTTATTTTAGTCAACAGAAGTCAAGAAAAGTTGTCAAAAAGCATGCCTTGAACACAAAAGTCCCATGTTCAAACAACGCCTTGCACCTCGGAGATTTTCTTATTTCATGTCATCTTAATTTCAATATTGATTATCACTTGTCTTATGGTGCAGTGTACGATGTAAGTACACATCGTGTGGAAACCTGCACGTCATTCAAAAATAGACGTGTGTAGTTTGCCAACCCGCACACGGCCAGCTGGTGGGCTATGTCCAGAACCCCCTCCATATAGAGGGGTGTGTCGATATAATGGCTCACCCCTTACACTATGCCTTGATCGCTTGGGTTCGTAATGGAAACCGTCAGTGAAACCGTTAGTTTTGAAAATTTTGATATACATTTAACTTTACGAGACTGCATAAAGAACACTGGCCGTTGTGCGTTGTTGTAACTTGCTGTAAAATAATAGTTGTAAAATTTAGAACAATTAGATAAAGTTCCAAAATGATCTTATAAAACTCACGCAACTCTAGTTTGCTACCCCTGACAAGGTATTATTATGGTTCACTGTTAAGTTATTTTGAAAGTATTAATAAGATATTTCGCTATATAAAGACATATAATTAGCGACCAGAGCTCGAAATATTAGTTGTGGTGTTTAAAATAATGTGGAAGGTTTACTAAGATTTAGAAAACAAATTTAGTACTTGTTGCAAAATCATTTGCAGTGATCGCAAATACCATTTAGCTATATGAAGACATTATAATTAGCAACCAGAGCTCAAAATATTACTTGTGGTGTTTAAAATAATTTGGAAGGGTTACTAAGATTTTGAACAATATTAACAAATTAAACTTAACAGATTCATCTGCAAAAACCTTTAATACTTGTTGCAAAATTATTTGCAGGGATTGCAAAGACCATTTAGCTGTAGGAAGACATTAAAATTAGTCACCACAGCTAAAAATATTAGTCGTGTTGTCTAAAATAATTTGGAAGGGTTACTAAGATTTTGAACAATATTACTAAGATATTAACAAATGAAACTTAACAGATTTATCAGCAAACAAATTTAGTACTTGTTGCCAAATCATTTGCAGTGATTCCAAAGACCATTTAGCTATAGGAAGACATTATAATTAGCAACCACAGCTAAAAATATTAGTTGTGTTGTTTAAAATAATTTGGAAGGGTTACTAAGATTTTGAACAATATTAACAAATGAAACTTAACAGATTTATCAGCAAACAAATTTAGTACTTGTTGCAAAATCATTTGCAGTGATTGCAAAGACCATTTAGCTATAGGAAGACATTATAATTAGCAACCACAGCTAAAAATATTAGTTGTGTTGTTTAAAATAATTTGGAAGGGTTACTAAGATTTTGAACAATATTAACAAATGAAACTTAACAGATTTATCAGCAAACAAATTTAGTACTTGTTGCAAAATTATTTGCAGTGATTGCAAATACCATTTAGCTATATGAAGACATTATAATTAGCAACCACAGCTCAAAATATTAGTTGTGGTGTGTAAAATAATTTGGAATAGTTACCAAGAGTTTGAACAGTATTAGCAAATTAAACTTCACAGATTCATCTAAAAACAAATTTAGTACTGTTGCAAAATCATTTGCAGTGATTGCAAAGACTATTAGCAGGACCGATACAGACATGTCTTTGCTGCTTAAGGCATCTATCTTTTTGCAATAATGACGAAGTATTTATCCATAAATGGTAATAATGATTTGTAGCCACAGCTAAGGGCAACCCCTAATGTTGTTTTGATGATATAGCGAAAAAAGTTTGCGATAGTTGTTAAACAATTTGTAACACCTGTTAATTTTTTGTAGTTCTTATAGCTAAATGTCGTTATCAATAATAGCTAAGTGGTCTTAGTTGTAATATACAATGCTTTGCTGATGTACCTAAGATATTATACAGAGCAGCAAATGAATTGGCAGCAAAACCAATTTAGCGACCACAGCTAAACCATTTTTTTCCGTGCGTGCTAAGCCTGCTGGTCGTTTCGGTCTTCCGTCTCACCGGATTGTGAGAGGAAAGGGTACACTCTTTGCCAACTTTGCACTTATGTTTACGCAACTACTTGTGAACCATACCTAACAAATTAACAATATCTCCCGCCTAGTTGGCTGATCTTTGAAAGATTGGCCGCTGTAGTCATATCGATGAACAGGACATTACAGGCGCTATCGGTTCGAGGTAATCTTGTTTTCTCGAGAGAAAGGAATATAAGATTACTCTAACGCAACTAACACTGCAATAAGAATTTGTGGTAAGATCCCTGGTGGAACTTCGGTCAAGCAGTAGCATAAAACAATTTAAAAAATTAATAGTTTAAAAAACTAAAAATACACGCTTTTATAAGGACTAAGTACTGCATTAAAAAGCTATAAATAAATTATCTAAACCGTGCTTTCTTTCTTTCTACCTCGTGTTTGTAATTTATGGATTATATTTGTGTGTAAAAGCGTGGGGCGCTTTTTCTCTGTAAATGATTTCAAATTATTGTCATGCGAATACAAATACTTAGCGTTCTTGAAATTTGAGAAAAATGTTAAGCTGGTATAAATGGGACAACTTAGTACCATTTATACCATTAATGGTACAATTCAATGGTATAATTGGTCCGAAGCCAACCGGCCAAGCGGTGGCTTACCAACCTTCCGGGTTCATCAACGTCCACGTTATTAGGCAAAGTAAATATAACTCCTTAATACAAATCAAATGAGTCCAAGCTACTAGTAAACCCATCGAGGTTTACTAGTAATCATTCCATGGTTCCGTCCACCACCTTTCATTTCCATCATCAACCCTGATTATTGGGCAAAGTAAATAGAACTCTTTAATACGAATCAAATGAGCTTAAAGTCGATGAATTTACTAGTAGCCGTTCCAGGGTTCCGTCACCAACCTTCCTATTCTATCATCAGGCTCTCATTAATGGTCAAAGTGAAAAGAACTCTTTAAAACAAATTAAATGAGCTGAAACTTGATGTGTTAATTAGTAGCCATTCCAGGGTTCCGTCACCCACCTTCCTGTTCCATCATCAGGTCCTCATTAATGGTCAAAGTGAAAAGAACTCTTTAAAACAAATCAAATGAGTCCAAACTCGATGTGTTTACTAGTAGCCCTTCCAGGGTTCCGTTACCCACCTTCCAGTTCCATCATCAGGTCCTCATTAATGGTCAATATGAAAATAATTCTTTAAAACAAATCAAATGAGCCCAAACTCGATTAGTTTACTAGTAGCCATCCAAGGGTTCCCTTATCCACATTCGAGCCCCAGCATCAGATCAGCTCGAGGATACCATATTATTGTATTGTCACCGGTCCTTGATACATGTGCAAAATTTCAAATGTTTTGGACGTGTAGAAGTGGGTCAAAATTGCATCGCAATATTCCATTACCATACCATTAGTATACCATTAGTTATAAAGTTACATAGTTACATACATACATACATACAGGTAAAACTAATAAAAGCGTGTTAAAAATATAAATATTTATGCGCACTCGTAAATATCTATTGCAATTAGGCATTACTGTTGCTGTTGCACGTGTAGGTATTCTTTTTCTGAATTAAAACTTATTAAAATTTTACTAAATGTCTTTTATAAGGATGATTCTCAGTATGCTACTACCATTGATCTGTGTGTTCCGTCCTAGCCCGGCCACAGTGCCAAATAAGGTCACGGTTTTTTTTTTTTTATGATAGACGCTGTTGGCCACAGATGGCCATTACAGCTTCACCGGACAATAGGAGGCGAGCGCTTAAAGCGCTCTAGCCTTAACGGCAGAAGTAGCGACGAGCTCAAGGGCACCTCAGGGAGGCACGGCCTCGGCTCGGGCTGTCGCTTAAGAGAGGGCTGAGTTTACCACCGGTTCACAACGCGCCCCCACTGAGAAGAACCGGCAAGAAACTCAGTGGGGTGATGCACGTCGTTGAGGTCACGTACGACCCTTCGGCCTCGCCGGCGAGACCGGTGTCTGATAGCTAGTGTAGCATACGGTTGTCGGGGAGGGTTCGGCGCATCCCGGTCCAATAGGACCGTCATGGGGTCAGAAGGGTCGAGCAGTACGTGCCGTGGTCTGCGGCGCGAGTCAGAAGGACTAGGGGCGTAATCGGCGGGGCAGCGCGGATTAAACTGTTCGCGTGACGGGACGCGGATTCAAAGTAGCGTTTCGACCCTTCTTTGAGGAACTTACGAAGGGGATCTAACTTGAAATCGGAATGCAGATCTACGTTCCGCATGTACCACGGGGCACCGACGGCACGTCGGAGGAAACGATTTTGGATAACCTGGAGGCTATCGATACGGGTGCGGGCGGCGTGCGCGAAAACTACACCCGCGTAAGTCATGATTGGGCGAATGCAAGCTTTGTATAATGTCAACTTATTTCTAAGCGACATTTTACTCCGCTTGCAGAGAAGGGGATACAGGCGACCTAATACGAAAGCCGCTCGATTGCGGACGGACCTAATGTGCGGGCCGAAAGTCATGGCGGAGTCCAAGGTGACTCCGAGGTATAAGGTCGTGGTTATGGCAGTAGACTGTCCGGATGTGTACTACTTGGTACGCGAGAGGAAAAAAATAGTAGGTACTATTTTTTTCCTCTCGCGTACCAATACCGGCGCCTACGATAATTGACTAGGTAATCAGTTGTTAAGTTAAGCTTTGTTGCTGTGATATTTATGGCAGGATTTGGAGTCACAAAATTGAAGTGGTTATTAAATTGTTATACAGGCTTTTTTGTAACAAATAAAAGGTGTACTATGTGGTACACTAGGCGTACATTAATCTCAGACATGATTAATGTATGAGAATAGCGGATTTATGGAGATCTAGGCGTGGCCGGGCTGGGACGCACACGTTGTAGCCCGGCCACAAGAAATCATTTATAATTCGTGAAATAATGAGGTACTATTTTTTTCCTCTCGCGTACCATTTAGTACACATCCGTACAGTCTACTGCCATAACCATGACCTTATTTGGCACTGTGGCCGGGATAGGACGGAACACACCATTGATCTTTGTTCCATGGAACTAGTGAGGCTATTTATTCTCATCAGTTCCATTGTCCGCAGCAATTTACAAAAAAACTAAATATTTACATAGTGATTTCTGATATTTACGCAAATACTACACTTTGAAATGAAACTAATTTTACGACCTCAAGATACTGTAAGCTCTTGCTGCGTAGATCGGACTAACAATAATAATTAGAAGGCCTGAGGGTACCCTAAGACAACTATGACGTATGGACAGCTACCATCTCAGTCCGCCCGTGACCATGAATGCTGTAAAGTATTCGAAACGTCGGGTAATTAAAATCAAAAATAAACCGCGATATAATCCGTAAAATTAGTTTCATTTCAATGAATATTTACAGATTATTTACAACTATACTAGTGAAAAACTTCCTCTAAGTTGTTGCCGCACTGGGAGGGAAGGGTACCTAAAAGACTGGCGGCGCCTCTTTGTATGGCCAAGCTTATACGTTGGCAGAAAAAGCTACCAGCCCTGTGCACGGTGCCCTGAGACTTCGATAAGTTTGGATGAAATTTCTTTCACCAAACCGTGCGTTTCATGAGACCAAGACCCCATGGTCTCCACCACAAAGGACGCAAATATATATCCAGGGCTGCATACTTGCGCCGCTTTGCAGCACTAGCTAGTAATTACCCGACTACGGAACGGAGGGAGGGTTATGATTTTAACAAGAATGTAGGTATGTATGTATGTACCTATGTTCATCTGTTCCCGCATATTACAAAATATAGGCATATCTTCTAATCTACTTAACATAATTTGACAAGTAGGGTGTCGTTAGAAGCGTCTTGATTGTACGCTGGTTATAAGAAACACCAAAAAAGGGACCTCTTTTTTACCTTTTAGGGTACCATACATAGTGGTAGTTAAAAAGTAGCCATTGTACTTATGTAATACGTACCGCTTAGGTAGGTACTTAAGTAACTACATAAAAATATTGAAGTCAACAAAACGCGAAAGTAGGCATCGTGTGACGATATCACTTAAAATAATGAACATTTGTGCTGATCTATTTATTTTGAATTAGAAAGTTGCGTGATGAACTACGATACGTCAACCCATCAAAAATTGTAATTTGTCAGCCTAGGTACTATTAAATGACCCAAAATAATCAAACTTTATTCTAATCGGGAATTAACGCGATTTACCTTATGTTTTGGCTTGACGTTTCGGCCGGGTTGCACCAGCCGTGGTCACAAGCAGACTGGTTCAGCGAGACGGCTCCGTGCGCGAGGCAGAAATATCTTCGTCTACCCCCGTTCTTTCACTTATAACGTTAAGCCCACTACACACTAAAAATACCCACCAAAATAATGTTTCAGGAAGTTCCAGACATCATTTCTAGCCGAATTCGCAACGACACAAAATAATAATATGAAGGTGGTGCAGCTTCACGGGTTAACTCATACTTACACCTTGCTTAACGAGGGTGGTTGAACTTGGAAGGAACTACTTTTACAATCCGGAGGCCGCAGTTTCAAATTGATTCTCATTTGTTAGGACAATACTATTGTATATAAAGTAAGAAGATCTATGCGTAGGTACGTGAATCGTTGGTACAGCGTCAGCAGTGTAGTGCCTCATCTCTCCCTGGTCGTTTCGGTCTTCCGTCTCACCGGATTGTGAGAGGAAGGGGTACATTCTTTGCCAACTTTGCACTTATGTTTACGCAACTACTTGTGAACCATACTTAACAATATCTCCCGCCTAGTTGGCTGATCTTTGAAAGATTGGCCGCTGTGGTCATATCGATGAACAGGACATTACAGGGACTTATACCACCATCGCTATCGGTTCAAGGTAATCTTATTTTCTCGAGAGTAAGGAATGTAAGATTACTTTAACGTAAATAACACTGCAATGAGAGTTTGTGGTAAGATGGTGGAGTCGGTCAAGCAGTAGCATAAACCAATTTAAAAAAAGGTTCCTTATCCTTATTACGAAGTAGCACGGTACGCTAACGAATATCTTAATAGATACTTTACTGTTTATTTTCCCTTCTCTTATGAGGTTATTTGCGTTTTACTAAGTCTTTTGCCGTGATAACGATCTTTGTTTACGGCTCATAACGTTGGAACTGTCTGACGTAAATAGGTTTATATTTGCAGGCTCTTTTATAAGTAGGTACAATAACTGCTTGCTGCTATATCGAGATAGGCAGGGATCTGTAGAGAGACCGGACAGATACACAGGCTTCTATTTAAACACATACGATTTCTATTCTATTCTATTGTTGGTGGCTATAAAATCGGGCCTGGTAACCACCGGAACGCACTTCGACCCAGTTGGATCCATTGTGCATGCCCTAGCCCTTACTCTGTTGCTGATGTGTCGAAAAGTTCCCTTAGGTACGCAACGATTGCGCCAGCTTGGAGCTGTACATAATCATCTGGTGTGGGGTAAGCCACTCCCAGATGACTCAACCTACGTCTCGCAAGAGCGTCGCAGCCACACAATATGTGTTGCATTGACTCTTTTTCACCTTCGCAGAATCTGCAAATATCAACAGTACTTAACCTCATTCTGTGGAGGTGTTCATTGGTACCAAAATGTCCCGTAAGTGCACCTATTAGGTGCCTTATTTGTGATCTGCATAGGTTTAATAATTTAACCCCACAGTCCACCCTTGTGCTAGAGAACGCTTTGGAGTGGTTTAGGCCTGACGCTGCCCTCCATTCCTTTATGTGTTCGTTCCTAGCATGTGCATATAATGCTTGGTGATATGTTCCATACGGAATCCCTACAAATGGTTCGGGGCCAACCAAATGTCTCTGTGAGCCGGCCCTCGCTAGTCTGTCTGCCTTCTCATTGCCCTCGACGCCTTCGTGTCCAGGTACCCAGATAAGGCTGACGCTGTTGTGTCTTCCCAGGTTATTCAAACCTGTAACACCTTCTTTAACCAGTTTGGAGACAACTCGGAAGGAGTTTAGAGCCTTCAGAGCTGCCTGACTGTCACTGAGAATGTAAATGGTTTTACCTTTGACATTTCTCCTCTGCATTTCTTTAATGCTGGCAATTATGGCATAAGTTTCCGTTTGGAACACCGACGCATAATGCCCCATGCTGTGACTGATACTGCAGTCCTTGGAATAAATCCCTGCCCCTGTACCTGACTCCATTTTAGAACCGTCAGTGTACCATAATTATGAGGTGACAACACATACGATACACAAGCTTCTATGTACTTAAAAAACACATACGTGGCGAATTAGTCCCTTTGTCAATTTTTAACCTGCCGCGATTCATAAAGGAGGACTGTTATAAGTGAAGTCCGCCAGACTGTGGCATAGCACTGTAATAGTTTCCAATGGACTTTCATTCGTGATGATACGAAATTGTTAGAGCAGGGCAGTGCGGGATCTCTATCTAATTAGTGAGTGAACTACTGTATTTTTTTGTTAGTAAACCTGCTATCTGTATTCTAAATTCCATTCCTAGCTCTTTAACGGAACATCAAAGGCCAAATTAATAGGATTCTCGCAGACGACTATATCAAATTATGCATTGAATTCGATAGAAGCGAGACGGCGGGCTCTCAAATCGATATACAAGCTGGCGTCGACGTTACCCGCCTCACTGGAACTCTCGTGATATAGGGGGCTTAGGGTATCATAGGGGGTGTCAATACATACGCATGTACCTAGTATCGATATACGAGATCGATTAAAATTAATTAAATAATTATTTTATCGATAGTCGCACGTAGTGTTAGGGGAGACCAGGGTAAGTGTGACAAAGTCGATTTCTCTGAAGTTATGATAGTTAGCGGGATGGTTAGTACTACCTACATTTTTGCTTCATTTTTGACTCTCCACTTATCACAAACCACGTTAGTGACCTGCGCAGGGCAGTTTCCTATATACGACGATTGTTCAGAAAAAAATACTAATTAGTTTGTAACTATTATTTTAACGCCCTATTATTTGTACGTAATAAGATAATTGCAATATAGTAACGAACCTTTCAAACTTTGACTATTTAATTTTTGAATTGTGGTATTTATTAACTAAATAATATATGTATTTTAAGATTATGAGTATAAAATGACAAAAGTGGGGATTTTGCGACACCTAGGTGAGTTGTGACAAGCTGTCACAATTTTCCTCGGTGTACAAACTTACAATTATTTATTTGTAGTTTTAAGATTTTTTAACTAATATTGTTTAGTATGGTTTTGTATATAATAAGCGTATGTAATTGTTTTATAATTTTTAATCACACCAAAGACCATAAGACCAAGACCATTGTTAAAATCTCCACTAAGGAATAGTAATAAAACAGACAAACGAAAAATTTAACCTACTGTTTTGACTGATATAGAAGCCTCTAAGAAAGCAAAAGCGAAAAAAAGAAAATGATCTGTCTGAAAGAGGAAAAGAGACGAAAAATAAATAAAAAGACGTAAAAAAATGGTTCATTATAAGTAAAAACAATGATTTATAGATGTTGGTTGGTTTGCCTGAATGAAACCTTTTCCTAACTGTATATCAAATGAGAAGTAGGTTTAGTGCATCGACTGTAAGAATTGGTCACATATAGCATGTTCTCCATGAGAATTGTAATATATTTGCTATAATTGCTTGTTAGACTAGACTTTAAGTACGAAGCTCTATTTTGATTTTCTTATCGCAACAGTTATGACAATTACGAACGACATTTATTGTAGTTGTACAAAGATTGAATAAAATGGAAAAGAAATGTGTTCACATTTACTTTAACATGTAAACACATATAATACTTATTTTTATTCCAAATTATAGCATTATATACCAAGTCTCTTCCACAAACACGCAAATTTACATCTGTCACAACTCACCTTAGTGTCTGTCACAATTTCCCTTGGTACTAGGAAAATTGTGACACTGGGAAGTGTTTCGGTATTTCATTATTTTCTTATAACTGATACCGTAATTTTTTCATTAGATTTATATAATTAGCATAAAGACCAAAGTACCTTGAGTTAATGGGACTCTCATATTGAACTATTGTTGATTAAGATATGAAAGGAAACGTAAAAATTGTCACAATCCTCCTAGGTCTCCCCTACGGCTTTTCGACCCACCCAATATGTCACGATTTTTGTATTTCAACGTTACCAGCTTTTCAAGCGCATGGTTGGAATTGGAAAGCGGGAAACTACCTTCTTTGCAATCCGAAAGTGACAACAAACAATTTTGATTTTTTTTTTTGGGAATGATAGACGCTGTTGGCGTAAAGGTTACAGCGCTTAAAGCGCTCTAACCTTTACGGCAGAAGTAGCGACGAGCTCAAGGGCACCTCAGGGCGGTACGGCCTCGGCTTGGGCTGTCGCTTAAGAGAGGGCTGAGTTTACCACCGGTTCACAACGCGCCCCCACTGAGAAGAACCGGCAAGAAACTCAGTGGGGTGATGCACGTCGTTGCGGTCGCATACGTACGACACTGAGTTTCTTGACGGATCTTCACAGTGGGGGCGCGTTGTGATCTGGTGGTGAGTCACCCGCAGCCTAAGCCGAGGCTGTGCCCTCCCTGAGGTGCCGTTACGTGGTAATCCTTTCTTCTGGACCATGGAAGTCCATGATCCGGACTGCGGACGATTTACTTCTTGATCAATAACATTTATACCCCGACGGGCCCGTTGGTCTAGTGGTTAGACACCCTGGCTGCTAACCGATGGGTCGTGGGTTCGATTCCCACCAAGTGTCTGGGTGTTATTTATCTATATATGTATGTATTTACAAAAAAATGAATATAAGTATTAGTATCAGTTGTCTGGTTTCCATAGTACATAGTAGCTCTGCCTGGTTTGGGATCAGATGACCGTGTGTGGATTGTCCCAAGGTTATTATACTTACTTATACAAAAATATCCGACGAATTAAGAGTCTCCCCTTTTTTAAAGTCTCCTTATATTTAGTAAAAAAAAATGTTTTAAACTTTGATATAAAATTGTAACCCATAGATAGGTGGCTGCCGATCCGCCAACGGCGAGACTGGCATATTCTTTCTTTTCTATATTCTATACTTAACAATCTTAAATCTCCTCTTTATCTTCGTGAGCGTTTTTCCTTTCTTGTACGTGACAAACCTTGTCGTTCCACTGTATCTCTTATTCTTGAAGTTCCTTCTCACTCTTCTAGTCGCTATGACGGTTCTTTTACCATACAAGCAGTACGGCTATGGAATTCTCTTCCACATTCCTTACGTGCTAGCGGTAATTTAGACGTTTTTAAAAAAAATGTAAAAAAGCATTTCCTCTCCTTATAGATTTAATTTATTATGTATTCTTTGTAGATAATATTTATATCAATGTAATATATTCATATATATATATATGTTTAGGTTAGTAATAGTTTATTTATTTTATTATATATTATTGTACCTATGTGTTATTATTATATGTAAGTATGTATTTTTCTTTTTTTATTGTGCACTTGTTTCAATTTTGTTTTTCATTTTTTTTTTCTCCTTAGTGGCCTGCTGGGAGAAAACCCATATTGGGTTAAGCACGCCATTGTACATATGTTTTTTTTTTTATTCTATTGTAAAACTCTCTATGTCTCTATTGTGTACAGAATAAATAAATTAAATAAATTAAATTAAATAGGTACTTACTTAGTTATCATCTTAAAAAAACTATTAGTGATAGATAGGTAGGTATTACCTAATTTTATTATGTTTAACTTTGGAGATTATTGAAGTCGATTAATTTTTCTCTATTCTGTTACAAGCCTGTTGAAACTTCAATAAGTACTTATTTATTACTCACAAGTCTCAATAAATGGAGACCCTAAAATTGCTTCACAAACTTCAGTGATTAGGTATCTATCTCTCAGAAGTTTATTATAAAGCACCGTCAATCTACTAACTTTCAAGCCGGCTCCACACTCGCGGCGAGAACGGCCGCGAAAGCCCGCGACAACTGCGAATCACGAGTGTGGATGTTGTTCACGCCTTCACGTTCGCGCTTCGCACCGTTCCCCGATCAGTGTCGGTTTTTTGGCCCGCGACAAAGGGTTTGCGGCACGCGAACGTGAACGCATCCACACTCGCAGTTTTCCGCAGTAGCGTACAAGAAATTGTAGGGAGTGGCGGCAGAAATCACGTCGTCGTCCATCAAAGTCGCGCACAAGACTGTGAAGCTTTGCGAGTGTGGAGGGACACAGTTCTCGCGCGGATCACGGCGTGAATTCACGGCGCGACTTCACGCGCGAGTGTAGAGCCGGCATAACTTTTTCGTTTGAAAGAACACAAGAAAAATGTCCGATTATCTCTTTTAAAGGTTTTAGACTACCAGCTACACTTCATACATAATATTTGAAAGCTTTCTTGAAAGCACAGACAAATAAAAACCAATTTAAAAAACTAAAACCTGACAATAGAAAAAATAATCAACTGAAAATCATATGAGAAAATATTATTTTACCTACTGAGTTTCAATCGATAGGTATATATGTAGGTTAACAATAGTACTTAGGTACTTATTGCAGGTCCATCGCATGTCGCCGTAACTATAAGGTAGCTACGTAGCTACCTAATACCTAACATATCAATCAATCTCAGAGTAAATAGAAATATATTTACTCTGAGCAATCAATAAATAGTTTCTTGCAAAAAGTTCTTCTTTTACAAAATTATGGCTTCCATCAATTAGGTATTGATGATTTTGCCAGTGTTAAGTAGTTAAATGGTAGGTAATTGCATGCATTATCTCTCAAGTATATTGAGAAAACAAAAACTCTTACTTAAACAAGTATAAATTTTATAAGCATAAAAAGCCCGACTGTGAACAAACAAAATGGATTTAAACATTGAAATGAAACTAATTTTACGGATTATATCGCGGTTTATTTTTGATTTTAATTTCCCGACGTTTCGAATACTTTACAGCATTCATGGTCACGGGCGGACTGAGGTGGTAGCTGTCCATATGTCATAGTTGTCTTAGGATACCCTCAGGTCGTGTAATTATTATTGTTAGTCCGATCTACGCAGAAAGAGCTTACAGTATCTTGAGGTCTTGCAGTGGAATGCTTGTCTTTGGATTTGACTATGTTTATCACGGGATCCCAAGCTGGTGGTAGCATCCAGCCATCTTCTCTATTGAAATTAGTTTCATTTCAATGTGTAATATTCGCGTAAATATCAGAAATCATTAAATGGATTTAAATTTCATTATAAGTCAAAATCCATCAAGCCGTTTAGGCTATAGGCTGCGCCAAAGAAATAGACATACATACATACTTTCGAAAACATAACCCTCCTTCTGGGGCAGTCGGGCAAAAACAAACTTCGGATTTATAAAGCCCGCTGCTTTTTAAATCAGATGTAAAACAATATGATCAATTATTACCTTTATTCTTGACGTCAGTCATTAACGTTACCCCTACTTTTGTTTCAGGTATGAAGAGACGGTTGGGGCGGGCGCGTGGCTTCGTTCTGCGTATATTCGACGCGCTGTGCAACTGCACGCAAACCGCGGCCACAGCCGCTCGCACGACTGCCCGAAACAACCCGTTCACCAAACGCTAACCCGATCACATTTCACTTGTGCGAATTGAAATCGAGAACCTTTAGTAAACTCGTTTTTGTAATAACTGCGACATAACATTTGGGTTTTATCAGTGACGTTTTCAATATGGAATCAATAATCTTATTATAATTATATTTCTATAGGTTCGTGTAGTTTTATGTGTTAATAATTAAGCAATATATTTTAAAATTTTATATTCTTAAACAATATGACTAAGTATATCCAATATAATTATTTTTAATCTATTCTATCATGTATAATTATTAATTTACTATTTTCATATCTTAAATGTTAAATGTGGTTCGTAATACTTTACCAAAGAATCTTTCTAGATCTATTTGTAAACCGAATAATATTATGCTGTACTTACCCACATACGTTATCTTCAGCCTTGACTATGCCTTGGAACCCTAAAAATCCAAACTATTCTCGAGCTTTTTGAATTTTAATAATATTCGTAATAAGTAGACCTATCAGATATTTATTTTATTTTTTTACGCACAATAACCTATTAAACAAAATGGCACATTGTTTAGAATAATAATCTGCTGATAAATTAAGAAAAAAAAGGAAATATTCTTACCTAAAACATGATGTTTTTGTTTATATTTTTGATACAACACACATAAAAGTAAAGCCAATATGAGTCGAAGTGTGAGCTATACATTAGGTAAATCTAAAAGTAGCCAGTTTAAAATTATTTAAGTCCAAGTAGGTACTTCTACTGCACGATGATAGGTAATTCACCTACCTAGATTCTAGTAATAATTCTGCAAGAAAGCAGCAAAATGCTGCAATAAATATTAGCAGCAATCCTGCATTCATTACACATCTCTGCCGGTCCTTTTGGGGAAAAGGCTTGCTATATTACCCTATTGACTGTTGTAAACTATTAAGGAGGCTACCCATTACATCGGACCACAATGGCCATGCTGTGAACGTATCGGGCACGGAAAAGAAATGGCGAACAAGTCCGGCCTTAGTTGGCTGGTGTCGTAACACTCTAGTGGGCATTATTAGTGGGCAAAGAAATATTTTATTGTCTGATACGTTCACAGCCACGCTCATGGTATGATAATGGTCAGACGCATTTTATTTGTATCGAACCTAGTAAAGCGGCAATATTTCCCACAAAAATTACATTTCCGGCCTTAGTTGGCTGGTGTCGTAACACTCTAGTGGGCATTATTAGTGGGCAAAGAAATATTTTATTATCTGATACGTTCACAGCCACGCTCAGGGTATGATAATGGTCAGACGCATTTTATTTGTGTCGAACCTAGTAAAGCGGCAATATTTCCCACAAAAATTACATTTCCGGCCTTAGTTGGCTGGTGTCGTAACACTCTAGTGGGCATTATTAGTGGGCAAAGAAATATTTTATTGTCTGATACGTTCACAGCCACGCTCATGGTATGATAATGGTCAGACGCATTTTATTTGTGTCGAACCTAGTAAAGCGGCAATATTTCCCACAAAAATTACATTTCCGGCCTTAGTTGGCTGGTGTCGTAACACTCTAGTGGGCATTATTAGTGGGCAAAGAAATATTTTATTATCTGATACGTTCACAGCCACGCTCAGGGTATGATAATGGTCAGACGCATTTTATTTGTGTCGAACCTAGTAAAGCGGCAATATTTCCCACAAAAATTACATTTCCGGCCTTAGTTGGCTGGTGTCGTAACACTCTAGTGGGCATTATTAGTGGGCAAAGAAATATTTTATTGTCTGATACGTTCACAGCCACGCTCATGGTATGATAATGGTCAGACGCATTTTATTTGTGTCGAACCTAGTAAAGCGGCAATATTTCCCACAAAAATTACATTTCCGGCCTTAGTTCGCTGGTGTCGTAACACTCTAGTGGGCATTATTAGTGGGCAAAGAAATATTTTATTGTCTGATACGTTCACAGCCACGCTCATGGTATGATAATGGTCAGACGCATTTTATTTGTGTCGAACCTAGTAAAGCGGCAATATTTCCCACAAAAATTACATTTCCGGCCTTAGTTGGCTGGTGTCGTAACACTCTAGTGGGCATTATTAGTGGGCAAAGAAATATTTTATTATCTGATACGTTCACAGCCACGCTCAGGGTATTATAATGGATAGACGCATTTATTTTTATTGAACCTATGGAATCGGCAATTTTTCCCATAAAAATAAATTTATCTGTATTCATCTAATTACTACCTATCTATCAACAACCTTTGTCTTCCTAACTAGCATCTATCCCTGACGGTGTAACACGGTGTTATGTGATCGGTGTGACTACGCTTATAGCATTTAAGATGGTGTAGTTTAGCAATATATCGGTAGGTATTGTCTGGATGTTACCTTGACGTTTTTTTCTTACAAGTTTTGAAGTAAGTAGCTATTAGTTAGGTTGACTTCAAATTTGAAGTCACTCCCTTCCCGGGACCCCCTTCCCTTGACAGTTTTCTCCAGGTAGGTACTGAGAGAGTACTGTTCATCCCTTTTGACAGAATTAGGCCAGTCTTTGTATTCACGCAACGCTCAAAGCTCTGTAGAGGTAATATTAGCATGCTAACAGTAGGTATAATTATGACTTGGTGGATTTGAGAGTTTAGAAATAAGTGCTACTGTACGTCTAGTAAGATTATACATTATACAATGAAGAAATTTGACAGAGAATAACTTACATTCAAAACTTGTAAGATCGATATAGTTACCTATCTTAAATGTGTAAAATATGTTAGTGTAAATGTTAAAATATTTAATATTATCGTTTTACGTTATCTACTTTTGAAACCTTTTGTGGAACTTTCGTAAATTTTCAAACTTATGTTTATGCAAGCACAAATCTATAGCACACAATATGAACAAAGCACAAAAACTGGATACTCCAAACCAAATAAGCTTGAACGCGATTGTAGGTACATTTTATATTACTGTAAACACTAAAAGTAAATGATTATTTCATGATTATTATAACTATGTAGGTGTTTTTTGCTTATAAATATTACACATACCTACTGCTGTTCTAAGTTAAGGGGTTGTGAGTCTATATTTTTTTAAGTTCTAGGTAAGTAAGTCCATTATTATATTAATGGAACAACCCTTATTATTCGTAGAAACTAACGCATAAATGGAGAGAGAGTAAATTTTCTAAATAAAAGGATATTGGTGAGCATAGTGTCTTTTAGAAAAAGAAAAGGAGAAAAAACTATTATTTCATAAGTAACAGATACATATTCGTATATTATTTCCAAAAAAAACTTGAACACTATCTATATACATATACTTACTTACTTAAGTGTAAACATAAATGTTAAATGTGATATCCTGCCTGTAAACCTCCACTTCCGGTGTGATTATACTGAAATCTTCTTCTAAAAAATAAAGTGATTTTATAGACAATTCTCTGTTTTATTATGTTAGTTAAGAGGTTGGTTATGTCTTTTCTTTTACCTAAGTTTGCAACGAGTGACCAAAATGATAATTATAGCCACCCAGTCCCGCAGTCTTCCTCGGAGTCGTACTCGTTAGACGTTTAGGGTATCCTTAGAGGAGATACCACTGGAGAGAGCATGATGCGCCTACCCCTCTGCCAAATTTTTGTTCATATGTTCAGGTCATTCTTTATTTGTGTGCGTATCTTTTTGAATGTGTTGCGAGTTTATTATAGTGTGGGTTCATAGAAACATGAAAAGTTTGTATTAGACATTTGCAAGAGTATGCGTGAAATTGTATCTGTGTTTGTTTACTTCGCCTCCCGCACCCCGCAAAAGTGCCACGAAAAATTTGTTCGTGGAATCGACGCGATACTAGCTCCATTCTAATTACTCTGAGAGGGTATCCCAAACGTCCAGCGGCTCCAAATCATCATTAGCAGCCGATAGATGTTCACTACTGAACAAAGGCCTCCCCCTTAGGAGGGGTTGCCATAATCCCCTCGCTTGGCAGGCGGCTTGGGGATCGCAGTATAGGTGGAAGATAAATCCAAAAGGAAGACGCTGCTGCCCGTCTCCCTGTTCTCGCTTAGTCGCCTTTTACGACACCCGACGAGAGGAGATCGCGGGATGCAATTCTAAGCCGGCAACCCACGGGTGACCGGCCAGCGGCTCCAAAGGTTGACCGTTATTTAGAGCCCCGGCCATAAAAGCTAAGAGTTAACATTTGCGTACCTAATACAAATGTAGGACGTTATAACGATTAATTTTAATAGAACTAGGTATAATTTATAATGTAGGTTGTTAATGTCTTTTGAAGGTAGAGAAACATAAGCACTTACCTACTTGTTCTGGTAGGTTTGGTGCATTGCATAATACAGTTTATCGTTGCAATATTCAAATACCAGCTACATGATAACACCTCGTACGACCGCACTTCCATAGTGCTTTGCATAAAATATGCGTATAGGAGATATACCGTCGATAAACTCCAGTAGAAGTGAGGTGTCTGGAAGTTATGCCGTTTGAGTAGGATTAGTTATACACTGTAATCCGGCTACATTCTCAGAATATTCAATAGATGGGTTAATGCTATTAGATGTGGATTAATTGGACTTAATACAATTTATTAATTAATCGCTTGTAGTTATGATCATACACGTAAATGTCGGTCCCGGCTGTTGTCATTAAGCTGTTTGGTATCGACTCAGATACGATAATTTTTGAGACATGTTTTATTATCAGCCAAAAATTACGTGACATGAACCAAAATATAAACCTGTTTTGAAATGTGTAAAACGAAGCCCTTTCATACTATGATACCCCACTCGATATCGTCGCCTCACTTTTGACATCTAGCAGGCGTACGGCGGTCTCAGAGTAAATAGAAAGTTTGTATTTACTCTGAGACAGCGGTAAAACAGCGCTACCTCGCGAGCCAAATTTTGGCAAATTTAAGAACCAATACGTTTTTGGAATAGACTTTGTTTTCTAACAAGAAACACAGAGGGCAGTAAAATCATTTTATTTTGCATAAATATTAAAAATTCAATTCACAAGGAATTATTACAGTGATTTACTTAGTGGAATAGGCATACAACTGATGTCCTTAAAATATAGCAATTCTTATTTTCTATGCTTTTTATAATTTGGCGACCGATCTCTGTCTCTCTTCTTCTTTTTTCCTTTCCTTTTTTTGTCAATGTCCCTTTTACCCTTCGGAGGACTCTTATCTCTAGAATCTGACGATGCCGAACTGCTTTGACGTTTTTTGCTTTTATGTTTCTTTCTTTTTTTATCACTATCAGACAAAGAGCCCACTGAGTCACTGCTACTATATCTTTTTTTATCTTTTTTCTTTCGCCTACTGGGTCTATCTTCACTGCTCGAAGAGCATCGTTTGTCCCTTTCCCTCATTCTACTTCGCCCATTTGATGAGTTTTCGTTATCTTTCTGTCTCCAAGAATCTTCATTATTTCTATCTCTGTCATTTTTATTATAAGACTCTTTATTTCTTTGACTAGACGAGCCTCTTTCATCTTCTTTAGAAGATATAAGTGTTACTCTTTCATTCTTCTTGTATTCTTCAAATGAATCAGCATCTAAAATTGTAAGATATTAGTTACAACAGCTGTAGTATATTATTTATCGACTAGAATAACTGCCCAAGTGTTGTACCTTACAGGCACCTGCGAGGAGCGGTAAATGTATGAAAATAACGTCTGAAGTCGTTAGTTACGTCTTCAATATCATCTGTGGAAGAAATAAAACGGAAAATTTATACAGGTTGTCGATTTGATCACCTGCAAGACACCCTGCCCGCAACCCAATAGGTCAAATTGGTTCAATTCCCCCCCTGCATCTCGGTGTAAGACTATCCACGAAAAAAAAAACTGTATCTGATGTCTGGTTACAACAGTACAAGCTCTATAATCGAACTATTAATTCACTGGAGTAAACTGACGTTTACTGTGTTACCAGTTTCTGATGAAAAAAAAAAACAGTGAAGAGACAAAATGATTCTATTAACTCGTGTCTCGTGTTCAAAAGAAACATTCATCCACTGAGACCAGAATGCCAGAAGTTAGAAGCCAAATGATAAATAAGATGACGGCGTGTCGCGGTAATATTATAGCCCATGTATCCGTGTAGTTCGTTAATTTCACTAGATTTATTTATAGTAATCTTCTATTTACAACTAAACAATTTCTATTTAAAATTATTGTTAGTATTATGTATGTTACCATTAACTTTGAGCAAGTGATTGAATCACTATAGAATGGGAACATCACTACTACTATTAATATGGCAATATTATTAACCGGCTTCAAAAAGAAGGTTCTGTATTCGACGCGTATGTATGTAATATTAATATATGTTAGTCTATGTGGGCTTCTGAACAAATTTACCAAATTTTATGAGTGTATGTATGTATGTAGGTTTGTCCACGGATTTCTCAGAACCTACAGGTCCGATTTCGAAAATTCTTTTTGCAATAGTTAGAGTATTTTTCAACTTAGGGTAGAGTACAAGTTTCATCAAAATCGGCCCAGTAGTTTAAGAGTTATAAACTTTTTATGTTTTCAGTAAGTTACTGTAACGTAGACGTTCGAGTTGCGTGATAGTGTAGATACCTATTTTGCTCAAATAAAAGTCACTAAAAAGTGTTAAATAAACTATTTTTCAAAAAAATAAAAACCGACTTCAAAGTAAATAAAAAATTATCTAAAAAGCATAAAATAACGAAAATATATTGCAGTCGGTGTCAGCTCGTGCTAGTCTTAGTTAACATGATGTGCTAGCACCGACTTCAATATATTTTCGTTATTTTACGCTTTTTAGATAATTTTTTATTTACTTTGAAGTCGGTTTTTATTTTTTTGAAAAATAGTTTATTTTGCAAAGTACAAAGATTAGACTTTACCTAGTTTCGGATCAGCTGATACTGTGTGGATATTATTATTATTATATTTTATTATAAAATGTATCAGCAATCTGAATATTCCCCTTATGGACAGAGGTTTTTAAAACCCTAATTACTAATTCTCGATCATACGAGAATTAAGCCCAAGTCACACCACCCGCCGCTGTATGTGTCAATATCTACGCTGTAAATGCTATAACTGATTCCTACTCCGTGTGCGCCCTTATGCCACTAAAAATTATATTCTTGTTAAGTGGGCCCAATGAACATCGGAACGCACTTCAACCCCCAGTTGGATATGCTACTAAATAAGCAGCGGTTTTTTAAATATAGTTTTAGAAACTATCTAATCTAGTATTCCTAAAAGCAAACAATACTTAGCGGCTTTGTAGGCTTGCAAGATGGTTAAATTGACATCCTGTATAATTATAAAATTAGGTGTTCTTTGGCAGCCAATACTTGGACAATATTCATGTAAACAATTATATCAAAATAGAAGCAATAGAGCATACTCACTTATGACTTTCGACTCCTTGTCATATTCGGACTTGGTCACCGCATGCATCATGAATTCATTTAAACTGACAGTCTCTTTTTTGATAGGGATGTCGACCATTACACGACCGTTATCCTCATCTAAGCTTACAACCTGAAAACGTAATTTTTTTATAGTACCAAGCATGCGGCCTGATGGTAAGCAATCACCGCAGCCTATAGACGCTATAAAAACCAGAAGAATCACTAGCGCGGTGCCGACCCCTTAACACATTAGATATACGGGGTGTAAGGGATATCGTACCGAAAACCGATACCTGGGATCCAGTACATGATTCTGAACAATGAAATTTGAAATAGTGTTGAAATTTTTCATCGGCTTTTTCATGGATTTAAAAATAAAATGCCACTTTTTTTAATTACATTAGGATAACATCATTATTGGTATAATAATAAAGCCTAATTTCAATTTAAAAACAATACTTTACTTATTTGTGCAAAGTTAGCAATCATCAGCAGCCGAAAAGTCCACTGCTGAACAAAGGCCTCTCCCTTAGAAGGGAGGGGTTGCCATAATCTCCACGCTTGGCAGGCGACTTGATTGAAATCAGCAATATAATTTGAAAAATAAATATTATTCCGCACGTATTCATTAAATGCTCAAAAATTAACAAGTTTTAACAATTGTCATTTGTCATTTTCCATATAAATGGTTTCTGTAAAGTTGTAATGGACAATATGAGAAATCTTATAAAAAAGTTTTCAGTATATAGTCCCTTACACCCTGTCTTTTCTTTCTGATAGTCTTTTCTTTCTGGTAGTTCAGATAGTCTTTTCTATCTGACATTAGATCCTTTCCCCACTTGTTCTTAAAAAGTTACTGTGCTTATTGCCTCACTACTAACAAGTGATGCTGCATTCAAGTGCAGAAATACACGACAGCCCTTATGCAAGGCAACTTCAAGGTAGTTACCACGACATTGTCACATATTCTGGCGCCAAGCAGCAGTGTAAACATTGCTACATTCCAGTGTGAAGATTACTGTAGCTGACTAAACCAGACACAAGAGACTTAATACTTAATGTCTTTGGTGACGAGCGGCAGTGCTTATCAGTTACACATTGCTCACCATTAGGTTGAAAAAAAACATGGAATTGGCATGACCCGTGGGGTGCCGGGTTAGAATTTCATCCATCTCCTCTCGTTAGGTGTCGTAAGAGGCGACTAAATGAGAACAGGAAGACGGGAGCAGCGTCTTTCTTTTGGATTTATCTTTAGCCTATACTGCGATCCTCAAGCCGCCTGCCAAGCGTGGGGATTATGGGAACCCCTCCCTTCTAAGGTCTTTGTTCAGCTGTGGACGTCTTTCGGCTGCTAATGATGATGAATGATGATCATTTCGTAGTACAATTATAATACTTAGCTATTTTCTCATTATAGTTAGTGTTAAGCCTAAGAATATAGGTAGTATTCAAAAGGTTACCACAAAGTATTTACATAACTATCTATGACTTCATAACGGTATTCTAGTTAGTACCTATCACAAAATAAATAGTCACGTAAAGTCTTGTAAACAAATTATATGTTTGAACAATTGTTTGCTCCTCACCTTGCCATAATATCCAGAGTATTTCCCAGTAGTAATTTTTACAAATGAATTTGTCACTATAGATAATTCTTCATCTTTTGAATCTTTAGAGGATTTCTTTTTTTGATTTTCTTTTATCACTTTATCAGCACCCAGACCTAGTCCTTTAGGTCGTAATTCAGGCTGCTTGTACTTTGAACTGCAATTAGAAATAAAATATGTTTTAGACTTCAAAAATACTATGTAATATACTAGTTAGTGAGTCCTGTGTACAAAGGCACCATCCAGGCAGGTAGGTACCACTGCAGTATCACTAAGCAGCACACTGTAGACTTCATTATGTTTAATGTAAAGTATAGTATGGTAGGTAGGGTATCTGCATCGATATAATTGAACTAGATACACATTCACAAACAAAATGACATATAAAATGTGGTCGCGGGGGCGGCGGTCTTATCTGTGCTGGTGGCGAAAACGTGAACTAACGGTTTCCTTATGATAATGACGTGTAGTCTGACAGTTTCATATATACAATAGCGACACTCTTGTCGGCAAAAATAATCTTGTCACACACAACACACACACAAGACACAAGGGCGCTATTTATTTCCATGTGCCACTTTTCGGACCGTAACAGCTAATCTAGTTTAAATATTATATCGATGGGTATCTGGTCAAAGTACCAGTATCAAGTGACTTAATAACTAATGACTAAGCAGCAGTGAAGTACAGCAGTTACTGTAAGAAACAGCTGTCTATGTGCTGCTTTATTGCAGGTGCTGCTATCTGCAGTAGGGTGGCAACCTCAAAATTCAAAAATTCAAAATTTTTATTTCAAATAGGCTTAACGCTAGCACTTTTGAACGGTCATTTTTTTTTTAAAAGCTACCACCGGATCACAACGCGGCCTCAACTGAGAAGATCCGGCAAGAAACTCAGCGGGCTTGTCATTTTTTCACATTTTTTTTTTAAAACAAAGTTTGTCTTTTTACAATTAGATCAGCACCAGCGACAGTGTGTCCTGCCGTTCAAAATATCAAATAAAATAAAAAATACGACGAAAATACAACAAACTAAAATGCCAAAGGGATGGTAGTCGGACCAGTCCCCCCAAGCAGCACCCGCGCACGAGTTGACTCGAGCAGCAGCCATCACTCCCCTCAACCATATTGGAGGGAAGGGGGTGACCCGCCACACTGGACTATTCACCTGCGTAGCTTCCAGGAGGTCATCAAGCAGCTGAGATAATTTCTAGAGAAACTGAGCTAAAGTGATCGGCCTATCTCCACCAACACACAAAAAAATATGTGGAATAGATGAGTTATGGATGATGCCCAAACTACCTACGGTAGATTCCTTATCCCTTGTGCAATGCACCTACCACTTAGTAATGTAACAGCTATGGTTATGTCAAAGGGTTCTCGATTAATAGCAGACATTATGGGATACTCATCCCAACTTACCTGTCCGGTAGTTGTGATATAGTATACGGGTATGCGACCCCGGCTTCCCTAGCTATTACTGTCCCATCCCTTGCCCTCCTGGGCGGTAATATCCTACTTTTCCTATTCCCACTCTGACCTGCCAATCTTCCTTTACCTATCCTACCCTTTCCCTCCTTATTCGTGAGAACACAATGGTCAATCATATAAATAATTTAATTAACCAAAATGGCGGCGATGTGGTTCGCCACCCATCACATCTCGTTTCTCACGGGGAGGCGAAAAGCGGCCCTTGGCACAGATTATTAAAGGAACAGATACTTCACTCAGAAGAAAATTACCAATACCTACTGCTATAATAGCCTACTCTGTCGCGTCAGCAACCGCTGCATGCTAAAATGTGCCTAAATGCTCAAGCGTACAATTGTGATTGCTTCGCACCGCGCGATCCCACAGCAATCGCAGGGCTGCCTCTTCGATAAAATTAAATTAACATAAATAACTATTTGTGTATATTCTATTGAGAACTGTGAATATGTTCTGACTATACTGCCGTCATAAAACGAAATGACGTATCTACCTAAAGTTCGAAACGGAGAAATAAAATAAAAAGTATTTTTGAAAGTAAAAAATTCGCTGTGCTCAAGAAAATAATAAAAATAATATTTTTTCTGTGAAAAAGTATGAATTAAAGTTTGGTCTATTGAATTAAAGATGCAAATATTATTAAAATAGATTTTATATATTAAATAAATTACATTTTCCCTTTTTGCTTAGTAAAAAAATTACAAGAATATACATGATACTGCAATGAAAAGACGTTTCTGGCTAGATACTTCCTTTCAACTTAGTAATTTATGAAACGTCTTTTTTACTTAGCGATAATGGGAAACTAGGTTGTCGTTACCTAAATAAAATAGACGTATTTAGCCATTTACTGCTTTTCAACTTAGTGATTCTTACCTACAGTCGGTGAACTTACAATAGTACCTGTAGAAACGCCAATGTTGCATAATTAACTGTCAGATAATTAACAGCCCATATATAAACTGAAATAAATTTAATCATAAAATAAAAATGAAATATAAAACTACTTTTGATGGTACTCATTCATACCACCAAGGCACCAACAAACGTGAAATGTTAAGGTTCTGGGCGGAAAATTGTAGTAAACTTCTTAATATTGATCGCTCAGCTAATTTTGATTACAATAAAACAAATATCTGAATTTCCTATAGATATAGCTCTAGACAAACCAATTTCTATCAGCGAAATTACTGCCGCCATTCAGCTACAAAAACTTTTTAAGCAAATGTGGCATGTTGAACTAGTTACCAAAGACTTCACAGAGTTAAAAATCTTTGCACTGTATGAAAATAAAGGTAACTCGGCCGATTGAAATTCTTATAGAGGTACCTCACTTCCCACGGCTTTCGGAAAAACCTTGGCCAGAGTACTCCCCAACCGTCTCATAAATGATAAAAGAAATTATTCTTCCCCAACCTCAATTTGGCTTTCGTCTAAATATTTCGATTGGTTTGATTGATTACAAGAGAAAAGAACAACATCGAGCAGTATTTCTTTGTTTGGTAGACCTCGAGACTTTTGATAGTGTGCGTCGTGTCACTTTTTGGATTCTGCTACTCAAACTTGGTTGTACAGAAAAGTTTGCACGGATGTTAAGACTGTTACATGATAACATAACCTGTGTTTATGTAAACGGTGAGCGGACAGATTTTTTCCCCGTGAGTTGTGGAGTGAAGCAGGGTTGCGTTTTGGCACTAATACTATTTGCAGTGTAATTTTTAGTGGTAGTGGTAGATACATTAAAAACAGCCAACAATACACACATTTGATATTGTGCTTACTAATGGCAAACTTTTTTATTTATCCCTGCTAAAACCTCAAAGAATGGTCTCCCATGATATATTCACAGACACAGAGATTTGGTATGCGGATGATCCTTGTTTTGTGGCGGAAACTTCGAATGCCTTTCAAGATTTGATGGAAAAACTAAATCTCTCGACTCGTAGATTCGGCTTAAAAGTAGGTAAGTATAACAAAGATAGAATTTATGTCTATGGACACAGAAGTTCCTATTCCATAGCCGTATATACGGCTCAACGCCACAATTCTTAAATTACCCTCGTCGGAGACGTGGATACTTTATTGCAGACATACGAACATTGGATAGATTTCATCTCAAGTGCCTCCGTGAAATCATGAACTTTCATTGGTCTTATCGTTTGAGACACCAATGTTTTGCGTCGAGGTAAATTTTACGGGATTAGGCGTATCTAATGAAACTTCATTTACGCTGGAGTGGCCACGTAGTTAAGATGTCGGACGATAGAGTAGTAAAACGCATCATTTATACTGAACTAGAGGAAGGTAAGCGGAAACAATGTGGCTAACTTCTCAGGTATAAAGATGGTCTGAAAAGACATGAAGGGATGTATAGTGGATCACCTTCACTAGGAAAATTTGGCTAAGCAACGAAGTACATGAAGACAAAAAGTACATGGCCTGGTGCAGGTGTTCGAGGAGCAAAGGAGGCATGTATTGGATGCTAAATGGGATGCGATTTAGAGCAGGCCACCCTCCTAAATGCAATACAATTATGTAACTGGTACTCTTATGTCCACATTGCACTCGTATAGACAGTACCAAAACAGGCTATAACATTAATGTTAGAATTCATAGTGTAATCACATGATTTGTAGAGTTTTTAATATAGAACGTAGATAAAATAGATGCAGTAACGTCTTTTCATTTTATGATTAAATACATTATTGTGCAAACAAATAAGACGGTTCTACGTAAATGCGTCTTTTCAACTTATTATATGTCAGAAATGACTTTCTTACTTCGTAAACATTATGACTTGCAGCAGAAGCGTCTTAATTAATAGTGAGATTTATATGGTTCTGATTGTTAAAGCCAGAATAAAAAAATACTGGTAGATGCGTCATTTTTTTCTGATCCCGATGGCGTATTTAACTCAATTATGAAAAAAATGTCAGATACGTCTTTTTTCCTTATGACGGCAGTATAGGTGGTAGTTTAAAATTGTATCGTTTATTAGTAGTTTATTCAACAAGGGGATAAAGAAGTGTTTTATATCGCGGGCGTGAAATTGAAACGCGAGCATAACGAAGGATTCTAGTAACTGCAAGGCAATAAAATATAAATACTGCTAGAAGTAATATAATATCAACATAGCTATGTTGATATTATTTTGGTGCTGATTGTGCAATACATATAAAACTTAATTATAGAGGTCATGGAAAAATGTTAGGTGTTTATCCCTCTTTTTACTGGATTTGCACCCATCTACTGCACATAAGGCACCAGACGGCATCGTAGGTACGCGTACAAATGAATGGAACGAATATAACATTTTTATAAAAAGAAATAAACCGACTTCCACAGACACCACACTAAAAAGTGAAAAATAACTTAACCTCCTTTTTTGAAGTCGGTTAAAAATTGAACAACGCGCATGAGCTTCGTTTGTGAAAAGCGCACTGAATTTGGTAAGCAAAGGGCCCGTGACCGCTTGGCCGGGCGGTAGGTAATTATAGCGCGTAAGTACATGGAGTGCCGTAGCTGTGCCCTTGGGCTCTCTCTACCCCTACGGGAAAAAGGCGTGATTTTATGTGTGTGTTATGTGTTATAATCAGAAAGGATGACCTACTTAAGTCTAAGAAGTGCACACAAATATTTTAACATCTAATAATTTTTAGTTATACAATGTGTAACGTGTGTAATGTGTGTGTGTGTGTGTGTGTTTGAATTTAACCAATGAACATATAAACTATGAAATTTATTGCTATGCACTTGAGTTACCTACTTATGGCTAGATGTGAAGAACATGTTGAAATGTCCCCACAGTAACAAGTACTAGTATGTATTTACATATTGAGCTATATTAGCTCAGGAGACAGGGACATAAAAAGTTTCTATGTACAATAATAGGTGTTTGGTTTAACAAAAGTCACTCACCCATCTTTGTTAGGAGTCCAGCCCATCCCACGCAGCATAGCCATTCCAAACTGCTGGACTGGTACAGCTTCGTAATCATCAAGTGTTGACTGGAATTAATTAAACATTGTGTTCAGGCAATCACACAATCAATAAGGGACACAGTGGCAATGATGCAGCGAATGAGCTCGCTAGAAGAGGATCACCTATGGCCGCCGTAGGACTTGAACATATAGTGTCAATCCCCTTCGGACACCTACGCACCCTGGTAAGACAGCGCACTAGGGAAAAACATAAAACCTAATAATAATAATGAAGCCTGGACGAACCACGGCGAGTGCAGGCAGAGACGCGCTTCCAGCCCTCGATGGCAGCATCACCAAACAGCTGCTTTGACTATAAAAACAACAATTGCGTGTAGTCATGGCGGCCATAACTCAACATGGATCATTTAATAAACACCTTTTTGTCATAGGTGTCACAGACAGTCCTCTGTGCAGAGTGTGCATGGGGGAGGAGGAGACAGCGAATCACGTGCTACTGAGTTGCCCGGAGGTCGCAGCATACAGGGCTAAGTACTTCAGAAACCCGAGTACTCTCCGAGAGATTGTCAGCGGCATTAAGCTCCTACTGGCCTTTCTCGAGGAGTTGGGGTGGATTGAACAAATTCATTCCCATACGAGCTTTGACGTGGAGTTGCGGAAACCAGCCCGTTATACCAATCACACCAATAATAAAATAAGACTAATGTCTTGGGTGCAGTGTATAACATCTATCTGATAAGCAGATGTACTGCTTATGATTTTGACGGGCCTGTTGGTCTAGTAGTTAAACACCCTGGCTGCTAACAAATAGGTTGTGGATTCGATTCCCACCAAGTGTCTGGGTGTTATTTATCTATTTATGCATGTATTTACAAAAAAAAGAAGTATAATAGTATTAGTATCAGCTATCACCCGTGGGGTGTCCAGGTAAAAATAGAACCCACCAATTTCCTCCCGTTGGGTGTTCGTAAGAGGCGAGCAAGGGAAAACAAGAGGATGGGCAGCAGTGTTTTTAAAAACGGTGCTGCCCATTCTCTTTTGGCTGCTGATGATGATGAGATCAGTTACCATCCATAGTGCAGACTCTGCCTAGTTTGGGATCAGATGACCGCGTGTGGATTGTCCCAGAATATTATCCATTTATTATTATTATATTACTTACAAATATACAGAGTGTTAAAACCCCTTGTCTGTGTATTTTTCAGTGTATCAATAGAAATGTATGTACGTAATTAATTTGTTGAATTACTTATTGTTTTTGTATAGCATAAAATATAGCTACCTCTTTTTCTCCTTCCATTACAGGTTTTGCTGGGGTAGGAATTGATAATGTATCACTTTCTGTTTTGACTACTTTCTTCGCATCTTGCAATAATTCTCTGACAGCCATCTGCTCCAGGGTTGCATTTTCTGGAAGCTTGTCATCATTCACCGGTTCCTGCTTAATCTCTGGTTCATTTAATGCACTCTCCACTTTTTCAGCAATTTGTTTTAGTTTATCTGCCGTTATGAGAGTGTTTGGCTTCATGGGTATAACCAAAGGCTGGTTTTCTTTAACGGTTTCACCACTGAAATTAGATACAATTTTATAGTTATCAATTATGATATTTTTGCTGTAAATTCAAGGACATTAGCAAAGCCGGCAAGATTTTAAGCCAGTCTTATTTGTTGTAAAGTGTGTGTGTGTGTTCAGTTTTAACTAACTAAACAACTATATTTTGTACTAACTAAACAAATTTTTAGGTTAACTTGGAACTAAAATTTGAAGACTCACCCCACTATTTTGATAGATTTTTCTTCCATACATTCAATAAATTCCTTCTTTTCTTCTTCGACTGCATTAATAGGTATTTCTGCTTTCTTTGTTTTCTTGAAGCCAAATGAGATCTTTTTTCCGTCCATGTTGTTGCGTTCTTTAGGTTTCTTACTTGTATAGTAAGCGTCACAGACGTAATATGGATGAAGCGTGTTCCGGTGCCAAGCAAATAATATATTATTATTCTAATTTGTTAGGTATTTATTTTTATTTTACGGCTCTGGGTACAAGCCCATCACAGACGTAAAATCTGGTAAAATCAGATGGTGGGTGAACCACCGGCCCTCAGAGTAACCCTTTCTTCCTCCAAGGAACTGCCCTAAAGGAAAAATCACATTATCTCAGAGCTCTAATTGAGCACATTACGGATTTTATTGTATTTTAAGAATAATCTATAATTATGCTTCTTTCTTTGTAATAAACACAGTTTAATACAGACGACGTATCGTATAAGGATGGTATAAATAATAATAAAAAATAACATGACCACAGATCATAGAACGTGACATTGACACATCATTGACATGACATTTTTTTTTCAATTTATGCGCTCATGTGCCGTGGGCCTGGGACTTTTCGCCCAGTTTGATTGGAAAGTAGCCATTTAAGCCTCTTTACTCTTCATATTTTCCTAATTTATTTCGTACTAGCGTCAGCTAGTACGAAATAAATCACTGCGCGGCGCTATGGTGGAGCTGCGCGGGTTACCGCGCAGCTCCACCATATTTTTATTTTTCTACTGTTTTTATGCATTTTCAAGCAATGCTAATCCATAGATAGCTGACGTCCGGATTTTCTTGAACATTTGAACTGAGATGCCCTGTGCTTCGAAGCGCATGATGTTGTTCCCGGTTGTTGTAGACAGTAGGCGTAATAATATAATATAATAATATCTTGGGACAATCCACACACGGTCGTCCGATCCCAAACTAGGCAGAGCCTGTACTATGGAAACCAGACAACTGATACTAATACTTATATACTTTTTTTTGTAAATACATACTTAAATAGATAAACAACACCCAGACACTTGGCGGGAATCGAACCCACGACCCATCGGTTAGCAGGCAGGGTGACTGACCACTAGACCAACGGGCCCGTCCATATCGTTACCTTCGGATTCGCTGGACGTTCGGGGTGTGGGCCCTAGGACGCCCATTAAGTATGGCAATGATTACGAGGATGGCGGCGGTGTTGCGACCCCGTCCTCTTGAGCACCGTGTCTGGTTCCCGGGAGGCTACAATGCGTCCTCCGGCGGCGTACTCAAAGGCAAGGCACTGAGGTGCTCCTGGTGCAGAACCCACCGGAGTCCTGAGGTGTCTCATGTGCCGATGCGAACGCCGCGGGGGGTTTAGTGGGTACCCATATAGCACTTTTCGGTCACAGAATCATAAAAGCAGTAACACGTTGCATAGTTTCGTAACTGTTACGAAACATGGTTACTGTGTGGGGTTTGGTCTCTATGTGTGGTAACAGTTCGCACACAATGTGACCAGAATTTTTTTAGTTACTATGTGTAGTCTCTGTGTTCACACGTAACGTAATCATTTGTGTCGACTTATTTTTAAACACTATGTGTTTATGTGTAGTAACGGTGTGGTAACTATGTTACAAGAATAGTAATTTAAAATATATACTTACACGAAGTGTTGTAACGTTACGACATTGTTACTGAACAATATATTGCTAAAAAGTAAATAAATAAGTCGTCATAAGACACTGTTTTTCAAACTGTTCCTACAAGTGTAGTTGAAAATGAGTAAAAATCCGAAACGATTCCGTCTCTCATTTTTTTATGGGACCTAATTAACGGATTAAAGAATGGATGGAAGAAAGATTTTTTCAAATCGGTTCATAATTGCCAGAGTTATGCGCGAACATACATAGTAAAAAAAAAATATATATACAGACGAATTGAGAACCTCCTCCTTTTTTGAAGTCGGTTAAAAATGAATATAATAACAATGGAAAATTTAATAATATAATAACAATGGAAAATATTGGTATCATGGCATAGAGAATTGTTTAAAAGAAGTTTTGTCTCAAATGACCACAGAGTTGCCGACATGCATATTTTTGTCTTTCAACATAGACGGCTTACCGATAGCTAAAAGTACAAAAAATGAATTCTGGCCTATTTTGTGTAAAATAGACGGCATAGATGTTGCTCCATTAGTTATAGCAATATTTTTCAGAAGCACAAAACCGTGTTTGGAATTATTTTTGCGTCCATTTGTAAATGAGCTCTTAAAGTTATTTCATGATGGATTACTGGTTCAAAAGCAAATAGTTACCATCAAAATTCGTTGCTTTATATGTGATACACCGCGAGATGCTTTATAAAAGGTGAGTGCAAAATTAAATATATAAGTAGTGTACCGGAGCGGAGGTACGGTGCGTTTTAAATAATGTAATATAGAAGTATTTCGTGATATTTTTTATTTCAGGTACTGTGGGGTTTAACAGTTACCACGGATGCATGAAATGTACAGTAATCGGAGAATACGATAGAAGAGGTCGGCATATGAGTTTTCCCAGAACGGACATGCCTTTGCGTACTGATGATTCATTTAGAAATCGATTAGATCCTGATCACCACTTGCCACACTTGCCACCACATTTGCTTGTAGTCGTCATTTTATTTGTATGGCTTCCAAAAGTTTGAGAATTGCTGGAAACAATATACCATTTTGTAAATTCGGTAACTTTATAACTACTTCTGATTTCGCGTCGACATATGTCGACACAGTCTCGTAACTTAGTGACCAGTTGTGACTTAAATACACACATCAAAAGTGTCTAGGGATCAAGCATTTTTGGGCAAAAAAATGGGCAGAAGAACAATGGCGTTTCGTGTGCTTTTCTGATGAGTCTCGTTTTGGTATGAGACCGGATACAAGACGTATACGACACTGGAGAACCCCTGGACGCCAACAGCGATTAAAATCCTGCCAGGAAGTCCATCCTTATAGTGGTGGAACCATCATGGTATGGGCGGGTATTTGGATCGGCGGAAGAACTGAGTTGATTTGGATCAGAGGCAACCTCAACGCTCAAATTTATGCTGAGACGATTGTATCAGACGTCATCGTTCCTCTACAAGTGCAAATCGGTCCCTTATTTCAGTTAATGCATGATAATGCACGACCGCACACCGCAAGAGTTGTAAGACAGACTCTCGCCGCAGCTAACATCAATGTCCTGCCCTGGCCTGCTCAGTCGCCAGACTTGAACCCGATTGAGCATGCATGGGATATGCTACAGAGAAGAGCTCTGCCGAATATGGAGGGTATCCAGTCGCAAGAAGACCTTTTTTTGTTGTTGCAACGAACATGGGCGGCCATTCCACAGCGTGATTTGGATGAACTCATTTTGAGTATGCCAAACCGATGTTCTTGTGTTGTTAGTGTTCGCGGTAGAAACACGGATTATTAATTGTTTAAGTTACCCAATAAAATTTTAAAGAAAACTGTTATTTCAGTCTTTTTTTCGAACTTTTGTGTTAGTGGTTCAAATGTCAAAAATCCCTTTATTAGGAAAATGGCAAATTTCTTTATTAATGCAAAGGTGACTTGGTTTATCGTTACTGTGACAAACGAAAACACTTTATTTGATGAATCCTTAAAGAAAATTTTAATTAATATCAATCAGGAGAAAAGTTATTGCAAAAATATATGTTGATCCCTAGACACTTTTGATGTGTGTATTTTCTTTAAATAAAAATATTTTATCCAATTATTTACCAACTTTATGGTGTATTCTTGGTTCCATAATAAATAGTAAGTATTAAAAGAGATTGATCTATTAAAGCAAAAGCTTCCAAGCTCTGGGAATGTAAAGACTTTTCAGTAAAAATATTGTTTACATTGTACTACACAGGTGAAATTACATTAATATGATGGCGCGTTGATAAATTTCAAACTATTTCAACAAATTACACAATGAATTTCCTTGCCCACCTCTATTTGAACGATAAAAACCAAGTAATTTAGTAATAAAAACTTATGTTGACAAAACAATGATGGCCGATAACTTTTTCTTCTTATTATTTTTTTCATTTTAAAACTTCACTTCGCTTAACAAAAAGTGAATGAAAGAACCATGAAAGAACGAATGATTTCTGAGAAGTGGTCGCAGACTAAGAACAATGTTACCACACAGCAACGTAACTTTAAAACCAAATGTTACTGTGTCGACTGTTCCCCATTTTTAGTCGTAGCGACGGAACAAAGTCGACTCGGCGACCAGAAAATGTTACTAGAATCAATCAGTGTCGACACAAAAGTGTCGACTTGTTTCGTAACGGCTACCAAAAAGTGCTATATGGGTAAGAATCCCACATACCTCGAGTCAACTCGTGCGCGGTTGCTGCTTGGGGGGACTGGTCCGACTACTATCCCTTTGGCATTTTAGTTTGTTGTATTTTCGTCGTATTTTTTATTTTTATTTGATATTTTGAACGGCAGGACACACTGTCGCTGATTTAATTGTAAAAAGACAAACTTTGTTTAAAAAAAAAATGTGAAAAATGACAAGCCCGCTGAGTTTCTTGCCGGATCTTCTCAGTTGAGGCCGCGTCGTAATCCGGTGGTAGCTTTTAAAAAATTGACCGTTCAAAAGTGCTAGCGTTAAGCCTATTTGAAATAAAAATTTTGAATCTTTGAAGCTTTGAATCTTTACCCCTGTCTAGCCCCAAAGCTCTCGTGGATCTTTTGAAGGTTCCCCCGCGAAAAAAGACAGTAGTCGTAATGCAATTCGAGAGCCTAAAGGCAGCTTGAATAACTCTACTGACACCAGGTTGGCCACTAATCAAATGACAAAAAATAAACGGATGATTACATGCACGTACAATTATTGTTGTAGTATTCATTTATAAATACTACGATTAACACCTTCACAAAATCCTATATCTAGAGGTATAACTTTTTTAATAATGTTTAGTTCTCAAGAAATCTGGTATTATAAAAGTGGAGGATTGTGTGAGCATAAGTTTTTATTTTTAAAATTTTTAATACGGCACTAGGCGATCTGTAATTAAAGGTACTTACAAAAACTTTTACTAAATCTTAGTATTTAAATATTTTATGTAGCATTTAAAAAAAAAACATCACAGGTTGCTCACCACACCAATATAGTGTATAATCATCTAATGGTGCTCACTCAATCCTCACACCGTAGACAGAATCTAAAACGGCCTACAGACGGCCCTAAAATCAGTGGCGATATCGGGACAGCGGTGGTGGGGATGAAATCGGCTACTACTCTACACACGACCAGTGTTGCCAATTCAGTGTTTTTATAGCTAGATTTAGCTATAAATCAACTACATCAGCTACAAAAAAATCGATCTAGCTATTAAGCTATATTTAACTACTTTTTTAGCTTTTTTGGTTAACATGTCCTCTAAAAGGGAAAAGCCCCTCCAAATTGTCTTCGACACTACACACAGTGACCCTGACCACGCAACAAGAAGTTTACCACACGACATCCAAGCACACGACTATCTAATGTTAAATCACGTTAAAGGAGATGTTCCATTTTGGGCCAACACTATGTACACTACATGGAAAAATAGGAAAAACATAGGAGAGTTTCATAAAAATACTTATAAATTAATTTGAAGCAGAGTACAATTGTACATAAATGATTACTTATGGAGTTATTTAGTATGTCCACCCTGTTTTTAGGGCAGCCATGACAGTTGCGTTTGACGTTGGTTTACTACTTGACAGCGAATGCTAGGTAATAGATTGTTTACGCGTGGAGTACTTATTGTATTTCGGAGTTTTTAGTGATTATTTATGTTTACGGACATTCATTGACTGTTTCTTTCTTGACCGGGGGCTTTACTGTATGGATTATCGCCTGTGATTTGGATTGGAATCCGTCGTATAAGTGCTATTTCACAAAAAGTTCAATCGCAGGTATAGTCAGTTGTCAAAATTACGTTTTAGTTACGTATTTCCATGAAGCTATTAGGCGTATTTCCGATCCATCATATTATTGTGTGGTGTTGCTACAGTAGTATTATATTCTCTTTGGTGTTGCTCTCCTTGACCAAGATATCTTAAATGTACAATAAAACGAAGCAATATTAAAAAAAGAGAACATTACAAAACAGTTACTATATTGCATAGTTATATATACATATAGTGTACATGGTGTTGGCCCAGGCTCCATACATTTCTGGAACAACTCCTTTTCTCAAACTCGTTTTTTTCTCTAACTCAAAATTTATAAATATCGACCTTACATACATTCATTCATTGAGATTTGTTAATTATATTTAAATATTTTTGTGATGTCATATACAGTCTGTATCCTGTAAAATATAGATAGACATATACAACGTGTTATAACAAAATACCCCGTAAAAAACTGATGTGCAAACCCTATTTCAGTAAAATTAAAGAGTAAACTACGCAGAATGTAGGTACCTAAATTTCTACCTAATTCGCGGAACGACAAAAATTTTAAAAGACCTAACCTTATTAGGGTTGACAACATTTTTGGCTTTATGATTAATTAATTTTTTACGGAGTATTTTGTAACACGTTGTATTAGTAGCAAAAAATAAAATAATCTTTCTAAATAGTAAAGTTTTTTAGTAATCCTAAAAAAACTCCACAAACAAACTTCGTTTTGTGTTTTTTTTTGTATGTGAGGTGTTAGACGAATAGTAAAATAACTTTACTATGTCCAAAGATGGTATGGAACCCTCGGTGCGCGAGTCCTTGACCGGTTTTTTTATGTTTAACTAATAAAAAGCCATTAAAACCTTTTGGCTATATTTTTTTTAAATACACAGCTATTTTTTATTGCTGGTCTGGCTATCTTTTAAAAACAGAGTTGGCAACACTGCACACGACCCTACCAGTTAGTACAGAACCGACCGTGCAACAGACTGCTCGTTGATCCGAGATGCCGCCGACACTATCAAAACAGCAAAAAAAGGCATTGCCTTGGCACTTACTATGGTGCCAACAGGCGTGGGTTCGATTCCCACCAAGTGTCTGGGTGTTTTATCTATATTTTCTTCTGTTGGTCGGGTGTTCTATCTATCTATCCTTTTGAGGTGGGCGTTAATAGCTGCGACACAGTTTTTAACTAATGTAGCTATTATCGTACTTATGTAAATGTTAACATATGTTTTAGTTCCAATATAATATGATTTGATATAAGTATGTATTTACAAAAAAAAAGTATATAAATGTATTAGTATCAGTTGTCTGGTTTCCATAGTACAGGCTCTGTCTAGTTTGGGATCAGATGACCGTGTGTGAATTGTCCCAGGATATTATATTATACCCATTCATTCGTTCATTCTTCGCACAGAGCGGAGCGCCTGCACGTCGTATCGCCGCAGCACTCGAGCGCATACTGCGTAGAAATCACTCCCGATTTCGCTACACACGTGCCGACAACGCTCCCTAGACGATAATCGTCCCTAAATCGGGAGCTCGCCCGAAGCGATTTCAGACCCGATTTCTAAACAATAAAAATTGGATACGATTTGCCTATACACGAGGGACGATTTAGGGTCCTCCCCACCACTGTCCCGATATCGCCACTGATTTTAGTGCCGTGTGTAGGCCGTTTAAGCCTCACACACACACATTGGTGTTTTACGTATTGAAGATTTTAAAATTCCTTCACACTGTAAGCACAGTATATAAACTAATACAGTAGTTCGACGCCTTTGATGTTTGAGTAAAAGCCGACACCGCATGGCGTGCTCCGTAGCACGTAGGGTTGTCACAGTTTGTTTTTATAATTTACTTAAAATACTAAAATACTAAGTAAAGTATATTTCTATTAGCGCACGGGATGGTAATGATTTCTATGTTTATAATTATTTACTTTATTTATTGAAGTTCTTCATAGTAAGAAATACAAAAAGGCATTTCGTGGAGACAAATACAAATAGAGTTTTACAATGTTATGTAATATATTGAAATTAATTAATAAATTTCCAAAACGTGTATTATAAATAGCCAACTGAATTTTTTTACCGGTTTGTATATTTACTGGATTTGAAATTTCTGTTAATGAAATGTATAAAATATTTCAGTCATTTTCGATTTGGAAATGGATGACATTTTCGTAATCAGCACCCCGAGAAATCTCGAAAATTACACCAATATTTTTTGAAAAAAGAAAATATTCGCCATTTTGGATTTAAAAATGGATGCCATTTTCGTATTCAGCACCCCGAGAAACCTCGAAAATGACACCAATAACATTTTTTTGAAAAAAGAAAAAATCCGCCATTTTGGATTTGAAAATGGATGCCATTTTCGTAATCAGCACCCCGAGAAACCTCGAAAATGAAACCAATAACATTTTTTTGGAAAAAAAAACGCCATTTTGGATTTGAAAATGGATGACATTTTCGTAATAAGCACCCCGAGAATACTCGAAAATGACACCAATAACATTTTGTTGAAAAAAGAAAAAATCCGCCGTTTTGGAATTGAAAATGTGTAAAATAATAATTATCTACCATTATAACTGCTTATAAAAAAATACGTACACAGCGAATTGAGAACCTCTTCCTTTTTTGAAGTCGGTTAATTAAAACCAATACGCGTCAGCCCTGAAAGTTATGTCCCGAGCTACTAACTAATTCGGGCGGCAAAAATCAAAATCAAAATATCTTTATTATGCATAGGCCTCACGAGGGCACTTACATATTGTCATTTTTTTAAAACTACCACCGGATCACAACGCGGCCTCTACTGAGAAGATCCGGCAAGAAACTCAGAGGGCTTGTCATTTTTTAATTCAATTAAGTATAATGTTTACAACAAGAATCGCTTTTACAAAAGATGTCTTAAAATTATAAGCTCGCATGAGTATCACAGTTTAAGCCCACGCAGCTTTATCCTCCAGGTAATCCGAGATTTAATAGTAGCCCTTTTTAGACAACCGGCTTTTAATAGTGCTTTTGAATTTATTAATTGGTAGGTCTCGGATATCCTGTGGCAGTTTATTATAGAAACGTATACCTTGGCCCATGAACGAATTACTAATTCTGTGGAGACGCGTGGAGTGTACAGCAAGATTGTGTTTGTTCCGGGTGTTTACATTATGATGGTCACTATTCTTTGCAAAAGCACTAATGTTTTTCTTTACATACAGCAAATTTTCATAAATATATTGTGATATAACCGTTAGAATATTTATTTCTTTAAATTTTTGTCTAAGTGTATCAGTAGGAGCTAAACTGTAAATAGCTCTCACAGCCCTTTTCTGCAGAATAAAAATGGTGTTGAAATATGCAGAAGATCCCCACAGTAATATACCATAAGACATAATACTGTGAAAATAACTAAAATAAACAATTCTAGCGGTTTCAACATCTGTGACATGTCTAATTTTCTTAACTGCATAAGCCGCCGAGCTAAGCCTACCCGACAGTTTCTCAATATGTGGGCCCCATTGCAACTTGGCATCAACAGTAATGCCCAAGAATACTGTTGAATTTACAGGGTCCAAAACAGCTCCATTGATGTCAACATTGGTTCTCACCTGTCTGACGTTAGGTGTTGTGAATTTTATACATTTTGATTTACTTTCATTTAATTTTAAATTATTAACATTAAACCAATGGACAGCTTTAGATACAACATTGTTCACATCGTCATAATCTTGTAGTCCACGCTTAATTTTAAACAAGAGAGAGGTATCATCCGCGAACAATATAATCTTATGATTGTCCCCTGCAAAGTAGGGTAAGTCATTAACATATATCAAAAATAGAAATGGGCCTAGTATTGAACCCTGTGGTACACCTAAAGTAACCTCAGATCCTACAGATCTCGTTCCGTTAATATCAACCTTCTGAATTCTATTACTCAAATATGAAGTCAGAAGATCGAGAGCTCTGTTCCTGATTCCGTAGTGGTGTAGTTTCCTGACAAGGGTGTCATGTTGTACGCAATCAAACGCCTTGGATAAATCGCAGAATATGCCAAGAGCATCCTGCTTGTCCTCCCAGGCGTCATATATGTTTCTTATCAATTCAACTCCCGCATCTGTAGTAGAACGATTCTTAGTAAAACCAAACTGTTTATCATGAAACAGATCATATTCGTTGAAATGATCTAGCATCTGATCAAGCAATAATTTTTCAAAAAATTTACTTAAAGTAGGCAATACCGAAATTGGCCTGAAATTCGTAGGCTCCGTGGTACTACCGGATTTAAACATAGGAATTAATCTACTCTGTTTCATAAGGTCAGGAAACACTCCACTAGAGACACAACTATTGAATACTACAGCTAATTGCGGTGCAATAAGATCAATGACAGATGAGATCATCTGAGTAGATAGCCCCCATAAGTCTGCGGTTTTTTTTAAATTTATCTTTTTAAATGTATTTACAATATCCTTAGCAGTAACGAAGGAGAATTCAAAAGTTGTTCTACATTTTGGTACACTTTGTTGCAATAATAACTCCGCAGAAGTGGATGACGACTTAATTAAGAGTATTTGAAATTTCTAAAGGAATATTAGCAAAAAAATTTTCAAACGCGGTCGCTACATCCTGATCCGCAGTTACATCAGAATCATTAATTTTCAAGTGAAAATCGCGATTACGCACAGTTGTTCTTCCTGTTTCACTATTTATAATGCTCCAAGTTGTCTTAATTTTATTTTCAGAATTTTTAATTTTATTTTTAAATAAATAGCCTTAGCTAAGGAACAAGTTCGTTTAAAGACCTTAGAGTATTTTTTAACATATTCTTTAAAGAGTGGACAAGAGTTAGAAGATTTTTCATTGTACAATTCATACAGTTTTCTCCGACTCTTAAGAATACCCACAGTCGCCCAATCACTAAATGACACACGATCATTAATTAATAATGTTCTTGGTTTAAATATTTTACTATACTGAGCATCGATAAGGTGGAATAAGGCGTTATACAAAGTGTTTGGGTCATTATGACTGGGCAATGAAGGTAGTTTATCAATCAGGGTGGCTTTAAAATCATTAAGACGGCGTTTAGTTACTGGAACAAACGTAACATTTCTTTGTGATTTATTTGACTTACTAGGAAATAAAGCTAATTGACCACAATGATCAGAATCTAATTTATTTATTATTTCTTTGTGGACTGGTTTTATATTAGTAAATATATTGTCAATGCAGGTTGCACTAGTGGAAGTTATCCTAGTAGGTTCTAAGAAAATGTTGTACAAATTGTAAGATTTAAGTAGTGTCATAAATTTACCAGTTACATTGCTATTTTCAAGTAAATTTATGTTGAAGTCTCCACAGATGATAATAGTTTTATTAGAAGATGAAGTTTTGTGCAAGATACTTTCTAAAATTCTCTCAAATTCGTCGTAAGGTGAACACGGGGGCCTGTATACGCTCAAAACTAAAAACTGGCAGTAGCGTACGCAGCTCGGGCGCGCCTACCCGCGTCTCACCCCTCACACCCCGCAAGATTGCCCTGTCTAGACGGCTTCGTCGGATGACTGTATTGGTTTATAGACTGTGCTGTAAGTTCGCGCCGCGCCGCTGCCATCTTGGTGTGAATTGACCCAAGGATGGATAGGATTCGTGCAAACAAAGATAGAAAATTAAACAACATATTTTTTAGGAGTATTTTTTAATTACTATTTACACACTTACCACTACCTACTGCTTACACTAACACTTATAATAACACATTTTTAACAATAAATAATGAATAACGAATAAGGTTTTTATAATATAAAAACCTTATTCGTTATTAATTATTTAAGTATAAAAGTACATATTATGTACTTTTTACACTCAATATAAAAACAGTTTTACAATAAATAATGTGAATAATAATAACAATGAATACTGTAAATTACTTACTTAAGTGTTGACTTTATTTATTAAACAAAACTATCGGAATTTAAAAAAGTAAATAGAGGAGAATAAATAAAAAAAAGGACAATGGCCGGACCAGTCCCCCTCAAGCAGCACCCGCGCACGCGTTGGCTTGAGGAACTGCCAGATATTTGGATGGCGAGCATGACTAAGTGCTGGTGTTATGGCCTACGGTCTGTGGTAAGCCCGGAAGCAGATATCAATGCAGAGGTTCCTCTGGCACTCACTGCATTTCCAGATTGTACGGGCGTTTACCTTCCGCTGAGAGCATAACCAGCACCGGGTCTGTTTTGAGCCCGTTCGCACCGGGAAATGGTCATTGTCCACAATACGCCTATCAGCACCGGTTCTTCTGTCAGTCAGCATTGGCAACGGCATTGATCTCACGTCAAATTGTCTGTGTGCCTTTATCAAGTTCTCTGCTAACAATGTCCTGAATCGTCTATGCGTCATATTTGAGTCGATGGTACAAAAAATTATAAAACTGTTAAAAACAGCCGCGTTGAATAAACGCCGAAATAATTTTTTGTACCACACGCGACTTCGGTTCCGTTCCATCGGGTGAGCAGACAGAAACTGGTCTTTTCTGTCTACTCCCCCCATGCTCTTGTTATACTCCAAGACAATTTTGGGTTTATATATGAGTTTGTCCCTAGGTGCAGTTCCAACTCGTAGCAGATGGTATGTCGAAATCATGCTAACTAAGTTAGTATCCCGCCATACTAGTACTGACAAGTCGGAACAGTAGCTGACAACTACTTCACCTTGTCTCAGGTCTGTCTTTGTTAAAGTCTTTAGGGAGTCTGGAACAAACTCCCGGTTAAGTCGTAAAGTCCCGTAAACATCTGTCTTCTGTCTTTTTAGACATCTCGCTAATAATGGACTATTATAAAAATTGTCCATTATTAGCGTATGCCCACGGTGAAGTATGGGCTCGATTAGTTGATACACAATAAGTGCAGTCGCATTGTTCGGTCGTATGTCGCTTTCAGTCACGAGTCTTGTAGATGCCGATGCGATGTCGTCAAGTCCTTCATTGTTCTGGTCGGTTGTGTCATCTGTTGGTTGATCTGTCTGTTTGTCTTTTCCAGCGTATACTATAAATCTCCAGAGATAGCCGCTGGAAGACTCACACAGTTCATACGTTTTCACGCCGACCTGTGCAGCCTTTGTCGAAATCTTTTGCGAGAAGCTCAGTCTACCGTGCCACTTCAAAAGAGATTCGTCTACGACTATCTCTCTCGATGGATAGTATAGACTGGCAAACTTTTTATTAAAATACTTAATCACCGAGTCTATCTTCCAAAGTTTTGTCGTTTTGTTAGCTGTGTCATTGTTGACGAAATGCATCATAGTCTTCAGTAAAAGATATCGATTATATGGCATAACACTACGGAAATATGGCATTGTGCCGAAACCATTGAATTTAAAATAAAGCTCTTCTTCGGGGAGGGGATAGAGGCCTTGCAGAATTAATACTGCCAAGAAAGTTATCATCTCGTCTCTATTAGTCGGTACCCACCGGTGCAGACGGGAACTGGGAGACAGCTTGCCTTGTGATCGTAATAAATCAAGCCTCTGTCTGGCATAAATATTTGTCTCCCTACAAAGCATGTCGACAAATTCCACGTCGATCATTTTATAGAAGACGTCGAGTATCGAAGTCTGGTTGGTCATGTCAAGCGTCGGTCCTGGAGTGCCAGTAAAAGTCTCTTGTCGTCCCTGGAAAATTGCCTCTTCTTTATGCCACGAGAAATCGTAAGCGTTTTCAGGGGCAATACTTCGTAAGGCACTGTCGTTTATTGCGTCTTCAGTTTCCAGAATCTGTATTTGGAAATTCGTATAGTCCGTAGTAGATGCAGGCTCAGCCACTGCGCTACGTGTTATCTGTGGGTCATGGTCTGTCTCGTCACCGACGCACAAGTCATCGTCACTTTCAATAAGTATGCTGTCGTCTAAACTCGAGTCATGTTCTCCTGTAAAAATAAATTACTATTAACTTTTTATACAAGCAATGGTGCCGATTCTGTTGTCACCACTAGACTAAACTAGACTAAATTTTAGTTTAGTGGTGTCAAACGATGATTAAGTGCTTAATTTGACAGCTACTACATTGAGTTGATAGCGAAGTTTTCATTGGTCAAATAATAATTATGTTAAGAGAAAACAATTCTCTTGTTCTTCTGATTACACTAAACTAAACTAAAATAATTCCCCGGCTACGATACTTATATTAATTTTAATATTCATTTTATTTTATTTTAATATTTGTTGAAATGTTTATTTAAATATTTATCTTAATATTTATTCTAATATTAATTTTAATATTTATCCTAATATTTATTTTAATATTATTTTTAATATTTATTTCATTCTAGTTTAGTCTATTCTACTTTATTTTAGTCGACATCTTTTAGATGTCGACTAAGGTAAAACACCCAGTGTCCGACAACGCACCATTGTCCGACATTTAAAAAGTTTATTATAAAAAATACTAGCTGACCCGCGCAGCTCTGCCCGCGCTTTTATTACATTTTGCTCCCCTTTTCTCCCTCCTCCCTTTATTTATTTCTCTCTCCATCTCTCTCTAATAAAGTCTAATTCTATGCTCTCTCTCTCTCCTCTCTCTTTCCCCTTCCCGCTTTGGTCCCCATCATACTCCCCCTCATCTTTTCCCCGTTGTCCCCTCTATGAACCCCCTCCCCCTCTCTCTTCTCCCACCTTGCTCCCCCTAACTTCCCTATTCCTTCACCTCAATCCCCCTATCCCTCACCATCACTCCCTCCTCGACCCCCTCTCCCTCTCTCTCCTCTCTTGCACCCTCCTCTCGTTCTATATATGTATCCTCGTCAATTACGGTATCTGGGATTCTTACCCACTTAAACCCCTGCGGCTGTCACATCACCACGTAAGAGGGGGACCTAGATCCAGTGGGATCTGCAACAAATACACCTCAGTGCGCATTATAGCCCCCGGAAACCTGGCATCGTGATCACAGGGACGGGGCTCGTTACCCCGTCACCGTCCTCCTTGGAGTCGCCGCCGTCATCCATCTATGTAATGACCTTGCCTAACGTTGCATAACCTAGCGGCATGAAATATACTTTACAACCTATTCTCAGATTCTACCCGATATGCGCACAAAATTTCATACAAATCGGTTCACCCATCTATTTAATGACCTTGCCTAGTGCTGCCTTGCTTAACGTTGCATAACCTAGCGGCATGAAATATACTTTACAACCTATTCTCAGATTCTACCCGATATGCGCACAAAATTTCATACAAATCGGTTCACTCATCTATTTAATGACCTTGCCTGGTGCTGCCTTGCTTAACCTAGCGGTATGAACAACGTTCACAGCTTTTTTGTCATTGGTGTAAATATTAGTGAAGTTTACGTTACATAGACGAAGGGACAAATTCATGCTAACAACAATTTATTATTAGTTAATTTTAATTATTTCTCTTAAAAAGTAAAGGATAGAAAATAGTTATTGTGGGTTATCCCTAAGAGATAAACATATACAATCCCAGACTTTTTTGTAGACCTTATTATGGTGCACAATATTGTAGTACATTATTTTGATCAACCTCGTAGGTTTGCAATGTAAGGATATTTTGCATGTATTGTACATATAAACCTTCCTCTTGAATCACTCTATCTATTAATAAAAACCGCATCAAAATCCGTTGCGTAGTTTAAAAGATCTAAGCATACATAGGGACAGACAGACGCGGCGGAGGACTTTGTTTTATAATATGTATAGAAGAGTAGTATTTCCTTTCTGTTGTGTTTCTAGTTGTCATTGCAAATGACATTTCGTTTTACTAGTAAAATCGTTAAGGAGGTGAGTAAGATTTATTGCTCATAACTTTTAATTGTTTTGCTGTATCGAAAATTGTATTTATTTATAAAATTAAGACATAAATTGACTAGTTTTTAATAATTGTTTGACAAGGGTGAAGTTATAATAAAATAAGAAAATACGCCTGTCGGTCATTGGAGTTTTTTTCTTCGCTTGTTCCAAACTTCGACACATGTCGATAGGTTTTTGTTTATTATTTATCGCACTTTATTTTATTACTTGGCTATGTTTCTTCAGCACTCTTAAAATATAGTTCTTTCATTTAAATCGTCAAACTGATTCCAGTGATCGACAGATGTGTCGATGACTGGATATACCATGTGTTCCAATAACCGACATATTTTGCAAAAATGGCGCCTAAAAATATACACGCCTTTTCAAATGGCACAGGGGATAGAAGCAGTCAGTCTGCTCGACTTCAAAATGCTATTGGGTGGAAAGCACGTCATTTGAGCACCGTAATACGTTGGTATGCAGAGTTTGATCGAGGCCGTGTTTTTCTCCATGATAAAATTCGTGAAGTTTAGCCCTCAACTGCGGACAATGGGAAAATATGGCTACTGTCATGACATTTACAGGGCCGTGATAGCTTATAACCAGCACGTGAAAAAAATGCCCTTAGACTAATCCAGTCCAATCCAGACCAATCAGGTCCTCATGTTTTCAAAAATGGTTTGAAATGAAAAAGTGTTTAAAATAATAATATAATAATAATATCTTGGGACAATCCACACACGGTCATCCGATCCCAAACTAGGCAGAGCCTGTACGATGGAAACCAGACAACTGATACTAATACTTATATACTTTTTTTTTGTAAGTACATACTTAAATAGATAAACAAACAGTCTTTTTGTTTGTACGTATTGACACTGTAACATAAGTAAGTCTATTTATTTGTACTTACTGATGTTTTTTTGAATAAATGAGCACTATAGCAGTGCTCTGCATTATTGCACTGCAGTGCAGTGCAATAATGAGTCAACAAAAATATAAATAATTCCGTGTTAACGCCATCTATCTCTTGTATAACAAGAGATAGATGGCGTTAACACAGCATAGGGCCTAGGCGACAAACTAAATTAAGATTTTTTTTGTTAGATGGAGCTTTACTAACTTACTGAGCTGAATTACCGACATGGGCATTTTTTTAAACGTCTCGCCTGGGCCTATAACAAGAGATAGATGGCGTGAACACAGAATTATTTATATTTTTGTTGACTCATTATTGCATTATTGCTCAAATATTCCTAAATATATTCTATTTCACTCCCATAACTAAAACGAATCTTACGATTATGTAGGAAGTACCTAAGTATATTTAATTAAAATCCATGCAGCCATGGATTTTAATTTAATATGCCGCAGACCGTATTAAAAAAATAAACATACCTACTATCGAAAAATATAATAGCTAAATTATTATCTTTCGCAAAGTACAACCTACGTGCTCACACGTCCTCTTTTCTTTTTCGTTCCTTATTATATACCCGCACCGCTTTATATCCTATTAAATAATTTAAAAAACATTACAAAAAGAAACTTCGATTCTAAGAGGATACGAACTCGCGTCTCGTGATTCGCTTCCGAACGCCTAACAAAATGATCTGCCGCTGCGATATTTAAGTGCGTAAAATTTGCATTCATGTCGTAACATAAATATCTATCGGGACTAAACTGTATTGAAATGTCACTTTTGGTAGGCAGTGTCTCTCTGTGCCTCTGTCCTTTGTCTGTGTGCGTGATATTTCTTCTATTATACATGTCAGATTATTTATGGGTGCGTGTATCGGTGTGAGTCTGTGTGCAAGAAATCTGTTTGAATGTGTGAAAATTGAGACAACGCCGTATCGTGTCTGCGTGGCCCGCGCGCAAAATCTATCTTTACATTTATGAGTAGATAGGTATAGTACAGTGCATTTATGTTAAGTTCGTCGCGCATAGGTGATTGATTTCAAAAAATTTGCGTGCTTTTGTTTATTTACAATGGTGAAATAATTGAAAACGAAATATTACTATGCACACTTTATATTGATATGTCTGATTGGGAAAATCACAGGGTAGGCAAACACTTTTTGCCTATATAGACTGCACGCCACTGATGCCACATACATGTACATGTCCCTGTTTGTTTGTTATAATTAAAGTACTTAATAAGCCTTTTTTGGGCATGGTGTTGATTCGGTCGATATTTGGGTGACGATAAATAGAACATGTCGATTACTAGATCACGATTATTGGATCATGTCGATTACTGGGTGTCGATATATGGAATTTCCTTGTCGATAACTAGGCCAAAAAGAGCCTAAATGTAATTTTATTTATTGATCTACTTATTGGTATTACACTCGTTTTTACTTTAAGATAATATAGAATGAACCCTAAACTTATACCTAGTGCATGAAAGTATCGTATAATATCATAAATAAACTAGATATTTAACAAAATGTTCATATTCGATCCTTAAAAGTGTCGATGATTGGGGGTTTTACCTTATTTTGATCTAATTTTAGTTTGAAGTTTCTAATATTAGGCATAAATGACGTAAACTGTGCACAACAGAATAGCAAAATACGTTTAAAACTAAGTTGAGTAACTAAAACCAATTATATTCTATCAAACTATACCTAATTTAGTTTAATTCATGGATCTCTGAATAGGAAGGACACGACTAAACTAAAATTTAGTCTAGTTTAGTCTAGCGTGTGACAACAGAATCGGCACCATTAGCTAATTTTATGCTTTACCCGAGTTAGGTCTCCTTTGTTCTTTCGGAGTTACTGGACGTTTAGGGCGTGAGCTCTAGGACGTCCATTGAGTACGGAGGACGGGGTCGGGGTTGCTCCCCCCGTTCCCGTGAGCACCCTGACTGGTTCCCGGGGGGCTACAATGTGCCCCCCGGCGGCGGGTTTAAAGGCAAGGCACTGAGGGGCTCCTGGTGCAGATTCCACCGCAGAGCCCGGGTGTCCCCTCTCATGTGCCGATGCGACAGCCGCGGGTGTTTTATTGCCATACCCAAATACCCCCGTTGAGCCCCACAGCTCCCGGGGACCTTATAAAGCTTTTCCTGCGTCAAAGTCTCCTCTGCTAGGTATTCTACCAGTGTGTAAGCATGAATGTTTTTCGGTAGCTGGCGAATTCACAAGGTGTACTGAGACTTTTTATCTAACGTTATGAACATCACTGTAGTGCTGGCCGCATCGATATACTATACCAACTAGATTTGCTGTCACGACCCGAAAAGTGGTCACGAAAATAAGAGCTACGGAGACGGCTGTCGCTCAATTGTCTGCAATTATTATTGAACCTTATTTTATAGTATGTAAGTTATCTTTTTATATGAACATATTATTGTTTTGCGTGTACGTGTATAGTTGTAACCGCGACCACATTTTCGATGTCATTTTGTTCGTGACAGCTAATCTTGTTGGTATAGTATATCGATGGCTGGCCGCTTTTATGTGCGATTTAAAAAATGTGAGCATTGTATTAGTCATAGGCAGGCGTTATATCACAACATCAGGACAGCGTCTCGCTCATCTCATTACTTCTTACATTAAAAAAATATATATTATGTAGTTAAATACTACCAAAACTTACCAGTCACGGTGCGTTTCCGAGTCTTAGGTGCACTGTGGACCTCCGTTTTAGCGCCCTCCACCACAGCTGCAACCCCTAGTTCTGTAAAAATATCTTAATTTTTACCAAGTGTAGGTATGTGTGGTAGTATAACGGGACCAGAATTAATTTCAGCTCCAAAGTTAAAGACCTCGGTTTATTCATAGATAATACTCTCTGTTGGCAAGATCAAGTGAGCAATGTAAGTCAAAAAGTTATTGGGTCCTTGCGGTATCTCCAACGTTTAAAGAATTTTCTTCCACCTAGTATCTAAACAATGCTTGTACAATCCTTAATTTTTCCACTCATCGACTATGGTGATGTGTGTTACTATAGGCCTACCAGAATCTCATGGCATAAAAAAAAAATAAAAAAAATTGATTTTAATATGGCAATGTCAATTGTCACCTGTCAAATCAAAGTACGTGATTTGTCAACCGCTGCTATGATTTTGTGATATCTTCAAGACAATTAGTTTCTTTTTGTGAAAATGTCTAAAAAGCCACTTCGATCTCAAGCGAGAAATATTGTTTTCAATGTGTATCGTAAAATAAGGGAAGAAGAAGGCGTAAATCAAACTCGAACGTTGATTTTAAAGCGCGTCGTAGAGTTGACCGGTAAGTTGGGCTGAGTTGTTAAAATACTTTTGGTTTATTTTATATTTTTCCTACATAATTGTAGCTTCTTTATAGGGGTTTCCAGTACTACTATACGGCGAATCGTAAGTGAGGGCACATCAAATGATGGTGTATTTTCCACGCCTGGTAAAAAGAGGAGAGGGGGAAGAAGAAAATCAACTTGGACAGTTTCGATTTAGAATTGATTAGAAATAAAGTAAATGAATTCTATACAGTTCGGAAGGAAATTCCAACAGTAATTAAACTGTTACAAATTCTTCGACAAGATATTGATTTCAACGAAGGGAGAGAATCTTTGAGGTAAGAAAAATATTGAGTAATAACTCCTCTAACTGTCACTCGATGATGATGATGATGATGAATGACTAAGCTATCGTTTGAGTAATATGATATATTTTACTATTTTTTTACAGACTTATCCTTAAGGAGATCGGTTTTGAATAAGTTAAATGCCAATCAAAAAGGACCATTTTGATGGAGAGAGATGACATAAAACTACAAAGATTCAAGTTTTTGAAGCGTATAAAGGAAAACCGCGAAGCTGAAGAGCATAATAAATTGGATGTGATTTATTTAGATGATACTTACATTCACGGTTCATGTTCTGTGAACAAGTGCTGGCAAAGCAAAGATATTGCAGGTCCATCTAAAAGTATTTCACTTGGAGCGAGGTGGATCATTGTTAACGCTGGTGGAGAAAATAGCTTTGTACCAAATTGTTCTCTGGTGTACAGGTCAAAAAGTGTATCTGCTGACTATCACCACGATATGAATAAGTAGAATTTTACAAAATGGGTGACAGAGAAGCTAATTCCAAATCTGACAAGGCCTTCACTAATTATTTTGGATAATGCTAGTTATCATTCCGTAAGGATGAACAAACCGCCCACACAAGCTAATCGTATCGGTGATATAAAATAATGGCTTCGTGCAAACGATGTACATTATGATGATCTTTGGCGTAAATGTCAACTTCTTGAAGTAGTGAAACAAAACATGTCTGCGCCCAGGTATGAGATAGATGAAGTATTAAAATCGCACGGTCACGAAGTTTTAAGACTCCCACCTTATCATTGCACTTTGAATCCCATAGAAATGATTTGGGGTATAATGAAGCAAAAAGTTGCTGATAAAAATAGGCCTGCAAGTGACATTAAATTATTAACAGAAGAAGCTTTCTCACAAATTGGTGCAGAGGAATGGCGAAAATGTTGTGAACATGTAAAGAAAGTTGAAAATGATTTTATCAAGCAAGATAGAATAATTGAAATGCTGGAAGAGCGATTTATAGTAAATACCTCTTTATCTTCATCATCTGATGAAGAACAAGAAATGCAAGTTCTTGGAATCGTTTTCTAGTTCTGAATGAAGTGTGAAGTTATTCTTATGATTTAAATGATATATAATAAATTAGTACATATAGTAATATAAAATTAATTTATTTTTCCTATGTTAAGAACCCGATGTATAACAACAGTTTTCATTCACATACCTAATATACTTCATGTTCATTAATACTAAAGAGAAATAAAAATCAAACAGTATCAAGACCGTTTAATCCAATTTCCCTAGTATTGCAAACAACAAATTCTTATTTCCCCATTTGCCATGAGATTCTGGTAGACCTATACGATCTGAATTCAGAACTTCTCAATAAACTAGACAGGCTTTTAAACAATTGCATTCGTTTTGTTTATAATTTACGAAAATATGATCATGTTTCAGAGTACAGATTACAACTCAAGTGGCTGAATATTCGGCAGCGCAGAATTTTTAGAGCTTTAACTACTTTATTTTCTTTTCTTCATTCTCCCTCTCCCCCTGCGTATCTGTCCTCACATTTTCAATATTTATCTTCTTCTCATAATAAACACCTTCGCTTTTCTAACAACCTTCTTCTGCATTGCCCCTCTCATCGATCTGATTTTCTCCACTCGTCTTATCATATTCAGACTATACTCCTTTGGAATGCGCTCCCGACATTAGGATGGCTAAAACGTTGTTATCTTTTAAAAAAAAATTGCTGGATCATATTGATAAGACACCTATGGAATCTTTTCAACACTAGTCTTTCTATATATATCTAAATGTATATATTATTTTTGGAAGTATATATATATTTATATTATTTTATCTTGATATCATTTTTTTTATATTTAGTCTTAGTATTCATAGTTATAAATTTTTGTAATTATTATTATCTTAAGTTTCAATTTTTATTCTATTCCTATACTTTTTTTTTTTGCACCCACCTTGTACCCTCTCTGTACCACCCTAAGGTAGACTGGCAGAAAATGCCTAAGGCATTAAGTCCGCCTATGTACAAAATTTGTGCATGAAGAATTAAATAAATAAATATATAAAATATGTGTGAAAATGGTAAAACGTAAGTAAGTGTGTACATTATGTAGTTAAATACTATCAAAACTTACGAGTCGCGGTGCGTTTCCGAGCCTTAGGTGCACTGTGGACCTCCGTTTTAGCGCCCTCCATCACAACTGCAAGTTCTGTAAAAGTATCTTAATTTTTACCATGTGTGAAAAATGGTAAAAAGTAAGTAAGTGTGTTTAGGGGTGAGGTGGTGTGTATGCGGGCGTGTGCCTGTAATTTGTATTTATATCTATGAAATCTCTTCAGAAATGGTTTACTGATCCTCTGAAAAGATATCATTGATATAAAGTCCCCCTTTTTACGGTTCCATACCTAAAAGGTAAAAAAGGAACCCTTATGGTCCGACTTCGTCTGTCTGTTACACCTATATATTTCTGGAACCACTGATGCTATCGATTTGAAACTTGTAACAGTTTTAGATCTTACTTACCGAACCTCACCGCAAATGAAAAACAAATACTTTTTCTTTTCATCATCATCATCATCACCAGCCGGAAGACGTCCACTGCTGAACATAGGCCTCCCCCTTCGAACGCCACAATGAACGACAATTGGCTATTTGCATCCACCGGTTACCTGCGACGCGCACAATGTCGTCTGTCCACCTAGTGGGAGGCCTACCTATGCTGCGTCTCCCGGTTCGTGGTCGCTACTCGAGAACCTTTCTTCCCCAGCGGTTATTGGTTTGCCGAGCGATGTGGCCTGCCCATTGCCACTTCAAGTTGCAGATTTTAAGAGCTATGTCGGTGACCTTGGTTCTTCGGCGAATCTCCTCATTCCGGATTCTGTCGCGCAAAGAAACTCCGAGCATAGCTCTCTCCATAGCTCGTTGTGTGACTCTGAGCTTATCTAGAAGGCCAACAGTTAGGGACCACGTCTCAGTACCATATGTCATCACTGGCTACAGACCTTTTACTTACTTACTTACTTTTTCTTTTACTTTTTTATAATGGGGGTCGAAATGGGTCATCAATATTTAAAAGTGAGACTACTATATTGTGTGGGGTATCATATGAAAGTGCTTCATTTGCACATCTCAAAACAGATTTTTATTTTGGTTTATGTCACATAGTTTTTGGTTGATAATAAAAAAATAAAAAAAAATTGAATCCTGGGGGGATTCAATTTTTTTTTATTTTTTTATCTATTATATCTGCGAAGTTTGTGGAGCGAAAAATCAAAAATAATTATGGGTAATACCAGTCTATCTATATTTTACAGGAAAAATAAAAACATCTTTCTAAACAACCAGTTTCTAAGCAACCAATAAACACATTTTTACCTAATACTGAAAAAATCTCGACAAAGAAACTTAGTTTTGTGGTTTGGTTATTTTGCTTTGAGGTGATGAATAAAATTTTTATAAAAAAAAATAAACCGACTTCAATAGACACCACACTAAAAAGTGAAAAATAACTTCAATATTATTGAAGTTGGTGCTGGTCAGTTGATTCTGGTGTTGGGGTAAGTATCGTGTTTATTTTAGCACCAACTTCAAGAATATTGAAGTTATTTTTCACTTTTTAGTGTGGTGTCTATTGAAGTCGGTTTATTTTTTTTTATAAAAATTTTATTTTATTATTTTTAGTCATATTCTCTTGAAAAGTCTTTATTCAACTATATACCGATTTGGATATAAAGCTTTAATACCAACAGGTACAAATTTATTTTAATTAAAATCTCCCAAACCAACCACAGATCTAAAATTCGGTGGGTCCTACATTTCATGGAACAGAGTTCCTGTTAACATCATACTGTTTGCTCCCATCACCAGACTCTGAACATCATTTTTCTAGCAGATACTCGTCGAGACCTACACAACGAGCCCAAACTCAGTGGGTCTACGTTTATTGGTGCAGAAATCCTGTGACCACCTTCCTGCTCCATCGTCAGACCCTGGTGAAGGTTACCATTTTCTTAGTACCAGTTTTTTAGTATCAACGGATTTACATATGTTCTAAATTTCAGATCTTTCGGAGTAATAGAAGTAATTAAAAATGTCTATTGTATACGAAATATCCCTATCTTGACTTGGAAAAGAGCTGATGGTTTTCAAAGCTAAACCGATTTTCAAGAAACATCGCTAAGAACCATCTCCAATAAACCAGCATACGCCAATCTGTCCACTCGTTTGAGCGCTGCGATGCCACAGACAGTTATCAGACAGACAGACACGACCCCCCCCCCCCCAAACTAATAACACCTCGTTTTTGGTCGGGGGTCAAAAAGAGACCATCGAATTCGGTACGATGATCTGGATGGCGTATGACCATTTTGTAGACGAAGACATCATCTATTTTATGGTTTCTCCCAGTTATATCTCCTTCCCATCACTCATGTTCTTCGAAAAAGTTCTTATCCGGTCTTAATGAAATTCATACCGAACCATCCTTATGGTTCATGCTTTCGAATAAAAAAAGAATCACTGAAATTGGTAAATATTTGTATGAGTTATAACCATTATTGATTAGAACATCATCTATTTTTAGGCGTTTTACCAGATAATTCTAACATTCCATTCATGTTTTCTCAGGAACTACTGGTTCATAAGGAATAAAAATTTTATGGGACCAACTTGATGGAATGTCCATTAGGTACAAAAAAGAATCATCCAAATCGGTACATATTTGGCGGAATTATGAGTGAACATACATTAAAAAAAAAAAAAAAAAAAATACATACACGATGAATTGAGAACCTCCTCCTTTTTTGAAGTCGGTTAATAATAATATAATAAATTACTTTAATATGTCCAAAAATAGCATGAAACTCAGTGCGCGAGTCCGGCTCGCACTTTACCGGTATTTATTTGGAGTATGTGAAACTGTTTCTAATCTCAACATTGTTGACAAACGACTTGGGTCGCTGTCCAAGGAACTTGGTGAGTTGAGAACAGTTGTTACAAATGGAGTACCTACCCCTTATGAAGGCGCCTGGGTCTCCGGCACCATCATCAAGCATGTCAACTGAAACAAAAAACATTAATTTGAAGGACGCACAGAGCTTCGGAATAGCAAAAAGGAAGCGGCCTTATACCCAGAAGTGGATACCAATATTATTACTTAATATATTCGATGGTGACGGCGTCATCAAGTACTTCTGGAAAGAAAAGATTATTATTGCATATGCTATAATAATATTTATAAATATAATACAGCAAAAATTAAAATGAACAAGAATAAATTAAAAAGCATTTCTTTTGTAATATATTTTGTGGGCGATAGATTTCCCAGGATCTTGAGAAGCTTGATAATAAAACACCAGTCTTCTTGGAAACAGTAGGGAGGCAGCGGAGGCGGGGCAGAATTCCTTTTTCTTGCTTTTCTTCTTGACTTGTTGAGAATCACTTGTGAACCGCGAATGTCGAACTGCGAATGACGCCTCGGCCAATCAGCGTCCTTTATATACTTTGCCCGAGTGTTTTTCTGGAAGGTTCTCTGCCTCACCCCCTCTGACCAATCTTTATTGATAACATCTTACATATATTATATACAATTTTTACCTTATGTCTAGGTCTTAGGTTAGGTAATTCTACATTTCCTGACATATGCGTGCGCACCCGGCGTTGCCTGGTTTTGGAATGGGAGCGCGCGGACGCGGCGGGGATATTTAAGTGACCTCGCCCCCCACCGTCCTAGTATAAATATTCGCCCTACGTGCGCTCCGCATGCCATTCTATGATAGCGAGCCGTCGCACGCACATGCATGACATTATGATCTTATATTTACTTATTTCTTACACAATTAACATACCTAAACATATTACAATATCCTATTTATTTTCCCTTCAAAATAAAACACCATAGCCAATATATTTTATTATCCAAAAAATCCTTATTCTACTAGTTACGCTACTCACTAGTTGAGATACCATTCTTATACGACTACCTTATCCTATTTTTCTTATCATCTAGTATACTGTAAAACTATTGTAAACACGTAAAATACAATGTCCTTATGCCCCTATGCCTATCCTATGAAAATATACACACGTAAATGCACTGTCTCACGCACTGAGTCTATTCTGTCGTGCACATTTCTCCCGCCGTCGCAGCTTGCGATCCCATTTGGAGCACGACGATCTTCTTGCAGGGTCTTCGCAGGACGTGCCCGTTGCTCGTAGTGACGTCCACGACTCGTACCTCGTTGTCCTTTCCCGGGTAGACTCTGGTCACTCTTCCTCTGGGCCAGATATTCCGCGGTAGGTTCGGGTCGCAGACGATGACCAAGTCACCGACCTTCGGTGCCGCGCCCGTGGTGCGAGGCTCCCGCCGGTGTTGGAGCAGGGGAAGGTACTCCTTGACCCATCGCCGCCAGAACTCGTCCGCCAGCCGTTGCGCGCGCCTCCATAGTTGCCGCGCAGACTGATCTTCCTCGGTGAACTGGCCCGGTGCTGACACGTGACTGTTCGACCCCAACAAGATGTGGTTCGGGGTCAATGCTTCTGGCTCTTCCGGTGTCACAGCCACATGAGTGAGCGGCCGTGAGTTGACGATGTTCTCGGCCTCGACGAGAAGCGTGTGCAGAGTCTCATCACTGGGGTACTTCTCGCGCAGCGTGGCACGTAGGGCTTCCTTCACGCTGCGTACCAGGCGCTCCCACGCGCCGCCCATGAAAGGTGAGGCGGGCGGTATGTAGCGCCAGGTGATGTGACGCGCGTTGGCTTCCTCTTCCGTCGCGTCCCAGGCTTCCTTCACCGCTTCCGTCAACTCCTTGTCTGCCGCCTTGAAGCACGTCGCGTTGTCTGACCAGATCTCCGTGGGCTGCCCTCTTCTGGCGATGAATCTTCGTAGCGCGGCGATGGCACTGTCCGCGCTGAGTGATGTGACGACCTCCAGGTGAACCGCCCTCGTTGTCATGCAGGTGAAGAGAGCGACCCATCGCTTCTCTCGGTGTCTTCCAATGGCCCGAAGTAGTCCAGTCCCGTAAAGGAGAAGGGCCGCGCGTGATGACTAAGGCGCGCGGCTGGCAGGTCTCCCGTCGCAGGGCTCATTGGCTTCGCTCTTCTCAGAAGACACTGAGGGCAGCTTCTTATCACCCCTTTTACTGTTGGTCGTATACGTGTCACCCAGAATCGCTGTCTTAGTTCGTTCACCACTAACTCAACGCCGCCGTGACCCATCTTCTCGTGTACATGTTGTATGTACATTCGCGTGTATCTATGTTGTCCATCCAATACAGCGGGGTTGATTGTCTCGTCGCTTAAGTCTTGTGCCGCTGCAATCCTTCCGCGTAGTCGCAGCGTTCCGTCTTCCATGTACACACTTAATGCGGCGAGTCGATCCTTCGTGGAGGGCGCTGCGTTGCACATAATACGCGTTTTTTCGTTCGCGTAGCAGTCGTCCTGTACCTTCATTATCCATAACTTTTCTGCCCGTATAAGATATCTTGCGTCCAGGCAGATGAACCTTCTTTTTTCCGTTTTCTTCGTGGCCACATTCATGTCTTCTTTCGTCTTCCTGGTCTTGCTGGTGTTCCACGTAGGGTCCTTCTTCGCGTTTCCCTTGGTCTTCTTGTGTTTCGCTGCCGCGACGACGTGTCTTCTTGCGCGACACATGTCTATGAACTGCAAGACACGTGCCGTAGCGCGAATAAGTACTTGCCACTTCACGATATTTTCGATGGCAGGCAAGTATCCATGAGTCTTCTGCTCTTGCGCTACGTGACACCTTTCTTCTCCGGTCTTCTCACTCGGCGTGCGGACTTCTTCCGGCCATTCTTCTTCTGGTCGCCGTAGGAAGTCGGGTCCATGGTACCACCGGTGCTGCGCGTTGAATCCAGCTGGCGTCTCACGGGTGGCGTCGTCGGCTACGTTTTCTTTCGTAGGTACCCATCGCCACTCGTTCACCTTGGTCAGCTCTTCGATTTCCGCCAGTCGGTGTGCGACGAACGTCTTGTAGGCGCGAGGCTCGGCCCTTATCCACGCGAGAACCGTGCGTGAGTCGCTCCAGAAGATCTTCTTCGCGAACTCGAAGTCGTGCTCCTCTTCTGTTGTTCTCGCGAGGCGTGCACCCAGAAGAGCCGCTTGTAGCTCCAGACGTGGTATGGACGTAGGCTTGAGAGGCGCGACGCGACTTTTCGCTGCTGCCAGTGCGACGTGTACGGACCCATCGGCGCGTCTCATCCTTATGTAGACGGCGGTCGCGTACGCTTCTTCGCTGGCGTCGACGAACGTATGCAGCTCCCTGGCGACGACTGGTGGCCCGGCGTTGTAACATCGCAGAATGCGTAGCTCCGTTACAGCGCGCAGGTTGGCCAACCACGCTGTCCAGCGCGGTTGTAGGTCTTCTGGTATGTCTTGGTATGTCTTCGTCCCAGTCGGTGCCGTATCGCCACGTCTCTTGCATTAGTCTCTTCGCCGGTGTAGTGAGTGGTGAGACCAGGCCGAGCGGATCGAATAATGACATGATCACGCTCAGGGCTTCTCTCTTCGTGGGCGGTCGTTCACTGCGCAGTACTTCGGGTGGTGTCTTCCTTTCATTGAAGCGAAAGCTGATGCAGTCTTCTTTCACTTCCCATAGTAGACCTAAAGTCTTCTCTACACCGTCGACTCCTATGGGCACTGCAGTGGTCTTCGTGTCTGCGTTAAAGTGTCGTAACACAGGCTCCTTGTTCGATGCCCACCCTCGTAGAACAAAACCAGCGTGACGATGAATGTGGTCCACGTTCTTTGATACTTCGATAGCTTCTTCTTCAGTCGGGAAGCTTGTGATGTAATCATCCATGTAGTGGTTCTTCTTGATTTCCTTGACTGCTCTGGGGAAGGTCTTCTCGAAGTCTTCTGCGTTCCGGTCTTTTATGTACAACGCCGTGCATGGTGAAGACGTTACACCGAAGATCACCGATGTCATCTGGTATTCTCTTGGTCTTGTGTCGCCTCTGTCGTCCCCTCTCCACAGAAATCTCAGTGCGTCTCTATCTTCTTCTCGGATCTTGATTTGCATAAACATTTCCTTGATGTCCGCTGAGACCGCGAAGGGGTGCTGACGGAACCTCATGACGACTCCAGGTAGCGACTGCAGAAGATCGGGGCCGGACAGCAACATGTCATTTAGGCTTCGTCCGTGTGACCTCGCCGCCGCGTCGTGTACCAGGCGTATCTTCGGCTTTGATGGGTTGCATACAGCGAAGTGTGGCAGGTACCATGTTCTTCCCGGTACTGCAGGCGTGCTCGCTTGGACCGCGTAACCCGACGTAAGTAGGTTGTTGACCCGTTCTTCATACTTTGACTTCAAATCCGGGTCGCGGTCGAGCTTCTTCTCTAGCGTCATCAGTCTTCTGTATGCGTCTATGTAGTTGTTCGGTATGGTGACGTCGTCTTCCTTCCACAGCAGAGCAGTTTCGAACCTTCCATCGGGCATTCTTCGACTCTTCTCTTGTAATATCTTCATGGCGCGCTCTTCTGGGTCATTCTTCTGTTTTCTCGGTTCTACCCCAAGAGCTTCCAAGTCGAAGAACTTCTTCATCATGCCATCCATCGACTCTTCCGGGCCTGTTAGCACTGTATGCCCACAGAATGCCACCGGCTTTTGGTATAACGTACGACAGCCATGTAGCACCCAACCTAGTCGCGTGCGTGAAGCGACAGGCTGATTCTTCTTTCCTGTTCTTACTTCAAGTGCCACGAGCAGTTCCCAGTTGTCCTGTCCAATGAGTATCTTCGGACAGGCATCCCTGTAGACAAGCTGGTCTTCCATGTCGCGTAAGTGAGTGCAGTCCAGAAGATCTTCTTTTTCTATATTCTGCCTGGTGAACATCAATCGCTGTACTGTGCGCGCGTTTCGCATGACGTATTCTTCCTCGCTGTACTTTCCTCGTATCTTGATGTCGACCCTCTTGCTGTTCTCGTGCTTGACGGTCTCGTTCAGGCCCTGTACCCACATTTCGTCGCGTGGGCCGTCCAACTCGAGTAACTCCGCCAGCTGTTCATCGACGAGGGTGATGGTGCTTCCGTCGTCCATCAAGGCGTAGGTGTTCACTCGGGTGCCATTTCGACCGGTGATAGTTACAGGCGCGATTTTCAGAAATGCTTGACAATTTCCGATGCGGTCGACGTTGTTGACGAGTTCCACTGCCGATACGATCTCTTGTACTGCGGGCGAAGGTGGTGGTGATGGTGTCCTTCGTGGTGCGTCTCGATGCAGCAGGTAGTGGTGTGCCATCGAGCATCCATTTTTTCCGCACGTCTTCGCTCGGCAGGTACCTCGGCGGTGTGTACTTCGTAGGCATCGGAAGCAGATGCGGTGTCTCTTCGCTATCTCCCAACGCTCGCCAACGTCGAGGTCTTTGAACCGCTTGCAGTCAGGCAGTTGATGGTGGTCACCCTTGCATGTGGAACAGTGTTCTTCTCTCTTGACATTCTCGTTGGTTGCGAAAGTGCGCTCGTACCTCTTCTTGTAATATTTTTCCGGCGTCGTGTTCATGGCGATATCTTCTGGTTGCGCGTAGGCGCCGCACTTGTCCGCTTCTTCATTTAAAAATGCAGCAAGTCTCTTCAGGTCGGGAATGTCTTCTTTATTCTTCGCTGCGTAGTCATACCACTTGCTTCTTATTATCGGCGTAAACTTGTCGATGATAATCTTCACTAACTCCGGATTGTAGAGATAGTGAACTTTCTTCAATGCTTCTATCGTGGCCACTATGTTAGCCACCTTATTGGCGAATATACACAAGTCTCGCGGGCTGTCGCTGAGTCTTGCCAATGTCTTCATCTTCTGCATTTCGCTCATCGCCAGTGCATCCGGTCTTCCGAATCTTCTTTCCAGGGCTTCCATTATTGTCCCCGGATCCGGCTGGCTGATGAGTAGACTGCTGACCGCCTCCGTAGCTGCCCCCCTGATGCTTCTTCTCAGTCTTGATACATTTTCGGTCTTCGAGAATAGTGCTTCAGTTTCATAGTAGGCGGCGCGGAAAGCGAGCCAGCTGCCGCACTGCCCGTTAAAGGTAGGCAGTTCCTGTAGATACTTCGGCGCGTCCCTTGTCATTCGCACCGCTTGAGTAAGAGCTGCTGCCAGGGAAGTGACGTCCACGTTCGGTGGCTGACGCGCAGGCCGGGCTTCTTCCATGTCTTCCCGGTGCTCACGATCCTGGTCCTTGTGAGCGCCCTGTCCTCGTCCTTTCTCTTCACTTTCCACAGGCATCTTCTCTTTTTCCTTCTTGTCTTCTGCGGGAGGGTCCTTCTTCTGCCCTTCCAACCATTCTTGAACGCGGCTAGGGCATTCTTCTTCGTCTTCCGACGCGGAGGGTGCCTCGTCTTCTTCTTCTTCTGTGGCCCGCTGTCTTTCAAGCCGAGCCTGGGCGAGGGCGAGCGACGCACGTATTTCTTCCAGCTTCAATTCGGCGATCTTCTCTTGCGCCTCCAATTCCATGAGCCTTTTCTTCTGAGTGTCCGAACGTCTTGACTTGGCGCGCTTCGATGGCTTGACTGTGCTTGCGTCTTCTACTTGCGTCGTGGCGGTCGTGACGTCGGTGCTCTCGGTGGAAGTCGTGGTCGTAGTCGCAGTGGTGCCCGTAGTTGTCTCTTCTGACGAGTGCGTAAGTTCCCCCTGCCGCGCCGTCCTGGCCGTGTTCGTGCTTCTTGTGGCGATCCCCGTGCTTCTGACGGCACCTCTTGAGCCGCTGGGATCTTGATTCGCAGGTTCTTGATTCGCTGGATTCAGTCTTGATTCTGCGGTGTCCGCGACGCTTCCCTTCTGCGATCTTGTGACAGGCATCTTCTTAGTCCTTCGATAGCTTTCTTCTCAAGTCCGCGCTGTTTAATCTTCTTTTTTCTTCAATTATCCGGCGAGCAAGCGACCAACAATGTGGGCGATAGATTTCCCAGGATCTTGAGAAGCTTGATAATAAAACACCAGTCTTCTTGGAAACAGTAGGGAGGCAGCGGAGGCGGGGCAGAATTCCTTTTTCTTGCTTTTCTTCTTGACTTGTTGAGAATCACTTGTGAACCGCGAATGTCGAACTGCGAATGACGCCTCGGCCAATCAGCGTCCTTTATATACTTTGCCCGAGTGTTTTTCTGGAAGGTTCTCTGCCTCACCCCCTCTGACCAATCTTTATTGATAACATCTTACATATATTATATACAATTTTTACCTTATGTCTAGGTCTTAGGTTAGGTAATTCTACATTTCCTGACATATGCGTGCGCACCCGGCGTTGCCCGGTTTTGGAATGGGAGCGCGCGGACGCGGCGGGGATATTTAAGTGACCTCGCCCCCCACCGTCCTAGTATAAATATTCGCCCTACGTGCGCTCCGCATGCCATTCTATGATAGCGAGCCGTCGCACGCACATGCATGACATTATGATCTTATATTTACTTATTTCTTACACAATTAACATACCTAAACATATTACAATATCCTATTTATTTTCCCTTCAAAATAAAACACCATAGCCAATATATTTTATTATCCAAAAAATCCTTATTCTACTAGTTACGCTACCCACTAGTTGAGATACCATTCTTATACGACTACCTTATCCTATTTTTCTTATCATCTAGAATACTGTAAAACTATTGTAAACACGTAAAATACAATGTCCTTATGCCCCTATGCCTATCCTATGAAAATATACACACGTAAATGCACTGTCTCACGCACTGAGTCTATTCTGTCGTGCACATATTTCCATAAATGTACTTATATAAATATATTATGTTTATATAATTCATTTCCACTCGTCGTTAAGGCCTTTCATTTGATACCCATATTGATGTTTTTAACCGGCTTCAAAAAGAAGGTTCTCTATTCGACGCGTATGTATGTAATATTAATAAAAATGCGTAATATTAATATATGTTAGTCTATGTGGGCTTCTAAACAAATTTACCAAGTTTTATGTGTGTATGTATGTATGTTTGTATGTAGGTTTGTCCGCGGATTTCTCAGAAACTACAGGTCCGATTTCGAAAATTCTTTTTGCAATAGTTAGTGTATTTTTCAACTTAGGGTAGAGTACAAGTTTCATCAAAATCGGTCCAGTAGTTTAAGAGATATAAACTTTTTATGTTGTCAGTAAGTTACTGTAACGTATACGTTTGATTTGCGTGATAGTGCTGATACCTATTTTTTGCTAAAATAAAAGTCACAAAAAAGTGTTAAATAAACTATTTAAAAAAAAAACCGACTTCAAAGTAAATGATCTAAAAAGCATAAAATAACGAAAATATATTGAAGTCGGTGTCAGCTCGTGCTAGTCTTAGTTAACATGATGGCTGACAACCGACTTCAATATATTTTCGTTATTTTATGCTTTTTAAATAATTTACTTTGAAGTCGGTTTTTTTTTTAATAGTTTATTGGAAGTAAATAAATGGCGCCCATTTTTTTATATATAACCAATGTTTCTCCCACAACTACGACTAACCAAACGACATAAGATTCTAAGTCAATATCCATTGAACCGTTGAGGCTGTAGGCAGTGCCAAAAAAATAGACATACATACCTACATACTCTAGAAAAACTTAACCCTCCTGGGGCATTCAGACAAAAATATACATACCGATAGGTGGCTGTTTTAAAGCAGCAGATGGTCCTGCTTTAGGCTTCGCAGAAGGTCTTGCTTTAGGTTTCGCACAAGATCTTGCTTTAGTCGCCGCTTTGGAGACAGGCTTTGGGGACCTCGAAGAAGGCCCTGCTTCGGGCGCTGAAGGCGGCCCTGCTTCTGGCACAATACAGCAGGGCATTCGCTCCGGAGACGATTGTCTAAATAATATTTTTACATAAGAGTCGTTAAATTTCAAACGTGGCTAAGTCCATCATAAACGTAAAGCGCAGAAAACATGCATTTAGGTTATTACACATTTGGAATGTATATTTACACATTTTTTTATAATGTATTGATATATTTATCTATAATTCATATTAAAGAAACACAAATAGGTGTAACTACTCTAGTTTTTTCTTAAATCATGATAATATTTATGGACTTGGCTTTGTATGATTTGAGCCTACTGGATTTGGCTACATTTGATCAAGTGACGATGGAATCTATACTATAATAAAACTCAAAGAGCACTTTTTCTGTACATTGAATATTTTTCCAAAATTTCTATGTGGGGATACTATACTATCAACATAGAGGCCAAAACATTTTTTTTTGGAATTATTGTCTGTCTGTCTGTCTGTCGTTCTGTTTGTCCAGGTATCATTTGAAAACCCGTGGATGGATTTTGATAGGACTTTCACTGATGTGTTGTGTAGAAGTCTAGGTATAAATTGGTATATAAAACATCACGCTATGTTTCATAGGGGCTAAGCAGTGAAACATTACTTGCACATATTACCACGTAATTTCCTTTGTATGTGAATAGGGTAATTATAGACTGATCAGTTAATCATTAAGATATGTATTATTACGCTATATATAATAGGGACTGAGCAGACATTTAGTTTGCATAAGATAGTGGCGAAGGGTCAATTTTTGTAAGGGGTAAGCCGGTCCGGTACACCCAGGAAATTTTCATTAGATTTCTGTATTGTTCTAAGTACTTTGCTGATAGCAATATGACATTATATCTTTGAAAAGTTAAAATCTGTAAAATCTGTCGTTCATGAAATTTTAATGAAACTCCTCAAGTCAAGGTAGTGTATAGGTATTGTATCACAATCGCAACAATAAAAGATGCGAAACACTGAAAACTTTCATTATCGAATATCATTAGACAGTAATTTACGATGTTTGCGTGATTTACAATTATGAACAGCGCCATCTATCGGTGAAATTGAACATACAATCACTATATAACTTTAAAGTATATTTCATGCCGCTAGGTTAAGGTTAAGCAACATAAGGCAAGGTCTTTAAATAGATGGGTGAACCGATATGTATGAAATTTTGCGGGTAGGTCGGAGAATAGGTTAAGTATATTTTATGCCGCTGATACCATGATTGACGAGGATATATAGAACGCGAGGAGGGTGCAAGAGAGGGAGAGGGGAGGGTAATGGAGTGAGTGATCGGAGGAGTTAGGTGGAGCAAGGGGGGGGGGAGTGAGAGGGAGCAAGTTGGGAGAAGAGAGAGGAGGGAGAGGGTTCAGAGAGGACAACGGGGAGAGGAAGAGGGGAAGTGTGACGGGGACCAAAGCGGGAGGGGAGAGAAAGAGCATAGAATTAGATTTTTCTTATAAGAGAGAGAGATGGAGAGAGATAAATCAAGGGAGTAGGGAGAAAAGGGGAGCAAAATGTAATTAAAGCGCGGGCGGAGCTGCGCGGGTCAGCTAGTTTGATAATAATTTTGATATGGCATCGCAGTCATAATGTAATTAGACTGCGCTGTGATTGGTTGTAATGTAATGCATGTGGCGCGTTTTGTTCTAAAGACAGGTGGGGGAGTTGGCAAAGTTTGAAAGAAAATATGAGAATTTGTACCATTTTAGAACGGATTTGGATATGTTTGAATTGATAGACTTTTTGAAGTGAAACTTCTTATGCGACTTCCAAAAATGTTATCATTTAACGCCTTAGACGTTGTGCGTTAGACGTTAAGCGTTAGATGATAAGTGTTAAACGTTACGCGTTAAAAATTAAGCGATAAATTTGTTAAGGTTAGTGTGTGTGAGAGTGTGTGTGTGAGTGTGTGTGGGTGTGTGTGCGTGTGTGTGTGTGTGTGAGAGTGAGTGTGTGTGTGCAAGTGTGAGGTGTGTGTGTGTGTGAGTTTGTGTGAGAGCGTGTGAGTGAGGGACCGACCGACCGACTGACTGACTGACTGACTGACTGTAGAAAGAGACAGAACGAGAATGAAGTTTCACTTCTTCCGCGCGGAGGGATTCCACGCACGCACATTTTTTTAAATGTACTTTCATCTTTTTATTTCACGTAAAATCCTAAATTCGCATGTTTGTGGAGATGGCCACGTTTGAAATTTAACGACTCAATTATATTGATCACTTTGAACAAATGAGATTAAAAAAGAACTAAAAAAAAACTTACCGTGTGCGGCGCTTTCGAGGCGGAGCGTCCGGAAGGAGTATCCTATTTGTTTCGACGGCCCTTTTTTTACGTAGCAGCTCCTCCTTGGCGAAGGGCAACAACACCGAAATCTTTCGTTCCCTGGCTTGCCTCTTGGTCCGAATGTCACTTAGTATGTCATTGCTGAAATAAAATTTCCTATATTATGTCTTTAAGGATACGATAATAGCATGTAATAAATATTTATCTTCTTCCACAATAAGACCTTACTCGTGGGGTGTCTGAGTAAGAATAGCACCCTCTCATCTCTCCTTGGTTGTGCGACTGACCGCCGAAGAGGAGACTAAGGGAAAACAAGAAGACGGGCAGCAGTATCTTTCTGTTAACCTAACAGAACGACGCTACCTACCACCTATTGCAATTTCTAAGACGCCTGCCAAGCGTGGGGATTATGGAAACCCCTCCCTTCAAAGTGGGAGGCCTTTACACAGCAGTGGACATCAAATTCAGCCTAATTTATGAGCTAGTCGCGCTAGCTAGAGTAGAGCTAGCTAGAGAATTTGACGTTTCGGATGTACGCCGCCCAGCAAAGCCGCAGAGGACATTTGGACGATGTCATATTCTATATATAATGACATCGACAGATCTTTATTTATTTCAATATGGGAAACGCATAATAAAAGACCCTATAGTTGGTATATCTTGTGCACAAAGGGGTCGCCCAGTGTCAGTCATTCTATCACTAAGTAGCAAAGTGTGAACATTATTGTGTTCCATTCGAAGGTTGCGATATCTGGTCAAAGTACTGGTCTATTGTAGTCTCAAGTGACTTGATTACTAATGCCTAAGCAGCAGTGTCCAGGAGAGAATATCACCCACCCATCTCCTCCCGTTCTGTGTCCGTAAAAGGCGACTAAGGGAAAACAAGAAGACAGGCAGCAGCGTCTTTTTATATGGATTACTTACCACCTATACTGCGATCCCCAAGCCGCCTGTCAAGCGTGGGGATTATGGCAACTCCTCCCTTCTAAGGGGAAGGCCTTTGTTAAGCAGTTCCGGCTGCTGATGAAGCAGCAGTAAAGTACAGCTGCCAATGGGCTTCTTAATTGCAGGTTCGTCGTCCGATAAAGCATCGTGTCTGTTGGCCTGGCAACTGGCCACACCGAGTAGCCTCCGGTTTCCGGTTTTTTTGCAAAAGTTGGAAGACTTCCTAGTGAAGCTGGAATGGCTGGAGTGACCCAGCCTAAACCCTCACACACAATGGCGTGCACACACTTTTATGACAGGGTAGGCAAAAAAGCAAATTTCTTAGATTATTGTCGTCGTAGGGTAGGCAAAGACTTTTTGCCTCACAGATATAGATTTAAATAGATAACGCAAATGCATGTACTTCGTGTGTCCGAATCCCGCCGAAACGTCGGGGTTGGTCGCCGCTAGGTTACAGTCCGCGCGCGTCGGTTGTTGCAGCCTTGCAGCCGGTCAGCCGCTAAAACTAAAAAAAATCGGCGGGGCATCGGCGGCATCGGTGTCTTCCCGTCACTAAATTTCGGCCGTGACGTCTCAGAAGGTGTTAAAAACTTGGTTAAAAAGTCGGCACACTTGGTTTCAAAACAAATCGTGATACTTGCGTTATCTATGTAAATCTATATCTGTGTTTTGCCTCTATGGACTGCACGCCACTGCTCACACACAAAATAGGCAGAATAGACGAATTTCGTCTATTCTGCCTATTTTGTGTGTGGTATGGGCATTGGCCCATTCTACCAACCTGGATGGTTCCATGTCCCCTGTGGAAGGTACCTACCACTTAATAAAGTACTACTATATATTCAGATTTTGAGCTAGATTCGCTTAGGAGACGAGGACGTAATTTTTATGTACAACTAGCAATTACCTGCGGCTACGCCCGCTATTATTATTTTTTCCACCCCATTTAACCCCTGTAGGAGTGGAATTTTCAGAAACCCTTTCTTAGTGGATGCTTACATCATAAGAAGAACCTACTATCCAAATTTCAGCTTTCTAGGTCCAGCGGTTTAGTCTGTGCGTTGATGAAACAGTCAGGACAAGTAATTTTATATGTATAGAAGATAGATAGATAATAGGTCACTCACCCATCTTTTTTACGAGTGCAGCCCATCCCACGCAGCATGGCCTCTCCGGACTGCTGGACTGCTGCTGGAGCTTCATGGCCATCAACTGTTGACTGGAATGAATTAAACATTATTTTCACGCCATAGTACTAATAAAAAAAGGCTAATGTCTTGGGTGACTGGCTGCATTGAATTATTATTGCAGCTGTCTTTTAAACTGGCTATACACATTCAGGTTCACCTGACAGCTGAAGGGCCTGGAAACTTGCAGTTGTGTGGCATACCAGTTTACCTGTACAGGTAAACTGGTGTATGCCAGCTTTGGGCAGACAAATTGCTTATCATCAGTTGAATGTTTTGCTTGCGTGGTGAATTGACTATGTTGAATAACAAGTATAAATTTTAAAAAACCTCCAGCAACTAAATAAACTCTTAAAGTGACTTTCATGTGCTATTATCAGACCCTGATCTATCCGTCTAAATACTCGTCAATATTTAATCATAGATTTATAATTCGGTGGGTCCTACATTTAATGGAGCCGAGTTCGTGTTGCCACCTCCCTGCTTGCTCAGACTCTTATCAAAAATTTTCTACCTACTACTCGCAGCAACCTATCTAACCAATGCAAATCCGTGGGTCTACCTTTATTAGTGTAGAGATCCCGTAACCACCTTCCTGATCCATCATCAGACCCTGATCACAATTTTTCTATCAACTACTCGTCGAGATAGGTCTCGACGAGTAGGTAGGTCTCGGTTAGGTAGGCCTAACGAGCCCAAACTTGGTGGGTTTACGTTTATTGGTGCAGAGATCCCGTGACCACCTTCCTGCTCCATCATCAGACCCTGATTACCATTTTCCTAGCAACTAATCGTCGAGACCTACCCCACGAGCCCAAACTCTATGGGTCTACGTTTATTGGGGCAGAGATTCCGTGACCACCTTCCTGCTCCATCATCAGACCTTAGTCACCATTTTTCTAGCATCTACTCGTCGAGACTTATGTACCTAACGAGCCCAAACTCGGTGGGGTCTACGTTTATTGGTTCTGAGATCCCGTGACCACCTTCCTGCTCCATCATCAGACCCTGATCACCATTTTTCTGGCAACTACTCGTCGAGGCCTACCCAACGAGTCCAAACTTGGGCGCTACGTTTATTGATGCAAAGATCCAGTGACCACCTTCCTGCTCCATCATCAGACCCTGATTATCATTTTTCTAGCAACTAATCGTCGAGACTTACCCAACGAGCAAAAACTCGGTGGGTCTACGTTTATTGGTGCAGATCCCGTGACCACCTTCCTGCTCCATCATCAGACCCCTATCACCATTTTTAACCGACTTCAAAAAAGGAGGAGGTTCTCAATTCGTCTGTTTTTTTATATATATGTTTTTATGTATGTTCGCGCATAACTCTGGCAATTATGAACCGATTTGAAAAAACCTTTCTTCTATCCATTCTTTAATCCGTCGTTTTATTCCCCGTTTTTGATGTTTCACGTCGCAAGTTTTGGTTTTTGTATTGTTTTAATCCGGACGTGACAGGTGAGACGCGATTTGATACGTTGCCTGTCAGTCCGGGTTGGAGTTTAATTTGCTCCACATTAGGTGTTAGTGCTCCACAGCGAAAGTGTGCTCCACAGTTTTCCTGGACGTTGCCCAGGCATTCGATAAGGTGTGGCATCAGGGCCTCATACATAAATTAAGGAAAATGTTGCCCAAACAATTCTCAGATATTTTGGAGTCCTACATTACAGATAGAATGTTCAGAGTAAGGCAGGAAGATGCTTATTCTGATCTTAAGCAAATCAAAGCTGGAGTACCACAAGGAAGTGTTCTAGGTCCGGTCCTGTACCTATTATACACCTGCGATATTCCAGAATTAGAAAACAATACTATCGCAACCTTCGCTGATGACACGGCCATTATGGCTACAGGGGTCACTCACGCAGAAGCTGTGGAGAATGTGCAAAGTGCCGTTAATACCATTTATAATTGGACAAGAAAGTGGCGAATAAAATTAAATGAATCGAAGTCTGTTCATATTGATTTTACCAACAAAAGGTCTAACTATCATCCGGTATACATAAATAATCAACCTATACCCTATGAGAATACTGCTAAATACCTTGGCATGACACTTGACGCAAAGCTTCGCTGGAAGGCTCATGTCAAAAAGAAACGCGAAGAGTTAGGCCTTCGCTACAAGAAACTGCACTGGCTTCTTGGAAAACATTCCGTGTTGTCTGTGCAAAACAAAATACTTTTATACAAGCAAGTCCTGATGCCAGTATGGACTTATGGTATACAGTTGTGGGGCTGTACCAAACAAAGTAACGTACAGACAATACAACGATTCCAGAACAAAGTACTCAGAGGTATTGTAAATGCGCCCTGGTACATAAGAATTAACGACCTCCATCGGGACCTCAAAGTGGACCTTGTTGCCAAAATTATTAAAGATTATGCTGAAGCTCATCAATATCGGCTTCATCACCATGTGAATGTCGAGGCTATCCAGCTCCTCGATAACACGGACATAGTGAGAAGACTGAAAAGGACAAAACCTTTTGAGTTAGTTTAAATATTAAATTAGTGCAGTGTGCAGTGCAGTGTAGAACACAATAACAAAGTGTCTTCACCATAATAGAGACAATAAGAAAAGTGCCATTGGACACATTCTTAAACTATTTTAATTTATTCGTTTAGGTCAAATTAATATTACTCATTAGTCTTTAGGCTAGATTGTAATTTATATGGTGTTACCTTACGGTAGCAGCATTAAAGAAAAAAAAAAAAAATTAGGTGTTAGTGGACTTATGTGCCATTGAATGCCTACAGCCGATCTACTATGAAGCTGCCGAATCGGATGAAGGAATTCAATTTCTGGGGGTGATTAGTAAGTTCCTTCAGGAGGAAGGGCTCGACTGTGTTTGATTCGCCTAATGAGATGTGTCGCATACGTTGATCTGTGAATTCAAGACATTCCTCCAAAAGGTGTTAAAATGTTTGTGGAGTTGCCCCACAGGGACAATCTGGATCTTGAGTAATGTGGAATCTGTGGAGGTATGCTTTATTGTAACCGTGGCCAGTGAGGATTTGTGTAAGCTGAAAGGAAATGCCGGTTCTTTGGAAGAATTTCCGGACATCATTTATGGTTGGTAGTAGTTTCTTGGTGTGAGATCCTTGTGGGGCACTTAGGTATCTGGAAGACCAGACGTCGGTGTTCTTCTTTCTCGTTTCAGCGATTACGTACGATATTGGGAACCGGTCGTAATCCGGTGCCTTGTGTGCTGCGGCCGCGTTTGCTGCCAGATCAGCGGCTTCATTCCCTGGTATCTCTGAATGGCTTTTGACCCATATAATTTTGGTTGGATTATGGTTTTCGAATATAGTTTTATGAATTTGGTGAACGATGGGATGTTTGTTTGAACGGTTGTGCATTGTCTGAATGGATGAGAGGGAGTCGGTGAGAATAAGAGTGTGAGAGAACCGGTCCCTTGAAGAGAACCTGCATGCGTGCAGTATAGCAAGTAGATCCGCTTGAAATACTGTCCAAGTGGGGTGAAGTTTTATCTTTTTGGTGGTGACTGGTGGAGATAGATCGGGGTGACAGCACACGACGGAGCCATCTTCTTGCTTGCTTCCATCGGTATAAATTGTTGAAGTGTCTGGGAGGACGTGAGCATCTATTTGTTCATGGATGTGTGCACGGATGATGGGAATCGTGGGTCTAAGAGCTGGATGGAGTAGTTCATGGGGTGGGGCAGGAGTGAGGTCAGAAGGAAGCAATTCTGTTGACTTGGTGAGCTTTACCACTTCGCGTGTTGCCACTTCCCTGACCTTTAGGTCTAGGGGCACTATTTGTGCAAGGGCCAGAGCAGCGCAAGTGGAGGTGGTTCGAAAGGCTTTCGTGATTTTGAGGGCGAACCCTCTTTGCAGCGAAAGCAGTTTCTTTTGTACTTCCTTCTTAATCCGTTTATTGGGTCCCATAAAAAAATTATTGCTTACCAATGAGTAGTTCCTGAAAAAACAAGAATGGTGACTGCGCACGAAACCTGCAGGAATGCCTATAAGATGACTTTATGTCGCTTTTTAAGGACAAAAATGGTCATAACTCTGGCAAATATTTACCAATTTCAATGATTTTTTTTTTATTCGAAAGAAGAAACCACTGTCATGAATCTGTATGAATTTTATCACAACCAGATACGAACTTCCTAGAGGACCATGAACGATGTGGAGGAATTTATCTGGTAAAAACCATAAAACTGATGTTCTCCATTACATTACTATGATAAATATGAACCAATTTCGATGATTCTTTTTTTATTCAAGAGTAAACTATTATGATGATTCCATGCAAATTTAATTACGACCGGATATTTTTTCTGATGAAATATGAATTATGTAAAACTATGTAGACGATAATGTGATCATAACCTACCTAGATCATTTTACGGTCTCCGATGGTTCAATCTTTATATATGAAAATATCACTAAAAAGTTTAAAATAATATCTTTTAAAAAAAATTGAACCGACTTCAATATCACTGAAAAGTATAAAATAATTTAAATATTATTGAAGTTGGTGCCAAATATACACAGCCGGTAAGCTAACACCAACTTCAATAATATTTAAATTATTTTATACTCTTCAGTGATATTGAAGTCCGTACATTTTTTTTTTAAAGATTTTATTCTAGCAATTACTCGGCGAGACCTATTAAACGAGCCCAAACTCGATCGGTCTATGTTTATTGGGGTCGAGATCCTGTTACCACCTTGCTGATCATCATCATCAGACCCTGGTGAAGGTTACCATTTTATTTAGTATCATGCGATAGACATGTTCTTAATTTCAGATCTTTCGGACTAATAGAAGTAATGAAAAATGTCTACTGTATACAAAATATCCCTACCTTGACTCGGAAAATAGCTGATGGTCTTCAAACAGCTGGACCGATTTTCATGAAACATAGCTAAGAACTATCTCTATTAAACTAGCTTTCAAATAAAAAAATAATCTTTTCAATCCATTCACTGGTTGGACCGCTACAATGCCACAGACAGACAGACAGACGGACAGATTTCCGGACATAGGCGTCAAACTTATAACTCCTTGTTTCTGGTCAGGGGTTAAAAAAATGGGCCAATTTCGATGCACCAAGGGTTCCTTTCTTTGGACCTATTCCTCTAACACCTCAGATAGCAATAAACCAAACTGCAAAACAAAGTTTATTTGTTGAGGTTTTAATTAATACACTTTTATTCACTTGAGCTATGTACAATGTATGTATGATGTTAATAGAATCTTGCAATTCAATTTTAACCCTCTTCTACGTGTCCAAAATCCAGATATTGAAATTTTGCAAATGTGTTAAGGACCAGTGACAATACACAATATGGTACCATCGAGCTGATCTGATGATGGAGCTTGAAGGTGGATAAGGGAACCCTTAGATGGCTACCAATAAACTCATCGAGATATACAATTTTTTAAGCCACAAAATTTGTTTTCGGAATGTTACTATACACCAAGGTTGACTAACAAAGTATTTGAAATTGCAAAATATAAGAACTTCAGTCACCAAGATGGTTTTAAATTACCTATTATGTGTAGCTGTAGCTGAAATGTTGAAAGCCAAAAAAAATCTTACATTAAACTCAATAAATGAGTTACATACTTACAATTGCATTGATATAACAAATAATAATACCCTCACATATAATAATAATACCCTGACATATCTGACACATGTTTTTAAACACTGTATAGCACCTAATACTTTTTAAATAAACCACTTAGTGTAATAAACTCATCGAGTTTGTCTAACTAGAGCTAACAAGATCTATATATAATTTTTTAAGCCATTAATTTTGTTCCCAGAATGTTCCTATAAACCAAGGTTGACTAACAAAGTATTTGAAATTGCAAAATATAAGAACTTCAGTCACCAAGATGGTTTTAAATTACCGATTATGTGTAGCTTAGCTGAAATGTTGGAAGCCAAAAAAAAAAAAATCTTACATTAAACTCAATAAATGAGTTACATACTTACAATTGTAGAATAGAATAGAATAGAATAGAATACTCTTTATTGTACACCAAGAAGATATTTACAATATAAACTTAGAACTAAAACATAAAATGTACAAATGGCGGTCTTATCGCTATAAGCAATTTCTTCCAGACAACCATTTTGCAGGAGAAACACAATCAGAATAAATGGGCAGCTGGTGGTGTACTACAAACATATACATAGAACATCATATCGTAGAACATGGTAACAATTATGTCTAATTTGTAGTTGAAGAATAGTGCGATTTTACCATCTGTTTAAATGATAACAGAGTCTGAGCACGTCTAATAGGAACAGGCAGAGCATTCCACAGGCGGGCAGCCTGAACTGAAAAGGATTTGTCAAAATAGCTTGTAGAATGCACTGGTATTTGCAACTCTAAATTCTCTGATGACCTCAAGCACCTAGAATGTGTTAAATGCATGAATTCAAAACGACCTTTAAGATATGAAGGAGTTATGGGATTGAATAGAATACTGTATAAAAGCGATAAAATATGTGTATTCCGGCGAAGTCGAATTGGCAACCACCCGAGCTTTGCACGAAATTCGGAGACATGATCATATTTACGGAGACCAAATATGAATCGTATGCAAAAATTTTGAAGCCGTTCGAGTTTGTTCAACTGGTCTTCAGTAAGATCAAGATAGCTGGCATCAGCATAATCAAGTAAAGGAAGTAGAAGTGATTGCACAAGCGCAATTTTAGTAGGAATAGGTAGAAAGTTACGTAATCTTCTCAACGAGCCTGCAGATGCAAAAAGTTTGCGACTGACCTCCTGAAGTTGTGGGCCCCAGGTTAAATTCATGTCAATGTAAATGCCTAAGTTTTTTACTTTTTTGCTTACTGGAATTGTGGTGCCATCAAATACTACTGCAGGAAGTTGTGCCCATTGAATACGCGATGTCATCCTAGAACTGCCAACAATAATGACTTGAGTCTTTGACGGATTCACAGTTAAACCATTAGCTTTACTCCATTCACTAATTTCCATAAGATCCTTATTGGTGGTATCAATAGCCTCCGACATCTTATCCAAAGGCATATGAGTGTATATTTGGAGATCATCCGCATAAAGGTGGTAGGATGAACGTAGTCGATTAGAGATAGAATTAATAAAAATAGCGAAGAGTAAAGGAGAAAGCACGCCACCCTGTGGTACACCAACAGTAGTACTGCACCAAGAAGAGTAAGAGTCCTCAATGCGAATACGCTGTCGACGGCCAAACAGGTAATTACGAAACCAGTCAATCACTGCTGGAGATACGTTAAGAGAGCTTAGAACACCAAGTAGGACATCAAAGTCAACGGTATTAAACGCATTACTAAAGTCTAAAAGAGTAAGGATGGTTAAGTTACCGTTATCCATGGCTGATCTAATATCATCCGTAATATTTACAAGAGCGGTAACGGTACTATGACCAGGGCGGAAACCAGACTGAAAAGTATTAAGGAGAGAGTTCTTGATCAGGAAATTCCGCAACTGATTATGGACGAGACGCTCAAGAACTTTGGATAGGAAAGGTAAAATCGATATAGGACGATATTCGGAATAGGATATGGGATGAGGCTTTTTGGGTAAGGGTGTAATTAGGGCTTCTTTCCAACAAGATGGAAATTGGCCTGTGGAAATTGAATAATTTAGGATGTGAGTAATAATGGGAAGGATTTCAGCAAGGATAGGAAGAATAATATTACGGCTAATAGAATCACTACCAACTGCGTTAGATGTAATTGATTCTACACTCTCTTTAACGTCACAATCAGAAAATTGACAGAAGACAAATGGAGAGTAATCGGGAGATGGAATTGATGAAAGATAATTTAACGTTCTTAATTTAGTAGTATTATCAAAATTAGACGAAGCTGAAAAATGTTGATTAAGATGATTAATGTCTAAGTTTTTAGGAATAGTATCTTGGCGTGATTTACCAACTCCCATTGATCTAAGAAATTTCCAGACCTTAGCTGGATTCCCATCTTGAACGGAAGTGTGAATGTGCTGGCGCTGTGCATTCCTACACACCTTGTTGCAGTGATTCCTAGCAGCAATGTAATTCAGCCTGTTGGTCTCACTGGATATAGCTTTGTATTTCGATTTTTTTGAAACTTTCCTGCTCATAAGTAGCCTAATATCATCAGAAAGCCAAGGTGCCGGTAGATGTTTAACTTTTATTTGGCGTATAGGAGCGTGCACATCATACAGTTGAATTAAATTCAATGCAAATATATTAACTTTATCATCTAGAGAATCTGAAATCATCAAAGGATTCCAGTCAATAATGGTGGCATCCTCGCGAAGTCTATCCACATCCATACCACTAAAATTGCGCTGCGAGAGAATTTTAGCCCTAGCCTTGGGTGGTCGAACTTTGTAGGAGAGGAAGATAAGATCGTGATAAGAAAACGCATCCGCTGACCACTGACCATACTTAGCAACATGATCCAGTGACGATACAAATATAAGGTCAAGCAGCGATGGATTACAATTCGGGGTATAATGGGTAGGATTAAGAGGAAGTATAGACAAGTTGCAGGATTCTAAAACAGAAAGGAGAGTAGAAGAGCGAGAATCTTGTTTCAATAAGCAAGTATTAAAATCACCCATGATTATGCTGTGACTGTAAGAAGGAATCAAGTTTTCTAGAATACACTCAAAAGAGGAGAAAAAGTTAATATTTAAGGACGGACAGTAATAAACACCAAGGAGAATTTTAGAGTGTTGTAAGGTAACTTCTAAAAATAGATGTTCACCGGCATTTGATGGCGGTGGCTGCACTGACGAATCAATAATAGAAAAAGGAATATTTGCTCTTAGATATATAGCAACACCGCCTCCACGACCAACCGACCGATCATTTCTAATGAGTGTAAATCCGGGGAGTGTGTATAAAGTAGAAGGAAGACATGGTTTTAACCAAGATTCGGAAACTAGGATAGCATGGATATTTTTACAGTCAAAGCTTGCCAGCATATCGGAAAAGTGAGCCGGAATACTTTGGGCATTGATATGAACTACATTGAAGTTCTTAGAGACATCAGAGAAAGTTGACAATAGATTATCAGATAGTGACGGGGAAATACTAGAAGTACTATGATTATCACTACCATCCGCTGTTAAAAAAGAATCGTTATCACTAAAACAACTGTCATAATCAGACATAATCTCTACCAATCTATATAATATATTTAACAATAAAATAAAAAAATAAAAATAATAATAATAATAATAATACCAGCCCTTGTTAATGTCCCACTGCTGGGCACGGGCCTCCCTTCAAGATGAAGGGGCTTAGGCCATAGTCCACCACGCTGGCCAAGTGCGGGTTGGCGGACTTCACACGTCATTCGAAAGCTAGTTAGGCTTTCTCAGACATGCAGGTTTCCTCACGATGTTTTCCTTCACCGAAAGCTAGTAACAATCGCACAAAGACGATTCGCACCACCACGAACACATTATGTACTTCACAGAAATAGGTATTGTGGGTGGTGGATATAGGTACAATGAGAATGGCAAGAAAGAAAATATTGGCCGAAAAAAGTATATGTAAAAGTATCTAACTCTATGGGCCATACTAAAAACATGGATAGTGGCGCTACTGTCCGTTAGCTTAATAGTCGCATAGATACTCTGTGGCTGCGTACAATTTTGACACTCCATCTACTGTCAGTACTGACACTAACAAAACAAAACTGATAAGAAAGAATTAACAATAACACAATTTGCAGGTTTGCATATATTGATCGTAATTAAATATTTCCTAAGTATAAATAAAATAATTCAAAAACAATCTATCTACCTAGCACTGAAGTAAACATACAAGTGTTTTTATAAAAGGAACCATTAACATACAAAACAAGAAAAATCAACAAACAGAAAGTAACCTCTTATCATAATATTTGATGTAAAACAATCAGTGATGTAAAATAACAATCTTTGTTACAATATACTTGATTGTTTTATTTATTTCCTTGCTGCAATAACTCGCTTAGACCTCACAGCAACTTCTGTGGTAGCTTTCGGTGGAGCCGGTTTAGTGACAACTTCATTCATAGATAAATCGGAAAGTGACTTAATTTGGCGACGTACACCATCAGCACCAATTACATAAATGCAGCCTTCTCGAGTCCAGCACTTGCTTAGACCAAACTTCTCCCGAGCAGCTAAAAATAGTGTGTGCCGTGACTTAACCAAGAACTCTGAGACCGTAACCCCTGAGCCCTTGAACTTGGTCTTGGCAAACCAAATTTTACCACGCATAGCCACATCGCTCAGCTTAATCATGATAGGCCTAGGCTTCAGAGTTGAACGGCGACCCATCCTGTGACACCGACGAATATCACCATCCGAAAAATCAGAGAGCTGCAATTTGTTCCTCACAATATTAACTACAACCTGTGTTACTACCTCATTGTCTTCCTCTGCTACACCATGCAACAACAAGATCTTCCTCCGGCTACGCATCTCAATATCCTCTATGTAACCTGCTAGTGTTGTCATCTGCTGCTGCAGGGCATTCAGAGCATCAATGATGAATGTCCGAAATGTGGCAAACTCAGCAGCCAAATCAGCGGTGGTGGATGAAGTGCTTGGGGACTTCTGTAGCTTAACTTCAAAGTCGTTCATCTTCTTATGGAACAACTCGACCATTTCAGAAAAATTAGTTTTGAGGTTGTCCATTGTAGCAATAGTACTTAGTGCAAATTGTATAAGGAGAAAACACTTATCTGGCAAGTGGACTAACTTAACTAATTGTTAATATCATAAAACATTGAAATCTAGTATCTAATCACAACAAATTTAATAAATTTAGCAACTTCAATTAATTTACGTGTCTTCAACTTGAGCTACCCTCAAAAAAGATTGTATTGATATAACAAATAATAATACCCTCACAAATAATAATAATACCCTGACATATCTGACACATGTTTTTAAACACTGTATAGCACCTAATACTTTTTAAATAAACTACTTAGTGTAATGCTAAAGCATTACATACCGAAAGGTCTTTTGTAACAAAATGCAGTATAAAATACAGGTAAGTACCTCTGTTTCTTCTTCCATTACAGGTTTTGCTGGGATTGGAATTATTAATGTTTCAATTTCTACTACTTTCTCCGGATCTTGCAGTAATTCTGTTACAGCCATCTCTTCCAGTGTTGCATTTTCTGGAAGCTTGTCATCATAATCCACCAGTTCCTGCTTAATCTCTGGTTCATTTAATACACTCTCTGTTTTTTCAACACTTAAGAGAGTGTTTTGCGCCAAAGGCTGCATTTCTTTATCTTTTTCACCACCACCACAGATCACTAGTTCCTCACTGAAATTAGATATAATTTAAGAAGTTATCCTTATAAATAAGGTCTATCTTCTATCTTATTCTGACATCATACTTGTCATCACTTGTGTATAATTTGCCACTTATGTTTTGTTTTGATGCTTGTGTGTGGTCAATGCTTGCCACAAAGTTCCCGCTCTTTCCAAAACGCCTTTTTTTTGGATGGATTTCAATCAACTCAATTCTAATTATCGACCAATTTCACCAGTGTCAAGAAGTTGAATTGCAGTTACAAAATGATATATCTATACTATAATAAAACTCAAAGAGCACTTTTTCTGTACATTGAATATTTTTCCAAAATTTCTATGTGGGGATACTATACTATCGACATAGAGGCCAAAACAATTTTTTTTGGAATTATTGTCTGTCTGTCTGTCGTTCTGTTTGTCCAGGCATCATTCGAAAACCCGTGGATGGATTTTGATAGGACTTTCACTGATGTGTTGTGTAGAAGTAGGGGTATAAATTGGTATATAAAACATCACGCTATGTTTCATAGGGGCTAAGCAGTGAAACATAACTTGCACATATTACCACGTAATTTCCTTTGTATATGAATAGGGTAATTATAGACTGATCAGTTAATCATTAAGATATTATTACGCTATATACAATAGGGACTGAGCAGACATTTAGTTTGCATAAGATATGGCAGTGGCGAAGGTTCAATTTTTGTAAGGGGTAAGCCGTTCCGGTACACCCAGGAAATTTTCATTAGATTTCTGTATTGTTCTAAGTACTTTGCTGATAGCAATATAATTATATCTTTGAAAAGTTAAAATCTGTAATTCCCGAGCGAGTCCAAACTAGATTAGGAAAGAAATAGGCAAGGGAAAAATAACATTTCATTTTATTTAAAAGCCAGTTCATGAAATTTTAATGAAACACCCCAAGTCCAGGTAGTGTATAGGTATTGTATCACATCCGCAACAATAAAAGATGCGAAACACTAAGAACTTTCATTATCGAATATCATTAGACAGTAATTTACGATGTTAGCGTGATTTACATTATGAACAGCGCCATCTATCGGCGGAATTGGACATACAATCACTATAGAACTTTTATAACTCAAGAACGGCCTATCCGATTCGGCTGAAAATTGGTGGGGAGGTAGCTTAGAACCAGGAAACGGACATAGGACATAGGACTTTTTAGCTAGTATATATATAAAATTTGTAGAATTTGGTTTGTGGTCGTTAGTGATAGCACGCACACCAAGATGGCCATGGTATGGTATCTTAGAAGAAATGGAAAAAGCTACCAGTAGCACCCTCATGCGTTATGTTTTGCAACTTCTCTCTCTTTGGCTTACTTTAGAAATGAAAATATGATCGATCAGTATTATGCAGCTTTTATCATAAGACATATAGCGGTATTGGTAAATAGATTGCGTTTAAATTACTACAAGTTCTTAGAATCCCAGCCCGTATGACATCTTTTTTTGATTTTTTATGCATATACTATTGATTTCTATGTGCTTTATATTGGGATACTACATAGTTTTAGCTATTTTTTTTATTAAAAAATGCCTGAGGCTATTTAGAGTTTCAAAATAGTCCACTGCAGGCGCTAGTGTTGCGGGGCACACTTTGACGTGAGAGTTACCTAATTGTTTATAAGTAAACTAGCTGACCCACGCAGCTCCGCCCGCGCTGTGTTTACGTTTACTAAACTTTCACTAATATACATTCGCATAGAATACAAAACCTCCTTTTTTAAAGTCGGTTAAAAACTTGGACCCACTTTGTACTTGCCCTCCAAAGCACGGAAACGTTTAGTTCAAATGGCGTTAAACGGTCACCTATCTATTTAATGACCTTACCTAACGGTTGCCTAACCTGATCGATTTCCAAACATTGTTAACAACTGTCTATGAGTGTTCCCTTACAAATATTTATTATAATTATAAGGAAAAAATTATAAAATCGGACCAAGCGTATAACCAAGTACCCATTTTGACTTTAATCCCCTCTCCCAAAAGAACCGTGCTAGATTACGGGATAAAAAGTATCCTATGTCCTACCTCGTAGTAAGATCTCAAATCATGCCAATTTTCGTTTCAATCCATCCAGTAGTTTCGGCGTGATACTCAGCCGAGATACAGACAGACAGACAGACAAACAGACAGACAGACAGACAGACAAAAATAAAAAAAATTACATTTTTGGCTTTAGTATCGGTTATAGAATGCCCTCCAAACATAATTTTCAAAATATATTCAACTAGCTGACCCGCGCAGCTCCGCCCGCACTTTTATTACATTTTGCTCCCATTTTCTCCCTCCTCCCTTCATTTATTATCCTCATAAGAAAAATCTAATTCTATGCTCTCTTTCTTCCTCTCGCTTCGGTCCCCGTCACACTCCTCCTCTTCCTCTCCCTGTTGTCTTTGAACCCCCTCCCCCTCTCTTCTCCGACCTTGCCCCCCCCCCCCCCCTAATAAAAGTAAAGGATAAAAATGTTTACTGGGGGTTATCCCTAAGAGATAAACATATACCATTACCGACTTTTTTGTAGGTGTACAATACTGTAGTACATTATTTTGATCTATCTCGTAGGGTTCAGCCAACGTTTGCAATGTAAGCGTACAGCTAAGTGTTTATTTACGACATCACATTAGAAACCTCTAAAATTATCAGTGTTCCTCTACTATATTATGCATGTATTTTACATATAAACCTTCCTCTTGAATCACTCTATCTATTAAGAAAAACCGCATCAACATCCGTTGCGTAGTTTTGAAGATCTAAGCATGCATAGGGACAGACAGACAGCGGGAGCGACTTTGTTTTATAATATGTATAGATAATCTATACTATAATAAAACTCAAAGAGCACTTTTTCTGTACATTGAATATTTTTCCAAAATTTCTATGTGGGCATACTATACTATCGACATAGAGGCCAAAACAATTTTTTTTGGAATTATTGTCTGTCTGTCTGTCGTTCTGTTTGTCCAGGTATCATTTGAAAACCCGTGGATGGATTTTGATAGGACTTTCACTGATGTGTTGTGTAGAAGTCTAGGTATAAATTGGTATATAAAACATCACGCTATGTTTCATAGGGGCTAAGCAGTGAAACATTACTTGCACATATTACCACGTAATTTCCTTTGTATGTGAATAGGGTAATTATAGACTGATCAGTTAATCATTAATATATGTATTATTACGCTATATACAATAGGGACTGAGCAGACATTTAGTTTGCATAAGATATGGCAGTGGCGAAGGGTAAATTTTTGTAAGGGGACCGGGCCGGTCCGGTACACCCAGGAAATTTTCATTAGATTTCTGTATTGTTCTAAGTACTTTGCTGATAGCAATATGACATTATATCTTTGAAAAGTTAAAATCTGTAAAATCTGTCGTTCATGAAATTTTAATGAAACTCCCCAAGTCCAGGTAGTGTATAGGTATTGTATCACAGTCGCAACAATAAAAGATGCGAAACATTAAGAACTTTCATTATCGAATATCATTAGACAGTAATTTACGATGTTAGCGTGATTTACAATTATGAACAGCGCCATCTATCGGTGAAATTGAACATACAATCACTATAGAACTTTAATCTAGCTAAATAAAAGAAAGTCGTGTTAGTTACACTATTTATAACTCAGGAACGGCCTAACCGATTCGGCTGAAAATTGGTGGGAGGTAGCTTAGAACCAGGAAACGGACATAGGATTTTTTATCCCGGTAGGTTAAGGTTAAGCGTTAGGTAAGGTCATTAAATAGATGGGTGAACCGATTTGTATGAAAAGTGCATATCGGGTAGGTCTGAGAATAGGTCATACAGTATATTTCATACCGCTAGGTTAAGGTTAAGCAACATAAGGCAAGGTCATCAAATAGATGGGTGAACCGATTTGTATGAAATTTTGTGTGCATATCGGGGAGGTCTGAGAATAGGTCATAAAGTATATTTAATGCCGCTGATACCATGATTGACGAGGATATATAGAACGAGAGGAGGGTGCAAGAGAGGAGAAAGAGGGAGAGGGGATTCGAGGAGGGGGTGATGGGGTGAGGGATCGGGGGAGTTAGGTGGAGTAAGGGGGGAGTGAGAAGGAGCAAGTTCGTAGAAGAGAGAGGGGATGAGGGTTCAGAGAGGGGACAACAGGGAGAGGAAGTGGGGGAGTGTGACGGTAACCAAAGCGGGAGGGGAAAGAGAGAGGAGAGAAAGAGCATATAATTAGATTTTTTTTATAAGAGAGAGAGATATGGAGAGAGATAAATCTAGGGAGGAGGGAGAAAATGGGAGCAAAATGTAATAAAAGCGCGGGCGGAGCTGCACGGGTCAGCTAGTCTTATCTATAAAGATGGCAGCCGCGGCGAACACGCCACGACCAAAAAACTTGAACAATCTATAATTAATTTAATAATTGTTTTAAAGTGTGCACGTGTGCGTATAGCGTACCTACAATCTTAAAAACGAATATTTTAAGTTACCTTATAAGTAAAATTTGAAGACTCACCCAACTATTTCTTCCTTACATTCAATGAACTCCTCCTTTACTTCTTCCTCTGCTTTATTATATTCTTCTGTTTTCTTTAAGCTAGATGAGACCTTTTTTCCATCCATGATAATGCGTTCTTTGACTCACACGTTCGTTTCTTTATTTTGAACAGTCTTATGTTTGTATACTTTTGATGCTACCTCTTGTACGTCTGTGGATACTACAAAGCCTTGTACAAAGCACTTGGATCAAGGACCAATAGGTAATGAGTGAGAGACAGATTCTTCTTTTACTAAATTAAGGCTTCTATCAATTATATAGGCAAGTTTAATAGATAAGAGTATATTACTCAGACTCACAGATAATAAGGTGAAATAAAAAATAAATTATCCAACTATAAGTAATACCTACCTGACGCCACAAAACAAAATATAGAGAGCACAGACGTATTAGGGATGCTACGCATATAGAGAGAGAGCTTTTTTTTTTTTGTAGTTTTTATGGTTTGGTTGCATAGACCTTTAAGCCAAAGAGAGAGAGCTGACGCTTTGCTTGACTAGGCTTGTTGAGAAAATATCGATATATCGATATTTTTTCTTTCGATATATCGATATTTTCATCCGATATATATTTTTAGTATTAAGTACCGAAAACGTATCAACAACGATTTTTTACCGTAACAAAAACACCAACCGCGCGCTGCGAGCACAGCCAGCGCACTGCCGCATTTGACGTAAGCTCTCTGCTCCGCGCACCCCTTTCACCCATCCGCTAACATCTCCCCTCGCTCCCTTCTACCCCCTCAGGCGATACGCGTATTAAATGGTCGGCCTATAGATACATTGCTTGTTAATATTTGTTTGAGTTCAATTAAGTAGTTTAAATTACTGAATAATAATAATAATACCAGCCCTTGTTAATGTCCCACTGCTGGGCACGAGCCTCCCTTCAAGATGAAGGGGCTTAGGCCATAGTCCACCACGCTGGCCAAGTGCGGGTTGGCGGACTTCACACGTCATTCGAAAGCTAGTTAGACTTTCTCAGACATGCAGGTTTCCTCACGATGTTTTCCTTCACCGAAAGCTAGTAACAATCGCACAAAGACGATTCGCACATGATTAATTAAAGAAATCAGAGGTGCGAGCTGGGGTTCGAACCTGCGCACCTTGTTTCCAAGGCAAGCGCTCGCCCACTGAGCTGTTACAGCTGGTACTGAATAATTAAGTTTATGTTGAATTTCAGTTGCTTCGTGGACTTTTTTCGGATCTGATGGTAAGCGACACGTCTTTCTATAGACAGCTGTAAGGCATTGCCACTCAAGAAGCGTTTTTATTTTGTTCCGTTAGTAGGATACAATTTTGTTCCCGATATATCAATATTTTTTGTTTCGATATATCGAAGTCGATAACGATATATTTTAAAAATATCGATTATCGATATTTTTTGGTATTTCCAACATCCCTATGCTTGACGTTTGCCTGACGCTCAGTGTGACCAGATTAATAATGCCCTTATTATTGCACCTTCCTGAATTTAGGAAAATAAATTATAGTCACTGAATTCAGTGAAGTGAAATCCCATTTAGCAAGTTAGGATTCTAAATTCAGAGGCAAGGATGGTTTCTAACCTTAGAGGAGATACCACTGGAGAGATCATGATGCGCTAACCCCTCTGCCAAATTTTGGTCATATGGTCAGGTCATTCTTTATTTGTGTGCGTAACTTTTTGAATGTGTTGCGAGTTTATTATAGTGTGGGTATGCGTAAAATTGTATCTGTGTGCGTTTACTTCGCCTCCTGCACCCCGCAAAAGTGCCACGAAAAATTTGTTCGGGGAATCGACGCGATACTAGCTCCATTCTAATTACTCTGAGTTTCTAACTGACTAAATCATTTGGAATCCTAATTAGAAACGCATTTATGAAGGTGTAATCGCATTTATATATATATAGTCACTGAATTTCAACTCAGTAAGTCGACGTGTTTGTTAAGTATTCAAAAAGTGAATTGTGAAATTTAATTTTTATTGTATTAAGGAGACACTAGACAGTTGTAATCAAATTTTGCCAATCGTAGTTTAAGCAATGTTATGTAAGGCTCAGAGAAAGTAGCAAAGGAGTTAGTATCGCGTCGATTCCCGGAACAAATTTTTCGTGGCACTTTTGCGGGGTGCGGGAGGCGAAGTAAACACACACAGATACACCTTCACGCATACCCACACTATAGTAAACTCGCAACACATTCAAAAATACACGCACACAAATAAAGAAAGACCTGACCATATGACCAAAAATTTGGCAGAGGGGGTTAGCGCATCATGCTCTCTCCAGTGGTATCTCCTCTAAGTAGGTAAGGACATTACAAAGATGGGTGACCGTTTAATGCCATTTGAATCACATGCTGGCTACACGGTTATAAACCACAGGCACTAACTTGATAAAGTGGCTATGATTCCAGGAAAAATATCGATATGTCGATATTTTATGTTTAGTAGTCTTGTGTACTACAAGAACGGTGAACGGTTAGGAACCGTTGCGCAGTGCTCAACGAATAGATTCGATTCCTTCATAATCTTACATCGGACACTTGTTCTTTTAGTTCAGTTTGAACGATGAACAAGCAACCGTACGAAGTACTACGTACGAAAGAGTCCGGTTCTCATCTTGCGGATGTTGTGTGTTGCCAGGGCCAAAGTTCGGTGGGGGTGGTAGCGGGGCATCTGCCGGAGATTCTTAGCACCCCCTGCTCGACCGTTACCCCGCCTGCTATCAAGGCGAAGAATAGAGGAGCTGCCGGGGACTGGGGCCCATTTGCAAGTCGTGTCTGTCATTGTGTGTTTGTTTAGGGGGGAGTTGCCATAATCCCCACGCAGGGGCAGGCGTCTTGGGGATCGCAGTATATATGAAGAGATGAATCTCAAACAAAAGACGCTGCTGCCCGTCTTCTTGATTTCCCTTAGTCGCCTCTTACGATACACCCAACGGAAAGAGATGGGGGGATGCAATTCTAACCCGGCACCGCACGGGTATTTTATACTACATATGCAAAATTCCTGTGACCAGCCCCAAACCATGTGATGATAATGATGATCGTTGTGTGATGATGATCTTCATCACCAAGATATGAACGAAGTTGATGATGTGTGATGATGATTTATCTTTTCATGTGTACTTATGTATACATGAAAAATACACGATGTATTTATTTCAATTTGTAAATAAAATTCGTTTAATAATCGGTTGGTAAAAGTAAACAAAAAGACTAAACTAGTTTTGAGGTTGAAAAAACGACGGATGCATCGTCAACGATTGACAACGACGTCGACAGCTAAAAACATTCTGTTTACGATATAAACTAGTCGAAAATTTTGACTGTTTTATAAACTAGTTTATCGTGGACGATATTACTAGTTTATCGTCGACGATAGACTTGTGTAGTACATGAGAGAACTATTCCTTTTCATTTTTAGTACAACACTCTTTTAGTACTTCGTCTTTCGGTATGTATTCGTAGTCTCTGGCTCTATGAACGAATAGGAATAGCTGACCAGTTATTACAGATAATAACTGGTAAGCTATTCCTATTCGTTTTTAGTACATCATTCATTTGGATTAATTTATTACTTCGTCTTCAGCTCGAGATTTATTCGTCTCTGGTTCTGCACGAACTGGTCCGATCAGTTACTCGTTGACACACTCAGAACGGGACTGAATGAGCGGGAATTATATGTACTAAAAGTACTAAAATAATAAATTTTTACATTTGAAAGATTATACTAGTACGTAGCGCTCCGTTCAATGTCCGAGCAAAATAATAAATAAATCTCTAGTCATTAACCAGAATGATTACAAACTTCAAAACAAGGTTGGAATCGCCTTTTAAGTGTAACACCTGTGCCAGACGATTCCGCTCTCCTATAGCCATATGTATTTATACATTTCAATAAACCTAGCAGTAAATTGTGTGTTATTGTAAATATTAACATTAACAGACAAAAATAAAGAAAAGGTAAGTATTTTTTTTTTGTATGCTGTATCTGAATGTATGTTTGCCTATGTGTGTGTGTGTTTGTGTGTGACTGTGTGTGTAGTTGTGTGAGAGAGAGAGTGTGTAGTTGTGTGAGAGAGAGAGTGTTGATGTTTAACTATGTATAAGTATAAATATAATCCAAAAACGTCTCATACGAATGATTCAAATTCATGATTTTTAATTTTTATTATAGGTACTTACTACAATATAAATTACGAAGATGATTGTAATAATGTATCTTCATATGTTAAAGATTTTAACCAATTAGTTATCCTTAATTTACAAGTACGAGTATCCATAGGATAGATGTTTAAGATTTTATTAACTTTATTATATAAGAGGGCCGATTGTTTAATATACTGTCGTTGAGCAAAAACAGTTTTGACATTGTCTATAGTGAAAACGATATCTTTCCTCCTTTTCGTTAAAATACTGGGATCAAAGACTACAGATTTATGCCTTTTCAGTACTACAAATAAAATATACAATTTTCTGACGGTCAATAAATTACTTTCCATGTAAAGCTCATTCGTGGGGTACATGTACGGCTTGAAATACATCACTTTTAAGAGCGCCCTTTGAGCTCGTTCCACTTCCAAAAATTTTATTTTGGATGCCCCACCCCAGACAGAGACACAGTAACCTAACACAGACTGAGCTAATGCTAAATATATTCTATTCAAAAGTGATTCAGAGGCTACATATCTTAATGTTTTAAAAATCCAATTTAACTTTCTTATTCTGGTAGAAACTAAATCTATATGACTGTGCCATGATAATCTTTGATCAATCATTACACCTAGGTATTTAGTCGAAGCTACTTTATTAATTGTAGAGCAATTGCAATTTATTTCAGGTGAATAATGACAAGTATGTAATTGAATACTAAAGTTAGTAGCAGGCTGGGTACGAATATTTTTCGAAAAACATATATAGTTAGTCTTCTCACTATTGAGCGAAAGAAGGTTCATCCTTAACCAATGAGCCACCTGCATAAGTGCCAGTTCAGTATCGTTATGAACAGTATTCCGTGAAGAACCATTAACAACCAAGATTGTGTCATCGGCATAGCAAAATATATTAGCACCTTTAATTTGTAAATTACACAGCTCGTTGATATAAATCAAAAACAGCGTCGGGCCCAACACACTGCCTTGTGGCACTCCGTAAGATATATGTAAGTCATCACTGACATATTGTCCAACTTTTACTTTCTGTTTCCGACCACTCAAATAGTCTTTGAAAAGCAGTAGGGGGGTACCCCTGATGCCTATGTTCTCAAGCTTTTGCACCAGAATGGGGACAGAAACGGTGTCAAATGCCTTTTTTAAATCTAGAAATACAGCAAGACTCTTGTATCCTTTATCTAAATATTGCACTATTAGTGAGCTTAAAGCTATGACGGCATCCTCTGTCGACTTGTTTTGCCTAAAACCGAATTGCGAATCAGATAAAATGTTATATTTACTCAAATAATTGATTAATCTTTTGTTCATTACTTTTTCTACTATCTTAGATATAGAAGATAGTACTGAAATAGGACGATAGTTGTTAACATCGTTTTTGTCACCATTCTTGTATACCGGAGTAATAAGAGCTTGCTTAAGCATTGCAGGAAATACGCCCAGTTTGAAGCATAGATTGACCAGATGACATATAATTGGAGTAACTTCGTTTATGGCAAGTTTAAAAAAACTAGAAGGTATATTGTCCCAGCCTGGAGCACTGCTAGATTTCAACGAATTAATCACATCATGTATTTCCATTGGGTCTGTATCCAGTAAGGAAAAAGATGAAAGCTGAATATGACGCTGGACGTCGCTGGACGTTCGAGGTGTGGGCTCTTTGAACATCCATTGAGGAAGGCGACGGAGTTGCGACCCCCGTCCCCGTGAGCACCGTGACTGGTTCCCGGGGGGCTACAATGCGCCCCCCGGCGTCGGGCTCAAAGGCAAGGCATTGAGGGACACCTGGTGCAGGTCCCACCGGAGAGCCCTGGGGTTCCCCCTGTCATCGTTCTGTTTTCCACTTGCATCTGATAGTCGTGTACCCATACTTCTTCGTACTTAGTATATCGAGCGGTTTCTTGCACATCGTTCAAGCTGAATTAATAGAGCGAGTGTCCGATGTACGATTAACGGTTGGTGGTTAATCAGCATTGCGGAATGGTTCCTAACTGTTCACGGTTCTTGTACTACACACAAAAACTAATTTGAACTTTCAGTGTGTTTAGAACTCCGGCGTCCGGTAAACACGCATCTAGGGATTGGTCGTCGACGCATTTTCGGTTGACGAAACGAGGCCGTTTATCGTCCACGATAAACTAGTTTATAATACAGTCTAAAGTTTCGAGCAGTTTATATCGTAAGCAGAATGTTTTTAGCTGTAGACGTTGATCGTCGACGTCGTTGTCTATCGTTGTCGTTGTCGTTTGGTCAACGACGAAACTAGTGTAGGCTTCTCGTTTACGTTTACCAATCGATAGATCAATGACTTTAATTACAAATTGTAATCAGTATATTTTCGTGTAATTTTTCATGTGTACTTCTGCACACCATCATCACCAGTGGCGTGCAGTCCATATAGGCAAAAAGTGTTTGCCTACCCTGCGATTTCCGGAACAATACAAAAATAATTTATCTGCTCAATAACATTTTGTTTTGAATTATTTCATCATTATAAATAAGCAAAAGCTCGCGAAAAACGGGCATTAAACTATTCCTAGTTCCTAGGTACGCGGAGATTTAAATTTCCCGCGCGCCAAACCGCGAGGACCGCTAATCAAAATTTTAAGATTTTATGATCGAAACTCTTAATTCCCACACATTCACAGATTTTTTTCTAACAAACTTACACACACCAGTAGGCACGCCGACCATTCAAACAGTATAAATGTCACGCACACCATGCAAAAATAGACAGTGCCTCTCGGGTGTGCTCGGGTCTGCTCGGGTGCTCTCGGCAGCAATGACGACCTTGGAGGAAGGACTAAAGAAATGTTGACCAATAGCAGCTCAATCTTAGCCCAATGCATCGAACGGGATGGATGAGTGAGAATGGGTGATCGATGAATGAAAAATACTACAAATATAAAATACCTAGTTTGTTCAAACTTCAAGATTTCATAATGACATCCATTTTTTGTTGGTTTTTATTCTATACTTTTTTAACGATTTAATTGATAACGAATGTTTTCAGTGCAGTATGCGTATGTGTTTCCAAATTATAAAACTTACTAAGTAGAAAATGGAAGTGGTAACGTGTGATCGATGTTCTGGCCAAGTGTGTATAGAAAAATTAAAAATTCACGCGTTTTCGACACGATAAATAATCTAAAATATTTAGATTTAAAGTATATTTACAATCGGTTAGCCAGCTGGAAACATCGAATCTAAATATCATTTAATTTTTTGATATTTTGAGGTGGCATATTTATAATCATCTTAATGTATGTGTACAAGCAAGACAAGTAACTCGCAAGTCATATTTGTAAGTTTTTTTACTCTATTATTGAATGATCAAACGAACTTACCCTAAGTGAAGTTCGATCTTAATTATCCAGTCCTTGACGAGAAGATATTCCATCACTAGTAAGTACCCCGTGGGTACGATCCGGGGATATCGCACAAGTTTCAGAGGTTAGAAAGAGAAAACAACATTATTATCTCTTTCGTATCCACCCCGCCTCAGCCGAGCGACAGCCACCTCATTATCTTTAGAGTAAAATGAAATACAGCTGCAACATTGATTTAACAGGGTCATTAATGGGTAGGGAGGGACCTTATATCTTCTCGTCAAGGACTGGATAATTAAGATCGAACTTCACTTAGGGTAAGTTCGTTTGATCATTCAATTATCCAGTCCTTGACTCCAAGATATTCCATCACTAGTAGATGTTTAGAGATACAAAATCAATGTTGCAATTAAAGAGAATAAAACAAAGTTAACTTAACTTGTTGCTTAAACTATTAGTTATAATAAAGCCAAATATATTTTGCAATTTTTTGCAGAATACATAAACACGTAGGTACGTATTAATTAATTTGATATAAGTAATTATGTTTTTATACATATTATTTGATGAATTAAACTTATTTAATATACAATGATTTAAAATTTTACATTAACATTATTGAACATGTAATCCCAAATAGCATAGTCATAGCCTGCTAATCGTGCAGACCATCTTGCGACCAATTTTGTAATAGTTTTAATAATAAAGGCGTTCTGGACAGCTGCTGAAGCCAGGGCTCGTCTCGTATTGTAAGTAATCAGATAGAAGTATCGATTGTGTTGTTAAATAATATCTCTCTTATACATCGTCCCATGGCTTGAGAAGACATATACTTATAATAATATACCATTTATTTTGTTTGCTGTATAGCAAATAATATACCATATTTGGGACAATCCACACGCGGGCATTCGTCCCCAAATCAGGCAGAGCCTGCACCACGACAACCAGACTAACGATATCAATAGGTACTTATACCTTAAATACCTTTCCTTCCTGCAAAATATATCAACCCAAACAGACAAACTACACCCAGACAAGGTGGGAATCGAACCCACCACACATCGGGCAGCGGATAGGGTGTCAAGATGTGAGCCATGTCATGGAGAATAAAACTGAAAAGTTAATGTTGTTACCAGACAAGTGGGAAATCAATAGGTCTTTGAATGAATTGATGCAGATTTAAAATGGGTTAACATCTACAAATTCCGTACCTAAGGTTTTTAGTCTGTGTAAACCTTACAACACATTTGGTAAATTCTAATAGTTTAGTTAATGACAATTATTTGCATATTTTGTTTACTCTTTATGCAGAGAATTAAAGGTATAAATATGTAATTTTTTGGTTAGAATAATATTTTCTAAACTAATAAAATCAGTAACTTTATGTAATGTTTTTTAAGTAACTAAAGTTATTGTGACTAAGTAATCTAGTAATTAGATCCTATGCAATGTAGAACATAGCGAGGAAAGATTGGTTTCAATTTACAGGTTCCTTGAAATAACCGTTTTTGCTTCTAATGACATTGCCAATTTTATTTGTCGATATCAAAGAAATAGCTAGTTGTAAATAACCATACAATATTCAAAAAACAATCTAGTCCAGAACTTGTTAAAGAAATAACGTAATTGTCATCACCAAATCAATGTTGTTTGTTTGAAACTAGACTTATGTTACCAGTAATGGGTGAATTAGGAGAGAATTACTTCAAAAGCTGATTATTGTATGTGTTGTCTACGAAAATGTACCAGACTAACAAACATCCTGCTAGGGAAACATGTCGATGTAGTGAATCCAATGCATTCACTACTTGAATGGGTTGGATTTTGAGGAAGAAAGAAGATATTTATTCGAAGGAAATTACTGAATTGTCTCGAGAGATGTAAAGTGTAATACCAGGTTAAGACAGCTATAATAGGATAACTCCTAATCACGTTATCTACAGGTTAATAAAGGTTTATTAGCGTTTATAAAATAATCACAGCATTGGAAGATTTTTCCATGACATTTAGTGTCATGGAATAACATGAAAAGAAAAAACCCTGAGACTGCAGACAATATACAAAAGGTTGCAATATTTTTGTAATAGGAACCGAACACAAGCGGGAATATTACAATTGTGACTCATAATTATGTCTATAATAATAATAATGTAAGGCCTGCTGGAATAACTTTCTTTAGAAATAAGCTGTGCCTTTGTATTAAGAATAGTATCTTGCCTTTATTCCTTCTATCTTTTATTGTTATTGTGTGTACATAAATGATAAAATAATTAAATAAATGTCCCCCTGGCTGATAGGACCACAGCGGCCGATCTTTCATCAAATCAGCCTACTACACGAGAGATATTATAGTGCACAAGTGCTTGCGTAGAAACAAGTGCACTCTATTTTCCTTTACTCTCACAATTCGTTAAGACGGAAGATCGACACGACTGGGGTGAGGTCTGGCGCAGGACTGACTTTTTACATGCCCATGCGACGCATGAATCATCTTGCCTGCATTGTCATAGCCAGCAAGGAACAACTACACAAAGTGGTTGCTCTCCACGGGATTTCAACCCGCGACCTCCGGTTTGCAAAGCAAGCGGTTTACCCCTGCGCTACGGAGGCTACAATAAGATTCATAAATAGAAAATAAAATAAAGGCCTCTTTGAGGTCAATTTTTAATAAAAACCGCCTTTTGTAGTAATTTTGGTAGTGGTTATGGCGCTTGCTCGCCTTTTCTTTGTATAATCTCCATCTCCAACTCACTTTGAGGATCATGAATATGGCTAGGTAAATCTTTCCCCTTTCATAAAGATTAAATTTTAATACATGCCTCATTTCGATCCGTATCGCTAAAGAATAGTCTTGGAAAAAATTACATTTTTAGTTTCTTACCCTTGCATTAGGTTTTTTTTTTAATATGAGGGTACCCCCCTAATTAAGTCAAATATTCACAATATTTTTTGGTTTAATATTATTGTTTTAATTATTTATTTATTCTTTATGCACAAAACAGTACATAGGCGGACTTAATGCCAGAATGCCTTTTAATTGTATTATACATAAATATATATATTAATTATGTATACATAATTATTTTTTACACACGATCTCTCGTTCTGTGTCTGCATTTTTTCTATTATTATTATATCAGCCTCAATAATATAATAAAGTAAATATAATAAATAAATGAATATATATATGATGCAAATATGAATTTGTCAATATGTGCACCCCAATTCCAAATGTTAGCCTATCCCAATATTAGCTAGGGTAATAAACTCTACTTATTCTGTGTGAATAAAAAAGGCAGTGGTATTAGGTATACACACGAAAGTCACTTAATTTTTTTTTTTTTTTTTTTTTTTCTCCAGAGACTAAAACAATATAACAATGGATTACCATTACTTTTAGCACACTGTATGTAGACCAATGCTCACCAGTTTTTACGAACCACTTGCTACGCTCCAACTTTAGAGTTTGAGTACAGAGGAGCACGCTACTCGTTAGAAATGCGTCCGTGAAAATCTGATGAAAATATTTATCTTGATATCAAATTAACAACTAAAGTAAACGTAAACTATGTGTCAACGTCATAATGATATCACAGTTATCATTCATAAGCAGGAGCTTAGTATCTATCTTGCTAAAGCGACATAGTACAATTACATACTAATTGTAGTTAATAGTTATAAGTTGTAATGAAATTAATAATTATATATATAGTATATATATATAATTTTTTTAGAATATCTGTTGCGCGCCAAATCAAGCAAAAGTATGGACCCAGCATAAAACTTACACATTCGACGCTTGGACTCGTGGCGGACACGGTCGGCAATCAGTCAAGCGGAGGCGATGATGACAGTCCTCGACGCCGCGCTGGTGGCGGTTAGAGTGCACATTAAAAACTTCACTGGTTTCAGACCACTGACTTTGTCAGTGTAGTGTGTGACTTTGTCGGTCATCGCGCTATAAGTATCATCCATGATCGCGCTGGTGCTAGAATTGAAATATAGGTTTTCGGAGCCTTTCCCGTTTAAATTTCCAATAAGTATGAAATGTGGGCAATTTTTTTTTCCAAAATTGCCTACCTACTTGTTCTAAAAAAAAAAGAAATCTGTTTTACAATCTTAAAAGGATCTGTCAAGGTTTGATCGATCAGTAGAATGATAACCGACTGACAGGTATCAGTTTCGGCATAGTGAGAATAAGCCAAGAGTGGCCCCTTCGTTTAGAGTACGGATATTATCCGGCATATAATTTTTTTTTTTTTTTTAAGATTTAAGAGGCTTGTCCACCTTTCATGAAGCCAATTAAGCTTTACTGACTAATAGCCTTATAATTATCGATCAGCATGGTGCCAAACTCCAGGTTCAGAGTAGCTATTACAAATTGAGTAATGAAGATTCATAAAACTAAGTGAATCAACTTCGTTAGAGATTCCTTCCGCCACACCAACAAAACTGATCAGGGACTATTCTGTGGCAACATTTGTAACCGTGATTTGTTGCCTCCGCACCTTCGAGCACAAATTCAGATACCACGCAAAGCTTGCATTTGACTGATGATTACCATTAGGTATCTATGCATAGATTTAGAATTTTTCTTTCGATCATAATTGAAGGTACAACAACAGCGAATATTTATTCGCTTTTATCTAAAAATAGACGGTAGTAGTAAATAATGCGGGTAGTTAGGCCAAGAAAAAAATGCAATATCTGAAGAATACAACAGATAAGCTGTATGATTTCCGATGAATGCAACTGTCGTATTTAGGACATTGTGATAATTAGGCCAAATAATATCCGAAGAATACAACGGATAATAAAAATTAGTGCTTCCCAATGAATGCAAAGGGTACACGAACTCAGCTCGAGCGTATAAATCTTCGCAGGTACAGCAGCAGCAGGCAGGCAGAATGATATTAGGCACAATAATATCTGTAGAATTCTACGGATTAAACAGTAGTGATTCCCAATGAATTCAAAGGGTACACTTTAGCTCGAGAGTATACATCTTCGTTAACAGCGACACGTACAATGTTTCACTTTTAATTTTATGTCTTCTTTATTTTTGATTTTTCATGATTTCAAAGATCCCTTGTATTTGAACTCGTGCGAACGCCGTGATCGCACGGACAAGAATGAGGTGGCTGTCGCTCGGCTGAGGCGGGGTGGATACGAAAGAGATAATAATGTTGTTTTCTCTTTCTAACCTCTGAAACTTGTGCGATATCCCCGGATCGTACCCACGGGGTACTTACTAGTGATGGATGATCTTGGAGTCAAGGACTGGATAATTGTTTTTATTGACTGTGTAGTATGTCTGGTTCTTTAAAACGCTCTGCCGCCTAAATGGCTGGATGGATTTTAACGTAGGTACTTCCTACGTGTCGTCTTAGTAGTGGAAGTGAAATAGAATATATATTTATTCGAAATAAAAACATAAGTATTAGGTACTCATCAAATGTTTTGTGTTCACATCATTCATTAATGTCAATTTAGGTCCCCGTGGGGTGTCCGGGTAAGAATAGCACCCACCCATCTCCTTCCGTTGGGTGTCCGTATAAGGCGACTAAGGGAAAACGAGAAGACGGGCAGCAGCGTGTTTTTATTGGATTACCTACCACCTTTACTGCGATCCCCAAGCCGCCTGCCAAGCGTGGGGATTATGGCAACCCCTCCCTTCTAAGGGAGACGCCTTTGCTCAGCAGTGGACGTTTCGGCTGCTGATGAGGTTGAAGTCAGTTTTTGCCTACCCTGTCATATAACCCAGTGCACGCCACTGATCATCACCATTCATCATAATCATCATTTTTCATATCTTCATCAGCATTATCACACATCATCATCAGCATTATCACACATCATCATCATCATTATTCACATCTACATCACCATTCACATATTCATCACCGTTCATCATCATCATCAAACACCATCATCGCCATTCATCATCATCAACACTATTCATATGTTTATCACCATCATCACACATTTTCACTATTCATCATCCTCATCACCATTATAACACATAATCACCATCATCACCATTCATATCTTCATCACCATTCAACATCATCATTCACATTTTCATCACGTTCATCACACAACTATCATCATAATCATCACCATCATCATCTATATCATCATCATTGTTCGAATTGAAGACGCCACCACCCCACGCATTTCGGCCATTTAATTATCTTGTTTTTTTTTGTTAGCTTTATTTGTTTACATACTGCGTCATACAACAATAATATTTCAAAAACTATTAAAATCACAAACGTTACATAATTAATATTCAATAATAACCTAATCCTCATGTTCTTTAACATTCATATAGTATGCATGTATGCATGTATGTATGCATATCTTCTAGGCTTGTTTTTGCTCGGACATTGAACGGAGCGCTACGTACTAGTATAATCTTTTAAATGTAATAATTTATTATTTTAGTACTTTTAGTACATATCATTCCCGCTCATTCAGTCCCGTTCTGAGTGTGTCAACGAGTAACTGATCGGACCAGTTCGTGCAGAACCAGAGACTACGAATAAATCTCGAGCGGAAGACGAAGTACTAAATGAATCCAAATGAATGATGTACTAAAAACGAATAGGAATAGCTGACCAGTTATTACAGAGCTAGAGACTACGAATAGTCGAATACATACTGAAAGACGAAGTACTAAAAGAGTGTTGTACTAAAAATGAAAAGAATAGTTCTCTCATGTACTACACAAGTCTATCGTCGACGCATTTTCATTCGACAAAACAAGACCGTATATCGTCCACGATAAACTGTTTTATAAAACAGTCTGGGGCTGGTGTACTCCACCAGAGTAAATCCATATCTTGGTGATGAAGATCATCATCACATCATCACACAACGATCATCATTATCATCACATGGTTTGGGGGAGGGGGGTTACTGGTCACAGGAATTTTGTATATGTAGTATAAAATACCCGTGGGGTGCCGGGTTAGAATTGCATCCCCCCATCTCTTTCCGTTGGGTGTATCGTAAGAGGCGACTAAGGGAAATCAAGAAGACGGGCAGCAGCGTCTTTTTTTTGAGATTCATTTCTTCATATATACTGCGATCCCCAAGACGCCTGCCAAGCGTGGGGATTATGGCAAATCCCCCCCTAAACACACAATGACAGACACGACTTGCAAATGGCCCCTAGTCCCCGGCGGCTCCTCTATTCCTCGTCTTGGTAGCAGGTGGGGTAACGGTCCAGTAGGGGGTGCTAAGAATCTCCGGCAGATGCCCCGCTACCACCCCCACCGAACTTTGGCCCTGGCAACACACAACATCCGCAAGATGAAGACCGGACTCTTTCGTACGTAGTACTTCGTACGGTTGCTTGTTCATCGTTCAAGCTGAACTAAAACAGCAAGTGTCCGATGTACGATTAAGATTACCGAATCTATTCGGTGAGCATTGCGCAACGGTTCCTAACCGTTCACCGTTCTTGTAGTACACAAGACTACTAAACATAAAATATCGACATATCGATATTTTTCCTGGAATCATAGCCACTTTATCAAGTTAGTGCCTGTGGTTTATAACCGTGTAGCCACGGTGAGCGTCTCCGTGTTTTGGAGGACCATGTAAAAGTGGGTTCTAGTGTTAACCGACCTTAAAAAAAAGGAGGTTATATTTTCAACGTAAATGTATCTAATACAATTAAAATAAGGAGATACTCATAGACAGTTGTTATAAATTGTTGGCTATCGATCAGGTTAAGCAACGGTAGGCAAGGTCATTACAAAGATGGCTGACCGTTTAATAGGCATGATGAGTAATTTTGAAAAAATACTCTTTGTGTACTTACGGGTCTACTATTGCCGAAAATAATCATATTTTTGTCAATATTTTCAATTTTTAAAATAGTGTTTGAATTTCGTTCCAAAACGATGGCCGGTGCATGGCGCCATTTTGTGACGTCACTACGGTGTAAATAAACATCTGTCTAGGTATAAAAGTGAATCATTGTATGAAAGAAAAAGTGGAGATGACAGTTTGACAGTTGTTTATTTACACAGGATTAACGTCATTCAATCTCATCAGCGTTTATTACAAAATGGCGATTAGCTGTATTAGAGTAATTTATTTACCTAAATATCACGAAAATCTCTCTATTATTATGATAAAATCTTTTTTTAAAAAAATTGAACCGACTTCAATATCACTGAAAAGTATAAAATAATTTAAATATTATTGAAGTTGGTGTTAGCGTACCTGCTGTGTATATTTGGCACCAACTTCAATAATATTTAAATTATTTTATACTTTTCAGTGATATTGAAGTCGGTTCAATTTTTTTTTAAAAAGATTTTAGTTTAAACATTTTAGTGATATTTTCATATAAAAAGATTGAACCATCGAAAACCGTAAAATTATCTAGGTAGGTTATGATCACATTATCGTCTACATAGTTTTACATAATTCATGTTTCTTCAGAAAAAAATATCCGGTCGTAATGAACATCATAGTAGTTTACTCTCTCGAATCAAAAAAAGAATCATCGAAATCGGTTCATAATTGTCAGAGCAATGTAATCTTAGAGGAAGAAAACAATAGAGGGCTGGACACTTTCTTTCTCATTCGCGCAAGAAAAGGATGCATTTATATATATTATATATGATAGAAAGAAACAGAGCATATGATTTTTTGTCCCTCAGCGTGTGTTCGATTTTTCCGCACCGTGGGTGCGGAACAAATTTGACATTTGCTCCGGGACCCAACCACCAAGGGGTTAACGTGGTTTTAAAATTAAATAAATTACGATCCAACCTTAAAATCTAATTAAAAACTATTTGTGTGTTGTGGAAATCGTGTAACAATGGTGCGGTACAGTGTAAAACACTGTAAAAGCGACAGTGAACGCAAAATTACTGGAATATCGTTTCACAGGTAAACGTGAATCATTATGGCTAATTTAGAGATTACAATTAGGAACAAACATATGTAAACGACTTATTTAGATCTTATTGCTCATAATTAGGTACTATATTACCTATATGTGAAGTGTAAGATTGATAAATTCTAGGTTTTCATTCATAACCTACAATTTCCAATTTCTTGACCGCCATAATCAGTGTTGTCAGTGTATAAAGGTGAGACTCCCCTAAATTAGTGGTAAATCCTAAGTGCATCACACACCACACGATCCACCATGCTGGGTGCAGCGCAGAATTTCTCAGATTTATAACCCGAATTAATTTTTCAGATTTCCCGAAGATATGGCTATTTCCGAAGAGTGGATAGCAGCTACAAAAAGGGATAATTGGGTGCCAAAAAGTTATTCCCGTATATGCAGTTTACACTTTGGCGATAAATTTTTATTGAAAACAAAAAATAGGACCTTTCTTGTACCCACTGCCGTTCCAAATATGGCAGCAGAAGTACAGGTAACCTCCATTGATATAATATGTAACTAGAAACAGTCACCTACTAAATTCCATCTAAAATATGGCACTGATTGCTTAAATGTTCAAAATTAACGTAAGTGCTCAAGTCACATACATTCGTTATAAATATTTATTCTTTCTTGTTTTAGTGATATCCTACTGCTATCTATCATTTAATTTAATACTATTTACTACTAACGAAGAAATCGCTACTACCACCGCGCCGGGGGCGCATTCTAGCCCCCCGGGAACCAGACACGGTGGTCACGGGTGAAACTCCGCCACAGTCCTCCTTGGAGTCGCCACTGTACTCAACGCGTCCAGCGACATGGATGCCCCTTGGTTTTTTTTTTGACGCGGGTGAAATCTTAAAAGATCCCCGGGAGCTGTGGGGCTCGACCGGGGTATGTGGGATTCTTACCCACTAAAATACCCGCGGCTGTCGCATCGGCACATGAGAGGGGAGACTCCAGGGCTCTCCGGTGGGATCTGCACCTGGGCCCTTGAGCCCGCCGCCCCGGGGGGCGCACTGTAGCCCCCCGGGAACCTGACACGGCACTCACGGGGACGGGGGTCGCAACCCCACCGCCGTCTTCCTCGGAGTCGCCGCCGTACTCAATGGACGTTCAAAGACCCACACCCCGAAACATGGGTGCCCCTATCACAACTACGATACCCGTAGCGCCGAAAGGCACTACAAATAAAAAGTCTGTGATCGCTGTAAGTAGTAGGTTATTATGAAAATATATTATTTGATATACAGTGTACTAAGCCTAAAAATAAATATTTTAAGGATATTGGAATATTCGATGACTCGTCGCAATTCGATGACTTGTCGCAAACACTGCGGAGAAAATTAATTAAAGAAAAATACCGGTCTGATATACGTTTGAAGAAACTGAAGGCATTACGAGAGAAAAGTCGAAGAATCAATAAGAAAGTGGCCGAACTAGAAAGTGTTCTCACAGCGTTGAAATCAAAGTTACTTGTATCGGAAGAAGATTCTGAATTGTTATCATCAATCGATACACTAAATAAAGACTTTTTGAAAAGAGCATTACACCCAACGTCATGTAAAAGAAAATATTCACCGACACTTAGGAAGTTCGCACTGTGCTTACATTTTATAAGTCCACGCGCATACACTTATGTTAGACAAACTTTTAACACATGTCTGCCACATCCATCAACAATACGCTCTTGGTATAAAAGTGTTGATGGCAACCCTGGATTTACAGAGGAATCTCTAGATTGTATAAAACTTTTAGCAAATCGTGCTCATCTTCAAGGAAAATCTTTATTTTGTGCACTCATCATAGACGAGATGGCTATCCGAAAACATATACATTGGGACGGAAAGCAATGTGTAGGTTTCGTAAATTTTGGACAGACCTTAGAAGGTGATAGTGTGGCTATTGCTAAAGAAGCATTAGTGTTTATGGTTACCGCAATTAACGGTTCGTGGAAAATTCCCGTCGGCTACTTCCTTGTAGACGGTTGCAAAGGACAACAAAAAGCAAATTTAGTTATACAATGCATTGAGTTGTTAGCATCATGTGGTGTTAATACAATTTCTTTAACTTTTGACGGCTGCCCAGCAAATTTTAATATGGCCAAATGCCTAGGTTGTGTCTTAGATCCTACAAACATAACTAACCTTAAAACTTCCTTTAACGTTGGCAATCAAGAAATTTTTATCATTCTAGATCCAGCACATATGCTGAAATTAATAAGAAATACGCTAGGAGAGAAAAAAGAACTTACAAACTCAAAGGGACAGAAAATTTCATGGGAGTACATTACAAAACTTCACGAGTTACAACAAAACGAAGGGCTTCACCTAGCGAACAAATTACGTAATCAGCATATAAATTTTACGAAGCAAATCATGAAAGTAAGATTAGCTGCACAGACATTTAGCAATTCTGTAGCTCAATCAATTTTATTCTGTGATAAACAACTGAGTTTGCCTGAATTTCGTGAGTCTGAAGCCACCGTTGATTTTATTATAAAAATCAATGATTTGTTCGATATTTTGAATAGTCGTAATTTAAATAATTTAGGTTTCAAAAAACCGCTTAATAAAAGCAATATTGACTCCGTGTATGATTTCTTTAATATTATGGAAAATTATATAACAGGGCTAAAATTAAACGGGCAATCAATACTAAAAACTAACAGAAAGGTAGGGTTTTTCGGATTTCTAATTTGCATTAAAAGTATTACAACAGTTTATAATAATATAGTTACAACAGGGAAAATGACATTTTTACCCACATATAAATTTAGCCAAGATCACTTGGAGTACTTTTTTAGTGCCGTCCGGTCTAAAGGCGGATTTAATAACAATCCTACAGCTGAGCAATTTAAAAGCGCATATAAACGCCTGATTATTCATGGAGAAATTAAGCATATTACAAATGGAAATTGTATTCCTCTTGAAGATATAAAAATTTTGACTTTCAGTGATACCCGTCATGAAAAAAATAATTATTTATGTAATAATTTAAATTCCAATTCTGAAAATGATGAGCTTATGTCGTCAGTACCAAGTGATAATATTGGAGAACATGATTATTTGGGTGACCCTTCTAGATTAACGTTATATACCAAAGAAATTATAAATTATATTGCTGGATATATTGTAAAGAAATTACGAAAATTCATTAAATGTGAAGATTGTCTTCTTGAACTAATTGGCGATAACCATCTTGCAATAATTGCTGCGAAGGACAGGGGTGGTCTCATTTATCCGTCTCGTGACGTCATTAAAGTATGCCAATTTTCTGAGCAAATATTTCGGGCCCACTCTCAGAAAGGAATCTCATTTTTTAAAGAAAACAATTTAATGCCGAAAATGATTTCACAGTGTTTTAAACTATGTCTAAACAGAAATCAAAATATTTTCTCTTCTGCTCATTTTAAATTTCAACCTTTTGAGGGTAATCATAGATTCTTGGTTATTAAATTAATTGCAATGAACTATTTTGAAATACGTATCCACCATGCAACTAAGCAATATTTTGCGCCAAAGGAAATAATTCGCAATATTCATACAAAGTTAGTACTTTTTCAAGGCCAGTAAGGTTTAAGCATAAAGTTTTAACGTAGTGCCCACTTTGGATTAAAACTGATTATTCGTGATTGTGTATAATGGTCATTACATTATTATTGGTCATTATATGCTCCGCCAGATATAATCGACCATTAGCAAAGATAATAACTGCAAAACAGTTATGATTTTTTGGCTGGTTCAAAAGAAAATTGATTTAGATTATTATATTGCGGGGGAAGGACAAGGTGTTTTTGTATAACAAACAAAAGGTATATTATTATAAATCAATATTTTTCTACCATTTATTATTACCAGATAAGACTGTGAATATTATACTTAGACATATAAACATTGGAGTAAATAAATGCAAATTAATTATGATAATAAATCATTCATACATGTTTTAAGACCTAATTTACTATAGTGGACAAAAGTTTTTTTCCAAATGTACAATTTTTATGCAATTTACTCATTTAATGTGACTGTTCGCGAGAAAAGGTACCTTATGGACGTTTATAGTTTCGAAGATAATTGAATGTTTTGTAAATTTTGCAAGAAATATATTTTTTTTTATTGCTTTTTCGCAAAGCATAAGATCTCAAATTGATTTCGCTATTATTATTTTTTATCTTATGTAAATAATAAGTCCATAATGTGGTCTCAAAGTTTAGTAGAAAAGGTATCTTACGGCCGCGTGAACGGAATTGAAGTCACTGCACACAAGTCAAGCAAAAGTAATATCAAAACCCTTACATTACAACAGCGTGTGCATGCTGTTACGTTCATTAAGAACTTCTCGTTACAAAACTCACTCGTATTCAGAACAAGCAAACCTTTAATATCGTGTAACTCGGCCATAAGGACCCTTTTCTTTACATAAAAAAATAATTATAATTTTCAAAGAGACTAAAATAAACTGATTATGTTTGTAACGATTTATTACTAAAATGATAGAAATAAAACCACTCATTAGAAAAACAATTATCATCAATGTATAATCTTAATTTTATTGTATTGACGGATTATAATTTGTTACATTTTTTCCGGTACCTTTTCTCAAATGTATGGAACAAAGACTGCTATTGTGATGTAAGTTTAAGTAACTTAAAAAGCTAAAAATTAGCCTGTAATGGCGTATTGTCAGTGTTATTTCAAGTTAATGAAAGATTTTCGTTGATTTATGTATGAAAAATTATATTGCTTGTAAATTATGACTGAAATTTGTTAAGTTTTGTGATTTTGCATGATAATTATTAAAATTTTTACCCCTAATTCTTGTTTTTTTTTGACAAGATTTTCTCTCGAAATTGTGTTCTAATAGATCAGTTAAAAATCTGTAGGTCTCATCGCACGAAATTGGCAAAATTAAACAAGAAATCATTTTTTAGTAATTGGTCAATAGACACATTGATTGGTCCATAACAAGGTTCTGATTAGTAATACAGAAGTTGTCTCAACATTTTTTAAAAGACAATAGTCCTAGGAATAGTTTTTCGTTGGCCATTATGTAACTTACAACGACAACATAGTATTCGAGGTGACTGAACTTAAAATGTCTGTTTCTCGAAATTGCACAATCTCGAATATCATTTTAAAAAAATTATATCTCCGTAACAAAACATCGTAGGAGGTTGATCTTTTTTGATATCTACAGCATATTAATCGCAGATTACTAGCGTATACATAACTCCATATCGACCACAAGGGACCTTTAGCCGCGGATTGTCACTCTATAAATATGTATTTACAAAAAGTATACAAGCATTTTAAATTGTATTTATCTCTTAACTTTTGTATGAGGCTATTAATTACCTACAGCACATAGCTAACAGGTTATAGGATATTAAGGGTAAAATTTCCCATAAGTGGCAACTCTAAATTTAGTATGTACTTTTTTTTCTGTCCTTATCGGCGGCACGCTTGGTATATGTCTGTATTATATTCTGTCTACGAATGTAATGGAGAACATCAGTTTTATGGTTTTTACCAGATAAATTCCTCCACATCGTTCATGGTCCTCCAGGAAGTTCTTATCCGGTTGTAATAAAATTCATACAGATTCAATACAGTGGTTTCTTCTTTCGAATAAAAAAAGAATCATTGAAATTGGTAAATATTTGCCAGAGTTATGACCATTTTTGTCCGACCGAGCGAGTCCGAGCGACTAAAACGTCATCTATATAGGCTTTCTTGCAGGTCTCAGTGCGCAGTCACCATTCTTGTTTTTCAGGAACTACTTATTACTAAGCAATAATTTTTTTATGGGACCCAATTAACGGATTAAAGAATGGATGGAAGAAAGATTTTTTCAAATCGGTTCATAATTGCCAGAGTTATACGCGAACATACATAGAAAATATATATATATATATATATATATATACAGACGAATTGAGAACCTCCTCCTTTTTTGAAGTCGGTTAAAAATTAGATGCATTTTTGGAATCAGTGCAATCTGCTCTAATATTTAAAACCACAGATTTATTGGTATTGTGTTGCAGTCATCATGCCTGATCTCTTTGAATTAAGCGTCTCCGTACTTTGGAGGACATGTAAAAGTGGGTTATAGTATTTAACCGACTTCAAAAAAAAGGTTATGTATTCGACGCAAATTTTAGGTAAATTTGCGTCGAATTCTATTCTATTGTTCAAAAATAAAAAAAAAGACTATATTAATTGTTGGCTTAATTAAGCCAACGGCCAGAGCTAGGCAAAGGCCAATTTTTAGGTGTCTGGACAAGACTGGCACCATCCTTCGTTGTAAACGACACGTTTGACTTCGTCGCGCGCTAACGGGTAACTGATTCAGTCACTTAATTAAGGACAGTGTGATCAGAAGCTTCTATATTAGATATTTAGGAAGGTGTGATAACACTATAAAATTGAGTATTATGCTAGCTGCCATGCCAAATTCTGCTAAATTGTGCTAAACATTTTGAAAAAAAAAACATAATATTAAACATATTAACTGACTGGTAACTGTCCAGAATGTCCATTAATACTTTTGTGCTACTAAAGTACTAAATGTATCTTCTAAAACCTATAAAACTAAAAGACATGTCATGCTTGAACCTTATTTCATATCACATGCTTTATAAAAAGCAGTATCTATTACGTGGTTTGTGCAATTAGCCAAGTACTATGCGTTTCAAATAAGAATGTGGCCGCCATGATGATTGCGACTGCGGAACTTCACTCGTTTTTACGATTTTTGTACCGGCAGCAGAGTAAACACAAAATGAAAAATTCACCCCGGTTTTGATTATTTACTGTAATGTCTTAATTTGCTATCTATTTTTGTTAAAACATCATTTTTAGTAATTAAATATTTGAAATGGCAAGATGGCGGCCACCTTCTTAGTTGAAACGCATAGTAAGTTTCTGCTAAAATTCTGCTAAGCCCTAAAATGGGGGCAAAATTCTGCTAAATTAGCAGAATTCTGCTAAATTTGGTCACACAGCTGACGCTTGACGCGACCAGTGTTGCCATGCCACCTCGGTAACGGATCTCGTAGCCACGGATTTATATTTACTTCAAAGATATTAATTAGTGAAAAATTTTAAATCTATGATTTACTTCGTTAAAACTGGATAGATCACTTAAATATATTAATATCACTAATTTAAACTTTATTCTACATTCATAAGGTTTGTTTTTCGTTGACACAAGTCGAAGTAGAAAAACGAGCCGAGTGAGATAGCTTAAAAGTAGATGTGTGTCCTTGTCTGCCTCCTTGTCAAGTAAGTTGCCAACGCCAAATATGATTCTTTTTAGTAGTGTTAGGTAGATTTCTTAAAAGTTGATTACATTTGCTTATAAGTTTTTCGTGTAATAAAACATCGAAATATAATACATCTAGGACGATGAAATGTAATATCATAAATTAGCACTCGAACAACATGCAGTACTTTTATTAACAATAATATTAGTAACAATTTATCATTAAGAAGGTAGCAGCACTGAGCTGTAGAACACGTAACAATTAAATTTGTCAAAAAATATTCAATGTACAGTTTTTGACTTTTCTACGATTTTATTATACATAATAATAATATATATATATAAGTATCTAAAAATATATTTTCGGCATCAGTATCGTTCCTAGAACACGTAACAATTACATTTTTCAAAAATTTTCAATGTACAGTTTTTACTTTTCTACAATTGTATTATAATATGTAGGTACCTATAGATATCATTGACGTATATAGGTAGTGTATTATCTATGTTATTGACCGTGTGTGGCTAGCCTTCAGCAATGCCCAAGCTGGGGCCGTGTCTCCCTGAAGCTCGTCGCTCCCCTGCCCTTCTGGAGTGATAAGCGCTCGCCTGTTCTTGTCCATTGAAGCTGTAATGGCAATTACTATGCACCCAACCCATTCAGGCAGGTTCGTAGTCAGTTGTAATCACTGTTTGGCAATCGATCAGCTGGTATAGCGACGCCACACAAGGTGAGTCCACAGATGGGTGGCCATTTTGTGGCTTTAGAACTGAACGTCCTCCTGATACGGTAAGCATGTAAAAAGACGCTCTAGTTTTGATCATCTCGACATAGGCCAAAGTAGTTAACGTGGTCGTCGTGCGCGGGTGCTGCTTGGTGCTGCTTTTATTTATTTGATCTTTTGAACAGCAGGACACTGTCGCTGATGCTGATTTAATTGTAACAAGACACACTGTTTAAAAAAAAATGTGAAATAAATGACAAGCCCGCTGAGTATCATGCCGGATCTTCTCAGCTGAGGTCGCGTTGTGATCCGGTGGTAGCTTTTAAAAATTAACCATTCGAAAGCGCTAGCACTTTTGAATGGTTTAAGCCTATTTGAAATAAATATTTTTGACTTTGACTTTAATTTCTCAAGTTTGTTAATATTGTGCTTTAACGTTTTGCGGTGTTCAATTAAATTGTTATTATATTCAAAGAATTAAAATGATTTTTTGGTTAGTCTAAGCTCGTGCTCTCGACCCGCTGTTTGCATGTCGAAGAACAAACAAAATGAAATATTTTCGCGGCAATACCGACATAATATTGGAGCGGGCGAATGCTTTGTGAGTCAGCTGCGATTTATTCGCTATAGAAATGGGACAATAAATTTTTATGTGCTTGCTTACCCATCTGAAATTACATTTTCTTTTTCCATTAGTGGTAAAACCATTTATGTAATTTTATTGTTGGTTACTATATCTATGTGAATTACGGTGATATTCCTGTTGTAGAATTCATAATTAGAGTCAGAATTATTCATCATCAACACAAAAATGTCCACTGTCGAATATAGGCCTCCTCGTTGCACCACCACAATGAACGACAATTGGCTATTTGCGTCCACCATCAGTCCACGTGGTGGGAGGCCTGCCAACGCCTACCTGAGGTGCCTTGTGCTAGTCACTACCCCAACCCTTCTGGCTGGAGCGCTTTAAGCGCTCGCCCTCTTATCTGGTGAAGCTTTCATCGCCATCTGCGGCCAACAGTACAACTCCTACAAAAAAAAAAGTACCGGTCAAGTGCGAGTCGGACTCGCGCACCAAGGGTTCCATACCATTTTTGGACGTATTAAAGTAATTTTACTATTCATGTAACACCTCAGATAGCAAAAATACCATACCGCAAAATCAAGTCTGTTTATCAAGGTTTTTTTAGGATTACTAACGGCCGGTCCCAATACTCTACCGCCGATAGCAATCTCAGTTAAAAAGTAACAATATGACACTTGACATTAATTTTTTTATCTCTAGTAAGCTTTAAGGTCTCGAAGCTAGACCAATAACACACAAGGACAGATAAAAGATAAGGACAGATATTTCTATCTTTGTTTATTGAAACGGAAATAAAATATGTCATAAAGCTATCGATGGTAACTATTTTAACTGATAGTAAGAGATAGGTAGGATATTGGGACCGGCAGTAAAAAACTGTACCTACTACCTACTCTACTTAGAAAGATCATTTTATTTTTCCTGTAAAAAATAGACAGACATATACTACCCATAATTATTTCATGTTTCCCTCCACAAACTTCGGAGATACGCGGGGAACAGTATTTTTTTTCGTCATTTTTTTTATTATCGGCCTATAACTACGTGACATAAACCAAATACGGTGCAACTACTCATTACGGTAAACCATTGCTTATTAATGCCACGTTTTCTAATCCATTTAAATTGTTAAAACATTGTACAAATATCGTCTTTTACAATACGCCGGAGCGGTATCTCTAAATCTGTCCCACACCGGTGCCTATCATAAAACATTGCACGTATGAAAGTTTTCTAACTATTATCTGTCATTCATTAGTTGATATTAATTATATTGATATTACTATCGTTGAATAAATTCGGCTATTCCACTTTTCCCACCCAGTATCCCACCTAGGTGGGAAAAGTGGAATTTTTATTTCCACTTTTCCCACCCAGGGTGGATAAGTGGAATTCTGTGGAATCAACTATTCCACTTTTCCCACCTAGGAGGAAAAAGTGGATTTTCTTTTCCATTATTCCCTCCCAGGGTGGATAAGTGGAATCAGCTTAGGGTCCGACTCAGGGTGGGTGAGTGGAATATATATTTGGAGTCTTCCTTGTTAAACAAAAATTAAATTAATGGGTATGCGTAGGCTGTGCTAGCTTGTCCTTATGATCCAGTCTCTATGCCAGTTGCCGGTGGATGCAGTTCCAGTGCGTAGTCCCAGTGAGTCGGGGCTGATGCCACGTATTCCTCAGTGAGTCGGGGTGTGCAGTGAGTATGGCTGGCGGCTGCTAGACGTACAGGTGAGAGAAATTCGCTCTTCTTACATGGACCGGCCGTAAGTGCAGGGGTGCTGTGTAAAGTTGTGGCCGAAGTTAGACCAGGCTTGCATCTGCAGCTGCATGCTGTGGTCGTTCGATGAGGTCGGTAAAATTTACAAAAAAACAGTGATAAGAGGAAGATAATAGCTTTATCAGCAGTATTGCCATTGTTATCAAAGGACAAAATTTATGAAGGATGGGAATACTTACAGTCACAAATGATTAAAGTACTGCAAATGGAACCGTTTTAAAAATATTTTTTTAATTATTTGCTTCATAATTACACGTTAATTGAACATTGGTGTTGCATTTGGAGAGAAGCATCGAACATATAATTTTGCAGAGGCGTGGCATTTTTCCATAAATGGAAAAACTTAGCTAACTTTATTTCAATTACTAATGCGTATTCGTACTAACTCTACATACCACAGGAACCACTATTTGTCAATTATGAACAAACCAAAAAATAAAAAAGAGGGAGAGTAGGTAGGTACATTATTCGCGATGTAATCATTCAAAATGCACAGATGCAATTAGTCAAGGGAGAAATTGATGTAAAGCTCTTTTTAGAAATGTTGCGTCGATAAAAACCTGTAATTTTATTTACCTGTAGTGATTCGACATAAAATGACGCTGTAGTAAAAGCTAACGCCACATATGTGGTATAGCAACGCGATGAAGCGAGTACTACCACATACAACACGAAAGATGGCGCCACTACCGATATTGAATCTAGCAAGCGAAGTTTCAACGTATGCTAACAATATATACAACACCCCAACATCAACTGTTGGGGGTTTCGGCCTTGACCGAGCATCACACCTCACTCAGTCGGAGGGGTTAAGGGAGGATCCCTTAAAAATGACGATGCTTCGCTACACTGGTGACTCTGCACTGAACATCGACGCAGTCTTCGGATCTGACAACAGCGCAGCTTCACCATCGCTCTCTCCCTACAGCAGCAATAATCCAGCAACAACCAGCGAGTGACAAGCTAGCCAGTATCCCGGCCTCATCGAACGACCACAGCATGCAGCTGAAGATGCAAGCCTCCAAATCAGTAGTAGGGAAACAGTAGCACTAATAATGTCTTCAATGCGTTGTATGTTTTTATAGGGAAAATATTGACAGCTGATTTTCATCTTTTACTCGAATTTGATTCACAGTTCCTGATTCAAATTATGAAATGCACCAAAAAGGATCCATATAAATTTATAAAATCATAAATTTATTACAAAGCCACATCTCAATCTCAAGAAATCCGCTTAAAAATGCTTGATCCCTAGACACTTTTGATGTGTGTATATTTACTGTTCCAAATTTGATCTTGTAAAGAAAAAAGGTACTTATACTTACAAAAAATACTTACATGATTATTACAAAGTTGCTCGCTCTCTCACATTTCTTCAGAGAAACAGCGGGCGGTCGTACGTAATATAAAAATGCCTCATTAAAACTTTACTCAGAGTGCATTGCCAACTTCTTAATGCGATTGCGGCTTTCAACTTGGAGCTTTAGAATTACGCACTCTAATTAATGGCTCACGTTTGCTTAGATAAGTTGAAAACATGCTTGAAATCCTAAGACGCTGGTTAAGTATCTACTTCCTTTGAAAATTATTTTTATAAAGTCTAATAAAAGACTATTTAGATAAAGGTTTTTTTTTGTAATATTCCGGGACAATCCACAAACGGCCATCTGATTCTAAACTAGACAGGGCGTCTACTATGGAAACCAGAAAACTGATACTAATTACTTAACCACAAGACCAACAGCGTCCAATGTTCCAAGATTACTAGAATTTTTCAAAGGAATAATTATTACTTAGATGGGTATCCAAAAAAAACAATATTGGCAATTCGTAGATTGCTTAAGGCCTCAACCTCGAATCTTGCGGGCAGCGGGGCGGCAGCGGGGCGGTAGCGGGGCGGCAGCGAGGCGGCGGCGGGGCGGCAGCGGGGCGGCGGTGGCGGGTGGTGTCCGCCCGCGCCGCTGCCGCGCCGCTGTTTTCGAAAACCGGTCCATTTGATTTTCCGCATAAGATCCTGCCGCTCCCGCGCCGTCGCCGCCCCGCTGCCCGCAAGATTCGAGGCTGAGGCGGAGGCCTTATGCTTGTTAGAAAAACTTTTACTAGCTAGAAGTATCTTGCCGGAACTTGATTCGGCGGCAATCTAATCCTAAGCGATAGCCCAAGCCGAGGCTGTGTGCCTCACTTCAATTCGCTTGTTGGTTGCTCCCTAGTCTGATTAATGAGATACCAATCGAGTCCTTCTCAAGTCTCTAACTTCTATTTAAAGTCAAAGTCAAAAATATTTATTTCAAATAGGCTTAACGTTAGCACTTTGGAATGGTCAATTTTTTAAAAGCTATCACCGGATCACAACGCCGCCTCAACTGAAAAGATCCGGCAAGAAACTCAGCGGGCTTGTCATTTTTTATTTTTTTTTAAACATTGCCTTGTTACAATTGGATCAACACCAGCGATAGTGTGTCCTGCCGTTCGAAAGATAAAACAAGAGAGAAAAGAAAAAAAAATACGACAAGAATTACAAGCACCCCACAAGCCCCAAGGTATTACTACTTACTACAAGGTATAACTACTAGTATTAGGTATACCTACTAGTAATTTGAGGCTTTTTTACTGTATAAAATGACACCTGGGTATGTTGTATCGATTTGAAAGCGTCAAAAGAACTAATTCCCATTAAAATTAATTACTTCCGTGGATACATTCTGTATAAACCAATCAGGGTCCTGGGGAGGGGATATCAGAGTGGACCTGATACAGTGTAATGATACACAGAATATAGGTTTCCGAAGTTTATTTAATTCGAATTTAGAACCCCATTCGAATTCTAACTCAACGATTTTTTTTTTTTTTTTTTTTTGGGAATGATAGACGCTGTTAACCGCAGATGGCTATTGCAGCTTCACCGGACATACAAATATTTCATAAGACTTATATCAATGCGCGCCAATCTCGCTAACGCGAGTCACAATTTTTAAAGGCGACATCTAGTTAACAATCATCATCACCAGCCGGAAGACGTCCACTGCTGAACAAAGGCCTCCCCCTTAGACCGCCACAATGAACGACAATTTGCTATTTGCATCCACCGGTTTCCTGCGACGCGAACAATGTCGTCGGTCCACCTAGTGGGAGGCCTGCCTACGCTGCGTCTTCCGGTTCGTGGTCGCCACTCGAGAACCTTTCTTCCCCAACGGTTATCGGTTCTTCGAGCGATGTGGCCGGCCCACTGCCACTTCAACTTGCATATTCTACGAGCTATGTCGGTGACCTTGGTTCTTCGGCGAATCTCCTCATTCCGGATTCTGTCGCGCAAAGAAACTCCGAGCATAGCTCTCTCCATAGCTCGTTGTGTGACTCTGAGCTTCTCCAAAAGGCCAGCTGTTAGAGACCACGTCTCAGTACCATATGTCATCACTGGCAACACACACTGGTTAAAAACCTTTGTCTTCAGGCACTGCGGAATTTCTGATGAGAAGATGTCACGTAGTTTCCCGAACGCTGCCCATCCGAGTTGGATTCTTCGGGCGACCTCTTTGTCGAAGTTGGACCGACCTAACTGGATAGTTTGTCCTAGGTATACGTAGTGGTCAACAACTTCGAGTGTAACGTTCCCAACAACTACCGGTACGGGTGCAACATGGACATTAGACATGATCTTCGTCTTGTCCATGTTCATTTTAAGACCCACCTGTTGGGAAACGCTACTGAGGTCGCTGAGCATTGTATTGAGGTCCTCCAGCGATTCTGCCATAATGACTATATCATCGGCAAAACGAAGGTGAGTGATGTATTCGCCATTGATGTTGATGCCGAATCCGTACCAGTCCAAGAGCTTGAAAACGTCCTCCAATGCGGTCGTGAACAGTTTCGGAGAAATAACGTCTCCCTGTCTCACGCCCCGCTGCAATAGGATTGGTTTCATGCTCTCGTCCTGTAGTCGGATCGACATGGTGGCGTTGCTGTACAAACACTTCAACACTTCGATGTACCTATAGTCAATGTGACACCGCTGGAGGGACTGCAATACCGCCCAGGTCTCGATTGAATCAAAGGCTTTCTCGTAGTCCACAAACGCTAGACATAATGGCCGATTATACTCCTCGGTCTTCTGTATAATCTGGCGGAGCGTATGTATGTGGTCTACGGTGCTAAAGCCTTTTCGGAACCCGGCTTGTTCGGGAGGCTGGAAGTCATCAAACCTGCGTTCGAGACGGTTCGTAATGACTCTCGAAAACAGCTTGTATACATGGCTCAGGAGTGAGATGGGTCTATAATTCTTCAATAAGGTGTTATCACCTTTTTTGAAGAAAAGAACCACCACACTCCCGTGCCATGCTTCTGGCGTAGTACCCTCGAGTAAGACGGAATTAAATAACTTCTGGAGGACTAAAAGTACCGGTTTTCCACCCGCTCTCAGAAGTTCTGTTGTGATTCCGTCTTCACCCGGCGCCTTGTTGTTCTTAAGCTGTTTGAGAGCCATTCTAATCTCGTACAGGCTGATGTCTGGGATGTCCTCAGTGTAGTGTCGGGTTAATTTGGCTCTGGTGTCCTGAGCTGTTCTGGCAATGGGTTCCTGTGTTGAGGTGTATAACTGTCCGTAAAACCTCTCGAGCTCTCTCAATATCTCCGGTTTCGATGAGATGACACTGCCGTCGTCGATCTTCAGCCTAGTCATATGGCTGCGCCCAATAGACGAATTCTTTGCGAACACTTTAGAGCCTTGGTTCCGCTCAATTGCGTCCTTAATACATGCTGTATTATAGGAACGCAAGTCGTGACGCATGGATTTCGAGATTCGTCTATTGAGTTCAGCATATTCTGACATATCAGCTGAAGATTGCAGTCTCATCTCAGTCCGGGTTTCCATTAACTTAATGGTTTGATTGGAGAGCTTCTGAGGCTTATTACGGCGTGGGGTCTTAAAGAACTTGGACCCCACTGCATGGACAGTTTGCACCAACCCATTGTTTAACTCGTCCGCAGTTTCGCATTCGGCTAGGCACTGAAAGCGATTGTGTAGTTCGAGTTGAAAGTCTTCGGGGTTTCGGATTTGGGCGGTTCCCGGACGGAGCGTGGACTTCATCAGACGAGACCTCTCAAGCTTGACATTGATATTCAATGTGCCTCTAACAATGCGGTGATCGCTACCGGTTTTCACCCTGCCGATCACGGAGACATCATCGAATATATGCTTCTTGGTCGTCATGATGAAGTCGATCTCGTTTTTGGTTGAACCATCGGGGCTTATCCACGTCCACTTCCTGGATGGTCGCTTCTTGAAGAAGGAGTTCATCGCAAAGAGTCCCTCCTTCTCCATGAAGTCGACCAGCCGCTGGCCCCTTTGGTTCCGCTGCCCGTACCCATATGACCCCACTCTCAACTCATCGCCATTCCGTGTGCCCACCTTTGCGTTGAAGTCCCCCATAACAACGGTGAAGTGTGTTTTGGAGGTATGTATGGCTTCTGATATCTCCTCATACATAGCCTCTACTTCATCGTCAGGGTGTGCCGAGGTCGGCGCGTAAACCTGTATAACCTTCAACGAATACCGACTGGTTATTCTGAGTATAAGGTACGCTACCCTACTCGACACACTATCGACCTTAATCACGTTGTTAACAAGGGACTTACGGACGAGAAACCCGACACTACCCTGGGATTTCCGGTCTCCTTCCCGGAAGAAGAGCATGTTGCCAGAATCAAGGGTTATCGTATCCTGTCCCTCTCGCCGGATTTCAGATAATCCCAAGATGTCCCAACGCAACTTGCTCAATTCTTCCTCCAGCTCGACAATCTTCTCATTGGTCCTCATCGTGCGGATGTTGTGTGTTGCCAGGGCCAAAGTTCGGTGGGGGTGGTAGCGGGGCATCTGCCGGAGATTCTTAGCACCCCCTGCTCGACCGTTACCCCGCCTGCTACCAAGGCGAGGAATAGAGGAGCCGCCGGGGACTGGGGGCCGTATGCAATTAGTGTCTATCATTGTTTGGGGGGGGGGGGGGGGTTTGCCATAATCCCCACGCTTGGCAGGCGTCTTGGGGATCGCAGTTTTTGGTGAAGAGATGGAATTAAAACAGAAGACGCTGCTGCCCGTCTTCTGATTTCCCTTAGTCGCCTCTTACGTACACCCAAAGGGAAGAGATGGGTGGGTGCTATTCTTACCCGGACACCCCACGGGCGTCCGGGTAAGAATAGCACCCACCCATCTCAGTTAGTAGTTAACAATATGTAATTACAATACATATCACTACTAATTATACAACTATCCTATCAGCGTCAAAATGGCGAAAATCAAATAGGCACATTCTTACTTTGTATACCTCCAGGTACCAATAGGTACTACCTACATACTCGTTATTGAAGCTGGATTAACCAAAGATTTATCATGTTCTGCGACTGCAATATAATTTATTACAATATATAATAACGCTTGCAATATTTAATAACTAGCTTTACGAATTTCTAAGTAATTCAATTTAAAACACCAAAAACCAATAAGATGTACTGTTAACTCATAAACTAGGTCCTTATAAAGTTTACAATGAATTAATAAGTTTGAAACGTTTTATTTAAATGAGATTTGTTTATCGACGAAATATTTCCCGAATACCGCGGTACACAATTTAAATTTCAAGATGAATTAATTGGTTACTCGAATAATCGTCGAAGTTTCGTGGATTTCCTCGTTAAACTTAGTAGAGTAGAATATGTCTTTATATTTAATATCGTAAATTCTTGTGTTTTTGTTAATAAAATATTTATATATGAAGATTTTTAGCTACCTATCTAAGAATATTTTCACTAGAGTTATATTAATTTTATGCAATTCATTGTAGGTTACATAACTACGATACTATTACATAAGCATTTTAATATAAAATAAACTCAACTTAAACATAAAACTTAAACAATATAAAATTATAACTTTCATAACATTTGCAACAAAAAAAATATTGCATGCTCAGTTTGTGGTTTAATCTAAGGTAAGTAGTACCTTTCTTAATCTAATAAAATAATAGTTTCATCAAAGGATTACATAAAGCGACTCTGATGCTATTGCGAGACTAAGTAAGGATGTAAAGCTTTAAAAATAACTGAATTTACGAATCTAATAAGTATATATATGATAAGCATTGCTAATTTTTAATGGTGTGGTGTGTTTAGTGGTATGTTCGTATATTTTCTATGGTCATCATCATCAGCCGGAAGACGTCCACTGCTGAACATAGGCCTCCCCCTTAGAACGCCACAATGAACGACAGTTGGCTATTTGCATCCATCGGTTACCTGCGACGCGTACAATGTCGTCTGTCCATCTAGTGGGAGGCCTGCCAACGCTGCGTCTTCTGGTTCGTGGTCACCACTCTTTCTTCCCCAACGGTTATCGGCTCCTCGAGCGATGTGGCCTGCTCATTGCCACTTCAACTTGCAGATTCTGAGAGCTATGTCGGTGACCTTAGTTCTTCGGTGAATCTCCACATTTCGGATTCTGTCGCGCAAAGAAACTCCTTAAAAAAATTACAAGCCCTTGCCGGATCTTCTCAGTTGTGGCCTCGTTGTGGTTGTGATACGTAAACCATTTTTAGGGTTCCACACCTAAAAGGTAAAAAAGGAACCCTTATGGTGAGACTTCGTCTGTCTGTCTTTCTTTCTGTCAGTCTGTCTGTCACACCTATATATTTCAGGATCCACTAATGCTATCGATTTGAAACTTTGAATAGTTTTAGATCTTACTTACCCAACCTCATCGCAAATGAAAAAAAAATATATTTCTTTTACTTTTTTTATAATGGGTAATCAAAATTTCAAAGTGAGTCTACTACATCGAGTGGGGTATCATATGAAAGGGCTTCATTTTCACATCTCAAAATAGATTTTTATTTTGGTTTATGTCACGTTGTTTTTGGCTGATAATTAAAAATGACAAAAAAAAAATACCGTTCCGCCTTATCTCCGAAGTTTGTAGAGGGAAAAATCTGAAATAATTATGGGTAATACATGTCTATCTATATTTTACAGGAAAAATAAAATGATCTTTATAAGTAGTACAGTTTTTTAGTATGTAATCGTAAAAAAACCTCGACAAACAAACTTAGTTTTGCAGTTTGTCTTTTTTTACTATATGAGGTGTTACATGAACAGTAAAATTACTTTAATACATCAAATTATGGTATGGAACCCTCGGTGAGTGAGTCCGACTCGCACTTGACCTGTATTTTTTTTTCTTAACAAGATCAAAAAATGAACAATGAATGTTTGAACGCAGGCGTGATGGCTGATCAGTGGCTAACCAAAGACAATTGGTAGGGATGAATAGGTTAAATTCAACCCTACTGGCTCTATTTGGCCACCGGTGATGGTTGCATGCATGAAGCTATTAGGGTCAAAGTGGAGGAAACACTCCCAAATATATGCCTGAGGTCAACGCTATCCCTTTCATTGAGGTCGGATCTCTCTTTCTAAGAGGGCAACCTTAATGTTTCATGAAAAATCAGGACATATTTTTAACTTCGTCGCATAATACGACTTACTTGGCTTGTTTACCAAGTGTCTGGGTGTTTTATCTATATAAGTATGTATTTACAAAAAAAAAAGTATATAAGTATTAGTATCAGTTGTCTGGTTTCCATAGTACAGGCTCTGCCTAGTTTGGGATCAGATGACCGTGTGTGAATTGTCCCAGGATATTATTATATTATTATTATGCTTTAAGTTTAAACCGATTAAATATGTCTAGTTGCTTAATCAGTCTGATTATGGGTTGGAGCAGCCCAAATACGGAAGAACTGTGTACAAGAAGAACAAACTGTGATTGATAGGGAAACAGATGATAAATAAATAAGGACCTCCTTTTGGCCGATATGACCACAGTGGGTATTTTGAAAGATCTCAGTCTACGCAAAATATATTATAGTGCGCAAGTGCTTGCGTAGACACAACTGCACTCTCTCTCTCTCTCTTCCGTTTACCTCTCAAAATACGATGGGATGAAAAACCGACACGACCGGGGAGAGACCAGGTGCAGGATCAACATTTTACATGCCCATCTTACGCATGGAGCATCTTACTTTACAGAAAATCAAGGGATAAATAATAAGCTAATGGTTGTGAAAATAAAAGCATATGAAGTTATGATTAAAAAAAATATTGTGCTATAAAATCATTTATTCAGTACGTTTAACGATCTCCGATTAATCACAAGATACTGAATAGCAATTAGCATTATATGCAAACAACTAAAACACCTTTTAACCAACACATTAGACGATAGAAAAAGCATTCGCGGTAAATTTAGTTTTCCATTGGACCAACAGCAGATCATTGCAGCTTCATCAAATTTATTTTCCAATGGGACAATGGATAGTCATAGGTACATTCCTTCACTCAATATTTTTAGGAAATCTACAAGAAAATAAAAAATGTATTAATATTGACCAGGGGTAAATAAAACAGTATGTATATTTATGGAATGATATAGGTACTCTCGCCGATACGGCCAATCCAACCACAGCGGCTAATCTTTCGCAAGATCAGCCATCATCCAGTGCACAAATGCTTGCGTAGACACAAGTGCACAAGTGTACTTTACATGCCTATCCGACGCATGGATCATCTTACTTTACAGACAATGACCGGCCTGCATTATCCTAGCCAGTGAGGAACAACTACACATAGTTGTTGCTCCCCGCAGAATTCGAACCTGCGACCCCCGGTATGCAAGCAAGCGGTTTCCCACTGCGCCACGGAGGCTACTAGACGCGACAGGACTAGGAGGCGACAAGAATAAATATGATTTTAATAATATGTATCTAATAAGTTACAAAACTAACTGTACCTAAACTTAACCTACATACCTACACACTTGTAAAATTAATGAACATACAATATGTTTTCAATATCAATCCTTTGAACTAAATACATCGTTTATTTTTTGATCATAAAGTGGCGGTAAAAAATCCCCAAAACGGAAAGTCTTCAAAAAATCTTTACCATGGTTACTCTATTAAAATAATGTGAAATATTTTAAAATTAAATAATTCAAGTACAAATTAATATAAACTTAAACCCAATACTAACAAACGAACTGAAAACGTGCTATCGAAAGAAGAACTGATCGAAAATATGGTGCATAATGCACAGGGATCATCGGTAGGTAATTATTGAACAAAATCGCACTTACGAGTGATATTCGGTATTAAATACTGGATACAACATATTTTTGCAACCAAGTACTGCACATTTTATCACCATTTTTATGATTTTAATTCACTTTATCGTGAAATTATGGTATTTAAATGTTTGATCGATTTATATGACAGACAGTTTCATGCTGACAATAAGCGACAGTGTTGCCACAAAATACGAACCCTTAAAATCGGTAATTAAAATTGCATTTGAGTATAATTGGCGAAAACACAATAGAGCATTATTCTAATCGAACTCGCAGAACAGTACCAATAATTTTCTTATTAGACATGATTGTCATCGTATTTTATGTTTTCGGGTGGAAAACATTCTTTTGATGTGTAAGTAAAGCATTTCTATATTAGGGTATCCATTTCTCGGGTAATTTCAATTATAACATGGACCACACATCGGACCTCAATGAAAGGGATAGCGTATGCCTCAATCAAGTATTTGGAGTTTGGGCTCCATTGTTGACCTACTAGCTTCATGGTTGCATGCATCACGCCTTCGTTCATAGATTTATTATTTCATTTTTAATCTTCCAAAGAAAAACAGGGTAATTTAAAAAAATATATATTACCTTTCTAAAGTGCCAGCTAAGCTTATTCGAAATAAACATTATCATTTAATTACATAGGTCTATTCCAAGGAGAGTTTAATATAATTTGAATATCAAAACAAATTGCAGATACGAACGTTTGATTCATTAGCTTGAGTACTTACCTTCCATTTCCTCCCCCAATTTGATGGGGGCCGTGAATATTCATAGCCATTACAATATTTATTTAGTCCCCAAGCTCCTAGCCAACTCACTGATTTTATCATACTAAGTTCGTTAATTGCATCTAACTTCGAAAATGGTATACGAAACGGTATACCATTAATTTAATTGATTAATTTACGTACGTATTACATAAAACGAGGTCCCACGCGTGTGCAGTGTTATCATGAAAAATAAAGGCTAATCTATACTCTATACTTATAATAAAACTGTAACAGGTCCAATTCTGTACATTGAAGATATTTTGAAAATAATATTTGGAGGACATTCTATAACCGATACTGAGGCCGAAAATTTAATTTTTTTAATTTTTGTCTGTCTGTCTGTCTGTCTGTCTGTATCACGGCTGAGCATCACGCCGAAACTACTGAATGGATTCAAATGAAACTTGGCATGATTTGAGATCTTACTACGAGGTAGGACATAGGATACTTTTTATCCCGTAATCTAGCACGGTTCTTTTGGGAGAGGGGATTAAAGTCAAAATGGGTATTTGGTTATACGCTTGGTCCGATTTTATCAATTTTTCTTTATAATATAATAAATATTAGTAAGGGAACACTCATAGAGAGTTGTTATCAAGGTTTTGTAATCGATCGGGTTAAGCAACGTTAGGTAAGGTCATTAAATAGATGGGTGACCGTTTAACGCCATTTGAACTAAACGGGTCCGTGCTTCGGAGAGCAAGTAAAAAGTGGGTCCCAGTTTTTAACCGACTATAAAAAAGGAGGTTATGTATTCGATGCGAATGTCTGTTATTAAAAGTTTAGTTAACGTAAACATAGCGCAGGCGGAGCTGCGTGGGTCAGCTAGTCCTTAATAAATGTCTTTTTGTATGCAAAAAGACATTTATTAACGATTAGCCTTTATTTTTTTTTGCATGGGGAAATCCTCATGGATACGCACCGATTCGAGTGGTAGCAGCGCGGGTTATGTTAGACTCCTACCAGCTAAAACCCTTTTTTTTGACGCGGGGAAAACTTTGAAAGATCCCCGGAGCTGTGGGGCTCGACCGGGGTATGTGGGATTCTTACCCACTAAATCCCAGATCTCTCCGGTGGGATTTGCACCAGGGGCCCCTCAGTGCCTTGCCTACGAGCCCGCCGCCGGGGGGCGCATTGTAGCCCCCGGGAACCAGTCACAGTGCTCACGGGGACGGGGGTCGCAACCCCGCCGCCGTCCTCCTCGGAGTCGCCGCCGTACTCAATGGTCGTTCTAGGGCCACATCCCGAACGTCCAGCGACTCCGAAGGTACCAACTAAAACCCTACGGTGTCCTCATTCCGCTTTGTGTTGCTGGCCCCGGGAACGTATCATAGTACTCATCCGGTTTCATTAATTATTAGCCTACTACTACCATTAAGCTAGCGACTCCGAAGACTATAAGTGTAAGAATCAACTACACAAGGTTGTTGCTCCTTGAACCCACGACCTCCGGTTTGCAAATTAAGCGATTTCCCGCTGCACCTCGGAGGCTACTATTAACTATCCAGTTAGTGTATCAAGTGCCTTATTTATAAAAACAACCGTTAAATGTGAGTCGGCACCGTGCATCAAGTACTCGTAATTTTAAACCCAACCTATTTACCGATACCGCTATAAGTCATATGATAACAGTTGCATAATACTGACACTGTACACTGTGATACTGATGTATTACATATTTTCATTTCTAAAGTAAGCCGAACAGAAAAAAATTGCAAAACACGCCGCATGAGGGTGCTACTGGTAGCTTTTTCCATTTCTTCTAAGATGTACCTGTAAGGGCCCTGATGGTTTTTAAGCGTTATAAGGAGGCATCAATATTATACATAGGTGGCGTGCTAGTCACAGAAGCATTCTGAAATAAATGAATTACTTATATTATTATAATAAATATCACCGTGTATATCCTTGTACCTTCCTAATATTAATAATTTGATACAAGTTTAATATGGCATCACCTTTCTCTGGCAGCTGGCATACATCAAAATGGAATTACATAAACTGTCAAGACAAAATATATCGAAGTGAGGATATGCCAACGATCGCGACTGAAAATATATTCAGAATATTTTTTCATTCAATGCTAGACTCGTACCAATATTTGTCAGTTCGAACAGATAGAATAATAAAATTAATGAATACTAATGGAATCTTCAAAGCTTTGAATCATTTTTACAGCTCGACGAATAAAATCACAGGTATTTTATAAGTAAAGTTGTAAGTGGGAACTTGGCAAGAATTTTGTTTTTTGTTACCTACTTACTTACTTCAAAAAGTTTCAGCAAAATGAATTATTAGTAGACGATTTATTTTCCTTCAAAGAGACGTCGTTATGTTTGATTCTATAATCTTAAATGGTCTATACCAGGGGTTCCCAACATCTTTTACATCAGACCCCCTTTCATTTTATCTTTGTGCCCAGTTGTTTAGTGATTGGCATTTATGACTATGGAGTTTCCTTTTGAAACCATCAATCGTACCATCATCTTCATCAGCAGCCTTTTTTTTTATACTACCAAGGTGGCAAGCAAGCATGCGGCCCGCCTGATGGTAAGCAGACACCGCAGCCTATAGACGCTAGCAACACCAGAAGAATCACTAGCGCGTTGCCGACCCTTAAGACATTAGATATTAAGTCTTTGTGTCCGGTAATTTCACCAGCTACAGTGCCCTTCACGCCGGAACACAGCAATGCTTACACACTGCTGCTTGGCGGCAGAATATCTGACACTGCGGTGGTACCTACCTTGACGGTTCCATGCACAAGGAACCTACCACCTAGTAAAACCTAGTAAGCCTAAACATGTCCACTGCTGAACAAAGACCTCCCCCTTAGAAGGGAAGGGACTGGTTGCCATAACCCCCACGCTTGACAGGCTTCTTGAGAATCGCAGGTGGTAGGTAATCCAATAAGAAGATGCTGCTACCCGTCTTCTTGTTTTCTCTTAGTCACCTCTTACGGACACCCAACGGGAGGAGATGGGTGGTTACTATACTTACCCAGACACCCCACGGCTTGTGCTAAATCTACCTAGTTGTTAATTTTATAATTTGGTGATGTGACAAAGACCTCTTTCGCCTACCAATAGAGACATCATGTAGACAAACAATTTATTTATTTAATAACCAAGTTATGAAAGTGCAATGTTTGTTCAGCAAGATCAGCGACGTTAGCCAAGATATTCGGGCGACTGAACATCCAAAATATCTTGGATTTGCAAATTCCACTATGTACTTATGTATATTGTGATTCACTTGAAATGGATAAGGTTATGTTTGAAGGACAGACGAATAACCTAGCTAGGCGATATTACAAAATTTTAGACTACATACTAAAATTTATAATAATTATAATACCAGCCCTGGTTTATGTCCCACTCACTGTTGGACACGGGCCTCCCCTCTAGATGAGGGGGCTTAGGCCGTACTCCACCACGCTGGCCAAGTGCGGGTTGGCGGACTTCACACGTCATTCGAAAGCTATTTAAGCTTTCTTAGACATGCAGGTTTCCTCACGATGTTTTCCTTCACCGAAAGCTCACACAATCACAAAGACAAAACACAATCGCACAAAGACGATTCGCACATGGTTAATTAAATAAATCAGAGGTGCGAGCCGGGGTTCGAACCTGCGCACCTTGTTTCCAAGGCAAGCGTTCGCCCACTGAGCTGTTACTGCCATACTAAAATTATTGCACGTTAATGTTGATAGATGCCTTTTTAATAAAAACATATTTCCTAAGGAGAAGATAGTAAAAAAACATTTTATATATTTGTACTTATAATTATATTTACCCTGTTTTCCAACCAATTTGAATGGATTAAAATTAAATTGAAATAATTAATTTCTCAATTAAGGGACTTCCCTAAATAGTGAGCGATGAGTGGTGATGGGCAACCTCAGTGGGCAACAATAATTATTTATAAGTTTTTGGGTTTAATAAAGCTTTCATAAACTTAACAAACATTATCTGTATCAGCAGCAGCCAAAAGACGTCCTCTGTTGAACAAAGTCGCAGGGGTTGCCATAATCACCACGCTTGGGCAGTGGCGGTCCGAGAGGGGGGATCGTAGGGGTCATGACCCCCCAAAAATCCATATTCGTACACGGCAAAATTGGGTAGCGGCTAGGGTGTCTAGGTACAAGACCAACGGGACCGTCACTTGGCACCGGGCTTGGGAGGCGGCTTGGGTATCTCAGTATAGATGGTAAGTAATCCAATAGAAGGACGCTGCTGCCCGTCTTCTGTCGTCTCTTACGAACGGGAGGGGATGGGAGGGTGCTATTCTTACCCGAAAACCCCACGGGCTAGTAGTATAGATCGCGTACGATTTTAGTATATCAATTTGTAAAATAGTCTAAAACTCTTGCAAATACAATTGAAATCGTATGTCTGGCAACGCCGTTGCAAGAAGATTTAGAACCTACTGAGTAAGCCACGAATTTAATTTAAGTAGATACGTTTAATCATCGGTTCAGTGACCTTTTAATCTCGTGACACGTAATCTTATTAGTTCTGTAGAAGATTCATGAAGCCAGTGTCTTAAATTTAAATGAGAATTTTTATTATGTCTACAAGACAAAGATGTTTCGTTAGAATTCGTTTTTATTTAGTCATTAATTAAAATTCAAGTTGATATTTAAACGTCTTATGTTTTTCTGCCGTCTGTCCCTGACTGCCAAGGGCGAATTTAGCGGTGACCCTGTAATTCGACTTGCCTAAATGTAACACCAATTATAATGAGAAACTATAAGGCTATGTAATAGTACCAGTAATACATACAAGTGCTATAAGGGTGGAGATATACAGGTCCCAAGTGGGAGATTTGGACTTGATACTTTGAATATAAGTATTTTAGCGTGGTCATTAACGTAATCTATACTTATAATAAAACTGTAACAGGTCCAATTCTGTACATTGAAGATATTTTGAAAATTATATTTGGAGGGCATTCTATAATCGATACTGAGGCCGAAAATATATATTTTTTAAATTTTTGTCTCTGTCTGTCTGTTTGTATCACGGCTTCGCATCACGCCGAAACTACTGAATGGATTCAAATGAAACTTGGCATGATTTGAGATCTTACTACGAGGTAGGACATAGGATACTTATAGGGTTAAGCAACGTTAGGTAAGGTCATTAAATAGATGGGTGACCGTTTAACGCCATTTGAACTAAACGGGTCCGTGCTTCGGAGAGCAAGTAAAAAGTGGGTCCCAGTTTTTAATCGACCATAAAAAAAGAGGTTATGTATTCGATGCGAATGTCTGTTAATAAAAGTTTAGTTAACGTAAAAATAGCGCAGGCGGAGCTGCGTGGGTCAGCTAGTTTTTTATAATTTCAAAAGCCTTGAAGCGCAGTGAGAGGCTGTTTACTCTGCAAACCAAATATCGCTGGTTCATATCATATGGGGGTTCATTTATATTTACAGTACTTTGTGTTATTCTTTACGGTTTTGAAAAGTACGATGGTCTATGTTTTGAATGGGCATATAAAGAGTTGATCCTGTGCCTGGATCTCTCCCCCAGTTGTCCTTCGGCCCATCGCATTGCGGGCCGTCTGTCTGCAGAAGCACTTGTTTATTAAACTAACTTCTCCGCCGTAGTTGTCGCTGCCGTCGCGCCGTGGTCGGCTAAAGAATATTGTTATCTTTGTTGTGTCCGTGGAATAAGTCTGTGTTTACCTCAATATGTCAGTGCTGAATATGGCAGGGAGCTTCATCAATCAAGCATTCATGAGACTACTGGACCTAGATATTCAAATAACTAAAACCCTAAACTAAAAGTCAAAGCATCAAACGAGCTTCAAAAATAACTTGCTTTGACTAAACTTCATAAAGGCCTATGTAAATATTGATGGGTTAAAACGTGAATTTAATGCATAATTGATCAAGCGGACGGCTGCTAAAACTTTTCGCCACCCTAAATACAATTTCCTTCCTCGGTACACAAGATGGAGAAAAATTCGCAACAATTTAAAATGGAATAAAGAATAATCTGTGTGTGCGACAGTTTGCGAGATTCAGTTGACGTTGCGACAGCAAGAGCAAGACTACTAGAGCGCGCCAATCTCATTAAACTGGGAGCGAATAAACAAGATTATTCGCAGGGTTCGAAGACTCATCTCCGTCGAGATTGAGGTCCCGTAGGTCGATGTTTTAAGTCAATTCCTTTTATGAAAACCCCGGAGCAAAAAAATGCGGTACAAAAAAAGGCTTTGAATTTCTCGGCTCTATAACCAAGTCCCTGCTCAGCTATTGTGTAAAAAGTTTTGCTTGCTTGATAGTAATGCGGGAGTTGATAAAATAAGTTAGAGCCCGCTCGGTTCACGATGGGGTTTACAAAACTCTCGTTATTCATAATTCGAAAATAAGGGTGGGTTTAGTTAGAAAAACGTAGTTGAATGGTTGGACGCGATGGGAGCCGGTTGAAACTAGTGTAGAAAATGTGAAAAGCGCACCTTTTTGGTAATTAAACCAACAATGGATCGTAAATACACTAGAACCCCTTAATAATTCGTTAGAAAACATAATGTTCATTGTAACAAAACAAATATTTTGTCTTAAATTTATTATAATCGTTACATAGCTCGTTTAAAACTGTGGAACATTTCGAAAGCCGAGGCAAACAAAGAAAATTAACGTTGTACTTGAAAATTTCCAAATTGAAATGAGATTTTCGCTGTCATTTTTCCCCTCCACCTCACCTGGGTTTGTTGGTCGAATCGTGAAACAAAGTCGAAAAGTTTGAAGATGCCATTAGTATTCATTCATTTCATTGTGCGATTTGTTCCTTATAAAAAAGTTTTTCCCTATACCGTGGAATGGAAATACGAGATTTTGGGTTATAACAGATTTAATCGCTGTTCCGTAACTTCTTTTAATTAATTGTTTCATCTCTTAAATATTTTATTGCACCTACAGTTAATTTCCCGCTTCTGGAGTCTAATAAAAATTACGAAGTAATTGATGATGTGATGTAAGGTTCGGAGTGCTGGTCTGTCAAAAAGACACACCTAAAAAGGCACACAAATGTGATAAAGATGCTGCGGGACGTACTAGACTCGATAAAGTACGAAATGAGTACATTAGAAGAACTTGCAAAGCACCACCCGAAAGTTTCAAAGTAACTCCAACGCAGAGATGAGCTGAATGAGTTCCGACATGTAATGAGGCGGACTAAAGAATACGCTGTCAAAAAAGCATTTCCACTACGGACAAGAAGAAGGGCAAAGGATGGCCACTTGGTGAACGTTACCAAAGATTTCGAGCGAGTATACCTGAATACTCAGACAACCCAGGACATAACGTACTGGCGCCAACGAACGAGGAGGGCCAACTACAAGTAACAGGAAGGCAAAGAAGAAAAATGAAAAGAAAAAGGGGGTACATGGGCACATGCTCTGTTATTATCACGTGATGAAAATAGCAAATGAATAGACAAAGATACTGCAGATAATGTAATACCTACTTAAGTAAAAGGTACGTTCCCTTTTGTAAGGGGTCGACCAGGTAGATACCACCGCTTTTCAGTGTGGGCCCTAGACGTCCATCGAGTACGGCGGCGAATTCAAGGAGGATGGCGACGGGGTTGCGACCACCGTCCCCGTGAGCACCGCGTCAGGTTCCTGAGGGGCGCATTGTTGTCCCAACGGCGACGGGCTCAATATCAAGGCACTGAGGGACACCTGGTGCAGATCCCGCCGGAGACGCAAGATTTTTTTCTCATGTGCCGATGCGACAGCCACGGGGGTTTTATGTATGCCCCGGTTGACCTCCACAGGTACCGAGGTCTTATTGAAGGTTTTCCCTACGAGAACATAAGAAATGGAAGATACCACCGCAGTGATAGACATTCTGCTATACCAAGCAGAATATCTAACACTGCGCCAGCATTACTGTGTTCTAAAAAACTTTATCTGGTGTGAAGTGACTAGGGACAGTACAGTGCATCTCTGTGCGTGCGTGTCACTATTAGGTAGTAGTAGCAAAATTATTAATAAAATTTTATCACATTTGGACTACAATAGAACTTAACGTTTAACAAGTACCATAATTTACAACTCAAACCACAAAGCCCACAGTAAAGTCATACATCCAACAAATACTCATTAAAACAGACAGAACAATGTTAGTACCTCGTTAATACTAAGAAATTGTCCCATAGCATTGTCGTCAATACGCCCATAAGCGATAAATGGCGTCCATATTTCTCGCGGCTTGCAATGAATCCAATTATCGGGTTCTGCGGAGGGGACATGTTTAATGGCCTCTATTGGTTATATCTCGTGGCCATTGTCTGCGATCCTATAATAAGCCATGGACAGATCTAATCTCACTCAACAATGATTGGATCATTATAAGACTATAGGAGACCTTTACCGTGTTCTCCAGTTTTTCTTTGTTTTGTGACTGAAATTAATTAATCTATACTTATAATAAAACTGTAACAGGTCCAATTCTGTACATTGAAGATATTTTTAAAAATTATATTTGGAGGGCATTCTATAACCGATACTGAAGCCGAAAATATGTTTTATTTAATTTTTGTCTGTCTGTCTGTCTGTCTGTATCACGGCTGCGCATCACGCCGAAACTACTGAATGGATTCAAATGAAACTTGGCATGATTTGAGATCTTACTACGAGGTAGGACATAAGATACTTTTTATCCCGTAATCTAGCACGGTTCTTTTGGGAGAGGGGATTAAAGTCAAAATGGGTACTTGGTTATACGCTTGGTCCGATTTTATCAATTTTTCTTTATAATATAATAAATTTTAGTGAGGAAACACTCATAGAGAGTTGTTGTCAAGGTTTTGTAATCGATCGGGTTAAGCAAGGTAAGGTCATTAAATAGATGGGTGACCGTTTAACGCCATTTGAACTAAACGGGTCCATGCTTCGGAGAGCAAATAAAAAGTGGGTCCCAGTTTTTAACCGACTATAAAAAAGGAGGTTATGTATTCGATGCGAATGTCTGTTATTAAAAGTTTAGTTAACGTAAAAATAGCGCAGGCGGAGCCGCGTGGGTCAGCTAGTGTAAGTATAAATAAATACCTCTGTGGTGAAAAATTGTGTCATAAAACAAAATGTAAGCTACTTAATGTCAATAGAAATTCTTATGGCTGCCCATCGATATGTGGATGCCTAATAAAAAATACCTAAATAAGAAACACATTACAGGTTTAAAATTGGTCTCTAATATTAAGAACAAGAATTTAATTTTGCTAAAGAGTAAGCTATGGATAACCTCTACCATTACTCAAATACGCGATAAACAAAAATATGAAGATAGAAGACTTTAATATAAACATTTCACGATTTTTCTGAGCAGGACAGTCTAAAATGATGTTACAGCGACGACGTCAATCGGCCATTTTGAACAAAATCCAATTTGATGGTACTCAAAGATTTAATAAGGCCTAGAATGAAATGAATTCTTTGTACGTCGTTGGCTGATTACAAATAAATATTTATTCTTTATCATACCTATAAATAACTAGAACTTAAAAAATACAAGCGGTTGAAAGACTAATAAGATTAATTTCTCTTTAGTTTTTGATAAAGCCATGTAAGTAGGTAAGTATGTAAGTAATAGAAAGCTTTAAAAAAATAGCATTCCGGGGAATGGACTTTCTCGAAAGTTATTTTTATTGTGTGTAAATCGTTAGTACTATTGGTAATGTTCACTCTATACAGAATCGGTGAAGAGAATACTATTATAAAACCAACAAGTTATATCGTTTCCGATGAATTGCTATTCGATGATTTATCAATGCAACAATGATGTGCAATGCGGTATAAGAATATTTCCACTTTTTGTGAATTATAATGTACTTAGGTACTTATGGGGAAATTACTATTAAGTCAAGCTAACTGTAAAGGAAAATATCGTGAGTCGACCAGGTATAACTCAGAAATCATCTGAAAGGTGGGTCTGATCCACTAATACGCGCTTTGGTGAATTATGGTCTAAAGCCTCTCATCTTTCATGTCGGAGGAGAAGAGACACTTGCCCAGCAGTGGGGCTATACGGGTTAATATTTATTATATTCATAACGGCCGACTCAAATTTTAATGCAGAATAGGTAGCCAAGTTAAAGGTTCCAACCACAGAAATTGGCTGTGTGTTTTTAATAATAGCGCTTGAACTGCCAACACGAAATGTAATCAAGTAACAAAACACAGGTGCTTTATACCGTGAGAAGGGAATAAATCTCTCAGCTTTAGCCGGCTAAATATGCATAATTTACATTCGCGGAAAACAGAAAATTAATCCCCCGATGTTCCACCAACAAGGGTACAACATCAAAGAAACTTTTGATGAGGGTCAATGTTAATAGCGACTGAATGAAACGTAATCTCGATTCTAGAAGCAGGAGATGTGTTATACGAGTATTATTAGTTAAATTGTTACATGTAGAACGGGAACGGAATTGAAATATTGGTTTATGGTTTTGTATGTTTCTTCCAATGACGACCCAGAGGAGAATGGCGGCGGGGATGCGACCCCCGTCCCAGGGAGCACCGTGTCCTATTTCCGAGGGACTATAATGCGTACCCTAGCGGCGGGCTCAAAGGTAAGGGGTCACTGAGGGTTTCCTGGTGCAGATTCCAAAGGAGAGCCCAGGTACACCATCTCATTTACTCCGCGGGGGTTTTAGTGGCTAAGAATCCCACATACTTGACCCCCCACAGGTCCCGGGACCTATTGAAGGGGTAACCTTCTATCGCGAATAATTCTTAACAATGAGTAATAAATAAATACATATTTTAGATTGAAAGGTCCCTTTACAGTCTCTAGGTGAATTTCTTCATATACAACATATATTACTACGTGGTATTCAGCACAAACTGTCACTGAAATGGTTTGGTTTATAAGGTCTACTTTCTTAGTCCAAACAGTTGTCACAATAAGGAATTCGAGCTACAAAAATTGCGAAATGCAGAGTTCAAATTTATAGTTATATATACAATTTGATACGCAAATTGATCAGCTCAACGCAGCGTATTTAACATAGTCTTAGCATAAATCAGGTCACTTTGGACACAAGTCCCTACAGTGAAACTGGATCATCGTGAACATTTTTTACATCAAATCCCTTATCAATCCCTTCAAATCCCACCTAATTCTGACGAATTTGCCTGATAAAAGGTAACTCGAGAAGGTTGATAGCATAATTTTAAGCATTTTTCATCGAGACTAAACAAGGTTAGGTTAGTTTCGATGGTATTAGTTTTCTAACGCGGTTTATTTATATAATCATCCTTATTTATTATAATTTTAGAATTATCAGCACTGTTTACAGTATGAATGTACTACCTATATTTTACCGACCGACGTCTAAAACGAAGCAAGTCCTTAAGAAAAGTCAAGGCGACTAGTTTCTCGTGTGTCTTCATTATTTTTTTGAAAGATTTCAAATTTTATTTTATTTGAACTTTATTTTATTCTAATCTGACTGATGATAGGTCACCAGATCAGTACAAATAACTCCGATGAGAATTGAGATAGAACGTGACACGCTTGAACGAAACTTTTATAATAATCTATGAAGATGGTTGGCATTGCATCGTTACCTATTAATCGCTTTTTTTTTCTTTATTTATATTAAGGGTACATATCAGTTTATTACAAAAAGTATCTCAAATACCCTAAATCGGGTTTGTCTGGATACCAAACAAAAGGTACTCGTATAACTTTTTTTTTTAAACTTAGTAAGTAGTGCTACATTTAGTAGCTTCATAAAAAATGTGCAGATGTCAGAAAAAAAGGTAAAAATATTACTGAAGTCTGTGACAGCTACTCTATACTGGTTTTACTATCATCAAAAATTTTGCTCATCCCATCATTCGTTTATACAAAAAAAGTATTTTTTTTTTTTTTTGGGAATGATAGACGCTGTTAGCCGCAGATGGCCATTGCAGCTTCACTGGACAATAGGAGGCGAGCGCTTGAAGCGCTCTAGCCTTTACGGCAGAAGTAGCGACGAGCACAAGGGCACCTCAGGGAGGCACGGCCTCGGCTTGGGCTGTCGCTTAAGAGAGGGCTGAGTTTACCACCGGTTCACAACGCGCCCCCACTGAGAAGAACCGGCAAGAAACTCAGTGGGGTGATGCACGTCGTTGCGGTCGCATACGTACGACCCTTCGGCCTCGCCGGCGAGACCGGTGTCTGATAGCTAGTGTAGCATACGGTTGTCGGGGAGGGGTCGGCGCATCCCGGTCCAATAGGACCGTCATGGGGTCAGGAGGGTCGAGCAGTACGTGCCGTGGTCTGCGGCGCGAGTCAGAAGGACTAGCGGCGTAATCGGCGGCGGCGCGGATTAAACTGTTCGCGTGACGGGACGCGGATTCAAAGTAGCGTTTCGACGCTTCTTTGAGGAACTTACGAAGGGGATCTAATTTGAAATCGGAATGCAGAAAAAAAAAAGTCTTTATGTGCTATTAGCTGTAACACTACAACTATTATGATATTTTCTTTAAATAACTTGGTGACGAAACATGCAGTTCTTGGCTACAATATGATCACTTTGTTCATACAGACACGACAAATACAAACGCCGCATATTCCCGCAGTAGTTTCAAAGATCCTGGGTCATAATATAATAGCATGAGTAATGTAAATCGTTCCGGGTCACTATGAGAGGCCACTTAAAACATTCAGTGTTACTACTCTACATATGAGTTGTACAAGATTCCTCCAGGGATGACGTTGTGCATTTAACGTTCGTAAACATTACAAGGCTTCATGTGTGTAAGCTTAAATAATAACCTCTGTCTTACCTATGTTATGTGTATGACCGGCTTAAATTTGTTTATCATCATTAAGTTGTACATTTAGTGCTAGTAGTGTTTATTAGAGAATTTTTTTTTGGGTTTTCGTTTATTGTTTATTTATGGGGTTTTATTTTAACTTTTGGGGGTAATTACCTAGTTTAAGTGTAAATGTTTGTAAATAAACTGTAATTATTTAGATTCAATTAATGACTAACTTTTGGGTATTTCAAATCAAATTATTACACATTAGAAAGATTCTGTATTCCTTTTTATAATAGATCCAACCGTTTATTTTCTTTTTGACAGCACCAATAGAACGTAACTGCGTCATGTTACGCAAAAGTTCACTTAAAGTGAAGTTCACTTTTAAAAGTTCACTTTAAGTGAACTTTTAAAAGTGATATTTTGCGTAACATGACGCAGTTACGTTCTATTGGTGCTGTCAAAAAGAAAATAAACGGTTGGACGCTCTATAGAATACAGTAAAATAGATTGCCTACTCTCTAATATGAAGCAGACTGCAGTCCATTGTGGCAATTGAAGGGACTTAGGTAGTGGTGGGTGGGTAGGGCGCGTTAGCCAATATGTTGGACAGACGCTTAGATCCCCTTTTCAAAGGCACTAGCTTGGATACCCAGCAAATTACATTAGCAAAAAATAGGTCACTAGGGCCTTGCACTCTGTGCCTAAGTAGACTTAAAACGGATGTTGACAGAGAAAGTTGCTAAACTAACAAACATTTTTTGTTGGGCGTTAAAGAAGATGTAGTTTTCAGTAAAATTACAAACGCTATAAAAGCGAATTTTACATGCCTCTAAGCCCTTTTTTTGTACGCCATAATTGCGTTTGCGTACCTCGTACGACCGGGGGCGATCCGGGTCGTACAAGATACGCAATCGCTTATTACGCTTATTAATTTTATTTATTTATACGTGCTAGCGGCATAAAAAAAACTTTGCAATTGTTTATAAAAGCGCGTGTTAGCATCGGTGATATTTAGTATAACAAATATTATTATAAAGTAATTTATTTGGTTCATTTATGTTTCGTCAGCGACGATTGAGGGTAGTAGAAATTGACTATGCTTTGAAATGTGTTGTATTAATTAAATATCTTGTTATTTGGTGATATTTAACTATTGATTAACAGCTATACAATTGTTATGGAAAACCCTATGCAATTAGAATAATTTATTATTGATATTGTATAAAATATTGTAAAACAAGTAATGAAACTTACAATGTCACCCCCACTACTTCAGTGGATTGAGGTTGCTATAAATACGTTGTAATCGTTTAGAACGGATAGTCTTGAACAGTCTTTAACAGTCTTCAGTCGGCGACGGATCTCTAGAAAGCTAAGTATCTTTAGTATTGTTTAATTTACATTGTTTGATGATAGTGTTATAATGTTATTATGTTGTATTTATGATTATGATAAGTCATATAATATGATATATGACTTGGAGCTGGTGCTGGAAGTGGTTGTAGGGACTGGTGGAGACCACTTGGGGAGTCCCATATATTTTTATATGGTTCTCTCGTCACTGGCAGTGCAATGGAATGATTACTTTGTTCTGTGATAGCAAACGTGTCGTAATCGACACGGTTATTATAATAAATATTATTTACTGATATCTGAAACTTTTGTGTTGGTACCTACCTCCAAACCATGAGTAATTTGATAAAGGGTACTTTTAATAATGTATTACCCTACATTATTAAGAACTAAGGTTATAAATGATCTAGGCTATTAAATAGTCGGCTATACATCCTGATATATTGATATACAGTTCTATATTTTATTAATTTAACACGCGCTTGTTAACAAATTCAATATCATTTATTTCAAATAGGCTTAACGGTAGCACTTTTGAACGGTCAATTTATTTTTTTCCGGAAAAACAGTTTTTGACTTGTTACAATTAGATCAGAATCAGCGGCAGTGTGGCCTGCCGTTCAAAATATCAGATTAGAAAGAGAAAAAAAACGAGGAAAATATAACAAACTAAAAGGCTAAAGGGATAGTAGTCGGAGCAGTCCCTATTATTTTTATATATCCAGTATTTTTACTGGGGTCAAACCCCCCGGAGAGCAACAACTTTGTGTTAGTAGACCGATCACCCAATTGTTTGAAAAGCAAAATGATTCATGCATCGGCTGGGCGTGGAAAAAGTCGGTCCTGCGCCAGACCTCTTTCCGTACATGTCGGACTTTCGTCTCATCGCATTGTGAGAGTAAAGGGAGGAGTTAACCTGTGCCTGTGCAAGCGCTTGTATGCTATCTCCTGCATAAGTGGCTAATCGTGTTTAAACAGGTATAAATTTAAATTTTTTAAAAAACCCCTGACTTAGGTAAACGAACTCTTAAAATGACTTTGCTGTGCCCAGATCCTAATCATTATCTGTCTAACTACTGGTCAAGATTTTATCATAGATGTAAAATTCGGTGGGTCCTACATTTAATGGAGCCGAGTTCCTGTTGCCATCTTCCTGCTTGCTCCCATCACCAGACTCTGACCAATATTTTTCTACCTACTTACTACTCACGGCAACCTATCCAGTGAATCCATATTCGATAGGTTGACGTATATTAGTCTAGAGATCCCGTGACCACATTTCTGCTCCATCATCAGACCCTGATCACCATTTTTGTAGTAACTACTCGTCGAGACCTACCCAATGAGCCCAAACTCGGTGAGTTTACGTTTATTGGTGCAGAGATCCCGTGACCACATTCCTGCTCCATCATCAGACCCTGATCACGATTTTTCTAGCACTTACTCGTTGAAACCTACCTGACGAGCCCAAACTCGGTGGGTCTACGTTAATTGGTGCAGAGATCCCGTGACCACCTTCCTTCTCCATCATCAGACCCTGATCAACATTTTTCTAGCAACTGCTCTTCGAGACCTACCTAACGAGCCCAAACTCGGTGGGTCTATGTTAATTGGTGCAGAGATCCCGTGACCACCTTCCTGCTCCATCATCAGACCCTGATCACCATTTTTCAAGCAAAAGCTCGTCGAGACCTATCCAACGAGCCCAAATTCGATGGGTCTACGTTTATTGGGGCCGAGATCCTGTTACCACCTTCTTGCTGATCATCATCAGACCCTAGTGAAGGTTACCATTTTATTTAGTATCATCAGATTTACATAAATGTTCTTTTAGTCCAAAAGATCTGAAATTTAGAAGTAATGAAAAATGTCTATTGTATACAAAATATCCCTACCTCGACTCGGAAAAGAGCTGATAGTCTTCAAACGGCTGGACCGATTTTCATGAAACATAGCTAAGAACCATCTCGCTTAAACTAGCTTTCAAATAAAAAAAAACGCATTCAAATCCGTTCACTGGTTGGCCCGCTACGATGCCACAGACAGACATAACAGACAGACAGACAGACAGACATACTTCCGGACATAGGCGTCAAACTTATAACTCCCCTCGTTTTTGTTCGGGATTTAAAAAACATTTGCCACCATGGCCTGGGGGCCTAGACAAGTAGTCAAAACAAATGTATGGAAATTACATACCGTATATATCTCGTTACGTGACTTAGCTAAGAGATATTATGTCATGTCCATTAATTTGTTTTCTATTCTCTAGCGTTTCGTATTGTAGAATGACAACTTGTCTAGATACTGGAGAACATAATTGTATTTTGGATGTCATTTGTTCGATATTTGATGTTTATATACAATTCAGTTTGAAAAGGTAGTAAAGAGGCCAACTCTTTAATTAATAAGCTTACAACAACAAGGAACTTACTGTCTTTACACAGGATATAATAAGAGACTGATATCTTAACAAATTGGGAAATAAGTTATATCCAGTGGATTTACTCTTTGGCACACAATTTTCTTCGCATTTTCCTCAATTACATCATTATTACATAAAATTGTTTTTATATGATAAAATGTATATCTACGTAAGTAAATCTGTTTATTTTTTTAACCGACTTCAAAAAAGGAGGAGGTTCTCAATTCGTCTGTATATATATATATATATTTTTTTATTGTTTGATGTCGTTATAAATGTGCCTAAAAGGTTGATGATTCGGTTAAGTGAGAACTTCAAAAAGAGTAAGCAAACTAAATATATTACCTAAGTACATAATATATTATTATGTTAATTGCTCCCTATTTGCCCGATTGCACCAGAAGAGGGGCTATGTTTTTGAGAGTAGGTATGTAAGTATGTGAGTCCCTCAGCCTCTATTTAGATTTCTTTTTTAATATGTAATACCAATATGGGTATTAAATGAAAGGTCTTAACAAACCAGATGAAACATATACTTACACATGTATGTGTACGTTTTATATAATGTATAATGTCACCTGAGACCATTCTGTTTATTCGCAGTTGGTCTTTTGTGCTTTTATAATTTACTAGCAACCCGGCTTCTCAAGGGTATACCCGTGAGAAGCGTGAAAAGTTTAGAAGATTCGGTTGCAAAATACTGTTTTATTTACTGCTTTTTTTTTAATATTTATAAAAATTCATCATCAGCAGCCGAAACGTCCACTGCTGAACAAAGGCCTCCCCCTTAGAATGGAGGGGTTGCATAATAATCACGCTTGGCAGGTGGCTTGGGGATCGCAGTAGGTATAGGTGGTAGGTAATCCAATAAAAAGACGCTGCTGCCTATCTTCTTGTTTTCCCTTAGTCGCCCACGGGATTACCCCGTTATTATGATGATGATAATAAAATCAGTGAAAACATATCTAACTGATAGAGAAAACTACTTAAAAGTCCGTTGCGTTGTTTAGGAGTTAGCAGATATACAAATACGCTTGTTGTTAGAATATTTCGGTAATGCAGACACAGATAATAAGATCCACGTAAAATATTTTAACCTCACATCAACGTAAATACACAAAGGAAAAATTGCTAGAGAGCGAACATAGCTTTTGCAGAACCGACTATGTCCAGGAGATCTCAGCGACATGTGGAACAAAGCTTACATTCCACTCGAGACGAAATATTGGTTTCTTAGCCATCAGTACTTACCTACGTTCAAAAAGTCTACTTATATAAATAATAATTTTTACAAAAAAAAGAACCGCCTTCAAAATGCAACTAAAAAGCCTGAAATAATTTCTAAGAATTAGTGGTTTTTACATCTACATTGTTGGACTTGGACTACAACAATTATAAAAATTATTTTAATTTTATTCTTTTTAGTGGTTCCCTTGGTGTATTATTAGGTTAACTTTTAACAACTTATATTTTATTCTGACAAACAGCCAGTTTAATATTTATTTTAAAAACACCCACTACATAAAACAACTATGGACCATCACTAAAATATAAGCTTAAGCAAAAATTTTTAAAAATGTAGATGTGACAATATCTTAATAAAACTAACCAATTGCCATAAACCGAAGATATCTAGGTTTTATACTCGTAGTTCTCGAGAACCATGGACTGCAAGCTCGGTGGGTCTACATTTATTTGTGCCGAGAACCCGTGTCCACCTTCTTGCTCCATCGTCAGACCCTGATCACCATTTTTCTAGCAACTACTCATCGAGAGCTACCCAACGAGCCCAAACTCGTCGGATCTACGTTTATTGGTGCAGTGATCCCGTGACAACCTTCCTGCTCCATCATGAGACCCTGATTACCATTTTTCTAGCAACTACTCGTCGAGACCTATCCAACAAGTCCAAATTCGGTAGGTCTACGTTTGTTGGTGCCGAGATACCGTGACGACCTTCCTGCTCCATTATCAGACCTTGATCACCATTGATCTAGCAACTACTCGTCGAGAGCTACCCAACGAACCCAAACTCGGTGGGTCTATGTTTATTGGTGCCGAGATCCCGTGACGACCTTCTTGCTCCATCATCAGACGCTGATCACCATTTTTCTAGCAACTACTCATCGAGAGCTAGCCTACGAGCCCAAACTCGGTGGGTCTATGTTTATTGGTGCTGAGATCCCGTGACGACCTTCTTGTTCCATCATCAGACGCTGATCACCATTTTTCTAGCAACTACTCATCGAGAGCTACCCAACGAGCCCAAACTCGGCGGATCTACGTTTATTGGTGCAGAGATCCTGTGACAACCGTCCTGCTCCACCATCAGACCCTGATCTCCATTTTTCTAGCAACTACTCGTCGAGAACTATCCATCGAGTCCAAATTCGGTAGTTCTACATTTAGTAGGCACGGCTAGGATAGGATGGATTGTTAATTTTATTACAGAGTTCCGGTGGCCATCTATGGCCTTCTTCATCAGATCCACTTCACCAAATGATACTTTCTGAATGAAAATGCTTGACTAGTTTCTAAAAATACCAAAAACGCTATATGTATGCCTATAATATTTAAGGAGTTCCCTCAGTTACTCATGGTTCCCATCATCAGAACTTGATTTTGAAAAAAATGGGACCAATCTGGAAGCATATCCTTTCACTTAAAAAAAAAAATCCAAATCGGTTCGTAAACGACAGTTCTGAGGTAACAAACATAAAAAAAAAACACAACCGAATTGATAACCTCCTCCTTTTTTTTGAAGTCGGTTAAAAACAAATCGCCGAAATGTATGTACACGCATAACTTCCAAACAACTGCACCAAATTGGATAATTCTTTGGTTTTTTTTTGTGGTTGTTACTGTCCGGAGAAGGTTGAAACGGAAAAAATAGAGTTGCACAGAAAATCAGAAAATTACACGTTATATTTATTTATCTGTTTGTAAGAAATATGATGGAGATTTTTTGAAGAGTCAGTGACGAGTAAGTAAGTTCGTCTGGTGGTAAGCAACATGTTTCTCTGTGTCAGTAACCTGATAATTGAGTCAATAAGTCCCTTGAGACCTTATATAAGTGTCGCCGCACACGGGCCACCAGCCACAACCACAAAACGCAGCCACCGACCTATTTCCTGTTGTTTTCATACATTTTGCATGGACTCGCCGCACACTGTAACCGCCGGTGGTCGCCACACGCCACACGCCACAAATCGCCACTGCTCGCCACTAGTGGTCGACCGACCGCAAGTGTCCAACATGGACCATAAGTGGCTGTCGCGTGCGTCAGCGTCTTTTGTAGCCGCTTCTAGCTTCAAGTAGCGGTGATTGTGGATGTGGCTAGTGGCCCGTGTGCGGCGACCCTGAGTGTGACGATTTTTACGCCTCTGAAACGTCGTTCCCCACAAATACCGGGATACGTGGAAGTATATGGGTGATTGCCCTAGGCACTGCTAGCAATGCACCACTATAGCGTATTAAAAAATGGTTTGGAGACTAAAATACAGTAATGTTTACAAACTGCTGCTTTGCGGCAGAAGAGAAAGCGACGCGCCGATTTGGCGCAACCACCTATTTAACTAAAATAAATTAGTTATATTTCAATGTGTAAATATTTATCACATTATTATATGCAATTCGCGTAAATATCATATTTCTTTACATGTACATACGTAAATGAAATTTGAAATCTGTCATTAGACTTTTTGGTATGTGAACAGCGGATGCACACGTATAAAACTAATTGAATAAATGATTACATCATATCATCTATATACTATTTGAATTAAATTAGCTGTTACGGTCCGAAAAGTGACATACAGAAATAGCGCCATCGGGTCGCTATTTCTTTTCAAGCCACAGGCTGAAACAATATTTTTGCCGATAGGAGTGTCGCTACTGTCTATATGAAACTGTCAAACTACAAGTCATTATCATAACAAAATAGTTAGTTCACGTTTCCGCCACCAGCACAGATATGTAAGTCCGCGACTCTCGCGGCCACAGTTTAGATGTCATTTTGGTATTGAATGTTTATCTAGTTTATATATTATATCGACGCATATTATGTATGTAATATTTCACCTCCAAATTTAAAGTATCTCACGTAACATTCGTGCTCAAACGAAGCCACATGTGGCATTTTAGCGCTTTGCCAATAACAGCCGCCTTACGGACAAAAGGTGGAAAAATGTTTTCGGATCTTTTTATTCCCGTGTGTGCTTCTCGGACGCATAACAGATTGCGGCAAATGGTATTTTGTTTTCATAAAAAATATGGCGTTGGCGTCTATGGTCGTATGTCGTGAAGGAGACAAATCGGTTTCCTTGCTATTGCTTTTGGCAATGTATTTGGCTAAGTAATATGACAATAAATCCCGGGAATCTTGGGAGCTGGCTTTGTCTTCGTAAATATTAACTTGTATTAAGATTGACCTTTATTTCTTAGTAATAATGTAATTAGTGTTTGCTGAGATGAGTTTTGTTTGTTACTTCTCTTTATTATCCTTTCCAAACCGTTCCAGATATCCAAGTAATTATTTTGGTAGCTGGTGAATCTATTAAATGATAATGGTTTAGATTTTCAGTGACGAATTGTTTCAGTGACGAGATTTCTACTGTATTGTATCTTAAACTATTAAGTTGAAGTACATCTGTAACAGCTCAGTGGGCCAGCGCTGGCCTTGGAAACAAGGTGCGCAGGTTCGAAACCCCGGCTCGCACCTCTGGTTTCTTTAATTAATCATGTGCGAATCGTCTTTGTGAGATTGTTACTGGCTTTCGGTGAAGGAAAACATCGTGAGGAAACCTGCATGTCTGAGAAAGCCTAACTAGCTTTCGAACGACGTGTGAAGTCCGCCAACCCGCACTTGGCCAGCGTGGTGGACTATGGCCTAAGCCCCTTCATCTTGATGGGAGGCCCGTGCCCAATGCCCTTGATGGGCGGATCGGATTGGCGAACAGATAGCTCTATTAATCTACCAAGCACAGCTGACGGAGTCATTCCTTAGATATAGCACCTGATTCCAATAATTTTCCTCGTTCGGCCAAGTGGGTTCCCAAGTTCTCTGCACTTTATTCATTTCCAAAAATGTTCCTTGGGTATTGCAGTATGTATATCTAGGTGGTAGGTATTCCAAAAGAAATATGCTGCTTCCCATATTCTTATTATCCATTAGTCGCTCATTATGATACCCAACAGGAACAGGAGGAGACGGATGGGTGCTCTCCTTACCCGGACACCCCACGGACACCCTCAATGTGCGATGAACCTGCCACTTAGTAAATACATTTTATTTAATAGCAAAAAAGCTTAATTGTCTTATCAATCTTGGAAAAAAAATTACCTTAAATAAAATGTTGGTGTCATATTTGAATGATTCGAAGAGCAGGCGTGTTGGAAAGTTTAAATCTTTTCTCGCAACTAAGATATAAGATACGCAACTGTGTTGATACAAAGTTTTGGGTCCATGCGGAAGTTCACCCAAGTTTAGTTTCTGTGTTGAAAAACTTTATGCGCTGTGGGAATCGATATCGACAAGGAAATATCACTAAATAATTGGTAAAACTATTTCAACACATTTAAATAAATTAAATAATGCTGAATATTCAATGCGAAAAACGTTGATTTCAATTCGAATTTATTATGCACCTATCATAATAAGATTATCATCAGCCGGAAGAAGTCTACTGCTGAAGATAGACCTCCCCTTAGGAACGACACAATGAACGACAGTTGGCTATTTGCTTCCATCGGTTGCCTGTGACTCATACAATGTTGTCAGTCCACCTACCTGCCTCGCTGCGTCTTCCGGTTCATCGTCACCACTCGAAAACTATACTACTCTATCGGTTAGCGGTTCTTCGGGCGCGATGTGGCCTTAACAAAAATAACATCTCACAATTATTGTGCAGATATGAATTTACAAAAGTTTTTTATTCCACGGCCGATGGCTCGGATCTGCACAATAGCGTGATCACGCGGTCGGCCGCCGAGGGATTAAGGGGGTAACATGCGCCAATGACCTTGAGAATCTGGCCGCTCCAGCCAAGAGTTATCATCGTAGAGAGCGCTACCAGCAAATATGAATAAAAAAATAGGTACTTATAAAAAATCATCGTTTCCAAATAGTTCACTAACCCTGTAACCAAAATGTACTTTTCTAGCGTGTAGATAATATTTTGTGGCACATACAGGAAAATGCACTCAATTCTGTTGGCCTTATAAAGATATTTATCACGTGAGACGTGGAAAATATCGCTGGAAAGGCGGTTACACCATAATATACCCGTGAGTCGTATTTACCTTATGCGCTTAACATATTGCTACGTCATTGCTTTTTAAGAATGAAAGTAAGTGGATGGGTTTATCCATTATGATACGAATAAAATACGGTTATACTATATTGCAAGCGGTGAGTTAAATTACTGCACTCAATTTTTATATCTTATTTTTATGTTCAGTAGGTTTATTTTACGCTCTTTTTATTACTCTCAAGCGTTTAATGTTAAATTGGATCAAGAAAAAAAGCTGTTTAAATGCCACATCTATTTTATGCTAGAAATACTTCGACTATTCTAATCTTTGCAACCTTATTATGCCAAGCGTCTTTGTCAAATGTTTGAGTGGAATTTGTGAGAAATAAAGAAAACGGAAGGTCGTCCCTTTATTACCTAGTCCTGGACGTGAGGGTTTTTTGATAAAACTTCTTTTTAGAAATACAAATCTCCGAAAACTAGAAAGAATTAGGCCAACGCCTCTGAAATTTGCCAAGTTGACAACGGTACATGCCAAAACAGTTTAAATCCTATCAACCAGCCAGACACCGCTTTGCAATTCTGATTGGTAAATATAAAACGAAATATTATTTTTACCGGTACGGGGTGCTATTGAGCTTCATTGCGTTTACCGCAATATGGTAATACGCGTATACCGGTTTATTTGTGACCCATATTGTGTACCGGGTGCTGGTGAATTTGAATATGGTTCTAAATTTTCAATCGATTATCTCTACAAGATCTCAAAATTTTAGGAAATAATTATCTAAATTATGCTAGTAAAATTGCATCAAAATCAGTTTAAAGAAAAGCGAACAGAACACAGACAGACAGGCAGAGATATCACTAATTGTTGGTGTCCTTCCTGATATAACTCTCTCGAAAACCTGTCTGTTTATTTAGGGCAACCCTTCTTATAATCACAAGCCATCTTTGGTCCGGAAAATAAAGCAATTAAACAAGATGTTTATAATGTTAATAAAACCGAAATTTAAACTCGACCCGGGCTGTATAAAATAAACATCCGTAATTAAATCTACCGCTTCATTTAAAACTTTCGTGCTTTTCTTTCAATATTTATTAATTTAGTTTTGCTACAAAGTGGTCTTCTCAAACGCTATAAAATGGTCTTATATAAAGTTATTTTTTACTAATGAAATATAAATACTTAACTTGTTTTTCGTAAAGCTAATTTACATCGTAACAAAAATTTACAGTTTATTTTACAAATATCTACGTTAATTTAAACTGAGTACTATGCGTTTCAACTAAGAATGTGGCCGCCATGATGATCGCGACTGCGGAACTTCACTCGTTTTTCTACGATTTTTGTACCGGCAGCATAGTACTTAAACACATAATGAAAAATTCGCCCGGTTTTGATTATTTATTGTAATGTCTTATTTTGCCATCTATTTTTGTTAGACATCATTTTTAGTAATTATATATTTGAAATGGCAATATGGCGGCCACGTTTTTAGTTGAAACGCATAGTAAAAATCTTTAGCAAAGATGTCGCGGCTAAGCGTTCTCGCTTAGGGCTCTTTTCGTTTGCTCTTTAGTATATGGCAAAGCTTTATACGATGGCACAAAAATATATTAAAGTATTACTTACTTATAATTCCATATTTCACCCAAACAATAAAATAAGCAATGTCCATGTGATTCAACGATGTCCGAAATCCGAATATAACACAAATTACAGCATTTAGCGGTAAAAGCGTTTTATTACAGCTATTTATCTCGATCGGGCTGATATTAGGAGGCGCTGTGGGGTACCGAAGAACCACGAAATGGGCCCTAAGTACCGTTAAATGACGCTATACTGGCCTACGGAGCGGTTAGGTGGTCGTAGATAGGTGAGAGGGTGTTATAAATTAATTGATAAATTAGAATTCAGTTCATAATTAACGTTCTAAAATTTTTGTTCGAAATTGTCGGTACGAAGGAAGGGGCTAAATTATCTAGGTAGCAACCTGGTTGTAAACACGAGTGTTATTTTAGGGCTGCAAATATTAAAAGGATCCAGTTTAGAATAAATTGCTTAGTCGAGAATACTCTCGGATTAAGTTCGATTATAATAGCTTCTTTTGTACCGCGGCTACGAGGTTAAAACGAGGATTAAAACGTTCAAGTTCCAGCTGAATCTATCTATTTTACCTACGTAGGAAAAAAGAATTGGATATCTTACGATTTCCTGGTAATAGGCGTTCCTAGGCCACAAATCTCTCGATAGACAGCAGCCGTTATTTTTTTCATGAGACATATTCCTACTTTTCTATTTCATATAAGTTTATTTTTAACTCTAGCGCTTGACTGCGATCCTACATGATGGAAAGCAGTGATGCAAAGGGGGATGGTAAAATACACTAGCTTATTAAAAGCCTATTCACTCTCGCCTTGAATACACCCACATTATAATCGGGATATCCAAAACAGGCCAACTTTGTGCTAGTCCTTAGTCCTTATAATAATAATAAAGTCCCCCTGGCCGATACCACCACAGCGGCCAATCTTTCACAGGATCAGCCATCTACGCGGAAGATATAATAGTGGACAAATCAACAATCTGCTTGCGTAGACACATGTGCACTCTATCTTCCTTTACCCCTCACAATCCGATGGGACGGAAGACCGACACGGCCGGGCTGAGGTCACTCGCAGGACCGACTTTTTACATGCCCATCCGACGCATGGATCATCTTACTTTACAGAAAATCAGGTGATCGCCCTGCATTGTCCTAGCCAGTAAAAAACAACTATACAAGGTTGGTGCTCCCCGCGGGTTCGAATCCCGTGACCTCTCTTTTGCAAAGCAAGTGGTTTCCCACTACGCCACGGATGCTACTAGTCTTTATAAAAATGATGAAGGGAATCGCTTAGTCCGGACTAATGGGAGATCCACAACGTAAGAGTGTGTAGCTACTGTGCATCTCGTCTGTGCGATTGGAAGGGGATGGTGACATCAAGTCATGTAATTCCTGATCGACCACACTCTACAAATGTATCTTGTAGCATACCGAAAAGCTTGCTACTCTGAGTTTGTGCTCTAGATTGTGTAAGTACTGCTCCACACACGATCGTACATGTATTTTATATAAAATCCGCCGGAAAACCATCGTGTTACTTTAGATGGCTTTATTTACTTTGAACTATAATAATAATAATATAATAATATTAATATAGGGGTCTTATTCTTATGTCCGAAGACTTTTATAATAAGAACGTCTATACAACTTATAAAGTTATACAGAATAGTAGCGATAATAAACTTTATCATTGTCTATAGTCTATCTAATAGACAAGTATAACTAAAAAAGCATAAAAAGCCCGACTCCGAACAAACAAAATGGTCTTATATTACATTAAACATACGTAATACGTATACAAAGATATATAATTATATATATTTCAACTCGTCTCGTTAAGACCTTTCATTTGATACCCATGTTGATTTTTCGGGATCTTAAAAAAATACAAAATGGCGGCTGGCGGACACCATATTATTTTCTTAGAAATATATTATAGCCTATGTCACTCCCACAGCTAAGACAAATACAACGACACATTATACGCCGTATAAGTCACAGTCCATTATTACGCCATTTAGGCTGTAGGTCGTGCCAAAGAAATAGACATACATACATATGTACTTACTTACTTAAATACTCGCGAAAAACATAACCCTCCGCCAGGGATTCGGGCAAAAGAAAGAAATAGGTAAGTACTTCAATATAATTTATAAAGGTAAATACAATTTCAGTATTTATTGTACCGTTCCAACTATTGAAATGGAAAATCTGTGTTCAGAAAGCTTATTTATGTTTCTATATCGAGGTAAGGTGGACGACTGGAAGCCCGATAAAATTACCGATAAGGTCACAAGGGCTGAATAAAAAGAGATCTTTGAATAAACACTGTAACGGTACCTGGCAACTCCAAGGGCTGTTTTTTACGGATATAGGCGTATTAACTTGAGGTCCCTAACTGGTGGCCTTTTGCATAAGCTCAGAGTCACACTACGAGCTATGGAGAGAGTTATGCTTGGAGTTAATTTGCGCGACAGAATCCGTAATGAGGAGATTCGCCAAAGAACCAAGGTCACCGACATAGCTCTTAAAATCTGCAAGTTGAAGTGGCAATGGGTAGGCCACATCGCTCGGTGAACCGATAACCGTTGGGGAAGAAAGGTTCTCGAGTGGCGACCACGAACCGGAATACGCAGCGTAGGTAGGCCTCCCACTAGGTGGACAGACGACATAGTGCGCGTCGCAGGTGGATGCAAATAGCCAATTGTCGGTCATTGTGGCGTTCGAAGGGGGAGACCTATGTTCAGCAGTGGACGTCTTCCGGCTGGTGATGAACCTGAGGTTACGAATCATTTTTCGTGTATATTTTGTAAGGCAACAAAATATACTAGAAGGCAGCGTATAAAAACAGCATTCGTAATTAATATATTTATTCTACTTACTTGGTGACAAGCAATTTATTAAGTCTCTTGAGCCCTTCTTTCTTCACAGTCGGGTAAAAACTAGGCAAAGCCTGCACTATGGACAACGAGAAAATTGGTACGTTCGAATACATTAGCACTCAGATACATGACGAATAAGATACTATGTACTAAAATGTTTGTTTTTGATAGAAATCAAAAGTAGGTGCAATAAGTGCTGTCAATTTAATATGGCATTTACCTTAACAATCCACAGGATACATTTTGGAGAGTGTGCGCAGGAACTAAATGAGTTGATTCCACCATACCGTCTACCGTTAGACGACGAGACGCTCGGCTCGTACACATCCTTACGTGGTGAACGTGCATTTAGTCCGGACTGAACGATTTGTTTCTTCATTTATAACACATTCCAAGCTAAAGACTGGGCCAGTTGGCCTGCGTCGGTTTCTGCACCTGATTATATTATCTTCAAGGCTAGAGGGGATTGGCTTCTAATAAGTAAGTGTATTTTAGCATTCCCGATTGCGTCGTCTCGTGGGACAGTCACGCTCTGGCGAGTAAAAAACAGAGAATAAAAATCCATATGGATACTAAAAGCAATATTGAACAGACTCGTTCAACACGTTACATAAACCCAGTGCAGCTCCGTAGCATACTGCATTGTTCGTGTAATAAATCCACAAATCCGGTGAGGCTTTACTATAAAATGCTTCTTACCGAGCTTTTACCGGAATTCAAACGGTTTTTGCCCGAATTCCCCAGACGGAGGGTTATGTTTTTCGGGAGTATGTGTGTATGTATGTATGTCTATTTCTTTGGCACGGCCTACAGCCTGACCGGCGTGATGGACTGTGACTTATAATATGTCGTTAGATTCTGTGAGTAACATAGGCTATATACATACAATTTTAAAAAAAAAACAGCCGCCATTTTGTATTTTTTTAGTTCCAAAAACATCAATAGGGTTATCAAATGAATGGTCTTAACGAGGCGAGTATAAATATAGTATATATGTATCCGGTATTTGGGATATAAAAACAAACAAACGTAAGATGCAATGTAGACGCTTTAATCACCAGCACAAAACTCATAAAAACATAAGAGGGTACTTATATAGGCACAGGCATCTATATCATACAGCCTACATACCTTACACCCCTCCCTCACTATTCTAAATATAATTTAATCTACTACTTATAATTAGGTGGATTAGCCAACCTGGTACTCCTAATCGGATAACGGCGGCGCATCGGTGAGGACCTTTGGGGCGTTGAATTTTCAACATTATAGTTCCGACCTGACTCACTGCTGTGCAAGTCATTATCCACGGATCCAGGAGACCCAGCATCTAGGAACTCATCATCTGAGGTTGTTCCTCTTTCCTTCTGCCTTTTCCAATTCATTGGGAAAAATTAAATCCCTTGCCACACGGTAGGTGTCTTCCACGAATGCAGTCAACAACATTGCACGTCTTCTTACTCCAGATTTATCATTTTCATTGGAGATTCCATTCGCCGTACAAAATTGAACAAATCGACTATGAAAAATACTCCATTCCTGCACCCGATGATCAAATGTAAGACTCCCGCCAAACAATGCACCCATGCTGACAAATTTTGTTTGTTCATCGACCATTACTTTACTTATTTATTATTTAGCACAACTTATGCTTATCACAATAAATATACGCGTGAATCGAAAATTCGTCGCCAAATATCCGGTATTTGGGATATAAAAACAAACAAACGTAAGATGCAATGTAGACGTTTTAATCACCAGCACAAAACTCATAAAAACATAAGAGGGTACTTATATAGGCACAGGCATCTATATCATACAGCCTACATACCTTACAATATGTTTACGTATTATGTATAGGTATATAATGTAATATAGGACCATTTTGTTTGTTCGCAGCCGGGCTTGTTATGCTTATATAATTTATACTTGATAATCGACTGCTCCTCATTCGATATTGCATTCACCCTTCTGGGGCAGAAGGGTAAAAACTGTTTGGTTGGTGAACGGTTATGTTTTTTGTGTGTACATATACCTGTAGCCTCCGTGGCGCAGTGAAAAATGGCTTGCTTTGGGGGGGTTGCTGGTTCAAATTCCGAGGGGCGCAACCAATTTGTGTAGTGTTTCCTAGCCAGTAAGGCTAAGGCAGAAGGGCTAGGACAATATATGTAGGCCAATCACCTGATTATCCGGAAAGTAAGATGATTCATGCGCCTAATCGCTTCCCCGTCTCATAGAATTGTGAAAGGATGAGAGAGTGCCCTTGTGCCTTTGCAAGCAATTGCGTAATATAATATCTCCCGCGTAGATGGCTGATCTTGTGAAAGATTGGCCGCTGTGGTCGCATCGGCCAGGACTAATTGTATTTTAACTCTTTCAGTTTGATAGCTTGACATGTTACCATAAGTTAAAATCCAGCAACTTGTTACATTTGTCCTTATTGTGGGCGTGGGTGTAAAAGCTAAATTGTATACCTAACAGAAATCTAAATTTATTTAATTATTCCGTGTATAACGAAAAATTTTAAATTTAAGCAAAATAATCCCGTTAATTACCACAAACAAACAAAATGTCTTAGCGAGTCAATTTTTTTTTGTCAGGTTTATAGGCTTTTATAGGAGAGGCCATAGTCATCGTTTGTCCGTGGTACCACCGGTAGTAGAAATTTTTTTTGTCCGTGGTACCACTGGAGTACTACGGACAACTCCGTGGTACCACTAGAGATAAATTTATTGTAGCAGGTTATGGGCTTAGCTAGCAGTGGAAGTTTGGGTATAAGAAATAAAAAAATATAATAGAAATAAAAGTAAATGGTATATTGTAAAAACAGCGAAGGCAGACAAGACACGATGATAATTTTGTAAAAACACAGTAACCGTTACTAGGGTTACGTACCTATTTCAAACTGGTTCTCTATATGCCAGGTACATATTTAATATAACGAGTATCTATTATACTCAACATTTATTACAGTCCAGTTTCTATACTTCTGCATCTTGAAAAGGTATAATTGCAATCGCACTTGACAGGTGGTAGATTGGAAAAGTTGGGATAGTAAAAATTTAAAAAGAACTGCGACAAAATCCGTAGTAATAGCTTCATTTCACTAAACGTATTCGCGTGAATAAAAGTAAAAGGAAATGTTTAACTGAAATAAAAACGTTATTAAACACCTATACCAGATAATCGAGGCTACGCTAAATTTTTTTAAGCATTCGAATTCAGTTTACTATCAATAGCGTTTAGAGGCGTCTCTTCATTTGAATTTATAGTGGTTTCTCACATTCCGGAGCCATTATAAAAGAATACGAAAATACGACGCGATTATCTCCAGATGTTTTGGAAAATACTTAGATTCTCAATGAGCTTCTAATTAGCTTTGATGGTATTTATGGCCTATTCCCAGTAGTTCTACATTTTGTTCTATATGTATGACTACTAAGAAAATTTAGACCCGCCCCCCCCCCCAAGGCTTCGCCACCGAGCAACAGCTGGCCACCTCAGAGTGGAGATATTACCCGGTGCCCAGTGTACAACGTCCCAAGCCCATTGTCCTTCCTCTGGACGTATTCTCTGGAATTACAATGGACCGGGCACTCGAGGAGGTGGTGCCAGTACCCCGGCATGTACGGACCTAAGGTAAGAAATGGTAAGGGTAACTTGATATCACAAAAGAGATGAAGTCTCTTTGTGCCCTCTGGTGTCCTAGTACTTCTGGTATAATATTTTTCTTATATCTGATAAGAATGAATTGGAAAAAAAAGCAAACACTTAAAATATCAAATTTTTGAAGGAAAAAATATACTCACATTCACACTCACTAATAAAGTTTATGTAATATTTTTTGCAGTACGTCATCGTGTAGAACTACTAGGAATGAAAAAATAATATTTAATGCATTCTTACTAGTTCTACATGACTGTAGAACTAAATGTAGAACTACTGGGAATAGGCCGTATTTATACTCTGAAACGAGTTCCTATTAATATACTAATATTAACTTCAATGGTCACACTGGATTTTTTTTTCTCCGCTTTTATACTACCAAGGTGGCAAGTAAGCGTGCGGCCCGCCTGATGGTAAGCAGTCACCGCAGTCTATAGACGATAGCAACACCAGACGAATCACAAGCGTGTTGATTATATATTAAGTCTTTTCTGTCCAGTAATTTCACCAGCTACAGTGCCCTTTACAATGGATCACAACAGTGTGTACACACTTCATCTTGGCGGCAGAAAATCTGACACTGCGATGGTACCAACCTGGACGGTTCCTTGCACATGGAACTTACCACCTAGTACCTTAAACTGTATCTTCTCTTTTGGTATATAATAAATAATATTATTTGTATTGTATTAACTAGGTGGTAGTCGGGTTTCCCTTGGGGTGTCCGGGTTAGAATAGTAAAACCCTCACCCACCGTCCCCGTGAGCTCCGTGTCCGGTTCCCAGAGGGCTACAATGCGCCCCCCGGCGGCGGGCTCAAAGGCAAGGCACTGAGGGCCTCCTGGTGCAGATCCCACCGGAGAGCCCGGGTGTCCCTCATGTGCCGATACAACAGCCGCGGGGGTTTTAGTGGGTAAGAATCCCACATATCCAGGGCGCCCGGGGGCCTATGGAAAGTCTTAAAAAATTATGGATTATGGCAAAGAAGGGTCCCGACCCTATTTACCTATCCATATTTTTTTCCCTTCTAAGGGGAAGGCTTCTGATCAGCACTGGACATCTTTCGACTGCTGATGAGACTGGTAATCACTTTTCCAAGGGGCTCTCTAGGTGTTTACTACCGCAGTGTCAGTTATTCAACCGCAAAGCAGCACTGTGTAAATACTGGGACCGAGCCGGGGATTAACAGTGTCCTTCACGGTATCTAGAGAAATAATGTAATAATAATATCTTGGGACAATCCACACATGGTCATCTGATCCCAAACTAGGCAGAGCCTGTACTATGGAAACCAGACAACTGATACTAATACTTATGTATTTTTTTTTGTTGTAAATACATACTTATATAGATAAATAACACCCAGATACTTGGTGGGAATCGAACCCACCCATCGGTTAGCGGACAGGGTCTCTAACCACTAGACCAACGGGCCCGTCAAGAAATAAATGGGTTCAAAATACTAATGTTATATTATAAGTGACGAGCGGCAGTACAATACACCTATCCCTAAGCAGGATACCGCTTACTATCAAGTAAACATCATTTTTGTTCTTTCACGAAGTTTCATAAATATATTATTCAAGAACGGAACATATGGTGATCTAAATGTACTCATATTCAGAGTACATACACATGTGCACAGTTGCACTTAACTCGTCTTGTGTTTGTAAAGACAAAAAGACTGTCTAAAGTGGCCAGCTTGCAGTCGTGAATAAATGTAGGAATCCGAATTATGTGCACACAACACACCGCTCGAAATATGGTCCGTTATGAAAGTCTGGGAATAATGTGAAATGGCCGACGACTTTCGGGATATTGTTGTACGCTAAAGGCGCATTTACATAGTAAGACGGCAGCCGGCGCGGCGCTGACTCGCTATCACCTATTGGCGCGAAGTCTTGTTTGTAGTCAGTCGGCATAGGTTTTTGTAAACTACTATAGCTCCGAGCTATAGTAGTTTACAAAAACCTATGCCTGCACTGAAAGCAGGCAAAAATATCTGCGAGTTGTTTATGCTTTATGCTATTTGTTCGTGTTCCAGCACAAATATCCTTAAATTAACCAATATTACCAACATAACAATTTACATTAAAAAAAAATAACGTTAATTCACGTCCAAACTAAGATTTTTTAAAATTAAGACTGTTTAGAGAAATCCTAGGGTAGGCAAAGTATTTTTGTCAGTATGGAGACGCTGAATAAACTTATTAATGTTCTCAAATGCAAATTAATATGTCTATCGTATTTGCTTGCATATGGATATTTGAAATGGTATAATAACATACTTAAAATAGGTGAAACAAGCCGAATACATTTTTTTGCCTACCCTCTGTGCACGCCACTGATAGCTCGTATATAACCGAATAAGAATAGCACCCGCCCATCTCCTCCCTTTGGTAGTCGTAAGAGGCGACTAAGAAAAACTAGAAGACGGGCAGCAGCGTCTTTCTATTGGATTACCTACCCATACCAACTATACTGCGATCCCCAAGACTCCTGCCAAGCGTGGGGATTATGGCAACCACTTCCTTTTAAGGGAGAGGCTTTTGTTCGACAGTGAACGTCTTTCCGCTGTTGATGGATCAATCAAGAGTTGGTAAGCCGGAACGTAAAGCAAAATACTTAAGTAGTTTAGTTGAGACAGTCATCCTGTCCCATGAAAACGTGGGTGTCTTCTTGGCTAGAGTAAATAGGCCTTAAAAAGCTAGTGCAATTTACCAAATTTTACCACAGACTACTAGTTTATTTATTCGGTGAACCTATTGCACCTATATTTCTATCAGTGGGATTACATTTATTTATTTATTATTTATGCACAAAAACAGTACATAGGCGCACTTAATGCCAGAGGCATTCTCTACCAATGTACCTTAGGGTGATGCAGAGACAAATAAATTTAAGTATGGCATTTAAGTGCTAGTTTATAGTAAGTAAGAAAAAAATGCCGATAAGATCTTGGAGAGGTCAGTGGAAGATATTTTGTACACTACTTCGCCAGCCTCTAATAGTTTCTATTGTGTAGTGGTGTCGGTGATACTCAGCATTGGCGGATCATCGCCGGCTGCCTTATAGCATTAAACTAAGCCGGCTGCAGCTGCAGACATTCGCAGATCGGCGCTGGCAGCCATCTCCCTATCTAATCGCGCCCTAAGTAGCGCAAGCTCAGGCTCAGGTAACCGCCCATTTGTTGCAGGTGAAGCACATTGAAAACTTTTCATATTTAGAACATCATTTTAAACTTCCTACATAATATGGGATATTAGGTAACGTAAATTGTTTACGGACAATGATAAATATTCGAGAACGCCGGTAAAGGATGGTATTAGATTGATATAATAAATAGAAAATGTTACTATTCTATCAATTATTTACTATAATGCTGCCTTGTAGTTTTTTTAAATTTCATTTTGTATTTCAAAAATTAACACAGATGCAGGTTATGTATACCTATTTATTTGGCGAAACAACATATAAAGTAACTTAGGTATATAAATAAGTAAGGGGCACTTTCCTTGGTCAACATAAATACACGTGTTATTTCGGAAGTCCCATGTGACACTACATTGGCTACACTTAATACACTAGGTAAATAAATAACACATTTCCCATCCTTAACCCACTTGGCCACAGTAAATAATTCTGTTATCACCATGTGACCAGTATTTGGGGCGGAAATTAAGCGATATGTCCTTCGTTTTAGGACCTTTATGTAGGCTACTTCAGTTCAATAATTTAGTTCAACCCAATAGCTGGTTGAAAACGGGTGGCAATAGATTTTGTTGAGAACGGTTATTTTTTTATTGCTTCTTTTTTTTTATTATATTTACGTACCTTGTTTTTTTTTGCGATGGTTGGAATCCTCATAGGATACACCGCGCACGACGCCTACCATGCGCGGGTTATGTCGGACTCTTACCGACTAAACAACCATCGGGCCTTCCAGCACCTCCGCTATAGTGGCGGGCCCCGGGAACGTACGTTGTACTACATCCGGTTCTCGCCAGCGGCCGTTCAGCTTGCGCCAAACCCACAACGCCTGCCAAGCCGGAGCCTTTGCAGGCTTTCCCCCCCGGTGTCACGTGCGGTGCCCACCAGTCCACTCTGCTCAACAGAGAAGTACCAGGGGCGACCACAGTGACAACACACCCTGAAGTCTTTCGGCCCTACCCCCCCCCCCCCCCCCCCCCCCCAATTGCGCCGAGCTACCGGGTCCCATACCCCAGGTACTGCCGTCTGCCGGGACCCATACCCCGACAGCACGGTTGCTGCGGTGCCCCCGCCCTAAGTCCTTTCGGCCCGACTGCACCACCACCGCGCTCAACCGACGTGCGTATCCATCGGGAACAGCGGCATCGGCGCCCCTGCCCTACGTGGCCTTTCGGCCCTATACCCTCCCGCGCCTCGCTGCGGCTCAACCGGTACCCCCGTACCGGGAACAGCAGTTTGGCGCCCCCACCTAAGGCTTTGCCACCGAGCATCAGCTGTCCACCCCGAAGAGTGGAGAGATATTACCCGGTGCCCAGGGTACACCGTCCCAAGCCCATTGTCCTTCCTCCGTACGAATCCTCGGGAATTACAATGGGCCGGGCACTCGAGGAGGTGATGCCAGTACCCCAAATTATATTTATAGGTATACCTAGCTTAGGTTCACTAGGTTGGCTCTCATGTGCCGATGCGACAGCCGCGAGGGTTTTTGTGGGTAAGAACCCACCTGGTCCCACCCACCAATACCCTGGTCGAGCACTACACCTCACGTGGACTATTTGAAGGCTTCCCCGCGAAAAAAAAGGTAGTGATTTTGGTTGGTGCTGTGCAGATAATTTTGTTACACGTCGAGATCTTGCGAAGAGATACAAGAATTTATGAAACGATTAAGTGACAGACAGACAGTCGATAGATAAATCGAAGCGTAAGGCTCGTAGCTCAGTACTATGTACGTTTCTCTAAAGAGAAATAAAAAGATTATTCTTTATTATAAATATTGGAAAGAAAGCAAGCGGAACACTATGTTTTGTAATGAATGACCTTCGTCAGTACGTCTGTCAAAAAGTATCCGTCGTCCAAATTTGACTTCAAAAATTATAATCGAACGTAGAAACGCGATCACGAAATGTGGCTAATCATGGCACAAAAAGGTACATTAAAAATAGCTCCAAGGAGTGCCCTAAATCGGTTCCCTCCCAATGAGGCTTATGTCGGTGAGAAAAATCTTTGTGGTTACCAAACAATGTTAATTAAGTCGTTTTGTAAGCTTCGGTTGAAGACCATGACGAGGCATTTACGTCGAGCTGTTCTTGTTTTTCTCTTATTCAATCTATGCAAGTGCTTTATGTACATAGGATACTTATTAAGACTTTTTGGTATTGTTATTATTAGCGATTTGCAGATGCAGCGATGCAAAATCCCCTTTTGACGACTCGTCGCGTTTGAACGCTTTGAAATCTCACATTCTAGCGATTCCTGCCATTACACATCGCATGTTGGTGACTCACTGTATAATTAAGTTATTAAGTAGTTAGTTAATTAAGCTTTTACTGAAAAGCCACTTTAAATAAGTCCTTTTGATTGGAATGGCTTCTTTTATTAGTTTATATTAGTTTTATAGAAGCCTATATAATTTAATATTTCTAAAGGTTTCTTGAGGGCGATACCTTAGACATGTTTGAATACATCAATAAATGTGTCCATACATATCATGTGAAATGGTGTGTTTGTTGGTAATAAAATGGTTTTATCCACAAATATTAAATGTCTGACAGTCAGACATTGTCTGAAGTTAAATGCACGATTCTCCTTAATCGGCGAGGTCTCGATACGATATAATAATGTATTATAATTTGTGTAACTATAAGAAAACAAAGGAGGCATTAAAAATAGATGTCGGCATTAATTTCATTTTTATTACGCAAATGAGTTTCTTAAAGCGTTGAAATGATACTAATTTTACGAATAATTTTTTATATTAATTTCCCAACGTTTAATAAAACTAAGCATCGTTTCACAACGTCGGGAAAATAAAATAAGCCGTCATGTAATCCTGAAAATTAGTTCCGTTTCAATATGACTGTTATATTCGTGTAAATATCGGAAGCTAATATTGACTTACGGGTTTACTACCAGCATTATTCTTGGTTTTTCAACATAATATTGAACACCAAGAATAATCCTGAGTTAACCCGTAAGTCATAATAATATTGTAAATCGCCATGAAAGTTTAAAACAGTATTACAATTATAAACTCGTACTATACTGGGTGTCCAGGAAAGGGTATATCAAACCAAAAGTTATGGTATGGTTTGTTTTTTAACCCGTTTTTATAATTTTTTTGGGATCTAAAGATCCCAAAAAAATTATAAAAAACGGCAAAAATCAATTTTTAAATTACGGATAATAATTATATAAATCGTTTTTAAACTGTTTTTAAGCAACCCTGTGTCATCCCTACTACTAATGTGCCACTGTTTTTTTGTTGATTGCGTACCTGCCTTAATAATTAATAAGAAATTCATCCATTTTCGTTTAAATAACGAACAAAATATCGGGTTCACTGCATCAAGACTGTTGACTTTTTTCATAATTTTATTTCACAAATTTATTACTTGTGGGTTACACATTGCGACATTACCGGCTTGATACACCATTTCTGCGACACCTGTACATTATACTCTGTTTTTCTGTACAAGATCCATAATGGAACAATGAATCTCGTATGAACTCAAGCGTGATGGCTGCCCGGTGGCCAACCAAATAGGGCTAGTAGGGTCGAATATAACGCTCCTCGTTTGTAGGCGCCAGTACAATCGTTCCTGGGGTTTCTGAATCTCTAGCTGTGCTCGCTCGAAATCATTGGTAAGGGCTCCCACACATAACTGCGATGCGATGCGAAAAGAAACAAATGAATTTTCGATACAAGTTTCCTGCAACTTGTATCGAAAATTCATTTGTTCATCGCATCGCAGTTATGTGTGGGAGCCCTAAAGGTTGTCCACCACGTGGCAAGTGGTCGCCCTTTACCCTCTTTTAGTCCGGAATGGCTAACAAAACAAAACAATACAACACACGAAACAAAAAAATAATCCTCAAGAGTACTGGTCGTACATGATAACAGTACAATAATCGAGTCAACAAGACGCGATGCAGTATTGATAGACGGTAAATCGCGCGATTTCGAAACAGCGATAGAACGCAGCGAGTCATTAGGACTCTATAGTACAGAAAAATCGCTGATGCTAAAAGTAAGTATAGTGTTACAGCCCTCATAAAAAGAAGGATAGAATATACGTTTTACGACTTCGTTAAAAAAAGGTTACAAGCAAAACCTCGTTTCGTAGCTAGCTACACGTGCCATTACTCTGATAAATGGACATATGGATATGAAGTACGGCTGCTTTAACATTTTTTGCCACGAACCAGTGAAAAATGTTCGTGTAATCCGTTACGTAAGCGGTGGCAGAGGGAAATTGAAGAATGTATGTATATTGCTACGTATGTGTACTAGATAAGAGAAAATATTGGCTCTTCTCGTACAAATAGTACCGACCTGCAATAATACGTATTACTGTAGAGAATGTTTATTAAGGCGTTATGGAAAGTCATATTGTATCATCATCATCATCAGCCATAATCCCCACTCTTAGCAGGCGTCTTCGGGAGTATATTATGTGGTAGGTAATCCGAAAAAAGGCGCTGCTGCCTGTCTTCTTGATTTCCTTTAGTTGCCTCTTACACTCAACGGGAGGAGATGGGAAGGCACTATTCTTACCCGGACACCGATATACTTTACCAATTTATATGAGGTTATTTGAACATATCCCGCAAAGCTATTTTCTCTAAAGTGATTGCTCAAAAGGCACGTTACGTTTATTCAATAGAGCACGAACTCTATCTTGTTCGATATTTGTCACTCACCCAATAATCTGGGGTTTCAAGGTGACAACAGTGTTCGTGGAGGGATGTAGTGTAAATTTACTTCGAATTGTGGCTTTGGTGGGTATCTTGCGTAAGCTCTTGCGGTTGTTTTTGTGAGAAACTCTATAATTGGTTCGTAAGGAAACGTCGTTTAATAACACGAGACATGATAAATACTCACAGTAAATTTTGTTATGTAGTAACTTTTCCTATCAAATAACTAAGGTGCTTAATATATTTGATTTTAATTGGTTCCACGATATTGGTCAAGTTTTATATTATTCAAATCGAGAATTCGTCAAATTAGTAGTTCGTCAAATCAAATCATCAAATTTGACTAATTCCTGATTTGACTAATATAAAACTTGACCAATATCGTGTTATCCATATTAATTAGATATTAATAAATACCTAGCAGAGTTGCCAAAGTTGTATTCTCATCATCACACGTATACATAGATACTTCTTCACATGCCTATATCATAGTATTCTAAAAACTGATAAGTTCTTCTAAATTTATACGTAGGGCAGTAGGTATGTATTCCATTCAGGTCTAGATTAGGTTAGGTACACGTCTAGTAAGTCAATATCATTAATATTAAGTAAGGAATTTTGGACTTATGAAAACTGCATTATTAATAAATTAATATGCCGTTTTCAATATTCCCTTGTGCAAGGGGTTGTCCAGGGGTACCACCACAGTAGGGCCGAAAGGCCACGTAGGGCGGGGGCGCTACCGCTGTTCCCGATTAGGACACGTCGGTTGAGCGCGGTGGTGGTGCAGGGTGGGTGTCGGGCCAAAAGGCCTTAGGGCGGGGGCACCGTGGCAGCTCCTCTGCCGGGGTATGGGCGCCGTGTGAGGAGGCAGCTTGGCGGATTACTTTAACATAATTTTTTGGTAATTTTGCCCCCTTTAAGTTACTTCCATACTTGATTAGATATTTTTGCTGTAAATATTCAAATTACAATTTATAAAAACAAGAATTAAAGCGTAAATCTATTTCAAAATATAAAAAACATCGCGTAATACAAACCTTTTATTAAATGATTTTTGTTGATTACCGAGCTCGGAAGTATTTTAAGATGCATCTTGTAATATTCGTAATTCCAGAGCGAAAAGATTAAGAGAAGTTCGTTTGTTTACACACTTCTTCTTTGCGGTGTAATATCTGGTACTGCGGTGGCTTTTAACTAGACTATCTATTACACCTACCATCGAAACAGAGTAATAAAAAGTTTTTCCAATAAAATACCAATTTTTTCACTTGTCAGCAACATTTTACGAGCTATTCTTCCGCACCGTTGATCATGCTTTTATAGGAGGGTGTTGTCGCACCCTCGTATCTGGGTGCATTACATCTACGTCATGATCATTATGATATAGAACGATTTTTATAGGGTCACGTATCTATCTTCGTATCTTCATCTGGCTCTCGTGTGTGTTATGTTCCAATTATCAATTTGATAGCAGTGTCGTAATGACTGTGAGGATATCAGTATGACACTGTACGAGTACATCAAAATCAAAATCTTTACCTAAACAAGGCTAGATGACTAAAAAAATCTATTTATTTAAGTTCTTTAATTCTTTATTGTACACACACAAGAAACAAATTAAATTTACATTATTGTTAAAACTATGTACACATACATAGTACATAAGTATTTCTTCTTTTGTCAATTAAACAAAAAAAATGTCAAAGATGCAGTGCGTTGAAATTCCGCGTCACTTCACGCCTGTATACAACTTTTACTTAGGCGTGACGTCAGGAGCCCTCACTCCCAAACTTTGACGCTCTATATCTTTGTCAATATCTATTGATTTGAAATTAAACTACTTTTACGGATTTTATCGCGGTTTATTTATTGATTTTACTATCCCGACGTTTCGAATGCTTTGCAGCACCCATGGTCACGGGAGGACTGAGATGTTGAACGTCCTTATGTCACAATTATGCCGGTGTACCCTCAGGTCTTCTTAGTTATTATTGTTGGTCCGATCTACGCAGTAAGAGCTTACAGTATCTTGAGGCCGTGCAGTGTTTTGATTGATATTGGGTTTAATTATATTTATGACAGGATCCCAAGCCGGTGGTAACACCCAACCATTTTCTCTATTGAAATTAGGATGTTTTTTGATTTCAATAGCCTCACGAATCATCCTAGGCAGGAATCGGTGTTCTTTTGCGAGGATTTGTGGTTTATCAAATCTAATATAATGGTGGGTGCGATCCTGAACGTGTTCACATACTGCAGACTTCATACAGCGTCGGTGTTTCACATCAGCTATGTGTTCTTTAACGCGAGTTTTTATTGCACGCTTTGTTTGCCCAATGTAGGAGAGCCCACAGTCACAATCGAGTTTATAAACCCGACCGTTTAACTCGCGTATCGCCTGCGCGGTAAGAAGGGAGCGAGGGGAGATGTTAGCGGATGGGTGAAAGGGGTGCGCGGAGCAGAGAGCTTACGTCAAGTGCGGCAGTGCGCTGGCTGTGCTCGCAGCGCGCGGTTGGTGTTTTTGTTACGGACGCTTGAAGATAAACGCACAATGTATACGACTGCCAAGATAAATCTCAAGATGAATCGCTCTTCCAGTTTTAACAAGCAAGCTAAACAAATAGCATACAATGTATATTCCTTTTTTAAAGCCAGAAAACAAGATCATAATTCTACAGAGTATCTTGAAGACGTAAACCTAAACAAACTTGTTGCTAAAGCTACAGGACTTTCGGTGACTACCATATGTAAAATAATAAAAGAAGGAAATGAACTGAAAGATGAACAAAATAATGTAAATTTTAAATCACCAAAAAAAATTAAACAAATCCGAAAGAAAAAAAATGAAGTTGACAGTTTTACAGAGGGCGTTGTTAGAAGAAAAATAACTCAATTTTATACGGTTTATAAGAAGGTTCCTACATTAAAAATTTTGAATGCGAAACTCAGAGAACAAGGAATTTTAAATTGTGGCCGAGAATTCTTGAGAACATTGATTCATAAACTTGGCTTTCGATTTAAGAAATGTCAATCAAAAAGAAAATTACTGATTGAACAACCAAACATCGTATCGTGGCGGTGGTGTTATCTTAATGCGATAAAGAAGCACAGAAGAGATCAAAGAAACATTGTTTACCTCGATGAAACATATGTCAATTCGTCATTAAATGTACCGGCGTGTTGGCAATCCAATGAAGAACGAGGGGTGCTGTCGCATATTGGCAAAGGGCCACGTTTAATTATTGTACATGCTGGTGGACAAGCCGGATTTATCGATGGAGCTCTTTTAATTTTTAAATCCAAAAGCAAAACCGGAGATTATCATAGCGATATGAATTTTGTAAACTTCAGCAAATGGACTAAAGAAAAGCTATTGCCAAATTTACCGCCAAGCTCAGTTATTGTTATGGATAATGCCGCATACCACTCGGTACAAGAGGACAAAAAGCCTACAATGACATCCACAAAAGCCACCATGCAAACCTGGCTGCAAAGACACAATGTTGAATTTGATACGTCTCTAAGAAAATGTGATTTATTGAATTTAATCAAACAACACGCGACAGAAAATATTTACAAAATAGATGAAATTTTAAAGGCGGCAGGTCATGAAGTCTTACGACTGCCTCCATATCACCCAGACCTGAACCCAATCGAATTGGTTTGGGGGGATATCAAAGGACAGCTCGCAAAAATTGAAATTGATTCTAATTTAGACAAAAAGAAAAATACACTGGAACAGTTATTTGCCGAATTCTCTGTAGAAAAATGGGTTAACTGCGATAAACATGTACAAACTATTGAAGATGAATATTGTCTGCACGATCGCATCGTTGATGAAGAGATGGACCGATTTATTATTAATTTGCAAGATTCTGACTCCTCAAGCTACACAGACAGTGATGATGATTCAAGCGATATGAATATTAGTGACGAATAGTCCTATAAAATTTTTATCTGTGGTTAAATATTTTTCTTTTTTTTTTTTTGTATGAGTAGTACTGTTGGCCGCAGATGGCCATTACAGCTTCACCGGACAAGAAATATTTCTTAAACGGAGTTAATTATTGTTTTATGATTTTGTACCTATGAAGCTATTATAAAATATTTGTAAAACTTAAAAATAAATAAACAAAGATACTTATTATTTTATTATTTACCAACAATGTCTATCTCGAGATAAATCTTTGGATTATTGACTCCGTGTGTAGCGTTACCCGCCCCCGCTCCCTTCTTACCGCGCAGGCGATACGCGAGTTAAACGATCGGTCGTTTAATTTCAATGTAATATTCGCGTAAGTAAAAGACAACATTATCTATTTATTTGTTAAATAAAAAAAATACGTGTCCAATATTTTTTATAATCTAACTGACGGACTAATTAAAATTATTATTTTTTTACCCAGTCGTTATCCCCATTACTAGGTGGTAGGTTTCTTGTGCAAGGACCCGTCCAGGTAGGTACCACCACAATGCCCTACACGTCCATCGCTTACGGCAGCGACTCCGAGGAGGTCGGCGGCAGGGTTGCGACCCCCGTCTTCGGCTTCGGACCAGTTATACCATTGAATTATACCATTAATGGTACAAATGGTACTAAGTTGTCCCATTTATACCTGTAATGGTATAGGTGGTACTAGTTAATACCAGTTATACCATTAGACAATTATCAATGGTATAAATGGTGTTTTCTTGTCCCATCTATACACCTAATGGTTTAAGTGGGATAGATTGATACCCTTTATACCATTGGAATATACTCGTACCTTTACTGCAATAAAACTACTCACGCCCAATGTGGGATAAGCCTAAGTGGTTACCGTGCCGTATGGATAGGGCTGGGTTTATCACGGTTAATTGGAGGAAGGAAGTAGGGACACAGTATTGACACTTCGGCGAATCTCCACATTTCGGATTCTGTCGCGCAAAGAAACTCCGAGCATAGCTCTCTCCATGGCTCGTTGTGTGACTCTGAACTTCTCTAAAAGGCCAGCCGTTAGAGACCACGTCTCAGTACCATATGTCATCACTGGCAACACACACTGGTTAAAAACCTTCGTCTTCAGGCACTGCGGTATTTCGGACGAGAAGATATCGCGTAGTTTCCCGAACGCTGCCCATCCGAGTTGGATTCTTCGGGCGACCTCTTTGTCGAAGTTGGACCGACCTAACTGGATAGTTTGTCCTAGGTATACGTAGTGGTCAACAACTCCGAGTGTATCGTTCCCAACAACTACCGGTACGGGTGCAACATGGACATTAGACAATCTGTACACATGAATCAACAATTACTAAAAGATGTCGAAGAAAAAACTTACTTTTCATTGATAAAAAGTAATGTGGTACTCTGCAAGCAGAAACGTCGCGCGATTGCTGATGCAATTCTGTGGAACAGATGCAGACGCTGTTCCTTTCTTCTCTTGCACCCATCCCGATATTCCTTATAGTTTCGCTAATACGACGACTGTCACAACCGTACCGTGGCACAATCGTACCCAGTCTCCCCTACCTACTATAAGGTCAGTCATCAGTCGTGTTGTAAAGATTATAATAAATCAGCAAGGGATGCTTGTCCAGGTTGCGTCCGGAAAACATTATATTATTTCACAATACGATGAAACTCTTTTCGCGCGCCCCGAAACTGTATTTATCTGTAATCTGTAAAATAATTAACAGAGATTGGAATAGGTGAAGTATATTTACCTAAACTTCGAGGAAGGAAGTAACAAAGAGTGGATAATACCTGTTCTAAAATCACGGAATAATTATAATGATTTTTTTAGTTACTACTTTGTGTTACTTCCTTCCTCAAAGTTTGGGTAAATATACTCTACCTATTCCGATCTCTGATAATTAGGCATAGGTGAAGACTGAAGTCAAACTCAATAGCTAGATATAGTCCAAGCATTATAAATAAATTAGCAAATATCTCATCTTATCTTGTCATTTCAATTTCTATTTGCAAATTCCATCTAACAATGGTCTTAAATTCCATCTCGCTGTAGAGTGTACAGATAATTATTACCGGTCGTCCGCGATCCAGTAGACTGAACGGATCGCTAATATCTCAAATAATCTCAGTAGTAATTATTATATTATTTTACAAAAATGTACTGTTCAACTATTATCAATTAATTCAGTGACATGAAATAGCATGATAGAGCCTTTTCGAATGGAGTAACAGAATGTTCGCTGGGCGCACCGTAAGCTCAGCTTCGTCAGTCAGTCTGAAGAATAGCTAGTTACATACATAGAATTCCTGCCGACACAACATTAATTTAAGTTATATGTATGTGTGTGTATTTTTTGCAAATTCAACATTATCACACAGTTACCTCTGGTAAGTAGCTTATGTAAATAATTCCTGATTATTTTTACGCCAAAATTTTGTTTGAGGATTACAGAAATTTATTCCAGCAATTTGTATTTCATTTACGCAACATTTACGATAATCTGACATTTATACTTCAATATTTTCCGATTCATTTCATTGTATTACAGTAAATACATATAAGTAGGTACACTTTGGTTTGTTTGTACCTAAATTTTTAAAACAATTTAAAGATTTATAGGCCAACCTGTCCTGTGTAAATTGGTGGTGTTGTTTGGTTGCCTCCTCATGTAGGCCACCACTAAGCTGGCTTAGTGAGGCTTAGTGGACTTGTTTCGGAAACTGGTCGTGTTTCTACATTACAAAGTGTTTCACGATGTTTGTGTTACCTTCTTAATAATATCAAACATAGTATGTACATACATTAAGTACCTACTGACAAATTCTTGGACTTATATAATATAGTCACATACATAGACTGTTTACGCCTCCCTTTGAATCGCCAAAATTAACGGCAATAGGCTATTTACATCCACCAGCTACCAGTAGGCCTAGCACGACTTGCAATCTTGACGGACAGGTGTGAGGATGACGTCACTATGACGTATAATTTCACATTTTTGTATGGATAATTGACGTTTCGGTGTCGGAAACTACGTCATACTCCACACCGATCAGTCAAGATTGCAAGTTGTGCTAGGCCTGCTGCTAGCTCCTTCGGAGTCGTTGGACGCTCGGGGTGTGGGCCCTTTGAGCGTCCATTGAGTACGGCGGCGACTCCGAGGAGGACGGCGGCGGGGTTGCGACCCCCGTCCCCGTGAGCACTGAGAGAGCCCTGGGGTCCCCCCTCTCATGTGCCGATGCGACAGCCGCGGGGGTTTTAGTGGGTAAGAATCCCACATACCCCGGCGAGCCCCACAGCTCCCGGGGATCTTTAGAAGATTTCACCCGCAACAAAAAAAAAAACAAAATAAGGCCTGCTGGTAGCTGACCCGGACGAGTACCAAGTACGTTCCTGGGGCCCGTCGACACGCGGGTTGAGGACACCGTGGGGTTTTAGTCGGTAGCTGACACTCTGTCAGTAGTCCGACATAACCCGAACCACTACCCCCGTGGCGGTGCGGGTATCCGTAATTTCGAGGATTTCCCCACGTTAAAAAAAAGGCCTGCTGGTAGCTGGTGGAAGTAAATATACTTCCACCAGCTACCAGCAGGCCTTTTTTTTGATAGGCTATTGCCTATTGCCGTTCATTGTGGCGATTCAAAGGGAGGCGTATATTCAGCAGTGGCTGCTGATGATAATGGGTACCTTATTTCGTTTGTTGTTGATTGTCGATTTTATTACTCAATACTACATCTCTAGTATATTCGGTAGCAGGTATATAAAAATCACAGTTTTTAAATTTCATGTGTAATGTTGTGCAATACAAACAGTCCAACCAAAATATCAAGTAAACGATTCAAAATGAACGAAAATAATGAAATATTATTTAAATCTAATTAATTTATCGGAGTTGTCCGTAGTACACACTGGTACCACGGCCAAAAAAATGTCACAACAAAAAAAATGTCAGAACAATGCATCGATATAATATATAAACTAGATAAACATTCACTAACAAAATGACATCCAAAATGTGGTCGCGGAGGTTGCAAACTTATCTGTGCTGGTGGCGGAAACGTGAACTAACATTTCTATTATGTTAATTACGTGTAGTTTGACAGTTTCATATAGACAGTAGCGACACTCCTATCGGCAAAAATAAATTTGTCAGAATGTGGCTTGTAAAGAAATAGCGACACAATGGCGCTATTTCCCGCTACCACTGTTTGAACCGTGACACCAAATCTAGTTTATATATTATATCGATGCAACAATGTGACAACAAACGCCTTATTTAACTTATTATCATAAAAATTAAAAGTACAGAATCATTATCATTTAATTAAGTTACAAAATGATTCAAATACTTTTTTAATTCTTCAACAATAAAATTAATTATGTAGATCTTACAAGGTCCACAACATCAAATACAACACAAGAATCACAAAACAAAAGAATAATTTTTATAGTTGTTTAAAAGTAACTGAAAATTAGAAGCTCTTCAATGAACTAATTCAGTGAAAAAACTTTTTTAGTTGAAACTGATTATAGTAATTATGACTATTTGCTTATTCGAAATATGCCTCAGGAATAAATATAGTAGTTAAGGAAAATACCTCCAGGAAGTCTGTTTCATGTAGTGATGATTGCTGGAACTGGATTGGGGACTGGAACAGTTTGCCTGCGTCAGTTTTTCCGCCCGATTATAATGTGGGTGTTTTCAAAGCTAGAGTGAATAGGCTTTTAATAAGCCAGCGTGCTTTACCATCCTAGATTGCGTCACCGCTTTCCATCAGGAGGGACTGCAGTCAAGCACTGGCTTATAGTGAGTTAAAAGGTCGTGGGTTCCATTCCCACCAATTGTCTGGGTATTTTATCTATTTAAGAACGCATTTACAAAACAAAAATTAGTATCAGTTGTCTGGTTTCCATAGTACAGGATCTGCCTAGTTTGGGATCAGATGACCTTGTGTAAATTGTCCCAGAATATTATAGTTATAGATTACAGTGGATTCAATACTCACGTTTTCGTATAGATATTTTCATTTTTCACTGGGTGCTTTAGATAATAGAGTATTTAACCAAATAGCGATTGATGCATTATTTAATTTTTGATGTTATTCCCACAATAATATTATCCAATATATATGCGGTAACAGCTTAGTGGACGAGCGCTTGCCTTGGAAACAAGGTGCGCAGGTTCGAACCCTGGCTCGCACCTCTGATTAATTTAATTAATCATGTGCGAATAGTCTTTGTGCGATTGTTACTAGCTTTCGATGAAGGAAAACATCGTGAGGAAACCTTCTTGTCTGAGAAACTAACTAGCTTTCGAATGACGTGCGAAGTCCGCCAACCCGCACTTGGCCAGCGTGGTGGACTACGGCCTAAGCCCCCTCATCTTGAGGGGAGGCCCGTGCCCAGCAGTGGGACATAAACCAAGGCTGGTATTATTATTATCCCAAAACATATGAAAACATTACCCTCCTTCTAAGGCCAGTCAGGTAATTATTCAGAATTATTTGAAGCAAAGAATATAGGGATTAGATTCTCTGAACCGTGTATACTATACGCATACATCAACATTGTAAAAAAAACAGGTTCTAAAAGAAATGCAATTGTGAAAATACTGCGTTAGAATGCAAAATTAAATTGGAATGTAAATCAAGTCCGCCCGTTCTGTGTTCCCTCGATTCCCAATACACCTGATTACTGAAACGAACTTCACAGCAAGCAAACAGTACAAAACAAATATCTTTTAGTTTCCAATTCAGATGTAGCCAAATTTTTTGCATCCCTTCCTTTGGGATCCAATCGATAAGTTTCGGGATAGCAATTAGAGCTTTCCAACTCGTTGAAAAACTTTTCGCCCTTAACTTTATATTGGTGTTCAAAAATTTATGAGTTTTAAGTAAGTCTTTAATATTTCAGTTGGGTGTATGAAGTGTTGAATTTAATTATCTTCATTTTATGAAATTATATTAGGTACTAGCTGACCCACGCAGCTCCGCCCGCGCTGTGTTTACGTTAACTAAACTTTCAATAATATACATTCGCAGAGAATACAAAACCTCCTTTTTTAAAGTCGGTTAAAAACTTGGACCCACTTTGTACTTGCCCTCCGAAGCATGGAGAAGTTTAGTTCAAATGGCGTTAAACGGTCACCCATCTATTCAATGACCTTACCTAACGTTGCTTAACCTGATCGATTTCCAAACATTGTCAACAACTGTCTATGAGTGTTTTCTTACAAATATTTATTATAATTATAATGAAAAATTGTTAAAATCGGAGCAAGCGTATAACCAAGTACACATTTTGACTTTAGTCCTCTCTCCCAAGGGAACCGTGCCGAATGTCGGCATAATAAAATCTTTTAAAAAAAAAATTTTAACCGACTTCAATATCACTGAAAAGTATAAAATAATTTAAATATTATTGTAGTTCGTGTTAGCTTACCGGCTGTGTATATTTGGCACCAACTTCAATAATATTTAAATTATTTTATACTTTTCAGTGATATTGAAGTCGGTTCAATTTTATTTTTAAAAGATTTTATTTTAAACTTTTTAGTGATATTTTCATATATAAAGATTGAACCATCGAAAACCGTAAAATTATCTAGGTAGTTTATGATCACATTATCGTCTACATAGTTTTACATAATTCATGTTTCTTCAGAAAAAAATATCCGGTTGTAATGAAATTTGCATGGAATCATCACAGCAGTTTACTCTCTCGATTAAAAAAAGAATCATCGAAATCGGTTCATAATTGTCAGAGCAATGTAATAGAGAACATCAGTTTTATGGTTTTTAACCGGCTTCAAAAAAGGAGGAGGTTCTCAATTCGTCTGTATATATATTTTTTTACCCGATAAATTTCTCCACATCGTTCATGATCCTCCAGGAAGTTCTTATCCGGTTGTAATAAAATTCTTACAGATTTAATACAGTGGTTTCTTCTTTCGAATAAAAAAAGAATCATTGAAATTGGTAAATATTTGCCAGAGTTATGACCATTTTTGTCCTTAAAAAGCGACATAAAGTCATCTATATAGGCTTTCCTGCAGCTCTCACCATTCTTGTTTTTTCAGAAACTACTTATTACTAAGTAATATTTTTTTTATGGGACCCAATCAATGGATTGAAGAATGGATGGAAGAAATATTTTTTCAAATCGGTTCATAATTGACAGATATATGCGCGAACATACATAAAAAAAAATATATATACAGACTAATTGAGAACCTCCTCCTTTTTTGAAGTCGGTTAAAAAGTATCCTATGTCCTACCTCGGAGTATTAACTCAAATCATGCCAAGTTTCGTTTCAATCCATTCAGTAGTTTCGGCGTGATGCGCAGCCGAGATACAGACAGACAGACAGACAGACAAAAATAAAAAAAAAATACATTTTTGGCTTTAGTATCGGTTATAGAATGCCCTCCAAACATAATTTTCAAAATATCTTCAATGTACAGAATTGGACCTGTTACAGTTTTATTATAAGTAGGTATAGATGTAATAAATACAGAATCACAATTATTAATTAATTACAATACACACAATTATTAAAATACTTCTTACGGCTAGATGTTTGTAGGTTAAATTTATTTCTTCCCTTTTTGACTTTTGATACTAAAAAAGACTGTGTATTTCTATTATTGAAGAATATTATATTAAAAATTAAAGTATTTTTTTTCAGAATAAATCGACGGTATAAATAAGGCTTAAGTTATCACAATCAGAAACAATTTTCAGTTCTCCATTCAATTTTATCAAGGCTAACATCAAACCGTTTACCAAACACATACCGATGTTTATGATAGTATTTGTACAATCATAAACATAAATAATGAAATGCCAGATAATGGAACTGTTCTGTTACTTCGAAATTACTACCTCTATTATCAATAGCCAAAAGACGTCCACTGCTGAACAAAGACCTCCCCTTTCGAAGGGACCCCCTCGGTTGCCATAATCCCCTCGCTTGGCAGGCGTCTTGGGCATCGCAGTATATGTAGATGGTAGTTAGGTAATCCAATAAACAGTCGCTGTTGCCTATCTACATGTTTGCCTTAGTGCCTCTCACGGACACCCAGCGGGAGGAGATGAGAGAGTGCTATTACTAACTTACTCGGATACCCTAAGGGTAAAAAAATATGTAAGTTTTTAATGGAATATGACAATGTGTAGATTCTCCGTTGTTTTTAACCCCTGACCAAACGAGGGGTGCTATTATGTAGGTAAAAAAATATCATCTTCCTAAGCACGTGAAAAGGTTATTGTATTGAAATGAAACTAATTTTACGGATTATATCGCGGTTTATTCTTGATTTTAATTACCCGACGTTTCGAATACTTTACAGCATTCATAGTCACGGGCGGACTGAGGTGGTAGCTGTCCAAATGTCATAGTTGTCTTAGGGTACCCTCAGGTCTTCTATAATTATTATTGTTAGTCCGATCTACGCAGAAAGAGCTTACAGTGTCTTGAGGTCTTGCAGTGGAATACTTGTCTTTGGATTTGACTATGTTTATCACGGGATCCCATGCTGGTGGTAGCACCCAGCCATCTTCTCTATTGAAATTTGGATGCTTTTTAATTTCAATAGCCTCTCGAATCATCCTTGGTAGGTAGCGCTGTTCTTTTGCGAGGATTTGTGGTTTGTCAAATCTAATATAATGGCGGGTGCGATCCTGAACATGTTCACAGACTGCAGACTTTTATAGCGTCGATGTTTAACATCAGCTATATGTTCTTTTAAAATTAGTTTCATTTCAATGTGTAGTATTCGCGTAAATATCAGAAATCATTAAGGTTATTGTACTCGTAGTTTCGCTATCATATTACCTAAGTTAATTATGCCCCTATGTACTTCCACTTCTACTAAGGATTCTGTTAACGGAAAGTTTCTCACTCAGTGAAGCTTTCTGTTAAAACTCTATTCCATGTTCTACAACATTGTTGTGGCGCTTATTCAGACAGTTTAAATAGCGGTAAAGTTTTTGGCTTCCTTCCAAATTCTTGATTTTTAGTTACTTACTCAAGTTCCTTCTTTATTTTATTTTGGAATACTGAAAGAATAGTTTGTTAAAAGTTTTCCGAGTGTGTACCATGTTATCGTAAGATATTTTTTCATGAGCATTTTGTTAGCCTCCATGTTTGTTATATAAAACTTGCAGGTTTAGCTTAGCGTGTTTTTACTAGATGGAAGGTGTTTGCAAATGTTTATGGACCATATTCCCTCCCTCCTCGCGTCGATACCTCAATGCTGAGGGTCGTGACCTATTGTTACGGATGCGGATAACAGCTTACTTCGGACGATGGTTTTCCATTTATCACGATCCGAGGCATCATGGAACGATACATGGAATGGGGTTTCAAGATTGGAAGGAATTTGGTCAAACCGACGTGTCGGCGAGCGGCACCGAGGCCTCTCTCCTTCGAACTTATCTGTAACAATTAACTTTCCCAAGCTGTCCGGATTTTTGCGAGCTATTTGACCGAAGTACTCAAGGGTTAGTCCCAGAAAGCTTACCATCTCATACCCCCCCTACTATTCTTATCACTAATTTGTATAAAACATGTTATGAATACTCGAGGAACCTAATGTTACCGGGGTGTCGTTGTAATTTATAAACCGTAACATTATTTCCGCCGACGCTGTCTTTCAGGGTTAAAGTACATTAGACATCATGATGGATATGTTTCACATAAAAGTACCTAAGGTGAGGTTGTACGTCTCGCTCTTTTGTAGCGTCTATCAATAAGGAAAAATGAGATGCAAACACTGACACGTAGCTAATGGTGTTTGACGCTCCTTCCCACCTGAACTCGCGTCCGTAGGTTCAAGAACATAATCTTTATTACTCGTAGTACTTACAGAGTTGTTTTATTTCACTGCGGCTGGGGTTATATATCGCGGATTATGCCGCGATGAAATATGCATAATCCGCGAGTTAAGACGAATGTACGGAGCATGAATTCCAAATCCCTTTATTTGTGTTACCCGAAAAGTTTACGCGCTACGAGTTGTTGCCGAATGAGAATGAGACACTATGTTCTTGAGAGATTTCGAAGAGAAAATTGGTTATCTTGCCGTTTAGTAGAGTTTTATAAGAGTTATTTTGTTGTAATCCTCATATCTACATACTAATGTACATTTTACTACTTAGTTTATAATTTTAGAATTAAACTTTGTAACCAACCTCAAAAAAATGGTCCTGTGCCTGTTTTGTGTGTATTATGTAGTTACTACTTTTAATGCCCTGTTTTTAATCTATTGTTAATTTTAATTTCTATCTCACTGATGGACTTTTTTTTCTAAACGTTATATTATATAGTAGACGCCCGTTTTTATATAAGTTTTAGAAAAAAAAACCGAATAAAAAGTAATAAAACTTTAAAAACTTACTAATACCTACTATGTGTGTCTTATATAACATAATGAACTCTTTAGTTCTCCCGTGATTGTCTCAGGATGATATACACGTAACTTTTTTTTTATATACAGCTAGAACTACTAAATACCCTGAACATAGCTAACAGAAAACAAATGACAAATTGTAATTTTACCAGCGTGAAAATCAGAGTGGAGGTTTATTTGTCCTAGCAGTAGCATTTATGTCAAAAGGCCCACCAATCTACTAAACTCTTAGTCATTACCTGCATGGGCGTACGCAGGGGGGGGCAGGGGGGGTCCGTTGCCCCCCCCTGGACTTGGCAATCACTCACTAAGCTGACAATATTTTGTTTCATTATACATTTATTTGAAAGAAATTGTAAAAGGGATTTATGTTTTTAGTTACAAATCATCATGTTAGAATTTAAAAATTAAAATTTTGGCGCTGCGTGCTCGATTTTGATCGATGACAGACATGTTTGTAAGTACTATGGTTGATTTTTTAACGGAGGTTACCTTATAACCGGTTTGCAGACGATCCACAATTTTTAAAGAATTGCTTTTTGCCCCTTTTTAATTTCAATCTTTTATACTTCGTTCTTGCTTCCTTTATCTCGTCATCGGTTGCCTTTTGAACTTTTTGGTTAGCTTTTGTTGCTAACCAATCCATCCACGCTTTCTTCTTTTCTTGCACAGCCCTTTGTACATCTTTATCCATCCACACATTATAGTTCTTTCTTCCTTTCCTTCTTTTAGCTACCCCGCATACCTCAATAGAAACATTCATGACCCCTTACTTAATTGTCTTCCACAAATCTTCAATCACACCTATCTCTTCTATGCCTTTAAAACTTTCTTTCAGTTTCTTTACATACTCGTCTTTCTTTATCGTTTCTCGTATCATCAAATTGATCTGATGACGAAGCCGTAACAAAAAATGTATCTTAGCCGTGTTTACCTTAGGGCTTATGGGATTGTCATAAGATGCTCGTTTTGTCAGAAGGCCCTGTTTGCCAGAAGCAATGGTCAGAAGGCAGATTTAGTAGCTTCGTTATTTCCTTTAACAATCTGTCGTCATGTGTTCGATAAATAAATAGCTGGTGTCCAAAAAAATCAAAAACCATTATAGCTCCAGCAAAAACTTTTTTTTTAATAAACAGGAATAAGGGTGTTTAGCGGTCTCTGATATCATCCCTTGTAAAAAAATATTTTACCGTTGTAAAAAGTAGCCTAAGTTAATTCTATGGCCAAAATCTAGAAATGTTGTCAGTATCAAGTCACAGCATTTGTACTTTTTGAGTTTTTGTAGGTGACAACTAGACAAAAATTAGGTTTGGATTTGGATAAGATAAAGGAAATTCCCAACAAAAAAAAACAAAACCGCTCCTACAATTTTTCCTCAATACGCAGATAGTGAGTAGATATCAAATACCTCGTATTCAATAATCGAAAATAATCATAAACAGCTTCGACGGTTGAAATCATGTTGAAATAAACAGATTTTAATAACTGACTTAATTATAGTAAAAGTTAATTGACATTTATGAGTGCGGCATTAAAATTTACAATGTATTTATGTGCTTTAATGAATTTGACCACCAGCAAAAAAATCTTAACTTGCCCCCCCCTAGACCAAAAGCTGCGTACGCCCATGATTACCTGTAAGCACGGTCCCTTTATGTTTAAATAATTTATGATACCACTTGCCTAAGTTCTGTTTTGACCCTTTATCACAAAAAGACGGAATATAAATGACCACTTAGACCTTTGTGGTCTCCGGTGAACTATTTGCAACTTTGTTTCAGTTTTGATCAACAAATTTTCACTGTTATATCATTATTAAAAAGCCCTGTTTCACTTGTAGTGGCATACATCAATACCTGCATCGCCACGCACGTGCAGCGCTGCTGTGCGTCCGCGCGCCGCTGCGTCAGCTGGACAACTATTGCGGTACGGAACGCGCGGGTCATATTTATGACTTCGGTCGCGAGCGCATCGCGCAGTAATCGACCAATCCCAGCGCGCGTTTACTGTGTAGAGAGTTCACTAGTGTAAGCATGTAAATATTGTATATATAGGCTATGTTTTCCCAATTAAATATGCCATTCCGCTGCGCGCTCCGGTCCCGATCGGACGTGCGCACTCGCTACGCTCTCTCACGCTCCGTGTGTTTGTGTGTTCACAGATTCGCCACCAGGCGTCACCGCCGTCGCTTCGTGACGGCCCACCAACCCGCCGCGTGTTTGGACTGCCGCGGCTTGGCCGCTGGCTACCTGCTCGCCGGCCACCCGCGCGCCGCACACCTGCGTCGCGCGCACCCGCCCGTGAGTGACTCTTTGTTACTTGAAAACAGGTTCCTGTTTCCAAATAACAAAGCAGTCATTCCGCGTTTTAAAAACCACGTGTTTTTAGTGGTCGCCTAGGGGATCCTTGCGGTGTTAACGCACCTAGGCGGAGCGTGACCCGAGCGCTCGCCGGTTCCCTTCAGGAAACGGCAACTCGGACGGGATCAAGGCAACCGGCCCTGGGAGTGACCCCCTAGTCGATCTTGATCGTCGCCCTCCCACCCTTCCGCCTCCTATTTCCTATTCCTTGGGTGCTGTTTGGTTTCGAACCGCCGGCTTGCCGGTCTCGTCTCCTCTGCCCCAGGGCTGTTAGGCTACACACCCACACACATTAGGGCCACACGTTAGGCACTCACCCACTCCCCGCCTTGCCGGCGGGGAGGATCACTCACCCGTTTTCCGTCCGGAGAGTTTCCCTTCGGACGGAAAAATGTCGTCCCCCGCACTCTCCGCAGTGCCTCCCGATTTCGCGGTGAGAATGGTGGAGATTATCTCCGTCAAGTATCCGACGATCTGGACGGAGTTAATCTCGGCCATGAACGCCGCCACCTCGAGCGAAACTCTTTCGCCGATCCCACCCGACCTTCAGTCGCAACCCACCGATGCGTTTACCGCACCGACCCCAGCGGCGCTTACCCCGCCACCTTCCGCCGCGATCATCTCGCCGCAGCCCACCCCGGCGCACCTAGACGCGCCAACCCAGTTCCCTCCACCGGGGTTCGAGGCCGACCCTCAGTCAGCCTCGGACATGGAGGTCGAACTCGAGTCCGCCAAGCGTCCCTTCTCCTCCTCGGAGGACGAATGGACGCTAGTCCGCGACAAGAAACGGGCGCGTCAACCCCGGGACCAGCGCCCGTCCAAGCACCAGTGCGTTGAGGAGGAGGCCTGTGCGTCCTCCCCAAACTCCCTGCGTGACTCTCCGTCCCCTCGCACCTCACCCACTCCGCGCGCATCAGCCGCCCCGGTGAGCCAACCCGAAGGCCGCAAGCCCCGCCCACCTCCTCCTGTAATTATACAGGATAAAGCCGCTTGGCCGCGCGTCACTAACGCTCTTAAAGCGAAGAATATCCGGTACACCAAGGCCTCGAACACGGCCAACGGTATCAGTGTGTCCGCCATGTCGACCGACGACCACCGTCAACTGACAGCCCATCTCAGGAAGGAGAAGATCTCCTTCCATACTTACACCCTCGAAGAGGACCGCACCCTTCGAGTGGTCATTAGGGGAGTTCCGAAGGAATTCGAGCCCTCTCTCATCCTTGAGGACCTTCAGTCCCAAGGATTCCCCGCCCAAGAAGTCCACCGCATGGCGAGTGGCCGCGGTCCCATACAGTATGGTGACAGTAGTTCTCGACCGTACCCCCGAAGGCAAGCGCATTTTTGACTTGTCTCATCTCCTAGACCTCACCGGGGGCTTCTATGTCGAACCCCCCCACAAACGTGGCACTCCCGGTCAGTGCCACAATTGCCAATTATACGGCCATTCGGCCCGAAATTGTCACGCCACTCCCCGATGCGTTAAATGCATCGGGGACCACCCGACCTCCACCTGCTCTCGCAAGCAGGAGACCGCGACCGAACCTCCCGGCTGTGTCCTCTGCGGGACCGTCGGACACCCCGCGAATTATCGCGGATGTTCGAGGGCCCCAAACAGGAATCGCCGAGTGGCGAGGCGCAACGGTCTCCGTGCGCCCAGGAATCCAGCGCCTTCAGCGCCCATCTTTTCGGCACCCATTGTGCCCGGACCCCCTACTCCTCCTGCGCCTTCTGCGCAAAAAGTAGTCCCGACAAGTTCGGCACCCTCCGTGCCGCAGGCTCCACAAGGCGTCGCGCCTTCTACGCTCCGCGACCCACGGCTCAACCGTCCCAACGCATGGAACACCCATGTTCCCAGCGCGCCCATGCACCCTGCGACTAGCGCCCCGGCGCCTCACGCCGGGTTCACCCCAGTGCCCTCAGCACAAAACACCCTGGTGTCGGACATCCAACTGATCCGCAACACCATGAGCAATTTCAACATTGCCGCCATCCGCGCCCTCGCGCACAAGCTTCGAGTCGCCAAAAACGACTTCGAACGCACCATGGCCCTTGTCGAGCACGAGAGTGAGCTCAGTTCCCTGTCAGTGGTTCCCACCACCCAATCTTATCCTTGATTATGGATTTACACCCAAAACGAATCAAGCCCCTCTCCTTGTGCCTGGCGTTTTTCAACGCCCATGGCCTCTCCCCTCAACGCGATCAAGTTAGTGAATTCCTTAGGGATCACCAAGTTGATGTCATGCTAGTGCAAGAGACATTCCTCAAACCCGCTCATAGGAGTCCCAACATCGCCAACTACCATCTCGTGCGAAATGACAGAACTGCCGCCCGCGGAGGCGGCACTGTCATCTATTATAGGAAATCCTTGCACTGCATTCCACTCGATGCCCCTGCGCTCACCAATATCGAGGTCTCGGCTTGCCGCCTCTCTCTCTCGGGTCATCCCCCTGTCACTCTCGTCTCGGTGTACCTTCCACCAGACAAGCAACTTCTCAGAAGTGACATCGAAGCACTTCTTGACATGGATAGCGCCGTCATCCTTGGCGGCGACTTCAATTGCAAACACGTTAGGTGGAACTGTCACACCACCAATTATAACGGCGTGCGCCTCGACGCTCTAGTCGACACTCTCGATTTTGAGATCATTGCTCCAATGCGTCCCACCCATTTTCCCGTCAGCATCGGCTACCGTCCCGATATCCTAGACATGGCACTTCTGAAGAACGTAACGCTTCGGCTGCGCTCCTTAGAAGTGCTCCATGAACTAGACTCCGACCACCGTCCCGTTCTCATGGAGCTCGGACCACCTCCCTCACCGGAACCAGTCATGAAGACTGTGGTGGACTGGCAGCGGCTGAGCACCTGCTTGGCCAATGCCGACACGCCACAGCTCTCTCGTATCCCAGTCCACCTCTCGTCCCCTCAGGACACCGAACAAGCCGTCAGTGCTTTCACTGACAACCTCCAATCGGCCATCAGCCAATCTTCCCGGCAGGTTGAAGCGGTGGACCCTTATGTCCAACGCTTCAAACTGCCGGCCGACGTCAAAGAATTGGTCCGAGCCAAAAACGCGGCTATCCGCGCTCACGACTCCTACCCCACCGCAGCCAACCGGATCCGCATGCGCGCTTTACAGAGGGACGTAAAGAACCGCATCGCGGAACTCCGGGGGGACCGGTGGGACGGTTTTCTCGAGGGTATCACTCCCTCTCACCAAGCCTACTGGCGGCTAGCGAGGGCTCTCAAGTCCGACACGGTAGCCACCATGCCTCCCCTGACCCGCCCTTCAGGCGCCCCACCAGCTTTCGACGACGAGGAAAAAGCCGAGGTCCTCGCAGACTCTCTAGAGAGACAATGCTCTCCTAGTGTCTCAGTTTCCGACCCACCCCATCGCGATCACGTAGATAGGGAAGTAGAGCGCAGGGTTTCTGCCCCGCCATCCGACACACTCACCCCGGTCACCCATTCCGAGGTGGAAGACCTCATCAAAGGCCTTAAGCCTAAGAAAGCCCCCGGCCCTGACGGCATCTCGAACCGCGTACTAAAAATCCTTCCCTACCACTTGATCTACCTCTTGGTAGCCATCTTCAATGCCGCCATGACGCACGCTATATTCCCTTCGGAGTGGAAAGAAGCAGACGTCATCGGCATTCACAAACCCGGTAAGCCACGTGACGATCCCACGAGCTACCGCCCCATAAGTCTCCTTAGCGCCCTGGGCAAACTCTACGAGCGCTTGCTTCTCGCAAGACTCAAAGAATTTGTCATCTCGAAGGGCATACTCATTCACGAGCAGTTCGGCTTTCGAGCTGGACACTCTTGCGTCCATCAAGTGCACCGCATCACGGAGCACGTCCTCTCCGGGCTCAACCAGCCCAGACCCATATACACCGGAGCCTTATTCTTCGATGTCGCTAAGGCATTCGATAAGGTCTGGCACAATGGCTTGCTTCACAAGCTCTACCTCATGGGCGTGCCAGACCGTCTGGTCCTCATCATACGAGATTTTCTCAGGAATCGTACTTTTCGATATCGAGTCGAAGGTGCGCGATCCACTTCCCACCCTATTCAGGCCGGAGTCCCTCAAGGCTCTGTGCTCTCCCCACTCCTGTTCAGCCTGTTCACGAACGACATCCCTCGTTCGGACAGGGTGCAACTAGCCCTTTATGCGGACGACACCGCACTTTATTTCTCACACAGAAATAAGGCTTTCTTGACGCGCACTCTTCAAGTCGCCGTCAACGCCCTAGGCGAATGGTTCCAAAAGTGGCTGATCGCGGTGAACCCGGAAAAGAGCGCCGCGGTGCTCTTCTCCCGGAGCACCAGATCTCACACTGCGGGCCATCCCAGTAGTCGATTAGGTCAGATCACCCTCTATGGGCGTCCCATCCCTTGGACCAAAAAGGTCAAATATCTAGGCGTCACCCTGGACTCCCGCATGACATTTGGACCGCATATACGGTCAGTACGCAACCGAGCGGCCTTCGTTCTCGGCCGGCTCTACCCCATGATCTGCAGGCGGAGTAAACTGTCGCTTAGGAATAAGTTGACACTTTACAAAACCTGCATCCGTCCCATCCTAGCTTACGCCAGTGCCGTATTCGCACACGCGGCTCCCGCCCACATCAATAGCCTCCAGGTCATTCAAAACCGATTCCTTCGACATGCCGTCGGTGCCCCGTGGTACATGCGGAATGTCGACCTTCATTCCGACTTCGGTCTAGTCCCTATCCGCAAATTTTTCAAGGAAATGTCCGAACATTACTTTGAAAAAGCTTGCGTCCACCCGAACCCGCTCATCGGCGCCGCTGCCGACTATATCCCCGACCCTGACCCTGTTCCCGGTCCCTCAGATCGTCGACCTACCGTACATCGCCGCCGTCCGCGGCATGTACTGCTCGACCCACCCGACCCGATGTCCGTCCTCCTGGACAACACCAACACCAACACCGACAACGACGTCACGAGTCGTACACACATCATCAACACACAGACACCGGTCTCGCCGGCGAGGCCGAAGGATCGTACACATGCGACCTCGACATGCATCCCCTCGCTGAGTTTCTTGCCGGTTCTTCTCAGCGGGGGCGCGTTGTGAACCGGTGGTAAACTCACACTCTCTAAGCGGCAGCCCAAGCCGAGGCCGTGCCTCCCTGAGGTGCCCTTGAGCTAGTCGCTACCTTTCCGGGCTGGAGCGCTCAAAGCGCTCGCCCTCTCGTCCGGTGAAGCTGTAATGGCCATCTGCGGCCAACAGCACTACTCCTACACAAAAAAAAAAAAAAAAAAAAAAAAAAAATTAAATATGGTTTAAGCTTCAGTTACTCGCCTCTTATTTAAGAACCAACAACTCTCGGAAGATCAGAACCAAACATCCCGACATTGGTGACCCCTTCAGAACAAAGCGACCATCAAGATTAAATCCATAATGGCCGAGCAACAGAAAAAGGAAGACATCGTCCCACTGGGCGAGGTAGCCACAGTCTCGCTACAGGCGCGTATTCCACCATTTTGGCGCCAGAGACCAAGCCTCTGGTTCAAGCAGTTTGAAGCCGCCGTCTCCGCACAGAAGATCTCCGAGCAACATCAGTATAATATCGCTGTTACTATGCTTGAAAGAAATGACATCGAAATGGTCAGCGACATCATTCTCAATCCACCGGCAACAGGACAATATAAAGCCTTAAAAAATCGCCTCATCACAGCGTACGAAGAGTCCGAGCATCAACAGCTACAAAAGCTTCTTACCGGACTTGAACTCGGAGACCAAAAGCCCAGTCATCTCCTCCGACGCATGCGCGTTATGGGCAGAAAACTACTGAATGACGACGCGCTAAAAATATTGTGGATGAACCAGATGGCCACCCAAGTTCGCGCCGTCTTGTCAGTCAACACGGAGTCAACACTAGACGGACTAGCAGTCATGGCAGACAAAATTATGGAACAATTTGACAACAACACCGTGGCCGCAGTCTCCACGCCTTCAAGCACAGAGAATGCCAGCGATGCCAGCACACCACTTGAACTCCTATCCAAACAAGTCGAGAGACTGTCCTTAGAAATTGCCGAACTACGAACGTATCAACGAGCACCACGGCGAAGTTTATTTCGCCGACCATTTGGCACGCGTTTTCGTTCCCCAGCTCGTTCAAGGACTCCAAGAGACGCGTCCCGCCCGCCTCTAGACAGCGAATGGCTCTGTCGTTACCACTTCAAATTCGGTGAAAACGCGCGTCGCTGTGAGTCACCGTGTTCAAGAAAGAAGCAGGAAAACTAAAACAAACATCAACCGTGGCGGGCGTTGATGTTCCTAAAGCCAGTCACCGCCTATGCGTCGTCGACATCAAGACTAGAGAGAGATTTCTCGTGGACACTGGAGCAGATATATCTGTATTGGCGGCACGAAGCAAGGAAACACGCGACAGCACTACGTCGTATAAACTGTACGCCGCGAACAACACACCTATACCTACCTACGGAGAGCGAACTCTAGAACTCAACCTAGGCCTACGTAGAAGTTTCAAGTGGTCATTCGTCATCGCAGACGTGAAGACATCAATACTTGGCGCAGATTTCCTACGAAGTCACAAACTCCTTGTTGACCTGCACCAGAGAAAATTAATCGACAGCGTCACTGACATCGCCGTTAACGCCATTCAAGTAATTAACAACGAACCATCTGTCTCCACATTAAGCAGCAATCACGAATACCACGACATCCTCGCTCAGTATCCAGATGTACTTCGACCCATGTCGCTGAAGACTCCAACGAAGCACGACGTGACGCATCACATAGAAACGACTGGACCACCTTTATATTCACGGCCACGTCCATTACCGCCCGATAAGTACAAAGCAGCAAAACTTGAATTTGAAAGAATGATGGAGATGGGTATTTGCAAGCCGTCAAATAGCCCCTGGGCCAGTCCCCTACATGTAGTAAAAAAAAAGGATGGCTCACTACGGGTGTGTGGCGACTACCGTAGACTAAACGCCGTGACAGTGCCCGACCGCTACCCTATACCAAGAATACAAGACTTCACTAATCAACTTCACGGGAAAATGGTCTACTCAAAACTGGACATTAAAATGGCCTACTTTTGGATTCCCATAGAAAAAGAAGATGCACCAAAGACAGCTATCATCACACCCTTTGGCCTTTTTGAGTTTAATTGCATGACGTTCGGTTTACGAAACTCTGGCCAAACGTTTCAACGGTTTATGCACGAAGTACTCCGCGGCCTGGATGACATCGTATTCTGTTTCGTCGATGACCTTCTCATATACTCGTCAGACAGTAAATCACACCAGCGTCATCTACATCAAGTCTTGGAACGCCTTAACTCATACGGCGTCACATTAAACATCGAAAAATGCGAGTTTGGAAAAAACAAAATTCAATTCCTTGGATATGAAGTCTCTGAAGATGGAATCAGACCTACAGAAGAACGCATCGAAGCCATATCTAAGTATCCAAAACCTCAAACCGTACAAGATCTTAGAAGATTTTTAGGCATGCTAAATTTTTACCGCAGTTGCCTACCACATCAAGCCGAACACCAAGAGGAATTAAATAAACACCTACACAATACGAAGAAGAACGACAAGTCACCGATCACGTGGACACCGCAAGCCGACGCCGCCTTTGACAAATGCCGACAAAGCATACTCAACGCGACCTCGCTGACTCATCCCGTGCACAACGCTCCGCTATGCCTACTCACAGACGCCTCAGATACTAGCATTGGTGCCGTCTTACAACAGAAAATTAATGGGATCTGGAAGCCCCTCGCCTTCTATTCGAAGACTATGAGCGAAACACAGCGACGATACAGTGTTTACGATCGCGAACTTCTGGCGATGTATACAGCTGTTAAACATCTACGAAGATTAATAGAGGGCAACGACCTCACAATATGCACCGATCACAAACCATTGACGTTCGCTCTTACAAGAGGCCCGAACAGCACCGACACGCCGCGAAGAGAGCGACAACTACATTATATCAGCCAGTTCTGCACTAACATCAAGTACCTACACGGCGACAAGAACAAAGCAGCTGACGCGCTATCGAGAATAGAAGAAATACAGTGTTTATCAAGTATCGACTACGATAGACTAGCGCTTGACCAAGCTAGTGACTATGAGCTAAAAGATCTAAGGACAAGACCCAACTTAAAATTCGCGCCAATACCATTACCCGGGAGCCAACGGCCAATCACGTGTGAGACATCGACAGAAAATATACGGCCATACCTACCGAGGGCTTACCGTTACGCAGCATTCAAAGCGCAACACGAACTCAGCCACCCCGGTGTCAGAACTACACGAAAAATAGTGACAACCAAATTCTTCTGGCCTGCAATGAACAAGGACGTCGGAACATGGACTCGAGCTTGTATCGGGTGTCAACGCGCGAAAGTTCATCGTCATATCGTCAGTCCCCTCGGCACGTTTCCACCGTCGCAGCGATTTGAACATATACACATAGATATCGTCGGTCCACTGCCACCTTCAAACGACTTTCGATACCTCGTCACGATAATCGACCGGAAGACGAAATGGCCCGAAGCAATACCAACGCGTGATATTACCGCGGAGACAGTCGCTCGAGCGGTGTACGAAGGATGGATCTCACGCTTCGGTTGCCCACTACGCGTCACTATGGACCAAGGCCGACAATTCGAGTCTTCATTGTTCAACTCATTAATGAAGAAATTCGGCGTCACGAGAATACGGACTACAGCATTTCATCCGCAAGCGAATGGACAAGTTGAAAGATGGCATCGCACTTTAAAAGCTGCTCTCATGGCTAGGAGCGCGAGTTCATGTTGGAGCGAAGAGCTACCGACCGTTCTACTGGGTCTGCGTACAGCACTGCGTGAGGACAATAACTTCAGTCCTGCGCTCATGACGTACGGAGCTACCCTGCGCATGCCATCCGATTTCTTCGCAACCAGCTCAAGACCCAGCGTAGTAGATGACGCAGAGTACGTACGCCGTCTCAGCGAATGTATGGCGACACTCGCACCTGCGTACCAGGAGCACAGAACATCGGCCAAGCCGTTCATCCATAAGGATTTACCCTCCTGCACGCATGTCTTTGTGCGAAACGACACAGTTCGAGCGCCTCTAACACCGCCGTACGATGGGCCGTATCAAGTGCTGCAGAGACACGACAAGTTTTTTAAAATCCAGTTGCCCAATCGCACCACAGTTGTGTCGCTGGATAGACTTAAGCCGGCATTCATCTGCAAAGAAGAAGAACATGGGGACACATCGCCAGTGATGCTTCCAACCACTGCGCCTACGCCGCATGCTGTCGCGTCGGCGGCCGGTCGGAGTGACCAAGGACTAACGACATCAGCATCGAGAGAGCGCTATGTTACGCGTTCTGGACGTGTAGTAAAGAAAAATCTACGCTTCGCTTAGGGGGGAATACTGTAGTGGCAGACATCAATACCTGCATCGCCACGCACGTGCAGCGCTGCTGTGCGTCCGCGCGCCGCTGCGTCAGCTGGACAACTATTGCGGTACGGAACGCGCGGGTCATATTTATGACTTCGGTCGCGAGCGCATCGCGCAGTAATCGACCAATCCCAGCGCGCGTTTACTGTGTAGAGAGTTCACTAGTGTAAGCATGTAAATATTGTATATATAGGCTATGTTTTCCCAATTAAATATGGTTTAAGCTTCAGTTACTCGCCTCTTATTTAAGAACCAACAACTCTCGGAAGATCAGAACCAAACATCCCGACACACTATACTTTCAGCACCAGCGATTTAAGTCGCTTTTCAGAAGCTCTAAACCCCATTGTTAGCAAGCGACCAATAATTTACTGCCGGTCCCAAAATCCTATCGACCCCTTACTATAAGTTGAAATAGTTACCATCGATAGCTATAATGACATATTTCCATTTCACTAATAACATATTAGCAGCTTAGGTACTGTTGATTGTTTAAATGACAGTCTGTCAGGGTTTTAGATATTGCTCCATTTCGGAGGTTTATCGCGGGATATCGATGATTTGATCGATGATTTTAACTTATAGTTAGGGATGGATAGGATATTGGGATCGGCAGTTAGTCGCTAAGATTAACTATTTTCATATCACGAACGTAATGCAGCATTGGTGTAGACAGGTGTAGACGTGTAGTCGAAACGCGTGATGTCGAAATAGACAGGGATCAAACGCAGTGAGTCGCGAAAATGAAAATGCGATGTAGCTTTGATGCATTCGCCAAATAGCCGCCGAAACAAGTGTGTTTCAACTTATTGTATAAATTAATGGACGTTGTGGTTTGTGTCAAAATATTATATTCGACGGATGCGGTTTGATATTTCGCCGACAGCGCACGGCGGTTAAATGTGTGTAAAGTGACATATTTCCTATTTTATTTAGAACATTAAATGTATTTTATGCGTGTTCATTAGTTCCATGACTGAGCGGGAAAATTGCTCGGTCATTGCAGGTTTTTTGCAATTACTTTCTTTTGTTGCCGTAGGATAGATTAACCTACGCCTTGAACTTATAATTGGAATTGGATATGCCTTGTACTTGGAGACTTATAATTGTAACTGGGTTACCATTTTATATGATTTTCACAAAATTCTATAAATTTTTTACTCGCTGTATTGATCACGAAAATGAAAAATAAAAGTATTAGAATCTTATCTGTAATTTTCGTTTAGTCTAAGTTTTCGTTTAAACACTATTGTTCCGTCACCGATCACCAGGCGGAGGGTTATGTTTTTCGATTGTGTGTATGTATGTAAGTATCTATGTATCTATCCTATGTATGTCTATTCCTTTGGCACGGCCTAAAGCCTGAACGACATGATGGACAGTGACTTATAATATGTCGTCAGATTCGTCTTATATGTGTAAGTGACATTTTTCCAAAAAAATATATATTGTTTTTTTTTTAATTCCAAAAAGATCAATCTTATAGGTATCGGCCCTTTAGCTATTAGCGCAGTGGTAACTATGCATTTTATAGTCTACAACCAACTGCCTAAAATCTAAATCTTATTATATAAAAGAGTAGACAAAAACCCACTCATCACGAAATCTCAGAAACTACAAGTGCTAGGAGTCTCAAACTTTGCATGGGGGTTCCTTTTAAGATGTAGGTGCTCACTAAGACGATGATTTTGCGAAATTCAGCCTCTAAGGGGGTCAAACAGGGGGGCAAAGTTTGTATGAGAGAACGCGATTCCTTGGTCTTATTGACTTGAAATTTTGCACAGACATTCGTTAAGAAAATTAATTGAATTAATATTTCATATTTTTTATAATTTATCCCTTTACAGGGTAAAAAAGAAGTATTATTACTCAACCGATGGCGGTACAAATATATTACAACAATAAGATACGATAATTCGAAACACAAAATAAAAGTTCCTTGGCCAAGTGGTTACGGAAGCGTCCTCTAAGTACGAACTGTCCGGGTTCGCTACCCGTGTGCGGATTTTTTTTGTATTTTTAAAGTTTGTTTTTGATTTTTTATATTAAGATTCGATGTTTTAAATATTTAACTCATATTGACTCCGGCACTTTATATCTGTAATATATTTTTTATATTTAATACTTTTTTAAAATTTTAAATCATGCATACGTAGTTAACTTCTCTCTAATGTTATGATTTAGTAGATATTAGAGGAAACTGAATTGATTTTTGTACTGTTGGATCTTATATTTAGTAATAAGTGGTATCATTTGTTTGTTTCCCAAATATAACAAAATAAAAATAAAATAATGAAAATATATTTTCAAAATGTCTGTTTGGGTAGGAATACAATATGCATGCACCTATTGCACGTATGATATAAAAAAAGCCAAAACTTTATTGGAATTATTGTCTGTCTGTCAGTCAGGGTTTTTTCTATAGGTTGGCTGGTGTTGGGGACCAACGACGTCAAAGTATCTTTACATAGTGTGAAACAAAGTCGCTATCCGAGTCTGTCTATATCCGATAGCACCTCCTAAACCACGCAGCGATTTTCACCATCGGTTAAATAATTTTTCATTGAAGGTTTTAAGTTTTAAATAAACTTACATAGCTTACATTGACTAAACCTAAATAGATACATAGTTAACAATCAAGTACTAGAGAATTTCATTAATTCCATATATTATAAAGTAGGTAAATATCCGGGATATAATATATCCGCCCCCCGGCGGCGGACTCAAAGGCAATGCACTGAGGGACAGCTGATGCAGATCCCACCGGAGAACCCCCTCTCATGTGCCGATGTGACAGCCACGAGAGTTTTAGTAGGTAAGAATCCGCCACAGGATCCCGGGGACATATTAAACGTGCCCACCACCCCTTTAACTGTGACAACGGTGACAGATACCCGGGGGGCTATAATGCGCCCCCGGCAGCGGCTTCAAAGGCCCTTGCCTTGCACTGAGGGGTACACGGTGCACACTCTTTTGTGTGGACAGCCGTGAGGGACACAGTCGATCGCCCGCAGGATCCTGGGGGCCTATTGGAGGTTTCCCCCGCGATCCCCGTATCTGAGCACGATGATAGTTTCCCGGTTGGCTTTATTGTGCCCCCCGGTGGCGGGCTCAAAGGCAAGCCACTGAGGGATCTTGGTGCAGATCCCACCGAATAGCCCAGGTCTCCTACTTATGTACTGATTTAACAGCCGTTGGGGGTTTAGTGTATAAGAATCCTACATAACCCGGTTGACCGCCAACAGGGTCCCGGGGACCTATTGAAGGCTTCCCCCATGACCCCTGTAACCGTGAGCACTGTGACAAGTTCCCAGGTGGCTTTATTGTGCTCCCCGGTGGCGGGGTCAAAGGCAAGCCACTGAGGGTATAATAATGCAGATCCCACCGGATAGCCCAAGAAGGGGTTCTTATGTGCTGATTGCACGGCAGTTGGGGGTTTAGTGTATAAGAATCCTACATACCCGGTTGACCACCAACAGGGTCTGGCTGTGTGGCTCTCCGGCGGCGGGTTCAAAGTCAAGGCACTGAGTGGTATCAGCTGGTGCAGATCCCGACAGATAGCCCAGGTCCGCCCTCTAATGTGCCGACGTGATAGCCGCGGGGGTTTTAGTGGGTAAGAATTCCCTGGTTGATCCCCGTTTACGTCTTAACGATGAAACCGAACAAGGAAGCCCGTATTGCTTCCATAAATTGGTTTTAAAGAAATGGTGTCCTGTTCCTGTCCTTAATCCACCCAAATTGTGCACCGGTACACGTCTGCAGTTTCTAAAATTATAAATACAATTAACAAATCACAAGCTCAGAGATTCAACGTTGCAGGCTTAACCTAAGCGTTGAGTACTTTGCCCATGGACAGGCAGCTATACGTAGCCCTATCACGCGTCACTTCTATACAAAATTTGTTCATATTGCGTTACGAAAAGTCAGCTACAAACATTATTTATCAAGAAATTCTATAATCAAAGGCAGTAACTTTAAATTATTCACTTCTTTTTTTTTCTCAATTACACCCGTGCGAAGCCGGGGCGGGTCGCTAGTCCTATTATAAAACTTAAATTGTAGAAGTTCTTTTGCGATCACGATATCTAGCCTGCAGTGAAGCTCAGTCACTCAATGAACCATGAAAACAGCTACGAATATGTTCAGAGTTTCGCTTTGGGATGTGATCCGGAACGAGGTGGCTCCCGAGAGTATCAAAGTTGCTAGCAATGCTTTCCAGACTTATCGTGGTGAATTTATGTCGATGTCGCAGAAAATTGCATACCTTTGGGATAAAGATGGATTCAATCAAAATGGACGCTTTATCTAAATATAAATTATAAAAGCACTAAAAATGGCCTTAAATTATGGAGGAAGGACTTAGTGTAAGTGTGAGATGTATGGGAAGGAATAAGAAGACACAGTCCAGAAGAGGCGCGAAGAGTGTGATGTCCAGAGGTAAAAAAATAAATCTCTCTTTCAAATACTGTGGTGGTACTTTCCGGCGAAGGCGGATAGGAAGCCACTTGAGCTTAAAAATATTATAGAATATTAAACAGTACATTGACTTTTCCTTCCTGGTGCAACGGGCAACAGCCTGCTATGCATACTAGAGGTCACAAGTCCAAAACCTGCAGGGAGCGAGCAAAAAATTTGCGTAGTTGCTTACTGGTTAGGAAATTGCAGGCCTATCACTTGTATCTCTGGGATGAAAAATGATCCATCCATCAAATGAGCATGTAAAAACTCGGTCTAGTACTTATGTCTTCCTGTGCGCGTCAGTATTCCATTAGATTTTGAGAGTAAACGAAGACAAAGTAGGTACACTTGTGCCTAAACAAGCACTGCCAAAGATTGGCTACTGTGGTCGTATCGGTCAGGAGGCTATTTTTTTATTGTATTCGTATGTATGATTATATCTGTTGTCTATCTCATATTTCCTGAAATCTTTTTATCAGTTACATGATTCAGAATATCTGGAAGATTTAAACTGGAGGGTCCTAAAATGAGGAATCCATTCTAACTCATTGGCCCCTTTTCCTCGGTCCAGTTTTACGACTTTACGAGATAAGCGGATATACTTACGTTTTGTATCCTTTGAGTCCCGGATCAATATGAAAATTCGGTTTGATAAATTGTAAAAAAGATTTTTAAAACAATGGAATCGATATCTGGTAATTTACAGTAAGAAATAAAAATGACTGATGAACGTGAAAAATTACTGATGATGAAATGCATTTTTACTAGTCAGATATTTTGCCGCCAAGTAGCAGTGTGTAGGGGAGACTGGGTACGACTGTGGCACGGTACGGTTGTGACAGTCGTCGTATTAGCGAAATTATAAGGAATATCGGGATGGGTGCAGGAGAAGAAAGGAGTGGTGTGTTTGCCTGCATCTGTTCCACAGAATTGCATCAGCAATCGCGCGACGTTTCTCTTTGCAGAGTCCCACATTACTTTTTATCAATGAAAAGTATTTTTTTTTTTCTTCGAGATCTTTTAGTAATTGTTGATTCATGTGTACAGATAGAGTAATGAGTGTCATGTCTCGTTAAAAGTTAAACATCGGTACCTAGTTAAATAGCAGTGATTACTTTGTACGTAGATTAATCGGTATAGACACGGCAATTGTTTTTTGCCAAATGCCTGCAATGAGTACGGTTGTGACACAAATATTTTATACGCCCTGACAATGTGTGAGGAAGATGGAAAGGAGTCCGTTTGTGTAAACTAAGTTTGAACATCCAACAAATTGCATGTTCAAAATTAGTTTACACATATGTTTATTATTTCTTATGATGACATTTTCAGCTGATTTACTGATTTTGATATACCTACCTACCGTGTATTAATATTATTTTTTTGGATTTTGACACCAGTTATCGTAATGTATAATTAGATTTTTAGTTAACTGTTTGACTGTTAAATATCAAGACAATTATAATAATTATAGACGCTACAGTGCGTTACTAGTAATAAGCGTTTAAAGTGTTCCTAAATTTTATTTCCTGTCACTTCCAACCCCAAGCACTGGCACAACCGTCCCTGGGGTGGGGTCGATTGTGACATTTTTTAACCGACTTCAAAAAAGGAGGTTCTGTATTCGACGCGTATGTATGTAATATTAATAAAAATGCGTAATATTCATATATGTTAGTCTATGTGGGCTTCTAAACGAATTTACCAAATTTCACGAGTGTATGTATGTATGTATGTATGTATGTATGTATGTATGTATGTAAGTATGTATGTATGTATGTATGTATGTAGGTTTGTCCACGGATTTCTCAGAAACTACAAGTCCGATTTCGAAAATTCTTTTTGCAATATTTAGAGTATCTTTCAACTTAGGGTAGAGTACAAATTTCATCAAAATCAGTCCAGTAGTTTAAGAGATATAAACTTTTTATGTTTTCAGTAAGTTACTGTAATGTAGACCTTTGAGTTGCGTGATAGTGCTGATACCTATCTTGGTAAAATAATTCACTAAAAAGTGTTAAATAAACTATTTAAAACAAAATAAAAACCGACTTCAAAGTAAATTATCTAAAAAGCATAAAATAACGAAAATATTATTGAAGTTGGTGCAGAATATACACAGCAGGTACGCTAACACCAACTTCAATAATATTTTCGTTATTTTATGCTTTTTAGATAATTTACTTTGAAGTCGGTTTTTATTTTGTTTTAAATAGTTTATTTCTATTTTTCTAATTGCTTCCTATATGTTAACCATTGCACTTAGAGGCAAAATTGTAGTATTTTTACGTAGACAAATGTACATTTAACTGAAAAAAAACACCTTTCTTCCAGCTAACTATAATAATAACAAAGTTATGGGCGATATAATAAAAATTGTCACAACCGTACCCAGTCTCCCCTAAGCATCGCTGTGTTCCGGCGTGAAGGGCACTGTAGCTGGTGAAATTACCAGACACAAAGACAAAATCTAATATCGTAAGGGTCGGCAACGCGCTAGTGATTATTCTGATGTTGCTAGCGTCTATAGGCTGCGGTGACTGCTTTCCATCAGAAGGGCCGAACGCTTGCCTTGGTAGTATAAAAAACATATTTATTTACAATTTTTTAAGATTAGTTTTGAAATATTGTGCAATTGTTTTGTACTAATATAATAAACTATAGTCTGAAACGAGAACATTCAATACACCTCATTGAATGTTCTCGTTTCAGACTATATAGGCCGACCATTTAATACGCGTATCGCCTGAGGGGGTAGAAGGGAGCGAGGGGAGATGTTAGCGGATGGGTGAAAGGGGTGCGCGGAGCAGAGAGCTTACGTCAAATGCGGCAGTGCGCTGGCTGTGCTCGCAGCGCGCGGTTGGTGTTTTTGTTACGGACGCTTGAAGATAAACGCACAAGGTATACGACTGCCAAGATTAATCGCTCTTCCAGTTTTGCGAACAAAATTAACAAGCAAGCTAAACAAATAGCATACAATGTATATTCCTTTTTTAAAGCCAGAAAACAAGATCATGAATCGATATGAATATTAGTGACGAGTAGTCCTATAAAATTTTTATCTGTGGTTAAATATTTCTTAAACGGAGTTAATTATTGTTTTATGATTTTGTACCTATGAAGCTATTATAAAATATTTGTAAAACTTAAAAATAAATACTTAAAAAAAAGATACTTATTATTTTATTCTTTACCAACAATGTCTATCTCGAGATAAATCTTTGGATTATTGACTCCGTGTGTAGCGTTACCCGCCCCCGCTCCCTTCTTACCGCGCAGGCGATTCGCGAGTTAAACGGTCGGCCTATAGTAGGTAAACTTTACAAAATAATTGTAAAACGGTTGAACTATGATAACGTATTATTATAATTAATTTCAAACCGTGATATATTTCCTCGAACAATAAAAGCAGAATCAACTATAACAACTAAGTATCTACACTATTCATGTGCTTATAAACTCGTAAACGTGATGCATCGAAAATGCATTAGACGGTAAGAAGTCTTTCGAACTGACTTTAGAGCAGTTTCCAGCGCTAAGCGAGAATCGAATTTGCCCCTACGTCATTTTAAGGATAATCCACCCTGTATGAGAAACTTGGATACCGACAAGAAACGTCAGATTTGTTTTTATATATGGTTGTCTTCACAGAGTACTATGAATATAGGGTAGTTGTCTAATTAGTGTCGCTTAAATAAAATATTATATTCGATGATTATATTTTTTTTTATTATAATTCAAGTGAATTAAGTTTAAGTATACCTTTTTCACTTACCTGCCTAGTTGCTGTAAAGTTAAGTAAAATTTTCTTATTGAAATATTCTTGGATGTGATGTTATTTTAATAATTTGCCAGTGATTAGATCCTGAAATGAATTCTAGGCCTCGTAAATTGTATTTAATTTATCTTAATATTAATTTAATTTTAGTAAATGTAAGGTTAAGTAAGAAGTCGTCACTCAATACCTAATTGGTTAAGTAGTTACAAGTGCGACTCTTCAACAAGAAGATTTACTTTCGAACCAGCGAAAGCGATATTTGTCTTTGTTGTCTTGTTAGTCTAAGGCCCAAGTGCACCGACATTTAGTCGTCCGTTATCTATTTTTCAGAATCGATTATCGATTATCTATTTTTCACCACCACCATAACCCCGGTTATTAACAGTCCATTATCTTAACCTAGCTCGACACCCCCGGTCACCGTTAAGGACTGTTAAGTAGTTAAATAGATAATAAATTCTGAAAAATTTATTACGGACGATTAAATGTCGGTGCACTTGGACCTTAATCATTGATCGCTTGCTAATAATGGAGTTTAGAGCTTCCGAAAAGCGACTTAAATCGCTGGTGCTGAAAGTATAGTGTGTGCTGAATCATGGCTATTTAATAATAATATTAAGAGAGACATTTTGTTGATCAAAGAATTAAAACAAGCAAATAATTTACCGGAGACCCCAAAGGTCTAAGTGGTCGTCTTAGACTATATAATACATACAATACAATTTTTTTTATATGATCTAAGGTGGTCGTATATATTCCGTCTTTTTGTGATAAAGGGTCAAAACAGAACTTAGGCAAGTGGTATCTTAAATTATTTAAACATAAAGGGACCGTGATTACTAACTTTTACTAAGAGTTTAGAAGAAATTGAATGTGGTGTGCAGCGGCAAAACCGTCGATCGTACGTGATTAAGGAACTCTACAAAGTCAACACGCATTACAAATGCGTAAACGAATGTTTATTGCGTCGGAGTCATGTATTTGGTTTCATTACAGTCTACCAACAGCGTCGGGCCTCGCAAACATGAACCGGGGTGAGCACAGACGTTGTTTAGAGTACGCTAATATTTGCCAAGGTTTTTGGTGTGGCTGTCGCTCTGAGTTATTGCGGTTGGAGCGAATAGATAACATTTAGGGGCGTTGCGATCGCGATAATTCGGCAGCGGATGCGATGGCGTGAAACTGTTTGGTTTATTTCCTTTGTGCGAGTGCGAATATTCTTTGTAAATGTTTAGGATACACGATGTGTTCTGATTTTTGCCCGAATGCCCCAGGCGGTGGGTTATGTTTTTCTAGGGTATGTATGTATGTCTATTTATTTGGCACGACGAGATGGACAGTGACGTATAATATGTCGTATAAAAAAATTTATATGGCGGCCGCTACCCGCCATTTTGTATTTTTTTTAGTTTCAAAAACATAAATATGGGTATCAAATGAAAGGTCTTAACGAGACGAGTTGAAATATATATGTATACGTATTATGTATGTATAATGTAATTTAGGACCATTTTATTTGTTCGCAGGCGGGCTTTGTAAGCTTTTATAACTATCAGACACCGGTCTCGCCGGCAAGGCCGAAGGGTCGTACGTATGCGACCTCAACGACGTGCATCACCCCACTGAGTTTCTTGCCGGTTCTTCTCAGTGGGGGCGCGTTGTGAACCGGTGGTAAACTCCGCCCTCTCTTAAGCGTCAGCCCAAGCCGAGGCCGTGCCTCCCTGAGGTGCCCTTGAGCTCGTCGCTACTTCTGCCGTTAAGGCTAGAGCGCTTTAAGCGCTCGCCTCCTATTGTCCGCTGAAGCTGTAATGGCCATCTGCGGCCAACAGCGTCTATCATTCCCAAAAAAAAAAACTTTTAGAATTTATACTTGTTAGAGTACAGTTTTCTAACCGGTATATTTTTGATTTCTGATATTTACGCGAATACTACACATTGAAATGAAACTAATTTTACGGATTATATCGCGGTTTATTTTATGATTTCAACCATAAATGCTGTAAAGTATTCGAAACGTCGGGTAATTACAATCATAAATAAACCGCGATATAATCCGTAAAATTAGTCTCGGTATATTTTTTATGTAAGAAAAACGGTAAACAAGCTCCTGCTCGATATCTGTATTGTCAATAAGCTCGCACCTTCATATCTTCATTTTTCATGGGCCTGTTGGTCTAGTGGTCGCCGTAATAAGCCTCAGAAGCTCTCCAATCAAACCATTAAGTTAATGGAAACCCGAACTGAGATGAGACTGCAATCTTCAGCTGATATGTCGGAATATGCTGAACTCAATAGACGAATCTCGAAATCCATGCGACACGACTTGCGTTCCTATAATACAGCATGTATTAAGGACGCAATTGAGCGGAACCAAGGCTCTAAAGTGTTTGCAAAGAATTCGTCTATTGGGCAAAGCCAAGTGACCAAGCTGAAGATCGACGACGGCAGTGTCATCTCATCAAAGTCGGAGATATTGAGAGAGCTCGAGAGGTTTTACGGACAGTTGTACACCTCGACACGAAAACCCATTGCCCGAACAGCTCAGGACACCAGAGCCCAACTAACCCGACACTACACTGAGGACATCCCAGACATCAGCTTGTACGAGATTAGAATGGCTCTCAAACAGCTTAAGAATAACAAGGCGCCGGGTGAAGACGGAATCACAACAGAACTTCTGAGAGCGGGTGGAAAACCGGTACTTTTAGTCCTCCAGAAGTTATTTAATTCCGTCTTCCTCAAGGGTACTACGCCAGAAGCATGGCACGGGAGTGTGGTGGTTCTCTTCTTCAAAAAAGGTGATAACACTTTATTGAAGAATTATAGACCCATCTCACTCCTGAGCCATGTATACAAGCTGTTTTCGAGAGTCATTACGAACCGTCTCGAACGCAGGTTTGATGACTTCCAGCCTCCCGAACAAGCCGGGTTCCGAAAAGGCTTTAGCACCGTAGACCACATACATACGCTCCGCCAGATTATACAGAAGACCGAGGAGTATAATCGGCCATTATGTCTAGCGTTTGTGGACTACGAAAAAGCCTTCGATTCAATCGAGACCTGGGCGGTATTGCAGTCCCTCCAGCGGTGCCACATTGACTATAGGTGCATCAAAGTGTTGAAGTGTTTGTACAGCAACGCCACCATGTCGATCCGACTACAGGAAGAGAGCACGAAACCAATCCCATTGCAGCGAGGTGTGAGACAGGGAGACGTTATTTCTCCCAAACTTTTCTCAAACGCATTTGAGGACGTTTTCAAGCTCTTGGACTGGTACGGATTCGGCATCAACATCAATGGCGAATACATCACTCACCTTCGTTTTGCCGACGATATAGTCATTATGGCAGAGTCGCTGGAGGACCTCAATACGATGCTCAGCGACCTCAGTAGCGTTTCCCAACAGGTGGGTCTTAAAATGAACATGGACAAGACGAAGATCATGTCTAATGTCCATGTTGCACCCGTACCGGTAGTTGTTGGGAACGATACTCTCGAAGTTGTTGACCACTACGTATACCTAGGACAAACTGTCCAGTTAGGTCGGTCCAACTTTGACAAAGAGGTCGCCCGAAGAATCCAACTCGGATGGGCAGCGTTCGGGAAACTACGCGATATCTTCTCGTCCAAAATACCGCAGTGCCTGAAGACGAAGGTTTTTAACCAGTGTGTGTTGCCAGTGATGACATATGGTACCGAGACGTGGTCTCTAACGGCTGGCCTTTTAGAAAAGTTCAGAGTCACACAACGAGCCATGGAGAGAGCTATGCTCGGAGTTTCTTTGCGCGACAGAATCCGAAATGTGGAGATTCGCCGAAGAACTAAGGTCACCGACATAGCTCTCAGAATCTGCAAGTTGAAGTGGCAATGGGCAGGCCACATCGCTCGAAGAACCGATAACCGTTGGGGAAGAAAGGTTCTCGAGTGGCGACCACGAACCGGAAGACGCAGCGTAGGCAGGCCTCCCACTAGGTGGACAGACGACATTGTGCGCGTCGCAGGTAACCGGTGGATACAAATAGCCAATTGTCGTTCATTGTGGCGTTCTAAGGGGGAGGCCTATGTTCAGCAGTGGACGTCTTCCGGCTGATGATGATGATGATGATGTTGGTCTAGTGGTTCATCATCAGTCGCCGAAAGATGTCCACTGCTGAACAAAGGCCTCCATCTTAGATGTGAGGGGTTGCCATAATCCCCACGCTTGGCAGGCGGCTTGGGGATCGCAGTATAGGTGGTAGGTAATCTAATAGAAAGACGCTGTTACCCGTCTTCTTGTTTTCCCTTAGTCACCTCTTAAGGAAACCTAACAGGAGGAGATAGGGGGGGTCTATTCTTACTTTTCGTAAATACATAGGTACTTAAAGATACACTTTGTAAGAATTAAACCAACGACCTATTAGGTAGAGGTCAAGGTGTCTAACCACTAGACCAATAGGCGTAACATTAGTTATATTGAATAAACGATATTTTATATCTTAAGTAGTTTTATATTGTTCACATCAGACAACACACGAGTATCCTTGTATAGACCGCGCCTTTACTATCTGGGTTATACCTAACGGGAAGTTCGGTCGGTCAAAGCCCGACAATTGTTTCTTTACATATAAAGGACGATGGCCTAGTGATTACACAAGCCCTAAATGGGCCAGATACTCTCGCAAACAAAGCCTCTGCTACTTAAGACTTAAGCTTTTGTGGGACTGTAGTTAGTAAAAACTCTTTTATCTGTATACCAGGCTCCAATTAATTTTACATTTCATTGTGAGGAGATTAACTTCACATTTTAGGTAAATTGTGATTACCACTCTTCTAAAGATGTTGATAGATTAAAAAGGGTTTCTTTTATGGTTCAGGCCTTGAAGTATATAAAACAGTTGAATAATTCAGATATATTTTCCACAGAAAATATTCGAATGTTACCCCATTTGGATTTCGCTGGCAGAAAATCAATTTGTAACTACCCATTGACCTCAACGCTCAAACACCGGGACCCAGAGACGTTTAAATTGGAGTCCAGATTGAATCAGAAGAAAAATTGCAATGCCCGTAATAGAGTGTCCAACTTTGACCTTTTATTTTTTTGCATTGCAACATTTCTGACGTTTCCATTTACCGTAAAATAGTCTTTCAAAACGTCGAAATGTTGAAACGCTTGACCAAATGTGAGTGGTGTACATATAGTTTTGGTCTGATTAATTTTAAGATAACTGCTGTTCGTGTAATAGGTACTTACTTACTTGTAACTAAAAATGAGTGCAGAATTTTTGGGATAGTAAAGTATAATTAACATTTTTCAACTAAAAAGTGAGTCAGCGTCTGCAGCGGGAGCTGCGGCTGAGCGGGCTGCTTCTGCCAAGCGGCGCAAATATGTAGCTGTTACTAATAGTTACATATTTGAGCCGCTTGCTTTTGAAACCTTTGGACCCTGCAGTTCCTCAATGAGGAACTTCTTCAAAAAAGTAAGCCCAAAACTGGCCTCCTCCTCGGGCGACAGGAGGGCTGGCTCATTCCTCGGTCAACGGATCGGCATAGTGATTCAACGAGGTAATGCAGCCAGCATTCTTGCCACCATACCACGTGGACATAAATATAGTATTAAATTAATTAGTAAATTGTATTATAGTTGTATTTAATTTCTGGATAAGTATTATATTTGTTAAGTTAATTTTTAGTTATATTTTAGTACCTTTTAGTATTATAATATTTACTTCTAGGTCATGTTGTTTTATGAAATAAATGAAATATAGTTTATTATATTACTAAAAACCAATATGTAAACTAGCCTACTTAGTTATGTATCGCATGCATATTGTGTAGCACAGCTACATTGTGGTAAACTCAACAATGCCAGCACATTAGTTCTAAAAATTTTTTTTTTTTGTTTTTTCTTAATATATTTTCTTTGTTGAGTTTACCACAATCACATACCTATATGGAGACTAGTTAGCTAGGAGTCCCCGAAAGGCTCGTACTCATCATACGAGACTTTCTCTCGAATCGTACCTTTCGATACCGGGTCGAAGGTACGTTCTCTTCGTCCCATCCCATACAAGCCGGAGTCCCTCAGGGCTCCGTGCTCTCTCCCCTCTTGTTCAGCCTGTTCACGAACGACATTCCTCGTTCGAGCAGAGTCCAACTCGCCCATTATGCGGATGACACCGCTCTCTATTATTCCCATAGGAACATGTCCTACCTACTTAACGCATGCTCTTCAAGCCGCAGTCGACGCCCTGGGTCAATGGTTCCGTACGTGGCGCATAGAGGTGAACCCGGAGAAGAGTGCCGCGGTGGTCTTCTCCCGGGGACCCGCCAATATGTTCACCGCGCGGAGCCTTCGGCCCAACAGACGACTAGCTCCAATATCCCTATTCAATCGCCCTATCCACTGGACTAGGAAGGTTAAGTACCTCGGAGTCACCTTGGACTCCGCCATGACTTTCGGCCCGCACATTAGGTCCGTCCGCAATCGAGCGGCTTTCGTATTAGGTCGCCTGTATCCCCTTCTCTGCAAGCGGAGTAAAATGTCGCTTAGAAATAATCGATAGCCTCCAGGTTATCCAGAATCGTTTCCTCAGACGTGCCGTCGGTGCCCCGTGGTACATGCGGAACGTAGATCTGCATTCCGATTTCAAGTTAGATCCCCTTCGTAAGTTCCTCAAAGAAGCGTCGATCCGCGTCCCGTCACGCGAACAGTTTAATCCGCGCCGCCGCCGATTACGCCCCTAGTCCTTCTGACTCGCGCCGCAGACCACGGCACGTACTGCTCGACCCTCCTGACCCCATGACGGTCCTATTGGACCCCGGTCCAATATGGCCATCTGCGGCCAAAAGCGTCTATCATTCCCAAAAAGAAAAAGACTAGTTAGCAACATGTTTACACCTAATTGTTACCTATTATTATATATTAGACTGTAAGTCTTCCTAACAATAAATAAATAAACAATGTAGCTATGCTACGGTTGATGTACACGGAAAACTAATGTTTATTGGAATTTGAACCAAGTGGAGCTGTGTTTCAATAAGATCTAAGCTTTTAACCCAGCCAACTCAGGACTGCAAAAAGAATACGGATAGTATGTGCGCAGAATTCAAACTTAATTATCATCCGTTATCCAAAGTAACCCTACCTACTATTTTTTACTCGATCTTGCATTCAGGTTAACTGGGTGAGCATTACCCCAGCAAGAAAGATGGTCGTAGAGAAGATTGAGTTAAACGAATAATTAGAGCATAATCTGCTGTAAATGTGCGCGGAATAAAAAATTAGTGCATCCTTTCGTTTTCGAGAAAAATCCGAATAACGATTCTTGCTGGGGTAACGTTGTTCCAGCAAGAAGATTCTAAACCAATGATCGGAGAGAAACATTAACTTCAGGAAAGATAGCTTATATTTGTGCGTAATTGTGCGCTGAAAATGAAATTTGTGCGTCTTAAGATTTCAGAGTTATTACAATTCCTGCTGGGGTAACGTTTTGCAGAATCGTGTTTCTCGGAAACCAGTAATTGTGCACCTGTAGAATAAACGACTATCAGTAGCTCTTAATTTGTGCGTATTTGTGCATTAATTAGATTTTCAAAAATATTTACCGTTTTAGCGTAATAATGGATTTATGAAAACCAAAAAAAAGGTCCTAGCGCTTAAACGAACCAAAATTCATACACACTGAAAACGGTATTCGGTCCTTTTTAATACTCTTAACATCCACGAAAAATTTCAAAACATATGATATACGCATTATTGAATAATATCACTTTGAATCAAAACTGATAATGTCTAACTTTGACGTCAAATTACAAAAAACAAGACCAACCCTAGAGTTTTTGGTATAAACCAAGAGTTAGAGCACTTAATGAAATACATATCCTGAAAATTTCAGCTTCAAACATTTCATAATAAAGAAGATACAAGCAAAAACTAGAACCCCTGTTAGATTACTGGTTATCCGACCAAATTGGAATGAACCCAAAAAAGCGAGGATTTCATACATACTCGTGACCTTCTTTAAATGACAGTATTATGTGAAGCTGTTGTCTGTACAGTTACGTTCATAATGTTTATCAACAATCGCGGTTATCTTAATAGTTCGTCAGGTGGTTATAGTTTGTTATTATTTTTACAATATATTGTTACAGTTCTGTTAATTACTATTTAATTACGATAACCACAGAATGCATTGCAAGTTTATAGGTGTAAATAGCAATGATTCGCATTGCAATAAAAAATCTATATTTCCCAATACTTAGAATAAAAACCGCTCTCCGAGAAAGTTCACTGACCCTTGTGTACGAACTATCGTGGACACGAACGGTGTACCAGTTTTCAATTGGAATCGTTTGAACGAACGTACGTGCTCCTACCCCGCCCGCATGTATTTCGGGGCGGCTCGTGCAAGCGATTATCGACCGACATCGTTCGTGACCGCGAGACTACATTGAGTCAAAATCAAAATTGCATTGCAAGATTCCATTACCATCATACATATAGCTCAAGCAAGTAAAAGCGTGTTAAAAATACATACAATTCAATTAAATTGAGAACTTCCTCCTTTTTAAACGACTTCAAAAAAGGAGGAGGTTCTCAATTCGAATTCGAATTGTACGGATAGGCCGCTCCATTCATTGGGTCCCATAAAAAAATATTACGTACGAATAAGTAAGTAGTTCCTGAAAAAATGAGAATGGCGACTCTGAAAAAACTGTAGGAATGCTGGAGGTTGATGTTTTTATGGCTTTTTAAGGACAAAACTGGTCATAACACTGGCAAATATTGACCAATTTCAATGAATCTTTTTTTATTCGAAAGAAGGAACCTGTATATAATGAATCTGTATAAATTTGATCACCACCGATTAAGAACTTCCTGGAGAACCAAGTAAAGACCATAAAATTGGGGTAAATAATATTTGATATAATTACAAAATCTCTAATATTTACAAGATATAACAAATGAATCTATAATTTTATTTGATATAATGATCAGTTGATATAATGTTATGAATGTCGGGGTTTTTTAAAATTTATACTTGTTAGTGATGAAACTGGGAAAGACATAAGCCTTGTCTTTCCCAGTTTCATCACAAAAAAATATGTCATGCTCGCTATCGAATCGCTCTGCTTGTGGCGGCTTCGTGTGGCGGGTCACCCCCTTCCCTCCAATATGGTTGAGGGGAGTGATGGCTGCTTCTCGAGTCAACCCGTGCGCGCGTGCTGCTTAGGGGGACTGCTCCGACTACTATCCCTTTGGCCTTTCAGTTTGATTGTATTTTCTCGTATTTTTTTTTAGCGTAGCACTCGAGCTAAGCGAGCGCAACCTACTTACTTTTTAAACACGGATCAGTGTTGCCAACTTTACAATGGGATAAACTAGTTTCATGAACAAAATTGGTGGGTGAAAAAAAACATATATCTTATTTTATGGGCTAAACTAAGGAACTTAGAACACTATTTAACTCCCGCCCACTGAAGAATCTAATGACAAGGAAAAAGGTAACTAGATCGTCCATCCAGGTAGAAGGTCAAAGAATTTTGTAGCAAATCTTCGTTTTCCATTGCTCATATTGAATTTGCAATGCAGTTTTAATTTAATTTCTGGTTTTCCACTTCACAATTGACGGGCCCGTTGGTGTAGAGTTAGAGACCCTGGCAACTAACCGAGGGGCGCGGGTTCGATTCCCACCAAGTGTCTGGGCGTCATAAGTATATCAGTATGTATTTACAAAAAAAAGTATCATCATCATCACCAGCCGGAAGACGTCCACTGCTGAACATAGGCCTCCCCCTTCGAACGCCACAATTAACGACAATTGGCTATTTGCATCCCCCGGTTACCTGCGACGCGCACAATGACAAAAAGTATACTTATAAGTATTAGTATCAGCTGCCTGTTTACCATAGTAAAGGCTCTGCCTAATTTGAGATCAGAAGATCGTTCGTCGATTGTCCCAAAATATTATTATTATTTTCATGTTTTTTGTTTCACGGGATTTACCCGGTCTTTTAAGAGGCTTGCGTGGGGACAAATCCAACACATAGAGGCCCTTTTTACAATTAAATGGTGTGTGGTTGGTTGGTACCTACCGAGGTCAACTACTTAATTGAAGAAAAAATAACAGTTTACCTCGGCAGCCAAGGGAACTATTGTAAATGTATGGAAATATAGTCTACTTACTAGTCTTGGTGCGTACCGACACCAAGGACCCGAGTACTCCAGCGAGTTAGTCAGGGCCCCCACCTTGGCGTGTCTTCGTCGGCCGAGTGAAAACCGAAGGGGACCCGCGGGACTCAGCTCTGGCTTACCTTAATTGGCCGTCCAGAGAGGAGTTGTTAGAGCTATATGCTCCAGGGGTGGAAGTGCTAAAAGTCATAACGCCGCGAGTAACTCCGGAGAAAGCGCAGCATACCTCTCAACACACGGTGTTGAGCCACCCACACCGCCTTCCGCCGTCTTATGACGGCCGTAGGAGAGTCCATCTAGTGGGTGGCAAGTCACCACTTGTCAAAAAATAATGAGTAGGTGGCAAGAGCCCAGCGTTCAGGCAATCAAATGTCCACTCAAAAACATATAGTAATCTTTCCACATACTTATAATAGGCCAGAGTAGTCTGCCACAGTCAACTGCTGTTTATATCTTATTTCCAGCAGTTTATTCTGACAGGTGTCTTTCATATCATTAATTTCACCCAACAGACCTCTACGTCTTGGATTCGTCCCCACGCAAGCCTTTAAAAAGTCCGGGTGTGAAAACTAGAGAAAATAAAAATAAAACTAAAATAATAATAATAAATACACTTTATTCTACACCAAAAGTTACATGTAAATTGAACAATACGTTGAAGAAATCAATGTACAAAGGTGGCCTTATCGTTAAAAACCAATCTCTTCCAGGCAACATACATTTAGTTTTAAAATAAAGTTTAATTGCGTAATAATATAACTGACATTGTATTGAACTCTTCACCTACAAGAACTAAGGTAAACGCTGGTAATGTCGACAGTGTCCTAATACTCGTCAGATTGTAAAAAAAGGCCGGTCATTTAATTTTACTAATACCTTATGGAAATCATTTTATGGCAAAATATTTTCGATAATATACTTAATAATTAGAACGGTAACACAGAGTCAAAATTCTAATGACGTTGGAGAACGGAGGTATCAAAGGTATGCACTTCCAAATTTTGTATTTTTTTGTTAGTTCAACTACTGAAAGTGAAGTCGACCTTACCACGTTACGATCCATGTCTTGCTGGATTCTTCGGATATTTTGGTAATTGTGATTATTTGTTAAAATAGTTAAGTTAATTTTCTAATGATCTAACCTATAAAATTGTATAGTTTTTATTAGTGAGTATTTTTTTTCGCACGTGACATTTACTGGTACCTAATAATCCCTACTTGACCTAGTACTCGTCAAAATTAAAATTATTTTGACGAAAATTGGGACACGTTCAAATAAGTGCATGAAATGTCGACATTGACATTGTATATTATTTTTAATGCCGTCGGATATTTAATCTGTTTTTTTTAAATATATATATTTATTTGAAATATTAATATAAATATTTAAATATTACAAAGGTTTTTTTGTACAGTACATAGACCACATAGAGACTTTTAGGGAGTCGGTTACTAAGTTGTCGAGTTTTAGGTGATTATGTTGCGAGTACCTACAAAAGAACAACCCAATACTAGTCAAAATTAGTACAATAAAAACAAAACGACAATATTAAAAAAAAATTATACTTCTTGTTATATTTTATAACTTTTTTGTGTGGATTTCCTTTCAGTGGATGTCCTGTAACGAAAGATCAGTTACAAGATAGTGTTTGCACTTTTAACAGACTTCAAAAAAGGAGGAGGTCCTCAATTCGATTGTTCGTTTTTTTTTGTTGTTAAGTTATCAGCGAACACAAGGATGATTCGTGAGGCTATTGAAATCAAAAAACATCCTAATTCCAATAGGGAAGATGGTTGAGTGTTACCACCGGCTTGGGATCCTGTAATAAATATAATTAAATCAAAAACACTGCACAGCCTCAAGATACTGCAAGCTCTTACTGCGTAGATCGGACCAACAATAATAACTAAGAAGACCTGAGGGTACACCGGCATAATTGTGATATAAGGACATTCAACATCTCAGTCCTCCCGTGACCATGGGTGCTGCAAAGCATTCGAAACGTCGGGATAGTAAAATGTAAGTGTAGTGTCGTAGTTTGGCTCTGGTGTCCTGAGCTGTTCTGGCAATAGATTTTTGTGTCAGGGTGTACAATTGTCCGTAGAACTTCTCAAGCTCTCTCAATATCTCCGGTTTCCATGAGAGGGCACTGCCATCGTCGATCTTCAGCTTGGTCATTTGGCTTTGCCCAATAGACGTACCTATTCTTCGAAACACTTTAGAACCTGCAATAGCAATAGCTGAAAATCAGTGTTTTTGCTTCTTGAGCAATATCCCCACTGAGCTACTGCCTTTTTGCATTGCCACAGCACACACATATTTACAAATAATCAAAATGTGTAGTTTGTTGTGTATAATTGATAGTTACTTATGTATATTACTGTGTTGTTTGTATGTGTGTGAGCTTGGTTGCAAATAAATGTTTTATCTATCTATCTATCTATCTATCTAACCTTGGTCCTGCTCAATCGCATCCTTAATACACAGTACGTACGAGATTCGTTAATTGAGTCTGTCATATTTGCTGAAGATTGCAGTCTCATCTCAGTCCAGTTTCCATTAAATTAATGGCTTATTGGAGAGCTTCTGAGGTTTATTTCTGCGTGGGGTCTTAAATAACTTGGACCCAACTGTATGGACAGTTTACACCAACCCATTGTTTCCACTCGTCCGCAATTTCACATTCGGCTAGGCACTGGAAGCGATTGTGTAGTTCGAGTTGAAAGTCTTCGGGGTTTCAGATTTGGGCGGATCATGGACGGATTTCATCAGACCAGACCTCTTAAGCTTCACATTTATATTTAATGTGCCTCTAACAATGCGCTGATCCCGGAGACGTCATTATGCTTCTTGTTCGCTATGATGAAGTCGATCCCAATTCTGATTGAACCATCGGGACTTGTCCATGTCGTCGTGTGTGGATGGTCGCTTTTTGAAGAAGGAGTTCATCGGAAAGTGACCCTCCTTCTCCATGTAGTAGACCAGCCGCTATCCCCTTTGGTTCCACTGCCCTGCCCATACCCATATGACGCCAGTCTCAACTCATCGCTATTCCGCATGTCTATCTTTTTTTATACTACCAAGGTGGCAAGAAAGCGTACGGCCTGCCTGATGGTAAGCAGTCACCGTAGCCTATAGACACTAGCAACACCAGAAGAATCACTATCGCGTTACCGACTCTTAAGTCATTAGATATTATCGGCTGCACTCACAAACACCAATAAATTTTAATTCCTACTAAGTTACTTTTTAAAATCTATTTATTAAGATTGTCGGAGCCATTTAGGATTATTTTCGACTATTGAACACCAGATAATTGATATCTCTACTCACTATTTTCGTATTAACTGACTTTAAATGTTGAAATAATCCGATTACATAAAATCGATTAATGATCATTAACTATAATTGACGTTTGTAGGTTCGGCAGTAAGTCTTTGCGTCCGCTAATTTCACCGACTATAGTGCCCTTCAGGCCGGAACACAGCAATGCTCACACACTGCTGGTACCTACCACCGCAGTGTCAGATATTCTACCACCAAGCAGAACCAGGTAGGTATCTGGATAGTTCCTTGCACAAGGAACCTAGCACCTAGTAAAGGAACCCACTACTTTCGCTTTGAAGTCCCCCATAACAACGGTGAAGCGTGTTTTGGAGTTAGTATGGCTTCTGCTTAATAGCTGGTCTTTCAGAGAAGCTTTGAGTCACACAACGAGCTATGGAGAGAGCTATTGTCGGAGTTTCCTTGCGCGACAGAATCCGTAATGAGGAGATTCGCCGAACAACGAAGGTAACCGACATAGCTCTCAGAATCTGTAAGTTGAAATGGCAATGGGCAGGTTATTATAATATACATTGCTCGAAGAACCGATGACCGTTGGTGAAGAAAGGTTCTCGAATGGCGACCACAAACCGGAAGATGCAGCATAGGGAGGCGTCCCACTAGTTGGACAGACGACATTGTACACGGCGCAGGTAACCGATGGATGCAAATAGACAATTGTCGTTTATTGCGGCGTTCCAAGGGGAGGCCTATGTTCAGCAGTCTATCGGCTGATGATGATGATGGATTCTGCTATCTTCTCATCATAGCCTTTACTTCATCGTAATTTTTGCTAGATCTGTTAAAATTTACTACAATATTATACTGCCAATGTTAGTTGAGTGCAGATTGGATTGATTATTAGTAACCTACTAAGTTTAGTAAAAATCTCAGAATCTTAAACAAATTAAATAATAATCTAGAGATATTTGTTTAAAATGAACAATTTTAGTTTTTTTTTATACTACTAAGGTGGCAAGCAAGCGTACGGCCCGCCTGATGGTAAGCAGTCACCGCAGCCTATAGACGCTAGCAACACCAGAAGAATCACTAGCGCGTTGCCGACCCTTAAGACATTAGATTTTGAGTCTTTGTGTCCGGTAATTTCACCAGCTACAGTGCCCTTCAGGCCGGAACACAGCAATGCTTACACACTGCTGCTTGGCGGCAGAATATCTGACACTGCGGTGGTACCTACCTGGACAGTTCCTTGCACAAGGAACCTACCACCTAGTAAACCTAGTAGTTTTCTTTTGTTATGCTAAAGATTTTTTAGTTTTGTCTCGCAGTTGATAGTATAAAGATACTCTGAGACTATTATGTAGTTGGTGCCCAATCTGATAAATGTATCTAACTAGATTATAAGCACTTATACTTTTTAAGTGTGTAGTATTTCCTTTCAGTTTAAGAGGTTTTCCATAATATTGTAAAATTTAGCACAAAATATAGAAAAATATTTACCTACTTATGTTTTTAGATTTATATGACATTTCAATGTGTAATATTGGCATAGACATCATAAAGCAGTTAGTCCATTGTATATTTAGTTGACAGACGGCATTATGCGCGTCGCGGGTATCCGATGGATGCAAGTGGCCAATTGTCGTGAGGGGGAGGCCTATGTTCAGCAGTGGACGTCTTCCGGCTGATGATGATGATGATATTTAGTTCAAGGTTCAGCGTTGAAACAAGGCAAAATGAAAATAATATGAACCCTAATGATCATACAAATAGAGTTTAAATTGGTATTGAAAATTGACGAGTTCTGGGACATCTTGACGATAACTACAGCAAATCTGTCGAATACTGGTACAATTGGCCTTTTTTTATTCTTTTAAATATTTGACAACTTTATTGTTTGTAATTCATTGTTCTACTATATTTATTAAAAAAAGGAATCATTGAAGTATTTAGTCATAAAAACAATACTTTTCTATGTTATGTAACTCTAATGTAGCAGAGCTGTTAACACAGCAAAGTTCAGAAACTGACGAGTATTGGGCCGTTTACCTTATAAGTAACTAGATACTATGCGTTTCATCTAAGAATGTGGCCGCCATCTTGCCATTTCAAAATTTATAATTACTAAAAATGATGTTTTAACAAAAATAGATAGCAAAATAAGACAATAAACAAAACCGAGGCGAATTTTTCATTTTGTGTTTACTCTGCTGCCGATACAAAAATCGTAAAAACGAGTGAAGTTCCGCAGTATGGCGGACACATTCTTCGTTGAATCGCATAGTACATACTTTATAAAAAGAAAGGCACCAACTTTGGTTCTTGATTATATTTAAATTTAGAATAAAAGTAACTTCCGTTAACAATTTTATACTTCAGTGTACCCAGGCAAAGCTGTTTGTGTGCAAAGTTAAGAAGGTCACGAGTATGTATGAAATCCTCGCTTTTTTGGGTTCATTCCAATTTGGTCGGATAACCAGTAATCTAACAGGGGTTCTAGTTTTTGCTTGTATCTTCTTTATTATGAAATATTTGAAGCTGAAATTTTCAGGATATGTATTTCATTAAGTGCTCTAATTCTTGGTTTATACCAAAAACTCTAGGGTGGGTCTTGTTTTTTGTATTTTGACGTCAAAGCTAGACATTATCAGTTTTGATTCAAAGTGATATTATTCAATAATGCGTATATAATATGTTTTGAAACTTTTCGTGGATGTTAAGAGTATTAAAAAGGACCGAATACCGTTTTCAGTGTGTATGAATTTTTGTTCGTTTAAGCGCTAGGACCTTTTTTTTGGTTTTCATAAATCCATTATTACGCTAAAACAGTAAATATTTTTGAAAATCTAATTAATGCACAAATACGCACAAATTAAGAGCTACTGATAATCGTTTATTCTATAGGTGCACAATTATTGGTTTCCGAGAAACACGATTCTGCAAAACGTTACCCCAGCAGGAATTGTAATAACTCTGAAATCTTAAGACGCACAAATTTTATTTTCAGCGCACAATTACGCACAAATATAAGCTATCTTTCCTGAAGTTTATGTTTCTCTCCGATCATTGGTTTAGAATCTTCTTGCTGGAACAACGTTACCCCAGCAAGAATCGTTTTTCGGATTTTTCTCGAAAACGAAATGATGCACTAATTTTTTATTCCGCGCACATTTACAGCAGATTATGCTCTAATTATTCGTTTAACTCAATCTTCTCTACGAGCATCTTTCTTGTTGGGGTAATGCACACGTTAACTGGAGCAAGAACTTTCTTGTGGTGTGGTGATTTTAGCGTTAGACTGCCACTGTAAATGAAATAGGTTTGGACGTGGCGTCATGCCATGCTAGTGGAAATTTAGCATATCCATATTTTGGGGCATAAACCATAAATGGCCAGAGTCCCCGATCTATCCGTTTGATTACATCAAGGCGTGGAGTGAACAGGTTATTAAAAGCTAGTGCGCTGTACTATATCGAACAGTACTAAGTACCAGTTTCCATAAAAAAGAAAAAAAAATTTTATTCTTAATGTTAATTATTAATCGAAAAGGGAAACATCTTACCGCTTCCTGTATTACGTACGCCTCGCTCCAGTCAAAATGCGGTAGATATAGCCAAACTAAATCAGCAGGAAATTTATTCATATGCTCTGACTTCGCAAACCTTTTAGGCATATCGACTGAAAAAAATGTTTTGAAGGAAATGTGAAGATAAAAAACTGTCTGGAAATGCTAAACCAAATTGGAATGTAAATCAAGTCCGCCCGTTCTGTGTTCCCTCGATTCTCAATGCCTACCTGATTACTGAGCAAGCCAGCGAATAATACAAAACATTATCTTTGCGTTCCGTAAATATGTGAAAAAATGCGTTTCAATAAGGCTTTCGGACCAGAATAACGTGGGTACGTCACTAATGTATTTAAAAAGTAATAGTCTATTGTCGTAAACACACAATAGTTTACTACAATAGCATTTATATTTTCTATATTCTTTATATATTCTAACTTCTAAATTGAGATGAAATTAATCTTTATAATCAGACCATAAAAAAGATCCATATTACTAAAAGTGTTAGTACTAACAAGTAAAAAAATAAAATATACAAGAATAAAACCACTAGAATTCCATGAGCATATGTGGCATGAAAACCATCAATCCCAGCATCAGTGAACATGCCTGACGCACTGCAAAATCTGGGCAACCCGAATATATTAAACATGATTGAATTTAAAGTTTTTAAAGGTTTTAAACATTACGTAAAGGGCAAAAACGATGAAAATAAATCTTGCTTAAAAATCTTATTAAAAGTATACGAGTATTCGACCAAAAAAGAAGTTGGCCTTAGCAAAATCTGCCTGCAAAGTACGTCAATCAATTTTATTTTCCTTTAATCCCTATTGCAGAACGTTAGGACCCTTAATTGCCTGCCTTAAACCTGGGAGTAATTATTTTCAATGGTTCGCTGAGTTTTTCTCTCGTATAGCATTTACTGCCTATAAAGTAGAGCATATAAAGCCCAAAGGAAGTCTATAAGACCTGTTTACATGAGCCCTTTAACATTTATACAAGAAACTGGATGGTTTTATGGTTTTTAACTAACTTGAAATGTATGTTATATTAGTGTATTTATTTCAGTGGTATCGAAATTTTAATAATGAATATCTGACATAGTGATAATATATAAAGATTCTGTCTGTATAGAGATTTCTTACTTAAAAAAAGAATTCTCATTTTTATGGTACTAAGTATCGTTTAAGTCCGTTAGTCATTTCAAGCACTTTGAACCAGGACTAACTTTCTTACTTGTAACTAGAAATGCACTATGGCAACACCACCTCTTTCCCATAAGGGAGGCCTATTCAGTATTGTTCCGGTCGCTAATCTGATAAAAGAGTCCATCTGTACATGTTGGCCGTATCGTTTAGTAGGAAAATATTATTATTTTAATTAGGTTAAATGTGTCATACATTATTTTTGTGGACATACCTACACAATGTCCTCGCAAGCTACACGAGGTATATACGCACATAGCCCCAATTTATAGTCTATCGGGACAATTGCCATGTGAAGAGAGTACGACTGAGGAAACGTTACCTACTTAAGATCCGTTGATATCGCAGCCGGTTGCAGCTATGACGTGTTGCCGCCGAAACGCTGTCATATCGCTGCCACCACCGTCGCCGCCTCCGCCGCTCACCTGTGACGCACGCTACAAGCTCAAGAACATAATCTTTATTACCCACTGCAGTGCTCACAAAGAGTTGTTTTATTTCATCCGCGGCTACGGCGAAAGTAATTACCTCTAGGATAACGCACCGATGAAATTTTGCTTAATCGCTAAACGGTGATTATGTATTTGACTTTGTGCGCTTTATCATACATTGTTATAAAACCACACATTATAACAGTTACACCTAATTGACATGTAAGTAAAAGTAAGTATTAAATTCTATTATATGGTTTTCAATTCGTAAAAGAGCTTACATTGAGCCAATGATGCGACTCTTTATAGCACAAAAAAAGTGTATTCGCGCTATATATAATATGAAGTGGTTAGACTTGTAGACCAGTTTTTGAAAAACAAAATATTTTAACTGTGCCCTCTATCTACATATACGAGGTTACGAAATTTGTTAAAAGTAACCTACATCTCTTTGATAAAGAAATGTTGAGCAACAAACGTAAGGTGACTCACTCATCGTAGAAACTGCCAGTTCTTCGTCTTGAAATGTTTAGACATAGTTGCCTGTACATGGCCCCACTTATATATATTTATTTACCAAAGTGGATAGTCGAACTACCTTTAGATTCTGTTATGAGTTGCGCAAATGGCTTATTGAACAGAACTTTTATTCAGTCCAAGAATTCCTAAAACAATTTTCTGCACACTCTTATCATTTCAGAAATGCATTATAAGCACATTTACTGTATTTATGTAATATTTGCATGTCGAAAGGCTAGTAAGCATGTTGGTACCCTGTAAAACCTGTTAACATCTGTATAACCCATATTATGCAAATAAATAATTATATTGATTGATTGATGATAACGGACGATTACCGCTCAAAACAAATTCGCTCAGCGTGCAGCTTCAAAATCAAATGTACCTATTATTTAGATATTATGTCTCCCAATTAGGTTCAGCTGCAGCGATCAGCTGAATAAACGAAATAAAATCAGAATCACCTCAAACTATTTCAATTACCTACTAATGCATATAGCAACACACTAAATCGTAGCGATAATTTGTGGCCCACCTATCAGAGCGACGTATGTACTATCGCGGTCACAAACGATGCACCAGTTTTCAATCAAAATCGTTTGAAAGATGCTAAGTGCTTTTAGCCCGCTCGCCCTATTGGGCCGCATATTGGGCCGGCTCATGCATGCGATTATCGTCCTAAAAGTGGTACACCGTTCGTGACCTTGAGAGTACCTACTATGATATCAATATAGTATAATCACATATCTCTCATTACATTCGATAGGCTTTACTCTTTTGTTTCAATTAGACACTGATTTTGACATCAAAAAGTTACCACTAGATTGGCACATACACACACTTACACACCCGAACTCATACACATGTAAGGTACTGAGTAAAGTATGTATATTTTCTGCGCATTGAAGATGTCGCCAATTTAATTATCTCATCTAATTGTTTTTTGGTTGCTGTGATACAGACCTAGAGTCTAGTACAGTAGCCGCTGTTAAACCAATACATATGTCTGTAAGTAATAGTTATATATTTGTTTCGTTTTCTGTAAATTACTTGTAAGACTAAGTTTTGTGGCACTTAATAAATATTATGATTATGATTACATAAATTTCGTTAGTTGCCAATGGGATTTCTCATCGCACAAAAAGCTAGTATGTATGTATTACTAGGTGGTAGGTGCCTTGTGCACTTCGGAGTCGCTCGGACGCTCGGGGTGTGGGCCCCTTGAGCGTCCATTGAGTACGGCGGCGACTCCGAGGAGGACGGCGGCGGGGTTGCGACCCCCGTCCCCGTGAGCACCGTGACAGGTTCCCGGGGGGCTACAATGCGCCCCCCGGCGGCGGGCTACAATGCGCCCCCCGGCGGCGGGCTCAAAGGCAAGGCACTGAGGTCTCCGGTGGGATCTGCACCCTGGTGCAGATCCCACCGGAGAGCCCTGGGGTTCCCCCTCTCATGTGCCGATGCGACAGCCGCGGGGGTTTTAGTGGGTAAGAATCCCACATACCCCGGTCGAGCCCCACAGCTCCCGGGGATCTTTCGAAGATTTCCCCCGCGTCAAAAAAAAAAAAAAAAAGGTGCCTTGTGCAGGGGACCTTCCAGGTTTAAACCCCTGCGGTGACAGACATTCTATGACCAAACAGCAATGTGTAACCATAATGATGTCTTTTACTTATCATATTGAAATCAAACTACTTTTAAGGATTTTATCACGGTTTATTTTAGATTTTACTATCCCGACGTTTCGAAACGCATTCGAAACTGCAAAGCATTCGAAACGTCGGAATAGTAAAATCTAAAATAAACCGAGATAAAATCCGTAAAAGTAGTTTGATTTCAATGTGTAACCATTTGCTGTGTTTCCATGTAAAGAGTTCTTTAGTTGGTGTAACTACTAAGCTAAAGCCAGGTGACGAGCGGCTGTGTAGTGCAGCTGTTATCCGGCATCAAAACTTGTTTGTCTCATCACTAAATTGTATAAAAATTATAGTTAATCTGTTAACCGGCATCAAAACTTGTTTGACTAATCACTAAATTGTATAAAAATTATAGTTAATCTGTTAACCGGCATCAAAACTTGTTTGTCTCATCACTAAATTGTATAAAAATTATAGTTAATCTATTAACCGGCATCAAAACTTGTTTGACTCATCACTAAATTGTATAAAAATTATAGTTAATCTGTTAACCAGCATCAAAACTTATGATTATATGATATAATGATATAAACTATTATGATTATGATTACATAAATTTCGTTAGTTGCCAATGGGATTTCTCATCGCACAAAAAGCTAGTATGTATGTATTACTAGGTGGTAGGTGCCTTGTGCACTTCGGAGTCGCTCGGACGCTCGGGGTGTGGGCCCCTTGAGCGTCCATTGAGTACGGCGGCGACTCCGAGGAGGACGGCGGCGGGGTTGCGACCCCCGTCCCCGTGAGCACCGTGACAGGTTCCCGGGGGGCTACAATGCGCCCCCCGGCGGCGGGCTCAAAGGCAAGGCACTGAGGTCTCCGGTGGGATCTGCACCCTGGTGCAGATCCCACCGGAGAGCCCTGGGGTTCCCCCTCTCATGTGCCGATGCGACAGCCGCGGGGGTTTTAGTGGGTAAGAATCCCACATACCCCGGTCGAGCCCCACAGCTCCCGGGGATCTTTCGAAGATTTCCCCCGCGTCAAAAAAAAAAAAAAAAAGGTGCCTTGTGCAGGGGACCTTCCAGGTTTAAACCCCTGCGGTGACAGACATTCTATGACCAAACAGCAATGTGTAACCATAATGATGTCTTTTACTTATCATATTGAAATCAAACTACTTTTAAGGATTTTATCACGGTTTATTTTAGATTTTACTATCCCGACGTTTCGAAACGCATTCGAAACTGCAAAGCATTCGAAACGTCGGAATAGTAAAATCTAAAATAAACCGAGATAAAATCCGTAAAAGTAGTTTGATTTCAATGTGTAACCATTTGCTGTGTTTCCATGTAAAGAGTTCTTTAGTTGGTGTAACTACTAAGCTAAAGCCAGGTGACGAGCGGCTGTGTAGTGCAGCTGTTATCCGGCATCAAAACTTGTTTGTCTCATCACTAAATTGTATAAAAATTATAGTTAATCTGTTAACCGGCATCAAAACTTGTTTGACTAATCACTAAATTGTATAAAAATTATAGTTAATCTGTTAACCGGCATCAAAACTTGTTTGTCTCATCACTAAATTGTATAAAAATTATAGTTAATCTATTAACCGGCATCAAAACTTGTTTGACTCATCACTAAATTGTATAAAAATTATAGTTAATCTGTTAACCAGCATCAAAACTTATGATTATATGATATAATGATATAAACTATTATGATTATGATTACATAAATTTCGTTAGTTGCCAATGGGATTTCTCATCGCACAAAAAGCTAGTATGTATGTATTACTAGGTGGTAGGTGCCTTGTGCACTTCGGAGTCGCTCGGACGCTCGGGGTGTGGGCCCCTTGAGCGTCCATTGAGTACGGCGGCGACTCCGAGGAGGACGGCGGCGGGGTTGCGACCCCCGTCCCCGTGAGCACCGTGACAGGTTCCCGGGGGGCTACAATGCGCCCCCCGGCGGCGGGCTCAAAGGCAAGGCACTGAGGGACCCCAGGGCTCTCCGGTGGGATCTGCACCCTGGTGCAGATCCCACCGGAGAGCCCTGGGGTTCCCCCTCTCATGTGCCGATGCGACAGCCGCGGGGGTTTTAGTGGGTAAGAATCCCACATACCCCGGTCGAGCCCCACAGCTCCCGGGGATCTTTCGAAGATTTCCCCCGCGTCAAAAAAAAAAAAAAAAAGGTGCCTTGTGCAGGGGACCTTCCAGGTTTAAACCCCTGCGGTGACAGACATTCTATGACCAAACAGCAATGTGTAACCATAATGATGTCTTTTACTTATCATATTGAAATCAAACTACTTTTAAGGATTTTATCACGGTTTATTTTAGATTTTACTATCCCGACGTTTCGAAACGCATTCGAAACTGCAAAGCATTCGAAACGTCGGAATAGTAAAATCTAAAATAAACCGAGATAAAATCCGTAAAAGTAGTTTGATTTCAATGTGTAACCATTTGCTGTGTTTCCATGTAAAGAGTTCTTTAGTTGGTGTAACTACTAAGCTAAAGCCAGGTGACGAGCGGCTGTGTAGTGCAGCTGTTATCCGGCATCAAAACTTGTTTGTCTCATCACTAAATTGTATAAAAATTATAGTTAATCTGTTAACCGGCATCAAAACTTGTTTGACTAATCACTAAATTGTATAAAAATTATAGTTAATCTGTTAACCGGCATCAAAACTTGTTTGTCTCATCACTAAATTGTATAAAAATTATAGTTAATCTATTAACCGGCATCAAAACTTGTTTGACTCATCACTAAATTGTATAAAAATTATAGTTAATCTGTTAACCAGCATCAAAACTTGTTTGTCTCATCACTAAAATGTTTAAAAATTATAGTTAATCTATTTCATCATCATCATCATCATCAGCCGGAAGACGTCCACTGCTGAACATAGGCCTCCCCCTTGGAACGCCACAATGGACGACAATTGGCTATTTGCATCCACCGGTTACCTGCGACGCGCACAATGTCGTCTGTCCACCTAGTGGGAGGCCTGCCAACGCTGCGTCTTCCGGTTCGTGGTCGCCACTCGAGAACCTTTCTTCCCCAACGGTTATCGGTTCTTCGAGCGATGTGGCCTGCCCATTGCCACTTCAACTTGCAGATTCTGAGAGCTATGTCGGTGACCTTAGTTCTTCGGTGAATCTCCACATTTCGGATTCTGTCACGCAAAGAAACTCCGAGCATAGCTCTCTCCATGGCTCGTTGTGTGACTCTGAACTTTTCTAAAAGGCCAGCCGTTAGAGACCACGTCTCAGAACCATATGTCATCACTGGCAACACACACTGGTTAAAAACCTTCGTCTTCAGGCACTAATAATCTATTTACCGGCATCAAAACTTGTTTGCCGCATCACTAAATTGTATAAAAATTATAGTTAATCTGTTAAACCGGTATCAAAACTTGTTTCTCTCATCATTAAATTGTATAAAAAATATAGTTAATCTATTAACCGACATCAAAACTTGTTTGTCGCATCACTAAATTGTATAAAAAATATAGTTAGTTAATTGCAATTTTTTTGTTTGCATCCCCACTCCCAAGTTGCAAGAACAGAATATTCACTAATACTCAGTGTGTCGGCATTATGTATATGGTAGCTGACGAGACCTATTTAGACGTGGATCTGATTGCCAGGTCACGGTCTTAGCCGTACTAGTACTGTTTGATCACGATCCCGGTAATTGAATTGGCCATACGAGTCGTCTCGACGCTTCGGTACACTGGAATAGCTACTAACAAAACTTTGGAGACGGGAAAGCAATAATTTATATATTTTCAGAGATTAGCCTGCTAAAGTATTTTCATACCATGTATATAGTAAGTAAATAAGTAGTTAGTGTTTTTTATTTGGTTACTTTGTATGTGCTGTACTCTCACTTTAGTATCACTCTTCTTAGAAAGAAAGTTAATGACTAGGCAATCATACTATACTTTCTTCTGCCACCTCTAGGAATTTTTAAATGATGAAACCTTCAAAGTAGATAATGTTAAAGGGGTTAAAATAAAACTGCTTTTCGTCGGTTTCAGCAATTTAATGGCACTTCTTAATACATATACAGGGTGCCCAGAAATGGGGTATCCAGCCGATAATGACGCATTGTGTAACCCACAAGCAATCCATTTGTGAAAGAAAATGATGAAAAAGGCAACAGTTTTAGCGTGTTAAAAAAAATGTTTAGCCCACTGGGCTAAACATTTTTTTTTATTTACCCGAGAAATGCATGAATTTCTTATTAAACCGGGTAGGCACGCAATCAATAAGAAGCAGTATCTCCATAGGAGTATGCACTATGGCACAGGGTTGCTTAAAAATGGTTTTAAGAGGATACAAATATATTTTTATGTAATTCAAAATATCAATTTTTGCCATATTTGCCATCTTTTTCGGGGTCTTTACTATCAATACTGTACATACTGTACTGCCCTTTGGCTTCATATACACTTTCCGGGACACCCAGTAGGTATAATATCGCATAAAAATAAGCTTTTTTGCTTGCAGTCATAAGCAAATGGCTATTGAGGTTGAAAGCTGATGCGGTCGTGGATGCTAAAGCCCTAAAAATAATACTAAGGTAATGTGTACATTAGTTAACAATAACATTATAAGAACTAGGATTCTCATTAGTTACATTATAAGAATTAGGATTCTAAGGCTAGCAGCAAAATTCATGAACCACAGCGAATCCCAACTTGCATCAAGTATGCGAGGTCACCTCAAATCTTAATGGACCACTTGATTGGCTGTTGGAATATTTGACCGACAATCAAGTACCGGCCAGCTGATGTTAATGAATTCAGGGATCAGACTCAGAGCAATATTCACGTTTCGCTCGTAAACTGGCACTTGAAATAATCTTAAGGAATTTGGTAAGTCTCACACTATTCTCAGCACATATCGTTAAATTCTGATCACTTTAAGCTGACCGGAAAATGTAGTGTAAGGTTAACGTTTGACAAGGTGGAATGGTGATATAGGGAAAGGAGTTGGCAGTGACTGGATGAGGAGAACCGGTGACTAGGCTCAATGGCGTGTATTGGGGGAGGGCTATGTCCAGCAGTGGACTAATGTAGGCTGATTAGTATGTTGAAGAAGCAAATTCTGACATAAACCGATGGAATCTACTTTTGTCTTGCTGGCGGCGGGGAGAAAACCTTCAAAAGGTAGTCTGTCTCCTAGGGGAGACTCGTGTTATGGGGGATTTTTATCCGCTAAAACCACCCTGGTGGCTTTTCGTCGCTGTGGGAATACACTGTCTGGTTTGACCTCCCCAGAGTAAACTGACACTACCTACTAAACAACCTCCGCCTGTTCCTTTTCCATTCTTATCTTATTTTTAAATTCAATTTATATCTCAGCGTGTGTCGCAATGAGAAATTGCCGCCAGTAACAATTCATACCGAGTAATACCAACCTAAGATTTTGTATGTGCAGATTAGGGTAATGAGATTACCTACTCAATCCCCCATTCATACAATTTATATTCATCGAATCGCGTAGAAGCGAACATGAGGGATTAGTGGAAGAGATTTATTTATGGGCTGTCTGAAACGTTTTAACGTTACCTTCAGGAAACCGGTTAATATTAAATTGTTTACGGTCTACATATTGTTCGGTAGCTACTCCCAGCTTGGACGATTAGTCAACATTATTTTTATATTTACATTTATTGTTATATTTACAGGAATCACTACTATCTAATATTATTTGTAGTTAGAATTATGTATTGCTGTCATCAAAGTGTCCGCTGATGTGCAATGTTTTATATCAAATAATATTATTTATGGTGTTTATACAAAACAAAGAAGTTATTCGTATTTATAGTGACAATAGTGGCCATACGAGTCGTCTCGACGCTTCAGCACACTGGAATACCTACTGTAAGGCAGAAATAAGAGAAACACTTAATTAATCACGATAATTATTTAATAGCACAATACACATGGCGCGAAAACAAGAAGTGTCACTAGCGTGTCTAGTGCGGGGACACGTCAATCGGTAATTGGGCTAGTGAGGTGCCCCAACCATATTGATATTGTTGATTTCGATTTTCCTTTCTAACACTACTAACAAAACTTTGGAGACGGGAAAGCTATACTCCTTTGAAGAAGTATTCTACCTAGTTTAAGTGTACATGTTGTCACGTAACGGTTGGTTCAGAGTAGGGTAGAGAGAACCCGGAGACCGCTACTAAGATAGGTAAGTAGCTAAGGGGAAGTAGCAATAAAGAATGAGAACTCAGGACTTACAATATAACTATAATTACAGATAAAAAACGTTACAGTTCTCTAACGACAGTTACGCAGTTCATTTCACCGGGTCGGGAACGCGGACACTTATTAGCGTAAGATCACGTAACTTGCTTGCAAAGATTCCTGGGCGCAGGGAAGCCTGGCGGCGTGCCTTGATGGCACAACCGCAGCCAGGCAGTTGGACGCCGGCAGGTTTAGCACCGGCCACGACACTCAACCAGCAGGCTGGCCGATGAAAAAGGGGTGCGGGCGTCAGCACGCCACAGCAGCAGCACCCGTAGATATGTGGCCTCTGGCGTAGATAATGGCCGATTTCGGCTCAAGACCTGGCTAAGCTCGGCCTCCGGTCTTGCGACTCTAGGCTGTAGACCTTAGGCTTTCACTCGTCTCCAGGCTCCAGACCAAGCCTTCCGATCCAAGACTTCAGACCTCCGTTTTCAGACTCACGTTTTTTTCGACTCACGTTTAATTTTCCTCTCTCCACTTGACAGCTCCTTCATCATCATCATCATCATCATCATCATCAGCCGGAAGACGTCCACTGCTGAACATAGGCCTCCCCCTTAGAACGCCACAATGAACGACAATTGGCTATTTGCATCCACCGGTTACCTGCGACGCGCACGATGTCGTCTGTCCACCTAGTGGGAGGCCTGCCAACGCTGCGTCTTCCGGTTCGTGGTCGCCACTCGAGAACCTTTCTTCCCCAACGGTTATCGGTTCTTCGAGCGATGTGGCCTGCCCATTGCCACTTCAACTTGCAGATTCTGAGAGCTATGTCGGTGACCTTAGTTCTTCGGCGAATCTCCACATTTCGGATTCTGTCGCGCAAAGAAACTCCGAGCATAGCTCTCTCCATGGCTCGTTGTGTGACTCTGAACTTTTCTAAAAGGCCAGCCGTTAGAGACCACGTCTTGACAGCTCCTTGTCTAAATTTAAATTTTTAATTTGAATTAAAAGTAAATACAAATATTTATAAAAAAGATGAGGTATGACAATGGAGGTTGATATATGAAGAATGAAATGAGGTGATACACTACATTTACCCCAAAAACCCTGAAAAAAAATTTTTACATATGAAAAATTTTGAGGTTTGTAATATCCTTGGCCCTTACATACATCAACTTTCAAAGTTCCACATACACTAGCACTTCCAGAGGGAGGGGATATGGTTCACGGCTATATAAGTCCAATGACGCATACTCCACAAGGTATATTACTGGACCACGTCCTCAATGACCTAAGGCTTGTTTAGAGTGTAGTCAGCCGCACCATGCGATTAAGACCCTGTAAACAAGAACAATTATATACAATAGACTCATAAGGCTTATTTAACGAGTTTGAGTACCGCTCGATTAGATTGTCTGAAAAGACTTCAGAATACAGACCTATCAGACACCATTCTTATTTCTGACTAAGAAGTAAGATAATTATAATACAGCAACACATATGGCTTATTTACCGAGTTGTGTGCACCGCTCGGTGAAGGGAAAGATGATAGGGGAGTGAATAGAAAAAAATAAGCCAAAAGAAGTTAAGAAACAAGGAAATGGAAGGTGCAGAATGAGGCGGATGATATAACAATAGGATAACAGAAACATAAAAGAAAACATAAAGAAAAGAAAAAGCTAAAATATAAATTAAACGAGTAAAATAATAAATATAAAAGAAAACAATCAGAAAAACAATATATATAGAGTATAGAGCAGAGGAGGATACAGAATTGTTAGTTACAATTTCAAGTCTTTAATGTGCCACTTCCCATCAGGTACATTTAAAGAATTCTGTGAGTCGTAGCCTTTATAGATAAAATAATTTAGAAGAGAATAATTTAGAAAAATAAGAGTTTAAAAATATATAAAGGGAATTGGTAAACCTATGATCGTAGCTAAATAGCTAGGCCACAAGACCTAAAAAAAAATGAGAGAGAATGAAGAATAAGATAATAAGTTAAGATTAAGAATAGAGTAAGTTAAGATTAAAGATAGAGATTAAAGATAAGAGGTAAGAGGTTAAAGATAAAAGATTAAAGATAAAAGATGATACTAAAGAAAAAAATATTCTTTTGTTTTTAAGAAAACAAAAGAAAATTTTCTAATAATAATGAAATAATAGTGAAAATAATACTAGAGAAACTACGCTACGCTACGATGCATAGGTTTAGAATAAGAAGGAAAATAAAGAAGCAAAAAGTATGCCCTGGGATGCCTTGTCCAGTTGTAGGTTGGTTCAGCAACGGGCTCAGGGAGTTCAGGAATTTCAGGATGTTCAGGAGTTCAAGTAGTCTGAAAAACAAAAAATATATAAATAATAGAACGTACAGGACAGGCTACGACGTCAACAGAATTATTATATTAGATTTATATTAAAAGATAAATATTCTATATAAGTAGGCCAAAATATAAAGAGAACTACGGTGTTCTTTTAGAATTTTGAGAAAGCACTAAAGAATAATATTCCATATAAGCATGCCAAATTATAAACGGAACGACGGTGTTCTTTTAGAATTTTGAGAAAGGGGGGGGTTTCTTAATAGTCGGGCGCCAAATGTCACGTAACGGTTGGTTCAGAGTAGGGTAGAGAGAACCCGGAGACCGCTACTAAGATAGGTAAGTAACTAAGGGGAAGTAGCAATAAAGAATGAGAACTCAGGACTTACAATATAACTATAATTACAGATAAAAAACGTTACAGTTCTCTAACGACAGTTACGCAGTTCATTTCACCGGGTCGGGAACGCGGACACTTATTAGCGTAAGATCACGTAACTTGCTTGCAAAGATTCCTGGGCGCAGGGAAGCCTGGCGGCGTGCCTTGATGGCACAACCGCAGCCAGGCCGTTGGACGCCGGCAGGTTTAGCACCGGCCACGACACTCAACCAGCAGGCTGGCCGATGAAAAAGGGGTGCGGGCGTCAGCACGCCACAGAAGCAGCACCCGTAGATATGTGGCCTCTGGCGTAGATAATGGCCGATTCCGGCTCAAGACCTGGTTAAGCTCGGCCTCCGGTCTTGCGACTCTAGGCTGTAGACCTTAGGCTTTCACTCGTCTCCAGGCTCCAGACCAAGCCTTCCGATCCAAGCCTTCCGATCCAAGACTTCAGACCTCCGTTTTCAGACTCACGTTTTTTTTTCTCTCTCCACTTGACAGCTCCTTGTCTAAATTTAAATTTTTAATTTGAATTAAAAGTAAATACAAATATTTATAAAAAAGATGAGGTATGACAATGGAGGTTGATATATGAAGAATGAAATGAGGTGATACACTACAATGTTTGTAAATAAACTGTAAATATGAGAATTTTTCCTGAAATAAAAAAATTCTTATTATGTACGACTAACTTATTTGAAACCTACAATTGAGATAGGCGGCGTTTCCGGTCCGACTTTAGGTGCTGAATTGACTCTCCCCTCCCTAGCCGATTGCCTAACTTCCGTTTGGCGCCACTTGCAGTTTACATCGAAAGAATTAATTCGAATATTACTTCAGTTAGGCTCAATCACCATGCAGCGCTGGCATAGGTTTCAAATAAGTTAGTCGTACATAATAAGAATTTTTTTATTTCAGGAAAAATTCTCATATTATGTAGCTTTAAACTTATTTGAAACCTACAATTGAGACCTGTCTATTTTCGCATGGTGGCGTCAAACTAGGTATTAAATGCCAACTGTGATTTAAGATTAAAAAACAAAAACATGGTTAATCAATCAATCAAACAATGTATTCATGGCAACCAAGATTACATAATTATATTCGTATTATGAAAAGAAGAAATAACGAAACAAAGTAAGCTACACAGGAGCAAAACTATTAACGAGAGCAGGTACGCTCTGTGATTGTGGAGACCTTATGGGTCTCCTATAAAATCGAATCAACGTATTGGAAGATGCCCAGTTTCCTCGCGCCAATATATCTTCCAAGGGCATATCATTAACCCAATTTTGTGATGCCACTGCTGATCTAATTGAACCAGGTGGGTCTTGAACCCCTGCATCTACCAATACTGTTTTAATCCATCCGGCAATCAATGCCCGACTGGCTGGCCTAGGCTCTCCCCTTACTGTTACAAATAAATTTTGGAGATTATTCCCAGACTGACGTCTTGGTTGGGAAATTTCTATTAATCGTTTAATCCACCATACCGGGTCTATTCTTCGTTCCTCCGCAGATAATAATAACCACCCTGACTGTCTATAATTAATTGTATCAGTCTTTGATCCATACAGTGGCCAAAATGTTACAGAATCTTCGCCCATTATACATTTGTTTTCTGTTATGGATAAAAGTGTAAGATCGTGGACTCGTCTGCCCGAGGCTAATAAGAGTAAGGTAGCGCAACGCCGAGAAGCATCGAATAAACTATCTGGTTTCGCCTCAGTCTGCAATAACCATTTAACGACCAGTTGCGGATCCCATACCGGAGGTTTAGGCTTATCTAATAAAGCAAATTTATTAGCTATGCCTTTTAGGACTTGCCGTACCAATGTGTTGGAGCTAAGCTTAATAGTTTGTTCCGGCTGACAGAAAGATGATACGACCGATTTATGGACAAGTATAGATTTATAGCTCAATTTCCTTACCGTATGCAAATAAATAAGATATTTTGCTAAACCATGCCCACCAGGATTTTTAATATCGACGCCGGAACTCGAACACCATGCCAACCATTGATTCCAGGCTTGTCTATACGTTTTCAGAGTACTAGGCCTCCAGCTGGATTCGACGACATTTATCTCTGAAGGCGACCAGCTTCCTATAAGATCGTCCCACCCCGACATTTCCATGCCTCCAATACTAGGTCGTTTACTTGTGGCGGTGGGCAATCTGTCCTGGTGTCTATCAGCACTGACTCCAGGCCCCTGACCGTAAACGGTGGAGCGATTGCCCGTTGCTTGAGGTCGGACCTCCAAAACACGTTCTTCCACCTCGGGCATATTACAATGTATGTCCCCTGTGCTTGATTCAGCGATGCTAGAACCTTGTACATTAGACAGGGTGGTGGAAAGATCCACGCCAGATTGTAGACCCAGGCTCGACTGAAGGCATCGTGATAGCTTGCTCTTCGGTCCCTTATATCCAGCGCTACATAATCGGGTACCACATGAGCACGTATTGAAGCCATAAGATCTATTTCTGGTACACCCCACTTGCGGAAAATTATTTGACACGCCTGAGGTAAGAGATGCCACTCGGCTACCATTTTGTTTCTGGATAGCCCGTCCGCAATCCCGTTGAGAGGCCCTGGGAGATAACTGGTAACTAGGCTGATGTTGTACATCTCCACCAAATGATAAATCAATCTCGTCAACTGCAACAGGACCGGTGACTTTGTTCCGCCTTGTCTGCGTAGATACGCCAACGCAGTTTTGTTGTCGCTCTGAACCAGGATGGTCTTGTTCTGGCACTCTTGAGCAATCGAGACGTGCGTCAGAACTTTGTAAATTGCCAAGAGTTCCTTCACATTCGAGTGGTAATGAACCTCTTCTTGCAGCCACGTACCCTGAATGTGTTGACCGTTGGCATATGCTCCCCAGCCGTCGCCTGAGGCGTCCGTCACGATGTGATACGAAACTGGATCTGCCCAAATCGAGCTCGTTGTGTGAAGGTGTTGTAGCCACCACATTAGGTCCCTCCTTGCGGAGCATGTCAGTGGAACCGCCGCAGATTTTTTCAAAGCCTGGATTAGACATGACTGTAGACTCCGGTAATTTAACACTCCGTGATGCACCACGAAACTGGAAAACTGTAGAGTACCCACAAGCCTTTGTAACTCTAGGAGAGTTAGACTCGCAGAATTTTGCGCTTGGCGCAAGCGAGTTTCCAGAGACGATAGCTTTCTGTGAGGTAGGGATTTTCGGTTTGAACGAGTGTCCCAATGAATCCCCAGAAATTCGATTTCTTGAGAAGGTACCGTGGACGACTTCCTGTTGTTTATTACCCATCCGAGTCTTGTCATAAGCTCGACGGCCTGTTTCACTTGGACTTTTAGCGTTTGAGGGCATTGATTTACCAGAAGGTAGTCGTCCAGGTAATTTAGGACCCTCAAATCCTTTTCCCGTAGCTTCTGAGCTACCTAATTGGATAAGGTCGCAAAAGTTCTTGGAGCGCTTGCGAGCCCGAACGGCATACAGGTCATTTGGTATGTTGCCGCCGTCTGGTTGCCGAAAACGAACCTGAGAAACCGCCGGTGTGATTCCGCGATTGGTATATGAAAATATGCCTGGTATAGGTCTATTTTCATCATAAAGTCTCCCGGTTGCAGAAAATGTGGCACCCGGTGCATATTCGTCAATCAAAACTTCTTTGGCCTGAGGTAAGTATTTAAAGCTTTTAGATTCAACACCGGCCTTTGAGACTGATCCGCCTTCTGAACCGGAAACATGTTTGACAGAAACCCGGCATTTAGCGGTGCTTTCTCGATTACGGATTCTTGGAGCATCTGTTGTATTTCGGCTTTTAAAACAGCAGTTGTTATGAGGCGAGATTGGTTTTCGTATTTGAGCCTCAGTGGAGGTTTCGCCACAAAAGGGATTCGGTACCCTTGTATTATTTTTAGAATATGAGGCGGAGCGCCCATAGACTGCCATTCCTGTCGGTAAAGGCGTAATCGACCGGCTTGGAATGTCTTGGCATAGTCATTGTTCTCGGTTATAGCGAGAGTCGTCCTTTGGTCTACGTGCGGAACCATTTTTTGCAGCATAATTGCTCCGTTTGCCAGCTGGGCACTTGCCCTTCCTTGAGACGGGAGCCTGGTGGAATTTGCCCTGGTTATATCCACGAAAGGGCACCATAGGATCGGTAGATCGCTTGGTTGCGGCCTGGCTGCCCTCGGCAGGCAGATACGGCCGATTTTTGTATTGAAAGACCTGACTACCTTCGGCAGGTAGATACGGTCTGCGAAAAACTTTTGAACCCCCACCTAGCTTAGCCACAGCGTCGCTAAACTCTCTCTGTTGAAATAGATGCTCACCACTCGGAGGTATTTTACGTAAAATCGCTTTATTGTACTTATCCTTGACAGCAGCTAATGCGTTATCTCTCCGCAACTCTACAACATTTGCCCGTCTACCGCAAACAATTTGCAACAAATCTTTAGAAATACACATAAACGGGCAACTATTGGAAAAAAGTTCACGAACCTTGGTTGAAAGGGAATTTTTAGTTAAGTTTGTGTTGTTATCAGGGCTCCAGTCCAGCAATACTTTTAAGGTTGTTTGCAAGGCTTCCTTTTGGGAGATAAGCATATTAGTTAACGCCCCAAAAGTCTGATCTAACGACCTCAAATTGTTAAACTTGCTCTCAAACGGCAACAGTTCATCATTAAGGGAAAGATTAGTAAAACCAGGAGTAGATAGATATTTCTTTTGGACTTCCGTGTACCTAACGCTATTCCATTGGTCACTGTCAAGATGCTGAATTTTTTGCAAATATTTTAGCCTAGACTCAGATGTCCGTATAACAGACTCGGATGTAGTAGTATTATCATCCCATCCAAAGTTATATTCAGTATCAACAGGAATAATTAATTCTGAAGAGACTGAAACATTGTCTTTATCAGACACTACAAATGCATCTACGAAACTATCAGCTGGTCTGGAACTCTGACGCGAATTTCTAGTAAAAAGGTATTTTAATTCACTTATCTGTTTTTGAAGGCAGTCCAGTCGCTGATCCGATGTGTCGACCGCAGTGCAGATCCGCTTTGGTGATGGTTGAGGACACGTGCCCCCATCGTCACCATCTTCATCACTACTGCTGTACACATCCCGTGGCCGCTTAAAATTAGCCCTCTGGACTCCACTTGTTCCCGCAACAGGAGAGCCATTTTCACTCATTTTTAAAACTAACACTGCTTAACACCAAATACAAAGGTCACTTTACTTCACTTCACTTCACTTATAGTTTTGAGTTGCAATTCTCAATTTTTAAATTCTATTTTTAAAAAGTCACAAAATACACACATCAAAAGTGTCTAGGGATCAAGCATTTTTAAGCGGATTTCTTGAGATTGAGATGTGGCTTTGTAATAAATTTATGATTTTATAAATTTATATGGATCCTTTTTGGTGCATTTCATAATTTGAATCAGGAACTGTGAATCAAATTCGAGTAAAATATGAAAATCAGCTGTCAATATTTTCCCTATAAAAACATACAACGCATTGAAGACATTATTAGTGCTACTGTTTCCCTACTACTGATTAAAACCAACGTTATTATGGAGCGGCGACGTCATTTAAGCAGGGAAGAAATGCTCAGAGCCGTGGGAATGATAGAAGCTGGTTCCCGGCAACGTACTGTGGCTTTAGCTCTGAATACAAGTCAGAGTGTTATCAGTCGACTTTGGACACGTTACCGAAGCACTGGTACCGTGGCTGAGCGCCATGGAGGACGGTATCGCTGCACCACACGGAGACAAGACCGATATATTCAAATCTTAACCCGAAGAGCTCCAACAATAACTGCCATGATGTTAGCCGTGAGGCTTCATCACTCTTCAGGGAACTTAATTAGCGACCAAACAGTCAGAAACCGCTTGCATGAAGTGAACCTTCATTCCCGAAGACCGCTACGGGTACCACCTATAGCAATGCACAATCGTAGGATTCGATATCAATGGGCTCTTGAACACAGAAATTGGGCAGAAGAACAATGGCGTTTCGTGTGCTTTTCTGATGAGTCTCGTTTTGGTATGAGACCGGATACAAGACGTATACGACACTGGAGAACCCCTGGACGCCAACAGCGATTAAAATCCTGCCAGGAAGTCCATCCTTATAGTGGTGGAACCATCATGGTATGGGCGGGTATTTGGATCGGCGGAAGAACTGAGTTGATTTGGATCAGAGGCAACCTCAACGCTCAAATTTATGCTGAGACGATTGTATCAGACGTCATCGTTCCTCTACAAGTGCAAATCGGTCGCTTATTTCAGTTAATGCATGATAATGCACGACCGCACACCGCAAGAGCTGTAAGACAGACTCTCGCCGCAGCTAACATCAATGTCCTGCCCTGGCCTGCTCAGTCGCCAGACTTGAACCCGATTGAGCATGCATGGGATATGCTACAGAGAAGAGCTCTGCCGAATATGGAGGGTATCCAGTCGCAAGAAGACCTTTTTTTGTTGTTGCAACGAACATGGGCGGCCATTCCACAGCGTGATTTGGATGAACTCATTTTGAGTATGCCAAACCGATGTTCTTGTGTTGTTAGTGTTCGCGGTAGAAACACGGATTATTAATTGTTTAAGTTACCCAATAAAATTTTAAAGAAAACTGTTATTTCAGTCTTTTTTTCGAACTTTTGTGTTAGTGGTTCAAATGTCAAAAATCCCTTTATTAGGAAAATGGCAAATTTCTTTATTAATGCAAAGGTGACTTGGTTTATCGTTACTGTGACAAACGAAAACACTTTATTTGATGAATCCTTAAAGAAAATTTTAATTAATATCAATCAGGAGAAAAGTTATTGCAAAAATATATGTTGATCCCTAGACACTTTTGATGTGTGTATTAACATTACACGAACGACTTCGTCGTTTTTGCACCCAACTAGTCGCAACGAAAAACTAACGCCAACTGAAGTAATATTCGAATTAATTCTTTCGATGTAAACTGCAAGTGGCGCCAAACGGAAGTTAGGCAATCGGCTAGGGAGGGGAGAGTCAATTCAGCACCTAAAGTCGGACCGGAAACGCCGCCTATCTCAATTGTAGGTTTCAAATAAGTTTAAAGCTACATAATAATTAGTTTCAATAAATGTAGTGACAATTGCTAGTCTGTGACTATGCTTCTCTCATTTTAAGAACAGTCTCATAAGTAAGTCTAAACCAAGATAGACTTGGGATAGATAATAAATAATTAATTTCACCGTCGCACTCACAAATGTCAGTTAAAGTTGAAATCTAGGTTTTTGGTCTTAGTGGTACTAGAACAGTCCGTGCTTCGGAGGGCCCGTAAAAAGTCGTCTCCAGTTGTTGTTATCAAGGCAGTAGCTGGCTAGCTTGAACAGCGTCTAGTGGCCACCTGGTGTCTGACACCGATTTACCGAGAGAAAAGGAAGAATAATATCCTGGGATCCATATAAGTCATCTGATCGCAAACTAGACAGAGCTATTGTAACAACCATACAATACAACTAATACGTAATGTTGTCAATCATTTACACGAATATTACACATTGAAATAAATACAAATACATAATACAAATCACACATAATATATACAAATTTAGTATAGACAAAAATACGTTTATTATGTTGTTATTTTTTTAAATCAAATTTTTATTTCAGTATACTTATAACACAGACAGGATATTGATATAATTATTGTAACGCATACTGTTTAGTACAACTAACCATAAAGTAATATTATATATAAATTCAGTTTAGTCTGTAATTTTTGTCATTGTGCTGACAACACTTTTATTTTTAGGCAGATTAAAATACTGCTCTTGCAACACTGCCCTTCCGGCACTGATCTGATTCCAATATGGTTTGATTTTAATTAGTTGATTTAATTAAATTTGTATATATTGATTAAAAGCAATAAGTTTCCATATATTCGCTTGTTTTACTGAACACATACACACACAAAGCACATACCTTTGCCTGGTTGTTGTGTTCTACTTTGTATTTTGCTTCTTTCTATAGGTACTTTAATTTTTTATTATTTTATATACTTACCTACTGTATTTTTACTTGTTAAAGTCGAATAAATGTTCTCTTCTTCTTCTCTAATATACTTCTTTTTTTTAAATACGAATAAATAACAACTTATGTCGTAGGTAGGGATCGCACCCATTGGATGCGGCCAGGGTTAACCAGAGGGAAGCGAACCGTCAGACATTGTAGCGTCTTTTGTTTAATACAAAAACATTTTTTTTTTGTTTAATATTTTAAGATCACAGAACAATAATCAGTACAAGTACTATAGAATGCTTAAATGCGAGTAAGAACCGTAGGCACAGGTAAGACCAACAAAATACATAAATATCAGGTACTATACCGTTAGCTGTATTTATCGACATTTGCGCTCGTAACAGATCAAACCTATTACTATTTATCACTTACATATCAATAGAACTCTTGTAATATAACTTTAAATACTCACATCAAAAGTGTCTAGGGATCAACATATATTTTTGCAATAACTTTTCTCCTGATTGATATTAATTAAAATTTTCTTTAAGGATTCATCAAATAAAGTGTTTTCGTTTGTCACAGTAACGATAAACCAAGTCACCTTTGCATTAATAAAGAAATTTGCCATTTTCCTAATAAAGGGATTTTTGACATTTGAACCACTAACACAAAAGTTCGAAAAAAAGACTGAAATAACAGTTTTCTTTAAAATTTTATTGGGTAACTTAAACAATTAATAATCCGTGTTTCTACCGCGAACACTAACAACACAAGAACATCGGTTTGGCATACTCAAAATGAGTTCATCCAAATCACGCTGTGGAATGGCCGCCCATGTTCGTTGCAACAACAAAAAAAGGTCTTCTTGCGACTGGATACCCTCCATATTCGGCAGAGCTCTTCTCTGTAGCATATCCCATGCATGCTCAATCGGGTTCAAGTCTGGCGACTGAGCAGGCCAGGGCAGGACATTGATGTTAGCTGCGGCGAGAGTCTGTCTTACAACTCTTGCGGTGTGCGGTCGTGCATTATCATGCATTAACTGAAATAAGGGACCGATTTGCACTTGTAGAGGAACGATGACGTCTGATACAATCGTCTCAGCATAAATTTGAGCGTTGAGGTTGCCTCTGATCCAAATCAACTCAGTTCTTCCGCCGATCCAAATACCCGCCCATACCATGATGGTTCCACCACTATAAGGATGGACTTCCTGGCAGGATTTTAATCGCTGTTGGCGTCCAGGGGTTCTCCAGTGTCGTATACGTCTTGTATCCGGTCTCATACCAAAACGAGACTCATCAGAAAAGCACACGAAACGCCATTGTTCTTCTGCCCAATTTCTGTGTTCAAGAGCCCATTGATATCGAATCCTACGATTGTGCATTGCTATAGGTGGTACCCGTAACGCTCAAATTTATGCTGAGACGATTGTATCAGACGTCATCGTTCCTCTACAAGTGCAAATCGGTCCCTTATTTCAGTTAATGCATGATAATGCACGACCGCACACCGCAAGAGTTGTAAGACAGACTCTCGCCGCAGCTAACATCAATGTCCTGCCCTGGCCTGCTCAGTCGCCAGACTATAACCCGATTGAGCATGCATGGGATATGCTACAGAGAAGAGCTCTGCCGAATATGGAGGGTATCCAGTCGCAAGAAAACCTTTTTTTGTTGTTGCAACGAACATGGGCGGCCATTCCACAGCGTGATTTGGATGAACTCATTTTGAGTATGCCAAACCGATGTTCTTGTGTTGTTAGTGTTCGCGGTAGAAACACGGATTATTAATTGTTTAAGTTACCCAATAAAATTTTAAAGAAAACTGTTATTTCAGTCTTTTTTTCGAACTTTTGTGTTAGTGGTTCAAATGTCAAAAATCCCTTTATTAGGAAAATGGCAAATTTCTTTATTAATGCAAAGGTGACTTGGTTTATCGTTACTGTGACAAACGAAAACACTTTATTTGATGAATCCTTAAAGAAAATTTTAATTAATATCAATCAGGAGAAAAGTTATTGCAAAAATATATGTTGATCCCTAGACACTTTTGATGTGTGTAGTTCAATTCACCTGCCTCGTAGAGGAAAATCTGCCTACGCTTTGTGTAATGGGACCATAGACAAACGCGAACTCTATTCTTAATACTTACCTCTATGTTTAAGATGTTAATGTGCCGTCGAATAAAACCTTAATTCTGTTCTTCCAGCTATTCGCGAAGACTTCCATATTGTTGGCACTTACCAACGACAATCCTGCATTCTGTCATGAATATTAATTACGTAATATCGTCAGGGGACTCTGTCTTTGGGGATAAGAGAATAATTCATAATTTTGATTCTATTCATAACAAACGTTTGTCCTTCAGAGCTCGGTCAATTGTGAGGCCTCGCAAATTAATTATAATAAATGAAATGGAAATTAGGTGTACAGATATTATTTCATCAAGATTTTATCATCGGTGCATTATTAAAGTTTTTGATGCTTGACGCATTCTCTTCATATGCTAATAAAACATTATCTCGTGACCCAAGTGTAGATTTTAATATGAGGGTCGGTTGACCCTTCGTTATTAATCTGCTCCAATAAGTAAGACGAATGAGGTTCCAAACATTTATTTACCTGAAAAGCACTGAGTGTCGTAAAACTACGACTAGTGATTCGTTATAAAATACAGTGACGATATGGTTATAATATGCACGACTGTTCTCCACTAAATATATACAAAGAATGTTTTTCACTGTTGACACTACTAAATTATAACAACGAATGTGTCAAACACTAGTCGGACAGCACGTTCTAAACCGAGCTGTTCGGCATTCAAAACACATAGAAAATACACGTATCCAAGTGGCAAAGAGGTTCTAGTCGCCACAAATACATAATCTATGTTATGGGATATTATTAGTAACACAGTAAAATAGAAACATTATTTTTTAATAGAATTCCCTTAGACTTCAGAAACGCGTGCCTTAGATCGCAATATAGAATAGAGTCTGTCTAGTTTTTGTTGACACTACTGGTTTTAGAAACTAACAACATTGCGACAAATGTCATTTGTTGTTTACATAACCTCTAAAGTGAATTGTGTTGTGAATATTACTGCGTATTTTATAATTAAATATTACCTTAAACTACTAAAAGCAGTGTCAGAAAAATGTTATACGACATGATAATTAAATACCATCAAAAGAAAAGGGAATCCGATGCTGTATTTCATGAAAAGGTAAAATTGCCTATATCGACATCGGAAATTGCAGGTTAGTCTTGATACTTACTAATAAATTGTTGAGGATTTGTATGATATTGTTGTATTATAAGAATATTACTGTTATTAATGAGGAACTAAGTTGTGAATACAGCGGAATATCTTGTCATAATTAAAATGTTTGTTCGGTGTAACCGAACACCGAGTGCGCGTCATACGAGCCACAATTGTGCGCGTGCAGCACTTTACGCGATCACCTCATATATATCAGTGTTCAATCAGACATCAAAGCACTCAGACATCAATATCATTTTAGCATAATAATATTATGAAATGATATTATCATTTAGACTTTAATAATTAATGTAATCAGTTTTATATCAAAATACATATAATAACATCAAATATCTTTTTATTTATGTACGAAATCGTTCATAATTTGGTCCTTCGAGCCGGATTTAACGGATCAGCAACGTCATCAACTGAATATAGCTTAAACGATATCATGCATAAAGGGCCGAATTTACAACAGGACCTTCAAGAATTAATAATTAAATGGAGACAATACCAATATGCATTTACAGCCGACATTGAAAAAATGTATCGGCAGATATTAATACATGCGGATGATCAAGTTTATCAAAAAATACTATGGAGAGATTCTATGTCACAACATAATATACAAACATATCAATTAACCACGGTCACTTATGGCACAAAATCTGCACCGTTTTTAGCAATGATGACACTTAAGCAATTAGCGATAGACGAGAAGCAGAATTTCCCACAAGCAACGCAAGCATTACAAGAAACTTTTTATATGGACGACTATTGTGGTGGTAGTCATTGTATTGAATCAGCAAAGCAGTTAAAAAAGGATATGATACATCTTTTAAGAACAGGGGGTTTTAATTTACGAAAATGGAGATCCAACGAGCCTCAACTGTTAGCAGGGGAGAATAATCAGAACATACAGCAAGAATATCAATTTAAGCAAGCAGAAACCACAAAAGCACTGGGGCTCGGCTGGGATCCTCAACAGGATGAATTCGTCTTTCAATCAAAAATAGAAATGTCGGACTCAACACCTTCAGAAAGGTCGCTTCTATCGGATATATCGAAACTTTTCGACCCCTTAGGATGGTTAACTCCAGTCAGCACTAAATTAAAAATATTATTCCAAGAAGTATGGCTATCACAGATAGAGTGGGATGACGGATTACCAGAAGACATCCGTAAAAAATGGATTAATTTAAGAGCAGAATTAAGCAATATTAATACGTTTAAAATCAAGAGATGTTTAGGTATAAAGCCAGAATGTTACTAAGAATTACATGGCTTCTGTGATGCGTCGAACAAGGCATATTCATGCGTAATTTACATAAAGTTATAAATAGAAAGCTCATGGAGTTAGAAAAATCAGCAAACATAATTCAAGGCGAAATCCAAAATTTATCTTTAATTGAAGATTTTACCATGACTGCTATGGAGGGAAATAGCTTGTTACAAAGTTTAAAGCGATTACAAGATAGTTTGCTTAATACAATAACAGATATATATCATGGTCAAATTAGTATACATTTGATTACGCCGGAACAATTGCGAAAAGAAATACAAATCATCATCATCATCACCAGCCGGAAGACGTCCACTGCTGAACAAAGGCCTCCCCCTTAGACCGCCACAATGAACGACAATTTGCTATTTGCATCCACCGGTTGCCTGCGACGCGAACAATGTCGTCGGTCCACCTAGTGGGAGGCCTGCCTACGCTGCGTCTTCCGGTTCGTGGTCGCCACTCGAGAACCTTTCTTCCCCAACGGTTATCGGTTCTTCGAGCGATGTGGCGAAATACAAATCATTTATAGCCAAATGCCCGCTGAGAGTACTCTACCTATCAAATGTACAGAAACGGATTTGCAATACATATATAAATTGCTTAAAGTGAAAGCACGAGTTATGACGAGCTACATCATATTCGAAGTCACTATCCCGTTAGTAAATCGGGAAAGCTATAAACTTTACAAGTTGCTAGCGATACCTAAACAATTACAAGGTAGCATGATCGAAATCATACCCATATCAGATTACGTAGCAGTTAACCTAAAGAAAGATGACGACATAAAATAACAATAGGTATACATAAAATAAAAACAATTAATCGTTAAAAAGGAGTCCTCTCAAAATTTTGCTGTGACACCTATTCGGCAACACGACGCGACGGACGCTGGTCGCCCGTGAACACCTCCGTAGTAGTACCTTATCGTTCGGTTTTCGATCTTGTAAAGAAAAACAGGGTATCCATAGTTCTTATTGCTTGCTCTTGCACTGTAGAGCGTAATTTATTTTTATAATATTACTACCTACATTACTTGCAGGTTTCAGGTCAAATTAATTATTCACACCACCGGATATCGCGGGTACAAATACTGTGAAGAGCAATAACTTTATTTATTTCTTCTTAGGACACCTTATTACTTGACTATCCGAAAAGTGCATGCGTACATTTTTGCTCCACCCGGGACATGCTCCAGCGATCGTCCGGCGCTAAAGAGACCCTAGTGGTTTTAATGCGGTAAAAACCCCAATCCGCCACTTCAGAGAACGGGTCAGGAATAGGGATTGCAATCCGGAAAACCGGATCCGGTAATTTGCCGGATCCAGCATCATTTGACGTTCACCGGATCCGGTACCAATATACCGAATCCGGCGACCGGATCCGGTTTTAGCAATTTTTAGCAAAATAATAGAGCTGTTGGTGGTTGTAGAGAAGGTACTTTAAATGCGTTGCGCGTACTAGCAGATGACACAATTAACACTATTTGTTTTCTACGAAACTTTTTCCAAAATCAAAATTGTTTTTCTTATAATATGTAATGAATACTAAGACAATTATTACTTAAAATTCTATTTAAAATAATTATTTATCGTAAGTTGATTAAACTAAAGAGTTGTAATTATAAGACAAACTTATTATTGTGATAATTGTGCTATTCATTAGACAGATTCATTAAATCATGATGGTGTCATAAATATAAGACTTGTTTGTTAGCAATAGTTAGCATTCTCATATACTTTAATAATTATTGTGATCCCATTTCAGTTAATCTAGGAAGACTGAGCTAATGGTTATATCGTTAAAATTTTACTAGTCACCTAAACTACTAGATTTTATTTGTTTGCTCGTTAGTTGTCTAATCTTAACTTTATTATAAACTACCTATACTCGTATTAAGTAGAATGACACTTGATTAACTTACTAACAGTTCATTTTGAACCGAAAAGCGAAAATCATCCTGATTTGATCAATACGGCCGGATCTGACCGGATTCGACCGGATCAATGGGGATCCGGCTGAACTGAAAATGACACCGGATTGCAATCCCTAGTCAGGAACCTTTTGAAGGTTTCTTCTGCGTATAAAAATATATAAATAATTACTGTGCCGTTTAATGAGGCCTTTTTCCGCCCAAAGAAAGTTGATTAATTTTCTTTATGTAAGTTTGAAACATGATCTCAAAATTAAATAACAAAATCTAAAAATACCGGCACAAATCCTTAAAATAATTTCCTTTTTCAATTTCACGTCCTTTCAACAGTACCCTAAAATTGGACACGAAGAATGGAGTAATTCCATTAGAAAAGACGGGATACACTGTTTAACAGTGATTTAATTAAAAAGGTTTCCTATATTTTACTGAACATCGAATATTGAACTTTATTTTTAAACAGAAAAGAATCAGCTGGTGGCTAGGCATATATCTAGGTAGGTAGGTTACCTACATTATATTTTCTATAAAATATTTTATGTTGTATGATTTTGTGTCCATAAACTCCTTAATTTTTGTTTTGACGGCAATTCACTGTAATAATAACTACTTCATAAATGTATGATATGTTACGCTGTCTGGAAATAGAATTAGTTAAAACAAATATATTTTATTTTTATTAGGTATTTATTTACATAACTAGCTGACCCACGCAGCTCCGCCCGCGCTGTGTTTATGTTAACTAAACTTTCAATAATATAATGTAAGTACTACTAATAGAATACAAAACCTCCTTTTTTAAAGTCGGTTAAAAACTTGGACCCACTTTGTACTTGCCCTCCGAAGCACGGAGACGTTTAGTTCAAATGGCTTTAAACGGTCACCCATATATTTAATTACCTTAACTAACGTTGCTTAACCTTATCGATTTCCAAACATTGTTACCCTGTATATGAGTGTTACAAACAAATATTTATTATAATTATGATGAAAAATTGTTAAAATCGGAGCAAGCGTATAACCAAGTACACATTTTGACTTTAGTCCCCTCTCCCAAGGGAACCGTGCCGAATGTCGGGATAAAAAGTATCCTATGTCCTACATCGGAGTATTAACTCAAATCATGCCAAGTTTCGTTTCAATCCATCCAGTAGTTTCGGCGTGATTCTCAGCCGAGATACAGACATACAGAAAGACAGACTGACACAGACAGAAAAAAAAAAAAAATTGTCTTTAATATCGGTTATAGAATGAAACATAATTTTCAAAATATCTTCAATGTACAGAATTGGACCTGTTACAGTTTTATTATAAGTATAGATATAGATTGATCGCGCCAAATATAAATGCAAGTGACAAAAAGGAAAGAACTAATGGACTGTATCTAAGTTACAGTAGACGCATATGATGGAAGGAATGTATAGAAAAGCTAGCACTTACTTGCAGGCCTTCAGTCCCTCTGCCGAGCAGCGGAACAGCGCTGCACACGTCGACTTGGCGCGGCGGTGCGGGCGATCACTTTCTTTTTAATACTTAGTATGTTTAATATTCATAAATTGCGGGAATTTTACGGACGCGGCGCAGAGCTTTATTACGAGCGTAGAAAATGCTCGCAAGGCGGATATTTATAATATCGTGCGGAATCTTCACAGCATTCTTTTTTGGTCAAAAGGCTGCCGTCAATCTTGACAGCGTTTTTTAACCAACTTCAAAAAAGGAGGAGGTTCTCAATTCGTCTGTATATATATATATTTTTTTTTTATGTATGTTCGCGCATAGCTCTGGCAATTATGAACCGATTTGAAAAAATCTTTCTTCCATCCATTCTTCAATCCATTGATTGGGTCCCATAAAAAAATTATTGCTTAGTAATAAGTAGTTCCTGAAAAAACAAGAATGGTGACTGCGCAGGAAAGCTGCAGGAAAGCCTATATAGATGACTTTATGTCGCTTTTTAAGGACAAAAATGGTCATAACTCTGGCAAATATTTACCAATTTCAATGATTCTTTTTTTATTCGAAAGAAGAAACCACTGTATTGAATCTGTATGAATTTTATTACAACCGGATAAGAACTTCCTGGAGGACCATAAACGATGTGGAGGAATTTATCTGGTAAAAACCATAAAACTGATGTTCTCCATTACATTGCTCTGACAATTATGAACCGATTTCGATGATTCTTTTTTTATTCGAGAGAGTAAACTATTATGATGATTCCATGCAAATTTAATTACGACCGGATAAATCATTTCTGAAGAAACATGAATTATGTAAAACTATGTAGACGATAATGTGATCATAACCTACCTAGATCATTTTACGGTCTTCGATGGTTCAATCTTTATATATGAAAATATCACTAAAAAGTTTAAAATATAATCTTTTAAAAAAAAATTGAATCGACTTCAATATCACTGAAAAGTATAATATAATTTAAATATTATTGAAGTTGGTGCCAAATATACACAGCCGGTAAGCTAACACCAACTTCAATAATATTTAAATTATTTTATACTTTTCAGTGATATTGAAGTCGGTTCAATTTTTTTTAAAAAGATTTTATCTTCAGTGCGAGCGGTTTAAAGGAAGGAAAAAAGGATAGGACAAAGGAGGTTGAAAGGTAGACATCGAGTTTATGGTATAATTAAAAATTTAGAGATATCTAGTGCAATAATAACTAAATATTTACAGTTTATTTACAAATATACTTAAACTTGTTATATATGTCGGGATATGGAAGAACCAAGAAGGCTGGTTTACTCGGAGGCCAGTACCGCGAGTAGACGTCAGGCGGTGTCACTTGCGCGTGCTAACAAAACACAGGGGCCGGCCGGTGCGGTCGCCATATTGGGTGAAAACAGTCGCCGTCGCTGGATGCTTTGAGCAGTCCCCTCTGGATTGTGGCCTTTAAAGTAAACCGTTGTTACGAATGTGATCTGAGAATAAACGACTGTATAATCTTTCAAGTCTTCGTTTGTTATTGGGGAACCTGGGGTCAATACCCGGGTCCGGGATCTGATGTTCCATGATACGCCAGGAATCAGGGGGTGATGGCCATTTGCCGACATCAGAAGTGGGCATTGAATCCTCATAATGAAAGGAAAGTTTTTCTTGCAGGTCCGTGTTGAGGGTGTTGAGTGACGTAAATCAAAATGGACGGCATTTTTTTTCATTTCTGCTGCAAGATATTTATAATTCATGCTCGTGAAATCTGACCCAAATTGAACAAGAGCACTTATTGAAGTATGATGCCACGTTATTTTTAATACTAGCTGACCCACGCAGCTCCGCCCGCGCTGTGTTTACGTTAACTAAACTTTCATTAGTATACATTCGCATAGAATACAAAACCTCCTTTTTTAAAGTCGGTTAAAACCTTGGACCCACTTTGTACTTGCCCTCCGTAGTACGGAGACCTTTATTTCAAATGGCGTTAAACGGTCACCCATTTATTTAATGACCTTACCTAACGTTGCTTATCCTGATCGATTTCCAAACATTGTTAACAACTGTCTATGAGTGTTCCCTTACAAATATTTCTTATAATTATAATGAAAAATTGTTAAAATCGGAGCAAGCGTATTACCAAGTACACATTTTGACTTTAGTCCCCTCTCCCAAGGGAACCGTGCCGAATGTCGGGATAAAAAGTATCCTATGTCCTACCTCGGAGTATTAACTCAAATCATGCCAAGTTTCGTTTCAATCCATCCAGTAGTTTCGGCGTGATGCTCAGCCGAGATACAGACAGACAGACAGACAAAAATAAAAAAAAAACATTTTTGGCTTTAGTATCGGTTATAGAATGCCCTCCAAACATAATTTCCAAAATATCTTCAATGTACAGAATTGGACCTGTTACTGTTTTATTATAAGTATAGATAATAGATATAGATTGATAGAGTTTAAAGGTAACGATGTATTATTGATTTTTACATAGGTTTTGTGTGTGTGATATTGTTGAGATATATTACGTTCGTCATATATGCGGAAACCGCATTTTTTTTAGCAAATAGGTAAGTCTACAAAATATGGTGGATGAAAAATTTGCAAAAAAAGTATTTATTTCATTACGTTGTCACAATTATGTCAGAGAAAAATCAAAAATGTTGGAAATAAACCGGGCACTAAAAATCTGTTTTCTAAATTATTATTCAGAAATATCTAAAGGAAAATCAATGTGTTTACTATACGTTTCAACTAAGAATGTGGCCGCCATCTTGCCATTTCAACAAATTTTATATATAGGGTTACAGGAAAAGTCGTGCTAGATCCGTTAAGGGCGTGGAGTACCCATCATTTCTGACTTATTTCACTATGAAACACCCCACCCTAAACTTAACCCTTTTCGAGATTTTCGACTTTAAATTTTTTATTGAAAATTGCCGATTTTTAGGCTATTAAATTTTATTTTGTTTAAGTTAAGTTTAAGTTTATTTTTTTTTTACTTTTTTTTTATTTTGGTTAAGTTTAGGGTGGGGTGTTTCATAGTGAAATAAGTCAGAAATGATGGGTACTCCACGCCCTCAACGGATCTAGCACGACTTTTCCTGTAACCCTGTATAATTTTTTGGGGGCCTATTAATCTATGTTTACATAATAGCCGGACAGTTTCAACGGTTCTATCATCTTGCCAGACGCATTCAAAGTGAGCAGTAGTTCGGAGAGCAAGGAGCGTATGTGGAGCGTATACAGTAACTAGTGCGAGTGAGACAGAGCGCTTGGTCTATTGCAGCCCTTCACTGCGCATCCACTGTTATTAAGTTCAAATTGTGCAGTTTATTTTTTTCTTAATCGAGAAATTTCATTAAATAAATTTTTACATTTTGACTAACAAATATTTAAAACAATACTCAGTAAAATTGTTCTAATACAACTTCAATCATATTGAAACTCTAATAATTTAATTTATATTATTTTTCATTTTTACGAAGTTTAGTATTTTCAATTCTATCAAAATTGTAAAGCCAATTAATTAAAGTAAATCAAATTTTATTGTTTATTAATCAAAGGGCAATTTTTTTTTACATAAAAAAGTTACAGAGAAATACATATTTTAATTAAATTTTTAAACATTTTCATCATTTTCATCGTCGTCGTCAATACATCCATATTCCTCGTCACTATTATTCCATTCTGTGGATTGATCGTCTTCAATAGTTGTTCACTAGTTACTGTATACGCTCCTTGCTCTCCGAACTACTGCTCACTTTGAATGCGTCTGGCAAGATGATAGAACCGTTAAAACTGTCCGGCTATTATGTAAACATAGATTAATAGGCCCCCAAAAAATTATATATAAAATTTAGGTTTTATAATATAACGTAAGTATAATTATAAATTATAATAATTTAAGGGTGTCCGGCAGAGGGTTGCAACCATACTAACTGTCTGGCAATGAGCAACGCGAGTTTTGATATTAGTATGAATCAAATATATAAAAAAAACAGTTTTATTTTATGATAAATTTGAGATGGAATTTTATACACCTTTGTTACCTGTTTCCTGCCAAAGCCACCGTTGCCTCAGCTTCATGGGTGGGGATCATTCTTACCTGTACTAGGGACACACATAGAAACATTTTCAGCTTTTATTAAAATCCGAAGGTCTGGCACTCACGGGCTCTTGCTCTATTACATACGTTACAATCTTACAACCCATGTACACAAAATGTGTCTTGAATGGAAGTCAAGCCCACGACCACTGAGCAGTTGGAGTATCCAGCATCCAACCACTCCACTCGCTGCCCCCCTACGTATCTCGTTTAAGAACTAAAGTGATGATCACTAATAGCAAGTGACCATCAAATAACTATCAAACGATTCATTCGGTATCGCCTAACTTGAGTGACCAATAAATACCAATACTAAAACACTTTTAGTTGACATCAAGGTTCGGTGGACATCTGAAGCTTGATAGTCACTTGGGTGGCTAAAGATACGCAATATTCCCGCTGGCCTATCAAGAAGCACATTAATTATCTTCATATCTACGTTCATTACATATTGTTCCCTTTCAAAGTTGTACTTAACTTTCGTTTCATCAAATCTTAATAATTTAATCAGTCATTATACTTGCAATGCCCGTAGCATACCCGTAAGGAAGCCGGGAAGCCGGCCGGCCGCTGGTAAACACCCAAATGCAACCTCTGTACCGCACACTTGAAGATAATCGATTATTTTGTGACCTTGTACCCTACAACCATAACAATTATACTCAAAAAAAAAAAAAAAACCTATCCGCCAATCTTTTACCCATGATAATGTAAGCCGCGCTTATATGTATAAGATACACTTGATAGTACTTGAGAATTTAAAACTACTAATACCGTTAACCAAGCTAGTTTACCTAAGTCGCATACCAACTTTTAAAGTAGCCTCTATCTTATTCACTCCGATTCGATGACTTAGATTATAATAACACTGTATCAGTATTAGCTCGAAAGTAATGCCACTAAAGATCCGCCAAAAGATAGCCCTAACAGATTTTGCTGAATGAACTATCTTACCACTCCAATATGAGAAGTCCCACAGCATGCCCATAGCATTATACCAAAGATAAAAATAGAATACTAAAATGTTCCTTGATACACTGTTGATACACTATAAAATCATTTTTCTTTCCACCAAAATTAACGCTACATATTACAATAAAATATTGCACCATTGCACTCTCACTACGCTGCACTGTTGATCATCCTTATACAGATTTGACAGTATTACAAATATCTTGATTAATTTAATGTTAATTATATTTAGTTTTCCTTGCTCTGAGTAAAATTAGTAGTAAAATTACTTAATGCTACTCATGTCAACACGCTTGTTGGTTACCTAAGATACCACTGACAGAGAAAAGACATGCCACAGATTGCATACAACCTCATTTTATCAATAGGTATAACCATGGTATAACCAAGGGTATAGAGCAATGAACTAACACCTTCGCTTATCAAAAAACATGCTGAACTTATAATATATACCCATCTCGTTATACGTTCGACCCATGGACTTCTTTCTAGAGAATACTCACACTCCACCGTACTTTCACTACTGGTGTCAGCTGGAGTTAGATAGAGAGATAGATAACTCTGTACAACACACAGCCAGAAACATTAAATATACAACATTCTTAATATTAAGGTATACAATTGGCGGTCTTGCCGCAATAGCTTGCGGCAAGACCGCCAATTGTATTGCCTGATTTCTTTCAGAAAACCTTTTACGATGGAAATATACTGGAAATATGTATATTGTCTCAGACATAAAATCACAAACAGTTCGTCCACTCGGTACAGCTAACCAACTATCAATTAGGTATGCTTTTGTATCACCCTAAACTATTGTCTTCTAACATGCATCATAATACCAAAGCACCAACCAAATATGATATTATGAAAGTGATGAAAGTGACTTACATTAGACCTTTTCAAACTTTATATGGAGTTTCACTAGACTTCTAAAGAGCCGCTGCAAAAATCAAGCTCCCATCTAGTTCTCTCAGACACTGATCCATTAAACCAACCCAAAGGTCACTCCGTTGCAGTGTGCAAGCACCAATGAATTGATGAACTATTCTATAAGTCACATTAGTTTATTATATTTGTTAGTACATACATACTATCATTTTCTTCATTTATGATCACTTTTTGTTTTCTCTCCTTATATCCACCCCCACTAATTACTCCACACAAGCTCCTACCATATAGTCACATACTAATGCAGTCATGCATGGAAACATTAACATTATACCGACACAAGGAAAAGGAGCCTGTCTGTTTCAAAGCTTTAGAGTATTGATAATCTTTACTTTAACCCATTGTCTTTACAACAGGCAGTGTATCTCTACGTTTCTGTGCCCCTCTGAGCATGGCATTCTGCGGCGTTTGGGTGTGGCCCAAACGTAGAAATTCAAGCCACTTTTGACGCTACTTAAGCCACTGCTAAGAGCTCTCTCAAGATGTATCACTAACCGCCCTTACTCACTGGAAACCAAGTTGTATTTACTGTGCATACACAATCACGATGATTATATCACCCGAACGCAATATGGTACCCTGTCAGATTAACAGTTTTAGATCTGGTTTTTGTATTCACAATGTGGGCAGCCCGTGGCTGATTGCCATCATATGCTTACTATACCCACCACTAATATATTCCACAAAGGAACATAAAAAAAATACACTACTATGCGTTTCAACTAAGAATGTGGCCGCCATCTTGCCATTTCAAATATAAAGTTACTAAAAATGATGTTTTAACAAAAATAGATAGCAAAATAAGACATTAGACAATAAATAATCAAAGCCGGAGCGAGTATTTCATTTTGTGTTTACTCTGCTGCCGGTACAAAAATCGTAAAAAACGATTAAGTTCTGCAGTCGCAATCATCATGGCGGTCACATTCTTAGTTGAAACGCATAGTAGTGTATTTTTTTTATGTTCCTTTGTGGAATATATTAGTGGTGGGTATAGTAAGCATATGATGGCAATCAGCCACGGGCTGCCCACATTGTGAATACAAAAACCAGATCTAAAACTGTTAATCTGACAGGGTACCATATTGCGTTCGGGTGATATAATCATCGTGATTGTGTATGCACAGTAAATACAACTTGGTTTCCAGTGAGTAAGGGCGGTTAGTGATACATCTTGAGAGAGCTCTTAGCAGTGGCTTAAGTAGCGTCAAAAGTGGCTTGAATTTCTACGTTTGGGCCACACCCAAACGCCGCAGAATGCCATGCTCAGAGGGGCACAGAAACGTAGAGATACACTGCCTGTTGTAAAGACAATGGGTTAAAGTAAAGATTATCAATACTCTAAAGCTTTGAAACAGACAGGCTCCTTTTCCTTGTGTCGGTATAATGTTAATGTTTCCATGCATGACTGCATTAGTATGTGACTATATGGTAGGAGCTTGTGTGGAGTAATTAGTGGGGGTGGATATAAGGAGAGAAAACAAAAAGTGATCATAAATGAAGAAAATGATAGTATGTATGTACTAACAAATATAATAAACTAATGTGACTTATAGAATAGTTCATCAATTCATTGGTGCTTGCACACTGCAACGGAGTGACCTTTGGGTTGGTTTAATGGATCAGTGTCTGAGAGAACTAGATGGGAGCTTGATTTTTGCAGCGGCTCTTTAGAAGTCTAGTGAAACTCCATATAAAGTTTGAAAAGGTCTAATGTAAGTCACTTTCATCACTTTCATAATATCATATTTGGTTGGTGCTTTGGTATTATGATGCATGTTAGAAGACAATAGTTTAGGGTGATACAAAAGCATACCTAATTGATAGTTGGTTAGCTGTACCGAGTGGACGAACTGTTTGTGATTTTATGTCTGAGACAATATACATATTTCCAGTATATTTCCATCGTAAAAGGTTTTCTGAAAGAAATCAGGCAATACAATTGGCGGTCTTGCCGCAAGCTATTGCGGCAAGACCGCCAATTGTATACCTTAATATTAAGGCTCCTCTAGTCGAACTTTTTTCCATACAAATTTCGGGGGGGTTTTACTCCATTATTTGACATTGTATTACCCAAAGTCAAACATGATATCGTTTTGTCTCATTATTACTAATGTCTGTACGGAAACAGAATACTAAAATAAAAATCCATTCAAAAGTTATGAGCCACTAAAGTTTCGTTTTTTTTGCTTATTTTAACGCAACTTTGGGCCTAAATAAGTTAGAAAAGGAGTGTAAAATCTACAAAACAAAATCCGTACCGACATTGCAAAATTATCGAAGATTTCAATTAACTTTAGTTGTAATTGATTTGTGCAATATTTTTTTCATAAAACCCCTTCTTCCAAAGGGCCTTTCGTAATTTTTTAGGCGCGCGTTTTACTATGAATTTTCGTGCATCTCACTCAATAATGTTCCCCTCGACGGTGTGGTGCGGGGGGAAGACGTTCACCACGCCGCGGCCCCGCCCGCGCCGTGCCACCGGTATTGGCGCTTTTTCAACGGGTTAGATGTTGGTTAGATAGATAGGTATTTAATATCATTGGGTATTTACAATGATAATTATGTATTTTGGAATTTATTTAAATAAACTTATTCTATTTGTTCTTGTGGTTCGAAATAGGTACATGAATTTTTTGTAGTTTGCGTAAATCCGTTGATACTGAACAATTTGTGGTGACCTTCACCAAGGTCTAATGATGGAGCAGGAACTTGATTACAGGATCTCTGTACCAGTGAACGTAGACCCACCGAATTTGGACTCGTTGGATAGGGCTCAACGAGAAGTTGCTAGAAAAATGGTGATCAGGGTCTGATGATGGAGCAGGAAGGAGGTCAAAGGATCTCTTCACCAATAAACATAGACCCACCGAGTTTGTGCTCGTTGGGTACGGTAGGACGAGTAGTTGCTTGAAAAATAATGTTCAGGGTCTGATGATTAAGTAGGAATGTGGTAACAGAATCTCTGCACCAATAAACGTAGACTAATCGTGTTTGGGCTCATTGAGTAGGTCTCGACGAGCAAAATGGAGATCAAGGTCTGATGATGAAGCAGGATGGTGGTAACAGAATCTCTGCACCAATAAACGTAGACTAAATGATTTGGGCTCATTTAAGTAGGTCTCGACGAGTAGTTGCTAGAAAAATGGTGATCAGGGTCTGATGATGGAACAGGAAGGTGGTCACAGGATCTCTGCACCAATCAACGTAGACCCACCGAATTTGGACTCGTTGGATAGGGCTCGACGAGAAGTTGCTAGAAAAATGGTGATCAGAGTCTGATGAAGGAGAAAGATGTTCAAAGGATCTCTGCACCAATAAACAGACCCACCGAGTTTGGGCTTGTTGGGTAGGGCTCGACGAGAAGTTGCTAGAAAAAGGGTGATCAGGGTATCATAATGGAGCAAGAAGGTGGTCACAGGAGCAGAAAAGTCATTTTTAGATTTCGTTCTCCAATGTTTTTTTTTTTCTCTCTTATTTGATCTTTTGAACGGCAAGACGCACTGTCGCTGATGCCAATCTAATTGTAACATGACACACAGTTTAAAAAAAAAGTGAAAATGTGACAAGCTCGCTGAGCGATCTTCTTAGTTGAGACCGCGTTGTGATCCGATGGTAAAAAAAATGTCCTTTCAAAAGTAAATAATTTTTGACTTGACTTTGACTTTTGATGTCGCCTTATTTTTTAAAAATTTAACTACACTTGTGTACACGCTGTTTTTAACCGACTTCAAAAAAGGAAGAGGTTCTCAATTCGTCTGTATATAATTATATTTTTTTTTCTATGTATGTTCACGCATAACTCTGGCAATTATGAACCGATCTAAAAAAATATTTCTTCCATTCATTCTTCAATCCATTGATTGGGGTCACTTAAAAAAAATATCGCTTACGAATAAGTAGTTCTTGAAATAACAAGAATGGCGACTGCGCAGGAAATCTGCAGGAATGCTTAAATACATGATATTTATGTCGCATTTTAAGGACAAAAATGGTTATAACTCTGGAAAATATTGACCAATTTTAATGATTCTTTTTTTATTCGAAGGAAGGAATCACTGTAATGAATATGTATTAATGTTATCACAACCAGATAAGAACTTCCTGGAGGACCATGAGTTTCAAATCGATAGCGTCAGTGGTTCCTGAAATATTATAGGTGTATCAGACAGACAGAAAGACAGACAAAGTCAGCCCATACGGCTTCCTTTTTTACCTTTTAGGTATGGATTATGGAACCCTAACAATAATAATTCAAATTAGTCCGTCAGTTATATTAATAACCAAGTAGGTATAAATAAAATAAAAAATACGACTTAGGTAAACAAAATTATAGAATGACTTTCCTGAGCTATTATCAAAACCTGATCAGGGCCTGTACAATCACCTCTAATAGCAATATTATTTTCACCTTACGTTCTTGATAGAAAGTGACAGAGCTATAAACTACGTATATTGACGTCTCTACCTCATATCCAGTAAGATGATAATAATACTACTAATAGAGGTGGTGGTATGGCCCCAGTATCTAACTACTGGTCAAGATTTAACCATAAATTTATAATTCGGTGAGTCCTACATTAAATGGATCCGAGTTCCTGTTGCCACCTTTCTGCTTTGTCCCATCACCAGACTCTGATTAACATTTTTCTACCTACTACTCGCAGCAACCTATCCAACGAATCCAAATTCGGTGGGTCTACGTTTATTAGTGCAGAGATACCGTGACCACCTACCTGCTCCATCATCAAACCTTAGTCACCATTTTTCTAGAAACTACTCGTCGAGACCTACCTAATGAGCCAAAACTCGGTGGTTCTACGTTTATTGGTGCAGAGATTCCGTGACCACCTTCCTGCTCCATCATTAGACCCTGATCACTATTTTTCTAGCAAATACTCGTCGAGACCAACCTAACGAGCCCATACTCGGTGGTTTTACGTTTATTGGTGCAGAGATTCCGTGACCACCTTCCTGATCCATCATCAGACCCTGATCACCATTTTTCTAGCAACTACTCGTCGAGACCTTCCTAATGAGCCAAAACTCGGTGGTTCTACTTTTATTGGTGCAGAGATTCCGTGACCACCTTCCTGCTCCATCATCAGACCCTGATCACTATTTTTCTAGCAAATACTCGTCGAGACTAATCTAACGAGCCCATACTCGGTGGTTTTACGTTTATTGGTGCAGAGATTCCGTGACCACCTTCCTGATCCATCATCAGACCCTGATCACCATTTTTCTAGCAACTACTCGTCGAGACTTTCCTAATGAGCCAAAACTCGGTGGTTCTACTTTTATTGGTGCAGAGATTCCGTGACCACCTTCCTGCTCCATCATCAGACCCTGATCACTATTTTTCTAGCAAATACTCGTCGAGACCTACCTAACGACCCCAAACTCGGTGGGTCTACGTTTATTGGTGCAGAGATCCCGTGAACACCTTCCTGTTTCACCATCAGACCCTGGTCACCATCTTTCTAGCAACTATTTATTTAGTATCATCCAATTATCGGATTTACATATGTTCTAAATTTCAGATCTTTCGGACTAATAGAAGTAATGAAAAATGTCTATTGTATACAAAATATCCCTACCTCGACTATAAGTTATCACTTATTGTATTGAAAGCGAGCAGCACGTGTTGTTACAATGTAAGACGATGCACACATGCACCACCCGTTGGTGCATGTGTGCATCGTCTTACATCGTAATAATTCCGAACGGTGTTTGTGCGCGTGCGAACTACACGTTGTGCGTGTAGACCTTTGTAGACTAGCGTCTAACTGCTCATCACTGATACTATCTCTGTCGGGCAAGATGTCAGGCGAGACGGCGTGCTTTTTGACTACGCCCACGAGAGAGTTCACCGCCGCGACTAGTTGACTCTTAAGAATGTTGTATATTTAATGTTTCTGGCTGTGTGTTGTACAGAGTTATCTATCTCTCTATCTAACTCCAGCTGACACCAGTAGTGAAAGTACGGTGGAGTGTGAGTATTCTCTAGAAAGAAGTCCATGGGTCGAACGTATAACGAGATGGGTATATATTATAAGTTCAGCATGTTTTTTGATAAGCGAAGGTGTTAGTTCATTGCTCTATACCCTTGGTTATACCATGGTTATACCTATTGATAAAATGAGGTTGTATGCAATCTGTGGCATGTCTTTTCTCTGTCAGTGGTATCTTAGGTAACCAACAAGCGTGTTGACATGAGTAGCATTAAGTAATTTTACTACTAATTTTACTCAGAGCAAGGAAAACTAAATATAATTAACATTAAATTAATCAAGATATTTGTAATACTGTCAAATCTGTATAAGGATGATCAACAGTGCAGCGTAGTGAGAGTGCAATGGTGCAATATTTTATTGTAATATGTAGCGTTAATTTTGGTGGAAAGAAAAATGATTTTATAGTGTATCAACAGTGTATCAAGGAACATTTTAGTATTCTATTTTTATCTTTGGTATAATGCTATGGGCATGCTGTGGGACTTCTCATATTGGAGTGGTAAGATAGTTCATTCAGCAAAATCTGTTAGGGCTATCTTTTGGCGGATCTTTAGTGGCATTACTTTCGAGCTAATACTGATACAGTGTTATTATAATCTAAGTCATCGAATCGGAGTGAATAAGATAGAGGCTACTTTAAAAGTTGGTATGCGACTTAGGTAAACTAGCTTGGTTAACGGTATTAGTAGTTTTAAATTCTCAAGTACTATCAAGTGTATCTTATACATATAAGCGCGGCTTACATTATCATGGGTAAAAGATTGGCGGATAGGTTTTTTTTTTTTTTTTGAGTATAATTGTTATGGTTGTAGGGTACAAGGTCACAAAATAATCGATTATCTTCAAGTGTGCGGTACAGAGGTTTCAAAGGTTGCATTTGGGTGTTTACCAGCGGTAAACTCCCAGCACCAGTATGAACTAAGCTATGGGCTTCCTTACGGGTATGCTACGGGCATTGCAAGTATAATGACTGATTAAATTATTAAGAGTTGATGAAACGAAAGTTAAGTACAACTTTGAAAGGGAACAATATGTAATGAACGTAGATACGAAGATAATTAATGTGCTTCTTGATAGGCCAGCGGGAATATTGCGTATCTTTAGCCACCCAAGTGACTATCAAGCTTCAGATGTCCACCGAACCTTGATGTCAACTAAAAGTGTTTTAGTATTGGTATTTATTGGTCACTCAAGTTAGGCGATACCGAATGAATCGTTTGATAGTTATTTGATGGTCACTTGCTATTAGTGATCATCACTTTAGTTCTTAAACGAGATACGTAGGGGGGCAGCGAGTGGAGTGGTTGGATGCTGGATACTCCAACTGCTCAGTGGTCGTGGGCTTGACTTCCATTCAAGACACATTTTGTGTACATGGGTTGTAAGATTGTAACGTATGTAATAGAGCAAGAGCCCGTGAGTGCCAGACCTTCGGATTTTAATAAAAGCTGAAAATGTTTCTATGTGTGTCCCTAGTATAGGTAAGAATGATCCCCACCCATGAAGCTGAGGCAACGGTGGCTTTGGCAGGAAACAGGTAACAAAGGTGTATAAAATTCCATCTCAAATTTATCATAAAATAAAACTGTTTTTTTTATATATTTGATTCATACTAATATCAAAACTCGCGTTGCTCATTGCCAGACAGTTAGTATGGTTGCAACCCTCTGCCGGACACCCTTAAATTATTATAATTTATAATTATACTTACGTTATATTATAAAACCTAAATTTTATATATAATTTTTTGGGGGCCTATTAATCTATGTTTACATAATAGCCGGACAGTTTTAACGGTTCTATCATCTTGCCAGACGCATTCAAAGTGAGCAGTAGTTCGGAGAGCAAGGAGCGTATACAGTAACTAGTGAACAACTATTGAAGACGATCAATCCACAGAATGGAATAATAGTGACGAGGAATATGGATGTATTGACGATGACGATGAAAATGATGAAAATGTTTAAAAATTTAATTAAAATAAATGTATTTCTCTGTAACTTTTTTATGTAAAAAAAATTTGCCCTTTGATTAATAAACAATAAAATTTGATTTACTTTAATTAATTGGCTTTACAATTTTGATAGAATTGAAAATACTAAACTTCGTAAAAATGAAAAATAATATAAATTAAATTATTAGAGTTTCGATATGATTGAAGTTGTATTAGAACAATTTTACTGAGTATTGTTTTAAATATTTGTTAGTCAAACTGTAAAAATTTATTTAATGAAATTTCTCGATTAAGAAAAAAATAAACTGCACAATTTGAACTTAATAACAGTGGATGCGCAGTGAAGGGCTGCAATAGACCAAGCGCTCTGTCTCACTCGCACTAGTTACTGTATACGCTCCACATACGCTCCTTGCTCTCCGAACTACTGCTCACTTTGAATGCGTCTGGCAAGATGATAGAACCGTTGAAACTGTCCGGCTATTATGTAAACATAGATTAATAGGCCCCCAAAAAATTATACAGGGTTACAGGAAAAGTCGTGCTAGATCCGTTGAGGGCGTGGAGTACCCATCATTTCTGACTTATTTCACTATGAAACACCCCACCCTAAACTTAACCAAAATAAAAAAAAAGTAAAAAAAAAATAAACTTAAACTTAACTTAAACAAAATAAAATTTAATAGCCTAAAAATCGGCAATTTTCAATAAAAAATTTAAAGTCGAAAATCTCGAAAAGGGTTAAGTTTAGGGTGGGGTGTTTCATAGTGAAATAAGTCAGAAATGATGGGTACTCCACGCCCTTAACGGATCTAGCACGACTTTTCCTGTAACCCTATATATAAAATTTAGGTTTTATAATATAACGTAAGTATAATTATAAATTATAATAATTTAAGGGTGTCCGGCAGAGGGTTGCAACCATACCTAACTAACTAACTAAACTAACTAGTTAACTGTCTGTCAATAAGCAACGCGAGTTTTGATATTATTATGAATCAAATATAAAAAAAATCAGTTTTATTTTATGATAAATTTGAGATGGAATTTTATACACCTTTGTTACCTGTTACCTGCCAAAGCCATCGTTGCCTCAGCTTCATGGGTGGGGATCATTCTTACCTGTACTAGGGACACACATAGAAAAATTTTCAGCTTTTATTAGAATCCGAAGGTTTGGCACTCACGGGCTCTTGGGCTATAATGCAATGTGTATGTTAGTTTGGTGTCCGACTTTGGTATTTGGTGACCGGGTGTTGGTTGTCGCAGGATATAAATATTTTTTTTTATCAATTATACTGGATGTTATGGCAGTATTTGGAAACTTAAAGTTCGAAATGTTCTGTTTCTAAAATAATGTTAAACAGTACGGAAATTAACAGTATAGAGTGCAAAAAGGAGATTATAAATTCTACAGCGTTTATTTATGTTAATCCATGCCTTCAGTTTTTCTTGTCTTATGTATTTTTTTGTTTTCAGTGTTTGAAAAAGCGGTGTGATGGGACATAATCCAGACTGGACTGGACATGGTCCAGATCTGAATAAGCAGCTGAGTAAGACCGCGAAATATCTGGACGGGCGAGAAAAGCCGGTTTTGTCCTGGTGTAAGCGTAATCGGTGCTGGACGTGGTGTATAGTCGGCGTTCAATTATTAACGGGAATTGGTATTGGTATCGTATTAAAACAATCTCGCTTATCAAAGTAATTATGTGAGAGATAGGCCCTTGGAGTCGAAAGAGTTAAAGTGAGGTATATTGTTTTACGTCGATAGTTATTATTGTTTTTGCTAGAACCGTTTACATTCAATATTGATGATGTAACTACTCAGTAAGTGGAATTGTATTGACTACCTCGGGGACTGGTGGTGTCGATGATAATAATAATATTCTGGGACAATCACAGTAATATTACGAGTAAATTGACACGCTGTAAAAAATGGAATTGGGTTTGGGAACAAACGGGCAGAAATAGTGAAGTAGTAATCTCTTGATTAGAAACTAGAGATTGTCACATGGTGAAAATTACTATTGGTAACTCGGATGTGGTGAAGATCAAGCATTGGGTGAGTGTGTCAGTCAGTTCAGCTGTGCGCTCTCCGCGGCATCTGATCTGTATCAGGATGTAGTGATTGGATTTCCCTATTGGAGTAAGAGATTTCAACAGTTGAACGAAACGGGTGTACGTACCTACTAGTGGAAACGTGGATTATCATTGGGGAACGTTAACGTTGTTACGGCTGTAGTACAGTAGAGATGGTAGAGTAGTAGTTGTTTTTGTAGATTAGTGCGGTAAGACTGTTACAGTAGTTTCTTTGTGGAATTAGCTGGGCGAGATTGTTACAGTCGTCTCTTTATGGGGCCAGCAGGGCAGGACGAGTTGTTTTTAAATGATGAAGATATTGAGTTTGAGAGATGGGGAGCGATGGTACAGTGGTATAGCGACCACTGTTGGGACCATCTGGCAGAAATGAGATGGAAGCGGAGAAATATTGAGTCAGCGGTTTACTTAGTAGGCCGTCGGGTTCAAATGATCGGAGAAATGGGGTTATTGGGGGACATAATACTATGAGTAGATGTAAACACTGTCTGTTTTCAGGTGGAATTGAATGAAATGCGTATTCTCAGGAGAAATAACGCACGAGGACGTGCGAATGTCAGGATTGGCCGTGTCGGGATATAGAAGAACCAAGAAGGCTGGTTTACTCGGAGGCCAGTACCGCGAGTAGACGTCAGGCGGCGTCACTTGCGTGTGCTAACAAAACACAGGGGCCGGCCGGCGCGGTCACCATATTGGGTGAAAACAGTCGCCGTCGCTGGATGCTTTGAGCAGTCCCCTCTGGAGTGTGGCCTTTAAAGTAAACCGATGTTACGAATGTGATCTGAGAATAAACGACTGTATAATCTTTCAAGTCTTCGTTTGTTATTGGGGAACCTGGGGTCAATACCCGGGTCAGGGATCTGATGTTCCATGATACGCCAGGAATCAGGGGGTGATCGCCATCTGCCGACACATATTATATTTATTTATCTTTTATCTTCTTATTATATAAAAGAGTAGACAAAAACCCACTCATCACGAAATCTCAGAAACTATAAGTGCTAGGAGTCTCAAATTTTGCATAGGTGTTCCTTTTAGGACGTAGGTGCTCACTAAGACGGGTTTTTGCAAAATTCAACCTCTAAGGGGGTGAAACAGGGGGGCAAAGTTTGTATGGGAGAACGCGATTCCTTGGTCCTATTGACTTGAAATTTTGCACAGACATTCGTTAAGAAAATTTATTGAATATGTATATCATATTTTTTTAAATTTATCCCTTAACAGGGTAAAAAAGGAGTATTATTACTCAACCGATGGCGGTACAAATATATAACAAGAATAAGATACGGTAATTCGAAATACGAAACAAGAGTTCCTTGGTCAAGTGGTTAAGGAAGCGTCCTCTAAGCACGGACTGTCCGGGTTCGCTACCCGTGTACGGATTTTCTTTTTGTTTTTTTAAACTTTGTTTTAGATTTTTTTATTTATATTATGATTCGATGTTTTAAATATTTAACTCATATTAACTCCAGCACTTTTTATTTCTAATATAGTTTTTTTTTAAATTTAGGATCATGCATACGTGGTTAGCTTCTCTCTAATGTTATGATTTAGTTATTAGTGGAAACCTAATTGATTTTTGTACTATTGGATCTTATATTAGTAATAAGTGGTATCATTTGTTTGTTTCGCAAATAAAATAAAAATGAAATAATGAAAATATATTTCCAAAATGTCTGTTTGGGTAGGAATACAATATGCATGTACAATACATGCATATTGTATGTACGTATGATATAGAAGCCAAAACTTTATTGGAATTATTGTCTGTCTGTCAGTCAGGGTTTTTTCTACAGGTTGGCTGGTGTTGTTCCCTATCGACGTCAAAGTATCTTTACATAGTCTGAAACAAAGTCGTTATCCGAGTCTGTCTATATCCGATAGCACCTCCTAAACCACGCAGCGGTTTTCACCGCATTGGTTAGATAATTTTTCATTGAAGGTTTTAAGTTTTATCTAAGTAAATAAACTTACATAGCTTACTACTAAACCTAAAGAGATACATAGTTAACAATCAAGTACTAGAGAATTTCATATATTATAAGGTAGGTAAATATCCGGGCGGCGGACTCAAAGGCAATGCACTGAGGGACAGCTGATGCAGATCCCACCGGAGAACCCCTCCCATGTGCCGATGTGACAGCCACGGGAGTTTTAGTGGGTAAGAATCCCCCACAGGATCCCGGGGACATATTAAACGTGTCCCCCGCCACCCCTTTAACTGTGACAACGGTGACAGATTCCCGGGGGGCTATAACGCGCCCCCGGCAGCGGTTTCAAAGGCCCTTGCCTTGCACTGAGGGGTACCCTGTGCAGCCCCATATTTTGTGCGGACAGCCGTGGGGGGTTAAGAGGGTAAGAACACACCGCAGTCGACCGCCCGCAGGATCCTGGGAGCCTATTGGAGGTCTACCCGTGATCCCCGAAACTTTGGGCACGGTGAGGTAATTTTTTTATTGTGCTCCCCGGTAGCGGGCTCAAAAGCAAGCCACTGAGGGGATCTTTTTTTAAATGTATCCCTTAACAGGATTAAAAAGCAGTATTATTACTCAACCGATGGCGGTACAAATATTCTCACTTAGTACATAAATTAGATACTGTACACGGATAACGTTAATACATAAGGTAAAATATCACGCTATATGCATTAGGGACTAAGCAGACATATAACAAGAATATGATCAAGTAATTCCAATAATAGAATAAGAGTAGCCGTGGTCTGGAGGTTACGGAAGCGTCTTCTAAGCACAGCAGGAAAAAAATCCCAAAGAGAGATTTGAAGCCGGATGGGTTCATATCTCTCTTTGGTATTTTTTTGGTGTACTTTTAAACTTTTTATTTTTGATTATTTTATTATTTTTTAATTTTTCACTGAAGGTTTATATATTAACTGAATTTATTTAGAAGTTTTATCTAAGTAAATAAATTTAATTAGCTTAAGTTGACTAAACCTAAAGAGGTACAAACTTAAAAATCAAGTACTAGAGAAGTTCATTCTATATATAATTCATTCCATATAACATAAGGTAAATCTGGGATATAATATGCTTGCCCCCCGGCGGTGGACTTAAAGGCCAGGCACTGAGGGACACCTGGTGCAGATCCCACCCGAAAACCCAGGTTTCCCTCTCACGTGCCGATGTGACAACCACGGGAGTTTTAGTGGTTAAGAATCCCAAATACCCAGGTTGACTTCTCCACGGGATCCCGGGGACATATTGGATGTTTCCCCCACCACCCCCTTAACTGTGACAACGGTGACAGATTCCCGGGGGACTATAATGCGCCCCCGGCAGTGGCTTCAAAGGCCCTTGCCTTGCACTGAGGGGTAGGTGCAGCCCCCCTCTTTTGTGTGGACAGCTGTGGGGGACACATACTGCAGTCGATCGCCCGTAGGATCTTGGGGGCCTATTGGAGGTTTCCCACGCGATCCCCGTATCTTTGAGCACGATGATAGTTTCCCGGGTGGCTTTATTGTGCCCCTCGGTGGCGGGCTCAAAGGCAAGCCACTGAGGGATCTTGGTGCAGATCCCACCGTATAGCCCAGGTCTCCTTCTTATGTACTGATTTAACGGCCGTTGGGGGTTTAGTGTATAAGAATTCTACATAACCCGGTTGACCGCCAACAGGGTCCCGGGGACCTATTGAAGGCTTCACTCGTGACCCCTGTAACCGTGAGCACGGTGACAGGTTCCCGGGCGGCTTTATTGTGCCCCCCGGTGGCGGGGTCACAGGCAAGCCACTGAGGGTATCATGGTGCAGATCCCACCGGATAGCCCAAGAAGGGGTTCTTATGTGCTGATTGCACGGCCGTTGGAGGTTTAGTGTATAAGAATTCTACATACTCGGTTGACCATCAACAGGGTCCCGTAAAGAAGCGGAGGGGAAATAGGTCGCGCAGGCTCGGGTCGGAGAAGTTTCGAGTCCAAGACCGAGTTATCTGAACGGCCTCGGGGCATCGCCGAGCCGGTGCAGCCAAAACCGGGCCATTCAAAAACAACTGCGACCACGACGACCGCCACCCCCGCCATCTCATCACCACCATGGAACAAAACCTTCGACAACAGGCCAGCTTAAGCAAAGGCGTATTTCGAGAGGGCCAAGTTACAAATGCAAAACAGCCGTAACCTTAAAACGGAAATAAAATCGGACGTTAATGAAGCTATCTTGAGGCTGTATAAGCGGGTGATAGACGCCGAGGAAGGAAGACCATATGGCGGGAAAGGGGGTAGTATAGAACGGAAACAGGAAAACGAAAAGGAGACACAGGAGCCACAAAAGGAGAAACTCGATCAATTGATCTCCACAGTAGCAGAGCTCACAAGAACCGTAAAGGAGAACAGCGAGAAAGAGAGGGAAAAAAACCCGCGAAGTGGAGAAACCCAACGAAAATGAGGGTCTTCCCAAAAAACTGGAGGAACAATCCCTTCTAATTGCTGAGAGCAATAGAAAGGTAGAGGACCTCAAGGAAGTGATAGAGAAGCATCAAAAAGAACTAAAAGAGGAAAGAAAGAGCTACGCTACCATAATGTGCCTCTCCGGTGGCGGGTTCAAAGTCAAGGCACTGAGTGGTATCAGCTGGTGCAGATCCCGACAGATATCCCAGGTCCGCCCTCTAATGTGCCGACGTGATAGCCGCGGGGGTTTTGGTAGGTAAGAATTCCCCGGTTGACCCCCGTTTACGTCTTAACGATGAAACCGAACAAGGAAGCCCATATTGCTTCCATTAATTGGTTTTAAAGAAATGGTGTGCTGTTCATGTCCTTAATCCACCCAAATTGTGCACCGGTACACGTCTGCAGTTTCTAATAAAATTATAAATACAATTAACAAATCACAAGCTCAGAGATTCAACGTTGCAGGCTTAAACCTAAGCGTTGAGTACTTTACCCGTGGACAGACAGCTATTTCTTTATTAATCTGTGGCTATACGTAGCCCTTTCACGCGTCTATCTAAACAAAATTTGTTCATATTGCGTTACGAAAAGTCAGCTACAAACATTATTTATGAAGAAATTCTATAATCAAAGGCTTATACTTTAAATTATTCACTTCTTTTTTTTTCTCAATTACACCCGTGCGAAGCCGGGGCGGGTCGCTAGTCTTCTTATTATATAAAAGAGTAAGCAAAAACCCACTCATCACGAAATCTCAGAAACTACAAGTGCTAGAAGTCTCAAATTTTGCATGGGGGTTCCTTTTAGGACAAAGGTGCTCACTAAGACGGGTTTTTGTGAAATTCAATCTCTAAGGGGGTGAAACAGGGGGGCAAAGTTTGTATGGGAGAACGCGATTCCTTAGTCCTATTGACTTGAAATTTTGCACAGACTTTCGTTATGAAAGTTAATTGAATTTGTATTTCATATTTTTTTTAATTTATCCCTTAACAGGGTAAAAAAGGAGTATTATTACTCAACCGACGGCGGTACAAATATATCACAAGAATAAGATAGGGTAATTCGAAGAATAAAATCAAAGTTCCTTGGTCAAATGGTTACGGAAGCGTCCTCTAAGTATGGACTGTCCGGGTTCGCTACCCGTGTATGGATTTTTTTTGTGTTTTTAAACTTTTTTTTTTATTTATATTAAGATTCGATGTTTTAAATATTTAACTCATATTGACTCCGGCAGTTTTTATCTCTAATATATTTTTATATTTAATACTTTTTTTAAATTTAAGATCATGCATACGTAGTTAACTTCTCTCTAATGTTATGATTTAGTTATTAGTGGAAACTGAATTGATTTTTGTACTATTGGATCTTATATTTAGTAATAAGTGGTATCATTTGTTTGTTTCGCAAATATAAGAAACTAAAAATAAAATAATGAAAATATATTTTCAAAATGTCTGTTTGGGTAGGAATACATTATGCATGCACCTATTGTACGTATGATATAAAAAAACCAAAACTTTATTGGAATTATTGTCTGTCTGTCAGTCAGGCAGCGGCTTCAAAGGCCCTTGCCTTGAACTGAGGGGTACCCGATGCAGCCCCATATTTTTTGCGGACAGCCGTGGGGGGTTTAGAGGGTAAGAATCCCACACACCGCGGGTTTGAAGTGAAACTTCTTATGCGACTTCCTATGCCGTCCGTGAGTGAGTGAGTGGGTGAGTGGGCGAATGGGCGAGTGGGCGAGCGGGCGAGTGGGTGAGTGAGTGAGTGTGTGAGTGGTTCTGTGTGGTTCGGTGTGGTTCGGTGTGGTACGGTGTGGTCCGGTGTGGTACGGTGTGGTACGGTGTGGTGCGGTGTGGTACGGTGTGGTACGGTGTGGTACGGTGTGGTACGGTGTGGTACGGTGTGGTACGGTGTGGTACGGTGTGGTACGGTGTGGTACGGTGTGGTACGGTGTGGTACGGTGTGGTACGGTGTGGTACGGTGTGGTACGGTGTGGTACGGTGTGGTACGGGATTGAGCGGGACTGAGCGGGACTGACCGGGACTGAGTGGGACTGAGCGGGACTGACCGGGACTGAGCGGGACTGACCGGGACTGACCGGGTCTGAGCGGGACTGAGCGGGGCTGGCCGGGGCTGACCGGGACTGAGCGGGGCTGAGCGGGACTGAGCGGGACTGAGCGAGACTGAGCGGGACTGACCGAGACTGAGCGGGACTGGGCGGGACTGACCAGGACTGAGCGGGACTGAGAGGGACTGAGCGGGACTGACTGGGACTGACCGGGACTGAGCGGGACAGACCGGGACTGACCGGGACTGAGTGGGACTGAGCGGGACTGACCGGGACTGAGTGGGACTGACCGGGACTGAGCGGGACTGACCGGGACTGAGCGGGACTGAGCGAGACTGACTGGGACTGACGGGACTGACCGGGACTGACTCGGAATCAGCCAGTCCGAGTCAGTCAGTCAGGGACACCTGGTGCAGATCCCACCCGAGAACCCAGGTTTCCCTCTCATGTGCCGATGTGATAGCCACGGGAGTTTTAGTGGGTAAGAATCCCAAATACCCAGTTTGACTTCCCCACGGAATCCCGGGGACATATTGGATGTTTCCCCCGCTACTCCCTTAAACTGTGACAACGGTGACAGATTCCCGGAGGGCTATAATGCGCCCCCGGCAGCGGCTTCAAAGGCCCTTGCCTTGCACTGAGGGGTACACGGTGCACACTCTTTTGTGTGGACAGTCGTGGGGGACACATACTGCAGTCGATCGCCCGCAGGATCCTGGGGCCTATTGGAGGTTTCCCCCGCGATCCCCGTATCTTTGAGCACGATGATAGTTTCCCGGGTGGCTTTATTGTGCCCCCCGGTGGCGGGCTCAAAGGCAAGCCACTGAGGGATCTTGGTGCAGATCCCACTGGATGGCTTAGGTCTCCTATTTATGTACTAATTTAACAGCCGTTGGGGGTTTAGTGTATAAGAATCCTACATAACCCGGTTGACCGCCAACAGGGTCCCGGGGACCAATTGAAGGCTTCCCCCGTGACCCCTGTAACCGTGAGCACGGTGAAAAGTTCCCAGGTGGCTTTATTGTGCTCCCCGGTGGCGGGGTCAAAGGCAAGCCACTGATGGTATAATGTTGCAGATCCCACCGGATAGCCCAAGAAGGGGTTCTTATGTGCTGATTGCACGGCCGTTGGGGCTTTAGTTTATAAGAAACCTACATACAGGCAGTAGGCAGTAGCTTTAAATTATTCACTTCTTTTTTTTTCTCAATTACACCCGTGCGAAGCCGGGGCGGGTCGCTAGTCTTATTATATAAAAGAGTAGACAAAAACCCACTCATCACGAAATCTCAGAAACTACAAGTGCTAGGAGTCTCAAACTTTGCATGGGGGTTCCTTTTAAGACGTAGGTGCTCACTAAGACTGGATTTTGGGAAATTCAACCTCTAAGGGGGTCAAACAGGGGGGCAAAGTTTGTATGGGAGAACGCGATTCCTTGGTTCTATTGACTTGAAATTTTGCACAGACATTCGTTAAGAAAATTAATTGAATTAGTATTTCATATTTTTTATAATTTATCCCTTTACAGGGTAAAAAAGAAGTATTATTACTCAACCGATGGCAGTACAAATATATTACAACAATAAGATACGATAATTTGAATGATTAAATAAGAGTTCCTTGGCCAAGTGGTTACGGAAGCGTCCTGTAAGTACGGACTGTCCGGGTTCGCTACCTCTGATCGGATTTTTTTTTTGTATTATCAAACTTTGTTTTTGTTTTTTTTTATTTATATTAAGATTCGATGTTCTAAATATTTAACTCATATTGACTCTGGCACTTTTTATCTCTAATATATTTTTATATTTAATGATTTTTTAAAATTTAAAATCATGCATACGTAGTTAACTTCTCTCTAATGTTATGATTTAGTTATTAGTGGAAACTGAATTGATTTTTATGTACTATTGGATCTTATATTTAGTAATAAGTGGTATCATTTGTTTGTTTCCCAAATCAAATCAAATCAAATCAAATTTATTATTGTTGTTGCAGGTACAAATTATGAAATCCTTAGGTTTATATTTTAACAAGTAGTTTCTCTGCAGCATACCCAATTGGGCTTACAATATGAATACGTGAATTATAATAAAAATAAGCAAAATAAAAATACAAACAAAATGTCAAATAAATGATTAAATGTGGAAATAATTAAATGTCAGATGAAATGTCAAGTGTCAAATCAAATTTACAAAAATTGTCTATGAACTGTCAAGAAATTCATTAACATTATAATAACATCTATTAATTAGCAATTGGAATAGTCTCTTTTTAAATTGTTCTAGATTTAAGTCCTTAATTTCATTGGGTAATTTATTATAGATCTTTGGGGCCATGCAGAATGTGCTTTTGTGCATGAGAGCTGTTTTAGACGGGTGAAGTTCTAGGTTGTGTCTGTGTATTTGTCTTAAGCTTTTTATTCTGTTTTCTGAAGTTTTTTTAAAAAGTGCACTGTGTTTTTTTACAAACAATGCAGTTTCATATATATAAAGTCCAGGTAACGTTAATATTTTCAAATTGGTGAAGTGTGGCTTACAGCTATCAGTTGATTTTATATTTACGATGGCCCTGACACACCTTTTCTGTGATTTAAAAATACTCTCCTTTTCACAAGAATTTCCCCAAAACATTATCCCGTAACGCAAAGTGGAGTCTACATAGCCATAATAAGCGGTGACAACCGCTGCCTCAGCGACTTCATTTCTCAGTTTATGAAGAGCAAACGCGAATTGGCTTAGTTTTTTCACTAGATTTAAAGCATGCTCTTTCCATGTTAATTTACTGTCAATAGTTAGCCCTAGGAACTTAGTGTACGATACTTCCTCAATTTCCTCATTTTCAAATTTAAAATTAGTATTAGGTGCATTATTTCTTTGTCTAAAGTCCATTATTTTTGTTTTGCTTAAATTTAATATTAGATTATTTTGATCGAGCCATGAAGTTGACTGTCGTAATGCATTATCTATATGGCTTTTAAAGTCTCTATATTTATTGTGTCCTATTAGTACAGTACTGTCATCTGCGAAAAGAACCATTGGGTATGAGACATACTGTGGAAAGTCGTTTATGTACAATAAGAATAACAGCGGACCCAGAACACTGCCTTGTGGTATGCCGTACGAAATAGTGCGTTCACTTGAGACATATTTTAGTTCTCTTCTTTCTTTTGTGCAGATTCGTTTAATTTCAGTATATTGTTTGCGGTTACTAAGATAGGATTCTATTAGTGAGAGGGCATTTCCTCTTATTCCGTACGCATCCAATTTACTGAGCAATATTTTATGGTCTACTAGATCGAAAGCTTTTGTCATGTCCATAAATAATGCACAAATTGGGGTTTTTGAGTCTACGTTCGTCATTATAACCTTTAGGAAGTCGTAAATAGCTATATTAATCGATTTGTTTTTTTGGAAACCTTTTTGTTCTTTTACTATAATATTCTGTTTTTGTACATAATCATAAATTAGGCGATATATATTTTTTTCGAAAATTTTGGACATTACTGAGATTAAAGCGATGGGCGACCAAATATAACAAAATAAAAATAATATAATGAAAATATATTTTCAAAATGTCTGTTTGGGTAGGAATACAATATGCATGCACCTATTGTACGTATGATATAAAAAAAGCCAAAACTTTATTGGAATTATTGTCTGTCTGTCAGTCAGGGTTTTTTTCTATAGGTTGGCTGGTGTTGGGGACCAACGACGTCAAAGTATCTTTACATAGTGTGAAACAAAGTCGCTATCCGAGTCTGTCTATATCCGATAGCACCTCCTAAACCACGCAGCGATTTTCACCATCGGTTAGATAATTTTTCATTGAAGGTTTTAAGTTTTATCTAAGTAAATAAACTTACATAGCTTACATTGACTAAACCTAAAGAGATACATCAAGTACTAGAGAATTTCATTATTTCCATATATTATAAAGTAGGTAAATATCCGGGATATAATATACCCGCCCCCCGGCGGACTCAAAGGCAATGCACTGAGGGACAGCTAATGCAGATCCCACCGGAGAACCCCTCTCATGTGCCGATGTGACAGCCACGAGAGTTTTAGTGGGTAAGAATCCCCCACAGGATCCCAGGGACATATTAAACGTGCCCCCCACCACCCCTTTAACTGTGACAACGGTGACAGATTCCCGGGGGGCTATAATGGCTATAATGGGGCGCCCCTGGCAGCGGCTTCAAAGGCCCTTGCCTTGCACTGAGGGGTACCCGGTGCAGCCCCATATTTTTTGCGGACAGCCGTTTAGAGGGTAAGAATCCTACACACCGCGGTCGACCGCCCGCAGGATCCTGGAAGCCTATTGGAGGTCTACCCGTGGTCCCCGAAACTTTGAGCATGGTGACAGGGTTTTTTTATTGTGCCCCCCGGTGGCGGGCTCAAAGGCAAGCAATTGAGGGGATCTTTTTTTTTTTAATTTATCCCTTAACAGGGTTAAAAAGCAGTATTATTACTCAACCGAAGGCGGTACAAATATTCTCACACTCACACTCAGATTTGCTTAGTACGTAAATTAGGTACTGTACACGGATAACTTTAATACATAAGGTAAAATATTACGCATTAGGGACTGAGCAGACATATAACAAGAATATGATCAAGTAATTCGAATAATAGAAGAAGAATAGCCGTGGTCTGGAGGTTACGGAAGCGTCTTTTAAACACAGCAGGGACTGGGTTCAAATCTCTGTTTCTTTTTGTGTACTTTTAAACTTTTTATATTTGATCATTTTACAATTTTATTTTTTATTTTTCACTGAAGGTTTAATATTAATTGAATTTATTTAGAAGTTGTATCTATACCGAGGTCTCATTGAAGAAATACTGAAATGTACAGAGTCCACTTCGAAAAAATACTGATCAAGAGCGAGCTGGATTTGCGCACCGAGGGTTAGTTTCCTATTCATCTAACACCTCAGGTAGCAAAAAGACTTAACCCGCACAAATAAGTTTGTTTATCAAAGATTTTAAACCATTTCTAAAAAAAAATATATGCACAAGTAGCGCATTTTCAAACATGTTTTATTTTGCCAAAAAAACATCAACACTTACTATTACACCAGTAATCTTTTCAGAATTTATGTCAATAAAAAAAAATGCCCAACCAATATTTTTTTAGTGTTCCCAAGGTTTTTGTTCATACACACTATATACGGATCTAACTATCCCCTCCCACATACAACTAAAAACTTAAAGTCCAGACTCTGTTAAGCATTGTGTACTTAAATAACAATACCACACAGCAGCCTGTAATGTTTTGTCTCTAATTTATTGATCCACGCTCATAAATGTAATCTATACTTATAATAAAACTGTAACAGGTCCAATTCTGTACATTGAAGATAATTTGAAAATTATGTTTGGAGAGCATTCTGTAACCGATACTAAAGCCAAAAATGTATTTTTTTTATTTTTGTCTGTCCCGAGAACCCAGGTTTCCCTCTCATGTGCCGATGTGACAGCCACGAGAGTTTTAGTGGGTAAGAATCCCAAATACCCAGTTTGACTTCCCCACGGGATCCCGGGGACATATTGGATGTTTCCCCCGCTACTCCCTTAACTGTGACAACGGTGACAGATTCCCGGAGGGCTATAATGCGCCTCCGGCAGCGGCTTCAAAGGCCCTTGCCTTGCACTGAGGGATACACGGTGCATACTCTTTTGTGTGGACAGCCGTGGGGGACACATACTATATACATAACCGTGCCCCTGTAACCGTGAGCACCATGACAGGTTCTCAGGGAGCTATAATGTGCCTTTCCGGCGGTGGGTTCAAAGTCAAGGCACTGTGTGTTATCAGCTGGTGCAGATCCCGACAGATAGCCCAGGTCCGCCCTCTAATGTGCCGACGAGATAGCCGCGGGGGTTTTAGTGGGTAAGAATTCCCCGACTGACCCCCGTTTACGTCTTCCACGTTGCGGGCTTAAACCTAAGCGTTGAGTACTTTGCCCATGGACAAGCAGCTATACGTAGCCCTTTCACGCGTCACTTCTATACATAATTTGTTCATATTGCGTTACGAAAAGTCAGCTACAAACATTATTTAACAAGAAATTTTATAATCAAAGGCAGTAACTATTAAGTAGTAATTATTCACTTCTTTTTTTTCTCAATTACACCCGTGCGAAGCCGGGGCGGGTCGCTAGTAGTATATAAACATACATTGCCGTGGGATGTCCGGGTGAGGATAACAACCATCCGTCTCCTTCCGTTCGTCCGTCCAGTCATAAGAGGCGTCTAAGGGTAAACAAGAAGATGGTCAGCAGCGTCTTTCTAATGGATAACCTATCATTTGTACTGCGATCCCCCCAGTCACCTGCCAAGCGTGTGGATTATGGCAACCCGTCTCATCTGAGGAGGAGCCATTTGTTTGCTTTATAATGTAGTATGTAGGTAGAAAATGCAACGGCCTGCCAGATAGTTTTCTCCGTACCCTCAAATATTCATATTAAACTGGTGCTGTCCCTTTTTCCCCTTGCCCCGTACTGTTGACTGACCATTGCGTGGATCGGACGTGTCCGCCGCACCTTAATAAGCTAATTCGCGTGTCTGCCTCCGAAAAGACTACTATCGTGACTTTGTGAACCCGTGAAGTGCTTCTAGTTTAGTGTGCCTGAAGACCAGCAGAGCCACCCATCCAGTGAAGAGGAATTTACCTATACCACGTGCCGGTAATGTACCACGCATAACCTTGACTTGACCCTTTTTCTTTGTTTCCCCTCTCGCAATTTTATTTTGTATTTACACCCTTTTTACGCCCAGCACACTTCCCCGCGACACATTGTTTAGCAGTCCAAGTGTTGTCTTTCGGCTGATGATGATGATGGAACATAAATAGGTACATTTAAAAAGAGGGCGTCAAAAGAATCATCTTCAATAGGTAAACCTTATACTTACTTTGAAGAAATAATATGATATCCGTACAAATACTAAGAAATGTTATTAAGTAAACAAAACTGGTATGTTTCATCACCATCTTAAATATTAAGTTGTTTGCGATTTATAAATAACAACCCTTTTAATAAAAGAAAAGAAAAATATCATATCAATTTAGTTAAACTCTCACGAAACGTACGGTGAGAAAACGTATGCTAACATCACTTAAGTTTACCATGAAGTTAGATCGTAAAATTACAGAGTTAGATCGTAAAATTTCAGTCTCTAACCATTTGTTAACCAACGTGAGTAATCAAGAACAATACAGATGATCAAGATTCAGCGGGATTCACGTGCAATTTAATGGAGATTCGTCGAAAATTCTGTACTTTTATAGGGATATTTTAGACCTTCGGAGTCGCTGGATGTTCGGAGTGTGGGCCCTTTGAACGTCCATTGAGTACGGCGGCGACTCCGAGGAGGACGGTGGTGGGGTTGCGACCCCCGTCCCCGTAAGCACCGTGACTGGTTCCCGGGGGGCTACAATGCGCCCACCGGCGGCAGGCTCAAAGGCAAGGCAGATCCCACCGGAGAGCCCTGGGGTCCCCCCTCTCATGTGCCGATGCGACAGCCGCAGGGGTTTTGGTGGGTAAGAATCCCACATGGGGTATGTCGACTCGATGAATCAAGTTATTTGGGACGCTGCTGTGAATTTAGCTAGGCTTTCTCTGCCCTTAAGTTCCAGGATCTCTCTGTGATTGACGGGCCTGTTGGTCTAGTGGTTAGTGACCCTGTCTGCTACTCAACAGGTCGTGGGTTCGATTCCCACCAAGTGTCTGGGTGTTTTATCTATATAAGAATGTATTTAAGTGTATATGTATTAGTATCAGTTGTCTGGTTTCTATAGTACAGGCTCTGCCTAGTTTGGGATCAGATGACCGTGTGTGAATTGTACCAGGATACTATTATTATTATATTACGCTTTAGGTTTATGTTGCAGGCTTTTGTGCATAGAGGAGGAATATGGTAGTTCCGAGTAGCTGGACAATTGGGGTGTGGGCCCTAGACGCCCATCGAGTACCGAGGCGACTCCGAGGATGAGGACGTCGACGGTTTTGCGAGCCCTGTCCCCGAGAGCACCTTGTTGGTTTTCCAGGGGACTTTAATGCGTCTCCGGGCGGCGGACTCAATAGCAAGGAGAGGTCAAGGCCCAGGTCCCCCCTCTCGTGGACCGATGCGACAGTCAGGGGCGTTTTAGTGGGTAAGAATCCCACATATTCCGGTGGACTGGGTCTCGAGGACCTTTCGATGGTTTCCCTCACGTAAAAGAGGTGACGTGAAAAATTATGATAAAGTTTTCAACATACGTCATATACCTTCTACTTATTATGGTTATGTATTAGGATTCTTAACAAGATTAAAACTACCATAGTTACACTACGTTGCAGTTACTTCTAACATCGATTCCATCGATAAACGTGTAATAATACAGAATATCTGAACATGTATGTCATCAAATAAATCTATCAGAAACACTCCGCACGGTTCTATAATATTCAGTCACGGTGAAGTTTGAGGGACGAAGCTTTCATATTCTAACTGCATACATCTCCTCATAGAGTGGGTGCACTTATGTTATTACTGGAGCTTAACTGTGGAATAGCAACTTGCCTTAACTACCTACTATCCACTTTCAAATTCAGCACGTACCTACCGAGTTATAAGTTTCGCCAAAGTCGCTATTAAAATTATTTTCCCTAAGTGACTTCGTTAAAATTTAATTAATCGCATTTCTTCTTACGGTGTGTGTTGGTCTGAGTGTTGTACTATTGACTATGTAATTCGACAACGTATCCAGTAAGCACAGCTATTGCCCTCACTAAAACAGCCAGAACTAGGTATCCGTAATGAAAGTGATGTAAGTATTTTATTTTTACTTTTTCAAGCACACAAAATATTTACAACAAAAACAATTACACCTTAAAACCCGTTAGGATTTGTCGTTGACGCGAATACTTTACTACATAAAGCATTTTATGTAAAGTTAAGCAAAGTTCCACTATTTTTGTTAACGTGACAATGATTAGCTGGTCTTGTCAGAAATCGCTCACAAATCAAATCACAATATACTACATCCAATTTGGCTCACAATAGACATTAATTATTCATTCACGATGTGCTTGTGGAGCTCCCCAATCAATAATTCAAGCAACAACAGATGATATGCTTTTTACCGCCTCAGATTCAGAACATATTGTATGAAAAATTTAAACCAACATGATTTGAAGCTCGCAACGCTGCCTAAAGAAATATCATACATTCATCTCCGCTCAGGGATTATGCATATTTCATCGGCGCACGTAATCCTGGATATATTACCTCCGCCGCAGCCGCGGATGAAATAAAACAACTCTTTGTGAGCACTGCAGTGGGTAATAAAGATTATGTTCTTGAGCTTGTAGAACGCGGCACAGGTGAGCGGCGCGCGGTGGAGTCGGCGGGTGCGGGCGATGCGACAGAGCGGTGCGATGGCGGGCGAACGCGGCGAAGACGGTGCGACCGGCTGCGATATTACGGATAATAAATTAGACACGCGCGCCGGTAACATTTCCTCAGTCGCGCTCTCTTCACATGGCAATTGTCCCGATATTACATGCCTATAAATTGAGGCTGTGTGCGAGCTCCCGCCCGCGTATAATGTATGCTAATACTTGGGGTAACTTGCAAGGTGAACAAAATTTTTATTACGATTATTACATGATTGTAAAACCTTGATATGCACCTATATAGCATTCGAATGGAAAGTATTGAATTGTGCCGAAAATAATAGAATGTTGTCGGAAAAATCACATATGTACGTACTCAAGGTTAGGAATTTGGAAACTAGCCAAACAAAATACATAATCAGTATCACTACTTAAACTGTAAGAAGAAATACCATAGCTAAGTCTCGGAGTTATATTAAAAGGAATAAACCAAGAACTAGCTCCAACATATTTTCAAGCTTCAACATTTGTACATTCATCAATCTACAAGGTATAAACTTTTAGACCTTCGCGTTCCATTATCGATCATTATTGATAATTACTTGATCGGAACCAGTTCCATACAAGTAAATAAAAAGCCTCGATCGGAACCAGTTCCATACAAGTAAATAAAAGGCCTCGATCGGAACCAGTTCCGAAACTCCGGTTCTGTAGACGGCCGAAGCGTTTTAATCAGTAGGTAAGTCGCGCTAATACCCAACTAAAATAATCTATTTATACAAAAATAAATAATTTTTGCTTATTTTGTTCGCTCTAAATCCAGAGGTGGTTTAAAGAGAACGTAAAAAAGTGCGGGCGGAGCTGCGCTGGTAAGCTAGTGTTCTTTAAAAGATACAATTATAATATAATTGAAACATCCGTAGTTAATTTCGCACTTGTTACAATACCTAGTATAAAGTGGAAAGTCATAGTCTTTATGGCAAATTTGCTAGTCAGGATTTAGGTTTTAATATGAAGGCTAAACTCAATAACCAATATATCGCACTTGAAGCACCATCCATCAAAACAGGCGTAGGTCGCAGACAGAAACGTTTTATATCCATGATGGACCGATTTATCAAGACCACTGACCCTTGTAAGGGTATTGTATCCACACATCGTTAAATATTTCATCAAATTCACACCTATTGTATTTTAACAATAAAAAAATAAGAATTCCACTTTAGATAGCTTTAAAATATCACCTGTACAAGCAACTGTAACAAATTGCGGGCACGTGAACAATTGAACGATTAAAAGTAATTAACTGGAAAAAATATGATCCCAGTAGCCATTAATGCAAGAAGAATTAGCTCAAATTATTTTTTTCAGTCGTTTTCGACAGCTTTATGTTGAAATTTTAACAAATCTCTCGTAATAGCGGCAAGCAGGTGCACTTAAAGACATTCTCGCTTTCATAAACATTTCAAGGGCTGAGGGAAAAAGGGTCAGATGCGAACTTAATAAGGCGGGGTAGATGACTATAAAAGTGGTCGCGACTGCGATATTGCGAAGCGATAGTTTTTACGAGTCCTCCTTATTCAATAAAGGGTGGAATTGGACTATGCCTCGCACAATATTTATATCATGTTGTAACATTCGCAAGCAATTTGCAAGATTTGATTCTTTCTTCTGTTTTTGGTATCTATATCATTCATTAAGCGACTTCTTGAGGAAGTTGGACGTAGTAGGTGCCTAGATGAGGCCGGTGGTAAAACTACAAGAAACTGCCATAGGTTTTAAAATATTATTCAAAACTTATCTAAGAAGTGGTGTGTCTCGATGAAATGTTTATGGCAGAGACAACAAGCTACCATAGTGAGGAAACAAACGTAATAGATGAACATTTAAATTATCTCCATATAAACGCAACAAGGGGGAGTCCTTTATTCAGCAGTGGATGTCTGATGAAACACAACATGTTGAATTATATGCTAATTAAACCTGCGCACACTTGGTGCTACTTAAATATTAACTCTTAAGTCTGTACTAAATACAAAATAAAACCTTTTTGTACTTACGAGTACATGCTATCCTATTTTCTCGGTTATAATCTATTGAAACTAGTGTGGGTTTGGAAACCACTAGAATGCAATTCGACCCACTTGGATTTTGGATTGCATGCCATATCCGGTTCTCCTATTGCTAAGGTATGGAAGACCGCAATATGAGTAGTAATGACTAGTACTAGTAGTCTAGGTGTACCTACTTACCCTTAAATTCTATAGAAATGCTAATTAGTATCGTATGTCTATAATAAAATTAATATATTTTCAAATATCGGGATTTTAGGACGTAGGATTTGAAATTTACCGATTTTTTGCTTGCATTTGCTAGTTTGTAATTACAAGAATACGAAAAGTACAATGAGACTAATTACAGGAGTAACATATAGATAAATATTTGTCCTCAAATTATAGTTCGATGTGTGGTTATCGAGTGGGTAATGTATTAGGTAAATGAACTCAATTTCTACAAATAAATCCGGTTCAATTGACCGTTTGGATTGAGGATAATCCACAAATTGCTACACGCTTAACTGTAAGCAGTAAATGTAAATCAAAATTTGCTAAGTAATTATATTGTATGTTGAATCAAAGTACGTTAGTTATACTTGGTAAAACTTTGATATACTGAGAGAAAAATAATACTCAGCTATGAATAACACCTGAGTAAAAACATCTCTTAAATCAATTAGCATTCTATTAACTAATCATGTAGACAAAACAAACCTTTTAACTAACGCCTCGAGAACCTTTCTTCCCCAACGGTTATCGGATCTTCAATCGATGTGGCTGCCCACTGCCACTTCAACTTGCATATTCTACGAGCTATGTCGGTGACTCTTCGGCGAATTTCCTCATTCCGAATTATGTCGCGCAAAGAAACTCCGAGCATAGCTCTCTCCATAGCTCGTTGTGTGACTCTGAGCTTCTCCAAAAGGCCAGCTATTAAAGACCACGTCTCAGTACCATTTGTCATCACTGGCAACACACACTGGTTACAAACCTTTGTCTTCAGGCACTGCGGAATTTCTGATGAGAAGATGTCACGTAGTTTCCCGAACGCTGCCCATCCGAGTTGGATTCTTTGGGCGACCTCTTTGTCGAAGTTGGACCGACCTAAGATGATAGTTTGTCCTAGGTATACGTAGTGGTCAATAACTTCGAATGTGTCGTTCCCAACAACTACCGGTATGGGTGCAGCATGGACACTAGACATGATCTTCGTCTTGTCCATGTTCATTTTAAGACCCACCTGTTGGGAAACACTACTGAGGTCGCTGAGCATCGTATTGAGGTCCTCCAGCGACTCTGCCATAATGACTATATCATCGGCAAAACGAAGGTGAGTGATGTATTTGCCATTGATGTTGATGCTGATTCCGTACCAGTCCAAGAGCTTGAAAACGTCTTCCAACAGTTTCGGAGAAATAACGTCTCCCTGTCTCACACCTCGCTGCAATGGGATTGGTTTCGTGCTCTCGTACTGTAGTCGGATCGACATGGTGGCGTTGCTGTACAAACACTTTAACACTTCGATGTACCTATAGTCAATATGGCACCGCTGGAGGGAATGCAATACCGCCCAGGTCTCGATTGAATCGAAGGCTTTTTCGTTGTCCAAAAAAAAAGCCTTTGATCAAGTACAAAAGCAACATTTATGCTATTTCCTAATTATTTCCGGATACACATGCCTTAGCCACATTACCTACTGAATCCGACTGTAGGCTTTATTTATCGTGCCTGATCTGATGGGAATATTTATAGCCCTTTGATTACTGAACAAGCCATAAAGCAGCAAATATACGATATGTTGTTACGGAACAAATATAGAAAGTCGGATGGGAAGAATTAGTAATGGTGCCTCCACACATATCGCCAAGATGATCTTCGTTCGAGAAAACGTCGTCTGCGCCCTATGGTAAAGTAATTTGAGCATTACATTACATAAAAAAAATAAACCGCGATAAAATCCGTAAAAGTTGTTTGATTTCAATGTGTAATATTCGCGTAAGTAAAAGACAACATTACATTACATTAGATTTCACTACGAAGCTTGGGCGAGAAACCTGGAAACTACACGATGACTCATAGGTAGTGGTGTAGTGGTATTAGGTTTAAAAATAAACCACGAAGGTTTTTTGTAAGGAAAATCTATAGGTAAATCAAATGTTGATTTGGTTTGGCTACGGATTCGGTGTGGGTTCGGTGTGGGTTCGGTGTTAATCGAAGTAAAGGGCGCTGCCCGTAAAGATTCAAATTGTCGGATATGACAGACAAAACTAATCATTCTATGGATGTACGACTGAAGATAATTTCTTGGTCTGGTCTGAAATCTGTATACTTTTATACTTTCGCGTTCCATTATCAAACTTTATTCTAATCGGGAATTAACGCGATTTACCTTATATTTTGGCTTGACGTTTCGGCCGGGTTGCACCAGCCGTGGTCACAAGCAGACTGGTTCAGCGAGACGGCTCCGTGCGCGAGGCAGAAATATCTTCGTCTACCCCCGTTCTTTCACTTGTAACGTTAAGCCCTTAACGTTAAGCCCTTATAATAAAGTTGGTCTGAAATCAACGCGATGATGCGGATGCGACCACATAAAATGCGATGACATTGACTTGTTATAGATTCGCGACACGTAATTTAATTTTGCCCCGTGGGCTGCCGGGTTAGAGTTTCATCCCCCCCATCTCCACTTGCTGGGTGTCGTAAGAGGCGACTAAGCGAGAACAGGAAGACGGGCAGCAGCGTCTTTCTTTTGGATTTATCTTCCACCTATACTGCGATCCCCAAGCCGCCTGCTAAGCGTGGGGATTATGGCAACCCCTCCCTTCTAAGGGGGAGGCCTTTTGTTCAGCAGTGGACGTGTTTCAGCTGCTGATAGATTTTTATTTAAATAAAAATGTTAAAATGTAGATCTATTATTTTCGTGTCAAGATTATCACACTAAGTACTAGCTTATAAAAATGGTAGGTATATGCAATAGACTAATTTAAATATTTCTAAGGCCTGCAATATTGCAATAAGAAATTGATCCTTCATACATTTGAGACAGAATTCTGTCTCAAATTTAGGAAAATGCATAATTCATGAACGTCATAAAGTTCCATGCATGATGTCCTCTATCACCATTTTTCTTCCGATTCAATCCGGACTCCAATTTAGTTCTAGCGTCGTCGCGTCGTTCGTCCCAACAGTTTGTACACGAAGGTCAATGAGGGGTCACAAATTGATTCCAAGTAACGTTATAACCCAAAACGCTAGTGCATATGTATCTAGAAAAAAAAATAAGGAGATAGAAATTTAGCTTCTGCTGGCACGGCATAATTTGACAGCTTCAATAATAATAATCAAAAATGTGGCTTATTCTAAGTAGTTCTAAATTTTGTTCTACATGTATATAACTTGATTATTAATTACGAGATAATTTATATATCTACTTACTATTAGCGTATAGCGTCCCCCGTGGGGTGTCCGGATAAGAATAGTACCTACCCATCTCCTCCCGTTGGGTGTTCGTAAGATCCGACTGAGGGGAAACAAGAAGGCAGCAGCGTCTTTCTATTTTGGATTAAGCCAAGCCTGCCAAGCGTGGGGATTATGGCAACCACTCCCTTCTAAGGGGGAGCTTTTGTTCAGCAATGGACGTGTATGAGCTGCTGATGATGGTGATGATGATGAACAGCGTATTAAGTATTATTTTAAATAATGGCTTAGTGATAATTAACTATAACTGTCACCTGTAGGTGGGGCAGTAACTCTAATACCCGTTATACACAATCAACTTACCAACATCCAACCTAGGTCGGTGGGATGTCGTTGGTCGCTAACCACAGACCGCGCCGTCAGGTCAAACAAATTTGGTGGCACACCACTGTCCACTTGGGGGCGATTCTCTGTAAACTCGCAATGGCCCATACAAACACTGTCCGGGCATATTTTTTTAGTATTTTCGCAGAAATATAATACCATTGCTTAGGAAAGTAACTATTATTGTTAATGCATAAGAGGGCCAATTGAATTTATTGGAGTTTTTCAAGTTATTTGTCATTTTCTGAAAATCCATGACTGTTAGGTGCAACAGGGGACTGTTTTATATAGAAGTAAGACATATCATTAGTATCAATCATATTACTTCTATACCATATTTATGCATCAACATACCGCTTAGTCTGGACTGAAGGCACGTTCAACACATAAGTACGTGTACGTGCCGTGCGTCTCGTCATCTGATGATGGTAGAGGGATGGTGGAATCAAGTCATGCAATTCCTGCGCACAATCTTTAAAATGCATCCTGTGAATACTAAGAGACTGGCTACTCTGCGCCTGTACTCTAAGCTTTGTAAATTGGCAGCTACTAACCCTGCGTGACCAATAAATATCTTAGCACGACTTTCCACCGAGTTCAAAGCTGCAAGATGGCATTTTGCAGCACCAGCCTATATATGACTACAGTACTTCACAAACGACCGGACTTGTGCTTTGTATAGCATCAAAAGCTGCCCCAGTGTGAAGTACCGACAGACCTTTACAAGGACACCTAGCTTCCTTGCAGATTCCTTGGCCTTGGACTCAATGAACAGCCCAAAGTTGAGGCTTGAGGAAATTTCAACTCCCAACAACTGAAGGCGGTTGTTCTATTCCAAGAGTACATTCTGAAAAGGAGCCGAAGTGAACGGACTCCTTTTAGCGGTGAACAGACACGCTTGAGTTTTGATGACATTGAATCTCACAAGAGTGGCATAACCCTATTGGGAGATGGCTGAAATTTCAGACTGGATAACATCCTTACTGGCCCGAGCACTCGGCATATATCTCTCCACAATAGTGCTGTCATCTTCAGACCAGGTGATATGCCGTACGCTGGCGGCTTGTTCATAAGGAGACATCCAGGGAAACAGCAAGCGCTTCCCCATTTTTCTCGAGGGCCTCACCCCATAAGTGTCATACACTTTTCATTGTCAGGGTTTTACATTTAGCTGGGAAATTAAGGATGAATCTGAAATAATCACCCGCAACCTGATGCACATTCAAGGTGCCTTTGAAAAGCTTCTGATTGGACGCTTCCATTTCTAACTTATCAATCATCGTCTTTTAGACTGATGATATCACCCCCAGAATTAACAACAAAATCAACTGTTCTTTTGCACGTTGCTCCGAAACCGTCTGGTGTGCCTTTACCGTGATCACTTTATGTGTAGTACGTACATTTTTCAACAACTGGAATTTCTTCAGCGAGTAGTTGCCGTTACAAAAAACATCGTTCTATTACGGTACTGTGTGACAGGGCCATCTCTCAAGAAATGTACGCGCTTTATGCCACGTGGAAGAGTCTTGAAAATTGGTTGTACATGTGTCCAAATGGCAGCAGGTGACTGCGATATGTTTTCAGCGACTGTGAAAAAAGAATGGATTGAATCCCGTAGGTAAACTACGACTTCCTCTCGTGATACCTTTTTCTTGTTAGGAGGCATCTTAAATGTATGTTAACAACCTGTAACGTAATTTACGTTCAGTAAGATTAATAACGTGAAACATATACTTTTTTATACTTAGACGAGTGACGAATTTACACCAATAAAACTTATAAACATTGACCAATACATGAAATCTACAGTCCCCTGGCGCGTTTCACAGTCCCCTGCCACATTTTCAGCCAGGGGACTGTAGCCAGGGGACTGTGTTTTTCGGATTACTTCCATAATATTAGCAAAACTATTAAAAAATTGTTTGTTACGAAGCAACCACTACATTTGGACATAAATCATACATATAATCAATATTATACACATACAATAACACTAACTAACATCAGTAAAATCACTCATCAGAGGACTGTGTGTCGAAGTGACCAAGACGCATTTTCCCTCACAGATGACGCTCGGACACTGAACAAAATGGCGTCCCGCCGCCATTCTCGACAATGTTACCAACTTCAGAATGATTGCATTTCATTTCACTCCAAATTACGTTTGTAGACATAACAGATTTATTCTATTGCGTCTTTAAATTTTTGACAGGGGACTGTTTCAAAAAACTCCGGACAAAATTTACATTACATTATCAAATCGAAAAAATACATTACTAGACCATGTTTTATGAACAAATTATAACTTAAATATTCTATTTTTAGATATTAATTGCCAAATTTATGCAGTCTTGATCACTGACTTTTAAATATTACCTCTAAGTGGAAATTCTTAGAATGGGACAGCCAGGGGACTGTATTTTTACGGCTTTGATAATTTCTAGAAAAATTGTTAAACTTGTTATGGTTCTAAATATGTACAACTGCGCTGTAAAGTTTCAGTCTTTTATTTAATTATAGATTGATAGTTATTTTATTTTATTGTATTATTTAAAACAAAAATCGGTTCGGACAGCCATTTACGAGCTTACAGAGAATCGCCATTGGTTGAAAACCGACAAAACCGGCAAGCTCGCATAGGTCGGGACGCTTTGGGACGCTTGCTTACCGTGTAGAACGGGTTTAATTCGCAAGATTAAAACGATAAATCACAAAAAATCATTCAAAAATGATAAAATAAAATACAAAGCAAAGTATTTATAGGTAAGTAAAGTTTATTTTGAAGGGACCTTTCTCATGAGTCTCGCTTCCGTGGGTTGATTATCGTAAGCGTTTTTATACGTAAAACTCTGTTCAAATTAAAATATTTTCGTATAAATATAATAAAAGCGGATTATGGCCGCCGCCTAAGTGCCTGCGACGTCATCAGATCACAGCTTTTTTTTTGTTGATGCGGGGGAAATCTTCCAAAGATCCCCGGGAGCTGTGGGGCTCGACATATGTGGGATTCTTACCCACCAAAACCCCCGCGGCTGTCTCATCGGCACATGAGAGAGGGGACCCCAGGGCTCTCCGGTGGGATCTGCTGGGCCCCTCAGTGCCTTGCCTTTGAGCCCGCTGCTGGGGGACGCATTGTAGCCCCCCGGGAACCAGTCACGGTGCTCACGGGGACAGGGGTCGCAACCCCGCCGCCGTCCTCCTCGGAGTCGCCGCCGTACTCAATGGACGTTCAAAGGGCCCACACCCGAACGTCCAGCGACTCCGAAGGATCAGATCACAGCTTAGCCAAACGCCAAGGAAGTTGTATTGCTTTTTAACAACGGCATAGTTTTGTATTTCATGCGGAATAGACTGTCAAGGTCTAGGACTAATAAGTCCCGGGACGAGCAAACCACTGACTGCCGGAGCGGGCACACTGCAAAGACGAATAAGTCTAAGGCTTGCTTGGTTATGTAGATTAACTCCGGATGTTGTTAAATGTAAAATTGCTACGTCACATAGGTATGTTAAGAAGAAGAAGAAGAAAGAAGACGCGCGTCCTCTCACAAAGCCTCGCCGTCATTGGTGTCTTATGTGGAGCCCGTCCGGCTGATTTCCGTCGCTGCACGGCCGTTGCACATTGGAAACGGACCCTAACAATACTCGTACATAATGATATATTATACGCAACCGACGAATATATATTTTAAGAACGTTCTACGAATGTAACGTAATTTTTTTTTGTGTCCAATCCCATTTTATCGCCGTACATTTTGTCTCCAATTATAACAAATTTTCGTAGTTAGTATCACAGTGCCACTTTTATAACATTTTTAATGTTGTTTCAAAGAGTACTAGTTATAAAGTTTTCTGTAACAATGTTACGGAGGTAGAATATCAGAAAGATATAAGAAGAGGACACATTAGCGGACAATAATCGTAACGAGATAGGTCACCGGGTTAGATATTTTATAGCAGGTATTTATTACCTACGATATGAAAATAATAGGTAAAAACTTACTTTTGGCACTTTTTTCCAAACAGACGTCGTATGGTATGTCTCAGGTAATTTATTTGAATCCGTTGTTTAACCGACTTCAAAAAAGGAGGAGGTTCTCAATTCCTCTGTATATATATATTTTTTTCTTTGTATGTTCGCGCATAACTCAGGCAATTATGAACCGATTTGAAAAAATCTTTCTTCCATCCATTCTTTAATCCGTTAATTGGGTCCCATAAAAAAAATATTACTTAGTAATAAGTAGTTCCTGAAAAAACAAGAATGTTGACTGCGCAGGAAAGTTGCAAGAAAGCCTATACCTATAGATGACTTTATGGTGATTTTTAAGGACAAAAATGGTCATAACTCTGGTAATTATTTACCAATTTCAATGATTCTTTTTTTATTCTAAAGAAGAAACCACTGTAATGAACCTGTACGAATTTTATCACAACCGGATAAGAACTTCCTGGAGGACCATGAATGATATGGAGGAATTTATCTGGTAAAAACCAAAAAATAATTATCTCCTTTACATTTCTCTGACAAATATGAACCGATTTCGATGATTCTTCTTTTATTCCAGAGAGTAAACTACTATGATGATTCCATGCAAATTTCATTACGATCGGATAAAATGTTTCTGAGTTTCTGAAGAAACATGAATTATGTAAAAGTATGTAGACGATAATGTGAAATCATAATGATGATGACATCATTATGATTTCACATTATAGTCAAAAAAAAAAAATATCTAGGTAGGTTATGAAACCTACCTAGATAATTTTACCGTCTTCGATGGTTCAATCTTTATGTATGAAAATATCACTAAAAAGTATAAAATAATTTAAATATTATTGAAGTTGGTGCCAAATATACACAGCAGGTACGCTAACACCAACTTCTTTAATATTTAAATTATTTTATACTTTTTAGTGTTATTAAAGTCGGTTCAATTATTTTTTAAATATTTTATATAAACGGTTTTCGACGTTACAAACGCTCGCGGTGAGGTTAGGTCTTTTTTATTGAGTACACTGGCGACTCCAAAGAAAACGGCGGCGGGGTTGCGACCCCCATCCCCGTGAACACCGTGTATGGTTCCCGGGCGGTTCAAAGGCAAGGCACTGTGGGCCTCCTGGCGCAGATCCCACCGGAGAGCCTCATGTGCCGATGCGACAGCCACGAGGGTTTTAGTGGGTAAGAATCCCACACACCCTGGTTGACCCCCATAGGTCCCAGGGACCTTTGAAAAAGGGGCTATTTTTTCTTTGGAGTCACTGGACGTTCGAGCTGTAGGACCTAGGACGTCTATTGAGTACGGTGGCGACTCCGAGGAGGACGGCGGTGGGGTTGCGACCTCCGTCCCTATGAGTACTTACTGTGTCTGGTTCCCGGGGGGCTTTAAAGGGCCCCTGGAGCGCCGAAGGAGTCTCATAAGAACTTTAAGTTAGCCCTTACCGCTCCGTCTCGAAAATCCATTCTGTCTGGATGAGGTTTTATAAGAACTTATAGCCTAAGGACAGAGTAACAGTCAAAACAATACTAGCCTTTGTCGTAAACTACAATAGTAGCTTTAGACCTAATCTAACAGTCTACTTAATTCTATAGAGAACAATGAATTACTTTATTCTGGTAAGTCTCCATACTCCGCCACTATAATTATAATTAGTTTCAGAGGTACGTAATCAATAGTGTCCCTATTCCAATTTGTTCCACAATAGGCGCCACCACCATATTATAATGCAAAAATAACGTCATTTGTAAAAATACTAATAGTGTTCTTTAAAATATCAGTATTTTTGCAAATGTCATTATTTGCAAAATATTGAAAAAACATGAATTTGAATACAAAAATTCATGTGGGTATATTTATTTCTCAAAAACAACAAACCGCGTCTGTCTGTCTGTATATCCGTTAACTCCTCCTAAACCCCGGAACGGATTTTAAAGCGATTTTTACCATCAGTTAGTTTTTCATGGAAGATTTATATAAAACCTTATAAGTTTTTATGTTATTTAATAATAATAATAATAAATACACTTTATTGTACACCAAAAGTTACTTGTAAATTGAATAATACAATAATTATTATAATATTATTTTAATAATAATAAATAATAATAATTTAATAATAATATTTTTTTATTAATATAATATTATTTACATACATTAGTTACGTTAACTATTGAAACGCTTTTAATATAGTATACTTATATGTAAATATAAAATTATTATAGGTCAATTAGAGTCTAAATAAATATCTACTTACTTATAAAACTGTTTGTATTTGGCATAGACATGAGAAATGTTTTTTTTTTAATAGTTTACTTTACATCTCCAATATGAGTCGGTCTAGCAAAATTAAATGGTAAATAATTCAGATTATTTAAGATAAAATTATTTATTAGACTAATAGTCAATAACTTGATTGAGCCAGTTAAGAGTACCAGATGCATTTCTTGTTCAAATATTGTACATAACATGGTCGTAATAGGTATTCTATGATACTTATTATTTTGAATGCATATTATAAATAAAATATTATATAACGGGGTGGAGACGGTAGGGTCTCCGGTGGAAGGTGATGCTGGCCCTTTATTATAGGGGTTTCGGTTGTCATTGTTCGGATTATTCTGGTAATTCAATTGCTTGTTACTTTTAGTGGATTAATAGTGATTGTTGAAGGCTGGCGTTGGTGTGGTTCTAAGGGCTGACGGAGACCACTTGGGGGAGTCCCCATATTTTTATAGTTACCTATCAGTATCACTGTATGCCTAATCTTTGTGTCAGTGACGTCAGCATAACTGACGTCACGTTATTTTTAATGTGCCTTGGAGTCTTTACTCCGACATCAGAAGTGTGATTGAACGCCTGGCCTGTCCGCTACGCTTTCTGATGCAATTTGCATTAGTACCTAATTGAATTACCAGAATAATCCGAACAATGACAACCAAAACCCACATAATAAAGGGCCACCGGAGATTCCTACCGTCTCTACCCCGTTATATACTTATCCAATTTATCCCACATTTATTTATTTTACAGTTTGTTTCGTTCTATTACGATAATAAGAATCTTTTATCTACGCGAATACCACATTGAGCTGAGAGTACTTTTACAGATCTTATAGGGCAGTTTATTTTTTCGACATTACGAGTATGCTTGCAGCTGCAACGGGAGGGCTGAGGTGCTAAGGCCCTCAGGGGTCAAAATTGTTGCTCCGATCGGTTTTGATTGAGAGAGTAAATACTTACCAAAAAAATAAACCGTGTAATCCGTAAAAGTAGTTTCATTTTTATGCTTATTATACTAAAAAAAGTTTGTATAGCAAACCTTTTACTTTATTGGTACAATTTTGAAGAGGCCGAATACCCGTTGAAAGGATTTTTTTATCGAGACAAAGTAATGGATTGCGGAATAAAACAGCGAAGTAGCGCGAATGGGTAAAATATTTTGTACGCAATACCAATCCGTGGTAAAGTGTCTGTCTGAAAATACGACGTGAACTTGAATCTGAAATAAGGCTTTATAAAACTTATAAATATAGTAGAGTAAATAGGCTCATGTGTTCATTGTGATAAATCTAGCTAGATTCAGACATTGGGGGGACTGGTCCCTTTAGCCTTTTAGTTTTTTGTAATTTTGTCTTAATTTATTTTTTTCTTCTATTCTCCCTTGTTTTATGTTTTGAACGGCAGGTCACACTATCGCCAATGTTGATCCAATTGTAACAAGACAAACATTGTTTAAAAAAAGTAAAATAAAAATGACGAGCCTCCTGAGTTTCTTGCCGGGTCTTCTCAGTTCAGGCCGCGTTGCCATCCGGTGGTAGCTTTTAAAATATTGACCATTCAAAAGTGCTAGCGTTAAGCCTATTTATTTATTTTCTCAAAAAGAAAAGAATTTGAAATAAATATTATTGACTTTGACTTTGACATTGAACTATGCGGGAGTGGCCTAATAGAACGCGATCACGCGATCATCGCGCGATGACTGGCGAATGTACTGGCGGACCGCCAGTTAGGACACTCGTTCAACGTCCATATGTTTGAGATTTCATCGCGCGATGGTCGCGTCGTTCGTTCGCGCGATGATCGCGTGATCGCGTTTAGTTAGGACATCGCCTAAGGTTCCGAATTAGTAAAGAAAAACAGGCAGTCGATGTCCTAACTAAACGCGATCACGCGATCATCGCGCAAACGAACGACGCGACCATCGCGCGATGAAATCTCAAACATATGGACGTTGAACGAGTGTCCTAAGTCAGTGCCAGTCATCGCGCGATGGTCGCGTCGTTTGTTCGCGCGATGATCGCGTGATCGCGTTCTATTAGGCCACTCCCTTATCTCCCTTATATGAATGAACACAGATTATGACATATTCTACCTTACCTACACTGCTACTTCCTGTCTTTGGTTGGCCATCGTGCCTCAAGCACCGTGCACCGGTCCAAAGAAGATTTAATAAAAGCACTGATCGGCCATCATTATTGTTCCAAATTTGATCTTATAAAAACAGGGTTTACTTAGGAACTTAGGAACAGACCAGCCATAGCCAGCAAAATTATCATCACAAAACTTGTTACATTAGTAACATGTGTATGCTCTTTAAAGTCGTCAAAAATATTTTTAAAGGAAACATGCCAAATTTTGCAAATCCTACTATGATAAAATGTCTGAATTTTTACTGAATAGATATAGGTGGTTGTGAAAGAAATTACTGTTTTTTATGACAAAAGACCCAAAGGCCGCTCTATATACTTAATGTCTTTGGCTTTGGTTAGATTATGTTTTGTGACTTTGTCACTAGGAAAAGAACGGAGGTTCACGCACTATCAGTGAGCGGAGGGTGAAAAGTTACATAACCCGTATCGACTCCTTATCTATGCGGCTCATAAAAGGACGGAAGGGACTACTTTACGACGCTGTCCTCAGCTATTTTCTTTATATTCACTTTAAATACACACTACGAAGTATTGGTACTGGTTTTATGTTCATTCTTAACGGCTAAGTCATCTTAGTAAATACTTGTAGGCATACAAATTCTTGCTGAAACATCGCAAAAGGTCAAGAGATACTAAGTACATGGTAATAGACAGCTATTTTATGAGGGCAGACATGCAACATCTTTATTCATTTATCGCTTGCGTTTGGGATAAACTTATACATTACCTCCATCATCTATTTATTTACGTTGTATGAAAAAAATATTATGTTTTTAATTTACAATTAATATACATAGAATACGATCACAGTGTCATTTGGTAAGATTAAAGTACGACACGTGGCTCACCGAAGCGTAGTTAATTAAGGAATGTTACCGGGATAATAATCCCAGATCAAATTCCGTGTATTTCATATTTTCATCATCAAATATATTATATAGGTCAACTATATATTTTCGATCAAATAGCAGTAAATTCTGAAGATGAGCGTCATGTTCAGATAAATCTTTGTGTCATACTACTAATTAGAGCCGATTTTTTTTAAAACCAATTCTAGCTAGTGGCCGACCGTAACCTCACCTGATGGTTGATGATCTCGGATAGAAGCGCACTTTATCTTAAGAACACAAGTAAAACAACCGTTGCACCGAAAGCAAAAGGGATAAACGAATGTTGCTCACCGGCCTGCATAGTGACTCCCCATAGAGCATATCTGACGACGTTGGAACCAGAGTGATCTAAGTGACATTTTTGCCAATACTGAGGTTATTTACAAAATGGCATAGAGAAGATGGCATAGAAAAACCATAATTATGGTTTTTCTATGCCATTGTGTAATAACCTCAGTATTGGCATAAATGTCACTTGAGGTTATTTACACAATGGCATAGAAAAGCCAGAATTATGTTTTTTCTATGCCATTGTGTAATAACCTCAGTATTGGCAAAAATTTCACTTAGATCACTCTGGTTCCAACGTCGTCATCTATTAACAACATCTAAAAGGTATATAATTATATATCCGTGCTTCTTAGGTAATTTCAAACGTTGGTTTTGGTTGTTGTCACCTAGACCTGTTCTTTGCTTTGCCTTTGGGCAACTTGAATAACTTCATCACCAGGTTGGGCAAAAATCAAAAGACAAACAAAGAAATAATCCGAAAAGAGGTATCTAAGTTTTGACAGCTGTAGGTTTTTTGAAGTTGTCGAGTCAAGCAGGAAGTTAATGGTACGATGTTAAGCGATAGTTCTACTGTTCTGCTGTTTGCCGTCGATGCCCATGATACCCTTAGATGGTAAACATTCCTTAAGTCCAAACTTAGCAAGACAGGAACTCCAGTCAAGCACTGGCTTATATTGTGTAAAAAAAAAGTTTATTTATTTATTTTCTTTTACATAATTATAAAATTATCATTCATATTAAAAAGATACCAAACTATTTACAAATTATCAAATAAATCGTGACCGCGCGGAAGGGTGGCAAGAACGCTGGCTGCATTTCCTCGCTGAATTGCAATGCTGATTCTTTGAGCGAGAAAAGAGCCAGCCCTCTTGTCGCCGGTGGAGTCATGGAGAAATCTGTTGGAAAATGTTTATTGTGCTGGAGCTCCATGGACCAAACGTTTCTACAGCAAGCGGCACAAATATATGTGTATTTGCTAGAGACATGTATTTGCTCCGCTTGCCCAGATCAGCCTTCTCCGCCACAGCGCCCGCCTTAGACACCGCGTCCCTGAGGTGGGACGGGGCCAGTGTATCGACACACGTGGCATCCCAAACAAGGGCCCGTCCCCTCTCCCAGGGAATCGGTGTCATTCCATCAGGTCTCTTGCCATCGTCGCGAGAAACTCCTAAAGGCTCCAATAGTGAAGGAACGTTAATGGTGGCAAGAGCGCTCTTGATGATATCGTTGAGAGAGCTGTGGCGGGAAAATCTCCCAGCACTTTTCTGACTGGAAAGCCCATGGAGTCCAGACCGATCCACCTCCACTCCGCACGGACATCTGTGCTCCATGCAAACTGGTGACCCCAGACGGATACCTATCGCAATCGGAAAACTTTCGGAGTCTAACAGAGTACCTACCTGATTCTTTTACCCCTACCGCTAAAAGCCTGGCACGGTCCCGATCACTGGTTATTTTTTTGGCCAAAATTGTATGAGAGATTTGTACCAAGGGCGTATCCCAAAGTTTTTGTTCGTTTACTTCCTTCGGGATATCGACATTGGGACAAATACGTTTACAGGTTTCCAACGCTTCTGTAACACCAGTAATTGTTGAGTAGTTAATTATTTAGTTAATTATTAAGTTTATTTTAATTAAAGCGACTTACCCTAAATTTTGACTTGTCGTTTCAGCCGGGTTGCACCAGCCATGGTCACAAGCAGACTATCCTATTCTGTGTGTGTGCTTTATCAGGCAAAAATTCTTCAGCTAAAAATTTCTAAACTGCTGATCGGCATCTAATTGATAAGTTATTAGTCACTATAAGTCAATATAACTATCTTGAATAACTAGTTTTTTTGCCAGCCTGCCATAGTTATTATTGTTGGTCCGAGAGCTGGGATCCTGTGATAAATATAATTAAATCCAATATCAATCAAAACACTGCACGGCCTCAAGATACTGTAAGCTCTTACTGCATAGATCGGACCAACAATAATAACTAAGAAGACCTGAGGGTACACCGGCATAATTGTGACATAAGGACGTTCAACATCTCAGTCATCCCGTGACCGTGGGTGCTGCAAAGCATTCGAAACATCGGGATAGTAAAATCAATAAATAAACCGCGATAAAATCCGTAAAAGTAGTTTAATTTCAATATCAATATAGTCGGGGCACCTCGCTAATCCGATTGACGTGTCCCCGCACTAGACACGCTAGTGACACTTCTTGTTTTCGCGTGTGTGTGTTTGTGCTAATAAATAATTATCTTGATTAATTCAGTGTTTCTCTACTTCCTGCCTATTAGATAGGTATTTTTATACAATATAGATGGTGAACACAAATCTGCCATACCTTATTAGTTAATCATTAATCAGATTCGCGGTACTAATTATTCACGTAACATTTTCCAGTACATAACTCACTGGTACTCATGCCTCGCGGGATTCACCAAGAACAATGCAACATGCATGCGTAACATGCATGCAATTTGCATACAAGCTGTCCGATGCTAGCTATGTAATCATGATTGAGGTATACCACAGATGCATAACCAAATGCTACTTGTGGTTATATGTGATATTCTGAACACCAAAAAAGAAAAAGAAAATGCAGAAGAAGACCAAAAATGAAGAAGAAGAAGAAATATATTTATTTGACATACACAAGACAAGGTACCCAACGAACATTAACAAGAACATTAAACACACAGAAGATAAAAAAGAGACATACAATAGTGCGAAAGAGAAATAATTACAATTAGTAGGACATAACAGAGACTGACCTTAAGCCAGTACCAAGTAGTATCCTTCGGAGTCGCTGGGCGCTAAGGGTGTGGGCCCTTTGAGCGTCCATTGAGTACGGCGGCGACTCCGAGGAGGACGGTGGCGGGGCTGCGAGCCCCGTCCCCGTGAGTACCGTGTCAGGTTCCCGGGGGGCTACAATGCGCCCCCCGGCGGCGGGCTCAAAGGCAAGGCACTGAGGGGATCCAGATCCCACCGGAGAGCCCTGGGGTCCCCCCTCTCATGTGCCGATGCGACAGCCGCGGCGGTTTTAGTGGGTAAGAATCCCACATACCCCGGTCGAGCCCCACAGCTCCCGGGGATATTTGGAAGATATCCAAATATCCCCGGCAAACAAAAATGGCTTCTATCTCAGCTTGTTGCTGCAGCAAGAATATGATGCTACAGCGCTGATTTTCAGAAACAGCAAATGGGTATATCAACATCGTCAGCCGAAAGACGTCCATTGCTGAACAAAGACCTCCCCGTAGAAGGAAGGGGTTGCCATAATCCCCACGCTTCTGCTCTTGGGGTTCGCAGTATTACAAGTCGTAGTTAATCTATATACCTACTTATAATAAAACTGTAACAGGGCCAATTCTGTACATTATTGAAGATATTTTGAAAATTATATTTGGAGGGCATTCTATAACCGATACTGAGGCCGAATTTTTTTTTTTTTAATTTTTGTCTGTCTGTCTGTCTGTCTGTCTGTATCACGGCTGAGCATCACGCCGAAACTACTGAATGGATTCAAATGAAACTTGGCATGATTTGAGATCTTACTACGAGGTAGGACATAGGATACTTTTTATCCCGTGATCTAGCACGGTTCTTTTGGGAGCGGGTATTAAAGTCAAAATGGGTAGTTGGTTATACGCTTGGTTCGATTTTATCAATTTTTCTTTATAATATAATAAATATCAGTAAGGTAACACTCATAGAGAGTTGTTATCAAGGTTTTGTAATCGATCGGGTTAAGCAAAGTTAGGTAAGGTCATTAAATAGATGGGTGACCGTTTAACGCCATTTGAACTAAACGGGCCCATGCTTCGGAGAGCAAGTAAAAAGTGGGTCCCAGTTTTTAACCGACTATAAAAAAGGAGGATATGTATTCGATGCGAATGTCTGTTATTAAAAGTTTAGTTAACGTAAAAATAGCGCAGGCGGAGCTGCGTGGGTCAGCTAGTCCAATATAAAGACGCTGCTGCCCGTCTTCTTGATTTTCCATGGTTGCCTTTTACGACACCCAACCGGAGGAGATGGTTGTTTGCTTCTTACCCGGACACCCCACGGGGTTAACGGATATAGGAGTTGTTCTTTTTTCAAATTACGTGCAAAAGCTTTGAAGTTTCGAATAAGCTTATAATAATTTTTAGTTTTTTTTTTAAATTACTTCAAATTTTATAAATATTTTTTTTTACACTACTAAGGTTGCAAGCTAGCATGCGGCCCGCCTGATGGTAAGCAGTCACCGCAGTCTATGGACGCTAGCAACACCAGAAGAATCACTAGCTCTTTGCTGACCCTTAAGAAATTAGATATGAAGTCTTTTGTGTCCGATCATTTCACCGGTGTGAAGGGCAAAGTGCCCTTCAAGGAACACAGCAATGTTTACACTGTTGCTTGGCGGCAGACTATTTGACACTGCAGCGGTACCTACCTGGACTGTTCTTTGCATAAGTAACCTAATACCTAGTAAACTTTAATGTAACTTTTTTAACTAACTAAGATAACAGTGGATAACATTCTTGTAATATGAAAATACCTGTTCGTATAGGGATTAACACAAAGGTAAAGAATACACAATTGTATTTATTTTTACACACTTGGTTCAAGCCGTTCAGAATATATCTGGTTTACGAATTAATCCGAACAAACATTGTCGTTTCACGCACAGTTGCGCAAGCTTGTTTATGATACAAAAAAAACCCTTGGCGTATTTTTTTGTTGTTGTGTAATTGTGGTAAGTATTTTGTTTGCTTTTCATTTTTGACTTATATTTATAGTTTACTTTCTTTGTGTTTTTTTTATTTAAGTACGTCATTTATTTTTTTAAAGTACCTAATACCATGTATAACTTGCGTTAGTCTACAGTTTAAATTGTTCCTTCGTTGTGGAATAATATAATGAACACCTAATATGTCAAATTATTTAAATGTACTTACAGTGTTTTATAAATACTTAATGGTTATCATAGATAAATATATTATAATGTTGTCTTTTATGTACGGGAATACTACACATTGAAATGAAACTACATAAAACCGGTGTAGCCTCAGGTCTTCTTATAAACCGCGATATAATCCATAAAAGGGTTTATTCCCACTTGTCACCACTGGCTTTGTCACCACTGGTGTAGTTTTCTTTCAATGTAAAGTCAAAGACAAAAATATTTGTTTCAAATAGACTTAACACTTTTGAATGGTAAATTTTTTAAAAGCTACCACCAGATCACAACGCGCTTGCGGGCTTGTCATTTTTTCACTTTGTTAAACATTGTTTGTCTTGTTAATTACATATTATATTATCGAAACAAAAATATAATTGAAATTATACGCAATTCTTTGTCATATAAAACGGTATAATTACGGCAGCGCAGAAAGCTTTCCTAATTGTAACGATTATGGCGCTTTTCAGCGTACCGGTGAAAATCATAAACACATTGTTAAAAGCATAATCATCTCATAACCCGGAGTAAGGTAAATCCTCGTTAGTAATTAAAATGTCTTTCATTCGCTCACATTCCTAATAAAAGATTTTGCAATAGGTATCTCTTTGGCAATGAACGCTTCTGTGTAGCCGTCTCCGAAGCTGGCCGCTCTTACTCACCCCAAACAATCCATCTCTTATCATATGACTTCTCATTAGTGTGAGAACAAGATGTTACTTAATCATAATAAAGATTTTTACAAACTAGTCATGTTTTTATTTTATTTTCACGATCATAAAAGCAGATTTATCTTAAGTGGTGCCACAAGCCACAACGACACACGGTGTTCTAAGAATTATGTAGCATGATAACTCTTTGTGTCTATAAGTATTTGTAACTGTAGCAGCAGTTATTAGTAGGAACCTGCGTGGTCTTCCGAGGAGGTTGGCAGCGGGGTTGCGGCCTCCGTCCCTGTGAGCACCGTGGCAGGTTCAACGGGGTTATAATGCGCCCCCGGCGGTGGTCACTGAGGGGTACCTGGTGCAGATCCCATCGAAGAACCGATGCGACAGCCGCTGAGGTTTTAGTGGGTAAGAACACCACATACCCCGGTTGACCCCCACTGGTCCCAAGGACTTAAAGAAGGTTTTCTTCTCAAAAACGACAAGAAGAAGAAATTGGTCTATTCGTCAATGAAGTACGCAACATGATTGCATACCACACATCACCCTGCAAGTTAGCACGGTATAGTTGCGACGGAAATCCGGCTAGGTATAAGTATTACACAATTATTTTAATATGCTCGCTTATACAAAATCTGAACATATTCGGTTATCATTGAATATTCATTGTTATATTATTTAGATCATCAGGAATTAATTGGGAACTTTTAATTAACACGCGCCGTCCGTTGTTTGTTAAAATATATACCTATAACCCTAAAGTGTGTATTAAATAAGTTTGTTGTCAAGTATGCTGCCATCCTATCCTATGTCATCACAGTTCAATGTGTTATAAAAGAAATAAGTAGGTACATTAAACTAAGTACTTGTGTGAATTAAATAAAAATATTTTTGGATTCCGTGTACCGACATTTTTTTAAATGAAATATCGCTAAATAGCACTTACGAAGTATGAGAGCGAGTTAAAGGAAATAACGTTTCGGTGTTCTAGTTCGCAGGTCAGGTTTCTCTTCGGAAAAATGTCTAGCCATATAGTGTACCTAATGTATGATGCCTTTAAAAGCAAACTAGTACACAACAACCCTTCTGAAGGCAAGCTGTGACTGCAGGCTATGGACATGAGCAATACCATAAGCATCACTTGCGTCATTTGGCTTCCTTTTCATAAACCGTTGCTCGTTTTTAGGGTCCCATACCTAAAAGGTAAACAAGGAACCCTTATGGCCTGACTTCGTCTGTCTGTCACACCTATATGTTTCAGGAACCACTGATGTTATCGATTTGAAACTTGGAATTGGTTTAGATATGACCCAACCCCATTGTAAACAAAAAAATAAATTTATTCTGTAACTTTTTTTATAAGGGGGGTCGAATTGGGTCATCATGTAAAAGTGAGACTACGATACCGATCGTATCATATGAAAGGGCTTCATTTGCACATCTCACAACAGATTTTTATTTCGGTTTATGTCACGCAGTTTATGGCTGATAATCAAAAATGTTAAAAAATACACCGTTCTCCTGATGGTCAGCTATGTGTTATGTATATAACACATAGCTGATGTGAAACCCCGGCGCTGTACGAAGTCTGCAGTCTGTGAACACGTTTAGGATCGATTATATCAAATATGATAAACCTCAAATCCTCGCAAAAGAACACCGATTCCTACCAAGGATGTTTCGTGCGGCTACAGAAATCCAAAAACACCCTAATTTTAAGAGAGAAGATGGTTGGGTGTTACCACCGGCTTGGGATCCTGTGATAAATATAATTAAATCGATAACCAAACAAAACACTGCACGGCCTCAAGATACTGTAAGGTCTTACTGCGTAGACCGGACCAACAATAATAACTAAGAAGACCTGAGGGTACACCAGGGTGACCATGGATGCTGCAAAGCATTCGAAACGTCGGGATAGTAAAACTCAAAAATAACCGCGATAAAATCCGTAGAAGTAGTTTGATTTCAATCAGCTATAGTGACCTTCATGCCAGAACACAAGCATGTGTGTAAAAATTCCTGCTTGGCGGCGAACTGATAAAGGAGCGGTGCAAAACCAGTGGTAGGTCCCTTATATAAGGGACCTACCATTTTTTTTTTTCAGTCGGGGAGGAAACCTTCAAAAAGTACTCAGTATCCGTAGGGATGGTGCCCGGGTTATGTGGGTTTTTTACCCTCTAAAACCTCTCCGGTAGCCTACATGACGCCTTCATATAGCCTAGCCAACGCAACCAACAAATCCGACAATTTATATATTAAAAAAAATATATATATTAAAAATCTTTTCAAACTTCAGTTATGGTTACAGTCGTAGACAGAATATAACAAGACATCTAGCTAGCGTGCCGCCGATAAGGACAGAAAATAATCATTCGTACACATAACACACGTTATGGATATTTATTCAAATTCGCCTATTATGTAGTATAAACGATATTTCATAATGCAATTCAATTTAAAACTCCAAACCTAGATCGTGAACTAGAAAATTTCATGAGTAATCGAAGAAAACGCACCGGCGGTGCGCCAGATTTTGAACACACGCTGAGGGACAAAAAATCATATGCTCTGTTTCTTCCTATCACTTATAATATATATAAATGCATTCTTTTCTTGCGCGAATGAGAAAGAAAGTGCCAGCTCTCTATTGGTTTCTTTCTCTAAGGTTACAGTGCTCAAACAAAGAAAAATAAGTGTACCCATTTTTCAATTCTGTTATTATCGTTGACCTACATTTTGTTTAAACGCGTAAAAGGAAAAACGTGACTTTCCACATTGTTAGACTAAAGATGTAATTCAGAACTCTTAGAACTTCTATTGTTGCTTTTGTGACAGAAGAAATTATTATGACTGACATTTGGATAAAGACGGAGTACTGTCGGAAACAGTAATTACTTTGTTGGGTTCTTTCCTTGTCCTACTAGAATCTATACAGGGAAATGCCAAAACGCTGCGGTGGTTCAATATTGCTTCAGGACACTATAAATGTAAAAATAATTAGGCCTTACTACCTACCCCGTGGGGTGTCTGGGTAAGAATAGCACCCTCCCATCTTCTCCCATTGGGTGTCCGTAAGAGACGACTAAGGGAAAACAAGAAGACGGGCAGCAGCGTCTTTCTATTGAATTACTTACCACCTATACTGCTATCCCCAAGCCCGCCCCGCCTGCCAAGTGTGGGGATTATGGCATACCCTCCCTTCTAAGGGGGAGACCTTAGTTCAGCTGTGGACGGGTTTTGGCTTCTGATGATGATAACTACCTATTAAAAAAATGCATTTTTTTTTAAGTTTGTTTGTCTTTTGGTTAGTGACCAACCTGGTGTCCGAGATGTTCAAGCTATCCTTTTGACTTCCTAGACGTCCATGAAGGCTGCGACTCCGAGGAGGATGGCGGCGGGGTTGAGAACTCCGTCCCCATGAGGATCGTAACAGGTTACCGCAGGCTATACCGCGTCCGCCAGTGGCCGGCTCAAAGGCAAGACATTGATGGGTACCTGGTGTATAGATCTCACCAGATAGCCCAGGTCCTTCCTCTTATGTTGCTATGCGATAGCCGTGGGGGTTTAGTGAGTAAGAATCTCATATACCCCGGTTGACCTCCACAGGAATCTATAACCTGAATGTTTCCCTCTTGTCAACATTAAAAACAGGCACAACCAGAACAGATAAATGCCTTCCGAAGCACGGAGCCAATCATTTCAAATGCCACTTAACGGTCACCCATCTATAGAATGACCTTGCCTGACATTGCTTAACCAACTGATCGTTTAGCACCATGAGCGTTGATTGTATTTGGTGATAAGCGGCTGCCCACGGGCTGGCAGGTCTCTTTTCATAGAGGTACAGGTATTAAGGTCTATCAAAATACATTTTGTACCTACCTTCACATTTTACACTTTTGTTTAAAATTTAGAACTAGGTCGATAAATAATAATACCATAATCTATCTATACTTATAATAAAACTGTAACAGGTCCAATTCTGTACATTGAAGATATTTTGAAAATTATATTTGGAGGGCATTCTATAACCGATACTGAGGCCCAAAATGTAATTTTTTTAATTTTTGTCTGTCTGTCTGTCTGTCTGTCTGTCTGTCTGTCTGTCTGTCTGTCTGTCTGTCTGTCTGTCTGTCTGTATCACGGCTGAGCATCACGCCGAAACTACTGAATTTGGGAGATTAGAACGGTTCTTTTGGGAGATGAGATTAAAGTCAAAACGGGTACTTGGTTATACGCTTGGTCCGATTTTATCAATTTTTCTATAAAATATAATAAATATTAGTAAGGGAACACTCGTAGAGAGTTGTTATCAAGGTTTTGTAATCGATCGGGTTAAGCAACGTTAGGTAAGGTCATTAAATAGATGGGTTACCGTTTAACGCCATTTGAACTAAACGGGTCCGTGCTTCGGAGAGCAAGTAAAAAGCGGGTCCCAGTTTTTAACCGACTATAAAAAATGAGGTTATGTATTCGATGCGAATGTCTGTTATTCAAAGTTTAGCTAACGTAAAAATAGCGCAGGCGGAGCTGCGTGGGTCAGCTAGTCACCATATAATAATAATCACCATAGCATGAGCTGTCTACGTCCTAAAACTATGTTTCACTTTATCGCGATTACTTTCAGCAGATAATACGAAAAAGAAACATACTTACACATTTTCGAACATTTTAGATTAATCTTCTTATGAGGAAAAAGTAAAAAAAAAGCCGATGCGTTCGGGCAAAAACGCTTTCATTTCTCAAGCCGACGTGATAGGTACATTAGGAAGAAACTGCAAATGTTCTGGAAGGAATTGTACAATGAACGCTGTTTTTTGATCGCTTCGCTTCTTTTGTTGGACGAATTTCTCAAACAGCTTTGAATAGCGTAGGTGTTTTTTGAGTGCAGTATTGTTATGAGAGTAAAAATAGCCTGAAGCATTTGTTTAATAAAGAATTTGATTGATGTATCTTTATTATGTCTCGTGGGATGCCGGGTTAGAAGACGACTAAGCGAGAACAAGAAGACGGGCAGCAGCGTCTTTCTTTTGGATTTAACTTCCACCTATACTGCGATTCCCAAGACGCCTGCCAAGTGTGGGTATTATGGCAACCCCTCCCTTCCACGGGAGAGGCCTTTTTTACAGCAGTGGGCGTATTTTGGCTGCTGCTGACAAAGGCCTTCCCCTTGGAGGGGAGCGGTTGCCATAACCCCACGCTTTGCAGGCGTCTTTTGGATCGCAGTATAGGAGGTAGGTAATCTAATAGAAAGATGTTGCGGCCCGTCTTCTTGTTTTACCTTAGTCGCTTCTCACGGACACCCAACTGGAGGAGATAGGAGGGTGCTATTCTTACCCGGGCGCCCCACGGATTACACACACAAATTTGATTATGCTTATGATAATATATTCTGGATCAACTAACTAGACAGAGCCAATGGAAACTAGACCTATATACTTTTTTGTACCATACACATACTAACTTAAATAGGACCCAGACACTAGGTGGGAAACGAACCTATGACCTTTTGGGTAGCCGCGAGGGTGTCCAACCACTTTTTTTTTTTTTTACGCGGGGGAAATCTTCGAAAGATCCCCGGGAGCTGTGGGGCTCGACCGGGGTATGTGGGGACCCACTAAAACCCCCGCGGCTGTCGCATCGGCACATGAGAGGTGAGACCCCAGGGCTCTCCGGTGGGATCTGCACCAGGGGCCCCTCAGTGCCTTGCCTTTGAGCCCGCCGCCGGGGGGCGCATTGTAGCCCCCCGGGAACCAGTCATGGTGCTCACGGGGACGGGGGTCGCAACCCCGCCGCCGTCCTCCTCGGAGTCGCCGCCGTACTCAATGGACGCTCAAAGGGCCCACACCCCGAGCGTCCAGCGACTCCGAAGGTTGCCCATTGTTTATAGCCTCGGGCTCAGGGCTGGGGAGCGAGACGTTGGGCGGCCGCTTGACGCGGCCTGCGCCTTCGTCGCCGAGCGGGATCAGCGCGTTCGCGTTCCCGCTCGGCGGCCTCCTTCTGGGACATGACAGTCTCGCAGAAGGCGGCCATCGCTCCCCACGCCGCATCCCCGGACAGCATAGCCGACACTACGCTGCCGAGGGAGAGGTCCGATCCGATGACTGCGACCAGGTCTCGACGCTCCAACGACCACGCGGGGCAAGCCTCCAGCGTGTGTTGGGCGGAGTCAGACTGGTCGCAGTGGAAGCATCTCGTCGTCGCTTCACGTCCGATCTTATGCAGATAATCACCGAAACAACCGTGACCGGTGATTATCTGCGTAAGCCTATAGGTGAGTCGTCCACTCCGTCGCTGAATCCAGGCTTCGAGAAGCGGCAGGAATGCCTCAACGACGCGTTTGCGCGCTATGTGCTCCGGCTGGAGCCGCTCGCGCCACGTCGCGAGAGCGATGTGTCGTTCCTGCCGCTTTATAGGTTCGAGCGCCACCGGCTCGCCTCCACCACTCTGGCGGGCGATGCGGATCCGGTCATAGACCCTCGCATACATGCCCGCCAGGATGTCTAAGGGCGGAAAGCGTGCCAGTATGGTCGCCGCCTCAAAGGACACCGTTCGGTATCCTCGTGCAATCCGCAGTGCCATCCTCCGCTGGACGCTGTAGATTTTCGTTCTACAGCGTCTTATGGCCAGCCTCGGTGCCCAAATGGGCGCCCCGTAGAGGACTACGGACTGCACGACTCCGGCGTAGAGGCGGCGAACTTCCTCGCTCGTCCCCCCGAGGTTGGGGAGCAGCCTGTGCATGGCCGCTGCAACCCTGTCGACTCCGGGGGAGGGTGTCCAACCACTAGACCAACGTTAACCTTTTTATGTTGTACTGAGAAAGATGAGTGTCAGCTGCATTATTTCTCTAAAAATATTATAAAAGTATGTTTCTTGCAGACTTATTTTTATATTACAATTAATCAGCGACTAGCAATTTCCTGCGGCTTCGCCCGCTAATTTTTTTACAGAGTTTACCAACCCCTAACACACCCCCAATGGTTGTTTTTGAAAATTCGCGAAGCACGTCTTGATTTATTTTACTTAAAGAATATTTTCAGTAAATTTCAAGTCAATCGAACCATAGAATAAAAAGTTTCATACAAAAGAAAACACCCCATTTAACCCCTTTCGGAGTCGAATTTTCAAAAATCCTTTCTTAGTGGATGCTTACGTCATAAGAAGAACTGAAGAACTTACTGTCCAAATTTGGCCTGTGCGTTGATGAATCAGTCAGTCAGTCAGGACAAGTAATTTTATATGTATAGAAGATGATCCATGACTTTAAGATGGAGAGAATAAAAACAGTAGTCTTTGAAAATACATTATATTGTCATCGGTTAAAAAAAGCTGATACCAGTCGAGCAGATACTGAATAATATAATCCCGTTCGGGCTGCGGCAAAATACCCATGACAAAATGTTTCCAATCAGCTCCGCGTTGAAAACCCCGATGCAAATACATTGAAGTCCTTTTCATTATTCTTTCGTTCGTTTGAAACGTTGTCATCTCAAAATAAAAGCTCAAATAAGTTTTTCTTTAGAAAGTAGTTAAATAAACTATTCCTTTTTGTTTTTTGATAAATAGTTGTTTTCATATTTGTAACCTACATTACTACTGCTATAATTAATATACTTACCCCGTAAGGTTTCCGGGTAAGAATAGCAACCTCCCATCTCCTCCCGTTGTTGGGTGTCCGTAGGGGGCGACTAAGGGAAAACAAGAAGACGGGCAGCAGCGTCTTCTATTGGATTACCTACCACCTATACTGCGATCCCCAAGCCGCTTGCCAACCGTGGGGATTATGGCAACCCTAAGGGAGAAGCCTTTATTCTGACTGGTCCGACTACTATCCCTTTGGCCTTTTAGTTTGTTGAAATTTTTGTCGTAATTTATTGTTTTCTTCTTTTCTCCCTTGCTTTATGTTTCGAACGGCAAGACACAATATCGCTAATGTCGATTCATTTGTAACAAAACAATGTTTAAAAAAAAAGTGAAAAAATGACAAGCCCGCTGAGTTTCTTGCCGGATCTTCTCAGTTGAGGCCGCGTTGTGATCCGGTAGTAGCTTTTAAAAAATGACCATTCAAAAGTGCTAGCGTTAAGCCTATTTTAAATAAAGATTTTTGAGTTTGAGTTTGATTCAGTAGTCGACATCTATTGGCTGGTGATGATGATGAATGAATATACCAAGACCGTAAGCAGAGATTAAATATGGCCAAAAAAAACCCTGTCTGATCATTGTTTGTTTAAAAAAAAATAATGTGAAAAAATTACAAGCCCGCTGAGTTTCTTGCCGGATCTTCTCAGATGAGGCCGCGTTGTGATCCGGTAGTAGCTTTTAAAAAAATGACAGTTCAAAAGTGCTAGCGTTAAGCCTATTTGAAACAAATTTTAATTTTAAATTTGAATTAAGAGGGCAACTCTTTCCCTTACAACCGGATGACAACACACGTTTAGAATGAAAATGCTAACTACATATTTTGGATATTTAGGTACTATAGCCTTTCCATTCATATTTTTTGCTTCTGTGATAGGTGCCCTGAAATCAGAATTCATTATAGGAGTAATTATATAGATATCAATGCTATTGACAATATTATTAGATTATTATTATCTAGTAGCGATATCATTATTGTTATTAGCCTGTGGTATTTCTCGAACACGATTCATTAGAGGCAGCGGTGGATCAATTATCTCCAACATTTTTGTCCCGTAATATTCAATTATGAATCTGTAAATATATCAATTATACTTATATAATTAAATACTAATATAATATATAATATAATACTATATAATATAATACTAATCTAATTATATACTTATAATTTACTTAATTCTTACACATGTATTTACAAGAATAATTTATACGTTGAACGGGGAAGACGCTGTAGTCTGTAATACAGTTTATTAATTAGCGCAGACTACAGACAGAGCCTCAACTGATTATATATTTTGTATTCAGGTAAATAAATAAATATTTGAAATATTTTGAAATATTTGAAATACTGTTAGGTTAAGTCACCTACGGGGTAGGCAGAGAGTGCAGAACAAACTTAGCCCTGACTGGCATTCTGTTGTTAATTTTTTTTTGCTTTCCATGGCAACAGCCAATGAACAGCTGTTATTGGTTATCTGTATACCTAATACATACCGATAGCATGAGATCTAGAAATGGTCTGCAGTACAGCTTTCTCTAATGGCAAATAATAGTCAGAAAAAGTTACAAGATAACTAAAGGTGATATCAATTCTGAGGGAACTAACTTAGAATGAATTGATAAGGCTGGTACCTAATGTCAGGATTTATCATTATTGAATTGAAACATTGAATCGAATATGGAACGTATTAAAAAAGTCAAAGTAATATTGGAATTCCAAGCCACCAGTTATTCAGGCATCAGTAGAAACTTAATCTATTTGTCAGGCGCCCAAAAAAGGGTTTTGGGTCTTTAAATAGAGTGTTAAAACCCTTTTCCGATGACTGTGGGTATTATTCAGTGTACCAATCAAATTATATGCATGTATCTCATTTTTTAAGCTCAGAGCAGCAGCAGAAAAGCTCAGAGTCACACAACGAGCTGTGGAGAGAGCTATAATCGGAGTTTCTTTTTACGACAGAATTAGTAATGAGGAGATTCGCCAAAGAACTATAGCTCCCAAAATCTGCAAGTTGAAGTGGAACGGACAGGCCACATCGCTCGACGAACCTTAACCGACGGGGAAGAAAGGTTCTCGAGTGGTGGTCATGAACCCACTAGGTGGACGAACGAAATTGTGCGCGTCGCAGGCAACCGGTGGAGGCAACAAATGACTAACTGTCGTTCAGTGTGGTGGTCTAAGGGTGACGCCTTTGTTCAGCAGTGGACGTCTTCCCACTGATAGTGATGATGACGAACTCATTTTGTTTTTCCTAATTTGTATCAGAAATACAAGCTCGGATTCGTATTGCTTTGTACAGGGGTTTTTTAACACTCTGTATAGACTCATAAAGCTTTTCTGTATATACGAGAATAAGTACCATTTATATTTATTAGTGTCGAAGAGAGAGAGTCCTATGTTTAGTTTTGCCTCCATCCATCAACGACCAGAAATGGTAACTTCGTATTTACCGTACCTACCTACTTAATAGTCAGGTGAAGCTGTTATGGCCATCTGCGGTCAATAGTAGGTAACTATCATTACCAAAAAACGTACTTCATTTGTACCTTTATAAATTTTGCATAAATTTAAAACCTGCCATATAATTGTCTCAAAAATATACGGACATTCTTTTATTAACAATTATTTTCAAATAAAAGCTGCGATTCAAAATCCATTAAAATGTTCGGATTGTGACGTCGTTCCCGAGCTGTCCAAACCATGATGAATGCTCGCCTAAATTAACAGGAAAGCGGCGACATAAAAATGTTCCGAAGAAAACGCTTTCATTTCTCGAGGCTTAGTGGAGGCACATTAGCAAACTGCTAATGTTCTGGGTGGTATTGTATGAAGTAATGCTCGTTCTTTCAATACCTTGGTTTCTGTGAAAGCTTATACTTATTTGGTAAAAAAAAGTTTCCTTTTTTGTAAAATTACAAGAACAATTTATGTAATTACCTAGCGGTAACACCTCAGTGGGCGAGCGCTTGCCTTGGAAACAAGGTGCGCAGGTTCGAACCACGGCTCACACCTCTGATTTCTTTAATGAATCATGTGCGAATCGTCTTTGTGAGATTGTTACTAGCCTTCGGTGAAAGAAAACATCGTGAGGAAACCTGCATGTCTGAGAATGCCTAACGAGCTCTCGAATGACGTGTGAAGTCCGCCAACCCGCATTTGGCCAGTGTGCGGGGGGTTCGTCTTGAGGGGAGACCCGTGCCCAACAATGGGACATAAACAAGGGCTGGTATTATTAATTAGCTATAAAAAAAGACCAATAGGTCTTCTTTTCTAATCTAAATATTCTCTTGGGGCCCAAGAGCATCCACAAATCTCTGTCGTTGGTCATTTTAGAATAAATACAATAGGTATTCTTTTATAATATAAAGATTCTCTTGGGGCCAAAGAGCATCCACAAATCTCTGTCGTGGGTCATTTTAGAATAAATACAATAGGTATTCTTTTCTAATCTAAAGATTCTCTTGGGGCCCAAGAGCATCTACAAATCTCTGTCGTGGGTCATTTTAGAATAAATACAATAGGTATTCTTTCCTAATCTAAAGATTCTCTTGGGGCCCAAGAGCATCCACAAATCTCTGTTGTGGGTCATTTTAGAATAAATACAATAGGTATTCTTTTCTAATCTAAAGATTCTCTTGGGGTGGGCAAGAGCATCCACTGATCTAATCTTTCTGGAATGCATCTAGGTCATCATTACTGGATTGCGCCAATGTTTCCTAAGTTTTCTCCGGCGACAACGCCTTTTATTATTTAATATTCAGTACCCAATGCATGCTTTTTAGGTTATCCTATATTTTATCACACAGAACAACTTAGTGTTACTAGTAGGTAGACGACACTGAACGTCACTGAACGAAACTGAACGTCACTGAACGACACTGAACGACGACACTGAACGACAATGAACGACGACACTGAACGTCACTGAACGACACTGAAGTACACTGAATGACACTGAACGACACTGAACGTCACTGAACGCCACTGCATACAAATGAAATAATTAACTTGAGATACTCTAATATAAATATTTAATAAGAAAAATTATTTATTTTGGCTTTTCAAGACCACTCTGTATACATCAGGGGAGTACTTTACCTAAGTACTGCGATACAATTACCAGTTGTTTCATTGTATCTTTTATTTCCAGATTTTTTCTTCGTTGTCGAGCTGCGCCAGCCTCGGCCAGTCGACTACCTATCGACGCCAAGTGGTGTATAGTGACATTTTAAGTGCATTTATATATAAGTGTTTTATATGCAAGATGTAAATAGAACTATCCTGGCCCCAATGCCGCAGCCTTGCAGCCAGGTGAGTAATAGTTCGTTGGAAAATTTAGTAAAGTGTGATCAGTGTTCTCAAGCACGCTTCTTTCGCGGGAAACGAGGTTTGAATATTCACATCGGGAGGGCTCATAAGTCCCATCCTGCTGTGCCTGTGTCAGACCCTTCTTGTTCTCGCCCGGTTTCGACTGCCAATTCGAATGTCACCAACATTCCATTCTGGCAGCGTATTAGCTCACTAAAAAGAAATGTTCCTCTCATTAAGCGCATTCCTCGTGGTGCTCGTATTTCAGTGGCCAATGCCCTGAGTAGTTGCATTCAAAAAATTCTAAATCATAATACATAGTGTGCTTGGGAAGACCTGCTTACATTTCCTTACAGAGTGCTGCATGTTACTGCAATCAAGGCAGGTGAAAAAATTTCTCTTTCGCAAAAAATTAAACTAAATTGTTCTGATTGAAATGAAACTAATTTTACGGATTATATCGCGGTTTATTTTTGATTTTAATTTCCCGACGTTTCGAATACTTTACAGCATTCATGGTCACGGGCGGACTGAGGTGGTAGCTGTCCATATGTCATAGTTGTCTTAGGGTACCCTCAGGTCTTCTAATTATTATTGTTAGTCCGATCTACGCAGAAAGAGCTTACAGTATCTTGAGGTCTTGCAGTGGAATGCTTGTCTTTGGATTTGACTATGTTTATCACGGGATCCCAAGCTGGTGGTAGCACCCAGCCATCTTCTCTATTGAAATTTGAACCGCGATATAATCCGTAAAATTAGTTTCATTTCAATGTGTAATATTCGCGTAAGTATCAGAAATCATTAAATTGTTCTGATTTGAATAACGTTATTTCGGATTTGTCTTTTGGCATTTCCCCTATTCGATCTCGAGTCTCTGGTAATAACATTCAGAAAATTGAAACAAAAGCAAATGATGGTGATTTTAAAGGCGCAGCACGGATGCTTTTTTCCAGTGATATTATTGCCCCAAATAATGAGGACACGCTTTCCGCATTGATGTCCAAACATCCCTCACCTTCAGTAGGTCTTCATTTCCCTGACACACCCCCTTCAGATCAGCGGATTCTTATTTCGGATACTGTCGAAATTATGAACTGCATTTCTTCCTTTAAGAGTGGCTCTGCTGGCGGCCTTGATGGCCTTACCCCTCAACATCTCAAAGACCTTGTAAGTAACGCCGTCGGGGACGCTGGCAGGTCACTCCTTTCTAATTTAACCGCTCTGATTAATCTAATGTTGGCGGGCAAGGTGCCTCTAGAAATTACCGATGTTTTATATGGCGCTAATTTGTGCGCTCTATCCAAAAAAGACGGTGGCATTCGGCCTATAGCGATAGGCTCTACCATCCGCCGTATTGCTTCTAAAATTTGCTGCCGTCGCATCCTCCCTACTGTATCCCAAATTTTTCAGCCTATACAGCTCGGATTTGGCTCAAAGGGTGGTTGTGAGGCAGCCGTCCATGCGGCACGCACCTTTTTACTGCAGAACGGAGGTGAGGTCTTGCTTAAGGTGGATGTCAAAAATGCTTTCAATTCTGTAGACAGAGCTGCTTTGTTGACACAAGTACAAAACAACATTCCAGAAATTTACCCATATGTCTTTCAATGTTATGGCCAACCATCCAAATTATTATATAATGAACATCCTATTTGTTCAGCTGTTGGATGTCAACAGGGTGACCCTCTTGGTCCCGCTATTTTTAGTTTGGCAATCCATCAGATCATATGTACTCTAAATTCCAAATTTAATGTCTGGTAGCTGGATGATGGCACTTTGGGGGGTTCAGCAGATTCGGTCTATGATGACTTCCAAATTCTTATTAACGAGTTTCAAAAATTCGGTCTAGAATTTAACTTTTCAAAGTGTGAAATCTTTGTTTCGGACTCAGTGTCTGAGGCTCGAAAGAACCTCATTATTAACAAATTTAGTATTTTAGCATCTAATATTAAGATACTGTCTAAGGAATCTCTGTACCTTCTCGGTGCCCCCGTTCTGGACGAAGCCATACCCAGTTTCGTACATGAAAAAAATAAAAAATTCCAGGATTCCTCTGATCGAATCTTTAAAATTAACTCTCATTTAGCATTCTTCATTATGCGTTTTTGCCTTTTTGTGCCCAAATTCACTTATTTTCTTCGCTGTTCTCAACTATTTAAATTTAAAAGTCATTTAACAACCTTGGATGATTTAATTCGGTGTTGTTTAACAAAAATTTTAAACTGTCCTTTTGAAGAGGATCGGGTATGGACCCAGGCTACTTTACCGATTTGTTTAGGTGGTCTGGGTGTCCGCAAAATTTCCGATCTAGCACTCCCGGCATTTTTATCCTCAGTATATAGTACGGAAACCCTCAGCAGGTCTATTATTGTCTCAGCCTTAGGATCTGTTGAGGTGACGTATTTGAGTGAGGCCTGGGGGGCAATTCAACTAACATAAATGTTGACTGAAACGAAACTAAACCATAGCGTTTGACTGTTTTCCTATTCTACTAAGTGCTAACGATCGACGTTAAGTTTAGATTCAGTTTCAGTCAACGATCGGTTTAAAATTTAACAAGTTCTATTCTGTTAGAACACGAACTAAACGTAAACGTAATCGAAGCTAAGCGCTCCATCTGTCAAAATTTACGGTTGAACTTACGTTATTGTGCCTACACTTTTTCTCAACCGAAACTAAACTGTTATTGTTTCAAAGTCTGCCATCACGTTTGTTTAACTATTAATCCAACTTAAAAATTATGTTTTACATGAACGTTATTGAAATTGCCCATGAGGCTGACTTATGAAGAGTTAGACGTAGAAATGTTCTTTAGAGACTTCGCAACTGTGCTTTCAACTTAACTGGTCGAGAATTTATAAAGAATACAGACTAAATAAAAGCCTGGCAAGATCCCTTATTGCGGAGATCAGCCCGTATATGCCAGCCCGACTTCGTTCCGACAGCATTGATACGGAGACAAAGGTAAGAATTTAACGTATTAATTAAATAAAATTTATTTGATATTGCTAACAAATACCTGTAAAACACAGGCAAAAGCAATCATAAAAGCAAATAGATACAAAATGTATGTGTTTTTAGATCTTGGTGGCACTAGCATTCTATGTGACAGGCTCAAACCAGACACTAGTTGGTCAGAGTCTCATTCAATATCAAAACCTTCCGTTTCTCGGGCTATACATCAAGTAACAGAGGTGCTTAATTTACCACACATATTTAAAAAAATATGGGAATTTTCCTTCTTGTAAAGAAATCCGTGATGATATAAAAAGGAGGTATGTATTATAGATCACATTATTAATTTGAAGTACTGAACTATCAGTTTTTGTCAAAGAAAAATTTAATGCAATATTATTTGCAGGTTCTATAATAAATTTAATGCTATATTGCATGCAGGTTCTATAATAAATTTGGCATGCCTGGTGTTCTAGAATGTATTGATGGCACAAATGTAGCTATAGTTCCACCATCAGAACATGAAGAAAGATTTTATAGCAGGAAAGGTTATCATTCCTTAAGTGCCTTAATTGTAAGTTCTTTATTAATATTTTACTGTATATGTACTGAAGATATTATAACAAATATATAGGTATAGTAGGTTATTTGTGTATATAGTTAATTAAAGAAGTTTGTTTCAAATTTGTGATTGTGATGCTAGGATAATGTGCGTTGATTCCTGGATCAACACATGATAGTACTGCATGGAACAACAACCCACTACAAAACGCATTAGACAGAGTACTCAATACCTCTGCAGAAGATTTTTATTTACTAGGTACTTTGTAGATTAGTTGCACACATTGTTTTGAACCTTTGATTGCATGTTGTAAATTCTAAATGCTAAAATATTTCCTTCCAGGTGATTCTAGATTTCCATTGAGATGGCTGTTGATGACCCCAATATTAAATTCTGCTTTCAACACTCCTGAAGCATTCTATACTGACATGCATATGACAGTGAGGAATGTTGTGGAGAGGTGTATTGGTATTTTAAAAGGACGAATTAGGTATGCAAACTATTATACATTACAGTAAAATAAAAATAAAAACAATTTATTATTAATTATTTATTCTAAGAATACATACATGATATAATTATATTACAGGTGTTTATTAGTGGATAGAAAGCTGCACTACAAGCCTAGAGTTGCAGCAAAAATAATTAATGCATGTTGTGTCCTGCATAACATAGCGCTTCAAACTAATCAGGAGCCAGATTATACTGAAGAGGATTTAGAAGCATGCCAGCATTAATACTGCTCGCCTAGCAACAATGGAACGAAGAAGGACAAGAGATAATGATCAATTACAACGAGGGTATATCTATCAACAGGATTTGGTGTCCCGCTTGTGGACAAAGAAATCAAAACTAGTTATTTTTCAAATCAAATCATCTTTATTTGCTGACTTTATTTCTTTGTGATAGTAAAAAATGTCAGCTATCTCGTTTGTTTTTAATCCCGACCAAAAACGAGGAGTGTTTTAAGTTTGACGCCTATATCTGTAAGAAAATGGTAACCTTTACCAGGGTCTGATGATTATCAGCAAGAAGGTGGTAACAGGATCTCGGCCGCAATAAACGTAGACCCACCAAGTTCGAGCTTGTTGGATAGGTCTCGACGAGTAGTTGCTAGAAAATGGTGATCAGGGTCTGATGAAGGAGCAGCAAGGTGGTGACGGGATCTCTGCACCAATAAACGTAGACCCACCGAATTTGGGCTCCTTGGGTAAGCCGACGAGTCGTTGCTAGAAAACGGTGATCAGGGTCTGATAATGGAGCAAGAAGGTGGTTAAAGGATTTCTGCACCAATAAACCTAGACCCATTGAGTTTGGGCTCCTTGGGTAGATCTCGACGAGTCGTTGCTAGAAGAAAAAAAATATATATATACAGACGAATTGAGAACCTCCTCCTTTTTTGAAGTCTGTTAAAAACGGTGATCAGGGTCTGATGATGGAGCAAGAAGGTGGTTAAAGGATTTCTGCACCAATAAACCTAGACCCATTGAGTTTGGGCTCCTTGGGTAGGTCTCGACGAGTAGTTGCTAGAAAAATGGTGACCAGGGTCTGATGATGGAGCAGGAAGGTGGTCACAGGATTTCTACACCAATAAACGTAGACCCACTAAGTTTGGGCTCGTTGGGTAGTTCTCGACGAGTAGTTGCTAGAAAAATAGTGATGAGGGTCTGATGATGGAACATGAAGGTGTTCACATAATCTCTGCAATAATAAAAGTAGACCCATCGAATTTGGACTCGTTGGGTAGGCTGCTCCATGATCAGACCCTGATCACCATATTTTTAGCACCTACTCGTCGAGACCTATCCAACGAGTCCAAATTCGGTGGGTCTGCGTTTATTTGTGCAGAAATCCTGTGACCACCTTCCTGCTCCATCATCAGACCCTGGTCACCATTTTTCTAGCAAATACTCGTCGGGACCTATTCAACGAACCCAAACTCGATGGGTCTACGTTTATTTGTGCAGAAATCCTGTGACCACCTTCCTGCTCCATCATCAGACCCTGGTCACCATTTTTCTAGCAAATACTCGTCGGGACCTATTCAACGAACCCAAACTCGATGGGTCTACGTTTATTGGGGCCGAGATCCTGTTACCACCTTCTTCTTGATCATCAAACCGTCATATCATTGGATTTACATACTCGTATCATGGATAAATGAACTATATAGTTCATTTATCCATGCTCGTATGTTCTAAATTTCAGATCTTTCGGACTAACAGAAGTAATGAAATATATCTATTGTATACGAAATATCCCTACCTCGACTCGGAAAAGAGCTGATGGTGTTCAAACGGCTGGACCGATTTTCATGAAGTATAGCTAAAAACCATCTCGCTTATACTATCTTTCAAATAAAAAAAACCGCATTCAAATCTGTCCACTGGTTGGATGCAGCATTTTCAGCTATAAAGGTGTATGGAAACCCAGTAATGTTTCGATATGTTTCAATTGTAGTTCGGTTATGGTTCAGTTTGCGTTTTGGTTGGAGTTAAGTTAAGGTTTAGTTTAAGTTTGTTATTTCAACTAGTGGAATAACTTTTTACGTCATTATCGAATGACAACTGCAATCTAACGATTACTAAACCGAAACTAAACTTTAACCGTTGTAAATTAGTTGAATTGCCCCCCAGAAATGCCTGGCTGTTGGCTTGCCAGGGTTCCGACCCTCCAATCTTAACTCACTCTAGAGACAGTGGGATAAATCACTTTGTAATTCAATTTGGCATTCACTTTTATCATCCAGCGTTAACGATTTCGATCGTGCGCGGTTGCTAGCTGTCTCTGCGAAGGAGTCCGGTCACTGGCTGCTGGCTATGCCATCGTCTCATATTGGTACCTTATTGACCAATACCACACTTAGTATTGCAGTTTGTTTGCGGGTGGGTGCCAGGACCAACCTTCCTCATCGTTGTCGCTGTGGGGAGTACGTAGATAAGTATGGTCACCACGGGCTGTCTTGCTCGCGTAGCGCTGGCCGTATGTCACGCCATGCCGCCCTTAATGATATTATTCGCAAGGGGCTTGTCACTGCCGGTGTCCCTGCCGTACTGGAACCAGTCGGCATTACACGAGATGACTGCAAGAGGCCTGATAGTGTCACTTTAATACCATGGCAACATGGAAAGTCGCTGGTGTGGGATGCGACATGTGTCGACACACTTGCTGCGTCCCACACCCAGGCAACTTGCAGGGCGGCTGGAGGGGCTGCGGCGGCCGCTAGTGATGCAAAGCGACGCAAGTATGCAGCTATAGGTTCGAGCTATATATTTGCGCCCTTTGCGGTGGAGACCATGGGGCCTTGGTCACATGAGACGCACGCTTTGGTGAAAGAAATTGCATCCAAACTTATCGAAGTCTCAGGAGACCGCCGGGCTGGTAGCTTTTTCTGCCAACGTCTGGCCATACAAAGGGGTAATGCCGCCAGTCTTTTAGGTACCCTTCCCTTCCAGTGCGGCGACAACTTCGAGGAAGTTTTTTACCTAGTTTAAGTGTACATGTTTGTAAATAACCTGTAAATATTTTGTTTCAGTAAATCGTTATAAGAAAAAAAACTTATACTATTTCCAACACTACAGAAATATATTTTCATATGTGCATATGTAACAACGATCTTCTAACTCATAAATCAAAAGGAGTAATTTAATTTCCAGTATTACATACATACAATGATAAAGAATTTAATAAAGGTTTCAGTTACCTTTCATATTGTGAAAATACCGTACCTGCGAGAAACTTACTCTAATTATATTGATTTTAATAGAACTGGGAGCCGCCGATAAAATAACTAGAGAAAGGTACTTTAAGCTAATTTAATCGAGAGATTCTCGCAAATATTTCGTCGTGAATAGTACTGTCGCCCACGTCGATATAAAATGTACCAATAGCCAGCCAATATGGATGACTTAATACAATGAGCTGTGCTGGAGGCTAAGAGATATCCGCTTCGTTCCTTTTGCAACAGCGCATCGATGTCTCTGACACCAGGGACAAGATTTTTCTTCAAAACGCAGGAAGACTTTTTCTGATAGCGTGAGTTCATGTTAAGCGCTAATCCACGGTTGCTTAAGGTACCTATTTCAGCTAAGCACTTGCTTATACTGAGACAAACATTAAAACCAGCTTCTGTTTTGAACATAAGTTATCTATATCTATCTTCTATACTTATAATAAAACTGTAACAGGTCCAATTCTGTACATTTAAAATATTTTGAAAATTATATTTGGAGGGCATTCTATTACCGATACTGAGGCCGAAAATGTAATTTTTTTAATTTTTGTCTGTCTGTCTGTCTGTCTGTCTGTCTGTCTATCTGTCTGTCTGTCTGTATCACGGCTGCGCATCACGCCGAAACTACTGAATGGATTCAAATGAAACTTGGCATGATTTGAGATCTTACTACGAGGTAGGACATAGGATACTTTTTATCCCGTAATCTAGCACGGTTCTTTTGGGAGAGGGGATTAAAGTCAAAATGGGTACTTGGTTATACGCTTGGTCGAATTTTATCAATTTTTCTTTATAATATAATAAATATTAGTAAGGGAACACTCATAGAGAGTTGTTATCAAGGTTTTGTAATCGATCGGGTTAAGCAACGTTAGGTAAGGTCATTAAATAGATGGGTGACCATTTAACGCCGTTTGAACTAAACGGGTCCGTGCTTCGGAGAGCAAGTAAAAAGTGGGTCCCAGTTTTTAACCGACTATAAAAAAGGAGGTTATGTATTCGATGCGAATGTCTGTTATTAAAAGTTTAGTTAACGTAATAATAGCGCAGGCGGAGCTGCGTGGGTCAGCTAGTTATGGAAATATTCAAGTATAAAGTTTTAAGTAAACAGTTTAATACTTACCCACACTTTTTTTAAATTTTATACGACAGCGAAGTCACGGTGGTACACAAACTTTATGGTTTAATAGTGTTTTTCTTTTGTGTACTTAATTACAACTACTATGGCCTTTACGTCTATTAGGCGATGTCCCAACTAAACGCGATCACGCGATCATCGCGCGAACGAACGACGCGACCATCGTGCGATGAAATCTCAAAAATATGGACATCGAACGTGTGTCCTAACTGGTGTACATTCGCCAGTCATCGCTCGATGGTCGCGTCGTTCGTTCGCGCGATGATCGCGTGATCGCGTTCTATTAGGACACTCCCTTGCAGATGATTCATGGCGTAATGTCTGTATGTGACAGCGCTTTTGGTGATTAAACAAACCAATACGTACGCGACTTAACCTGCAGTACTGACAAGAGAAGTTTATTCTGCTGGGTGCAGCATCCTCTTGATGACGGCGAGTGCCCCCAACCAAGCTTTATCGGAAAGCTTGTGACCCTCAACCTCTCTACTTACAAACATATTTCTACTTTCACGTGCCATCTCCATCGCGGGCCATTTATCGATATCTCTCCCTGTCGGTAGTCATTTGAATTAATTAATCCATGTCTTCCACCTTCAACCAGTCTCTTAAGTTTCCTTTCCATGATATTATTCTTCTACCGGGTCCTCCTTTTCCTCAAATTTTGCCTTTAATTTTTGTAACTTGTACTTTTCATTTCTATAAATATGTCCAAAATATGTAGTTTTTTTATAGTTTGCACAACTTCTAATTTTCTCATTTTAGAATGATCATAATATATCACTATATATACCAGTCGAAGAAGCACTGTTTTAGATAACGGCTAGTTTTAAATGAGGAGTTCATTTGTGCTTATTTTAGCGGAATCTGAATAAGAGCAACGTCAGTTTGCATGCGTTGGCATGTTCCGAGTCGCATAAATGCGATGACACGTTCGTTATGCGTTTAATTACGCAACTGAAGCTCTCCACCGTAATTATGAACTGGTGTTAGAATAACAGTGCATCAAGCAACAAAATTAAGATGTTGTCTAGTTGATAATATACATTAGAGGATTTAATTGCAGGTTTCTTCCTCAAGAACAAAAGAAAGGGTTGTTACAAAAAAACGCATGGTCGCTCGGTAACTATGCTGCAAAGTTCTTGCAACAATCTGCGTCATTGTGGAACAGATCTCTCACAATGTAGCACGATGATGTTCCAACGTAAGTGTTGTCACGTATGGTATCTTCAAAGATTGTAGTGAAGTCAAAATTTAAGATCAGGCACTGCAAAATGCAAAGAGAGTTTATACTGTGGACACATCTTTATCAACATTGCTATACTATTATGTACATATAACAGCAAATTTTGTCGGAATGGATAAAGAAGAGTTAAAAAAATACCGCAAAATATCTCATTTCACTTGTACATAAGTTATTTATTAATTTCATTTTAGAAAAAAAGCACCGTAAATTAAACGAATACTTATTTAAAAAATAATTCCCCACTTAATTTGCATATCCCAGTCCACCAGATAAGAACACGGAAAGCATTTTTGTTTCAGTAATTTAATTAAAAAGATTGGTAACATTTTCGCAAGAGCGCCGAATGCACGAACTGTGCCGTTATTCAGAGAAAATTCCATGTAATTCGTTCCCGGAACATAGACAGAACCGTCCCGGAAAATCTGCCTCAACAAATTCGTCGGAACAACGAACATTTTGCAGTCTCACGACCAATTTCGCCTTTTTATGACTAGGTGCTATTGCTCAGCGGGCCTTTTTCAAAAGGCTCTCGTTAAATATGTCGTTGTGAAGGTATTACTGCTAGCATCAAGTGTGATTATTTTTGATACATCAACAGAAACAAGCTGTATAAATAAAATGTTCTTAATCTGAGCAAAATGAAATTGTAACTGCAAAAACTTTGGTGACGAAGAAAGACGAGTTGAGAATGTCCTGGTTTTTGAAGTCGGTTAAAATTGCCTGCTATAAAACCTACCTGGACGGTTCCTTGCTCAAGGAACCTACCTCCCACCTATCTGACATTCTTGACTTAATAAAAATAGCTCTTGTTGACTTTTTTTTTCTAACTACTGCTAGCCGATTCTTATTTCATTTAATAAATCTCCTTCGTCGGTTTTAAGTTCTGTTGAGTCTGCAGAAATGTATCTTACACTTAACTCTTTCCATGTACTATCGTTTCGCACAGGCATGGCAAATAGAGCCAATTTTATTCCCATCATCATCATCATCATCATCAGCCGGAAGACGTCCACTGCTGAACATAGGCCTCCCCCTTAGAACGCCACAATGAACGACAATTGGCTATTTGCATCCACCGGTTACCTGCGACGCGCACAATGTCGTCTCTCCACCTAGTGGGAGGCCTGCCAACGCTGCGTCTTCCGGTTCGTGGTCGCCACTCGAGAACCTTTCTTCCCCAACGGTTATCGGTTCTTCGAGCGATGTGGCCTGCCCATTGCCACTTCAACTTGCAGATTCTGTGAGCTATGTCGGTGACCTTAGTTCTTCGGCGAATCTCCACATTTCGGATTCTGTCGCGCAAAGAAACTCCGAACATAGCTCTCTCCATGGCCCGTTGTGTGACTCTGAACTTTTCTAAAAGGCCAGCCGTTAGAGACCACGTCTCAGTACCATATGTCATCACTGGCAACACACACTGGTTAAAAACCTTCGTCTTCAGGCACTGCGGCATTCCCACTTGCAATAAAATGTTGACCAACTTGGCAATTTACCTGTTCAATATAAATGTTCCACTAGGTGTTATGTCTATGAGCGTCCATTGAGTACGGCGGCGACTCCGAGGAGGACGGCGGCGGGGTGGCGACCCCCGTCCCTGTGAGCACCGTGACAGGTTTGCGGGGGGTTACAATGCGCCCCCCGGCGGCGGGCTCAAAGGCAAGGCACTGAGGGGCCCCTGGTGCAGATCCCACCGGAGAGCCCTGCGACAGCCGCGGGGGTTTTAGTGGGTAAGAATCCCACATACCCCGGTCGAGCCCCACAGCTCCCGGGGATTTTTGGAAGATTTCCCCCGCGTCAAAAAAAAAAAAAAAAAAGGTGTTATGTCCAAGAAATCCATTTTGCGCTCTCCATGGAGCTATTACTCACCATTACGTGTATGTCCAGTGGGCTCCGTATCGAAAGGACACATAAGCAGAATGACTCTAAATCAGAACGACCGAAAGGCAGAACGACCTGCGCGCAAAACTTCCTAGTATCAAATTCCTATGCGCGGTGTAAAAATTCTCGGTACAGTCAGTCACAAATACTGTTACTGTTACTGTTTAAGCCAATTTACTGTTTGAGCCAGAGGGGTGGGTAATAAGCAGTTACCCGTGGGATGTCCGGATAAGATTAGCACCCACCCATCTCCTCCCGTTGGGTGTTAGTAAGAGGCGACTAAAGGAAAACAAGAAGACGGGCAGCAGCGTCTTTCTATTGAATTACCACCTATACTGCGATCCCCAAGCCGCCTGCCAAGCGTGGGGATTATGACAACCCCTCCCTTCTAAGGGGGAGGCCTTTATTCAGCAGCGGACGTCTTTCGGCCACTGCTGATGATGATGAGCCAGTGATCGACTACAGTCCCACCTGATGAAAAATGGCGATACTATAGGAGGTGGTGAACCATAAATAGCCTGTGCTGTCAAGTGTGTGGCGAAAAACCCGACGCCGGCATAGTAGAGCTGGTTTATGGTTTTCTGTTTTTCTTCGGAGTCGCTGGACGTTCGAGGTGTGGGCCCTAGGTCGTCCATTGAGAACGGCGGCGATCCTGAGGAGGACGGCCGCGGGGTTGCGACCCCGCCCAGTGAGCACCATGACAGGTTCCCGTGGGGCTACCCGACAGGTTCCCGTGGGGCTACAATGCACCCCCCGGCGGTGGGCTCAAATGAAAGGCACTGAGGGGCCCCTGGTGCAGATCCCACCGGAGAGCCCTGGGGTCTCATGTGCCGATGCGACAGCCGCGGGGGTTTTAGTGGGCAAGAATCCCACATACCCCGGTCGAGCCCCACAGCTCCAGGAACCAATTGATGGTTTACACTGCGAAAAAAAAAAACAAAAAAATGGTTTTCTGTGTTTAAGGGGGTAACATGCGCCAATGACCTTGAGAATCTGGCCGCTCCGGCCGAGAGTTGTCATCGTAGAGGGCGCTACTAGCAAATATGAATATTACATTTGAAAAATCATAGACTAAAAATATGCAGATGTGTCGAATGGAGTTTTGTTAATTTTGCCTATTCCGTTATAGAATGAAATGATGCAGTTTAATAATGGTAACCCACTGTTTTATATTTTGATTTATACCTTGGCGTGCCACCTAATTACAATCTGACAACCCAACCACTTGCAGTAGTAACGTAGTTGACGTGTTGCATCAGGATACGGATTATTGCATTTCATATTCCAAACTTCATATCAAAGGGTAAGTCCGTCTATTATAGAATGGCCAACGCCTGACTAGTGAGACTTATACATACTTCTATTCTATCGTTGGTGGTTATGAGGTCCGGTTACAACCGGAACGCACTTCGACCCAGTTGAATACATTGTGCCTGCCATTTGGAATCCATATACATTCGTACTACTTATAACTTACAACTACTTACTTATAACTTACGGATTTTTGTGTGTCTGAAGTTAGGGTTGACGAACCATTGCGCAAGTACAGTTGTGAGTTCTGAATACATAAACATAAAAATAGCTACTGCGCAGCGTCTTGCCGTGACTACTGTAAGCGTACTTGAAATGAAACTATGCACAAAGTTCTAAGGTTTCTGTTCTGCACGTCAAAATGAAAGCGTTTAACAGAGCCTTCAAAATATAGAATTTTTTTTCTTAAAAAGGGACCTTTTTAACATATTTCCTAAATTAGTTCCAAATTCTCTAACCAATAAACATCCATCTGATAGCTGAGCTTTTTGATTCCTGGAAAAATGAACTGAAACCAAATTGATGATTGATTGCGATGTTCGAGTATGACAAAGAGAGTGACTTAAGATGCTGCAATGCTTACCAGTGGCCCTGATGAGATGCTAGTGGTATTATTAAAGAAGCGTGTAACTGTAATGTTTCCTATTCTAATGCGTATATTATCTTTAAGAGCGGCACAAGTACCCGAATCTTGGAAGCTTGCTAGCTTCCAACCTTACTCAAGAGGAAGCTTGCTAGCTTCCAACCTTACTCAAGACCAGATACCCAACGTCGACCCAAGTCGTGCAGACCCAAAAATTATAAATTATTTTTATTGCGACAGTTAGTTCCGTGATAAGAATAATAGCACCCATCCATCTCCTCCCGTTGGGTGTCCGTAAAAGGCGACTAAGGAAAAACAAGAAGACGAGCAGCAGCGTCTCTTTGGATTACCTACCACCTATCTGCTATCCCCAACCGCCTGCCAGGCGTGGGGATTATGGCAACCCCTCCCCTCTAAGGGAGAGAGGGCCATTTTTCAACAGTGTACGTTTCGGCTGCTGATGACGATGTAGCTGAGTTCCGTGATTGACTCCGTAATGGCCATCGAACTGAAACTATGATAAGATACTTAACTTTTTCCATAATTAAGTACAGGTAAAAACGACCCAGACCCAATACAAACAGATTATGTTCATGCACATGAATGTTTGTCCTGTGTGGGAATCGACCCCAAGACCTTAAGGTCAGCGGCCAGGGTAGCAAACTACAAAATCAACGGACCTGTGTTGTTATTCAATATACGTGGCTGCCAAAGGAATCCGTAGCACTGTTTGTTTGAACGCACGAATTCAGTAATAGTCTTTTTTAGTGTAAGTTTCAGTTTTCAATCAAAATAGTTTGAACGATGTTCCGGGCGCTTACCCCGCCCGCATGTAATTTGGGCCGGCACGTGCAAGCGATGGTCGTCCTAAAGGTGATAGACCGTTCGTGACCACGAGAGTACGTAACGTAACTTCATCTTGAGTTCTGTACCGATCGCGAGGTTTGAACTACGCGGAGCATTTGACCTTTTATTTTATTTATTCTTTAGCACACTTAAATATGTACAAGGCGGACTTAAAGCCTTAGGCATTCTCTGCCAGTCTACCTTTGGATGATGCAGAGGGTAATAGTGGTAGGTGCATAGGTAATGTAAAATTTAAATAGATATTCATTTACATTGATTCTAATAAGCAATCTGGTTTTAGAGTAACTAACATTTTACCGCGGTGGTATTTTTTCTCGTGCCTGCCAACAACACCATCAGTTTATTGTTACGCAACTTAGTTAAGTAACAAGGTATTACCTGATAGTAATCGAAGCACCCACCCATAGAAAAGTCTCTTCCTGTCCCTGTCATCCAAAACTATAATTATAGCCTTTTGGTCCGATAGTTTTTTTGCCAGCTACAGTGACCTTCTACTTACGTTACATAGCGGAAGAAATCTAATATTTAAGTGGCGCCACCTAGATAGCACACGAGTACCCTTCCAACTTAATCATCCAGATGTCTCAAAAGACGAGCAACTGTCCAATGCAACTGTCCTTAGGTAAGCGTGTCGCTCACCACCAAGCCAACCACCCAGGTACTCGACTCGTTGCTAAGTTGCAAAAACCAACATGATAGTAATAATAACACCTGTTAATGGTTAAGTAAACTGTATTACACGAATAAAAATTGTGCACTGTATTGAATCAGCTGTTATACCGAATTCTGATCCCCACGATACAGGCTACGCCTAGTATGGGGATTTATGGTAATCGTGTTTCTGTTTTGTTTGTACTTGTCTTGGTAAAATAAAATTTATTCTTATTCTTATGTTTTAACAAAAAAAATCATAATGTATGTCATTTTGTCGACCTACACAGTATTAAATACGATTTCAATTAGTCATCATCAGATCATAATATATGACTCTGATACGCTTTAAAAGTTAGGCATAATACTCAGCAACGATACTTTCGCATACTCTATGATGAACCAAAAATATGGTATTACTATAAAAATATCTTTAATTAAATATAGAAGTATAGATTTCATTTGAAATGATTTATAATGTTATAATTATACCATATGTAACATGTCTTAATTAAAAATATGTTCAAAATCATTTAAGTTAAATTCGTCTTGTCAAAAAAAATTCGATCGGGACCACCCTCCATAACAGTCCACGAAAGACTGATGAAAGGCGATCGCGGGGGTGCTGCAAGGGGAAATGCATCGCGTACGTGGTTTTTCTATAATTTCTTGTAAAACATGAATGAAATTAAGAAATGTAATCAATACAAATTGTAGAATGGGTTATTATGCTTTTTATAGTCCAAGTTTGACGTCTATCCGATGAACGGATATTGAACGCTAACACAATTCATATCCAACGTAGTACATTTTATAAATACATATTGCTTGAAAACATTTTATTTATTCCAATATCTAATCAATAAAACTAATTGCTGAAGATCTGAGGTATAAGTACATATAATTTTCTAAGGCTATTTTTGCAATTTTACCGTTGTTACCCCCTTAAGTAGCCTAATAATTAGACAACGTTCGACTGATGGTAACCCACAATGTTACCACGGCAATGTCCAATAGACGCTAGGAGCACCCCAAAATAAATTAACGTGCTCTAAAAGTAAGCAACTAATGCACCTACTGGGTCGTCACCCAGTAGGTACACATTAGTTACTAACTTGCGGTAGTGCATTGCCCCTGTCTATGAGCAGGCCTGTCGCTTACCATCAGGCCAAGGTCCAGAAGAACAATATTATCATTATATTGCGTAAAAAAATTACCGCCATGAATTAACTATCCTTCGACATCTAAGTCATGAATTTTCAACTGTTACCAGTGCCAGCGCTTAAATCCGTGACCTAACCATGACGTAACACCATTACTGACCCGTGCATTGTGTTGCTGCTCAGGTTTTTATGCGACGAATTTCATTCTTCCATTGTCCTTTTTAAAAGCTTGGTATGGTATAATGTAGATGTTGGTTGGGCTTTGCAAATAATGCCGCCTAGATGAACTAAATCACCGCCTATGCTATATTTTTACAAAACTAAAAAGAAAATATGCCGTAATCTGATACCGTTTTACAATTAATCAAAATGTAGAGAGTGAAGTACTTAGCGAAATTGTATTCCTTTTCTTTTTGATCGCGGAAAATTTGCCGCTTACGAAAATTTGTAGCCTAGTTAGTTAACATATTAGGAAATCCGCCACTGGTAGTCCCGTAGTAACTAGTAAATATTATGTAAAATGTCTAAGGCAATGGGATCTGCCCATTGCCTCGAGGTTAATTTGTCTGCATGTGGTTAAAAGAATGGAAAATGTTTGGTAATATCCTCTTACACAGATACCTGCATCTGATAAATATGGTAATTACAGTATAATAATATAAGAACTTGGGACAATCCACACACGGTCATCTGATCCCAAACTAGGCAGAGCCTGTACTATGGAAACCAGACAACTGATACTAGTACTTATATACATTTTTTTCTAAATACATACTTAAATAGATAAATAACACCGAGACACTTGGTAGTAATCGAACCCGAAACCCATCGGGTAGCAGCCAGGGTGTCTAACCACTAGACCAACAGGCCCGTATACTATACTACTAGCGTACTTAAATTCAGAATATTCATAATAATATGTCGTGTACCTATCGTGTTTCCCTTCACTTCGCGATCGTGGTTTTTATTTAGATTAATCGTTTTTCGTGGAGGAGTAATAAAAAAAGTCATAAAGCTCCCGGTACAAAGGAAGTCTTCTATTGATTTACCGTTGACATGCTACTTGCCTTCGTCAAAGGCGATGCTCCGGGCGAAGTCTTGGCAATTTGAAAAAGGAAGCCTCCTTTTAAATGTATTTTTAGGACTGCCATGTCAATCTGAAAGCTGAACCTTGTTTGGAGGTTCGCGCGGCGGATTTTATGTGAAAATTTTATGCGTACTTAAGAATGTGCGTACATTAAATCTACTAGAGACACTTCGGTTTTGTATACCCGGCTACTTTTCAGTGACCTGACAAATTTTCAGAGGTGGCTCAGGGTGGATTATATTTTCGTAATATTTATTAAAAAGAAAAATTCCTTCAATGATTTTCTTTCAGTCCCTCAAACGGGCTCCATACTCTGTTAAATGTATCAAGTTCTATTAGTAATAAAAAAAGATACCTAATTACAGAAGATTAATACACTAGAGCACAAGATCTAAAAAGTAGGCGGAGTATATTACAACGGTCGTCCAACTTAATTAAATATTCTAAGCGTAATTAAATATTCCATGTTAAAAAAAAAACAATAATTTACTATTACCCTATTGACACTAAACTTTCAAAAAATCTATAACTACTTTCTTTTATAAATTATTTTCAAAACCCTTAAGCCGTCCCACCATTTATTCATGAGGCCGCGACCAATGAAATAATTCAGTATTCAATATCAAGCGCATTATATCACAACTGTGTGTTTATTACTCTGCCTCACAATAATAGGTGTAAATTAATTATAATAATTAATATTCAACTAACACTGTATAATTCAGCCGTGCCCGGGGGAACTAAAGATGATAATGCAGGCGGAACGTACAATATGCAGCAATATGCAAATGATTTGCATACATACAACGTCGTCTAATTCTCAGATAACTAATACTGGCAACCCACTGTATATTTAGATAAATATATATTATATAGATTGTAAAAAAACATGTGTCCGATCCGTGAGGGTATTATTCAGTGTATCAATACAAATACATGTAAGTACGTAACTCATTTGATGAAAATATATCATATTTTTTTTGTCCAGTTTTGTTCCGGATAAACGAATCTAATCTTGTATTTCTGGTACAAATTAGAACAAAAAAAATGAGATAATTAACAAATGAGTTATATATAACTCATTTGTTAATTATCTCATTTTTTTTGTTACATATACGTGTTTGTATTGATACACTGATTAAGACCCTCACGGATCGGACAATGTTTTTTTATAATTTGTATAGGTATTATCCTGTTTTTGTTTGCAAGATCAAAATTGTATCAATAAATGTCAGAGTGATGGCTGACAGGTGGCCAACACTAGCTTATAACAACTAAACAAATATTGTCATAAGTAATTCTCTCATTCTATAACGCGTAATGCCCCAATGATTGGCAAGGGTCTCTCGTCATGAGAAATGAGGGCTTAGACTATAATCCACCACGCGGCACAAGTGGGAATTGATGGATCAGACACATCGTTCAAATAAATTGTTGGGCATATCTAAGCGTCACCAAGATGTTTTATAACGTTAATGTGTCTAGACACCGTGAATATTATAAATGATGAGGTTAAAACTGTCAAAAGTCATACATGGAACTAGTAGCAGCTGCAAAATTGGTTTCCGCTCGCTACAAATTATGTCAAGACTGCTTATTTAAGCATAATGTCACAAAAGTATTTCTTACTCAACAAGAAGCAAAAATACTATTTAATCTTTTACAATTTTAAGTCGCTATTGTTTGATATTGATCCCAATTTTGAAATAAATCGTAGAGATTAAAATACAATGTATTTTTTTTTTATTTCGATGGAATCTTAGCAAGTTTTTAACAGTGCCGGCAAATAAACGGTATATAGAAGAGGTCTGTTTGACGGCAAAGGAAATTCGAAAAGTTCAAGTGTCCTCAAAGTTGAACGGACACTAATTGCATCTGCGAACATAGGTACTTGAATTTCAGCTTGTAACAAACATTGCTCTTAAGAACTCTCCTTAACAAGAAAAATTGGTTCTGCAAATAAAAATAAAAACACCTTTGTAAAAATATTTAATATTTGTGTATTGTAATTTCATATTTACCCGTCTAACAAAAACGGTAAACAATTAATCATCGTGGATTTTTTCATATTACCACAACATTTTTTCTTTGACCCATTATTTTTTACCTGTAAGGTGGCTATAATTCAGTGAACATTTTACCCACGGTTTTCGCGAGAAGTGTCGCTAAAAAGGTTGTAAGAATTACGGCATCGTCATAAGAATTACACCTATCATCATAATGTTATATTGCTGTATTAACTGTCTTTATTACGATGCTATGTTGTTCAAAATTTATAGCAGTGTGGCAAGCATTTAGTAGTTGTTCACAGATTGTTAACACTTAAGTTGTAAATGGTTAGTAACTTGCTTACTAGTAATTTAATGTTCTATACTTATACAATTTGGGGCAAAAGTAATCACCTGATCTTGTTGTTTTCCTGTATTTGTTAGGAATTTAAAATTCTAGTTCTACTTGCGGATACATTATGAATTAGAATTTTCTCCATCAAATCGAGAAAATGATATTATTCAAGTGGCCACCGTCAGAATTGATGACCATACGTCGTCGTTTTCTGGCATTTTCCAACACTTGTGTCAGAACTTCAGCGATAGGTTCTCGCATTCCTGTCGGTTTTTCACTTTAAGGACTTCAAGAGTCTGAGGCTTATTTACATAAACTCAGGACTTCAAGCCCCGCAAGAAGTCTAGCGTGATCAAATCGAGCAAATCACCAAAGTGAAAGATTAGACGACGTGGAAATGCTTCATTCAGAATATCTGTTGTCGCTCGTGCAGTGTGTGCCGTTGCTCCGTCCTGTTAGATCCTCATATCTTTCAGTCCCAAATAATCTAATTGTGGAAGGAAAAATTGATAATCAAGGTTCTGCACTCTGGCCAGATGACTTCTCCAGCATAAAGAGCACACCATGCAGTAACTTTGTGCAGGTGTAATGGCTCTTCTGAGTCATACTCAGATGTTCGCCGTTGTTCGCAATAATTTTGCTCATTCACGTAACCGGAGAATTGAAATGGAAATGAGCCTCATCGCTCATTATGACTTCCAATGAAAAATCGTCCTCCTCTTGTCTGAAATTCAGGATGGCTTGAGCATAGGTTACACGTGGAGTATAGCGTTCCTTGGCTTGGCTATTATGGCTTATTGACGTGTATTAAAGCGGCTGCAGCTAATTTTTTTCACAAATTTTTAAAACAGAATTGGCATTTGTCCCCATTTGCAAAACCTGGAGCGTCTTCCAATTACTTTACTTTACTTCCGATTACTTTTGCCCCAGCTTGTAGTTCTCTACGTATATTGTATTATATACCGACAAATGAAAATCTATCATTCACTAACATACTTTACTTGTGTTTTAAATTTTATACTTTACGTGTGTTTTTTTTTTGTATAAGTAGTACTTTTCGCCACAGATAGCCAAAATAGCTTCACCGGGCAAGTGTTTTAATTTAAATAGTTTTATTACTGTAGGAGAAATTTCTTTTTGATAGGTTAATACCCGGCCGATATTTTTCTAACGATTGAAAAATCAGCCCGAAGATCTTAAAAATGTATGTTCTTATATTTTAATTCTTATATATTTTCCCAAGACATTTTATATACAAGTGTTTTATGTTATAAATTAATGAGTCAATTATAGCAATAAAAGAACCAAAACAGTGTATAAGCCACTTAACGACGACTAGAAAATCTGCTTACGGGTATTATACATAATTATTTCTACGAAACAAAGAGCATGATTGGGTACAAAATATTTTTTCTCAATAATTCTCAATAACAGCACCCTTACTAATTTTGCCTGTATCGAAGTATGTGGGATTCTTTCAACTAAAACCCCCGCAGCTGTCGCATATGGGAGGTGAACCTGGGTGCTCCGGTGGGATCTGCACCAGGTGCCCCTAAGTGCCTTGCCTTTAAGCCCACCGCCCGGGGAGCATGATAGCCCCTCCGGGGACCTGTCACGGTGTTCACGGGGATGGGGGTCGTAACCCTGCCGCCGTACTCCTCAGAGTCACCTCTAAACTTGTCGAACGTCTAAGGCCAGCAATGGTGTTGAGTCCTGTGGTAATTAAGGTTGTCAGAGCTCTGTGACAAGTTACTGAGCTGGCAACAGAGGGAGCATCGTTCGTCTATTTGTACTGCCAGTGAAGGAGCTATTTTTTTAGTAAACTTAGTGACGAGACAAGCTAGATGTTCGCTTGATGGTAAACAATACGCCTGCCTATAAACAGCTGCACTACACTGCCACTCGTCACGGGAGACGTTAGTTATTAAGTCTCTTGAACCCTGTAATTTTAACAGCTAAAGTGCCCTTCAGACGGGAACACAGCAATGTTTTCACACCTGCTTGGTGGCAGAATATTTGCCTCTGCGTAGATACCTACCTGGACGGATCCTTGCAAAAGGGACTATCACTTAGAATTCTATTTTCAATTTGCTTTGAATGGCAATATTTGTACCTGGTACAAAAGAGAGGGTTAGACAAACAGTTCGACAAATTGATTTTTGCAACCGCGTAAATATTAAATATTCAAAATCATTTATTTCAAATAGGCTTAACGCTTAACACTTTTGAACGGTCAATTTTTTAAAGCTACCATCGGATCTCAACGCGGCCTCAACTGAGAAGATCTGGCAAGAAACTCAGCGGGCTTGTCATTTTTTCACTTTTTTTTAAACAGTGTTTGTCTTATTACAATTAGATCAGCATCAGCGATAGTGTGTCCTGCCGTTCAAAAGATCAAATAAGAGAGAGAAAAAAATAGGCTACAAGAAAACTAAAAGGCCAAATGATATGATATATGATATTGATTGTCATTTATAAAAATTGTTTGAATGAAAATATTAAAAAATAATAAGTAGGTACATTAATTTATTAAAAGTGGTAATACAAACGTCTTTCAGCACGATGTAAAAAAAGCTATCTTTATGACTTTATTAGTATGCATACTGTCAAAGCTAAAATTATATGTGTCACATTTCCAATATTCAAAACGCCCTCAGCAAGCATGGATAGGTGGGATCTTATTACAGCGACGTCCCTCAACGAGCACTCTAACCCTCATTAAAGGCGAGTAAATATTTGTATTTCGCCTATTTATTATTCCATTAAGGTCGCCACGAATAGCGAAAGAGATACATCATTTTGACTGGCATCAACGACTATAATAATAATAAACGAAATCTCGCAGAATCTGCTTATTTTATAATCCTGGGTTTTCGGTCTGCTCAAAGCGCATTTAATTCTTAAGATTGTCTTCTGTGGTTATATCAACTAAAAAATGTATGTGTTGGTATCTACTGCTGTAAAGTGAGGGATGGAATATATTTTTCCAACTCATCCTATGCGCTTTTCTATTTATATTTGTTGAGGGTTTCAGGACAATACAGCGTGTCCTTATCTCGCCATGGGTCATATCTCGCTGTGTTCACTAGTGACTACTGTACATTCTTGCTCAACGGAGTCAGTATATTATAATTATTTAATATTTATAAGATTGTTTTGGATACGAACGGGATTGTAATGAATTCCTTAAAAGTTTGTTTAGCTTTAGAGATTCTATATTTTTTTATCTGCGCATCTTTAGGTACTTGTGCGAATTTGTGTAAATCAGATTTAGCGTGAGGCCATGTCGTTACAGAATACCAAGTCAGATTTGTATTCCAAAAAATTATGTATTTACAAGCCTAAAAGTTGTTCCGAAAACATGAAAATAAAAACAGATATACGCGACAAATTTTCCGGGCTCTTTACTCATACCTAATTATGATTTAACCTTTAGCCAAAGGACTGGAGCACAGTATTTCATAAAAAATCCAGTGGACCGAATCTATTCGGCGAAAGTATTTTGCTGTATTTATTATTATTTATAACCCTCTGGAAAGATAAGAGCCGGCGGTAGCTCAAAAGGGTCGCAATCACAAAGGACAACGAAATAATGACGTAAATTTTCGACATTATTTTAATTAAAGGCTAATTTGCAACATCCACAGACTAGAAAATTACCCTTTTCAGGTAACAAATAAGATATTTAAAAATCTGCGAGCAGGCTGTAAAAGAAAATAATCGTATGTGGTTATAAATACCCTAAACGAACAAAAGTTATGGAGATGTTAGGGTTAACGTACTTAGTTAAAAATATATTTTTCTTCGGAGTCGCTGGACGCTCGGGGTGTGGGCCCCTTGAGCGTCCATTGAGTACGGCGGCGACTCCGAGGAGGACGGCGGCGGGGTTGCGACCCCCGTCCCCGTGAGTACCGTGTCAGGTTCCCGGGGGGCTACAATGCGCCCCCCGGCGGCGGGCTCAAAGGCAAGGCACTGAGGGGCCCCTGGTGCAGATCCCACCGGAGAGCCCTGGGGTCTCCCCTCTCATGTGCCGATGCGACAGCCGCGGGGGTTTTAGTGGGTAAGAATCCCACATACCCCGGTCGAGCCCCACAGCTCCCGGGGATCTTTGGAAGATTTCCCGCGCGTAAAAAAAAAAAAAAATTTAAAAATATATTTAGTAATTTCGCTTTCGGCTTTCGTATTTCAGCCGCTCGTACCTCTGTCAAGTAGATTATTTTTACTTGATCAACCGATGCAAAAAATAGAGGTAGGTAGTAGTATAGTTTGATGCCTGTCTTTCTATACATCTGTCCGTGGTATCGTAGCTATAAACGTCGAACAAATGGACAGATTAGTTTTTTGGGAGCTGTATAATTCGGGCAGGGACGGAATACTTTTTTTTTACTACCCAGGTGGCAAGCCAGCACGCAGCCCGCCTGATGGTAAGCAGTCACCGCAGCGTATAGACGCTAGCAACACCAGACGAATCACTAGCGCGTTGCCTGGATATTAAGTCTTTTGTGTTTGGTAATTTCACCAGCAACAATGCCAACGGCTGGAATATGAAAGCCCTTCACACCGAAACACAGCAATGTTGACACACTGCTGCTTGGCGGTAGAATATCTGGTACTTACCTGATACCTACCCGAACGGTTCCTTGCACAAGGGACCTATCAACCTAGTAAACTGTAAGTAACTGTAAGTAGGTAAACCAGGGCCAACTATGTACGCCGCGCGCTAACAATGTGTACGGCGAGCGGTCCGCTGCCTACCTTGTTCCGCGGCTAATTAACCAACTACCCTCCGATCTTCGCGATAGCATAAATCCTAAGAATATTAAACATAAACTTAAAGTTTACTATCTAAATAATTTAAACAATAATTGATATTGAGTTCACAAATGCATTTACCCTTCAATCTTTTAACCCTGCAACTTCATTTATTTTTTGTAACCTGTTAGTTAACCTAGATTAATACCTACTTATATTAACTAATAAATGTTGACTAAGTCTCAATGTAAGCCGTTATAGCATAGCCTGTATAAACCTCCGTGGTTTTTTAATGCTATATTAAGCTAACATCATATTATATGTATTTTTTAAACGATAAATAAATGAAAAAAAAAAGGTACTTAATTCTACGAGTACGTTTGATGAGAATGTCTATAAAGCAATGTTTGATTAATAAGCCTACCTAGCTAATTTTGATGGGCATAGTTAAAGTAACCGACGTAAGGCAATAATTTTTGCAAGCAAACGGAAAAAAAAGAAAATTATTTGTTGCACCCAGGGTTAACTTACGGGGTTAGAGTTGTGTCAGGTTTTTAAATTATTAATTTTAGTTACATACCTACTTATTGCTTGATCCATGTCCAATTAATGTAACGTTGTTATTTTAATATTTGCCAGAGTAATCGACATTCCTCGTGTCTTTTGTCCTTAACAAATACATTGACAACAATTTTAGCTAGTTCAGAAATATTTATTTATATTAAACCATTTTTGTACACTCAGACAGAAGACAAAGAAGATAGCTCAAATGTGGTTGACAAAATTTCAAGAGATAATAAACAAAATTTCATATTCTCTTAAAAATTAAGTATCTCAAAATCACTTGCGAAATTCAACTTCTCGAAAGCATCGGATTACCGACAAAATCGTATTACGTAAATAAGGAAAGACCTCCTTATAACTACATTGCGACAAGTATTTTTCTTTTTTTTCATTTGCTTGCAAAGATGATTGCCTAGTGAAGTGGCCCCTGGGGTCAAAGGAATATCTCTCGTATCTACTTAGCTGCTCTCAAGAGATGCGTTTGTTTTATCCGAGTTTATCCGGCTAATCGACAAAGAGGGTCAACTGCGGGCCAACTTGACCGATTTATTAAGCTCGGCACTCGTGATTGCTCACCCTTTTTTTTGTTTGCATAGGGGAAACCTTCAAAAGGCCAGGGAGGACTGGGATCGACGGGAAGTGGAATTCGTGCCCACTAAAACCCGCGCGACTGTTTCATTGGTACTTGGCCTCTCCAGTGGGATCCGCACCAGGTTGTATCCCTCAGTACCTTGCCTTTGAGCCTGCCATTGGGGGGTGATTAAAGCTCTCCGGAAACCTATTACGGTGGTCACGTGCTATCATGCCGCATTCCTTTTCGAAGTTGCCGTCGTATTCGATGGACGTCCAGCCCTCCGAAAGCCCTCCATAGCTCACCCTGATGCAATACAATAAAATCTCATATTATAATAAAAATACCAGCCCTTGTTAATGTCCCACTGCTGGGCATGGGCCTCCCTTCAAGATGAAGGGGCTTAGGCCATGGTCCACCACGCTGGCCAAGTGCGGGTTGGCGGACTTTACACGTCATTCGAAAGCTAGTTAAGGCTTTCTCAGACATGCAGGTTTCCTCATGATGTTTTCCTTCACCGAAAGCTAGTAACAATCGCACAAAGACGATTCGTACATGATTAATTAAAGAAATCAGAGGCAAGCCTGGGTTCGAACCTGCGCACCTTGTTTCCAAGGCAAGCGCTCGCCCACTGAGCTGTTACAGCTTGTAAAATCTCATATTGAAATTAAACTAATTTTACAGTTATATCATGGTTTGTTTTGATTTTTCTTTTTCTGGTGTACAATAACTAACATGTAAACCGAGCCCAGTGAACTGAACACCTGCTCAACACCATTATAGTGATAAAAACATTTATATTATAAGTAATAGATACGTTACCTACTAAGCAATCGACGATTACAAGTGGCACAGCACTCACTCATATTGCAGCATCACACTAATGCATTTATTCTAGAAAAATTGTTTGTGTATATTATTTAAATATTAGATGCGATTGCGATTGTTTTAATGCGATTATTCTATGGTGTGCTACTGATTCAAGTTATCTTAATTAGCTCACCTTTTTTCCGCTAACTTCGGATCCCCTATAACCTGTCTACCTCCTTTTACTTTTATTATCACTGTTTATACATATGTGTAGCAGCTATAGTGCGTCTGGGAAGTATACCAACACATAGTTCAATGTTATCTGTCCGGGTATGACAAGATATGAATGAACCCTTGCGAGCTGTTGACGAGGGTACAAGATTTTTTGTTACAATAGTATTGTGCGAGTATTGCCAGCTTAAGTTTCCATAGTATTGTGACCGTGTATGTATTGAGTGGACAAGATAATTGGCAGTTCTAATTTTAATATCCTTTCAAAAAGTTTGGAGCAAACCGGCTGGCGAAGTGACCTTACTTATTATAGAATAATAATAAAAAATCCTGGACTACATACCTGGCCACTTTACGGGGTATGGCACAAGGGTGCGAATTGTAATTGCTAGCATTATGACCCACTACTTTAACCTTACTTAGTCTTCATTAGGTCCAATTATATTGCAATAAATCATTGTCAAAACAGTACTCGTTGGGTTTGGTTATTTCTTAAATTTTAACCTCTCCCTCTTATTCAACATAAACCGTAGCAAACACGCTACAGTTTTGGTCCTTCGAGCCGTATATGCTAATATATAATGTTTTCAAGAACACTTATGTATGATTGATCACATTTGTACAAATGCGTTCTCTCTCTCTCTTACTTTACCTTCACAAACGAATTAGACTGAAGACTGATACGACCAGAGAGATGTTAGGCGCACCTATCAGACGCATTAATAATCTTACGTTTTATAGACAAACATGTGATCGGCTGAAAAAGTAAGAACAATAAGCAAAGTTATTGATTTCAAACAGCAAGGCTGCGCCACGGAAGCTCCTTACTAGGTTTAGCACGGAGGTTTCTAGTGGAATATTTAAAATATTAGGCATACTGGAAAGAGGCCATTTTTTGGGAACATCTCTAGCGGGAAAGATGTTGGGCTTATGTGATGATATTTCCTAATGAAACCTCCGATGACATCCATTCGCCCAGTTTCTGTACCTAATGCGTTTGAGCTTATTTTGAGAGAGCAGAAGATCTATCTCGCCGCGGCTTGAAGCTAGTAGGTACCTACCCACTGACGTCTCAAGAACGAAAGACAAACAGGGCCTCCACTCTGAGTCGATCATGTCGCTAACATCCCTTTGGCACGTAATGGGAAACAAAAAGTCAACCATAAATAACACGTAAAACGTATTTATTTACAAACTATTTACAAATGTTTAAGTTAAAGTTTTTACAATTTATTTCTTCTTACTTATTTAACGTATAGACAATTCTTCTGGATAATAATATGTATGTTTAGGTAAAATTTATAATTAATTAATAAAAGCGATGAGCATGAACATCTTTCTATTACTCTCGAAGAATTATATAAAATAGGAGAATATTTACAGTGTTAGGACGAAACCACAATTTGATTATGTATGTCAATCTATCATCATCACCAGCCGGAGCATAGGCCTCCTCCTTCAAACGCCACAATGAACGACAATTGGCTATTTGCATCCACCGGTTACCTGCGACGTGCATAATGTCTTCTGTCCACCACGTGAGAGGCCTGCCTACGCTTCGTCATCCGGTTCGTGGTCGCCACTCGAGAACCTTTATTCCCCAACGGTTATCGGTTCTCCAAGCGAAGTGGCCTGCCCATTGCCACTCTAACTTGCAGATTTTAAGAGCTATGTCGGTGACCTTGGTTCTTCGGCGAATCTCCTCATTTCAATCTATAGATTATGAATAATGGCACGGAGACTGACACAGAGATGTATTTCGCCTTTTTTGAAGACTTGTTTCATTTATTTGTAGCAATTTTCATCAAAACACGGGAAAGGGTATATTTAAAAAGAAATCACACACTTGCCTTGAATTATAAATAATTTTAACTATACACCAAACTATAAGTAACCATTTATAATTTAATTTCTAAAAACTAAAAGTCTTTATATACAGAAAGAATGCATTTCTGCCGCAAACTTTTTAATAATACGTATTTATTTATTTACAAGTTTGCTCTATGAGGTGTCCCTGGGAGTGGCTATGGGACCATAGTTTTTCCATATCGCTGGATACCCTCTTATCATGAAGTGAGATCGAGGGCAGTAATTAGGTATAACGGGTATAAATAATTATTTTTTATAGATTATGGTTCTAAACCATGGAAAAAAAATACCAAGTAAGCTGTAAAATTATAGTACCTACTAAGAGATTCTTATTACAATAATTCGTTTCTTTATACGGCTTTTTCTCTAACTTATCTACATATTAAAAACATTATAGACTATATAGTGTAACATGCATTTTATGCAATTCAATTAAATTCTTAGAATTCCGGTCATCTACTGACAAATCTTCGTATAAAATAATTGTTCCACAGAGGCTTGACATTCATTAAGAAATTGAACAGACAGTCCGGTAAAATCAGGAAGGGATGTAGTACGGTGATAAAGAACGATCTGTACCAACTCAATTCGGTTGATAACAATATGATGAACGGTAATGGATATATTCGCTTTGCGTCGCTTTGCATCGCGGCTGGTCGCTCGCCGCTCACCACGTGCACTACAACCGAAGCCGAATCTGGCACAAAAAAAAATATTATATAACATCACAGAAAACTCTACTGCTAACGAAATGGACTCAAGAGGTATGCGTAGGTACTTATAACATATACACAAGTGTATATTCATACACGTCCCATAAATATCTTACATTCGATAGGTACACATAATATTTTTGATAAAAATGGAAACCGAAGGCAAAGATTTTTATTTTTCTCATATTTGATTTGATGCTTCCCATGCCATATTAGATTTTTTTTTGTAGAGTAGGTATGTATTTTTTGTAACGTTATGAATCCTATATCTTATAACTAAAACAAATATAACGATTAATGATAAAATCAGTCACGCCTTGACGGATTTCATCGCTATAGAGCGTGCTCAACAAATAGACAAACTACCTACATTACGAAGATTAGAAAAACTAAACCCTCATTTAAGGGCAGATGGGTAAAAAATACACCGCCTTGACACCATTTTGAGTGGGAAATGGAAACGCGAAAGTGTCTCGAGCCGGAAATTAAGTCATACATCAAAAATATTTAGATGGAACCACTTAAAAAACGAACGATCTCATTCTTATTTATATGCAGTACACGTTCAAATAAGATTTTTTCGGTACTTCGAACGCTTTTTTAATCGTGTAAAATATACAAATGGGGGTGAAAGGAATATAAATGAACGATAAGAACGCGGAATACACAGTGAATTTAAACACGTTGATTCAGTACTTGAGGGGAAAGGCGCGGGTAAAGAAAAATGGCTTTAACACGACTGGAGTCAGTGATACAATGGAGCGTGTTCAGTAAAAAATGTAGGTACACCATAAATGACTGGATGGGCGTCCAACGCGGCATGTATATTTTTTATCCGACCCGCGTGTCCCACGAGTGAAAAATAATAAAAGTACAAAAGCTCTACGCAAAAAAGCCGTGGGAAAACATTGGGGAAAACACACTCGCTCCACACACCACAATAGCAGTAAGATTAAAAATATGAATTTGAATCAGCTAATTACTTTTCAAGGAGATTTTACATATTTTTGCCCGAATGCCCTAGAAAGAGGGCTATGTTTTTCGAGTGCATGTAACGCCAAATTATGGCTAGTATGTTGAAATCAAACTACTTTTATGGATTTTATCGCGGTTTATTTTTTGACTGTGACCACGGGTGCTGCAAAGCATTCGAAACGTCGGGATAGTAAAATCAATAAATAAACCGCGATAAAATCCTTAAAAGAAGTCTGATTTCAATGTGTAATATTCGCGTAAGTAAAAGACAACATTATGGCTAGTATGATTTTTTTTTGTCGTATGGTTAGTGACCAACCTGGTGTCAGAGTTTTCAAGCTTAGGCCTCTGACTTAGCTTAACGACTGCTGTCTAGATGATAATAGCCGGGACCGACTTTTTACGTGCCCTCCAAAGCACGGAGACGCGCAGTTCAAATGCCACTAAACGGTCACCCATCTAAGGACTGAACTTGCCTGACGTTGCTTACCCAACTGATCGTTTACCGAACAGAGGATACAACTAGCTATGAGCGCCTCAAAGCTAGTATGATGATGACGATAAACGGATAGTAGGTATAATCTCTCGGCATTTAACCGAAAATAAGATAAGAAATTGAAAAGTAAAATTTAATTATTATCTAATTCATCATCATAAGTAGCCGAAAGGCTTCCACTACTGAACAATGGCCTCCTTAAGAGAGAGGGGTTATCAGAATCCCCACGCTTGTCAGGTGACTTGCGGACCATGGATGCGTCGTTGGGGTTCTTGGTTATGTAATTATGGATGTATTATTACCAGAACTACTAGGAGCACAGGTGTAGTTGCCGGAGTCTCGAGGTGACGCTCGCGCGATGAGCAGTCGACTGGTACGGGTTCGTTGCTCAGTCTCGACGCTTATTCCACCCCGTTGGGCGTAGTTCACTACGTTCGAGCCTCGATACCAATAGATGAAGCTAAACAAAGGATTTCAACTATAATTCGTTCCTTCATTCATATAATGTATGTCATTTATCCCTTCGAAATAAAATCTAAAGCTATTTGACGCTAGGATATTGGATCTAGAAATAATAATATATACTTTTAATATCTTGAGTAGTGACAAGTTGCTAGACGGTTGATTACAAATATTGTTGGACCTTTCTCTAATTAAATTTTCCAAATGCCAGGAGTGAACAAGAGCCGATAAATTTTTCGTTTCTGTATAAACAGCAGATTAGTCGTCATTCCACAAGTTTATATACTAGAAAGATCTTTTGCACTATTTCAGACATTCTACTAACAGAGAGTAACGTCACAGGTCACTACCGCATCCAACTATTATTCTTATTCTTTATAGCACACAATAATACTACATTATATAAAAATACAGAAAATTTGTGCACAAAGGCGTGCTTAACCCAAACATTGAGTTTTCTAAACTATATGCCAGAAAAAATTTAAATAGCATCAAAATGTTTCAAGGCGAATGTGAATATAAAGAAAGACGATGGACTTTATAAGCCAAGGACATTATAGTTATACATATTAATATACGATCAAAAGAAATTGAATTTTAACACGATAGTACATTTCTTAAAATAAATATTGTAATAGAAGAAATACAAATCAGTACTGATCTCTAGGTTTTCAAAGTTACACACGCATCGCAATTTACAAAGAAAATACAGAGAAATAGCTGTGTTGTCCAATTTGTGCATTTTATATTTTGTTCTAATGTAGAAGTTTTCTAGTGCGCTTTGTTATCTATAGATTCTCCGGAGGGTTTCATACTGACCTCGGCGGGTCGGGCGCGTGTCTCGCAATACAAGTTAAGTTGATATCCGAGCCAGCTCGTACGAACAATTCTGGTCCCGAGAGGATTTCTGCTTTCGAAACTGCAACAAATAGACAATATTTAAAATAGGGTACGGTGATGTTGGTGACTAGGTACTCCTGCAGCCTTGTTAGATATACATCATTTACAGAATTATTAACTTATACACTCGGTATCGTTCTGTAAAAGTAGCCTATAAAACTATCTTCATATAAAAAAATACTGTCATAACTACACTACTTACAGTGATTAGAGTAGCCTCCGTGGCGCAGTGGGAAACCGCTTGCTTTGCAAACCGGAGGTCGCGGGTTCTAATCCTTCGGGGGCAACAACTTTGTGTAATTGTTCATTACTGGCTAGGCCAATGCAGGCCGATCACCTGATTGTCTGTAAAGTAAGATGATCCATGCGTCGGATGGGCATGTAAAAAGTCAGTCCTGCGCCTAACCCCTCCTCGGTCGTGTCAGTCTTCCGTCCCATCGGATTATGAGAGGTATAAAGGAAGAGAGAGTGCACGTGTCTACGTGGCTGATCTTGTGAAAGATTGGCCGCTATGGTCGTATCGGCCAGGAGGACCATTTATTATTACTTAGAGTGAGAGAAGGAAAACCAATATGATATCACATATATGTATATATAATTGTATGATTAAAGATGAGGGATATGGATGTGTCGTTTTCGTAACTGAAGGTAGGATAAGCAGGGGGAATAGCGCTCACTGTCACCTCTGTAACTTTGTCAAAATGGAAGACAGGAAAACGCCGCGGCGCTTGAAGTGCGGTGCTTGAGGACTTATAACAGGCAGCGACGCGTACGGGCAGTCAGCTCGCGGCATGTGACCGTAAAGTGTGTTTCTCCGTATACGGGCAGCGCTGATCTAATTTTCCATTTGGTCTATACTGTGTGGCTGCGACGCTCTTACTAGACGTAGATTAACTCTTCTGGGAGTAGCCTATCTTACACTAGACGGATGATTATGTATGGTTTAATGTTAATTTCCCGCTTAGCACTGTAATTTAAATGGATCTTACTAGATCTTTTTCCAAAAAACATGTGTAATGACACCCCTTAGCCTGAGCGTCATTACCCAAAGTCAGGGGCAATGTCGCTCAAACCTGTTTTTTTTAAACAGTTTCCCACTACTTATAAGTCATATAAATACGTTTGGTGTTAAAATGTTGATTGCTGAATTGGTAAAGTACATGTAATGTTTTAAAATTTTGAATTATAATCAATATTTTGAAAAATACAGCGTATTTTCCTAAGTGAACGCTATTCCTACCCTAATCATCGATGAAAATGAAAAAAAAAAAACTGAGCTAAAACATTAATAAAATATAAAAAGCCAGACATGTCTTACTTAATTTTGAGCCAGTAAAACTGATGTAGGTATCATGTGTGTTTAAAACTTTTGCGTCTAATTGTGTCAACACAATCAGCCACGCACGTTTTATAAATTAATGAATAATAATTTGTGCAAAGTTCTAACATGAAAAGCCGATTTTAGCATACACTTTTGACGTACTTATATTGACTTTGGATTCATTATTTACGACTTCACCTCCGAACCAATGTAATTGGTTTGGTATAAAGTTTGCTTTGTCATCATTAAATACGTAGGTTCATAGGCTCATAGTGAAAGATGAGTAAAAATATGTTACAGAATTATTGCAAATTGGTACTATCGGTACCTCGATAGATGATGTTACAGACTTCTATTGTGTATTTCCATTGAATATTTTACTTAAATTTTCCTATCATTAACACAATTTTATACAGTTTCTTCGGTTTCACTTCTACTGAAATACGTTATACGTTCTACTAAATACGTACCTATCATTTAATGTATAAAGCAAAAGCATGTTCCTGATTTAGCTTTATACAATAAATGGCCTCATGACTATTTTAATTATACATAACAGTAATGTCTTTCTGATGGGCCACAGGGGTCAATTTTTGACACGGTCAGCTAATTACTCAGTACATATTAGTATATATACAAGCTGCATTGTCTATTGAGAGAGATTTATAGATTAGAGTTAATCTCACAACCCAATAAAATGGAAGATTGGCACTAATCAATCGCGATATAGGTAATATAGGTGAAATCCAGAATAGGAACGGGCCATGTACAGGTATACCTGACAGGTTTGCCTGTACAGGTAAAGAAAAGCGTGAAAGGCCTGGAAACCTGCACAGTTGTGCAACATACACACTCCGGTTTACATGTTACAGTTTAACTGTAACAGGCAAACCTGTCAGGTATACCTGAACGTGTATGGCCAGCATAATAAGTTTTAAAATTACGCATAACTGGAAGCTCAATTGCTCAAGCGCTTCAATGATTCAAACAAACTTCTTACCAACAACAGTGAGTCTGAAAGACAGGCTGATTTTCGGCTCAGTGGACACTTGGCATTCGTATGCGCCGGAGTCGCGGGGCTGTGCGGGCGCGACTCGCAGCGTCCATTCATCGGATCCGTCGGTGTGAAGAGCTGCGAACCGCGCATCGCTGCTGTATGTGTGAACCCCCACTGTAAGGATGTGTAGGTCTCGTTTGCGGATCCAGGATACCTGTAGGAGGAGTTAGTGGTTATTGGATACGTTTTCGTACAGTATTCGAAGATATTAATTGTATTTTTGTTACAACGAATGGAGTGGAATGCAAAAGTTTATTAAATAACCTATACTTCTTTCCCGAGAGGCACATCTAATTTTTGGGATTTGGTAATAGCATTCTAAATAGATAGTTGATTAGGTCAAATTTTAACCAGTGGGTCTAAAATGGACACATTATGCAGTTCACCTAAAAGCATTTCATGTTTTGAATTTCAAGCATGTACTTAAAAAATCTACTAGTTTTTGAAAAATGCTCACTCATTTTATGTGAATTATCCAGTCCTTGACTCCAAGATATTCCATCACTAGTAGTACCTCGTAGGTACGATCCGGAGATATCGCACAAGTTTCAGAGGTTAGAAAGAGAAAACAACATTATTATCTCTTTCGTATCCATCCCGCCTCAGCCGAGCGACTGCCACCTCATTCTTGTCCGTGCGATCACGGCGTTCGCACGAGTTCAAATACAAGGGATCTTTGAAATCATGAAAAATCGAAAATAAAGAAGACATAAAATTAAAAGTGGAACATTGTTCGTGTCGCTGTTAACGAAGACGTATACTCTCGAGCTAAAGTGTACCCTTTGAATTCATTGGGAATCACTACTGTTTAATCCGTAGAATTCTACGGATATTATTGTGCCTAAATATTATTCTGCCTGCCCGCTGCTGCTGTACCTGCGAAGATTTATACGCTCGAGCTGAGTTTGTGTACCCTTTGCATTCATTGGGTAGCACTAATTTTTATTATCCGTTGTATTCTTCGGATATTATTTGGCCTAATTATCACAATGTCCTAAATACGACATTTGCATTCATCGGAAATCATACAGCTTATCTGTTGTATTCTTCAGATATTGCATTTTTTTTCTTGGCCTAACTACCCGCATTATTTACTACTACAGGTGAGTTCGTCTATTTTTAGATAAAAGCGAATAAATATTCGCTGTTGTTGTACCTTCAATTATAATTGAAAGAAAAATTCTATATCTATGCATAGATACCTAATGGTAATCATCAGTCAAATGCAAGTTTCGCGTGGTATCGGAATTTGTGCTCGAAGGTGCGGAGGCAACAAATCACGGTTACAAATGTTGCCACAGAATAGTCCCTGATCAGTTTTGTTGGTGTGGTGGAAGGAATCTCTAACGAAGTTGATTCACTTAGTTTTATGAATCTTCATTACTCAATTTGTAATAGCTACTCTGAACCTGGAGTTTGGCACCATGCTGATCGATAGTTAGTAGGCTATTAGTCAGTAAAGCTTAATTGGCTTCATGAAAGGTGGACAAGCCTCTTAAATGTTAAAAAAAAAAAAATATATGATATGCCGGATAATATCCGTACTCTAAACGAAGGGGCCACTCTTGGCTTATTCTCACTATGCCGAAGCTGATACCTGTCAGTCGGTTATCATTCTACTGATCGATCAAACCTTGACAGATCCTTTTAAGATTGTAAAACAGATTTCTTTTTTTTTAGAACAAGCAGGTAGGCGATTTTGTAAAAAAAAAAAAAAAAAATTGCCCACATTTCATACTTATTGGAAATTTAAACGGGAAAGGCTCCGAAAAACTATTTTTCGATTCTAGCACCAGCGCGATGACCGACAAAGTCACACACTACACTGACAAAGTCAGTGGTCTGAAACCAGTGAAGTTTTTAATGTGCACTCTAACCGCCACTAGCGCGGCGTCGAGGACTGTAATCATCGCCTCCGCTTGACTGATTGCCGACCGTGTCCGCCACGAGTCCAAGCGTCGCAACAATTCAATGAACCTCTCAGTTTCATCATTAATTACCAGTATAATGTTTGATTCAAAAACTTCTAGTAAAGTAAGTTTTATGCTGGGTCCATACTTTTGCTTGATTTGGCGCGCAACAGATATTCTAAAATATATATATATATATACTATATATAATTATTAATTTCATTACGACTTATAACTATTAGCAGCCGAAAGACGTCCACTGCTGAACAAAGGCCTCCCCCTTATAAGGGAGGGGTTGCCATAATCCCCACGCTTGGCTTGGCTTGGCTTGGGGATTTGGGGAATGTTGTTATAACTATTAACTACAATTAGAATGTAATTGTACTATGTCGCTATAGCAAAATAGATACTAAGCTCCTGCTTATATGAATGATAACTGTGATATCATTATGACGTTGACACATAGTTTACGTTTACTTTAGTCGTTAATTTGATATCAAGATAAATATTTTCATCAGATTTTCACGGACGCATTTCTAACGAGTAGCGTGCTCATCTGTACTCAAACTCTAAAGTTGGAGCGTAGCAAGTGGTTCGTAAAAACTGGTGAGCATTGGTCTACATACAGTGTGCTAAAAGTAATGGTAATCCATTGTTATATTGATTTAGTCTCTGGAAAAAAAAAAAAAAAAAAAAAGTGACTCGTGTGTATACCTAATACCACTGCCTTTTGTTATTCACACAGAATAAGTAGAGTTTATTACCCTAGCTAATATTGGGATAGGCTAACATTTGGAATTGGGGTGCACATATTAACAAATTCATATTTGCATCATATATATATTCATTCTTTATTATATTATTGAGGCTGATATGATATAATAATAATAGGATAAATGCAGACACGGAACGAGAGATCGTGTGTAAAAAATAATTATTTATACATGATTAATATATATTTTTATGTATAATACAATTAAAACAATAATATTAAACCAAAAAATATTGTGAATATTCGACTTAATTAGGGGGGTACCCTCATATTAAAAAAAAAAAAAAAAACCTAATGCAAGGGTAAGAAACTAAAAATGTAATTTTTTCCAAGACTATTCTTTAGCGATACGGATCGAAATGAGGCATGTATTAAAATTTAATCTTTATGAAAGGGGAAAGATTTACCTAGCCATATTCATGATCCTCTAAGTGAGTTGGAGATGGAGATTATACAAAGAAAAGGCGAGCAAGCGCCATAACCACTACCAAAATTACTACAAAAGGCGGTTTTATTAAAAATTGACCTCAAAGAGGCCTTTATTTTATTTTCTATTTATGAATCTTATTGTAGCCTCGGTAAACCGCTTGCTTTGCAAACCGGAGGTCGCGGGTTGAAATCCCGTGGAGAGCAACCACTTTGTGTAGTTGTTCCTTGCTGGCTATGACAATGCAGGCAAGATGATTCATGCGTCACATGGGCATGTAAAAAGTCAGTCCTGCGCCAGACCTCACCCCAGTCGTGTCGATCTTCCGTCTTAACGAATTGTGAGAGTAAAGGAAGATAGAGTGCACTTGTTTCTACGCAAGCACTTGTGCACTATAATATCTCTCGTGTAGTAGGCTGATTTGATGAAAGATCGGCCGCTGTGGACCTATCAGCCAGGGGGACATTTATTTATTTATTTTATCATTTATGTACACACAATAACAATAAAAGATAGAAGGAATAAAGGCAAGATACTATTCTTAATACAAAGGCACAGCTTATTTCTGAAGAAAGTTATTCCAGCAGGCCTTACATTATTATTATTATAGAGATTATTATGAGTCACAATTGTAATATTTCCGCTTGTGTTCGGTTCCTATTACAAAAATATTGCAACCTTTTGTATATTGTCTGCAGTCTCAGGGTTTTTTCTTTTTATACTCTGCCGGGCAGAGTATGTTATTCCATGACACTAAATGTCATGGAAAAATCTTTCAATGCTGTGAATATTTTATAAACGCTAATAAACCTTTATTAACCTGTAGATAACGTGATTAGGAGTTATCCTATTATAGCTGTCTTAACCTTCACACTTTACATCTCTCGAGACAATTCAGTAATCCTTCGAATTAATATCTTCTTTCTTCCTCAAAATCCAACGCGTTCAAGTAGTGAATGTATTGGATTCACTACATCGACATGTTTCCCTAGCAGGATGTTTGTTAGTCTGGTACATTTTCGTAGACAACACATACAACAATCAGCTTTTGAAGTTATTCTCTCCTAATTCACCCATTACTGGTAACATAAGTCTAGTTTCAAACAAACAACATTGATTTGATGATGACAATTACGTTATTTCTTTAACAAGTTCTGGACTAGATTGTTTTTTGAATATTGTATGGTTATTTACAACCAGCTATTTCTTTGATATCCACAAATAAAATTGGCAATATTATTAGAAGCAAAAACGGTTATTTCAAGGAACCTGTAAATTGAAATCAATCTTTCCTCGCTATGTTCTACATTGCATAGGATCTAATTACTAGATTACTTAGTCACAATAACTTTAGTTACTTAAAAAACATTACATAAAGTTACTGATTTTATTAGTTTAGAAAATATTATTCAAACCAAAAAAATTACATATTTATACCTTTAATTCTCTGCCTAAAGAGTAAACAAAATATGCAAATAATTGTCATTAACTAAACTATTAGAATTTACCAAATGTGTTGTAAGGTTTACACAGACTAAAAACCTTAGGTACGGAATTTGTAGATGTTAACCCATTTTAAATCTGCATCAATTCATTCAAAGACCTATTGATTTCCCACTTGTCTGGTAACAACATTAACTTTTCAGTTTTATTCTCCATGACATGGCTCACATCTTGACACCCTGTCCGCTGCCCGATGTGTGGTGGGTTCGATTCCCACCTTGTCTGGGTGTAGTTTGTCTGTTTGGGTTGATATATTTTGCAGGAAGGAAAGGTATTTAAGGTATAAGCACCTATTGATATCGTTTGTCTGGTTGTCGTGGTGCAGGCTCTGCCTGATTTGGGGACGAATGCCCGCGTGTGGATTGTCCCAAATATGGTATATTATTTGCTATACAGCAAACAAAATAAATGGTATATTATTATAAGTATATGTCTTCTCAAGCCATGGGACGATGTATAAAAGAGATATTATTTAACAACACAATCGATACTTCTATCTTATTACTTACAATACGAGACGAGACTGGCTTCAGCAGCTGTCCAGAACGCCTTTATTATTAAAACTATTAGAAAATTGGTCGCAAGATAGTCTGCACGATTAGCAGGCTATACTATTTGGGATTACATGTTCAATAATGTTAATGTAAAATTTTAAATCATTGTATATTAAATAAGTTTAATTCATCAAATAATATGTATAAAAACATAATTACTTATATCAAATAAATTAATACGTACCTACGTGTTTATGTATTCTGCAAAAAATTGCAAAATATATTTGGCTTTATTATAACTAATAGTTTAGGCAACAAGTTAAGTTAACTTTGTTTTATTCTCGAATCTCTTTAATTGCAACATTGATTTTGTATCTCTAAACATCTACTACTAGTGATGGAATATCTTGGAGTCAAGGACTGGATAATTGAATGATCAAACGAACTTACCCTAAGTGAAGTTCGATCTTAATTATCCAGTCCTTGACGAGAAGATATAAGGTCCCTCCCTACCCATTAATGACCCTGTTAAATCAATGTTGCAGCTGTATTTCATTTTACTCTAAAGATAATGAGGTGGCAGTCGCTCGGCTGAGGCGGGATGGATACGAAAGAGATAATAATGTTGTTTTCTCTTTCTAACCTCTGAAACTTGTGCGATATCTCCGGATCGTACCTACGAGGTACTACTAGTGATGGAATATCTTCTCGTCAAGGACTGGATAATTAAGATCGAACTTCACTTAGGGTAAGTTCGTTTGATCATTCAATTGTACTCAATTCAATTATTAGCACTAATTAGCAGACTCATATTTGGTGATACTACTGCCATACGATGAAAATTTAAACCGTAAATTACTTATATTACGATTCACCGAAAGTGACCTTTTTAGACCTGTAGTAGGTATTTCCAATTTTGTAAGGAACCACGAAATATATTAAAAAACAAAATACCACACTATTATTGAGTTAGCTATTCTAGATATATATTATCCAAGTTCATCAAGGTTTCATCTACATGTATTAGCGTTATAATCGGACGGGCCCGTTGGTCTAGTGGTTAGTTACCCTGTCTGCTAACCAACAGGTCGTGGGTTCGATTCCCACCAAGTGTCTGGGTGTTTTATCTATATAAGTATGTACTTACAAAAAAAAAGTATATAAGTATTAGTATCAGTTGTCTGGTTTCCATAGTACAGAACTCTGCCTAGTTTGGGATCAGTTGACCGTGTGTGAATTGTCCCAGGATATTATTATTATTATTAATCCTGTCTCGTTCCTCTGGATAAACGAAGGGTTCGATGAACGAGATTATCAATATTTTAGTGTTTACGTCTTACGAGTATTAATTATTTATGTGTCGACACGACTATCGTGAGACTATCACAATTGAAATAATTATTAAAAGCCATTCGAGGAGAATCTCTCCGTGGACCCCATCTATTCTTCAAACTTGCCACCCAATGGCTGAGTGAAAACCTACAACGCACTCTACTCAGTCTTGAGCTTTGCTAATCCAACTTTATCTGGTTCATCATCATCATCGTCAGCCCACATCAGTCCACTGCTGGACATAGGCCCTCCCCCAAGGCACGCCACTGAGCCCGATCTTCGGCTCTCGTCATCTACTGTCTGCCAACCGCTCTGCGGATATCGTCGCTCCACCTTTATATGTTTGTCATTGTTAAATCATCGGACCATATAATATTAAATAAATGAATGTAGGTACTTTAACAAAGGATAACTGAAAATTCTTAAGCTTGAGAACACACGTGAGAGCGATGAGTTCATGTAATTCCATGTGTCCCTCACTCACCCACACCCCATCTCAATTCACGGCGGGTATGCCAAATTTAGATGCTTTCGTCCCTTTCACTTTGAATACGTACATCAAAAATATGCTACATAATTATGTCTATACAAAAAAGGCACAAAGGATTTCAAACTTTTCACTGTGCATTATGTGCAGATTTAAAAGGTGTTATCTGTAGTTATATACAGTAGGTATGTATTTTGTGTGCAAAATAGTTTTAATTTTGTTTTTTTTTTGTAAAAAAATTCGAATCTTCGAAAGATCACCGGGAGCTGTGGGGCTCGACTGGGCTATTTGGGATTCATACCCACAAAAACCCCCGCGGCTGTCGCATCGGCACGTGAGAGGGGACCCTGGTCTCTCCGGTGGGATCTGCACCAGGGGCCCTCAGTGCCTTGCCTTTGAGCCCGGGGCGCCGGGGGCGCATTGTAGCTCCCCGGGAACCTGACACGGTGCTCACGGGGACGGGGGTCGCAACCCCGTCGCCGTCCTCCTCGGAGTCGCCGCCGTACTCAATGGACGTTCTAAGGGCACACACACCGAACGTCCAGTGACTCCGAAGGTTATGTATCTACTTACCTACCACATATACTGCGATCCCCAAGGTTCCTGCCAGCCAAGCGTGGGGATTAGGGCAACCACTCTAAGGCGAAGGCCTTTGTTCTGCAGTGGACGAGTTTCAACTGCTGATGATGATGACTTAAAATTATCGTGTAATAGAAATGCCTCTCTGTGTATCTCTTAAAATCATTTTTCAAGTTACTTAAACTTATGTTGAGCAGATATAACCTATCTGCTCAACATAAGATTAGTAGCAATAAAGCTTTCAACTTATTTTAGTTAACTAGATTTAAAAAATAGTTCCTACATAAATAATTAAAACTTCATTGTAAAATACAAGTGGCTCTTAGATTTCGCGGTAGTTGGGGAGTTTGACTGGGCGCACTCCACACTAGTTACCTACCCCAATTTTGTGCCTGCGGCAACGGGCGACAGGGGAGGTCGTTTTAAACAATGTCGGTTGGCCCGAGCCTTCAATTAAATGCACTGCTGGCCAAGCACACAGAAGGGCGAGATGAGCCTGTGTAATCTAGCTTGTGGCGCAAAATTCTATCATGGATAAATATGTTGCATTTCTGTTTCGTAAATTGAAAAACAAACAGAGCTTATAATAATTATCTACTTATACGAACAAGTATAAATTATAAGGTCTTAACATTTTGGAAAGATATATAAATCGTAATAAGAATAATTAAACCCAAATTATCCAATATCAATCAAAACACTGCACGGCCTCAAGATACTGTAAGCTCTTACTGCGTAGATCGGACCAACAATAATAACTAAGAAGATCTGAGGGTACACCGGCATAATTGTGACATAAGGACGTTCAACATCTCAGTCCTCCCGTGACCATTGGTACTGCAAAGCATTCGAAACGTCGGGATAGTAAAATCAATAAATAAACCGCGATAAAATCCGTAAAAGTAGTTTAATTTCAATATTTATTTCAACTTTTTTTGATAAAGCCTTTATTTTTGATACCTATATTGGAAGAAAAAAAAGTGGCGACCTATATCCGTAAGTAAATATCAAGTATCATAACAAGTATCATAAGAAAAAATCCTTCTCTTGTCTTGGGGATCGCAGTATAGGTAGTATGTAATCCAATAGAAAGACGCTGCTTCCCGTGTTCTTGTTTTCTCTCCTTCTCTCCTCTTATGGAGACCCAACGGGAGGAGATGAGAGGGTGCTATTCTTACCCGGACACCCCACGGGTAACAACGGGTACTACACTTATTTATTTCTCTTCAAATAAATAAAATTTTACTGTCAATGCTTATAGAATTCAGAATAAATTATTATACAGCTGTAATAAACACGGATGAAGAAATGCTTTTTGGTAAATATTAGAGGGCGAGTGACACTAAACTTGGTTATAAAGTTGTGGGTATATACTCGTTAGATGTCCAGCCATAAAGTTTGCTTGGGAAAATTTGGCAGATTGCGAGCGTAATTTTATAGACAAGCAATTTTTCAACCAACTTCTACAAGAAGGTTTTTTATTTTAATGAGTTATACTCATAGAGTTTATATATTAAGAATAGAGTACGCGTTTGTCTATGGTCCCCTTAGACAAAGCATAGGCAGATTTTCCAGCAAGAGGCAGGTGAATTGAACTATTATAAAGTCACATTATAAGAGTTGATATGTAAGCTCAGAGTAATTAGAATGGAGCTAGTATCGCATCGATTCGCCGTACAAATTTTTCGTGGCACTTTTGCGGGGTGCGGGAGGCGAAGCAAACACACCCAGATACAATTTCACGCATACCCACACTATAACCAACTCGCAACACATTCAAAAAGATACGCACACAAATAAAGAATAACCTGACCATATGAACAAAATTTGGCAGAGGGGTTAGCGCATCATGCTATCTCTAGTGGTGCTGATCTAATTGTAAAAAGACAAACATTGTTTTAAAAAAAAAGTGTGAAAAAATGACAAGCCCGCTGAGTTTCTTGCCGGATCTTCTCAGTTGAGGCCGCGTTGTGATCCGGTGGTAGCTTTTAAAAAAATGACCGTTCAAAAGTGCTAGCGTTAAGCCTATTTGAAATAATTTTTTTGAATTGAATTGAATTGAAGTATCTCCTCTAAGTATGTAAGTGATAAGTAGTGATGGGTTTGATCTGTCAGAAGCGCAAATGTCGATAAACAGCTGACGGTATAGTACCTATTCTCGTGTACCTGATATTTATGTATTTCGATGTTCTTACTTGAATTAAGCATTCTATAGTACTTGTATTGATTCATATTCTAAGGCCGCTATAATTATACTGTTGGCCGCATATGGCCATAACAGCTTCATCGGGATAGAAAATAGGAGGTTCCATATTCAGTTTTATTTTATTTCTCCGACATTTATTGACGGATTCAAATTAAAATTATTTATTTCAAATAGGTTTTACGCACTTTTGAACGGTCAATTTTGTTTTAAAAGCTACCACCGGGTCACAACGCGGCCTCAACTGAGAAGATCCGGCAAGAAACTCAACGGGCTTGTCATTTTTTAATGACTTATTTTTAAACAGTGTTTTTTTCTGGTTACATATTACATGAGCGACAGTCCTGCCGTTCGAAAGACAAAACGAACGAAAAAAAATACGAGGGAGGTACATCAAACTAAAAGGCCAAAGAGATAGTAACTACTAGTTCTAGGTACCTACTACCTAGTCGGACCAAACAGCACGAGCACGAGTATGACTCGAGCAGCCAGCCATCACTCCCCTCAACCATTTTAGAGGGGGGTGACGCACCCCGGACTTTTACGTAACTTAAAGTTAAAATATTTCATAAAAAAATATTTATTTAGAAAAAATATTTTAGTATTGCTCTTTTTGTGGTAACAGCTCAGTGGGCGAGCGCTTGCCTTGGAAACAAGGTGCGCAGGTTCGATCCCCGGCTTTCACCTCTGATTTCTTCAATGAATCATGTGCGAATCGCCTTTGTGCGATTGTTACTAGCTTTCGGTGAAGGAAAACATCGTGAGGAAACCTGCATGTCTGAGAAAGCCTAACTAGCTCTCGAATGACGTGTGAAGTCCGCCAACCCGCACTTGGACAGCGTGGTGGACTATGCCCTAAGCCCCCTCATCTTGAGGAGAGGCCCGTGCCCAGCAGTGGGACATAAATAAGGGCTGGTATTCTATTCATTGCTCTTTTTAGATCTACTTTTATTGAATTATAATCATAATTTATCATTATAATTTGTATGCAAGTTCCCCATTTGTGTTCCGTGGGCTCACTTAAACAGAAACAAATTATACCTTTTTTCTTTTATCAAAAATGGCCATTATGCTTTGGCATCTCCTCTCACCGCCTTAATAATAACAACCTTCTAAGTAATTTATCATTTCACCAATTTTACCCTATTAATTAATTTTCATAATAGCAATAGAGGTGCTTCAATTAACCGCTTTGTTTGTGGTATTAAGCGTTTGTGGGTAGCTCCTTCCATTTTAGTTTCGTTAAGGACTGTAGGCTTGTCTTCATAAATTCAACTGAGTGATGATACTTTGCGGGGGCTGTGGTGGGTGTTAAGGGGACAGCGTCGGATCAGAATTTAATTAATTGAACACACCAGTGATCGTCAATTAGGTTGTCTTTATTTGTAACAATTTGCGGATACAAAGTAGTCTCATTGGCGCGATTATAGGGATATTTTGCAGTAATTATTATTTGTAAAGAAATGTTAGCTTATAATAAAAAGGGACTATTAAAATATTTTAATTTAATTTGTTTTATATCTTATAACACCAAAAAGTATGGTGACTGTAAAAAAATCGAAAGAAATTTCCTTATGAAACTTGCTTTAAAATCCCACGCGTCTTTATATGACTTTCAATTTCAATAAAATAAATTTGAAATCTACCATCTATCATGGGCTATCCTGATTATAGAAGAACTATTTTATAATTACAATAGCTGACCCGCGCAGCTCTGCCCGCACTTTTATTACATTCTGCTCCCCCTTTCTCCGTCATCCCTTGATTTATTTCTCTCCATCTTATGCTCCCTCCTCTCTCTTTTCCTCTCCCGCTTCGGTCCCTGTCACACTCCCTCTGACCCCCTTAGGAATTAAATGTCCACAACCAGACCGTTTTTTCACTTGCCCTTCGAAACACGGAGATTATGAGTTTAAATGCCCCTTAACGATCACCCATCTATTTATTGACCTCACCTGACGTTGCTTAACCTGTACGTTTTCAGAACAGTGATTACAGCCTGTCTATGAAAGTTTCCTTCTTTCAAGTATTTCCAGTAAGTTTAAATTGTTGACATATCGACAGCAGCGCCACCTACCGGGTCCAATTACATTTTCAAACCATCCAGGAACCCATTGGAAAGTAAATATATTTCATGTAAATCGGTCCAGGTCCAGCCACTTACGATTCTTTATAGCACTCGCAGACAAACATTCATATTTATATTTATTGATATTCGCGCGAGTTAAAAAGAATTTCATTAAGAAGAAAGAAGAATAGCTTTCATTACACGTCACGTCCGAATTCCTATATTTCTGGGCTATCCATCTTGATCCTCTTCTGGGACATATCAGCCCTTTTTTAACGGCCCATGTACATAAATTCAGTTTTATCCTACATTCCGAGAGAGAACACTCACGTTCACAGTTTTTATAGTACGCATTGAAGTACGTGACTAGGCCGTCGCCTTTCTTCAGACATTTTATAGATACACCTCAGATTTCTAGCATTTATTTTACTGTGTCTGATTGAGAGGATTTATTTTCTTTGTCCAAATGAAATGTCTCTTTATATCTGAACAAATCTTCTATCAATAATACTTCCGAAATATGAGAAAAACTAAAAAAAGGTTCATCATTCATTCATTAGCAGCCGAAGGACGTCCACTGCTGAACAAAGGCCTCCCCTTTAGAAGGGAGGGGTTGTCATAATCCCCACGCTTAGCAGGCGGCTTGGGGATTGCAGTATTAGTGGACGATAAATCCAAAGGGAAGACGCTACTGCCCGTCTTCCTGTTCTCGCTTAGTTGCCTTTTACGACACCCAACGAGAGGTGATGGGGGGGATGCAATTCTAACACCACGGGTGCCTCAAAAAAAGGCTATTTGGACCTTTTTTTAATACAAGTTGAAAATATGTAAAGGTATTTTTATCCAAGCGTTAAAATTTAACGTTACCTACTATTATTAAAACGAAAACTAAAATTTTCAAATGTCCGTTAGGTACACATCCGATGAATTCCTGTGGAGCTGTAATCACTTGTAAATTTCCGTAAGAGAGAACAAACCGTCTCATACACCTTGAAATAATATGTCTCTTGGGAAATTCGCAACTTGTTCTCGGAGTTACATTTACATTCCGATGTAACTTTTTGGGTTGTAAGAGTTTCATACAAATTAACATGCCATATAAAGGGAAATATAACATTAATCAAGATACGAGGTTTTTGTAAGCAATATGTGACTTTTACTACTTACTTTGTTATACTACTCGAATGACAACTACTTAATATAAATATTCGTATTTTTCTATATCCTCGGGGTGTTCGTAAATTTAGTAAGTAGGTATACGTACACCTAACCGTGGCCCGTGGGGAGTCCTAGTAATAATAGCACGCACATTAAGTTTTTTTAAAGCCTAAAGCTGGTTTCAGACTACGCTATAATATATAGCTATATAGTATATAGCTCATAGCACAACAATATCGCGCACCATACATTGTTATGGACACGTTCACACTGTACTGTACTATATATTATTGGCTTACTATACGCTATAAACTGGTGCGATGTGCTGAGTTCATGCTGTGCTATATCGCGCGGCCCCCTTTTCTTCCTCCCTCACCCCCGGCCATCCCGCAAGCGAAACGAGCGATATACTATATATGCTTGCGATAATATCGCGTAATGTGAACGCCATGCTAATACTATATAGCTAGCTTTAGGTCCTTCTTTGCTACACTATATAGCTATATATTATAGCGTAGTCCGAAACCAGCTTGAGTGTTTCCGATAGAAGAAGTCACTAAAAAGAACCATTCAAATCGAACGATACGAGTAAATTTTTAAAGAAATTTTAGAAAATCGCAGACGGGTCGACGATGGAACCTCCATTTGGAAGGAGGTTTAAAACAATAAAAACACAAGCTGGTATACAAAAAGAGTTCAAATTAAAATATCATCGCCCCTCGTTAATACTTTGTAAACAATTTAAAGCTCGTGGCTTTCTGACCTTTATCCGAACAGGTAAAAATTATACCACGGACGCAGTTATGTCGACGCTCTGAATTTCAAACACCCGCGGGGCGTACCCTGCGTAATCTGTTTATTAACGTTAAAAATCCGATGAATATCCGCCATTCCGCCCAATAACCGCCATTCCATAACAACAAACAGTCATAAACGAGGAGCGTCATTATTAACCGCGGGTATATCGTCACACAGTATTTTATTTTACAAAATAAAACAAAATCGCCTCTGCGGCTGGCTTTGTTCCAAAACTCACGGGCCTCGACCCAATTCTCATTGCTTTATTTGACGGCGTGGCTCATGCGACATTTCCTATTGCACTTACAGAGGCTTGTGCGGAAAATCAAATCCCACATACGAACCGTTAAGCCGCATTGCCAATACACGCCCGCGACGCTCTCGATAAAGAAGCCTAATAGAATTCCGCCGCGGTTTTATTACTTGTATGGTTTGTGGAGTTTCACTTATTGGCTCCGCGGGATATTCGCAGTTTGTTGTTACGTGGGAGATAAAAAGGGTCGTCAGCCTAGTGTGTTAAGTATATTATTGGCTGGTGTAGGATTGAGAGACTTTTTATGATGTTAGATCTATAATAGAAGTACGTAAGCAAAAATAGGTAACAATTTAATATAAGCGTCAGTTTTCCTGTCTGATTGTGCCTTCAAAGCTAGAGTGGAGAGGCTTAAGAGAGGAGGTTTGGTGGAAGGTAGGCTAGTGTGTTAGACCATCATAAATTGCATCGCCGCATTTCATTATAAGAAAAAAAAACAAATATCACCCAAATCCTAATATTATGTCTCAAACTGTCTATAGGTACTCTTGCAGATAGCAAAAGTCTTGCTAAGTAAGATATAAGACGCGTAATTATAAATTAACAAGTCCTAAAAGTGTATCATCATTAATTAGTGAACGGTTATAGCCGTCCACTATATGACTTAAGCCTCTCCATTTGCACGCCACTGGCTTCGATGTTCAGCCTTCTTCATCCAGTTCTTGCCTGCCACTTTACGTGTGTCGTCATCGCTTCATCTAGCCTGAGAACGTCTCACGCCACGTTTGCTGAAATGCGGTCTCATAAAGTTCCATCGATTATCTATTGAATAAGAATCAAGTAGATAATCTACGAAGCTGTATTGTTTCACAAGTCATCGTATTGTCCAAAGCCCGTTTACGTTCCTAGTAGGTAAGGGGGCTTTAGACGTCTTTAGATAATACGTTGACTTGATAAACGGAAGTCACTGTATCTTGGTTGCTCTGAAAACGAGCGCGCAAAATATAGATAGCGCTTGCTGTCTTATGAGTACAACGGTACAAATTGATTGTCATACAAAAGAAAGACGTACTGTCTATCACATCAGTGTGCACAAGATCCCAATATTAAGTTATTATGAAATTTATGCGTTCAATAACATTATTATACCTTTGACATAGACACTGACCTCTATTAAGGCATACTAGTATAATAGAGTTCAGTGTAGTTCAGCGCCCATACAAGGGCCAAGTCCGTGGTATATGCATATGCCAGTGAGGCATCGAAATGCCTGCCCAATTTTTGAAGTGAAACTTCTTATGCGACTTCCAAAAATGTTATCAAATAACGCGTTAAACGTTAAATGATAGGTGATAGGCGTTAAGTGATAGGTGTTAAACGATAGGCGATAGGCGTAAATTTGTTAAGGTTATGAAATCGCTCATGTGACGCCGTCACTGAGTGAGTGGGTGAGTGGGTGAGTTGGGGGGGGGAGTTGGTGTGAGTTGGGGTGAGTTGGGGTGAGTTGGGGTGAGTTGGGTGAGTTGGGGAAGAAAGGTTCTCGAGTGGCGACCACGAACCGGAAGACGCAGCGTAGGTAGGCCTCCCACTAGGTGGACAGACGAGACGACATTGTGCGCGTCGCAGGTAACCGGTGGATGCAAATCGCCAATTGTCGTTCATTGTGGCGTTCCAAAGGGGAGACCTATATTCAGCAGTGGACGTCTTCCGGCTGGTGATGATGATGATGGGTGAGTTGGGGTGAGTTGGGGTGAGTTGGGGTGAGTTGGGGTGAGTTGGGGTGAGTTGGGGTGAGTTGGGGTGAGTTGGGGTGAGTTGAGTTGAGTCGAGTTGAGTTGAGTTGAGTCGAGTGTGTGTGTGTGTTTGTGTGTGTGTGTGTGTGTGCGAGTGAGTGATTGAGTTAGTGAGTGAGTGAGGGACCGACCGAACGACCGATCGACTGAGCGAGAATGAAGTTTCACTTCTTCCGCGCGGAGTGACTCCACGCACGCACATTTTTTTTTTATTCCATCTTTTCTTGCTGTCGCGGAGGAAACCTGTAAAAGATAACCGGTCACTGCAAGGGTGAAGGCTGGGTTATGGGATTTTTTACCCACTAAACCTTCCGGTGGCCTTAATCGATGCTGAGCAGAGAATCTGGGTTTTTCGTTTGAACCTGGCCAGAGCCTGTCCAGCTTCAGACGCTCCATAGAGTATGTTCCGGGGAAGTAGAAAAGCACACTTCCCCGGATCCATGCAGTGCCCACAACGACGCCTACACCACGTTGTCAAACTCAGGGAGACAAGGCAGGCGTTTGCAATACGCCCGCGTATAAACACCTGCATTAAACAACCGCTCGTCACCCGAGACATTCAATATTAAGGCCTTGTATTTTTACGTGCTTCAGTGCCCTTCACACCGAAACACAGCAATGTTTACACATTACTGCTCGGTGACAGATTATCTGATACTGTGGTGGCACCTTTTTTTTTGATTCGGGGGAAGTCTTCCAAAGATCCCCGGGAGCTGTGGGGCTCGACCGGGGTATATGGGATTCTTACCCACTAAAACCCCCGCGGTTGTCGCATCGGCACATGAGAGGGGGGACCCCAGGGCTCTCCGGTGGGATCTGCACCAGGGCCACCACTCAGTGCCTTGCCTTTGAGCCCGCCGCCGGGGGGCGCATTGTAGCTCCCCGGGAACCAGTCACGGTGCTCACGGGGACCGGGGTCGCAACCCCGCCGCCGTCCTCCTCGGAGTCGCCGCCGTACTCAATGGACGTTCAAAGGGCCCACACCCCGAACGTCCAGCGACTCCGAAGGACAGCGGTGGCACCTACCCGAACAGTGCCGCGCATAATAATAATACCATATCAAATATATTCAGGTACTTTTTGACCGTAACCACCCTCATTCATTATTTGTTGCAAACCTTACGCATATTAGAGGCATAAATTTTATTAAATAGGTACACATTTCGCTTATTACATTGTTAAAAGAATGAGACCTCTGTTAAGCGTTTCCGGGCAATAAACTCATAATTGAAAAGTATTTCGGGTCTCCCGTAACCCTAATTTGCGTCATTACGAATTTGGGAAGGATTAAATGCGTTCATTCAATCTTTTTTATCTCTTTTTTATATCCATCTAGAGCACTCTTCTGTTTGTTTTATTTTATTTTCTGCAATAGAGTACACCGTACTCCTCGTTTTGTAGAATGTTAAAAGATTACAAACAGTTTGATTGAGAAATTTTGTTGTCACGATTGCACGCATTTCTGAACAGTGTCTTAAGAATGAAGTATACCTAGGGGTCGTCCATTAATCACGTGATGTTTTTTAAGAACTTTTTAACCCCTCCCCCCTCCTGGTGATATGTGGTGAGTTTTTAAACTAAACCCAAAATCACGTGTATTTTTTTGTATAAACTATATTGAAAATTTCGGAATATTATCTATAAATACAGGTACTTAACTGATTACATGTTGAAGGGGAAGTCGTTGTCGGCAACGGTGAGTCAACGCCACGTGCCGCTGTTTGGTTTAGAAATCGTGCATTCAACGAAAAATAAATACACGTGATGTCTCATTATACCCCTCCCCCCCCCCTCCTGGTGATATTTCGTGATTTTTCGGAACCCCTCCCCCCCTTTCGAGCCTCACGTGATTAATGGATTTAAAGCAAAAAAAAACCTGGTCGAGTGCGAATAAGACCCGCAAATAAAGGGTTCTGTATAATTTTTTTAATACATATAATTTTTAAGTATCAATAAAATTAGTATTTGTCTTTATAGTGGCCACTACAAATAGAAACTCTGTTAAGATTTCAACTCTCTACCAATTATGGTTCATGTGATACAGTCCACTGACAGACTGACGAACGGAGGGAGGGATGGACAGTGGAGATTTAGTAATAGTCTCGTTACGAAACCCTTAAAATGAGAAAGGTTTTCTCTAATCTGCTTTTAAGAGTACTTTGGTCTAAACATGAATAGTTTAAACCACATTAAGTATAACATTGCATGTTAAGAGCCTCTTCTAATGGTGTAATATTACTTTTTTACTTAACATAAGCTAGTGCTTGATTGTAAGGACAGGTCTGACTGACACAGACACCCGCCTGATGGAAAGCGGCGACGCAATCGGGGATGGTAAAGTACACTAGTTGATTAAAAGCCTATTTACTCTAGCTTTGAAGACACCCACATTAAAATTGGGCGCAAGAACTGATACAGGCAAACTGTGTCAGACCTATCCTTACATGTTCGCTCCTTGGTTTTTTTTCAGTGCCCCTGCGTGTGTCAAGCTACAGTGACCTTCACACTATAAATACACAAGCAGTGTCAGAGCAGACTTACTGCCGAACCTACAGACATCAATTATAGTTAATGATTATTAATCCATTTTTTGAAAACGGATTATTTCGACACTCGAAGCTAATTAATACTTAATACTCTGATAGTGAGTAGAGATATCAATAATCTCGTATTCAACAATCGAAAATAATCATAAACGGCTCCGACAGTCGAAATAAACAGTTAATAGAAAGTGACTTAATTACAATTAAAGTTAATTGGCGTTTGTGAGTGCGGTATCTAATGTCTCAGTTGACGAGGTCAGGCATATTGCTTACCATTAGGCAAACTCGTTTCGCTACATAAATGCATAAAAAAATGAACTCCAACAAAAAAGTTCAGAAGGCAGTTTCTCCATAAAAGAACGAAAATATCGTAGAAATACGGGCTACCGATTTTAGATTCCATAAAGTTCCTTATATTTTTCATTTCGCCGGCTTCCAGGTGACTGTAACAATGTGTTCTTACCTCTACAGCGCGTGATGCGCTTAACGTCGCGTGCTGTCGTCAAACGGCGACTTTGCCGTTTTTACTTTTTCTTTACGGTGATATTGGTGTTCTAAAGTTACGACTGCATCGCGGATAATATTCAACAAAATTGTTCTTTGGTGTAACGGTATAATTTAGTTTACATTATACTGAAGCAAGAAATTTATCAGTCCAAAGAAAATGTAGCCTAATTTATAATTTCTCTGACGAAGTCATTCGACGATCTCATTTGCCTAATCAGGAACAGAACGAGCAAAATGTTCATCACCAAACTTTTCACCAGTGGTAATAAGTCAGTACACAAACGTGCGTACCGACAAAACTAATTTTTGAAGGTTGATGCCCAATTTATTTAGTAGTGCAAATTATATTGCTTAGTACGATAACATTCATAAATAAGTACAAATACATTTTATTTTTATTACTTATGCATTTTGTATATTTGTGAAGAATATCACAAGTTCTAGAAAGTGATGACAGTATGAAAAGAGAAATTCGAATCTCGTTAAGATTAGGCCTAAAGGAGTAAATAATCGATTTACTGGCCGACTGACCCAAAAGGGATTTATGTGTTGTTCAGTATAGTTATATTAGTTAGTTCTACTTTGAAATGAAACTAATTTTACGGATTATATCGCGGTTTAGTTTACTCGCGCCATAGACAATAATGAATCACGCGCAGTTGTCAATCTGTCAAAACAACCTTTGGATGAATCGACCGTAAAAGTTTTGGAATTAGGATTAAACTTTGCTATTACGCCTAGAAGGATACCGTACGAAGAAATAGTTGTGAACGTAAAGGACTATCTGGTTAAAAATAATATAAAAAAGGAAGATGCAGAGGGTTTACGTCAAGATATCTCTTCCGTGTTACGACGAAGTTCCGTACCCAAATTAAATCTTCCAAAACAACAATTTATAGCTCTTAAGAACTTGCGTACCAGACCCGAAATCACTATTCTACGCGCTGACAAAGGAAACGCAACCGTGGTAATGGATACGTCAGATTACAATGCCAAAATGCAAGAGCTATTATCGGATCAAAGTACATATAAAAAGGTAAAATCAGACCCAACCAACAACACACATAAAGCAACTAGTGATGTAATAGGCATTGAATCTAGACGTCAAATCGTTGTTACCTTCTTGTCTGAAACCACCAAAACTTTATGGGTTGCCTAAAATACACAAACCGAATGTCCCGCTACGTCCAATTGTGAGCCAGATCGATTCACCAACATATAGACTGGCTCAACACGTAGCAAAAGTTCTTTCACCACTAAGAGGGCAAACAGAAGCTCATACTAGGGATTCTTACCATTTTGTTAGTGAGATTAAAGATCTATGTCTTACTGACAATGAAACAATGGTCAGTTTTGATGTCCAGTCGTTATTTACATGCTTACCAGTAGAAGACTGCATCTCAATTGTAACAAGAAAGCTAGCAGAGAAAAACATACAAGTAGGATATGCAGAACTATTAAGACACTGCCTTACATCTGGCTACCTATTGTGGAAAGAGGAGTTCTACAAGCAAGTAGATGGTGTGACGATGGGCTCACCTGTATCTCCCATTGTTGCCGATATATTTATGGAGGACTTTGAGGAGACGGCCCTTAATACTGTACCTGTTAAGCCACGATTCTATAAGCGGTACGTAGATGATACTTTCACAATATTACCATCAGATAAAGTAACTGCTTTCCTAGATCACCTTAACCTTAAAATCCAATTTACAATGGAGTTGGAATCAAATAACTCTCTAGCATTCTTAGGTGTCTTAGTAATCCGTAATCGCAATAACACCTTGAGTCATACTGTGTATAGGAAAAAGACCCATACAGATAGATATCTAAACGGTGAATCTCATCATCCCCCAACACAGTTAGCTACTGTTGGAAAATCTTTGTTTCAGAGAGCACACGGGATCTGTGACGAGGAACATCTTGGTGCCGAGCTTCAACATGTCAAGCAGGTCCTGCATGATAACAAGCACCGAGTTCCGCGCCGCCGTCACTGTGAACGTGTCAAGCCATCCACAGTCGAACGTATGCCTGCTGTATTGCCATATGTTAGAGGGGTTACAGACAAGATTGGCTATATCTTAAAGCGAGCTTCAATTATAACATTTTTCAAGCCACCAAAGAAGATTAGTCAGTTTTTACCATCAGTCAAGTGCCATATACCTCTACAAGATGCAGGAGTATACAAAATGGATTGTGACTGTGGGTTCTCATACATCGGGCAAACAAAAAGAACGGTAAAAACCCGTGTAAAAGAACATATAGCTGACGTTAAGCATCGACGCTATACGAAGTCTGGAGTCTGTGAATATGTTCAGGATCGCACCCGCCATTATATTAGATTTGACAAACCACAAATCCTCGCAAAAGAACAGCGCTACCTACCAAGGATGATTCGTGAGGCTATTGAAATCAAAAAGCATCCAAATTTCAATAGAGAAGATGGCTGGGTGCTACCACCAGCTTGGGATCCCGTGATAAACATAGTCAAATCCAAAGACACGCATTCCACTGCAAGACCTCAAGATACTGTAAGCTCTTTCTGCGTAGATCGGACTAACAATAATAATTAGAAGACCTGAGGGTACCCTAAGACAACTATGACATATGGACAGCTACCACCTCAGTCCGCCCGTGACCATGAATGCTGTAAAGTATTTGAAACGTCGGGAAATTAAAATCAAAAATAAACCGCGATATAATCCATAAAATTAGTTTCATTTCAATGTGTAATATTCACGTAAATATCAGAAATCATTAGTTCTACTTTTATAATAAAATAACAATATGTAAGTAAGTAGATCTAAGAACCTGATTCAAACCTGGACACATTACTAAGTTATCGTTAAAATTCTATGCAAATACAATCCAACCACTTAGGCAAATTAATCACGTAACAGGAGCACTATGATATAGAAATTAATTAAAGAGCCCAGGGCCTGGTTTCGAAGTGTCTCGAATGTTTACACAGTTTATACCGGCACCTACAAACTATAAATCAAATTTATGGCCGTTAATAACAATATTGTATGACGCGGCATAGATCACTCGACTAGACTAATTAGTAAAGTTATTTATCGAATGACGATAGATAGGAATTTCTTTACAGCAGAGAACGCCATCTCAAAATTAAAGCAGGCAGAATTTTGAGGAGGGGCTAATAATAATTAATAAATTTACAAAAACACAAGTCTTCAAAAGGGGTAACCGCTGCATAAAAATATCATCATCATCATTGGCCACAGCATCTTTACAGATGTTTGTTGCAGCGCCTGTCTACGTTGTCTGGAGACATCTGCGTGTATGACTAAACAAACCAATTGCTGCACGACAAATCTTTCCACACTTATCACACACAAATACAGAAGTTGGAGGTGGCGCGGTAGATCCGAACTTTCTTTTGCTTAATCATCTCCAGCCAAGCCGCATCGTGCTTAGAAATTCCACTCTTGATTAGTCTCCGCCATTCCGATCTTGATGATACGCATGCCTGACAATTGTCCGGGTCTAATCCAAAGTCACGCATGTCACGCTTACAAGAATCCTTATAGCGAAGGCGAGGTCGGCCAACAGGTCTTTTGTCGTGGGCAATCTGACTCAGCATAATCTGACGAGGCAATCTCTGTCTATCCATTCGTTGTACGTGACCAAGCCATTGAAGTCTCTTATGTTTAAGCATGGCTGTTACGCTAGATGTTTGTGTTAACTGTAATACCCTTTCATTGCTCATTTTGTCTCTCTAAGTAACTCCGAGGATTTTCCGTAAGCATCTCATATGGAACGCATTAAGTTTACGTTCTTCTTTACAGTATGTCCTCCAGGTCTCGGAGGAATATCAAAGTATACTAAGCACGCAAGTCTGATAAACACTTAAAAATATAGGTACACATTATTTCACGTCAAAAATAAAATCTAGAGGTGTAATGGTGGAGACAGCGCACGCTTTGAAAACCGTCCAGCCTGCGGCATCGTAAAACCGAAGCCTTGTATTATTTCTTTTACCGCCTTCTAAAGAAAATGTGCTAGCTTTTTAGTATTATTTCATTTTACTTACTCTTAGCTGTCTTAGGAGGTAACCCAAGTTCATTACTTCGCACGCACCTAAGCACTTTCGTATTTAAGCCTGAAATCTAGGTATTGATATGTTCCCTGTCTGACAAATTCAAAGTAAAAAGGGTCGAATTCTCTCCGAATGAGGACTCGAGAGTGATTTATGAGCCAGATAAAGCCGGGGAGATGATACGGTAGATACTGATACCAAGTTGGAGTGTGAAGTATTTTCTCCAACATAATTTATCGAGTGTACATGCCTAAAGCGAGAATATGTACTTATCAGAAGCATTTAAAACTGTTTATTTACAAGAATAAAAATGATGCTTGTGATTGTGATGAGGATTAAATAATAGAGCGGACGAAGACAAGTTCAATTTAAGTATTAAATGTTTTCTCAAAAACTATTGAACCTATTTTGATATTTATTGTATGGAAAGTTTCCAGTAATAGAAGTGGTTAAAAAGTTCTATGGAAGCATATCAGCAGCAGCAGTGTTGACCATGCGATTTGTTTTTTGAAGTAAAAACTGCTTTAGCGGCGTTGTGCACTTTTTTTATAATAATGGACAAAAAATGTTTAACTCACTTCAGGACACGTGAACTGATCGAAAATTTGTAAGACCTGATCGAAAACTCGTAACACTTTTTTGTTATGGACAAAAAATTTTTAACTCGCGTCGTTCGTTTTAAAAATTGTGATATTTGTGTACAATAAATGCATATTTTATTTTATCACATAAATGATAGTAATACTTTTGTACTGATAATTCAAGCAAATCGTGCAAAATTATTCCCTAACCATTCCAAAATATCAAAAATGCACAACGTTAATATTCAAGTTTTCACTTCTGCTGGCACTCCCGGAGTGCAACCTTTTTTCTTTCTTACATAGTAATGTTTGACGTATATAGTATGCACCTGCCTTAGTTATCATCTGATTTGGTCTGAGTAGATATCTGATCCCACATTTATCTATAGATTTCATTTTCACATACGTCCGATATCGGACCAGATAGTGTGAAAACGTTTCCTAACAATTTTTCCTTCAAATATTTCCAAAAATAAAATATGTATGGTTATCGGTATTGTAGCATTCACGTAAATTCTTTTTTTATCTTGAAGTATTATTTCCAAAGTATATTACAGTAGGACTATAAATCCACTAAGGGATACGAATATAGCGAACAAAGGGATCTCCCGGATTTTCCATCAAAAGGGTGACAAGGGATAAAATGTATTTCCGTGGAAGAAGGTTGGTTTATCTTTTTCTACCCGTTGATTGAGTTTTTTTGGCTACCTTTGAATGATGTCCGTTGACAGTCCATCTATACTTATAATAAAACTGTAACAGGTCCAATTCTGTACATTGAAGATATTTTGACAATTATGTTTGGAGGGCATTCTATAACCGATACTAAAGCAAAAATGTAATTTTTTTCATTTTTGTCTGTCTGTCTGTCTGTCTGTATCTCGGCTGAGCATCACGCCGAAACTACTGGATGGATTGAAACGAAACTTGGCATGATTTGAGTTCATACTCCGAGGTAGGACATAGGATACTTTTTATCCCGACATTCAGCACAGTTCCCTTGGGAGAGGGGACTAAAGTCAAAATGTGTACTTGGTTATACGCTTGCTCCGATTTTAACCATTTTTCATTATAATTATAATAAATATTTGTAAGGGAACACTCATAGACAGTTGTTAACAATGTTTGGAAATCGATCAGGTTAAGCAACGTTAGGTAAGGTCAATAAATAGATGGGTGAACGTTTAACGCCATTTGAACTAAACAACTCCGTGCTTCGGAGGGCAAGTATAAAGTGGGTCCAAGTTTTTAACCGACTTTAAAAAAGGAGGTTTTGTATTCTATGCGAATGAAACTTTCAATAATATTTGAAAGTTTAGTTAACGTAATCACAGCGCGGGCGGAGCTGCGTGGGTCAGCTAGTTATTGATAAAAAGGTAATCACATTACTATGTCCTGATTGCACGATTCTCTTTATTATGATCTACATATTACACTACCTATATAATTAAGCTAATCAGGGTGAGGAAGAGGGAATGTTTTTAGAAAATTGGAACAGCTCGACTGGTTAAGTACGTCTAACATACTAAAACCTATCTTCAAGCGGCGTTATGCAAAAAAAAAACATAGTCAGGAAAAATGGGTAAGTATGTTTTGTATGTCGTACGATAAGTGGCCAACCACAAAGACTAGGTTATTATTAACTACTTACTAAAACTTATACAATGACAGAGTAACAGATAACGCGCAGCATAGATCAGTGGGCCCAGAGGTCTAGTGGCATGAATGTTTGCGAAGAGTTTCGTATATGACGTATCACGTAGGTGAGCTCAGAAAGGATATTTGAAAATAATCCCCTAAGGCCAAATGAGAAATCCCATGTGCCACACATCCACAAAAGAAATACAAAAGGTATAAATTGTCAAAGAAATCAAACCAAATACGCGCAGACTGTAAATCAAAGACTACCTCCACAGGCTGTCTCAATTTTCAGGCATTCCGAAGCAATACGAAGGGAATTCGCAAACGTCTCCTGGGATCAAATCTTCCTATCGTCTCAATATTCCGAGCATATGAATCCGTGAATATGAATTCACGCACCGCGACTTCATTTTTTATTTAACGCCCAGCGAAACCGACGTTATGCCTAAAGACCTGGGGATTTTATCTCGCCCCGTCTATTTTATTCAGTGACCTAAATGCCAACATTCCGTGCAATTCACTTTTAGTCCGGACGGTCATAAAATGCAATCTTAAAACATGAACAGTTGAGCATCACAGTAGAGCTTGCGATTCTTTTAGAATAGACCCACAAGTTTGTCGTGTGTTTTAGCAAACTATTCATATACAGATTGTTTAATTGTCACAAAAGAGGCGTATTCGATAAAAAATTAAATATTCTAAAGCAATAAAACAAATTTTTTTAGACCCAGAATCTAATAAATAAAACTATTCCAAGTTTCAAATCGATAGCGTCAGTGGTTCCTGGAATATAGGTGTGACAGACAGACAGACAGACGAAGTCAGACCATAAGGGTTCATCATCATCATCATTATCAGCCTACATCAGTCCAATGCTGGACATAGGCCTCCCCCAATACACGCCATTGAGCCCGGTCTTCGGCTTTCCTCATCCAGTCACTGCCAACTGCTTTGCGTAAATCGTCACTCCACCGGGTCACAGGGCGTCCTACGCTACGTTTTCCAGTTCGTGGCCTCCACTCCAGAACCAGTCTTCCCCACCGATCATCGGTTCTGCGGCAAATATGACCAGCCCACTGCCACTTCAGTTTGCAAATCCGTTGAGCTATGTCAGTAACTTTTGTTCTCTGGCGAATTACTTCGTTTCTTAATCGATCCCTAAGAGAAACGCCGAGCATAGCTCTCTCCATAGCTCGCTGAGCGACCTTAAATTGGTGGACTAGTCGTACCGTAAGTGGCCACGTCTCAGCACCGTACGTCATTACGGGTAGGACGCACTGATTAAAGACCTTAGTCTTCAGACATTGCGGTATCGGTGACGAGAAGACTGGCTGACGAAGTTTTCCGAATGCTGACCAGCCCAGCTTAGGGTTCCTTTGTACCTTTTAGGTTTCGAACCCTAAAAATGGTGAGTATAGGTACTAATTTTACGCACATAGTTTCTATATCTGTTTCAGTTTTTTTTTAAATATATAGTTCATAGTTCACTATAGTTCACGAGTTTCATCTGACACTTAACTTTTCCACCCTGTATAGGAACAAAAAAGTTTTCTTACAATATTTCCTTATGGGAAATGGCTCGGTTTTATGAAGGGAGTAGAATCGGTCAGTGGACCTTTTCTCTCAGGATTGATAGCATCTTTAGATAAGTAAGATATTAAGTTGGTGAATGTGAAGGGAAAATTTCTTGTAACATGTAGCTGCTGAGATGGCTGAAATTGCGGGCGGTATGCGTTAATGAAAACCAGCTTATACATATAAAAAAAAACCTTTGATTTACTCAGTTATATTTTTTTAAGAATATTCTATAATGGATTGGTTTTCAGGATCTAGAAAACAGTCAATGTAAAATACACTGCCGAGGTACTAAATTCTTCCAAATTTTCAGTTTCGAGTTTCATTTGCAAACACAGTTTTTTTTTAAATTGCCTTTTTAAATCGCCTTTGTAAGTGGCAACAAGATGATTTACTACCGCACCTAAAAACGGCAATTATAGTTAATTATAATTAAGCCATTTTGTAGTGGGGAGTACGTAGACAAATATGGTCACCACGGGCTGTCTTGCTCGCGTAGCGCTGGCCGTATGTCACGCCATGCCGCCTTTAATGATATTATTCGCAGGGGGAATCAAGCCCCCTGCGAATAACCCACAAGCCCCCTGCGAATAACACAATGTACTGGAACCCACTTGTTCCAGTACGGCAAGGATGGCGTACTGGAACAAGTGGGTATTACACGAGATGATGGCAAGAGGCCTGATGGTTTACTTTAGTACCATGGCAACATGGAAAGCCGTTGGTGTGGGATGTAACATGTGTCGACAAACTTGCTGCGTCCGACACCCCGGCAACCTGCAGGGCGGCTGGAGGGGGCTGCGGCGACCGCTAGTGATGCCACGTGGCGCAAATATGCAGCTCTAGGTTCGAGCTATATGTTTGCGCCCGTTGCGGTGGAGACCATGGGGCCTTGGTCTCATGAGGCGCACGGTTTGGTGAAAGAAAGAAAGTAGATTGAGGGATGAGCATAGTATTCGAATCGTCTGGCAAATCTAGATTTAATCTTGGGTAGTTCTAATCTGAACACTCTTTTCTTTAATAAGGATTTATAACTTTCCGAGTTGAGAATACGTCTATGTGAGAAAGTACAAGCTTTGAGGATGAATAGTTGGCGGACTCGGAGAACTCCACTTTCTTTATATAAATCGTTCGTTGGGAATCTAATTGGCTTACAAAGCATGACCTTTAAGACCGCACGCTGGGCTCTTTCAAGAAGTATCATAAAAGTTTTTGCAGCAGCACCCCAAACTCCAATACAATAAGTAATTAAGGACTGACAGATAGCAAAATAAACAAGTTTGCGAGTAGAGATGTTGGCCGATTTGCGCAACAACTTCATGACTCCGATAACTTTCCGTATCCTTTTCGCTAAACTCGTGATGTGGGACTCGAAGTTCAAGCGCTCATCAAGTGTCAGACCTAAATACCTGATTTCCTTCGTTCGCGCTATTGAATCACAGTCACACCCAGACGAAATTCCCAAGTCACACGTGTGAATCCTAAGATCTAGAAAATTTATTTGTTGACTTATTGCAGTTTTATGGAAGCACACATATTTTGTTTTATTAGTGTTTAGCGTCAAGAGATTGTTTTGTAACCACTTTGATAGTAGGGCCATACCAATTTCTGCAGCTGTTCGAGCCGCACTCCAACTTTTCCCGTAGAACAAAATTGCAGTGTCATCAGCATAACACACTATATCAGCCGCTTCTAATTTTAGATAGTGGATGTCATTTATATATATAATGAACAACAGTGGGCCCAATATACTGCCCTGTGGTACACCAAAATTAATAAGGAGTGTGTTACTTTTAAAGCCCTCGACCTTCACTAGTTGCTGCCTATTTGTGAGGTAGCTGTAGAACCATCTCAAAGCTGTGCCACGGATTCCCATACCTTCCATTTTACGCAATAATATTGGAATTGACACTGTGTCGAAGGCCTTCGCAAGGTCGACAAACACTCCACAACAACAAAGACCGTGGTCGAGATTAGACGCTACAAGATTAACCAGATGTTGAGTGGCATCTTGCGTCGATTTGTGTTTCCTGAAACCGTACTGACTGTCAGCAAGTAAGTGGTGGTTTTCCAAGAAGGCTCTTAAGCGTCTATTAGTTATCTTCTCTAATAATTTGGAAAAGACACTAAGCAATGCAATGGGTCTGTAGTTACATGGCAAATCTTTCGGCCCATCTTTATAGATTGGAGATACAGCAGCGATCTTCCAAACCTCAGGGAAACAACCAGAACTCAAGCTGAGATTAAAAATGTGAGTTAAAGGTATCGAAATTTGATTCTTTATGTGTTTTAGTAGAATGTTAGTAAAACCATCAAAACCTGGAGCACTGTTGTTGCTTAGTTGGGATATAAGATCATTTACTTCAGTCGTGTCAGTTGGAGTGAGAAAGAACGAATTTAAAGGACCCCGGGAAGTGTTTACTTTTGACGCCAAACTGGTTTCCGTCTCTTTAGAATTTGTTAAAATTTTGTTCGCTAAATTTTGTCCAACCGTAGCAAAGTATGAATTACAACTAGTTAGAGACTCCTTAGGATCTACATTGTTGGAAAGAAGGTCAGCTGATGAACTGTTCTGGTGCTTGAAATGACAAATTTTTTTGATAGTTTTCCACAATTCCTTCATGTTCTTGTGATTCTTTTCCAGTTCAGAGTTTTCATATTCACTTTTTAGTTTACGTAGAAGACTGTTACAAAAGTTCCTGTACCTAGTGTAAGTAGAGGATAGTATAGTATTGTTTGGATATTTCCTGGTTTGCAAGTGCAGTAGGTCTCTGCGTCATATACATCGGAGCAGGCTAGGTGTAATCCAAGGTTCTATAATAGTTCTAGATCTGCTAATTTTTAGCTCTTGTGTGTGAGTCTGTATGGCTGATGACAGAGAGTCTACGAACAGCTGTGTGGCAACATTGAGATTTTCTTCATTTATTACTGCCGACCAGTTATTTTCCTTAAGATCATCAGACTTTATCGAAATTCGTTTTCAATTTGATCCTAGGTGGCATATTTTTGCAATTTACATGTGACAGCCCTAGACCAGCAATTTTATGATCGGTTATATCTGAGTCGCAAACGGCACTAACCGCATTAAGTTTCGATTTAAGAAAAATGTGATCTAAACAAGCTTGAAGTCTGGTGGGAACAGTAATAGCAGGTTGAAGACCATGCACCGCAGCAACACAGAGATACTCCGATGGATTGTGTTTCCTTCGGTCTGTTGATAGTAAATCTATATATCACCTGCTAAAACAATGTTCGAAGAACATTTGAAGGATTCAAGTATATTATCCAGAGAGTTTATAAAAACACTCGTATTTCTGAACGCTGGTGAACGGTATACCCCTAAAATTGTAATATCGTTTGGCCCCTGGATAAACAGGCAGCACGCTTCCTCAATGAGGGGTTCAGACACGGATGCATTCCAACAATTTTTGACATAGGCCACAACACCGCCATTCTGATTTAAGTTCCGCTGTGTATAAAACGAATTGTAGCCGTGAATATTCCCTATAGCTGTTGTAGCATCAAGCCAGCACTCTGTGAGGATTATGACGTCACAATTTATATTAAGGCGATGTAACGCCACGAGAAAGGAATCAAAATTTTTATGAATGCTTCTTATATTAAACGTGAGGATTTTGAAGTTGTATTTATGTGTTATGACACTATGACAGTCTTTTATCATCTGTATACTATGACATGTAATATCTAGAGTTTTATCAAGCTCAGTCAGAAAATCTAGGTTAGCCATGGATAATTAGTAAGATCATATGACAGGTAAAGCGTATCGGAAGAATTGGAAATTTAATTGGAAAAATAATTCTATATATAGTTAGCCGACGACCGTATTTACAAAACCTAGTAGTAGAAAAATATAAATACACAACAGATTCACAACAAATACTAAACAAGGCTCTAGTTATTTCCATTAATGTCTCAAACCCTATGTATTCAGTTCGCAACAACACTATGTAAAATGGTTTTATCCGTATCATAATATAATAAAATGTTAATAACAGGTTAGTATTTCGAAAAATAATTTTGTATAATAAAATCCGATTTTTGTATAGATTGACCAGATGTGGTTGCAATAACAGTTTGTTTACAAGCTCGTTTACGTTTATATAATTAATAGTAGAAATATTTCCTATGATAATAACAATTTTTACAATTTTACCAATAAGTGATTCTTGTGAAAAGGCTAATTTTATGTGACAGAACAGGTTTTTGTCTAAAATTAAATAACATTTGTTTACTAACCTAAGACAGATCAAAACTTTATAACTATTATACCTATAAAATATTAAAACGCACAAGTTGGATTTTATTGGATTTAAGTTGTAATAGCAAGCAAAGTTGTCTAACATAATAGAATAAAAAATAGAATGGTTACAGTATTTAATATGACAGCCACACTCAGGAACGCTGTTCGCGATTCAGAGGACTGTTACAGTTATTGTTCATTGATGAAGAAGGCTCATGAGATAGTTTTTCCAAGATAGACTCCGAGGTGACACGTAATACTGAACTAGTTTCGGTTCTTCTCATGAAAATGGTACCATTTGATGTCCAGACATATTTAAATTTCTGTTGAGCGCCTGTTGAGCGAGCTTTACTAAACAGAATTCTGTTCGTTTTTGTGAGGTGTTCGTTGACGTAAATTCGGCGGGCAACCCCTGGCACTTCGATCATGTCCGTTGTTAGACCACGCCGAACTCTTGCGGCACGCAGTAGCTGGTCACGCGGCGCTCGACGTACTAGAGTGAGAACAACCGGGCGTGGTTTATCGATATTACCTGTAACGCGCGGCCCAATACGCCTTACGTCATCAATATCTCGTGGGTCCAATTCTACTCCTAATTTTATCGACAGATTCGATATAATGTGGTGGAGATTTTCAGCCTGGTGCTCGGTGATGCCAGTTATTTCAACATCCTTTAGGAATTGGCGCTGCTGTCTAGAATCCAGCTCTTGTCGTAGTTCGAAGACCTCTGCACGCAGAGATGTGACTTCAGACTTATAGCGGTCCAGTTCTCGTAGCTCCTTCTTCATATCGCCGATTTCCTTCCGGAAGTGTTCTATATCTTCGGATGTTGAGGTGAGAGACGCAGTGAATACGCACATTTCGCGTTTCATGGTGTTAAAAGCTTCCTGTAGTTGAACCATAGACTGGGAGAAAGACTGCATAATATCTGGTGGAAAATTGGCCGCAGGGTTGTTCAGTTCGCGGGGAGGTTCCGATTTGCTACTTTCTTTCGAAGACGAAGAACCATCTGTTGACTCGTTGGTTCGTTTTCCCGTCCGCACTGGAGTGGAGTCAGTGAAACGATCTCTATTTTTGGCCTTGCAGGCTGGGCAGCGATAGTTGTTATTACCGCCGGTACGAGCAGATTTTAAATCTTCCCTGGACAAATTAAGGCAACCCAGATGATACTTAATAAGACACGATGAGCAGGTAATATTTGGAGAATCTTCTGAACATCGATCATTACGTATTGATTTATTGCAGGCTCTACAAAGCATTTTGGGTAAATATACGCCCTCTTGCGGACAATGTGGTTTTAGGTAAATAACCGAGATATTTTATGATGTGCAATTCGATTGGATTTAACTTTTATTTATTCAGAGAGATGGCGCCAATAAGTTTTCAAAGTGAAAACAAAATAATATTGCAATTTTACACAGTCTTTTAATTATTAACACTCAATTTCAGATTCAAACACACATATATGCAGAGTAATGCCAGATAATAGTATTCTGCCTATTTAGCACCTTCTTAGCCTGCCTTTTTAGCTTTAGTAACTTCTGAACACAAGCACTCGTAATAGGTTAGCCGGTACCCACAAAGTTTTGTTCTTGGTAGTGTCAATCCACACAATTGTTTATTTAGTTACACGGCCTTGATATTATGATGAAAAACACTTGCACACATATAAAGGAACGCTAATAGATTGTTACACATCAATACCAAGAGATATTAAGACTTAAAAACTTTTTTGTTAATTAAAATTTGCGGATCTAATTCAAGTGAATGGATTGCGTTGAGACGCCCTCTAGCGAAAAAAAAATAAAAAATAAAACCAACATCAAAGTAAATTATCTATAAAAAGCATAAAATAACGAAAATATATTGAAGTCGGTGCTAGCACATCATGTTAACTAAGACTAGCACGAGCTGACACCGACTTCAATATATTTTCGTTATTTAATGCTTTTTAGATAATTTACTTTGAAGTCGGTTTTGATTTTTTTTAATAGTTTATTTAAAACTTTTTAGTGACTTATTTTACCAAACTAAATAGGTATCGGCACATCACGCAATTCGGACGTCTACGTTACAGTAACTTACTGAAAACATAAGAGTCTATATCTCTTAAACTACTAGACCGATTTTGATGAAACTTTTACTGTACCCTAAGTTGAAAAATATTCTATCTCTTGCAAGAAGAATTTTCAAAATCGAACATGTAGTTTCTGAGAAATCCGCGGACAAACCTACATACATACACTCATAAAATTTGGTAAATTTGTTTAGAAGCCCACATAGACTAACATATTATTATATGAATATTACGCATTTTTATTAATATTACATACATACGCGCCGAATAGAGAACCTTCTTTTTGAAGCCGGTTAAAAATGACTTAATTAGTATTAAAGTTAATTGACGTTTGTGAGTCTGCACTCATAAAAGTCAATTAACTTTAATTAACGACCTACTGCCGCCAGTAGGAGTTGTGTTTTAAGGTCATTAATTAACGAAACTACTCGTGAAAAATCTTTTAAAAAAAAATTGAACCGACTTCAATATCACTGAAAATATTGATATTGATCGGTTCAATTTTTTTTTAAAGATTTTATTTTAATCTTTTTAGTGATATTTGCATATATAAAGATTGAACCATCGAAGATCGTAAAATGATCTAGGTAGGTTATGATCACATTATCGTCTACATAGTTTTACATAATTCATGTTTCTTCAGAAAAAAATATCCTGTCGTAATGAAATTTGCATGGAATCATCATAGTAGTTTACTCTCTCGAATAAAAAAAGAATCATCGAAATCGGTTCATAATTGTCAGAGCAATGTAATGGAGAACATCAGTTTTATGGTTTTTACCAGATAAATTCCTCCACATCGTTCATGGTCCTCCAGGAAGTTCTTATCCGGTTGTGATAAAATTCATAAGGATTCAATACAGTGGTTTCTTCTTTCGAATAAAAAAATAATCATTGAAATTGGTAAATATTTGCCAGAGTTATGTCCATTTTTGTCCTTAAAAAGCGACATAAAGTCATCTAAATAGGCTTTCCTGCAGCTTTCCTGCGCAGTCACCATTCTTGATTTGTCAGGAACTACTTATTACTAAGCAATTTTTTTTTATGGAATCAACGGATTGAAGAATAGATGGAAGAAAGATTTTTCAAATCGGTTCATAATTGCCAGTTATGCGCGAACATTCATAAATATATATATATATATATATATATTATATATACAGACGAATTGAGAACCTCCTCCTTTTTTAAGTTGGTTAAAAAGAGATAGGAGGAATTGCAGTACCACCCTCTCTTTTTTTTATACTACCAAGGTGGCAAGCAAGTGTGCGGCCCGCCTGATGGTAAGCAGTCACTAGCGCGTTGCCGACCCTTAACACATTAGATATTAAGTCTTTGTGTCCGGTGATTTCACCAGCTACAGTGTCCTTCATGCCGGAACACAGCAATGCTTACACGCTGCCGCTTGGCGGCAGAATATCTCTCTCCGTTGTGTGTCGGATGAGGCGACAAAGGGAAAAAGATGAGGAGCTTGATATCCAACAATTAGCAGCTGTTTGAAACCCAACTACACGTATACCTACTGCGATCCCCAAGACGCCTGCCAAGCCATTATGACAAAACCCTCCCTACGTTGGACGCCTATGTTCAGCCGTGGACATCTTCTAACTGGTGATGCAGATGATGATGATGAATGAAATAAGTCTTGACGGTTTTATGGTTCACTGAACAATTGAACACTTAAAATTTCCTTATTTCTTAAAAGCCTTATTAAATCGTAACCTAAACACTTTCTGCGGCCAACAGCGTCTATCATTGCCAAAAAAAAAAAAAAACACGAGTCCAAAACAGAGGGCCTAGATAAGATACAATCGCTTCATAGCGATTCTATTTCGTCTTTTGCCAATTTGCTTTTTTGGTGTCAATTCCCTATAATTTGTCACGAGATATTTCTATGTCTTATACTCATACAATTTTATACTTTCTATTCGCGTTACCGCTTATAGTATGTTACATTGTCTAGAGGGCCAGGAAATCAAGTCATTTTTTTTAATTTCAAATAGGCTTAATGCTAGCACTTTTGAATGTTGTGTCATTTTTTTTTAAAGCTACCACCGGATCAAAACGCGGCCTCAACTGAGAAGATCTTGCAACAAACTCAGCGGGCTTGTCATTTTTTCACTTTTTTTAAACATTGTTTTGTTACAAATGAATCGACATTAGCGATAGTGTGTCCTGCCGTTCGAAACATAAAGCAAGGGAAAGAAGAAAACAATAAATTACGACAAAAATTACAACAAACTAAAAGGCCAAAGGGATAGTAGTTGGAGCAGTCCCCCCAAGCAGCACCCGCGCACGAGTTGACTCGAGCAGCAGCCATCACTCCACTAAATAAAGCTTTAATGTCGGCATTAATACTGTAAAGAAAAGTTGCACAAATTCTAAAATGTTCATATAATCGCATTAAAATTACAACTAAGTATATTGCATAACATAAACCAGGTTTTACAACACACGAAATGTAATTAAAGGTTGAATGTTTCGTGTGATTGGAATAACGAATCCCCCCTTGGAGCCCGTTGGCTCAAATCGGAATCAAAAAAAAACGCGCAAAAAAATGTACGCTGGGGCCCGTTGGCTCGTATTTGCATCAACGGGCGTTAACGGAATATAAACTTTGATGTAAAAAATTTAAGTTAGTTATTGCATGGCAACTGTATTTCAAACAGTTCTTTAGTACATTATCTGTAGAATAGAAGCTTCATTCATTCGTTGAGTGAATTGTTTATGTCATAAATTCAGTCTGTAACGTGACGCTCGCGCGGGTCGGGCGTGTTGTTGTGATGGTGACGTGCGGTGATTTATGTTATTGTGTTGTGAATTTATGTGTATTTAATGGGTAAGTGTTAGTAAATAATTAGTTTATATCTATTTTTACAGCTGTTTAGATGTTAGGTACCGCGAATTCTATCATATAAACATCTTTTTTGATATCGGAAAAAAGGGTGTAACCTCTCGTGGTTTAGACTATGGCGTTGCGAATATATACGTATATTTCATATAAATTGGCTTTAAATCAATGTATATACATCATAAATACATCATAATTACATATTGAATCGATAATAACGACATTATATAGAAAAAAAGTAATAATAACCCATAAAAAAATCGTTACAAATTGTACTCCCGTGACGTCACCACTCCCGTGAATCACGCGAGGACATAAAATTGTTGATTTTTACAGATTTTTATTCGAAACTAGTATAATTAGGAGTTTTAGTGCATAGTTTAGTTCTTTCTTAGTGTGGGGGTTGATATTCCACCCTCAAAATCAAACCCAGAAAAAGAAAAATCGACCTTGACCAAAACCCATCTAAAAACCCATCTATTTTTGACTTTCCCTTTGAAAAACTATATTTATATCTCACAAAAACGTATATATGTGTCATCTATTGAATAGTTAATACATTTCTCATCAAAACTACATTTACAGAATGCAAATCGGTTGAGTGGTTAGGTTTTTATAACGCTCGTAATGACAAGTGGGCTCGCCCGGACCAAAAAAACCGAAAAATAAACATACATAGGCGGTGCAAAAATGTATGTGAGATTTAAGTTTATTAATTTATCTACTTATAGCGTAGCTTTGCAAACGTTGAACTGTTTGGGAACATTTGCACTACGTACTGAGTAATTTGTTATGTGGATAGGGTATCCTCGTGTAGTGTACTAATAAGTTATTCTGGCTTATTGGCCTGCTAATTAACCAATCTTTCAATCTATACAGATATAATTACTTGTCCTGACTTACTTACTGACTCATTCATTAACGCAAAGGCCAAACCGCTGGACATAGAAAGCTGAAATTTGGGCAGTAGAACCTACTTATGATGTAAGCATCCACTAAGAAAGGGTTTTTGAAAATTTCACTCCTAAAGGGGTTAAATGGGATGAAAAAGATATAGCGGGCATAGCCGCAAGGAATTGCTAGTTACGACATAAAAACCGCTTAAGTAACAGAGTGGTTTAAACTGCCCTCTGTCTAAATGACAACACTCAGGGCCGAAAAGGTCAGTGCATACTGCGTACAGTAGTACTAACCTCCGAGACGATCAGTTCAAATGCCACTAAAGTTCACCCATCTAAGGACTGACCTTTTTTTTAACGTGTGGAAATCCTCACGGACACCCGCGCCGCCACGGGGGGCAGCAGTGCGGGTTATGTCGGACTCTTACCGACTAAAACCCCACGGTGTCCTCAACCCGCTATGTCGATGGGCCCCGGGAACGTACTTGGTACTCGTCCGGGTCCCGTCAGCGGCCGCTCGCCTTCCGGCAAGCCCTTCCTCGTCCACGGGTGTAAAGCCCACAGACTTGTTTGTGGGTGTAGAAGGCCCGCAGACTCACAACCGGATGGCGTGCTCGGACACACCGGCACGCCACGGCAGCGTATTTCTATTGGATTACCGATCACCTACACTGCGATCCCCAAGATGTCTGCCAATCGTGGGGATTATCGCAACCCCTCCCTTCTAAGGGGGAAGCCTTTGTTCAGCAGTGGACGTCTTTTGGCTGATGATGAGAAGGGTATCTAAAAGACTGGAGACCTTTAACTGCTGGCAAAAATTAATAAGTATTAATTATTTATTAGGTAAACAAACAAATTAGATTCGACGTAGGCTTTAATTTAGACGTAGCCTGAAATTCATTTATTTTCAAGCTGTGCACTCTGTTTGTTTTAAGAACCGTAGCGAAGCGGAAAGCCGCTTGTTTCACAAATCAAAGGATCACCTTTCTTTAACAATATTTGAAATCTAGTTTTTCCATTTTACCCGCTTTCTTTGTTAAAACAAAGAAAGCGGGTAAAATGCCCTTTTTCTTCATTCACTTGTGTAGGATTTTTTTTAGAATTTTTTTATTATTAGAAACTGAAACATAGTTAAAAGAATTCTATACCTATTCAAATCAGAGTTTCCTAACTCTCTTTAATTGGTGTTTTTGAAGGACCGATGAGTTATATTTATGTAATGACATTTAGGGGCAAAGGTTACGAGTTTATATAAAAATAGGCACAATTCTATTATATCTTGGCACAAAGGACTTTCTCTAACATATTTTTATTACGTCAATATTTGCTTCATAAATAGTTCACCTTTAGTTTTCCTTTCGATAAAGATGCCCGATTATATTTGTGAAGAGGTATTGTCAATAATAAATCTGACGTTTCAGCATTTTGTGGGAAGCCTCAGTCAGTAATATTGTCTGAGATGAGATTTCGTGCCTTTGGATATGATAAAGCCAATAAACGGATATTTTTATTCGTATACGTTTTCTTATTCTGACGTTGTAAGTCGCTTGATGTTTGTATCAAAGATATTCCAGAATATTAGTTTTTATCCGAACATACATTCATCCGAACATAGATAGCTTTTATACGAATTACAAAAGCTATAAGCCTATAAATGTTAGTATAAATTTCCAAACAAGCATACATACATTTTACTTGCAAGAAATACTCATTATTATTGTTAATTTTAAGGGTCCCATACTTAAAAGGTATAGAAGGTGTCACACCGATATATTTCAAGAACTACTAATGATATTGATTTAAAATAGTTTTGAATATTTACATACATTTCACCACACATTAATGTGTATATAGGCCTATATATGTATAATGGATTTCCAACCAATGGATTTTCACAGGAATAGTCTAAGGGAGTGTCCTAATAAAAAGCGATCACGCGATCATAAACAAACGAACGAAATCTCAAACATATGGACGTCGAACGAGTCTCCTAACCGGCGGTCGCGCGAACTTGCGATGATCGCGTGATCGCGTTTAGTTAGGACATCTCTTAACGATATTTCAGTCTTTTAGACACTATTAAAAATTTGACAAGCAAACTTAGTTATGCGGTTTGGTCTTTTTGGAGATGTAGAATTAATTTTTAACACACATTTTTTTACGAGTACTCGTCGTAAGTAGTAAGCAACCGCGATTGCGGTGGGATTCCAGCCCACGGTAAGTGGTGGTGTAGTTAAGCGTAGTAACTTTGAAACAATACAAAGCAAGTACATTTAATGCAAAGACAATAAAAGGGAATGAAAATGTCTTGTTATAAATTAATAATAATATCAAAAAATATTAACCTAATTCTTAAAACTGTGAAGAGATACTATATTGGCATATCTGTGTTGGCCACAATCAGCTAGCGCTTTGGTCTGAGCGGTTTAGTGCTGTAGAGAGAGAAAGAGAGAGTAAGCACCGCCGCAGTCGCACACAAAGAAAATTCATGAAGTGATGACACATAGTAAGTACCTACTTAATCACATACATCTACATTTGTACCTACAAATGATTAACTTATTTTTTTTAAAATACAAAATCATTGAGATGGATCTCCTATGCCGCGTAGATACAGAATAATCTGACACTGCGGTTCTTGGACGATCTCTTACAGAACCTCATACTTAATATTTGAATATTACTCTCGCCAATATACCACATTCTTGTATAGTATTTACATATCCTTTGAAAAATTACTACAGTGCTGCCTCAGTATATTTACCATTATGGTTTGGCGATGCGACGGCGGTGTTAAAACGAGGATCCTCCGACCGAGCGAGGTGTGATGCTTGGTCAGGGCCTAAGCCCCCGACAGTTGTCGGGATGTAGTATAAATATTATTATATTATTATTATTTGTTAAAGCACAAGCAGCTTAAGGGGGTAACAACGGTAAAATTGCAAAAATAGCCTTAGTTTAAAGAGTTCGTTGGATCAATCCGCTATTGTATTGGCTATGAAAATTATATGTACTTATACCTCAGATCTTCAGCAAATAGTTTTATTGATTAGATATTGGATTAAATATAACGTTTTCAAGCAATATGTATTTAAAAAATGTACTACGTTGGATATGAATTGTGTTAGCGTTCAATATCCGTTCATCGGATAGACGTCAAACTTGGACTATAAAAAGCATAATAGCCTATTCTACAATTTGTATTGATTACATTTCTTAATTTCATTCATGTTTTACAAGAAATTATAGAAAAACCACGTACGCGATGCATTTCCCCTTGCAGCGCCCCCGCGGTCGCCTTCCATCAGTCTTTCGTGGACTGTTATGGAGGGTGGACGTGCTCGATTTTTTTTTGACAAGACGAATTTAATTTAAATGATTTTGAACATATTTTTAATTAAGATATGTTACATATGGTATAAATATAACATTATAAATCATTTCAAATGAAATCTATACTTCTATATTTAATTAAAGATATTTTTATAGTAATACCATATTTTTGGTTCGTCATAGAGTATGTGAAAGTATCGTTGCCGAGTATTATGCCTAACTATTAAAGCGTATCAGTCATATATGATCTTACTAATTGAAATCGTATTTAATACTGTGTAGGTCGACAAAATGACATACATTATGATATTCTTTACATTATGTTTTTTTTTGTCAAAACATGAACGGTGTTATTATTACTATCATGTTGATTTTTGCAACTTAGCAACGAGTCGAGTACCTGGGTGGTTGGCTCGGTGGTGAGCGACACTCTTACCTACGGACAGTTGCATTGGACAGTTGCTCGTCTTTTGAGACATCTGGATGGTTAAGTGGATGGTTAAGTTGGAAGGGTGTTATCTAGGTGGCGCCACTTTAATCTTAGATTTCTATCGGACCAAAAGGCTATAATTATAGTTTTGGATGACAGAGACAGGAAGAGACTTTTCTATGGGTGCGTGCTCGAATCCTATCAGGTAATACCTTGTTAGTTAACTAAGTTGCGTAACAATAAACTGATGGTGTTGTTGGCAGGCACGAGAAAAAATACCATCGCGTTAAAATGTTAGTTACTCTTAAACCAGATTGCTTATTAGAATCAATGTAAATTAAATATCTATTTAAATTTTACATTACCTATGCACCTACCACTATGACGCTCTGCATCATCCAAAGGTAGACTGGCAGAGAATGCCTAAGGCATTAAGTCCGCCTTATACATATTTAAGTGTGCTAAAGAATAAATAAAATAAAATGTCAAATGCTCCGCGTAGTTCAAACCCCGCGATGGGTACAGAACTCAAGATGAAGTTACGTTACGTACTCTCGCGGTCACGAACGGTCTATCACGTTTAGGACGACAATCGCTTGCACGTGCCGGCCCAAAATACATGCGGGCGGGGTAAGCGCCCGGAATGTAGTTCAAACTATTTTGATTGAAAACTGAAACACTAAAAAAGACTATTACTGAATTCGTGCGTTCAAACAAACAGTGCTACGGATTCCTTTGGCAGTCATGTATATTGAATAACAACACAGGTCTGTTAATTTTGTAGTTTGCTACCCTGGCTGCTGACCTTAAGGTCTTGGGGTCGATTCCCACACAGGACAAACATTCATGTGCATGAACATAATCTGTTGGTCTTGGGTCTGGGTCGTTTTTAACTGTACTTAATTATGGAAAAAGTTAAGTATCTTATCATAGTTTCAGTTTGATGGCCATTACGGAGTCGATCACGGAACTCATCTACATCATCATCAGAAGCTGAAACGTCCACTGTTGAAAAAAGGCCCTCTCTCCCTTAGAGGGGAGGGGTTGCCATAATCCCCACGCCTGGCAGGCGGTTGGGGATCGCAGATACGTGGTAGGTAATAAAAATAAAAAGACGCTGCTGCTCGTCTTCTTGTTTTACCTTAGTCGCCTTTTACGGACACCCAACGGGAGGAGATGGATGGGTGCTATTGTTCTTATCATGGAACAAATTGTCACAATAAAAATAATTTATTATTTCTGGGTCTGCACAACTTGGGTCGACGTTGGGTATCTGGTCTTGAGTGAGGTTGGAAACTAGCAAGCTTCCAAGATTCGGGTACTTGTGCCGCTCTTAAAGATAATATACACATTAGAATAGGAAACATTACAGTTATATGCTTCTTTAATAATACCGCTAGCACCTCATCAGGGCCACTGGCATGCATTGCAGCATCTTAAGTCACTCTCTTTGTAATACTCGAACATCGCAATCAATCATCAATTTGGTTTCAGTTCATTTTTCCAGGGATCAAAAAGCTTAACTATCAGATGGATGTTTATTAGTTAGAGAATTTGGAACTAATTCAGGAAATATGTTAAAAAGGTCGCTTTTTAAGAAACTTATCTACTTTTTAAGAAAAACATATATATTTTGAAGGCTCTGTTAAACGCTTTCGTTTTGACGTGCAGAACAGAAACCTTAGAACTTTGTGCATAGTTTCATTTCAAGTACGCTTACAGTAGTCAGGGCGGATCTTTGTGTGTCTGAAGTTGGCTGCAAGACGCTGCGCAGTAGCTAGTTTTATGTTTATGTATTCAGAACTCACAACTGTACTTGCGCAATGGTTCTCCAACCCTAACTTCAGACACACAAAAATCCACTGTGACTACTGTAAGTTATAAATAGTACGAATTTATATGGATTCCGAATGGCAGGCACAATGTATTAAGCAGGGTCGAAGTGCGTTCCGGTTGTAACCGGACCTAACTAATAGCCACCAACAATAGAATAGAAGTATGTATAAGTCTTACTAGTCCGGCATTGGCCATTCTATAATAGACGAACTGAACCTTTGATATGAAGTTTGGAATATGAAATACAATAATCCATATCCTGACGCAACACTTCAACTACGTTACCACTGTAAATTGTTGTTATCAGATTGTAATTAGGTGGCACGCCAAGGTATAAATCAAGATATTAAATAGTGGGTTACCGTTCTTAAACTGCATCAGTTTTGTTCTTTTCGTGACACTATGAAATGGCAAAAAGCTTTGAGTTAAAATCGGTTTTTATCATGCATTTAAATAATTCATCAGTCATTTATTTTACGTATACATAATCAACAAAACATTCAAAAGTGATATTATTAAGTATATTTGCAATAGATATAATTTTATTGAAATTTCATTCTATAACGGAATAGGCAAAATTAACAGAACTCCATTTGACACATCTGCATATTTTAGTCTATAATTTTTCAAATGTAATATTCATATTTGCTGGTAGCGCCCTCTACGATGACAACTCTCGGCCGGAGCGGCCAGATTCTCAAGGTCATTGGCGCATGTTACCCCCTTAAAGCTGATGCGTGCATATCACTGTTCACTTGTGTTTAATTTGTTTTAAGTGTTTATTATATTTTTAAATGCATTAACTGAGGGCGCACTGATTACTGTCTCGGGCAAACTGTTCCACATTGTCACTACACGATTGCCTAGGAAGTGGTGTCTAGGTTTGCTAGCGCTTAAGGAGCGTGACAGCTTTAGTGAATGTCCTCTCAATGTTACATTTCTGTTTCGTAGAAATATTTTATCAAGCTCTGGAACATTGTAGTGTCCTGTCAGGATTTCATACGTCTCTATTAGATCTCCACGTTGTCTCCGCGCTTCCAGTGATGTCAGTCAACCCTAATTCTTCTAATCTCTGCTCATATTCTTTATTTCGGAGAGTAGGTACCAGTTTTGTTGCTCGTCTTTGTACTTTTTCCAACAAAGAGATGTCCTTCTGAAAGTAGGGACTCCAGGTAATAGGTATATGCTCCAGGTTTGAGAAACTTCGCTTGCGCGATTTACGATTGGAGATGGCGCCATCTATATTCTTGTATGTGGTACTGCTGGCTTTTCATCGCTATATCATATACCACATGTAGCGTCATCTTGATATGTCGAACCGTCTCAATGGTTTAACGACTCGGTAATTCTTATGCACGGCTTGTACCTAATGGCACATAATATTAAGTCGCAATCATAGCGGTCCGTGTCCCCACACGTGTCACGATCCGCCGGTCCCTCACAATTCTAGCAACCATGAAAAAAAACAATAATTTCCGCAAACACATAAAATATTTTATTACCAAACCGGATGCTCTGTAAGAAAAATATTGTGTCACGCTGCCGGTGACAGAAACTTTTTCGCGGTACGTAAAAAATGGTCGTCATTTTTCATTAATATAAACGGCGTCCGTTATCTAAACATTTCCTAAAAGTTTTCTTCCGCACAAACGGGACAGGAGAGCGTTTTCAATAAAGTAGGTAATTACTTAGGTACACAACGTCAGTTTTACAAAAGCGACCCCACTTTATTCAGGACTATGAGACTAATTTTCAAAGTGTTTTCGTCGCTCGTTTCTCTTTGAGTTGGGGTAGTCAACTTTAAGTTTACGAGATTCGAAGGGTAAGTCATTAGAATGCATAATATTAGTAAACTCATTTTAAAATTAAACAGAGGTCAGTTAAAGACGAAACTTTTGATTAGATCACGACTGAGCAAAATATAGTGCGTGCCGGGAAGGTTAAGACGAAAAGCGCAAAAGTCGTTTCAGGTCAAGATCATTAATTTTAGTTAGGAACGGTTATCTGTTTTACGGAGAAACGGAGAATATTATTTTCTGTGAAACTGCGTGATTTTCCTTTGAAAGCGATTCTTTGAGATAACTTTGAGACGTTTTAATCAAGGACTATCCTAAATGGCCTCGAGTTGAAAAAAACAGGTATTAAACTACGTTTAATAAGAAGATATCGCTGTTATGACATACATATATAGTGTTAATTATTATTTCTGATTAAAACACTGAAGTACTTGGCACGTCTTTATTCCACCACGCGCACAGATAGAGTGACCAGAATACAATGAAATTCCGCTTTAAATACTAACAGACATTTCTCCCACCACATTGAATGTCATTACAACAACCAATTCATAACATTACAAATATTACCCTCCAGCTTGTTATTTTTAAAATAAATCTCAAACTATTTTGTATTGCATACCCACAACATGTTCACAATTTTGAAACTACTTGCCACCGAACTTTAAATCTGTGATGTTAAAAATAGAGTTTCACAATCACACTAACAATAGGATATTTTATTTTTAAGGTGGTAGATCCATTGTGCAAGGTACCATCTGGGTAGGTTACGCCTCACCTCTGCAGTGGCAGATATCCTGCAGCCAAGCAGCAATGTCTAAACATTCCTGTGTTCCTGTACCCGCGATCAGATTCCACGTGCTGTGCCCCGGAGGCTAACAAACTTTACATATCTATGTATTTTAAATATCTAAGCAATAAAAATACTCACAGCCCTATCACCAAGACTCTTTACACGGCAGTGCAAGTAGGCCGGTTGGCCCACTGCCGCTGTGTACTCGCGTTTAGTGCTGTTGTCGAAGTAGGGCTGCCCCACGCTCTCAGTAACAAGGGTCACGTTGTTGTAGTCCACCGTAGTGGTGGTGACCTCATCGCTGCTGTCACTGCCGCCACCCGCGGACATCCCTGTAAAGAAAGTTCATTTTATACTGAAGAAACGAGAAATTTTGTCTAAAGGGCGTTTGTCTAAACATCGGTTACAAATATAAAATTTCGGGCTTAGTTAAGTATCTATTTAACTTTATGCACATAAGTACAACGGCGGACTTAATACCTAAGGTATTTTCTACCAGTCTACCGTGGGTGATGCAGAAATAAATCATGGTAGGTGCAACCTATTTGAAAACAAGATAATTTTATACTAATACTAGATAGTAATAAATAATATACATAAACTACAAAAAAAATATGTAAATATATATATAACTATATAATAAATAATATACCAAAAACAGAGGCAATCAATCTGACAATGATTTAAAAATGTGTTCGCGAAGCTTAAATTTGAAAGAAATGCGATTTGTAGCCAACCTAATTTCCAGGGGAAGCGCATTCCACAGAATAACTGCTTGTATAAAAAAAGAAGAGTGCACAAAGTTAGAGCGCACAGATGGACACAATAGCATAAGATTATATGTAGAACGAAGATGTTTAGAATGATTTGAGCTGAGATATTGAAAGTGAGGAGTAAAATAATAAAATAATAAATAAAAATAAATAAAAATCTTTATTAGGAACAAAATTTACATACACATTTAAATTGTGTACGATAATGTCTGCATTAGTTAAAAAACTAAGATAAGCAGGTAGAGACGGAGAGTGAAGTAGCGAAAATAAAGTAGTTAATGCTCTCATAGTTCTACGCTGACGAATAGGTAACCATTTTAAAAGAAGTCTATGCTCAGATATGTGATCAAATTTTCGAAGGTTGAAAATGAATCGTATACAGTTGTTAAGTAAACGGTCCAACATATTTAAAAGATCAGAATTAAGGTCAAAATAGCACACATCACCATAATCAATTAATGGGAAGATTAAGGTTTGTACAAGCATTTTCTTCGCAGATGATGGTAGCAAGTTTTTAAACCGATAGTGAGCGGAGAATACCCGTGACTTTCTGACTAATACTAGAGATCTGTACATTCCAGCCAAGTGACGAATCAATGTGCAGATCAAGATCTTTAACACTAGGAGTAAATTGAATAACCACCCCATTGTATAAAATAGGAGGTAAGGATGAGAAGGCTACTTTGGAAATCATACGGGGGCTACCTATAACAACGGACTGACATTTATCAGGGTTAACTGCTAAACCAAACCTATCTGCCCAACTTTTAATGGAAGCTAGATCGCTATTTATAGAAAGAAAAAAAAGAAAGAAAAGAAAGATAAATTTATTTGACTGATATAGATAACAAAAAAATAACAAACAAAAACAAGAAATACAAGACAAAAACACATATCCATATCAGTCACAAAAGGACGCACTCAGCTCAAGCCGGAGGTCTTATGTGACCACCGACGCTGGTTTTCAGTGCGCCCTTATGTGAGTGACTACTACAACTATAATACCTTAACATTATGTAACCAATTAAAACTTAACTATAGCGTTAATGGAATGAGAAATGTTTTCCACACTGACTTGGGTATAAAGTTGTAAATCATCAGCGTAAAGATGATACGAGCACTGAAGTTCACGGGTGATAAGATCAATAATGATAGAAAATAGGAGAGGAGAAAGAATACCACCTTGAGGAACTCCAACGTCTAAGTGACACCAATCCGAAAATGACTCGTCAACACGAACTGATCCATGCCTCCAATGAAACCAACCGATATGAGAGAATAGACATAAGAAGATTATGATTGACAGTATTAAATGCGTTTGAAAAGTCAATTAAGACAAGAATTGTGACTTTCGAGTCTTCCATGCTATATCTTATATCGCCAGTCACCTTGAGAAGAGCAGAGACAGTGCTATGTCCAGGTCGGAACCCAGATTGAAGCGAACTTATAAGAGAGTTACTATGAATAAAAAGGGATAACTGTTTGTGTACACAGGCCTCGAGTACTTTAGATAAGAATGGAAGAATACAAATAGGTCGAAAATGGTTAAGAAGATAAGGATTAGCGACCAAGTATGACTGGAGAAGTGAGACCTCATCGTATAAGCTCTACTGCTTGTCACCTTAGTTATTTTGTCTACTTAGCCCAATATCTCTATCTACAGGAATTTTTACGTTACAACGCAGCAACGCTTTGCAATCACCAAAACGACACACTGCTGCTTTGCTGAAGAATAATTATCTGACACTGCATGGATGGTCTCTTGCGTGATCTACTACTTAGTAAAGAAAAAGACTCCAAAACGAGTTCCTTTACTCGGACCTGGGGATCTTTTGCAAATATAATCTCGGTGACATCACTAGAGATTAGTGAATCAGGCTTACCCTGGGAGATCTTGAAATTAAAGGAACCCAACATCAATCTTTTCATTACGATAGCCACATTAGTATTCATGTCGACAGGAAAAGAGAATAATTTTATTTATTAGAGAAACTTCGAAACCCATAAAGTCTCAAACGTGGGTAAAATATTTGGTATAACATATACATTTTATCAAAATATTTATATCAAGCAGAAACGACGCTTGAATATCAAAATTATATCTGTTTACCTGTAAAGGAAAATATTTATGATAAAAAAATGCTTTGAACAAAATTACTTACTAGCTATGCTGGCTTAACCGCAATTTGCTATTATATCTTGTAAAACCTTCCAAGAATTAAGCGAGGAATATCTTGAATAGACAATTTCTACTCAACAAAATTCAGCGTTGTTTTGATGCGGTTCTAAAAGATAGTTAATTTTCTCTCAAAGGTACCGTTGGGTGCAATTCGGCCGGCAGTTCATTTACATAAAATGAGGTTTTTGTAATAAAGGACTTGAAAAACACAGCTTACCAGACTAAGGTATCTTTGCGAGATAGCAAGTTGGAAATTTATTATTAAACTAGCAGTAGCCCGCGGCTTCGCCCGCGTTTACTTTGTTACTCAAACGTGCTTAGATTTATGGATCGAGGTTTTTTAAAATATTGTTTACACTAATGTAAATAAAAGACAACATTAGTGTCGTTCAAATCATAGTTTGATTTAAATGTGTAGCATTCGCGTTAGTTAAAACGTTCGTAATAAATTGTTACTTACCTCTCGTCCATGTATTTGTGGATTTCCATTAATCCTTTAGGCATTAATAATCTTTTTGATATCGTGCATTCCCAGTTTTCAAGGACAACAGTTACCGTTTCTGTATTTTGAAGCCAGCTTCATAAATAATAAGCTTATTGTCTTTTACTTACGCGAATATTAATTACACATTGAAATCAAACTACTTTTTGCGGATTTAATTGCGGTTTATTTTAGCTTGGACTATCCCGACGTTTCGAATGCTTTGCAGCACCCATAGTCACGGGAGAACTGAGATGTTGAACATCCTTATGTCACAATAATGCCGGTGTACCCTCAGGTCTTCTTTGTTATTATTGTTGGTCCGATCTTCGGACGATCGATTTCAATATTTTCACACTTTTATTAACTCTGATCTAATCAAGTATGTAGCCTGTATTTTTGTGCTATCATAGCTCCAATTTCTTAAATATTTACTTCTTTATTTAAAAATATACTGTACATATTTAGCAATTCCATTAAAAAACATATGTTGTTAAGTGGAAACCATTTGGTAACCCCATTGGTAGATGCCCTTAGCGGTTGATTTTCGAAAAATGCTGGAAATAAGTTTATTCAACAGTTTTGTTTAGTTCATTCACTGAGTTTCCTTACCATAGTTGCATTATAGCATTAAATGGAGATCTTTCTTCACGCAAACTTTAGGGATTCTCGTATGAAGTACATAAAATATGGCATGTGGCTGTAGGAATAAAATATTTTTTGGAATTCAATTGAACGCTTTTAGGGGTTAATTTAAAAAAAATGACATGGATTGCTTCAATATGACGAATGTATCCGCAGTGTAATCAGTGCAGCATGAATTTTTTTTTGCGTTTGATACTCAAAAACCGTGCTAAAACCCCGTTAAGGGTGATTTTCAAAACAAATGTGTTAGACGTGTTTCTCAATTTTTTTATGAGTACACTGACAAAGTTTCGTGTCTGAAAAAATATTTTCTTACATACATAGATTTTCAAATGAAACATTGCACACGACAACAAAAAAAAAGGAACCAACTTCAACAACACTAAAAAACATAAAATAATTTATGTGTTATTGAAGTTGATGTTGAAGTTCCTACTGTGTATATTTTTTTCAGGAACACTTTATCCGGTCCTAATGAAATTTGCATGAAATCATTACAGTAGTTTACTCCTTTGAATAAAAAAAGAATCATCGAAATCGGTTCATATTTGTTAGAGTAATGTAATGGAGAACATCAGTTTCATGTTTTTTTAATCGACTTCAAAGAAGGAGGAAGTTCTCAATTCGTTTGTATATATTTTTTTTTTACCAGATAAATTTCTCCACATCAATCATGGTTCTCCAGGAAGTTCTTATCCAACTGTGATAAAATTTATACATATTCATTACAGTGGTTCCTTCTTTCGCATAAAAAAGAATTATTGAAATTGGTAAATACTCGTATTTGCCAGAGTTTGACCACTTTCGTCCTTAAAATGCGATAAAAATATCATCTTTTAGCCATTCCTACAGTTTTTTCGCCATTTATATTTTTTCAGGAACTGCTTATTCCTAAGTAATTTTTTTTTATGGGACCCAATCTGTGGAGCGGCCTATCCGTACTAGAAAGATTTTTGAAATCGGTTCATAATTGCCAGAATCATGCGCGATCATACATAGAAAAAAAAAATATGTACAGACAAATTGAGAACCTCCTCCTTTTTTGAAGTCCGTTAAAAATGCTGAAAATTAGTTTGTTAAATTGTTGTATTGAGTTTACTTACCGAGTTTCGTGACTGTAGCTGTATTATAAATTAAATGGAAATCCTTCTGCATACAAACTTTGAAACCATTAATTGATCTTAGGGGTTTTATTTTTCGATGAATGCAGGAAACAGGTTTCTTAGATTCTTATGTGCAATACATAAAATAAGTCTTGTGACCGTAGGGTAAAACAAAAGGATTTGGACCCCAATTAATCCCTTTTGGGAATCAAATAAAAAAAAAGCACATGGATTTCTTTAATTTCATAAATGCATCCGCAGTGTCATCAGTGCAGCATGTTTTTTTTCCGAATTCATACTCAAAAACCGTGCTAAATCCCAGTCAAGGGTTGATTTTCAAATCAAATGTGTCAGACGTGCTTTCTCAACTTCTTTTGATGACTAAGTTTTGTGACCGTGTGGTGAAAAATATTTTTTTGCAAACTTTGATACCCTATTTGACCCAGTTAGGGGTTGATTTCCGAAAAATGCAGAAAATTTGTTTGTTGTTATGTTGAGTTTATTTAATGAGTTGTGTGACTGTAGCAACATTATAGCTAAAATGAAAATCCTTCTTCATGCAAACTTTGCAACCTCATAAAATGACCTTAGGGATTGTTTTTTGTAGAATGCCTGAAATAAGTTTCTTAGATTATTATGTGCAATGCATAAAATAAGTCCTGTGACTGTAGGACAAAAAAATATTTTTTGGCCCCAATTAGACCCTTTTAAGGGATACCCTGATTTTCAAAATAATTAAATTGCTTTAACTTGATAAATTTATTCACAAAGTTTCATCAATGCAGCATGATTTCCTTTCCGCGCTTGATACTCAAAAACCATGCTAAAACCCCTTCAAGGGTTAATTTAAAAAAATAATGTGATACACGTGTTTTTTATCAGTACACTGAAAGTTTCGTGTCCGTGTGCTATGAATATTTTTTTCCATGGTAATTTTGATACCCCAATCAACCCACGTAGGGGTTGATTTTTGAAAAATGGTGAAAATAAGTTTGTTAAATTGTTTTGTTGAGTCTATGTACCGATTTTCGTTACTCTAGCTGCATTATAACATTCAATGGAAATCGTTCTACTTACACGTAGAACCCCATTATAGTGACCTTAGGGGTTGTATTGGGGAAATAGGTTTCTTAGATTCTTGTGTGCAATACATAAATTAAGTCTTATGACTGCAGGTCGAAAAACATTTTTGGACCCCAATTGGACCACTTTTGATTTTCAAAAACTATTTACACATGGATTACTTTAGTTTGATTAATGTATCCGCAAAGTTTCATCAATGCAGCATAATATTTTTCTGTGGTTCAAACTAAAAAAACATACTAACACCCCTTTAAGGGTCGATTTTCAAAAAGTTGTGATACACGTGTTTTTTCATTTCTTATGTTTGTTACGTTGAGAAAATTTCGTGTATGTGTGGTTAAAACAAAATGTTTTCCATACAAACTTTGAGATCCCATTTGACCCACTTAGAGGTTGATTATCGAAAAATGCTGAAAATTAGTTTATTTAATTTTTGAGTTTATGTACCGAGTTTCGTTTCTCTAGCTCTATTATAGCATTAAATGGAAATCGTTCTACGTGTAAATTTTACAACCCCATTAAATGATCATAGGGGTTGTTTTTTGCAAAATGACGGATATAGGTTTCTTAGATTCTTGTGTGCAACACATAAATTAAGTCTTATGACTGTAGGTCGAAAATCATTTTTGGACCCCCATTGGACCCCGTTAAGAGTTGATTTTCAAAAAATAATTATCTATACAATCATTTCTTTAGTTTGATAAATGTATTCGCAAAGTTTCATCAATGCAGCATGATATTTTTTTCCGCGTTTCATACTCAAAAACCATGCTAACACCCCTTTACGGGTCGAATTTGAAAAAGATGTGTTACACGTGGTTCTTAATTTCTTTGGCTTAGTACATTGACTAAATTTCTTATCCGTGTGATGAAAAAAAAAAGCCATAATTACTTTGGGAGCCCATTTGACTCACTTAGGGGTTGATTTTACAAAAATGCTCAAAATTAGTTTCTTCAATTGTTGTGTTGAGTTTATTTACAGAGTTTCGTTACTCTAGCTGCATCATAGGATGAAATGGAAATCCTTCTTTGTGCAAACTTTGAAACCCCATTAAAAGACCTTAGGGGTAGTTTTTCGAAAAATGCCGGAAATAGGTTTCTTAGATTCTTGTGTGCAATATATAAACTAAGTTTTATGACTGTATGTCGAGAAACATTTTTTGGACCCCAATTGGACCCCTTGAGGAGTTGATTTTCAAAAAATGATTATTTACACTTGGATTGCTATAATTTGATTAATGTATTCGCAAAGTTTCAGCGATGCAGTATGAAATTTTTTTTCCGCCTTGCATACCTAAAAATCATACTAAAATCCCTATAAGGGACGATTATCAAAAAGTGTGATACACGTATTTCTTTATTTCTTTTGTTTAGTACACTGACAAAGTTTCATGTCCGTGTGACGAAAAAAAATTTTTTTTCCATACAAACTTTGGGAGCCCATTTGACCAACTTAGGTATGGAATTTCGAAAAATCCGTTCTTATTGTTCACCTAGACTATTTGAATAATGTTGGTTCCAAATTTCAAGATTGTACGTTATATGGTTTTTGCTGTATCGTGATTCCTAGAAAACTTACTACTGCTCTTTTATTAATATAGATTACTTTTATAAATGTTATCCTTTTGAAGCTTTGTATTCAAATTATCTGTATTTAACGTACCGGTCCGATGCAAATGAGTTATCAAAAATATGTTGTTAAAAGGCGACCGAGCTTATCAAGAAATTTAGTGTTCTATGAGAAAACCTATTAATAATAATAATAATAACTGAAGATTTTTCTAGAGACATAAATATGCAGTTTGGGATTGACGAGTGTAAAATTAACTCAGTTAAAGCAGGTCAAATCCAAAAGCTCAGTTACACATTAGATACGGGTCAGCTAATCACTTCATTAGAACAGAATGAAGTATATAAATATTTGGGATACAACAAGTCGCATCATATACAGTACAAAAAAATCAAAAGTGAACTCCTGCAACAATTTAGACATAGGCTGAATATCTTACTCCGTTCACAATTATATTCTGGCAACCTTACAAAAGCTATAAATACTTAAGTACGTAATACCTATCCTGACTTACTCGTTCGGTATTATAAAATGGTCAAAAACTGAACTCAAAAATGTGCAGAGGATAATAAATACATCAATGACCAAACATAGAAAACATCACCCACGAGCATGTGTTCAGCGACAAACACTATCGCGAAAGGTAAAGGTAGAGGTCTAATAGATAATATTACTAATTTACATAATAAGTAGATATCTACTCTCAGGACTTATTTTACCACAGAAGCATTGAATCTTCACTACCTAAGGTAGTTGTATATAACGATAACAAGCTAACGCCTCTGAATCTACAGGATAGATCGCAGCAAAGTAATGAAATACAAACACCAATAGAAAATAAAATAACAGAATGGTCCCGTAAATCGTTGCATGGAAGACATCGTCACCATCTATGCCAACCTAATGTCGACAAGGCCGCGTCGAACGCTTGGTTGAGCCATGGAGAACTCTTTCCAGAGACCGAGGGATTCATGATCGCTATACAAGACCAAATCATAGAAACGCGAAATTACCAAAAATATATAATTAAAGTAACCCAACATACGAACAGATCTATGCCGAAAATGTAATAGCTGCCCAGAGACTATACAGCACATAACTGGCGCATGCAAATCTATTGTACAGACCGACTATAAACATAGACACGACCAAGTTGCTAATATTATACACCAAAAAATAGCTTTCAATCTAAATCTTAATAACAATAAACCAATACCATACTATAAATACACTCCTGAATCAGTACTAGAAAACTCTCAATATCGTCTTTATTTTGATCGTGCGATATTAACATATAGAACTACTCATTATAATAGACCAGCTCAGAGTAATTAGAATGGAGCTAGTATCGCGTCGATTCGCTGAACAAATTTTTCGTGGAACTTTTGCGGGGTGCGGGAGGCGAAGTAAACACACACAGATACAATTTCACGCATACCCACACTATAATAAACTCGCAACACTTTCAAAAAGATACGCACACAAATAAAGAATGACCTGAACATATGAACAAAATTTGGCAGAGGGGTTAGCGCATCATGCTATCTCCAGTTCTATCTCCTCTAAGCAGACCAGACATTACTATACATGACAAGAAGAACCACACGGCAATCATTATCGATATAGCTATACCGAACACACACAACATGCAAAGCACAATAGCTGAAAAACTTGACCCTCAAAGATGACATAAAACGAATGTGGCGACTAAACCACGTCACTATAGTTCCTATAGTACTTTCAACCACGGGTGGCATTCCAATACAACTCCATCACTCATTAAAATCTCTGAACCTTCCACTCTACACATACATTACCTTACAGAAAGCAGTCATACTTAATACATGTAGAATAGTCCGTAAATTCTTACAAACAGATAAAGACGTACATATCAATACAGAAAATTTCGCTGTATCCATTACACGATCATCCTTCGCACAGCCATCTATCACACAACCATTAAATTCACAACTAGCCCCAGTACATCCGTATGATCATATTTCTGACTAGTACTTGGCTTAGGCCCGTACTAGCACAGTAACCGCCATCTCCGAGGAAAAAAGAAACAATAAAAAATAATAATAATAATAATATCTTGGGACAATCCACACACGGTCATCCGATCCCAAACTAGGCAGAGCCTGTACTATGGTAACCAGACAACTGATACTAATACTTATATACATTTTTTGTAAATACATACTTAAATAGATAAATAACACCCAGACACTTGGTGGGAATCGAACCCATGTATAGAGGTACCATTTTACTTTATAATTGTCTAACATCATTACAGCCTATACCCTGTTTTTCTTTTCAATATCAATTACTGAACAATAAATGTATGGACCACAGAGTGATGGCTAACCGGTGGCTAGCCAAAGACAATTGGCAAGGTTTAATAAGACACATTGAAGCCTATATACTTCTATTACTTACTTGTTCATACATTTATTGTTCCAATTTGGATCTTATAAAGAAAAACAGAAAAACTTAAATCCGGCGCTGGACAATGTCTATCACATTGTCCAGTACCGGATTTGAGTCCAGTCCTTAGGCTCTCTTCGTCCACTGCCTTCTTAGTGGTCGGCCACACTGCAGGCCTAGCGCGGCGGCGGCGCGGCGGGCGCGAAATATCAAACATATGAAAACGCCGCTTGCGGCCACACTGAAGTGACTTGCGCGGGAGCCTAGCGCGACCGGCTTGCGTGAGTTTGCGGGCGTACTTTTCAAACGTTCCTATCCGCTCGTTCTGGCCACACTGCGGGCCTAGTCAACAAGCGACCGATCGCGCGGCTGGCGGGGTATCAAACCATTTCGGTCTTGTCGCTCGTTTTAAGTATTTTTTTATTATTAAATAACTTTAAATACATGTATAAAAAAGGTTTTTTTGGACATTTGAAATTGTAAGTGTATAATATGTTTATTGTTAATGTTCCTTAATAAATAAAATAAACTTTTTTGACTACAATTTCAATTCTTAATAAAATTTTTTTTAAAATCTCCATTCATTTAGCTGTTTTTAGTTATTTCGTGCGCACCCAGCACACCATCTCTTATGATCAACGCCTCCCATCTCAGGATTGGCCTATCCAGTAAAAAATACAGAATCCTCATAAAAGGTTTGCGACACCTGCAATAAGTGTTATCGCCACAACAGCCCGCGCGTCACTGTGGCCACCCGGCGCGCCCGCCGCCGCGCCCGCGCTAGGCTCAAGTCACCGCGCGTTCACTGTGGCCAACCACTTACGCTGCGCTTTCCGGTTAGTGGTCTCCACTCCAGAACCAGTCTACCTCAACGATCATCGGTTCTGCAGTAAATATGATCAGCCCACTGCCACTTCAGCCTGCTAATCCTTTGAGATGTCGGCAACATCATCATTCATCATCATAATTTTTATCATTATTTATAGAACAACGTTTTATTGTACTGTAAATTTTAATATTATTAAATTTTTGGTTGTACTTAGCTTTAAGCCAATAATTTAAGACCTTGTAAACAAACAAGGGAATTCAAAAAATACAACAATATGAACATAACAGGTAATCGTTCCCAAAAATGACAACTTAACATTAAGTAAGTCTATCTACTTATGAAACAGACGCAAAGCCAGTAACTCGCTCGCCCAGCCGCAGAGGCGTCGGCTTTGTGCGGATGACAAGTAAGAGATTATCTTGTCTTAACATCAACCCCAAAAGGCTGTAGGTGCTCGAATACTCGCTACTGTTTACTTGAGCGGTTTATTTACCGAAGTTTACTGAACAAGAACACTTGAAGGAATATGGTTAAGTTACTCATCGCAAATCAAGTTCTATTGTGTTGGAGAAAAGGATCGAATTCATTTTTGCGTAGAGATACATACGTAGAATAAGAGAAATAGTTTTTGCGATGAAAAGTGACAGATAACTTGTAATCCATAAAATGCATAAAAGTGCAGACCATGCGTAGCAGATAGTCTTTCTTAGACTATGTAGTCTTTAAATAGTATAAAACAAAGTCGCTTTCGTTGTTTGTACGCTTAGATCTTTTAAAGTACGCAACTGATTTTAATGCAGTTTCAGCAATAGCGAGGGTGATTCAACAGGAAGGTTGTAGTTTGCGTGGGCGAAACTGCGCGGGTCAGTTAGTTATATTATAAATACGAAAGTAACGCTTTTTTCTGTTTGTTACGATTTTACTACTAAATGCATGTAGCAGCCGTGGTCATGGGTTCAATTCCCCGGAAGATTACGCCTTGGTCGTATTTGTCTTCCATTCCATCGGAGTAAAGGACAATTCTTTCCTTGCACTCTATAGTGCAGTAAGTCTATGCAAGCACTACCCATAATATCTCTCGTCTGATCTTTTGAAAGATTGGCCACTGTGCCAGATATTATAATTATTTATATATATATTAAACCACTAAATGTATTAACCGATTGTGCTGAAATACTTCAAGTGTATTGAGACACCCTCGACTTCCATTTTTTTTCCAAATTATTTTATTCCTTATGGCACGGATAGTTCTTGAATTCTGTCAATCTACGAGAATAAATAATAAATCTAGTCCAATTTGCTGACAGGGTGGGATGGAGAAAAAGACATATTGCGCCGACCCACGTAAATGGGTTAAAAGCAGGTAGATGATGACTATAACGCAGGTAATATACGCCACGTCTGCCTTTTGATGGAAAGATCTCTAAAATGGGGTTGCGTTTCAATCTAATAATATTTTCTCAATAGCTTCCATAGCGTAATGGAAAGCCGCTCACTTTACAATCTGGAGGTCGCAGGTTCTAAACCTGCAAGGAGCAACAACTGGGTGTAATCTTCTTCTTATTATATATCTCGTGTCACGGTGTTTGTGGTCGCACTCCTCTGAAACGGCTTGACCGATTACTATATTTTTTTCATGTACAATTAGTAGGTATGAGTATAAGACGTAAATTATATTAATTCATACCGCTAGGTGATATAAAAAAGCGCGGGTGAAGCTTTGCGGGGAAGCTAGTTTTTCTTTATAACGATATACCTTCTAATTAAGAAAGTATAGGTCGATTCGGTTGGTCGTAGGTAATTTGACGTCGACTAATTTTCAGGTTCACATGTCAGATGGTTAGGTATGTAATAAGTTGTTCCTGCCAGTATCCTAACCCCTATCGTGTGGGGAGAGTATGCTTTTGTGTTTTCTAATAATAGAAATTTAAATTATATAAAATATGATAACATTTGATCTGTTACACTTACTTATACTTTATGAAAATAATGTTACAATGTTCTACAAACTCTATCTAGCATCACCAAGCGGGGTACTGGTCAATAAGTCAACGGTATTTACTATTGTAATTAAGAAAGAACAGCGCAGCTTCGAGGGACGATATGTAAATAAATTACTGTAAGTAGATACGACATGTTTATTTACAGGTAAGATATTATTGCTAATGATTAAGAGAGGTAAGGCACAGTGTTAACTGCCGCTCAAAAGACATTGCTCAGCGTCGATACAAAGTTCGCCTAAGAACTAACAGTCCTAAAAAATATTATCGGGTTCTAATGAATTCTAATAAATCCTTGAAAGTGGTTTAAAATAACGGATATTTCTAACAATTTATTTATAACCATAAATGTTTTCTATTTTGAGGTTAAATGTCATTATGTATGCCTTCAATACAGTGTTAAGTGTTAGTTATATACTAACCTTCGAGCTAATTCGGTTTTTAACCACGGAGCACCATTACTCTGACGAACATGACCAGTGACAAGATGTAAATAAAAAAATGGATGCGTGCACACAGTGCAGTAAGTGCTTTAGCTTTTTTACTATTATTACGGACCATTACGGATCAACAGCTTAAATACGAATTTGGTAATTTTTTGTTGATATATTTAATACTAGCTGTAGCCCGCGGCTTCGCCCGCGTTGACTTTATTACTCAAACGTGTTTTGAATTATGGATCGGGGTTTTATAAAATATTGTTTACACTAATGTTGTCTTTTATTTACGCGAATGCTACACATTGAAATCAAACTACGTTTATTTTACCTTTTACTATCCCGACGTTTCGAATGCGTTGCAGCACCCATGGTCACGGGAGGACTGAGATGTTGAACGTTCTTATGTCACAATTATACCGGTGTACCCTCAGGTCTTCTTAGTTATTATTGTTGGTCCGATCTTCGGACGATCGATTTCAATATTGTTCACACTTTTATTAACCCTGATCTAATCGGTATCAAGTATATAGCCTGTATTTTTGTGCAAGCTATCATAGCTCCCATTTCTTAAATATTTACTTCTTTAGTTAAAAAGATACAGTACTTATTTTGCAATTCCAATAAAAAACTTTTGAGGTTGTTAAGTGGAAATCATTTGGTAACCCCATTGGTAGATGCCCTAAGCGGTTGATTTTCGAAAAATGCTGGAAGTTAGTTTATTCTATAGTTTTGTATAGTTCGTTTCGTTACCATAGTTGCATTATAGCATTAAATGGAGATCTGTCTTCACGCAAACTTTAGGGATTTTTTGAAGAAAGCCAGAAACGGTTTTTTTTTCATCTTGTATGCAATACATAAAATATGTCGTATGGCAGTAGGAATAAAATATTTTAAGGAACTGAATTGAACTCTTTTAGGGATAAATTTAAAAAAAAAAGACATGGATTGCTTCATTATTACGAATTTATCCGCAAAGTGTCATCAGTGCAGAATGAATTTTTTTTCGCCTTTGATACTCAAAAACCCCGTTGCTTAAACCCCGTTAAGGGTTGATTTTCAAAACAAATGTGTTAGACGTATTTCTCAATTTTTTTATGAATACACTGACAAAGTTTCGTGTCTGTAAAAATATTTTTTAGATACAAACTTTGATACCTCATTTGTCCCACGGGTTGTTTTTCGAATAAAACATTGCACACAACACAATAAAAATAAAATCAAATATAATTTTTACAAAAAAAAGAACCGCCTTCAAAATGCAACTAATAAGCCTGAAATAATTTCTAAGAATTAGTGGTTTTTACATCTACATTGTTGGACTTGGACTACAACATATTATAAATACATATTACTATCAAAGACGGCGCCAAACTGGAAAACAGTTAGGTACCTACTTACTGCCCTTGTAAGTATTTGCTAGACGTTAGGCGCCGACTTCGATAGTAATATGTATTTATAATATGTTGTAGTCCAAGTCCAACAATGTAGATGTAAAAACCACTAATTCTTAGAAATTATTTCAGGCTTTTTAGTTGCATTTTGAAGGCGGTTCTTTTTTTTGTAAAAATTATTTTTATTTTATTCTTTTCAGTGGTTCCCTTGGTGTATTATTAGGTTAAGTTTTAACAACTTATATTTTATTCTGTCAAACAGACAGTTTAATATTTATTTTAAAAACACCCACAACATAACACAACTATGGACCATCACTAAAATATAAGCTTAAGCAAAAATTTTAAAAAATGTACATGTGACAATATCTTAATAAAACTAACCAATTGCCATAAACCGAAGATATCTAGGTGTTATACTCGTAGTTCTCGAGAACCATGGACTGCAAGCTCGGTGGGTCTACATTTATTTGTGTCGAGAACCCGTGTCCACCTTCTTGCTCCATCGTCAGACCCTGATCACCATTTTTCTAGCAACTACTCGTCGAGACCTATCCAACGAGTCCAAATTCGGTAGGTCTACGTTTGTTGGTGCCGAGATACCGTGACGACCTTCCTGCTCCATCATCAGACCCTGATCACCATTGTTCTAGCAACTACTCGTCGAGAGCTACCCAACGAACCCAAACTCGGTGGGTCTATGTTTATTGGTGCCGAGATCCCGTGACGACCTTTTTCCTCCATCATCAGACGCTGATCACCATTTTTCTAGCAACTACTCATCGAGAGCTACCCAACGAGCCCAAACTCGGCGGATCTACGTTTATTGGTGCAGAGATCCTGTGACAACCGTCCTGCTCCACCATCAGACCCTGATCTCCATTTTTCTAACAACTACTCGTCGAGAACTATCCATCGAGTCCAAATTCGGTATTTCTACGTTTAGTAGGCACGGCTAGGATAGGATGGATTGTTAATTTTATTACAGAGTTCCGGTGGCCATCTATGGCCTTCTTCATCAGATCCACTTTACCAAATGATACTTTCTGAATGAAAATGCTTGGTTTCTAAAAATATCAAAAACGCTATATGTATGCCTATAATATTTAAGGAGTTCCTTCAGTTACTCATGGTTCCCATCATCAGAACTTGATTTTGAAAAAAATGGGACCAATCTGGAAGCATATCCTTTCAATTAAAAAAATAATTTTCTCAATTTGTCTGTGTGTATTCTTTTTTTACCGGATAAATTCTTCCAAATCAATCATGATTCTCCAGGAAGTTCTTATCCGGGTTGATAAAATTTATACATATTCATTACAGTGGTTCCTTCTTTCGAATAAAAAAGAATCATTGAAATTGGTTAAAATTGGCCAGAGTTTGTTCTTAAAAAAAAAACACCATCTTTTAGGCATTCCTACAGTTTTTTCAGTCGCCATTTTTTTTTTCAGGAACTGCTTGTTCGTAAGTAGGTAATATTTTTTATGGTACATGGTATGGTAGTCAGTGGAGCAGCCTATCCGTACCAGAAAGAATTTTTGAAATCGGTTTATAATTGCCAGAGTCATGCGCGAACATATACATAGAAAAAAAATATATGTACAGACAAATTGAAAACCTCCTCCTGTATTGAAGTCGGATAAAAATGCTGAAAATTAGATTGTTAAATTGTTGTGTTGAGTTTACTTACAGAGTTTAGTGACTGTAGCTGCATTATAACTTAAATGGAAATCCTTCTGTATGCAAACTTTGAAACAATTAATTGACCTTAGGGTTTTTATTTTTCGATGAATGCAGGAAACAGGTTTCTTAGATTTTTATGTGAAATACATAAAATAAATCTTGTGTGTAGGGTAAAAAAAACATGATTTGGACCTGAATTAATCCAATTGAGGGGCCAATTAAAAAAAAAATCACATGGATTTCTTTAGTTTCATGAATGCATGTCATCAGTGCAGCATGAATTTATTTTCCGCATTCAAACTCAAAAACCGCGCTAAAACCCCGTAAAAGGTTGATTTTCAAAACATATCTGTCAGACGTGTTTCTCAACTTCTTTTGACGACAAAGTTTTGTGTCCGTGTGATGAAAAATATTTTTTTGTTAACTTTGATACCCTATTTGACCCAGTTAGGTGCTGATTTCCGAAAAATGCAGAAAATTTGCATGTTGTTTGTTATGTTGAGTTTATTTAATGAGTTGAGACTGTAGCAGCATTATAGCTAAAATGAAAATCCTTCTTCATGCAAACTTTGCAACCTCATAAAATTACCTTAGGGATTGTTTTTTTGAAGAATGCCTAAAATAAGTTACTTAGATTATTATGTGCAATGCATAAATTAAGTTTTATGAATGTAAATAGAAAAAAAATTTTTGAACTCTAATTGGATCCATTTAAGAATTGATTTTCAAAAAATGATTATTGATGCTGCTTTAGTTTGATAAATGTATTCGCAAAGTTTCATCAATGCATGATATTTTTTTTCCGCGTTTCATACTTAAAAACCATGCTAACACCCCTTTATGGGTCGAATTTGAAAAAGTTGTGATATACGTGGTTCTTAATTTCATTGCCTTAATACATTGACAGAGTTTCATATCTGTGAGATGAAAAAAAAAATTCCATACCGTTTTTGGGAGCCCATTTGACCCACTTAAGGGTTAATTTTACAAAATGCTCAAAATTAGTTTTTTTCAATTGTTGTGTTGAGTTTATTTACCGAGTTTCGTTATTCTAGCTGCATCATAGGATGAAATGGAAATTCTTCTTTGTGCACACTTTGAAACCCCATTAAATGACCTTAGGGGTAGTTTTTGGAAAAATGCCGGAAAAAGATTTCTTAGATTGTATATATATATAAACTAAGTCTTATGACTGTAGGTTGTAAAACATTTTTTGGACCCCAATTGGACCCATTTCGGAGTTGATTTTCAAAACAGGATTATTTACACATGGATTGCTTTATTTTGATAAATATATTCGCAAAGTTTCATCAATGCAGTAAGTATGTTTTTTTTTTTTCACGTTGCATACTCAAAATCCAAGTTAAAACCCCTTTGAGGGCTGATTTTCAAAAAGTTGTAATACACGTGTTTCTTTATTTCTTTTGCTCAGTACTGTAACGAAGTTTCGTTTCCGTGTGACGAAAAAAGTTTTTTTTTCATACAAACTTTGGGAGCCCATTTGACCCACTTAGGTATGGAATTTCGAAAAATCCGTTCTTATTGTTCACCTAGACTATTTGAATAATGTTGGTTCCAAATTTCAAGATTGGTGTGCCAAAACCGATGTAAAGTTGAGAATTGTTTTGACACAAACGGGGGAAACGAATTTAGAAATGGTTTTTTATACATTCAAAACCCGATTAAGATGCGCTTACAATGCAGTGCACTAACCTGATTGTGTCGGCTCTGGATGCGTGGAGCTTCTTCAGCTGCAGCAGCCCCGGTCGGTTCACACCGAAGACCGATTCGATTGGTTTTTAGGACACTGGATTGTACACTTAACAACACACTTGCCGGCCGGCTAATAACGTGTAATCTTGTTGTGGAAGAAAATGAAGTCCAGCAAGTAGGTTTTTTGATTTAGCGGGAGACCATGCGCGCTCGATGCTCAACCGATGTCGTCTTCTTCCTGCTCGATATATTTGCTTCGAGCTCCGAGTCGTAATGACTTTGAGTGCACGCACAGCAACACCGTGAGATGTCGCTAGCGATCGATAAATCGGGATTTGAATTAAATGAAAGGTGCGCGAAATTTAAAGTTATATATACGATTACGAAACATTCCGCCCACCAAAATACAATTTATTGTATTTTCAAAAATATTACTAACGATAAACTTAATAAGATAAGCTAATTCTAAAGAAACGATAACTTATAGCTACGAAAGGGTTTTGTTACGAACACTACCTAATCACACTGATTAGGCAGTGGGCAAAGTTTTGTTAATGGTCTCTTGAAGAGAGACCCGTTCGCGGTACGAATTGTTGCAACCCGCACAACGTTATCAGGTCCGGGATGCAGTTCTACTACTCGAGCGAGAGGCCAATGCAAAGGAAAGGTATTTTCCGACTTTACGATAACGATTGAGTTTACGTCTAGAGGTTTGCAATGAGAATTCCATTTCGCACGTTGCATTAACGATTGTAGATACTCAACCTTCCAGCGCTCCCAAAAGTCTTGTTGAAAGCGCTGAATGAGTTGCCATCGGCCTAAACGATTTATGTTCACCGTAGTAAAATCCTGATCCGGTACAGAAGTAAGCGGTTCCAACGTTAAAAAGTGTCCTGGAGTGAGAACACTCAAATCGTTTGGATCTGAGCTTACTGGGCACAGAGGCCTAGAGTTTAGAGAAGATTCGATTTGTACGAAAAGTGTAGATAGTTCCTCAAATGAGAGCGTTTGGTCACCAATGATTCGATACAAATGAGATTTGACAGCTTTGATTTGAATTTCCCAAACGCCCCCAAAATGAGGACTAGCGGGGGGATTGAAACGAAATTCGATTTGGTTAGCGTGTGAAGCGGTTTGTAAAAACTGAGCTAATTGATTGTGTGCTCCAACAAAGTTGGTGCCACAGTCTGAATATATAACGTTTACACGTCCGCGTCGACCTACGAATCGACGAAGAGCTGCGATGAAAGCGTCAGAAGATAGATCGGAAACTGCTTCAAGATGAACTGCCTTGGTTGTGAAGCAGACAAAAAGACAGAGATATGCTTTACCTACTTTGGAAGACCTGTGTGGACCTAACTTAATGCGAAACGGGCCTCCAAAGTCTGTCCCGACGATTGAAAATGCCTTCGCTTGATTCACTCGAGTAGCCGGTAAGTCACTCATGAAAGGTTCAAGAGATTGAGGTTTGATTCGAAAACAGCGAAGACATTTCGATAAGCAGTGTCGAATAGCTCGTTTTGGAGATAGAATCCAAAACTGCTGCGTTAGTAAGTAATGCATGGTGTTAACGCCTGGATGACAATTTTCTTGATGGATAGCTTCAATGATGCGATAAGTTAGAACTGAATTACGAGGGAGTAAAGCGGGATGCATATGTTCATATTCAAGTCCAGATCGCGAAAGACGTCCGCCAACGCGAAGTACTCCACTGCTATCAATGAATGGATTGAGTTTACGCATGGGTTTGGATAGAACCTTATCCGTTTGCAATCGAGTGATATCATCTTTGAAGTATTTTGCTTGAACGTGTTTGACAATTATCATTAAAGCACGATAAAGTTCGGAAGGAGTAATAAACAAGTCGGACGAACGCGGATTGGTGGGACCAAAATTTGAAATAAACCTAATGCAGTATGCTATTATTCTCTGAATTTTCCTCAACGAGGAGAATTTCGCCAATAAAGTATCTATGAATGATGGATCATCATGAACTAGTAATGTGTGAATGCGTTCTTCTAAAAGAACATCATCATTTTCTCGAAGGACGGCAGAATCGCTGTTACTAGAAGGCCAAGAATTTGAAGATTGCGAGAGCCAAATAGGCCCCGCCCACCATAAGGCATTATGAATAAGGTCAGCAGGAAATTGACCACGAGATGCGATATCAGCAGGATTCTCACTGGTCGATACATAGCCCCATTGAGTGTTTGAAGCTACGTCTTGAATGTGGCTGACGCGATTGGCAACGAACGTTTTCCAGCGATGTGAAGGGGATTTGATCCACGATAGCGCTACCATCGAATCTGACCAAGCATAGACGTCAAAGTTTGGTAACAAAGAACCATAAAGGTCTGTAACATACTTAAGAAGATCTGCTAGAAGTACGGCAGCGCATAGCTCTAGCCGTGGTAATGAAATACGTTTTGTAGGAGCAACGCGAGATTTAGCACATATAAAGAATATGTGTATCTTTTCGTCCAAGTCCACTACGCGAAGATAGATGACAGCACCGTATCCTGCCTCTGAACTATCAGAGAACCCATGAAATTGAGCCTGCTTGACTTCTGAAACCGCTATGCAACGGGGAATTTCGAGCGTATTCAAAAGCGAAACTTGTTCCGAATAACGTTTCCATTGTAGAATAATTTCTTCGGGAGGAGTTTCATCCCACCCCACGTTCATAATCCATAACCTTTGAACAAAGCTTTTTGCAAGAAACGTAAGAGGAGAGAGAAATCCTAACGGATCAAAGATGCGAGCAAGTTCACTAAGAATGTTTCGTTTTGTACAAGCTCTCGGAAGTGGTGTAACTTCAAACGTAAAAACATCTTTTACGGGGTTCCATTTTAAGCCCAATACCTTAAGGAAACTAGAATTATCTTTGTCTAAAGATACAAAGTCGGTGAGACAAAATTCAGGAGGCAGATCAGCAAGCAATTCCGGTCGATTGCTGGCCCACTTTCGGAGTTCGAATTGACCACGATTTAGAAGTAAAATAACTTCTGATTTAGTTTGGAGAGCTTCTTCGAAAGTAGAGCAGCCGCTAACTACGTCATCGACGTACGTGTCATAAGTTAAAACCTTATAAGCCAAGGGTAAATTAGCACCTTCATCAGTAGCTAATTGTCTGACGGTACGACAGGCAAGGTAAGGTGCCGATGCAACACCATACGTTACGGTATTTAACTGATACTCTTGGAGGGGATCCGAATCGTTGAAACGCCAAAGAATGCGCTGGTAGTCTCGATCCTCCTCGCGAACCAAAATCTGTCGATACATTTGCCGCATGTCAGCGGTGAAGACAACAGGATGTATGCGAAACCTACACAAAATGTCAAGAATGTTAGCTTGAAGTTTTGGACCTATCAAGAGAGTATCGTTTAGAGAGATACCACGCGCGTCTTTTGCAGAAGCGTCGAAGACAACGCGTAGCTTCGTTGTTACGCTGTCAGGTTTTAAAATACAATGATGTGGAATGTAGAATTTTCCGTGATTTACCTTTTGAGAAGGTACTAAACTCATGTGACCACTGTCCAAATAGTCTGCCATGAATTCGGTGTACTGAGTACGTAATTCTGGGTTACGCGAAAGCTTGCGTTCGAGTGAATGAAAACGTCTCAGAGCCACTTCTCGTGATCCTGGAAAAGTTTGAGATTTGGTCTCATCTTTGAGAGGCAAATTGACGATATATCTTCCTGTAGAATCACGAGAAACAGTATCACGATATATCCGTTCACAAACTTCTTCCTCGGCTGAAAGTTTGTTAGGAAGCTGTGGCGAATTATCAAGTTCCCAAAATTTTTGAATTTGTTCTTGAAGCAGCTCATCCTCCGTTGCAAAAAATGTATTAATAGTCGAGTTATTCGGATCACTATTACCAACTTTCCCCAACAAAAGCCACCCAAATATAGAATTAAACGCTGAAGGCTGATGTGGTGCACCACTTATACTGCCAGGAAGCAGAATTGATGAGAAGATCTCCGCACCGAGGAGAACGTCTACGTTTCCAGGGATGTGACTAGTAGGGTCCGCTAATGTTAAATTTTGAAGATGCTTCCAAGTAGAATTATCTAATTTGACTATCGGCATGTTAGCACAGATGTTCGGTAATGTAAGCGCGTCAATATTGAAGACAATCTGATGGCTAACACCTATTTTCAATTTAACGGAACCTGACACGCCCGCAAGAGATTGACCCAAGCCTCGAATTTGTCGTGACGTTGATATTCGAGCCAAACCTAAGCGATCAATGGCGCGATCTGTAATAAAATGAGCTTGACTTCCCGTATCAATGAGTGCACGAAAAGACTGAAACTGACCTGTCGAATCAAGAATATCGATTTTCGCTGTTGACAACAACACAAAAGAATTTTCGTTGGTCCTACCTAGCATACTTGCATGAGTGCACGTATTCGCTTTATGTTCTTCAGGCTGACTTGGCGGAGCGTTGGAGTCCACCGCGCCTAAATGAAGCAATGTGTGATGACTCATGTGGCATTTTTGGCATTTGAACACAGACCGGCATTCCTTAAGAGTGTGAGTTGATTTCAGGCAATTAAAACACCAATGATGTTGTTTTGCGTGATCGAATCGCTCTTGGGCAGACATGTTACAAAAGGCTGTGCATTTACTAATGGAATGACCCTCGCCGCAGTATGTGCATTTATATGTTGGCCCCTGAGATGATGACGCTTGAGATGTAGGCGCAACAGTTTTCGATGGCGGCAATAAGGGTGCTGCGATACTAGGTTTAGTATCCGTATTAGATACCAAAACTGAGGAAATATTATGGTTCTTCGGGACGATTGATTTGATAGGTGTAGAAAAATGAGTATCACGAACAAGAGCGGTACACTTTGAATAGAGAAAGTCATTAAGTTCCGAAAAACTTGGCATTTCAGAAGACGGGGAAGATTGTTCAAACGAGCAGCGCAGCTTAGAATCAATTTTCGAAAGGAGAAGATAACATAACACAAAGTCCCATTTATCGGTTGGTAACCCAAGCCTAGTTAGCATGGTTAGATTTTCATTAAACGTATCCAAGGATCGGCGAAAGTCGTGCGGCGAATTTAGCTTTAAACTAATACCTAGCATGTCCCTCCAACACGTAAACGCTAAGTCGCGATTATCATGGTAACGTTTAACCAACGTATCATACGCAGACCGATAGTAAGACCCTGTCACAGGAAAGGTACGAATAAGAGATAACGCATCACCGGAAAGACATGACACCAAATAGTGCATGCGTTCGGTGTCGGATAACGATTGGTTTTCATGAATTAATGAATTAAAAATATCATAAAATTCAGGCCACGATTTAATATTTCCTGTGAATTTTGGTAAATTAATCTTAGGTAGCTTAACACTGACGATATCATTCGAGTTGCAAGACGGTTGGTTTAAATTGCTTGAAGTTCGAGTAAGTTGTCGATAAATTGCAATAACTTCAAAATAATTAGAATCAAATTCTTCACGAATAGCATCCTCACTATCCTCTGAATCGCTGTCAATAACGCTAAGAATGTCGGCGTGAGCGTCTTCAAAATTGTTTACAGTTTTTTCTAAATCCGAGAAATATGCTAAAAATTTGTCTAAGTTTTTAGCATCGGATACCGCTGATTGTGCGACTTCTAACACTTTTGTTAGTCTATTAAACGCTAAGGTACGCTTCCGACGCAACACGGGCAAATCTTTACCAATTAGCGATTTCGTTTCAAAAGATTTGGAACGAGTTCCACGGACTTTTTTCGACTTATACATGGTTGTATAAACGTAAAATGTTAAAGTGTAAACTTAGTTTAAACCAAGCCGCCGGTAAATGATAATGGTCCTACTACGATACAACAACTCACAACAAACTCGCCACAAAATGTAGGATTTCACAATTACTTCGAGTGAAAAGTGAGTTATGTACCAATGGTAGGGGCCACGGAGCAAGCCGTTGTGAACTTCGTGCGGCAACTAATTTGAAATTACCCACTTATTTTGATATTAGTTTGTAACGAATGGCAAATATTATTTATTCACAAATTATGTTGAATAACAATAGATGTACGTATACCGAGTTATGTGTATGATTTTAAACGTAAGTTCGTAGGGATTTGTTCAAAAGACAGCAGATGGAAGATGTACCTAAATAAAATGTATCGAATAAGTTGTATGTATACCGGATAGATAAATGAATTTATACGTACGAACGAATGTAAAACTTTGAATATTATTGTACAATGCAAAAGTTTAGGTAAACATGTACCGAATTAATGGTATGAATTTACATGTAACCGAACAAAAACATGTGCACAAAACAATATTCAAGTTTAGTGAGAACACGGCTAAATTTAGTTGCACTGGCCTCCACCGGAGTATAGCACTATGATGACGACTTCGTAAATGAGTCGGTTTATACCGAGATATTTTTTGACAAATATTAATTAAGATTATGAACTCAAAATCGATAGCCACCTAGTTTATATTGAATATTAAATAAAATAACCTCGAGAATGTGTATTCCGTATGTTTGTTTACTTAATGTTTTCAAAGATAACAATACTAATTTATTTTAATGAATATTACGAATGCAATGGCGGTTACTAGGGATAGAAATATGACGTACTAGAAAACTTATCAAAGTTTTACAAAACTCAATAAAATGTAATTTGGTGGGTTAATTACCAAAAGACTAGTAAAATTAAATTAAATTAAGGAACTGAGTCACTTCGGACCTCAGTCCCGGGTTTCGGCACCAAAAAGAATGTGCCAAAACCGATGTAAAGTTGAGAATTGTTTTGACACAAACGGGGGAAACGAATTTAGAAATGGTTTTTTATACATTCAAAACCCGATTAAGATGCGCTTACAATGCAGTGCACTAACCTGATTGTGTCGGCTCTGGATGCGTGGAGCTTCTTCAGCTGCAGCAGCCCCGGTCGGTTCACACCGAAGACCGATTCGATTGGTTTTTAGGACACTGGATTGTACACTTAACAAAACACTTGCCGGCCGGCTAATAACGTGTAATCTTGTTGTGGAAGAAAATGAAGTCCAGCAAGTAGGTTTTTTGATTTAGCGGGAGACCATGCGCGCTCGATGCTCAACCGATGTCGTCTTCTTCCTGCTCGATATATTTGCTTCGAGCTCCGAGTCGTAATGACTTTGAGTGCACGCACAGCAACACCGTGAGATGTCGCTAGCGATCGATAAATCGGGATTTGAATTAAATGAAAGGTGCGCGAAATTTAAAGTTATATATACGATTACGAAACAATTGGTTATATGGTTTTTGCTGTATCGTGATTCCTAGAAAACACCCTGCTCTTTTATTAATATAGATAAAGTGTCCGATAAACTCTAGTATGAAGTAGTAAGCTAAGAATTATGGTATAAATCAAGTCTCTACTAATTTGTAGGCGTAATTGGACCATCGCCTTTCAACAGATTGACCGCAGGCAAAGCCAGGCAGGCTACTATTGAGGCGGTGAGATATCGTCGTTCGTACCTTTTGCTTTCGACACAGAAATTCTTCTTCAAACACACTTATCTTTGCCCTTGTGTTATTAAAATACTAGCATACGGTCATCATTACCATTGCCTTACTGCTTACCATTAGCTATGGTTGCCGCCTAGCACTACCTTATATTAAGTAAAAATATGCCAGTTGCACTCAAAATTATGGTTTATTCCTCGTAGTTCGATTGGTAGTTTGATCATCGAACAGACGGGATTTTTTTCTGCTGTCAAAATTCCTGTCTGACCAGCCCCCTAGACAATGTAACATTCTACAAGCGTTATCGCTAATAGAAAGGTATGAGAATGACATAAGTCATCGAAAAATCACGTGACAAATTATAGGGAATTGACTCTGTTAGCGAATAAAAAAATAGATTCACTATGAAGCGATTGCATCTTGTCTAGGCCCTCTGGTATAATAGTTTCATAAAAATATTATTTTTACTTAAAATTATTTCGCTTTGTCATAAAAGTCGGCAAGTCAGTTCAGTTCGCCAAATCTTTTAGCTTAGCTGCGGCTTTGACGCGAGATATTTCGCCGTGAATATTAATGGAACGTAATCGATCTTGCTTACTAGTCAGGAATTTTGGATACCCCGATGATTAACGTACTTCTCTTACAGTTTAGTGCTGTTTTTGTAATTCATTGGACACTTTTCCATACCTTTCATTATTCACAAATCAATAAAATACAGGTTCGCTTTTAATATAACAGTTCCCTTAGACAATCTAAGGAAGCCAGCAAATAAAATACAATTTACTATGATCAATCGATAAAGTTGTCATAACTTAACCACTGCCCAGGAACTTTGAAGAGGCAATACGCTGTAGATGACAACTTTAGTTATAAGAAGTTTAGTCATAAGGAGCACCCACCCATCTCCTCCCATCGGGAGTCATAAGAGGCGATAAAAAGAAAAAAAAGAAGACTGGTAGCATTTTTTTTCTACTGGATTACCTAACTACTGTGATCTCCAAAACGTCTGGATTCTGTCCAAGCGTGAGGATTTTGACAACTCCTTCGCTCTAAGGGGGAGGTCTTTGTTAAGCTGGATGTCTTGCGGCTAATGATGATAATGATGAAGTCAGCGGGCTCAAAGTACTTAACTAATATCTCGGGCAACGATATGCAGTCCATTATCACTTCGTGCTCCTTTAGTTTTAACAAATTACAAAAAGAAAAATGCATAGAGGAGAATTTCACTACAATTAAAATATCAGATTTCCTTTAATTTCCCCTAGTAGGTACTTATAAGACAACTAAATTTATAAAACGTTGTGTTTAAAGACAGAGAAAAACGTAAAACGACGCAATATATACCTATGACTACAATCCTAAGAAGTTAATTCCCGATCTTAAATCAAAATAAGTGATAAACGAAATTAATATTTTAAATGATAGCTAAGGATCTGGGCATTAATGAAATACTGAACATAACATCACCAAGTATCGTGCCGTTAAAATACATGATTTGATAATAATACTATCACGGAATAGGTATGGGAATATTACATAAATCATTGCGATCTTTTTCTTATCGTAATGAATACCATACCTATTGGAACTATTTGGTCACTTTTTTTATTAAATATCTTTGTTATTATTGAGGTACAAAATATTTAATCATCATAGGTTAGTAGTACTGGTAATGGTACTAAATCTTGGTAAAGTTTCACGTGAATCCTTGCCGTGGTCCGGTTATCCTGACACTTTATTTTGTACTGGAAGTATTTTGTCAATCAGCAAGGTAAACAATTTTAAATGACGAATAATGTTCTATCCGCGTAACCCCTGCCCACACCATTGTGTTATAAAACAAATGTTTTCGAAGTATATCTTAAAATTCAGCAAGGCGAGAGATAAATTCTGACGGTTGCGTCAGAGTAATATTTTCAAAGCCGTAACTTTTAGTGCGGCATAAAAGCCAATCGTCTTTGTTTGTTGCTTCCTTTAACACGATATGGAGTGGACCATCTCTTGATGGTTTTAAAATTCACGGATCTAGTGATTCTACAGATGTGGATTTTACGACCAAAAGTGATAATAGTAGTTTATTCAAAATTCAAAAAAATTCAAAATTCAAAAATTTTTATTTCAAATAGGCTAAACGCTAACGCTAGCACTTTTGAACGGTCATTTTTTTTTAAAGCTACCACCGGATCACAACGCGGCCTCAACTGAGAAGATCCGGCAAGAAATTTCACATTTTTTTTTAAAACAAAGTTTGTCTTTTTACAATTAGATCAGCACCAGCGACAGTGTGTCCTGCCGTTCAAAATATCAAATAAAATAAAAAATACGACGAAAATACAACAAACTAAAATGCCAAAGGGATAGTAGTCGGACCAGTCCCCCCAAGCAGCACCCGCGCATGAGTTGACTCGAGCAGCAGCCACCTCTCCCCTCAACAAGGGGATAAAGAAGTATCTTATGTCGCGGGCGTGAAATTGACTCGCGAGCATAACGCAGGGTTCTTGTAACTCTCGAGCGTAGCGAGGGAGCATAGCGTTAATACTAGAATCCTGATTACAGCGAGGGATTCAAGCTCGCCCAAGACAAAGACACATTTATCTCCGAGTAGAATACCCTACTTTTCACGCCTACTGCGAGGTTATAAAATACAAATACGGCTAGAATTAAAATAATAATCAATATTGCGATTTGCAGCGTTCGCACCCACACCAACTACGAGGCAGTAAAATATAAATACTGCTAGAAGTAAAATAATATCAACATAGCGATTTGCAGCGATTTCCTTTCTAGAACAATGGATTCTGCTCGTCGCGCCAGGTTCGATTTTCAAATGTTTTGTTTTCGTGCAGGTCTCTGCTTATGGTGTGGTACTACTATACCTGTGGTAAAAGTGTTGATAGGACATTCGGAATTCAAATCACATTATTACCCGGCTAGACTATAGGGCTATAATGAGATACTTTATGTCATGTTTACATGAGACATAATGCAACATTATAGAACAGGGGGGCAATTCAACTAATTTACAACGGTTAAAGTTTAGCTTCGGTTTAGTAATCGTTAGATTGCAGTTGTCATTCGATAATGACGTAAAAAGTTATTCCACTAGTTGAAATAACAAACTTAAGCTAAACCTTAACTTAACTCCAACCAAAACGCAAACTGAACCATAACAGAACTACAATTGAAACATATCGAAACATTACTGGGTTTCCATACACCTTTATAGCTGAAAATGCTGCATCCAACCAGTGGACAGATTTGAATGCGGTTTTTTTTATTTGAAAGCTAGTATAAGCGAGATGGTTTTTAGCTATACTTCATGAAAATCGGTCCAGCCGTTTGAACACCATCAGCTCTTTTCCGAGTCGAGGTAGGGATATTTCGTATACAATAGATATATTTCATTACTTCTGTTAGTCCGAAAGATCTGAAATTTAGAACATACGAGTATGTAAATCCAATGATATAAACTAAAATGTTAACCGTCAGGGTCTGATGATCAAGAAGAAGGTGGTAACAGGATCTCGGCCCCAATAAACGTAGACCCATCGAGTTTGGGTTCGTTGAATAGGTCCCGACGAGTATTTGCTAGAAAAATGGTGACCAGGGTCTGATGATGGAGCAGGAAGGTGGTCACAGGATTTCTGAACAAATAAACGCAGACCCACCGAATTTGGACTCGTTGGATAGGTCTCGACGAGTAGGTGCTAAAAATATGGTGATCAGGGTCTGATCATGGAGCAGCCTACCCAACGAGTCCAAATTCGATGGGTCTACTTTTATTAGTGCAGAGATTATGTGAACACCTTCATGTTCCATTATCAGACCCTCATCACCATTTTTCTAGCAACTACTCGTCGAGAACTACCCAACGAGCCCAAACTTAGTGGGTCTACGTTTATTGGTGCAGAAATCCTGTGACCACCTTCCTGCTCCATCATCAGACCCTGATCACCGTTTTCTAGCAACGACTCGTCGAGATCTACCCAAGGAGCCCAAACTCAATGGGTCTAGGTTTATTAGTGCAGAAATCCTTTAACCACCTTCTTGCTCCATTATCAGACCCTGATCACCGTTTTCTAGCAACGACGCGTCGACTTACCCAAGGAGCCCAAATTCGGTGGGTCTACGTTTATTGGTGCAGAGATCCCGTCACCACCTTGCTGCTCCTTCATCAGACCCTGATCTCCATTTTCTAGCAACTACTCGAGACCTATCCAACAAGCTCGAACTTGGTGGGTCTACGTTTATTGCGGCCGAGATACTGTTACCACCTTCTTGCTGATAATCATCAGACCCTGGTAAAGGTTACCATTTTCTTACAGATATAGGCGTCAAACATAAAACACTCCTCGTTTTTGGTCAGGATTAAAAACAAACGAGATAGCTAACATTTTTATACTATAATATTTTTATTAAATTTTTATACTATATTTTAATACAAAAAGATCACAAAGAAATAAAGTCAGCAAATAAAGATGATTTGATTTGATTTGAAAAATAACTAGTTTTGATTTCTTTGTCTCCACAAGCGGGACACCAAATCCTGTTGATAGATATACCCTCGTTGTAATTGATCATTATGTCTTGTCCTTCTTCGTTCCATTGTTGCTAGGCGAGCAGCATTAATGCTGGCATGCTTCTAAATCCTCTTCAGTATAATCTGGCTCCTGATTAGTTTGAAGCACTATGTTATGCAGAACACAACATGCATTAATTATTTTTGCTGCAACTCTAGGCTTGTAGTGCAGCTTTCTATCCACTAATAAACACCTGTAATATAATTATATCATGTATGTATTCTTACAATAAATAATTAATAATAAATTGTATTTTTTTTTTATTTTACTGTAATGTATAATAGTTTGCATACCTAATTCGTCCTTTTAAAATACCAATACACCTCTCCACAACATTCCTCACTGTCATATGCATGTCAGTATAGAATGCTTCAGGAGTGTTGAAAGCAGAATTTAATATTGGGGTCATCAACAGCCATCTCAATGGAAATCCAGAATCACCTGGAAGGAAATATTTTAGCATTTAGAATTTACAACATGCAATCAAAGGTTCAAAACAATGTGTGCAAACTAATCTACAAAGTACCTAGTAAATAAAAATCTTCTGCAGAGGTATTGAGTACTCTGTCTAATGCGTTTTGTAGTGGGTTGTTGTTCCATGCAGTACTATCATGTGTTGATCCAGGAATCAACGCACATTATCCTAGCATCACAATCACAAATCTGAAACAAACTTCTTTAATTAACTATATACACAAATAACCTACTATACCTATATATTTGTTATAATATCTTCAGTACATATACAGTAAAATATTAATAATGAACTTACAATTAAGGTACTTAAGGAATGATAACCTTTCCTGCTATAAAATCTTTCTTCATGTTCTGATGGTGGAACTATAGCTACATTTGTGCCATCAATACATCCTAGAACACCAGGCATGCTAAATTTATTATAGAACCTGCAAGCAATATAGCATTAAATTTATTATAGAACCTGCAAAGAATATTGCATTAAATTTTTCTTTGACAAAAACTGATAGTTCAGTACTTTAAATTAATAATGTGATCTATAATACATACCTCCTTTTTATATCATTACGGATTTCTTTACAAGAAGGAAAATTCCCATATTTTTTAAATATGTGTGGTAAATTAAGCACCTCTGTTACTTGATGTATAGCCCGAGAAACGGAAGGTTGTGATATTGAATGAGACTCTGACCAACTAGTGTCTGGTTTGAGCCTGTCACATAGAATGCTAGTGCCACCAAGATCTAAAAACACATACATTTTGTATCTTTTTGCTTTTATGATTGCTTTTGCCTGTGTTTTACAGGTATTTGTTAGCAATATCAAATAAATTTTATTTAATTAATACGTTAAATTCTTACCTTTGTCTCCGTATCAATGCTGTCGGAACGAAGTCGGGCTGGCATATACGGGCTGATCTCCGCAATAAGGGATCTTGCCAGGCTTTTATTTAGTCTGTATTCTTTATAAATTCTCGACCAGTTAAGTTGAAAGCACAGTTGCGAAGTCTCTAAAGAACATTTCTACGTCTAACTCTTCATAAGTCAGCCTCATGGGCAATTTCAATAACGTTCATGTAAAACATAATTTTTAAGTTGGATTAAAAGTTAAACAAACGTGATGGCAGACTTTGAAACAATAACAGTTTAGTTTCGGTTGAGAAAAAGTCTAGGCACAATAACGTAAGATCAACCGTTAATTTTGACAGATGGAGCGCTTAGCTTCGATTACGTTTACGTTTAGTTCGTGTTCTAACAGAATAGAACTTGTTAAATTTTAAACCGATCGTTGACTGAAACTGAATCTAAACTTAACGTCGATCGTTAGCACTTAGTAGAATAGGAAAACAGTCAAACGCTATGGTTTAGTTTCGTTTCAGTCAACATTTATGTTAGTTGAATTGCCCCCCTGGTGGTGTGATAAAGCTAATATGCATCTTATCTAATTACCTTCATATTCGCTCCAAGCATTTAAATATTTAAGTAAATTAACAACTATAGCCGTGCACTGCATTATTATTCTGAGGATTCCAACTAAGTTTCAACATTTATTAGCATTGATAACATTTCTAACTTCCTCCAAACTTCAACTGCAAGTGGCACGGAGCACGGAAGTTTTCCCAAATACAAACTTAGGAATCAAATGATATCCTAGATACCCCAATATCACTTGAATCCAGACAAATTTATAATATCTAACTGTTTTGAATTTGGTCAGCATTAATGTAAATATTGGATACTTATATAGAAGCGGACCAATTGTGTACCTACCAGCTTTTATGGACCGTAGCTTTTTACTTCTAATATCATTGGCCCAAGATTGGCCGGTAAACTTATTGTACTAGTTAAGTATCCAATATAATGTGTTGAATTGAACTTTACAATGTCGAATTCACCCACTCTCAGCGTGGTATCTACTTATAGTTGATTTACACACTTATTTTTTGAAACTGTCTATTTACTGAGTATGTATTAGTATCAAGATGCTGTGAAAAAAACACAACAATAAACTTCACTCAAATTCGTAAAGCGACTTTTATAGTCAATGCAATTAAATAAGTTTCACCTAAACTAAAAGAGAATTGTATACGTTTAAACGACGTTCAATAAAAACAAACAAATTCAAGACAGAAGCAGTAATGCAAACTCGCTGCTATTAAATAAATTGCAGTTCAAGTACGTGATGGCTAGCCAGTTTCAGGAATATAGCTCGGAGCAAAGCAACGTAGTTCAGTTCTCGAAGAGTGGATACGTATTACTTCACGATGTTTCCAATACGTCTGAGAGTCACTGGAGCGTTTTATTGATAGGTATTATATTTGTAGAACTCTGGGGATAAAGTTGAAGGTAAAGCTTTTTAATTCCAAACCCAAGATGACGACAAATGTAGTACTATCTTTGTGTTGACATAGGTAATGCGATGGGCTTCGGAGTCGCTGGACGCTCGGGGTGTGGGCCCTCTGAGCGTCCATTGAGTACGGCGGCGACTCCGAGGAGGACGGCGGTGGGGTTGCGACCCCCGTCCCCGTGAGTACCGTGTCAGGTTCCCGGGGGGCTACAATGCGCCCCCCAGCGGCGGGCTCAAAGGCAAGGCACTGAGGGGCCCCTGGTGCAGATCCCACCGGAGAGCCCTGGGGTCCCTCCTCTCATGTGCCGATGCGACAGCCGCGGGGGTTTTAGTGGGTAAGAATCCCACATACCCCGGTCGAGCCCCGGGGATCTTTGGAAGATTTAACCATCAAAAAAAAACAGGTGATGCGATGGGAGTTTGAATACAATAGTATTTTTTATCCATAGAGTATTCTATAGTCTAAGATAGAACATTAATCATTATTATAGGCTGGTAGGAGCTACCATAAGAAGGTACATTATAGGTCACAGAATAATAACAATAGTTCGAAAAAGGGTTCAAGAAAGTGACGGTCTCGTTAACTAGCTGCATTTATGTGCATAAGCATATCTGTTTGTCTTATGTCTGAGCGTTATTTATCTAAAAAACTAAGTTTTAGAAAAAAGTATTCATGTACTTCCGTCCTTATCAGCCGCCTGGTTACCACAGTTCAGGCTTTGGTTTAGGATAGGAGGGCCGTGTGTGGATAGTAGGTAAGGTATTACCTTAACGTGTGTGGATGACATAACATCATTATTACCTATATTACATTGTTAAATCAAATATGGATTGTAAAATATGTAGTTAAATTCAATTCGTCCAGTGATTTCACCCCAACATTCAAATTAACTACACTCCAACTATTGCGGAAACTTTACAAATCATAGCTGAAAATCTATCAACAAGAGATAAAGCAAACAGACACTAACTGGAAATGGACGCAATCGGTAATGCTACTCCTCTCTCTCTTGTAAAGGTCGATTTGTTATTTCGGCCAGGCGTGTTTACCGGACTTCTGGCATTGACCTCTTAGCAATAGGCTCGATTGAATAGCCGGGGGTAAGCTCACGTTTCACTTTCAGCCGAAATGGAAGCCGTTCATCATTTCGACAGCTGCCAATAACAGTAACCTCCTCTTTTTCAAGGCGAAAATTATAATACGATGATTGCGTACCAATTTGTTTTTAATAAGAAAACTTTGTCTATTTGTCATGCTATATTAAAATTAAAATGTTGAGCGCCGAGTAAAGTTGGTATTGAAAATGTGATATGCTAATCGATCTCGATGCGTTGGGAGTAAGTTTTATTAAATTTGTTTTATACTAAAATATTTGCGTATCACTGAACTTGGTTAGTATATATTAATAAGAATAAAATATCGATCAAGAGCGAGTCGGACTCGCCCGCCGAGGGTATTAAAGTTATTTTACTATTCGTCTTACATCTCAGATAGCAAAAAACCAAACCGCAAAATTAAGTTTGTTTGTCGAGGTTTTTATAGGATTACTAAAAACTGTACTACTTAGAAAGATCATTTTATTTTCCTGTAAAATATAGATAGACATGCATTACCTAAAATTCTTTCAGATTTTTCCCACCACAAACTTCGGAGATAAGGGGGAACGATATTTTTTTGTCATTTTTTATTATCAGCCAAAAACTGCGTGACATATACCAAAATAAAAATCAATATAAATCTGTTTTGAGGTTTCCAAATGAAGCCCTTTCATATGATATCGCACTCGATATAGTAGTCTCACTTTGAAATTTTGATGACTTATTTCGATCCCCATTGTAAAAAAAGTAAAAGAAAAAAATTATTATTTTCATTTGAGATGGACTCGGGTAAGTAAGCTCTAAAACTATTCCAAGTTTCAAATCAATAGCATCAGTGGTTACTGAAATATATAGGGGTGACAGACAGACAGATGGACAGACAGACAGACGAAGTCAGACCATAAGGGTTCCTTTTTTACCTTTTAGGTATGGAACCCTAAAAATGTTATTTTTATTTAGTGGAGGTTTTTTTTAATAGGAGTTGGAGGAGACAATGAGTAAGATCGTTTTAGAGACTGACCTGATTAAGAATGAATAAATGAGAAATGTTGATATAAATTCTCCACACGTAATGACGGCTACGGGGACAATTTGAATGTGCGGAGAGTTCTCCCTTGAATGGAAAAACATCATATGTATAATCGCCGGGCGCATCCAAGTCATTCAGTCCCAGAAGAGGCGCTTTGACCAATCCTTCCATCATCATCATCAATAACACCCATTTCAATGTTTGTTCTGGTTCGTAGGGAAACCACGTCCCCTTTGGGTAACAGCTTTAGGGATTGCTAGCACTACAGAAACTGGCCCGCCGACTCCGAAAGTTCTCTGTTCTAATCTACTATATAGCTTCAAAAGCGGGTTGATGAAGTTTAAGTACATGTCTTGATTGAAACCGTGTGTGCTTAGACTTACACAGGATTGGCAAATGTTAAGCCACTTGGCGGTGTTTGCTTTTGCTGACTTCATCCACTTTTGGCAAAGGAGTTTTGCTTGTAACGTTGGTGTAAGTAGGTACCTACTATTACTCTTGTAAGGGTGGTATTCCATCTTTGTCCAATTTCTATGTAGAATAGAAGAATAGAATATGTTTTTATTTCACACAAATAACACTGTAGCAGAACAATAACTTAAATAACAAATTGAGGTATGTTGTCCGTGTGAAACCGGGCTACCACTCAGCGTTATGCTGCATTGAGGCATAACCACAATACAGCGCTGGTTTTCAGTGGCAGCCCCGAGTGACCTCACGCACGCTGAGCTTATAAATTACGTACGTACTTACTCTTAAAATAAATAATATTGGTAAAACAAAAGGAGATAAATATTATGAAAATAAACAAATATGTTACAAAATTGATAAGCGAACAAAATCTTTGAGTGAAAAACCATATACTTAAAAACCACATGTAAAAAAAAAGGAAAACAAGTATAGTAAGGACATCCTACATTATATACCTAGTTTAATTTGTGCAATGAAACTAGCTTAACTCTAGAAAAAAAAAACGATTAATACAAATCAATTAGTATGTCCTATATTTGATCAAATTTTTTGACGGATGCTCACTCCACGCGTCTAATATTTTTGTCCAACATTACTTTGTAATTTTCGTAGTTAAGAAAATGGCGGAACGTTGTGCGACCTTAAGTGCTGCTATTATCATCATCATCATCATCAGCAGCAGCCGAAACATCCACTGCTGAACAAAGGCCTCTCCCTTAGAAGGGAGGAGTTGCCATAATCCCCGCGCTTGGCATGCGGCTTTGGGGATCGCAGTATAGGTGGTAGATAAACCAATAGAAAGACGCTGCTTCCCGTCTTCTTGTTTTCCCTTAGTCCCAACGAGAAGAGATGGGTGGGTGCTATTCTTACCCGGACACCCCACGGGGAAATTCTTATAAAAAAATAAATAAATTTCAAAACAAAAAAAGATCTACAAATTATCACATTCATTGCTTTTTTATGTATTTATAAAAAAAAAATGGAATTCTCCACAAAATTTTATTTGCAGCTATTTCGATTGAAATGACAAAATCTTTGGTCATTAATGGGTGTTGCTAGTAAATTGGATGAAGTTATCCAATCTCTTTGATCAAATGTACATTGGACAAAGAAATACCACCCTAAGTTTCTAGATAGAAGGTTCTTTGTGCAAGAGCAGGTACCACCCGCAGTGTCTGATATTCAGTCGCCAAGCAGCAGTTCCATATAATGTCGCGAAAAGCACTGTAGCTGCTAAATTTAAAGAGCTCAAGTGACTTACTGCCGCATTTACAATCATTAATTAGAGATAATGATCATTATCTCTATGTTCTTTATACTCTAACAGTGAGTAAATATATCGTTTATGTCGTACTCAATAATGGTACGGCTCCAAGTCTAAATAATTAAATAAAAAATATTGGAGAGCAATTACGTTGTTAGTTAGATAGTACTTACATAATATATTTTTTACCAGTGAATCCTTCACCTGATGATAAGTAGCACCAATAGTTTCATAGCAACAGAGTTACTAGTCGTTAATTCCCTTAAATCCAGTAATTTCTCCAACTATACAGTTCAATCTCTCGAACTACAGAGTTCAAATGAATTGTACGTACCAACCGCGCTCTTAACTAACTCAAAAAGACAATTTATAACTTAATTTTAAAGGCGGTCTGAGGGTTGTTATTTAATTAATTAATAGTGCAAATAGAAAGAAAGATAGAAGAGATAAGAGTGATAGATAAGGCCGCCGTTTGTACTATCCTTTATTGTTTGTTCTATATTGTTGTTATTTGTTGTTTTTGTTTGTATTAAGTCATACCATTTTCTTGTTCATTTGTTTGGTGTACAATAAAGTATATTCTATTCTATTCTATAACAAAACAATCAGAATATATTATAGTAATAGTTTAAGACCTGTCACCAAAAGACTTGTATTGTACTCACATCAACCCCAATCTTATTTACTGAACAGAAACTAGAACTGAACTATATGCCGTCCTATTTCGTCTTGGTAAACAAGATCATAGTATAAGCCTCTTTGCCCGACTATCCCAGAAGGAAGACTATGTTTTCGAGAGTATGTATGTAAGAAAGAGTATGTATGTAGCTTAATTAAACGGATCCATGGATTTTGACATATTATATTTCGGTCTTAGTTGTGGGGGATTTTTTTTCTATTGTTTTTCTTCCAAAAACATCAATATTATTATGGGTATTAAATGAAAGAAATCAACTAAATAAGTTAAAATATATTTGTATATGTATAGGTACACGTGTATAATGTGATTCTCAACCATTTTGTTAGTACGCAGTTCGGGCTTTTTGTGCTTTTATAAATATACTAGCTGACCCACGCAGCTCCGCCTGCGCTATTTTTACGTTAACTAAACTTTTAATAACAGACATTCGCATTGAATACATAACCTCCTTTTTTATATATAGTCTATATAGTCGGTTAAAAACTGGGACCCACTTTTTACTTGCTCTCCGAAGCACGGACCCGTTTAGTTCAAATGGCGTTAAACGGTCACCCATCTATTTAATGACCTTACCTAACGTTGCTTAAAACCCGATCGATTACAAAACCTTGATAACAACTCTCTATGAGTGTTCCCTTACTAATATTTATTTATCTATCTATATCTTCTATACTATAATAAAACTCAAAGAGCACGTTTTTCTGTACATTGAATATTTTTCCAAAATTTCTATGTGGGGATACTATACTCTCGACATAGAGGCCAAAACAATTTTTTTTGGAATTATTGTCTGTCTGTCTGTCTGTCTGTCTGTCTGTCTGTGGTTCTGTTCGTCCAGGTATCATTTGAAAACCCGTCGATGGATTCTGATAGGACTTTCACTGATGGGTTGTGTAGAAATAGGGGTATAAGTTGGTATATAAAACATCACGCTATGTTTCATAGGGGCTAAGCAGAGAAACATTACTTGCACATATTACCACGTAATTTCCTTTGTATGTGAAGAGGGTAATTATAAACTGATCAGTTATTCATTAAGATATCTATTATTACGCTATATACAATAGGGACTGAGCAGACATTTAGTTTGCATAAGATATGGCAGTGGCGAAGGGTAAATTTATGTAAGGGATAAGCCGGTCCGGTACACCCAGTACATTTTCATTAGATTTCTGTAATGTTCTAAGTACTTTGCTGATAGCAATATGACATTATCTATATCTTTGAAAAGTTAAAATCTGTAAATGCCGAGCGAGTTCAAACTAGATTAGGAAAGAAATAGGCAAGGGAAAAATACCATTTCATTTCATTTAAAAGCCAGCGGTTAGGTCCGCTGCACGACCAAGGCTACATTTTTATAGGTAGGTAGAAATTGCGAATACGAAATTGCTAAATTTTTACTTAGGTAAAAGACCTAAAATGACTCGAAATTATCTAATCTGTACAACTGTAATAAAATGTACAAATACAATTCACACTACACGCAATGAACAGCGCTCCCAAAAAACGCTTCAAGGTCCAGGCTCAGGGGGGTGGGGGGGGGCTGTATGTGGTGTTTCATGAAATTTTAATGAAACTCCCCAAGTCCAGGTAGTGTATAGGTATTGTATTACAGTCGCAAGAATAAAAGATGCGGAAAACTTAGAACTTTCATTATCGAATATCATTAGACAGTGATTTACGATGTTAGCGTGATTTACATCATGAACAGCGCCATCTATCGGTGAAATTACAATCACTAAAGAACTTTAATATTTTTACATAATTATAAAAAAAAGTCGTGTTAGTTACACTATTTATAACTCAAGAACGGCTGAACCGATTTGGCTGAAAATTGGTGGGGTGGTAGCTTAGAACCAGGAAACGGACATAGGATACTTTTTATCTCGGTAAATTATGGTTAAGCAACATAAGGCAAGGTCATTATATAGCTGGGTGAACCGATTTGTATGAAATTTTGTGTGCATATCGGGTAGGTCTGAGAATAGGTCGTAAAGTATATTTCATGCCGATAGGTTAAGGTTAAGCAACATAAGACAAGTTCATTAACTAGATGGGTGAACCGATCGATATGTATGAAATTTTGTGTGCATATCGGGTAGGTCTGAGAATAGGTCATAAAGTATATTTTATGACCTATTAACATGATTGACGAGGATATATAGAACGAGAGGACATGAGAGGAGGAGGAGAGGAAGACAGGAGAGAGACTGAGAGGGGATTTGAGGAGGGGGTGATGGGGTGAGGGTTCGGGGGAGTTAGGTGGAGCAAGTTGGGAGAAGAGAGAGGGAGAGGGTTCAGAGAAGGGACAACGGGGAGAGGAAGAGGGGGTGTGTGACGAGGACCGAAGTGGGAGGGAAAGAGAGACGAGCAAAACGCAATAAAAGCGCGGGCGGAGCTGCGCGGGTCAGCTAGTTATATTATAAAGAATAAAAATATTTTTTGCAAAAAAAAGAACTGCCTTCAAAATGCAACTAAAAAGCTTGAAATAATTTCTAAGAATTAGTGGTTTTTACATCTACATTGTTGGACTTGGACTACAACATATTATAAATACATATTACTATCAAAGACGGCGCCAAACTGGAAAACAGTTAGGTACCTACTGCCCTTGTAAGTATTTGCTAGACGTTAGGCGCCGACTTCGATAGTAATATGTTTGTTACCTCAGAACTCTTTCTGAGGTAACAAACATAAAAAAATTAAAAAAAAACACAACCGAATTGATAACCTGCGCCTTTTTTTGAAGTCGGTTAAAAATTGATATAATCGGACCAAGCGTATAACCAAGTACCCATTTTGACTTTAATCTCTCTCAAAAGAACCGTGCTAGATTACGGGATAAAAAGTATCCTATGTCCTACCTCGTAGTAAGATCTCAAATCATGCCAAGTTTCATTTGAATCCATTCAGTAGTTTCGGCGTGATGCGCAGCCGTGATACAGACAGACAGACAGACAAAAATTTAAAAAATTACATTATCGGCCTCAATATCGGTTATAGAATGCCCTCAAAATATAATTTTCAAAATGTCTTCAATGTACAGAATTGGACCTGTTACAGTTTATAAGTATAGATATTATAATTATTTTACCCATTGCCATATTTTAGTTAGTATCGCATCTAAATAAATAAATAAACGATATAATTGGCTTATTTGTTAAATATATGTTATCTACTTAATAATGTCAGTATCAGCAAGAACAGGCGCAACAAAGACCTAATAAAGGGTAAAGCCACCTAAAGCCCTGTTAACAGCTGTACGTGCATCGGGCTTACGTGAAGGCCCGTAGCTTCTAATACGCTTAAACATTCCCTTGCCAAAGTATAGGCAAGAGAGACACGACATGCTTGTGTCATGATAAATATTTTGATCCTTGGTAATAGGCATGATGACTGCAACACAATACCAATAAAACTGTGGTTTTAAATACTAGAACAGATTGCACTGATTCCAAAAATGCATCTCATTTTCATAATAATAGAGAGATTTTCGTGATATTTAAGCAAATAAATTACTCAAATACAGCTAATCGCCATTTTGTAATAAACGCTGATCAGAGTGAATGACGTCAATCCTGATAAACAACTGTCAAACTGTCATCTCAACTTTTTCTTTCATACAATGGTTTACTTTTATACCTAGACAGATGTTTATTTACACCTTAGTGACGTCACAAAATGGCGCCATGCACCGTCCATCGTTTTGGAATGAAATTCAAACTCTATTTTAAAAATTGAAAATATTGCTGTTCATTGAAAATTTAATACAAAAATATTATTATTTTCGGCAATAGTAGACCCGTAAGTATATTATAGAGCATTTTTTCAAAATTATCATCATGCCTATTGTATCAGTTTACTAACATTACGATGTACTTCTAATACTGTACTGGCTTTAACGGTTACGCTTCCTCTCCATACAAAGGTTGTTTTGGGTGCCGGGGGTAGAGACGTCACTTTTTATTGAGAAAGTAACTAATTGTATACATATTGTATAGAGGTGGTGGTAGGACCCCTGGAAGAGATCACTACTAGTGACACGGCCGCTGATTGTACATTTATTGCTGTATTTTTGCCCGAATGCCAGGAGGAGGCCTATGTTTTTCGAGAATATGTGTATGTATGACTACTTCTTTGGCTCGGTCTACAGTCTAAACTGCTTGATCGCCTTTGACTTTTAATATTGCGTTAGGGGGAGTGACATAGGCTATATTTTTAATTAAATGTGGCGGCTGCCAGTCGCCATTTTGTATTTTTTTACTTCGAAAATCATCGACATGTATCAAATTTAAGGTCTTTACGAATTAAAATATATAATGTATCTTTACGTTTTATGTATGTATAATATACGGATATACGTCTGTCTGTAAATGTGACACAATTCAAAAGACGAGATAAAGAGCACTATCTTTCTTTATCTTGACATTTTGTTATATATGTATAGTACCTATTTATCATTTTTTTAGTATATTAGTGTATATTCTATGGTAATAGTAATTTATTTATGAGTATGTATTTATGTTTACTATATGATGTATTTATGTCCGTATGTATTTTATTTAAATAATGTATTTAAATTAATAATTTTGCTACTTATTTTTTATTTCTTTTACACACTACGTCACATTTTTTCTTCCAACTTTCCACTCGCAGGCATGCTGGAAGAAATTTCTGAAAAATCTGCTGCCTGCTGGAAAATCTGTACTGTCATTGTGTGTACAAAATTATAAAATATATAAATAAATAATGTAATTTAAATCCATTTTGTTTATTCACAGTCGGGATTTTTGTGCTTTTATAACACTTTTATAATGTATATTTGTTATTCTTGTTTTGTTATGTTTTATGGTAAAGAATTATCTATCTATCAACTTCTTGTATTTGTGGAAATCAACAAGATACAATACATTAAATAAACAAAAAACAGAATAAAATTCAACGATGTCTACATTAGGGCGGACCTATCGCTTCTTCCTAGCACATTCTAGCTCAGCTGAAATAAAGAAGTTACACTTTATTACGTAGGTGTACTGCATATATTAAAGGACAATAACGTAGTACAGACATACACCTATAAACATTACATACATTACAAAGATAGATACATTACATAAATAGATACTACACATAATTATTAAGGCCGTTCCTACTAAAATGCGGTCTAACTTTAATGAAAGTGGGTTTCTCAATAATATTTTCCAACTGTCATCAAATGTTTTTCCAGTTCCTAAATTTAAGATTGTTTACAAAAAGTATTTGAAAGCTTTGGCCTTTACCTCATCTATTACGTAAAGCACTTCAACATTAGTAAGAGTTATTACTGTGGTTATTACAGTTAAGTAAGGGTCCGTTTTCAATTATAATTAAGAAGCAATCCACAGTGGCTTCACTTCAATAATACACTCATACAATTTATACATTGAGGGACAGTAGAAATATGAATCTAGTTAGTATTTTTAAATTTACCAATTATACTCAAAAATATATTTCTTTTCAATTAACAAAACGAAGAAACGTAAAATAAAGTATGGGGACGGGCCTTTTAGTATAGTGGTTAAACACAGGCAGCGGCCAGGCTGCCCAATAGAATAGGTCGTGGGTTATGTGGGTATTTTAAATGGGGGAATGATGATGATGATACGTTTCCTAAGGGGGAGTGATGACTGCTGCTCGAGTCAACCCGTGCGCGGGTGCTGCTTGGGGGGACTGGTCCGACTACTATCCCTTTGGCCTTTTAGTTTGTTGTAATTTTTGTCGTAATTTATTGTTTTCTTCTATTCTCCCTTGCTTTATGTTTCGAAGGCAGGACACACTATCGCTAATGTCGATTCAATTGTAACAAAACAATGTTTAAAAAAAATGTGAAAAAATGACAAGCCCGCTGAGTTTCTTGCCGGATCTTCTCAGTTGGGGCGGCGTTGTGATCGGGTGGAAGCTTTTAAAAAATTGACCATTCAAAAGTACTAGCGTTAAACCTATTTGAAAATAAAGATTTTTGATTTGAATAATTTGTAAAGCAGACAATTCCATAACTCCGGCGCATGCAAAACGTGCTATAATCGCTTTCAAATGTTACTTAAATAGCATAAAATGTATATGTTAAAGATATCAAATATTGTTAGAACAATATTTTCTGATTAGATACTTACTATAAAGCTAATAAAATACCTGGCGTGGACGCGTCTGTTCGAAGATTTTATACTGAGCTTTCACATAAACTTTTTATAGTGTCTACATCTAGCATAACAAATGTAATTATTTTAAGAACGCAAACTTTCCTATCCACATTCATGGTGTTCTCATTACTGTGAGAGAAAATAAAAACAATGGCAATCTCACTGTGCGACTGTCACGTATAAATACGAGCACGATTTGTTCATAAGTCATGAGAGAACTAGGATGGATACACTGAAAATATTATCTGCATGACTCATATTATAAATATAAAGTAGTACTACAAAATTTGTTTAGTAACATAAATATTTTCTTTGTTCATAACTCAAGACTCATTCACAAGTGCCGTATCGTTTGAGGTTATTTTACAGTCTCTATATTATTCAGTCCACCTATACTTATCTCGTCTCAATTCTGATCTAGATACTGAACAAACTAAATACTTTTAGGTTTTGCGTTAATCCATTAAAACTTCATAATATATCCGCAACAAATGTTATGGTGTGAAACCAATTCGTTTAGGTAGTTACTCCTTACTGGCTTATAACCTAATCGTCTAAATAAAAACCCTATTCATCTGTCAGATGGCCATAGTATACTATAGTAAAAGTTGTTCCTGATCCCAATTTATTTCCGGTCGTGTCGATCTAACGACCGTTCGGTCTATGAGTGACAGGGAAGCTATAGTAAATTCGTGTCTGCACAAACAATTGTGCAATATAATCCCTTCTCGATGATTGGTTACAGTGATCATAGACCAGGAGGTCAGACAGAAGGCGGGGAATTATTGACTATCGAAAAACTATTATACCAAAGTTATTAAATATACTATGTAGTATTTTTCAGTGTCACTCAACTTACGATATTATATATATTATGTATAAGTTACAGTACCTTTTTGATACGACGACGCCGTAAAAGATATCGCCGGGCGGGTCATTAGTGGTGGTGTGGGTATCTGATGACGCAATTAGGGTGAGTTATCAGCCTAAGCCCACGAAACGGGAGATCACGATTTTATCTGGGATAACTTATAATGCGCAAAATAATTTTTATAATAACTTTAGAGATGACACGTAGTCTAATATACCTATAGCTTGTTTTAACAAGTGACGTGGTTATGTTGTATTAAAATATTTTTATTTTATCTCATTTTGCTTAATCGCACAGTTCCCCTCTGGTAAGCAGTGATAAAGATTACATTAAGTACATTATTTACATACATAATCAACAACGATTTAATTGCGAATGTTTAATTTAATAGTAATGTTTTAAAAATGCAATTTTGTATCATCTTAGGTACTTTAAAACAGCTTATAAAATGTGTCCGGTACAATGATATTATTGGTCCGGTACGATGCAATATAGGTATAGGTATAGGTAAAACGGGCTGGTTTCCGCAACTCCACGTCAAAGCGCGTATTTTGCGTGCGGGTGGGAATGAACTTATTCGATCCACCCCAACTCCTCGAGAAAGGCCAGCAGGCGCCTAATGCCGCTGACGATCTCTCGGAGAGTACTCGGGTTTCCGAAGTACGTAGCCCTGTATGCTGCGACCTCCGGGCAACTAAGTAGCACGTGGGCCGCTGTCTCCTCTTCCTCCATGCACGCTCTGCACAGAGGACTGTCCGTGACACCTATGACAAAAAGGTGTTTATTAAATGAACCATGTCCAGTTATGGCCGCCGTGACTACGCGCAATTGTTGTTTGGATAGTCGAAGCAGCTGTTTGGTGATGCTGCCATCGAGGGCTGGAAGCGCCTCTCTGGCTTGCCTGCACTCGCCATGGTTCGTCCAGGCTTCGTTATGTTTGTCCCTAGCGCGCTGTCTTACCAGGGTGCGTAGGTGTCCGAAGGGGATTGGCACTATAGGTTCAGGTCCTACGGCGGCCATAGATGATCCTCTTCTAGCGAGCTCATCCGCTGCATCATTGCCACGGGAGCCACTGTGTCCATTGAATGGTTATGTTGTTGAAATTGCCTACCTGATTCAGTTTTTGGTGACATTCGTACAACAGCCCGGAGTTAACGGTGTGTCCGTCTAGGGCTTGTAAAACTGACCTGCTATCGGAGAGTATACGGATGTGAAAATCTTTTACTTCCCGATTGGAGATAGTTGATGCAGCCATGTAGATACCCATGCACTCAGCCTGGAACACTGTGTTATGGGTTCCCAGAGGTATAGAGATATGTATGTCGAGATCTTCCGAGAAAATCCCGGCACCAGTTCCCGCGTTAGTCTTGGATCCATCTGTGAAGATCCTCAGCTCTTGGGCGTTCAAACCTTCGCACTGGTTATCCTCATACAGTTGGATCTTATACTTCTTGTCAAAGATGAATTGTTTTGGTACGCGGTCATTAGTTGCCCGCATGATAGGGATGTCACCGGTAAGTTCATCCAGTATTACTGTATGTGGGGTATTATTGTTTTTCCAGAGGCCCAGTGTCTTCAGGCGTAGCGCCGTCACCGCTGCTTCCTGTTGTATAAATAAGTGCAGCGGTGCAAGATTCAGCATGGCTTCCAATGCAGCTGTTGGTGTGGTCCTCATACAACCTGTAATTGCCATACAGGCAAGTCTTTGGAAGCGTTGTAATTTGTTCGATGCTGTGTCCAATTTGGTTCTCGGCCACCAGACTACAGCGCCGTATGTCATCATCGGGCGGATCACCGCGTTGTACAGCCACAGGATTATTTTGGGTGTTAAACCCCACTTTTTCCCAATCATTCTCCTGCACTGCCACAGGGTGATACTGGCCTTATTTATTTTACTATCTATGTGGTTGCTCCATCTTAGTTTGCTGTCTAGGATGACACCAAGGTACTTGACTTCGGTAGACAGCTGGAGTTCTGTATTGAACAGCTTTGGGAGCCGATATGTGCCCAGTGTTCGTTTTTGAGTGAACATGACCAGTTCAGTTTTTTCAGGGTTGACTAATAAGTCAAATTCCCTGCACCAGCGTTGAATGGTCGCAGACGATGCTGGTTACCTTCCCAGATGTCAGTATGACTAGGTCATCAGCGTAGCCTATTGTATAGTAATGGTTGGCGTTGAGTTTGGTAATGAGGTCATTTATCACCAGGTTCCAGAGGAGTGGGGATAAAACACCTCCCTGAGGACAGCCTCTGGCTATCATGGCTGATTGCTCCTCACCTTCAAGTCTAACCACACGTTTGCTTAGCATGTTCGTGATCCAGCCTATGAGAACTGGTTCCACTGCATGTCTTTCGAGAGCAGCATTTATGCTAGTAAAGCTGGTTTTGTCGAAAGCTCCTTCGATGTCTATAAATGTGCCCAGGCAGATTCCTTTCTGCTGAATAGCCTCCTCTATTCGGCTTACTACTAGGTGTAGTGCAGATTCGGTCGATTTGCCAGAGCTGTATGCATGTTGATTGTCATGTAGTGGTGTTTGCATTAACGCACCCTCCCTCAGCTCTCTCTCGCAGAGCCTCTCCAAGGTCTTCAACAAGAACGAGGTTAGGCTGATTGGGCGATAGGATTTTGCGTTTGTATAATCACTCTTTCCCGGTTTGGGGATGAATATCACTTCCCTCCACTCCTTTGGCACATATCTATTTGCCAGGCACGCTCTAAGGATGGCTGCAAGCACCTCAACGACAGGTGCTTGCCCCCATTGCATTAATGCAGGGAATATACCGTCCGGCCCGGGCGCCTTAAAGGGGTGGAAGCTACAGATAGCCCATTGGAGCTTCTCCATTGTAATCATCCTATGTGCATAATGCCAATCATCTTCTGATGGTGTAGAATGTTCATCCTGCCAGTTTATTACATGTGAGAAGGCGCATCCTGGGAAGTGAGTTTCTATTAGGATACGTCTTGTTTCTTCTGGCGATGTAGTGAGTGTGTTATCAGGTTTTCGGAGAGAACCAGGTTTAGATGCCTTCTCTTTAGCTAGTATTTTCCTTACCCTGTTTGCTTGTGGACAGGATTCAATATTACCACAGAATTTTCGCCATCCCGTGGTGCTTCTGAATCTGATGCTTTTTTTGTAGCTAGATTTTGCCGACCGATAGTCGTCCCAATCCTCATCTCTACAAGTATTCATTGCCTTATTCAGAGCCTTTCTCACTTTCCTGCGTTTACGTTCCAGTTCCGCACCCCACCAGGGTTGCCTACCCGGTGTCTTGGGCGTGGTGGTCTCTGGGCAAGTTTCCTGGTAGCTGTCTATCATTGATTTAGTTAGATGGCCTACCTGTTTATCTATTTGTATTGTGTTCATGCAAGCCGGGATATCACTCGTTTGCGCAAGCTTGGCGCTAAGTACTTGTGAGTATCTAGCTTTGTCCGTGTTACGCGGATTCCGGCTTGGTGGAGGTAATGGTAAACTGACCTGGAGGTCGAAGCGGATCCACCTATGGTCCGAGCATGAAGCCTCCTTGGAGACATGCCAACCATTGATGGCTCCTGCGGCGCCTTCTGATGCCAGTGTAAGATCAACAATTGTTCGCCTATTAACGAATGTTGGTTCAGATCCTGTGTTTAGAAGGGAAAGATTAGTTGTAAATAAATAGTCTACTAACAACTTACCCCTGTTGTTTTGTACGTCCATACCCCATAAGGGGTGATGTGCGTTAGAGTCTGTCCCGATGACGATTTCTGTCCCAGCCTTTTCGCAATGATTGACCAGGCGGGCCAGGTTGAAAGGTGGTGGTTCCTCAGCCTCGGGCATGTACGCGGATGCAAAAACGATAACCATGTCTCTGGTATCTTGCTGTAATTGTAGCCTAATGGCAGAGAGGTCCCTGCAACAGAAGTCTGTTAAAAGCTGTATTTTAAGATTTTTTGTTACATAGATACACGATCTGGGATGATCGCTATCAGTGGTCGATAGAAGCTTACCTCCAAGATTGGAGAGTCCTTGTATATGCCCAGCCCTCACCCACGGCTCCTGGATCAGGGCAATGGCAGTCTGCTTTGTCTCCAACCACTTCCGTAACTGAGCCGTAGCGGTTTGACTGTGGTGGAGGTTTATTTGTAGGATGTTAAGGGTCTGCAAAAGGGACGCCATCGATGGTCGCACCCTCCCAAGATCCTAGCTGCAGTCCGGCTAGGAGGTCGCCGGACTCGAGCTCGTCCTTTCCCAGGCTGGAACCTATGGACATGTCGTCTTCCAGGTCTCCACCCGGTGAAAGGGCGGTGTCGGAGTCAGTGTTCACAGGGGGAGCCAATCCGTCTCCGGTCCCATCTGTTTGACGGCCGTCCCCGGAGTTAGCTCCTCCAATGGATTCTGCCTCGTTTGGAGGAGGTTTTTCATCCCCTGTGGGCTGTTGTTTTAAGTCCTCGCGTATGGTAGCTGTGGCGGGGTCCCAGCCCTGAGGGACGTCGGTGAACTTACCGTTCGGACCCTGAAACTTAATGTACACCGCCCCCAGCCCAATTGAGAGACGGCGTTCAGCCTTCATTAGGGTCGGAATCTGGTCTTCAGGGACTCCCACTACCACAAACCATCCCGCGGACTGTTTTTCGCATTGAGTAAAACCCAACTTGTAATTTGGACAGACGGATTCTGGTATGCAAGGGCGCGACCTATATCACGCGGTTCCTCCAGAATCCCCTGTTTGTTGGGGACATCTATGCCGCAACGGGCCCTTTTAGGGATGTCTGACTGGCTCTTAACCACCAGCGAGACGCTAGAGGGAAGGGCCAGGCCAGACACCGTTTCCTGCAGCCATGCCAGGGTTTGGTCATTGCTGCACCAAAGTTTTAGGACCCCCTCCGCAAACACCGGTTTACCATTGAAGGCTGGTCCAGGTTTGTCTTGTTTGGGGGCCCAGGCCTCACTGAGAATCTTTCTTTGGATCTCAGCAAGAACCTTGTCTGCAACGTCCTTGTCTAGGCGCCCCGCGCGATCACAAGTTATTGCGACGCACAGGGGCGACTTCGCAGCTTGGACGTAGCTTTTATTAGCGGGCCTACGGATTTGATCGAGTCGCGGCCTTTTGTGCTCACCACGAGGCGAGTTCGTCTCATTTAGAGCACGCTTGGCCGCGACTTTCTCTCTTCGTCCGGACCGCTTGTTTGTTTTCCTTTTGGCCGTGGATTGTGTCTCAGCACTGGTTGGCGTTGAGCTAGGCTTCTGACGGTTTTCACCGCCATCCTCTTGCTTCATGCTCAGACTCATGAGTTCCCAGCATACATAGTCAATTTCCTTCTTTTTTTTGTTACGTAGTATAACTTACCTTTTGTTTTCTTTTTTCTAATTAATGTGTATACAATGGGGTTGATATGTATTGTATACAAAAACCCCTAAACAAAATTAAATCGAAAAAAAAACAGCTTATAATAAAAGAAAAAGGTGCTATTTTTATAATACGCCCTTTTAATGTAATAATAGTACTTATGCTATACTATAGTAATCGCTTTCACATTTACCCCTTGGACCAATTAAGTACTTAATCAACAAACCTACGAATATTGTTACATCCTTCATAATTTCACACCTATTTCTCCAGGTTACATGAAGATATTATCTATTAATTACGGCGGTGCGTATTCTGGAATTTGCATTAATTACTATTACTTACTCTGTAATTTAAAGATAATAGTTTGGGCGCTAATTTCCCTTTTCTTAACTTAAATAGGCTTCAATTAGGAACGTTATGTATGTAGGCTAGGCCATGTAAGGTACTCGTATCTAAATGGAAATGCGTTTTCCCTAAATTGTAATAAATTATTTAAAACTTACCCAAGTGTCACAAAAACAAACCCATTTCAAATACTTAAGGTGTCAGAAACCCTTGTAAGCATTGTCTATTTTCATACATAATATCTAACAAGTATAAGTTAATCTGACTACGAATAAACAAAATATATTGAAATTGGATTATAAATGTAGATCTCGTACATAAAATACCTGATGTCTTAGAGGAGATACCACTGGAGAGATCGTGATGCGCTAACCCCTCTGCCAAATTTTGTTCATAAGTTCAGGTCATTCTTTATTTGGGTGCGTATCTTTTTGAATTTTTTAATTGGGACTAATCCCACCACTCATTCCCACCACTGTTACTCCTGTCGTACTGTATCTTTTTGAATGTGTTGCGAGTTTATTATAGCGTGGATATGCGTGAAATTGTATCTGTGTGTGTTTACTTCGCATCCCGCACCCCGCAAAAGTGCCACGAAATATTTGTTCGGGGAATCGACGCGATACTAGCTCCATTTTAATTACTCTGAGACCTGATGTATAATAAATTTTAACTACATTCGATAATCTATATAAAAAAATTATGATCAATAGCCAATGGGTTTTTTTTGGGAATGATAGACGCTGTGGGCTGCAGATGGCCATTACAGCTTCACCGGACAGTAGAAGGCGAGCGCTTGTAGCACTATAGCCTTAACGGCAGAAGGAGCGACGAGCTCAAGGGCACCTCAGGGAGGCACGGCCTCGGCTTGGGCTGTCGCTTAAGAGAAGGCTGATTCTACCACCGGTTCACAACGCGTCCCCACTGACAAGAACCGAGCCTATGGGCCTGTTCTGTTGGTCTAGTGGTAGACTAGACTCTGGCCGCTACCCAATAGGTCGTGGGTTCGATTCCCACTAAGCGTCTGGGTGTTTTATCTATTTAAGTAGGTACCTATGTATTTACAAAAAAGTTAGTATCAGTTGTCTGGTTTCCATAGTACAGGCGCTGCCTTGTTTGGGATCAGATGACAGTGTGTAGATTGTCCTAGAATTATTATTATTACTATCGTTTATGTATCTATCTTCACGGTTTATACCCGGACATTTTAGAGGCTTCATTAGTGTTATTAATTATCACACAAGACCTTTCGGAGATTTTATATCATCATTCATTATCATCATTAGCAGCCGATAGACGTCCACTGCTGAACAAACCCCCCCCCTTAAAAGCCTCAGACTGACCACAACATTGCTTTTTGGACAGAACTTTAGAAAGCTTAATATTATTATATATGTTACTAGCTGACCCGTGCAGCTCCGCCCGCGCTTTTATTACATTTTGCTCCCCTTTTCTCCCCCTCCTCCCTAGATTTATCTCTCTCCATATCTCTCTCTCTTATAAAAAAAATCTAATTATATGCTCTTTCTCTCCTCTCTCTTTCCCCCTCCCGCTTCGGTTTCCGTCACACTCCCCCTCTTCCTACCCTGTTATCCCCTCTCTGAACCCTCTCCCCCTCTCTCTTCTACGAACTTGCTCCTTCTCACTCCCCCCTTACTCCACCTAACTCCCCCGATCCCTCACCCCATCGCCCACTTCTCGAATCCCCTCTCCCTCTTTCTCCTCTCGTGCACCCTCATCTCGTTCTATATATCCTCGTCAATCATGGTATCAGCGGCATTAAATATACTTTATGACCTATTCTCAGACCTCCCCGATATGCACACATAATTTCATACAAATCGGTTCACCCATCTATTTAATGACCTTACCTAACGTCGCTTAACCTTAACCTACCGAGATAAAAAGTATCCTATGTCCGTTTACTGGTTCTAAGCTACCTCCCCACCAATTTTCAGCCGAATCGCGGTTAAGCCGTTCTTGAGTTATAAATAGTGTAACTAACACGACTTTCTTGCATATAATATATAGATTAAAGTTCTATAGTTATTGTATATTCAATTTCACCGATAGATGGCGCTGTTCATAATGTAAATCACGCTAACATCGTAAATTACTGTCTAATGATATTCGATAATGAAAGTTTGAAGTTTTCCACATCTTTTATTGTTGCGACTGTAATACATACATAATCTAGTTTGGATCAGCTCGGGATTTACAGATTTTAACTTTTCAAAGATATAATGTCATATTGCTATCAGCAAAGTACTTAGAACAATACAGAAATATAATGAAAATGTCCTGGGTGTACCGGACCGGCTTACCCCTTACAAAAATTGACCCTTCGCCAATGCCATATCTTATGCAAACTACATGTCTGCTCAGTCCCTATTGTGTATAGCGTAATAATACATATCTTAATGATTAACTGATCAGTCTATAATTACCCTATTCTCATACAAATTAAATTACGTGGTAATATGTGCAAGTAATGTTTCACTGCTTAGCCCCTATGAAACATAGCGTGATGTTTTATATATCAACTTACACCTTGACTTCTACACAACACATCAGTGAAAGTCCTATCAAAATCCATCCAAGGGTTTTCAAATGATGCCTGGACGAACAGAACGACAGACAGACAGACAGACAGACAGACAGACAGACAATAATTCCAAAAAAAATTGTTTTGGCCTCTATGCCGATAGTATAGTACCCCCACATAGAAATTTTGGAAAAATATTCAATGTACAGAAAAAGTGCTCTTTGAGTTTTATTATAGTATAGATAGAAGATATATATAGATTCTCCCTTATCATCTAATCTATCTAATGTATATGTTATGATGAGTCTACTATATGTCTCTTCAATCCTTCATCAGCCAAAAAGGTACATATATCTAGCAAAATATAATCAAAAGCTAGCTCAAATACACGAGCGCTAAATTCCCTTCAAGAAAACGCTACTGCGCTCAATGGCAATACAATAGATATGAATAATGTATACTCTAATATATATATTTCTTCTTGAAACGGTTCTAATTGTGATGGCGTTGCGTTCAACGGCTTTCGCTCCTCAATTAGAATTCCGTTTGCGATTGTAAGGGTTGGGGCACAATGCTACAGCCCGTGGCGGCTGCCGGATCCGGCCGATAACAATACCTAACGCTGCGGGCCTTTGAGATGCTTATTTTGTGAATTTCATAACGCTGACGATATTAGACTGTTGATCGTTTATGTGCGGGAAAACGAACAAAAACATTTTATGAAAATGAAAAACCAATTAAAGTTTATTGCTCTGTGTTGGTTTTGATATTTTTTGCGTCATCGCGTCGTTGAGAAAATTTTATTATACTGATTAGACCTTGGCTAATTAGGTAATTCCAAAATGGATATTGAAAATTTTGACGCCCATAGCACAAATCTTAAAAGAAACATGGCAAAATACAAAAGAGACGGAGTACACAAATTGCGATACTAGGTATAGTCGGTACCAAATAAACTTAGTATCTAATTAGAAAACATGTATTAGAGATATTTCATGTTAAAAAAAGATAGGTCAAAGCCAATTAATTCGAGAAAGTCCTGATTTAAGATTTATTTTTCAAAGCATTTAAATAAAAAAAAATCTAACAGCCGCTCGCGTTCCTGATATTTTAAAATGGGTATTATGTAAACACAAATACTGGCTAAGCCTGTGTGGCGGATTTAAAATATGGCTAGAAGCCAAGAAATTGCGGTTTTAATATTTTTAATGGTGGACTGTATGAGGTGTATTAAATTAGTAGGTATTGAACGCTACTCGACGCTGTAAAACGCAGGTAATCAGACCAGGAAAAAGGTAGGGAACAGCTAGCGCCACTCACCTGATGATTAGCTGGTACCAGGCACAATGTGTCGACACAAAAGTTCACAAAACTTCACAATTATAGGCAATAGAAGCACTCTCGCGGCGGCGGCGGTGTGCTGTAGGTCTCGTGGTTAAACGGTAACTAAGCGGATATAGGCCACTCAAGGAAGAACGGGATTGGTTGATTTGGAAATACGTCATTTACGTCACAAGAGAGCGTTCAGAAATGCATGATTAATTTAAATACCAAACAACCCCCGGCTTTGAGGTAACCTCAAAAACAAAATAAAAATAAACCCAAAAAGGGGGAAAACATATATAAGAACATCACCATTAAATTAGGTGTATGCGTGCGGTAATATAATCTAATAATGCGGAATATAAACTAAGTCATAAGGACAAAAACTAGAGCGAAGGATAGTGCTTATATTAATACTACTTAATTGTAACTTAAACTAGCGTTAAAGAAAACTACTGCGTTGGTAGCGGACAAAGTCGCACTACAGGACGCTGCAGGATGCCACTTTTGGTTTTCACTTCAGCAACTCGAATTACACCGTCTTTGCCGGGAAACAATTTAGTGATAACCCCAAGTGGCCAACGTAATGTCGGACAGTTCTCTACAATGATGAGAACTACTGTACCTACAGTTACAGGATTTGCAGGTGTGTTCCACTTTTCTCGCGACTGCAGATTATGTAAATATTCAGTGCGGAATCTCTTCCAAAACGATTGGACTAATGAGTCCATTAACGAAAAGCGCGTTTGAAGAGTCATGCGATCATTTTCTAACGTAGGAGCGGGTAAACATTCCAGCGGAGCGGTATGTATAAAATGGGCAGGTGTCAAAGCGGACATCATAGGAAAATTAGCTTTTGGTTTTAACCTAAAACATGCGTTACATTTATGTATGCGGGAACGAACAATACGGCGGGCGGATAAAATCCAAAAACGTTGTCTCAGTATTGAAAGTAGTAGTTGCGGACCAGCGTGAAAGTTTTTCTTATGATAAAAGTCAATTATCAAATTAATTATGTGACCATTTTTCGGCAACAATATGGGATGTTTATGTAATTTTTCTAATGATGCGTTATCTAACCGACCTCCGACATATAGAATGCCGTCATTCATGTATGGCGTTAATTTGCGAAGAGCTGAGGGACAACCTTTTCCTTTATCTATAAGTTTAATATCATCAGCGAATGAAGCGTGTTGAACGGCCTTTATTATAACAAGTTCAGCAGCGTCTAAATCTTGCGCGGTTATTACATTATTGCGGGGCAATTTTCTTAGAAATCTTAACACATACACTACAGTGCAAAGTAACTTATTCCACGAGGATACTCTATAACTTAATGTCAGAAGTAGATGCTCAGTTTGCGCGGCGGCGGCGTCGCAAGCGACGTGAGATAATGTTTTTTCTTCAGGTAAACATGAGCTTTGCGGTGAAAATTGCTGAATTGGCCATTCACTAATAGGAAAAGACATCCAAGATGGGCCTTGGAACCAGAGATTATTCTCTATTAAGCGTGAGGGAAGCAGCTCGCGAGATACACAATCCGCGGGGTTTTCTACTCCTGCGACGTGATAAAAATGATCACTTGGCAATAAAGATTGACATTGCGAAATTCTATTGGCGACGAAAGTATTAAATCTGTGTGGGGAAGAGTGAACCCAGCACAGAGCGACTTCAGAGTCAGAAAATGCGTAAATATTATTTATTGGGTGTTGTAAACGCCATCTATACGTACTCAACTCACACGCAATACATCAAAAACACCTGTCACTCATCATTACACATGTCATTTTGACATTCTTTTTCATCGGTTTTATTTAGCCGTTACAAAATCAAATAAAAGAGCTCGTCTCTCACCGCTTGTTCGTCGCGCACGCAACACGCATTTTACACTAACTCAATTTCAATTAATTCCTACCCTTTATTATCGCCTTCCTTACGGCGCTAAAGCCATCGAAGTGCTGTTATATTTCAATCAAACGCTGGGAGCTCCCAAAGAGAAGCTAAAACAAAGTGCCGGGTGTTGTGGAAGACATCGAGCCAGCGCCTTCCTGTTATTGTAAGTCTTTTACTTCCATATTTTCCCACAACCCCCTTTTTGGTCCCTCTCCCCGATCCTTTCAACTAACAATCCATAATTGTATCTACGCACACTATACTCTTTTACTCGTACTTACTCTTACTTATTTTCACCTTTCTATATACCATAACTCACTCATATTACGTACCCCGTGGGGTGTCGGGTAAGAATAGCACCCCCCCAGCTCTTCCCTTTGGGTGTACGTAGAAGGCGACTACGGGAAAAAGAAGAAGACAGACAGCAACGTCTTCTTATTGGATTACCTACCACCTATACTGTAATCCCCAAGACACAAACACTCATTAATACACTCATAACACATTAAACCATACACCACAACAATTTTAACGTCCATATTTTTCGCTCACAACTTATTATATTAATCATTTATCGCATTTAAACGCTTACATATACGCAAAACTAACGATATATCGTAAATTTGTTTACTCAAACATATTTGTTAAAGTTTCCGCTTATTTTATAATACGACTAAGTCTCGTTCATTTTACAAAAATAAAGTAGGTAGTTTCAAGTCATTCGCTCAATATGTCTAAAAAACAAGAAACTACTACAGACGTTAAGATTACGCTATTAGAAGCTAAGAAGGAACGATTATTTGAGTTGGTACAACAACTTTACAACTTAAGTTTAAATGTTTCTGATCCCACAAGCAAACAACAGTTTTTGGCCCGTGTTTTATCATTGGATAAAACACGGACTGAGTTTAATGAAACGCTAGATAATTTAATCGCTGCACAACTGGAGGAACAGCCTTCGGTAAAGCCCAATTACTCGCCGTTAAACGCTTTTGATGAATTGTACTGTTTCATAAAACAAAAAGAAAGTGTTTTAAAAAATAATGCTGAACGTACTGATTTATTAAATCAAAAATTGCCTCCTCTCCAGTTAGTAGGGTTCGATGGTACTCCGTCAAAATGGCCTATTTTTTATGAAAACTTCAAAAGTATTATACATGAAAACCCAAGGTTATCTAATGCAGAAAAGGTTCAGTATTTGGTTGGAAAATTAAGTGGTGGTGCATGTTCGGTCTGTGCCGGTATTTCACCAACAGCTGACAACTATGACATAATATGGAAGGCACTTTTGTCTAAATATCAGGACATTAGGGTTCAAGCTTCGCGTTATATAGATCAACTGATTAATTTTAAACCCAATCAACCAGTCGACACATTTATTGATCAATTTTGTTCTACAGAATCTGCATTGAGACGCTTAAAGATAGATGATTTGTCAGATTTTATGATAACGCATATCGCACTCTCTAAGTTAGACAAGGAGATGGTAAATTTATTCGAACAAACGCATCGAGATGTTGATATTCCTATGTTTAGTGACGTCACCAAGTTCCTTAAGGAACAAAGTAAAATAAAATCATTACGATTTAACGTAACTGCTGCGCAAAGGTCAAATACTCCGTCGACTAGTCGTGAAATTAGGTCACGCCCGAAGACTCATGCGTTTATGGTCAATACTGACACACACGACAGTACACCGCATATGATATCCACGCAATATAAATCTACGCAAATAAATAATAATAAGCCTAAGCAAATAACTTCTTGCATCGTTTGTAATGGTGAGGTACATCCATTATTTAAATGCCAAGCTTTCTTACAGCTTGACCCACGTAAACGCTATGATATAGTTTATAAAAACCTATATTGCAAAAATTGTCTCGGTTTTCATGACGTAAAACTATGTAAGTCGCAGAACAGGTGTTATGTGTGTAAACAAAAACATCACAGTCTATTACACATAAATACCAATACTCACACGTCTCCGGGATTTGAACCCGTGACTCGACGCGACACTCCGACCGCTGCGCCATGGCCGGCGGACAGTGGAACGCGAGCCACCCGCGCCGCCGACTTGTGCTTGGATGTCGTCACGCAGACACCGCCGCGCTTCGCCGCACCGGCCCCGCCGCCGTCAGCGCCATACGATCACCGCGCTCAGCTCGCGTCGCATGTCTCGCACTCCGCGCAACTGCCCTCGACTACTGCGTCCGCCGCTTACGTTTCCCGCGTAAATTCAAACGCAAGCGCATTCACAACAACGCATACATCGACCGATAATCGTCATGAAACTACTGTTCTGCTTCCTACCGCAATTGTACACGTATTTAACGATACTAATACGCGTTTAAATGTAAGAGCTCTCATCGATACGGGGTCGATGAGTAATTTTATTACGAAAGATTGTTGTGATCGTTTAAATCTTCCCATAACGCATATTAAATCACCCGTAGTGGGCATAGGTCAGTCGGAAAGTGAAACTTTAGGGTTTACATCTTTGAAAATACACTCACGCTTCGATAAATCCTGTTCATATAACATTACCGCTAGGGTGATACATACCATCACCGACCGGTTGCCGACCTTCCCCATAGATGTTTCGCAATTTACGCAGTTTGATAGTTTACCATTGGCTGATTATGGCTATGCTGCTCCAGCGAACCTGGACTGTTTATTAGGTAGTGAAATATTCCCGCTTATACTTGGTAGCGATAAGGTTACCACTCCAAACTCTTCACTCGTAGCATTAGAGACCACACTTGGTTATCTAATCATGGGTAAAGCAAATTATGCTTCTTATCCAATTCCGCATACTCTAGTACAAACGCATAATGAGGATAGAAATTTCTTTTGTTCGGTAGACGCACTCTCAAAACTTACAGAACGCTTTTGGGAACTTGAAAATGTTCCAGATAAAATTCACATGAGCCCTGAAGACGAGGCATGTGAACATCTCTTTCGCTCAACGTATTCACGCGATAATACCGGTAGGTTCACGGTACATCTTCCCTTTAAACTCAACCCCTCGGAATTAGGTAATTCTTTCGCCATTGCCAAGCGCCGCTTATGTCTTCTGGAAAGGAAACTCGACGCAAATCCCAATTTACGCGCAGATTATAACGCAACTATTCGAAGTTATGTTGATAATGGTTATTTAACTGAAGTTAAAGGCCACAAACCGAACAGTGAATGTTACTATATTCCTCATCGGGCTGTCTATCGTCCAGAGAAGTCCACCTCCAAAACTCGTATCGTGATTGACGCCAGTTGTAAGACAACTTCTGGAAAGTCACTCAACGATCTCTTGTATAAAGGCCCTAACTTGCAGACTAATATTTTTAATCTGCTTATAAATTTACGCATGTTCTTAGTGGCACTCACTGCGGATATAGAGAAAATGTACTTTCAATTAATATTAACGCCAGAACACCGGTCTTTTCAACGCATCTTATTCCGTTTTGACTCAGATTCGGATATTCATATATTTGAATTTAATAGGGTCTCATTCGGAGTGTCAAGCTCTCCGTATCTCGCGATGAGAGTCGTCCGTCAGCTCGCCGCGGACAGCCGCGACCAATTTCCACTCGCTGCATACGAAGCTGAACATCACATGTATATGGATGACTATGTAGGCTCCGTAGAAGGATTAGAACAAGCTGAAGAAATCTATCATGAAATGGTAGATATGTTCAAAACCGGTGGTTTTAAAATTGTTAAATGGATATCCAACAGTTCGGAACTCATGAATAAAATACCCTTGTCACAAAAAAATCCGCAAATAATAAATTTCGACGATATTACTTCATCCGCAAACGCTAAGATAGTAGGCATGCAGTGGCAGCCTGCTACTGATCAATTTCAATTTGAAATAAATTCCGAGATATCGGAATGTACAAAACGCACTATTCTATCTGTGACCGCGCGCCTCTTCGACCCCCTGGGTCTTATAAGTCCGGTTGTCGCATTTATGAAACTCCTCGTTCAAGAATGTTGGGTATCTAACTTAGGTTGGGATGATCCCGTACCGCAGGCGATCCGTGACAAATGGATACAATTTCATAGCGAGTTGCCTAACTTAAAATTAATTAAAATTCCTCGTCATATAGGTATTACCTCGAAATCGCATATATCGCTAATAGGTTTCGCTGACGCGAGCGAAAAATGTTACGGTGCGGTTGTGTATGTTCGTGTCAGCCCGGACGAGTATACGCACGGCTCTGTCAACCTACTAGCCTCTAAGTCAAGAGTCGCGTCTCTCAAACAGATGCCGCTCGCACGCCTTGAGCTCTGCGCAGCCCTGCTGCTAGCAAGTCTCATAGAATCCGTACGCGAAACGCTATCTAAACGCTGTCAAATAGATAAAATTGTTGCCTTCTCTGATTCAACTGTCACGCTCACTTGGATTCACTCACCCGCCTTTAAGTTTCATACGTTTGTCGCTAACAGAATATCTGAAATTAACCTAAAACTCTCCGCATGTCATTGGTACCATGTAAAGGGACAGGAAAACCCAGCTGATATTATATCAAGACCAGTGACTCCTTACGCACTTATAAACCGTGAAGATTGGCTTCATGGCCCTCAGTGGCTCACGCAACCTTTTTCGAAATGGCCGATATCTGTTTTTCAAGCAAATCATGATAATAATCTTTCAGAATCCAAACCGGTTTCATTAGTCGTGGATATACCACAATCTTCGCAAGCTTGTCATCCGATTGGTGACATTGCAGAGCGTGTCTCCAGTTGGACAAAGTTATTACGCATAACAGTTTATATTTTACGCTTTTTAAAAGTTTTACCGAGAAATAACTCTATAACTGTGTCCGATTTAGATACAGCCGAACAATATGTTCTCAAATATGTTCAAAACAATCATTTTTCTTCAGATCTTAACGCTATTAAAAATAATAAACAATGCAGCAAACGAATCATAAAGTTAAGTCCATTCATAGACAATTGTAATTTACTCAGAGTTGGTGGAAGATTAACACACTCGCAGCTTGATTATGGTCAAAAGCATCCTATATTACTCCCCGCCAAAGAACGCATAACTCAATTAATAGTTGATTTTTATCATAATACAAATTTACACACAGGTCCCGCATTATTACTCGCGCTGCTCAGACAAAAATATTGGATTCTCTCTGCTCGAAATCTTGTTCGACAAAGAGTACACGCTTGCAATGTATGCTTTAAACTCAATCCTAGATTTAGTAACCCTCAAATGGGCGATTTACCCGCGTTTAGAATAACAGAAGCTAAAGCTTTTGTATACACAGCCGTCGATTATGCTGGACCTTTTTACATAACGCATATTCGCCGTCGCGGTGTCAAAAGTCAAAAGGCATATATATGTTTGTTTGTCTGCCTGACTACTAAAGCTGTTCACCTGGAATTGGTTTCTGATTTGAGTACAGAACTGTTTCTCTCGGCGTTTAAACGATTTATTTGTCGTAGAGGACCCGTAGCTATGATCTATAGCGACGGGGGAACTAATTTCATAGGTGCGAAACGCAAACTAGACGAAATTTATAATCTTATACAGTCCACATCATATAATAATTATATAAGCGAAGAACTTCTATCTACACATCGTATTCAATTTAAACGAAGTCCACCTTATGGTCCCCATTTTAACGGCCTATGTGAGATAAACGTTCGCTGTGTTAAAACTCACTTATTCAAAGTGGTAGGCTCGCATATTCTAACATACGAAGAATTTTCATCTGTCCTCGTACAGATTGAAAATTTATTGAATAGCAGACCATTGTGTGTGCTAAGCTCAGACCCATCTGACATGTCTGTTTTAACGCCTAATCATTTCTTAAATGTAACGCCGCTTAAATTTTTACCCGCTGAAGATGTGACAAACATCGCAGACCACCGCTTAACTCGTTTCCAACTCGTAACCAAGTTAACACATATGTTTTGGCGTCGGTGGAGCCAAGAGTATCTCACTTCTTTACAGCAAAGGGAGAAGTGGAATACCCCCACTAAGCCAATTGAATTAGGATCCTTGGTTGTAATCAAAGATATTAATGCGCATCCGCTATGTTGGCCTTTGGGAGTCATCGAATCGGTCTATCCCGGAAAGGATGGCATCATCAGAACCGTTAAAGTCCGCACCTCAACTGGTAGTTATATACGACCAGTAATTCGAGTTTCTCCACTACCAACTCAATAATATTCACTCGTTCTCTCTTAGTTTAGCTTACTCTTTTAGTTCAACTCACACTCTTAACTTAGTATTTTAGTACCTATACACGCGTTTATCATTTTGTATACTATTATTATCTAGAGGAAACCTCTAGGCCGGCGGAATTGTAAACGCCATCTATACGTACTCAACTCACACGCAATACATCAAAAACACCTGTCACTCATCATTACACATGTCATTTTGACATTCTTTTTCATCGGTTTTATTTAGCCGTTACAAAATCAAATAAAAGAGCTCGTCTCTCACCGCTTGTTCGTCGCGCACGCAACACGCATTTTACACTAACTCAATTTCAATTAATTCCTACCCTTTATTATCGCCTTCCTTACGGCGCTAAAGCCATCGAAGTGCTGTTATATTTCAATCAAACGCTGGGAGCTCCCAAAGAGAAGCTAAAACAAAGTGCCGGGTGTTGTGGAAGACATCGAGCCAGCGCCTTCCTGTTATTGTAAGTCTTTTACTTCCATATTTTCCCACAACCCCTATTGACAATGTATTGACCACTGAACGCACTAACTTAGCGAGCAGTGTTAAGGCGCAAAGTTCAAGTCTCGCTAAAGTCACGGTCTTTACAGGAGAAACGCGGGATTTTGAACAAACTAACGTGACTATAGGGGGAGAACCTTCATTAGCTACGTGAAGGTATATAACGCAGCCAAAACCTTTTTCGCTAGCATCAGCGAAAGCGATTAGCGAAACGACAGAAGAGTCCTTAATACCCATATGGCGCGGGAATTGAAGACCCGAGATTAGCGGTAACTCTGAAATATATTGTTGCCACAACTTGACAACAGAAGGAGGCGGAGACTCGTCCCAATCAATTTTGAGGAGCCATAATTGTTTAATTAATAATTTAGCGAATAGCGTTATGGGACCGACAAGACCCAATACATCATAAAGTTGTGCGGTAGCGGATAGCATAGAACGCTTTGTACAAATAGCGGGCGGTTGAGATACAGTAAAAGTAAAATTATCAGTAGCGGGATGCCAGCGAAGGCCTAAAATCTTATGAGTGTCATTATCGTTAAAAGAAATATATTCTTGTTGACGATGACTTGCGGGTATGTGTTCCAATAATTCGTGGGAATTACTCGTCCATTTAACTAGATCAAAACCACCGGCTTTGAAAAGTTGTATTAATTGTGTTGCTGTCGCTACAGCTTCATCTAGCGTTGAAGCTGTGGAAGCAAGGTCATCCATGTATATATCGAGCTGTCTTTCAATAAGACTAGCTGCGAGAGGATAGTTAGCTCCTTCATCTTTTGCTAACTCACGCATGACGCGAAGAGAGAGAAAAGGTGAGGAACGAAGACCAAAAGTGACACGAGTAAATTCATACGTTTGCAAGGGTTCGTCATCAGAAAAGCGAAATAAAATTCGTTGGAACTTGCGGTGCGAATCTTGTACATGTATGCAAAAATACATTTTACGAACATCAGCGAAAAAATCAATAGAATATATTCGTACATTGAGTAAAATATTGAAAATATCAGTTTGTAAGTTTTCGCCGGTATGCAAAATATCATTAAGTGATAAACCGTTATCCGACTTACAACTGCCGTCTATTACTACACGGAGCGGTGTTGACGATTTATCTTCCCGAACAACCGGGTGGTGAGGTAAGTAAAAACAAGGCACGTCAAACCTTATCATTTCTTGCGGAACAAGTGTTAAGAACCCTTTATCTAAATATTCCCTAATGACGTCATTGTAACGCGCGCGAAGTTCAGGATTTCTACTAAATCTTCTTTCAAGAAGAGAAAATCTTTTTTCAGCGATTTGAAGCGAATTACCTAATTTTTCTGGTGGATCCTTAAATGGCAAAGCGACAACGTAACTGCCATCAGGATTGCGAGCGGTATTAGAGATGAAAATATTTTCACACTCATTATCTTGCGGACTTATATACTTGGTAGAAGGCAATTCTTCCATTATCCAAAATTTTTGAAGCATGTCATTAAGCGGTTCTTGATTAATTAAATGAAAAGAATGCGATTTATGAGTAGGGGACTCCACATAAGCGTCGCCCATTATTACATAACCTAGCGTTGTTTCTAGCGCCATAGGCGCGTGCGGCGTAATTATTTTATTTGACAGTAATATTTTACAATAGGTATTTACCCCCAAAAGTAAGGAAATTTCCCCAGGTACAAAGAACTGGTCATCAGATAAACGTATCGAAGATATATAATTAATCTTATTTAAATCAATCTTAACGTCCGGTAATTTCCCGGTAATGTGAGGCACTACTAACGGTTCGACTTCATATACGAATTCATTATCGAAGCGAGATGTGAATTTAACGTGAGTAACGCCTAATATTTTTTGCGATGAACCACCAATGCCATGAACTTCGGTAAAGCGGTTTTTTCCCGATATGGGTAAAGATAAACGTTTGCAACAATCAAGCGAAATATAGTCACTTTGTGACCCTGGATCTATTAAACATCTTACATAATATTCACGTCCATAATTATTTATTACTTTTATTTTTGCGGTCGCTAATAAAGCAGCGGTTTGAGTGTGATTAATATCATTGTTAAGATTTGTAATACTGAACGACACGATCGTAGTAGACTCCAAGCCCTGAGTGCATACACTATCACCCGAGTTGGACTGCGGATTAATTTCGATCTTATTCGTAGAAGGATTAGAGGTTAAATTACAGTGAGCATTACGAATACCCGAGACGGCCGGCTGGGAAACCGGTTTTTGATTTAGCGCTTGCGCTTCATATTTAATTGTAAAATGTAATAAGGAATGGTGGCGTTGATTGCAATGTAAACATGTACGTTGCGAATTACAAAAACTGGACTTATGTTTATTACTTAAACAATTCGTACAAAAACCATTTTGTTTTATGTAGTTATACCTTTCCTTAGGCGTTAATTTAGAAAAGCGCGGACAATTAAACAAGTGTGTGTGTGTCTTATCTTGACACATAACGCACGGTTGATTGTTGTCAGTATTAATAAAAGTTCTAGTAGGACCACTGTTAGGTCTAGGTATATTATGTTTTTTATTATTATTAGAAAGTTTGTTTGCGGTAGGTTCAAATTGTTTTTGTATATTATTAAGTATCTTACTTTGCTCTTGGACGAAACTGATAAGACTCTGATATGTAGGTATATCAGTTTGACGTTGCGACAATTCAAAGGCTTTAACAGTATCTGCATCTAATCTCTGCAATGCTAATTGCAAGCACATAAAGTCTGTTAAGTCATTTAATTTTAACTGTTTTAGCGCTTTAATTGAGGAATCAAAATTATTAATAAATGATTCTAGATTTGCGGCGGAGCTAGAAGTAAGCGGTTTAAATCTTAACATATGATTAAAATAAGAGACAGCGAGTGAACGAGTATCGTTATATTTTTGTATAAGATTATTCCAAATTATGGGATAGTTTTCTGGCGTAGCGGACAGCCCAGCGCAAATTGCTTTGGCTTTATCAGTAAGTTTACCAACTAAATAATATACGCGTTCAGTATCCGTTAAATTCGGATTATCATGAATAATACTTTTAAATTGTTGATGAAACATAGGCCAATGACGAATATCGCCATCAAACGATTGTAATTCAATAGGCGGCAACTTATTGTGGTAAGAAGAAGGCTTGGATTCAGTCTTTATCGGAATATTAGAGTCTTTCTGTAACTTAGAAAGAACCCCCTTTATATGACAGTATAACTCTTCAAATGCGATCCAGGTTTGATAATCAACGGAACTGGTGGGGTTGGCTTGTAAGTAGACATTATTATAATCATCAACAACCTTTTCGAAATCAGTACGTAACGTATCTACATTACTAGCGTTTAACAAGAATGTATCACGCTGTTGTTCATCAGCGATAGCTGATCGCGACAATTCGTAAATTTTTTGCAAACGCGAGAACATTGCTTCTCGTTTTGCTCGAAGAATGACAACCTTTGGGTCCTCCCGGCATGGCGACCGTTCTTCACCCCTAGATTTACTCATTATTCAGCGGATTAATTTAATAAAAGCAGGCGATAATAAATAAAGTATGCGTTTGTTGGTTTTAATAGCTTAAAAACCAATTGCTATTAAATTAAAGCGGTACCTAAGTATTTAAAAACGATTACAACTAAGCGAATGAGTTACCCTAACTACCGAGATATGCACTTATGAAATTATTTAATTAGCTTTAATAACCTATAACTAATTAAATAATTAGCGAGCGTAAAATATAATATTATTAATATTTTAATAACTTAGCGTATTGTGAAGTGAAATGAGCGCGTTAAGTAGGTAGGTGGCACGTATTAGCTGCGACGCGAGCCAAGCGGGGCACAGAATACTACCTGCATACAGCGTATGATTGTAAAGAAAATAATTTTAAGTACGTAATTACGTTTATTAATCTATAAGCACTGTCCTTCAACACAAATAAATGCCTGCGAATTAGATTGCATAAATCTAGAAGCGATTATGTATACTTATGACTTATGTATACAATCAAAGCGGGCGGGAATAATTTATAATTAAATAGGCTTTTAATTGTTATTTCACAGACAGATAGATAATTATAGCGATTAGATAATCGAATAATGAAACCATTGGATGGGACCAAAAAAAGGTATCAAATCCGGTGAGATGGACCAAAAAAGGTGGCGGGTTTAAAATATGGCTAGAAGCCAAGAAATTGCGGTTTTAATATTTTTAATGGTGGACTGTATGAGGTGTATTAAATTAGTAGGTATTGAACGCTACTCGACGCTGTAAAACGCAGGTAATCAGACCAGGAAAAAGGTAGGGAACAGCTAGCGCCACTCACCTGATGATTAGCTGGTACCAGGCACAATGTGTCGACACAAAAGTTCACAAAACTTCACAATTATAGGCAATAGAAGCACTCTCGCGGCGGCGGCGGTGTGCTGTAGGTCTCGTGGTTAAACGGTAACTAAGCGGATATAGGCCACTCAAGGAAGAACGGGATTGGTTGATTTGGAAATACGTCATTTACGTCACAAGAGAGCGTTCAGAAATGCATGATTAATTTAAATACCAAACACTGTGTATTCATACCCTAACGCTTCAATTATTTTAATAATTGTCTACGGATTATTTGGAGCTTCAATAATTTAGTCCTCTGTTCAATTTTGACTTTAAAAAAGCGTTCGACTTAGTCGATAACGACGTATTGCTTAATAAGTTGGCGGCCTTCGGTTTTACCCCGCATTTATTGGCCTTCTTTGCTAGCTATATGAGAGATCGTCAGCAATACGTGGAGTATGCGGGTTGTAGGTCGGAACCATATTTTACAAGGTCGGGAATAAGTCAAGGCAGTAACCTTGGCCCTCTGCAGTTCCTACTTATGATAAATGACTTACCTAATGTTGTCTCTTCTGCCGATTGCCTTCTATTTGCTGATGATCTCAAATTGTACTATACCATAGGAGCAGCAGCGGATTGTGAGAGACTCCAAAACGACATCAATGCAGTGGTCAAATGGAGTTACGACAATAAGTTGTCATTCAATACCTCGAAGTGTGTAACAATCACACTATCGCGCGCACTCACTCCCATCCAATTTGACTACAACATTGACGGAGTTCCATTGAGTAGGGTTAGCGGGGTTTTCGTTCCGGGACCACGTCAGTGGGATTTGTAAGCGGGCATTTAGGAATCTAGGCTTTGTTTTGCGTACGGTCAAAGGCTTCAATAACGTTAAGGCAATTGTGTCCCTCTATAACGCATTGGTCCGGAGCCAGTTAGAGATGAATGCGGTGATCTGGGCTCCACATGAGACTAAGTATAGAGTCATGTTGGAGCGAGTACAAAATAAGTTTGTTAGGTTTTTGTATTTGCGATTGTACGGCGTGTATCCATTTTACCCATTGATGTACCCAACTCTTTTTATTTTGGGGATGGTCGGATACAACGAATTGAGCGTCAGGAGGGATCTCACACTCATTTTGTACCTCTTCAAGATAGTAAGGGGGAGGGTACACAATGCGGTAATCCTGGAGCAGGTGCGTCTGTGTGTCCCGGACGGGTACGTGCGGCGCCGCCGGCGGCCGCCGCTGCTGGCGCTCCCGCGCGCGCGCACGCAGCTCTTGAGCAAGGCGCCGTTGACGCGCGCACTTCGCACACTCAACCTCATTGCTGAGGAAACGGATCTATTCTCGTGTGCTCTGAGTGAATTCACAAGGATAGGATTACTTGTTTTGTGTTACAAAATTAATAGTACATAGTTTAGTTGCTGCTATTTAATTAGGGTAACCTGTAAAAAATAGCTTTAAGTTTGGTAAATAAATGAAATGAAATGAAATGAAATTCTGTGTCGTATTTGCATACTAAAAGGGCACCTAACAGATATTATCAGTGTTTATGTAAATAAAACAAACTAACGAATAACTTTATATAAGTTGGTTTGCAAATTCGTAAATTTATATTCATTAAAAAATGAGCCATGAAAATTTACTTAAACTAACATATTTTACAACAAATAATAACTGACTTCAAAGTAAATGATCTAAAAAGCATTAAATATCGGAAATACCTATATTGAACTCGGTGCATAGTGCTTTAACTAAGTATAGAACCAGCACTACGCAATCAAGTATGGCACCGACTTCTAGTGCTTTACATACACATACGATACACATATGCTCGCTCCTATTATTTTAACTGTTACATAAATACAATATCATAGCATTTACTTCCGTTACACGTGTTAACAAAAACAAACAAACAAGAATTACTCAAAATCATATAATTGGCCTTCAACGGCCTCCATAAAGTGTTCTTATAGCTTCCATTATAACTAAAGACCGACATTGGGAAATTTAACTGCGTAGTAAATATCGGTAAATAAGAAGGAAAATGTAGTGTATTTGTTGAGAAATGACAGAAGATAAATATTGTTACAAAAACAATGCAGTGGTGTCGCGCGAGGGATCTCGAAAGCTCTACACGACGCTCGAATGTGTGTGCGCGCCGCCCCGCGGTGAAGGATCTAGAGCCGCTACTCAACGGTGCGAGCGCGACGGAAATACGCGTAACGTGAGAGTGAGCGAGACAGCGCGCGGCATGCATGCACGCGCGCGTTCTGGAGACTGGCTGACTATTCTAGTATACCGTTGCACCGGTATATATAAGCTACGGGGTTGGACGGTGACACAGTACGCCAGTGCCGTATTCGCACACGCGGCCCCCGTCCACATCAATAGCCTCCAGGTTATTCAAAACCGATTCCTTCGACATGCCGTCGGTGCCCCGTGGTACATGCGGAATGTCGACCTTCATTCCGACTTCGGTCTAGTCCCTATCCGCAAATTTTTCAAGGAAATGTCCGAACATTACTTTGAAAAAGCTTGCGTCCACCCGAACCCGCTCATCGGCGCCGCTGCCGACTATATCCCCGACCCGTCCCGGTCCCGGTCCCTCAGATCGTCGACCTACCGTACATCGCCGCCGTCCGCGGCATGTACTGCTCGACCCACCCGACCCGATGTCCGTCCTCCTGGACCATGACACAACACCAACACCGACAACGACGTCACGAGTCGTACACACATCATCAACACACAGACACCGGTCTCGCCGGCGAGGCCGAAGGGTCGTACGCATGCGACCTCGACATGCATCCCCTCGCTGAGTTTCTTGCCGGTTCTTCTCAGCGGGGGCGCGTTGTGAACCGGTGGTAAACTCACCACACTCTCTAAGCGGCAGCCCAAGCCGAGGCCGTGCCTCCCTGAGGTGCCCTTGAGCTAGTCGCTACCTATCTTTCCGGGCTGGAGCGCTCAAAGCGCTCGCCCTCTTGTCCGGTGAAGCTGTAATGGCCATCTGCGGCCAACAGTACTACTCATACAAAAAAAAAAAAAAACGGTGACAGTTCAGTTTAGTGAGCTATTGAGTGCGATACTTCGAAGCGATACCCAAGCGATACAGAGACTTACGACCTACGAGCGAGTACGGACATTGATGCATTGTGATTGGTGATTTGTGATAGTGTTAGTGTTTGTGCTGAGTACTAGTTTTAGTGCTTAAGTGGAGAAACGAAATATAGTCGTTACTCGTCAAAGGCATAATTTTATTTCCGAATTAACCGGACCCGGCACGTAACAATTGGTGACAGAAGTGGAATCCGGAAATGCCACTGACTCCGAGAGACAACTCTGCCAGCAAGGGGGTGAAGACCAGGGCGCAACGCGCTGCGGAGACCACGACTCCTGGGGAAGGTAACCCATCCACTGGAGCTGGAAATCAGTTCGGAGCTACTGGTACTAGAGCCACAACCTTTGGCTCCGTGTTCCAGGCTCCGCCCACTGACTCCGCGCACCAGACTCCACCCATTGGTGCCACCCAACAGTCCTCGACTACTGGCCAAGCTCAGCAGGCTACGTCCACTTTTGATTGGTCGGTCTTGATGCAGAAGCTATCAGCGATTCAAGAAAACCAGGACGCCAAACTATCTGCGATTCAAGAGAATCAGAACACCAAACTATCGGCGATGCAAGAAAGCCAGGACGCCAAGCTTTCGGCAATTCAAGAGAGCCAGGACGCCAAATTATCAGCGATACAAGAAATTCAATCGTCAAAAGCTGATCAAGTTTTGAGAGCGATTAGCGACGTCAGTAGCATTGTCACTAAAATGCGAAAAGACCTAGACCAAATGGATGAACGCATCACAGTGTTGGGCACTGACATCGAGAACGCGAAGACTAGCATGAACGACGTGAAAGCTGATGTAGACAGCGTCAAGTCAGGCCTTACCGAAATGCAGAAAAGAGTGGTGCGGCTTGAGACATCGGGGATAGCTGCAAGTGGAACAGTCAGTACTGTTCATGGACCTAGCGTGAAGGTGCCCTCTTACGACGGTACTACCTCGTGGATCGCATATCGACAGCAATTTCAGACCGTCGCGGCTGCCAACGGGTGGACGGATGAACAGTGCCTTACTGCTCTGACCGTTGCGCTAAGAGGGCAGGCCTTGTCAGTTTTGGAGGCCCTACCTACGACGGGCAGTGGGTACAAAGAGTTATTGGAGGCACTCGAATGCAGATATGGAGAGCGCCATCTGGAACACGTATTCCGTGCCCAGCTACGCGACAGAGCCCAATGCTCCGGAGAGGGACTGCAACAATGGGCGTTGGAAATGGAAAAACTTGTACGTAAGGCGTACCCATCGGCCGACGCAAACCCGGTAAATTCTAATACCGTCCAAGCTTTCGTCGATGGAATCAAGGACTTGGAAGTCAGAGCTGCTGTTAAACTCCGTCATCACACCTCATTGAAGGAAGCACTAGCGCATGCCCCGGAAGTAGAAGTAGTACAACAGGACAATCGGCCAATTCATAGACTACGAGAGGTAACAGAAGAAGTAAAGGCGATCAAGGCGCCAATAAAGAAGGGCACCGGTGCCATGTGTTATAGATGTGGTGAAAGAGGTCATCTTCAGTTTAACTGCCCTCAAAAAGATATACGAACCAACGAATTGGAGCAATTAAAGCAACGTATGGAGGCAGTCGAGAAGAAATGTGAGACCTCCATTTCTTCGGAAGTTCAGGGAAACAAGTAACAGCCAGGACTACGGGGGGTGTACTGCCTGGCGTGGAGAAAGCCCCAGGAACGATTATTTCACAGGTAAATACCGGGAACAATCTATTGATAGCGGCACCCAAGAGGGACATTCAAAGTGGTTCACATCGACCGCCTGGCGAAGTATAATGACAGCAATAAAGATGCTCGGGACGAGCATCTCTGAGAAGGGAGCAGTGTTACAAAAACAACGCAGTGGTGTCGCGCGAGGGATCTCGAAAGCTCTACACGACGCTCGAATGTGTGTGCGCGCCGCCCCGCGGTGAAGGATCTAGAGCCGCTACTCAACGGTGCAAGCGCGACGGAAATACGCGTAACGTGAGAGATGCCGCGCGCGTTCTGGAGACTGGCCGACTATTCTAGTATACCGTTGCACCGGTATATATAAGCTACGGGTTTGGACGGTGACACAGTTCAGTTTAGTGAGCTATTGAGTGCGATACTACGAAGCGATACCCAAGCGATACAGAGACTGACGACCTACGAGCGAGTACGGACATTGATGCATTGTGATTGGTGATTTGTGATAGTGTTAGTGTTTGTGCTGAGTACTAGTTTTAGTGCTTAAGTGGAGAAACGAAATATAGTCGTTACTCGTCAAAGGCATAATTTTATTTCCGAATTAACCGGACCCGGCACGTAACAATATTATATAGATACCTTAATAGATATTATGTAGAGGAATGTTTTAAAACTGGTAGGTAATCCATCCTTTGATACTGAATTATGTATTAATATTTATAACTTTTTGCCCGACTTAATATACATACATACTATCGAAAAAAATAACTCCTAATGGGGTCAGTAGGAGTTATTTATTTCGATAGTTATTTTTTTCGATAGTATGTATGTATATTAAGTATGTAAGTTTATCTATTTTTTTGGTACGACCTACAGCCTCAAGCCATTTCTTGATGGATTTTGACTTATAATATGTCTTTAAATTCGTCTCAGTTGTGGGAGCGACTTACGATACATATTTATTCATAAAAGTTAATATGGCGGCAGTCAGTCGCCATTTTGCATATTTTTAACCGACTTCAAAAAAGGAGGAGGTTCTCAATTCGTCTGTATATATATATATATATTTTATGTTATTTCGCGCATAACTCTGGCAATTATGAACCGATTTGAAAAAATCTTTCTTCCATCCATTCTTCAATCCATTGATTGGGTCCCATAAAAAAATTATTGCTTAGTAATAAGTAGTTCCTGAAAAAACAAGAATGGTGACTGCGCACTGAGAGCTGCAGGAAAGCCTATATAGATGATTTTATGTCGCTTTTTAAGGACAAAAATGGTCATAACTCTGGTAAATATTTACCAATTTACAATTTTTTACAATTGAAAGAAGAAATCACTGTTTTGAATCTGTATGAATTGTATTACAACCGGATAAGAACTTCCTGGAGGACCATGAACGATGTGGAGGAATTTATCTGGTAAAAACCATAAAACTGATGTTCTCCATTACATTGCTCTGACAATTATGAACCGATTTCGATGATTCTTTTTTTATTCGAGAGAGTAAACTACTATGATGATTCCATGCAAATTTCATTACGACCGGATATTTTTTTCTGAAGAAACATGAATTATGTAAAACTATGTAGACGATAATGTGATCATAACCTACCTAGATAATTTTACGGTTTTCGATGGTTCAATCTTTATATATGAAAATATCACTAAAAAGTTTAAAATAAAATCTTTTTAAAGAAAATTGAACCGACTTCAATATCACTGAAAAGTATAAAATAATTTAAATATTATTGAAGTTGGTGCCAAATATACACAGCCGGTAAGCTAACACCAACTTTAATAATATTTAAATTATTTTATACTTTTCAGTGATATTGAAGTCGGTTCAATTTTTTTTTATAAAGATTTTTTACTTCCAAAATCAAATAAAAGATCCTAACGAGACGAGTTATAAATATATATTTTATATATACATGTGTGCAGGACGGGCGGACCCGAATGCACGAGCCACTGACGTCCTGTGTGTCTGTAGCTATCGCTGGTACGGTATGAACCCGCCGAAGAGTGTTGACGCTGTTGGTTACAATGTAGGTTGGTTACAAGGTGTCCGTGAAATAAGAACTCCCAATTTGATAGCAAGCTTGATAGTGGCTACGACGGTGGCGCTCTTCGTACTGAATATTCTTTTCTTCTATTTATATCTTGCTTTTAGTTCCCGCGTCGACCGCTTGCTTGTTCACCGACAGTGGCGCCGAATGCGCATTTACTATCCTTGCAGGGAACTTTACCGTAACGAGAGCCCCACCGAGGCAGCCACTAACGTTTTATTTTTATTATAAAAACTGTACATTTTCGCTTATTCTACTTAGACTATTCTAGACACATACATGATACCTATACCGTTAGAAAGTGCGTGTAAGCAGCTTTCCAACGGTGTACATAGGGTTTATCTATCTATTTCTGTTAGGGAACTACAGGCCGATAAATACTGTAATAGGGGCGCGACGACCATGCTTTGGCCGCTTGTCACTTCGCCTGCGCCCTGCCCGTAGCATCCACATGCCCACAAGTAGTACCGATAGGTAGCCTGCGATGTGTACTATCTGTATATCTATGATCTAGACCACCTAGGGGCCTAGGTCATAGCGAAAACCCTAGAAAACATGATATGCGATAGAACAACTGCCTATAACTATGGAAATATGTACATCAGTGCTGTTTAGGCACTTAGACCCACCAAGGCGGACCCAGATCTAGGTCCTGAGTTGGTTCCTAGATTTGGGACCTAGCTGCAAATAGCTATTTGCCGTTCATATATGTGCTTAGCACATCTAGGGCATGTGGGTACTTCTATTATACTATTACCCTACGCTAATTACAAATAGCAAGTACTATGAGACCTAGGCTAGGCTATCTATAACTGATTCAGCTCACCCCTCCTCGGGATAGTGAGCTTATACACAAAACTATATTATAATTTATTAGGTAATTAAATCTAGGCTCTTAACTATCGCAGAGTTATAAAACTTAACTATATATTACTATAAAACACAACACTCTGTAACACAAACACTATTTTGTCCTTTCTTCCTATTGTAGTCGTCCTGAACATCTCTCCCGCCGTGCTGCAGCGCGACGGGCCGGAGCGATGCTGCATCCTCTTCCGGTGAAGGGCGACGCTTCCGGCGCTCTCGACGCTTCTATTTCGGTAGTGGCACGATCTTCTTCGTGGGGCGTTTTAAGATGCCCCCCGCAGTGCGCACCTCCACAGTGCGGACTTCTCCGTCGGCTCCGGGGTAGATTGCCTCGACCCTCCCGCGCGGCCAAGTGTTGCGCGGCAGCTGTCCGTCGGCGATCAGGACGGGATCGCCCACCTGGAGACTGGGACCCCTCCCGTGGGGCTCCCGCCGGTACTGTAGCTCGGGCAGGTACTCGCGCACCCAGCGTCGCCAGAACATGTCGGCGAGCGCTTGCGAGCGTCGCCATTGCTTCTTGCTGTCTAGGTCGCTCTCGTCGAACGTCCCGGGTGTCGGCAGCCGCGCCGACCCCCCGAGCAGCAGGTGATTGGGCGTGATGGCTTCGTCGTCCCCGGTGTCCACTGATACGTGCGTCAGTGGTCTGCTGTTGACTGTGTATTCGGCCTCGCAGAGCAGCGTGGCCAGAACCTCTTCTTGCGGGTGCTTCTCCTGTAGTACTGTGTTCAGTGTGGTCTTGACACAGCGAACGAGACGCTCCCAGGCGCCTCCCATGAAGGGCGCTGAGGGCGTTATGAAGCGCCACGCCATCCCACGACGGCCGGCTTCCTCGGCGAGTGCGTCGCGCAGCTCCCTGTCCGCGCCGTGCATGTTGGTGCCATTGTCGGAATAGATCTCCGCGGGGCACCCGCGGCGTGCCGCGAACCTTCGTAGCGCGAGCACGGCGGAGTCCGCGCTGAGGCTGGCCGCGACTTCGAGGTGTACGGCCCGTGTGGTGAGGCAGGTGAAGAGGGCCACGTATCTCTTCTGGTGTTGACGACCGACGGTGACGGAGAACGGTCCGAAGTAGTCCAGACCGGTGAATGTGAACGGTCTCTGGTGATGCGCCAGTCGTGTCTTCGGGTGGTCGCCGGTGGACGGTACTGGAGGTTGTGCTCGTCGTATGCGACATCTCAAGCAACGGTTCACGATGCTTTTCGTGACGGGCCGAAGTCGCACTATCCAATAGTGCTGGCGCACCTCGTTTACGATCATTTCTGTTCCACTGTGGTGTAGATCGCGGTGCGTCCAGTCGATGTAGAGCTGCGTGATGTAGTGATCGCCGTCTAGCACGGGCGGTCTTTTCGTCTCTTCTGTTACATCTTCAGCAGCGGCGATGCGACTTCTGAGCGTGATGATGCCGTCGTTGCGGAGTTCTATCGGCAGCGATCTCAGGCGACTGTCGATGGCGATACTGTTGCCCTTCCGGAGGTCATTGATTTCCCGTCCGAAGGACTCTTCTTGTACTACGCGGATCAGTAGTACTTCTGCTTCCCTTAGGAATTCGGCCGGTAACGTGACGAATCTTCGAGTGGTGACTGCCTTCTGTGGAGGTCTGCAGGTCTTCTGAGTCCTCTTCTGTCGTCTCCAGTCGGGATCTTGTTCCGGATTCTTTCTGGTCCTTTTGTAGCACGTTTTCGCTGTGGTTTTTCGACACAGTGCTATAAATTGAAGCGCTCTTGCCGTGGCCCGCAGTAATCGTTCCCACTTCGAAAATCTGTGCGGATCGGGAACGACTTCTCTGTGTTTCGGTGCGCTGCGAGCTTCTGTCACTGTCAGAGTCTTCTCTTCTCCCGTTGGTTCGTTGATGCTTGGTCTCTCGTTCGGCCATTGTGACGGATCTTCATACAAAAACGTCGGGCCTCGGTACCATTCGTGTCCGGCGTTGAAGTTCGGCGGCACGTCGCGGGTAGCGACGTCGGCGACGTTCATTTTGGACGGCACCCAGCGCCAGTCCGTCACCCTGCTGTGCTCTTCTATGGCGGCCACGCGATGAGCGACGAACGGTTTGTACGACCGTGCGCCGCTTCGAAGCCACGTGAGAACGGTCTTGCTGTCGGTCCAGTATGTTACCGACTCTGGTTTCGCCCGGTGTTCTTGCACGACGGCAGCAGCCAGTCTACTTCCCATTACGGCGGCTTGCAACTCAAGACGTGGGATTGACGTGGTCTTGAGCGGCGCCACCCTCGCCTTGGCGATGACCAGGCTGATGTGCGGTGTTCCGTCGGGCGAAGTCGTCCTCCAGTAGACGGCGGCAGCGTAGGCGGCTTCACTGGCATCGGTGAATACGTGTACTTGGAGAGATTCTGCGTCTGTGTATCCGGGATAGCTTCTCGGCAGACTGACGGTCTTGAGATTCTTGAGGTGCTCGACCCATTCCTTCCATTGATGCGCCAGGTCTTCGTCTAACTGTTGATCCCATCCGATTCCTCTTCTCCAGGCTTCTTGCAGTATTTGTTTGGCCCGTATTGTGACCGGTGAGGCGAGGCCGAGGGGATCGTATAGCGACATCACGATCTTGAGGGCTTCTCTCTTGGTCGGCGCGACTCTGTGCAGTATGTCTTCTGGTAGACGTGCTAGCTTTAGATTGAAGCTCAGTTCATCCTTTTCCGGCTTCCAGATCAGTCCCAGAATTTTCTCTTCTGTCGATTTGCAGCCTATACTGACTGTGTTGACTGCGTCCCGTTCTGGTTCCAGCGTCTTCTTGACGTCTTCTGAATTGGAGACCCATTTTCGTAACTCGAAGTGTGCTTCTCGGTGTATGTCACGTACTGTTTTCGCTATTCGCACAGCGTCCTCTTCTGTACGAAAACTGTCGAGATAGTCGTCCATGTAGTGATTATGGACGATTGCTTCAACCGCCTCCGGATGCTTGCTGGCATGTTTCTGTGCATTCCAGTTCTTGGCGAAGATGGCGGTGCACGGTGAGCTTGCTGCGCCGAAAATTATCGACGTCATCCTATATTCTTGCGGGGCTCCCTCCCGCCGGTGTCCTCTCCACAGGTACCTGAGCGCGTCTCTGTCTTCTGGTCTCACTTTGACTTGCATGAACATTTCAGCTATGTCCGCCGAGACTGCGACGGGGTGTCGGCGGAATCTCATCATCACTCCTGGCAGTGATTGCAGCAAGTCCGGTCCGGTGAGCAGGTAATCGTTGAGAGACATTCCTGTTGATCTTGCGGCGGCGTCGTGTACGATCCGCAGCTTCTCAGGCTTCATCGGGTTGTGGACGTCGAAGTGGGGCAGGTACCAGGTTCTTCCGGGTACGCTGTTCTTCGGTGCTATCTCTGCGTATCCCTTTTGTACGAGCGAATCCATGTATTCGCCGTACCTATTCTTCAGGTCGGGATTGCGATCCAATTTCTTCTCCGTGGAGACAAGCCTCTTCATAGCGGTGCCGTAACTGTCTGGCATCGTTATGTCTTCTTTCTTCCATAGCAGCGCAGTCTGTACGTGTCCGTCCTCCAACTGGTGTGTGTGCTTATTGAGCGTGTCTTCGGCCCTCTTCTCGGGGTCGTTCGCCGGCCGACGAGGGTTGACGATGAGAGATTCTATGGCGAAAAATTCCCTCATTTGCTCTTCTACGCTGTCTTCGCTGGCAGTCAATCTGTTCACGAAGTGGACGCGCTGACCTAATGCTCTGGTGTGCGCGCCGTGTAGCACCCATCCCAGCGGAGTGAGCGAAGCTACCGGCTGATGTCGCGGGCCTCTTCGCACGTTGCTGGCGAGAAGCAGGTGCCAGTTGTCTTGCCCGATGAGTATTCGTGGCACCGCTCCCTCGTAGGCGAGCTTCTCGCGCAGATCTTCTAAGTGTTCGCAGCCCGTGACGTCGTTCCGGTCCACGGTTTGCGGCGACAGGTGCAGTCCTGGTACGGTGCGCGCGTGTAGGTTAACGCGCTGTCCTTGCGGCCCCGTGAGCGAGACCGCAACGCGACGAGACTCTGGCGTGTCGACGATAATGTCCCCGATGGCTTCCATCTTGAGCGGGTCCAGACGTCCTTCGGCTCCCACTTGCTTGGCGATCTCTTCGTCGATGAGAGACACCGTAGACCCGTCGTCCAGCAGGGCGTACGTCGAGGTCTCTCCCGCCGGTCCGATGACTCGTACCGGAACTATCTTCAGATAGGCTTGAGGCTTCTGCGACATCCATGCGTTGGCGACTGTCTCCCTGGCTTCCTCCGCATTCCTCTCTTCGGTGGACGCTACCAACGCCGCCTTTTCGTGATGGAGAAGGCGGTGGTGCGTCCTCTTGCATCCCTTGATCTCGCACCTTCTGATCTTGCAGTGATGCTTCGCGTATCTTGGCTTCAGACAGCGAAAGCATAGGCTGTGCTTCTTCGCGAGATCCCACCTTCCATCTGAATCGGCTTCCTTGAACTTGGCACAATCTGTAATGACGTGCCCCTCCTTGTTGCAGACCCTGCACCGCGGCGTCTGCTTCTCTGTTGCGGTGTGCGCTCTGTGCGTCGGCGTCGTCCGTAGACTGGCCCGTGGTTCGGTGATCAGCTCCGGCGGTGCGAAGGCGCTGCAGTAGCGGGCTTGCTCGGTGACGAAGTCGCTGTATCTTGCTAAGTCCGGAACTGAATTATACTTCTCGGTGAACATCTTGTACCACTGGAGGCGCAGAGAGTTCGGTAGCTTCTCGGTGAGACACCGCAGTAGCTCGGCGTTGATGAGATAATATTCTTTCTTCAACGCGCGAAGTGTGACCACGCTGCTTCTGACCCTGCTTGCAAAGGTGCAGATGTCCTTCGGCGATTCCGTGCAGCGCGGCAAAGTTCGGAGTTTTTCTGTTTCCGCTTGAGCGATGGAGTCCGGACGGCCAAACTGTAGTTCCAATTCCTTCATAATGTCGTCCGGCTTCGCGTGCCCGATGAGTTCCGAGCTAACTGTTTCCAAGGCTCTTCCCTTGAGACTTCTTCTTAGTCTTGCTGTATTTTCAACGTCGTTGAAGTAGCTGCGAGTGGTGTCATATATGGCGCGAAACGATAACCACTCGGTGTGTGCTCCACTGAAGATTGGCAGGTCCATGATGACCTTCGATGCGGCGGCAACCGGCGTGACTGCGTACGTCTCGAACGGTTTGCTTCGGTCGGCGAGCGCGGCGATAGCGGACGTTAGTTCGCTGATGAACGGACGGAGTGCGTCGCCTTCCTTCGGGATCTTCACTGGATCAGCACACTTCTGTTCTTCTGTATCCGGAACCCCAGTCTTCTGTGCGGCGTCGGGATCCGGTCGATGCTCGTGAAGTCTTCTGTCTTGAGCCGGCGCGATGTCCTCCGGGCAGAGCGGCAGTGTCTGAACGGGCTGCGCGGCGTCGGCGTCGGCATCCCTCCCGGTGGTCTCGTCCTCTTCTGGGCGTGGCTGTGACTCTGGTTCCGGTGCTTCTTCCAGCCAGGAACGTACGAATTCTGTCTTGGAGTGACCGTCGTCATCGTAGTCGTCCTCCGATGAGTCCTCTTCAGCCTTCTGTAGCGCTAGCTCGGCTAATTCCAACTTGAGTTTCAGTATTTCTTCACGGGCTTTCAGTATCCTCTTCTGGGATCGATGAGTCCTGTGGGACTTCGGTGGGCCGGTCGGCCTCTTCGATTCTTCGGTCCGGGTTTCTTCTTCCCGGCTTACGGTCGCTGCGTCCGGTCGGTGTGCTTCGTCGGCGGGGCGCAGCGTCGCATCTGAATGTTTTCCTGTATGTTTCCCCTTCCTCTGGCTCGGCGGCTCTGGTCTCTCTGGAACAGTCCTCGGGGCCGGCGGAGGGGACCGCCGCGGGGTCGCGGGCCGCGGCGGGTCGGTGCTGACGGTCGACGGGGAACGCGGCGGCAGCTCGTGGCGAACGGACGGTTCTTCTCTGGGGGTGGGGGCCCCCCCCACCTCAATCATCCACGCCTCGGGAGCCCGTCCTCTTGAACGCGTTATGGGCATCTTGTAAGTCTTCAGTCCAAATTTTCAGTTCTTCAGTTCTTCAGCCGGTTCTTCTATTATCCGGCTCGACGCGACCAGCGAATGTGCAGGACGGGCGGACCCGAATGCACGAGCCACTGACGTCCTGTGTGTCTGTAGCTATCGCTGGTACGGTATGAACCCGCCGAAGAGTGTTGACGCTGTTGGTTACAATGTAGGTTGGTTACAAGGTGTCCGTGAAATAAGAACTCCCAATTTGATAGCAAGCTTGATAGTGGCTACGACGGTGGCGCTCTTCGTACTGAATATTCTTTTCTTCTATTTATATCTTGCTTTTAGTTCCCGCGTCGACCGCTTGCTTGTTCACCGACAGTGGCGCCGAATGCGCATTTACTATCCTTGCAGGGAACTTTACCGTAACGAGAGCCCCACCGAGGCAGCCACTAACGTTTTATTTTTATTATAAAAACTGTACATTTTCGCTTATTCTACTTAGACTATTCTAGACACATACATGATACCTATACCGTTAGAAAGTGCGTGTAAGCAGCTTTCCAACGGTGTACATAGGGTTTATCTATCTATTTCTGTTAGGGAACTACAGGCCGATAAATACTGTAATAGGGGCGCGACGACCATGCTTTGGCCGCTTGTCACTTCGCCTGCGCCCTGCCCGTAGCATCCACATGCCCACAAGTAGTACCGATAGGTAGCCTGCGATGTGTACTATCTGTATATCTATGATCTAGACCACCTAGGGGCCTAGGTCATAGCGAAAACCCTAGAAAACATGATATGCGATAGAACAACTGCCTATAACTATGGAAATATGTACATCAGTGCTGTTTAGGCACTTAGACCCACCAAGGCGGACCCAGATCTAGGTCCTGAGTTGGTTCCTAGATTTGGGACCTAGCTGCAAATAGCTATTTGCCGTTCATATATGTGCTTAGCACATCTAGGGCATGTGGGTACTTCTATTATACTATTACCCTACGCTAATTACAAATAGCAAGTACTATGAGACCTAGGCTAGGCTATCTATAACTGATTCAGCTCACCCCTCCTCGGGATAGTGAGCTTATACACAAAACTATATTATAATTTATTAGGTAATTAAATCTAGGCTCTTAACTATCGCAGAGTTATAAAACTTAACTATATATTACTATAAAACACAACACTCTGTAACACAAACACTATTTTGTCCTTTCTTCCTATTGTAGTCGTCCTGAACAACATGTTTATATGTATTATGTATGTATAATGAAATTTAAGTTCATTTTGTGTGTTCGCAGTCGGGCTTTTTATAATAACAATAATAAACAATTTATTTCAAATCTAAGATTCATAATTTGAATAAAAGTCTGCCACCGGTGTGGCGAACTTTTAATCCAATACAATGCAACTTTAGAGTCAACAAATGCATAAGTCTTGATTGGGATGATACGGGAATAATTGTCCAGAACCCTGCGAAGCAGCCTCGAAAGGAGGACAGCTCCACAGAGCTCTAGACGAGCGATGGAGAATGGCTTAGTGGGAGCGACTTTGGATTTCGCGCACACTAGCTGCACGGTATTTCCAGCGGCGGAACTGACGTGAATATAAACCACCGCTCCATATGCATGGATACTCGCATCTGAAAACCCGAGGAGCGTTATGACACAATCCCCTCTCACACCTACATGGCGTGGAATGCGTATACTGTTAAGAATAGGCAGTTCTTCACAGAACTGCTTAAACATCTTAATGATGTGTAGCGGCGGTGTATCATCCCAGTCAAGATGAAGTTGCCAAAGCTGTTTTATTAACAGCTTGGCATATACAACTGCGGGAGCAACAAAACCCATTATGTCCCACAGGCGGGCGACGATTGATAGGATGGAGCGCTTAGTGCACGTCACATCAGTGGGAGTGGTAATTTTGAATAAAAATGAGTCATCACCTGTGGACCAATGTAATCCCAGTATTTTGTGATGCGCGGATTTATCAAACTCCACCTCATTGGGAAGCTTGTGAGACGCGGGAATGGTATCTAATGCGGGACGACTGTTGCTATTCCACTTAACAAGATCCCATTGTGCACCTTTAAACAAGCTGATAAGCTGCTGTGATGCGAGGACTGCCTCTCGTTCACAGGGAACTGAGAAGACGATGTCATCCATATATAACGAAGTAGACGCAATGCTACTTGCGAGCGGATATTTCGCACCATCATCATCGATGAGCTGCCTCACCGTGCGCAATGCATGGTATGGGCTAGACGATAACCCGAAGCAAACACGATTGAACTGGTACAGCACAAGGGGGTCCTGTGGATGAAAGCGATACAGAAAGCACTGAAAACGACGATCACATTCTCGCATAGTAATCTGCAAGAACTGCTGGCGACAGTCGGCGGTCATCGCTACTGCGTGTAGACGAAAATTCAATATTATTGTAAATAAGTCGCCTTGCAGATTAGGTCCAGTGTGTAAGACATCGTTCAGTGATCGTCCGGAAACAAAACCAGCACTAGTCTTAATGCTAGTTTTACTGCTGGCATCCAAGACGACTCGAAGGCGAGTTGAAGCCCTATCCTCACGGATGACTCCATGATGCGGGATCACATATATTGGCTTAGGATCATGAGGATCATACGGAGGCGCGGGAGAAATATACTCCTTGGAGAGATAATCTCTAATAACTTCATCATATGCCAACCTCAATGTATCTGAAGCTTCAAGTTTTCTCTCAAGGCACATGAATCGCTTGCGAGCGGCATTATATGAATCTCCGAGTGAGTATACATCCTCTTTGAATGGCAGGCCCACAATGTATCTGCCACTCACGGGATCGCAAGTAGTAGTTGATTTATAAAATTCCTCATATTCAACATCAACTAGGTGTTGAAGGGGGGACGCGGAGGGGAGCTCTTCGATCTCCCAGAAACGCTTGACTAAAGAGTCCATTGCATCAGGTCCTTGAACGAGACAGCACGTCAAGGCTTGATGAGCGTGAAGTGTAGGTATCGTAGGTACAGTGCCCATTATTACGTATCCTAACACAGTGCGTAATGCAGGCGGCAAAGATGAATTGTGCGGGGCACAAACTATGTCAGGCAGTACCAAATGGGGAAAGAGCGATGCTCCAACCAATCCATCGATTACATTTGGTACCCCATAACTACTGTCGGCCATTGGCAATCCAGACAGATGTGATAAGACAGATGTGTCTACCACAGCAGCAGGTAATAAGTCGGTGACTTTACGTAGTAACCAATGCGGAATCACAATAACATTCGCAATGAATGTTTGGAAGATCGCTTATTAGGGCCTATAGAAGTATGCTAATAAGGGCGGGTCAAGGATAACTGATTATCCTGGGTCAGAAGGACCACAAAAATGATCGCGCTAAATATGATGCGGGTGACAAAAGGGGAATTCGAAAATGGACTGTATATTACAGTCGACGTGAAATGGTGGTGAAAGGCTAGGAGGGCTCGCACTTACTGGTATTCCTTCAGTCCTTTCGCCTTACAGCGAATCAGCACTGCACGCACGTCGACCTGTCGCGGCGCGGAGGGCGATCACTTTCTTGTCTTTTATTATTATTAATATTTATTGTTAACACAAAACACAATGCACGCGCGGCGCGGAACTTTATTGCTTGTTTAAAAATGTTCACAACGCGGATATTTTATAAAAACGTGCGGGATCTTCACAATATTTTCGTAACGACTGAAGGCAGCCGTCAATCTTGACATCGTGAGCTTCAGTGCGAGCGGTTTATGGATAGAAAAAAGGAGTTTGGAAGGATAGGAAAAGGAGGTTGCAAGGTGGACATGGAATTGATGGTATAATTTAGAATTTTGCGATATCTAGCGCAACCACTTACTATTGAAAAAGAATTTTTGAAATCGGACTTGTAGTTTCTGAGAAATCCGTGGACAAACCTACATACATACATACATACATACACTCGTGAAATTTGGTAAATTCGTTTAGAAGCCCACATAGACTAACATATATGAATATTACGCATTTTTATTAATATTACATACATACGCGTCGAATACAGAACCTCCTTTTTTGAAGTCGGTTAATAAATAGTTTTGGGTTCATAATTTGAATATTTCAAATATTTCATAATAGACGCTAAGTTACAATGGGGCCCACAAATTGAGAAACTGTCAGGTAGACTAAGTTCCGCGTCATATGCAGTGAAAAAAATTAGACGCTTTATGTTGAAACCGCTAGAATTGTCTATTTCAGCTATTTCCACAGTATTATGTCTTATGGTATATTACTGTGGGTATTTTCTGCAGAACTATATGCCATTTTTATTCTGCAGAAAAGAGCTGTGAGAGCCATTTATAATCTGGCTCCTACCGATTCACTTAGAGAAAAATTCAAATAAATAGTTATTCTAACGGTTGTTTCACAATTCATATTTGATAATTTAGTATATGTTAAGAAAAATATTGGATCTTTTAAAAAATATAGTGATATTTATGGTGTTAATACCCGGAACAAACACGATCTTGTTTTGCATTCCACGCGTCACCACAGAACAGGCAAATCCTTTATGGGTCAAAGTATACGCTTCTATAACAAACTGCCACAGGATATCTGAGATCTTCCACTGAATAAATTTAAACCTTTGATAAAAAGCCGATTGTCGAAAAAGGCTTATTATAAAATCTCGGATTACCTAGAGGATAAAGCTGCGTGGGCTTGAACTGCCTGACTCATGCATGCTTTGAATTTTAAGGCTTACAATTTGTAACACCATATAAAGTGGTGGATAACTGATGGCTGCTGCACTAGTCAATTAATTGATGACATCAATAATATGTTAAAGTGCTTTGTGTGTTGCCTGACGAGGCACTGCTTAACAGCAGAATTTAAATGTTAGACGTGTGTCACTGTGATCTTAGATCGGTCATGCTCGCCATCGAAAAGTCTTTGCTTGTGGCGGCTTCGTGTGGCGGGTCACCCCCTTCCCTCCAATATGGTTGAGGAGGAGTGATGGCTGCTGCTCGAGTCAACTCGTGCGCGGGTGCTGCTTGGGGGGACTGGTCCGACTACTATCCCTTTGGCTTTTTAGTTTGTTGTACTTTCGTCGTATTTTATTATTTTTTTCTGTCTTATTTGATCTTTTGAACGGCAAGACACACTGTCGCTCTGATCTAATTGTAACATGACACACTGTTTAAAAAAAAAGTGATAAATTGACAAGCCCGCTGAGTTTCTTGCCGGATCTTCTCAGTTGAGACCGCGTTGTGATCCGGTGGTAGCTTTTTTTAAAAAAAAAACATGACCGTTCAAAAGTGCTAGCGTTAAGCCTATTTGAAATAAACTATTTTTGAGTTTGAGTTTGAATATTACGATATGAGTATAGATATTTTTTTAATACCCCCGACTTTGGAGAACGAATACTCTTAATACAACTTTCCTAATCAATTATCAAAGCATGATGTTCCAACCAACTACTCGTCCAGATCTAACCAATGAGAATAATGCTGCTCCATTATACTGTTTAGTACAGTTCCTGTTACCGCCTTCCTGCTCCATCATCAGACCCTAATCATCATTTTTATTCTATCAATCATAGATAAGAGTATACTACTTAGAATTAGATAGGTATCTCCCACGTCAAACCGTGTCCCCAACACCAGCGCCTGCAGCGGAGTGTTTTGAAACTCTAAATAGCCTCGAACATTTTTAATTAAAAAAAATAGCTAAAACTATGTAGTATCCGATATAAAGCACGCAGACGTCAATAGTATATGCATAGGTATTATAGGTATAAAATAAAAACAAAAACAAAAAAGATTTCATTCGGGCCGGGATTCGAACCGGCCTCCCAAGAACTCGTATTAATTCAAACCCAACCTATTTACCAAAACCTCTATTAGTCTTATGATAACAGTTGCATAATACTGATCTACTATCATATTTTCACTTCTAAAGTAAGCCGAACAGAGAAAAGTTACAAAACACGCCGCATGAGGGTGCTACTGGTAGCTTTTTCCATTTCTTCTAAGATACCGTACCATGCTACCAACCAATACTCACCGCGACCTATCCAAAGAGTCCAAATTTGTCGTGCAGGTCGTGCCAGCTGCACTGCAATCAACTGGCAGGCTTGTTTCTTACCATCGTCAGGTGAACATCTTGCTTGTCGTCTTGCAAACACTTGGTTATATAAAAATCATGTAGATTAACAAATTAACAATAATAGCGTAATTACTTCATCAATAAAATTTAAAACATGAATCTAAGAAAAAAACTAACTATTACTACTTACTTACCGCTTTCATTTCAGAGTCCCATAATATAGACGAAAACTAGCGTGTATTATGGTCATTGGTTTTTTACTGTAGTTACATACTTGAATTTAGCGAAAAATCTAGTAGTAAGTAGTCTGTATTTTAATCCAAAGATCACAGATTCAACTTTATGCTCGATGCGGATATGCGGAATGTCCCCTCCCCTGCGTCTTAACTCCATACTCCGTCGTTGTACTGTGTTTTTTTTTTTTTTTTTTTTTTTTTTTTTTTTTTTTTTTTTGGGGAATGATAGACGCTGTTAACCGCAGATGGCTATTGCAGCTTCACCGGACAATAGGAGGCGAGCGCTTGAAGCGCTCTAGCCTTTACGGCAGAAGTAGCGACGAGCACAAGAGCACCTCAGGGAGGCACGGCCTCGGCTTGGGCTGTCGCTTAAGAGAGGGCTGAGTGTACCACCGGTTCACAACGCGCCCCCACTGAGAAGAACCGGCAAGAAACTCAGTGGGGTGATGCACGTCGTTGCGGTCGCATACGTACGACCCTTCGGCCTCGCCGTCGAGACCGGTGTCTGATAGCTAGTGTAGCATACGGTTGTCGGGGAGGGGTCGGCGCATCCCGGTCCAATAGGACCGTCATGGGGTCAGGAGGGTAGAGCAGTACGTGCCGTGGTCTGCGGCGCGAGTCAGAAGGACTAGCGGCGTAATCGGCGGCGGCGCGGATTAAACTGTTCGCGTGACGGGACGCGGATTCAAAGTAGCGTTTCGACGCTTCTTTGAGGAACTTACGAAGGGGATCTAATTTGAAATCGGAATGCGTTGTACTGTGTGTATATGTAGGTCGCTATCGCTAAATTTATTTTAAAATATACACGTAATTATAATCAGTTTATATAACAATAGTAACTACACACATCAAAAGTGTCTAGGGATCAAGCATTTTTAAGCGGATTTCTTGAGAGTGAGATGTGGCTTTGTAATAAATTTATGATTTTATAAATTTATATGGATCCTTTTTGGTGCATTTCATAATTTGAATCAGGAACTGTGAATCAAATTCGAGTAAAAGATGAAAATCAGCTGTCAATATTTTCCCTATAAAAACATACAACGCATTGAAGACATTATTAGTGCTACTGTTTCCCTACTACTGATTAAAACCAACGTTAGTATGGAGCGGCGACGTCATTTAAGCAGGGAAGAAATGCTCAGAGCCGTGGGAATGATAGAAGCTGGTTCCCGGCAACGTACTGTGGCTTTAGCTCTGAATACAAGTCAGAGTGTTATCAGTCGACTTTGGACACGTTACCGAAGCACTGGTACCGTGGCTGAGCGCCATGGAGGACGGTATCGCTGCACCACACGGAGACAAGACCGATATATTCAAATCTTAACTCGAAGAGCTCCAACAATAACTGCCATGATGTTAGCCGTGAGGCTTCATCACTCTTCAGGGAACTTAATTAGCGACCAAACAGTCAGAAACCGCTTGCATGAAGTGAACCTTCATTCCCGAAGACCGCTACGGGTACCACCTATAGCAATGCACAATCGTAGGATTCGATATCAATGGGCTCTTGAACACAGAAATTGGGCAGAAGAACAATGGCGTTTCGTGTGCTTTTCTGATGAGTCTCGTTTTGGTATGAGACCGGATACAAGACGTATACGACACTGGAGAACCCCTGGACGCCAACAGCGATTAAAATCCTGCCAGGAAGTCCATCCTTATAGTGGTGGAACCATCATGGTATGGGCGGGTATTTGGATCGGCGGAAGAACTGAGTTGATTTGGATCAGAGGCAACCTCAACGCTCAAATTTATGCTGACACGATTGTATCAGACGTCATCGTTCCTCTACAAGTGCAAATCGGTCCCTTATTTCAGTTAATGCATGATAATGCACGACCACACACCGCAAGAGTTGTAAGACAGACTCTCGCCGCAGCTAACATCAATGTCCTGCCCTGGCCTGCTCAGTCGCCAGACTTGAACCCGATTGAGCATGCATGGGATATGCTACAGAGAAGAGCTCTGCCGAATATGGAGGGTATCCAGTCGCAAGAAGACCTTTTTTTGTTGTTGCAACGAACATGGGCGGCCATTCCACAGCGTGATTTGGATGAACTCATTTTGAGTATGCCAAACCGATGTTCTTGTGTTGTTAGTGTTCGCGGTAGAAACACGGATTATTAATTGTTTAAGTTACCCAATAAAATTTTAAAGAAAACTGTTATTTCAGTCTTTTTTTCGAACTTTTGTGTTAGTGGTTCAAATGTCAAAAATCCCTTTATTAGGAAAATGGCAAATTTCTTTATTAATGCAAAGGTGACTTGGTTTATCGTTACTGTGACAAACGAAAACACTTTATTTGATGAATCCTTAAAGAAAATTTTAATTAATATCAATCAGGAGAAAAGTTATTGCAAAAATATATGTTGATCCCTAGACACTTTTGATGTGTGTATATAGCGTAGACAGAATATAACAAGACATCTAGCTAGCGTGCCGCCGATAAGGACAGAAAATAACGGAAAATAATAAAAATAAATAAATAAATAAATATTCATTCGTACACGTAAGTGCGCCAGATTTTGAACACTCGCTGAGGGACAAAAAATCATATGCTCTGTTTCTTTCTATCACATATCTATACTTATAATAAAACTGTAACAGGTCCAATTCTGTACATTGAAGATATTTTGAAAATTATTTTTGGAGGGCATTCTATAACCGATACTGAGGCCGAAAATGTAATTTTTTTAATTTTTGTCTGTCTGTCTGTCTGTCTGTCTGTCTGTCTGTATCACGGCTGAGCATCACGCCTAAACTACTGAATGGATTCAAATGAAACTTGGCATGATTTGAGATCTTACTAAGAGGTAGGACATAGGATACTTTTTATCCCGTAATCTAGCACGGTTGTTTTGGGAGAGGGGATTAAAGTCAAAATGGGTACTTGGTTATACGCTTGGTCAGATTGTATAAATTTTTCTTTATAATATAATAAATATTAGTAAGGGAACACTCATAGAGAGTTGTTATCAAGGTTTTGTAATCGATCGGGTTAAGCAACGTTAGGTTAGGTCATTAAATAGATGGGTGACCGTTTAACGCCATTTGAACTAAACGGGTCCTTGCTTCGGAGAGCAAGTAAAAAGTGGGTCCCAGTTCTTAACCGACTATAAAAAAGGAGGTTATGTATTCGATGCGAATGTCTGTTATTAAAAGTTTAGTTAACGTAAAAATAGCGCAGGCGGAGCTGCGTGGGTCAGCTAGTAATATATATAAATGCATCCTTTTCTTGCGCGAATGAGAAAGAAAGTGCCAGCTCTCTATTGTTTTCTTTCTCTAAGCTATATAGGCAGGTGTCCCTTCCCTGTCAGTAAAATAGCACATGACTGGTAAAGCCTAATCTACCTTTACAATCGCATGACACGCTGTCATCCCGCTTTAGGCCGCATAAGTAGGTTACTTAGTGGACTGAAGGCTTTAAATTGTCATTATTTATACAAACTTTGTATACAATAAAATAAGTAGGTATAAATTATAAAAGTATAAAAACTACTAAGTACTGTACTCAGGGAACACTCAATGCCCTTCGTGTTCAATATAATAATATCAAATATGTTTAGGATGCTGTTGGGACTGCCGAGAGACTTTAGCGCATCAGGCACGTTTGCCGAAGCACGCACGGATGGCATTCATGCCATCTTTAGAAAAAGTGCTGCTTCCATGTTGCACCGTGTCCGAACCAGTTCCAACTATCTTCTAAAGGTGTGGGCAGACAGGTTCGACTGTCCTATGTTAAGACACTGGATCTCACTCCATGTCTAGTTTCTTGTTATTTATTTTGTATATTACCTACTAACATAGATTGTAAGTGCATACTAACAAATTATGAATCTTAGATTTGAAATAAATTGTTTATTATTGTTATTATAAAAAGCCCGACTGCGAACACACAAAATGAACTTAAATTTCATTATACATACATAATACATATAAACATGTATATATAAAATATATATTTATAACTCGTCTCGTTAGGATCTTTTATTTGATTTTGGAAGTAAAAAATCTTTATAAAAAAAAATTGAACCGACTTCAATATCACTGAAAAGTATAAAATAATTTAAATATTATTAAAGTTGGTGTTAGCTTACCGGCTGTGTATATTTGGCACCAACTTCAATAATATTTAAATTATTTTATACTTTTCAGTGATATTGAAGTCGGTTCAATTTTCTTTAAAAAGATTTTATTTTAAACTTTTTAGTGATATTTTCATATATAAAGATTGAACCATCGAAAACCGTAAAATTATCTAGGTAGGTTATGATCACATTATCGTCTACATAGTTTTACATAATTCATGTTTCTTCAGAAAAAAATATCCGGTCGTAATGAAATTTGCATGGAATCATCATAGTAGTTTACTCTCTCGAATAAAAAAAGAATCATCGAAATCGGTTCATAATTGTCAGAGCAATGTAATGGAGAACATCAGTTTTATGGTTTTTACCAGATAAATTCCTCCACATCGTTCATGGTCCTCCAGGAAGTTCTTATCCGGTTGTAATACAATTCATACAGATTCAAAACAGTGATTTCTTCTTTCAATTGTAAAAAATTGTAAATTGGTAAATATTTACCAGAGTTATGACCATTTTTGTCCTTAAAAAGCGACATAAAATCATCTATATAGGCTTTCCTGCAGCTCTCAGTGCGCAGTCACCATTCTTGTTTTTTCAGGAACTACTTATTACTAAGCAATAATTTTTTTTAACTACTACTTGCGATCCCGTGAGTGGCAGATACATTGTGGGCCTGCCATTCAAAGAGGATGTATACTCACTCGGAGATTCATATAATGCCGCTCGCAAGCGATTCATGTGCCTTGAGAGAAAACTTGAAGCTTCAGATACATTGAGGTTGGCATATGATGAAGTTATTAGAGATTATCTCTCCAAGGAGTATATTTCTCCCGCGCCTCCGTATGATCCTCATGATCCTAAGCCAATATATGTGATCCCGCATCATGGAGTCATCCGTGAGGATAGGGCTTCAACTCGCCTTCGAGTCGTCTTGGATGCCAGCAGTAAAACTAGCATTAAGACTAGTGCTGGTTTTGTTTCCGGACGATCACTGAACGATGTCTTACACACTGGACCTAATCTGCAAGGCGACTTATTTACAATAATATTGAATTTTCGTCTACACGCAGTAGCGATGACCGCCGACTGTCGCCAGCAGTTCTTGCAGATTACTATGCGAGAATGTGATCGTCGTTTTCAGTGCTTTCTGTATCGCTTTCATCCACAGGACCCCCTTGTGCTGTACCAGTTCAATCGTGTTTGCTTCGGGTTATCGTCTAGCCCATACCATGCATTGCGCACGGTGAGGCAGCTCATCGATGATGATGGTGCGAAATATCCGCTCGCAAGTAGCATTGCGTCTACTTCGTTATATATGGATGACATCGTCTTCTCAGTTCCCTGTGAACGAGAGGCAGTCCTCGCATCACAGCAGCTTATCAGCTTGTTTAAAGGTGCACAATGGGATCTTGTTAAGTGGAATAGCAACAGTCGTCCCGCATTAGATACCATTCCCGCGTCTCACAAGCTTCCCAATGAGGTGGAGTTTGATAAATCCGCGCATCACAAAATACTGGGATTACATTGGTCCACAGGTGATGACTCATTTTTATTCAAAATTACCACTCCCACTGATGTGACGTGCACTAAGCGCTCCATCCTATCAATCGTCGCCCGCCTGTGGGACATAATGGGTTTTGTTGCTCCCGCAGTTGTATATGCCAAGCTGTTAATAAAACAGCTTTGGCAACTTCATCTTGACTGGGATGATACACCGCCGCTACACATCATTAAGATGTTTAAGCAGTTCTGTGAAGAACTGCCTATTCTTAACAGTATACGCATTCCACGCCATGTAGGTGTGAGAGGGGATTGTGTCATAACGCTCCTCGGGTTTTCAGATGCGAGTATCCATGCATATGGAGCGGTGGTTTATATTCACGTCAGTTCCGCCGCTGGAAATACCGTGCAGCTAGTGTGCGCGAAATCCAAAGTCGCTCCCACTAAGCCATTCTCCATCGCTCGTCTAGAGCTCTGTGGAGCTGTCCTCCTTTCGAGGCTGCTTCGCAGGGTTCTGGACAATTATTCCCGTATCATCCCAATCAAGACTTATGCATTTGTTGACTCTAAAGTTGCATTGTATTGGATTAAAAGTTCGCCACACCGGTGGCAGACTTTTGTCGCAAACCGCGTTGTTCAAGTTACGGACAATATTCCCGCTGATGATTTCTATCATGTTTCGGGTACGGAAAATCCCGCTGATATTATTTCTCGTGGTCTTACCCCACAGAAACTAGTCTCGCATCCGCTATGGCTCCACGGCCCGCCGTGGGCTATATTGAATCCGTCTCAGTGGCCTCTTAGGAGCCTGGACGGCCAGTCTATTATAGACATACCTGAAGAAAAGGTTTTAACGCACATTGTGTGCACGCCTGTAAAGTATTGCGCTTTACATGAGCTATCTCTCCGCGTCTCCTCATGGAGTAAATTACTTCGTATAATTGTGTATGTATGTAAATTCGTTAAGTTATTGCCCCGCCGCAACACTACTGCAGTGACTGCTGAAGAATTAAATTTCGCAGAAAATATAGTGCTCCGCGCCCTGCAAAGCCAGCACTTTGCAGAAGAATATTCTAATATTGTTAATAATAAATCTTGTTCACCAGCTTTCAATCGCTTGAGGCCTTTTATTGACAACGGACTGATTCTCGTTGGAGGTCGCCTTGTCAACTCCGCACTGGACTATGCTCACAAGCATCCAGTTATATTACCGCGCAGTGGTCATGTAGTGAACATGATCATTGATTATTATCATGTAAAATATTTACATGCAGGGCCAGAATTGTTAATGTCTCTTCTCCGACAAAAATTCTGGATCCTATCCGCACGCCGCATAGTGAGACAAAGAATCCACATGTGCAATATTTGCTTTCGCCAAAATCCGCGTCCAACTTACCCGCTGATGGCTGACTTACCTAGTAGTCGCACGCGAGCTGTCGTTAAGGCGTTCACGCACACGGGCTGTGATTACGCCGGCCCGCTTGCCTATACTCCTGTGCGCCGTCGGGGCGTCCGCAGTGAGAAGGCCTATATATGTTTATTCACCTGCCTTACGACGCGCGCTGTACATATCGAAGTCGCCACGGACCTCAGCACTCCCAGTTTCCTTGCTGCGCTAAAACGTTTCCTTTGTCGACGTGGGCCCGTTCAGTTTATGTATTCTGACAACGGGACCAATTTTAGAGGTGCAAATTCGTATCTCCGCGACCTTTATCGTTTTCTTAATAACGAATATCGCCAAAAGTTGGAGCAAGAATATGCTGAGAGTCGCATTACATGGAAATTTATTTGCCCTAATGCGCCTCATCATGGGGGAGCATGGGAAAGTATGGTCAAGGTGGTAATAGTAGTTTATGCACCAAGGGGATAAAGTAGTGTCTTATGCCGCGGGCGTTTAATTGAATCGCGAGCATAACGAAGGAATCTAGCAACTCCCGAGCGTGGCGAGGGAGTACAGAGTTAACTCCCGAGCGTAGCGAGGGAGTTAATACTAGAATCCTGAGTACAGCGAGGGATTTAAGCTCGCCCAAGACAAAGGCACCTTTATCCCCGCGGTGAATACACTACTTTTCACACCTACTGCGAGGTAATAAAATACAAATATTACTAGAATTAAAATAATAACAATATTTTGGGACAATCCACACATGGTAATCTGATCCCAAACTAGGCAGAGCCTGTACTATGGAAACCAGATAACTAATATTAATTAACAGTGAAATAACGCCCAGACACTTGGTGGGAATCGAACCCACGACCTATTGGGTAGCGGCCAGGGTGTCTAACCACTAGACCAACGAGACCGTCAATAATATCAACATAGTGATTTGCCGCGTTATCATCTAAATATTTTATTTTCTTTTCTAGAACACTGGGTTGTGCTCGTCGCGCTCGGTTCGATTTTTAAATGTTTTGTTTTTCGTGCAGGTCTCTGCTTAGAGTAGTAATATATATCTGTGGTAAAAGTGTTGAGGAATTTTCGTTTGACGTTCGAAATTCAAACACATTATTACCCAAGGGAGTTTAGTACAACATTATTACCCGGCTAGACTATAGGGACATAATGAGGCACTTTATGTCATCTTTATATGACATATAATGTGACGTTATCGAGCAGGTGGTGTGAAAAGAATATATTTTTCCGCATTGTTGGACAGCAAATTCTTTCTTATCAAGAACTTTGCACAGTTCTTACAGAAGTGGAATGTCTTCTTAATTCGCGCCCGCTAACTGTTCTTAGTTCAGATCCTTCTGAACCCTCGGCTTTAACACCGAGTCATTTTTTGCACACCGCGCCTTTATTATCGTTTCCCGCGCCTGAGGTAGGGTCTGGCTCTATCAGCCTGCTTCATAGACACTCGCTATTGGACAAATTGGTTCAATCGTTTTGGGATCGCTGGAGGATGGAATGTCTACACGGTTTACAAGTTAGGCAGAAATGGAATACCCCATCCGCACCTATCACTCCCGGGACTGTCGTGGTAGTGATAAATGATAATTGTCCGCCCCTAGCTTGGCCTTTAGCTGTTGTGGAGCAAGTTCATCTTTCAAAAGACGGCGTCGCACGCGTTGCGACCGTCCGAACAGCCAAGGGATGTTATCTTCGTCCAGTTGTTCGTTTGTGTCCTCTACCAAAACAATAACTTTAACTTTATGTTTACATTATTACCGCATTTATTATTATATTTTATGTAATTTCCGCTTCACAGTCTTTACGGTTTCTTTACACATCGCTTATTACCGATAGGTTTCCGCGCGCATTGAGCGCTATCTACTCATATCTCACCTTAAGTATGTTTGTTAATGGTGACCCATTAAGGGCGGGTGGAAATGGTTGCGCTAGATATCGCAAAATTCTAAATTATACCATCAATTCCATGTCCACCTTGCAACCTCCTTTTCCTATCCTTCCAAACTCCTTTTTTCTATCCATAAACCGCTCGCACTGAAGCTCACGATGTCAAGATTGACGGCTGCCTTCAGTCGTTACGAAAATATTGTGAAGATCCCGCACGTTTTTATAAAATATCCGCGTTGTGAACATTTTTAAACCCGCAATAAAGTTCCGCGCCGCGCGTGCATTGTGTTTTGTGTTAACAATAAATATTAATAATAATAAAAGACAAGAAAGTGATCGCCCTCCGCGCCGCGCCAGGTCGACGTGCGTGCAGTGCTGATTCGCTGTAAGGCGAAAGGACTGAAGGAATACCAGTAAGTGCGAGCCCTCCTAGCCTTTCACCACCATTTCACGTCGACTGTAATATACAGTCCATTTTCGAATTCCCCTTTTGTCACCCGCATCATATTTAGCGCGATCAGTAAGAGTATCTTTCAACTTAGGGTAGAGTATAAATTTCATCAAAATCGGTCCAGTAGTTTAAGAGATATAAACTTTTTATGTTTTCAGTAAGTTACTGTAATGTAGACGTTCGAGTTGCGTGATAGTGCTGATACCTATCTTGGTAAAATAAGTCACTAAAAAGTGTTAAATAAACTATTTAAAAAAAACCGACTTCAAAGTAAATTATCTAAAAAGCATAAAATAACGAAAATATTATTGTAGTTGGTACAGAATATACACAGCAGGTACGCTAACACCAACTTCAATAATATTTTCGTTATTTTATGCTTTTTAGATAATTTACTTTGAAGTAGGTTTTTATTTTTTCAAAAATAGTTCTATTGACAACTTTATGCAAATGCTTCTTAAAAAAAAAAAAAATTCAGTGCATGATCTGAACCAAACTATGCCTTAACATAACTTTTTCCTAAAAACACATTGGTGCAGACTAAGGTCTGAGACCATACTGCCAAGTCTTTAATTAATAATTCTTTTACCGACCAAAGAGTTTATAAATCGTAGTTATAAGCCGCGACCTCTGGTGGGACGCAACTGAGTTATTTGGAATAATTGAGCACCAAAATATTTTGTGTTTTGTATTGACTGCAGTTTGGTTTAAACTTTGTTTTTTTTTACCTGTTACATGAGTTGAGATAAAGTAATGTATGAAACGGCACATAATTAGGTATTAAAACGCTCGCGTGATAGTATCATAAATCTGACCTTCAGCTCGGTTTATATAGTATATAACCCCTAGTATGCAACAGTTTCATAAACTACTGTAAATTTATCTACACTTATTATTATTTATTATGGTGACCAGACAAGTAAGACATTCATTCGTGTAATGGTAATTAAGTGCCATATCGCCTAGTTCCAAAACGAATTTGAATGCGTTTTATATTTAATTTGAAAGATGGTTTAATTCTGGATAGTTTTTTTATGTTTAATGACAATCTGTTAAGTCGATATTTTTTTATGAATTCTATTCGTGTCATATCGTTATTTTTAATTTAAACGTGTTTGTGGACTCTTTTATTAAGGATATCATATCACCCACCTACTCGTTATTTCGTATTAAATGTAAATTTATTTAATAATATATATATAATATAATCTCATCGAGCACTGCTCTGAGAGCAGTCCTCCAGATTTAACGCACAATCACTGGCATTTGCGATAATATGCGACTGCAAAAATATTAATTAATTAAATTGTAAATATTGATTAAACAAATTAGTTATTGTTCCGCTCAAATTACAAAGCATTTGATCACACTATAGCTCTAAAGCTATAGTGTGATTCAATTCGACAGTAACGCCATCTATCGATGCATATTATTATTTTATCATTACAGGTTATCCAAATCGATTTTATACCTATATAAATAACAATATTATTGTCCTCCTTCGTAGGCCCATACGATCACAGCAGCTAAAGTTTTCACAATATCACACAGTGCACTGTTTTTTGTTTTACTCTTACAATTTGACGGGACACCGACACGACGGCGACGACGGGACGCAAGACGGACATGCATGACCAGAGAGAGATCACGTGGAAGACCGACTTTTTACATGGTGATCCGACACATAGACCAAGATGGTCTATGTGTCGGTATACTTTCAAGATAATCAGATGACCCACATTGGCCTAACCAATAAGGAATACCTAACTACACATAATAATATGTAGTTGTTGCGGGAGCAACATCCCCGCAGGGATGCGGGATACGCACCCGTAACTTCCATTTTCAAAGCAACATTTTTTCACTGCGCCACGGAAGCTGCAATATACATAATAAGGACCTACGTGATTTTGCGAATTATTTTTCTTGTGACGTTTCATTTTGAACTTACGAAAACATTTGACAGTACATTATCTAATTACAAAACCCTCCTCGTCAGACCTTACGTTGGATTCACTGAAAATAATGATGCCGAAAGAATTTTTGCAGTATACGGGGTGTAAGGGACATTGTACCGAAAACCGATACTAGGGATCCAGTACATGATTCTGAACATTCTAGTGTTGACATTTTTCATCGGCTTTTTCATAAATTAAAAAAAAATGCAGCTTTTTTAATAAAATTAGGATAAAATCATTATTTATTGGTATAATAATAAAGCCCAATTTCAATTTAAAAACAATAAATTACTTATTTGTGCAAAATTAGCAATCATCAGCAACCGAAAAGTCCACAGCTGAACAAAGGTCTCTCCCTTAGAAGGGAGGGGTTTCCATAATCTCCACGTTTGTCAGGCGGCTTGATTGAAATTAGCAGTAATACTAATATATATTATTCCGCACGTATTCATTAAATGCTCAAAAAATAACAAGTTAGTAATTTGTAATTTTCCATATAAATGTTTTCTGAAATCTTATAAAAAAGTTTTCGGTACGTAGTCCCTTACACTCTGTGTATACGGGCCCATTGATGTAGTGGTTCGACACCATGGCTGCTACTCAAAAGGTCAGGCACCTAACCACTCACTCTTAATAGCACGAATAGTTTAACACGAAAAGTGACATGTCTTACAAATTGGTACCATGAGCGCACTAATTACAAGATTATTTCGCCAACAAACTGCGCGGTGCAGTTTAGCGAATTATTGTTAATGTATGTTTTTGTAAATATTTTAAGAAATAATAAGAAAAAAAAAATCACTTACCTGTTTATGTGACGTAATAGCTGGGTGGCCTGCTAATAAGTGCGCTCATACAGGTCACTTTTCGTGTTAAACTATGCTGCTGCTATGAGTTCATGGTACAGCCCCAGGTCCCTGTCTGGGAGCCATTTATCTATATAATTATGTAATTAGTATTTACAAAAAAGATAACTAGATTTGAAAACTCTTTTGGTAATTTACCAAGTCTAGATGTAGCCCTTAGATTTAATGCGATACTTAGGAGTTATGACATTTTTTTCATTTGTGTAAATATTTATTACCTACTATCTATTATTCGGTATTATTTATGCCCGTGGGGTGGCGAGTTAGAATAGCATCGCCCCATCTCCTCTCGTTGGGTGTCGTAAGAGGCGACTAAAAGAGAACAGGAAGACGGGCTGCAGCGTCTTTCTTTTCGATTTATTTTCCACCTATACTGAGATGACGCCTGCCAAGAGTGGGGATTATGGCAACCCCTTCTAAAGGGGAGGCCTTTGTTCAGCAGTGGACTTCTATCGGCTGCTAATGATGACGATGATGAGGATTTATAATTAATAAAATATACCATACTATCTAATTGGTTGAAATATTCACAACCAAGTAACAATATCTTGCTACATCGGTTAAATATCATCGAGTTCCTAGCGGCAAATTACTGTAAGCCACAATTCTCCTGAATAACTGTATAATCCGTAATGAAGCAATTAATATTAAGGGCACATTAATTTGTCCTTGTATACCTTCGTAACTTGTACCTGTTCCTGCTCCAAGGGCCACGAAAACATCACTTGCATGGGACGTAATCTAAATATGTATATCTTAGTTTATATTGTTTAACCCGTCCACACCTTCTTATCTTAGGGAACTTTTCGATTATTTGTCGAATTCTAGCACTTATAGTCTTAGATCCTCGGAAAACCTTTGTCTTACGATGCCCTTACATAGCAGTTCCTTCTATGACAAATCCTTCACGGTGCAGGCGGTTCGCCTGTGGAATTCCTTGCCCGTTTCTATAAGGCGTGCTTCGTCACTGCCAATTTTCAAGGATCTGGTAAAGAAGTTTTATTTGGCGGAATAAGTTAATCGGTATTTGTGTAATTTTCTTGTTATATTAGTACGTACTGATTTATGTATGTTTATAATAGTATTATTTGATGAATGTTTGTATAAACTTATATGAATATATATTATTATAGTTTACTACATAATATGAGTTTTTATGTGTCTTTGTGTTAATGTTACCTATTCATATCTAGTGCGCGCACCCTCTGCTCTTTGTAACTTCTTTATTTTCCTCTCCATCCAAAGGTTGCCTGCAAGAGATCGCTTTTAGCGATAGGCCGCCCATGGTTAAATGTTTTATTAATTTGTGTCTTATTCTTTTAGTATCTGTTTGTTTGTGCGCAATAAAGAATTGTCTATCTATCTAATCTGTTCGCTAAATCGTTATTCATAAGAATTAAAAAAACTTTTAGTCAAAGAAGTTTTTAAACGCCAGTGAGCTTACGTAGTAAAGCTGCTGCAGCTCACTGTTATAAGCAATATTTTTTGGTTTCAAACCCCGGCTGCAGTCAACGTATGAAATTGTTTTTTTGATATATTGGTATATTATTACTAATTATAACGCTGTTGGAAACTACTCTTGATATCGCAACATGTAAAAACCCAAACCCGTGGGGTGTCCGGGTAAGAATAGCACCCTCCCATCTCCCATGGTTAGGTGTCCAACGGGGGGAGTAAAAGGCGACTAAGGGAAAACAAGAAGACGAGCATCAGCCTCTTTCTATTGGATTACCTGCCAGCTATACTGCGGTCCCAAGACGCCTGCCAAGCGAGGGGATCATGGCAACCTCTTCCTTATAAGGGGGAGACCTATGTTCAGCAGTGGACTTTTTCCGGCTGTTGCTGCTGATGCTCATGATGATGATGATGAAAAATCCAAAATTTCAAGGGCATACAGAGCGCAACGCGTTAAGCTCAGTGAAAAAACGGACGAAAATCCAATAAAAAAGTATAATAATAAATAATAATACCAGCCCTTGTTTATGTCCTACTGTTGGGCACGGGCCTCCCCTCAAGATGAGGGGGCTTAGGCCATAGTTCACCACGCTGGCCAAGTGCGGGTTGGCGGACTTCACATGTCATTCGAGAACTAGTTAGGCTTTCTCAGACATGCAGGTTTCCTCACGATGTTTTCCTTCACCGAAAGCTAGTAACAATCACACAAAGACGATTCGCACATGATTCATCACAGTCATTAAATTCATTAAAGAAATCAGAGCGAACCTGCGCACCTTGTTTCCAAGGCAAGCGCTCGCCCACTGATACCTACCACCTTTATGCAGATGTTACGCTCTTGAAAAAAATAGAGATACTTATAGGGTGTTTGGTGCATCGTTTGCCAAATTGATTTGGCCGAAAGAGGAGGATATTGGCTACTTCTTTAGGCCATAAAACTCTGCCATAGTGCAGCAGGTAGGTTGTACTCGTTTCGCGCGTGTTATTTTCTATGAATTCTACGTCCCGATTCTCAAATTTTGCGAATTAGTGAAGTTAATAAAATTTTTTTTTAGGCATATTTCATACCGTTGGAAAGGGGATAGACTAGAGAAGTTTTTAATAGAATTCGAAGATCCCGATTGCTTTTAGTTTTTTTTAATAACAATTTAGATTTGATTGTTACCTTTCTGTTTCGTTTTCTCGTAAATTTTGTTTGTTATTTAAAAAAAAAACTAGATGTTACTAGCAACTAATTTTGTATTTGATAGAACCAGACAACTGTACTTTTAAGAAATAAAATTAAATTTGAACACCATACTAATAACTTTTATTTTAATTTAGGCTTAAATGCTGAATTCTGGAATTTAAAAAAAAAACAAAACTCTTTACTTACCACACCAGTTTTTTGTTACAATTTTTTAATTTTTGTTTTTGGCTACAGTCAATGACCTCCTCTTTCGGCTAAATCAATTTGGCAAACGATGCACCAAACACCCTGTATAAATACGATCTTGGTGAGCGATAAATAAGCAAACGAATTTCGAATAATTCTGACACACGTTTTTGTATGACTTGTCAAGCAAAATTATACGAGGAGTACATGATTGTACTATAGGTGGAGATTGACGGGCCTGTTGGTCTAGTGGTTAACCTTGACCACTACCCAATTGGTCGTGGGTTCGATTCCTACCGAGTTTCTGGTTGTTATTTATCTATTATGTATGTATTTACAAAAAAAATATATAATAAGTATTAGTATCTGTTTTCTGGTTTCCACAGTACAGGCTCTGCCTAATTTTGGATCAGATGACCGTGTGAGGATGCTTACGCGCCAAAATAACAATAGAATTGAAATGTTAAAATAAACCTAGTTACAATTATCCAAAGATCTATTTTAATTGCAGTAGATTTTGACTACTCTGCTCTCCGAGCCGGTCTGTGTGAACGGACTCTTAGTGCTGCACCTACAAACGTCAATCGTAGTTAATTGTGATTAAGTCATAATTTGTAAATGGATTATTTCGACTTTCGAATAGCGAGTAGATATGTCAATAATCTCGTAATTAATTCTAAAAGATAATCATAAGAGACTCGGAGAGTCGAAATAAATTGGTGTTAGCGTACCTGCTGTGTATATTTTGCACCAACTTCAATAATATTTTCGTTATTTTATGCTTTTTAGATAATTTACTTTGAAGTCGGTTTTAATTTTTTTTTAAATAGTTTATTTAACACTTTTTAGTGACTTATTTTACCAAGATAGGTATCAGCACTATCACGCAACTCGAACGTCTACACTACAGTAACTTACTGAAAACATAAAAAGTTTATATCTCTTAAACTACTGGACCGATTTTGATGAAATTTGTACTCTACCCTAAGTTGAAAGATACTCTAACTATTGCAAAAAAAAAATTCGAAATCGGACTTGTAGTTTCTGAGAAATCCGCGGACAAACCTACATACATACATACACTCGTGAAATTTGGTAAATTCGTTTAGAAGCCCACATAGACTAACATATATGAATATTACGCATTTTTATTAATATTACATACATACGCGTCGAATACAGAACCTCCTTTTTTGAAGTCGGTTAAAAATGACTTAATTGCGATTAAAGTTAATTGATGTCTGTGGGTGCGGCAGTTAGTGCAAAAACTCTGCTTTTTAGATCTGTTGGAAACTAAACGATTCGGCTAAAACATTTTTGTATGTTCACGAATGGTGTTTTCATTCGATAAACTAACTTTTAGGTGCCGTTTGCGGACCAAACAAGAATTTAGGGCACTACTTTTTGCTCGGAATTCATCAAATATTACTGTGCAAACGGCCGGTACATGTAAAGTGGTTTTATGAATTATTTACGTGTTTTTTTAACGATACCGAAAGGTTATCGGATAGCTTCATATGATATTAATAGGAATTCAATTCTGAATTAGCTGTCAAGATAAATCAATCATTAAAAATAGATAGACAATTCTTTATTGCGCACAAACAAACAGATACTTGATGAATAAGATACAAATTAATAAAACATGCAACAATGGGCGATCTCTCTAAGGCAAAATGCTATTGGCTTCCTTAAAACTATAATTATGCGTGTCACTGCCACGGGGCACGGAAGAACCGTTATCTATACTGTAGCCAACACCCTGATATCCTCTAAGGAGCGTCAAGAAGATCATATCATATCAAGCTGGACAGATAGAATAGAATACTCTTTATTTGCACACCAAATTAAAACATACAGAAAATCTTACAAAAATAACTTAAATTAGGTACAAATGGCGGTCTTATCGCTAATAGCGATTTCTTCCAGACAACCAAAACTTTAAAAAGAAGAAACAACTATTTGGGAGATATGACATCAGTAATTTTACCAAAAACCTACTCCGACATCAAATGCTTCAAGTAGATGGTATCAAATTTAGATTTCTGTGGTAATGTTGAACATAGGGGGAGGCCCCTTGAACCGCCACAATGAACCTGGATACCTGCGACGCGCACAATGTCGTCTGTCCACCTAGTGGGAGACCTGCCTACGCTACGTCTTCTGGTTTCGTGGTCGCCACTCGAGAACCTTTCTTCTCCATCGGTTATCGGTTCTTCGAGCGATGTGGCCTGCCCATTGCCACTTCAACTTGCAGATTATGAGAGCTATATCGGTAAACTTGGTTCTTTGGCGAATCTCCTCATTACGGATTCTGTCACGACCGAGACACTCCGAGCATAAGCATAGCTCTCTCCATAGCTCGTTATGTGACTCTGACCTTCTATTAAAGGCCAGCAGTGGTAAAAGGCTGTGGTATTATTCAACCCCTTAAATTTTCAAAGGCTTTCGCAAACGCATTTTTGTACTAAACCGATAAAACAAATGATGTATCTGAGAGCTGATATTTGAAAATCCACGTGACGTCATCGCTGGTAGGGTCTAAAAATCGTTCGTATGCTCCTAAGAATATTTCCCTCGAGCTAGTTTGATTTATAAAACTCAGTTTATATTTAATGTCGGTTTACAAAAACAATCAAGATAATTAACAAGCGAACTATTCTTTGTTTATATAATCGAATCTAAAGAAATAAGTGTAATTCTCTTCTGTTTACGAAAACAACACTTTACTTCCTCCATCCTTCATTTTCCACTTTGTAATTTAATATTGAGCCGCCAATACCTTTTAGATATTACCAAAGCTTTAATCAAAAAGCACTCCTGAAATAAGTAATCTCTGGTTACTTTTTCAAAACAGAGTAAAGACTTGAGCTTTTGAATAAAATAATAGACAAATAAATACAAATAGGCACCTGGGTACTTCAATTTTATACAAAGCAAGCGTCATACAATTTATACATTAGTATTCGATACATACCGTAGGTCAGGGGTGGCGAACCTTTATGTATCAACGTGGCATTTTTTATAAAAACATGTTCAATAAGTCTATAGACATGCCATCAAATAATTTTGATTTCGTGATGATAGGGAAAATAATAATACTCCCTACTAAGCCCTTGCACCGCCCACTTCGTGGCGTAATAGGATCACTCGCGTTCACTCGTAATATAATACTTACTTCACACTGAGAAAAAAAAAATATTGTCCAAAAAAAAAATTTTTGTTTCAATAAATCCGTTAAAATTATTGTTCGTAATTCGTTAATTATTTTGTAGTTTGACAAGGGTCTAAAAGGGCCACTTTCGGTGAATCATTTAATATGAGTAATTAACGGTATAATTTTTATTCGTATTGCAGCATCAAAACCAAAATATGAGTCCTTTTTATGGTTTAAGATACTTATTCTCAATAAGACAATTACAGTCACTTACTTGAGAATACAGCTAATCGTATGATAGTAATTATATTCGTCATTTCACTCACTAAAAATTAGTATCATATAGTAGAGTCCTAAAAGGTGTGATCAGATCACAAGGTTTTATGCACATATCACATGTGCATAACACTTTGTAATCTGTGGCGTGCCTAAAATATTATGTCGCGTGCAATCTATGGCACGCGTGTTCGCCATCCCTGCCGTAGGTGATCGATCACAATGAGCAGGAAATTTTATTAGCTCCCACCTTTGTTATCGGAGGCGAGGTATGTACTCACACATCTCATCTTGAAGATTTCTATAGAAACGCGCGAAGAATAACATTTTCTTGAATAAAATACGATGATTAGGTACTGTCGGGTGGAAGGATCACAAGGACACATTCGTTAGGAAATTGATTATATTATTTTCTTTTTCACCCGAATTTGAATTATCAATACCGTGTATTTTATATTTCAGTTCGATATTGAAACATTGAGGTAATAATGTATTTCAATAACGTTCATTCATCATTATCATTAGCCGCCGATAACCACTGCTGAACAAAGGCCTCCCACTTAGAAGGGAGGGGTTGCCATAATCCCCACGCTTGGCAGGGGGCTTGGGGATCGCAGTATAGGTGGCAGATAAATCCAAAAGAAAGACGCTGCTGCCCGTCTTCCTGTTCTCGCTCACCCGGCACCCCACAGGTGCAATAACGTTACTACGTATATTATTATTTCTAAGTATTCAAATTAATTTTTTTTACATTTTACAATTACATTCATCTATATTTGTTAGGTTTTAAAAAATGACAAACAGTTTTGCTACTGTCTATACAGAAAGGATTTGATGTAATTGTCGTTAATTAAGTTAATTGTAGTAAAATGTGTGTCATTCATTACAGCAGATGACCTTTTCTTGTAACAAAAACCATTTAAATGATTAAGGGTCGCCTCAGACAATAACTTTGTTTTTATTAACCGACTTCAAAAAAGGAGGTTCTGTATTCGTCGCGTATGTATGTAATATTAATAGAAATGCGTAATATTCATATATGTTAGTCTATGTGGGCTTCTAAACAAATTTACCAAATTTTACGAATGTATGTATGTATGTATGTATGTATGTATGTAGGTTTGTCCACGGATTTCTCAGAAACTACAAGTCCGATTTCGAAAATTCTTTTTGCAGTAGTTAGTATTTTACAACTTAGGGTAGAGTACAAGTTTCATCAAAATCGGTCCAGTAGTTTAAGAGATATAAACTTTTTATGTTTTCAGTAAGTTACTGTAATGTAGACGTTCGAGTTGCGTGATAGTGCTGATACCTATCTTGGTCTATATAATAAGTCACTAAAAAGTGTTAAATAAACTGTTTAAAAAAAAATAAAAACTGACTTCAAAGTAAATTATCTAAAAAGCATAAAATAACGAAAATATTATTGAAGTTGGTGCAGAATATACACAGCAGGTACGCTAACACCAACTTCAATAATATTTTCGTTATTTTATGCTTTTTAGATAATTTACTTTGAAGTTGGTTTTTATTTTTTTTTAAATAGTTTATTTTACGCTACATTTCGCGAACATAATAGGGCTGAATATATCGCTGTAGATTTTGTTTGCATAATTTTTCGGTCGAACAAATGTTTGATATTTCCACGCTTCAGTCAAACTAGAACCAAATTTATTCAGATTGATATTCGAAAATGGATGGAAATATGGATGTCAAATTACAAGTCAATACTGAATTTTCAGAAATAAAACTCTCGTCATAATATTATTATTTTTTCAAATCTAAATATAAGAAATTGTTTATAGTACTCGGTCTGGTTTTTATCTGCAACTATAGAAAGATAAATAACAGAAAACAACAATTTATAGGTACGATTCAACGTCAATAGGTCGCAGGAGACTCGTATTGGTTTGAAACGAGATATTAAAGTTAATGACAATGTGTAAATTAACCCATAAATGTCACTGGATTCTACTGGGAGGATATTCTCCTGTGCAAGAAAACATCTAGGTAGTTTTTTTTGGGAATGATAGACGCTGTTGGCCGCAGATGGCCATTACAGCTTCACCGGACAATAGGAGAGGCGAGCGCTTATAGCACTCTAGCCTTAACGGCAGAAGTAGCGACGAGCTCAAGGGCACCTCAGGGAGGCACGGCCTCGGCTTGGGCTGTCGCTTAATAGAGGGCTGAGTTTACCACCGGTTCACAACGCGCCCCCACTAAGAAGAACTGGCAAGGAACTCAGTGGGGTGATGCACGTCGTTGAGGTCGCATGCGTACGACCCTTCGACCGCCGCAGTGTCATATATTCTGTCATCAAGCAGCCAGTGCTTGACTGTAGTCCCACCTGATGGAAAGTGGCGATACAATCTGGGATGGTAAAGCACACACTCTAGCCTTGAATACATCCACATTATAATCTGTTTCCTTCCCGACAAAAAAAAGACACGTCATTCAGTGTAAATGATGTATACCAATCAACCCTACTTAAACGCAAAAATATAAGGTACTGCTATAAAAACACGCCACTATAGTACCTATTCTACATTCATAAATCCCTTACAATATTAACTGTGAACCCCTCTATATCTGCACCTAACAGCTTTATCATGTGAGCCCTTGCAAACAGATCCTCAAAAACGAATCACCATTGCGCCGAAGGGAAATCGGGCCCTATCAAAACCATTCCGCACTTTGGTGACCTCCAGTTTCTTGCACCACCCCACATCCATTTGCGCTTATTTCCATTACCGGTACTGCATTACATTACTCCTTAGAGACTCACTGACGATTGCTTTTCTTGTTTCTTCAAATAAACATAACATCTTGAATTATACACCTAATAAATAGTAATAAAATAATAATAAATATACATACGTATAGGTACAGACCTAAAGACGAAATGAAAACATTCCTTAATGTCTGTTAAAATACATACACATAATTACATACATACATACATAATACATACTATACACATCTAAATATATTTCAAATCGTCTCGTTAAAATCTCTCATTTGATACCCATATCTTAGAGGAGATACCACTGGAGAGAGCATGATGCGCTAACCCCCTCTGCCAAATTTTTGTTCATATGGTCAGGTTATTCTTTATTTGAGTGCGTGTATTTTTGAATGTGTTGCGAGTTTACTATAGTGTGGGTATGCGTGAAAGTGTATCTGTGTGTGTTTACTTCGCGTCCCGCACCCCGCAAAAGTGCCACGAAAAATTTGTTCGGGGAATCGACGCGATACTAACTCCTTTGGTACTTTCTCTGAGACCCATATTGATGTTTTTGGAAGTAAAAAAAATATACAAAATGGCGACTGATGGCCGCCCATGGAAGTAATAAGTACTACGTACAACGTAGTACATAATACTTCCATGTGGCCGCCAAATTAAGTTTATTGATAAAATATGTAGCCTATGTCACTCCCACAACTGAGAAAATTCAAAAGACATATTAGTATAAGGCAAAATCCGTCAAGTCGTTTAGTCTGTTGGCCGTGCCAAAGAAATAGACATAAATAAATACATACATACTTACACACATGCATACATATGTACATACCTTCTCTCCAAAAAGATAACCCTCCTTCTGGGGCAGTCAGCAAATACATTTTCATTTTTTATAAGCATAAATAAACTATTTAAAAAAAATAAAAACCGACTTCAAAGTAAATTATCTAAAAAGCATAAAATAACGAAAATATTATTGAAGTTGGTGTTAGCGTACCTGCTGTGTATATTCTGCACCAACTTCAATAATATTTTCGTTATTTTATGCTTTTTAGATAATTTACTTTGAAGTCGGTTTTTTTTTTTTTTTAAATAGTTTATTTACCACTTTTTAGTGACTTATTTTACCAAGATAGGTATCAGCACTATCACGCAACTCGAACGTCTACATTACAGTAACTTACTGAAAACATAAAAAGTTTATATCTCTTAAACTACTGGACCGATTTTGATGAAATTTATACTCTACCCTAAGTTGAAAGATACTCTAACTATTGCAAAAAGAATTTTCGAAATCGGACTTGTAGTTTCTGAGAAATCCGCGGACAAACCTACATACATACATACATACACTCGTGAAATTTGGTAAATTCGTTTAGAAGCCCACATAGACTAACATATATGAATATTACGCATTTTTATTAATATTACATACATACGCGTCGAATACAGAACCTCCTTTTTTGAAGTCGGTTAAATAATGAAAATGTATTAAAAAAACGTCCATCCGTTTGAGAGTTACTATGCCACCTATCTACATATACACAGTACGTGACAGGTCAACATGGCAATCGTCGGGGGACACCCCGCACGTCGCCCACGTAAGGTGGTGCGGGTTCCCAGATTGCCATGTCGACCTGTCGCGTACTATAGATATTCAGACATATAAACAAACAGTGACAGGCATTAAACTTATTCCTCACTTTATGACTGTATCCGGCCATCAGTGTGGGTTAAAAAATATCCCGGCTTTATTGTGAAAGTAATAGAGTCCTAAATCCCTTGTGTGTTATTGGCAAATGCTCTTTATAATGATCCTGTATAATATCCGGTCACGTGCTTCGTAAATCCTATTTAATGAATGTTCGATTTCAAAATGTATCCTAATTAATATTTATTCCCCCAAAGCATAGAGCAACGAACTGAAAGTCTTTATTTACGTAGGTATTATTAGCACAAAATATATTTGTGGAGTTTTCACGATAGACTTACAACGTAGCAAATTTGTTCATTGGAAAGCAAGTGAACATAAAAAGTGCTGACTTAGATAATACACTTAGAACTTTTTTCAAAGTAAGTTGGATAGCTTTTAAAACCTGTATAAATATAAAGGCGAGAAATTTACTTAAATGCAGACACAACTTAGTTTGCAAAATAAAATTTATATCAATGAAAGTATTTTTTATTGATTTTTGGCAAACGACCGTGCGGCCTGCTCACGAAAACGCTTTTTATAACCCTATTATGTAATTAGTAATCACTAGGTAAGGGGGTGTCCATTAATCACGTGAGGCTCGATATGGAGGGGGGAGTGGTTCCAAATAAATCATGAAATTGCACCAGGAGGGGTATAATGAGACATCACGTGTATTTATTTTTCGTTGAATGCACGATTACTAAACCAAACAGCGGAACGTGGCCTTGACTCACCGTTGCCGGCAACGACTTCCCCTTCAACATTTAAGCAGTTAAGTACCTGTATTTAAAGATAATATTCCGAAAATTTCAATATAATTTATACAAAAAAATACACGTGATTTTGAGGACGGGGGGGGGGGGGGTAGTTTAAAACCTCACCACATATCAGCAAGAGGAGGGGGAGGGGTTAAAAAGTTGCTAAAAAAATCACATGATTAATGGACATCTCCTAAAAATAAAATTGGATAGTATTAACACTTGAATACATAATCTCTTTAATCTCTTTAGTTTCGAGGCTCATGTCCAGCAATTTTTCAAGGTGGCTTTGGTTATGTATGTTCCTGATGAGTGCACCTTATTTGTGATTAATTTGAACCGTCGGTACGATCACGCTCGTTTATAGCACCAGAATCCTAAGCAGTTCATCTTCGCGAAATAGTTCGCTCTTTGTGTGCAAGGATTTTTCAGGCATAAGCCGCTTTAGAATCGTTGACCATGCGGGGTAAGCTTACTAGCTAGATAGCTTAACTTACTTGTCTAAACATTTGTCGTTTCAACTGCCAAAAATGTAACAACGAATATTAAAAAATAGCTGCAAATCGACGGCAAGACGGTAGGTCAAAAAACTCTTATTAGAACTGGGCTCTGCTTTAGTTGATAAAATATTAATCATAACTCTATACAGAGTTTCCAACTTCTGGGGAAAATGGGTAGGTAGGAAATTACTTATTGGCTAACGCAACCCCTTTCATAGGCGACCTCGCACCCGCAGCCACCCTCTTGACCCTTGGCACAAAATAAAATCGCTTTAGGTCGCGAGTAGCGAACAACCGACTTACCTACTCGTTATAAAAATAGGCAAGCCAGACTAGTAGAAGGGTAGTTCCATTTAGATTACTAGCAATATAAGTCTTCATATAAATGGTGGCTTGTTGAACATTTGGTTAGGCCTTTTTTGCAGTACCAAGAAAGGATCCTGGCTGTAGATTAACTGATTTATGTCAAATTTCTGCCATTTGCAGCAAATTCTATTAGAACTCAATTTTTTTTGCCGTATGGTTAGTGGCCAACCTGGTGTAAGAGTTTTCAAGCTGTCCTTAGGCCTCTGACTTAGCTTAACGACAATTGTCTAGATGACAATAGCCGGGATCGACTTTTAACGTACCCTCCGAAGCACGGAACTCTAATTATTCTATGTTAACAAGAAATACATTAGTGCAAGATATTTTTTTAAATGATGACTTTTATCTTATTTACTGTTGCGTGAATGTTTTACAATTTGCGATAATTTAATATAAACTACTAGCATGCACAATTTTATTTTCTGTTACAAATCAAGTAGGTATTGACGCAAATCTAAAATACTTTTTATATTATTTACGTTTGCGTGAATGTGACTTTCAATTATTGATAATAGAATGCACAGCAATTATGATCTCTGATTTCTAAACTCAATTAAGTGTCACATCGAATTTGATTGAATGAGATTATTAAAATGCTTAATCAGTGCAGACTTTTTTACCTTTTATTGAGTGAAAATATATAGCCAACCATGTTTCAAAGACATTTCAAATTCTAAATGATACAATCGAATGACGGGGTAAAATTTCTTGTTCAGTTTGCAAAATTCTGCGTACAAGCAATTTTATGAATCTAATCTGATTTTAATAAAAGGTTCTTTTATAAAGCTCAAACAAGTTTCACATAAAAGGTTTCGAAGAAATCTAGTTACGTTTATTTATGTTGGTCAAATAGAGGAAAGTCAATTTAAATATGGCTTTATTAAAACATGAATATCAGTTTTCGTCGTAAAAATGTAAAATGAGTCTGATATTGTGACATGATTTTTTTGGAACGAAGTATATGAGGTTAAATGAAGCTAGAGCTTGATAGAAATCCTTAATGTAGACTTCAGTAAGAAAAGCTTTAGGTAGACTTGAAAAGTAAAGCGTAGTAGTCAGCTGTGTGTGACTGATTAGAGAAATTGCTGAACAGCCAAACTGACTAAGTTAGTATCCCCTTGAACATTGGTGTCCATCGTTAAATAAACCGCGATGTCAGTGGCGTGCACAGAGGGTAGGCAAAAAAAAATATTCGGCTTGTTTAACCTATTTTAAGTATATTAGTATACCATTTCAAATATCCATAAGTAAGCAAATACTATAGACATATTAATTTGCATTTCAAAACATTAATAAGTTCATTCAGCGGCTCCATACTAACAAAAATACTTTACCCTATGATTTCACTAAACAATCTTAATTTAAAAAAATCTTAGTTCGGACATGAATTAACATTTTTTTTTATGTAAATGTATATGTTGGTAATGTTGATTAATTTAAGGATATTTGTGCTGGAACACGAACAATTATCATAAAGCATAAACAACTCGAAGATATTTTTGCCTGCTTTCTGTGCACATCACTGCGCGATATAATCCTTAAATTAGTTGACGGAACCGTTAATCTGGTGGTTAGACAACCTGGCCGCTACCCCAAGGGTTCGATTCCAACCTTGTGTTTGGGTGTTATTAATCTATTTATGTATTTATTTTAAAAAACACGAAGTATATGTTTGTACAGACTCTGCCAAGTTTTCGATCAGATGACCGTGTGTGGACCCCAAAATAAGTGTACACACGGCTACATCTCAAGTTCGGCACCCTATATAACGATAACTACGCTACATACAACACAGATAATTGTTGGGAAGGGACTGGACAAGCGGTGGTCGGCGGGCGCAGGCCGCGAACTGCACGCGCCAGGTGGTACGAAATAACAACAACATAACCCTCTCGCACGATTCGCAGTGTCTAGGTTGAAGTATCCCCGTGTGTAGATAGCATTTGCGTCAGTTAAAGATAACATTTTTAGGGTTCCATACTAAAAGGTAAAAAAAGGAAACCTTATGGTGAGACTTCGTCGGTCTGTCTGTCTGTCACACCTATATATTTCAGGAACCGCTGACGCTATCGATTTGAAACTTGGAATAGTTTTAGATCTTTTTTACCCGACCTTATCGCAAATTAAAAATAAAATATATTTTTCCTTTTAGTATTTTTTTAATGGGAGTCGAAATGGGTCATCAATATTTCAAAGTTAGACTACTATATCGAGTGGGGTATCATATAAAAGAACTTCATTGGTAGATCTTTATTTTGGTATATGTATGTCACATAGTTTTTGGCTGATAATAAAAAATGATAAAAAATTACCATCCCTTATCTCCGAAGTTTGTGGAGGGAAAAATCTGAAATAAATAAGGGTAATACATGTCTATCTATATTTTACAGAAAAAATAAAATGATCTTTCTAAATAGTACAGTTTTTCTAAAAATACCTTGACAAACAAACTTAGTTTTGCGGTTTAGTTTTTTGCTATCTGAGGTGTTATATGAATAGTAAAATTACTTTGATACGTCCAAAGATGGTATGGAACCCTCGGTGTGCGAGTTCAACTGGCACTTGACCGGTATTTTATCAAATTAACCAGTTAGTAATGCCAACAGAGAAAAGATAACAGTTTTATAATTAACAGTAATAAATCGGGTGCAATCGGGTATTCCAAGAATGATCGCTTTCAGTTCAAATAGAACGCCACATTTCAAGTTAGTTTATGGACTCTATTTGTCCGCAGCCCGCGTCAAACGAGTCAATCAACACTCCACCCTAGTACAAAGTAATAAAGCTCTTTTTTACCGCCTCTATCCAAATTCCAATCCCATGAAAGTGAGAAACTTCAGTAACATTAGGTGTTGATTTATTGGTATTTTCGTACTATTTAGGTACCTACCTACCGACCACTTGAGTACCTACATTTTAGAAGATGATAATAAGATAACCTACAATTTACATTCGTAAGTGTATTTTTAACCCCCGCCCGCCACAAAAAGTGTGTGAGTTTGATGCTACTCGTATGTCTGCCCAGTCTGTGTGTCTGTCTATATTATTCCGTAGGTCCCAAACATCGTTATCATCATCAGCAGCCGAAACAGCTGAACAAAGACTTAAAAAAATAACTTATATAAACAATTTATAAGTAACTAGCTGACCCACGCAGCTCCGCATGCGCTATTTTTACGATAACTAAACTTTTAATAACAGACATTCGCATCGAATACATAAACTCTTTTTTTATAGTCGGTTAAAAACTGGGACCCACTTTTTACTTGCTCTCCGAAGCACAGACCAGTTTAGTCCATATGGCGTTAAACGGTCACCCATCTATTTAATGACCTTACCTAACGTTGCTTAACCCGATCGATTACAAAACCTTGATAACAACTCTCTATGAGTGTTCCCTTACTAATATTTATTATAATTATGAAGAAAAATTGATAAAATCGATTGATAAAAGCGTATAACCAAGTACCCATTTTGACTTTAATCCCCTCTCCCAAAAGAACCGTGCTAGATTACGGGATAAAAAGTATCCTATGTCCTACCTCGTAGTAAGATCTCAAATGATGCCAAGTTTCATTTGAATCCATTCAGTAGTTTCGGCGTGATGCTCAGCCGAGATACAGACAGACAGACAGACAGACAGACAGACAAAAATTAAAAAAATTACATTTTCGGCCTCAGTATCGGTTATAGAATGCCCTCCAAATATAATTTTCAAAATATCTTCAATGTACAGAATTGGACCTGTTACAGTTTTATTATAAGTATAGATAATTTACGCATAAGCGAAGCTGCTGCACTAAATAGTTAGTAATATGCGTTTAATTCGTGTACCCTCGTCCCTAGTAAAACGTACTATTGATTATGTCTTCATATGTACATACATTCGGAAATTGACTGCGGCAGTTTCCTGAATTATACGGGCTAGGGGAGCGATTTGCTGATCGGACTTCGCCGAAGCACGTTTTCCTCTACTGGTAACTGCGAAATGGGTGCCCGGGCTTATTCAAGCGTGATTTTGCTTACCCAAGTGTGTTACTTGTATTATAATGTAACAAAATACTCATCGGAATGTTATTTTTTTCTACAAGACAGCTACAGACAGAGTGTTATATTTTTTCAGAGTAATTGTGTAGGTACTTAGTATCTGTATGTGCTGTGTAAAAGAACCACTATAACTTATCAACCTTAATATCTAGTATTTAAACATGATAATGATTATGTCCTTATGAGTATATTGTCAAATATTTGAAAATAAGAGATATAATCCGTAAAATTAGTTACATTTCAATGTGTAGTATTCGCGTAAATATCAGAAAACATTAATAAGAGATAATATATTAATAATCATTTAATTAAGAGAATAAAGAAAGGAAAGATTATTAGTGTGTTCCATACAATTACTTTCTGAACTACTGACACAAATAAGTACTTATTTACTTTCTACCTCTTTTGTAGATACATAATATCCAGACACCGCGACCTATTGGGTAGCAGCCAGAAACCTACCAATATACAGAGCGTTAAAAACACCCTGTCCGATCCTTGAGGGTATATTATAGTATATTGCAGTCTTAGAAGGAGGCTAGGATTATGAAAATGAGCCCTTCGGAGTCGCTGGACGTTCGGGGTCCATTGAGTACGGCGGCGACTCCGAGGAGGACGGCGGCGGGGTAAAAAAAAGGGTTATGAAAATGAGAAGAAAAACTGTGTCAGATGTCTCACTGTGTTGACAGAAAAAGGGACGAACTAGTAATCTTTACAATTCCGTGATCTTACCCCGGGAACTGAAAACGCCACACGAAGCGATATCCGGTTGCGATATTTTGACTGTACCAAATATAAGCGGGCTTTCCCGCTTTGCCCTGCTCCATGTTGTCGTGCTTTCACGCACACGCGATGATAGTAATAAAAGATTTCCTCAGTTAAAGAATGCTCAAAACTCGCTAATCTAATATCGCTCTTATGAGAACGCAAAAAGAATCATTTTATTCGGAACCCTGTTCTGTGCCTAAGGAAACCCTGAGCAGTTGTTCTATTTATTGAGTTGTTTGTTACTTCCACGTTACTTTCTCAACTGGAAGAGGAAGGGAAACATACAACCGAGTCAGCGGCTTTGGGGAAGGATTTTGGGGTGCGTTTTCCTTACCTTATGGCTTACGTTTGAGCTATTTTGCAATAATCTGTTAACCGTTTTTATTTTTAAGGAAATGAAGACCTTATATTGTTGAACTAGCTGACCCACGCAGCTCCGCCCGCGCTGTGTTTACGTTAACTAAACTTTCAATAGGTAATATACATTCGCATAGAATACAATACCACCTTTTTTAAAGTCGGTTAAAAACTTGGACCCACTTTGTACTTGGCCTCCGAAGCACGGAAACGTTTAGTTCAAATGACGTTAAACGGTCACCCATCTATTTAATGAGCTTACCTAACGTTGCTTAACCTGATCGATTTCCAAACATGGTTAACAACTGTCTATGAGTATTTCCTTACAAATATTTATTTTAATTATAATGAAAAATTGTTAAAATCGGAGCAAGCGTATAACCAAGTACACATTTTGACTTTAGTCCCCTCTCCCAAGGGAACCGTGCCGAATGTCGGGATAAAAAGCATCCTATGTCCTACCTCGGAGTATTAACTCAAATCATGCCAAGTTTCGTTTCAATTCATCGAGTAGTTTCGGCGTGATGCGCAGCCGAGATACAGACAGACAGGTAGACAAAAATAAAAAAAATACATTTTTGGCTTTAGTATCTGTAGCACTTACTAATTTCGTAGATGAATGTGATAATATTGGCTTGTTACACACCAGTAGGGCAGTAGACATCAGTTCTCCGTTCCCGCTCACCTGACGGTTGACCACAGACTGTCCACCCCACCACCCGTGCGCCCAAGACAACACCCTACTACCATAGATTATAAATTATACAAACACTACATCCCTTCCTTATTTTAATTTATTTATTATTCAATTTAAGTAAGATGGTGAGATGTTTCTCCTTCATAGTAATCAAATAAAGCAATAACTAGTAGGTACTATAAATGAATAGTTAATCATACTGTTTTTCTCCATCGACTTCATTGTTAATATTCCATTCACCTACTACTACTGTATCTGCCCCATCCGCTTGTTCAACAACATGAGGTGTTGATTTGAAATTAGCCGCCAGCTTATTTCCTTTTTCCATATCTTTTATATATACTTTATCTCCTTCTGATATTGTGGATTCCTCAGCCCCTCGCTTCCTGTCTCCATATTCCTTTCCTCTTTCTTTCTGTATAGTATCCCTATCTTTAACTTCTGAGTCGTCAATTAAGTGATCACTGTTTAATAATAAAATAATTTTATCCCTGTTCTGTCTACCAAAAAATAATTCAGCAGGTGACTTTCCTGTTACTGAATGTGGTGTTGAATTGTACATCATTAAGTACTCCCACAGACCTTCCTTCAAGTCTTTTTTATTTATTTGACAGATTTTTAGCCTTTTCAAAATATCGCGATTCTGCCTCTCAACCTCACCATTCGCCTGTGGCTAGTAGGGGATGGTATTAAGCAGTCTTATATTACACTGACGGCAATATTCCTTAAATTCCTCACTGACAAATTGACGGCCACTATCTACAGTCATTGATGTGGGGAAGCCGAGGCGACTAAAAATTTCTTTCAGAAGTTTTATTATTTGTGTACTAGTAATCGATTCGGTGAATTTGATTTCTTTGTATCTGCTATAATAATCTACAACTACAAGCAAGTAGTCGTTGCTTGGCAAAGGTCCAAGTAGATCCATAGCTGTGTCTACCCAGGGGGCTGTAGGCAGTTAACGGCGTTTCATGGGAACTGGTGGGCCAGGCATACCAACAAGGGTGCATCCTTTACATTGTTTTACTATGCTCTTTGCATCCTTATCAATTCGTGGCCACCAGACCTTTGTCCTCAATCGGCTCTTCATAGCAACTATTCCTGAGTGGCCCTCATGTGCTGCGTAAAGTACGTCCCTTCTTAATTCTTTTGGAATTACAATCCTACTTCCTCGTAAAAGAATGTGGTCATAAAAACCAAGTTCATTTTCAAATACTTTGTATCCTTTCACTGACTCGTCCCATTCATTACTGTAGATCCCCCTTTTAACGTTTTTAATTTCAGGATCCTTTTCTGAGCTCTTCATTATAACGTGTAAAGGTATAGCCACGGGGCAAGCCTGTTCTACAATTTGATGTACATAATCATCTATTTTACCAGTTGGAACGCTACGATAATCACAAAGGCGTGATAAACGGTCGGCGACATTTACCTTTCCTGGTTTGTATTTGATATCAAACCGATATGTTTGCAGTCTTAGCACCCAGCGTTCAACTCGAGCATAATGGTCGAGACTTTGGGCCAAATAAAAATTCTAGTGGCTTGTGATCCGTGATTAGCTCAAACTTCTTACCGAACAGGAATATATTGAAGAGAACTCACGTTTTTGAGTTAAGCTCGCCCTTTGTGATACCTTTGTCTTTTGTTAAGTGTTTTTGTACTGTTTTCTGTTTTTAAGTGTACCCAATAAAGTATAATAAAATAAAGTATTGAAATGTTCCACGGCGGGTGATTTTCTTTTAAGATTGCAGTATTGGCACGTCGCATGTCTACACATAAGCGTATATCGTCATTGTCTTCTAGTATGGGAACCATAGGAGAAATCCATGAAGAAGGCCCTCTTACCTCTTCAATAATGTCACTTTCAAGTAATTCCTGTATCTTCTGGTCGACTTTCTTTTCAATGGGAATTGGTATCCGTCTATAAGGTTGTTATACGGGCTTGCATTTCTCGTCAATAGGAATTTCAATGAGTATATCCTTAAATTTTGGAAATGGTTTGAGTGTTTTCACGTAGTTTCAAAAGTTCCCTTCACATACAAAGGTGTTTTACTACCATATGGATATAAAGTTGTGTTAGTTCCTTTCTTTTGATTGGAAACTTCAATCCTTCTCTGCTTCAAACTTTCCCATGTTTTGTCCGTAATTAGATTCAATTTACATTCAGAATCTATGAGTAAGTCCACTTTAACTCTACCCATTTCACATTGAATTGTAGCGTCATCGTTCATATTGAATACGTAATGGGTATTTTCTTCTGATGATTTTTCGGTCACTCTTATCGAATTTACATTATTACTACTCTTGTTTCGTCTTAACTTAGAATTTCCTTCTTGCTGTCCTTCAAATCTTCGTTTTTGTGTTCTTGTTCTACATAAACCCTTGAAATGGCCTACTTTTTCGCAAGAATGACACTTTTTACGTTTAGCAGGGCATTCTTTATTGGTTCAAGTGTGTGTGTTGTACCCGCACCGTCAACATTTACTCGTTTCCAAATTACTTGTTCTATTCTTATTATTTATACTTTCCTTTGATAGATTTGGTTTCTAAGGCTGTTTCCAAACGGTATTTATCTCATTTGGAGCAGTTTTACTTCTATATGCTTCTAATTGATGCCCTACAATCTGCATCGTATTAGCTTCACCTATAATTTTGTCCAAAGTAACATCATCCCCTCATGTCAATATTTCCTTGCGAAGGTCCGAAGAAATACATTTTTCTACAACTTGATCGACCAAGTGTTGTTCAGGATTTGTAAATTTACATTTAGCTGCTTGATCCCTCAACCTCAGAACAAACTTTTCAAATTTCTCGCCTTCTTCCTATTTAATTTGACGGAATATATGTCTTTCATAGATTTTGTTTTGTTTTGGGAGAAAATACTCGTGAAGTTTTTCAATAGCTGTTTTGAAAACGTCGACATTTTGAGACGCCGCAATGTAAGCTCCAGACAAATTGTATACAATATCCTGCAACCCTAATCCACCCAAAAGCAGCAAAGTTGCCCGTATTTTTTCTTCTCCTGAGATTCCGGTAGCTTCTAAGTATAATTGAAAGAATCTCTTCCATCCTTCCCAACGCAAAGCCACTGTAGCATTATCACCATCTAAGTCAAGCTTTTCGTGAGGTGGAAGAAAGTTCGCCATTTCTCGAGGAAAATAAGGACGACCTGTGACAATAGTCTAACTTTGTTTCACATGGTCTTACATGGTTACTATTCATGAAGGTCTATAGCCACCATTCACACCTCAAGCATAGCTTTTAATGTTAAAGTTTTCAATTTCATGAGGGTGTATACTACCCAACTCAAACACTTATAGTTCTCAATTTCATGAGGGTCTATACTACCCGTACACAAATAGGTATAGTTCTCAAATTCATGAGGGTATTTACTACCCGACACCTTACACGTATAGTTCTCAATTTCATGAGGGTCTATACTACCCGACACCTTACACGTATAGTTCTCAATTTCATGAGGGTCTATACTACCCGACACCTTACACGTATAGTTCTCAATTTCATGAGGGTCTATACTACCCGACACCTTACACGTATAGTTCTCAATTTCATGAGGGTCTATACTACCCGACAACTTATACGTATAGTTCTCAATTTCATGAGGGTCTATACTACCCGACACCTTACACGTATAGTTCTCAATTTCATGAGGGTCTATACTACCCGACACCTTATACGTATAGTTCTCAATTTCATGAGGGTCTATACTACCCGACACCTTACACGTATAGTTCTCAATTTCATGAGGGTCTATACTACCCGACACCTTATACGTATAGTTCTCAATTTCATGAGGGTCTATACTACCCGACACCTTATACGTATAGTTTTCAATTTCATGAGGGTCTATACTACCCGACACAAACAAGTATAGTTTTCAATTTCATGAGGGTCTATACCACCCGATACATTTTTTTTTTAGTAAGTTATATTTACTTTAGTCTGGTTTAGTTTATAAGCATAAACATTTTATTATAATAATAGGTTCAATAGAGTTTGGGTACAGGACGACCGGAATCAGTAATAATTATTATGTTTCAATACTTGATTCTTTTTCATATCTGCCAGGCAGGGTAGAACCATGGTAGAACCAGGTGACTTGTCAAAGAAGTATTTATTTATACATCAAAAGAGGTTAAAAAAAACAAGTGGAATTTATATCAACTGCTATAGGTCTGAAAGAATTATATTTTTTAAGATAATCCACAGCATTATTATTCTATTCTATTCATTACGAAACGCATAGGTAATCCTTCTTTTATCGGAAATGTTTTATAAAAATAAAAATATTAAAAGTTAAATCAAGTACGTCAAGTTATTATAACCTTTTTAGGCTGTATGGGCTAGAAGCCCCATCCCAATTAGAAAAGGAAAAAAATTGTCTGCATGTTAGGTAATTGGTAATTTTGGCTGTGTCTTTTTCCTTCCCAAGCCTAACTGGAGTAAACTAATTTAAAAAAATTAGGCAGTATGTAACATGTACCTTTTTAGGCTGTATGGCTGTATGGCCTATGATGTAACCTAAAGGGGAAAAAAAACTTTACGCATGGTGTGTTTTACAACAAAGTCAATTAGAATGATACCAATTTGAATTTATTTTATTAGTTATCCATCCATTAAGCAACGTGGATACAATTCCACATCGAAGCATGCGGTAATAAAGTATAAAAATGAGTTTTATTATGTTCTAGATATTATCATATATGCCCGTTACCGTGCTCAGCTTAAAATATTTTAATGAAATTATTTCATCACCAGCCGGAAGACGTCCACTGCTGAACATAGGCCTCCCCCTTCGAACGCCACAATGACCGACAATTGGCTATTTGCATCCACCGGTTACCTGCGACGCGCACAATGTCGTCTGTCCACCTAGTGGGAGGCCTACCTACGCTGCGTCTTCCGGTTCGTGGTCGCCACTCGAGAACCTTTCTTCCCCAGCGGTTATCGGTTCGCCGAGCGATGTGGCCTGCCCATTGCCACTTCAACTTGCAGATTTTAAGAGCTATGTCGGTGACCTTGGTTCTTCGGCGAATCTCCTCATTTCGGATTCTGTCGCGCAAAGAAACTCCGAGCATAGCTCTCTCCATAGCTCGTTGTGTGACTCTGAGCTTATCCAAAAGGCCAACAGTTAGGGACCACGTCTCAGTACCATATGTCATCACTGGCAACACACACTGGTTAAAAACCTTCGTCTTTAGGCACTGCGGTATTTTGGACGAGAAGATTTCGCGTAGTTTCCCGAACGCTGCCCATCCGAGTTGGATTCTTCGGGCGACCTCTTTGTCGAAGTTGGACCGACCTACCTGGATAGTTTGTCCTAGGTATACATAGTGGTCAACAACTTCGAGTGTATCGTTCCCAACAATTACCGGTACGGGTGCAACATGGACATTAGACATGATCTTCGTCTTGTCCATGTTCATTTTAAGACCCACCTGTTGGGAAACGCTACTGAGGTCGCTGAGCATCGTATTGAGGTCCTCCAGCGACTCTGCCATAATGACTATATCATCGGCAAAACGAAGGTGAGTGATGTATTCGCCATTGATATTGATGCCGAATCCGTTCCAGTCCAAGAGCTTGAAAACGTCCTCCAATGCGTTTGTGAACAGTTTCGGAGAAATAACGTCTCCCTGTCTCACACCACGCTGCAATGGGATTGGTTTCGTGCTCTCGTCCTGTAGTCGGATCGACATGGTGGCGTTGCTGTACAAACACTTCAACACTTCGATGTACCTATAGTCAATGTGGCACCGCTGGAGAGATTGCAATACTGCCCAGGTCTCGATTGAATCAAAGGCTTTCTCGTAGTCCACAAACGCTAGACATAATGGCCGATTATACTCCTCGGTCTTCTGGATAATCTGGCGGAGCGTATGTATGTGGTCTACGGTGCTAAAGCCTTTTCGGAACCCGGCTTGTTCGGGAGGCTGGAAGTCATCAAACCTGCGTTCGAGACGGTTCGTAATGACTCTCGAAAACAGCTTGTATACATGGCTCAGGAGTGAGATAGGTCTATAATTCTTCAATAAAGTGTTATCACCTTTTTTGAAGAAAAGAACCACCACACTCCTGTGCCATGCTTCTGGCGTTGTACCCTCGAGTAAGACGGAATTAAATAACTTCTGGAGGACTAAAAGTACCGGTTTTCCACCCGCTCTCAGAAGTTCTGATGTGATTCCGTCTTCACCCGGCGCCCTGTTATTCTTGAGCTGTTTGAGAGCCATTCTAATCTCGTACAGGCTGATGTCTGGGATGTCCTCAGTGTAGTGTCGGGTTAGTTTGGCTCTGGTGTCCTGAGCTGTTCTATCAATGGGTTCCCGTGTTGAGGTGTATAACTGTCCGTAAAATCTCTCGAGCTCTCTCAATATCTCCGGTTTCGATGAGATGACACTGCCGTCATCGATCTTCAGCTTCGTCATATGGCTACGCCCAATAGACGAATTCTGTGCGAACACTTTAGAGCCTTGGTTCCGCTCAATTGCGTCCTTAATACACGCTGTATTATAGGAACGCAAGTCGTGTCGCATGGATTTCGAGATTCGTCTATTGAGTTCAGCATATTCCGACATATCAGCTGAAGATTGCAGTCTCATCTCAGTCCGGTTTTCCATTAGCTTAATGGTTGTATTGGAGAGCTTTTGAGGTTTTTTACGGCGTGGGGTCTTATAGAACTTGGACCCCACTGCGTGGACAGTTTGCACCAACCCATTGTTTATCTCGTCCGCAGTTTCGCAGTCGGCGAGGCACTGGAAGCGATTATGCAGTTCAAGTTGAAAGTCTTCGGGGTTCTGGATTTGGGCGGATCCTGGACGGAGCGTGGACTTCATCAGACTGGACCTCTCAAGCTTGACGTTGATATTCAATGTGCCTCTAACAATGCGGTGATCGCTACCGGTTTTCACCCTGCCGATCACGGAGACATCATCGAATATATGCTTCTTGGTCGTCATGATGAAGTCAATCTCATTTTTGGTTGAACCATCGGGGCTTATCCACGTCCACTTCCTGGATGGTCGCTTCTTGAAGAAGGAGTTCATCGCAAAGAGTCCCTCCTTCTCCATGAAGTCGACCAGCCGCTGGCCCCTTTGGTTCCGCAGCCCATACCCATACGACCCCACTCTCAACTCATCGCCATTCCGAGTGCCCACCTTTGCGTTAAAGTCCCCCATAACAACGGTGAAGTATGTTTTGGAGGTATGTATGGCTTTTGCTATCTCCTCATACATAGCCTCTACTTCATCGTCAGGGTGTGCCGAGGTCGGTGCGTATACCTGTATGACCTTCAGCGAATACCGATCGGTTATTCTGAGTATAAGGTACGCTACCCTGCTCGACACACTATCGACCTTTACCACGTTGTTAATAAGGGACTTACGGACGAGAAACCCGACACCACCCTGGGATTTTCGATCTCCTTCCCGGAAGAAGAGCAAGTTTCCGGAATCAAGGGTTATCGTATCCTGTCCCTCTCGTCGGATTTCAGATAAACCCAAGATGTCCCAACGTAACTTGCTCAATTCTTCCTCCAGCTCGAGAATCTTCTCATCGGTCCTAAGAGTGCGGACGTTGTGTGTTGCCAGGGCCAAAGTTCGGTGGGGGTGGTAGCGGGGCATCTGCCGGAGATTCTTCGCACCCCCTGCTCGACCGTTACCCCGCCCGCTACCAAGGCGAGGAATAGAGGAGCTGCCGGGGACTGGGGGCCGTAAACAAATACTATCAATCATTGTTGGGGGGGGTTTTGCCATAATCCCCACGCTTGGCAGGCGTCTTGGGGATCGCAGTATAAGTGATGAGATGGATCACAAAAACAGAAGACGCTGCTGCCCGTCTTCTGGATTTCCCTAAGTCGCCTCTTACGTACACCCAATGGGAAGAGATGGGGGGGTGCTATTCTTACCCGGACACCCCACGGGTAATGAAATTATTTAGTTAGATACATTTTGCACTGACCATTTTACTCGTCGCCAGTTGTAGCACTTACTAATTTCGTAGATGAATGTGATAATATTGGCTTGTTACACACCAGTAGGGCAGTAGACATCAGAACTCCGTTCCCGCTCACCTGACGGTTGACCACAGACTGTCCACCCCACCACCCGTGCGCCCAAGACAACACCCTACTACCATAGATTATAAATTATACAAACACTACAGTATCGGTTATAGAATGCCCTCCAAACATAATTTTCAAAATATCTTCAATATACAGAATTGGACCTGTTACAGTTTTATTATAAGTATAGAATACAGATCAAGTCCGTTTGAATCTGTTTAAAAGGTTCACAGCTTTTTACAAAACGGCACTCAGTTCAGCCTAATAAAAACATTGATATAAGGAAAGACATAATGAGAAAATGAAAAATTCGTTGATAATTAAATAGTAATAATAATGATAATGCGGTAACAGCTCAGTGGGCGAGCGCTTGCCTTGGAAACAAGGTGCGCAGGTTCGAACCCCGGCTCGCACCTCTGATTTCTTCAATGAATCATGTGCGAATCGTCTTTGTGCGATTGTTACTAGCTTTCGGTGAAGGAAAACATCGTGAGTAAACCTGCATGTCTGAGAAAGCCTAACTAGCTCTCGAATGACGTGTGAAGTCCGCCAACCCGCACTTGGCCAGCGTGGTGGACTATGGCCTAAGCCCCCTCATCTTGAGGGGAGGCCCTTGCCCAGCAGTGGGACATAGACAAGGGCTGGTATTATTATTATTGATTATATTATTATAATAATAATAATTGAAGAAACATAATAATCGAAATTGAATATACATGGGAACAAAAAATATCGTAGTAAATTCGTAATTGGTCCGTACCTACTCGTAATTAATTTTTCGTAAACAAATATAAAAGGCATGTATTCGGAAACATCCAAAGATTATTATCTCGCTCGCATCGTGAATGTAACAAATTAAACTTTGTCGTCGTCTAACTTATGCGTATGATAAGCGAAAATTGTTCGGAATCGCAATTTTGTTTACGTAATAATATTGTCGCTGAAGTTTGCGCGACATTAGGCCGGTGCCGGAAACTTCCTTCTTCATGTGATATATTAGGGGCGCATTATGTTAAAATGAGAATTACATATTATATTAAATAACCATGAAAACAAATAAATCACATAATTTTCTCTTTTATTTAATGTGATAAGTACTGTAAGCTTAGGCGCCTCAGATTCTGCGTAGGTTGGACCAACAACCCAACAACAATAACTAAAGAAAGACTTAAGGGTAGACCGTGATATTTATTTAATAAAGCTATTCAAACGACTAAGGCCAAGACGTCTGCCAAGCGTGGGTATTGTGGCAACCCCTCCCTTCAAAGGAGGAGGCTTTTGTTCAGCAGTGAACGTCTTTCGATGATGATGATTTCGATATTCAAAACCTCAGTCAATGCCTGAGTGAATGTTTCGAAGCACTCGAATCGTCAGAATCTTATTAAACAGCGTAATTCGTAAAAATAGTTTCATTCATACACGTTTACTATCAAAAAATCAACATACGCAATCTAGTCTTTTATTTACGAGAAAAGATACTTACTACACATTGAAATAAAACTTAAATTCGAAACATCGGTAAAGTAAAATTTAAAATAAACCACGATATATTCCGTAAAAGTAGTTTCAATATACACAATCATCTTATCAAACAATATATTTAATTGTCATTCATTGCATAACTACATACATAGATTAGAATGGTAGTTACCTAAGATTTACCTTCCCTTATTAATACTGCTTCATCAGTTATAATCACTTCCACTGAAGAGCTTAGAACTAATTGGCTGCTTAAGCCTCTTAAGCCTTATTTTATACTCCGGGAATTCCTGTATAGCTGTATTAATAATTATGTTTCTAATGGATCATCTGCCGAGTAGTAAATCTAATTACAACTAACATGGTATTATAGTTAAAACATGTATAACAGGCTCACGTTAAAGTTTTTTAATTATTTATTATTATTATATTTAAGTAGAGCTATACAGATTGGAATGTCCAGTGAAAATGAAATGAAATGTTATCACGAAAACAAAAACTTTCTTATAATAAATTTCTTATAAACTTATTTCTTATAAACCACGTTGGGGAAGTGCGGGTTAGCATAAACTACCATCCGATCGTAATTTGGTAGATTCAAATAAGCTAGTGGTAAGAGTATTGTTTTTTATTTAAAATTTTGTTTTCTCTCTCTAAATATATCTCTCTCTATAAATTGAATTAATTCATATTGAAGAGGAAAATATTAAATTTACTGTAATCTAACAAATAAAAAAAATCCAGCAGGCCTTTGCGGAAATCACCGAGTTTGTTGAACAAACTAAAAAAATGGAGCATAAACATAGAACTAACTTTATTTTATTGATGCGAATTCAAAGCAAACTATCTAGTTTCTGTATATTATGCGTATCTACGCATAATAGACAAAAAAACTTTCTCATATCCACGTACAAAATGACAGAAATGTGCAATGTTCCGGAAGACGACTGATAGTGGAATATCGATTGACAACTCTATATAGTTGAATATCTCCATACTGGTGAACTGTATGTTCTTCTAATATAATTTTCTTATCTATCTATACATATAAAATTACTTGTCCTGACTGACTGACTGATTCATCAACGCACAGGCCAAACCGCTGGACCTAGAAAGCTGGACAGAAGAAACTGAAAGAAATTTGGACAGTAGGTTCTTCTTATGACGTAAGCATCCACTAAGAAAGGATTTTTGAAAATTCGACTCCTAAAGATGTTAAATGGGGTGTTTTCTTTTGTATAAAACTTTTTATGGTATGGTTCGATTGACTTGAAATTTACTGAAAAGATTCTCTAAATAAAATAAATCAATACGTGTTTCGCGAATTTAAAAAAAAAAAACCTTTGGCCGTGTAAAAAATTAGCCGTCGAAGCCGCAGGAAATTGCTCGTTTTTCATATAACTATGATTGAAGTAAGACTGTATATTTCAGAGTCAAACAAACTTGATTCGGTTAATCGTGGGTTTACTGTTGTGAAATAATTTGGCACTATTTCTATTCTTGGTTCCTTCGCTTTAAACTTTCAGTATATTAGATACAATTTAGCGTTTCCCTGGGATTCGCCGAGGATCAAACCTCGGTGTCTTCACTGGTGACCTCTGTCTTACAGGAGTCATATTGGATGGGGAAGAGAGGTGAGATTTGTCCCATAAAAAATAGTCATCTCAACATAATACATATTGGAACTTATAGTTTTCAAGGACCAACTGCGAACGTGGCTGTAAGCCGACATTATAATATGTGTTTGAAACTTAGGGAGCTGTTGAAACAACCAAACCCAATACAAAGTGCCCGCAGCGAAGTCTGGTGCATGTCGACGTTATTACTGTTTGAAAGCTTTAGTGAATAGGAAACTAAATAAGTCCTTACACATGTTATTTTAGTATTTCCTAATTCTGCTTTGAATATACACTTCTTTGTATAAGTCACTAAAATAAATTAAATTATATATTAAATTAAATTTAGTAGTCGTTTTATTCGAATGTTAGTATTCGCGTAAATAAAAGACACCATTAATAGTCACTAAGCTTTTTAAACTAGTATTTTGCATTCTATATATATATAAGAAAGTCGTGTTACTTACACTATTTATAACTCAAGAACGGCTGAACCGATTTGGCTTAAAATTGCAAATTAATTTGACTAAAACGTAAAAAGAGCGCGGGCGGAGCTGCGCGGGTCAGGTAGTGTTTCATAAAAGTGCATCATATTGCAATTGCAAATTTATATTATTTCTTTGATGTGAGGTTAATATAAATATTCTAATAACTGTAATTGATTTTGTTTTAAGACATTTTTTAAAACTACCAAGGTGGTAAGCAAGCATGCGGACCGCATGACGGTAAGCAGTCACCGCAGCCTATGGACGCAACACAACACGCGTCGCCGACCCTGAAGTTAGATATTAAGTCTCTTCCATCGGGTTATTTTACCAGCTAAAGTGTTCTTCACGCCAAAACATAACAATGTGTACCTACACGGCTCGGCACCGGAATATCTAACACTGTGGTAGTACCTTCCTGGGCTATCTCTTGCACAATGGACCTATTTACCACGAAGTGAATTTGCAAAATTTAAACGATTCAGAAAGAAATAATAATAATGAAAACTGCACAAACTATAGTTTAAAACTATCTAACAGAATAAACGGTAAATATCACACCTCTAATCCGATTTAGTGTGAAAATTTATTCACAGTTAGTTGGTTAGGCCTCACAAAGTAATCCCGGATAATCCGGAATAAAACCAGCTCAGAATAAGGGTGCGGCTAATTTGCCACCTAAATGGTTGAGCAACGTGGATTGCGTATAATCAGTATATTATCTGATGATCACGATTCGGGATTAAGTTCTTTGACAGTCTTGGAGAAAGGCTGTATCTTAGAAAAACGGGTGATGGTTTCTAAATATAAATAATAATAATATCTTGGGACATTCCACACACGGTCATCCGATCCCAAACTAGGCAGAGCCTGTACTATGGAAACCAGACAACTGATACTAATACTTATATACTTTTTTTTGTAAATACATACTTAAATAGATAAACAACACCCAGACACTTGGCGGGAATCGAACCCACGACCCGTCGGTTAGCAGGCAGGGTGTCTGACCACTAGACCAACGGGCCCGTCAATACAATTATTTTTAGGATTTCTTGACACAATGATGTTTTTTTTGCAATTTATCCGCTTCTTTTAGTAAAAATATTTCTATAAAAGTTAATAATAGTTCCTTTAATGGTTTTTAATTGGGCCGTGGAGCATGCTGTTATGGTAACCAAAGCGTGATGTATCTTCTTTTTCCTTTTATGCATAGTCTGGAGATAATGTATAGTAAGTTATTTCGTAATAAAGTTAATTATTCGACTACTGGATATGCTGACTATTATATCTTCAGAAACTACTCGTCGTCGTCGTCTTTGAAAAAAAAAAGTAAAAATGTTATCATTTTTATATACTTCATCATCACCAGCCGGAAGACGTCCACTGCTGAACATGAGCCTCCCCCTTCGAACGCCACAATGAACGACAATTGGCTATTTGCATCCACCTGTGACGCGCACAATGTCGTCTGTCCACCTAGTGGGAGGCCTACCAACGCTGCGTCTTCCGGTTCGTGGTTGCCACTCAAGAACCTTTCTTCCCCAACGGTTATCGGTTCTTCGAGCGATGTGGCCTGCCCATTGCCACTTCAACTTGCAGATTTTAAGAGCTATGTCGGTGACCTTGGTTCTTCGGCGAATCTCCTCATTCCTGATTCTGTCGCGCAAAGAAACTCCGAGCATAGCTCTCTCCATAGCTCGTTGTGTGACTCTGAGTTTATCCAAAAGGCCAACAGTAAGGGACCACGTCTCAGTACCATGTCATCACTGGCAACACACACTGGTTAAAAGCCTTCGTATTCATATTTCGGACTAGAAGTTTTCGCGTAGTTTCCCGAACGCTGCCCATCCGAGTTGGATTCTTCGGGCAACCTCTTTGTCGAAGTTGGACCGACCTAACTGGATAGTTTGTCCTAGGTATACGTAGCGGTCATTAACTTCGAGTGTATCGTTCCCAACAACTACCGGTACCGGTGCAATATGGACATTAGAGATGATTTTCGTCTTGTCCATGTTCATTTTAAGACCCACCTGTTGGGAAACGCTACTGAGGTCGCTGAGCATCGTATTGAGGTCCTCCAGCGACTCTGCCATAATGACTATATTATTTTCGTCAAAACGAAGGTGAGTGATGTATTCGCCATTGATATTGATGCCGAATCCGTACCAGTCCAAGAGCTTGAAAACGTCCTCCAATGTGTTTGCGAACAGTTTCGGGGAAATAACGTCTCCCTGTCTCACACCTCGCTGCAATGGGATTGGTTTCGTGCTCTCGTCCTGTAGTCGGATCGACGTGGTGGCGTTGCTGTACAAACACTTCAACACTTCGATATACCTATAGTCAATGTGGCACCGCTGGAGAGACTGCAACACCACCCAGGCCTCGATTGAATCAAAGGCTTTCTCGTAGTCTACAAACGCTAGACATAATGATCGATTATACTCTTCGGTCTTCTGTATAATCTGGTGGAGCGTTTGTATGTGGTCTACGGTGCTAAAGCCTTTACGGAACCCGGCTTGTACTGGCTTGGCTTGTTGTTGGCTTTTATATACTTACTTACCTTTATTAGTAAAACTAGCTTCAACCTGCGGCTTCACCCGCGTTTTGTTGATAATCGCCAACCATGAGTCCTCCAATAGTTACTCCAACTTAAGATGTTTTTGATTAACCTTGCAATTCCGCTAAATGTACTTGCATAATTTAATTATTGTTTTTTAATAATATTGCTAGAAGTTCTAAATGAATCTGACTGCAGATAACTTCAAGGTCAAAAGGTATTTTATATAGACTTTTAAATATATATAACATGAAATGAAAAGACCGATGGGTTGTTCCAAAGAAAAGAAAATCACAAAGCTGTCTATGCTGTTAAAGAATTTCTTTCTACACAACATTTATAGTTTTAGCTTTAGCTAGCTAAGTAAAGAAATGTAATGTTGTATGCAATGGAAGTAAGAAAAAAAACAGTGAAGTGCAAGTTGGACTTGCAACCGAGGGAACACACCCTGTTTCGATCTAATAAAGTTATTATACTATTCGTCTAAGACCTCAGATAGCAAAGAAAAAAATTGAGCTAGTTATGCTGTCAGTTAACTAATATGTATGTTAAACCTCTAGTAATCTATCAGTGTAATTGTTTATTATCCCCAATAAAGTAAAAAAAAAAAAACGTACTTTTAACCTATGATCGTACAATGATGAGTAAAAGCAATTACTTAAATATGTACCCTTCTAACACATAGACCATGGTTGGATCTAAATAAATTTAGAAGTCATCATCAGCCGGAAGATGTCCACTGCTAAAGATAGGCCTCCCCCTTAGAACGCCACAATGAACGACAATTGGCTATTTGCATCCACCTATTACCTGCGATGCGCACAGTGTCTGTCTGTCCACCTAGTGGGAAGCCTGCCTACGCTGTGTCTTCCGGTTCGTGGTCGCCACTCGAGAACCTATCTTCCCCAACCGTTATCGTTTCTTCGGCCTGCCCATTGCCACTTCAACTTGCAGATTCTGAGAGCTATGTCGGTGACCTTAGTTCTTCGGTGAATCTCCACATTTCAAATTCTGTCGCGCAAAGAAACTCCGAGCATAGCTCTCTCCATGGCTCGTTGTGTGACTCTGAACTTCTCTAAAAGCCCAGCAGTTAGAGACCACGTCTCAGTACCATATGTCATCACCGGCAACACACGCTGGTTAAAAACCTTCGTCTTCAGGCACTGCGGTATTTCAGACGAGAAGATATTACATAGTTTCCCGAACGCAGCCTATCCGAGTTGTAGGTAGTTTCACAATTTAGTAGTAGGTAGTTAGAAAACTTATTTTTAAACCACTTAGTGACGAGATTACCAGGATGTTCGCCTGAAGGTAAGCAACATGCTTGCTCAAGGATAATTGCACTGCACTGATGCTAGTCACCCTAATCGTTACTTATTCTCTTGAGCTAATTACTGCAGATACAGTGCTTTTCACAGTGGACTCAGCAATGTTTACAAATTGCTGCCTGGCGGAAAAATATCAACGTCATTATGCAAGTTTATCTACATATTAGGTATCTACTTGTTGTTCCATAGAAGATGGTGGTAAAAGGTCATGACCTTGTACCACCATCCCCTTTCTTTTACTGGAATACCAGGTGCCGACGGAGTTTCAGCCGCTTTTTCGTCGACCTTCCAACTTGTCGCACTAAGCGCTTCGCTTCATCTTTCTTGGGCGTAGTGTGCTGCCAACACAACCTCGAGTTTGACGCTGCGGGCAGTGGTGAGGTGCGTTCATTTCACCAACTTTTCTTACGTAGTACTAACGCCACGAGAATTTATTGTTTTCAGTGGAACCAGTTGTAGTCGAATAGTTTAACAGTCAGTTCGACGTTGAGCCGAAATGCGATAGTGAATACGGATTTTAACACCGTTAAGCTTGACGTCGTATTCAAGGCGTTCGACGCGCGTTTACGTTACAGAATAGCATAGCTGTGCACGGGGAAGCTATAGCATTCTCTCCCGGTCACCAATTTTCCAGACATGTAAAACTTGGGTTTATTCAAGCTTACAGTGAACAGGCATTTTTAACCGGCTTCAAAAAGAAGGTTCTCTATTCGACGCGTATGTATGTAATATTAATAAAAATGCGTAATATTAATATATGTTAGTCTATGTGGGCTTCTAAACAAATTTACCAAATTTTATGGATGTATGTATGTAAGTATGTATGTATGTATGTAGGTTTGTCCGCGGATTTCTCAGAAACTACAGGTCCGATTTCAAAAATTCTTTTTGCTATAGTTTGAGTATTTTTCAACTTAGGGTAGAGTATAAGTTTCATCAAAATCGGTCTAGTAGTTTAAGAGATATAAACTTTTTATGTTTTTAGTAAGTTACTGTAACGTAGACGTTCGAGTTGCGTGATAGTGCTGATACCTATTTTGCTAAAGTAAAAGTCACTAAAAAGTGGGTGTCAGCTGGTGCTAGTGTTAGTTAACATGATGTGCTAGCACCGACTTCTATATATTTTCGTTATTTAATGCTTTTTAGATAATTTACTTTGAAGTCGGTTTTTATTTTTTGAAAAATAGTTTATATAGGTTAGTGCAGTCCATTCTAGATCACATCTTTACTCAACATCACGTGAGATTGTGGTCAAGCGTAAACACATATTAATCAAGAAATTGTACCTGACATATGAGATGGCTTATCTAAAATGTCCCTTGCAAAAGGGACCTAGATTTCATTATTATAGAAGACTAGCTGACCCGGCAAACGTTGTTTTGCCATATAAATAATTAAAAAATAAGGTTTGATCGTAGAAGGGTGAAAATTGAGGATTGTATGTATTTTTGTATGTTGTATCATAAAAAAATAGAAATTAAAAATGTTGTCTAAAAATAAAAAATAATATTTAGGGGTGGACTACCCCTAACATGTAGGGGGATGAAAAATACATGTTGGCCGATTCTCATAGATACCGGATAAGCACAAAAAATTTCATCAAAATCGGTCAAGCCGTTTCGGAGGAGTATGGCAACGAAAACTGTGACACGAGAATTTTATATATTAGAAAGAGATAGTCATTATTTTTTTTAATCAAGCTTATAGTATGCGTGACAGATATACCTAGTAATTTTGTTGATATAAGGTAAGTATCTTAGGTCTGCATCTGCTTTGATATTACTTTTAATGTTTGCTCTGAATAAATTAAACTCTTAACCCTTCATAGTTATTTTATAATTCCTTAATATCCCAATAAGGCCCAAGTTTGATGAATTGCACTTAAAAAAAATACGATAAATTGAAGTAAATGAATAAAAAAATCGAGACAGTATAAAATTAATATGTCAGCCTAAGTATAGTAAAACATTAATATAAGTACCTATTATAAATTGGACAGTATAAAAAATCCTCACTCTGTTTCAACATAGTGCTCAAAATTAAAAAGCGTAATTAATTAAAATTTATTTCAGCAAACACAGACAATGCGTGGGATGGATGAATATTAAAGTTGGTAGCTTTTGCGGTGACCTAAAAATATGACTTTGTTGTAGTATAAAAATAATTACGTAAAATATGGATTAATTAGTTCTCGTACATTAGACAGTTTAAATTAATTTTAATAATTCTGCGGGTCTAAGAAGACCACTTTTGGTGAATCATAATATGAGTAAGTTACAGTTTAATTTTAATCGTAAAGCAGCATTAACACTGAATATGAGTTTGCTAATTAGTGCTAATCGACCAAAAATGAGTGATCATTTTATGAAAATTGCAGGAATTGCGAAGAATTTGCTGGAAATGCAAAATTCTCCTTTTAGAGGAAATGCTTACTGTGGCCTTTTTGGGCCCGCAGGTTTCGTGTTTTTTTTTATTTTTTTTTATTTTTATTTATTTAACACAAAACAGGTTACAATCAGAATTGCGTTGAGTAGTAACATACATGAAGTTATATAACGATAATTATAACCCAAAACATGTGTTTTAAGCTAATTTGTTAACGTACGGGTAAAGTGAGCTTACAAGCAAAGTACAAAATATGTATTACAAAAGGAAATACTTATTTAAAAGTAAGTTATTTCCAGGCAAACTAAATATAACAACAATAATTTAATTATGGATATGACTGAACAATAATGTTGGTAGGTACTGTAATAGACTAAGAATTTAGTTTTTCCTTACCTACAATGTGCGTCGAACTCTAATAAATGCACAAAATTTTGATATCAAAGAGTACCTTTAATTAAAGTACCATCGTTGCTAACCAAAAAAATCATTAGGTAACTGACAAATGCTAATGCATTATGCTAGTATGCATTTGTCAAACTCGTCTCATATACCTGTCATTTGGTATTATTAAAAAAAAAAATTTCGTTGTCACACTTTTTTTTTTCTTACAAAATTGTATAGTATCTCCAACGTCACCATATATATTAAAATCCATCAAGTCTAAGCCTAGGTGGCATAAATCTACCTGTAGTGGCACGTAGTATCCTTAGGTGGTGTCGGATAATAAAACTGCGATAACTTCGTTTGCGGACTGTATTCTCCAGTAATTACAAAATAGGAAACGGTCGACACCGTGTTACAATGATATGTGTTCTTACGTAGATGCGTCTGTTTTGCCGTTTGAATGGTGAGTGTCTATGCGCAAGCGCCGCCTAGTGATGGGCGCCACCCGGTATCACGTCCGGCGTAGTGTTGTGCCAACACTACCTTCGGAGTGTGTCTGTCGCTAGACGTTCGAGGTGTGGGCCCTAGGACGTCCATTGAGTACGGCGGCGACTCTGAGGAGGACGATGGCGGGGTTGCGACCCCCGTCCCCGTGAGCACCGAGACTGGTTCCCGGGGGGCTACAATGCGCCCCCCGGCGACGGGCTCGAAGGCAAAGTATTGAGGCCCCTGGTGCAGATCCCACCGGAGAGCCCTGGGGTCTCATCTGCCGATGCGACACTCGCGGGGGTTTTAGTGGCCTATTCCCAGTAGTTCTACATGTATGACTACTAAGAAAAAAAATTCCTACTAGTTCTACACTCATGCAGAACTAGCAGGAATGCATTAAATATTATTTTTTCATTCCTTGTAGTTCTACACGATGACGTATTAGAAAATTAGAACTTTATTAGTGAGCAGAATATTTTTTATTTGTTCACGTGGGAGAAACCTTCGATATATAGGTTCACCCGGTGGCGGTTAACGAGGGTATTTCAGATTAGTATGCACTAAAACTTCTGCGGCTGTTGCATCGGCAGCTGAGATGCCATTATTCATGAGGCTTGCTTATGTCCAATGCTACCCTGGTACTTCTGGTATAAATTGAAGGTCACACTTGGACAACAAACACTAGACGTTACTTAAGAGGTAAAACCAATGATGGTACAACTCAATCTCCTCTCCTGCTCTAGTCACATGTGGTGCCCTCCAGTCCAGTCTGCTGAACAGAGAAGTATACTATACTACGATCACGATGGATCGAGCTACCGGCCCCCATACCCCGGTAAAGCCGCCTGCCGGCGCCCATATAGATCAGAGCGGTTGCTACGGTGCCCCCGCCCTAAGGCCTTTCGGCCCCGACTCCACCCTGCACCACCACCACGCTCAACCGACGGGTCCAATTGGGAACAGCTGTAGCGGTGCCCCCGCCCTACAACCCCCCTGCGCCTTGCTGCTGCTCAACCGGCACTCATATACAGGAACAGCAGTTCAGACCCCCCCCTAAGGCTTCGCTACCGAGCAACAGCTGGCCACCTCAGAGTGGAGATATTACCCGGTGCCCAGTGTACAACGGCCCAAGCCCATTGTCCTTCCTCTGGACGTATTCTCTGGAATTACAATGGACCGGGCACTCGAGGAGGTGGTGCCAGTACCCCGGCATGTACGAACCTAAGGTAAGAAATGGAAAGGGTAACTTGATATCACAAGAGAGATGAAACCTCTTTGCCCTCTGTTGTCCAAGTACTTCTGGTATAATATTTTTCTTATATCTGATAAGAATGAATTAGAGGAAAAAAAGCAAACACTTAAAATATCAAATTTTTGAAGGAAAAAATATCCTCACATTCACACTCACTAATAAAGTTTATGTAATATTTTTTGCAGTACGTCATCGTGTAGAACTACTAGGAATGAAAAAATTATATTTAATGCATTCTTACTAGTTGTACATGACTGTAGAACTAGTAAGAATTTTTTTTCTTTGTAGTCATACATGTAGAACTAAATGTAGAACTACTGGGAATAGGCCGAGAATCCTACATACCCCGGTCGAGCCCCACAGCTACCCGGGACCTATTGAAGGTTTCCCCGCGTCAAAAAAAAGGTGTCATAAATCGGCATACATATAGGTACATACTAGAAAACACAATCCAAAATCCACAAATGTTATTTTTATCGACTGTTCTAGACATTACCCTTACGTCTGGAGCAGTCAGTAAAATAACATTTATAAATAAACAGTTTAACTTTTAAAATTAAAACATAACTGGAGTGCTAACATAACACAATTTAGATCTAGGAAATTCTACTGCAGGAGTGCTATCTAATAACGTTAGTCGGAAGTGACAAGTTAATTGGCTAGACAGCCGGGGCAACTGGCGGCGGTCTGTCTCCTGTCACCCCTATGCCGCTACGATACCTCCCACTATCACTACAAATAACGTAAAATAATTTCCTCTAAGCTTTCTCTATGTTAGGTTAATTGTGGTGTAATACTTAAATAATGTAATATCCATACTTAGGTTAAGACATTTAGTAATAAAGCTACGATCTAACGAACCAGACATGTTTTCATTATTACTCTCTCGGCCCCCGGTAGCCTCCACAGTACATGGCGACCCGGCCAGGCCCCGCGGAATTCGCTGCCGTTGCAGAAATGCAGGTGCGCGAGCGCGTTAACGGGAACTAATAAAATCTTTTTTTTTTTAAATTGAACCGACTTCAATATCACTGAAAAGTATAAAATAATTTAAATATTATTGAAGTTGGTGTTAGCTTACCGGCTGTGTATATTTGGCACCAACTTCAATAATATTTAAATTATTTTATACTTTTCAGTGATATTGAAGTCGGTTCAATTTTTTTAAAAAAAGATTTTATTTTTAACTTTTTAGTGATGTTTTCATATATAAAGATTGAACCATCGAAAACCGTAAAATTATCTAGGTAGGTTATGATCACATTATCGTCTACATAGTTTTAAAAGAAAAAAATATCCGGTCGTAATGAAATTTGCATGGAATCATCATAGCAGTTTACTCTCTCGAATAAAAAAAGAATCATCGCAATCGGTTCATAATTGTCAGAGCAATGTAATGGAGAACATCAGTTTTATGGTTTTTACCAGATAAATTCCTCCACATCGTTCATGGTCCTCCAGGAAGTTCTTATCCGGTTGTAATGAAATTCATACAGATTTAATACAGTGGTTTCTTCTTTCGAATAAAAAAAGAATCATTGAAATTGGTAAATATTTGCCAGAGTTATGACCATTTTTGTCCTTAAAAAGCGACATAACGTCATCGATATAGGCTTACCTGCAGCTCTCAGTGCGCAGTCACCATTCTTGTTTTTCCAGGAACTACTTATTACTACGCAATAATTTTTTTATGGGACCCAATCAATGGATTGAAGAATGGATGGAAGAAAGATTTTTTCAAATCGGTTCATAATTGACAGAGTTATGCGCGAACATACATAAAAAAAAAATATATATACAGACGAATTGAGAACCTCCTCCTTTTTTGAAGTCGGTTAAAAATGACGCAATCGAACGATAGAGCTCGGCGATCACTACTGTGTACAGTATTACAGTGTGTAAATTACAAAATAATTCCGGCTATTTGTGAAAACGCGTGTCCTGATATATAAAATTTTTGGACGTATTTCAAGATGGGAAAAGAATGCTCAAAATGTATCTGTGAAAATAAAGAGACGGTGATTTCTCAACAAGCGGAGATAATGGACTGCAAGCAGATGCTCGTCACATTATCAGACAAATAATATATTATTGGCAACTTTAGTCGCAGTATGCGGAGCAGCTATATTATTTTTGGCCTATAAGCAGTACCGAAAATGTCACAAAGCACTGATTTCGACAGCTGTAAATAACAGCCAACGTCCACTGCTGAACAAAGGCCCATAGAATGGAGGGGTTTCCATAATCCCCATACTTGGCGTTATGGGGATCGCAGTATAGGTGATAAGTAGGGACCGGATTTATATATAAATACATATTTTTAATTACAATACTTTTTGCTCAGTATGTTGTTTTCTTCACGAATCATAACATTAGGAATGAGAAAATGCAATTTTGATTTTCCATATTTTGGCATATTTCAAAGATAAGTCCATATTTTTACAAAAATGAATATATTTCTGTAAAAAGGGTAGCAAATAGATGTTTACGAAACAAAGTACTTAAGATAAGGGAAGGTAAATCAGAAAAAAAAACATATTGGACAATTTGCGAATGAGCAAAATATTTATTATTCTGTAAACGTGTCACATCGCTGTCACCGTCGTTACAGTAAGCTATGGGCGCTGAATTTATTGTACTTTCCCCGTATTCACCTTATAAATACACCATTCAAAAAATCACTGTTGCGAATAGCGGTCTGTCAGACTCAAACCCGCGACTTCCGGTTTGCAAAGCAAGCGGTTTCCCACTGTGCCACTGAGGCTACAACAGGAGACCAGTCACACTGCGATGTTGAAAGATTATTCAGCCAGTGCCAAGCCTTATTTTGACCAAACAGAATTTTCATCCATCCATTCGTTAGGAAGCCACGATGCCACAGACAGAGAGACATAAGCGTACAAACATGCCTTTTTTTGCATTGGGGGTTTAACCCCCATTGTTGTTGTTTTGTAAAAAAACATGAGATCCGTGTACTGCAACAACACAAATACTGAAAAGAACTGCCATTTACCTGAAACTTATGGTTATTTTTAACTCCATATTTTCCCATATTTTCGCTTTTTAGTCCATATTAACGTTTTTTTAGTCCATATTATATGTACATATTTTGGAATTTTAAATACATATAAATCAGGTCCCTAGTGATAAGCAATCTAATAACAGACGGAATTAATAATAGACAGACGCTTCTGGCTGTCTTCTTGTTTTCTGTTAGTCGCCTCTATACCCAACTCCTCTATCCCTCACTATTAAAAAGAGCTCTGAAGAAGATCATTCCATCCTAGGGTAACGTCGCTCAAGTATGTACATTAAAAAAAGGTTAAAAAATATATGTTATGTCATGTTAAAAGTCAGTCCTATGCCTGACATCGCCCTAGTCATATCGGACTTTCATCCCACCGGATTATGAGAGTAAAGGAAGAGGGAGTGCACCTGCACCTATCTTCGTAAGCACTTGTGCACTATTATTATCTTCTGCGTAGATGGCTGATCTAGTGAAAGATGTTTTAGTTTTATTACTACATATTATATAAAAAAGTCTTACCCAGATGACAGAACAGACACACCAGCGCCGCGGTCCACATCACGATGGTTTTATTTTTCACATAATTAAAGCCACTACACTTTATCACTTATTTTTGTTAAACGAAGCTGTCACTTTTTACTGTCATGCTCAACCCTTGCGGTGTACCTGCGGGAAAGAAAAATATTAATAGATTTCATATTTCTAACATCATAACAAAATTAAATTAAACAATTCCTGAGTGAGTCTTATTTATCCCAAATCGGTGTCCTGTTATATGCTTCATGTCTTGTCGTAACGGGAAAATATTTTGGCCGGGTGTAACCTAGATTATTAGCATTGAAAAATCTTGATGATTCAAACGATCATTGCAGCAAAAAATACAAAAGATATATAACCAAAGTCAAAGAAACTTTTGATTACAAAGCAAAGGCTAGTTAGATAAAATGTGGGGTAGTCTACGTGGCGCAGCGGGAAACCGCTTGCTTTGTAAACTGGAGATCACGATATATAACCTCATCATCGAAGAGCAATGATTATGCATACGATATGTGCAGTATACAAAGTTTTCTATTCAGCGAGTCTAGTCTGGGTCCACTTGAGTCCGCCAAAAGAGTACATCAAGACTGGCATAACCCAACTATTGTAGGGTCGCCTTGTGCTGTGCCACCTTCTAGCTGACAAAAGACTGATTTTTCAGGCAGTCCAAAAAGCGTTCTCGCCCTATGCGGTGATGCCCAACGCCTGTGATTTGCCCAAGTATTTGTTGGTTTCAGTTGCAGAAAGAATTACTGAAGGGGTTTTTGGCCCTTAGTAAACCCATCATTTGGAGTTCTGTCAGTAAGGGCAAACAATTTCAAGTCATCTGGTCACAATAGGACATTCACAACGTAAGCTAACATAAAATGAACAGTAAACATTTGTGTAAATTTTTCTTATTCTTATTCTTAAATAAATAAAAAGAAAAATATAAGCTACAAGTGCGCAATAGAATGGGTACCAAGAAATAAAAAAGCACGCACCAAATGGTGCAAATATCATTTGGGTATTCATTAAAACAAATAAATAGGAAATAAAAGAAAAAGTGGAATCGTGAAACGGGGAAAGTTCCAACTTCTTTTATTCATAGTTTACAAAACTTTATGTAACTTATTTCCATTTGCTTGGTGAAGCGACAGGGGAAAGTTATAGTGAGGCACTTAAATCCAGTACAGCTAATACCATATGAACAGTCAGAAACTGTGTCCGATATCGGACATAATGTGTAGATTAGTTTAGTAGTCTACATTATTGGTATGTCTACATTATTGTACAACTCATTACGAGTACCCTAAAAGAAGTCCATCCAGTAAGAAGAATGGGAAGAGCAAGGTATTGCACTTGGCGAGGCAAGATTAACGAATCTAAGATTCGCAGACGACATTGTGCTATTTTCCTCATCCGCTATAAACTTAAGGCAAATGCTGCAAGATTTGAGTTGTGCTAGTCTTGAGGTTGGACTGAAGATGAATATGTCAAAGACCAAAGTTATGACCAACTGCACACCCTGTACAGTACAGGTAGATGGGGAGAACATACAATACGTCCAAGAGTATATCTATCTGGGGCAAGTAGTTTCTTTCCAGGCCAAGCAAGATAAAGAAATCGCCAGACGGACCGAAAATGCCTGGAAGAGCTACTGGTCAATGAAACATCTCATGAAAGGTGACTTACCTATGTCACTCAAGCGAAAACTCATGGATATGTGCATTCTCCCTATATTAACATACGGTGCACCGACATGGTCTTTGACTAACATCCAGAAGTCCAAACTCAAGGTATGCCAACGAAATATGGAGCGCAGTATTCTTGGTGTTAAATTAACAGATCATGTTCGAAACACCATTCTGCGCTCCAAAACACAGATCACCGATGTAGCACGAAGAGCTGCAAGTCTGAAGTGGGACTGGGCAGGTCATGTCTGCCGCATGTTGGACGAGCAGTGGGCCCACAGAGCAACATTTTAGAGCCCCGATACAGCGACGCGAAAACGCGGCAGGCCACGAAAAAGATGGCGCGACGACCTCGATGCCTTCCTTGCAGATTGGCCGATAGAACCGGGTAATAGACCAAGATGGACAGGAGGGAGGCCTTTGCCCAGCAGTGGGATAGAACAGGCTGACATAATAATATTGGTATAAATTCAGAATACTAAAAAACTACTTGAAAACCATCTTGGTTGTTAAGTAAAAAGAAAGTAATTAAACTTAAACCTTAAATCTTCGACCAAATAGCGTATTTTTTTAAGCAACATTGTGACGACGAGACAAGCAAGAGCAGTTGCCTGATGGTAAGCGACACACCTGCCTAAAGTTTACATGCTGCTGCTTGGCGGCAGAATAACTGATTCTGAGTACTAGCCCGCTTTTCGCCTTGGCTAGGTGTCAGACGTATGCGTGCACCTCTACGAAAAGTATGTCAATTATATAACGATAAATTTACAGATGTCGATATTTTTGCTATGTCCAAAATTACATTTAAGAAACGAATCGACCAAATTCTTAAACAGCAGTAGTTAAAAAATTTATTATCGTCTCTCTTTTTTTCGGTTGGATGGAATGCCGCTGGCAATGTTTTTCATACCGTAATGAAATTATTGGTCATTCAGCGCATCGGATTTCTGGAAGCTCATTTTGTGCATTCCGTAATTTGTATAAGTACATAAATTTACATTTGTATTGTTTACATTCGTTAATATTTATATAAACCTATTATTCATATGAACAATTATACCAAAAAAAAAATACATATTATTCATATAAACTTTTATTTATCATTCACGTCCTAAACAAATAAAGCTTTGTTAACCATATTCATTAAGGGGGTAACATGTGCCAATGACCTTGAGAATCTGGCCACTCCGGCCGAGAGTTGTCATCGTAGAGGGCGCTACCAGAAAACATGGCTTATTCCACTTTTCCCCGAATATTACATTTGAAAAATCATAGACTAAAAATATGTAGATGTGTCGAATGGAGTTTTATTAATTTTGCCTATTCCGTTATAGAATGAAATGATGCAGTTTAATAACGGTTACCCACTGTTTTATATCTTGATATACCTTGGCGTGCCACCTAATTACAATCTGATAAGCCAACCACTTACAGTGGTAACGTAGTTGACGTGTTGCATCAGGATACGGATTATTGCATTTCATATTCCAAACTTCATATCAAAGGTTCAGTCCGTCTATTATAGAATGGCCAATGCCTGACTAGTGAGACTTATACATACTTCTATTCTATTGTTGGTGGTTATTAGGTCCGGTTACAACCGGAACGCACTTTGACCCAGCTGAATACATTGTGCATGCTATTCGGAATCCATATACATTCGTACTACTTAAATTTACAGTCACAGCGGATTTTTGTGTGTCTGAAGTTAGGGTTGACGAACCATTGCGCAAGCACAGTTGTGAGTTCTGAATACATAAACATAAAAATAGCTACTGCGCAGCGTCTTGCCGTGACTACTGTAAGCGTACTTGAAATGAAACTATGCACAAAGTTCTAAGGTTTCTGTTCTGCTCGTCAAAATGAAAGCGTTTAACAGAGCCTTCAAAATATAGTTTTTTTTAAAAAAGGGACCTTTTTAACATATTTCCTAAATTAGCTCCAAATTCTCTAACCAATAAACATCCATCTGGTAGTTGAGCTTTTTGATTCCTGGAAAAATGAACTGAAAAAACTGATGATTGGTTGCGATGTTCGAGTATGACAAAGAGAGTGACTTAAGATGCTGCAATGCATGCCAGTGGCCCTGATGAGATGCTAGCGGTATTATTAAAGAAGCGTGTAACTGTAATGTTTCCTATTCTAATGCGTATATTATCTTTAAGAGTGGCACAAGTACCCGAATCTTGGAAGCTTGCTAGCTTCCAACCTTACTCAAGACCAGATACCCAACGTCGACCCAAGTCGTGCAGAACCAAATATCATAAATTATTTTTATTGTGACAATTAGTTCCATGATAAGAATAATAGCACCCATCCATCTCGTCCCGTTGAGTGTCCGTAAAAGGCGACTAAGGAAAAACAAGAAGACGAGCAGCAGCGTCTATTTATTGGATTACCTTCCACCTATCTGCGATCCCCAACCACCTGCCAGGCGTGAGGATTATGGCATCCCCTCCCCTCTAAGGGAGAGAGGGCCGTTTTCAGCAGTGGACGTTTTGGCTGCTGATGATGATGTAGATGAGTTCCATGGTCGACTCCGTAATGGCCATCGAACTGAAACTATGATAAGATACTTAACTTTTTCCATAATTAAGTACAGGTAAAAATGACCCAGACCCAAGACAAACAGATTATGTTCATGCACATGAATGTTTGTCCTGTGTGGGAATCGACCCCAAGACCTTAAGGTCAGCGGCCAGGGTAGCAAACTACAATATCAACGGACCTGTGTTGTTATTCAATATACGTGGCTGCCAAAGGAATCCGTAGCACTGTTTGTTTGAACGCACGAATTTAGTAATAGTATTTTTTAGTGTAAGTTTCAGTTTTCAATAAAAATAGTTTGAACGACGTTCCGGGCGCTTACCCCGCCCGCATGTATTTTGGGCCGGCACGTGCAAGCGATTGTCGTCCTAAAGGTGATAGACCGTTCGTGACCGCGAGAGTACGTAACGTAACTTCATCTTGAGTTCTGTACCCATCGCGGGGTTTGAACTACGCGGAGCATTTGACATTTTATTTATTCTTTAGCACACTTAAATATGTACAAGGCGGACTTAATGCCTTAGGCATTCTCTGCCAGTCTACCTTTGGATGATGCAGAGGGTAATAGTGGTAGGTGCATAGGTAATGTAAAATTTAAATAGATATTTAATTTACATTGATTCTAATAAGCAATCTGGTTTTAGAGTAACTAACATTTTAACGCGGTGGTATTTATTCTCGTGCCTGCCAACAACACCATCAGTTTATTGTTATGCAACTTAGTTAAGTAACAAGGTATTACCTGATAGTAATCGAAGCACCCACCCATAGAAAAGTCTCTACCTGTCCCTGTCATCCAAAACTATAATTATAGTCTTTTGGTCAGATAGTTATTTTGCCAGCTACAGTGACTTTCTACTTATGTTACATAGCGGAAGAAATCTAAGATAAAAGTGGCGCCACCTAGATAGCACACGAGTACCCTTCCAACTTAACCCAGATGTCTCAAAAGACGAGCAACTGTCCAATGCAACTGTCCGTATGTAAGCATGTCGCTCACCACCAAGCCAACCACCCAGGTACTCGACTCGTTGCTAAGTTGCAAAAACCAACATGATAGTAATAATAACACTGTTCATGTTTTAACAAAAATAAATCATAATGTAAGTAAAAAAGTAAGTAAGTAAAAAAATTATATATGATATCATAATGTATGTCATTTTGTCGACCTAAACAGTATTAAATACGATTTCAATTAGTAATGACTCTGATATGCTCTAATAGTTAGGCATAATACTCGGCAACGATAGTTTCGCATACTCTATCATGAACCAAAAATATGGTATTACTATAAAAATATCTTTAATTAAATATAGAAGTATAGATTTCATTTGAAATGATTTATAATGTTATAATTATACCATATGTTCAAAATCATTTAAATTAAATTCGTCTTGTCAAAAAAAAGTCGAGCACGTCCACCCTCCATAACAGTCCACGAAAGACTGATGGAGAGATGGGAGGCATTCGGGGGGCGCTGCAAGGGGAAATGCATCGCGTACGTGGTTTTTCCATAATTTCTTGTAAAACATGAATGAAATTAAGAAATGTAATCAATACAAATTGTAGAATAGGTTATTATGCTTTTTATAGTCCAAGTTTGACGTCTATCCGATGAACGGATATTGAACGCAATAACACAATTCATATCCAACGTAGTACATTTTTTAAATAAATATTGCTTGAAAACATTTTATTTAATCCAATATCTAATCAATAAAACTATTTGCTGAAGATCTGAGGTATAAGTACATATAATTTTCATAGCTAATGCAATAGCGGATTGATCCATCGAACTCTTTAAACTAAGGCTATTTTTGCAATTTTACCGTTGTTACCCCCTTAAGTCAAACTCTTATGTAATGTCGTTTGTTTTCCCTAATAAAGTAAAATAAAAATAAAATACTGAGGTGGTGCCTACCTGGATGGTCTCTTGAACATGAGACCTACCTCCTAGTAAATAAGTAAGCAGCCTTCATAATATTAATTTTAATGAAACCATTTAGCAGCCGTTTAGGGTTTTACTGTTCCTCTTTCCAGCGAGTACTATATTGAATGGAAAAACCGCAATTTGGCAAGCCAATTTGGAGTCAGTGGCGTGCAATTGGAGAGGCCTATATAACCAGCAGTGGATGACTATGTAATCACTCACTTGTTATTAAGAAGCGACGCAGTCGAGTCGCAGGGAATATGTGCTAACCAAGCCAAGCCGAGGCCTAGGCAGAGAAAGATCATAGAAAATACTGTCAATCTCACTTCCCACAATGATGTCTTCAATTATCACATTTAAAATGTAGTTAGGTCTAAAAAAGTAGAATAATTTAATTGATCCCCATTTAGGTGAGTCTGATGAAATAATTATTATGGAATAAAATATTAACACTGACTGCCATTTCTGATCACTTTGTGCTAGATATGATCCAGTGTGGTACGGCTACTACCTTTTCAAAGGAACCTCGTTCACAGTACGTCTGTGTATTCGACATCAAAATAAATACTAAGCATTTAACTCCATAGTTAGCTCCATATCACGGATTTTTGCTGAAGCTAAAGCTTTGAATAATCAAATCAATTTCATTATGAGTATAATATTTATTATAATTATACGGGGGTAAAGGATATCGTACTGAAAATCGATACCAAGGATCCAGTACATGATTCTGAACATTCTAGTGTTGAAAAAAATGCCGCTCTTTTTAATAAAATTAGGATAACATTATTATTGGTATAATATCAATTTAATTTCAATCTAAAAACAATAAATTACTTATTTGTGCAAAGTTAGCAATCATCAGGACTGGTCCGACTACTATCCCTTTGGCTTTTTAGTTTGTTGTACCTACTTTCGTCGTATTTTTTTTTTTCTGTATTATTTGATCTTTTGAACGGCAAGACACATTGTCGCTCTGATCTAGTTGTAACATGACACACTGTTTAAAAAAAAATGTGATAAAATGACAAGCCCGCTGAGTTTCTTGCCGGATCTTCTCAGTTGAGGCCGCGTTGTGATCCGGTGATAGCTTTTAAAAAAAAAATACATGACCTTTCAAAAGTGCTAGCGTTAAGCCTATTTGAAATAAACTATTTTTGTTGAGTTTGAGTTTGAGTTCAGCAGCCGAAAAGTCTACTGCTGAACAAAGGCCTCTCCCTAAGAAGGGAGGGGTTGCCATAATCTCCACGCTTGGCAGGCGGCTTGATTGAAATTAGCAATGTAATTAACCGACTTCAAAAAAGGAGGTTCTGTATTCGACGCGTATGTATGTAATATTGATAAAAATGCGTAATATTAATATATGTTAGTCTATGTGGGCTTCTAAACAAATTTACCAAATTTTATGAGTGTATGTATGTATGTATGTATGTATGTATGTATGTATGTATGTAGGTTTGTCCACGGATTTCTCAGAAACTACAAGTCCGATTTTGAAAATTCTTTTTGCAATAGTTAGAGTATTTTTCAACTTAGGGTAGAGTACAAGTTTCATCGAAATCGGTCCAGTAGTTTCAGAGATATAAACTTTTTATGTTTTCAGTAAGTTATTGTAACGTAGACGTTCGAGTTGCGTGATAGTGCTGATACCTATTTTGGTAAAATAAGTCACTAAAAAGTGTTAAATAAACTATTTTTAAAAAAATAAATACCGACTTCAAAGTAAATTATCTAAAAAGCATAAAATAACGAAAAAATTATTGAAGTTGGTGCAGAATATACACAGCAGGTACGCTAACACCAACTTCAATAATATTTTCGTTATTTTATGCTTTTTAGATAATTTACTTTGAAGTCGGTATTTATTTTTTTAAAAATAGTTTTTTGAAAAATAAATATTATTCCGCACGTATTCATTACATGCTCAAAAATTAACAAGTTAGTCATTTGTCATTTTCCATATAAATGGTTTCTATAATGTTGTAACGGACAATATGAGAAATCTTATATAAAAGTTTTCGGTACGTAGTCCCTTACACGCCGTATATCATACATGTTTGTACATATTTAATTGTTTCCCTTTTAAATGGTGAAATCAAATTATTTGTGCCGTTTAAGGTATCTTTGTGTTGACGTCTGTATTGGCAAATTGCTCAGTCTCTAATCCAATTTATTATTAATAATACCCATACATATTACAAGCTAAAGTCTTTGCTCGATTAGGTGTACACGAGCCTTTGATCTGCCTGACTGACTGCTGTATAAGCAATTCACCCTTTAACCCCTAACACGGTTATGTAATCAGCTAGCACTTGTATGGTTGTTAATACCGCTTCATTTTATTTTCAAAACGTAAATTGCAGTGAAATTCTATCTACGTTTTATTTATCTATTCGTTTTATTATATACGCTAAACTTATGCGCGCCTGATAGATATGGCGGAGGCGTCGGCCGCAACTGCTGGCGATACCAGTGGCCCGGACCATCCTGTTGGCCAAAGCGCCCCTAACGCGAGCTATTCGTACCTTATATGATGCTCATGACAAAATTGATATATTTTTCTGCTCTTTGAGTGAGTTTGCAAAGGTTGTGTTGTATATTCTTTGTTATATTATGTTTATTATGTTTTTATGGTGGTCCTAACTATTGCATTGGGCATTAGACCTGTAATGATAGTTTTAAGGATTGAATAAATAAATAAATCTCGGGGACGATCCACACACGGTCATCTGATCCCAAACTAGACAAAACCATGTAAACGCTAAATTTAGACAACTGATACTACAAAACTTTTTTTTTGTAAATACATTCTTAAATAACACCGCACGTAACACTAGGTGGGGTTGAAACTTCGATATATTAATAATATATCGATGGGTTGAACCTGTCGGACTATACCAACAGGCTAGTCAAAATATCAGTATTAATTCATTATTCAATATCCTAAAGTAACGGAATTCTTTTTTATCATTTATTTCGTACGTTTACATACATTTTTGTATAATAAAAGAACAATATTGACATTAATTTGAAAGTTGTACAAAGTACAAAAGAGAAATTTATTCTGTTCACGACATCGTTTAGTATGACACCGCCAAAGGGATGAATTGTGATAGCGACCGCAAAAAATGAGCATTAAATATTCGCTGAGCACTGCGTATCCTTTGATCACCGTTGTCGGCCTTCTGCCGCCATTCCATACGCGTTTGTGCAATCATCCCCACAGAGGAAATCTGTATCAGCTCCCTGGAGGCTTCAATCTGAAATCCCACGTATATTATCTAGAAAGTTTCTCTACACATACGGAAAAATATTGGAAAAGTTAGACTCTACTGAAATAGGTATCGAGTGCTCGGAAAAACCTTATCAAATAGGAACGACTTGACATAAAAGATCATAAGAGGCTCAGAAGAAAACGTTAGAGTAACTTAAGTTTATATGATAAGAAAAATTCCAAAGAATATATGAGGGATGGCGTAATTGCGTTGTTTTAACAACAGAATGTCTTTATGAGCTGCCGTATTACTTTAATAGCTCCGAGGCTACTTCGTTTATGGGATGCTTAAAAGGGAATTCTTAAGTATGTATGTAAAGACGTACAACCCTCGTGGAATGTTGTAAATTCTATTAAATGATGTATTCTGCTTAATTTGTTTTCAATTATGTTTTTATACCTACGAGCACAGAGTTTATTATTAACTAGTAATTTCCTGCGGCTTCGCCCGCTAATTTTTTTACAGAGCTTACCAACCCCTAACACACTCCCACACACACACAGACACTCTCCTTCTTTAAAACGATAGTGGAAGGTAAAATAGAAGGGAAAAGGGGAAGAGGAAGACCCAGACGAAGTTTTATGAAGCAGGTAGCAGAAAAAGTGGGTGGAATGTCGTATCAGGAGGTCAAAACGAAGGCATATAATAGATCGGACTGGAAATTGCTTCACCGACAAGAGCCCAGCTCTTAAGTTGGAGAGAGAGAGAGAACACACTCCCAAAGCTGTTTTTGAAAATTCGCGAAACACGTATTGATATATTTTATTTAGAGAATCTTTGTAGTAAATTTTAATTCAATCGAACCATACAATAAAAAGTTTCATACAAAGGAAAACACCCCATTTAACCCGTTTAGGAGTCGAATTTTCAAAAATCCTTTCTTAGTGGACCTTAGAGTTTGACCTTTGACCTTGTAACACCATCCCCTTTCTTTTACCGAACTACCAGGCCACAGACCCGGCGCCGGCAGGGTCTCCACCGCTTTGTCGTTGACACTCCAACTTGCCGCACTAAGCGTTTCACTTCTTCTTTTCTCATGCGCACGGCCAAGCTGTGGAATACCCTCCCGGACAACGTTTTCCCTGATAAATATAACTTGGTATTCAAGTCTAGAGTGAACAAGCATCTTATGGGTAAGCGCGGTCCATCCTAGACCACATCTTCACTTACCATCATGTGAGATTGTGGTCAAGCGCAAACCTATTTATTATAAAAAAAAAGAAATAGTCGATGACGTCATAAGAAGAACCTACTGTCCTAATTTCAACTTTCTAGGTCCAGTGGTTTGGCCTGTGCATTGATGAATCAGTCAATCAGTCAGTCAGTCAGTCAGTCAATCAGTCAGTCAGTCAGGACAAGTAATTTTATATGTATAGATAATATTATGTAGAGTATGCGTTTGTCTATGGTCTCCTTAAACAAAGCGTTGGCAGATTTTTCCCTAAGAGGCAGGTGAATTGAACTCATCATCACCAGCCGGAAGACGTCCACTGCTGAACAAAGGCCTCCCCCTTAGACCGCCACAATGAACGACAATTTGCTATTTGCATCCACCGGTTGCATGCGACGCGAACAATGCGTTGGTCCACCTAGTGGGAGGCCTGCCTACGCTGCGTCTTCCGGTTCGTGGTCGCCACTCGAGAACCTTTCTTCCCCAACGGTTATCGGTTGGGGAAGAAAGGTTCTCGAGTGGCGACCACGAATTGAACTATAAAAGAGTTATATTATGAGAGTTATATTGATATGTAAGTGATAAGTAGTGATGGGTTTGATCTGTCACAAGCTCAAATGATAAATACTGCTGACTATTGTCGTGTACCTGATATTTATACTCTTATATTTATATACCTGTGTATCGTGTACCTAATATTTATACTCGTGTTCTTACGAACATGTAGCCACGAGTAATAACATCAAAATATATTCAAGTAATTGAATTAACAATACTGTACTGATACGATACGAGCCTATCGGCTATTATCCAATGGACTTATGATATGTTTAATAGATTTTACAGTAGGTAGCTATAGTGAATATGCTTTTAATAAGTTAGTGTGTTACCATATTTGATTGCGTTGCCTCTTTCCATCAGGCTGCAATCACGCTCTAGCTTTAATATTATGTTTATCATAAGTATAGAAATTAATGTAAAATATTTATGTCAAATGATTTATTACTAGAATAATGTCGTCTAGTCCCTAAGATCTAGAATTTGTTACATGCAAAAACCGAGACAGTTCTATAAAAAGATCTGCCGTCGTCAATCGGTAGAGTGGATGGCAGTAAAAATTTTACGCCTCGGGAAAACCGTTTGTGCAATCAGAGCGGATTGTGCTGGGAATCTAAGCTAAGCCGCGTAAAGCGCCGTAGGCCCAGGGAAAACATTTTCCCTCCTCTAAATCCTATAACTGATTTTCAAAAAGGATTTCTCCGATCTGAAGTATCTGTAGTCTCCTTTTCATCTCTTGTTTACGCTAATACTGGTTTTAATGATTCGATTTTACAATGGAAATCTATTAACAGTGTTACTGCCGCACTCACAGACATCAATTAACTTTAATCGCAATTAAGTCATTTTTTGTAATCCATTTGTTTTGACTCTCTGAGTCTCTTATGATTATCTTTTAGTATTAATTACGAGATTATTGATATATTTACTTACTATCCGCGTATGAACTATTATTTAGCTTCTAAAGTCGAAATAATCCATTTACAAAATATGACTTAATCACAATTAATTATAATTGACGTTTGTAGGTTCGGTCGTGAGTTTTGTCTAGGGAAACCTTATCCTTATTATTCCATATCTCGAAAAGGTCATAGAAAATATAATTTTTAGGCATCACAGAGATGACACAAGCAAGGTCTTATGATAAACAAAAGATAAGCGCAGTAGTTTTAACAGATACAGTCCCAGAATATCTTATAATGCAATTGTACCTATTTGATCTGGACGGTCCTTTGCACAACTGTTTGCACAACTTCGTACTAAAACGTACTTACGTTTCAAAGGCCATGTGTCATAAATTGTCCTTCATCGTTAGCCGAAAGACGTCCACTACTGAACAAAGGCCTCCCCTTTGAAGGGTTGCCATTATCCCCACAGTTGGCACGCGTCTAAGGAATCGCAGTATAATAATAATAATGTCCTCCTGGCCGAAACGACCACAGCGGCCAATCTTTCACAAGATCAGCCATGTACGCAGGAGATATTATAGTGCACAAGCGCTTGCGTAGACACAAGTGCACTCTCTCTTCCCTTATATAATACCTCTCATAATCCGATGGGACGGAAGACCGACACGACCGGGGAGAGGTTAGGCGCAGGACCGACTTTTTACATGCCCATCCGACGCATGGATCATCTTACTTTACAGACAATCAGGTGATCGGCCTGCATTGTCCTAGCCAGTAAGGAACAACTACTCAAATTTGTTGCTCCCCGCAGGATTCGAATTCGCGACCTCCGGTTTACAAATCAAGCGGTTTCCCACTGCACCACGGAGGCTACAATCGCATCGAAGTATAAGTGGTAGGTAATCACATAAAGACGCTGCTGCCAGTCTTCTTGTTTTCACTTAGTCGCCTCGTAAGACGTCCAACGGGAGGAGGTGGGTGTTACTCCTACCCCGCAAAACTCCACGGGTATTTTGTCCTTATGTAAAAAACCCTCATAGTATCACGCTGTGCTATCAATATTACTCCAAAAAACTTCTTTATTTTTGAAATGAAACTAATTTTACGGATTATATCGCGGTTTATTAAAAAAAAAAAAAAAAATGGGGCGTAAAATTAGTTTCATTTCAATGTGTAGTATTCGCGTAAATATCAGAAATAATTATTCTTTATTTTTTTTAATATTGCGAAATAAATAAAATTAAAGTATCCTCGCGAGAGAATTTCTAAATTAATCGCTACATCAAAGATGATAGCTGTTCGCAATGTTTACTGAGCGGGTATTTGTTCGTGATAAAATTCAACTAGGTTCGCTGAAATAAAAGAGGCCGACAGTAAAAAAGAATTGGGCTGATTTGGTGCCATTATGTCTATAAACCTCGTATCGATTATGTTTTTACTACGATTCTTGAAAAAATATTTAATATGTTTTTCAATAAATAAATACATTATTATGTAATGTTATTATAAAATAAAACACGTCTGTACTGTACGGAAACTGTGTTGCCACATACTTTATTTTTTGTCCTACTACAATACCCCCACTACAAAAAATATTCATTAACAATCACAATCATACTTATTTTTTTAATACACCTAGAATTTTCATAAACATGTAATGTTTCTTTGCACATAACCCTTTGGTTAACAAATCGGCAGGCATTTCTGCAGATGCTAGATATTCTGTAGAAATTCCACCACTTGCTATGACATCTCTTATATAATTATAACGAACATCAATATGTTTTGAGTGCTTGTGTGACAGGTGACTATTGGCTAATGTCAACGCACTCTGGTTATCATTGAACAACTTAATTTTACGTAAAGAACCAGTAACTTCTGACTCTAACTTTTGCAAATATATAGCCTCTCTGCATGCTTCAGAAAGAGCCATATACTCTGCTTCTGTACTACTCAAAGCAACAGTTCTCTGTTTCTTACTCTCCCATGAGACAGCGGAACCAGACTTAACAAAACAAAATCCTGTATAGGATCGTCTGTCTATAACATCATTGGCCCAATCGGCATCTACATAACCTTTTAAATTAGTATTATCTTTTATAGAATATTTTAAGCAATAATCACTTGTCCTTTGCAAATATCTTAAAATGCGCTTAGCATAGTTCCAATGTGTACTTGAATGTGCATTGTTAAATTGACTTAGATAACTTACTGAATAAGAAATATCAGGTCTAGTCATTATAGATAGGTACATTAGGCTACCTATTAAATTCTGATAAGGTAAGCTATGATCACAATTTTCAGGCTTCTTAATATTTAATTTACTTTCTATAGGAGTAGCTATAGTTTTACAATTAGACATATTAAACTTTTTTAACAAATTTTCAATATACTGCTGTTGATCTATAGTTATGTATTCTTTAGTAACATTTATTCTCATACCTAGATACTGCCTAACTTGTCCTAGATCTTTTATCTTAAACTCAGAGCTTAAAGCTAACTTTAAATTATCAGTCTCCTGCTTATCATTAGAAAAAATTAAAAAATCATCGACATAAACACCTACTATAGTCTTTTTATTACTGTTATCACCTTTTATGAAAACACAAGGCTCTATCTTACTTTTCTTATAACCTAAGTTGCACAAGGTTTCATCCACTCTTTTATACCATGCCAAAGATGATTGTTTTAAACCATAAACTGCCTTTTTTAACTTTAAAACCTTTTGTTTACTTTTATCAATGGGATAACCTTCCGGTAATGACATGTAAATAGTTTCATTTAAATGACCGTTAAGAAAAGCAGTTGTAACATCTAAATGAGTAATGTCCATAGATAATTGTACACTTAGAGCAAACAATAATCGTAAACTTGAATGTCTGATTACTGGAGAGAATGTTTCAACATAGTCAATGCCAGCTTTTTGTGAAAAGCCTTTGGCTACCAGTCTTGCACGATAACGCACATTATTTTCACTGTCCACTTTCTTTTTTAATACCCACTTGCACTTTACTACACTTACATCATCTGGAACATCAACAAGCTCCCATGCCTCATTATCAGCGAAAGACCTCAACTCGGAGGTAATAGCCTGTCTCCATTGCTCGCTCTCAGGCCCTGCAACTGCTTCTGCATATGTGAGATCATCTGGAGTATCAAAAGTGCATGTGCTGAGTAATCCATACCTATCCGGTATCTTTCTTTGTCTTTGTGGCCTTGGTTGGGACACTTCCTGTACTCTTTCTTCATTTTCAACGGTAACATCAGGTGCAGGTAAGACTTCCTCTATATCGCTATCAACATCTGCATAGTCTGACTCATTAGAACTTGAATCATGCAGTTCTAGCTTCACCTGTGAATCTTCCCCCACTGAATCTGCATTCTCTAACGGGATGTTCACATTATACTCAGATTCTCTTGGTTTCTCAAATATTATGACATTTCTACTCGTAGTGACTTTATTTGTAACCATATCATATATCCTATATCCCTTTACATTCTCTGAAAAGCCAACAAGAATGTGCCTCTTAGATTTTTTGTGCCATTTCAATCTCTTCTCTTTTGGCACATGTACCATAGCAGTACTGCCAAAGATGCGGATATGTCCCATATCTGGTTTCTGTCCAGTCCAGATCTCATATGGAGTTTTATCCAAGCCAGATGACACAGATCTATTTTTAAGGTATGTCGCTGTGTTCGCAGCTTCTGCCCAGAACTTCTTTGGCAAATTTGCTTCAAATAAAAGACATCTCGCTCTCTCGACTATTGTCCGATTTGCCCGTTCACACAATCCATTTTGTTCAGGTGTATAAGGGTTTGTTTTTTGATGTATGATGCCTTCACACTTAAGATAATTCTCAAAATCTTTGCTACAATATTCACATCCATTGTCTGTCCTGTAGCATGTAAGTAAACTGCTTACGGAGCATATTCACTGTACTATATATTTCTGTAAGCGAGTCACTCAATAAACTTTATTCAATGGAGCAAGACGTATTTTAATCAACGACAACCCGACAACCTCACACGTTATACGGCGACTCTGCCAGTAAGCTCCTATTACAAATACATTATATAAAATTAATTTGTCGTGTGTGAACTTAAATCGTCGGATTAATTACAACATATTTTTCGTCATCGAAATATTGATCATCGTGTCGTCGTGCATAATATATTATTATGGGAAAAACACAATCCAAAGAAGAGGTCATAATCGCACAAAATGCAGCCGGAGGAGAGAACCACGCCAGTGCAACAGCGGAACATATAACTACAAATAACATACTGCTATCAATTATTGCTACGTGTATGCTGTTGGTCATTTTCGTCGGAATCTTCTACCTATACAAGCGGTGCCATAAGCAATGGATGAGAAAGGAGTTCGAGCGAGGTGCAATGGAGCGTATCCTGTCCCGTTTTAGCCAGCGTCGAGCAACCCGAGGCCAGCCCCAAGACGAGAGGATCTAAGAAGCCGTCACTGCGCCTTAAGTATCCTTTATAAAAAAATATAAATATGAAATAATATAAAATTATGACTACAAATTATTTACTATTATGATTTTTTCCTATTAATTGTGTAATTTTTAATTTAGATTATGGATAAGGAATTATTAGAATTATCGGAAATTTATAAAGAGTTGAATCAAATTAATGAAAACATACGTAAGTTAGGTTCTAAGAGAAGAACAGGTAGTAATTTTCAGAATAAGCTGTCTGAGGCAAAATCTTTGTATAACTCATTTGAAAGTATTTTAAGTTGCTTAGCGAAAGATAGTTCTAAGGAAATATTATTGTTGTGCGCTAAGATTGAGCAAGTGTACTGTAATATCTTGAAGTTTGAGGAAGAATTTATTTCTATGTCCAGTAGTAATTCACAACAAGACAACATGTCAGAGGAGAAATTTTGTTTAAGAACGGCAGTCAGCCTCTTACCTAAAATGACTGGAGAGGAAAATATTACTCAAGATTTAATAGACGCTATTGAGTTATATGATTCTATGCTTTTAAGTAGTGATAAGTCGTTATTAATTAATTTTGTTTTAAAAAGTCGCTTAACAAGCTCAGCAAAAATGCGTTTATCTAAGTCTTACGATAATGTTAGTTTACTTTTGAAGGATATGCGTACGTATTTTCTCACCCGAAAATCTGATACTGCTTTACAGTCTAAGTTACAAACTGCTCGCCAAGGTGACAGATCTGTTAAGGAATTTGGGAGTGAGATAGAGAAGTTATTTGTGGATTTGACTATTTCTCAAGCAAATGGTAATGATGACATACAAACCCGTGTGAATTATGAGTGTGTTGTTTTACCTAAAGAGCTTCAAAACGGTGTATTTTTAGCGAGTATTGTAGCTAAGCCGAAAAATGGTAAAATACCTATACGAATTTTAAATACGACTATGGATGAAGTTACGTTAATTTTGAACGACCTTGAAGTAGTAAATTTAAATGATTACAATTTTTGTACGTTTCAAAAATCGAACGTCAGCGTAGATAGAATACAGAAATTATTTGATTCTCTAAAATTAAATACATATTTAGGAAAAGAGGAACAATTATCGATAGAACAAATCTGTGCAAAGTATTCAGATATATTTCATTTACCGGGAGACAAACTTAGTGTGACCAATGTTTATGAACAGTCTATACATTTGAAGGATAATGTATCGCCTGTATATAGGAAACCGTATAGAATACCGTTCGCACAAAAAGAGGAACTAAATAAACAGATTGACCAGATGCTAGAAAGTGGTATTATAGAAAAAAGTAGTAGTGAATGGTCCAGTCCATTACTATTAGTGCCTAAGAAGTTAGATAGAAGTGGAAAGAAGCAATGGAGAGTAGTGGTAGATTATAGGCAATTAAATGAACGAATACAGGATGATAAATTCCCTCTACCGAATATAAATGACATACTCGATTCGTTATCAGGTGCTATGTACTATAGTCACTGCGATTTGAGTAATAGTTTTTATCAGTGTAGTTTGAAGGAAGAGAGTAGAAAGTATACGGCATTCACAACAGACAAAGGACAATTTCAGATGTGTAGATTACCGATGGGATTAAAAATTAGTCCTTCTGCTTTCAGTAGATTGATGACTGTTGCTATGTCAGGTCTAAATTACGATAAGTGCATAATATATTTAGATGATTTAATTATTTTTGGTCGAAATTTAGACGACCACAACAAAAATTTAATGTCCGTATTTTCTAGGTTACGTAAAGTCAATTTAAAATTAAATCCAACTAAGTGTGAATTTTTAAAACGCCAATGTTTATACCTAGGGCATATAATATCAGCTAATGGTATTTTGCCCGATCCAGCAAAAATCCGAGTCGTGGAAAATTATCCGACACCGTCTTCCACGGACGACGTCAAGCGTTTTGTTTCATTTAGTAACTATTACAGGAAATTTATTAAACACTTTGCGGAGATAGTTTTACCTTTAAATAAATTATGTCGAAAGAATGTTCTATTTGAATGGAGTTCGGATTGTCAAAAATCATTCGATACTCTTAAAACATTATTATCAAATCCACCAGTTTTGGATTATCCAAATTTTTCACCAGAAAACGAATTTATTTTACAAACAGATAGTTCAGGTTTTGCGATAGGAAGTGTATTATGTAATTCAAACGGAAAACCAATCGCTTATGCCAGTAGAGCTTTAAACAAGTCTGAGATAAATTATGCAACAATAGAAAAAGAACTTTTAGCGATTGTTTGGTCGATAAAGTACTTTAGACCGTATTTATATGGTAGGAAGTTTGTGATTAGAACAGATCACAGACCACTGTTGTATTTATTTAACATGTCAAACCCATCAAGTCGTTTGACCAAATTTCGTCTTTTATTGGAAGAATATGACTTTCAAGTAGAATACGTGAGAGGAAAGGAAAATATAGTAGCAGATGCTTTATCTAGGATTGTTTTAACATCAGATGAGTTGAAAGAAATGTCTAATAATTTATTGTGTGTACTAACACGAGCTCAGCGGAAAAAGAGCTTAACACATAATTTGACAAACAATTTAGATACTTGTACTAACGATAGGACTGATCACCCTAAAGTTGTAGAGGTTCTCAAGAAATCTGACACGGATATAGAATTTATTATTTTACCAGACAGAGAACTGCGCAGTTCATTAAAGAATTTAGTCAAAAAAGAATTATATTATTCAAAGAATAAGAGTTTTATCTATAGTAAAAATAAAAAGAGTATATTTGCAAGCCATTATTCTTTATCGATAAACTCACGAGATGATTTATTGAAAGAACTGGCATTATTATGCAATGAATTAAATATAACGGAGATAACTGTAATAAAAACGCGTAAATATAAAGATATTTTAGAATGGTTAGCCAAGGATATTGCGAGAAATAAAATATTGAATTTACCTACACTATGTATCGTAAAAGATGTTCAGAAAATATTTACAGAAAATGAGAAAAGAGTTATATTAAATGATTTTCATTTATTACCTAGTAGTGGACACGTAGGAGTTAGGAGAATGGTAAATAATATTAAAAAATATTATTATTGGCCATCAATAGAAAAAGACGTTCGTTGCTATGTCGAGAAATGCGATAAGTGCCAGAAACAAAAATATACAAAAATTCATAAGGAACCGTTATCAATTACGACAACAGCATCTTCATCTTTTGATAAAATATTTTTAGATATTGTAGGTCCATTAGACCGAGACGATGAGGGATTCTGCTATATTCTTACATTACAGTGTGAACTAAGCAAATATGTTGAAGCGTACCCTTTAAAAACTAAAAGTACTACAGAAGTTGCAAGAAAATTTACGGAAAACTTTATATTGCGCTACGGTATACCGAGAGAAATAGCAAGTGATAGAGGTACAGAATTCGTTTCAAATATTATGTCAGAGATGTGTAAACTTTTAGGCATTACACAAACGATAGCTACAGCTTACCATCACCAGAGTATTGGAGCATTAGAAAATACACATAAAATGTTAGGTGCCTATTTACGCATTCAGACAAATAATCAACCATCATCATGGAGTTCATGGTTGCAGTACTGGTGCTTTTCTTTTAACACCACTGTACACCCTGAAACTAAATATACACCTTACGAATTAGTGTTCGGACAAGTGTGTAGAATACCTAATAATTTATGTAATATTGTAGAACCATTGTATAATTTTGATAATTATGTTTCGGAATTTAAATATAGAATTCAAAAAGCTCAAAATGATGCGAAAAATAGTTTAATTTTCAGTAAGATTGTTAGAAAACAGAAATATGATACAAATATAAATACTGTTATGTATAATTCAGGAGATAAGCTGTTATTGAAAAATGAAACAGGTAGTAAACTAGATACTTTATATACTGGTCCTTATAATGTAATTCAAGATTTAGAACCGAATGTTAAAATTGAGTTTAATAATAAATCTGTTATTGTTCACAAAAATAGAACTAAGAAATTTTTATCATAATTGTTTATAATTAATTAATAAAGTAAATACTTAAGTTTATATTTTTTTTGTTTTTTTATAGTATTGTATTCAAAAAAATTGTGTAACATTTTTTTAAATAAAATTAGGGGGATGATGTAGCATGTAAGTAAACTGCTTACGGAGCATATTCACTGTACTATATATTTCTGTAAGCGAGTCACTCAATAAACTTTATTCAATGGAGCAAGACGTATTTTAATCAACGACAACCCGACAACCTCACACGTTATAGTCCTCAATATTTTAATTTTTTTACCATGTGTATTTTCTGCCATTGCTTTAAATTCTTTAAAATAGCCTAATGCTTCACTCTTGGCTTTTAAGAAATAAATATATGTCATTTTGCTGTAGTCATCAATGAATAAAATAAAATATTTAGCACCTCCAATTGAACTGGACTCCATGGGTCCACATATATCTGAATGAATTAATTGAAGTACCTGAGAAGCCCGAGTACCCTGATGCTTAAATGGTAGTCTCGCCTGCTTGCCCTCACAACATACCTCACAAGGTAATGTGTTTGAACTTACTGGGTAATTAATTCCTTCCACTAGTTCTTTCAATTTATTCATGTCACTAGTGTTAATATGTCCTAAGCGCCTGTGCCATATGTCACTAGTCACTATGGAAGTAGCTATTAAGCAATCTTGCCCTTTATTCATCTGTAATTTATACACACCATTAACTAATAGTGCTTCTGCAACCAATTTACCTTGCATATTCTGTATATAGCATCTGTCCGAATCAAATGTGACTTTGTTTCCATTTTTTATTAATTCACTCACTGACAATAAGTTTGTTGTGAGACTTGGCACGCACAGGACATTTTTTACGGTTATGTCATAATTTAAACTTGTAGTAATGTCGACATCACCGGAACATGATACTGGAACCTTTCTCTGGTCTGCAATAACTACTTCTGTAATGCAGTCATAGTTCTTATTTTTAATCCATGTTTCATTTGCCGTCATGTGCATACTAGCACCTGAATCAATGTAAAAATCACTCTTATTAAATTTCCCACTTAAGAAAACAACACTAAATGCGTTAGACTGTTTCTTGACGGGTTTATTAATAATCTGAGGGCATTGATTGCGATAGTGCCCAATTTCTTTACACTTGTAACAAGTTATAACCTTTTTATTTTCTGCCATGACATTAGGCACTTTTGACATTATGAAATGTGGTGGTGGCATTTGTCCGCCTTTATTGCCAGTACTGCCAACTTTACCGCTCCGGGATTTAAAATTCCGTTGCCAATGTTTAGTGGCTAGAGCTGAACATTCAGTTTCACTTCCTTCAGGATATTCCATATCTAACAATTTGGTTTTAATCGTATCCGCTGTTATAGCTATACCGGAATGTTCTATGGCCATAATCATTGGTGAAAAATGCTCTGGTAAACCGGCTAGCAATAATGAACCTACCCACTCGTCATTAGTGCAAAATCCTGTACCACTTAACTTTTGAGATGTATCCACAATCTGCGTGACATAGCTCGTCATGTTCTCACATCCGTCTAATCTTATTGAAATAAGATGGCGGAGCAAAGTAATTCTCCTCGAAAATCCTGAATCATCGAATACATTTTTTAATTTCGACCATAACTCTTTCGTGGACTTTGTCTCCCTGATGTGTACATATAACGACGGGTCAATTGTTAAAATCAACTTTGCTCTGGCTTTAGCGTCATTTGTTGCAGTTTCTTTCGACGTCTCTTCTTTTAAGAAATCATCCATTCCTTCCAGCACAAGTAGATTTTGGGATGCGAACGCCCATTCTTGGTAATTTTCTCGGCCCTTTAACTTGGGCACATTCACCACAAAACTTGAGCTCATCCTGAAAGAACTGTTTCCGTACAAACGCGATACAAGTAAAAACTAAATAAAGACGAAACCTATTCGAAAAAGCGTTTCTTACTGCCCTATTTTAAGCTATTTTTAATTAAATTGGGACTGGGCCCATAACCTATAAAATAAAACACGTCTGTACTGTACGGAAACTGTGTTGCCACATACTTTATTTTTTGTCCTACTACAATAGTTATAATGAATACATATGATTTATTAATTTTATTATTCAATTCTATTTTGATTTGGTTAAATTTCATTTGCGGATTTTTTTTTATTTATTAAATTTTCGCATGCCTAACACGGGTAAGATATGCTAAGCACCAATTTGTATTAATTGTTAAGAACATGGCATGTAATTTTTTACATACAAATAAAAAAATATGATTATGACAAACCTATCCAAGACTTTTCTTACCATATCTATAGTAAAATCATTCTGAATGTCACAGCGTTCTTGCGGTTCAGCGAAACAGGTCTTAGGTGCTGGCAATATTAGTCCACTGTAATATTTTTAAGCCAGTGTCGACTGTTCCGACTCATATTTTTCCTCAATTCAGGTGTCATTAACAGAGTTAGTCATAGTTTTCTCTGAATATCCCTCCTTCTCTGAGGCATGGCTGTATTTGTCCTGAGAGGGTTGATCTTAATTCATCATGAGGCTGCTAATTGTCTAAATTCTTGACTACACCTGGATGTATCAAAATGTCTTTCTTTAACATTTGCAAATGGTAAATTCCAGAATTCAATTTAGAAGAACTAGTATACCTATAGGTAAGCTCACTGCTTTTGATATGACACACAGTAAAAATCCTTTTTTTTATTTATTTATTTTTTGACGCGGGGGAAATCTTCCAAAGATCCCCGGGAGCTGTGGGGCTCGACCGGGGTATGTGGGATTCTTACCCACTAAAACTCCCGCGGCTGTCGCATCGGCACATGAGAGGGGGACCCCAGGGCTCTCCGGTGGGATCTGCACCAGGGGCCCCTCAGTGCCTTGCCTTTGAGCCCGCCGCCGGGGGGCGCATTGTAGCCCCCCGGGAACCTGACAAGGCGGTACTCACGGGGACGGGGGTCGCAACCGCCGTCCTCCTCGGAGTCGCCGCCGTACTCAATGGACGCTCGAAGGGCCCACACCCCGAGCGTCCAGCGACTCCGAAGGACAGTAAAAATATCTACTTTAGCCCCTTCAATAATTCAATCTGGATGAGAAAATTCTATATGCTATAAAATACGAATAAATTTGTAGTCGTATCGATATACTATGATGACGTACAATCTATATTTTCATGTTTGTATTCATCATCAGCAGCTGAATCGTCCACTGCTGAACAAAGGCTTCTCTCTTAGAAGGGAGGGGTTGCCATAATCCCTATGCTTGGCAGGCAGCTTGGGGATCCATATTTGTATTACTTATATAGAATTATATCCAGTGTTATTACACTGACAGCTACGTTCAAGCCGTATATTGGAAGTAAGAGTTCACGGTTGCCATCATTATTAAGCAACCACGAACACTGTCAATTGTTTTAATAATAATCAAGTCTTTATTTATTCAGGTAATTAAGTAACAGATAAGATTTTTTTATTAACTTATGCTATTATTTCTTAGTACCGTTTTTTTTTAATTTTTCTTAATTGTATTTACATCGCCAACTTAACCTGTTCGCCCTTGATTGGGAAAGACCTCCTCCAACTCCTTCCATTTCAAAGCAAAGCATAACCTGTATCAAGGTAACCAGAAATCTACACGATAGGTTATTTGGACCCAAATTTAGCAGTACCTAGTTCGGACATTTGATATGAATTTAGAAATATAAATATTTTAACAGACATAAGACAAGAAAAGGAGACATTTTTGTTTGAGCAGGAGAATTTACTGGGTAGGAAACAAAAGTCACGGCCTCTTGGCTACCATCCAGGTCGTACAATTATTATACAGACGGGCCAGTCTAAGAATTAGTCAATCAAAATTTAAAACATTAATTTAAAGTGAAGAAAAAATGAGGCATAACTACATAATATAAACCTTAATAACAATTGGTTTTCTAACTAGGTACATCTGAAATACTTAATGTGAATTCCATGTTTTAGCCACTGAGGGACCGTTGTTTGTCCCTTTTGCTGCCGGCACAACAATACCCCTGTAACATAGGATCCTTTTTATTAAGTTGTTAATATGTCAGTATGCTTTTATTTACGTCTGGATAAACCCCTTACCATCATTTGGTATTGCAATCAAACGCTAGGTAATATGATGTAATAAAATGCTTCGGAATACTTTATTTTGATTCCATCAGCAACCGAAAGACGTCTACTGCTAAACAAAGGCCTTAGGACCTTAGAAGGCACCTCCCTTCTTGCCATAATCCCCATGCATGTCAGGCGGCTTGGGGATCGCAGTATAGGTGGTAGGTAATCTAATAGAAAGATGCTGCTGCCCGTCTTCTTGTTTTCCTTTAGTCGCCTCTTACATACACCCGACGGGAGGAGATGGGAGGGTGCTATTCGAACACCCCCCCCCCCCCCCACGTGTTCTTTTGATTAGCTAGTGCCAATCTTTCATTTTAGAACGCCGCAATGAACGACAGCTAACCACTTGTGTCCATCAGTTGCCCGCGATTTTCACAATGTCGTCGGACCACTTAGTGGAAGGCCTATCTACGCTGCGTCTTCCGGTTAATGGTCGGAACTCGAAAATTCTGTTTCCCCATCGGTTGTCGGTTCTTGGAGCGGTGTGGCCTACCAATTGCCACTTCATCTTTCAAATCCTAGAGAGCTATGTCGGTAACTCCGGTTCTTCGGCGAATTTCCTTATTCCGGATTCTGTCGCGCAAAGACGCTAATAGATATCTAAAATACCTAGTGTTTCAGGCATGAACAGAAAGCGCAGTATCTAGCACATTAGAAGGCTTTTACACTATGACGAATTACGCCTAAGACATTCACATTATAATCGGTCAGTTATTCTATTCTAGTGTTGATAGCTATAAATTTGGGCCCGGTAACTACCGGAACCAGTTGGAGCCATTGTGCATGCCTTATCCCTTACTCTGTTGCTGACGTGTCGAATAGTTCCCTTAGGCACGGTTCGATATCAATCAGTTAACACAATAGGAAACGCTATTCTGGTCCTTCTTATCGAAAGATGGCGCAATGAGAATATAAAATTAAGTCATATACTTATGTCCAGGTGTATATATGTATGTCCAGTAATTTGCCACGTTTCTTCCTCTGTGGCTTTCCACAGTCGTTCCACTGTACATTTGTCAGAGAACGCTGGGCATGAAATCAAATCAAAAGTATTTATTTCAAATAGTCTTAACGCTAGCACTTTTGAACGGTAATTTTTTTTTAAATAGCTACCACCGGATCACACCGCGGCCTCAACTGAGAAGATCCGACAAGAAACTCAGCGGGCTTGTCATTTTATCACTTTATTTTTTTAAACGGTGTATGTCATGTACAATTAGATCAGCATCAGTGACAGTGTGTCTTGCCCATCGATATAATATATAAACTAGATAAACATTCACGAACAAAATGACATCTAAAATGTGGTCGCTGAGGTTGCAAACTTATCTGTGCTGGTGGCGGAAACGTGAACTAACATTTCTATTATGATAATTACGTGCAGTTTGACAGTTTCATATAGACAGTAGCGACACTCATATCGGCAAAAATAAATTTGTCAGGATGTGGCTTGTAAAGAAATAGCGACACAAGGGCGCTATTTCTCGCTACCACTTTTTGAACCGTGACACCAAATCTAGTTTATATATTATATCGATGGTCTTGCCGTTCAAAAGATCAAATAAGAGAGACAACAAAAGACGACGAAAGTACAACAAACTAAAAGGCCAAAGGGATAGTAGTCGGCATAGATAGTAGTAGTAGCAGCCATCGCTCCCCTCAACCATATTGAAGGAAAGGGGGTGGCCCGCCACACGAAGCCGCCACAAGCAAAGACTTTACGCAAGTAAATTATCCATTGTTTGTAGAGCAGTACAATAGGTACACATACATTGGTCATCCTCACTGAAGCACCATCGATGGAGGTTATCCTTACAGCGGCCAATCTGCATTCAAAGTCATGAACTTCCATCACGGTTACTGCAAGTCTCGCCCTGGGGACGGCATTTATACACGTCAAGCCCATTTAGTCACGACTTACATATCTATTGATACAGCTTATAGCTTGTAACTCATTATACTTCAACGTCTACTTATTTATTCCAGAGGAAATTGTCTAATAAATGTCAGCTATTCAGTCGGAATCGCATTTCATTATTCTTCATCCCTCAACGGCCGGGTCGTTATGGGAATGATTTATTGTTACAATTCGATAAGCGGTAATTCGACGCTATTACAATATGATATATGTATGTATGTATTTACATATATTTCGACTGAAGCTTATTGCTTTTAATATGTAGCATAAAATAGAACGCTTTAAAGAAATCATTTCAGTAATGGTAATTTTAATGCAATTTAATAACATTTTTATTAATAGTAGCTGACCTGCGCAGCTCTGTCCGTGAGTTTTTTATACACCCAATTGTTTTTATTATTTTAAACAACCACTGGATCAGAGCGAACAAAACAAAACAAAATTATTCAAAACGGTCAAGCGGTTTCTGGTGCCGGGTTAGAATTGCATCCCTCATCTCCTCTCGTTGGGTGTCGTAGGTGGCGACTGCGCGAGAACAGGAAGACGGGCAGCAGCGTCTTTCTTTTGGATTTATCTTCCACCTATACTGCGATCCCCAAGCCGCCTGCCTAGCGTGGGGATTGTGGCAACCCCTCCCTTCCAAGGGGGAGGCCTTTATTCAGCAGTGGACATCTATCGGCTGCTAATGATGATGATGAATGGACAGTTTTTATATAATGGATATTTTCATAAATATAGTTAGATATACTGTCGTATTCGATCATAATATGCATAAAATGTACCTACATAATATTTGTGCATTGAAGAGGTGGATGGAGATGTAGTAAGGTATCTCAACTTTAATGCAAAAACCAAAACCTGCCTGTCTCATAAACAATTTTTTTAGAGACTGGCGAACCCCAAAATCACTTGAATCCGAAAATAACCTAACCGTCTAAATTGAAATATTCACAAGACCCAAAACCTAAAGCGACTGAACATCAATTATAATAATTACATTACGACATTTAATTTTGTAGTATTATATTACCATAACTAGCTGACCCACGCAGCTCCGCCTGCGCTATTTTTACGTTAACTAAACTTTGAATAACAGACATTCGCATCGAATACATAACCTCATTTTTTATAGTCGGTAAAAAACTGGGACCCACTTTTTACTTGCTCTCCGAAGCACGGACCCGTTTAGTTCAAATGGCGTTAAGCGGTCACCCATCTCTTTATTGACCTTACCTAACGTTGCTTAACCAGATCGATTACAAAACCTTGATAACAACTCTCTATGAGTGTTCCCTTACTATTTATTATATTATAAAGAAAAATTTATAAAATCGGACGAAGCGTATAACCAAGTACCCGTTTTGACTTTAATCCCCTCTCCCAAAAGAACCGTGCTAGATTACGGGATAAAAAGTATCCTATGTCCTACCTCGTAGTAAGAGCTCAAATCATGCCAAGTTTCATTTGAGTCCATTCAGTAGTTCGGCGTGATGCTCAGCCGTGATACAGACAGACAGACAGACAAAAATTAAAAAAATTACATTTTGGCCTCAGTATCGGTTATAGAATGCCCTCCAAATATAATTTTGAAAATATCTTCAATGTACAGAATTGGACCTGTTACAGTTTTATTATAAGTATAGATAATGATCCCGTGGGGTGTGCAGGTAACAATACTACGCTCCCATCTCCTCCCGTTGGCTAAGAGTTAACAAGATAACTGGCAGAAGCGTCTTTCTGTTTAAGTAACTCAGACACTTGGTGGGAATCGAACTCACGACCTATTTATTGGGCAGAGGCCAGGGTGTCTAACCACTAGATCAACAGGCCCATCAAAGTTTGAAGTTCAGAAGTTTCGTTTCAACGTGTTACTATATGTTATTAATAATTCGTAAACTAATACCTAAACGCGACCGAAACTAATTAAAATTACCAACTATGTTCTACTTCTACTACAATTACGTGTCCCGTATGAAAACGTGACACAACAATGAAAACGTTAACCATAATAAATACGTCGAGAAATCCACCCTATTTGCAATACATTCGAGATTTTAACCGGCTTCAAATAGAAGGGTCTGTATTCGACGTGTATGTATATAATATTAATAAAAATGCGTAATATTCATATAAGTTAGTCTATGTGTGCTTCTAAACAAATTTACCAAATTTTACGAGTGTATGTATGTAGGTTTCTCCACGGATGTCTCGGAAACTACATATCCAATTTCAAAAATTATTTTTGCAATAGTTAGAGTATTTTTTAACTTAGGGAAGAGTACAAGTTTCATCAAAATTGGTCCAGTAGTTTAAGAGATATAGACTTTTTATGTTTTCAGTAAGTTACTGTAACGTAGACGCTCGAGTTGCGTGATAGTGCTATACTTATTTTGGGAAAATAAAAGTCATTATAAACTGTTAAATATACTAGTGTTAGCTAACATAACATTAACATGTGCTAGCACCCACTTCAATATATTTTTGTTATATAATTTTAAATAATTTTCTATGAAGTCGGTTTTTTTAAATACTTTATTTTGTCATGTGGTATACTTTAGCTCTTTTGGATAAAAATAGGTGGGACTGATCCTTTCCGGTAGAATACCTACGTGAGGAAATAGGATAATCCCGGAGGCATTTCAGTGACGTCATTTTCATGTAAGCGAATTTATCAAATACATAGTTTACGTAGCGTATTTGTTTAGGCTTGGGACCACTGTTATGTCTACTCTGGGTTAAGTAAATTAAGGCATGTTTAAATTATTAATGTTACGTTTAACTTAATGGTTTTGGGTCTCCAAATATGTACACTTTCATATATCTAAATGTGATAATATTTATCTAAATATATGTCTAGGGAAATGGACAAAAAGTGTATAGAAACCATTTAGCACGTGCTACGACGCGACGAGAGGGCGAGCGGGCAGAAAAAGTTTTTGAAAATCAAATACGTTAGTGCAGGCCCTACTAATGATAATCAAAGACGAAAAAAGACAGAATAATAATAATGAAGTTCGCAAAATTATACCTACGAGCCACCACTGGTCACTTAAAGTTTCTGTACATTATTTAAAAAAACCATAGAATAAAAGTGGCAAAATGATTTCAGTGTTTGAGTTACCCTGTGAGTGAGTGACTTTTAATATGTGTATAATAATTTTAGTATTAACTTAAACTAAAGATTTTTCTCCATGCAGGTTCTCTATGCACTTAGGAGAAAGTGAGATACCCAACTCGTGTGTATTAAGGCAAACTACACCCTCGTTGGTAATCGGCGACTTTCCTTTTTCGGTGTACAAAATACTTATGCTCGTTTAAATTATATTTTCACCTTTTACAGTACAGGTTATATTAAAAAAACTTTTCAAAGTCGATAAAACGTTAACTACCTGCTTATGTACCTATATAGATAAAAACGCTATAAAAATAACTAGTATATTGTCTTACCTAGTAAATTGAGGCATTAAATATACATCCAGGGATTAAGCCACAACACAATTCGATGAAAAAGATACAGAGCCAATAAATCACGCTAAGTACTGTGATTAAAGTTTCTTATTACATGTCACGTTCACAAATTAACACACGAATTCTAAGAATTAACATTTTAAAAAGTCTATTTTCACACACTGATACGAATAGTGTTCAATAGTGTTTTTAATTTAAATGTATTTCTTTCGCGATCATTCGAGTTTCGAATTTCAAATTGAAAATGGCGCAGCCAGGCCCGTTCGAAAAGAGCACGAGCGACGAGCAGACTGGTAGCCGAGGCCGGCGGCGAGCACCGCGCATGTGCACGCAACCTCTTATAATTTGATATTTCACATCACCGCCCCTGTGACATTCTGTGGTAAAACCTACTCGTAAATTATTCAATTTTATTTACTTATTCGTACGCTTCGGCGGGATATTATGACATGGGTCGTGGGATTTTTTACGGACGATCGAGATGACGATACGGCGCCTTTAGTCCGTGTTCCTGCGAAAAAGTTCAGGTTTTCCGAAAATCACATTAAAAAAATATTTACAGAAATACATTTTAGTATGTAACTTTTTTCTTTTTACTAAGTATAAGCCAGTGCTATACTGCAGTTCCACCTGATGGAAAGCGGCGACGCAATCGGGGATGGAAAAGTACCTACACTAGCTTATTAAAAGCATGTTCACTCTGGCTTTTAATAATGTTAGTCTTCAAGTGAAGACTCACATTATTATCGGGCGACCACTGTATATATTTTTTTTTGTGTATTCATCGATATCTTTAAGAATATTGTAGCTAAAGTTTGAACTTAACTGTTTGTGTAGTATGCCTGCTACGAGATTAAGTATTGTATATGATTATGTTTTAATATACGAGTAGGTATCTCCATTTCATTACTTGTTGTTGTTGTTTATATCAGTAGGTACGATATACATACTATTATAATATTACGAAAAATGACAGCAATATAACTATTGCTATACCTATTATATAATAATATACATATATATAAATATTATATTACAATATTTATTATATTACATACATACATTATGAAACGGTCTTCCTAAAGAAGGTTGGTTCTCTATTCGTCGCATATTATTAGGTATTGTACGTTCATATACCTAATTAGATTAACATATAATAAATAACCACTAAGACAGCCTTCATTGTACGTTCATAGTCATAGTCATTGTTATAGGCATGCAGTTATAATTTTACAATTAACCTGTACCTTACAGGTTTAAAACCGGCTTAACATTCACGTCAATTTGGTTTTAAGAATCAGAGAACATAGTCCCCAAGGTTCCACGGCCCAAACATGGTTTAAGACATTAACAGAAATAGAAATATTCCAAAGCTACACTGATCTAACATTCGAAATCATCTGAATCTTAACTCGTCATTCATATCACCTTCACTATCTCAATCCAATAAGTCCGTGTGACTCTATTTCGATTCAGAACATAGACCACACATTGTCCAACCACTGTCCAATCTTCGCCAACGCACGCCTCATCCACAGAACACACCTCATTCCTTCCTCCAAGATGAAAACACACCATGCAATGACAAACAAAATAGTCAAAAATCCCAAAACGCGCTCATCTCTAATACAATTAATAAACAACATCATACGCAATCTCAAGAGAATCAACAACATTTAGCTCCACTCAACCTACACTACGTGGATGTATACACTATCTTATCCTGTATCCAATTGCAGGATGTAAAACTGAAACATAAGATCAAAAAAAAAAATTTGGGTCAATCCACACACGGGCATCTGATCCCAAACTGTGCAGAGCCTGTACTATGGAAACCAGACATCTAATTACTAATATACTTTTTTTTGGTAAATAAATACGTAAATGTTACTTGGTGGGAATTGAACCTACACCTATCGGGTAGTGTCTCTAACCGGCAACTACAACACAACTAGACCAACAGGTCGGTCACTATTAAGTGTTGGCTATAACACTTTTAAATTGACCTTGTTCGCGAAGTTCGCGGCTCGAAATGTAGAGCATAATATAGGACGCAGCCCTTTCACGAAATATTGCATAAAAGTCATCCACCCTGTTTGTCGCAAACACGCCAAACACACTGCTCCACCACAGCAAGTCACGTCGTAGCTGTAAAATTTTGTCTTGTGTAAATTTCCATAAAAACGGAAAAAGTACTTTTTTTGCCAGTTTTTCAATACTGATTTAAATTTAGGCCGCGTTCATTACTTGGTATGCTTATATCTACACAGGAAACAACACTTACAATAAGCTAGGTATTATTAGGTACTCAGTCATCTCAATTCTTCTTCAATCGTGAAATCAATTCCAAAGCCTAAAATTTGTCACTGGTACCTATCGAAACTACATTATAATCCAACTAAAAATAACAAAAAATTTAAAAAGATCTATATTATAGATATATAGATAGACAATTCTTTATTGCGCACAAACAAACAGATACAAAAAGAATAAGACACAAATTAATAAAAAATGCAACAATGGGCGGCCTTATCGCTAAAAGCGATCTCTTCCATCCAGGCAACCTTTGGATGGAGAGGAAAATAAAGAAGTTACAAAGAGCAGAGGGTGCGCGCACTCGACATGAATAGGTAACATTAACACAAAGACACATAAAAACACATATGTTGTAAACTATAATAATATATATTCATATGCGTATAATATATAAACATACATCAAATAATACTATTATAAACATACATAAATCAGTACGTACTAATATAACAAGAAAATTACACAAATACCGATTAACTTATTCCGCCAAATAAAACTTCTTCACTAGATCTTTGAAAATTGATTATATACATACGTACGGGCGGAAAGAGATTGTCGCTCAGTAAGCTGACTGCAAATAAAGAGGTTGAACGTGGAGATCGGGTTTGGCGGTGTGCCCGCCGCCTAGTTATTCCGATTCCATCTACTGATATGAATTCGTATCGTAAAATAGAAAATCGCACGGCTGTGCTAACGTTGCATTATGTTTGAAAAAATTTAACTGCTTCGGTGGCCTGATAATTTCAAGTGCGAATACTGGTCTGATTCGCACATCGGAACGGGTTGTTGGTTTTTCTAGAAGGAAATTTCTCAATAGCACTGTCCCCCCTCAGTGCCTTATCGTGCTGGAAGGTGCATTATAGCCCCCTTATAGGAACCCATCGCGCGCGATGCTCAGAGGCGGTGGTCGCAACTTGATCGCAATCGGACCTCGGAGTCACCGCCGTACACGAAGGAAGTCTAGAGACCACTTGTCTAACGCCTCAGAAGTGCGTTATGTTTGGATTTTTTTTTTTAAATATTATTATGTCAAAGTGGCTTCCATTTCATAACACAAGCTTTACCAACATCACGGAGGCTTATAAAAAACAATATACAACACAATAATTCAATGTGTTAAGTATCAGGATTTAATCACGGCGTTCTATGATATGCTAATTGGATAATAGCAATGCAATGTGCTACATGCGTTACGTTGTCTACCAATTAGTGGTAGCCGGCAATAAGCATTTAATTAATTAATAATGAGAACAGAACACGAGGTCCTAACAGTAGACGATTAGGTCTATTTTTAACCGACTTCAAAAAAAGGAGGAGGTTCTCAATTCGTCTGTATATATTTTTTTTTTTTCTATGTATGTTCGGGCATAACTCTGGCAATTATGAACCGATTTGCAAAAATCTTTCTTCCATCCATTTTTTAATCCGTTAGTTGGGTCCCATAAAAAAATTATTGCTTCCGAATAAGTAGTTCCTGAAAAAACAATAATGGTGACTGCGCAGGAAACTTGCAGGAAAGCCTATATAGATGACTTTTTGGTCGCTTTAAGGACAAAAATGGTCATAACTCTGGCAAATATTTACCAAATTCAATAATTATTTTTTTATTCGAAAGAAGAAACCACTGTAATGAATCTGTATGAAATTTATCACAACCGGATAAGAACTTCCTGGAAGACCATGAACGATGAGGAGGAATTTATCTGGTAAAAACCATAAAACTGATGTTCGACATTACATTGCTCTGACAATTATGAACCGATTTCGATGATTCTTTTTTTATTCGAGAGAGTAAACTACTATAATGATTCCATGCAAATTTCATTACGACCGAATATTTTTTTCCGAAGAAACATGAATTATGTATAAAACTATGTAGACGATAATGTGATCATAACCTACCTAGATCATTTTACGGTCTTCGATGGTTCAATCTTTATACCTATATGAAAATATCACAAGTACAAATATCACTAAAAAGTTTAAAATAAAATATTTTTAAAAAAAAATTGAACTGACTTCAATATCACTGAAAAGTATAAAATAATTTAAATATTATTGAAGTTGGTGCCAAATATACACAGCCTTATCGGCTGTGTATATTACTAACACCAACTTAAATTTTTACATAATGTTGTCTTTTATTTACGCGAATACTAGACATTGCAATCAATCTATTCTTACGGAATAAAAATAAAAAAAATAAAATAAAAAAAAATTAAATTAAAAATAAAAAAAAAAAATTTAAAAAAAAAAATTATTTTTTTAAATTATTTTATACTTTTCAGTGATATTGAAGTCGGTTCAATTTTTTTTTAAAAGATTTTATTGTTTTCAATTTTGTGTAGAGACGTCCAGGGTGTTTGCCTGATGGAAATTGACTTGCCGGCTCGCGAACACTTATATATTGTACAGCCTAAGCCGATAGCCTAACTATAACGTGAGCGATTTTATGTTAGACAGGCGTTATCAAATAACACTCAAAATTGTATATTCGGGTGTCCGTAAGAGGCGACTAAGGGAAAACAAGAAGACGGGCAGCAGCGTCTTTCTATTGGATTACCTACCACCTATACTGCGATCCCCAAGACGCCTGCCAAGCGTGGGGATTATGGCAACCCCTCCCTTCTAAGGAGAAGGCCTTTGTTCAGCAGTGGACGTCACCTGGTGTAATATTATTTAAAAAGACTCAAATCATGAGGAACTAATAACACTATGCTCTAGCATAGTATCATTAGGTATCATTAGACTATTTAATAAAAAGAAAAACGCTTGTCCGTATTTAATTATTTAATCACCTACGAGTATCTTCTTAATAGATTTAATTAAATCGTTTGACGATTAAAACTTAACGTAAATTGTGCTTAATAGGCAGAATGAATTACTAGACAGTTATTTAGGATTCCTTGAGTGTTATAAAACCCTAGTTGCTTCTCTCTCTATTAAATTTGGGCAGATACTTGTTAAATTTTTCTTCCTTTTGCGTCTACATGAATATTGTAGTGTATATAATGTTGTCTTTTACTTACGCGAATATTACACATTGAAATTAAACTACTTTTACGGATTTTATCGCGGTTTATTTATTGATTTTACTATCCCGACGTTTCGAATGCTTTGCAGCACCCATGGTCACGGGAGGACTGAGATGTTGAACGTCCTTATGTCACAATTATGCCGGTGTACCCTCAGGTCTTCTTAGTTATTATTGTTGGTCCGATCTACACAGTAAGAGCTTAAAAATCCGTAAAAGTAGTTTAATTTCAATTGTAGTGTATACCTTATACCTACCTAAGTAGGTACGTTACCTAAGTATACTTATAATATGTGTAACATAGTATTTAGTATCTAAGGCAATGTAACGTAGCAGATTGGAGGAGCATTAGATATCTCTCACAAGAAACAGTCTTTCTTTAAATCGCCCATTGCATTACGAAAAATCAAGTATTGCATGCATGCATGAAAAAATGTTGTACTAGCCTAGTATTGTACGTATAAGTACCTATTATTTATTTGATCATTATGGTGATTACCTCGAAAGACGTCCGCTGCTGAAAAAAGTCACTCTCTTAGAAGGCCATAATCTCCACGCTTGGAAGGCCTCCTGGATATCGCAGTATAGGTGGTAATCAAATAAAAAGGCGCTGCTGCCTGTTTTCTTGTTTTTCCTTAGTCACCACTTACGAACCCTAACAGGAGGAGATGTGTGAGTGTTGTTCAATCCCGGAAACCCCACGGGCATTGTTTATTCCGTATTTTTATATTATGGATGAATAAAAGATTACATTATAATAGATTACGTAATTCAAGAAGTATTTTTAGAAGTGCGGAATTTCACCACTTACATAAAGTTTCTAACTTGTCAATTAAACCATCAAAAATATGGACAGCTTAATAGGAACGCCATTAAACTTATAATTCCCCAAAAATGAAGTCGATCAACGTCGATCTCTCCCGACACATTTCCCTACAAATTAAATCGTTGAAATTGTTCGGCGTTTGGTTTTATATACCTTATTCGATGAAAACTTTACGATTCTGGATCGGAATATTGAGTAGAGTTATTCTCGGAATTCTGGTGTTCGTAGTCCCTACTGGTGGGCAACTGTTGTATGTGATACGATTGCTAATTTCGGGCAATGCGGAAATTCAAGAGGTGGCCGGAATGTAAGTAAACATCTAACCCTTTACTCGATGTTATTGTGATCACATTGCTTTAGAATACACTTTTAACGAAATACTTTTATTGTAAAGTCGTTTTGGTTGGCTCAATTTAGGCACTAGTTTGAAAGCATGAATGGTTTGATGCGATTATGGACCACCTATGTAGTTATTATTATGGGTGGATAAATGCAGTTATGGTGCACTATATGCGTATCATAATTTGAAAGCTTTAGTAAGCCATTGGAAGAAAATATCATGATGGAACTGTGTAGATATTGTCTTAGAATCTAAAAGCTAACTAGGGTTGTGGATAATAGCGACCAATAGAAGAAAATACTTACCCTTAAATAAGAAACAACAAAATCGCGTCTCACTAATTGATAATTATATAACCTTGTTAGAACCTGTACAATTATTAATAAAGAATCTCGTACCATAAAATTATTGCATAAATAAATATACACAATCAGATTTAACCCATATAAATTTGTTTTAATAATAACTTCTATAGGTAACATATAATAAAAGTTTAATTGATTTCAATTAGCTTCACTTGCTTGGAAATAATAACAAGGGAAATACAATAACAGCAAAATAACCCTTCCGTGCCTATAAATAACGGAATAATGACGCTATAAATTCGCCTCTGTACTAAGGTCGCGTGTAACATAGCTGGGCTACATGACAAATCAGAGCATACCACGATTTTTTTAAACATTCGCTTGCTTTAAGATCGTATCAGTTGTGAACTTGTGACCTATTTTAACGTACGCATATCGATGGCTCCTACGTTAAGTATCGTATGTCTAAAAACATGATTTTCATGTTTTCATTGATTCGTAATTAAGGTGTTATTTACTTTTTAATCCCATTAACAGAATTTTCAAAACGTGAAAAATGAAAAAGTTTTTTCCCGTATAAAGGCGTATGTTATTTTTGTGGGCGCCGTAAATAATTGTATTTACTCTAGCTATATTATACGGGTTAAAGGTGCACGGGAGTACGGATGATCGGCGAATCGTATCTATCACTTACCGGCTTGTACGTGGGAATTACGCTCCGCTCGCACGGCACGAATTCGTTTTACCATTTACTTAATTTAAATCAACTATATAAGATTGATAATGAGTAAAAATAAATCATGTTCGTATTTGAGACATAATTCAAGAACTCAAAGACTCTGTGATGTTCCTTTTGGGGTTGTATTGTATCGTTGTTGTTAAGTGTTTTAAGTTTTTTATGAAGCTATGTCAAAAATATCGTATATAACAAATACAATTTAGTACGTTGCTTTTTGGTCATCAAATTATATCGTATGTAGTACTTACGATTTTGTACGCTGCCAATCGAATCAATTATTTTATCGTATGTACTACGTACGACTATTTACGTGGTATTTTTAAATCTGACTTTTATCGTATGTGTAATTTACGCTGATTTACCATCAGGCGGGCCGTACGCTTGCTTGCCACCTTGGTAGTATAAAAAAAAAAAAAACCCTTATCCAGGCTGTGAATATTAGTCCTTTGGACACAGATTGTGAGAATGTTTTTGTTGGTAATGTAATTTTCTGTATTATATATTATATAATGTAATGTTTCTCAGATGTTATGTCGAAAAGTGAGGGAGTAGTTGCTACAGATGTAGGACGGTTGTGGGACTTATTTTAATTTGGGGTTACTCCCACCACTCATTCCCACCACTGTGAATGTCAGCCAGGATCTACAGTGGTCACCAGTGAAGACGCCGAGGTTTGACCCTCGGCGAGTCCCGGGGAAACGCAAAATTGTCTTGGAAACCGCAACAAATATAATTATAAAAGTATATAGGAGGAGTAAAAGAAATATAAATTCTATTTCCCTCCTTTGCAAAGCGGGAGACAAATAACAATCACACGGATTGATATAACCTCAGAACGAAAGATTCTTACAGGTGCACGAACCCTTGTTAGTCCACCTGTAAGGCACCACGAAAGTTATGAGATTTGAAGAGATCTATATTAAGCTTTCTACTATTAAACTTGTTTCCAATAATAAGTATGGCGGAAAGGCTTCAAAGCACGAAAATGTTCCATATTCGCTACAAGGTCCGAGTATACAACTCCGCATGTTATTTCCAAACTATTCAACACACTCGTAACATGGTGATGGTGTTCACTGTTCAGAGGACAAAAATAAAGAAATTAAACGTACTTTCTGTAGATCCAAATAGACTTCATGTAATATAGTATGATCTAACAGATCTCAGAAAGCTAATACCAGACGAATGACAACGAAATGAAAGCGATGTTGTTGTGGGCCTACTTTACAATAAGCTGCATATATCTAAATTGAAACAAACGCTGAAAAGAACATAATTTTATGTATTTTATCCCAGTATATTTTTTATTTTAATATCCCGACGTTTTTAACACTTTACAGCATTCATGGTCGAGGGTGGACTGAGGTGGTAGTTGCCTATACGTGATAATTGTCTTAGGGTACCCTCAGGTTTTATCATTATTATTCTTAGTCGATCTACACAGAAAGAGCTTACAGTATCTTGAGATTGATATAATCCGTAAAATTAGTTCAACTCATTTCAATAATAAACGATGATTTAATGAGTTACAAGAGGTGTAATTCCAGCTATTCATCACAATTTTTACGCCAACCTCCCAGTGGAGTCAAACTGCACACATTGACTCGGAATGATTCAGATTAAGGATTTTGTTTTAGAATTTATATTATAAGGTTTTAACTTACTTAAAAAGAATTTATATATTATAAAAAGAATTCGTTCCGTTCTGTTGATTTGTTTGTACTAATTCTGTTAATTTTTTATTATTATTTTTTTCGGTACGCATTTTTATTTCTTACTTTTGTTGTCTAACTGTTATTAAAGGTATAATGTCAGTATTATAGGTTGATGTTTCTGTTTTTTTTTTAACTATAAGTAATTATTTTATGATAGTCAAAGCTATTTTAAAAGTTTTTCTATGTCCAATAATAAAGCTTATCATACGCTCTAATAAAGTGTTTGTTTAGGTATTTGTAAGAAATTTTATTTTACCAAAGAAATGTTAAAAGCATTATTATTTTCAGGCAATCGTAATTACGTTTGTAAGTTTTATTATTGTTTTAATTGTGTTGATTTTTCTGCGAGAGTTAGAGCTAGTGAGTTACCTACTTTGTTGTCAGACCTCTAAATAAAATATTTTAAAAAAGTAATTTAGATTCAGTTCAGTTGTTTTATTTATTATTTAAATATTTTGTTGACCTAATCACCTATTTCATTTAATATGGAGAAAGTAAAATATAGTATGTCTCTTAATGCCAAATTAATGTCGATGTAAAACATCGTAAGTGAAATATACGATATTTTCTGCTTACTGAATTGCAGCGTATGTAATCGTAAGTAATACTTACGATATTTGTATACTGCAGATTTCCATCGTATAAAAGCGTAACAACAATACCTCTAAAACGAATAATTATTAAACGTTTGTTTTCATACTATTCGGTAAAATAAGGAATTTTCTATGTTTGGTACAAATTTCAGCCAAATAGCTTCAAATTTAAAGAACAAGCTTAGAAAAATATCTTAAATTCGCTCTCCTGTAAAGTGCGGGTTTTGCACATACGATACTTAACGTAGGAGCCATCGATATAACGTACCACGTTAAAAAATATATAAAACGAGCTTCCTCGAATATTTTGCACAAAAATATTGAGGTATTTCAAGTTATTGCAATATTAGTAGGCAAACTTGCTGCAATAGAAATTGTAGAATAAGGTGAATTTTATTTAAAAAAAGGGGGGAAAGGGAACTCATAACGAGTTTGAGGACTATCTATAAAATTGATGTAATGAGTTTGACGACGCTTATTTCTATCTGTATGTTTATTTGAAGTATCGTTGCTCCCAAAAGATGAACATTTTTGTATGCAGTTTTTTTTTTATTTGTAATCTATTTTTAGTTGATATGGAGCTCAGTTATATAGCATGATGATGAAAATCTGTTTAAGCGTTTATTGTGAATCCATTTTGTGTTTTTAAATTATTATTTAGTATTTTATAAACTATATTTGTAATAACATAGTATCTTTAGTGGTGTAGATAGGAACTATACTCATAATACATACAAACGATGTACTGAAAAATCATAAGAAAACAGTGCAGTCATATGTTTCATTAATAAAAAATACTTATTGTTTCATAGTTATCGTACTGCTCGTTTATTGAATAACTTTCCATTAATTAACTAACATTTTCCAGCATGAACCTAGTTCTGACAGAGCTACTAGCGTCGCTAAGGCTTCTGGATTTGAGCTTACGTCGGGATTTGCTCTCGCAACTGGAGACTCAACTCATTAGCGAAGAGTTTCATTGTCACATGAAGCCCCATAAAATTATATTGGAGAGGGCCGTAAAGCTTTCCAGATGGCTGTTTTGGGGGATGTTATGTAGCTGTATCGCAGATATAACAGGTAAGTTAAAATAATTGTGATCTTTATTTCAAAGAATTTAAGAGAGTTTTTTCCAGCGCAGTGATTGTAATGGCTGATGTGTTTTTTTAGCTAGTGTACTTTACCCGCGTCTGCATCAGTTGGATTTGCAGTTAAGTAAAAATTATACAGAAGGTGGCTACAGAAATCCTATCATATGATTTAAGTATTAACGTTTAACATAAAAAACTTTAAAACGATGCTCAGCCTGCAATAGTCTCTCGCTTAGTTTAGCATTACGCTTAGTTTATTGTTTTATTTTAGTATTAGGTATATTTTAGTTGCTTAGTTTGATTTTTTTTTCTATTACGTCATTATTTATTTCTTTTGGAATTTTGTCCTTATTCCTAAAAAATATCATTCGTATGTCATTTGGAAAAACTATTTATTAATTTAGCTACAAATAACTAAAACGTTTTAGATAAAGGTTTTCCATACAGGTAATTAAGAGGTGGTTCTTAGACTGGTATATATTTAAATTGTGGCTATCAAAATTGTTTAGCATCATACAAAGGGATTTTAAACCATTATCTACTCTGGAAATGGTGTAAATAAATAAACAACGCTTAATTTCAGACCCTAAGACCATAAAAATTGTTAATACAAATAATATTTTATTTATTTTTGTAGGGCACGTAATTGTAGTCCCAGCTTTAAATGGATTTGAAAACTTGCCACTGAAGATGGATCTAATTTGGTTAGATGTGAATGACAGGGCCTACTTTAATTATATTTGCATTTATCAGGTAAGAAATGGTTTCCATTTGCATTTACAAAGCGCAAAGTGCAAAATATAATTATGTAAAAAAAATATTTCAAATTTAGTAAAAAATACGTCTAAATTAAAAAAAAAATTTTTACAGATTTTGTATAAGCCTATGATGCTGACGACTTTCGTTGCTCTTTCAACATTGCCCTGGGCTGCCATGTCCTGTGCAAGTAAGTGTTGGTCCAAAATTCATTCAAGCGAGATGTTTGTCGTATCGTAGCTAACATTGAAGATAACATCTTCAATGTTATAATACATATTATTATATACTTTGTCAATTACTTCATAATTTATCACCAACCACTACAATTGATCTACGCATTACCTTTATATCGTTTAGGAACTAGAAATCAGTTCCTATAATGCCTGGTCTAAGAATAAGAACTCAAAGCTGAAATCACTAATTAAAGACCTTTGATTATATTATATAATCGCTTATATATATCTAGAAGGTATATAGACTATATCTACGTTATTTGTCATAGCTAAAGTTTTTGAAAGGTTTGTCAATCATCTAGTGTAATTTAAACTTACGCTTCTTATTGTACTGATTTGACGGGCCTGTTGGTCTAGTGGTTAGACACCCTGGCCGCTGCCCAATAGGTCGTTTATCGCCGTACTCATAGAGTACCGGGTTAGAATTGCATCCCCCATCTCCTCTCGTTGGGTATCGTAAGTGGTCGGCCACACTACAGGCCTAGCGCGGCGGCGGCGGCGGGCGCGAAATATCAAACATATGAAACCGCCGCTAGCGGCCACACTGAAGTGACTTTGGCGGGAGCCTAGCGCGACCGGCTTTGAGCGAGTTAGCGGGCGTACTTTTCAAACGTTCCTATCCGCTCGTTCTGGCCACACTGCGGGCCTAGTCAACAAGCGACAAATCGCGCGGCTGGCGGGGTATCAAACCATTCCGGTCTTGTCGCTCGTTTTAAGTATTTTTTTATTATTAAATAACTTTAAATACATGTATAAAAAAGGTTTTTTTGGACATTTGAAATTGTACGTGTATAATATGTATATTGTTGATGTTCCTTAATAAATAAAATAAACTTTTTTGACTACAATTTCAATTCTTAATATATTTTTTTTTTAAATCTCCATTCATTTAACTGTTTTTAGTTATTTCGTGCGAACCCAGCACACCATCTCTTATGATCAACGCCTCCCCCATCTCAGGATTGGCCTATCCAGTAAAAAATACAGAATCCTCATAAAAGGTTTGCGACACCTGCAATAAGTGTTATCGCCACAACAGCCCGCGCGTCACTGTGGCCACCCTGCGCGCCCGCCGCCGCGCCCGCGCTAGGCTCAAGTCACCGCGCGTTCACTGTGGCCAACCACTTAGTCGCCTCTTAGCGGCGGGTGCGGTGGGTGGCCACAGTGACGCGCGGGCTGTTGTGGCGCTAAAACTTATTTCAGGTGTCGCAAACCATAGGTCAATCCTGAGATGGGAGGCGTTGAACACAAGAGATGGTGTGCTGGGTGCGCACAAAATAACTAAAAACAGTTAAATAAATAAAAATATTTTTTTATTTATATTAAAAAATTGAAAAAGTAGCCAAAAAAGTTAAATGATTATAAAAAAAATACTTCAGACGCTCGTATGCGGAGCGACAAGTCCGAAAAGGTTTGATACTCCGCCAGCCGCGCGATCGGTCGCTTGTTGGCTAGGCCCGCAGTGTGGCCAGAACGCGCGGATAGGAACGTTTGAAAAGTACGCCCGCTAACTCGCTTAAGCCAGTCACGGTAGGCTCCCGTATGTGGCCACAAACGGCGGTTTCATATGTTTGATATTTCGCGCCCGCCGTCGCCACCGCGCTAGGCCTGCAGTGTGGCCGACCACTAAGCGAGAACAGCAGCGTCTTTCTTTTGGATTTATCTTCCGCCAATACTGCGTTCCCCAAGCCGCCTGCCAAGCTTGGGGCAACTCCTACCTTCTCAGGGGGAGGCCTTTGTTCAGCAGTGGACGTCTATTGGCTGCTAATGATGATAAAATTTCTTTATATTTATCAGCAGACCCATGAAAATCTAAAAATAAAAGACACCTTAAAAACCAATTAATCACTTTAATATAGATGGCTGTAAGTAAACATTTTTTCATTTCAAAGATCCTGCGGAGTATAAAAGAAAGACTTAGGGATAAGTAAGCATTTACTATATTTTTATTAACTATTTTGTAGCATAAAAAGGTGGGGTAGGTACATAAACCTTCCTTATTACGCCTATAAAATCAAAATATTACAGCGGAGGAGAATTTTGGTCAAAAATAACAATAAGGAAAATGTAAGGTTGTATGGGCGGATGATTGAAGATTAGCTCAAAGTCAGTGAATCTCTCTTCGTAGCAAAAGGACAACTAAGTGTAAAAACAACAAAAAAATATTTTCAACATTTAAATTTGGAGCGCTTTAATATGATTTCTAGGTGTATTTCTTATCAGCCGAAATGCTTCCACTACTCAACAAGTCTTTCATTCGAAGGGAGGGGTTGCCATAATTCCCGCGCTTGGCAGGTGGCTTGGGGATCGCAGTATAGGTGGTAGGTAATTAAATAGAAAGACGCTGCTGCCCGTCTTCTTGTTTTCCCTTAGTTGCCTCTTACGGACACCTAACAGGAGGAGACGGGTGAGTGTTATTCTTACCCGGACACTGCATGGGTTATTATAATTACCTACTTCAAATTGATTTCAAGCACGTATGAGAGCGAGAGAGAGAAAGATATTCGGTATATATTGTTAAAGTAAACATTAGATATATACCGTATATCTCTCTCTCTCTCTCTCTCTCTCTCTCTCTCTCTCATTGCGATCAGTGACTATATTGTCTTTATAATGTATTTACCTATATAAATGGCCATCCTAAATTAGGGGTGGGCATTAAACGAACAAACTGTTTTTTTCAACTGTTTTTGCCTTCGACGAGTAAACCAGATTACAGACCACCGATAAACTAGTATAATGATAAACTAGTTTATGGGAGAACTCCATGTAATATGTAAGCAGTCTGGGAACGTCGACTACTAAACTTTTCGTTAACAGTGAAAACTATCCTATGCCCATTGTTGCGTGTTTTATTAATTTGTGTCTTATTCTTTTAGTATCTGTTTGTTTGTGTGCAATAAATAATTGTCTATCTATCTATCTATTCTTAACGTTAGACTGTTTTATAAACGGGTAGGTATATCTTTGACGATAAACTGTATAGTTTCGTCGACGGTAAATGCGTCCGCGACGACCCATCACTATCACAAAATGTTCACTTGATTGTAGACACCCAGTTTCATAAGTACTACCTATGCGTTTCAACTAAGAATGTGGCCACCATCTTGCCATTTCAAATATAAAATTACAAAAAATGATGTTATAGCAAAAATAGATAGCAAAATAAAACATTAGAATAAATAATGAAAACCGGGGCGAATTTTTCATTATGTGTTTACTATGCTCCGGTACAAAAATCGTAAAAAACGAGTGAAGTTCCGCAGTCGCGATCATCATGGCGGCCACATTCTTAGTTGAAACGCATAGTAGTTACTTATAATTAAAGTCTCTGCCGTTAAAAAACAAGTCCCATTTTACTTGTGCTGCCATTTGTATACCTTGCAGTCAGCCAATTGGACGTTTTAATTTATAACTTCGAGAATATGAAAGACCTCGTTAAAACCACCGCAGTGGAAAGGCAGTGTGACGAAAATGAAGCGTTTAAGGAGATTTTCAAAGAGTGTATCCTTCACCACTGCTCCATTATAAGGTGGGTTGCGCAATTAGACTTAATTAATAATAATAATTTTCTTATTTATAATTATTAATTACTGCTAGGTATTATGTCGCCAATTAGCACTGTGTAAACATATGTTTTGGTGTGGTGTAAACTGGTGAAATGAAAATAGGTTCAAAATATTATTTTCATACTCGTTATAAGCCAGTGTTTGACTGTAGTCCCACCTGATGGAAAGCGGCGGCGCAATCTAGGATGTAAAGCACACTAGGGTACTATGCCGCCAATTAGCACTGTGTAAACATATGTTTTGGTGTGGTGTAAACTGGTGAAATGAAAATAGGTTCAAAATATTATTTTCATACTCGTTATAAGCCAGTGTTTGACTGTAGTCCCACCTGATGGAAAGCGGCGGCGCAATCTAGGATGTAAAGCACACTAGGGTACTATGCCGCCAATTAGCACTGTGTAAACATTTGTTTTGGTGTGGTGTAAACTGGTGAAATGAAAATAGATTCAAAAGATTATTTTTATACTCGTTATAAGCCAGTGTTTGACTGTAGTACCACCTGATGGAAAGCGGCGGCGCAATCTAGGATGTAAAGCACACTAGGGTACTATGCCGCCAATTAGCACTGTGTAAACATTTGTTTTGGTGTGGTGTAAACTGGTGAAATGAAAATAGGTTCAAAAGATTATTTTCATACTCGTTATAAGCCAGTGTTTGACTGTAGTCCCACCTGATGGAAAGCGGCGGCGCAATCTAGGATGTAAAGCACACTAGGGTACTATGCCGCCAATTAGCATTGTGTAAACATTTGTTTTGGTGTGGTGTAAACTGGTGAAATGAAAATAGGTTCAAAAGATTATTTTCATACTCGTTATAAGCCAGTGTTTGACTGTAGTCCCACCTGATGAAAAGCGGCGGCGCAATCTAGGATGTAAAGCACACTAGGGTACAATGCCGCCAATTAGCACTGTGTAAACATTTGTTTTGGTGTGGTGTAAACTGGTGAAATGAAAATAGGTTCAAAAGATTATTTTCATACTCGTTATAAGCCAGTGTTTGACTGTAGTACCACCTGATGGAAAGCGGCGGCGCAATCTAGGATATAAAGCACACTAGCTTATTAAAAAAACTAATAATTATTATTATCGGGTGATAAAGTCAAACACGCCTGTCTCGTCTTGCATGTTTCTTCTCTAAATTGTTACGTAGCAACAGTATACATTGTTACATACCTACCTAAATATTATTTTTTGATAATACCTACACTGACCTCTAATATACTAGTGGCTTAACAGGTATTAACAAGGTGTTCTTAGGAATCACTGCACGTTTGGAGTGTGAGCTTTAGACGAACATGGAGTCCTTTGGAGTCGCTGGACGTTCGGGGTGTGGGCCCTATGAACGTCCATTGAGTACGGCGGCGACTCCGAGGAGGACGGCGGCGGGATTGCGACCCCCGTCCCCGTGAGTACCGTGTCAGGTTCCCGGGGGGCTACAATGCGCCCCCCGGCGGCGGGCTCAAAGGCAAGGCACTGAGGGGCCCCTGGTGCAGATCCCACCGGAGAGCTCTGGGGTCCCCCCTCTCATGTGCCGATGCGACAGCCGCGGGGGTTTTAGTGGGTAAGAATCCCACATACCCCGGTCGAGCCCCACAGCTCCCGGGGATCTTTGGAAGATTTCCACCGCGTCAAAAAAAAAATGACGTACGGCAGCCACTCCAAGGACGGCAGCGAAGATGAGACCTCCGTCCCTGAGAGCACCGTGACAGGTTCAAGGAAAGCCGATCAGGGGTACCTGATGCTGATCACATGGGAGAGCCCAGTTCTCCCTTCTCATTTGCCGATGTGACATCCACGGGGTAAGATCCCACATACCCCAGGTTGACCTCTTACAGGGTCCCGGCGACCTATTTCCCCGCAAGGGAAAAAGGCTTTACATGGTAAAATGAAAACTCTAATTTGTTTCGATTTGAAGCACCTGTTCTTTAGATGCACTTATAGAACTAAATTCTCATTAAATATCATTAGTTCCATGGACACTTATTTCTGCATAAGTTCTGCCATCAGAATCTGCACCATGGATACAGTCAAAGAGAGGTCAGGGAGATTATAATCTATTAGATATTTGATTGTGTTTTGTTCACAGATTTTTTCCATTTACTAGTTAGTATTGGAGGTCAGAGAGGAGAGTGAATCTTTTAGGGTCGCCGCACATGGACCACCAGCCACAACCACAAAACGCAGCCATCGGCTTATTTCCTGTTGTTTTCATACATTTTGCATGGACTCGCCGCACACTGTGGACACCGGTGGTCGCCACACGCCACAAATCGCCACTGCTCGCCTCTCAGCTCGGCCACAAAACGCCGACACAACCCACTCGCGCGACTCCCCACCCCTCTCTCCCTTCATTTTACTGTGAGCACGCGTTAAAAAAAGTAGCGGCCACCGACTGCAAGTGTCCAACATGGGCCACAAGTGGCTGTCACGCGCATCAGCTTCTTTTGTAGCCGCTTCTAGCTTCAAGTGGCGGCAATTGTGGATGTGGCTAGTGGCCCGTGTGCGGCGACACTTAAATTTTTTGATACTGTTTTGTTCACAGATTTGTCAATACGATCCAAGCAGCATTCACGGGCCAACTGTCGTCAACCTTGTTACTAAATGCCTGTATTATTTGTACGACGGCTGTACAGATATTTTCTGTAAGTTGTTCATGAAATATGTTTTCAGATATATGGTAAAAAGTTTTGTTTATGAAAATATCTATCTTCGACCGATTTAAGGACTGATACACTCCATAAAATAATTGTATCTCAATGTTTGTTACGCATGTGCATAGCACCACATCGCTCGCCCAAGAACCTATAAAAAAAGGAAAAAGAAGGTTCTCGAGTGGCGACGACGAACCGGAAGACGGAGGGCCTCCTATTAGTTGGACCGACGACATTGTAAAAGTCGCAGGCAGCTATTGTCGTTTATTGTCGCATTATGAGGAGGGGGAGGCCTTTGTTTAGCAGTGAACGTCTTCCAACATTAATCAACATTTAATATTCTTTATTTTTAGATCGAATCACCACACCAAAATATATCAGAAGTTTTGTGGATTTTTGCGTATTTAATCATTATATTATTTAATCTTTTCATTGATTGTTATTTTGGAAATACAGTCACTATTAAGGTAACAATATTTTATGCTTTATAAATATTAGAAAGCTTTATTTTTATTACTAACTTTTATCTATTTTGCATCATTAATTTGAATAAAGCAATAACGAATCTTGTTTGATCAAATATATTAAGTTTAGTAATAAACCCTCTTGAAATAAATATTTTACGCAGTACTCACCCTCGTTTGTAAGACGAAGTAATTCGTGGCACTTTAAATGCTTCAAGTAAATTAAAGGTAAATTTTAGACTACATTGAAACTAGTCGCATTAGAATATATGAACAATGATTTCTTTTTACTGGACATAAGAAGAGTTATAGATAGAGGATGAAAAGCAAGAGGCCAATTCCAAATCGATTGGCGGATCATATGTTCATTCGCTTTTTAACTGCCAATGACTACTAGGTGTGTCTATAGCAGTAACAGCTCAGTAGCGAGCGCTTGCCTTGGAAATAAGGTGCGCAAGTTCAAACCCTGGCTCGCAACTCTGATTTCTTTAATTAATCATGTGCGAATAGTCTTTGTGCGTTTGTTACTAGCTTTCGGTGAAGAAAAACATCGTGAGGAAACCTGCATGTCTGAGAAAGCCTAACTAGCTTTCGAACGACGTGTGAAGTCCGCTAACCCGCTCTTGGCCAGCGTGGTAAATGATCTTATGGCCCCCTCACAATGAGGGGATGCCCGTGCCCAACAGGGCTGGTAGATATTATTTTAATAGGTGTAAGGCAATTGGGGCTATTAAAGTTAGCCGTACATGAATTATTGGAACCTTTAATCATATTCGTATTTCTAATCGATTTATAAGTTTTTTATAAGTTGTACGTTGTAAGGTGTAAAACTAATCACAATTTTCAGGGTATGCAAGTAGCAGAAGTGGCATTTTCTTGTCCATGGTTAAACGTACCAATTAATTTAAAGAAGAATCTGGTCTTGTTTATAGCAAAAACCCAACAGCCTATCGTTATAAAGGCTTTGAAACTTGTTCCTGTCTCTTTTGAAACCTTCACCAAGGTAACTATATTAATTCCTTGGATAAATAGGTATGTTGATTAGAATTAATGATATATAGTAATAATATACGTATGTATATTATATTCTTTTCTGTTGCAGGTACGAATATTTTTTTTATTAGTCCGTATAAATAAAACAAAAAAATCCTTATTAATCATACGTTTTACACACATACTTAATAACCCTCCCTCCGTTCCGTAGTCGGGTAAAAACAAGGTGGTTAATATGATGAATGACCCGTCTGTTGGATTATAAATCAGGCACTGGCTACCTAAGAGTCGTGGGTTTGATTCCCACCCAGAACAAATATTTATGTGTGTATTTAACATGTCTGTTGCAGTTAGCGAATCTTATTTATGACTACCTAGAGACATACCTACCTGTTTAGTATAGACTAATTTATTTACAATCCGTCGAGTGCAAAATTCTTGGACTGGAATTTATTAATCATAAATCAACATTAATCATCGGTTAAAAGCTGACGAGGTCACTGGCAGAGTAAAATATTCATTAAAATCCTGCGGTACCCTGAACCTAACCTAACCTAACCTTCAATATGCTTAAGATTATTTTTGATATAGGTATAATTAATCAAATGAAAGTGCAAGAGAGTTAAAATAAGTGTTGATATTACTTCATCTCAAAAAGAGCAGACTTTACTGCCTTCTTATGTATGTATATTATATTTTTGTAATAAGCGATATGAACAATAAACAAAACCTGTAACTCATACTCGTTTATTATACGTTTTGTCCCTAAACTCCGAAATAAATTTCAAGCAATATCTATATTGTTGTGACGTGTACAATCGATGGGAAACCTACAAAGGGCAACAATCAGAAATCTTTTCCTTCTAAATGTAAGGTTTCGGCTCGTTAGAATCTTTTTTGATATATTTTTAAAATCCTACACCGATGTTCTTTAATTTTCTATATGTTTATCTGATGATAACACACGCTCTTAGATTAAATATCATTGAAAAAACTGATTTATAATTGGTCTATCAATACATCAAGTAAATTTATATTATGGAATATTTTTTAATAATCAGTTGAAGACTACGATGAATCCCTTTCGGCCGCCATCGTAACTATGTTTCGCAACTAGTCAGAGCTACGAGGTTTTAAGTAAATTTTACTTACATAATAATTATACAAAATAAATAACGATAAATGTTGACCACTATGTTTATAAATGAATTTGACTAAAAAATAATATTAAAGATAAATAAGATAACTATAGATTTAGAATTTTCCATGTCCTAACAAAGGAAAACGGTGTTCGGTATAAAGGACTATGTAGTTTATTGTTGCTTTTATATTAAGCCCTTATAGTTTGTGAGGGTATTTTTTAAGATGTCTACAACATAAAATTGTTGGTTCGGAAATAGTTTGCAAGTTTTATTGGGTCGTTATTTGGGTCGTAAAAATTACATTCTGGAGACTATCTTTAGTAGAATGCGGTCCCTGCTATTTCTTATATTTAATGCATCCTTTGCTTCATAGTTTACTTGAAGATTTACACAGAAATTACAGTTAGACAATTTGACAATAGGCTAGACGACAAAAAATTTTTTTTTACTCCGTCATTAAGATTATCAAAAAATATTGGACACGTATTTTTTCTTTTGTCGATTAAACGAAAAATTACGAAGATATAATGCTTTGAAATGTTGCGTTACGTCACTCAGACCAGTATACAATTTTTACTGAGGTGTGACGTAAAAAGCCCCCACTCCCGAACTTAGACGCTCTATATCTTTGGCATTTTTTATAGAGTTTAGAAATAAAAAAATACGTGTACAATATTTTTTGATGATCTAATTTTTTTTTGTAGTGAAACTTCTTATGCGACTTCCAAAAATGTTATCACATAACGCGTTAAGCGTTAAATGAAGGTGATAGGCGTTAACTGATAGGTGCTAAACGTTAAGTGATAGACGTTAAGCGTTAAATTTGTTAAGGTTATGAAAGCGCTCATGTGACGCCGTCACTGAGTGAGTGGGTGAGTGGGTTTCAGTGGGTTTCAGTGGGTTTCAGTGAGTTTCAGTGGGTTTCAGTGGGTTTCTGTGGGTTTCAGTGGGTTTCAGTGGGTTTCAGTGGGTTTCAGTGGGTTTCAGTGAGTTGAGTTGAGTTGAGTTGAGTTGAGTTGAGTTGAGTTAGTGTGTGGGTGTTTGTGTGTGCGTGTGTGTGTGTGAGTGTGTGAGTGTGTGAGTGTGAGTGTGTGTGTGTGTGTGTGTGTGTGTTTGTGAGTGAGTGAGTGAGTGAGGGACCGACCGACCGACCGACCGATCGACAGAGCGAGAATGAAGTTTCACTTCTTCCGCGCGGAGGGACTCCACGCACGCACATTTTTTTTTTATCCAATCATCATCACTATTGTCTAAATAGGCATATTGTTTGCAGGTTAAACCTGATTTCAATATGTTCACGTGACAATTTATTATTCGCTTAATCGTTGTTCGCACTTCGTCAAACACTTTTCTCACTTTATACCTATATCTCGCCCAACCTAAGGGTCCGTTTCCATTAAAGCGGAGCTGGGCGGAGCGGAGTTGAGCGGACCGTGATTTAGCCAATCAAAATGCTCGAAGTCTCCGCTCCAGTACTTCAGTAAAAAAGTGTTAGCGGAGCTGATCGGAGCAGAGCGGGGCGGAGCGGACTTTCAAATAAAATATATGAACACACAGCCCCGAGCTGAACATAGCAGAGCTGAGCGGAGCGGGGCGGAGCATACTTTCTAATAAAATAATTAGGCATACTAATACCACGGAAGCTACTTTTAAAAACAAGTGATATCCTATCCGTAGTGCTTCTTAACATTGCAACAAATGCATTCGGCATTCAAAGGTAATAATAGGTATTTAGCAACCATTTCTACAATTTTTAAAACAATCCTAGTGCTTTGCGCTAACTTACAGTCTTAATAAATATTAAATCAAAACCAATTTGATGAGAATTTATAATTAAAATCCATTACCATATTTTAGTGACTTCCATAATAAAGATTTTAGTTAGTTAAGTATACTTCAAGTTTACCGTCGATTGCAATCATAATATACTGTGAAAGTTTTAGAAATTGTTATCATGTAAATCTTGTGAAAGGGCTTTCTATATTATCTACAATTAAATTTAATCTACATTGTTATTTGATATATATATTTTTCCATAAGTTACAACGTATTAGATTAATTTGCAGTTTGATTTGAAACTACATAATGTATGTACAACTGATTCTAAATAACCAAGCGAGACAAGGGCGAGTCGGACTCGCCGACCGAAGTTCCGTACAAATTAGCAGAAACTTTCAATTAAGACTATTAATTTTTATGATTTAATTACAAATGTATAGTTTTCAAATCTATACTTATAATAAAACTGTAACAGGTCCAATTCTGTACATTGAAGATATTTGAAAATTATATTTGAAGGGCATTCTATAACCGATACTGAGGCCGAAAATATATATTTTTTAATTTTTGTCTGTCTGTCTGTATCACGGCTGCGCATCACGCCGAAACTACTGAATGGATTAGAATGAAACTTGGCACGATTTGAGATCTTACTACGAGGTAGGACATAGGCTACTTTTTATCCCGTAATCTAGCACGGTTTTTTTGGGAGAGGGGATTAAAGTCAAAATGGGTACTTGGTTATACGCTTTTTCCGATTTTATCAATTTTTCTTTATAATATAATAAATATTAGTAAGGGAATGCTCATAAAGAGTTGTTATCAAGGTTTTGTAATCGATCGGGTTAAGCAACGTTAGGTAAGGTCATTAAATAGATGGGTGACCATTTAACGCCATTTGAACTAAACGGGTCCGTGCTTCGGAGAGCAAGTAAAAAGTGGGTCCCAGTTTTTAACCGACTATAAAAAAGGAGGTTATGTGTTCGATGCGAATGTCTGTTATTAAAAGTTTAGTTAACGCAAAAATAGCGCAGGCGGAGCTGCGTGGGTCAGCTAGTGTTTCCCTATACTTGTAGTATAAGACGGTATTACTTGCCAAATTTCATAATTCTCCGTCAACGGAAAATACCCTATAAATTCTGATTCCCTTGAGGGTGTCGAAATATTTATTTTTTTGGCATAAACGGCCGACTCTTTTTTCACGTTAACTTAGAAGTTAGATTTTTTCACAGCTTCAAGAGACTATAGACCGGAATATATGGTTTTAATTTTAACTTGATTCCCGAGATAAAGGGTCTTATAGACGAACAGACGGACAGGCAGACGGACAACAAAGCAATGCTATAAGAGTTCCGTATTTTCCTTTTGAGGTACGCGACCCTAAAAAATTATTGCATTATCTATCTTCTTCTATCTATACTTATAATAAAACTGTAACAGGTCCAATTCTGTACATTGAAGATATTTTGAAAATTATATTTGGAGGGCATTCTATAACCGATACTGAGGCCGAAAATGTAATTTTTTTAATTTTTGTCTGTCTGTCTGTCTGTCTGTCTGTCTGTCTGTCTGTATCACGGCTGAGCATCACGCCGAAACTACTGAATGGATTCAAATGAAACTTGGCATGATTTGAGATCTTACTACGAGGTAGGACATAGGATACTTTTTATCCCGTAATCTACCACGGTTCTTTTGGGAGAGGGGATTAAAGTCAAAACGGGTACTTGATTATACGCTTGGTCCGATTTTATCAATTTTTCTTTATAATATAATAAATATTAGTAAGGGAACACTCATAGAGAGTTGTTATCAAGGTTTTGTAATCGATCTGGTTAAGCAACGTTAGGTAAGGTCATTAAATAGATGGGTGACCGCTTAACGCCATTTGAACTAAACGGTTCCGTGCGTCGGAGAGCAAGTAAAAAGTGGGTCCCAGTTTTTAACCGACTATAAAAAATGAGGTTATGTATTCGATGCGAATGTCTGTTATTCAAAGTTTAGTTAACGTAAAAAAAATAGCGCAGGCGGAGCTGCGTGGGTCAGCTAGTACTATAATAAAACTCAAAGAGCACTTTTTCTGTACATTGAATATTTTTCCAAAATTTCTATGTGAGGATACTATACTATCGACATAGAGGCCAAAACAATTTTTTTTGGAATTATTGTCTGTCTGTCTGTCTGTCTGTCTGTCTGTCTGTCTATCGTTCTGTTTGTCCAGGTATCATTTGAAAACCCGTGGATGGATTTTGATAGGACTTTCACTGATGTGTTGTGTAGAAGTCAAGGTATAAATTGGTATATAAAACATCACGCTATGTTTCATAGGGGCTAAGCAGTGAAACATTACATGCACATATTACCACGTAATTTCCTTTGTATGTGAATAGGGTAATTATAGACTGATCAGTTAATCATTAAGATATGTATTATTGCGCTATATACAATAGGGACTGAGCAGACATTTAGTTTGAATAAGATATGGCAGTGGCGAAGAGTCAATTTTTGTAAGGGGTAAGCCGGTCCGGTGCACCCAGGATATTTTCATTAGATTTCTGTATTGTTCTAAGTACGTTGCTGATAGCAATATGACATTATATCTCTGAAAAGTTAAAATCTGTTAAACCCGAGCGAGTCCAAACTAGATCATGAAATGATTCATGAAATTTTAATGAAACTGCCCAAGTCCAGGTAGTGTATAGGTATTGTATTACAGTCGCAACAATAAAAGATGCGAAAAACTTATAACTTTCATTATCGAATATCATTAGACAGTAATTTACGATGTTAGCGTGATTTACATTATGAACAGCGCCATCTATCGGTGAAATTGAACATACAATCACCATAGAACTTTAATCTATATATATAGAAGAAAGTCGTGTTAATTACACTATTTATAACTCAAGAACGGCTCAACCGATTTGGCTGAAAATTGGTAGGGAAGTAGCCTAGGAGCAGGAGACGGACTTTTTATACCTATAGGTTAAGGTTAAGCAACTTTAGGTAAGGTCATTAAATAGATGGGTGAACCGATTTGTATGAAATTTTATGTGCATATCGGGTAGGTCTGATAATAGGCCATTAATTATGTTTCATGCCGCTAGGTAAAGGTTAAGCAACATAAGACAAGGTAATTAAATAGATGGGTGAACGGATATGTATGAAATTTTGTGTGCATATCGGGTAGGCCTGAGAATAAGTCGTAAAGTATATTTCATGCCGCTGATACCATGATTGACGGATATATAGAATGAAAGGAGGGTGCAAGAGAGGACAGAGAGGGAGAAGGGATTCGAGGAGGGGGTGAGGGATCGGAGGAGTTAGGTGGAGCAAGGGGGGGGGGGGTGAGATGGAGCAAGTTGGGAGAGAGAGATGGGGGGGATAGGGTTCAGAGAGGGGACAACGGGGAGAGGAAGAGGGGGAATGTGACGGGGACCTATGCGGGTGGGAGAAAGAGAGAGGAGAGAAAGAGCATAGAATTACATTTTTATTATAATAGAGAGAGAGAGAGAGATGGAGAGAAATAAATCAAAGGAGGAGGGTGAAAAGGGGAGCAAAATGTAATAAAAGCGCGGGTGGAGCTGCGCGGGTCAGCTAGTACTTAATAAAACTGTAACTGGTCCGAGAGGGGATTAAAGTCAAAATGGGTACTTGGTTATACGCTTGGTCCGATTTTATCAATTTTTCTTTATAATATAATTTGGAGGGCATTCTATAACCGATACTGAGGCCGAAAATGTATTTTATTTAATTTTTGTCTGTCTGTCTGTCTGTCTGTCTGTATCACGGCTGAGCATCACGCCGAAACTACTGAATGGATTCAAATGAAACTTGGCATGATTTGAGATCTTACTACGAGGTAGGACATAGGATACTTTTTATTCCGTAATCTAGCACGGTTCATTTGGGAGAGGGGATTAAAGTCAAAATGGGTACTTGGTTATACGCTTGGTCCGATTTTATCAATTTTTCTTTATAATATAATAAATATTAGAAAGGGAACACTCATAGAGAGTTGTTATCAAGGTTTTGTAATCGATCGGGTTAAGCAACGTTAGGTATGGTCAATAAATAGATGGGTGACAGTTTAACGCCATTTGAACTAAACGGGTCCGTGCTTCGGAGAGCAAGTAAAAAGTGGGTCCCAGTTATTAACCGACTATAAAAAAGGAGGTTATGTATTCAATGCGAATATCTGTTATTAAAAGTTTAGTTAACGTAAAAATAGCGCAGGTGGAGCTGCCTGGGTCAGCTAGTAATATAATAAATGCAATTACAACTGCAATTCAAAGTTGTTGTTAAGTAGGTACATGATATTTCCGAGGTCAAGGTTTTTAGACTATTATAAGTATTTAACAACAAGGTCACACAAGGTCTCTTGTGGAAGGAAACGTCCAGATAGGTACCACAACGTTTTGTCGGATATTCTGCCGCCAAGCGGCAGTGTGTAAACATTAGTGTGTACCGTTCTTAAGGTCTCCGTAACTGGTGAAATTACCGGCCTCAAGAAACTTATTAACTAATGTCTTGGGTCACGAGCTGCATTGCAACTGTCTTTAGGCAGGCGTGGCGCTTGCCTTCAGGTGAAAGTCTTGACACTAGGTGAAAAATCAGTTTCAGGTGTATATCCAATAGGCGGATGTATTTAAAAAGGTCTACAATACTTCCTTAGATGCCGTTCATCATTTTCATTTCGGAAACACATCACGTGCGAATATCCTGCCACATTACTATACACCAACTGGTAAATTATTCATCAGAGGTCGGCCGCGCAAAGAAACCTTGGGTCCGGGTGTCCCCGTTGGGAGATGACCGCTGGCTTCTATAGTTTAATCTTTACCAATTAAGCTTGGACATCGGCAGTATCCATATATAACGTTGTCAAATAAAAAAAAATACTATGTGTGCTATGTGTCCGTTCACATTGGCTCCTACTTTCCAGAATGTATCCTTAGAATACACCGACCGCCTTCAGTTGGTGGGAGTTGATATTTCCTCAGACCTAAACTTTGGGCGGTTCATTGAGTCCAAAGCCAAAGTAGCCGCAAGGAAGCTTGGTGTCCTTGCAAAGGTCCAGCGGTACTTCACACCGGGACAGATTCTGATGTTATATAAAGCGCAAGTCAGGTCGTGTGTGGAGTACTGTAGTCATATATGGGCTGGTGCTGCAAAATGCCATCTAGCAGCTTTAGACTCGGTGGAGAAGCGTGCTAAAAGGCTAATTGGCGACACTAGGTTAGTGGAGGCCAATCTACAAAGCCTAGACGCAGAGTAGCCAGCCTCTCGGTATTCTACAGGCTGCATTTTGGAGAGTGTGCGCAGGAATTACATGAATTGATCCCACCATCACCCTTCTATCATCGGACGACGAGACGCACAGCGCATACGCACCCATATGTAGTAAACGTGCCTTCAGTCCGGACTAAGCGATTTGCTTCTTCGTTTATAATAAGGACAGCTAAGGACTGGAATAGTTTGCCTGCGTCGGTTTTCCAGGTTATAATATAGATGTCTTCAAGAATAGAGTGAATAGGCTATTAATAAGCTAGTGTGCTTTACCATCCTCGACTGCGTCACCGCTTTCCATCAGGTGGGACTGTGGTCAAGCACTGGCTTATATTGGATAAAAAAAAACACACGTGGTAGAAGTGAAACCTGCAAAAAATAAAAAAAGACTGTCGCTTTTTCGTTTCATCGACTTTCAAATCACAACGATGATAAAGAAGTTTTCACCTCAAAAACATAATATATTGGTCCGAAAAGTGGCACACAGAAATAGCGCTCTTGGGTCGCTATTTTTTTTTCAAGCCACAGGCTGACAAAATTATTTTTGCCGATAGGAGTGTCGCTACTGTCTATACGAAACTGTCCACACTGTACTGTCTATATGGAACTGTGAACCACATTTTAGATTTTATTTTGTTAGTGAATGTTTATCTAGTTGATATATTATACCGATGACATAAATAAATAGGGCGGTCTTATCGCTATTCGCGATTTCTTTCAGGCCACCTTGGGATGGAAAAGGATAGAATGGGACATAAAGAGAAAACACATATGGGACTAATCCCACCACTAATTCCCACCATTGTGACTCCTGTCAGCCAGGATCCACCTAGGTGTTTTATCTTTGTAGAGAAAACACATGTCTAGAAAAATAATAGTTAATACTATCGATATATTGTTGTACAAATTAAATTGATGGTTTAATGTAGAACAAGGAATTATATTTACCAAAACCATCAAAAATACTTAGGTTAAAAACTAAAAGCACAATCCCGACTGCGAACTAAATGGACACTCATGTCTTAAAAACTTTTAAACAAAGAAGAAAACAAGGTGTAGAGGAGTAAAGTTTTTGGGTTGAGTATGTAGATAAATCGTGGAACTATTAGTTTAGTTATTTTTTGTATTTAATTTATTTCAGTAAGTATTTTAATGTTAAAGAAATCAAACGTACAAAACGACTTAAGTACTAAAACTGCGATGTAAGTAGTTATATAGTACGAGCTTTTTGATGAAATTCGTTCTGTAACAAGCAAAGTTACGCAGAATCTTAAAGCAGTGTAAGAAACACATCTCTACATTTATGACAATCATAAAAATATACGTAGACATGAGCACCCATCAAAAAATATTGTTTAATCTGTAACAACCAAAAAGAAGCAAAATATTAAGTGGCACCTTTAAATTTGAAGCAAAGTAGCCGTAAACCGTACCCTACAAGTGATATCGTTGTTTATGGATAATCCCTTATATCTCCGCCTTACATCTGTATTACCCGGGGCAACGCGTTCATTTCCTCGTTAACGATCTTGATGAATTCCAAGATTTCTTAAACAAACCTTTTTCTTTCTTTTCAGGTAATGAATTGGACTTACAAAGGATTCGCAATTATGAATCAGATGAAAAATTAGGACATTTTTATTTTGTGTCTATTGTGTAAAATTGAAACACTTCACAAAACAAAATAAATATGAACATCATAAAATAAATGTCTAAAAAAATATGTACAAAAAATATGCAATAATATGTAGTTACACAGTGTAGCTACTTTATTAAGACTTTTTTGTGAGGCCAATAGTCAGTGGTCAAGTGTCTGAACTATAGAATTAAGTCACAAATACAATAAGCCTACACGTGCTATTTAAAGTGCTATACTAGTGTCGGGGTATCACTACAAGGCAAAAATATCATAGAAGTCCTTAGAAGAACTAAGAAAATCTAGTCGTTATTAAGTTGAGGTGGCAATGGACAAGTCATATAGTCCAGAAAATTGGTAACCAGTAGAGTGAGGTTCCCGACTGGCGATCAAGGACCGGAAAACACAGCCCTCACTAGATGGACAGACGACCTCGTCAGGGTTGCGGGAACCCGTTGGATGTAGGCCGCAGAGAATTGGTCGTAGTAGAATTCTTTAAATCAGCAGTGGAAATCTTATGTCTTAGATAAAAATTACGCTGGTCACGATTTACCAGAGACCGTTCGTATTTCATTTTAAGTCGAAACATTGTACAATTTTAATGGAAATAATTAACATTTCTCCTTAATGTCCAAGTATGTGCTTACGATACCGTTGGAATAATAAGGGCTGTCTCACAATACACTGACAGCAGCTTCTCTCATCCTTCAGCCGTCAGCCCCATCTCTGTAGTCGTTATTAAGAAATACATACGTATTATTATCTTCTATCTATATCTATCTATACTTATAATAAAACTGTAACAGGTCCAATTCTGTACATTGAAGATATTTTGAAAATTATATTTGGAGGCCATTCTATAACCGATACTAAATCCAAAAAAGTATTTTTTTTTATTTTTGTCTGTCTGTCTGTCTGTCTGTCTGTCTGTCTGTCTGTCTGTATCTCGGCTGAGCATCACGCCGACACTACTGGATGGATTGAAACGAAACTTGGCATGATGTGAGTTAATACTCCGAGGTAGGACATAGGTTACTTTTTATCCCGACATTCGGCACGGTTCCCTTGGGAGAGGGGACTAAAGTCAAAATGTGTACTTGGTTATACGCTTGCTCCGATTTTAACAATTTTTCAAATTATAATAAATATTTGTAAGGGAACACTCATAGCCAGTTGTTAACAATGTTTGGAAATCGATCAGGTTAAGCAACGTTAGGTAAGGTCATTAAATAGATGGGTGACCGTTTAACGCCAATTGAACTAAACGTCTCCGTGCTTTGGAGGGCAAGTACAAAGTGGGTCCAAGTTTTTAACCAACTTTAAAAAAGGAGGTTTTGTATTCTATCCGAATGTATATTATTGAAAGTTTTGTTAACGTAAACATAGCGCGGGTGGAGCTGCGTGGGTCAGCTAGTGTGCTATAAAGATATAGTGGAGTAATAATTAAACCAGAGGCTTGATTAATACCTAAGATGTGTCACGTTTTAGATATTAAGATTGTGTGAACCATTGTGTTATATTTTCTAGTTTGGTAAAAATTAAAATGGCACAGAAAAAAAAGGGTATTCATTATCTAAAATGTTGTTATGTAGGTACTTTTATTACTTTTTTATTGATTACGGTATCTGTCTCGTGTGATAATACATTCATTTTCGGTTCTTTTTCTTTTACAAAAACATGGGTTCCATCAATTATTGATGATTTCGTCAGTGGCAAGTATTTAAATGTCAATTGCAAAATAAATTATACTGTCGAGTAATCATAAGAAAACGAAGCAAGGAAAATTTGTATTCGCGGTCACTACAACCAAGATGGCGGCCACGAACCAAATCCCATTTTCTGTTAAAAAACGAGAAAAATTTGAAGCAACTGCACTAAGACAACATTTTTAATAATTTTTTTTACAAATTAACTGCTTGTGGATTAGACAATGCGTCATTACCAGCTTTGTGCCCCATTTATGGAACAGCCTATATATTAGAGTACCTAGCGCAAAAGTTAATAACCTTCGTAAATCGAAATAAAGTATAATTACTCTACCATTATATTACTAACGCACAATTCTCATTAAAATCTGCAAAACTCTAATTCAACGAAATTACACAATTGAGAATGTACAGCGGAGCTTTTAACTTCATAACGGGAAGTAATATCGAAATGAAAGAGCTCGACTGTCGAAAGCACATGAGCTAAATAGGTCCAGCCATTTTCTCCCGTTGACAATCCAATTTGTACAATACTCTCCGTTGGAAATATGCTACCACGAAGTGTACGCAAAGATATCATTTAATTACAATTATTATAATCTAGGTACTAAACAAAGATACTTTTTTTTACGTATTATTTTTCCTTGTTTTTATTTGACAGAAAATCTAAGATCGATTGAACGACCTCCATGTAGGCCATTTTTTGGTCTCGCGGGTACCTTTACAAGGTCTCTGAGATCTTATGCAGTCAACCGGGGTATGTGGGAGTACACTAACCCTCCTGTGTTCTCCGGCTGGATCCGCACCAGGTATTCCTCAGTCAGTGCCTTTCTTTTGAGCCCGCCATCGGGGGCGGCATTCACAGTAGTGAGTACTGTACGAGGTACGGGTACGAGGATCCAAAAATGTCCAGTCCCCAAACGTCCAGAGACTCCAAAAGAAACCTTGTACCAACAAGGTAAATTTTATACTGTGCGCTCTACAATAAGACATTTAAATCTAATTTTAGTTTGGCAGTAATATTCGGTTGCATATCTGAAGTTGAAAAGCTTCGCTTTTGGGTGAAATTCGCTTGGGTGAAATTCGCTTGGGTGAAATTCGCTTGGGTGAAATTCGCTTGGGTGAAATTCGCTTAGCAGTAAAATGTAACGAACGTGACGCGAGCCTTTGAAAATCAAGTAAATTGACATCATGCGTATTTAGAAAATGTACAAACTATTGCCTGCACAAAATTAAATAATAAGGAAGGGATACCTTAAATTCACCATGAAAACATATTTTAATTACATCCGTCACAATTTTGGGCGCGCATTAGTAGGGATTTAACATACCTATCTATGGTTTATAATATCATTGGAAGCAGAGTAAAATGAATGTTCAGAGTTTTATGTTGTTTAGTTTATTTAGTCCTCGAAATCCCAACAATTTATATTATGTACAGTGAACTCGATATTGGGTCCCGAACTTGTGCACATGAAAGTTCGATGCGGGATGTTTGTTTAGATCCCTTTTTCCATTGAACTGGCTTGGATCACGTTGAGGTAACACTGGAATATTTAAAGGTATACGAGCCCGTTGGTTGAGTGGTTAGATAACAGGCTATCTAGCCAGCCAGGGTTAGGGCTCCCACACATAGTTATGTGTGCGATGCGATGCGATGCGGCGCCGCATCGCAGGAATTTGTATCGAAAATTCATTTGTTTCTCGCAGATATTTGCGATGTGATGCGAATTCGCAGTTATGTGTGTGAGCCCTTAGCCAGGGCTTCTGAATAATAGGCAGTGGGTTCAATTCCAACCCAAGATATTTGTGTACATGAACTTTCCTATTTGTCTTGTGTCTGGGTGCAATTAACCTAGTTTATAAAAAAATGCCTCTACCCAGTTTGAGATCAGTTGACCGTCTGTGGATCGTCCCTGGACTTATTATTATTATACAGTGTTAAAAATCCATTAGTAAGTTGATACTTACTAATGGATATCATGATGATATAATAATAAGTATATTATATTTTTTTTTACTTATAAATATTTTTCCTGAAATATACTAACAATGTGAATATTTCTATTAAATTTACTAACTTTTGGACAAGGGCTTTGTAACACATTGTATATGTATACATAAACGGATTAATTTCATTTCTTCATTTTCATATGTATTTGAAACCTAGCAATGATAAGTGAAGTGAATTCTACCACAACTTGTGTTAATGGTTTAGCACCACTGGCTGCTGTAGCTGGAAAACTTGAAGGGATCAAGTGGATTCTTAAGGTATCAGGTGACGTACAGCTGTGCAACGCAACTGTCCATGCGATCGCTTCCTATTAGGTCATCATATCTCATCGTCTCAAATTAAATTGCATAAATGATATATTGATATATAAATATAATATATTGCGATATTGCTACGAAATCTCTGAGCGGATCTTTATCATCGAAAAAATATCTGTGTGTAGGTAGGCAAAGTAGCCAGCAAGTTGTCAGCCAGTAGCTAGTTTGATTCCAGCATACAGCTTACAATGTTTTCAAAGCTAGAGTGAATACCTAGGCAAATTAGCAATTAGTGTGCATCCATCCCGCATATTTTGCATCGACGCTTTCCATCTGGTGAAATTACGCTCAAGTAGGTACTAACTTAAACTGTGATAGAAAAAGGTACGCTAAGGCATCAAAGAATCCTAGCACCATTGTGTAGACCTACCTAAATATTTCGATTTCTGTTTAAAAACCCAAATCTATAATAGCACTCACATCACCTCGTAATTCAGAGCCAAGATAATACCACACAAAAGAGAGCAATAAGTAATTACTTATTCCACTCAAAATAAACAAACAACACCGACTTTAAGATTCATAAAATTAAGCATTGCTTCATAAAATTTAAAAAGCGTTTCTTTTTACTTCACTACGGGAGCAATCTTAACTCGTAACAATGATTAATTTTAAGGCGCTGTAAATTAAAATTTTTATGTTTTGCGTTTTAATAAACTAGATTTGCCGCTTGGAAAAAATAATAGAAATTATGCTAATCGGTCGAGATTTATGCAAGCTTGTTCAAGTATTTGTTCCTATACAGCTTTTGCCATAAATTGCTAAAATTAGAGGAAGGATTCTCGATTGTGTTAAATTAGATGAAGGGAATTATTGTTTTCGATTGTGTAGCTTTTATTTCTGTTAAAAGATATTCAAAATCAAATCAAAATCAAAATGTTTTTATTGTTGCTCAAACATTGCATACATCTAAAAATTGAGATAGTCCCATTAAGTTATAAAATACTTGTGTTGGGGCCACCTCGCTACTTCCCTTATACATAATTACAACGTTGAGACTTAAACCAGTTACATCTAAACTAGAAGTTGCAAATTCAACATTATACAGTGCTAATCAATAATATAACACAGACAGCTCAGTACATATTTGGCACAATTAAAATACTAAACAATCCTTTCTAAGATGAGTTCAGTTTCCTCATAGGTGAGAGTTTTCAACCACTGTGTTAGGGTTTTCTTACAATCGTACAGTAGCATAGGATAAATATTTAGTTTACGGTTTAGTTTATTATAGATATAAGTTGACTGTGTAGTGTACTGTCGTCTAGCAAAAATTGTACGAACCCTTGCAGAGTATGCAACAATATCTTTGCGTCTTTTATTTAAATTGGTTGGATCAAATGACAGTGTTTTGTGCAGTTGTAATGTTACATTTAGCAAATACAGTTGCCTCACCGTAAGTAAATTACTGGTTTTGTATAGTTCACGTGTAGAGTATCTAAAAGGTTTAAAGTACATAACCTTTATAAGCGACCTCTGTGCTCTTTCTAAATCAAGAAATTTAGTTTTTGTAGCACCTCCCCATACAGGTATGCAGTAAATCGTGACAGATTGCGCAAGAGCAACATATACCTCATTCAGTAACTGAACTGTCATTATATGACGTAAATTTTTAAAAATCCATATAAGTTTTCTAACCCTAGTCATAATAGTTTCGATGTGTGCGTGCCAAGACAGTCTTTGGTCTAATACGACTCCAAGATATTTTTTAGATTTCACTCTCCCAATACTCTGACAATTGCAACAATGACCAAATGAACTACCACATCTATGAATCCTAATCTCAAAGTCAGCGCCTGGTTGTGATCTCTGACTAGGCGTAAAACAAATGAAATCAGTTTTGGAAACATTAAGGGTTAATAAGTTTGCATTCAGCCAACTAGCTATTTCAGTCAGACCTCGTTCAGCAGCGGCCTGCGCGGCAGTCCATGACGACCCAGTATATACAACTGCGGTGTCATCCGCATAAGAAACGATCCGCCCGGCACTGTTCGAGATATTATAAAGGTCATTTATATATATCAGGAACAGCGTCGGGCCGAGCACACTACCCTGAGGGACACCGTAAGCTACATTTTCTTCATCGCTAATATTGTCATTAACCCTTACTTGCTGTTTTCGGCCCTGTAAATAACTTTCAAAAAGGGAATGAGCTACACCCCTTATACCAATATTTTCAAGTCTGTGCAGGAGGATGGGGACAGAAACGGTATCAAAAGCTTTTTTGAGGTCCAAAAACACAGTTAGGCACTTAACTCCTTTGTCTACTTCAGACACAATCTTGGTTGTCAATGCCGTAACAGCATCCTGCGTAGATAGACCCTTCCTAAACCCATACTGAGCGTTAGATAAGATTTTGAATTTATTTAAGTAATCAATGAGTCTCTTATTTAATATTTTTTCTATAATCTTAGAAATACAAGGCAGTACAGATATTGGTCGGTAATTATTGACATCATTCCTGTCCTGTTCCACAAGGGTGGGGTTGTGCACAGGAGTTATTACTGATCGTTTTAGCACAGCAGGAAATTTTCCTGATTTAAAGCACAAATTAGCTAGTTGGCATATAAGTGGAACAACAAAGTCTCTAGCCATTTTCAGAAATTTTGTGGGTATACCATCCCAACCAGGTGAGCTGCCGGAATCAAGACTCATTAATATGTTATCCACTTCCTGTGGGTCAGTATCAAGCAGCACAAATGATGAAGTCTGAAACTGTGTAGTTCGTATTCGTACTTATCTTGTGAAACGTCCTAATTTGCTTGCCGTGCACGGACACATGATTTTGCGTTTACGAGGGCTGTGTCAATGAGGCATTAAGTCAAGGATATACATATGTATTTCTTTTTAGTAGAAGCCTTTGAGTAAGATAGTCACGTCAAGGCAAGTTGCTGACGGGATTTCCTTCGGTGTTTTTTTTTGTAATGTAACGAATACTTAGGCGAGTATTAGTTGGAGTAGTTACACGAATATTCGATATAACCCGATTCGAAGTGGTTGACGCACTATTATAAGTACTCTGTCCATTTTATTATTGTTTTTTTAACAGCTGACGCCTATAAAGTTTCATATTGTTAAAGTTACAAATTCACAGAAATAATATTGCCATCTGCGGCTGTTAGCCGCAGATGGCCATTGCAGCTTCACCGGACAATAGGAGGCGAGCGCTTGAAGCGCTCTAGCCTTTACGGCAGAAGTAGCGACGAGCACAAGGGCACCACAGGGAGGCACGGTCTCGGCTTGGGCTGTCGCTTAAGAGAGGGCTGAGTTTACCACCGGTTCACAACGCGCCCCCACTGAGAAGAACCGGCAAGAAACTCAGTGGGGTGATGCACGTCGTTGCGGTCGCATACGTACGACCCTTCGGCCTCGCCGGCGAGACCGGTGTCTGATAGCTAGTGTAGCATACGGTTGTCGGGGAGGGGTCGGCGCATCCCGGTCCAATAGGACCGTCATGGGGTCAGGAGGGTCGAGCAGTACGTGCCGTGGTTTACGTAGTACGTACGTAATTGGCGGCGGCGCGGATTAAACTGTTCGCGTGACGGGACGCGGATTCAAAGTAGCGTTTCGACGCTTCTTTGAGGAACTTACGAAGGGGATCTAATTTGAAATCGGAATGCAGATCTACGTTCCGCATGTACCACGGGGCACCGACGGCGCGACGGAGGAAACGATTCTGGATAACCTGGAGGCTATCGATATGGGTGCGGGCGGCGTGCGCGAAAACTACACTCGCGTAAGTCATGATAGGGTATTGTACTTCATAGACGCGTACCGCACTTTAGTGAGTTGCCACACATAACGATTACTACGATTGTGCCACAGATTACAAATAATCGATATAAATAAATGCTATTATGTAAATAAGGTGTAAAATGTTTTCATTACTTTCATTCATTTTATTTTGAGGGGCTCATGCATAATATAACAAAGAAATACAACATTTTAAGGTTGAAACATTAACATGAGTCGTCAGAATCAAAGAAATATTTAACCGAATGTACATTTTTCGATATCGATTGTTTTGTTTACTTAGGTACTATGTTCACGTTCCTATAAACTTCAAACGTCGAACTGTCAAAAAACCAATAATAAAATGGACAAAGTACCTATAGGCACTACTGCTAGGCACCTATGAGTCATAGGTGCATAGGCTATGACATTATCGGCCTATTATCGGTTATTCGGCATTTTGGACCCGGTAATTTCACCAGCTTTCAGTTATGAAACACCAAAACACTGAATAGTTTACAGACTACTTCTCGGCGGCACAATACCTGACACTGCAGTGGTTGGTACCTATCTGAACCATCCCTTGCATAAGGGAGCTATCACAAAGCCGATTAATTTGGTATAAACTAGATTGTAGTTTTAGATTTGCAGCATACAAAATGCAGCACGAACTACGTATATAGCAGGTGGTAGATCCCTTAAGCAAGGGATTGTCTCCCCCTCACGCTTGCCTCGTCCCAAGGGTGATAAAGAATATAAGTATTTTGCATGTGTCAAGAAAGTATTGGACATAAGGTTCAACCGTTCTGGTTGTAAATTAGACGTAAGTTGTCCTTGCAGTTTTATTCTTTTAACTCTTGAATGCATCCATTTGCAATGATGTAAAAAGCAAGTGTTCGATAACACGATCCTTGACGATAATGGCGAACATAGCCGTTACACTTAATGGGGGTTTCTGGCCGTTGCATTTTCCGCTCAAGTGGCTGCTAGGTAGTTAGGTATCTTTAAGCCCACGATTCTGTATGGCAATTGGTTTTATTGGGATATAACGATCGGTTAGTCGAAGTTAATACCCACTTGAATCATTGTGGAATAGCTATTTCCTTACCCGTCAAATGCGTCATTGATTCCGTTCTTATTCGAGAGAAGTGTTATGATACCAAGCATGGGTCTATTATTTACTTGTGCTGTGTAGATAAAAGTGTGATGACTCGAAAAAGAGTCACAAAAGTTATAGTGCACAAGAAAGGAACGCGAATGTTTTTAATTTCAAAACTACTAATGTGTTGAACTGTTGAACCTTCCTTTATATATTACAGATTTTCTGTATAAGATCAAATTCAAATGTTGGTCGAATATGATCATATTCAACCATACCAATTGTTTTCAGTTATTAGTTACTGGTCGGTCATTACCTTCGTGTTTTTTTTTATATTTCCTATTGTTTTAAATTTAATCTTGTAACGAAAAACACATGCTTAGACATACATACTATGAGTGTAAATTTTTCATGTAAAAAATAGTAGTTATAATCTAAGACCAAATATATAAATGTTTTTTTTTAGTTACCATCAAATACAATTACCTAATCACTTAGGAATAGGCCTTAGAGAGAAAATATTTCATTAAAACCTTGTAACACGTGTGTAAATAAGTCAGTAAAAACGTACCTACAAATCTAATCCTAAAACAACAATTTTTTTTTTCGTCATCACCAGGTGGAAGACGTCCACTGCTGAACATAGGCCTCCCTTCGAACGCCACAATGAACGACAATTGGCTATTTGCATCCACCGGTTACCTGCGACGCGCACAATGTCGTCTGTCCACCTAGTGGGAGGCCTACCTACGCTGCGTCTTCCGGTTCGTGGTCGCCACTCGAGAACCTTTCTTCCCCAACGGTGATCGGTTCTCCGAGCGATGTGGCCTGTCCATTGCCACTTCCACTTGCAGATTTTTTTTTAAATATATCTAATTTCGGGTTCCGAAATTGCAAACACTGATAAAATTACCTAATGAGACTACAGTGTATTTTCATATATATTTTTATATTTACTAAAGAATTACAGATGGCAGTTGTAAAAAGCCGATATTTAATATTTTTGCTTAACATAAACGCTTCTAAAAACTACTAGGAACTTTATCAAAATTAAATTTTGCAAGCTAAAATGGTACTGCCGCTAAGTAATTCAACCATTTGGCGAGAAATGCAATTACTAATAGAATGCTAGAATTTATATCATAGTTGGTATTACGAGTCATTAAAATCCGACAGGACATAATTCAGAGTTAACTAATTTATTTGAAAATAGCTAGAAAAACTATTACGCAAATAAGAACAAAGTGAAGATTTAAATCAAAAACATTATTGAAATCGTTAAGTAATTGGAATGATTATGTTAGAAAATACCTTCGTAAAAAAATATTTATAATAATAATATCTTGGGTCAGTCCACACACGGTCATCCGATCCCAAACTAGGCAGAGCCTGTACTATGGAAACCAGACAACTGATACTAATACATAAACATTTTTTTTGTAAATACATAGTTAAATAGATAAATAACACCCAGACACTTGGTGGGAATCGAACCCACGACCCATCGGGTAGCAGCCAGGGTGTCTAACCACTAGACCAATGGGCCTGTCAAATATTGGTTACGTACTAAATTAATCTACATGAATCGGTGATGATCGTTTTCTTGCTAGGATGCTTTTACATTGCTACTAAAATTGTTATGCTTACAACATTAATACGTACAACATTTTCGGATGACGATATAATACGTGCATAGTCACATTGCAAACACACTTTTACATCTTTATTTTAATACTAGCAGCGCCCGCGGCTTTGCCCGCGGCCAGCAATGTTGAATTATTTATAAACATAATGCCGAACTAACCCTGACCCCTTTTTTGTATGCGGCTGCCTACAACAGGTGGGTCAAGCTGTATCTCTTGATCTACTAAACCGATTTTGATAAAATATAGCCTATCTTCTAAGTTGGGATAATACCTACTGCACTATATAAATTGCATTGACATGCATTTAGCTGTTCGTGATGAGGTAACAAACAGACAGAAATTAAAAGAATAGACAATATGTGTTATTTTGCATATTTCCCTGGCCTATTTTGTTGAACAAATAATCAATGTACAGACTTTTCCACCTCTACTGTTTTATGGTTAGACTTCAACTACAATTTTACAGTCAGAGATTGTCTTTGAAATTAAAACATTCATCGCCCTGTGGTGAACAAAAAACCTATCGACTAAATAAAATATTCAAAAATAACATTGTCCTATTATATACAACATCCAGTCAATGCATCGAGAGCTTATCTGAACACGAACTAGGTTACCTAGGTTGTCTATCCGCATAGGACGTGAAAAGATGCATTGCACTGGCAAAAATGGGTCATGGGTAAAGCACTTTTGTTAAAGATTCGCTTAAAAAATGTCATGAATGAATGTCTCATATTTCGTATTTTATAGACACTATCGGATGCGATTTTAAAAAGGGAAACATTTAAGTTATCTCCGTTAAGAAAAATCTGTCGTTTATTTAACATTGTTTTAATAGATAGATACGAATATTATAAGGACCAAAAGATCCGATTCGTGGTAATCGGACAAAATTAGTTTGCACGAACATGCGTCCGGGTCGTCTATCTGTGTGTTAATTATTTGTGTAATACACTTTAGGAGGAGATGAACATTAAAAGATGTATTTTTATTTATATACGACATTTAATGCATATATTTAGTTGCACTACGTAGTTTGGAATCAAATGTGTGAAATTTCCCAGGACATTATCATTATTTATCAAATTTATTATACCGTATTGTTAACATTTACCCGAATCAATTTTATTACGTAAATAAATATATCAGAAGGTGGAAAATCCTTCCGTAGTCATAAATAATGTTATAACGGCGCAATAAATCCGATGCGAAACAGAAATCGCGTGTAACATACATGACAAATCTAAGTGTATCGGGCCTTTTGAGCAATCGTTTGAGATGATTTAGGCAATTATTATCAGTTATGGATATAAGAGAGCTTTGTGGGTTTCTTCTTGATCATACACTGAGCCTATATCGGTAGGACATTTATTTAAAAACCAGCTCGGAAATTTACATCCTTATCTACATTAGTCTCGGTCGCTATGTGTGTCAGTCGCTGCCGGACTCTATCTAATTTTTTAAGCTTTTTGCTAATTAGAGGTCTCGCTTGCTCCCGTTCGTCTTAGGTATATGGTTAGAGTAATTATTCCAAACAGAGAACTAAAGTGCTTTCGAAATATTTCGGCCTCTACACCACCGTACTCACTATTCCTTGTTAGGTATAAACTCATAACATGATTTAGTATCTTAACTCCGCCGGTGGACGTGCGTGTTCCATTATAATTTATCGTTAACACAATAGATTTTTTGTTGTTATAGATTATTACACAACTCTGATGTCGATAATAGCACGATAATATGTTATTTTAGTTTAATTTCCGCTCCGCTGTCACCATGAAGTAAACTACGACACTGCTCGGTAACAACCGATTTATTTTCACCTCCACCCTCACATGTTACAATATGTAAATAATTATTATACTACAGTAGGACGTAAGGGCACGAGGGCATAGCCCTTATAGAGAAATTGTAGTGAAAACACGACATACAGTAACACATTTTACATCCAATGTTTACATCTATAATCCCATGCTTGGCAGGTGTCTTGGGATTGCAATATAGGTGATCCAATAAAAAGACGCTGCTGCCCGTCTTCTTGTTTCCCTTAGTCGCCTCTTATGACATTCAACTTGTTATTCTTACCCGGACATATATTCTGTGCCCGGACACCAAACGGTTAACTATACTCCATCCCAAATAAGCTTGAAGGCGATTACAAGTTCGTTTGCGGCTCAATAACTACATAACGCATACATTGTCGACTAGGCGCGTCAGCAAAAACAACTTTGTATTACCAACCTTTTTTTGCTGCCGCGTTAACGGTCAACTATACAGCGGGGCTGTTTTATTGCTGCATAATAAAGTTGTAATCGCCTTCAAGCTTATTTGGTTTGTACTATACATAAGATAATCTGAAACTAACCAGGCATCTAATAGGGACAAGTACACTAGTAACGTTGTCTTTTATTTACGCGAATACTGCACATTGTAATAAAACTGACCTTGAACTGGGTGCTGCAAAGCATTCGAAATGTCGGGAAAGTAAAATCAAAAATAAACCTTGATATATTCCGTAAGAGTAGTTTTAATACAAGTACACTAGTAGGTAATAGACCTACGAAGAAATCTTGGTAGTAAATACTAGAGCAAATTCTCTATTAAATACTTATTTTCTTTTGTATCTTCTTTACATAGTATAAAACTAAGTCGTTTTCTGCGTCTTTCTGTTTGTATATGTGCAAAATCCTAAACCACGCAACTGATTTTAAGCTGTTTTCACCAATAGTTAGGTATTTTTCACTGAAGGTTTGTGTACTTATATAAAAATCCTTAAAAATCCCTATATTAAATTTTTACGTAAGTAGGAAAAAGTAATATTTTGCAACAGAGACTTCTAAATTACACCTGCGCGAAGCCGTGGCGTGTCGCTAGTTAATAAATAAAGTAGCTATCTATACCTATTTTTTTATTCATTCGCTTGGTTATTTTTCATGAACCTTTTTTCTTAGAACATTCCTATAATAAACAAGTTCACTAATCACTTCCAGAAAACTTAAACATTCTATGTAACGGGTTTCTTGTGAGAAATCTTCGCAAGGCTGCGCTGTCTAGAATAATTCTAGCGATTTTCTTGCATGATAAAAATGTTTTACGGGGAAATCATTATCCGTTTGTAGAAAGCAAGGATTTTTATTATTTTTCTAGTTTCAAAATTTATTGGCAAGAACGATATTTATAGGCATTTAGTACCTGCCATTCCAATTAGTACATATTATATTAGTGACTTTTATTTGTACTGTTTCTCTTTTGTAAATTAAAAAAAAAAAACTATCATGAAATAATGTAGTGGACATTGTAGTACCTAGAGGGTCGTCGACGCATTCACCGTTGACAAAACGAAACCGTTTATCGTCAGCTATAAACTGTTTTTATTAAACAGTTGACAGTTTAGACAAGTATAAACCTACAGTTGACGAAAAATTTAGTAGACGACGTTCACAGACTACTTACGTATTGCATGGAGTTCACAGATAAACTAGTCTCATCATTAGACTATATATCGGTGAATGATAAACTGGTTTATTCACCAAAGCCACAAAACAGACTAAAAAAACAGTTGGTTGATTCAACGCCCACTCCACACACATTGAATAAAGTAAGAAATTTTAATAAAATGAAGACATATCTCACACACAAACACTTCTTTAAATTTTAATGCAGTAAGTAATGTTTCAAATTAAGTTTGTACGGGTATTTTATTGCAAACATAATAAATCAACTCAATTTGATTTTATGATTGGATTCATTATCATTTAGAAAGTTCGATAGTAACTTAGTTGAATTATTCAGCAAGTTTACCTACGCGCAGATAACAATCAAAAATTCATTAAGACATTCGAAATAGTTTTAGGTGCACAAACCATATTAAATAAAATAAAAGATGTCCTTACATTTCTAGGAAGAGTTTAAAACTTCGCTCGTTCGCCTCAAACGGTACGTAATTCAACTTGGGTGAACATTAAAAATCTCATTGCTACGTAGTTTTACATTTTCCACATTAAATAATCTATACTTACTATAATAAAACTCAAAGAGCACTTTTTCTGTACATTGAATATTTTTCCAAAATTGCTATGTATAAATTATACTATACCATCGACATAGAGGCCAAAACAATTTTTTTTGAATTATTGTCTGTCTGTCTGTCTGTCTGTCTGTCGTTCTGTTCGTCCAGGTATCATTTGAAAACCCGTGGATGGATTTTGATAGGACTTTCACTGGTGTGTTGTATAGAAGTCAGGGTATAAGTTGGTATATTAAACATCACGCTATGTTTCATAGGGGCTAAGCAGTGAAACATTACTTGCACATATTACCACGTAATTTCCTTTGTATGTGAATAGGGTAATTATAGACTAATCAGTTAATCATTAAGATATGTATTATTACGCTATATACAATAGGGACGGAGCAGACATTTAGTTTGCATAAGATATGGCAGTGGCGAAGGGTCCATTTTTGTAAGGGGTAAGCCGGTCCGGTACACCCAGGACATTTTCATTAGATTTCTGTATTGTTCTAAGTAATTTGCTGATAGCAATATGACATTATATCTTTGAAAAGTTAAAATCTGTAAATCCCGAGCGAGTCCAAACTAGATTAAGAAAGAAATAGGCAAGGGAAAAATACCATTTCATTTCATTTAAAAGCCAGCGGTTAGGTCCGCTGCACTACGAAGTACTACACTACTTGTATAGGTAGGTAGGAATTGAGAATACGAAATTGCTAAATTTTTACTTAGGTAAAAGACCTAAAATGACTCGAAATGATCTAATAACGCAATAAAATGTACAACTACAATTCACACTACACACAATGAACAGCGCTCCCAAAAAACGCTTCAAGGTCAGGGCTCAGGGGGGGCTTCATGAAATTTTAATGAAACTCCCCCCCCAAGTCCAGGTAGTGTATAGGTATTGTATTACAGTCGCAACAATAAAAGATGAAAAATTCAGTACTTTCATTATCGAATATCATTATACAGTAATTTACGATGTTAGCGTGATTTACATTATGAACAGCGCCATCTATCGGTGAAATTGAACACACAATCGCTATAGAACTTTAATAATTATCTATTCTAAAAAAGAAAGTCGTGTTAGTTACACTATTTATAAATCAAGAACGGCTGAACCGATTTGGCTGAAAATTGGTGGGGAGTCAGCTTAGAACCAGGAAACGGACATAGGATACTTTTTATCTCGATACGTTAAGGTTAAGCAACGTTAGGTAAGGTCATTAAATTGATGGGTGAAACGATTAATATAAAATTTTGTGCGCATATCGGGTAGGTCTGAGAATAGGTCATAAAGTATATATATCATACCGGTAGGTTAAGGTTAAGCAACGTTAGGTAAGGTCATAAAATTGATGGGTGAAACGATTAATATAAAATTTTGTGCGCATATCTGGTAGGTCTGAGAATAGGTTATAAAGTATATATCATACCGCTAGGTTAAGGTTAAGCAACATAAGACAAGCTCATTAACTAGATGGGTGAACCGATCGATATGTATGAAATTTTGTGTGCATATCGGGTAGGTCTGAGAATAGGTCATAAAGTATATTTTATGCCGGTGATAACATGATTGACGAGGATATATATAACGAGAGGAGGGTGCAAGAGAGGAGAGAGACTGAGAGGGGATTTGAGGAGGGGGTGATGGGGTGAGGGATCGGGGGAGTTAGGTGGAGCAAGTTGGGAGAAGAGAGAGGGAGAGGGTTTATAGAAGGGACAACGGGGAGAGGAAGAGGGGGAGTGTGAAGAGGACCGAAGTGGGAGGGAAAGAGAGACGAGCAAAATGTAATAAAAGCGCGGGCGGAGCTACACGGCTCAGCTAGTACATGAATAAGAAATCTAGAAAAAGAAAATTTCTCTCGTCAGTTAATGAATTGAAGTAATTTCGCTGTCACAATTCAAGACAATAAATGAAAAATTTCTTTTAAACGAGTGTAAAATTATAAAAGAATAAAAATCCCGACGGCGAACAAACAAAATGGATTTAAATTTCATTATACATAAATAATACATATTATTATATATATTTCGTTCGATACCCATATTGTTGGTTTTGGAAGTCAAAAAAATTACAAAATGACTACTCACGACCACCATATTAACTTATTTGAAAAAATATATAGCCTATATGACTCCTACAAGTAAGACGAATCTAAAGACATACATATTATAAGTGAAAATCCATCAAGCTGTTTAGGCACACATACATACGAGTACATACATCCATACAAACTCTCGAAAAACATGACCCTCCTTCTGAGGCAGTCGGGCAATAATACTTTTTCAGTAAATTGTCGTGCTCTTGAATATGTATAGACTTATTTTAAAATTCATTGCTTTAATAAACATTTCGTAGGAGATTTAATTATTATAATCATGTTTGTTTAGGTATAGGTATTACATTGAAATTACACACAAAACACAAAAACTCAAGCACTCCAACTTAATTTTAATTTTATTTTACTAAATTCTAATTGAAGATATTGACGGGCCTTTTGGTCTAGCGGTTAGGATCACTGGCCGCTTACTCAATAGGTCAGTGTGTTCGATTCCCACCATGTGTCTGGGGGTTATTTATTTCTATATTAAGTAATGTATTTACAAAAAAAGTATTTTAATTTAATACTTTATTGTACACATTAAAAACAACACATTTTTTTTTATTTAATTCACTAAACTGATGTACAATCACACATGATAACACATACAAGCCACAATACAAAATCCGATTGACATCTACTCGAAGTGAATACAGCTTGCTTACTTACAGATCAAACAATAAGTTTCAAATCGCTGAGTGTATATTAACTGAGAGAGTTATTTATAAGAATATGATTAGAACATAGTTAGTTTGAGTTCACTGTTCAGCTTAGTTTATTAAACATTTAAGTTTAGACCTTGCGACACATACATAAAACAAAAGTACCGAGAAACTATGTCACAAAGGTGAGCTTAACTCAATGGTGAGTTCTCTTACAGCAAACCTTTGATTGACATAGAAAACAATGAAAAACGAGGACAGAAACAAGTAATCTAAACTTTTAGACTCGGCATGAAAAATAAATATTAACATATATTAAAAAGTAGTGACATAAATTCTGCTCTCGATCTATTTTTTTTTCGTGGGGGAAACCTTCAAAAGGTCCGCAGGAGCTGTGGGGCTCGACCGGGTTATTTGGGATTCTTATCCACAAAAACCCCCGTGGCTGTCGCATCGGCACATGAAAGAGGACCCTGGGGCTCTCCGGTGGGATCTGCACCAGGGGCCCCTCAGTACTTTGACTTTGAGCCCACCGCCGGGGGGCGCATTGTAGCCCCCCGGGAACCTGTCACGGTGCTCACGGGGACGGGGGTCGCAATCCCGCCGCCTTCCTCCTCGGAGTCGCCATCGTACTCAATGTACGTCCTAGGTCCTACAGCTCGAACGTCCAGTGACTCCGATATCTGCTCTCAATACTAAACCGACTTGACTTTCACATTATGCGTTAATTTGTTAACACGTTGGATAGGTACTATAGATATTATTCATAAATGTATTTTTGGGTGTGTGCACAGCAATCGATTTTCTTGTGGCTAAGAAATGTCTAATGAAGCCTGAGCACGATTTAATTAAAACGAAATACTTGATTAATATAATACTTGATAGTAGAATCTGTAGTGTATTATATTCACCGTAAATTAGAAGCAATTCAGTATTATGTTTAAATAAGATATCATCGTTCTTGTACAGATATTTTATTGGTATACGTAGATTATTTTATTAAATTATAACATCGGTGTACACAATGAATAAAATACATTTTCGCTTCATTTAATAGTAACTTTCGCCAACCACGACTGAATCGCAATAAAATAGGAACATCATCTTTATTTTATCGGTGTGTTAAAATAAAATTAAGTAAATACTTACTTAATATGTGTAATGACATATTATGTGTGACAGCTTTGTTTCTATATGATGTTTAATTTTGTTAGGATGTGAGTCCCGTAATAGTATATTTCATTACGAGTGCGGAAAGCCTGTCATTGCAAAGAGTTCCGACAAATGTCTACCCGAGCCGAGGCGCAGCCGAAGGCGAGGGTTGACAGTCGGAACCACGAACCTGTATTATAACTGGACAGCGCAGTCTACTAAAGATCACGAGCCGAATGAGAGGTCCAAAAGTAGTAGTGTATCTCTGTCTAATAGGGTGTCCACGCATTACTATGTGGAAGGATTCTTTTCTCACTTCTAAGGTCTTTTGGCGGGGGATAGGGTCACAACGGGCGGTGCCACATCGGTCGGTGCCCCTGAGTGACCTCTGTCAATCTGAATGTTGCGAGGCGCATGAGACGATTTTTGCGTTCAAATCGTAATTTTGGTGACATAATACTAATTATAATTTGTATTGTATCATTGGATGGAATTTAGTCGCAAGTCATGAAATTACTATGTATTAAGCAATAATTAATTTTGAGAATTTGTTGCAATCAATTTATTTAAATTTAGAGTCTTATTTTACTTATTTCAATATTACATATAAGATCTGCTGTACTTACCACAATTAAGACAATAAATTATTTGAATTTGTCGTAATACCTAGCTACCGTTTTCTTTCGGATATCTGTATTTCATTCCAAAATTCAGGTTGAGTTAACCAACGTTTGTATGGAAACCATCATCCGAGACGACCGCGACGCCATACATAACAATGGTCACCCTACTCTAACAGTACACCGCGACACCAGATTACTTACTACGACAATGTCGACAATCACACAACAGCTCAGTGCTGCTACCTTCATAATTGTTAATAAAATTATTGCATGTTGTTCGTGTGCTAATTTATAATATTACATTTCATCGTCCTAGATGTATTATATTTCGATGTTTTATTACACGAAAAACTTATAAGCAAATGTAATCAACTTTTAAGAAATCTACCTAACACTACTAAAAAGAATCATATTTTGCGTTGGCAACTTACTTGACAAGGGGGCAGACAAGGACACACATCTACTTTTGTGCTATCTCACTCGGCTCGTTTTTCTACTTCGACTTGTGTCAATGAAAAACAAACCTTAAGAATGTAGCATAAAGTTTAAATTAGTGATATTATTATGTTTAAGTGATCTATCCAGTTTTTACGAAGTAAATATAAATCCGTGGTCGGAACAAGTTGCAATGACGGTTCCGCACGTGTACTGAACAACTATTTTTAATACAGTTGCGAAAAAACGAAGCAACTTAATAAAATAATAAAAATACACAACAAACTCAACTAACTTATCATTTATTTCTTATAAAAGTTATAATTCACATGTACATAACGTAGAAGGTTTTAATTTTGCTGAGAGTTCGGAGAAGTATGCCAACATAACATTTTCTGAAAAACTATTTGCTTTTTTCTCTTCTCTCCACGCAATAAATTCGTCGTATGTAGATATGTAGCGACTTTTTGACTTTTCCGGTAAAATGTTCTCCGAAGCATTTTGTGCAATTATAGGTACTGAGTTCGGGTGGTGTTAATTCAAAAAACATATCGTCGAAATTACTCATTTTGTGCAACAAGCAACTAAACTCACAACAAACAAAGTACAAGGAATTTTTTTGGAAAATGGCGCCAACCGTAAAATAATATAAGCAGTTTTTTGTTTTCTTTATCCATTCTGGGTAGGCAAAGGGAAATATGCCCATACAGCCAAATCTGATATTGAAACAAATTAGTAGCTGAATCGTAAAAACTTCTATGAATTCTTTTTAGTAATAACTTCGTGGTTGTTTTTTTTTTCTCTTTTTAATAGAAATTATTTTGACAGTTGGGAAAGAAAACGCACGAGTGCGGGAAAGGTAAAGAAAAAGCACTAGTGCGTAATAGCCTACATCCCGAACGCTATACATCCCTGCAATACGCCATTTTTTGAGCAACTGTATTAAAAAATAAGTTCCTAGTCATTACAATTTAAGTGTCACGTGGTGGTACTGCAAGCTATCACTGATCACTGATCAGTTAAAAAAACTGTCTAAGTAGTTATAGAAGTACACATTTTTCTGCTTGTAAACGTAGGCTTGGCATAAAGCCACGGATATGCAATACTATTTTTTCTTTCTTTCTGTATATACCAACATCTTTGTTATTTAAATAAGCTAGAGCTAGCGGTGGATGATTTAATATTATTAACAACATCCTGTTCCAGAGGAATCGTTTCGGTTGCAAAATAAACTTACCAGTGTTTCATATAAGTTCCATTCTTCATTTACCTTTTTATATTGTTTACTTTCACGTCGTCGTTTACGCAAGTTATAGTATTTTACTGACGATTTTCAATAGCAGACGTCATGTTAGCTGCGTTGCTTATGCGAGACTAATTGCAAGTGGTTACTATTGGGTTCATTTTTATGACTTCACTTTTCGTGTGCTAATGGTAGTACATTTAAGATACAATATTGGTGCCTACTATCGTACCCTTTTTTACTTAAAATAAAGTATCTACATTTAAATTTTAATTATATTTAAATATTAAAATTTTAATTAAATCTCTAGTATATTTAAATATTAATTAAATCCCTATTTCCCTTGATCACGGCATCACGCGTAAACGGCTGTATACCAATTTCGCTAATTCTTTTTTTTTTGTTATTTTAAGGAGAAGGTTCTTACGAAAAAAAAGAAAGTTGTACAGAAAATTAGAAAATTATGCGTTCGGAGTTGCGCGGGACAGCTAATTTAAAATGAAAAAAAAGCTAATTAATTCAATGTATTATGTCCTTTATAGAATCGTAAACTATGAATTTGATCATGTCATGATGGTTCAGCAAAGTGAAAGAGCGCGAGCGGAGCTGCGCGGGTCAGCTAGTATGCAATAAATATATTATGTATTTTGTATACGGCTGCTGTCAACCTAACTAATAGCTGCCGAAGTAATCGATTTCAATGTTGAATTATAAGCAATAAGCGATTCATCCATTAGCGACAAATGTTCGATGCAATCAGACACGCGCCGTGGCCGGTAGTATGCAATTAATCAACGCACTCACATACGCTATATACGCCCTACACAATGTGCATTGCTGATCAAACAATAGCTGATTCTGTGACGTAATACGTATTAATGCTAACTGGCTGATTTGTATATCAACGAAGAGCCGGGATATAGAAATGTGAATTTTGAGATGTCAAAAAAATCGAAGATCGAGTTCAAAGGAGGCTGATATTTCTGGGCTGAAGCCGAATAAGATGAGTTATAGTTTAAAAAAATGGTTAATTTTTATGTAACAATGTGCATAAATATCAGCCTCCTAATCAATCTTGGGAACGAAAATAGGAAAAGAGGAAAAGGTAACAAATACAATAGAATCGATTATCGATTATAGACTATCCTGGATGTGTTCAAGCAAAAGTATAAAATCTCTATTTTGTAGGATGCAGTTAGCATTATAATAAAATAAAAGCAAATTAATCTATCGAAATCAATGAAAATAAGTATACAACATAAAATCTATGAAATATAATGAGAAAAATCTATTTAGACGTGTAGTTTGCGTATCGAGCAATCAATTCGATTAATTCCGCATTTTTAGTATGTTGAAATTGTAGTCAGACAGATCCCAACTCCATTTATCTATGAAATCACTCGTTCGTTTCGTATCGTTTTGTGTGTTTGCGTTTTGAGTGTCTTCTTAATTTGTTATACCTCAACCACTGCTTTTATGCCACGGACTGCTGATCTTGCTTAACTTGTACGACCCTCGCATTTACACCGGACACGACGAAGCTTGCTTACCCGACTGACTTGGATTTGTTAACCGGCCGGTCAACAACGACGGACGGACGGTTGGATTTAGATTGTTGTTATGGATCGATGTATAAATTGTGGAGTAGATACTAGTCGCTGTAATACATTAGGCCGACGTGCCTTAGATGATGAAAGGGTACTTTCAGTGATTCGTCAATGGCTTGCACCACAACCTGTAAGATCTCACTCATCTCCGTCATATAATACCTATAAGCTTATAATACCTATCCCTATAAATCCCTTTATGGCAAATATCTGAAATATTCTACTATCGTATACAATGAAATACATAAAAATATCCACAGCACATAAAAATCAGGTGATAAATTATAAGCTTTTCATATCATAACCTCACTTTTGCTTAGTGGCTTATAACTCTGTTCTCAGATTGTCCAATTCTCCAGAATTTTTAGAGATTGTCTGGTATTATGTTAGCTATAGTTTGACACCATTTTCATCTTTTTCGATGCATGAAACTGTGTAGCCCGAGAATGTATGAAACCGTATCTGTCTCCTTTTAAACTTCATTGTGTATTTGGTATCTTGTTACTTAGTAGGTACCAACCAATGCTAAACTTTAATGTTTTTAGGGTTCCATTCCTAAAAGTTAAAAAAGGAACACTTACGATCTGACTTCGTCTGTCTGTCTGTCTGTCACACTTACATAATATATTTCAGGAACCGCTTATGCTATCGATTTGAAACTTGGAATAGTTTTAGATCTTACTTAACCAACCTCACCGCTTGAAGGTCGAAATGGGTCATCAATATTTCAAAGTGAGACCAGAGATGGTATGGAACCCTCGGTGCGCGAGATCGACTTGCAATTGACCGGTATTTTTTATATTCGTTAAATTTTGTATTAGTAGGGTAATATTGAAATTTTGTTTTCATAAATACCCTATAAGTTCCCCGTGGGGTGTCCGGGTAAGAATAGCGCCCCCCCCCCCCCCGTCTCATCCCGTTGGGCGTCCGTAAGAGGCGATTAAGGGAAAACAAGAAGACGGGCAGCAGCGTCATTCTATTGGATTAACCTACCATCTATACAGCGATCCCCAAGCCGCCTGCCAAGCGTAGGGATTATGGCAACCCCTCCCTTCTAAGGCGGAGGCCTTTGTTCAGCAGTGGACGTATATCGGCTGCTGATGATGATGAAAGACCCTATAAGTAAGGGGTCGTCCATTAATCACGTGAGGCTCGAAAGGGGGGGGGGGGAGGTGTTCCGAAAAAATCACTAAATATCACCAGCAGGGGGGAGGGGTATAATGAGACATCACGTGTATTTATTTTTCGTTGAATGCACGATTTCTAAACCAAACAGCGGCACGTGGCCTTTACTCACCGTTGCCGGCAACGACTTCCCCTTCAACATTTAATCAGTTAAGTACCTGTATTTAAAGATAATATTCCGAAAATTTCAATATAAACTATATTGAAATTTTGTACAAAAAAAAACACTTGATTTTGAATAGGGGGGGGGGGGGGCCGTTTAAAAACCTCACCACATCACCAGCAGGGGGGAGGGGTTAAAAAATTGCTAAAAAACATCACGTGATTATTGGACGACCCCTAAGTAATAAGAAAGAGACTCGTAACTGAAATGTACAAAATTATATTTCCACTTAACAAGATGTAAGAATAATTGAGAAACTATCAGCCCTTGTAATTTATAGAGTAATATTTTTTTTCGTTGTAATAAATTATCAACGATATAACGAAGTCGTCTTAAATCGTACCGAATATTATTTTATACGCGATGAATATTTGTATTACGCTTCGCTGCGACTGAAATTGACTAGAATCCAATTAAACTGATTGGAGAAAGTCTGCATTGATGTTATTAGAATGTTAAATCTCCCGAGTCAAAACTGTAAACTATTATATACATCAATACAACAACTGAAAAATCATTGTTTTTTTATAACTACAATGTTACTATTAATATAGAGGCGCCTGTAATACATCCCCCTATTACATTGTATCCCGTTGTGTATCCGGGTAAGAGTAGCACCCTCCCATCTCTTCCCGTTGGGTATCCGGAAGAGGCGACTAAGGAAAAATAAGAATACGGGCAGCAACGTCTAGCGTTCTATTGGATTATCTACCCCTATACTGCGATCCCCAAGCCGCATGCCAAGCGTGGGGATTATGGCAAACCCTCCCTTCTAAGGGGGGCCTTTGTTCAGCAGTGGACGTCTTACGCGCTTTGTGGACGCTTATAACCTACAGCTAGATTCTTCACATCCTAGTGAATTTGGTTTTACCATCTTTTAATGTACTACTCGTTCTCGAGATTGACGTCGTCGACCGTTATGACGTCACAGCTAACGGTACTGTATGCAAAAATAAAAACTAATCATTTTTTGCCCGAATGCCCCAGGGGGAGAGTTATGTTTTTCGTTTTAAGTAATACTCAAACTCAAAAATCTTTATTTCAAATAGGCTTAACGCTAGAACTTTTGAATCGTCATTTTTTAAAAGCTACCACCGGATCACAACGCGGCCTCAACTGAGAAGATCCGGCAAGAAACTCAGCGGGCTTGTCATTTTTTCACTTTTTTTTTAAACATTGTTTTGTTACAAATGAATCGACATTAGCGATATTGTGTCCTGCCGTTCGAAACATAAAGCAAGGGAGAAAAGAAGAAAACAATAAATTACGACAAACTAAAAGGCCAAAGGGATAGAAGTCGGACCAGTCCCCCCAAGCAGCACCCGCGCACGAGTTGACTCGAGCAGCAGCCATCACTCCCCTCAACCATATTAGAGGGAAGGGGGTGACCCGCCACACGAAGTCGCCACAAGCAAAGACTTTTCGATGGCGAGCATGACCGAACCAAAATCACAGTGGCTCACATTTAACTTCTGCTCTTTAGTAGTACCTCGACAGGCAAGACACAAAACACTTTCACATAATCTTTATATTATCAATTAATTGACTTGTGAAACAGCCATCAGTAATCCACCAGATTAAGAGGTGTTACAAACTGTAAGCCTACAATTCTAAGCTTGCATGAGTTGAGCAGTTCAAGCCCACGCAGCTTTATCCTCTAGGTAATCCGAGATTTTGTAATAAGCCTTTTTCGACAACCGGCTTCTTATCAAAGGTTTAAATTTATTCAGTGGAAGATCTCGGATATCCTGTGGCAGTTTGTTATAGAAGCGTATACTTTGGCCCATAAACGATTTGCTTGTTCTGTGGAGACGTGTGGAATGTACTTTGAGTATTAAACCAAAAGGAGACGACACGCGCACTATTCGCTATGAGAAAAAGTCTGTCACTTTCTGCGCGAGTGTACGTTCAGCATCCGCGAAGAACGGCTGCGTTGCCTTGCCCTAGTCCGTACTCGGGTATAGCTTGCGCAGCAAAAACACTATCGCGAGTAATCGTCACCGGCCGCCGCGATGACCCAGATTTTTACAAACGTCGTGAATCATAAATACTAATATGCGTAAATATTATTAAGGCGAAGTTATATTTGAATAAAAATGGCTTCGCAAAATACAGTAAGGCTTCAAACGGAAACCGAACATCTTCTGTATCAACGTTTTACTGAACAACAAGCCGAATGTAAGGAATTACAAAATTTAGTTAAGGACTTACATTGCCAAATTGAAGAGCTTCAGCGACAACTGGAGCACTACAAGCAGAAGAAAAATGTATCTTCAGCAGAAGACACCATGACTGAGAAGGCCTCTGAACAAGTCCATTATGAGACTGATGAAGAGGAACTAGCCACGGAAACGGAGTGGATTCGTCAGCAAAGTCGAAAAAAAAGAAAGCTGAACCAAACACCGTCACCACAACAACAACAAGGAGCAAGCTCCAGTGAGACAGACAAAAAGACACCAAAAGCTAAAAAGGCTCCCCAACCACCTCCTATAATCGTAGAACATGTGAAAAATTACCAGAAGTTCTACGATTTTTTAACTACAACTGTATCCGATGACTCATTTTTAATTAAAATGCGGAACGGAGACAGTGTTAAAATTAATTCCAACAACGAAGAATCGTATAGGGCAATCACAAAGTTGCTTTTGGACAGCAACGCTCAATGGCATTCCTACGAGAACAAACAGGATAGACCAGTCCGGGTAATGGCAAAAAATTTGCATTTCTCATGCAACCCCGAAAGAATAGTTGAAGACCTAACATCCAAAGGTTATAAGATTGAAGATGCCACGAACAAGTTGAATTGGAGGACTAAATAACCTCTTAACATGTTCGTGCTATCATTTGATAAGAGTGAAGACATCAATAAAATTTACAACATAAAGTCTATGCTTGGTTGCAAAGTAGACATGCAACCAATTAAAGCGTCGAAACTGATCCCACAGTGCAAAAGGTGTCAAGCATACGGGCATACTCAGAAATATTGCTCTAAAGAGCCCAGGTGTGTCAAATGTACAGGTAAGCACCTAACAAAAGACTGCAATAAACCTGCAGACACTAAGCCTAAATGCGTCCACTGCGGTGAAGCACACCCTGCTAGCTATCGGGGATGCATAGTAGCAAAAGAACTGCAAAGTTTAAAAAATAAGGCAGTTAAGAAACACAAAGTCCCTACTCAACAGACCCCAAGTATTAATATCAATAAAAAGGTACAGAGCCAACCTGTTACAAAAAATCTGTCTTTTGCTCAAATAACAAAAGGCATTCAGGCCCAACCACAGCCACAGCAACATTTACAGCCACAGAAAACATCAAACTTAGATGATAAATTAAACAAAATCCTAAACGTCATAACATCTTTTGACGAACGGCTTAAGAAATTGGAATCTAGCACTAAATTGGCTATTAATAAACAAAAGTGATGGTTAACTCGCTAAAAATTATGGCATGGAATGCCAATGGACTGCGTCAGCATCAACATGAGCTGCTAGTGGTCCTAAATACAGAAAACATCGACGTGTGCCTTGTATCTGAATCACACTTTATCACTGAATCCTACGTACAAATGAAAGGATACAAAATATATCACGCATTGCACCCGGACAACAAAGCGAGAGGAGGCAGTGCCGTCATAATAAAGGAAAATATTTATCATTATGAGTTATTTAAGCACGAAGACCGTGAAATTCAAACTGTGGCTGTATGTGTCAAAACTAGAAGTTTTCCGGTTACTGTATCTGCTATATACTGCTCTCCCAGGTACTCGATAAAGGCAACGCAATATGAAAGTCTCTTGAAAAAACTCGGCAACAGATTCGTTCTTGGAGGTGATTTTAATGCAAAAAATATCTATTGGGGATCTAGATTAACCACAACTAAGGGGAAAGAACTCTTAGGTGCAATCAGAAAAATGAAATGTGACGTCATATCAACGGGTAAGCCAACCTATTGGCCCACTGACCCACAAAAAATTCCTGATTTGATCGATTTTTTTATATATAAAAACATCTCGTCGAACTTTCTTTCTATTGAAGAGGGTTTCGATATGAGTTCAGACCATTCACCAATTATACTCAGCATTAATGAAGACATACTATACAGAAAAAGACATCCAACTTTGGTCAACAAAAATACAGATTGGGATAGCTTTAAGCATGATTTGGACTCCCTAGTAATTCTGAATGTGCCTTTAAAGAAACCAGAACAAATAGAATTAGAAGTAAGAAAATTTATAACAGATATCCAACAATGTGCTTGGAATAATACGCCTGATTTAAAAATAAAATCCAATTCCAGAAACTACCCCATGGAAATTCGAAATCTTATATTTGAAAAAAGAAGACAGAGACAACGATGGCAACGAACCAGATATCCACCTGACAAAACGCTGCTAAATAATCTTACGAAGCAGTTAAGAAGGGAAATACAAAAATTCCGTGATGAAGCTATGGACACATACCTTACACAATTAACGAGTGATCGTGCAACAGATTATTCATTATGGAAAGCTACAAAACACCTTAAAAAACCCATTACCCAAATCCCTCCTATTAAAGAAGTGAACGGAAAATGGGCTGTAAATAATGAGCAAAAGGTAATCAGATTTGCACATTATTTGGAAGACACATTTCAACCACATAAACTTGACACTGAAGAGGTTATATTTGAGGCAATAACACAAGATGAAATTGATATAACACTCACCACACCAAAAGAGGTTCACACAGAGATTCGACATTTAAACAAGAAAAAATCCCCTGGCTATGATCTCATTACCGGGGAAGTTCTCAGTAATTTGCCACATAAAGCTATAGTGAAACTTACGACACTTATAAATGCTTCGTTCAGATTAAAATTCGTACCTGATATGTGGAAAGTTGCTGAAGTTATAATGATACCAAAACCTGGTAAACCACCTAATGAAGTAACTTCATACAGACCGATCTCGCTGTTGCCAATAATATCTAAATTATTTGAAAAGATCCTGCTGAAACGATTGAAACCTATCATAGAAGCCAGAAATCTTATCCCTGACTATCAGTTTGGTTTTAGGGAAAGACACTCTACAATAGATCAAGTTCACAGAATTACAAACATAATTGAAAAAGCATTAGAAGAAAAGAAAGTGTGCTCAACAGTTTTCCTGGACGTGGCCCAGGCATTTGATAAGGTGTGGTATCAGGGCCTCATACATAAACTAAGAAAAATGTTGCCAAAACAATTCTCAGATATTTTGGAGTCCTACATATCAGATAGACTGTTCAGAGTAAGGCAGGAAGATGCTTATTCTGATCTTAAGCAAATCAAAGCTGGAGTACCACAAGGAAGTGTTCTAGGTCCGGTCCTGTATCTATTATACACCTGCGATATTCCAGAATTAGAAAACAATACCATCGCAACCTTTGCTGATGACACGGCCATTTTGGCTACAGGAGTCACTCACGCGGAAGCTGTGGAGAATGTACAAAGCGCCGTTAACACCATTTTTAATTGGACAAGAAAGTGGCGAATTAAATTAAATGAATCAAAGTCGGTTCATATTGATTTTACCAACAAAAGGTCCAACTATAATCCGGTATACATAAACGATAAAGCTATACCCTATGACAATACTGCTAAATACCTTGGCATGACACTTGACGCAAAGCCTCGCTGGAAGGCTCATGTCAAAAAGAAACGCGAAGAGTTAGGCCTTCGCTACAAGAAACTGCACTGGCTTCTTGGAAAACATTCCGCGTTGTCTGTGCAAAACAAAATCCTTTTATACAAGCAAGTCCTGATGCCAGTATGGACTTATGGTATACAGTTGTGGGGCTGTACCAAACAAAGTAACGTACAGACAATACAACGATTCCAGAACAAAGTACTCAGAGGTATTGTAAATGCGCCCTGGTACATAAGAATAAACGACCTCCGTCGGGACCTCAAAGTGGACCTCGTTGCCAAAATTATTAAGGATTATGCTGAAGCTCATCAATATCGGCTTCATCACCATGTGAATGTCGAGGCCATCCAGCTCCTCGACAACACGGACATAGTGAGAAGACTGAAAAGGACAAAACCTTTTGAGTTAGTTTAAATATTAAATTAGTGCAGTGTAGTGCAGTGTAGAACACAATAACAAAGTGTCTTCGCCTTAATAGAGACATTAAGAAAAGTGCCATTGGACACATTCTTAAACTATTTTAATTTATTCGTTTAGGTCAAATTAATATTACTGATTAGTCTTTAGGCTAGATTGTAATTTATATGGTGTTACCTCACGGTACAGCATTAAGAAAAAAAAAAAAAACTTTCTGCGCGGGGGACGAGGTAACTCACACAAATACTATCTACTACTAATGCATTCTTCGCCACGTCGCTACGCAGGCACACGACAATATTATCAAACACTAACATAATCTATACGCACACAAGTAAATTCACACACAGTGACAACACTGTCTGTACACGAGATGACGTCAATTTTAAGTAAACGAGGATAGTGCATGACACTATCGATATTTTATTGTCGATGAGTTCCGATAATATTTTTGGTGAAAGTTAAATAGGTATAAGGTATTTTTAAATTTAGGATCATAGGAAAAGAACCTTGGGTTGTCGTCAAAATCCGATTAATTAGGATAAGTCAGTATGGTTAAGTCTGATACTTCAAGAAATACCTAAGCTGCATTCTTACTCTTATATTATGAAAAGTCTGCCTATATACAACTTTGTGCAATAAAAAGAAATAAATATCTTTACTCATTCCTATGATAAAATTTTAACGGCTAAAGGGAAAAACATTTTGCTAAATATGTTGTATTTTTGACATAAGCTAGCCGTCGTCTGGATTTTCTTGAACATTTGAACTGAGCTTCCCTGTGCTTCGGTCTCGGTTGTTGTAGACAGTAGTCGTTACCTTCGGAGTCGCTGAACGTTCGGGGCGTGGGCCCTAGGACATCCATTAAGTACGGCGGTGACTCCGAGGAGGACGGCGCACTATGGACGGAAAAACAAGGTTCCCTTATAGGATTTAAAAAAAAAAATATTTTATTTGATAGTTTCAAGTATACAGTTTTGTCGAGTACATTAAAACATTGAATAAATTAGTAGTTACCGGTTTTTTTTCGAGTCTATATAATATATGTAAAACCTAAATATTTTTACGGCTGAAATGCCAGTTCACTATATTCGGCATTTCAGCCGTACAAATATTTACGTGAAACCCATATATTTTAAGAACTTGTGTTAGCTACCTATATTCTTGCAAATAAATATAAAATATCAGTCATTCATATCGCATTATTTGTTGTGTTGTGCATACGTTATGAATATGTACGCTTTTCGTCAAGATCGATAGTCATATAGCTTTGTGTTGTGTCTATCAGGGATCAATAAAGGGTAAAAAAAATAAAACAAAACTTATTTTTGAAGTACATTACCGCGTGTTAAAACATCGTCCAAATATGCATTTTTAATTGATTCATATCTTTTGAACGGGGAAGTTCGGGGTCAAGGTCAAATGTCAAGTGGTTTTTTAATAGGCTCGGCAACAATACCTAAAAGTTTCAGCTTTACAATCCTAGACAGAAAAAAGTTATGAGGAAAACTAATTCCATTTTCATACATTTGAAATATATAAAGTCATTCTTTGATGGTATAGACTCGATAAAAAAAACCGGTAACTACTCATTTATTCGATTTTTTAATGTACTTGACAAAACTGTATACTAAAAGTATCAAATAAAATATTTCATTTTTAAATAATCCTATGAAAGGAACCTCGTTTTTCCGTCCACTGTGCGGCGGCGGGGACCCTATCCCCGTGAACACCGTGTCTGGTTCCAGGGGGGCTATAATGCATTCCCCGGTGGTGGGCTCAAAGGCAAGGTACTGACGGGCTGCTGGTGCAGATCCCACTGGAGAGCCCGAGTGTCTCCTTTCATGTGCCGATGCGACAGCGATGCGATAGGTTTACTTGCGCTTGACCACAATCTCACATAATGGTAAGTGAAGATAAGATGTGGTCTAGGATGGACCGCGCTTACCCATAACATGCCTGTTCAATCTAGACTTGTAAAAACCCAAGTTATATTTATCAGGGAAAACGTTGTCCGGGAGGGTATTCCACAGCTTGGCCGTGCGCATGAGGAAAGAAGAAGCGAAACGCTTAGTTCGGCAAGTTGGAGTGTCAACGTTAAAGCGGTGGAGACCCTGCCGCCGCCTGGCAGTCCGGTAAAAGAAAGGGGATGGTCATGAGTGCCGCCAGAGTTACTTTCAGGGGGGTGCATCTGCATCTACACATTTTACTATTAACTTAAACTATAGAATTATACATGTATATGATGTAAATAAATGTAATGTCAAATTCAAAACACGCGGATATTTGATTGAGTATGTTTCGCTAATCAAAAGCGTACTTTTGTAATTTTTCTATGTATATTCTTCCGTGACAGGGGGGTGCAAGTGCACCCCCTTGCACCCTGCTGCGAGCGCCCATGGGGATGGTGGTACAAGGTCAAAAAGTGCTTGAGCGCATTCACCGTGGAACAATCTGTAAAAAAACCGATAAGCATGCAACTAGGTGACGATGATCCAATTGTTGCAGTTTTTCATTTGTTAGGTCATTATCGTCAATTATCCTGCGAGCGCGTCTGTCTAGCGTATCCAAAGAGTCAAGTTGATATTTGGCAGAGCCATCCCACAGGTGAGAACAGTACTCCATGCAGGGTCGAACCTGAGCTTTGTAAAGATTCAACAGCTGTTCCTTTGTGAAGCCTCACCTTATTCAAGATACCAAGTTTTTTAGCAGAGATTTTGGCTTTTGACTCAATGGATCGTCCGAAATTAAGGTCGGAGGATAAATTGAGACCTAACAAATCTAGAGGATTGGATGTCGGTATAGATACACCACAAAAAGCAGGAGTATAGATGTATTACATGTATTGTATGTATAGATGTATTGTATGATCATTTTATAAAATATATAAAAAGATTGAACCGACTTCAATAACACTAAAATGCATCAAATAATTTTAATATTATTGAAATTGGTGTTAGCGTACCTACGGAGAATACATATTTGCATTTTTTTACATCATTCATGTTTCTTCAGGAACAATTTATCAGGACGTAATGAAATTTGCATGGAATCATTATAGTAGTTAACTTTCTCGAATAAAGAAAGAATCATCGAAATAGGTTCATATTTGAAGTTAGGCTCAATTCACACCAAGATGGCAGCGGCCGACAGCGCACTTTCAGTGTGAAAGAAAGATATTTGCCAGAGTTATGACCGTTTTTTCCTTAAAAACGACGAGTCTCATCCTTAAGGCGTTATTACTATTCTCTGACGCGACATTCTTGTTTTTTTTTAGGAACTACCTACTTATTCGTAAATCGCAATCGTTTTTAATGGGACCCGATCAGAGGATCGGCCTATCCGTACAAAAAATAATTTTTCATATCGGCATGGATATCGGTCTATAATTGCCAGAGTTATGCGCGAACATACGTAAATGTAAATATATATATAGTCGAATTGAAAACCTCCTCCTTTTTTGAAGTCGGCTAAAAAGTGACACGGCATGCGGTACACTACACAAACTCTTTTGGATATCTGATAAATAGTCAGAATAACATACTGATAGTCGATATCGATATTTGATTATGAGCTGTCCCAGCGCTAACTTTGCTGCGGTGTGGCCAATGTATTTAAAAATAAATAAAAGTATTCGGAATAAAAGTGACGACCGTAAATATCTTATAATAATTAAGTACACCCAAACATAAACATACAGTTTCATAGAATCGATAATTTTTAAAGTGTTTAGTAAAAAAATATGTAGAAAATTCAAGTAAAGATACTGAATTTCAAACAGTAATCTTTAATTAATTAATTATGCATCTACAGAAATAAATGGTATTAACAATAATTTACGTGAAATAGACGTCTTAAACTAATGTCAATACATTCAACTTTTAAAATTACGCTTGTTACGCTTTTGTACGATTTAGTGGCAACACTTATTGATTAATAATATTTTTTAGTTTTTTGCAAATTTAGTGCATTATTTGACAATTTATAAACGAAATAATATTTACAGATGGAAAGTAACGTTATCCTTGGGTACACTAGATAAGTCTTATATTTTTTTACACGAAAACGCGCTGGCATTCGGCATTTTTAGCTTACGTCCTTCCGGGCGCACCGGGATTTGTTGAATGGCGTGGAACGCGGGTCAACTAGTTTTATATAACGGGTATGACCGGTGGTCTCGTACTTTGACAGAGGGGAACGCCTGACAGTGGCCTCTCCGGTTGGTTTAATACTCAAAGGGAATGTAAAACAAGATTATGTTTGTTCCGGGTATTAACACTATGAATCGCACTGTACTTTTTAAAAGATACAATATTTTTCTGAATATAAACTAAATTTTCAAATATGAATTGCGAAACAACCGTTAGAATATCTATTTCTTTGAATTTTTCCCTCAGTGAATCAGTAGGAGCCAGATTGTAAATAGCTCTCACAGCTCTTTTCTGCAGAATAAAAATGGTATTATGTTCTGCAGAAGATCCCCACAGTAATATACCATAAGACATAATACTGTGGAAATAGCTGAAATAAACAATTCTAGCGGTTTCAATATCAGTTAAACGTCTTATTTTTTTAACTGCATAAGCCGCGGAACTCAGTCTACCTGACAATTTCTTAATGTGTGGGCCCCATTGTAGTTTAGCGTCAATTGTTATACCTAAGAACACAGTCGACTCCTCAATGTCCAACGTCGCTCCATTAATTTCCACATTGGTTGCCACCTGTCTTACATTTGGTGTTACAAATTTCACACATTTGGTTTTGCTCTCATTAAGTTTCAAATTATTAACATTGAACCAATGGACAACTTTAGAAAGTACATTGTTTACTTCGTCGTATTCATAGAGTTTACGCCTGACTTTAAATAAAAGAGGTATCATCAGCGAACAATACAACATTTAGTTTGTCCCCTACGAAGTAGGGTAAGTCATTAATATATATTAAAAACAGAATAATTTTTCACTTTTTAATCTGTCAATATACTCTTCATAGCATAGATATCACATCGTGTACATCATAATGGCGTTATCAACTGATTTTCATATCTTTCTTGTTCAAAGAAAGTCATTAATTTTATATAACAAATTACGATCGCTACTCTAGGAGGTAGGACCTTTCCTCTTTTACTCATTGTAGCAACACAAATTTACGAACGTAGATCATCAGAAATAAAAACAAAGTCAACCAACTCGAGAACGCACAGGAGCACAAAACGGCAGCATTTCTTGGCTATCCCTACTAATGGAGCGACGCTTGAGACGCGGTACGAGGTAGCGGGAAGGGTGGTAGCGGCATTCTTGGAATGAACGGGTAGTAGTTCATAGCTTTGCTCTCACACGAAAATAATATTAAAGTAATACTGCTCAAATAGTTGATGGTAGAGCCCCTAGTATCTAATTTGGCCAATTACATACTTTTCACTCGTCAACGGCGTTTATACCGGATCGGAAATTATAAAAACGCTCTTAGGGTATTTGGAATTATATACGCGGCCTAGTTACTGCTGTTACGGTTTATTTCAGACCAATTGAATGCAGCAAATTGAATAGTTGGCGGGTGACGGGCTGCCCCATATATCGAGCTCGTGTGCTATTGACGGCAAATAACGCCATTCATTTATATCGCAGCAAATCGTACGCTAGTGACTACTCGGAACAATTTACTAAACAACAATATATATATTTATGTATAATTCCTTAATCTTCTCTATAAATAAAAAATATTCGCCGAAATGTATGTACGCCCATAACTTCCGAACGGCTGCACCAAATTCTTCTTGTTTTCCCTTAGTCGCCTCTTACGGGCACCTAACGGAGGAGATGGGATGGTGCTTGCTATTCTAAATCCGAAACCCCACGGGTACAGTACGGTATGGGTACGGGTGTACATTCAGAATGTATGTATTACGAATTTGAATCTATCTATATCTATCTTATTATATAAAAGATTAGACAAAAACCCACTCATCACGAAATCTCAGAAAGTACAAGTGCTAGGAGTCTCAAACTTTGCATGGGGGTTCCTTTTAAGACGTAGGTGCTCACTAAGACGCGATTTTGCGAAATTCAACCTCTAAGGGGGTCAAATAGGGGGGCAAAGTTTGTATGGGAGAACGCGATTCCTTGGTCCTATTGACTTGAACTTTTGCACAGACATTCGTTAAGAAAATTAATTGAATTAGTATTTCATATTTTTTATAATTTATCCCTTTACAGGGTAAAAAAGAAGTATTATTACTCAACCGATGGCGGTACAAATATATTACCACAATAAGATACGATAATTCGAAAGATTAAATAAAAGTTCCTTGGCCAAGTGGTTACGGAAGCGTCCTCTAAGTGCGGACTGTCCGGGTTCGCTACCCGTGTGCGGATTTTTTTTTGTATTTTTAAACTTTGTTTTGATTTTTTATTTATATTAAGATTCGATGTTTTAAATATTTAACTCATATTGACTCCGGCACTTTTTATCTCTAATATATTTTTATATTTAATACTTTTTTAAATTTAAAATCATGCATACGTAGTTAACTTCTCTCTAATGTTATGATTTAGTTATTAGTGGAAACTGAATTGATTTTTGTACTATTGGATCTTATATTTAGTAATAAGTGGTATCATTTGTTTGTTTCGCAAATATAAGAAACTAAAAATAATATAATAAAAATATATTTTCAAAATGTCTGTTTGGGTAGGAATACATTATGCATGCACCTATTGTACGTATGATATAAAAAAAAAACAAAACTTTATTGGAATTATTGTCTGTCTGTCAGTCAGGGTTTTTTCTATAGGTTGGCTGGTGTTGGGGACCAACGACGTCAAAGTATCTTTAAATAGGGTGAAACAAAGTCGCTATCCGAGTCTGTCAATATCGGATAGCACCTCCTAAACCACGCAGCGATTTTCACCATCGGTTAGATAATTTTTCATTGAAGGTTTTAAGTTTTATCTAAGTAAATAAACTTACATAGCTTAGATTGACTAAACCTAAAGAGATACATAGTTAACAATCAAGTACTAGAGAATTTCATTAATTCCATATATTATAAAGTAGGTAAATATCCGGGATATAATATACCCGCCCCCCGGTGGCGGACTCAAAGGCAATGGACTGAGGGACAGCTGATGCAGATCCCACCGGAGAACCCCCTCTCATGTGCCGATGTGACAGCCACGAGAGTTTTAGTGGGTAAGAATCCCCCACAGGATCCCAGGGACATATTAAACGTGCCACCACCCCTTTAACTGTGACAACGGTGACAGATTCCCGGGGGGCTATAATGCGCCCCCGGCAGCGGCTTCAAAGGCCCTTGCCTTGCACTGAGGGGTACCCGGTGCAGCCCCATATTTTTTGCGGACAGCCGTGGGGGGTTTAGAGGGTAAGAATCCCACACACCGCGGTCGACGGAAGCCTATTGGAGGTCTACCCGTGGTCCCCGAAACTTTGAGCACGGTGACAGGTTTTTGAAGTGAAACTTCTTATGCGACTTCCTATGCCGTCCGCGAGTGAGTGAGTGGGTGAGTGGGCGAGTGGGCGAGTGGGCGAGCGGGCGAGTGGGTGAGTGAGTGAGTGTGTGAGTGGTTCTGTGTGGTTCGGTGTGGTACGGTGTGGTACGGTGTGGTACTCGGACTGACCGAGACTGACCGGGACTGACCGGGACTGAGCGGGACTGAGCGGAACTGAGTGGGACTGACCGGGACTGAGCGGGACTGACCGGGACTGAGCGGGACTGAGCGGGACTGACCGGGACTGAGCGGGACTGAGCGAGACTGAGCGGGACTGACCGAGACTGAGCGGGACTGGGCGGGACTGACCAGGACTGACCGGGATTGAGCGGGACAGACCGGGACTGACCGGGACTGAGCGGGATTGAGTGGGACTAACCGGGACTGACCGGGACTGAGCGGGACTGACCGGGACTGACTCGGATTCAGCCAGTCCGAGTCAGTCAGTCAGGGACACCTGGTGCAGATCCCACCCGAGAACCCAGGTTTCCCTCTCATGTGCCGATGTGATAGCCACGGGAGTTTTAGTGGGTAAGAATCCCAAATACCCAGTTTGACTTCCCCACGGGATCCCGGGGACATATTGGATGTTTCCCCCGCTACTCCCTTAAACTGTGACAACTGTGACAGATTCCCGGAGGGCTATAATGCGCCCCCGGCAGCGGCTTCAAAGGCCCTTGCCTTGCACTGAGGGGTACACGGTGCACACTCTTTTGTGTGGACAGCCGTCGGGGACACATACTGCAGTCGATCGCCCGCAGGATCCTGGGGCCTATTGGAGGTTTCCCCCGCAATCCCCGTATCTTTGAGCACGATGATAGTTTCCCGGGTGGCTTTATTGTGCCCCCCGGTGGCGGGCTCAAAGGCAAGCCACTGAGGGATCTTGGTGCAGATCCCACTGGATGGCCCAGGTCTCCTACTTATGTACTAATTTAACAGCCGTTGGGGGTTTAGTGTATAAGAATCCTACATAACCCGGTTGACCGCCAACAGGGTCCCGGGGACCAATTGAAGGCTTCCCCCGTGACCCCTGTAACCGTAAGCACGGTGAAAAGTTCCCAGGTGGCTTTATTGTGCTCCCCGGTGGCGGGGTCTAAGGCTGATGGGTATAATGAGGGTATAATGTTGCAGATCCCACCGGATAGCCCAAGAAGGGGTTCTTATGTGCTGATTGCACGGCCGTTGGGGCTTTAGTTTATAAGAAACCTACATACCCGGTTGACCACCAACAGGGTCCCGTAAATCCCATTAAAGGCTTCCCCGTGATCCCTGTAACCGTGAGCACCATGACAGGTTCTCGAGGAACTATAATGTGCCTCTCCGGCGGCGGGTTCAAAGTCAAGGCACTGAGTGGTATCAGCTGGTGCAGATCCCGACAGATAGCCCAGGTCCGCCCTCTAATGTGCCGACGTGATAGCCGTAGCCGTAGCCGTCTGCAGTTTCTAAAATTATAAATACAATTAACAAATCACAAGCTCAGAGATTCAACGTTACAGGCTTAAACCTAAGCGTTGAGTACTTTGCCCATGGACAGGCAGCTATATGTAGCCCTTTCACGCGTCACTTCTATACAAAATTTGTTCATATTGCGTTACGAAAAGTCAGCTACAAACTGATAAATAATTCCAAGAAATTCTATAATCAAAGGCAGTAGCTTTAAATTATTCACTTCTTTTTTTTTCTCAATTACACCCGTGCGAAGCCGGGGCGGGTCGCTAGTACTTATAATAAAACTGTAACAGGTCCAATTCTGTACATTGAAGATATTTTGAAAATTATATTTGGAGGGCATTCTATAACCGATACTTAGAGATTAAACGAACTTACCTGTAAGTGAAGTTCTATCCTAATTATGCGAAGGCTTCGTCCGAACAGATTAGTTGATTATACATATGTAGTGACGCGTAGCACATACCATTCCACACTATTTTGAGAATATTTATTTTATAAAACACTTTTTTTTTTCTTTTTTTTTTACTGTGGGTAGTCCTATATCCATCGCGCTGTCCGAACGCCAACACCATACTCATTTTCTTCAGAGGAATCCTTCACCTACTTCATATTTTACGATTGCTGGGGATAAACACTATAAAAGAGGGAGGGTGGGTTGCTAATCTGTTCGGACGAAGCCTTCGCATAATTAGGATAGAACTTCACTTACAGGTAAGTTCGTTTAATCTCTAATTATACTTCAGGCTTCGTCCTCCAGATTAGTTGATTATACATATGTAGACTTTTAGAGATAATAATCGTAATATATGAATAGGAATTAATAATAAAAACCAACTAATTAATAAGTGGTATCATTACGCACATATTTATTTAGACTAAATCACAATATATTGGATATTGATACATCAAATAAGTTCAGCTTATTTTCATTACAATAAGCGAACCACTTTTTATTGCACCATTCATATTGTTTATATGAATTTTCCGAAAGAGAATTGAGAATGCTACACATTAATCTGAGTGGAATAAACCCTTGGAATCAATGCCTTCCGGATAAGATGCCTGCCACCAGGGTAATCGTATTACGGACATGCCGGCGGCTGGAATCTGATGATAAAATTAAGGTTTCATTGGACTTAAGTACAATCATTTCTGATACTAATAGGTGTTTAAATAACGGGTACCATGGTTGTGTGGGCCAGTATGGCACAACCATAATACCTTTGGCATTATCGGAAACAATTTTTCTCAACGATTTTAAAATCATGGTAAATGGCGGGAACGCGTAAAAGTTAAGGGAAGACCAAGATATAGTAAAAGCATTTGTTGCGTACGCATCTGGATCTCTATGCCAAGAAACATATTTTGGACATTTGTTATTTAAACGACTGGCGAATAAATCTATATCCGGTGAACCAAATTCAGATACAATTTGCAGATATGCATACTCTGCAAGTTCCCATTCAATATCCGGGTGCGTACGTCTTGACTCTTGATCTGCCTCAACGTTCTGAGAAGAACTTATATATGAAGCGAACACGTAGAGATTTCTGCTTTCACACCACTGCCAAAGTTGCTTTGTAACGTCTGTTAAATGAGGGAACTGAATGCCTCCCATACGGTTTACGTAGGAAATTGCAGTGGTGTTATCAATACGGAGCAGGATTTGTAAGTTAGATAGGTCTTTAGTGAATATTTTAAGTCCGATGAACGCAGCCAAAATTTCTAAATAGTTTATATGACGGCTGTGTTCATCTTCGCTCCACATACCACTAGCTCTTAAGTTACCACACGCAATTCCCCACCCCGTTGTTGAGGCATCAGAAAATATTTCTAGGTCGTACTTGTCGACCTTTATTTTGCAAACAGACTGTCCGAGAGCACGATCCCACCATTTTAAGTCTGGTTTTATGGATTGCGGTAAGTACATGTAATTTTCATAGTTATCAGATTTTTGCAAGTTTAGATATTTACTTCTTTCAAACAATTTTGTGTAGAGCCAACCGTATTCTATAGCTGGGCATGCAGAAACTAGTAGCCCAACAAAACTTGCGAAATCTCTGATTTTGCACCGGTTTAGTTTCATGAATTTGGCGACTTCTAATTTGATTTTATGAATCTTTTGTTTCGGCAATGATACTTGAAATTCGGTTGTATCTATAATATATCCTAATACTCTGCAAGTTTGGGAAGGACTGTACATACTTTTTTCCTCATTTATAATGAAACCTAGACTTACAAGAAGCTTTCTAGTCTCGTGTAAATTTTTTAAACAAGATTTGTAATCATGACCGATAAGGCAAATATCGTCCAAATATATAGTAGACAAATAGCCACATGATCTTAGTAGTTTAACGACCGGTTTCATTACTTTTGTAAAAACAAAAGGAGCAGTATTTAAGCCGAATGGTAAGACGTTGAATTCATACAAATCATCGAACTGAAATCTGAGATATTTTCGATCCTCTTCATGTACCCTAATAAGGAAATAAGCGTCTTTTAAATCTAGCGTGCACAAGTAACAATCTTTTGACATAAGTTTCAGTACAGTTCTCAAATCTTCCAATTTGAAGTGACTCGTATTAATAAATTTATTTAAAGACTTTAAATTTAAAATAAAACGCATAGTACCATTCGGCTTGGGTATTAAAAAAATATTGGACAAGTATTGGTCGGGCCTAGGTTCACATTTGGAAATAGCTCCTAAAGATAACAGATCTTCAATAGCATTTGCAAAATTAGCCCTTTCTGTATCGGTATAAGTCCGGACATTAGGTAGAACTGCCTGAAAAGGTGTCCGTGAAAAGGGAATTCTATAACCTTGTATACATGAGAGAACCATGGGGTCATTAGTAATCATTGACCATTCATTGTAAAATAAGGATAAGCGACCAGCAAGTTTTACCTTACTTAGCAGTAATTGCGACTCTGTCTTTGTGGCGGACGTGGCGACTGCTTCGAGGAGTTGGCTAGTTGATTGCCCGTAGAGTTCGACGCAGGCTCCTTCGTCTTCGAGGGATCCGTCAGCATGAATCCGACCCTGATCCTTCCAGTTTAAATTCCTAGAAGAACCAGTAATGTTCTGCCTTAGTCGCTTATTTTGAGGCTTGGGGACCGGGACCTTTAGGTCCGTTCCAGACTTGTTTACGGCTTTCGCCGATATCAAGATTTCGGCTAGATCTTTACCAAAAAGAAACTTATCGATTTCTGTGTTTTGAACTTGGTCTCGCACTTCTTCGTTTAAGGAACGCAGTAAAAAATTTCTCCTTGTCATTGAGTCAGCATGCTGACAGTCGCAGATAATTCGAGCCGAATCCATTAAAAGTTTGAGTAAGATAGTATTTTTCTCTTTAGATGATAATAATGACGTGATAGCTTCACCTAAGCAGGTAACAGCTAAAGTCATGCGTTTTTGCTTGCTTTGAATTGCTTTATCACGTTTACTGATAATATCAGAAACTGTGGCTTTAATCTCAGCGTTTAGTTCCGGTGGATCAATTAACTTACAGTTCTCAGGTGTTAAAAATTTTTCCTTAAGCTCTTTGCGCAACTCCTTAGTTAGACCCGTTGTAGTCCAATGTTGGAATCTAATAGCCAAATCCTTTTGTATTGCTTGGCCATATTTTTTATCTATAGTTGTATCCTTGCCCAGGATAGGCAATATCTCTGTTGACCCTATTGGCTGAACAGATTGTGAGGCTCTAGTCTGTGAAGGGTCATTTTGATTCGAAGCGACTTTAACAACGGAAGGAATCGACATATTATGAAATGTGCTCGGAAGACGATCGCGGTCCAGCTCCGGCTGTGTCAAATCCCCGCCAGATGGCGGGTCTATAATATCAGGCATTTCGTCATTGTACTTCATAATTTCGTCCTCTGAAAAGGAGATTGATGTCGCATGTAGATCTTAGTAACACCAGGTCTACAATATACTCTAAGAGACAGTCCCTAGTTGTAACAACACGTACTGCCCGCAAAGATATATAAACGACAATATAGCAATATACAGTCCTACTTTTTAGTAGGCCGTAAAAGTTTGCTAATCAATCAGACAAAAACCGTATCATTAACACAAGAGTGTCTTATACTTCTGTAATGTTTTAAAACCATCAAATAGTCCCAATGTAAAACAAAGTACTGTACGCACACTTTTAGGTGGGTAGGTACACTTGTCTTATAAATAAAAAATATTAATTCATTATCAACAATAAACTTATACCTGGTTAACAGTAAGAAGTAGTCCCAATACCAGGAAAGTACTACCCGCTAACTGTAGGTATTATTTAATCGCACGATTAATATAACTGTGGTAAGAAACAGTCCCATTACAAAGAAAGTACTGTTCGCAAACCATAATATTAATCAAACAACCCATCTACCATAGTGACTTGTTATGATTAGCAGTAAGAAACAGTCCCAATGCAAAGCACGTACTGTCCGCAAACTATATATTTCAATAACAGGCCTTCTTACTTGTAATCGTGAAGAAACATAGTTACAATCATCAGCTACATAGATAGTTTTTACCATCGTAATAAATAATAGCAGTCTGTACACCACTTAATAGGTATATTATAATTTGGAATTTATAAACAATTTCTTCAATTAACTAGGTCAACTTGGTTGCATCTCTGTTTACCCCAATTTGCCGTGAAGTAAGCTAACACAAAGACATAATAAGTAAAATCTCAGGAGATTATTATTAATTAATGTGGCACAAATTCTTACCTTGATTACATGGTGGCGAACGCGGAGATGACAATGACGAGATTTCCAATTCTGAATCATCGGAGGAATACGATCGACGCCGTTTTCTTCTTAGTAATTTCTTATCTAATTTTCTAATTTTTCGTTTTATTTTATCAAAGTTATCACTTTTACGTTTAGGCATTTTTAGAAATAATAATTAGAACACTGAATTTAAAATAATATCCAAGTTAAATTATTATTTGCACGGACGTGTGGAACGGTGAAGCACTAAAAAGCGAATGAGTATGGTGTTGGCGTTCGGACAGCGCGATGGATATAGGACTACCCACAGTAAAAAAAAAAAAAAAAAAAAAAGGGTTTTATAAAATAAATATTCTCAAAATAGTGTGGAATGGTATGTGCTACGCGTCACTACATATGTATAATCAACTAATCTGGAGGACGAAGCCTGAAGTATAATAAAGCCAAAAATTATTTTTATTTTATTTTTGTCTGTCTGTCTGTCTGTTTGTCTGTCTGTCTGTCTGTCTGTATCTCGGCTGAGCATCACGCCGAAACTACTGGATGGATTGAAACGAAACGTGGCATGATTTGAGTTAATACTCCGAGGTAGGACATAGGATACTTTTTATCCCGACATTCGGCACGGACGGCATTCTTGGGAGAGGGGACTAAAGTCAAAAGGTGTAGTTGGTTATACGCTTGCTCCGATTTAACAATTTTTCATTATAATTATAATAAATATTTGTAAGGGAACACCCATATACAGTTGTTAACAATGTTTGGAAATCGATCAGGTTAAGCAACGTCAGGTAAGGTCATTAAATAGATGGGTGACCGTTTAAAGCCATTTGAACTAAACGTCTCCGTGCTTCGGAGGGCAAGTAAAAAGTGGATCCAAGTTTTTAACTGACTTTAAAAAAGGAGGTTTTGTATTCTATGCGAATGTATATTATTGAAAGTTTAGTTAAGGTCTTAATAACTCTGAACGACCTTGAGCATTCGAGCCCGCGGAACCCCGCCGCCGACGTCAACGCCATCTAGCAATTTCACTCGGTACTGCTTACACAAAGTCTAAATTTGTCCGAAGAATATGAAAATGCAGAGAGAACAATCATTTTAAGTAGGATATTGCCTATTATTGTAACGCATCACTGAGTCTTATCACGTATACACGATTTAAAGCGTTTTTAATTCCAATGGACGGTTTGCTGCTGGAGCTTACAGTAGGCTATCATGCAAGTGTCTGTGCTTGATGTGTTTTTTTTTTTTTATATGCACAGTTTAAGTAATTTAAATTGTGTAATATTCAACCTAGTGGTAGTATGTCTTTATTCAACCTAGTGATGAGAATAGCAAGATGTTCGCCTGATGGTAAGCGAAACGTCTGCCTATAAACAACTGTTATTCTCTTGAGCCCATTAATTTCACCAGCTACAGTGCCATTCACACCGGAACAAGGCAATCTTTACACTATATGATTTTTGACACTGCGATGGTACATTTCTACCGGATGGTCTCTTGCACAATGGACCTACAATCCTACTAACAACATAGTTTTACAGAGTAATTAGTAGTATTAGTAAAATAAAGTATAGTAGGTAAAAAATATGTTCAATTTGTCATTTTGTAGTGTGTGTTTGGAGCGTTTAGTATGAGTGAGCTGAGCATGAACCTATGTCTAAAGAACGTATGAGAATACATGATATGCAATGCAATGCAATTCCGATTGTTTGTTATAGATATTTATGATTCATACAGATCGGATAAAATAATTTGAAGGAACATAAACGATATGGAAGAATTTAACTGGTGAAAACCATAAAATCGACATCTTCCGTTATACCTACTCTAACGAATATGAACCGATTTCAATGAGTTTCTTTATTTGTGACACTAATCTACTACAATGGTATCATACCAAGTTCATCACGACGATTTATGAATGAAAAAAATACTAATAAATTATTTAAAAAAATTAACCCGACCGATTGTAACCGATGGATGCAAATAGCCAATTGTCGTTCATTGTGGCGTTCTAAGGGGGAGGCCTATGTTCAGCATTGGACGTCTTCCGGCTGATGATGATGATGAACCCGACCTACTGGTCGGGTCACTAAAAAATATAAAATTATTTGGTGCTAAATTTATACAGTAGGTATGTACGCTCGCGGTCACGAACGGTGTACCACCTTTAGGACGAGAATCGCTTGCACGAGCCGGCCCGAAATACGTGCGGACGAGATAATCACACATAATGTTTGTCAAACGATTTTGATTGAATACTCCGTCCGCGATTGTACGTACAACTAACACCAACTTTAATAATATTTAAAATACTTTATACTTTTTAGTGTGCTGTCTATTGAAGTGCTGTTTTTGATTTTTTTTTATTGTTTTTTTAATGTTCTATTCATATTCATAACATGCTAATTGAAACCCCGGCCAAAACGAGGGGAGTTATAACTTTGACACCTATGTCTGACTGGAAGTGTCTGTCTCTCTGTATGGCTGGCTGTGGCATCGTAGAGCTCCAACCAGTGGATGGATTTGAATGCGGTTTTTTTAAAGCTAGTTTAAGCGAGATGGTTCTTAACTATGTTACATGAAAATCGGTCCAGGTGTTAGAAGACCATCAGCTCTTTTCCGAGTCGAGGTAGGGATATTTCGTATATAGACATCCTCCATTATTTCTATAAGTCCGAAAGATCTGAAATTTAGTACATTGATAAATCCGATAATAGTAAATAAAATGGTAACCTTCACCAGGGTCTGATGATGATCAGCAAGAAGGTGGAAATAGGATCTAGGCCCCAATAAACGAAGACTCATTCAGTTTGGGCTCATGGGATAGTTCTCAACGAGTAGTTGCTAGATGAATGGAATTCAGGGTCTGATGATGGAGCAGGAAGGTGGTCACAGGATCTCTGCACCAATAAACGTAGACCTACTGTGTTTAGGCTCGTTGGGCTGGTCTTGATGAGTAGTTGCTAGAAAATGATGATCAGGGTCTGATGATGGACCGGGAAGATGGCCAATACATAAACGTAGACCCACCGAATTTGGGCTCGTCAGATATGTCTCGACGAGTAGTTGCTAGAAAAACGGTGATCATTGTCTGACGATGGAGCAGGTTGGTGGTCACGGAATCTCTGTATCAATAACCGCATTTGGGCTCGTTGCGTACGTCTCTACGAGTAGCTGCTAGAAAAATGGTGATCAGGGTCTGACGATGGAGCAAGAATGTGGTCACGGTATCTCTGCACGAATAAACGTAGACCCACTGAATTGGGGTTCCTTGGGTAGGTATCACGAGTAGTTGCTAGAAAATGGTGATCTTTAGATGGGGTCTGATGATAGAGCAGGAAGGTGGTCAAAGGATGAGGTGACGGGCCCGTTGGTCTAGTGGTTAGACTCCCTGGCAGCTACTCGATGAGTTGTGGGTTCAATTCCCCCACGAAGTGTCTGGGTGTTATTTATCTATTTAAGTATGTATTTACAAAAAAAAAAGTATTAATATCTGTTGTCTGGTTTCCATAGTACAGGCTCTGCCTAGTTTGGTATCGGATAACTGTGTGTGGATTGTCCCAAGATATTATTGATATTATTATAAAGGATCTCTGCACCAAAAAACGTATACCTACCGAGTTTGGGCTCGTTAGTTATGTCTCGACGAGTAGTTGCTAGAAAAATGGTGACGAGGGTCTGATGATGAAGCAGGAAGGTAGTCACGGGATCTCTGCACCAATAAACGCAGACGCATCAAAACGAATACATAGAAAGCTTTCAAGGCGAAACTACTAAGAAATGGTTCCCCACAATAACTGAAATATCAGAATTTCGGAAAATTATTCCAGTATCATTTGAATTGACGCAAATCTTAACTGGTCACGCCTATCACCTTTCATACCTTCACCGATTTCACATCACAAACAGGAATACCTGTCCCTGTGATGATATCAGTGTACAAAATAACGACCACGTTTTGAAATTTTGTCCCATCTTCATCAAAACTAGAAACGAACATGAAATTATATGTAATTCAAGAAATATAAATCCATACTTACTATCAGAAATTACTCAACACCCTGAAACAGTTAAATCGTTCCTAAAACATGTTAATACTATAGTTCGAAATTTAAAATTCATAAATAACACTTAATATAATTTGTCATCAATCTTCTTCTGTATCCATTAGCAGAAGATACCAACTTAGCGCTCCCGTAATAATAGATTAGTTCATTTAATTTCCTATTCACAATTATACAATTATTATATATAAACAATTAATCTTAATTAAAAAAAATAAAAAAAAACGCAGACGCATTGGATAGGTTGCTATGAGTAGTAGGTAGAAAAATAATGATAAGAGTCGAGGGATGGGAGCAAGCAGGACGGTGGTAACAGAAACTCTGCTCCATAAAATGTAGGATCCATCGAATTGTAAATCGATAGTTAAATCTTGCCGAGTAATTACTAGACAGACATCAATCAGAGTAATGGCGCCGGAAAGTCATTTTAAGAGTTCGTTCACCCATGTCGGGGTTTATTAAAAAAGTTTAATTTATACTTTAGCCTGAATTAAGTATACACATACATACTACAAAGTCTAGTTAGGTACTTAACAATAACAATAAATATAAAAATATAAAACACTAGCTGACCCGCGCAGCTCCGCCCGCGCTTTGATTACATTTTGCTCCCCTTTTCTCCCTACTTCCTTGATTTATCTGTCTCCATCTCTCTCTCTTATAATAAAAATCTAATTCTATGCTATTTCTCTCCCCTCCCGCTTCGGTCCCCGTCACACTTCCCCTCTTCCTCTCCCCGTTATCCTCTCTGAACCCCCTCCCTCCTCTCTCTTCTCCCAACTTGCTCCCTCTCACTCCCCCCCTCCCCTTGCTCCACCTAACTCCTCCGATCACTCACTCCATCACCCTCCCTTCTCCCTCTCTTGCACCCTCCTCTCGTTCTATATATCCTCGTCAATCATGGTATCAGCGCCATAAAATATACTTAATAACCTATTCTCAGATCTACCCGCAAAATTTCATACATATCGGTTCACCCGACTCACGTGCACGTAACTCAGAGGTTCTCAGATTTTGTTGTGCAAGGCGTTGCGAACGTTCGACACTCGATTCTCGTGCGCGTACCTGAGAGTTTCTCTGATTTTGTTCAGCAAGGCGTTGTGAACGTTCAGGTGAAGATTCTCCCATACGACGTATTCTTGCTGCCCGTGCTTGAGAACTATGTTTAGAAAGTTGAGACCTGGCTCTCTTATAAAAATAATAAATAAAAATAAAATAAAATAGCCTTTATTCACTGACCAAGTTACATAGATAATGATATAAAACAAAATCATTTGCTATTTTCTACTGTTTTCCTCAGCTGGTTCAGGTTGTCTATTGACAAAGGCCTCCTCCTTGTCCTGCCACTGCCTACGATCAAGACAATTCCTCCGCCAGTTTTTTGGGAAGTCATCCTCCCATCGCTTTTTCTGACATCCTCTTTTTCTTTTCCCGTCACGAGGATACCATACTGTTGTGTCGTATGACCATTTTTTTATCTTTGACCTCATCATATGTCCAGTCCATCTCCATTTTAGCTGTCGAATTTTCATGGTGATATCACTAACCTTTGTTAAATGTCTTATGTCAGTAAGCCTTATCCGATATTTTAGTTTAAGGTTTAACATGCTTCTTTCCATTTTATGTTGGCATACTTCTAATCTTTGATTATTCAGTTTAGTGAGCGACCATGTCTGGCAGTCATATGTGAGGACTGGGAGCAAGCATGAGTGAAATGAAATAATCTTCTTTTGACCGCAATGGGCATCCTATCATTTTTTAAAATTTCCTTGAGTGACCAGTAGCGAGACCAACCGTTAGCTATTCTTCTTTCTACCTCCTTTGACATAAGGTTGTTTGGTGCAATCAGTTGGCCCAAGTACACATATTCTTCCACGTAATCTATTACTTGATCTCTTACTTTAATAGTGGTCTTGTTACAATTTGTCATCACTTTAGTTTTGGAGGAGTTCATAGTAAGCCCCACCTTCTCGCTTTCCCATGCTAGCTGTGCTAACATAGTTTGTAAGGACTCTGCATCTTCAGCGAATAGTACTAAATCATCAGCAAATCTAAGATGAGTCAACTTACTCCCGTTTACATTTAAGCCATAATGATCCCACTCTATGTTTCTAAATACCTGTTCTAGCACTGCCGAAAATAATTTTGGAGAAAGTGGGTCACCTTGCCTGACTCCTTTCTGAACTTTAAACTCTTCTCCAACTTTTTCCAATTTCACTTTGGCTGTGCACTTACTGTAAATTTGTTTGATTAAGTTTATGTATTTTGCCTGTACTCCTTGGTTGCATAGAGCTTCGTAGATTGAGTTATGTAACAAGGAGTCAAAGGCCTTATTGTAGTCTACAAATGCAATATAATAGTGTTTTCCGAACTCATTATATTTTTCGAGAATCTGCTTAAGACAGTGTATATGGTCAATGGTTGAGAAGTCTTTACGGAACCCTGCCTGCTCCCTTGGTTGTTCTTCGTCAAGGCGTATCGCAAGTCTATTGAGAATTATTTTCGAGAATATTTTATACACATTCGACATTATGCTGATTGGTCTGTAGTTGTCTATTTTGTTTTTATCCCCTTTCTTATGGATCAATGTTATTGTGGAGGTTGTCCATTGTGATGGTATTGTTTCATCATTCAGGATTCTATTGAACAAATGCGTTAATGGTTCTAGTAACACATTCATTGTACCTTTAAGTAACTCATTTGATATTTGGTCTTCGCCTGTTGCTTTGCCACATTTTTGCGATACTATTGCTTTCTTAACTTCGCAACATAGGATAGATGGCGCATCTTCAGTTCCACAAGAGCTAATTTTGTCTTCAAGTAGCTTTTTATGGCTTTCCGTGCTTGTTACTGATGTTTCGTCTAATGTGTAAAGAGATCGATAGAAATTAGTGGCGATGCTACTTATTAAAGGTCTTTGTGATGTTTTGTATTCCTTTCCTGTTTTGTCTGCACCTTTCATAGTTGGAATCCAATTTTTATGGTCTTGTAGTTGCTTCAGTGCTTTTTTGATTCCACCTGTACGCTCGATTTCATACCTTAATAGCTTAAACCTGGCATTCTTTTTATGCTTTCTTATAGCTATATTAATTTTCTTACTGAGTGCTTCTATCTTCTTTTTATTTATTTTCCTATTTGAGAACATTTCTTTTCTTTCTTTTATTAATTTCAGTGCATCAGAACCCAATTTATCTTCTTGATTTTTCTTCTCATTGTCCGATAGGTCTTTGGCCAAGTCTCTTAGCACCTTTTCAATCTGATTGTAGTGTTCTTGTATTGTACCTGAAGTATTAATCTTTTCCAATCTACTCTCTAATGTTTCCAGGGTTTCATCATTGAGAGGCAGTAGCAGGGGCTTTAACTTAGTTGGTTGCATGTATTTACGAGATTTTGTGAGTGTTGTTTTTATTGTTCCTCTTACCATCCTGTGGTCTGTATTAAAGTTGAGCTTATTTATTACCTCAATGTTGCTGAATATTTTGGGGCGGTTTGACAGAATATAGTCAATTTCGTTATAGTGTTTCCCGTCCGGTGAGACCCAGGTCCATTTTTTTGATTCCTTCTTTTTAAATATACTGTTAATGAAAGTTAGATTGTTTTCCATTGCGAAATCAAGAAGCAACTGTCCATTCTCATTTGTAGTTCTAGTTTTGTATTTTTCTGTTTTACTTTTACTTTCTACTTGACCATTAAAATCACCCATTACGATTTTATTTTTGTGGGATTCTTGTATTGTCTCATTCAAAAGCGAATAAAAGGAGATTTTCTCTTCATTGCTTGCTTGCTCTGTTGGGCCGTATACTTGAATGATGGACCAGGGATCGTTATATCCGGGCAACCATATATTTAGTGTGGCTATTCTGTCTGACTTGCTATTAAACTGAATAATGTTGTTTTTCAGATGTATGTTTACTATGAATCCAACTCCGTAGTGCCCCTGCTTTTCTCCCTTGTAGTATAATATATAATTCCGATACTCCCTGATCTCTTCTCCCATTCTTCTTGCTTCTCCAAGTCCTATTATGTCCCACTTAATCATTCTTATAGCTTCTTCGAATTCTGCTTGTCTTTCATTCGTTCTTAGAGTTCTTGTATTAAGTGTGGCGAGATATATTGACGAGTTTTTAATTTTTGGGGGTATTGTCGAAGTTTGGTTAGTGGCTGGGAATGGCACTGGAGGGGTGCGGTCGTATTTCCCCACGGTGACCGCCAACCGGCTTGGGGAAGTGGATTTGATACTATTGACATTTTCCTTATTGTATTTATTGTTGTTAGACTTCCGGGGGGCGCACGTTAGTTGCTATTGTTTGCTCGGCCCAGCTCGTGGGAGCGTGTAGTGCCCTCGGGAACGGTTCATATACTCAAATGCGTTAGTTTCGCTTAATTTGTTTGGCGCCTTTTTCATTGTGGCGTCGTTTAAGTTTGATTGGGTGGGCGTTTTTGATGGTGATCTCTTCCGTTTTTCATTTCCTTGGGACTCGGTTTTTTTCTTTTTTACAATAAGCTTATCATACTGGATGACTGCGATATTCCCCTTCTTAATCTCTTCCAGCTGTTTGGTTCTCAGTTCTTTCCTGAGTTCTAAGACTTCCCTAGGAAAGTCTTCTGTGGCATAGATATATTCCGGGAATTTTTTATTTCTTTTTAATATATCTACTTTCCTCCATGTTTCAAAATTTTCGGTTTCTGCCTTGGTTGCTTCGTTAAGAATATCTAATACCATCTCAAAGAGTTGTGCATTATTTTCTTCTGTTTCCTGAATTCCATGGAGGATTATGTTATTCTTCCGTACTTGTTTCTCAAGATTATAGACTTTGTTCTTTAATGTTGTTACTTCATTGTTAAGTTTTTGATTCTCCTCGATCAGTGGTTTTAATTTTTCCTCCATTGTTATTGCCAAGTTTTTAGACAGACTTTCTGTTAACGCCAATGTTTGTTTTTGAAATTCCACCTTAATTTCATTCATTTTCTCATCCATATTTTCTTTCATTTTTTCCATCAATATTTCAAAATGTTTTTCCATTTTTAATTCAATGGGTAAGTATAATTTGTAACAGCAACCCTGGTTGTAAGGGGGCAACACTTTTCTACTCTTGTTTGTTTTTGTGCTCTGGTAACACAACACTCGTTATGTCGTTGTCGTTTCCGCTGTCACTTGACAGTTGTTATCAGTGTGACCGTTTTTGGTATATTCGATACCAAATTGGTAGAATTTGGGCTTCACAATTTTGATTTAGTATTTTTTTGGTATAATTTCAAATGTTAGTATATTTTGGTAACATTTTAACTAAAACGACATTTTGTTGTGTATTTTTTGGTAAATTTTCTGGTAGCACAAACATTCATTCATACAATTTCACTTGCGTAGTTTTGTCTTTGTCTGATGATTACCGAAACTGTATGATTTATCTCTTTTGTACAGTTTTTATATTAATATTTTACTTTTAGTTCCACAATGCGTAATTCGTTGTTGTATTACTTATTTCTTGCACGTTCGGGTGGGTAATTAATGGATGGAACATCATAACACTGCGGCTACTCGGTTGGCAACAAACGATCCCGATTGTTAAGAGATGTGTAAGGAAATATATTAAAGTGGGTGCTAGCACATCATGTTAACTAAGACTAGCTCGAGCTGACACCGACTTCAATATATTTTCATTATTTTATGCTTTTTAGATAATTTACTTTGAAGTCGGTTTTTTTTAAATAGTTAAATTAACACTTTCTAGTGACTTTTATTTTACCAAGATAGGTATTAGCACTATTACGCAACTCGAACGTCTACGTTACAGTAACTTACTGACAACATAAAAAGTTTATATCTCTTAAACTACTGGACCGATTTTGATGAAACTTGTACTCTACCCTAAGTTGAAAAATACTCTAACTATTGTAAAAAGAATTTTTGAAATCGGACTTGTAGTTTCTGAGAAATCCGCGGATAAACCTACATACATACACTCAAAAATAAAAAATAAAAACCGACAGACAAACTTAGTTTAGAGAGTATTTTTTTGCTATCTGAGGTGTCAGACGCATATTAAAATAACTTAAATACGTCCAAAAATGGTATGGAACCTACGGTGTTCGAGTCGAACTCGCACTTGACCGCTTTTTTTTTAAGTATAATTTTAGTATAATCCTGCATAAATATTAGTATTTTTTAGTACTGAAATCATATTCTTTTAGTTGATTACCTTTTTATGAAACGGTCACACTGGTTGTTATGTCATACACATCAGTTACCATCGGATTTGAAATTGAAGCCGGGTAGCTAGCTATGGATATGTATATAGATTCACGACAATTTGAGCACTTTTTGTTCCAATTACACTGTGTTTTTGCACTAATTATTGTTTATCACCATTTGCAGGATAATGTTAATGAGATAACACAAGTTTTATTGGAAAAATGTATGATTTCCACTGTTATTTTATTTGTTTTTCACAATGACACTATAGACGTTCTTTACTTGACAGCTGCCGAACCTGGCTCTCTTAGGCATTTTCAAATGTTTAAGAAAATGATAATAGCGTGTAATATTCTAGCTCTGAAAAGAACTGTTGTTTAGCCCTGAAAAGAACTGTTGTTTAGCCCTGAAAAAATCTGTTGGTTAGCCCTGAAAAGAACTGTTGATTAGCTCTGAGAAGAACTGTTGTTTACCTCTGAGAAGAACTTTTGCGTAGGTGTAGTTTTAAGAAAGAAATATAAAAAAAATCGCACGACAATTATTAGAATTCGCGCACGACCGCTGCGTAGGGAGCCGACCTCGCGTTTGAGCCGCGCGGGTACCTTACTCATCTCCCGCATGCGCACCCCCGCCTTGGTGACGCTCACTTCGCAACGGGCCGTGCAGCAGAAATCTTTTAATTTATAAGCAGTAATATTTTAATTTCGCCATAACTTCAAAACCAAATGTCCAATTTTAATCATTCAAAGACCAAATATTATCTAAATAAACTGTACTTAATGATGAAATAATTTATTTTGATAAGGATTAATAGCATGAGTAAAATAAATGCGTTTAAATGTAGTCCAAACAAAATTCAAGATTTTTAAATAAAAAAAAATGGTTGTTGGGCCTCACTCGACATAGATACACGCGTGTGCCGCGGACTTTTTTGTAGATATTTATAAGATCTACAATTAATTAGAACATTTTATGGTTCTATCTTTTATAGTTTAGGCAGCGTACGCAAAATAAGTAACTTTTCTGGTTGATTTTTTACACTTTGTGTCCTAAAAAACCCAAATATCTTACGGAACCCTATTTTTTTCCAAAATAAAATTTAGCCTATGTTACTCGTAGATAATGTAGCTTTCGAATGGTGAAAGAATTTTTAAAAACGGTCCAGTAGTTTTTTAGCCTATTCATTACAACCAAACAAACAAAGTTTTCCTCTTTATAATATTAGTGTAGAAGTGTAGATTAAAGTAATGAATTTTATCTATACTCATATCGTAATATTTAAATTATGAATGCAAAACTAGTAAGTACTCTAATGACACACTTTATACACATGCAACTCGGTTCTAAAAACATTTTATTTTTTTATACACAAAAAAATGGGCTGCTGAGGGGCAAGACCGAAAAAAGTGTAAAACTGTAACAATGAAAAACGACACCAAAACTGTTAGTTATTTAAAAAGCTGCCTAATGTTTATACAGATTCAAACGGACTTGAACTGTATGTCAACGTATTAAAGTCTCAATTTTCTTATAAATATAGACATGGCTGGTTTGATTATTGCATTACAGCTCTCGACTTGCTCTCCTAATAGTATATTTGTTTCTGGCGACGGTACTATATTATGTATAATTGGCTCAGTGGTATATGAGCTTAACTAAGGTAATAACGTGATGTTAGACGTGGGTACAAATCCTAGCAATTCATTTGCTTTAATGTCTTTTTTATCATCCAGCAGCCGAAACGTCCACTGCTGAACATAGGCCTCTACCTTAGAAGGGAGGGGTTGCCATTATCATCACGCTTGGCAGGCGGCTTGGGGATCACAGTATAGGTGGCAGGTAATCCAATAAAAAGACTGCTGCCACTAGTTCTAGTTTTCTTCTAGTTTTTCCTTAGTCGCCTTTTACGGACACCCAACGAGAGGAGATGGGTAGGTGCTATTCTTACCCGGACACCCCACGGGGGTCTTTTTTATATTTTACTATTCTCATTATTTATTTCATAAATTGTTACAAAAGGAACATTTTAAGCATCTTTATTTTATAGTTTTAATGTTTAAATACCCTTTTCACACCACCTGCTCGATAATGTCACATTATATGTCATATAAAGATTACATAAAGTGCCTCATTATTGTCCTATAGTCTAGCTGGATAATAATGTTGTACTAAACTCCCTTGGGTAATAATGTGTTTGAATTTCGAACGTCAAACGAAAATTCCTCAACACTGTTACCACAGATATATATTACTACTCTAAGCAGAGAACTGCACGAAAAACAAAACATTTGAAAATCGAACCGAGCGCGACGAGCACAACCCAGTGTTCTAGAAAAGAAAATAAAATATTTAGATGATAACGCGGCAAATCACTATGTTGATATTTTTGACGGTCTCGTTGGTCTAGTGGTTAGACACCCTGGCCGCTACCCAATAGGTTGTGGGTTCGATTCCCAGCAAGTGTCTGGATGTTATTGTGTGTGGATTGTCCCAAAAAAATAATATTATTATTATTACTATTAATTAATATTAGTTATCTGGTTTCCATAGTACAGGCTCTGCCTAGTTTGGGATCAGATTACCATGTGTGGATCGTCCCAAGATGGTAAAAAAAAAACGTTTGATCAAAACGATGCCGTAAAATCTGCTTAAAAATATATTGTAATAGAGAAACTTTTCTATATCAAAATATTTTTAAGCCAATCTAGTAGGCCGCAATGTCATCTAGTAGTCCGCGATCTAATCCAGCAGGCCACGATACATTCATCGGGAGGGTGGGACCCAGTTGTACGCATGCCCTATGGAGTTATTTGAATGAATTGAGTGCCATAATATTATAGACTGGAATAGAATTTTATTCCACACAGATTACATACTATTTGGTACAACAAATTTAACTATAGTATAGAAAGCACGTCGTCTGTGTGAAACAGAGCTCCCTCTGTCTGTATTATATGTTTTGTAATGTAGTTTGGCGGTATAAAATTGTATTTCATGAGTTTAGATAAAGTAGTGTTTGAAACTGCACATAATTAAGCATTACAAACACAGCAAACACTCGTGTTTTAATAACTCCTATTGTGCAGCAGTTTCTAATACTTACTATTAACCAATAATAATAAATAATCATGTCTGATTATTATACATGCACGTATGTATCATCAAGCAGAGAATAAAAGAAGTCGGTTAATAATCACAATTCATAGACTTTGGAAGTTGTATATCGCAGATATCTTCAAATTATAAAATGTCAAATTATTCAAAAATGATATTTGCAAATGATCTCTCCTACAAACCCTTAACGGATTGCTGTGATATTTACCAGTAACCCTGTATATACAGAATTCTAGATAATATGAATAGAACATTAAATATAGAACACAAAAATATTATGAACAAAAGATATATTATATACTAGCTGACTAGCGCAGCGCCTCCCGAGCTCTTTTACGTTAGCTAATTTTTAATAGCATACATTTGCGTTGAATACATAACCTCCTTTTTTACTTGCCCTCCGAAGCACGGAGACGCTTACTTCAAGTGGCATTAAACGGTCACCCATCTATGTATTGACCTTGCCTAACGTTGCTTAACCTGATCGATTGCCAAACATTGATAACGACTGTCAATGATGGGCTTCTAATTTTTTTATAGTATTAGATACATTTGTGTTGTATACATAACCTACTTTTTTAAAGTCGGTTAAAAACTGGGACCCACTTTTTACTTGCCCTCCGAAGCACGGAGACGCTTACTTCCAATGGCATTAAACGGTCACCCATCTATGTAATGACCTTGTCTAACGTTGCTCAACCTGATCAATTGCCAAACATTGATAACAATTATCTATGACGGGCTTCTCATTTTTTTATAGTATTAGATACATTTGTGTTGAATACATAACATACTTTTTTAAAGTCGGTTAAAAACTGGAACCCACTTTTTATTGCCTTCCGAAGCACTGAGACGCTTACTTCAAGTGGCATTAAACGGTCACCCATCTATGTATTGACCTTGCCTAACGTTGCTTAACCTTATCGATTGCCACACATTGATAACAACTGTCTATGAGTGGCTCCTTATTTTTAATAGTATTAGATACATTCGCGTCGTATACATAACCTTTTTTATAGTCGGTTAAAAACTGGTACCCACTTTTTACTTGCCCTCCGAAGCACTGAGACGCTTACTTCAAAAGGCATTAAACGGTCACCCATCTATGTTATGACCTTGCCTAACGTTGCTTAACCTGAACGATTGCCAAACATTGATAACAACTGTCTATGATGGGCTTCTCATTTTTTTATAGTAATAATAATAATAATATCCTGGGATAATTCACACACGGTCATCTGATCCCAAACTAGGCAGAGCCTGTATTATGGAAACCAGACAACTGATACTAATACATATATACATTTTTTTTGTAAATACATACTTATATAGATATAACACTGCACTTGGTGGGAATCGAACCCACGACCTGTTGGGTAGCAGACAGGGTCACTAACCACTAGACCAACGGGCCCGTCAAAATCAAAAATAAAAGTCAGTATTAAATACATTTGTGTTAAATACATAACCTCCTTTTTTAAAGTCGGTTAATAACTGAGACTCACTTTTTACTTGCCCTCCAAATCACGGAGACGCTTAATTCAAATGGCATTAAACGGTCACCCATCTATGGAATGACCTTGCCTAACGTTGCTTAACCTGATCGATTGCCACATATTTCATAACAACTGTCTATGAGTTTCTCTTTATTATTAATAGTACCTATTAAATACATTCGCGTCGAATACATAACCTCTTTTTTTAATTTTAAAGTCGGTTAATAACTGGGACCCTCTCCCAAGGGAACCGTGATGAATTACGGTATTTAAGACCGTTCCGAATTCACAAACCGACGTCACCCACCGGCGGCCCCAATGCATTGGCATAGTTTTCTAGTCTTTGCGTACTTAAAAAGTTAATTTATTTCCAAAAAAATATTTACCGTTACTAATGTATAGATATTAACTAAACTAAGTACTTCTATTAATTTCAATATTTATAAATGCGCATAAACTCTTTAAAAAATTAAACGAGTTAAACAATATTGCTCCAACACCGACGTGCAGTCCTCCCTCGACAACGCCGCGAAGCGGACTGAATCAGAGATCGGAGCAGGCATACTTGCGCAGATGTATTAAATTTTGGGAAAAATAGATATTTCTCTAGTAAAATACGGAATAAAAATAAATCTTTCAAGTAAAGACATTCGTATTTTCAAGACCTTTTTTCCTGTGTAAAAGCCAACACCATAGCTTGAGCGGTTTTAGAGAACATTTGCAAATTATGACATAAATAGGTCCTTTTTAGATCTTTTTTTCCTAAAAAGTGGTTATCAAAAATAATTTTTTATTCAAGTAAACGTATTTATCGAAACTTTAACTAACGTTTTATATTTTTTCTATACAGATTAAATTAACAGTTTTTGTGAACATTTAACTTAAAATAACAAGAATTCAGGCATTTCACCGTTATTAGCGCCTTAACGTAAACACAGCGCGGGCGGAGCTGCGTGGGTCAGCTAGTCAAATATAAAAATGTAAACAAACCAAAAATTACTAGGTATTGTATCCATACAACTTCCAAAAGTTCACCGTTGGAAACGTACCAGACAAAAGCTTAAAGTTTATTTTAAGTCAACGTGCCAACTTCGGCCGGGAGAAATGTATCAGCGTTGGCACATCTATACATTTTAGGGGATGAAATATTCGGACAATGAACGTAGACGGGGAATGTCTGAAGTTCAAAACGTCCGTTTTCTGATCGATTCGTTAGTAAATAGCAGTTCACAGGGCTGGGCCTTAAAATAATCATCGAGAATATTAATGTTGTCTTTTACTTACGCGAATATTACACATTGAAATTAAACTAATTTTACGGATTTTATCGCGTTTTATTTATTGATTTTACTATCCCGACGTTTCGAATGCTTTGCAGCACCCATGGTCACGGGAGGACTGAGATGTTGAACGTCCTTAATTATGCCGGTGTACCCTCAGGTCTTCTTTGTTATTATTGTTGGTCCGATCTACGCAGTAAGAGCTTACAGTATCTTGAGGCCGTGCAGTGTTCTGATTGATATTGGATTTAATTATATTTATCACAGGATCCCAAGCCGGTGGTAACACCCAACCATCTTCTCTATTGAAATTAGGATGTTTTTTGATTTCAATAGCCTCACGAATCATCCTAGGCAGGAATCGGTGCTTTTTTGCGAGGATTTGTGGTTTATCAAATCTAATATAATGGTGGGTGCGATCCTGAACGTGTTCACATACTGCAGACTTCGTACAACATTCAAAACATCAAAGCATTCGAAACGTCGGGATAGTAAAATCAATAAATAAACCGCGATAAAATCCGTAAAAGTAGTTTAATTTCAATCGAGAATATTATTAAGTGGCTTACCTATTTTTTCTTGACGGTGAGAAAACCTCCAAAAAGTAAACCTGTCTCCGTAGGGGCAGAGGCCGGGTTATGTGGGATTTTTACCCACTAATACCTCCCGGGTGGCCTTCATCGACGCTATATGAAAATACCCTGGGCCCTCCATTTGCACCTCGCTACAGTCTCTCCAGCGCCAGACGCTCACTAGAACTCGTCCGAGGAGGAGCAGAAATGCACGTTCACACGGCACCCGACGCGCGATGACGCAGTGCATACACCCCGTCGTCCTCCTCGGGGTCGCATTCAGGAAAGGCGCCCAGAGCCCCAACCCCATGCGTACGCGATCCACGAGCCCAGGCAGGGATTGACGATAGGGCCGGAAGGCCGGAGCGAGTAGCGCCACCGCCCCGACGCTCGCTCACCTCCGCGGAGCTGTTTCTTTTTCGGAATGTGCATTAACTGTTCAATATCTTTTTAATTTGCAGCTTATTCTACTATGTTTTTCTGGTCTTTTAATTTTATACTTTTGATAACTAGTCAAGCCGCATCGCTATGTGTTTACATAAAACAAGTGAGTGTCCAGAAAAACAAGTGACAAGTCCAAGTGGCATCAGATTAAACAATAACTAATACATTGTAACCATGCATGCGAAATTATAAAGTTATAAAAATATTCAAATGATTTACAGCTGTGAAGTACTACCGAATGTTTAGTACCCATATTATACCAGAAAGTACCCATATGTATGTATTGATGAAATCACAAGTTTCAAAGCTATGCCGCCCCTATATAGTTGGTCGTCAAAGTTGAGGTGGAGGTACGCCGCGTCTGTAGTAAAATTGAACTCGGATTCCCATAGGAATCGTTTTCACTTGAAAATTTTAAGTCGATGATGGAGATTTTCACCTTATATCAGTTTTGTATAAGAGTGTATTAATCGACGTTGTGGTAATCGATGGTTAAACTGAGTTTATGGTGGTGGTGAACAGGAAATTCAAGATAATGGATTATTTACTGATTTTTACAGTTGATTATTTGTTGATAAAAGTAAGGCCCGAGGCCTTACTTTTATCACAATCAATTGTTTTGTTTCTAATTTACGTCAACAACGATTTTCATTAATAAATCAACCAAAACACAAAAAGGTTGACTTTTTAAATTCCGCATTCCCATTTCAGTCATGATTTCCTTGAAAAATGTACAAATCGCGTGTAATACCGGCACTATTCACTTGGAATCTGACCATGTCGCCTTCTTATCTGATTCCTTACGACTAATCGCACATAGTGGCGACACGATGAAAGTGACGTGTAACACGGCAATTTATCGTCGACCTAGTCAAACTCATTAACATATAATTGTAGTAATTTCGGCAACAAACTGGTTTAAAAAGCGACAACAAAATTCTGATTAACAATGACGTGGAAATTAATTTCTGGTTTAAGCGATGCCTTGTTTTTTTAAACCAAGGACAAATATATAATTAGTTGTTTAACGAAAAATATAACATACACATGCCTTCATAACTTCTTTCTTCTCCTAATTTCTCGAGTGACGAGCGACAGTATAGTACAGTGGGCCTAGGCAGGTTACAATAGCTTCATAGCGATTGTATGTATTTCTTCATGTGTTAATTCCCTACAATTTGTCACGTGATTTTTCTACTTACTACATTACATTACATTTTTATACTTTCTGTTGCGTTAACGCTTGTAGAATGTTACATTGTTTAGAAGGTTGGCTGTCTAGAAGTAGGCGTGTCGCTTACGATTAGGGGAACGTATGTAGGCAGAGAAGCTCAGAGTCACACAACTATGGAGAGAGCTATGCTCGGAGTTTCTTTGCGCGACAGAATCCGTAATGAGGAGATTCGCCGAAGAATTCTGCTAGTTGAAGTGACAATGGGCAGGAGAAATGTTCTCGAGAGGCGACCACGAGCCGGAAGAAGAAGCGTAGGTAGGCTTCCCACTAGGTGGACAGACGACATTGTGCACGTCGTAGATAACCGGTGAATGCAAATATCGTTCATTGTGGAGTTCCAAGGGGGAGGCCTATGTTCAGCTGTGGACGTCTTCCGGCTGGTGATGATGATGATGATGTAGGTACGTATCCTTGTCTCATCACTAAATTGGATAAAAATAAAATTATTATACTTACCTGTATGGAGCTATATAATCTATCAATATCGTTATGTACAATGTTATTGCTATGTAAATATCAGAAAAATATTATTCAATCCAGTATAAATGGTTGGTCAAACAGCATGACGCAGCGAGAAATGTTTTGCAATTTAAAATTTCATACGTTCAGCTGTTGTCCGTAGCAGTTATTAATAAAGGTCATAGTACACACAATAACATTACCGTCATAATGAATAAAATCATCAGCTATTTGGTTGCTTTTCGGAAACTTTAAACTGAGATCTATACACCGCACACTAACATTTTGTCGCTAAAATGAACGAATAAATAGATCAGTCGGTAGAAATTGTCTAACCGGGGTATAGTAATAAAAAAAACCAATTGCTAAAACGCGTAATCACGCGTTTTAGCAATTGTTTTTTAATAATACAAGTTTTAGCAATTGTTTTTTATCAAAAAAATTGACGAGGAGAATCCTACTCGTAAATTTTTTGATGCACTTTTAGACACCCATTTTATTATGGATCTTTATTATCAACAGGAATTACTGCGATTTAAATTATGTACATTTTGGTTTGACGTTTTATGATAGGTACAGCCGCAAAGTTATGCTCGCTAATGCTAAAATTATACTGTGTTATGTGTGTACGTGTTATAACCCTAACGAACCTTATACGCATTATAACTACCATTTGATTGTGTATAAAACATCGTCATTAAAATAACGTTGTTCTGTACTATACGTGTAGGAAATTTAGAGTGTTTCTTTATTTTATATGCCATGTTTTACAAAAAAGAATCGCCACCCGATTCAATTTTAATATTGTCTTTTATTTACGCGAATACATTGAAATGGAACACATTCCGCCGTCCCATCCGCATTCCCGGCAGTTTCTTTTCACGGCCTCGGCTTGGGCTGTTGCTTAAGAGAGGGCTGAGTTTACCACCGGTTCACAACGCGCCCCCACTGAGAAGAACCGGCAAGAAACTCAGTGGGGTGATGCACGTCGTTGAGGTCGCATACGTACGACCCTTCGGCCTCGCCGGCGAGACCGGTGTCTGATAGCTAGTGTAGCATACGGTTGTCGGGGAGGGTTCGGCGCATCCCGGTCCAATAGGACCGTCATGGGGTCAGGAGGGTCGAGCAGTACGTGCCGTGGTCTGCGGCGCGAGTTCTCGGGATGTTGTATTATATTGTCAGAGTTGGAGAAACTTCGCTTGCACGATTCAGAAATCGGTGGCACCATCTGTCTTGTTGTACTCGTATCTGGTACTACTCGCTTTTTCCTCACGTCGCTGTACCACATGTGGCGCCATCTGGTTATGTCGAGTCGCCACAATATCGCTTTTTATTATTTTTTTACTTTTCCGTCGTTTTGATTATTTTTTATTACTCAAATATATACAATATACATACGTTTGTTTATATGGTACATTTACAGTCCAATCCACAGTTAGCGAATCTTCGCATAAACAAAATTAGGTGCTACTAGTTTGCACGTTGCAGTCTTAATTACACAGTAATTTCAGCATTCAGGTAGTTCACGCTCACCCCTCTCACTCCCATTTGGTACATAACGAACAACTGCTGCCGGCTAATTGGGTATATATTGCATTATTTGGTCATTTTAGAAATCATTTTTGGATTACAACACACGCTGATGAGATGAGCGTGCTCAGCTCGTGTGTGGGCTACGTTATTTCAATTGGCCTGCAAGGATTATTATTTCGTAATTTTCTTTGAAATGAAACAAATTTTACCGATTATATCGCAGTTTATCTTTTCATAAATAGTCACGAGCGGACGTCCGCCCGTGGTCATGAATGCTGTAAAATTAGTTTCATTTCAATGTGTAATGTTCGCCTAAATGTCAAAAATCATTATCTTAATTTTTTTTGACAGTCGATGAATATTTTTTTTTAGTTTAATGTCTGGTCTAGTGGCAACGCAGTGTCTTATTATCAGCACAAGAAAATATATGTTGTGTCTGGGGTATGCTGGTACCACAAGGCACGAACGATAGTCACATAACTGCCACAAGCGCCACAGTGACTTCACATACCTAAAGCTGAACATTCAAGGCCCGTTGGTCTAGTAGTTAGACCCAAACCGTCTTATTACGAAAAGCAGTTTAACTATAAACCCAGGTTTAAACTCAGGAATTCGTTCCTTAAATAAACCTAGGTTTATTTTTAAACTGCTTTTCGTAATAAGACTGAATAGGTTGTGAGTTCGATTCTCACCTTCTATCTAGTATTTGTACCCCGAGTATTTGTATCAGTACTATGGTATGGTGTACTATGACAACCAAATGGTTATAGTACCTACAGGTTTTGCCTAGTTTGGGATCAGATGACGATGACGATGATCAGTCATATGACGGCCATATGGAGAGCCTATCTAGTGGGTGGCGAGTCACCACTTGCCAAAATATAATTATCTAGTGTACCCACTAATTATGGCAAGTGACCCCGGCCTTTTACAAAAGCTCAGTGTTCAGTCCACCAAATGTCCACTTAAAGAAATTTTTCCATATACTTACAATAGTCCCTACACCTGCCAGAGGCAACTGCTGTTTATATAATGATTTCTGATATTTACGCGAATACTACACATTGAAATGAAACTAATTTTACGGATTATATCGCGGTTTATTCTTGATTTTAATTACCCGACGTTTCGAATACTTTACAGCATTCATGGTCACGGGCGGACTGAGGTGGTAGCTGTCCAAATGTCATAGTTGTCTTAGGGTACCCTCAGGTCTTCTAATTATTATTGTTAGTCCGATCTACGCAGAAAGAGCTTACAGTGTCTTGAGGTCTTGCAGTGGAATGCTTGTCTTTGGATTTGACTATGTTTATCACGGGATCCCAAGCTGGTGGTAGCACCCAGCCATCTTCTCTATTGAAATTTGGATGCTTTTTAATTTCAATAGCCACTCGAATCATCCTTGGTAGGTAGCGCTGTTCTTTTGCGAGGATTTGTGGTTTGTCAAATCTAATATAATGGCGGGTGCGATCCTGAACATGTTCACAGACTGCAGACTTTGTATAGCGTCGATGTTTAACGTCAGCTATATGTTCTTTTACCCGGGTTTTTACTGATCGTTTTGTTTGCCCGATTTCAAATTTCAATAGAGAAGATGGCTGGGTGCTACCACCAGCTTGGGATCCCGTGATAAACATAGTCAAATCCAAAGACAAGCATTCCACTGCAAGACCTCAAGACACTGTAAGCTCTTTCTGCGTAGATCGGACTAACAATAATAATTAGAAGACCTGAGGGTACCCTAAGACAACTATGACATTTGGACAGCTACCACCTCAGTCCGCCCGTGACCATGAATGCTGTAAAGTATTCGAAACGTCGGGTAATTAAAATCAAGAATAAACCGCGATATAATCCGTAAAATTAGTTTCATTTCAATGTGCTGTTTATATATTATTTCCAGCTTGATACTGGCAAGTGTGTTTAATAATGATTTCTGATATAATGATTTCTGATATTTACAATTAGTTAGTTAGTTATTAATTAATTAGTTATTAGTTGTTATTTAAAATTAGTTTCATTTCAATGTGTTCATTAATTTTTCCTTAATGCCTCTACGTTTTGGATTCGTCCCCACGCAAGCCATTTATAAGTACGGGTGTAAAAACCCGAGTTACCAAAAATGAAACAATATAATAAATACACTTTATTGTACACCAAAAGTTACATGTAAATTGAACAATACGTTGAAGATATCAATGTACAAAGGCGGCCTTATCGCTAAAAAGAAATCTCTTCCAGGCAACCTACAATAATATTTTATGACTATGTACACTACACTCTCGTGTAGGTACTGCAACTTATACGCCATTCTAAGGGCTACAGTAACCTCGCGGTGTTCCTTTTTCGAATTATTCACTGTAACACAATTCAGGTACCAAGGCGTATACTTATATTTACGCTTGACAGTACAACAAGTGATTTACCGTTATCATTTTCCGTAGACTATTATATCCAAGTGTGGCGAGGCACAGGAATAGTTGTGCGATATATGGCGGCGAGCTAATGTACAGGGCGTGTCAAACGCCGGATGTGCCCGAAACGGTACACTCACTACGGGGTAAATACGCCCCCGCTAAAAGCGCTCTTAAGAAATGAAGTGAAATCTTATAGCGAAAATATTGTTGGAAGTGCGAAATTGTTGGGCTAGTTTTAGGCACCTATTTTTGTTGTTATATACTTAATACAGTATTACAAACGGGCTCAAGTGTGGACTTCTGGCTAGCTGAACTATTTTCGATTAGAATCATTGCAGATCTGGCGATATACCTCTAATAATATAAACGACTGTAATCAATTACCTATTGTTTATTAGGTAGGGTCTTGGTAGGGTAGGTTGTACGTACAGGAGAGTTAGTATTAGATATTCTACTGCAGAGAAAACAACGTATAAGCAATTCTAATTAAAGAATAGGTTCTATATTCGTAGGTGTTATATTTTTAATTAAGCTATTGCGCTTCCATCCGTGATTGCATCGTAACTTACCATCAAGTGGGATCGCAATCAAACTCTGGCTTATCTTCTATCTATAAATAAATATATGTCCTTTAGTCTCGCAAAAAGTCAGAAACGACTTGATCGATATGAATAATTTTTGTTTTGAAAAATGGGTGTTGACATAAAAAAAAGCGCAAAACAAATCAGTACTTCGGGTTGTGTATTAGACGTACAGAACTTAACAGAGTTAATAAACAACATCTCAGGTCATGAGCGGTAATACAGTTCAACTTTCTGTGACTTACTGCCGGTCCCAATATCCTATCGATCCCTAACTGTAAGTTAAAATCATCGATCAAGTAATCGATATCCCGCGATAAAATGGAGCGATAACGAAAACCCTGACAGACTATCATTTGAACAACCAACAGTAAGCTGCTAATTTGTTATTAGGTGTTGAAACGGAAATATGTATGTCATTATAGCTATCGATGGTAACTATTTTAACTTATAGTAAAGGATCGATAGGATATTGGGATCTGCAGTAAGTGTGTCGATTTTCATCAGCCGAATATATGGTCGTTACCAATTCCCATCACAAATAACAATCTATATCTATACTTATAATAAAACTGTAACAGGTCCAATTCTGTACATTGAAGATATTTTGAAAATTATGTTTGGAGGGCCTTCTATATCCGATACTAAAGCCAAAAATGTATTTTTTTTTATCTGTCTGTCTGTCCGTCTGTCTGTCTGTCTGTCTGTCTGTCTGTATCTCGGCTGAGCATCACGCCGAAACTACTGGATGGATTGAAACGAAACTTGGCATGATTTGATTCAATACTCCGAGGTAGGACATAGGATACTTTTTATCCCGACATTCCGCACGGTTCCCTTGGGAGAGGGGACTAAAGTCAAAATGTGTACTTGGTTATACGCTTGCTAAGATTTTAACAATTTTTCATTATAATTATAATAAATACTAGCTGACCCACGCAGCTCCGCCTGCGCTATTTTTACGATAACTAATCTTTGAATAACAGATATTCGCATCGAATACATAACCTCATTTTTTATAGTCGGTTAAAAACTGGGACCCACTTTTTACTTGCTCTCCGAAGCACGGACCCGTTTAGTTCAAATGGCGTTAAACGATCACCCATCTATTTAATGACCTTACCTAACGTTGCTTAACCCGATCGATTACAAAACCTTGATAAATACTCTCTATGAGTGTTCCCTAACTAATATTTATTATATTTTATAGAAAAATTGATAAAATCGGACCAAGCGTATAACCAAGTACCCGTTTTGACTTTAATCCCCTCTTCCAAAAGAACCGTGCTAGATTACGGGATAAAAAGTATCCTATGTCCTACCTCGTAGTAAGATCTCAAATCATGCCAAGTTTCATTTGAATCCATTCAGTAGTTTCGGCGTGATGCTCAGCCGTGATACAGACAGACAGACAGACAGACAGACAAACAGACAGACAGACAGACAGACAGGCAGACAAAAATTAAAAAAAAAACATTTTCGGCCTCAGTATCGGTTATAGATTGCCCTCCAAATATAATTTTCAAAATATCTTCAATGTACAGAATTGGACCTGTTACAGTTTTATTATAAGTATAGATTTGTAAGGGAACACTCATAGATAGTTGTTAACAATGTTTGGAAATCGATCAGGTTAAACAACGTTAGGTAAGGTCATTAAATAGATGGGTGACCGTTTAACGCCATTTGAACTAAAAGTCTCCGTGCTTCGGAGGGCAAGTACAAAGTGGGTCCAAGTTTTTAACCGACTTTAAAAAAGGAGATTTTGTATTCTATCGCAATGTATATTATTGAAAGTTTAGTTAACGTAAACACAGCGCGGGCGGAGCTGCGTGGGTCAGCTAGTACACTATAAATTCAGAGTTAGATGATGTTAATTATCCCGAACCTAATTAAATCACGTCACGAACGTAGCAAATATGAGTTACAATTATATTAATTATGAATTTGTAATCGCGTATGCGTTTATAAATTAATATCTGAGTAATATTATCGTAATACACACATCAAAAGTGTCTAGGGATCAACATATATTTTTGCAATAACTTTTCTCCTGATTGATATTAATTAAAATTTTCTTTAAGGATTCATCAAATAAAGTGTTTTCGTTTGTCACAGTAACGATAAACCAAGTCACCTTTGCATTAATAAAGAAATTTGCCATTTTCCTAATAAAGGGATTTTTGACATTTGAACCACTAACACAAAAGTTCGAAAAAAAGACTGAAATAACAGTTTTCTTTAAAATTTTATTGGGTAACTTAAACAATTAATAATCCGTGTTTCTACCGCGAACACTAACAACACAAGAACATCGGTTTGGCATACTCAAAATGAGTTCATCCAAATCACGCTGCGGAATGGCCGCCCATGTTCGTTGCAACAACAAAAAAAGGTCTTCTTGCGACTGGATACCCTCCATATTCGGCAGAGCTCTTCTCTGTAGCATATCCCATGCATGCTCAATCGGGTTCAAGTCTGGCGACTGAGCAGGCCAGGGCAGGACATTGATGTTAGCTGCGGCGAGAGTCTGTCTTACAACTCTTGCGGTGTGCGGTCGTGCATTATCATGCATTAACTGAAATAAGGGACCGATTTGCACTTGTAGAGGAACGATGACGTCTGATACAATCGTCTCAGCATAAATTTGAGCGTTGAGGTTGCCTCTGATCCAAATCAACTCAGTTCTTCCGCCGATCCAAATACCCGCCCATACCATGATGGTTCCACCACTATAAGGATGGACTTCCTGGCAGGATTTTAATCGCTGTTGGCGTCCAGGGGTTCTCCAGTGTCGTATACGTCTTGTATCCGGTCTCATACCAAAACGAGACTCATCAGAAAAGCACACGTAACGCCATTGTTCTTCTGCCCAATTTCTGTGTTCAAGAGCCCATTGATATCGAATCCTACGATTGTGCATTGCTATAGGTGGTACCCGTAGCGGTCTTCGGGAATGAAGGTTCACTTCATGCAAGCGGTTTCTGACTGTTTGGTCGCTAATTAAGTTCCCTGAAGAGTGATGAAGCCTCACGGCTAACATCATGGCAGTTATTGTTGGAGCTCTTCGAGTTAAGATTTGAATATATCGGTCTTGTCTCCGTGTGGTGCAGCGATACCGTCCTCCATGGCGCTCAGCCACGGTACCAGTGCTTCGGTAACGTGTCCAAAGTCGACTGATAACACTCTGACTTGTATTCAGAGCTAAAGCCACAGTACGTTGCCGGGAACCAGCTTCTATCATTCCCACGGCTCTGAGCATTTCTTCCCTGCTTAAATGACGTCGCCGCTCCATAATAACGTTGGTTTTAATCAGTAGTAGGGAAACAGTAGCACTAATAATGTCTTCAATGCGTTGTATGTTTTTATAGGGAAAATATTGACAGCTGATTTTCATCTTTTACTCGAATTTGATTCACAGTTCCTGATTCAAATTATGAAATGCACCAAAAAGGATCCATATAAATTTATAAAATCATAAATTTATTACAAAGCCACATCTCAATCTCAAGAAATCCGCTTAAAAATGCTTGATCCCTAGACACTTTTGATGTGTGTATAACGAGAATGCAATAAAGCACGGTTCATCAGATATGGGAATTTAATATAATATTTAGGTACCTCGAACAACGTTCATGATATTTTAAAAGGTATCTTATTGAGGATTTTGTAACTGGCGCAGTGGGAAACCGCTTGCCTTGCAAGCCGGAGGTCGCGGGTTCGAATCCCCCATAGATGCTAGCAACACAACAGTAGAATCACTAGCGCGTTGCCAAACTTTAAGATATCAGATGCCCGTCATACTGCAACACAGTAATGTTTACTCATTGCTGCTTCGCCGTAGAATAACTGACACAGCAGCGGTACCTACCTGGACGGTTCCTTGCACAAGGAACCATCTGCTTGGGGGGACTGGTCCGACTACTATCCCTTTGGCCTTTTAGTTTACTTTCGTCGTATTTTTTTTCTGTCTTATTTGATCTTTTGAACGGCAAGACACACTATCGCTCTGATCTAATTGTAACATGACACACTGATTAAAAAAAAAAGTGAAAAAATGACAAGCCCGCTGAGTTTCGTGCCGGATCTTCTCAGTTGAGGCCGCGTTGTGATACGGTGGTAGCTTTTTTTTAAAAAAAACATGGCCTTTCAAAAGTGCTAGCGTTAAGCCTACTTGATATAAACTATTTTTGACTTTTTGACTTTTGATAAGTACCATCTAGTAAAATCATCTGTAATCATCATCATCAGTAGTAATCACCTTGATCGCATTAGACTGCAGACTATTCAACTGATTCGAATGTGCATGAGACGCACGGTTTGGTACAAGAAGTTTTTTCCGAGCTAATTGAAGTCTCAAGAGACTTCTGGGTTTTTCTACTAGCTAGAGTATAAGTTTGGCTTGGCTTATACAGGATATTTTTTTATTCAGTGCGTACATTTTTAACATGTAATCAATAAAAAAAAATATTTATTTTATGAATTTATTAAATTATTCACCACAATAATATAGTCACCATGCGCACGGCAGTAATAGGGGCAAGTGAGGTCACATGCGGGGTGACCTCGGCAAGTGGCCGAACGCCCGTGACCATGATCATTGTGCGTATTGTGGATCCTTTCAAAAGAAGTAATTTTACCAAGGTGGGTAACAACATAAAAAAAAACGCATTTTTATTTTTCAGTTTTGTTTTGTGTAACATTTATGCATTACAAAAAATGGTGACTGCGGGGTGACCGCGGGATGACCGCGCGTGACCTCACCTACATGGTGAATACATATCGCAATTTTGTGGTGGATAATTTAATAAATGCAACAAGCAAATTTTTTTTTAAGAATTCATATGATTTATTAACGAATGGATCTAATAGTAAATAATCAAGTATAAAAGAAATAAAAAAAAAACATAAAAAGCCAGACTGCGAAAAAACAAAATGAACTTAATATTTCATTATACATATCTAATAAGTATATATACACATGTATATATTTCAACTCGCCTCGTTAAGAGCTTTCATCTGAAACCTTTATTGATGTTTTTGGAAGGAAAAGAATACAAAATGGCAACTGACGTCCTCCATATTTTTTATATATATATAATATATGTCACTCCCACAACTGAGACAAATCTAATGACATTTATTATAAGCCAAAATCCATCAAGCCGTTTAGGCTGTGGGCCGTGACAAAGAAATAGATATACATACACTCTTGATAAATATAACCCTTCTTCTGGGGCAGTCGGGCAAAAAATAATGATTAAATTATATTTTCAACAAGTTTTGTCTACAACACAATATGTATTATATAATTGCTACGTATATACAGTAAATTATATGCTGTAAACCGTGTTAAACTATACTAGCTTAGCAACACAAAGCCTTACTTTGGACTTAATCCATTAATTCCTTCGCGTATTAAGTGCGTAAGTATCACGCGTGAGTACCTTTAATTATAGCCCATTAATTACTAGTCTGATCACATATACAGTAAGGTAAATAATAAGACCCCGCAGACTTGGGCAGACTAATCAATTACGTTTATAGATGTGTAATATTGGCTAATAATTCGATCACATTTTCGCTAGGGCGTATTGCGAATAAATTTCTTGTGATTTATGTTTTAGACGTGTGTCTGGAATATCTGTTTCAAGTATTTTTAAAGTATCAATTTCAGGAGCCAATATATTTTTATTTTGTGCTATCTTTATTATAAAAAAATAAAGTATTTTATCTTCTCTCCTACTCAACATGAGATTGTGACAGCTGAAGCTGTTATTCATCAAATTGTAAGTTAATCTTCTTTCTCCTCCCCATTTCCCATTTCATTTGGGGTCGGGTCTCCTCGTACGTTTGCGCCAGGACAATCTGTCCTGGGTTGTCGTGTCATCCACATTGATTTGTTTGAGGTCAAATTGTAAGTTAATACGACCGATATATGTATAAAACTATAGCAGAGCTCGATTTTGAATCAAATAGCTTTTAGTTCGACTCTACTAACTGTAGATGCGTGTAGTGTAAGATTTCATTTTTCAGCTTCAATGTTTGTAAGCTTTACATAATAAGGTATATACTTATAAGTATACTATAGTATAATTATATACGTCGTGGAGTGTCTTAAACAGCTTCTTCTAACGGTGTAACAATATAATCGATGTGTAGGTATGATCGCTGCTTGTACTGGACTCTGGATAATTAGCTCTAGATCTTGCTGACTGACTTGCTGCTTATCCATTACGGCCTGAATACTAGTCATCATCATCATCATCACCAGCCGGAAGACGTCCACTGCTGAACAAAGGCCTCCCCCTTAGACCGCCACAATGAACGACAATTTGCTATTTGCATCCACCGGTTGCTTGCGACGAGAACTTCTTCTTCCGGTTCATGGTCGCCACTCGAGAACCTTTCTTCCCCAACGGTTATCGGTTCTTCGAGCGATGTGGCCTGCCCACTGCCACTTCAACTTGCATACCTATTCTACGAGCTATGTAGTGACCTTGGTTCTTCGGCGAATCTCCTCATTCCGGATTCTGTCGCGCAAAGAAACTCTGAGCATAGCTCTCTCCATAGCTCGTTGTGGGCGGTTAGAGACCACATCTCAGTACCATATGTCATCACTGGCAACACACACTAGTTAAAAACCTTCGTCTTCAGGCACTGCGGTATTTCGGACGAGAAGATATCGAGTAGTTTCCCGAACGCTGCCCATCCGAGTTGGATTCTTCGGGCGACCTCTTTGTCGAAGTTGGCCCGACCTAACTGGAATTCTAGTAGGTAGGTAGTATTAGGAAGACGATTAAATCGGGACAGTATTTTTTGCCAAAATAGACCAACAATTTACTAGATGTAGGTTCCTTGTACAGGGTACCAGGTAGGTACCCCCGCAGTGTCAGATGTTCTGCCGCCAAATAGCTATGTGTAAACATTGCTGTGTTTCAGTGTGAAGGGCACTGTAGCTGATGAAATTACCGGAAACGATAGATTATCTATATCCAATGTCAAAGGGTCGGCAAAGCGCTAGTGATTCTCCTGGTGTTGCTAGCATCTTTAGGCTGCTGTGACTGCTTACCATCAGGCGGGCCGCGTGCGTGCTTGCCACCTTAGTAGTATAAAAAAAAACTATTTTCTGATCATATATTATAAGCTTCGTTGGAATTACAAACCAAATTTATATTTTTTTTCGGGAACGTTCCACAATGCAGTGTAATAGTAGCATTTGTTTTTTATTTTGGTTGTTGGGATATTTGATTATTTTTTACATAAATAACATAGACACATTTTAGATCGTTTTAGATACGTGACCTAATAAAAACACGTTCGCACGTCGATATTTGAAAATACGGGTCATATTGAAATCGATTTGCTAACGGCTCAGTCACCAAAAATATTCATTGTTATTCACAGTGGTTCTTCGTGAAATATGTTTATGTTCAAATAACGATGATACAATTTATATTTATGTATGTCTTATTAAAATTTAGGTCTGCCTATACTTTATTTCCTTATTTATCACTTTTTTAATGGTCTTGCTAAAATACTTGCTCAAAAACATGAGCAGCACGACTAAAGCCTTAAACTAAGCCGTAAACATTATAATCTGTTGCGTAGTGTCGTGAAGCATCAAAAGCATACATTTAGGTTATAACTTAGTAAGCTTTGCATTCAACGACTGTTTCTAGAGGGCGCTATTTTAACCCCTTCACTGCCATTTCACTGGCAGTCCTTATGTGATTAAATATATTCATATTATTTACTAATTACAAGATTGACAAATCACTGATGATGTTAATAAAAAGTAATTAAAAAATCCCAGAAAATTCACTAGAATTTATTTGCTAAACTCTAGCTTTCGTGACAAAAAAACAGTAATTAGTTAGGAAAAACCAAAACTTTTTATATGGACCAGCACTGTCATTATTAAGTGCTTACAGTTGTCCACTACTTGACATAGGCCACCCCAACCAGCTGCCGCAGACCTCGATTTCAAACTAGTTTATTGTCAGGCACTTTACAAAGATTGTCGCTCCACTTAGCCTACCTATTGAGGTCGTCCTACATTATATTGAATTGTGGTCTCCACACATGAACGATTTTTTCTCCATTGAAGCAAAAAGAGTCGTCAAAAGTAGTCGTAATTCTGGGAAAAATATAGCCAACCCATAGCCTTAATAATTCGGTAGAATTCTCAGATATTTAAATTCTCTGACGGATTACCTTGTACGAAATATTTAAGAAAAATTTCGAGCATAAACGCATTAAATCATTTTATTTTGTTGCTTATTTTGAAAGATACAATAGCTTAGATTTAGATAATTCTCACGTAATGGTACCTACTGGTAAACAAATCGTACATAGCGTCCTTCGTATTCCTCCCAGCTTTTACTGTAAGGATTCGCTCAACGTCATAAAAATGAATTGTGGCTGTCAACGCAACCAAGATTTTAAGTGTATTGCAGTAGGACTTAATAAAAATGAATATTTGGTTCTGCGTTGACTTTTATAATTATATTCGCTTTCGAAACAGCGATGATAAATTTATTTCAAATATAGAGAAAGTAAATAATTGTAATATACTATCCTCCTGACTGATATGATTTCGTCGCCCAATTTTTAACAAGATTGGCCATCTACGTGATTAATTCTTGCGACATGGCCTGCCCACTTCATTCGTATGTCAAGCTACTGTTGTTAAATTATAAAAAATACCTTACTTTTATTAAAATAGCAATCAATAAAGAAAAACTTAAGTACTAGAAACGCAAGTTAGTCTTCGCAATAAAATTGCTTTATATAATGGACTACGATCTCAAACAACTAAAAAATCCAAACGCTTGGGTCGGAAACATCGATTTTGTGCCTTTGGCAAATTCCGACGCGAATGCTGCCAACATGAATTCTATTTAATGGAAAATTGCCGAAATTCCGCTGGTGGATATTTTTGGAGCATACTAAATGTTTAGCAAAGATACCTTCGTCCGAATGAAGGCAGACGTATGTATATTAGAGAACAGGCTATCAAATAGCAGAATTGTATCTTGTCCGCCTTCAAAACCTATTTCCTTATTACTAGAAACTTAAATAATAAATGTAGACCCGGTGAAAGTTTACCATGTCTTTGAACAATTGTTTATGAAGACAAAAGAACAGAAACTGAATTAGTTCCGAAATTCAGTAGTGGTAGCAATTTAATGCCCTAAGGCCACAGCGACAATCTTTTACAAGATTTAGTCGTAGTAACGAGTACTATAAATACCTAGTACCTACATTTGTTAATACAATTATTATTATATTAATGACTTAAAATCTATATAAGTGCTAGGCAAAATCCTTGTTTGTTCTATTTGTCTCGATTATGCGCTATCCAAAAGAAAAGCGTCTTTACTGTTTATCATTTTACCAAAAGTTTAAAAATTAATGAGTCCACAGTCTGTAACTGTGTTTCTGTTACAGGATCTTCTCAGTATTTTGTTTTGATGGTAGTCTCTATGTGGATCCCTCACGATGCAAATTTTGAAAATTCCGTACTTTTTCGTATTGTGAAGAATATCCCTCAAATTTCAAGTCTCGCCAGTGGTTTAGGCTGTGCGTTGTCTGTCAATCAGTCAATAAGATAGTCAGGACTTTTCCTTTTATATGTCAGAGATAAAATTTCATAAACCTTGAAAATATTAATAAACTGTTTGGTGCCTTAAGTTTCAACACCAGTTCGGTTTAATATATGTAGTATACGTACAGTATGTACAGTAGACGTGCCTAGCAAACCCTTTGGTAACTTTCTGTTAGTTAGAAGTTTGTTCTTTCCGTTGACTTAGTCTATTGTTTCCAACTTGGTCGGATCTTTTAGGTATTAGTTAAATAAATCGAGAATCGATTGAAATCAGGTAAATCGAGATAACTTAGTTTCTTTTCTCATAATGTCTAATGATTGGGGATAGGGGCAAGGGATTTTGGTCTTGACAACACTATCATGAGAGAGAGATGGTTTAGGCCCTAATCTACCACGTGGACCGAGAGGCACTGAGAGTTTCCTGATGCAGATCCCACCGGAGAGCTTGAGAGGGGTCTCATGTGCCAATGCGACAGCCGCGGGGATTTTAGTATTGTGGGTTTTCCCCGTGAGTACAAAAATAAGGTTCGGACCAGTGCCTTACGGCATGCCAATGACGGCTCGCAGTTGCTTGTCTACCATCGCGAGATAAGATACTTATTGCTAAGATTAGAACCTAAGTAGATCGACTACCAAGAATTTGAACCAAGCCAATTTAATTTTTACCAACAAACAAGCGCTATAGAAAGTCTTCAAATTGAAATGCTATTCTTATATAAATCATTTTTTCCGTAAGCTAAAAGAAGACTAAAAAGATTTTCTTAGTTTAAAACATTTCCTTCTATTTATTTAATTACAGTGTAAACTCCATGTAACGTCACTCGATTTAACTCCCTAAAGCGTCGAAATCACTTGGCGTTGGTTGGTACCTTTTAAGTTGTCAAAATTAGTAAAAACCCAGCCCAGCTGTGTACATTCTCTTGTCGCTTTATTATCCTTGCCCGTAATAAACTCAATTGTAGGCATCATGCATACCGAACTTTCTAAGATAAATAAATAAATAAATGAACTGTTTATTTCGAAAAAAATGATAACACCACTTACATCTTTCTTAACTAAATCTTAATTAAAATCAAATTCGTTCTGTGAAATTCGTTCTTTTGTTTACAAATTGGGATTGCTTGCACGTGTAGACTGTTGTTGACCATGACTAATAAGTAGGAGTCATGGATTATCTATACGTTATCATATTCTTAGTTGCTCACAAACTTACAACATAATTACTGGTGCGGCAAAAGACGTCAGACTATACGCAACTGTTTTTTACGTTCATAACTACTAACACTAGTCTGAAATAAACTTTTTCCTTTTATAATTCTGATTTTTATTCTCTCCATTTAACGACAACTCTCTATAACGCCATAAAATGCACAGTCCCTTCAGTGTCGTTATATAGAGTTTACACTCTAAATGTAATTTTTTTTTTCAATAAATGTTTTATTTAGTTTTATCTTATAAGTATGCAGAGTTGTATAATTATTGTAATGCTTTATTTTAAGAATTTTATGTGTGACATTTTAAAATGAGATACGCATCGATCTAGAATATATATATTTCACGAGACGAACGATATTGTGTCAATGCCTGTTGAGTATTAAATTACCAGCAACTGTCAAATGCATTCAAAATACTTCAAGAGTCGAGAGAACAATCCGTCTTCTACTTGAATACAAAAGAAATCACGGCATTCAACATCAAAATGTTGAATGCCGTGATTTATTTTGTTAAGAATTGTTAGTGTGCGAAAGGATGACTAAAATAAACTATTAAAAAAAAAACCGACTTCAAAGTAAATTATCTAAAAAGCATAAAATAACGAAAATATATTAACTAACACTAGCACCAGCTGACACCGACTTCAATATATTTTCGTTATTTTATGCTTTTTAGATAATTTACTTTGAAGTCGGTTTTTTTTTTTTAAAATAGTTTATTTAACACTTTTTAGTGACTTATTTTACCATAAACTATTTAAAAAAAAAAAAACCGACTTCAAAGTAAATTATCTAAAAAGCATAAAATAACGAAAATATATTGAAGTCGGTGCTAGCACATCGTGTTAACTAACACTAGCACCAGCTGACACCGACTTCAATATATTTTCGTTATTTTATGCTTTTTAGATAATTTACTTTGAAGTCGAATTTTTTTTTTTTTTAAATAGTTTATTTAACACTTTTTAGTGACTTATTTTACCAAAATAGGTATCAGCACTATCACGCAACTCGAACGTCTACGTTACAGTAACTTACTGAAAACATAAAAAGTTTATATCTCTTAAACTACTGAACCGATTTTGATAAAACTTGTACTCTACCCTAAGTTGAAAAATACTCTAACTATTGCAAAAAGAATTTTCAAAATCGGACTTGTAGTTTCTGAGAAATCCGTGGACAAACCTACATACATACATACATACCTACATACATACATACATACATACATACATACACTCATAAAATTTGGTAAATTTGTTTAGAAGCCCACATAGACTAACATATATTAATATTACGCATTTTTATCAATATTGCATACATACGCGTCGAATAGAGAACCTTCTTTTTGAAGCCGGTTAAAAATAGGTATCAGCACTATCACGCAACTCGAACGTCTCCGTTACAGTAACTTACTGAAAACATAAAAAGTTTATATCTCTTAAACTACTGGACCGATTTTGATGAAACTTGTACTCTACCCTAAGTTGAAAAATACTCTAACTATTGCAAAAAGAATTTTCAAAATCGGACTTGTAGTTTCTGAGAAATCTGTGGACAAACCTACATACATACATACATACCTACATACATACATACACTCATAAAATTTGGTAAATTTGTTTAGAAGCCCACATAGACTAACATATATTAATATTACGCATTTTTATCAATATTACATACATACGCGTCGAAAAGAGAACCTTCTTTTTGAAGCCGGTTAAATAACAAAACTTATGGCAGTTCAATTCAAAAGAAAAACAAAATTATTCTATAGAAGTCTAGGTTTCATATAGGTATTAAGGGTTTATTTTAGGTCCAAGAATACATTTTAGTTAATCTGATAAGTCTTGGTGTGTGACAGTTATCTGAGCAGGCGCACACGTGATGGAGATATCTGGACTTTTCCAGGTGAGAGAAAGAGACAACCACGTCACCTGGCAAAAGTGGTTAAGAATAAATCTTTAAGGTCCTAAATATATTGTTACTTTAGACTACGCTTTGGAATATTTCTTTATTACACTTTTTAACTCTTTTTTGCTTTAAAAACTATAATCATTATTTTACTTTAATAAGATTATTTTATAAAGATTGTAGCATTCTCATTTCATTCCTCATAATATATCAACCTCCATTGTCATACCTCATCGTTTTTTAAATATTTGTATTTATTTTTAATTAATTTTAAAATTTAAATTTAGACAAGGAGCTGTCAAGTGGGAGAGAGGAAAATTAAACGTCAGTCTGAAGTCTTGGGTCTGAAGGCTGAGTCTGGAGTCTGGAAACGAGTGGAAAGTCTGAGGTCTACAGCCTAGAGAGTCGAGGGTCGAGACTCTGAAGTCGCAAGACCGGAGGCTGAGCTGAACCAGGTCTTGAGCCGGAATCGGCCATTATCTACGCCAGAGGCCACGAATCTACGGGTACTGCTGCTGTGGCGTGCTGACGCCCGCACCCCATTTCATCGGCCAGCCTGCTGGCTGACTGTCGTGGCCGGTGCTAAACCAGCCGGCGTCGCCAGGCTTCCCTGCGCCCAGGAATCTTTGCAAGCAAGTTACGTGATCTTACGCTAATAAGTGTCCGCGTTCCCGACCCGGTGAAACGAACTGCGTACCTATCTTTAGAGAACTGTAAACGTTTTATCTGTGATTATAGTGTTATTGTAAGTCCTGAGTTCTCATTCTTTTATTGCTACTTCCCCCTTAGGTACCTACCTGTCTTAGTAGCGGTCTCCGGGTTCTCTCTGCCTGACCTCTACACCAATACTAAACCATCCGTTACGTGACAAGATGACGATTTATCTATAAAAAGATTCATGTGCTCGAGAAGGAAGTACATTTAAATTGAAGAACAGGTTCATTTAGGACACATAATAATATGGAGGAATGATAACAGTACCCGTATTATTAGTTTTCAAAACTTTCATACTACCATTCTGCCTCCTTAAACACTGGCGCTTCTAACGAAAACTAATGAATTCGAGTAGCATACCTACATTATGCTGAAAATTACAATTTACTATCGAAACTCGTGGGTACAATCATAGTCATTTAAAGGTACTTTTAGTCACTCCGTCTCATAAAGCTTCGTCTTATTATTTGTAATCTCATTTTACAAACTAGTAAACACGAATAATACAGCCGCGAAAGCAATTTCCAAGCGCAACACATTTCACCCCCTATCGACTACAATAATTGCGTAGTAAAATATTGCCAGTATTCTATTTCCGGGTTTAAAATTAAATCAAATTAAACCGTCTATTTGCTCGATACACTCGTGCCAGATAAATTGGACGTTTTCATACAAGTTCATTATTTACATAGCAAATGGTTTTAAGTTTTACAAATGTTTGGATTTATATATTTTTTACACATGTTATCTGAATGTGTCAGGACCCGTGGGGTGCGCGGATTGGAAAAACACCCACCCACCTACTCCCGTTGGGTGACCGTAAAAGTCATCTAAGGGAAAACAAGAAAAATGGGCTGCAGCGTCTTTCTATTTTCTGTACTGCTATCCCCAAAACGCCTGCCAAGCGTGGGGATAATGCCATTATCCCCACGCTCCAGCTTACCTTTTAAAAGGGAGGCTTTTGTCCAGGTGATTGTGGCAGTGAACGTCTTTCGGTTACTGATGATGCGTCAGGTTCTGTAAATTTGTTTGTTATATTTAGATAATGATTTCTGATACTTACGCGAATATTACACATTGAAATGAAACTAATTTTACGGATTATATCGCGGTTTGTTATATTTAGGACAAAAGTACAGTCCATTATGCGTGCATGGTAAACTCTGAGGTGCATGGGCATAGTATAAAGGCTCTGCCTAGTTTGGGATCAGCCAACCGTGTGTGGATTCTCCCAGGATATTATTATTATTTATCTTTTTGAGTTCTCGCGTCCTTTAATGGAGGAGTGCGGTTGTTCTTTTTCTTATTTTTTTATTTATGTATTTATCTTTCATACCACTACAATTACAGGGTTACGACCTAATACGATAGTACTGCCTACAGTTAATCTGCAGCGTCATTTCGGTAACTACTGTGATAGCGTAAATGACATAAATGTATGTAGGTACAACATAATTATGTACACACATCAAAAGTGTCTAGGGATCAAGCATTTTTAAGCGGATTTCTTGAGATTGAGATGTGGCTTTGTAATAAATTTATGATTTTATAAATTTATATGGATCCTTTTTGGTGCATTTCATAATTTGAATCAGGAACTGTGAATCAAATTCGAGTAAAAGATGAAAATCAGCTGTCAATATTTTCCCTATAAAAACTTACAACGCATTGAAGACATTATTAGTGCTACTGTTTCCCTACTACTGATTAAAACCAACGTTATTATGGAGCGGCGACGTCATTTAAGCAGGGAAGAAATGCTCAGAGCCGTGGGAATGATAGAAGCTGGTTCCCGGCAACGTACTGTGGCTTTAGCTCTGAATACAAGTCAGAGTGTTATCAGTCGACTTTGGACACGTTACCGAAGCACTGGTACCGTGGCTGAGCGCCATGGAGGACGGTATCGCTGCACCACACGGAGACAAGACCGATATATTCAAATCTTAACTCGAAGAGCTCCAACAATAACTGCCATGATGTTAGCCGTGAGGCTTCATCACTCTTCAGGGAACTTAATTAGCGACCAAACAGTCAGAAACCGCTTGCATGAAGTGAACCTTCATTCCCGAAGACCGCTACGGGTACCACCTATAGCAATGCACAATCGTAGGATTCGATATCAATGGGCTCTTGAACACAGAAATTGGGCAGAAGAACAATGGCGTTTCGTGTGCTTTTCTGATGAGTCTCGTTTTGGTATGAGACCGGATACAAGACGTATACGACACTGGAGAACCCCTGGACGCCAACAGCGATTAAAATCCTGCCAGGAAGTCCATCCTTATAGTGGTGGAACCATCATGGTATGGGCGGGTATTTGGATCGGCGGAAGAACTGAGTTGATTTGGATCAGAGGCAACCTCAACGCTCAAATTTATGCTGAGACGATTGTATCAGACGTCATCGTTCCTCTACAAGTGCAAATCGGTCCCTTATTTCAGTTAATGCATGATAATGCACGACCGCACACCGCAAGAGTTGTAAGACAGACTCTCGCCGCAGCTAACATCAATGTCCTGCCCTGGCCTGCTCAGTCGCCAGACTTGAACCCGATTGAGCATGCATGGGATATGCTACAGAGAAGAGCTCTGCCGAATATGGAGGGTATCCAGTCGCAAGAAGACCTTTTTTTGTTGTTGCAACGAACATGGGCGGCCATTCCACAGCGTGATTTGGATGAACTCATTTTGAGTATGCCAAACCGATGTTCTTGTGTTGTTAGTGTTCGCGGTAGAAACACGGATTATTAATTGTTTAAGTTACCCAATAAAATTTTAAAGAAAACTGTTATTTCAGTCTTTTTTTCGAACTTTTGTGTTAGTGGTTCAAATGTCAAAAATCCCTTTATTAGGAAAATGGCAAATTTCTTTATTAATGCAAAGGTGACTTGGTTTATCGTTACTGTGACAAACGAAAACACTTTATTTGATGAATCCTTAAAGAAAATTTTAATTAATATCAATCAGGAGAAAAGTTATTGCAAAAATATATGTTGATCCCTAGACACTTTTGATGTGTGTATATCAAATCAATGGTCTCATATTATACTCTTTTGAAGCCTGCATAATTGATGTTGATTCCTAATTTGAATTAATTGAACACTGAACGGGAACACTAACGAGGCTATCGATAACGTAATTAGGAAATTAATGAATAGTATTATATTCTAGGTCGTTATTCGTATGCTTTTAATTTTACCTCTTAGTAGGGGTGGTGTCGCATGGATTTCGAGATTCCATGCGAATCTCGAAATCCATGCGACACGACTTGCGTTCCTATAATGCAGCGTGTATTAAGGACGCAACTGAGCGGAACCAAGGCTCTAAAGTGTTCGCACAGAATTCGTCTATTGGGCGTAGCCATATGACAAAGCTGAAGATCGATGACGGCAGTGTCATCTCATCGAAGCCGGAGATATTGAGAGAGCTCGAGAGATTTTACGGACAGTTATACACCTCAACACGGGAGCCCATTGCTAGAACAGCTCAGGACACCAGAGCCAAACTAACCCGACACTACACTGAGGACATCCCAGACATCAGCCTGTAGGAGATTAGAATGGCTCTCAAACAGCTCAAGAATAACAAAGCACCGGGTGAAGACGGAATCACATCAGAACTTTTGAGAGCGGATGGAAAACCGGTACTTTTAGTCCTCCAGAAGTTATTTAATTCCGTCTTACTCGAGGGTACAACGACAGAAGCATGGCACATGAGTGTGGTGGTTCTTCTCTTCAAAAAAGGTGATAACACTTTATTGAAGAATTATAGACCTATCTCACTCCTGAGCCATGTATACAAGCTGTTTTCGAGAGTCATTACGAACCGTCTCGAACGCAGGTTTGATGACTTCCAGCCTCCCGAACAAGCCGGGTTCCGAAAAGGCTTTAGTACCGTAGACCACATACTTACGCTCCACCAGATTATACAGAAGACCGAGGAGTATAATCGGCCATTATGTTTAGCGTTTGTGGACTACGAGAAAGCCTTTGATTCAATCGAGACCTGGGCAGTATTGCAATCTCTCGAGCGGTGCCACATTGACTATAGGTACATCGAAGTGTTGAAGTGTTTGTACAGCAACGCCACCATGTCGATCCGACTACAGGACGAGAGCACGAAACCAATCCCATTGCAGCGTGGTGTGAGACAGGGAGACGTTATTTCTCCGAAACTGTTCACAAACGCATTGGAGGACGTTTTCAAGCTCTTGGACTGGAACGGATTCGGCATCAATATCAATGGCGAATACATCACTCACCTTCGTTTTTCCGATGATATAGTCATTATGGCAGAGTCGCTGGAGGACCTCAATACGATGCTCAGCGACCTCAGTAGCGTTTCCCAACAGGTGGGTCTTAAAATGAACATGGACAAGACGAAGATCATGTCTAATGTCCATGTTGCACCCGTACCGGTAGTTGTTGGGAACGATACACTCGAAATTGCTGACCACTATGTATACCTAAGACAAACCATCCAGGTAGGTCGGTCCAACTTCGACAAAGAGGTCGCCCGAAGAATCCAACTCGGATGGGCAGCGTTCGGGAAACTACGCGAAATCTTCTCGTCCAAAATACCGCAGTGCCTAATGATGAAGGTTTTTAACCAGTGTGTGTTGCCAGTGATGACATATGATACTGAGACGTGGTCCCTAACTGTTGGCCTTTTGGATAAGCTCAGAGTGACACAACTAGCTATGGAGAGAGCTATGCTCGGAGTTTCTTTGCGCGACAGAATCCGAAATGAGGAGATTCGCCGAAGAACCAAGGTCACCGACATAGCTCTTAAAATCTGCAAGTTGAAGTGGCAATGGGCAGGCCACATCGCTCAGCGAACCGATAATCACTGGGGAAGAAAGGTTCTCGAGTGGCGACCACGAACTGGAAGACGCAGCAGGCCTACCTAGGCCTCCCACTAGGTGGACAGACGACATTGTGCGCGTCGCAGGTAACCGGTGGATGCAAATAGCCAATTGTCGGTCATTGTGGCGTTCGAAGGTGGAGGCCTATGTTCAGCAGTGGAACGTCTTCCGGCTGGTGATGATGATGATGATGATGCTAATAATGGATGCGAATGCTAATTATTCCATCACTACCTCTTAGGACTGTATCACCGCTTACTAGAAGGTGATTTTTGATGTTTAAGCGATTTTAAGTACCTACCTACATATGACTTATTTTCCTGTCTGGGAGAAAACCTTCATAACTTGCCCGGTCTCCGTAGGGGCGAAGGCAGACGAACCGAATAATTGACTGAAGGGTTTCATATCAAAAGGACACAATAGCAAAATGAATTATAATTAAATCAGCCGAATAGTAAAATGACCTGATGATTCTAAGCTATGATAACTATTTATCTAGAAACTATCACCCTTTAAGAGATAAAATTCTGAACAATAAGTGAGATATATTCAACCCTACCAATAGGCATGATGACTGCAACACAATACCAATAAATCTGTGGTTTTAAATATTAAAACAGATTGCACTGATTCCAAAAATGCATCTCATTTTCATAATATTAGAGAGATTTGATTTTCGTGATATTTAAGCAAATAAATTACTCAAATACAGCTAATCGCCATTTTGTAATAAACGCTGATCAGAGTGAATGACGTCAATCCTGTGTAAATAAACAACTGTCAAACTGTCATCTCAGCTTTTTTTTCATACAATGATTCACTTTTATACCTAGACAGATGTTTATTTAAACCGCAGTGACGTCACAATATGGCGCCATGCACCGTCCATCGTTTTGGAACGAAATTCAAACTCTATTTTAAAAATTGAAAATATTGCTATTAATTGTAAATTTAATACAAAAATATGATTATTTTCGGCAATGGTAGACCCGTAAGTACATTATAGAGTATTTTTTCAAAATTAGTCATTATGCCTATTGTCTTTGGCTGGCCACCGGTCGGTCATCAACCCTGTATTCATTCTTTAATGTTCTAAAATTTAATTTTGGAAAAAAAAAGCAAGTTACCTATAGTGACTATTACCCTTAACAAGTCGTCACTTAACTATTCCCTATGTTGAGTTTAACACCCAGTTTGCAGCTCAAGCACGCACTTAATCGTTAACACAGTGCATTTTATATTGACGTATAAAACGAAATGGGTGTGTAAAACCATTGTTTCAAGTCAAAGATTTTATTCAATGCGAAGGTACTGAATAAACTTCTCATGTCGGCATGAGAATCGTCGATGGACATAAGGGTGTGTGCATAATATGATTTCGCATAAAACCACTTATACAGCTTTCAAACTGTCTTGTACTTTTACAAATTTACATTTCATCTTTCAAGTAGTGCGCACGTTGCTCGTCCTATTTACTGACTCAAGTTACTTTTTAACCGACTTCAAAAAAGGAGGAGGTTCTCAATTCGTCTGTATATTTTTTTTTCTATGCATGTTCGCGCATAACTCTGGCAATTATGAACAGAGTTGAAAAAATCTTTCTTCTATCCATTTTTTAATCCGTTGATTGGGTCCCATAAAAAAATATTGCTTACGAATAAGTAGTTCATGGAAAAACAAGAATGGTGACTGCGCAGGAAACTTGCAGGAATGCAAGTGATATGTCGATTTTTATGGACAAAAATGGTCGTAACTCTGGAAAATATTTACCAATTTCAATGATTCTTTTTTAATTCGAAAGAAGAAACCACTGTATTAAACCTGTATGAATTTTATTACAACCGGATAAGAACTTCCTGGAGGACCATGAACGATGTGGAGGAATTTATGTGGTAAAAACCATAAAACTGATGTTCTCCATTACATTGCTCTGACAATTATGAACCGATTGCGATGATTCTTTTTTTATTCGCGAGAGTAAACTGCTATGATGATTCCATGCAAATTTCATTACGACCGGATATTTTTTTCTGAAGAAACATGAATTATGTAAAACTATGTAGACGACAATGTGATCATAACCTACCTAGATCATTTTACTGTCTTCGATGGTTCAACCTTTATGTATGAAAATATCACTAAAAAGTTTAAAATAAAATCTTTTAAAAAAAATATTGAACCAACTTCAATATCACTGAAAAGTATACTTACTTAAAATAATTTAAATATTATTGTAGTTGGTGCCAAATATACACAGCCGTTAAGCTAACACCAAAAAATAGATATGGCCTCTATGATTCCAGTCCGGTGATTTCTTCTTCTATTACAAAAATATGGCTTCCATCAATTATTAATGATTTTGCCAGTGTCAAGTAGTTAAATTGCAAAATAAATTATAATAATATCAAGTAATAATGAGAAAATGAAATATCGAAAATTTACAACCAAATCCCGGTCGATGATTTTGCCAACAACAAAAACTTTGACAACCTGTCAAAATCAAAAGGATTAGAATACCCATTTATCTTTTGAAATGTTTTTTTTTTTAATTAAGATTTATTGAAGTCCTGCAATGGATCGATTTAAGATTTTCAGTTGATTCAGTAAATACCTAACGTTGTGGCACGATTTGCACAAAAGATAATAAGAAGATATGAAGATACGCTAAAATAAGATATAGATAAGAAGAACACGATAAGTTGTGTTAAATTATGGTAATATGATTATAGATTTAACATTCACCACAACGGTGATATCTAAAAATCTAATGATTTAAGTTGGTTAGAGTATTAAATTAATAAACTAAGTTGATCTAAGTTTAAGCAACATTTATGTTGAGTTTCACAATCTTCGTGCACCAAGCTTAAAGTAACAAGCGTTCCTTTGTTACGTACGAAAGCATTCGTGTTATCCCGTTCACACTTCATTGAATCAGCTGAATGGCAAATATTCCTATTGTACCCCAAGATAAAGCCGAGAGTGGTGTATGAGATGACACAGAATGCGTTTCGATGTCATGTTTTTATGCATTGATAATTTCTACTTGCATCAATTATACCGACATTGAGATAAAAACAGCTTCTGTATAATATGTACAAAGAACATTATATTTTATAGTAAAATAGACAACGTTTTTAGATAGGTTCAAGTTCCATTAAGAAATTTAGGTCTGAATTCTGCTAGAAGATCGTTTTCCAATTAACAAAATTTCATATTTTTAACAACCTTATTATTGTGTTTTAATAAACTATACTAATAAATATGGTACACATGTTTATTTGGTTTTACAAAATATGATAATTCTCATTCATGACTTATCAACTAAAAATAGATATTTTTAATATTGATATAAATTAAACAGCAATTATTGTTATAAGTAAATCTGAAGTATTTAACACGCCGAAAACCACAGTTAACGAACTACCATGCGGCTTCGTCACAACTTTGCCCCAATTGAATCCCTACAAGTAAGAGCATTTCACTCTAAGCTCCGGAAACTTTCGCCTCTCCAATCTTTTTGGAAGCTTTGGAACACTTTTTCCATTTCGTTGAAGTAAAAAATGCCTTGTGACACTCGCACAATTTGTTAGAGAAATAGCGTGAATGCAAAAATATTTTTTACATGTCAAGTCCCTTTGCGGCGCGGGCGTTACATTTCTCATTTTTTTACATACGTCCAAACTACTGAATTATGCCTTCTCAGCTCTTATACAAAATAGGATAACTTGAATTTTTATTTTCAGTAAGTATATACTGACATAATTGCAAAAGCTACTAACAACTGACAAACTGGTGTTTAGTATAGGATTGACCTAATAAAATAATTTAATAATTATATACGCAGCATAATATGTAGTTTCAAACTCTGTCCTTGTATGTTTTATCGATAACAGTTGTCTTCCAAAATTGTGCTAGTTCCTGATTGCAGAGTTATGTATGTTGCACAGATATACATACATCTACATTGATAATGCAAATGCATGTATTTCGCGTTTCCAAACCCCTACGAAACGTCGGGGTTGGTCGCCGCTAACTTACTGTCCGCGCGCATCTGTTGTTGCAGCCTTGTAGCCGGTCAGCCGCAAAAACTAAAGAACATCGACGTTACAGTAGGTTTTAAAAATTTGGTACAAAAGTTGGCACCCTTGGTTTCAATACAAATCGTGATACTTGCGTTATCTATGTAAATCTATATCTGTGGTGTGTTGTTTGGTTAACACGTTCAGTGCGGTACCAGGTCTAAACACCTTGTATACGTCTACGCTTACAGTGCGGCTAAGAAAAGTATAGACTTCCTTGTCTTGCGGAAGGCCTAACATTAACTTGGTTCGGTGTATGAGAAAGATGAATATATATCTAAGATGTATTATTAAAATAGAATCCGATGGTGTACCTACCTTAATACCAGGTTTTTACACCTGGTAACGCACGGAAAAATAAAATTTCATAATAATGCGGAACCAGGTCGAAACACCTTGTACCCCGCTGACCTGGTACCGCACCCCACGTTAGCTTCGCGCGACTAGTGTTGGGCGTTGGCTTGCAATTGTGAGAAATGCACGTGTCGACATGGCGTCAAGACCAACAAAACGGTGCCGAAAAAATATATTATTATGTTTGCGAGGACAGTGATGCAGTGAAAGTTAAATCTAATTATAGATTGATTTATCAGAGACAGGTGAGTCATCATTACTATTTATTTTACTTACCTTATTACGTTTTCCGTTCAGTGCGTATTTAAGTTTACAAAAGTGGTCAAGTGCGAGTCGGACACGCGCATCGTGAGTTCCATACTAACTAACCCCAGAAAGTTTACCGAACCGAGTCTTTGAGAACTTTTTCACTTTTGCCGATTATGTAGAAAGAAAGAAAGAAAGAAAGAATTGTTTATTTGTAACACACAAAACAAATTGTACAAAAATAAAAGTTACAGAAAAAAAAAAAAAAACAATAGTTATGTAGGTACATACCTATTTTAACACTAACAAAAATAAATGTGCGTCACAAAATGGTTCCAACTCAGCAAAAATGCTGGTCGTACACACAACCAGCGCTGATCTTCCGTTGGAACCATTCGGTGCCGTCGCGGACAAGTTACAATAATTTTCCTATTTTACTAATGAAGAGAAAATGAAGAACAAAAAATAATAAAAATAAAAGCAAAATAACAACAATAACAATAAATAGACGGACTTTTACCATAGAGGACTTATTAACACTAAAACGATTTTCATTAACATTTTCTGTGGTTGTTTGCTGTGATCTGTGATCGTAGAACACAGACAGAACGTACAATCTATGATTATAATCCTTTAGACTCTGTGCCATTACCCGTGCCTATTTATTTTCTATGCGATGTTTTAATAGCGTAGAAAAACCTAATTAACAAACTAAACTTATACAAAAATTATGATTACTACAAAAAAAAAAGATAAATCCATGTTACCAGAAATGTTTTTACAATACCTTGAAGGAAAGAAAATGAAATAATAACGTGTCAAATGAAACGAGGCCAATGGGGCTATATGAAATAAAGATATCTATCCAAAGCAAATCAGTTCAAGATGCACACAACACAATAAAATAAAGAAAAAAGGCACTTGCAAGAAAGAAACATGGGTATTATGCAAAATAAAAAAATATAAAAAAATGTATACTGCTTGCTCATACTGAGATCATCCAACACCTGACAACATTACCTGTCCACCTTTACAAAAGGATAATAATGCCTAGTGAGTACTAAAATAAAGTATGTATGATCATAACATAAACAAATACAATCATAACATAAACTAAATGTATGATTTATATAGCACTAGTATCATGCCTTAATGTTTCTTGCTTCCTCTGGTGGTCAATTAGAAATTTCTTTATCTTTATTTTAAAACTTTTCATACCACATTTCAGGTTTCGCATTGGTGGTGGAATATTATTCCAACACTTGGAAGCAGCATAGCGGAAACTTCCCCTGAAAGCAGCTGAGCTATGTCGCTGAGATGAGAGTTGCATCGCACATTGCCGGGACCCATAGGGCCTCTGACCTGATACCCATGATAGTTTTTTGTAAAGATGACTTGGTGACTTATGTTTAATCACCACACCAAAAAGTAGGGAAGCTAAATGCAGTTTGCGACGGTGTAACATTTTGAGAACTGCATTCTTGTTCAAGTACGGGGTCACATGAGCCCTAAAGGGGATATCAAAGCAGAAGCGAGCACAGGCACACGCTGTATTAGCTTCTTTGTTTTTGCTAACAGCCTCGGGCCATAGACTAAGTCCATATAATTTAGTTTTGACAATATAAGTGACTCTGTCAACTGAACTCGTAAACTTTCTTTGATAAATGGTCTTAAATTATACAAAAATTTTAACTTATAAAAGCAACTTTTAATTGAAGTTGCAATATGCTTCTCGTATCGTAGGTCAGAATCCATGCAAAGTCCTAGATTTCGAGCTTCATAAACACGTTCAACTTTTTCCTCCATAAGCTTAACACTTACTGCTGGGCTTAGGTTACCTATCTGATGCCTGCTACCAAAGATTAAATATTTGGTCTTAGTAGGATTAAGCAACAGGCTATTGCTTTTTGACCATATTGATATCCTCGATAGATCCTCATTAAGCTTAGTTATCGCATCATCAATTTCTGAGGGAAAGCAAGAAATATACACTTGAATATCATCTGCATAGATGTGAAATTTGCAGTGTGTGCATAATATAAAGAGTATTGGACCCAATATAGACCCCTGTGGCACTCCCCGCTTTACAGCCGCTTTGTCAGATGTTATTATGTAACCATCATTTTTGCGTAGTCTTACGTATCGAACGTGGTATCGATTGGTGAGATAGCTGTTAAACCATTGCAAAGCTTTACTGTCAAGACCATAGTAAGACCGCTTGGACAAAAGTAGATTAATATCTATTGAATCAAATGCCCGGGAGAAATCTAAAAGTACTAGTACAGTGCACATGCCTTTATCTTGAGCATGTAGTATATTATCAGTGACATCAAGTAAAGCTGTCACTGTACTACGTCCTTTTCTAAAGCCTGATTGTACCTCAGGTAAAATATTGTTCTCCTCGAGGTAAGTTGTCAATTGGCTACAAACAGCTTTCTCCAAGACCTTTGACAGACATGGCAAGATGCTAATAGGTCTAAGATCTTTTAGATCTGTTGCACTTGTGTGCTTAGGCAAAGGATTCACAATTGCCGTTTTCCATGTATGTAGTAAATGACAAACTTAATTTTGCAGTTTTCGCCAAACATGATACAGTTTACTCCAAGTAAAAGTTTGTAATCGCAAAAATGTAAATTGTTTTGTGATGTAATAAAAAAAAATACGGTTTGTGGAGGAAATTATCAAAGATTTTACAAAAAAGGCAATGATACAGGTAATTTCAACGCAGACGTAAATGCGTGCACACACTTACACATACACATACATATACACATCCACATCCACATCCACATCCACATCCACATCCAATCCACGCTCACACGCGCACACACATACACATACACATAAATAATAATAAATTTATATTTTCAGAACCCGCACGAAAACTTAACAAACACACTTTGGTATAAGGTAAGATAAGAAGAGGAATTGTGTCTGATGTTACGCAAAACTCCGAACCTTTTTAACCAGCCGCCAAGCCGACAAAACAGTGTTCAGTGCAAAAAAAGCTTTTGCTACCCTACTTTTATTGAAAAACATAATTCATGTTTGTTTTATTTCCATTATATTAAAACTTAATTACAGCTATCGATATTTTTATTTCACATCCTTAAAATACGCACCAGACTTCCCTTATTCAGTGCGGCACCGGGTGATTAAGCCTTGTATTTTGAATATAGCGATAATTTTTAAACTAAACAAGTTGTTAACGAACGGCTTCAGGTGTATGTCAATTAATTCATTATTATTAATATTCAAAGAAAAAAAAACATATATATTTTTAAATGAAGGCAAAAAATGGATTTAAGTTTCTTAAATCTTACAGGGTCTATAAAGCCTTGTACCGCCACAATGGAAGTTTTATTACCAGGTCTATAGGCCTTGTACCGAAGGAATGGAAAGTATTGAAAAGATACTGTCGCAGCAAACGTGTAAACAAAAAAGCAGCGGGTCAGTGCCATCCAATGCCAAACAAAGGCCTCCGCCTTATAGGTAATCCAATAGAAAGACGCTGCTGCCCGTCTACTTGCTTTCTCCACTTAGTCGCCTCTTACAGACACCTAACGGGAGGAGACGAGAGGTACCTAGCTTATAGATATAAAAAAAAGATAATCCTGCTAAGTCTTTTGTTGGATTTTCAAAATAGAAACTACGTTAGAAACTGGTGTTAGTTGTAAGAACATGACACTGTGCTAGAGGCCGTAAGGCCTATAGTGCGTAAGGCCTATAAGCAGAAAGATATTTCGATCTTATTTAAACCGAATAACATTTAACACGTTCCCTGCGGCTGCGCAAAATTAAGACTTACTTGCAGTGCTGTACAAGTCACATACTTCCCGTAGCAAGAATGCCTGATATGCGTTACGACGTCTATTTTCCCGTACGTAGTCCTAACTTCAAACCTCCACAGAGACATGGAAAGTCCACAGCTGTTTCTTTTTGTTGTACCAATCAATAGGTTACATCCTTGTGTATACACAGCTGCAGTCGCACGGGGTTCTAAGTAATATCTTAAAAGTTACAGGTATTTTTGGAAATGGTTGAATTTACGGGAAAATACTTGTCGTAGCGCATACAACAGTCATATTGCTAGGGATGGGGTGTAACAAGTAAAATATATATCTGTTTCAGGTTTATTACTATTTATTCAGGTCGTACACAATCAATGGAAACTATTTTAAAACAAAAGTAATAATTAACTATGTTAACAAAAACAGTGACTTCTTAATTTATATTATTATTTATTTTACTTAAGGTAATTACGGGTTTGGGGGCGCCGAACACAGAAACTTCAATAAAAATGTCTTTTCAATTAATAAAAAGGTATAATCAATTTCTGCAATATGCGAGTAGGTCTTAACTTTAAATATAATTTTAATATGAAATAATTTAGGTAGATATATCTTAAAAGCTAAACGTCTGTTCCCGCCGATGTTAGGAAAGGAAAGCGAAGCGTTCCCATCAATCCGTGGCGACATGAGCACGGTGTCCGATGCGCAGCGAATGTCCCACGGTTCAGGTTTACGCTGACGAGGCATGTTGGCTCGTAACACCTCCCCTACCGGATGAGCAACTATTTGGTGACAATGACGCCAAAAGTTGCGGGTCGTCTTCCAATACCGTCATCTGGGCTGTGTCATGATATCCGCTGTAGCTGTGCAAGATTGATGGATAAAATAGATGTCTAATACTCGGTGTTGCTGGTCCTTTTTCTATTTTTTTTTAATTGTCTGCTTCTGAACTTCGTGAAAACTATTTAAATAAAGTTATTATATGATGTTGGCTGTCCAGTTCAGTCTGAGTCTCCTTGATCAGTGAGATAGGCGTGGTTTTACACGTTGCATCTACCTCCTGAGTCCTGTATAATTTTCTGGATTTGTTCTGAATACGGTCTGGTTCCACTTTCACATGGTGAACGAAATTCTGCTCCACATAACACCTGGCAGCGTTGAACTTCGGGCATTCAGCCACTATATACATAAATTCCTGAGAATTAATTGCTATATGTATAAGACGCAGGTGGTACTGGAAACCTTACTCTGACTGCTACGTAGAATGTGAAATTGGGTATTATAAAATATTGGATTTAAAGTTTATATATTTTCTGTTATATACTTATATAGATATATATATATTTCACTCTAAAGTTCTTGTACATTTTTAGCTATTAAGCCAAAGTTGCACAAGGTGAGCGAAGTGGATTATTCGCCCGTTATCATTATTTGTCATGTTAATGACATTAGAAAGAGCTTCTTCTAATTTTCTCTGATAAATGGAAAGATTATGGCAATTTCTTTAAATTATATAATATGTTTGTTCTATGTCTTGTATGATATGTATGTAGATATGTTTGGAAATGGAATATAATTTTTGTACCAGACGTATATGATGGACAGTTAGAATAATAGGCACTCGGCAGGCTTAACCAGTAAATGCAACGACGATAAGGTATATTTCATTTTTTGGTAGGTCTTTTTAACCTTGACTTTGCCACTGGTCCACGATTTTTTGCTGTATATATATGTATAGGCAAATTAGTTATTACGTTATCGCGTATAAAACGTGGTGCTAACTTTTGCCTGCCTGCTAATGGGTTTCGTACGAAAACTTCTTGATTCGGTGTGCAATCTAATACAGGTTCCCTATTTATACTTTTAGACTTTCGCGTTCCATTGTTAAACTTTATTTTTATCGGGAATTAACCCAACCCGCAATGGTGCAACCCGGCCGAAACGTCAAGCTAAAAAAAATATAAGGTAAATCGCGTTAATTCCCGATAAAAATAAGGTTCCCTATTTGCATTACGTCTCGTCATTATCGCTTCACGGTCGGACATTGCAGAATCATGAATAATTTTATAAACTGTTTCCATTCTATCACGACGTTCTTGTATATATGTTTGAAGGTATCGGTCCGTCATTTTTAAATCAACTGGGTCGCGAGGGTCAAAATGTCCAGAAATAACGTCAAAAGGTCGACATTTGGTCAAACTATGTATAGAACTATTATATCCAATTAATGCATATGGAATTAAACTAACCGTAGATTCATTGCTATGCTGTATTTTTAACAATCGCAAATGTTCTAATAGTGTACTATGGAAACGTTCTACTATGCCGTTCTCGTTCGGTGCGTATGCACTTGTCATGTGGTGTTGTACTTTGTGCAACCGAAGAAATTCGGCTATAACCTGATTGCTGAATTCGGTACCCTGGTCAGTGGTCAGATTAAGGGGGAATCCGTGATGAGTACTAAACTTTAGAAGGGCTTTGACTATGTTAGGTGAAGTACAGTCAGGTACAGAATAGACTTGAGCGTATTTAGAGAAAGAATCGATTATGGTTAGGTATTTATCATGTTCTATTGTTAAAACGTCTGCGTGCACTAACTCAAATGGTCTGATAGATGGAGGTACGATTCTAAATTGTGGGCGGACGGGATTACGGTCGTACTTCGTGCAACTGCATACGCTACATTCATTTATGAATTTAGTAACATCTGCTTTCATTTTGGGCCAAAAATAACGTTCAGATAATGAAAGGTAGGTCTCATTAATGCCGCGATGGTTAGTCTTTCCTTCGTGGTATTGCTTTATCATATGGCTCTGATTAGACTGGTCATTAATATCCTGGATTTCACGTTTAACCAAAACTAGTTTTAAAGAAGAACTTTCAAACGTTCGTTGTAAGATAGGGATAATAGTCAGCATTTTTTCTAACGGTTTAACAAAAATTGCTGTACGAATTCTAGGATCAACATGTGACTCTATTACATTCTTTAGACTAATTTCTAAATTATCTATGTGAATGTCTACAGATACCTTTTGAAAAGATTGAAAAGTTTCCGTTACAACTGGTTTAATTCTTGGGGTTTTCTCCGTGATGTTAATAATTAATTGCCTTTTGAACTTATTTAAGGGTTCCTCCGATATAGGAATTTCTAAAACTGGATTTTCTAGGTTAGAATGAACGGTTTCTGTGCGTGATGGCAGTGGGTTTATGTCTAAAGGAGGAGCGAAAGGAGGTGAATTTGTTCCACTAGGTTGTTGTTGCTGAATAACTGAGTCTGAGTGGGCTGTAAGAGTAGATGATGAGGAGTGTAAAGGGCTACCCTGGGCAGTTAATGTTGAGGAGTCAGAATGTTCTGTTTCAGAATTATTAACGAATAAAGACATCCCCTCATTGTGGTTTAGTTGTATGCGTGACAGAGCATCGGCATTTGTGTTACATTTGCCTTTTTTATGAATAATTGTAAAGTTATACTCTGCCAGTCTTAATTTCCATGTTGTAAGGCGTGAACCCGGTTCTTTAAGGTTCATGAGCCAAATTAACGGTTTATGGTCGGTTATAATTTTAAATTTCTGCCCAAACAGATATGGTCTGAAGTATTTCGTGGCCCAAACTATTGCGAGAAGTTCTTTCTCGATTGTAGAGTAATTTGATTCACTATTATTAAGTGTCCTTGAAGCATAGGCTATAGGACGATCGGAACCAATGGGTCCCTGTGAGAGTATTGCTCCCAAAGCTACATTGGAAGCATCTGTAGTCAAAATAAATTCTTTTTCAAAATCCGGATATCTTAAAATAGGATCATTAGTTAGAAGAGTTTTGCAATGGTTAAAACAATTTATGTACTCTGAGGTCAAATTAATTTTAGCGCCTTTTTTTAGACATTTAGTAAATGGTTTAGTCACGTGTGCAAAATCGGGTATAAAACGTCTGTAATAGCCCAAAAGGCCTAAAAAGGATTTAATTTGTTTAGGGGTTTTAGGAAGGGGGTATTTTAGGATGGCTGAAATTTTATCAGGGTTGGGTTTCACACCTTCTGGTGTAATAATGTGGCCTAAATAAGGTGTTTCATATTTGAAAAATTCTGATTTGTCCATCTGAATTTTTAAGTTTGATTTTCGAAGTCGGTCGAAAACGTTACGTAAATTAACTATGTGTTCCTGTAAAGATGTAGAAAACACTAAGATATCGTTGATATACGGGGTACAGTTAGGTAAGCCACGCAGGACATTATCCATAACGCGCTGAAAAGTAGCAGGAGAATTTTTTAAGCCCATTGGCATTCTTAAAAATTCAAAATGGCCTTGTTCTACACTAAATGCAGTTTTCAGTATATCCGGAGGGTGGACCTGGACCTGGTAGTAGCCGGATTTTAAATCGAGGGTTGTGAAGTACATGCACTTGCCTAATTTATCTAAAATATCCGTAATGTTCGGTATCGGATACTTGTCGTCTATAGTTTTTGCGTTAAGTTGTCTAAAGTCAATGACTAAGCGCCACTTGTCCTTGCCAGACGCGTCACTTTTCTTAGGTACTATCCATACTGGGGCGTTCCATGCTGATGATGAAGGTCGAATTATACCCTGTTGCAGCATTGATTTTATTTGGCTTTGTACTTCGGGCCTATGTACATACGGATATCTATAACTTTTACTGTAGACCGGTATATCGTCAACTGTCCGAATATAGTGTTTAATTTCGTTGGTAAAAGTTAAAGGTTCATCATCGAGGTAAAATACGTCGGCATATTCTTTACAAAGATTAATTAAATTGGCTGTCTCCTCTGCATTTAAATGATCTACGCGAAGCCGTGATAAGACCTCGCGTGTTCGCGCGTCGTCGCTAGCGGTGTCAATTTCACTTTTCAATGGAATTGTCTGCTGATTAAATATATGTGAATTAATTGGACGAACTATAGGGATTATAATATTTTTATCCGATGGGTTTGTAATTTGGACAAATGCTTGATTATTTTCGGCCGAGGATAGACATTCACTGATAGTGCAACCCGAAATACATTGTTCCTCAACGTAAATGTCACCTTGTGTTATACTAGTGGGCACTATAATTAATTGAGTTGTCCGTGCCGGTATAGAGACTTCATTCAAATGTGTACCTCCAGACTGATATAAAACTATAGGGAGATTAGCAAATTTAGTCTCTAAAACGTAAGTTTCAAGGTCTATTTTCGCGTGCCATTTTTTTAACTGTTCGCAACCTAATAGTCCGTCAAAAAAATTATGAAATTTATACACATACAATTTTATTGGATTAGAATCGTTGAATTCTGTGAAACAAGGAACAGTTACTGAATAATTATTTTGCGTGGTTACATGAGTATTGGTAACTAAAAAGGGGTCATACTGAAGATTGATGTGTGAATAAAATTTTTTGTAAGCTTCCGGACTAATGAACGATTCATTTGCTCCCGTATCGATTAATAGTTTTAAAGGTGGATCATTAATTTGGATGTACGGTAAATGCCGCTTAGTCTGTAAATTTAATTCTACTCGGGGGCATTTTTCGCCATATTCGGGTTCAAAGTTTGGCTCAGTGGTCAAAGGTGTACCAATGCAATCTGAGTCTTGAATGTCAAGGTCAGGTTCAGCTATGACATACTGGGGAGTGTTGGCGTTAGAGTCTTCCGAGATATTATTACTATATTCGTAGTAATAGTCATTGCAACATTCGTTAATGTTTAGTTCTTTATCTGCCGGAAAATTACGCTGCGGTATAAAATTATGTCTTCTGTTAAAATTTGCAGGTGGTAACGTACGAGCAGTTGGGTGACTGATACCACTCATAGGTTCAGGGTCATTATTATGAAAGACTTGATTAGGTCTTTGCTTTGACGGAGTTCTGAACTTTTCTTGTATTCTGGGAGGTCTGGGATACTCTCTATAATGCATTGTTTGTGGCTGTAGTGGTGGTGCTGCCGAGTACTGGCTTTGAGGTCTTGGGTATGAATGAGATGAATTACGGGGTGCGTAATAGTTTACATTGTTCCGAGAACGAGAGGAAGATGCATGGTCATAAAAATTCTTAATATTATTGCTAGAAGTAGGAATCAGATTTTTGTTCTGAAGGTAAATTATATTCGCCTCTTCTTGAGCGTACTCGAGAGCATTTTCAAGAGTAGGTGGTCTCATGCATCTTATTCTCGACCCTAATGGTTCTAAAAGACCTTTCAAGAATGTTCGAAGCGCAAGTTTTTTGTAAAGTGTTCGCTTGGCTTCGACTGTAGTTTCGACGGTTTCGTGCAACTCGACATATGTCATTATAATACATAATAAGTTTTGAATTCTTTCATAAAATATCTGTGCCGTATCTGATCCCTGAGTTAAAAGAGAAAGGTCGGTGTACAATGAAATTTCATCTCTGTGATCTGAAAAGCTGTTAATTAACGTGGATCTTATGCTCTTCCAGTCGTTGGGAATACCGTTAGTGGCCAAGGTTCGTGCTGCAGAACCTGTGATTTTATTTAAAATGCCATTGATCAGAGAAAGATTAGTGAGTTCGTTGCCTGGACTTGGATTTATATATTTTAGTACCAGCTGATCGCATATCTTTAAAAATCTAGATAAAACATTTGAGTTTCCGTCAAACTCCGGTACTAATCTTAATGATCTATAAATCTGATCAGTTATATCCATTTCGTTTGAGTTTCTTACACTGTAATTACTACTAGATTCAGTCATATTTTCTAATTTCTTAACTATTAGGTACTATCTACGATTTGGCGTCACTTCGCGCTATGCGGATTTGATTGTCGCCTACTATATCCTAGAATCCCTAGAACTACGTGGGTGAAAACTTTTGAAAGTCTATAGTAACCTGCGATAGGAATATAGCAATCAATAATAGGAATTTATGCACTCACATAAATTTCATAGCTGGGGAACGACTTCTCATCGATGATTGGATGAAGATCTCCAGCGGCAGCTTCTGCGACGGGCCTCTCGTAGGTTCTTCGTCCGGATCGGCGTCGCGGTAGCCTGATTTTTAGGAACACTCGCGACGACACTTTTAAAGTCCAGACGAATCGAAGACTGCGCCAATTACGGGTTTGGGGGCGCCGAACACAGAAACTTCAATAAAAATGTCTTTTCAATTAATAAAAAGGTATAATCAATTTCTGCAATATGCGAGTAGGTCTTAACTTTAAATATAATTTTAATATGAAATAATTTAGGTAGATATATCTTAAAAGCTAAACGTCTGTTCCCGCCGATGTTAGGAAAGGAAAGCGAAGCGTTCCCATCAATCCGTGGCGACATGAGCACGGTGTCCGATGCGCAGCGAATGTCCCACGGTTCAGGTTTACGCTGACGAGGCATGTTGGCTCGTAACAAGGTCGTACACAACCAACGAAAACTATTTTTAACAAAAATAATAAGTAGTTAATTATGTTAATGTTAAAATTTTAACAAAAACAGTAAGTTCTTATTTTATATTATTATTTATTTTAGGTACTTATAAAAGCTAAATTACAAAAAAATCCCTGATTTATTTATCACAATGTTTCTAGCCTCTTCACCTTCTGTCTTTACACCTTTTCCCATAATAAGTTTTTTACGTGAACGTTTCATTGTTTATGTACAATTTACCTACGTACGCGTGACGAATAAAATATCGCGTTCTGTCTAAAAACGTATTAAACTGAGCACAGCACTATTACGCCTCTGAAGCTCCGCGCGCGCACGTTCAGTGCGGTACGGGGTTTAGGATACGGCCAAATAGTTCCCGTATCGCACTGTTGTAAAATAATTACCGTTCTGTGCGTTACGATAAAATAATTCCCGTACATTTTTATTCGTAAATTTCAATACACTTCAAGCAAGGACACCGGCAATATAGGTGTCTCTTTTTTACTTGTACGAATACTTGAAAAAATCACCTCCGCACGGAGTGCAAAACATGGACAACTAGCTGCCGCACAGAGCGAAATTCAATTACAACCAAATACTTCCCGTAACGCAGTGAATGTGTTAAATGAATCACTGAAGATCTTAAAAAGATTTCCTTTTCAAATTAACAACTGTTCTCTCGGGAGAGTACGCGGAAACTTAGTTATCACGAGTCGAAAAATCTCTGGGGTGTGTCACGTCGGGGTTGGTTCTCGCTGCACACAGAGGTAATCGAGATGTTGCGGTAGACTAGCTTTGGCAAACTTAGTTCGACTTAAGTAATCTAAGAGCACCGCATGGAACACTAACTGCAACCATCTCTAGTCTCTCTGTCGCACTTACAAATATCGGTTATCGTTAATTCTAATTCAGCCATTATTTTGATCTAATTAATTATTTCGACTCTGCGAGATATGGAGAGAGCTATGATCGGAGTTTCTCTGCGCGACCGAATTCGTAATGAGTAGATTCGCCGAAGGTCACCGACATAGCTCTCAAACATCAGACATATCTCTGGTTACATTGATCGCTGTAAACATTTTCATATTTTGTCATTAAGTCAACGTCGATTAATGACCTTACGTATCTTACAAAAATAGAATTGCTCAGTAAGATTAATATAAGAACGAATTGTACTAATTTACGTAAACCTACTCTTAAATTACAGACAAAATTCATATATTGCTCGTGCATGCAGATAAGTGCATGTAGTCATGGGATACTCATCCCAACTTACCTGTCCGGTAGTTGTGGTATAGTATACGGGTATGCGACCCCGGCTTCCCTAGCTATTACTGTCCCATCCCTTGCCCTCCTGGGCGGTAATATCCTACTTTTCCTATTTCCCACTCTAACTTGCCAATCTTCCTTTTCACAGCACCTATCCTTCCCTTTCCCTCCTTATTCGTGAGAACGCAATGGTCAATCATATAAACATGTAATTAACCAAAATGGCGGCGATGTGGTTCGCCACCCATCACGTCTCGTTGGCTGGGCTCTTCCTACCCCTACGGGAAAAAGGCGTGATTTTATGTATGTGTATGTTTATGCAGATAATTTAATAACTTGCCGTCAGTGCTCGATATTGATTTATTTAATACAAGTGCATATGTTCTAAGGAATATATTATCAAAGTGTTTCTTTTCATAGATGATTTGTAATCTCACACTGTAACGGTCTATTTGCATGTGCTTCATTCGTTTGCTTAGCTTTAATTTATCACTATGCTGTAATTTATAAGGTTATTTTTCTATAGGTGGAGACTTGTAAATGGCCTTCCTATCATTATCATATCTCTCTCTCTCTCTACTCTACTCTTATATCTGTATTAGCTAAATGAAATAAAATAAAATCTCCAAGTTGAAGTGGCAATGGGTAGGCATTGCTCGAAGAACCGATAATCGATCAAAAAGAAATGTCATCAAGTGACGACCACGAACCGGAAAACGCAGAGTAGGTAGGCCTCCCTCTAGGTGGACAGACGACATTGTGCGCGTTGCAGGTGGATGCGAAGAGCCAATTGTCGTTCATTGTGGCAGTCGAAGGGTGAGGCCTATGTTCAGTAGCGGAAGTGTTCCGGCTGGTGATGATCAATCGATATCTACTCACTATTAGAGTTAAAGTATAATCTGTGTGTGTCGAAATAAATAATTTGAGAACAGAATTAACGATCATTAACTATAATGGACGATTGTAAGTGCGCCAGTCTATCTCTAAATAGTATAAAAAGCAAAGCCGCTTTTCTCATCTGAAAAACACACAGTACTTTTTTGTTAGTTAGTAAAATATTTGTTTTTTTCGTAGTCGTGACGTATTTAGTCCTGCAGTATTATTTTTTAAACACCTTTCATATTTTTCCCATATAAAACAAGCGTCTGCAGATTTTTTATGAATCCTTGGCTACTTAACACAGCGATTACAACCGCAAAACAGGCAAACGTCTGAAAAAACAAGAGAAACCTTTTGTGAATGATATCTTAATGAATATTCATTAGACCCGAGCTCGTACACTACGGTTTTCGTGACATTAGCATAATACTGAACAGCTTATATATCACTTTTAATTTCACATAGCTTTAGAGCTGTGATTACCAGAGATACGCTACGATAACTTTATTTCATTGTATACACTGTGTTTCTTTACAAGATTAAAATCGTAGCAATAGGTAAATGTATATGAACATACATGTTGAATATGCCTATCCCTTATCCCATGTGTGGATTGTCCCAGAGTAATATTATTACTTTCTTTTTATACCTACCAATCCATTAAGGTGAAAAAAAGAATACTGTGTAGTATTCTATTTTTTTCACCTTAATGCTATTGAAAATACTAAATTACAAGTAATGAACAAAACACGACCATTTATCCATAATACTTGTGTGCATTCCCACTCGCTAACCGCTGAATATACCAGTATTTTGTCTTATGTGTAGACGTTAGTAGATACGCTAGTGGCAACACTAGCGTATAAGTGTTTAAAAATAAAACTTTTACACCTCTGCTTTCCCCATACTAAAAATTTTAATGCAGTTCAAGTATTTTAATTATAACGATCGTGCGATATAATTATTTTAATGTCCTGTAAAAAAATAAATATCAAATAAACAATTTGGAAATAAAGTATAAATATGCAATTATCCATACATTAAAACAAATTAATGAATCCTTTAAAATAAATAATACGTAATTCGATAGGCAGGTACGTTCATTTTTCACCAGGAAATATATTACATTTTAATCTTTTGTAATCGGCTTTTCATGCACTTCGTTTAATAGATATCATAATCTACACTAATATTATAAAGAGGAAAACTTTGTTTGTTTGGTTGTAATGAATAGGCTCAAAACCTACTGGACCGTTTTTAAAAATTCTTTCACCATTCGAAAGCTACATTATCCACGAGTAACATAGGCTAAATTTTATTTTGGAAAAAAATAGGGTTCCATAAGATATTTGGGTTTTAGGTGTAAAAAATCAACCAGAAAAGTTACTTATTTTGCGTACGCTGCCTAAACTATAAAAGATAGAACCATAAAATGTTCTAATTCATTGTAGATCTTATAAATATCTACAAAAAAGTCCGCAGCACACGCGCGTATCTATGTCGAGTGAGGCCCAACAACCATTTTTTTTATTTAAAAATCTTGAATTTTGTTTGGACTACATTTAAACGCATTTATTTTACTCATGCTATTAATCCTTATCAAAATAATTATTTCATCATTAAGTACAGTTTATGTAGATAATATTTGGTCTTTGAATGATTAAAATTGGACATTTGGTTTTGAAGTTATGGCGAAATTAAAATATTACTGCTTATAAATTAAAAGATTTCTGCTGCACGGCCCGTTGCGAAGTGAGCGTCACCAAGGCGGGGGTGCGCATGCGGGAGGGGAGTTTAGATCTATGAGTAAGGGGTCGTCCATTAATCACGTGAGGCTCGAAAGGGGTTCCGAAAAAATCACGAAATATCACCAGGACGGGGGAGGGGTATAATGAGACATCACGTGTATTTATTTTTCGTTGAATGCACGATTTCTAAACCAAACAGCGGCACGTGGCCTTGACTCACCGTTGCCAGCAACGACTTCCCCTTCAACATTTAATCAGTTACCTGTATTTAAAGATAATACTCCGAAAATTTCGATATAGTTTGTACAAAAAAATACACGTGATTTTGGTTGGGGGGGGGGGGTTTAGTTTAAAACCTCACCACATATCACCAGGAGGGGTTAAAAAGTTGCTAAAAAACATCACGTGATTAATGGACGACCCCTAAGGTACCCGCGCGGCTTAGACGCGAGGTCGGCTCCCTACGCAGCAGCGGTCGTGCGCGAATTCTAATAATTTTCGTGCGATTTTTTTTTAGATTTCTTTCTTAAAACTACACCTACGCAAAAGTTCTTCTCAGAGCTAAACAACAGTTCTTCTCAGAGCTAATCAACAGTTCTTTTCAGGGCTAACCAACAGATTTTTTCAGGGGTAACCAACAGTTCTTTAAAGGGCTAACCAACAGTTCTTTTCAGGGCTAAACAACAGTTCTTTTCAGGGCTAAACAACAGTTCTTTTCAGAGCTAGAATATTACACGCTATTAGCATTTTCTTAAACATTTGAAAATGCCTAAGAGAGCCAGGTCTCAACTTTCTAAACATAGTTCTCAAGCACGGGCAGCAAGAATACGTCGTATGGGAGAATCTTCACCTGAACGTTCACAACGACTTGCTGAACAAAATCAGAGAAACTCTCAGGTACGCGCACGAGAGTCGAGTGTCGAACGTTCGCAACGCCTTGCGCAACAAAATCTGAGAACCTCTGAGTTACGTGCACGAGAGTCGGGTGAACCGATAGTATGAAATTTTGCGGGTAGGTCTGTGATGGAGTGAGTGATCGGAGGAGTTAGGTGGAGCAAGGGGGGGGGAGTGAGAGGGAGCAAGTTGGGAGAAGAGAGAGGAGGGAGAGGGTTCAGAGAGGACAGCGGGGAGAGGAAGAGGGGAAGTGTGACGGGGACCGAAGCGGGAGGGGAGAGAAATAGCATAGAAGTAGATTTTTATTATAAGAGAGAGAGAGATGGAGAGAGATAAATCAAGGAAGTAGGGAGAAAAGGGGAGCAAAATGTAATTAAAGCGCGGGCGGAGCTGCGCTGGTCAGCTAGTCAATTATAAAATATTTAAAAAGCTGTTGGCGAAGTTCTTTATCCTCCAAAATACTTAATATTTTCAGAGTTATACTGACGGTATTACCTAAGTACTGACGGAGTGTGTTATTTCTTAATCTTAGTTGAAGTAATATATATTTTATTGAGGGACAATCTTAACCCGATAATGAATTAAAGAATTAGTAAAACTCGAACATTATTTGTGTTTTATACCGCAGATTAAAGACATAGGCTTAGGTAGGGTCTTGCAAAGTAACTTTGTTGCAATTTGTTAATTGATGAATGTGGTAAAGACATATTACTTTCATACAAAATTATTTGAGCCTAAGGCTTAGTTTAAGAGAGATTATATCCCGTCATTATAAGTATAAGCTCATTTTCATGTGTAATATCTTAACGAAACAATAAATAAATGTTCATTGCTTATACAGTACCTATCAAAATTACTTTTTCTTTAATCACTTGTCGAAAATGTTTGCAGTTTTTTTTATTTTGCAACCAAATTTTGGAAGTGACCTGTCATTTATATAATTAGTGTCATTTTCGAGAAGAATGATGGATTTTGGTAATTATCATCATTTGGCCATCGTTCCTTGGTAGCCATAGATATGTGTTTATAGAAGAGCGCGCCCGTAACATTGATCTAATATAGGGAACTAATCAAGAACAAAATGACATCTAAAATATCAACTACAAATATAACAATATCAAATAACTTATTATGTATTGATTTAGTCCAGTGGTTTAGTTCAGTATCTCGTCAGGCAAGCCACAAAACACTTTTAAGCAGTAGCTTAACAGCAGAAGTTAAATGTGAGCCACTGTGATTTTGGTTCGGTCATGCTCGCCATCAAAAAGTCTTTGCTTGTGGCGGCTTCGTGTGGCGGGTCACCCCCTTCCCTCTAATATGGTTGAGGGGAGTGATGGCTGCTGCTCGAGTCAACTCGTGCGCGGGTGCTGCTTGGGGGGACTGGTCCGACTACTATCCCTTTGGCCTTTTAGTTTGTAATTTTTGTCGTAATTTATTGTTTTCTTCTTTTCTTCCTTGTTTTATGTTTCTAACGGCAGGACACATTATTGCTTGCAAGCCCGCTGAGGTTCTTGCCGGATCTTCTCAGTTGAGGACGCGTTGTGTTCCGGTGGTAGCTTTTATAAAAATGACCATTCAAAAGTGCTAACGTTAAGCCTATTTGAAATAAAGATTTTTGAGTTTGAGTTATATGGTAGAAGTTGTATATAAAAAATCATTTAATCATAAAACTTAAATTCATTAATTTAAGATTTAAACTTATATCCTAAAAAATTTGGATCCACTAGGAGATCAAAGGCATTCAAAACGTATGCCCGAATCGTATCCTTTGAGGAAGGATTAATGAAATCGTGTCCGGTACCAAGACTGTCAACTGTCTAAATAACCACAGTCTGAATAAAATACTATAAACAAACTGCTCTAATTACAAATAGACAAACAATATAGACAGTATTATTTACACTGTGATGGCGCATAGCGGCATGGCATCTTACTTCATGCAGTTAAACAAAATGTTTTTGCCAGATACCTTCATAATACGGTCATAGCCCGTAAAACATACAGCTGCATAATCAACATACCTTTTTTGCTTTAACTTTGGTGATTACAATTTCTAATAATAAGTTCAGTCAATCGCTAAATTGACGGGGTTTTATTATCAAAGAGGCGATCAATCCTTAACAATATCTATTATTAAGTAAAATCGCATCTTAAATTAATGTACCTACAGGCCAATACAAGCTCATTGAAACACTGCAACATTAATTAACTTTCTCGATGGAAGAATCGTTGAACCGTTTCTTTTAATCCTTAAAGCTCCCAGAATATCGATCACTGAATAAGTGATTGATTACGTCGAGGCGATGCAATTAAAGGCGTCTTGAATAATTGATGCGATCCTGTGTTGTTAATTATTGAAGATACCTTCAACTCCGATTTACCGTCTCCGGGATTCGTAACTATTGACACACAACCCACGGTACATTTGATTGACACCAAGTTCACGACAATAGGATGATGCTACATTTTGCTGCCAATTTGTGTTTATAATCAACTCAAGATAGCTTCACACGATGAATAACATTTTCAAATAACATAAAATCTTTTCTTCCTTTTTCCTTTTAGATTTCCTACTGCAAACATGCCGCTAAAAGAGGACCTAATACTGCTTATAACGTACAAGGATCCACTATAGAGCTGTCAGAGGGTGGTCATGTAGACCGACATTTTCAGTCTGCCTCGCTCACCGTGCGCCGCACAAAACTTGTGCACCTGTTGTCACATTTATCGGATTTCCCTTTGTGACTGCATCTCTATAAGGGCCAGTGCACAATTATTGTGTCAAAGCAACCGGTACACACATGTATGGCTTCGGTTTTACCGCTTGAAGCAATCCAATGGGAATAACACAATCCCAGCATGGCAGTGAATGATTCTTTGATTCATTTTCATAATTATTTAGTTATATTTATTTTTAAATATAAGATCTTAATGACCGTAAAAGTAAGTCTCCTCTTCTCTCTTTAAGGCATTTTAGCTAAGCTAAGCTAGTATATATAAAAATAAAATATTTGGCCAACCGAGTATCGTAGCGCAATATATATTTAGTAGAAAAATACGGGAGTTCCTTGAAATGAGACCTGATAGATTTTTAACCCCTGAAAACCCTTGTAAGCGTAATTAAATCGCAATCATGTGATCTCTTTTAGAAAACATTATATAACATGTACATACATAAACTGTAGAATGTTTCTTTATTAATATACGTAGAATTAAATATATCCTATCTTGTAAATTCCCAAATCAAAATGGAGTGCAAACTTTGAAACAAGCTTACAAAATCCAAACTTTAGGTTCCGTCGTGTCTTGTTTTTTGTTCCCGCAGTTAATTCCTCGCGGTTCGCATGTCAAATTTAGCAAACAAGGGTTTTGGTACAATGCCAGTTTCCGCAGCGAAGTCTTATATTTCACTCTTACAGTTCAACATAGCTACGTCTTATAATCACTGAAAAATAACATCTACTGTTTCAAAAAGGGGAAATTTAAAGTAGTAAGATACTTTTTACTTGTTTAAAGAAAAGATAAATTTGTTGAAATGTAGTATTTCCAAAAAGCGATACTTAAAGTACTTATTATGTAGTAGAGAATAAGTAAAATAAAAGTCATGCCCATTGATTTAGATTGTTGAGTTTTCTTAATTAAGGTATTGTGATAGACGGTGTAATATGGTGGTGATAATTAATAATAATAGTGCCATTATTAAAACTACAAGTATGAATGAAATAAGTGATTTAAATGGCTAAATATTTATACTCATAAGTCTTAGATTAATGGCAAAAGAAGAGTCCAACGACGTCCCAGAGGACCGTCATTACCAGTGCAGCAGTTACATTTTGCTAGAAAAGAGAATGTTTACATTGCAAATTTTCAATTTTCTGCAAACCTAATCAATACTTATGTAATGTAAATATTTTTTGTAGTATTTTGACATTCATCAAAATGATAATTACAAAATTATAATTAATAATAATTATCCAGTGAAATTTTGTTTAGGTTACTTAACCTAAACAAAATTTCACTGGATAATATGCCTGCTGTAAAAATTCAAGCTGTCATTTCAATTTTCGTGGCAACTAGAGTGTAAAGGACGTTATCTGTTTTGGCCTTTGGAGGATAAAAGCCCACGCCTTCTCAACTTCTGGAATTACTTTTTTTGTAGACAATGTATAATTTTTGGTGTGACTTTTTAAAATGATTAATGAATACTAAAGGGTCAGTATCATTAGTGGAGCCAGACGAATTATGATACCCTTATCTAAAGTTTTTACATGATACAAAGAATTTAAATATATCATGTTTAAATTTAATAACATTATCACATTTTTCTTTTTCGGAGAATCTAACTTTATCTAAAACTGCTATTTTAAAGAAATCAATTACATATGAGATAAACAACACTGCTAAAATAAAGTATGTAGCAACGAATTAATCGAAATTAGAAATAGCCATACGACCTCATTGGAGAAAGAAATAATTTCGTTGTCTGATACGATCACACGAAATTTTAGACATCTCTAGAGAGCGTCTCCTTATTATTACATAAAAGATTGAAAAGCTCGATTTTCAATTCGAAAATATCAACAGACCTTGAAAACAATTTGTACAGAATAAAGAGCCGCGGAACGCCGTCGAAATGTGCTTACTCGGACGAGTGGACGCGAAAATTAAACTATTATGAAATTTTCAGCCAAAACACCTGGTGCCCGGGACGGGGATGTATGGCGCGAATATCGTTGTTTCCGGCTACGTTTGCATTTGTCAGTCGAAATACACCGCCATTAACGGTGTTATATTAATTGTTTTGTGCAAATTAAATACATCTTCTTCGTTTATATTTTGTTTGTTCTAATTTTAGTGCGAAGCACACTAGAATTTAAATTAGACGGACTGGTTGTATTTCTATACAAATAGATTTTGCCTAGGCAAACCACAATTTTTTCCATGCTAATAATATTCGTATCATGTAGATTGTAGGTATATACATACAGGCCCTTGTTTATGTCCCACTGTTGAGGACGGGCCTCCCCTCAAGCTGAAGGGGCTTAGGCCATTGTCCACCACGCTGGCCAAGTGTGGATTGGCAGACTTTACACGTCATTTGAAACCTAGTTAGGCTTTCTCAGACATGCAGGTTTCCTCACGATGTTTTCCTTCACCGAAAGCTAGTAGTAGAATTTATACAATACTAGCTGACCGGCGCAGCTCCGCCCGCGTTTTTTTTTATTGCATCTAAACCATTCTCGAATCCCCTTGAACACACACAAAAAATTTCATCAACATCGGTCCAGCCGTTTAGGAGGAGTTCAGTGACATACACACGTACAGTAGAATTATATATAATTATAAAGAATATATATACGCCAGGTTGATACCATCGCTTGTGACTTTGGGACAGAGGTTTCGAACTTTTTCTTTTCATGTCTATATTAAAATAACCTAGCTGTTCATTTTATATTGGAAGATTTAACAGTTAACAAGTACCTACAACCGAGACTGATTGTCCTAGGTTCACCAGAGTGGAGTTGGAGTGGAGTCAGAGGCTAATTCCGCGCACCCTCATAATAATTAAAATGCTCTGACGTCATTTGCGCTGGAGAAATTACTGCTCTCACAAGATTCAATATCTAATGCCTAAGGCAATTTTATTATAAAGTAAAAAGAGGTAGATAAACCTATCTACCTCTTTTTACTTTATAATACCTTGACCTTTTTCCGCCACTTTCAGATTGTCTATAACCGAAAGTGGCGGAAAAAGGTGAGCTAATTAACACAACTTGAATCAGTAGCACACCACCCACGGCACGGAATCGTTGGCAGTGTCACTTCTTTTTAATGCTATTGAATAATCGCATCAAAACAATAGAAAATACTATTATTTAAATTATCCAAATATAGAAAAAAATATTCTAGAAATCAACAAATCACATTTCATTTGTTTCATATATTGGCCTAAGGTGACGATAGCACGCGTGTGACGCCTTTCCTCATTCAAATGTGTATCTTGTTTCGTCCTTAAGATTTATTTACAGACTATTATTTTACATTACTCGCCATTACTATACCGTAACGCTCTTAGAATATTATTGTGTGAAATAAAATAACACCGGCCCCGCAATCGATCAGGCGGGTGCCCACGCAAATGAATTTCCAACAAAAGGGTCGTTTGTATTCACCACCACACTTTCTATTTCAAATACACCCCATTTTATATCCAACGTATACATAATACACTCTGCGGGATGGGAACGGAAGAAATTTGACGCGATTTAAATTTGTTATATAGATTGATCGTTGAACCATCAAAGCTGCAGATAAGCACAGGATTGACGCTTTTGAGATGCGGTGCTGGCGACGTATGTTGAGGATATCTTAGACGGCTTTTCGTACGAACATCTCGATACCACAAGAACTATGCCTTGAGCGTACCCCAAGACTGTCGATGCGAGTCTAGATGTCGAGTATGCGAGTCTAGAATTCTGCAAAATTTTGGACATATTGCACGAAGAGATCCATCTAATTTAGAGAAACTAGTGTTGACAGAAAAGATTGAAGGAAAGCGGCCAAGAGGACATTGTATAAAGTGGTGGTCAAACCAGATCTCCGAAGTACTGGAGCGATTTGTCAGGGCTGCCCTTCATCTAGCAGAAGATCGGGTTAAATAGACGGATCACAGCTAATATATATGAGCGTGCACAGCGGAGTCACAATCCTGTCACTGGTACTTTGTATTACTTTGTATAACATACTTACCATAACACTATTGGCTATGGCTGTGTATTTGTAAGAACATTATAAATACTGCTAAATAAATATTTTTTCAAAGATAGTAGACCTTAATACTATTATTTCATATAGATTTAAGTTTTGATTGTTTTTGGCGTAGAACAAAGAGTATTTGCCTTGCCTGTCTTGTGTAGGTGATGTAGGGCCAATTTAATAGTTCACTTTTGACATCTGTTAGTTTCTTTGTTCTGTCTGTTTTTTTATCAATAATACAATAAATATGTAATCGTATTTGTTAAAAGTTATGCAATCGTGCAGTTATAACTCCAAAAAAAATGTTTGATGAAGTGTCAATTGAAATCTATTAAAATGGACATACATTAGTTGTCTTATTCTTATCGCAATCAGGCCTGGTTCCGCAGAAAGACATTATAGACATGGCCAACGCTAACTTCTTAGTAACACTGTTTAAACATAGTTTAAACTAATAAAATTGTGGCGGCGGCGAGCACCTAACACCGTTTTATAGCTTTATATTCTGAAACTTACCACGGGGCCTTTTATGTTAAACTATTTGAAGCACCAATATAAATTCCACTACGTATTTTTAAGGTTGGGTCTGTCATTACACGTAAAAATTTCGCTTAAAGTTAAATGTTTTGGGGAATTAAAATAAGCTGACAACTGTACTCGGTATTTGAATAGTATTATTACTACTTACAGCTTACTCCATATTATTACACGTGGGCTATTCTGACCCGGACGGTCAGAATAGCACGCATGACTAATGCATATGTAGACTGATATGCCCCACAAACTATGACCCATTTACTTCCTTGCCCTGCGTGCCGTCAGGGCACGCAGGGCCACCTGTGCACTCTTGAAGATCTTTGGAATGCTACAGACAACGCACGAAATGTGTCTGCTTATTGGGCTTTTAAGATTTAGTTTTCGCTATGGACACGATAAGAAGAAGACGCAGAATGTCTGTCAATGCAATATTTACCTAACTGTACGGTTGCATGACGTGCGTATTGCGTGCTATTGCTCAGAGAATTATAGGATATGAATTTAACGATTTTTGGGCCAGGTTTCTGAATTATTCATCTTGATCCCTTTCGAATAAACGGATTATTAAAAATCTAGCTCAAAAGTTGTGTCAATTCGTTATTATTGTTCATTAGTTCGGTCGTTTCGTAGCCTCCGTGGCGCAATGGGAAACCGTTTACTTTCCTACCAAAGTCGCGGGTTCGAATCCCGCGGGGAGCAACAATTTTATGTAGTTCCTTACTGGCTAAGATAGATAGATAGATAGATAGATAATTCTTTATTGTTCCACCATCATTAAAAAACACAAAAATACAAGAAAAAAAAAACAGTAAAATAGAATGAAACAATGGGCGGCCTTATCACTAAAAGTGATCTCTACCAGGCAACCTTTGGATGGAGAGGAACTATGAACTGCAAGGCGGGGTTGTTTATACAAACCAATTATAAAAGAGAAAAAAAAAAAAAATACATAACTATAAACAATAAAATACGTAACAGCAAAATAATATATATATACAAATATTAGTATAATACACACATCAAAAGTGTCTAGGGATCAAGCATTTTTAAGCGGATTTCTTGAGATTGAGATGTGGCTTTGTAATAAATTTATGATTTTATAAATTTATATGGATCCTTTTTGGTGCATTTCATAATTTGAATCAGGAACTGTGAATCAAATTCGAGTAAAAGATGAAAATCAGCTGTCAATATTTTCCCTATAAAAACATACAACGCATTGAAGACATTATTAGTGCTACTGTTTCCCTACTACTGATTAAAACCAACGTTATTATGGAGCGGCGACGTCATTTAAGCAGGGAAGAAATGCTCAGAGCCGTGGGAATGATAGAAGCTGGTTCCCGGCAACGTACTGTGGCTTTAGCTCTGAATACAAGTCAGAGTGTTATCAGTCGACTTTGGACACGTTACCGAAGCACTGGTACCGTGGCTGAGCGCCATGGAGGACGGTATCGCTGCACCACACGGAGACAAGACCGATATATTCAAATCTTAACTCGAAGAGCTCCAACAATAACTGCCATGATGTTAGCCGTGAGGCTTCATCACTCTTCAGGGAACTTAATTAGCGACCAAACAGTCAGAAACCGCTTGCATGAAGTGAACCTTCATTCCCGAAGACCGCTACGGGTACCACCTATAGCAATGCACAATCGTAGGATTCGATATCAATGGGCTCTTGAACACAGAAATTGGGCAGAAGAACAATGGCGTTTCGTGTGCTTTTCTGATGAGTCTCGTTTTGGTATGAGACCGGATACAAGACGTATACGACACTGGAGAACCCCTGGACGCCAACAGCGATTAAAATCCTGCCAGGAAGTCCATCCTTATAGTGGTGGAACCATCATGGTATGGGCGGGTATTTGGATCGGCGGAAGAACTGAGTTGATTTGGATCAGAGGCAACCTCAACGCTCAAATTTATGCTGAGACGATTGTATCAGACGTCATCGTTCCTCTACAAGTGCAAATCGGTCCCTTATTTCAGTTAATGCATGATAATGCACGACCGCACACCGCAAGAGTTGTAAGACAGACTCTCGCCGCAGCTAACATCAATGTCCTGCCCTGGCCTGCTCAGTCGCCAGACTTGAACCCGATTGAGCATGCATGGGATATGCTACAGAGAAGAGCTCTGCCGAATATGGAGGGTATCTAGTCGCAAGAAGACCTTTTTTTGTTGTTGCAACGAACATGGGCGGCCATTCCACAGCGTGATTTGGATGAACTCATTTTGAGTATGCCAAACCGATGTTCTTGTGTTGTTAGTGTTCGCGGTAGAAACACGGATTATTAATTGTTTAAGTTACCCAATAAAATTTTAAAGAAAACTGTTATTTCAGTCTTTTTTTCGAACTTTTGTGTTAGTGGTTCAAATGTCAAAAATCCCTTTATTAGGAAAATGGCAAATTTCTTTATTAATGCAAAGGTGACTTGGTTTATCGTTACTGTGACAAACGAAAACACTTTATTTGATGAATCCTTAAAGAAAATTTTAATTAATATCAATCAGGAGAAAAGTTATTGCAAAAATATATGTTGATCCCTAGACACTTTTGATGTGTGTACATAAGATAATGCAGGCCGATCACCTGATCGTCCGTAGAGTAAGATGATCCATGCGTCAGATGGACATGTAAAAAGTCGGTCCTTCGCCTGACCTTTTCCCGGTCGTGTCGGTCTTCCGTCCCATCGAATTGTGAAAAAGAGAGAGTGCACTTGTGTTTACGCAAGCGCTTGTCCACTATAATACTCGTATCTCCCGCGTAGATGGCTAATCTTGTGAAAGACTGGCCGCTGTGGTTGAATCGGCCAGGAAGACATTATTATGGTTCATTAATGAGCTTAATCAGATCTTTTTACGAATTAGGATACGCTTATAAGCACACTAATAGTAGTCTAACTAGTATACCTACTGATAACTTGAATGAACTATGTGGCAATACAATATTGGTAAATTAATGGTCAATATTTGAGTATAGTTTAACGTTATAGTTTTTTCTTTAATAACATAGTATTAGTAGTTATTTGACGGACCTGTTGGTCTAGTGGTTAGATACCCTGGCTGCTTGCTACCCAATGAGTCGTGGGTTCGATTCCCGCCAAGTGCCTGGTTGTTATTTATCTATTTAAGTATGTATTTATAAAAAAGTATATAAGAGTTACGACCGGGTGATAAAAATGTTAATTACTGTTGGGGAAAATATAGCAGAGCAGTGAAATAAAAAGGCCCATCTTGTATTCACATAACTAGAAGTAGTTTTATTTTCATGTTACCATAGAGTACACAATAGACAATCTCAACACCGCCCCTCAATTTACATGATTTTAGACCTATATAAATCTTAAATTGAAAATTAATCACTAAGTCTCATAACAAAAAAAACTTAACTTAGATACTCTAAGTACCTTTCAAATTTTAAACATATACTATATTTACTATACTATACTTCCCTATTTTCTAATAAATATTTTTAATCTTACATATTGTTTATTACTTTTACATGTATACTTTTTTTATATAATATATTCTTACTTTTACATTATACCACCACCATGTTATATAAATAAAATCTTACATTAAATTAAGTTTTGACAAGAAATAATTGTGTTTTATTTTTGGCAATGCCTTGGTAAATAAATCTGAAACATTTTCCTCTGTGGGAACATATTTTACTGAAATTAACTTTTTATGTACTATGTCTTTAATGTAATGAACTTTAATATCAATATGTTTGGATCTTTTTCCATTTTCAAAACTCTCAATTAATCTTATTGAACTTTGTTATCAATCATTAAAAGAGTAGGTATATTTGTGTTAGAAGTTAAATCATAAAGTATTCCTTTTAAATATATCAATTCACTTACTGCTTGAGCAGCTGCAACATATTCAGCTTCGGCAGTTGATAAAGCTACTGCTGTCTGCTGCTTTGATGTCCAATGTATTAGATTTTCACAGTAGAAAATTGCACAACCACTGGTACTTTTGCGGTCCATTTTGTCTGCAGCCCAATCTGCATCTGAGTATGCTAATAGTTCCTTATATTTTGTTTCAGACTTCTTGTAAATTAATCCTTTTTCTTGTGTGCTATTTAAATACCGTAAGACCCTTTTTCCTGCTTTCCACAATGATACTGTTGGCTTATCTAAAAATCTGGATAAGTATGACACTGCATATGTGATATCAGGCCGAGTATTCATAGATATATAAAGCAAGCACCCTACTAATTCCTTATATGGTACTTCAATTAGTTGTCCTGCTTCTGTGCTGTAATTTGTTTCCATTGGAGTATCTATCTTCTTACTATCTTGCATGTTAAACTTTTCTAAAATTCTTTTTATCATTTCAGTTTGTCTCAACAACATACTGTCACCTTTTCTTGTAATTTCTAAACCTAAATAATTTTTCACTTCACCTAAATCTTTTATTCTAAATTCCTTTACCAATTTCCTTAATATATCTTCATTTCCTAATAGTAGTATGTCATCAACAAATATTAATAACCATGTATTATCATTTTTATAAAGACAAAAATCATATTTTGACTGTATAAATCCATTCTTTATCATAAAATTGTGAAATTTTTCATTCCAGCATCTCGGGGCCTCTTTTAGTCCATACAGTGCTTTCTTTAGTTTTAGAACTTCAGTATTTTGATTTACTCCTTCAGGGCATTTTATGTAGACATCATCTTTAAGTTCTCCATTTAAAAATGCAGTTGGTACATCTAACTGTTTAATTATTTATCCTTCTTGTACTGCATGACTTAACATGGTTCTTATTGTTGGCATTCTAGCTACAGGTGCATAATATCCTTTTACTTGACCTTCCTGCTGAAATCCTTTTGCAACGAGTCTTGCTTTCTTTGTTCCATCTTGTTTCTGTCTAAATATCCATTTGGTCTCTATTGCTTTTCTTCCTACTGGTAATGTTGCAGATTCCCATGTTCCTAGCTTGGTATGTGACTCTAACTCTTTGTTTATTGCTTCTTTCCATTTCTCATTTTGAATAGCATCTTCATAACTTACTGGCTCTCCAGCGCATAGACAATATGCTATATTCAGGTCATAATAATCTACTAGGTCTTTCGGTTTCCTTATTTCCCGTCCGGATTTTGTTCTGTATGTCTCTGGATCATTTCTTCTTTCTGTCTCTGTATAATCATCTAATTCCTCAATGGTCTCACTCTTGTCTTCTGTACTTCTTGTTTCTACCTCACCTTGTTCAGTGAGTGGTTTGTCATATCCGGTACTATCATCTTCTTCATGTCTATAAATAATTTCATCGTTACTTTTCTCCTTTTCATTTTCTTTATACCTTATGTCATTTTCATCAAATATGACATCCCTTGACACTATTATTTTGTTTTCCTCCGGATTCCAGAGTCTATAACCATTCATGCTGTAACCCACAAATCTCATTCCTTTAGCTCTTTTATCAAATTTCCCTTCTCTGGGCATGGTTACTGCCCATGCTTTTGAACCAAATACTCTTAATTTAGACAAGTCTAACTTGTTGAACATTATCTGTGCAGGTACTTTATTATTAATAGCTGATGATGGACATCGGTTTATTTGGTATGTAGCACATCTCACCGCTTCGCCCCATAAATGTTTAGGTAGCTGTGTTTCAATCATTATTGTCCGAGCCTTATTATAGATAGTCCTATTCATCCGTTCGGCTATACCATTGGACTGCGGTGAATATGGTAATGTGTATTGGATTATTATTCCTTTCATTTTACTGTAAGATTGAATTTTTTCATTTTTAAACTCACCTCCGTTGTCACATCTTATTTTTCTAACTTTGTTTCCTGTTTGAGTCTCTAATTGCTGTATATATTCTATTAATTTATCTGTGGCTTCACTTTTCCTTTTTAATAAAAATAAAACACAAAAATGGGAATAATCATCAATGATAGTGTGATAGTAAACTTCTCCATCAGAGGTAGGAGTACTTACAGGTCCTGACAGGTCAGTATGTAATACCTCACCAATGTATTTGGATCTTGGTCTGGATGTGGGTTGAAATGGACGCCTGGTCATTTTTCCTTCTATGCACTGTCCACATGGTGTCGCTGAGCTAGGTAAATTTAAAATATTTAAATGTTTATGGTTAGCATGTCCTAACCTTCTATGCCACAAATCTTTATCTTCAAATGTATAAGAGCAATCTACAAAATTTAGTTTCAGATTTATTTGATACAAATTATTAACCATTTTACCATGCAACAATATAGTATTCTTACTTATTAAAACAGAATCTTTATGAAACATTACAGAATTTCCCTTTTGTAATAACTGTTTGACTGATAATAAATTATGGGATAAGCCCTTAACAATTAAACCCTCAATAGTAATTTTAGTTTTGTCATTATAAGTAACAACCAATGTCCCTATTTTATTTGCGGTTAAATATTCCCCGTTGGCTACAAAAATTTTAATTTCTTTATTTAAATTTCTTATATTACACACTAGCAGTAGCCCGCGGCTTCGCCCGCGTTTACTTTGTTACTAAAACGTGTTTAGAATTATGGATCGAGGTTTTTTAAAATATTGTTTACACTAATGTTGTATTTTATTTACGCGAAGGCTACACATTGAAATCATAGTTTGATTTCAATGTGTAGCATTCGCGTTAGTTAAAACGTTCGTAATAAATTGTTACTTACCAATCTATCGTCTAATCCTTTAGGCATTGATAATCGTGCATTCCCAGTTTTCAAGGACAACATTTACCGTTTCTGTATTTTGAAGCCACTTCATAAATAGTAAGCTAATTGTCTTTTACTTACGCGAATATTACACATTGAAATCAAACTACTTTTACGGTTTATTTTAGCTTTTACTATCCCGACGTTTCCAATGTTTTGCAGCACCCATAATCACGGGAGAACTGAGATGTTGAACGTCCTTATGTCACAATTATGCCGATGTACCCTCAGGTCTTCTTAGTTATTATTGTTGGTCCGATCTTCGGACGATCGATTTCAATATTTTCACACTTTTATTAACTCTGATCTAATCCTATATTTTTGTGTAAGCTGTCATAGCTCCAATTTCTTAAATATTTACTTCTTTATTTAAAAAGATACTGTACTTATTTTGCAATTGCATTAAAAAACATATGAGGTTGTTAAGTGGAAACCATTTGGTAACCCCATTGGTAGATATGCCCTTAGCGGTTGATTTTCGAAAAATGCTGGAAATTAGTTGATATTTCTTCACGAAAACTTTAGGGATTCTTGTATGCAGTAGGAATAAAATATTTTTTGGAAGGAATTCAATTGAACGCTTTTAGGGGTTAATTTAAAAAAATGACATGGATTGCTTCAATATGACGAATGTATCCGCAGTGTAATCAGTGCAGCATGAATTTTTTTTCGCGTTTGATACTCAAAAACCGTGTCAAAACCCCGTTAAGGGTGATTTTCAAAACAAATGTGTTAGACATGTTTCTCAATTTTTTGATGAGCACACTGACAAAGTTTCGTGTCTGAAAAAAATATTTTCTTACATACAACCTTTGGTACCTCATTTGTCCCACGGGTTGATTTACAAATAAAACATTGCACACGACACAACAAAAAAAAAATTAACCAACTTCAACAACACTAAAAAGCATAAAATAATTTAAGTGTTATTGAAGTTGATGTTGACGTACCTACTGTGTATATTTTATTCGGGACACTTTATCCGGTCCTAATGAAATTTGCATGAAATCATTACAGTAGTTTACTCCCTTGAATAAAAAAAGAATCATTGAAATCGGTTCATATTTGTCAGAGTAATGTAACGGAGAACATCCGTTTCATGTTTTTTTAACCGACTTCAAAGAAGGAGGAGGTTCTCAATTCGTCTGTATATATTCTTTTTTTTACCAGATAAATTCCTCAACATCAATCATGGTTCTCCAGGAAGTTCTTATCTAGTTGTGATAAAATTTATACATATTCATTACAGTGGTTCCTTCTTCGCCTAAAAAAGAATGATTGAAATTGGTAAATACTCGTATTTGCCAGAGTTTGACCAATTTCGTCCTTAAAATGCGATAGAAATATCATCTTTTAAGCATTCCTACAGTTTTTTCTGAGTCGCCATTTTTGTTTTTTCAGGAGCTTATTCCTAAGTAATTTTTTTTTATGGGACCCAATCAGTGGAGTGGCCTATCAGTACCAGAAAGATTTTTTGAAATCGGTTCATAATTGCCAGAATCATGCGCGATCATACATAGAAAAAAAAATATGTACAGACCAATTGAGAACCTCCTCCTTTTTTGAAGTCCGTTAAAAATGCTGAAAATTAGTTTGTTAAATTGTTGTGTTGAGTTTACTTACCGAGTTTCGTGACTGTAGCTGTATTATAAATTAAATGGAAATCCTTCTGCATGCAAACTTTGAAACCATTAATTAATCTTAGGGGTTTTATTTTTTCGATGAATGCAGGAAACAGGTTTCTTAGATTCTTATGCGCAATACATAAAATAAGTCTTGTGACCGTAGGGTAAAACAAAAGGATTTGGAAATTAATCCCTTTTGGGAATCAAATAAAAAAATTGCAAATGGATTTATTTAATTTCATAAATGCATCCGCAGTGTCATCAGTGCAGCATGTTTTTTTTCCGAATTCATACTCAAAAACCGTGCTAAATCCCAGTCAAGGGTTGATTTTCAAATCAAATGTGTCAGACGTGTTTTCTCAACTTCTTTTGATGACTAAGTTTTGTGTCCGTGTAGTGAAAAATATTTTTTTGCAAACTTTGATACCCTATTTGACCCAGTTAGGGGTTGATTTCCGAAATATGCAGAAAATTGGTTTGTTGTTTTGTTGAGTTTATTTAATGAGTTGTGTGACTATAGCAACATTATAGCTAAAATGAAAATCCTTCTTCATGCAAACTTTGCAACCTCATAAAATGACCTTAGGGATTGTTTTTTGAAGAATGCCTGAAATAAGTTTCTTAGATTATTATGTGCAATGCATAAAATAAGTCCTGTGACTGTAGGACAAAAAAAATATTTTTTGGTCCCAATTAGACCCTTTTAAGGGTTGATTTTCAAAATAATTAAATTGCTTTAACTTGATAAATTTATTCACAAAGTTTCATCAATGCAGCATGATTTCCTTTCCGAGCTTGATACTCAAAAACCATGCAAAAACCCCTTCAAGGGTTAATTTGAAAAAATAATGTGATACACGTGTTTTTTATCAGTACACTGAAAGTTTCGTGTCCGAGTGCTATGAATATTTTTTTTCCATGGTAATTTTGATACCCCATTTGACCCACGTAGGGGTTGATTTTTTAAAAATGGTGAAAATAAGTTTGTTAAATTGTTTTGTTGAGTCTATGTACCGATTTTCATTACTCTAGCTACATTCAATGGAAATCGTTCTACGTGTAAACTTTCCAACCCCATTATATGACCTTAGGGGTTGTATTTCGCTAAATGCCGGAAATAGGTTTCTTAGATTCTTGTGTGCAATACATAAATTAAGTCTTATGACTGCAGGTCGAAAAACATTTTTGGACCCCAATTGAAGATTGGACCCCTTTAAGAGTTGATTTTCAAAAACTATTTACACATGGATTACTTTAGTTTGATTAATGTATCCGCAAAGTTTCATCAATGCAGCATAATATTTTTCTGTGGTTCAAACTAAAAAAACATACTAAAACCCCTGTAAGGGTCGATTTTCAAAAAGTTGTGATACACGTGTTTTTCCATTTCTTATGTTTGTTACGTTGACAAAGTTTCGTGTATGTGTGGTTAAAACAAAATGTTTTCCATACAAACTTTGAGATCCCATTTGACCCACTTAGAGGTTGATTATCGAAAAATGCTGAAAATCAGTTTATTTAATTTGTGTATTGAGTTTATGTACCGAGTTTCGTTTCTTTAGCTCTATTATAGCATTAAATGGAAATCGTTCTACGTGTAAACTTTACAATCCCATTAAATGATCATAGGGGTTGTTTTTTGCAAAATGACGGATATAGGTTTCTTAGATTCTTGTGTGCAACACATAAATTAAGTCTTATGACTGTAGGTCGAAAATCATTTTTGGACCCCCATTGTACCCCGTTAAAAGTTGATTTTCAAAAAATAATTATCTATTCGCATTATGTATTCGCAAAGTTTCATCAATACAGCATGATATTTTTTTCCGCGTTTCATACTCAAAAACCATGCTAACATCCCTTTACGGGTCGAATTTGAAAAAGATGTGATACACGTGGTTCTTAATTTCTTTGGCTTAGTACATTGACTAAATTTCTTATCCGTGTGATGAAAAAAAAATTCCATAATTACTTTGGGAGCCCATTTGACCCACTTAGGGGTTGATTTTACAAAAATGCTCAAAATAAGTTTGTTAAATTGTTGTGTTGAGTTTATTTACTGAGTTTCGTTACTCTAGCTGCATCATAGCATGAAATGGAAATCCTTCTTTGTGCAAACTTTGCAACCCCTTGATATGATCTTAGGGGTTGTTTTTCGAAAAATGCAGGAAATAGGTTTCTTAGATTCTTGTGTACAATATATAAACTAAGTCTTATGACTGTAGGTGGAAAAACATTTTTTGGACCCCAATTGGACCCATTTCGGAGTTGATTCTCAACACATGATTATTTACACATAGATTGCTATAATTTGATAAATATATTCGCAAAGTTTCATCAAAGCAGAAAGTATGTTTTTTTTTTACGTTGTATACTCAAAAACCATGTTAAAACCCCTTTAAGGGTCGATTTTCAAAAAGTTGTAATATAGTGTTTCTTTATTTCTTTTGCTCAGTACTGTAACAAAGTTTAAATTCCGTGTGACGAAAAATTTTTTTTTCCATATAAACTTTGGGAGCCCATTTGACCCACTTAAGGGTTGATTTTACAAAAATGCTCAAAATTAGTTTTTTCAATTGTTATGTTGAGTTTATTTACCGAGTTTCGTTACTCTAGCTGCATCATATAATGAAATGGAAATCCTTCTTTGTCCAAACTTTGAAACCCCATTAAATGACCTTAGGGGTAGTTTTTCGAAAAATGCAGGAAATAGGTTTCTTAGATTCTTGTGTACAATATATAAACTAAGTCTTATGACTGTAGGTAGACAAACATTTTTTGGACCCCAATTGGACCCCTTTAGGAGTTGATTTTCAAAAAAGGATTATTTGCACTTGGATTGCTATAATTTGATTAATGTATTCGCAAAGTTTCAGCAATGCAGTATGAATTTTTTTTTCCGCGTTGCATACTCAAAAACGATGCCAAAATCCCTATAAGGGTCAATTTTCCAAAAGTGTGATATACGTGTTTCTTTATATCTTTTGTTTAGTACACTGACAAAGTTTCATGTCCGTGTGACGAAAAAAATATTTTTTTCCATACAAACTTTGGGAGCCCATTTTCAATTCAATTCAATTCAATTCAAATAATTTATTGCGAATATGGGTTAGGTATTGAGGTGACAAAAAACTAAATGTAGATTAATTAGTACAGCCATACTCTGCCTAAAGGCATGCAACATTCATATTAAATTAATCCTATAAAAATTATTAAATTAAAAACAATTATCTAGCGAATTGAAATAACAATTACAATACATAATATACACAGTCTTAAAAATTTCTTGTTAATGTCAAAATATAGATTTTAGGATTAATTACAAAGCTATTATATGTATAATGTCAAATATAGAATATTATAATAAATGTCAAAACACAGTATTACAATGTCCTATCATCTAGATATTCCTTAACATGGTAATATGCTTTATCTAATAATAATTTCTTTAAATTGTCCTGGAATTTTTTCGTACTATTAATTTCTTTAATGTATTTAGGTAGTTTGTTATATAATATTGGTGCCATGCAAAATATACTCTTATTAAATAGTGCAGTTTTACTTTGCACACTACATAACATGTTCTTAAGTCTATTGCTGTGTAGTTTAGCATAATCATTTATGTTTTGTTTAACAAATACAACAACCTCGTAAATATACATACATGGGAGTGTGAGAATTTTTCCTGATTTGAAGTAAGGTTTACAGGTGTCCGTCATTTTAAGTTTATAGATAGCTCTCACACATTTTTTTTGAGCTTTGAATGCAGATTCCCAATCTGTAGAGTTACCCCAAAATATTAAACCATACCTCAACACAGAAGCTACATATGCATGGTAGGCAGATAATATAGTAGTAGTATCAACAGTTTTTGTTAACATATACAACATATAAGATAATTGACTTAATTTTGTACACACCACATCAACATGTCCTTTCCAATTAAGGTTAAAATCTACTTTAAGGCCAAGGAACTTCGTAAGATCAACTTCTTGAATATCATTTCCGTCGTAGCTTATTTTCATAACAGTATTTGGTTTCATTCGGTTTCTGAAAACCATTATGTTAGTTTTTTCTAAATTAATAACTAATTTATTGGCATTGAGCCAGTCAATAATATTCTTTAAAGTTTCATTAATTTGACATTCAAGTAACGAATAATTTTTTTCACACAATATTACAGTACTATCGTCGGCAAACATAATCATTGGAAAATTAACTGCTTTTGGGAAATCATTAATGTAGATTAAAAATAATAATGGGCCCAAAACACTGCCTTGAGGTACCCCACATTTCATGGACCTAAAGTCTGAACTATAGGTGATTTCTTGTTTTTTTATAGGGCACAATTTAGTTATTAGCGTGGCTTGTCTTCTGTTACTCAGGTACGACTTAATGAGACTCAATACATTGCCTCTTACACCATATGCAAAAAGTTTGTTTATTAGTATATTGTGATCCACATAATCAAATGCTTTAGTTAGATCCATGTATAGAGCACAAACTGGAATCCTTCGGTCCATACTTTTCATAATCTTCTGTAGGAAGCTATAAATCGATTTATTAATAGACAAGTTTTTTCTAAATCCAGCCTGCTCAGTAGCCAATATGTTATATTTTTCAAAGTAATTGTACATACCTTCATGGATAACTTTTTCTAAGACTTTTGAAAATATTGGTATTAATGCAATTGGCCTATAACAAGAAATATTTTCCTTATCATTCTTCTTAAACAACGGTTTAATTAATGATACTTTAAGTTGATGTGGAAACACGCCATGTATAATGCACAAGTTAAAAATGTGAGACAATACCGGTGATATTATGTTAACTACATATTTTATAACTTCAGTCGCGATATCGTCATATCCAGCTGCCTTAGTATTTTTTAGTGAACTTATAATTTTACTTATGTCATGGGTTGTTGTCGGTTTAATAAATATGGAATTACAGCTTGAATATGTCAATTTAGTGTTAATATTTACGTCTGGTGGTGATTTTATTTGGTCAATGAAATAATTATTAAATTTTTGTGCAATCTCGATGGGTTCCTTGATTACTTGCCCATTAACATTTATTTGTTTTATATAATGTTTAGGGATAGTAGCTTTTGATTTATTTATAACATTCCAAGTTGCTTTGGATTTATTGGTTGAAGATTTTATGTAATAATTATTATGTGCTTTTTGTATTTTCTTTATTATATTATTAAGTCGAGCAGAATAGCTTTCGAATTTAGCTTTATCTGTTATACACCTTGTCTTTCTGTATTTCCATAGGAGTTCACGTTTTCTTTTCGAGCAGTTTCTTATCCCTTTACTTATCCATTTAGGCCGTTTACGTGAGGATATTCTAATTTTAATTTTAGGAAAACATAAATCATAAAAAAATTTAAATATGTCATAAAAATATGTAAACGCGATGTCAGGGTCTTCACTATTATAAATGTCGTTGAATGTCAATGAGCTTAGACTATTCTTAAACTTGTCTAGATTGTCTTTACAGTAGTCGCGTCGTTGTATGTACCAGTAATTAGTACAGCTGTTAAATTTTACAGGAACACTGAGTAATTGGGCGGTGTGATCAGATAGAGCTAAGTCTACCACCTCACTTGTACCTCCTTTTATGTTATGAGCTATATTGTCAATGCACGTATTACTACCTAAACGGGTCGGGGTATTTATTACCAACCGAAGATTGTAACTTGAAAGAATATACTTAAGTTCTCTCGACGGTTTCGTATTTTTTAATACGTCAATGTTTAGGTCTCCGCAAATTATAATTTTACTATTTTTGTAGCCATACTGGTCAAGGATATTACAAAGGTTTTTAAAAAATACATCTAAATCTTCTGTAATAGTTTTTGGAGGCCTATATATACAAATTATAATTATGTCTTGATCTAAGAGTTTAATTCCGCAACACTCTATAATGTTTATAAAACTATATTTCGAGATTTCATCCAAGGATTTAAATTTGTGATTGTTGCGTACAAGTATGCATGCGCCTCCGTGCCTAGTTTTTCTGTTACAATGAGCAGCTAGTGTGTAGGGTGGTATACATAATAATTTTGTGTCACTTATTGTCATGTTGTGTTCTGTGATACAGAGTATATCTACATCAACGTTTTTATCGGCAAGGACTGCAAGGTTTACACTTAATAGATCCAATTTACTCAATAAACCATTAATATTCTGGTGCATAACGTTTAAAGATTTAGGGACGAAAATTTTTTTCGGTATTTTGCGAATCATTCACGTTCATGATTACTGGTTTTGGATGTTCATTGTGGTAATTAAGTTCGTCAGTTTGAGTACTATTATCTTTAACTGTAACTTGTGTAAATTTATTCTTAACTATTTCAGTATAACGCGTGTATTTTTGCTTATAATCAAGACGAAGAATTTCTTTTAAAAGAGTTCGACATTTGTACAGAGTGACAAGCATACGTCTATGTCTATGTATGGATACAGAGTAATTCATGTCAATAAACTCAGTGTTAGAAAATCTTGAACAGATAAATTTGAGTTCATTATTTAGCTTGTTCTCATTTAAGTACCTGTTATATGGAACTTCGGCAAACAATATTTTTGTATTCTTAACATTACTTAAAAAATTAAATAAAGAACATTGAGCCTCATACGGATATTTGTCGTTAGTACCACCTAGTATAATTACAAAATCGTTATCCTGCAGTTGACTAATTTCTTTTTTCTGAGATAATAGTACTTCTTGTATGGTCGCTCCAGGTTTCCAGAAGCACATGACTGATAACTCATCACCAACAAGGTTTTGTAGATTTTTTTGTATGTTACGTCCCTGGTCATCTGCTAAAACAATTATCCTTCTGTTTTCTCTAGGAGTTTTGTTTTGATTTGGGTTCTTTGTCTTGTCGATAAGAGATAATGTTATTTGTTTAAGCTCCAAATGATTTGTAGGACTTTCTTGCAGTTTATTGTTCTTCTTATTTTCATTGTCAATACGTATATTAGTTTTCTCAATGTTTATATCTTCTGGCGGAATGATATTATTTTTCGATCCAGAAGATTGATCTGCTGCTATTTTAGCATTATGTTTTAACGAGCTAGGTATATTTTGGCTGTCCAATAAGTCATTTTTCTTCAAAGAATGTTCCGATTGCACTTCAACATCAGAAGGTAGAGATTTGTTAGCCTCTGATTCACACGGTCGATCCAATAATGTTAAATTATTCATAGGCTGAATGTTTATTGCCTTATTCTTTTGTTTATTTCCTTTTGTGGACTTCGGTGTCTGAATACTGGCTGTTCCTTTTGTTACATTTTTGTATAAATCCACTTTTTTTTTATAATTTTCGAGTTCAACTTTTAGTTCAGTATTTTCACACATTAATGTTTCTATTTCTATGTGAGCACCGTCAAGCTCCATTGCCATTTGTTCAATCTTGGTCTTTAGTTCACTAATTTCATCACTATCGGGGCTTAAGTCTGGTAGACTCTTCATCGAACTGTCCATTAATGTGCTGCCATTCGATTCAGATTCATCGTCTAACAATCGAGACACATCGTAATATGATTTTGACTTGGTTCTTTGCGTTACGAAATCCATTTCTTTGTATTTTTAAATGTAATTCTTATTTTTTAACACGCCTTTATTAGCTTGACCTTTAATTGTTGAAACACTCTTTGTGTAGAAATTTTGTATAGAAAAAAAGAATTGTGCTTCTGCTGGGATTCGAACCCGAGTACTTCGCCGCGGTGCGTATTAACTTCCGCGTCGTCTCGCCTCCAGACCAATTTCTACATAGAAGAAGTCAGTGAAATTGTGGATTACTAACAACTGAAGTAACTGTGCACAACAGTTACGATTTAAATTTTTAATAAAGTCTTTGGTGGGTGGTTTTTTTTTTCCCGTGCACTAAGTAAATTTTTTGTTATCTTTCAATCACTATGCACATGTAATTATAATGTTTAATCACTGTTTTATACGTATCTAATAAGGCTTTACTTATTCTTGATCGCTAAAAGTTTTATTTTAATTTTACACAACTGGTTATGATTAGCTGGTGGTTATTGCACTTTTGAACGATATTTCGATAATTCACTGTTTAGCTTACGGATAACGTTTGCACACGTTAATTATAATGTACTGTACACTTATCAATTGTTTTTATTGCACTTTGTTAGTTAGAATCTTTTTTGAAATAAAAAAATAAGCAGAGCTCTTTTAGCTAATGTTTACGTGACGGTGGCGCCGTCGTGTTGCCCACTTAGGTATGGAATTTCCAAAAATCCGTTCTTATTGTTCACCTAGACTATTTGAATAATGTTGGTTCCAAATTTCAAGATTGTACGTTATATGGTTTTTGCTGTATCGTGATTCCTAGAAAACACCCTGCTCTTTTATTAATATAGATAAACTTTTCATACATTTCCATTATCAAATTTTGAGTTGCTCCAGAATCAATAATAAACTGAATGTCATTACCTTGTATGTCCGAATTAAACATCATTACTTGATCACTCGTCACAAATGTTAACTGGTCCCCGTCTTGACTTGGTGTATATGCTACTTGCTGTCTTTGTGTCCCGCTTCCTCGGTATGATCCCTGGGCTCTGTTTCTCATACTTCGATGACCTCTGCTTTGAAATGACACACCTTGACCTCTTGTACTATGGCTCCTGCATTTTACAGCTTTGTGACCATGCTGACCACATTTATAGCAGATCAGGAACGCAGATGGCTGTCCCTCCGTTTCACAACTATCACTTTCTTTAACTTCTGCATCCAAGAGTCTCGCCTTAACAAAATCAAGAGAGATTGATTTTTCAGTAGACATTGTTTCTATACTTGTTATGACATTTTCATATTGAGTATTCATGGCTGATAAGAGGTAACAAATTTTGTCCATTTCATCAATCTTGCACCCTGTTGCCGCCAAATCGTTTAATAAGCTGTCGTATTTTAGGAAGAAATCTTGCAACTTTTCTCCTTTGCTGCATTTTAGATTTATCAGTTTTCTTTTTAAATGGAGTTTATTATAGACGCTCTTACGTTCAAATCGTTCTTCAAGACATTTTATCATGTCTTTGGCAGTTTCACAATTTTTTACAATTTCTAAGTACTTGTCATCGAGACATTTTACTATAATCGATCTAGCTTTTATATCGTCTAACGTATCCTTTGTTTCGCCTTTTAATGCTTTCGAGACTTGTTTTTCTTCGAGAAGTAGCTTTAGTCTGAATTTCCAATTATTGAAATTCGTTGCGTTTAATTTTGGATATTCTTGTTGGATCGATGTGCTTGACGCCATTTTGGACGCTCAAACTTTTGACTATTTAATTTTATTGTAATAATATTTTCGATACCTTTTACAACTATTGTTCTCCTTTTCTTGATAATGCAGCAATCGATTTTTCTTTTGTTGTTGCGCAGTGGAAGCGTTTGTTGGGGAAAATATAGCAGAGCAGTGAAATAAAAAGGCCCATCTTGTATTCACATAACTAGAAGTAGTTTTATTTTCATGTTACCATAGAGTACACAATAGACAATCTCAACAATTACTCCGTTAATTATTACTTAATTGCAATGATCTCAAAATGCATTGTTAGTCTATAGGTCTACTATCGATCCGCGTAGAAAGATCTCGAATTCTCAATAGAAAGTTGTGCCCTCCAATTCGCAAGTACTTACCGCAGTATGTATGTACCTACCGGTCGCTCACTCTCGGTTCACTGACCCCGCCTATTGTTCGTTTTCTCGAACGAGTGCCGCTATTGTATCGGCTCACGAAAACACTAGAAGTAGGTATTTGCGAGAATAATCTCGAAGCTTCCACCCCTCTGTTAATTTAGGTATATAAGCCGACGCATAGTGGCGTCCGGACAGTTTGTGTTTACAAGCGACAGCGGAAACATCTTAAAGAAGCGATCGAAGAGAATTGTACCAGCGACCCTTGCGACGACTTTGGACTACTGTGAAGTACCTACTGTGCGATTCGGACTACTGTGCCTTGCAGTGGCGAAGGGTCCATATAACTCGATTCCTACCGGCTTCCCTTCGAAAACAGGCGTTTGTTACGACGATCTAACAAGACATTTATTTACTAACATAACGTTAAAAACATAGGTATTTAATACACCATCAAATAAAATTAATCTAAAAATCGCCATTTTTATTAATAGCATAAAGTTGCACTTTTCATTCACTTCAACCGCGCGCAAGTCGCGGCGCGGCAAGCCGCTCTCAAGAACAGGAATTCCATGCGCAACTACCATGTAAAATCAGTACCGAAAACGTCCCCGCGCAGACGCGACACTCGCTGATTATAGGAACGACGGCAAGCCGATCGCGATGTACGCCGGGTTATGATTGGGAGGAGTTATGTTATGGATAGAAAAATGACATGTATACTGCACGAAATAGAGTGTAGTATTGCGTACGCGTACTTCGATCGATCATAATCTTTCGTCTTCGTTGATATTGATTTTGTATCGCATATACGGTACATGACAATTTAATTCTACTAAATATAATTGGAATCTAATAGATTCTATAGTTGTTTACAGCTTTGTTTATTGTGTATAATAATATTTAAAGTTCTATAGTGATTGTGTGTCCAATTTCACCGATAGATGGCGCTGTTCATAATGTAAATCACGCTAACATCGTAAATTACTGTTTAATGATATTCGATAATGAAACATATAATATCTTCGCATCTTTTATTGATGCAACTGCAATATTATTAGCGATTCTAAACTAGATTAGGAAAGAAATAGGTAAATTTCTTTCCTAATCTAGGTTAGAATCGCTCGGGATTTACAGATTTTAACTATTCAAAAATATAATATCATGTTACTATTAGCAAAGTAGAACATTACAGAAATCTAATGAAAATGTCCTGGGTGTACCGGACCGGCTTACCCAGTACAAAAATTGACCCTTCGCCACTGGTGCCTTGTGTGTATACCGTGTGAGTGTACGTGGAATAAAAATCTTCTTTTACGTTAATCGGCATTTGATTACGGGTGGGCAAGTAACATAAGTATTAGTATCAGTTATCTGGTTTCCATAGTACAGGCTCTGCCTAGTTTGGGATCATATGACCGTGTGTGGATTGTCCCAGAATATTATTATTATACCATTTGTTTATCTTTAAACAATTATTTTACATTTTTAAATATAAATATAAAAACAAGTACATTTAGCTCCAGGATGACATCCCGTCTTAAAGGAATGCAATTGCCCCATATTGTCTTTGATGGTAGTACAGTTAACCTTAGTGCAACAGTCAAGAACTTAGGTATATTCAACGACTCAAATTTAAGTTGGATCCCACAACTACAAGAGGTCAGTCGCAAGCTTTTTGCGTCTGCAGGCAGTTTAAAAAGGTTGCGTAATTTCCTTCCTACGACCACTAAAATTGCGCTTGCTCAATCTCTCCTCCTTCCTATCCTTGACTACGCTGACACCAGCTATCTAGACCTTACAGAGGAACAATTAAACAAACTTGAGCGACTCCAAAATTTTTGTATAAGGTTCATATTTGGTCTTCGCAAATATGACCACGTATCTGATTTTCGTAAAAAGCTCAAGTGGTTACCGATTCGTCTTCGCCGGAATGCTCATATTTTATCTTTACTTTATAATGTTCTGTTTAATCCTTCAACCCCTTCTTATCTTAAACAACGTTTCGAGTTTATGCATGAAACTCATTCGAGGTCCTTGAGGTCATCAGAAAATTTGATGTTGAAAACACCAACGCATTCAACGAAATTTTATGATTCATCATTTTCCGTTACAGCTGTACGATTGTGGAATGCGTTGCCTGTTCCAATCAGACTTGCTCAATCCCTACCATCTTTTAAAAATATGGTCAGAGATCACTATTACAGTCATTTAGATTATTAGTTTATTAATATTTGCTTCTCTATAGGTGTGTATTTAATAATATTTTAGTAGGATATAAATGTATATATATATATATTATATTATTATTATTATTATTTCATGTTTTCTTTACTCACGGGCTTAACCCGGTCTTTTAGAGGCTTGCGTGGGGACGAATCCAACACGTAGAGGCCCGTTTTAGAAGAAGTAAATGGTGTGTAATACACCTCCCGGGATTAACTGCCACAATGATGAAATTACTGCAGTTGACCTCGGCAGGTGGTAGGGACTATTGCAAGTATGTGAAAAGAATTCTAAGTTTATGGGGTTGAGCATTTGGTGGACTGGCGACTGGGCTATTTCAAAAGGCCGGGGTCACTTGCCATAATTTTATTTCAAATTATTTTGCAGCAAGTGGTGACTTGCCACCCACTAGATGGGCTCCCTAAATGATCGTCAGCGGACGACAGGGAGCAACACCGGTGTGAATGGCTCAGGGGTGTCGAGAGGTGTGCTGCGCTTTCTCCGAAGTTACTCGCGGCGTTATGCCCTTTAACATTTCCACCCCTGGAGCATATATCTCTAACAGCTCCTCTCTGGACGGCCAATTAAGGCAAGCCAGAGCTGAGAGTCCTGCGGGCCCCCTTCGGGTTCCACTCGGCCGACGAAGACTCGCCGAGGTGGGGGCCCTGACCGACTCTCTGGAGCACTCGGGTCCGTGGTGTCGTTACGCACCAACATTATTATTATTATTATTATTATTATTTTAGTAGGATATAAATGTATATATATATATATATATATATATATATATATATATTATACATTAATGGAAGAAATCGCTATTAGCGATAAGGCCGCCGTTTGTACTATCCTTTATTGTTTGTTCTTTAATGTTGTTATTTGTTGTTTTTGTTTGTATTAAGTCGTACCATTTTCTTGTTCATTTGTTTGGTGTACAATAAAGTATATTCTATTCTATTCTACATTTAAAAATATAAAAACCGCTTCCAATCGGCTGCGAGAACAGGGTCCTAGCAGACGGTGGTCAAGGCTCCAGAGAGAGGAACTTCCTCACAATGCCTTCTGCATCTGGCCCTTGATCCAGCCGTCTAACGTGAGCCTCTTAAGATCTTTGTCGAGGCTCTTGGCCATGAGGCCATGGGTGGAAACGTCTATAGGTATAATGATTGCGATATCAATGTCCCACATGTTGACAACCTCATGCGCAAGATCAAGATTATTATCAATTATTATGCAACCTTGACCATGGTGGTCCGTGAACTTCTGCGCACGTGAGAAGCCTTCTTTATAGATAATATATTACATTTAATTTAAGCAATATACCGTACACGTATTTACTAGTACAATTCTGTTAAAATACAACAATAAACATGATTTACTTGCGGTCCCTTTGAACACAGGTATACGTGAAATATTTTATTCACTCCAATAGTTACCAAAGGTCCAACTATTTGCCAAGACCTCAGTTCTGAGTAGTATTCAATTCATACTAATACTATTTACGAACTATGTTCTTATAAAAGGACACACACATCGATACGTAGATAAATAGGGTTAGCTAGCAGCAGTACAGGGAATATTTACCAAAACGATAGGTTAGCTGGAAACTTCGTTTTTACTCGTAGTTGTACGGTTGGTATACCTAATATATTATTTACACGCTTTTAACCGCCACTTTTAACCACTGGACATATCATACAAACACATTTTAGAATTCCGAATCAATTAAATGTTTTTCTAGTATATTTGAAACTAGCTATTGGCCGTGGGAACGATCGCGTAAAATTAGCATAAAAGGAGGTAGGGTAAAAGTGGGATAGTTGCCACACTTTTTGAAGTTGCTTTATATCTCTCAGTTATAAAAGCAATTTTTTTTACTTTTAATATGGGTAGGTAATTTGGTTTATTATCTTCAAACTTATGAAAGGAAAAACCAATATCTTTGATATTTCCAGAGTATTGGATTTTTGCGGACCTCTAAATTTTGGGGCATCTGTCCCATATAGGGGATAATTGCCTTATCTATGTAAATTACGTTTAGGATAGATGCCCCGCTGAAAAAAGAGGCCATCTATCCCGCAAAAACTTTGATTTCACCTTGCCTTTCCATGAAATTGCAGAGAGACATGCAACATGGTCAATTTAGAGGTAGTTGTAGAGTCTTTCGAAAGATAAATAAAATAACATGTAGTCATCCGCCAAACTAGAGAAATTACAATCGAGGCAACTATACCCCTGGGGCAACTATCCCACTTTTCCCCTATAGGTACACCGGTCAAAAGGACCAGCATGTTTTTTTATAAATTTGAAGGAAATAAATGTGAAGGAAACCTTCAAAAGGTACTCAGTCTCCGCAGGGGTGGAGGCCGGTTATGAGGGTTTTCCACCCTCTTAACCCTCCCCGGTAGCCTTTATCAACGCTATGGAAGTATTGACAGACTAGGTATGGGCACTCCATTCGGACCTCACCAGAATCTCTCCACGCTTTAAATACCTAGTACTTACCTTCCTAATACTAAATTTAAATTCAAAAATATTTACCTATTTCAAATTTGCATTAGCACTTTTGAAAGTAATTTTTTTTTAACCTACCTCCGGATCACAACGCGGGCTCAACTGAGGCGATCCATCAAGAAACTCAGCGGGTTTGTCATTTTTTAATTGTTTTTTAACAGTGTGTTTGTCTTGTTACAATAGATTAGCATCAGCGATAGTGTGTTTGAAAGATTACTATCTTTCAAACACACTATCGCTGATGCAACAAAAGAGAGAAAAAATAAATTACGTCAAAATCACAATAAACTAAAAGGCCAAGGGTTAGTAGTAAACAAAAAACTGTCTCACTACATATACCACGTAGAGCCTTCGCGTACGTCATATTCGTAATTAAATTTTTGTAAAAGTGAGGGGCACGTTGCGAGATTGTTAGTAAAATGTACGCGCGTGCTTTGAAAATTAATATTTCGGTAATTTTAGTTTGGATATAAAGGACAGACACGTCTTAGTTTGGTCCTTATTATTGGTGTTTATCTGGTGATATATATTACAGTCTGGATTTGCTATGGGTATCAAATCCCGGGCAAGTGATTCATTGTTCGGACAATATCTCGAGTTCCTGAACGGGTAAATGGGGAATTAACAGCCCCTGTTACGAGTACATTGGGGGCTCAAAGGCATACGACCCCACAGTCAACAAAGCCGAAACGTTTGTACTTTGGTGTGAACATTGCACCAAGTCGAGAACTGCAAACATTTGCGTTGGAATTAACATAAACGGAAACTTACAACCTCTGTAAAGAAAATACTGTAGGTATTGGTACTGTACTTATTACAATCTATCATTATATCTATTATTATCATCATTATATTTATTTATTATTATCTATTTATCTATTAGTATCTTATTTATCTTATTATTATCTTATGGACTAAAAGTTAACCCAGTTAAAACACAAGTCATTATTATAGGTAGCTCTCGGATGATCTCTAAGGTAAATTACCAGACACTTCCGCAAATTTGGCGGTATTGCTGTTCCTTATAGTGATTCCGTCAAGAATCTTGGTGTTATAATGGACCGGTGTTTTAATTGGGGCCCACAGTTGGATGCCATTAGTCGCAGAATGTTTGCTTCGGCAGCCTCTTTAAAAAGGCTTCGTTATTTTCTACCCACTGCCACTAAAGTTGCGCTTGCACAATCACTTCTTCTCCCTATACTAGATTATGCTGACTTTTGTTATCGGGACGTGATAGAGGATCAATTGAATAAGCTAGAGCGATTGCAAAATTTGTCCATTAGTTTTATATTTGGCTTGCGTAAATTTGACCATATTTCCCAATTCCGTGCAAAACTCAAATGGTTACCCATTCGTCTCCGACGGAATCTTCACATTTTATCTCTTCTCTATAATATATTGTTTAACTCGTCCACCCCTTCTTATCTTAGGGAACGTTTCGATTATTTGTCGAATTCTAGCACCTATAGTCTTAGGTCCTCGGAAAACCTTTGTCTTACGATGCCCTTACATAGCAGTTCCTTCTATGACAAATCCTTCACGGTGCAGGCGGTTCGCCTGTGGAATTCCTTGCCCGTTTCTATAAGGCGTGCTTCGTCACTGCCAATTTTCAAGGATCTGGTAAAGAAGTTTTATTTGGCGGAATAAGTTAGATCGGTATTTGTGTAATTTTCTTGTTATATTAATACATACTTATTTATGTATGTTTATAATAGTATTATTTGATGTATGTTTTTTTATTTTTTATTTATTCTTTAGCACACTTAAATATGTACAAGGCGGACTTAATGCCTTAGGCATTCTCTGTCTACCTTTGGATGATGCAGAGGGTAATAGTGGTAGGTGCATAGGTAATCTAAAATTTTAATAGATATTTAATTTACAAACATACAGACATAAAAAAAAATATATATAAGTACTTAGATATGGTAAATAAATATATACATTCAAAACTTATATAAACATATATAGATATAGATTTATATATATATATGTATAAATATATGCTATATACACAAAATTATAAATAGGATAACATTTAAGATAAATCTGCCAAAGATTTATGTAAATGTTCCCGCACTTGAACTTTAAATGAGTTACATGTGGCGGCCAGCCTGATTTCCTGAGGCAAAGCGTTCCAAAGAAGAATAGACTGAATAAAAAAGGAAGAATGCAAAAAGTTAGTGCGATGTGAAGGACATTGAAGAAGGCGGTTATGTGAAGAACGAAGATACTTGCTGTGATTGTCACATAGGTATTGGAAATAAGACGTCAAGTAAGAAGGAGAAGTAGAAAAGTCGAGTAATGCGTACGGAGTAGTTAATGCTCTCATGATTCTGCGCTGCCGTATTGGCAACCATTTTAGCTGCTTACGACATGCAGATACGTGATCATACTTGCGTAAATTGAAGACAAAACGAATGCAGTTATTCTGAACACGGTCTAGTTTAGCGAGAAGCTCTGAATTGAGGTCGAACTAACATACATCGCCATAGTCGATAATGGGAAGAATTAACGACTGCACAAGCATTGCCTTGGTATGCAACGGAAGTAAGTTTTTTAAACGATAGAGGGATCTTAGGAACCCCGTAACCTTCTGACTGATGTTTGCGACTTGGACATGCCAACTAAGAGTGTTATCAATGTATATGCCTAGGTCTTTAACGCTTGAACTGTACGGAATAGTAACACCATTGTATGAAATTGGCGTTAAGGCCGTGTTATCCAGCTTACGTAAACTGTACTGACTTCCTACTATGATAGACTGACACTTTTCAGTAGTTACTATGTTTATATATTATACTCATATGAATATATATTATTATAGTTTACAACATATGTGTTTTTATGTGTCTTTGTGTTAATGTTACCTATTCATGTCTAGTGCGCGCACCCTCTGCTCTTTGTAACTTCTTTATTTTCCTCTCCATCCAAAGGTTGCCTGGAAGAGATCGCTTTTAGCGATAAGGCCGCCCATTGCTGCATGTTTTATTAATTTGTGTCTTATTCTTTTTGTATCTGTTTGTTTGTGCGCAATAAAGAATTGTCTATCTATCTACAATTTAAAGCGATACTTTTTTTAAGTTTCCTTTTGTTAGTTTTTTACATTCGCGACGTTTTCGTTTTACAGCATCCATGATAGCGGGAGGACTGAGGTGTTAGACGTCAATATTATGTCATAACATAATGTAGTCTCACAGCTGCAGCGGGAAACCACTTGTTTTGCAAACCGGAGGTCGCGGGTCTAAAACCTGCGGGAAGAACTCTTTGTGTAGTTGTTTTTAGTGGTTAGGATAATACAGGCCGATCACCAGATTGCCTGGAAAAGTAAGATGAACCATGCATCAGCTGTTCAAGTCCTCTCGCGCCTAACCTCTCTCTAGCCATGATGATACACTGTTCTGGATTGTGAGATAGTAAATGGATGAGAGAGTATACTTGTGATTGCTTAAGTACTTGTGCACTATATTACCTCCCTCGTTGATGGCCGCTTTATCTAATACCCTATCTCATCTTATCGCTTTATTCATAGTTGGCTGTGTACAAATACAGGATCAATTTGGGATCCTGTGATACATAGCTAGTATTACTAAAGCCGACCATAAAGTGATACTTGTCTGATATTTATTATAAACATGTAAAGTCAGAGACTTTAACATAACAAGAGTATTATGTTGATTTTAAATTTACTTTGGAAATGAGAAAACAAACAGCAATTATGGTACTATTTTTATTTATGATTTCATGTGTCATGGGATAAGTCCACCATAAATCTTGCTCGTGATTCAATAATAATAATCATCATCATCATCAGCCGGAACACGTCCACTGCTGAACGTAGGCGTTCTAAGGGGGAGCCCTTAGAACGCCACAATGAACGACAATTGTCTATTTGCATCCACCGGTTACCTGCGACGCGTACAATGTCGTCTGTCCACCTAGTGGGAGGCCTGCCTACGCTGCGTCTTCCGGTTCGTGGTCGCCACTCAAGAACCATTCTTCCCCAACGGTTATCGGTTGTTCAAGCGATGTGGCCTGTCCATTGCCACTTCAAATTGCAGATTCTGAGAGCTATATCGGTGACCTTAGTTCTTCGGCAAATCTCCACATTTCGGAATCTGTCGCGCAAAGAAACTCCGAGCATAGCTCTCTCTATGGCTCATTGTATGACTAAACTTATCTTAAAGGTCAGCCGTTAGAGACCACGTCTCAGGACCAATAATATAATTAAGTTTAATTATACCCACTCTAAGGCTGCCTGTCCACCGGAGCGGAGCGAGGCAGCGGAGCGGAGAAACGGTGAAATATTAACCAATAAGATTGCACAAAATCTCCGCTCCTCTTTTTTGTGCAATCTTATTGGTTAATATTTCACCATTTCTCCGCTCCGCTGCCTCGCTCCGCTCCGGTGGACAGGCAGCCTAAAGCCAACTGTTTAGGGGAAACGTTATACGTAATTTAAATACATTTTTAAAGGAGTTGTTGCAAAATGGGCTAGGAATATGTACACCACTTCAAAAAATCGAGAAAAATCCATAGAATCCGGGAAAAATATAAATATTTCGTTTAAATTTCTATTATTGTTGTAATTTTAATTATAATTATCATTTATTTTATATCTATATTCAACATGGCGTCCTAAAATGGCGTCTCACTGATGTCGAATTAAACTGTCAGCCAGCCAGCTGTCAATAGCTACTGCTGCTGTCACACTTGTCACAGTTGGTTGTGTGCATGTATTGTATGTAGTGAATTGATTATCATTGATATTTTAATTATTAAAATGATGTATGAGAAATCAGAAACATAAGTACAAAGAGTAAGTACTGTAATAAAAATACTTTTAACGCCATTGATAATAAAAATGACACATGGCAATGATACTTTTCCGCCATGCCAGTTTTTTGTTGTGTTGCAATTTTAAGTAAAAGTTCTTAAGTTTTACAAGCAAATAAAGTCAAATTAAAGTAAATTGATGGTTAAAAATTGTTTTAAGTGTGTTTCCCTATTTTAGAGAATAGTGTACAAAGTCCTAGCCCAGGCTCCATACATTTTGGAACATCTCTTTTAAACCAAGCACTTTGTATTGTGTTTTTCTCTTCCAATTACCAAATATGCTTCCTTTATAGAACAATTAGTTTGTTTAACAACGCTAACCGCAGCCCCGGGTCTTTGTAACGAGCTAGAACATTAGCTTAACCACACATGTAGCCTCCGAGCTTAAATGTTGCTCGGTCATGCTTGAGAGAATCGGAAAGTTTATTATTGTAAAACTGTGTTCTAATATTACGATTTAACGGGGTAGAATATTTGCGGGCCTGTTCTTTGATGGTAATTTTATGCACTTAATTATTTTAATCGGGAATTAACGCGATTTACCTTATATTTTGGCTTGACGTTACGGCCGGGTTGCACCAGCTGTGGTCACAAGCAGACTGGTTCAGCGAGACGGCCGGGGGGGTGCAACTCCCATACATTGGTGGTTATTAAAATGTAAATAGAAGCTACTGCCATCTGTGTTACGGTGTCCGAAAATATAGTTTTATCTAAACGCCGATAGAAGGAGCTAGTGTGTAATTATATCTCGCAAGCAAAGTTTAACAGTGGATGCGTTTATATCCAGAGTACATGTGAGAAATCTTTGTGTATTTCATTAATATTTTTTTTATGTTATTGGAACATTATGAATTTTGTAAACAGTAGCTATGTACTTAAATTTCCAGGGCAGCACCGAGGGTTTTTAAAAAGATACAAGACTTGTTCACCAAACGAACATTTATTGAGAACTAACTATTACAAGCAATCTTAGGGCTAAAGCAAAATAATATAGTCACAACAATTCCTATGTGCGCCCACGCACCGGACGCGAGCGCATAACAATTCTATGAACGCTGACGAAAGCTTCGTCAGCGTCGCCCGCCCAGACGCTAGGCGTTTAGCACGCTGTGACTTGTACAGCCGGCATAACGCCTCCCCCCACAGGTTCAAAATTATCCGAGGGACAGTTTTCACTCGGATTATTTTGAAATTTGAGACGTTTTGAAATAATATTTAAAAGCTAAGGTTGCAAAAATGATTTAGTTTACATATTACATATAAAAGTATATAGTGCCGACGCTAACTTTTCACATTCACTTTCTTTTAACTCACTCTCACTTTTTAGTAAGTTATTTAACTTTTGCATATTTATTCGCTCACTGCTATCCAGGCTAATAGGCTTCCACAGTAGTAGAGAGTATTTGTGTGGGGTAGATTGCGGCTTTGTAGAATCCACAGTTCCAGGTAAGAGCATGATGAAATCGCAGGGTCCATTCATCAATCTGTATCGCAGTGGTCATCTAATGTAAACCATACTTCGGTTTGTTATATCTGGTTATTTGATTATTCTCGCAAATGTTCGAGGTCAGTATTTCTGGTTTGCTATATGTATAGAGTCCATCGGTCTTGACCACGTCTTGACCCACTGGTTGTATCATCGGATTGTTAACCTCTATTGGAACAGGTTGGCAGGATCTGGTGTCATCAGTCATCAATACAGTTATGCAGGGATCTTCTTCCAGGAGCGGTGATACGTTCTCGTTGCATAAGAACATATTATGTAGCTTCGTAGAGTTCGCTGCATGGCTGGGAGAGCGATACTGTTTTCGACCTTTTACTAACGGTTAAGGATAGGTATTTAGGTATAATCAAGGTAATTTTATTAAAAGGATTAGTGATAGGAATTGGAAGAGCTCTATAATAATTATAAATTTCATCTCTTACTATTGGTACATTTAAAATGAATGTTATTTGACTTCCTTTGGCAAAAGCTTTAACTTCTACAAGTTGCTCTATTTTAACCAAACTATCCTAGTTGTTGGATAATCCAATTTGTTAGATTATTCTATCAACTTAAATATTTTTCTTAATTTACGGGACTTATATAACTAACATATTCAGTTTATTAGATGTGATTGAAGTTTTAATTTCATTCCATCAAATGTAGAGTTCCTAATTAGAAATTTATCAAAAGTAAATTGTATGAGTATATTAGCAAAAGTGCCTTTAATTAAGTTTTTATGTGATATGTTACTGAATTTTGAAAAACATTTACCAACTACCGTTTTTAAATTATTTGATTCCATCGTCACGCACTCTACGGTACATGGATCCCCAAAATGTTGAATAAATACACGGCTTTAGTTGTTTCCAAGTTAATAAATCTGCCATTTCTTTTAATAAAGCGACAGCTTTATCACATAATATACTTATAATATAATTAAAAATACATGTAGAATGTACCGGATTGTTAGACCCATTAAAATTTTGAAGAATGTATTCGATTTTTGTAATAGATAAATTTAACAAATGCTGCTTAATGAATCCTTCGGAAACAGCAGCGCAGCAACTTGTTCCATGACCTGTCATGTTTTTATTATAAAAAAAATATAAAATACAAAATTATAAATTATTAAAATATAATTTCGTATAAAATGTTTATGAATAATTTTAATAATTCCAGAAAATTAAATACGCAGTAAATGAATTTAAATGATTGATTTGTTTAAATTAATTGATATAATATACCGTTTAAAATTAATCCACCAAATTACGTGCAGAAGTCAAATAACTTTCGATAGTTTCCTTTCAAAAGTCAATTATTAAAATATTATTACTTAATTAGCTATAAAGAAAAGGGATAACTTTCGACAATTTTTGTTCAAAAGTTACCTATTTATATCATCTAATAAGAAGAAAAATAACTTTCGACAATTTTAGTTCAAAAGTCAATATTCATACTTATTTTTAATATTATTATTTAATCTAGAAAATTAAATTTATTAAATTGATTGGTATCTTAAATTAAACAATTAATATTATAAAGATTTTAAATAATAAGTCAAATGACTTTCAACAATTTTAGTTCGAAAGTCACGGTTGAATTCGCAATAAATATACGGCTCTACGGATACAACCACAGGAAATAACAGGGGTGAGGGATAGTAAAAAGGTCTACTTACAGTCCACTCGATCCCATGCCTTCACGTAGAGCTGTACCGATATGAGCAGGAACCCCCGGAGCCCGGATTTAAGAAATTTGTATTGGTTCGAAGATGCCCAGCACTCGCGCACAGACCTATTTTAGTGTCCTTTAAACGAGAGTTACACTATAGGCATCCTACCGCCGCTGCGCCACTTAAATTTCCAGGGCAGCACCGAGGGTTTTTAAAAAGATACAAGACTTGTTCACCAAACGAACATTTATTGAGAACTAACTATTACAAGCAATCTTAGGGCTAAAGCAAAATAATATAGTCACAACAATTCCTATGTGCGCCCACGCACCGGACGCGAGCGCATAACAATTCTATGAACGCTGACGAAAGCTTCGTCAGCGTCGCCCGCCCAGACGCTAGGCGTTTAGCACGCTGTGACTTGTACAGCCGGCATAACGATGTATGTACCGTTCAATATAAATATTTATTGTCAATGCAGCGCCATCTAGTGAGCAAAACGTTATAACGCGCCAAGCAACGCCATCTAGCAAACAGACAGACCTTCAATTATAAAAATGAAAACTAGAGTTGCGCATCTATCTCAGTATATTTAAGTATCATCTATGGAGACGGCTCCGTGCGGCTCCGAGGCGAGGCACGTTACAAGTGAAAGAACGGAGGTAGACGATAAGTAGTTACTTACGATATACTTACTAAGTAGTCAATCTGTGGCATGCCCGGGTAGGAAAAGCACACACTCATCTCCCGTTGCTTCTCGTAAGAGGCAATTAAGAGAAAACAAGAGGGCAGCAGCGTCTTTTTTATTGGATTACTTGCCACCTATACTGAGATCCGTAATGATTATGGCAACCCCTCCCTTCTAAGGCTCTGCCTTAGGCTTTGTTCAGCAGTGGATGTTTCAGCTGCTGATGATGATGATGATGAGTGTTAAGGTGGAGGTGCTTTATTAAGTATTAAGGGTTCCTTATATTTTTTTAAAGTGCTCCGGTACTATTCTCTTATTCTTCTTCCTGTGACAACATAAATACTACCTATGAACTACGGAATTATTAATGTAGTGATGGAAAGATTGGTCAATAAGCAAGATCTTCTTGTTAGGATAGTTCTGGTACCATTCCTCTATTAAACAAAAAAATAAACCAAAACTCCGTCGCTAAACAGAAAACAATAATAACGTTACATCGCAAATATGGTTTACGATCCGCATTGGCACACGTCATCACGTAAAGGACGTCCCCATATAATTTTATACGACATCTGTTTTGCATTCGATTGATGAGGTCGTAATTCAAGATGTCGATGATACAAAATTTATATTAATATGTTATCGTCTTACCAATGCTGTGCTACTGTACGCAGGGTTTGGTGACGCAGGGTTAGTAGCGGCCAATTTACAAAGCCTAGAGCACAGGCGCAGAGTAGCCAGCCTCTCGGTATTCTACAGGATGCATTTTGGAGAGTGTGCGCAGGAACTGCATGACTTGATTCCACCATCTCCCTTTCATCATCGGACGACGAGCCTTCGAAAGTGCCTTCCGTCCGGACTAAGCGGTTTGCTTCTTCATTTATAATAAGGACAGCTAAGGACTGGAACAGTTTGCCTGTGTCGGTTTTCCCGCCCGATTATAATGTGGGTGTTTTCAAGACTAGAGTGAATAGGCTTTTAATAGGCTAGTGTGTTTTGCCATCCTCGATTGCGTCGCCGCTTTCCATCAGATGGGACTGCAGTCAAGCACTAGCTTATAAATAGTAAAAAAAAACTGTGTAAAACTTCCCTAGTGGTAGTCGCAATAGCGCGAGCTCTAGGCCCGTCTTCTTCCGAGTCGCTGGGTCTTTGGTGTGGGTCTTAAACGTCCATCGAGTACGGTGGCGACTCCAAAGATAGCGGCGGGCTTGTAACCCCCGTTCTCGTGAGCGCTGTGTCGGTTCCTGGGCAAAGGCACTGAAAGGTACTCTGATGCAGATACGACTTGAGAGCCTAAGTACAAGCCCTCTCATGAGTCAATGCGACAGTCACGGGAGTTTTATGGGGTAGGTATCCCACATATTCCCCACAGCGTCCCGGAAAAATCTTGGGGGTTTCTCCCGCGATACCAAAAACAAAAAGGGCAAGCTCGTAGGCATTTATAAATAAATAGCTCTTTATTTCAGGCAGGCAGTGGCCCATATTAAACAAGAAAAACAATTACAATTTAATAAAAATTAAATATAATGCTACGTAACATTAAAATAAGAAAAAAAAAGTAAGTAACTACTATATCTTATTATTTTTTACATGGAGGTTACAGCAAGGCAAAGCGGTTCCAAAGGTCGCTGCTAAATATCATCATCGAATAACGAAAGGTTAGTCGAACACTGTCAATAATATTGTCATTATTCTACAATCCGCCGGAATTAACTGTTCACCTCGGAACACGACGTCTCAGCGCCAAGTGCACAGTTAATTCGGTCAGGCGGGTTGTAGAATATTGACAATATTGTTGACAGTGTGCGGCTAGCCATACATTCCTGCTGTGTATAATAAGGTTGCAAAAGCTCTATAAGGAGTCACTGTTTATGTGGCTAAAGGACCATCATTCATCCTTCAAGAAAGAAAGCCATGAATCCTTCCAGCAAAACCGGTAACTGTGTTTTAAAGCCTAAAATATATTATTATATATTATTGTCCGTGTGCGGCTAGCCAGCCGCAATAATATTATTAATGTTATACAACCCGTGCGACTTAAGTGTACACCTGGCGCTGTGACGTAAAATTCCAGCGAGTTGCACACTTAAGTCAGGTGGGTTGTAGAATTTTGACAATATTAGTGTCCGAGTGCGGCTAGCCTAATGCATCTGTACATAACATTGGATGGGTTACAGTAAATCAAGAGCTTGACCCGGACGAGTACCATGTACGTTCCCGGGGCCCGTCGACACAGCGGGTTGAGGACACCGTGGGGTTTTATTCGGTAGCTGACACTCTGTCAGTAGTCCGACATAACCCGCACCGCTGCCCCCGTGGCGGTGCGGGTATCCGTAATGGATTTCCCCACGTAAAAAAAAAAAAACAAATAAAGAGCTCATCATCACCATCATCAGCAGCCGCAAGACGTCCACTGCTGAACAAAGGCCTCATCCTTAAAAGGGAAGAGTTACCATAATCCCCACCCACGCTTGGCAGGCGTGGGTGATCCAATAGGAAGACGCTGCTGCCCGTCTTCTTGTTTTCCCATAGTCGCCTCTTACGGACACCCAACGGGAGGATATGGGCGGGTGCTATTCTTACGTACTCTACGGCGGATGACTCCGATTCGTATCACGTTAACACGCGCAGCACAAACACACGATCTCACGTCCACCGCTGAGGGGATAAAAACGTTTCAGTACCTAATATGTACTTTTCTATCGAATAAGGTTTTTGCCATTATGTGTATCTGACTAGCTTCTAGGCATATAGCTGCTCACTAACAGGGGCTCACCTACTTCGCAAACAGGGGTTCCGTTCCAAAGGCTGCTTTGTAACTGGATGCCCCAGTGTTTACCCTCCGTCCCGGCCTGTACAAGTGGGGCGGTAGGGTTGCCAACGAACATCGGTAAACAGATCACAGAAATGCGATACTGTATTTGCAAATAGCCAGTTTATCTCTATGAGAAATTATTGGATATTCATTTTGGATATCTTTGATAAAATATTGATCATTTCAATGAGTTTTGTTGCTGACAGTACGAACGCCACTGTGAAGTTTCTGTCAATAGAAATTTCTCAAGTACTGATTGAATGACAATTTGTTGAAGTTTCGTGAAAGTTATTTTGGAGTTTGTGCCTTCATTGTAAGTTGTATACTTACATAATAATAAATTTCACACTGGTTTAGAAGTTTCAAGTTAATTTTGAACTAAGTGTAGGTATGTAATATAATAGGTATGTATTTATGTTCAAGATAGAATACTTGATTAGGAATTGTTGCAGAATAGAATAATAATTATCTTCTATCTATACTTATAATAAAACTGTAACAGGTCCAATTCTGTACATTGAAGATATTTTAAAAATTATATTTGGAGGGCATTCTATAACCGATACTGAGGCCGAAAATGATTTTTTTTTATTTTTTGTCTGTCTGTCTGTCTGTCTGTCTGTCTGTCTGTCTGTCTGTCTGTCTGTATCACGGCTGAGCATCACGCCGAAACTACTGAATGGATTCAAATGAAACTTGGCATGATTTGAGATCTTACTACGAGGTAGGACATAGGATACTTTTTATCCCGTAATCTAGCACGGTTCTTTTGGGAAAGGGGATTAAAGTCAAAACGGGTACTTGGTTATACGCTTGGTCCGATTTTATCAATTTTTCTATAAAATATAATAAATATTAGTAAGGGAACACTAATAGAGAGTTGTTATCAAGGTTTTGTAATCGATCGGGTTAAGCAACGTTAGGTAAGGTCATTAAATAGATGGGTGACCGTTTAACGCCATTTGAACTAAACGGGTCCGTGCTTCGGAGAGCAAGTAAAAAGTGGGTCCCAGTTTTTAACCGACTATAAAAAATGAGGTTATGTATTCGATGCGAATGTCTGTTATTCAAAGTTTAGTTAACGTAAAAATAGCGCGGGCGGAGCTGCGTGGGTCAGCTAGTACTATAATAAAACTCAAAGAGCACTTTTTCTGTACATTGAATATTTTTCCAAAATTTCTATGTGGGGATACTATACTATCGACATAGAGGCCAAAACAATTTTTTTTGGAATTATTGTCTGTCTGTCTGTCTGTCTGTCTGTCTGTCTGTCTGTCTGTCTGTCGTTCTGTTTGTCCAGGTATCATTTGAAAACCCGTGGATGGATTTTGATAGGACTTTCACTGATGTGTTGTGTAGAAGTCAAGGTATAAATTGGTATACATCACGCTATGTTTCATAGGGGCTAAGCAGTGAAACATTACTTGCACATATTACCACGTAATTTCCTTTGTATGTGAATAGGGTAATTATAGACTGATCAGTTAATCATTAAGATATGTATAATTACGCTATATACAATAGGGACTGAGCATACATTTAGTTTGCATAAGATATGGCATTGGCGAAGGGTCAATTTTTGTAAGGGGTAAGCCGGTCCGGTACACCCAGGACATTTTCATTAGATTTCTGTATTGTTCTAAGTACTTTGCTGATAGCAATATGACAAACTAAACAAACTAAACTATATGCGAGTCCAAACTAGATTATGTATGTATTACATTCGCAACAATAAAAGATGCGAAAAACTTAGAACTTTCGTTATCGAATATCATAAGACAGTAATTTACGATGTTAGCGTGATTTACATTATGAACAGCGCCATCTATCGGTGAAATTGAACATACAATAACTATAGAACTTTAATCTATATATTATATCAAAGAAAGTCGTGTTAGTTACACTATTTATAACTCAAGAACGGCTTAACCGATTCGGCTGAAAATTGGTGGGGAGGTAGCTTAGAACCAGCAACGTTAGGTAAGGTCATTAAATAGATGGGTGAACCGATTTGTATGAAAGTGTGCATATCGGGTAGGTCTGAGAATAGGTCATACAGTATATTTCATACCGCTAGGTTAAGGTTAAGCTACATAAGGCAAGGTCATTAAATAGATGGGTGAACCGATATGTATGAAATTTTGTGTGCATATCGGGGAGGTCTGAGAATAGGTTATAAAGTATATTTTATGCCGCTGATACCATGATTGACGAGGATATATAGAACGAGAGGAGGGTGCAAGAGAGGGAGAGGGGAGGGTGATGGAGTGAGTGGATCGGAGGAGTTAGGTGGAGCAAGGGGGGGAGTGAGAGGGAGCAAGTTGGGAGAAGAGCGAGGAGGGAGAGGGTTCAGAGAGGACAACGGGGAGAGGAAGAGGGGAAGTGTGACGGGGACCGAAGTGGGAGGGGAGAGAAAGAGCATAGAATTAGATTTTTCTTATAAGAGAGAGAGATGGAGAGAGATAAATCAAGGGAGTAGGGAGAAAAGGGAAGCAAAATGTAATTAAAGCGCGGGTGGAGCTGCGCGGGTCAGCTAGTTTAAAATATATGAGAACCTAATTTTTTTAGTTCGTTATTAATTTATACTGTACCTAAATAAAAGACAGTGTAAGGAAATGTTGAGCTTAATATGATAGATACAGGAAAATCAAATATCGCTTAAAACAGTCTGCACATATGAACAGTCTACAGACGATATTTTGATATTGATATTAAAAAATGAAACAGACCTAACATATACCTAGAAACTGTGTTCTAATGAGTGAAATGACATTTTTTGAATTAAAGTCGTCAAAAAAAGGGTAAAAAACTTCCTCGAAGTTGTCGCCGCACTGGGAGGGAAGGGTACCTAAAAGACTGGCGGCATTACCCCATTACCTTGAAGTCGTCAATAAATTCATATAATGAAATTCCTCATATCATTTGAATTCTGTAATAACTACAGTTTAAAAGCCTCGTTACCTCCTAAGGTATATGAGCGGGTGTAACTCCACCCACTTGGACATCCAAACGAAAAACAGATTGATACCGTATAGTGATTGCACTATAGATTGATACCGTATAGTGATTGCACTATAGAATTGCTGTTTGTTGTTTTACAATGACCCTACTTCTTATTTATTGCCATTCTTGACCCTTCACGACTTTATGGACGGGACAAATACTTGTACACATATTGCAGTATATATTCGTATTTATTTTCTACATAATATGAGCTATAATATTATTTACCCGTGGGATATCCGGATAAGGAATGTTAAATTATATTACAAAGGGTTTTTAAGTTAATGAATAATCTTTAAAAATATAGTTCCCAGTTGATTTTCCAACATAACTTACATTAGCTACTGGAAGTAACTTTTCATTTTTAGCAATATATTATAATTATGTAATTTATGTCCCTTGGGAAGCCGGGTTAGAATTACATCCCCCATCTCCTCTCGTTGGGTGTCGTAAGAGGCGACTAAGCGAGAACGGGAAGACAGGCAGCAGCGTCTTTCTTTTGGATTTATCTTCCACCTATACTGCGATCCCCAAGCCGCCTGTCAAGCGTGGGGATTATGGCAACTCCTCCCTTCTAAGGGGGAGGCCTTTTTTCAGTAGTGGACATCTATCGGCTGCTAATGATGTAATTTACAAAAGAGGCGCTTTCCATTTCGGAGACAAAAATGTAAAACAATATATCCATTATCACACTCTGCGTAAACTTGTAGTTATCCAATTTATCTACTACACCGAACTTACTTTACTTATTTACTTTACGTAGCACATAATGTTGTCTATACTTATCTATACTTATAATAAAACTGTAACAGGTCCAATTCTGTACATTGAAGATATTTTGAAAATTATGTTTGGAGGGCATTCTATTACCGATACTAAAGCCAAAAAAGTAACTTTTTTAATTTTTGTCTGTCTGTCTGTCTGTCTATCTGTCTGTCTATATCTCGGCTGAGCATCACGCCGAAACTACTGGATGGATTGAAACGAAACTTGGCATGATTTGAGTTAATACTCCGAGGTAGGACATAGGATACTTTTTATCCCGACATTCGGCACGGTTCCCTTGGGAGAGGGGACTAAAGTCAAAATGTGTACTTGGTTATACGCTTGCTCCGATTTTAACAATTTTTCATTATAATTATAATAAATATTTGTAAGGCAACACTCATAGACAGCTGTTGTTAACAATGTTTGGAAATAGATCAGGTTAAGCAACGTTACGTAAGGTCATTAAATAGATGGGTGACCGTTTAACGCCATTTGAACTAAACGTCTCCGTGCTTCGGAGGGCAAGTACAAAGCGGGTCTAAGTTATTAACCGACTTTAAAAAAGGAGGTTTTGTATTCTATGCGAATGTATATTAGTCAAAGAATCAGCAAATCATATAAATAATCATTTTAAAAATATTGGTATGTTTTTGGCCTCCCAAATAAAAAATAACCACGACGAATTAAATGATTACCTCCGGTCACTTCCTTCACAACCAAATTCTATTGGCATTATCGAACCCGAAATCCACGAAATTGACTCTTTAATCACTAAACTCAAATCACAATCAGCTGTTGGCTGGGATAACATACCTACATTATTCCTAAAAATGGCAAAAAATGAACTGGCCCCCATTATTACGCATCTTTCTAAACTTATTTTCAGATTAGGTACATTCCCTACGCTCTTAAAAAAATCTATAATTCACCCTATTTTTAAAGACGGGGACAAGCGAGATATAAATAACTACAGGCCTATAACAGTACTTCCAGCAATCTCTAAAATAATCGAAAAATTAATAAACAATAGACTTTTGCAATATTTAAAGAATTATAATTTATTATCTAATACCCAATATGGTTTTCGTGAAAAATTGAGTACCGAAGATGCCATCCTGGAACTTACACAAAATATAACAAAAAATATTGACGATAAAATAAAAAACCTGTGTATTTTCCTTGATATAAAAAAAGCATTTGATTCTGTATATCATCCTATCTTACTAAGAAAACTTGAAAAAATGGGCGTAAGAGGTGCCTTCTTAAACTTACTCACAAACTATCTTAGTGGTCGCGCCCAAATGGTTAAACTAAATTCGAACACTACTAGTGATGACACCATATCATCTAACTACTCAATTCCTCAAGGAAGTGTACTTGGCCCAACCCTTTTTTTAATATACGTAAATGACCTATCTAATCTTAAACTCACTAATGGAAAAATTATCTCATACGCAGATGACACCGCCATACTTTTTCACGGAAATGACTGGAACCAGACCTTTATTATGGCTGAAAACGGACTACAGCACGTCGTAAAATGGTTACAATTAAATCAACTTACTTTAAACATAAACAAAACAAATTATATAACTTTCTCTATTAAAAATAACACCCAGCCCGATAACGACCTTACTATAACGCCACACTCTTGCACTCCTAATTTAACACAACCATGTGACTGTCTCAAATTAAACAGAGTAAACTCCGTTAAATACCTCGGCATTACGCTTGATAGAAACCTGTCTTGGTACCCCCAGCTGGAAACCACTATAAATCGTGCCCGAAAATTAATTTGGTTATTTAAATGGCTAAGACATATCTGTGACAAACAACTTATTACATATATCTATAAAACACTTGTCCAATCCATTCTACTTTACTGTGTATCTGTATGGGGAGGAACTTTTAAAACTAAATTCATCAGTATTGAACGTGCCCAACGAACCATATTAAAAATTATGTTGAATAAACAGAAAATCTATAGCACATCTCAATTGTATAGTGATGCTAACGTACTCACAGTTCGTAAATTATATATCTTACAATGTGTTCTTAAAGTGCATAAGAGTAAAACCATAAAACCTGAAATAGCGAAAAAACGTAATCCGTATTCTGTAATCAAGCAGAAAATTGTAAAATCAGTATTTGCTTCTAGACAATACACCACACAATCTATACACTTGTATAACAAAATAAATAGGACCCTTAACATCTACAGCATGACGTATCAAAAAGGTAAATTAGCGATCACTACTTGGTTGAAAACCTTATCATACGAACAAACAGAAAACCTTCTTGTATAAACGTTATTACACTTTTTAAAGGATACTTAGGTACTTATATTGGCAAGCACCGGAACATTGTGTAAATCAATTGTAATTTTTGTATATTGTTTGTTGCCAGACTCTTTGGCTAATTACTCTAATTTTTCACTTATTTGTGTAGTAGAAGTAAAAAATAATAATTTAGTTTTTATTTCCTGTCTATACCTACCTACTAAGTACTAATAACTTAACTTTTATATTTATTTTGCTATTTGTATAAAACCTATTGTAGAAAGAGCGGGGCTGCCCTAATACAGGTTATCTTTAACTTAAAAGGGGAGCTCCAACAAATTGTAATTATGTAACCTGTAGTACAATAAATAAATTTTGAATTTGAAAAAACAAAAAAAATTTGATGTATATTAGTGAAAGTTTAGTTAACGTAAACACAGCGCGGGCGGAGCTGCGTGGGTCAGCTAGTATTCAAATAAAATAGTTTATTTTTCAAAGTAATGTTATAAATATACGAGTATCATCTGCCCGCGCTCGTATGTTATTCTGTCTAGAACAAATACGAGTTACTTAAGGAACTTTCTGATTAACTGAGCATTTTACTTGAGCTGTCTGGATGGGGAACGACCCACTGCATTCGGTAAGATGTACACTTGCTAAAACTATGTACTTTTTCAAGTCAATAGTTTTCACATTTTAATTGAAAATGTACCATTTATTGCCCGACCCGAAGGTATGTTTTAAATAATAAAATAAATAAAAATAAATAATATTCATTTATTATGAGACACCACTAAAACAAACATACAGAACAGAAACAAGTAAGTACAAGTAAAACAATAACATAACAACTACAATAGCTATCTAAAACTAAACATATTTAAGTAAGTACTTATTTAATGTAAGGTTACAATTAGTGTGGTGTCACACAAATGGACGCACTCAGCTTAAGCCGTGTTTTACCACGACGCTGGTTTTACTATTTCTTTGGCAAGGGCTCAAGCTCAAAGGGCTTGATAAATATTTATTTATGACATTTATTTATGGCTCATTAGATTCGTTTAGAATCTGGGAGTGACACAGTACCTAAACTTACATAAATTATGTTTTTCTTAAAAAAATACACACAGATTGGATTTTTTCTCAATAATTTGCTTATCTATTATAATAGTCGCCCTTTTATGATGGAAACTTTTTTAACAAGTCGTATAATTTTTCACGTTTGACTTAATCGCAAATTTTCAAAATAACTCATCTACAAACTTAGTTCGATAGCTATCGTAAGATATTGTTGCACAAAACTCAGTGTAACTGAAACAATTGAATGGAATGTATCCGGGATACGTTCCAGCTTTCTTAGAATTCTTGGACGGTTCGTAGTTTGTGTATTTGTTCTCTAAAAGTATTCAAAATTATAATTATTTGCTTCACCTGTATAATAACGGGTGCATCGTACCGAAAACTGATACCAGGGATCCAGTACATGATTCTGAACATTCTAGTGTTGAAATTTTTCATCGGCTTTTTCATGAATTTCAAACAAAAAAATGCCGCATTCTTAATAAAATTAGGATAACATCATTATTAACCGACTTCAAAAAAGGAGGTTCTGTATTCGACGCGTATGTATGTAATATTAATAAAAATGCGTAATATTCATATATGTTAGTCTATGTGGGCTTCTAAACGAATTTACCAAATTTCACGAGTGTATGTATGTATGTAGGTTTGTCCGCGGATTTCTCAGAAACTACAAGTCCGATTTCGAAAATTCTTTTTGCAATAGTTAGAGTATCTTTCAACTTAGGATAGAGTACAAATTTCATCAAAATCGGTCCAGTAGTTTAAGAGATATAAACTTTTTATGTTTTCAGTAAGTTACTGTAATGTAGACGTTCGAGTTGCGTGATAGTGCTGATACCTATCTTGGTAAAATAAGTCACTAAAAAGTGTTAAATAAACTATTTTAAAAAAAATAAAAACTGACTTCAAAGTAAATTATCTAAAAAGCATAAAATAACGAAAATATTATTGAAGTTGGTGTTAGCGTACCTGCTGTGTATATTCTGCACCAACTTCAATAATATTTTCGTTATTTTATGCTTTTTAGATAATTTACTTTGAAGTCGGTTTTTATTTTTTTTAAAATAGTTTTTGGTATACTAGCTGACCCACGCAGCACCACCTGCGCTATTTTTACGTTAATTAAACTTTTAATAACAGACATTCGCATCGAATACATAACCTCCTTTTTACAGTCGGTTAAAAACTGGGACCCACGGACCCGTTTAGTTCAAATGGCATTAAAAGGTCACCCATCTATTATATGACCTTACCTAACGTTCCTTAACCCGATCGATTACAAAACCTTGATAACAACTCTCTATGAGTGTTACCTTACTAATATTTACCCCTCCCTTGGCCCCGACGACCCCGTTGACCCCGTCGACGGGCCCGTTGGTCTAGTGGTTAGTGACCAGGTCGCGGGTTCGATTCCCACCAAGTGTCTGGGTATTTTATCTATATAAGAATGTATTTATAAAAAAAAAGTATATATGTATTAGTATCAGTTGTCTGGTTTCCATAGTACAGGCTCTGCCTAGTTTGGGATCAGATGACCGTGTGTGAATTGTCCCAGGATATTATTATTATTATTTCATTTATTTTAAATATAACTACATTAATTACATTTTTAAATATAGATTATAAAAAAATATACATTTAAAAATATAAAAAACGGCTTCCAACCGGCTGCGGGAATAGGGTCCTAGCAGACGGTGAAATCGGTCTCTGTAAATGATTACAAATGATTGTCATGTGAATTCAAATACTTAGCGTTCTTGAAATTTTACAGAAATGTTAAGCTGTTATTCAGAAAAGGCGCCCCACGCTTTTACACATAAATATAATCCATAAATTACAAGCACGGGGTAGAAAGAAAGAAAGAACGGTTTCGATAATTTATTTATTGCTTTTTAGTGCAGTAGTCCTTATAAAAGCGTGTATTTTTAGTTTTTTAAACTAGTAATTTATTTTATACTGTTAAGTCTTAGCAATATTCGCCTAAACTACGGATAAAATTAGTCCAAGTATTGATTTGTTCGTAGCTTGAATCGTAGGCAGGTTGTGGCAAAACATATTTTTACTAAACTAGGTATTACGCGTAGGTATCTGATTGAGTTTAAGAAAGCACTACGTATTTACCCTTTAAACAGTCGAAAGTACGCTAAAAGTCAATAGCTTCACAAGTAGTATTCAAGGGTTCCGTTACCAACCTTCCGGGTCCATCAACAGGTCCACGTTATTAGGCAAAGTGAATATAACTCCTTTATACAAATCAAATGAGTCCAAGCTCGATGGGTTTACTAGTAATCATTCCAGGGTTCCGTCAACCACCTTCCTGTTCCATCATCAGGTTTTGATTAATGATTAATGTGAAAAGAACTCTTTAAAACAAATCAAATGAACCCAAACTCGATGTGTTTACTAGTAGCCAATCCAGGGTTCCGTCACCCAGCTTCCTATTCCAACATCAGGTCCTGATTAATGGTTAATGTGAAAAGAACTCTTTAAAACAAATCAAATGAACCCAAACTCGATGTGTTTACTAGTAGCCATTCAAGGGTTCCGTCACCCACCTTCCAGTTCCATCATCAGGTCCTCATTAATGGTCAAAGTGAAAAGAACTCTCTAAAATAAATCAAATGAGCCAACACTCGATGTGTTTACTAGTAGCCAATCCAGGGTTCCATCATCCACCTTCCTATTCCAACATCAGGTCCTGATTAATGGTTAATGTGAAAAGAACTCTTTAAAACAAATCAAATGAGCCTACACTCGATGTGTTTACTAGTAGCCAATCCAGGGTTCCGTCACCCACCTTCCTGTTCCATCATCAGGTCCTGTATAATGGTTAATGTGAAAAGAACTCTTTAAAACAAATCAAATGAACCCAAACTCGATGTGTTTACTAGTAGCCATTCCAGTGTTCCGTTACCCACCTTCCTGTTCCATCATCAGGTCCTCATTAATGGTCAAAGTGAACAGAACTTTTTAAAACAAATCAAATGAGTCCAAACTCGATGTGTTTACTAGTAGCCAATCCATGGTTCCGTCACCCATCTTCTCCAGTTCCACCATCAGGTCCTCATTAATAGTCAAAGTGAAAAGAACTCTTTAAAACAAAACAAATGAACACAAACTCGATTAGTTTACTAGTAGCCATCCAAGGTTTCTCTTATCCACCTTCGAGCCCCAGCATCAGATCAGCTCGATGATACCATATTATTGTATTGTCACCGGTCCTTGATACATGTGCAAAATTTCAAATATTTTGGACGTGTAGAAGTGGGTCAAAATGGCATCGCAAGATTCCATTACCATCATAGTTACATACATACATACAGGTCAAGCTAATAAAAGCGTGTTAAAAATATCTTCAATGTACAGAAATGGACCTGTTACAGTTTTATTATAAGTATAGATAGATTAATAATTTCAATTTAAAAACAATAAAATACTTATTTGTGCAAAATTAGCAATTATGAGCAGCCGAATAGTCCACTGCTGAACAAAGGCCCCTTAGAAGGAAGGGGTTGCCATAATCACCACGATTGGCAGGCGGCTTGATTGAAATTAGCAATGTAATTTCAAAAATAAATATTATTCCGCATATATTCATTACATGCTCGAAAATTAACAAGTCAGTCATTTGTCTTTTACCATATAAATGGTAACGGACATTATTTGACGTCATATAAAAAAAATTACGGTACGTGGTCCCATACACCCTGTATATGAAATGAAAAATCGCAACCATTTTTCTACCAAGTGACGAGACCAGCAAGACGTGCCTGATGGTCGCGCGACATGCCTGCCTATAGTCAGCTGCATTGCACTGCCGCTCGTCTCCTGAGACATTAGTTACTAAATCACTTGTGTCCGGTAATTTCGCCAACTATTTTTTTCGCGGTTGTAACCTTCATAAGGCTCCCGGTAGCTGTGGGGCTCGACCGGGGTATGTGGGATTCTTATGCACTAAAACCCCCGCAGCTGTCACATCGTCACATGAGAACCCCAGGGCTCTCCGGTGGGATCTGCACCAGGGGCCCCTCGGTGCCTTGCCTCTGAGCCCGCTGCCGGGGAGCACATTTTAGCCTTCCGGGAACCTGACACGGTGCTCACTGGGACGGAGGTCGCAACCCCGCCGCTGTCCTCCTCGGAGTCACCAATTTCACCAACTACAATAACCTTCTCACCGGAACACAGGAATGTAATATATTTCTGGCTGCTCAAAGAAGCTATTTATAGGTAAAACTTGAACTCATCTCAGGGAATAGATATTTATTGATGGATCGAAAACCTAACACGAAATCTATCTATACTTATAATAAAACTGTAACAGGTCCAATTCTGTACATTGAATATATTTTGAAAATTATATTTGGAGGGCATTCTATAACCGATACTGAGGCCGAAAATGTATTTTTTTTTATTTTTGTCTGTCTGTCTGTCTGTCGGTCTGTCTGTCTGTCTGTCTGTCTGTATCACGGCTGAGCATCACGCCGAAACTACTGAATGGATTCCAATGAAACTTGGCATGATTTGAGATCTTACTACGAGGTAGGACATAGGATACTTTTTATCCCGTAATCTAGCACGGTTCTTTCGGGAGAGGGGATTAAAGTCAAAATGGGTACTTGGTTATACGCTTGGTCAGATTTTATCAATTTTTCTTTATAATATAATAAATATTAGTAAGGGAACACTCATAGAGAGTTGTTATCAAGGTTTTGTAATCGATCGGGTTAAGCAACGTTAGGTAAGGTCATTAAATAGATGGGTGACCGTTTAACGCCATTTGAACTAAACGGGTCCGAGCTTCGGAGAGCAAGTAAAAAGTAGGTCCCAGTTTTTAACCGACTATAAAAAAGGAGGTTATGTATTCGATGCTAATGTCTGTTATTAAAAGTTTAGTTAACGTAAAAATAGCGCAGGCGGAGCTGCGTGGGTCAGCTAGTGAAAGATAAAATCCCAGACGAACACGGGTGATGTAATCCATTCGCGTCGAAAAACAAGTTTGTGTATTTTTGTTGGATATAACTTTAATTTTATTATTAAACTAGCAACTCCCTGCGGCTACGCCCGCAATTTTTCTTTCCACCCCATTTAACCCCTTTAGGAGTGGAATTTTCAAAAACCCTTTCTTAGTTGATGCTGTTACGTTGTAACAACGTAAAATCATTAAAATAATAAAATAAAAACTTTACGAACAAACAGTTTCACCATAATTATATTATCGTACGGAAGCCGCGCGACGCAACTAGTATTAGCGCTCACAGCGCCATATATGGCATTATTCAGTGTCAGGATTGAGAACAACTTTCTGGAACTAGTATCAACGATCTTCACATATTTAGCGTCTAGTTCTTTCTATTTATGCTCCTTCTCGCTCGGAAGCATCATTGTTGTCCATTTCGTATCTCCGTCGCACATGTTATGTTGTCGGATAGAAGGAATCGATATCGGAATTTATTCTAGATCGCGTCGCTCGCGCCGTAGGTTGATGTAGTGTATTTAATCGCCAATGTGCAACGGAATCGGGTCATTTTTCATGTTGGATTTTTGTTTGTTGAAGTGACACGCGTGTTATTTGTGAGCAAAGAGTTCTGTGCTGAAGTACGACCTTCTCAAGTTTCAGTGATTAATTTGTTTCCATATTGTTGTTTTTTAAATACCGGATTTTAACCCCCTTGGATTAGGAGTTCACCGTAGGAGTTCACCGTTGGGACTCCACCGTTCACCGTGGGGACTCCACCGTCCACCGTACACCGCTAGAATTACACTGTACGGGCCAGGAGACCGGTCCATCGTACGAGGTCACCGTACAGATTGACTGTACAAGCGGCGACACTTCAGGCTGCATTGCAACACCTGAGCCACCGGTTCCCTCCAAGTAACCGAGTGTCGGCTAAAGGCACTTACCGAAGACCCCCAAGCGTCGAGGAGTCGGACGGACATAAGTTAAGCCTAGCACTATTTTATTGTTCAGACCATATAACTTCCCTGTGCCGCGAATCCACACCCGTGTGTTTTGACATTATTTTAGAGACATTAGAGTTTGGTTTTTTGTGCAATTTTAGAGACTATAGAGTTTTAATTTTTCTGTGCAATTTAATTTCTTGCCGGGTTATATTTTATTTATTTATTGTCGATTCAATAAACAACTTGTAATTTTATTAGTTGTTCTTATTTCTTGTAATTAGCCGTCAGGCGAACGTAACAATGCTTACGACATAAGAAGAACCTACTGTCCAAATTTCAGCTTTCTAGGTTCAGCGGTTTGGCCTGTGCGTTGATGAATCAGTCAGTCAGTCAGTCAGGACAATAATTTTGTATGTATAGATTAATAAAAGGGTGCGAGGTCCCATTTCTAAGTAGACAAATGTTGTTATCATAAGGGTAATAGTTCTCTTTTTACGATCTAAACCTTTGTATTATTTGTTAACGACATTGTACATTGCATAAGGTCCAGCAAATGCTCCTTATATGCAGATGATTTAAAACTTTATAAGTGTATCAAATCTAATGCAGATGCTGTTCTACTGCAGACAGACTTAAATGCAGTACATGAGTGGTGCAATATTAACAGAATGACCCTCAACACTAACAAATGTTATCATATGACGTTTACGCGTAATCGGAATATAATCAACACCTCGTACGCATTAAATGGGGTGTGTCTGCAAAAAGTTAATACTATTTGTGACCTAGGTGTGAATCTTGATAGTAAGCTTACTTTCATAAAACACATTGACACGATTGTAGCTAAAGTTGCCAAAACTTTAGGTTTTGTTAAAAGAACCTGTAAAGACTTTCGCTCCTCTGGTACTCTGAAGGCGGTTTATAACAGCTTTGTAAGAAGCATTTTGGACTATGCTTCCCCAGTGTGGAATCCCTCTTAGCGTGTTCATATTAATCGGATAGAAAAAATTCAGAAAAACTTTACCAGATATCTGAGATTTAAAACCTCCAGTTGCCCTCAAGACTCAAATTACCAACAAAGATTGAGTCACTTTCAAATGACAACGCTAGAACACCGTAGACTTGTTGCTGACCAGATAATACTATACAAACTACTTAATGGCCTGGCTGATGTACGGTCGGCCTAGAAAGTGGTTTACCAGTTTTGACAAATCTTCCTATGCAATCAAAATAACACCAAGGTTGAACATTTCTAATAATGAAAGAGATGCACAATCATGACGTATTTTTTATTATCTGAGATGCCTAACATCTGAAGTCATGGGTTAAAGATGTTATTTTGACCTTTATTTTCAATGCAATAAGCTAAGATTTTCAACAAATATAACCATTAGTCTTTTTTCATCTTTTAGTGAGGATTCCAATAAGTTCTTGTTTTTAGGTGAAAACCTCTTTTTAACTGAAAAAAGAAAATATCACTGACAACTATCAAGATTTGTCATTTTTATTTATGTGTAAAAATGTAAAAAAATAGATTACATAGTTATTTCTCGAATGCAAATGCTTTGCAATTTATCAATAGCCGAAAGAGCGAGTATAATTGCACTACATAACAATGGTCTCTTAATAGTGAGATTTTTAAATGTGTCGGTAAGTTTTATTAAGTTCACCATGCCTTAGTATAAATATTATACATTTCCTATTTTTTCTATATGCATTAATTATTTAGTTAATCTTTAATTTTAGATACAAGTTGTTCGTCGTTGGATTACACGTGATGGCGAAGAAGGAAATTTAAATGATCTTCGTCGAAGCGGCCGCGCCTGCGACGTGTTTAGGAAAATAATGGTTTCACACCGACTGAACATTTTGCCGAAATGTTTGATGTTTACTTGGGTTTACATTACAGGCATTATGCAAAAAAAATACATATGACTGACGCTCATAAAATTGCTTGACTGAATTTTGCTAGAGAACACTTGCATTTCAATTGGAATAACACTGAGTTCTGTGTCCAATCGCTACGAAAGAACGAAGGAAGCTCTGAAACGGCACTGTAATGAAATATGGGAGGAAACCCGCGGATCTGATGTCTGTTTAAGGCTTGTGGGTTCAATGGGTGACCGTCTCCAAGCTGTCATAGACGCAAATGGCGATTACACGAGCTATTAATATGACTATTTTAGATTCTTGCATTTTTTAAATTGAAGGTTTCTGTTAAATTTCTTCCATTTACCAGCAACTAGTTCGTTCGCAATTTATGTTATTTATTAATTGTATTGTATTGCTTTATTGTATTTAATATAGTTATGTATACCTAATTATATTTTTATTTTATTACGGATAAAGTTGTTTTTGGAATGACTTACTCGTATTCTTCTTTTACTCTTATCCCTATTAATACATACTTTAGTATTATAAATGTGAAAGTGTGTTAGGTTGTTTGTCCACCTTTCACTACTGAACCACTGGACCGATTTTGATAAAATGTGGTTTAAATATTGTTTGAACTTCGGAGAAGGACATAGCTTACCTTTTGGTGCTATAACCGACATTCATATGGGTGGAGCTGCGGGTGAAAGCTAGTTATTATATACATAAGTGCGAAAAAAAAAACAAAAATGCTACCTATACTACCTTTTTGCAATAGAAATAAAGAGCTCTATTTGCAAGAAAATTAGGATTATTTCAATCTAACCTCTTGATATAAGCTAAGCTGATAAATAGAAATGTATGACGAAATTTGGCTCAAAATTCGCCTTTCACCGTATAATCAATTTTTAGACAAATGTGAGGGTTACCTACATGCACGAACCTGTATTATAACTGGACAGCGCAGTCTACTAAAGATCACGAGCCGAATGAGAGGTCTGAAAGTAGTAGTTTATCTCTGTCTAATAGGGTGTCCATGCATTACTATGTAGAAGGATTCTTTTTCTCACTTCTAAGGTCCTTTGGCGGCGGATCGGGTCACAACGGACGGTGCCACATCGGTGCTCCTGCGTGACCTCCGTCAATCTGTAAATTTTTGCGTTCAGATCGTAATTTTGGTGACATAATACTAATCATAATTATTATTTGTATTGTATAATTGGATGGAATTTAATGGCAAGTCATGAAATTACTATGTATTAAAGCAATTATTAATTCTGAAAATTTATTGCAATCAATAAATTTAAAGTCTTATTTTACTTATTTTAATATTACATCTGCTGTACTTACCATAATTAAGACAATAAATTACTTGAATTTGTGGTAATACCTAGGTACCGTTTTCTTCCGGATATCTGTATTTCATTCCCAAATTCAGGTTGAGTTAACCAACGTTTGTATGGAAACCAAAGTGAAACATTTTAAATCTATGATGGAAACCATCATCCGAGACGACTGACGCGACGCCATACATAACAATGGTCACCCTACTCTAACAGTACACCGCAACACCGGTTTACTTACTACGACAATGTCGACAATCACTCAACAGCTTAGTGCTGCTAGCTTCATAATGTTAAATTGTTACTAATATTATTGTTAATAAAAGTATTGCATGTTGTTCGTGTGCTAAATTTATGATATTACATTTCATCGTCCTAGATTTATTATATTTCGATGTTTTATTACACGAAAAACTTATAAGCAAATGTAATCAACTTTTAAGAAATCTACCGAACACTACTAAAAAGAATCATATTTGGCGTTGGCAACTTACTTGACAAGGGGCAGACAAGGACACACATCTACTTTTGATCTATCTCACTCGGCTCCTTTTTCTACTTCGACTTGTGTCAACGAAAAACAAACCTTAAGAATGTAGAATAAAGTTTAAATTTGCGATATTAATATATTTAAGTGATCTATCCAGTTTTTACGAAGTAAATATAAATCCGTGCCTACATGTTACCTATCAGTCAGATGCTACAATTTAAACTAGGAACACAAGGCAAAGTGTTGACGTTTCTACAATAAATGATAAAGAGAGCATTATGAATAATTGCAAGGGAAAATCAACCTTGTTGTTTTATGATATGCATATGAACTTCAACCGTAGGGTGGTAAACCATATTTTTGGCTGACCGTACCTAATTTACTTACAAAAATTGCACTTACAGTACCCAAACGATAGTTTTTCAGATCAGACAGAAAACTGGATACTTTTGCTTCCACTACATCACGAACAAAACTTGGCCGCACTGCACCTATAAACAGACTGACAAAGGGATACAACGAAATTTGTACTCGGACCAATAGCATCGACATCTTTTCAAATCGGTTGTCCGAATTTAGAAATATAATTGCACCCGAGGCGCTTTTGCTATCCTAGTTTTTGTACCTTATGTAATTTTACCTTTTATTTATTGTTTTAGTTTCACCCAATCGCATTTCTTTTTAATGTTTGGTTAATGTCTTTGTATTTTTTTAATGTTTTTAAACTTTTATCCACTGATAGTTAGGATCAATGCTTGCTTTTAACTATAAACTCTTACGATCGAATTTTAGAAGCGTAATTTTAGTTAATGTAAGTGATGTGCATTCCTGTAAGTGACACATCCACTCTGTTATTAGATATCTGTATTTTCATTGTGCTAGTTTTTAGTGGATTTGTTGTTGGAGTGCCTATTAATAAAATAAAAATAAAATAAAATAACCAGGCTCTATTCTTAAGAATAAATAATAATAATATTCTAGGACAATCCACACACGGTCATCTGATCCCAAACTAGGCAGAGCCTGTTCTATAGAAACCAGACAACTATTACTAATACTTTTAAACTTTTTTTTTGTAAATACATTCTTAAATAGATAAAACACCCAGACACTTGGTGGGAATCGAACCCACGACCTATTAGGTAGCAACCAAGGTAACTAACCACTAGACAAACACCACACCACTGGGCCCGTATGTATAAATGTTATGTTTAAGCACGTGTTATCATACAAATTCGAAAATATTTATTTTAAATAGGCTTAACGCTAGCACTTATGAATGGTATTTTTTTTAAAAGCTACCCACCGGATCACAATGCGGCCTCTGAGAAGATCCGGCAATAAACTCCACGGGCTTGTCATTTTTTAACTTTTTTAACAGTCTTTGTTTTGTTACAATTGGATTAGCATCAGCAATAGTGTGTCCTACCGTTCGAAAGATAAAACAAGAGAGAGAGAGAGAAAATAAAAGAAATTACAACAAACTAAAAGGCCTAAGGGATACTAGTCAGACCAGTCCCCAAGCAGCATCCGAGCACGAATTGACTCGAGCAGCAGCCATCACTCCCCATCAACTCAACCATATCAGAGGGAAGGAGGTGACCCGCCATACGAAGCCGCCACAAGCAAAGACTTTGCATAGTATTGTTACGACCGGGACCGTTAGTTATTACTTAATTGCAATGATCTCAAAACACATTGTTACTAGTATATAGGTATACTATCGATCCGTATAGAAAGAACTAGAATTCTCATTAGAAAGTTGTTCCCTCCAATTCGGCAAATACTTAGGTATTGTACCTACCTACAGCTCGCTCTCGGTTCACTGCCCTGCCTATTATTCGTTTATTCTCGAACTATTGCCCCTATAGTGTGGGCTCGCGAATATGCTGGAGTAGGTATTTACTAGTACCTTCGCGAAGCTTCCACCACTCTATTAATTTAGCTATACAAGCCGACGCATAGTGGCGTCCAGACAGTTTGTGTTCACAAGCGACAGCGGAAACATCTTAAGGAAGCGATCGAAGAGAATTGTACCGGCGATCTTTGCGACGACTTGTGTTTATAGTGTATACAGTGTGAGTGTACGTGGAATAAAATCTTATTTTACGTTAATCGGCATTTTTATACCCACACGCAACAGTATAGATACGAGTACAAAGCTTCCGGAAGAAATTATAAATATTTAAGTTTGAAAAACCACATCTATCATCTATATATTGTGTAGTGTAGTACCTACTTATAATACCTATACATATATAGAAGCGGATGTATTGTTCGACGTCATGTGCAGGTTTTCGACCAGGAACGGGTCATTGACCACAACTAATATCGTTTTTCCGCTCGCGCCATTGTGCCGGGAACATAATGAAACGGGACAAACATTATTGGATTACTGAAATAGTTTCCAGACGTTCAGCTACCATTTGTATTGTTTCGTTCCATTTTCTCAGCTCAGCAGCCACTGTGTACTTTCTATGTGGATTCTTGCTGACTAATAAATCGTTTGTCTCTTGACGGCTAGTTATAGTATAAGTATGGTAATAAAACAAGAAGTCTATTTTGCTGGAGTGTACACCACAGTAAGTACATCGGAATCTTTAAATAGTGATGGAAGCGAAGAACGGATATATGTATGTAACATATTATATACGAACCGACGGTTCTAGACTTCAAAAAAGGAGGAGGTTCTCAATTCGACTGTATATATCTATATTTTTATGTCTGTTCGCGCGTTAGAGTTATCTCTGGCAGTAACTCGTATGAACCGATTTGAAAAATTATTTCTTGTACGGATAGTCTGATCCACTGATTGGGTCCCATAAAAAATACTATTACGTACGAATAAGTAGTTTCTGAAAAAACAAGAATGGCGCGTCAGGTAAATTTGTAAAAACGCCTAAAAGATGACGTTTTTATTGCTTTTTAACCGACTTCAAAAAAGGAGGAGATTTTCAATTCGTATATTTTTTTACTATGTGTTCGCGCATAACTCTGGCAATTACCTATGAACCGATTTGAAAAACTATTTCGTGTACGGATAGGCGGATCCACTGACTGGGTCCCATAAAAAAAAAATATTGTGTACGAATTTTATCACAACCGGATAAGAACTTCCTGGAAAACCATGAACGATGTGGAGGAATTTATCCGGTAAAAACCATTAAACAAATTATCTTAATTGATTTGTGTCGGAAAAGATAACACACACATTCTTATTCTTTTATAAAGTACCTAGCAATAATAACAGCGGAATATTTAACTCTATGCAATCATAGCAAAAATTGCCACCAACTCCGTCTCCTTATAATTTGCTCTAACTTCACTTTACTTACTTTAGAAAGCTTTTATTAAAGAGAACGAAGTCTAGCTTTGACTGCGTAGTTTGACTGAGACTTGAACCAAACAAAAATAAAGTGTGAAAAGTTATATAACTTTGCCCAGAAGTTGTGCAGCCTCCAGCCGGCTGGTCCGATATTCTTTACTATTTATTTTTTATGTAGACTCGAATAATACTAAAATGTTATTCAAGTCGTCGATAGCAGTAACAGCTTCAGTGGACGAGCGCATGCCTTGGAAAACAAGATAATCAGGTTCGAATCCCGGCTCGCGCACCTCTGATTTCTTTACTTAATCATATGCGAATCGTCTTTGGTCGATTGTTACTAGCTTTCCGTGAAGAAAACCATCGTGAGTAAACCTGCATGTCTAAGAAAGCCCAACTAGATTTCTTAAGGGGGTAACAACGGTAAAATTGCAAAAATAGCCTTAGTTTAAAGAGTTCGATGGATCAATCCGCTATTGCATTGGCTATGAAAATTATATGTATTTATACCTCAGATCTTCAGCAAATAGTTTTATTGATTAGATATTGGAATAAATATAACGTTTTCAAGCAATATGTATTTAAAAAATGTACTACGTTGGATATGAATTGTGTTAGCGTTCAATATCCGTTCATCGGATAGACGTCAAACTTGGACTATAAAAAGCATAATAACCTATTCTACAATTTGTATTGATTACATTTCTTAATTTCATTCATGTTTTACAAGATATTATAGAAAAACCACTTACGCGGTGCATTTCCCCTTGCAGCGCCCCCGCGATCGCCTTTCATCAGTCCTTCGTGGACTGTTATGGAGGGTGGACGTGCTCGAATTTTTTTTGACAGGACGAATTTAATTTAAATGATTTTGAACATATTTTTAATTAAGATATGTTACATATGGTATAATTATAACATTATAAATCATTCCAAATGAAATCTATACTTCTATATTTAATTAAAGATATTTTTATGGTAATACCATATTTTTGGTTCATCATAGAGTATGCGAATGTATCGTTGCCGAGTATTATGCCTAACTTTTAAAGCGTATCAAAGTCATATATGATCTTACTAATTGAAATTGTATTTAATACTGTGTAGGTCGACAAAATGACATACATTATGATTTTTTTTTTGTCAAAACATGAACGATGTTATCTATATCTATACTATCTTGTTGGTTTTTGCAACTTAGAAACGAGTTGAGTACCTGGGTGGTTGGCTTGGTGGTGAGCGACACGCTTACCTATGGACAGTTGCATTGGACAGTTGATCGTCTTTTGAGACTTTATCTAGGTGGCGCCACTTTAATCTTAGATTTATTTCTCTATGTAACATAAATAGAAGGTCGCTCGAGTCAACTCGTGCGTGGGTGCTGCATGGGGGGACTGGTCCGACTACTATCCCTTTGGCCTTTTAGTTTGTTGAATTTTTTGTCGTAATTTATTGTTTTCTTCTTTTCTCCCTTGCCTTATGTTTCGAACGGCAAGACACAATATCGCTAATGTCGATTCATTTGTAACAAAACAATGTTTAAAAAAAAGTGAAAAAAAGCCCGCTGAGTTTCTTGCCGGATCTTCTCAGTTGAGGCCGCGTTGTGATCCGGTGGTAGCTTTTAAAAAATGACCATTCAAAAGTGCTAGCGTTAAGCCTATTTGAAATAAAGATTTTTGAGTTTGAGTTTGAGTTTGAGCTGTAGCTGGCAAAAAAACTATCGGACCAAAAGGCTATAATTATAGTTTTGGATGACAGGGACAGGAAGAGACTTTTCTATGGGTGGGTGCTTCGAATCCTATCAGGTAATACGTTGTTAGTTAACTAAGTTGCGTTACAATAAACTGATGGTGTTGTTGGCAGGCACGAGAATCGCGTTAAAATGTTAGTTACTCTAAAACCAGATTGCTTATTAGAATCAATGTAAATTAAATATCTATTTAAATTTTACATTACCTATGCACCTACCACTATGACGCTCTGCATCATCCAAAGGTAGACTGGCAGAGAATGCCTAAGGCATTAAGTCCGCCTTGTACATATTTAAGTGTGCTAAAGAATAAATAAAATAAAATAAAATGTCTAATGCCTCGTAGTTCAAACCCCGCGATGGGTACAGAACTCCAGATGAAGTTACGGGACGACAATCGCTTGCACGGCCGGCCGGTCGGCCCAAAATACATGCGGGTGGGGTAAGCGCCCGGAACGTCGTTCAAACGATTTTGATTGAAAACTGGTATAGCGTTCGTGTCCGCGATAGTACATAATATGACGTTACGCTAAAAAAGACTATTACTGAATTCGTGCGTTCAAACAAACATGGCTACGGATTCCTTTGGCAGAAACATATATTGAATAACAACACAGGTCCGTTGATTTTGCTACCCTGGCCGCTGACTTAAGGTCTTGGGGTCGATTCCCACACAGGACAAACATTCATGTGCAGGAATATAATCTGTTTGTCTTGGGTCTGGGTCGTTTTTACCTGTACTTAATTATGTAAAAAGTTAAGTATCTTATCATAGTTTCAGTTCAATGGCCATTACGGAGTCGATCACGGAACTCATCTACATCATCATCAGCAGCCGAAACGTCCACTGTTGAAAAAAGGCCCTCTGTCCCTTAGAGGGGAGGGCTTGCCATAATTCCCACGCCTGGGGATCGCAGATAGGTGGTAGGTAATCCAATAAAAAGACGCTGCTGCTCGTCTTCTTGCTTTTCCTTAGTCGCCTTTTACGGACACTCAACGGGAGGAGATGGATGGGTGCTATTATTCTTATCACGGAACTAATTGCCGCAATAAAAATAATTTATTTTTGGATCTGCACTACTTGGGTCGACGTTGGGTATCTGGTCTTGAGTAAGGGTGGATGCTAGCAAGCTTCCAAGATTCGGATACGTGTGCCGCTCTTAAAGAGAATATAAGCATTAGAATAGGAAACATTACAGTTACACGCTTCTTTAATAATACCGCTAGCATTTCATCAGGGCCACTGGCATGCATTGCAGCATCTTAAGTCACTCTTTTTGTCATACTCGTACATCTCAATCAATCATCAATTTGGTTTCAGTTAATTTTTCCAGGGATCAAAAAGCTTAACTATCAGATGGATGTTTATTGGTTAGAGAATTTGGGACTAATTTAGGAAATATGTTAACAAGGTCCCTTTTTAAGAAAAAAAAAACTATATTTTGAAGGCTCTGTTAAACGCTTTCGTTTTGACGTGCAGAACAGAAACCCTAGAACTTTGTGCATTGTTTCATTTCAAGTATGCTTACAGTAGTTACGGCAAGACGCTGCGCAGTAGCTATTTTTATGTTAATGTATTCAGAACTCACAACAACTGTACTTGAGCAATGGTTCGTCAACCCTAACTTCAGACACACAAAAATCACAACAACAGTAGTAGTAGTAGTAGTACGAATGTATATGGATTCCGAATGGCAGACACAATGTATTCAGCTGGGTCGAAGTGCGTTTGCGTTGCGACCTAATAACCACCAACAATAGAATAGAAGTATGTATAAGTCTCACTAGTCAGGCATTGGCCATTCTATAATAGACGGACTGAACCTGTGATATGAAGTTTGGAATATGAAATGCAATAATCTGTATCCTGATGCAACACGTCAACTACGTTACCACTGTAAGTGGTTGGGTTATCAGATTGTAATTAGGTAGCACGCCAAGGTATAAATCAAGATATAAAATAGTGGTTTACCGTTGTTAAACTGCATCATTTCATTCTATAACGGAATAGGCAAAATTAACAAAACTCCATTCGACACATCTGCATATTTTTAGTCTATGCTTTTTCAAATGTAATATTCATATTTGCTGGTAGCGCCCTCTACGATGACAACTCTCGGTCGGAGCGGCCAGATTCTCAAGGTCATTGGCGCATGTTACCCCCTTAAAAATGAAAAATGAAATGAAATAAAATTTATTTCGTTCAGCACTGCACGTGCATTAAGGAGTAGATGCTGCATACTTAACCTACACATGTTTCGAGCATGCTACCGCACTCGACGAAAAAGGCGTCACTCAGCATAATGCTGTTGTCGCAGCGCTGTTTTTCAGTGACGCCATCTTAGTTGTTTTGGACATTAAATTTTTTTAACGATGTGTGAAGTCCGCCAACCCGCATTGGGCTAGCGTGGTGGACTATGGCCTAAGCCCCTTCATCTCGAGGGGTGGCCCGTGTCCAATAGTGAGGAAAAACGAGGGCACTGTTAAAAAAATCAAGTCGTATATGAACGATTGGTAAAACAGCAAGATTCAAGGATATTCGAGGCCATTTTTTTTTATTAATAAAAAAAACTTATTTTACATTAACAGTTTGTTTATGGTAGGTTACTAGTTCGATTCACGTGTGAATTATCTTTTAGCGATGAGTCGGCGTTCCTAAAGAGAGGATCCTCCGACCGAGCGAGATGTGATGCTCGGCCAGGCCCCCGACAGTTGTTGTCGGGATGTTGTATATATTCTCCGAGATGGAGAAACTTCGCTTGCACGATTCAGAAATCGGTGGTGCCATCTATAGCGTTGTATGTGATACTACGCGCTTCTCATCGCGTCGTTGAAACACATGTGGCGCCATCTGGTTGTGTCGAGTCGCCACAATCTACATAGTGACCAGACATGATCGTTCATGCACCCAAATCACAAATGTTCGCCATGGCAACCGAATGCATTAGCCATCAAGTCCGAGTGTTTAATAGATCTAGCTGCGGTATACATATTTATAATACCCAAGTACCTAGTCAGTATGATAATGAGCGAAAATTCTCTCGATCGACAGCGAACACTCGATATTCTAATGCGAAGTAATAAAAGGCTCGTATTAGCATCGGAAACGCGCGGCCGGAGACCGTCTCCGCATTCAAGCTTTAGTGAAGCTTACCGCGCTAGTTCAACTATTGTGCTTACTTTGATTTTGAAGTACCTTTTTTTGTTGTCCTTCAAAAGGCACCCAGTCTCTGTAGGGGTTATGTGGGATTTTTTCAAACTAAAACCTCCCAGGTGACGTTCCTCGACGCTAGGGAAAAACCGGACACTCAGTTCGGACTTTTTTTTGTAAATACATACCTACTTAATTATATAAAACACCCAGACACTTGGTGGGAATTGAACCCACGACCTATTGGATTGTTATTTCAAGAATATAAAAAAACTAACAGAAATCTTTCATTTGGCGGTTTTTAACATTTTGGCTATACACTGTTAGCAAGCAGTTTGAATAACATAATAAACCAATCAAGAATGTGCCTCCCAACAATGGGAAATACCCAAAATACACCGATGGAAATTAGGGCATACTTCTATGCGTATATAATGAAAGTTACAAAAACATTTACTCCAACATCATTAGGCTTCTAAAAATTTTTAAACATAAGTATATGAATATCTGAGCTTGTACCATCACCTCTATTAGGAGTATTATTATCATCATACCTGACATGAGGTACGGACTCCATTATACGTATAATAGTTATAGCTCTGTCACTTTCTATCGAGGAAATAAGGTGAAAATAATATTGCTATATTAGAGGTGATGATTGTGTATAAATACATCATTATCATTGCCAGCCGGAAGACGTCCACTGCTGAACCATAGGCTTAGAACGCCACAATGAACGACAATTGCCTATTTGCACCCACTGGTTGCCTGCGACGCGCACAATATCGTCTGTCCACCTAGTGGGAGGCCTACTTACGCTGCGTCTTCCGGTTCGTGGTCGCCACTCGAGCACCTTTCTTCCCCAACGGTTATCGGTTCTTCGAGCGAATCGGTCTTGTGTAAATAAACGTCAATAATATTTTAGCTCTTTCCTTTTATCCTCCACAGTGCGACATTAAACGAAATACAGCTTCACTTAGCAGTGTCTGTGTCGACAAAATAATAAATCGTGCTTCCGTAACAATACGGAGCTATTCGCAATGAATTGAATTCCACTTGTGAATTTATTGCACTAGTGTCGGCCTCCGACACATTGTGATACGGCGAACTTTGGCCACAAAAAGAACATACTTTGACAGACATATTACGTAGCTATTATCTATTGATTCCTAGACGCTTGCAAATATTGGAATTTAGCACATATATAGATTTACATAGATAACGCAAGTATCACGAATCTCGATTTGTATTGAAACCAATCGTGCAGACTTTTTAACACCTACTGTGACGTCACAGCCGAAATATAGTGACGGGAAATCCAAACCGATTCAAAGACACCGATGCCGCCGATGCCCCGCAGATTTTTTTAGTTTTTGCGGCCGACCGGTAAGGCTTCAACAAAAGACGCGCGCGGACTGTAAGTTAGCGGTGACCAACCTTGTCGGGGTTCGGACATGCGAAGTATATGCATTTGCGTTATCTATGTAAATCTAATATCTGTGGTCGCCTCCACTAACACCGGTCTCGCCGGCGAGGCCGAAGGGTCGTACGCATGCGACCTCAACGACGTGCATCACTTCACTAAGTTTCTTGCCGGTTCTTATTAGTGGGGGCGCTTTGTGAACCGGTGGTAGAACCCGCCCTCTCTCTTAAGCGACAGCCCAAGCTGAGGCCGTGCCTTCCTGAGGTGCCCGTCGCTCCCCCGTTCCCTTAAGGTTGGAGTGCTATAAGCACTCGCCTCCTCTTGTCCGGTGAAGCTGTAATCCCCATCTGCGGTCAACAGCGTCTATCATTCAAAAAAGTTGTCTCCACTATGTAAGCTTCTTGCTTATTGCACTATAATTAATGAAACTCGCGTTGATTCTATTTCAGTATAAATCTCGTATACAACACCGTAATTGCGAGCGTCGTTTATCAGTGTTATTTTTGCAAGGAACGGAACGGAAATGATGCACCCATATTTCATAGCTGCAAAGTTTTGCACTTTTCTTGGTATATTTATTTGGCAAGTAATCCGCGAGAATGTACATTTATTTAATTGTAGTTAAATTTTGTTGTCATCTTTATAAATTAATGAGACTTAAATGGGCATTGAAGCATTGAAGATGGATTTGTATTGACTTGGTCTTTCTATTAATTGTATTTGTACATATAAATACCAAAACATACCTCAAACTAGAATAAATTATATGTCGTTTTAGTTTAAGTGAAACTAAAACTAGGTAGGTTGGCCTAAGAAACCATCCAAGCACCTTTTTTTTTTGACGCGGGGTAAATCTTCGAAAGATCCCCGGGAGCTGTGGGGCTCGACCGGGGTATGTGGTATTCTTACCCACTAAAACCCCCGCGGCTGGTGCATTGTAGCCCACCGGGAACCTGACACGGTGCTCACGGGGACGAGGGTCGCAACCCCGCCGCGTCCTCCTCGGCGTCGCCGCCGTACTCAATGGACGTTCTAAGGGCCCACACCACGAACGTCCAGCGACACCCAAGATCATCCAAGTACCTACCCGGACTATAACCCGGACAGTGTAAAATTTTGCCATATTCCGAGGTGTAGGATACTGTAGCTCGTGAAATTACCTAGAAATTTAATACCTAATAAATATACCTACCACGTAATATGTTTGATTATTTTTAAACACAAGAGTTTTAAAATCACTACAAAAGTTTTTTAAACAAATTGTTACGTTGTAACAACGTAGAATCATTAAATAGTAAAATAAAAAACTTTACGAACAGACAACCGCAATACCATATTTCTATTATCATACGGAAGCCGCGCGACGCAACTAGTATTAGCGCTCACAGCGCCATATAAGGCAATGTTCTGTGTCAATATCGGAAACAATTCTAGAAATCATGTTTACAATTCTCACACCTTCAGCGACGAGATCCTTCTATGTATGCTCCTTCCCGCTCGGAAGCATCATTGTTTGCTATTTCCTATCTCCGTCGCACATGTTATGTTTACGAATAGAAGGAATGGATTCGGAATTTTATTCTCGATCGCGCCGTCCTCGCCGTAGGTCATTATTGGTATATATTTGGGTATGGGCGAGGGAATCAGATCATTTTGGATATGGAATTATTGTTTGTGAAGTGACACGCGTGTGATTTGTGAGCAAGAGTTCTGTGCTACGTACGAAATTGTTATTGCCAGTGTTTAGAGTAGTTCTTTTTAAAAAACCGGATTTTAACCCCCTGGTAAGTTCATACAATTATCCAAATTAATTAATTTCATGTTAGGTAATCCAATTACAGTCTAGCAAGTAATATCTCAATCTTTTTATAGTATTATTAACGTCGTTATGGCTATTTTTAACCGACTTCAAAAAAGGAGGAGGTTCTCAATTCGTCTGTATATATATATTTTTTTTTTTTTATGTATGTTCGCGCATAACTCTGGCAATTATTAACCGATTTGAAAAAATCTTTCTTCCATCCATTCTTCAATCCATTGATTGGGTCCCATAAAAAAATTATTGCTTAGTAATAAGTAGTTCCTAAAAAACAAGAATGGTGACTGCGCACTGAGAGCTGCAAGAAAGCCTATATAGATGACGTTTTAGTCGCTCGGACTCGCTCGGTCGGACAAAAATGGTCATAACTCTGGCAAATATTTACCAATTTCAATGATTCTTTTTTTATTCGAAAGAAGAAACCACTGTATTGAATCTGTATGAATTTTATTACAACCGGATAAGAACTTCCTGGAGGACCATGAACGATGTGGAGGAATTTATCTCGTAAAAACCATAAAACTGATGTTCTCCATTACATTGCTCTGACAATTATGAACCGATTTCGATGATTCTTTTTTTATTCGAGAGAGTAAACTACTATGATGTTTCCATGCAAATTTCATTACGACCGGATATTTTTTTCTGAAGAAACATAAATTATGTAAAACTATGTAGACGATAATGTGATCATAACCTACCTAGATAATTTTACGGTTTTCGATGGTTCAATCTTTATATATGAAAATATCACTAAAAAGTTTAAAATAAAATCTTTTTTAAAAAAAATTGAACCGACTTCAATATCACTGAAAAGTATAAAATAAATTAAATATTATTGAAGTTGGTGCCAAATATACACAGCAGGTACGCTAACACCAACTTCAATAATATTTAATTTATTTTATACTTTTCAGTGATATTGAAGTCGGTTCAATTTTTTTTAAAAAAGATTTTATATTTCTTAATTTCATTTCTTCTAGGTAGTGAATGTGACAGGATGTTTTAATGTCAATCAATTATAACCTCATTTATCTATTCATTCCAATAACTCTTATATATGTTTTGACACGGTATTTTCCTTATAAAATTCCTATATCTTAATATTAAAGCCCAATCAGTTTTAGCCATCACAAGAATCAGGTGAAATATAGTCTCAATAACTAATTCCATTGTGTAGTCTAGGCCAGTAATTTTAACCTATATTCTAATGAGTAATTAACATTTTACAATGTCCAGATAGTTTAAACTCCATAATATCAGTTCATACTTGCAAGGAATAATCATTGTTTTTCATAATTAGTAGTCTAATAGAATTTTCCAGAGTAAAAATTGTTTACAAGTTTGTCATTGTAAATTAAACTTATAGTCTTGTATGAGTACATTGTTGTATAAGAATGTCTAAATTTCCTTTAAGTGTTAAAGACAACTGTAATGTAGTTGCTTACATAAATTATTCTTTATTCTATTAGTTCATCACATAGCTGAGAGATATATTTAGTTTTGGTTATTATAAGGGAAAGTACCGGGGAAACAAATATTAAAAGTCTTTGTTCCTTCAATATGTTTTATTATAATTGCTAATGTAAAATGTAATATTTTCTTTGTTCTGCATGGCGTTGTGGAATGGTGATTATCCGGCATATAAAACATTGGGGATTTGATTCTGGGTTGGGTAAAAATATTTCATTTAAATATTTAATTTTCTTTAAATTACATTTCAACCGGAAATGCATTTCACCACTCCATTTCGCATGATGTTTAATTGTTTTGCGAAAGATACCGACGCCCATATCTGGTCACACTAGTGCCAGGGCATCGGATCTTTCGCGCTACAGAAGATGTTTCGACGCGTTCCAGGATTGGGGGTTCACCGTACCCATTGGAGTGCACCGCTAGGGGTTCACCGTTCCCCGTTAGAAGTTCACTGTAGGGTCTACACCGTGCCCGCTTGGAGTTCCCCGTTACACCGTTTACCGTTGGGACTCCATCATTCACCGTACAGATTGACTGTACAAGCGGCGACGCTTCAGGCTGCACTGTAACACCCGAGCCACCGGTGTCCTTCAAGTAACCGAGTGTCGGCTGAAGGCACTACCGAAGACCCCCAAGCGTCGAGGACTCGGACGGTCAAAAGTTAAGCCTGTGCACTATTTTATTGTAAGACCAGATAACTTCCCTGTGCCGCGAATCCACACCCGTGTGTTTTGACTTTATTTTAGAGACATTAGAGTTTGGTTCTAGTGCGATTTTTTAGAGACTTTAGAGTTTTAGTTTTATTAGTGAAAATTTAATTCCTGCCGGGTTAACGTATTTTTTTTTTTATTGTCGATTCAATAAACAACTTGTAAATTTTACTTGTTGTTCTTATTTCTTGTACCTAGCCGTCAGGCAAACGTAACAGTGACGTGCCAACGTAAACAACTTTAGGGGAGCGGTTAAGGTGTTTTTAAAAACTTTATTTTTAATTAAAACACAGTAATAGAGCAGAATTGCATGCTCTTTATTACTTTAAAGTGATACAGACACTTCGAAATTCAGAAATGTAATGCATGTCTCTTAATTAATCAAACAGTTTTTATAATGTCTCAATAGTCATCAGACGTTTTCTAGATCATTCTGTAACATGATCTCAAATAAATAACAAATGTTTCTATTAAAATGATGTACTCGGATATTATTGTAATATAATCTTTTATAAACATAAAATGTTGAGACTAATAATTAAAGTACTTGTTACATGATATCAAGTAAACACATGTACTTTATATTGTTATTAATAAAGATTCTAGAGCTTTCCATATATCTATACTTATAATAAAACTGTAACAGGTGCAATTCTGTACATTGAAGATATTTTGAAAATTATTTTTGGAGGGCATTCTATAACCGATACTGAGGCCAAAAATGTATTTTTTTTAATTTTTGTCTGTCTGTCTGTCTGTCTGTCTGTATCACGGCTGAGCATCACGCCGAAACTACTGAATGGATTCAAATGAAACTTGGCATGATTTGAGATCTTACTACGAGGTAGGACATAGGATACTTTTTATCCCGTAATCTACCATGGTTCTTTCGGGAGAGGGGATTAAAGTCAAAATGGGTACTTGGTTATACGCTTGGTCAGATTTTATCAATTTTTCTTTATAATATAATAAATATTAGTAAGGGAATACTCATAGAGAGTTGTTATCAAGGTTTTGTAATCGATCGGGTTAAGCAACGTTAGGTAAGGTCATTAAATAGATGGGTGACCGTTTAACGCCATTTGAACTAAACGGGTCCGTGCTTCGGAGAGCAAGTAAAAAGTGGGTCCCAGTTTTTAACCGACTATAAAAAAGGAGGTTATGTATTCGATGCTAATGTCTGTTATTAAAAGTTTAGTTAACGTAAAAATAGCGCAGGCGGAGCTGCGTGGGTCAGCTAGTTTATAATATAATTGCAACGTTTGCAATTAATTCCTAACAAATACTATGTTAGGGGTTTGGTGGTGTATAACTCCTCCCCCCTCAAGTGCGAAATTATCCGAAGATTGTGGATTCGGATTATTTCGCAAAAAATCTATGAAATAAGTTTTATACTTATATAATATTAAAGATACAATAATAATGCTTATAATTACGTATAACAATATCGTGGCTAAACTAACACTTTTAATTTTCACTGCACTTTCACTGATATTATTCTTGTTGTTCATTAATTTTAACACATAATTATGATAAACTGTTTAAATCGTCCAAGTTTATTTCTTTAATGTTCACTGTTTGATTTCCGATTGAGTTTTCACTGAAAGTGTTCATATCCGGTAACTCTGGTATCAATGTCCAGTTCGTAAATAAAGTTTTTCCGTATATTTGACGGTGTTTGATATGGAAACGTCCAAGCGTAATTTCACAATTTTCTTCCATGTGGATGATGTAGGAGCCATGTAAAGCGGCATGCGAAGTGTCATCTCCGCATTTCTCCATCAATACGGAATTTTCTTTTGTATAAATTATCCAACCATTGTATTTCATTCGTTGAACTCGAACATCTTCAATTGCAACGGGAACTGGTGTGCAATTGGATAAATTTTTCTCCATTTTAATAAGTTGCTCAACACATGTTTCTTCTGAATACTGAGCAATGTTGTTTTCGGAGCATATAAAATGATTTTCTTCAATTTCATCACACGGGTGTGTAATTGGTATAAATTTCAAGCCTTTCACCAAAAGGTAAGGATGTTTAGGAAATATAACAAGAGTCTTATTTAAGGATTTATGAAAGGTTGGAAACAAATAGAGTTTAAAATAATTGTATGAGATATTATCCGTTAAAGGAATCTCTAAAATAAATGTTATCTGGTCCCCTTTTACATATGCTTTAACTATCATAGTTCTTTCTAATTTAACTAAATTACTTAAAGTTGCTGGATACATAAGATTATCTGTTTTATCTATAGATTGCAAAATGGTTAACAATTCAGTTGAATTAATAATTGACTGATGTAATACAGAAATTTTACTTAAAGCTAATGCTGTTTCAATTTCACTTAAAGACATAAATATTGATCTAAAATTATTTTCAAAAATTTCAAACATCATAAGAATATGTGTTGAATATATTGGTATAACCTCATTCCTTTCTATTTTCTTTACAACTTCTTGAATTACTCTTAATTTAGTATCTAATATTTCAATATTTTCTTGTAATGTCCCAGTACCATTTATAAGTTTATCCAACATTTGGGAGATTACTGTTATTTTTTTATCGGTTAAGATTTGATCATCTTTAATTTGTGCAATTAGGTTATCATATCGATTAGCATATCACGAAGATGCTCCAAATTTCTAGTAATTAATTTTATTCGGGAACCAAGAGGTTTCAAAATATGTCTTTTGACTCTTTTTATAATAATATGATACTGCATGTAAAACTTGTATATTTTGTTCTATTTGTTACTTTATTGTTAAAAACTCATGATTAATTTTTGTTACAAGTAAATTATTAAAAATTCTACATATATATCTTCCATTAAGATCTTCGCTCAAAATTATTTCTTACATTTAAGCGGATTAATTATTATTCTTTTATTTTGCAGGTTAAATATTTGTCATATAATATTCGATAAAATTTTAAAATTATCGTTCTTTTTTATTTATTAATTGAAAATTAGTTTCAAGAATCAGTGACGCAGTGCAGTCTGTATAATCAAGTTTTATCTGGCGGACGTTTAACATTTTTAAGTAGGGTTTTTATTTTCTTTTTACGTACTTTATTTAATACTAAATTGTGCTTAAATCTGTCTTTCACAGTTTTCTTATATAAAAATGTATCTTTTATTTTATTATATTTTATTTTATATTTGATTTTTAATCTATCTTTATTTTCCTTAAAATTATTATCATCTTTTAACATTTTATTTGATTTTATGTTTAACACCTTACATATTACTTTAACATGTATACTTTTAGATTTTAAATCTACCATGTTTTGTTTAATTTCATTTATCATTTTCTTATTTAAAAAATTATCTTTTATTTTTCTTTCATAAGTTAATTTAATATCATTATTGTTTCTTATTTCTTTATCTCCATTAACTATATTTAACATTTTATTGGGTTTATTATTTATTAACTTACTTTCTACTTCTACAGGAATCTTTTTGCGTTTTAAATCCATTATATTTTGATTAATTCCACTGTCATTTGATATATTCGCGCGGTACGCAGTTTTAATAATAGTATCAGAATTATTTAAATGTTGCTTTTCTTTAATTTTATTATTATTACAACTGTCAACTTTCCTTTCATTAAAATTTGATAAATTCTTTTTTGTTTTAGACTTAACACCTATAATACTATTTTCTTTTACAGGCAGATCCGGTTTATCATTTTGTGAAATATTTTTTGCTTTTTCATTCAACTTGAATTTTTTTAGAAAAATAGCACTGTTTTCATCATTTATATTAATTTCTCTTTTAATATATTTGAAAGGTTTATTATTAACTCTTTGTGTGTCACTGTATGTATCTGAAGAATTTACTTCATTTTTAGTAAGCAACTGTAGATTAGTATCGCAAAAATTCAGTTTTACTACTTCCGGTTTATGTTCTTTTATATCATTACTATCTATTTTTATATATTTATTATTAATGTTTAAATCATTTGGATCATCGATTTTACAATCATAATTAGGCATCTTTATTTCATAATTATGCTGATCATTACAACATGAGTTATCAATATCATAATTTAAAGCATCGTAATCCGGTGGATCATAAAAAATATGTATGCAGTTTTCTTCTACTTCCGTTTCATTTAAATCAAAATTTTCTTTAGGTTTCGAAGATGTCGCAGTTCGCATTGAGACATTGTTTGAATAATTTGGTTTAATATTTTGCGGTTCTAAATATGGTTTATAGCCAAATTGTTGCTGTCCATAATGTTGTGGACGCATATTATAATTATTATAAGCCTGATGGGCAAATAATAAATTATTATTATTTAAATTCGGATTATACATGCCAAACTGTGGCTGTGTATTATTAACATTTTGAGATTGCATTCCAAATAGTGGTTGCACATTATTAAAGTATTGAGAACGCATGCCAAATTGTCGCGTATTAAATTGATATCCATGACCTTGGTTCTCAAAATTCGAGAAATTATTTGGAACATTAAAATTAAATTTATGAGGCAAATTATAATTATTAAAATTGTATCCTGTATTTGGATTTAGCATTTGATTTGATTTAGAAAAAGTATTAGGCATAATTTTATTTCGCGCTGTATATCGTTCATGAAAATTTACTTCTTCCATAACAATACTTAAGGCATCTTCTAATGTGCTGGGAGATTTTAATCGTACTATGCGTACCAAATGTTCTGGTAAATTGTATAGAAACACATTTAATGATGTATGGTTATAAATAGTAATTTTACTTTGTTTTAATGCAGGGTCCATTATTTGGTTCACTTTAGATATGAGAACCGAACGCACTGACTGTATTCTGTTACATAAATCAAGATAATTTTCATACGGTTTTATTTTTATCGATTCCAATTCGATTAAAATAGTCTCTTCACTACGCGGATCGCCAAAGTGTTGGATAAGCAATTCTTTTAATTCCTCCCACGTCTCTATGTCTTCGCGCTCACTGATAAGAGCGGCGGCGTTATCCATAAGCCTACTGGTAATAGAATGCATAACATATAAATTTTGTGACGGACTGCCTTTATATCTTTCAATCACATATTCGCATTTGCGTAAAAATAAATTTAATTGTCGTTTATCACCATTAAAAACCGGTATTAAGTCTAACATTTCATTAGGTATTAGAAATATTTGTTCGATATTTGATCGCTCCATTTTTATTGAATTAATCAAACGATTTAAAAAAAATCACAAAATAAACGCACTAATCACAATAAAAAAAAAATTAACACAATAACCTATATAAAAAAGGCACAATTAAAACACACAGAAAATAAAAATACTCAAGTAACACAATTAATCAATTCAATTCCCAAAAATAAAATAATTCTTTATTAATATAAAGATTTCAATCAACTATAATACTTACTTCTTTTTTTTTTTAAATCACTCCATTAATAATATATTAATTTATCATTAGTTCACATATTCATTAAAAAAAAAAATACTTATAATATAGTTTTCACAAAAATTCATATGAAAACCAGATAACAGTTATAATGAGAGACGGCCAATCCCAATATAACCACAAGGACTGACAAGGAAGGTGAAAAGGCTTACTCACCAACCTGTCTGCAGCATAGCTCCAGTTGTTGAATTTTTTTTGGTTCGATGAACGCCTTCCGCGATATCACGATGCGAAGATTTTGATTCGCGAATTCGCGACGCGGTTGCTTATCAGCACGGGGCGCTAGCTTTGGCTACGCCAAATATTACGACCCGAGGCGCTCGATCCGGCTGCGCCAAACAGCTTTACGGCCCGAGGCGTTCGATCCGGCTGCGCCAAACAACTTTAGGGGAGCGGTTAAGGTGTTTTTAAAAACTTTATTTTTTATTAAAACACAGTAATAGAGCAGAATTGCATGCTCTTTATTACTTTAAAGTGATACAGACACTTCGAAATTCAGAAATGCAATGCATGTCTCTTAATTAATCAAACAGTTTTTATAATGTCTCAATAGTCATCAGACGTTTTCTAGATCATTCTGTAACATGATCTTAAATAAATAACAAATGTTTCTATTAAAATGATGTACTCGGATATTATTGTAATATAATCTTTTATAAACATAAAATGTTGAGACTAATAATTAAAGTACTTGTTACATGATATCAAGTAAACACATGTACTTTATATTGTTATTAATAAAGATTCTAGAGCTTTCCATATATTTATAATATAATTGCAACGTTTGCAATTAATTCCTAACAAATACTATGTTAGGGGTTTGGTGGTGTATAACTACGTACTGTCTACGTAACAAAATAACTTACAATCCAAAATGATATACATTCTATGTGTATACAAAAAATAAAAAAACTGCTTTCTGGCCAGTTCGCAAGTTACCTTCGTTTCACGGAAAGCTGGGGCACGCAAAGCGCGCGGCGGCCCGGGCGAATTCCAAATGAAATTGCACCTCTCTTGTAAACGTGACTGGAAACTGGTCGCGTGAACTCCACTTCAATCAACTGTAATTTCCTAGCTGCTTCTACTTCGTCTGACGTGCCGGTTTTTAAGCTTGTTTCCAGTTTGACGTACTTTTGACATAATAAATGAAGCCTGTAAAGGAAACTGAAACATCCCATAGCACCTTGCTGAAGTTCACAGAGTACCTAAGTTTCGAATACATTTTAATTACAAAACTCAATCTTTGTTTGTTTGCCGTTTGGTTATTAATAATTTAATAATTATAATAATTCAACCCCACTGCAGGGCAAAGGCCTCCCTTTCCTGTTTCCACTTTTCCCGATCCATAACAATTTGTGGCCAGTCCTTCCTATAATTTTCTAGCTCATCCCGCAATGTCCGTCTAGGCCTACCACGACGTCGTGTCCCAGTGTGTGGCACTCTATATCTGTGTGTGGCACCCATGGTGTGGTCGTTTTGGCCCATGCAGTATCCGTTTGGTTATTGGTGATCCTTTTTTTACGTGGGGAAATCATGGATACCTACACAGTCACGAGGATCAAGGGTGTCATGTGAGTTATATCTGACTCCTATGGGCTAAAATAAGTTAAATCGACGTAGTCACGTTAAGGGTTAAATAAATAAATTTATTGTATGGTCAATATAATTAATTTATTTATTTATGTATCGTTCAAATCATTCATTCATTAATTTCAGTTATAAATTCAGTCATTTTTACGCTGAAACACAATACAGACGATAAATCCCGTGACTTGACTAGTTACGTCGCTCGCTTATTTATTATAATCGTCATAAAATATGGTTATACTCAAAATACTGCGGGCATTTTGCGACGGAAAGTTCTTGGGTTTTATCATACAAAAATGAAACATGTTGTCTTTAAAATAAATTGTGTAAACGTTACGATGATAACATAATATTGTCACATATTTCTTGGACGATATTCTTAGTTTTTTTTTTCGGATCTTTATTTATGGTTATATTTTTTTAAGTTTGCTGGTTTTATCAAGTGTGAGTCAAACCCGTACATAAAGGGTTCCGTATAATTTTTAATTAGTATCAATAAAATTAGTACTTATATATGTCGTTATAGTGGCATTAGAAATAGAAACTAAAAATTTCAACGATTCATGAGATACAGCCTGCTGACAGACAGACTGACGGACGAACGGATAGCGGAGGCTTATAGTACTAGAGTCCCGTTGGCACCCTTCGGGTACGGAACCCTAAAAAGTAACTCATCATCATCAGCAGCCGAAAGACGTCCACAGCTGAGCAAAGGCCTCCCCCTTAGAAGGGAGGGGTTGCCATAATCTCCACGCTTGGCAGGCGTCTTGGGGATCGCAGTATAGGTAGTAGGTAACCCAAAAGAGAGACGCTGCCGCAAGTCTTCTTGTTTTCCTTTAGTCGCCTCTTACGGACACCCACAGGGAGGAAATGGGAGGGTATTATTCTAATTCTTCCCCGGATGCAGGTAAAAAGTAATTATTTCTTATATACCAATACAACATTGTAGCTGTAACAGCTCAGTGGGCGAGCGCTTGCCTTGGAAACGAGGTGCGCAGGTTCGATCCCCGGCTCGCACCTCTGATTTCTTTAATTAATCATGTGCGAATCGTCTTTGTGCGATTGTTACTAGCTTTCGGTGAAGGAAAACATCGTGAGGAAACCTGCATGTCTGAGAAAGCCTAACTAGCTTTCGAATGACGTGTGAAGCCCACCAACCCGCACTTGGCCAGCGTGGTGGACTATGGCCTAAGCCCCTTCATCTTGAAGGGAGGCCCGTGCCCAGCAGTGGGACATAAACAAGGGCTGGTGTTATATTATTAATACAACACTAACATAACCAACCAACAATAAATGTAACAAAAATAAATATATAAAAAAATTAAATAAACTACATACTTACTTGAATATAAACATTAGCTTTAATTCAATGATAGTAAAATATCATTGCTATAATTAGTCATCTTAGTCGTAGTAAGATTTGCAGTATCACAGCAGAAAATGTTCAAAAATATAATTTAATTTCCAAACTTATCGAGGAGACCGCCGCCGGGCTGGTAGCTTTTTCTGCCAACGTAAGCATAATAAGCTTGGCCATGCAAAGGGGTAATGCCGCCAGTCTTTTAGGTACCCTTCCCTCCCAGTGCGGCGACAACTTCGAGGAAGTTTTTTACCTAGTTTAAGTGTACATGTTTGTAAATAAACTGTAAATATTTTGTTTCAATAAATGTCAGCTCTCAAAAAAAAAAAAAAAAAATTGTGTACATGACTTAATTCTTTCATTTCGCTAATAGGTATCATTAAAACAATATACTTAGGTAGGTACTTGTAGTTACTTCTATCGCGATATTTAAAATTGGATTAAAAAGTTATCCTACTGCACAAATATAAATCAAAATAAATTTTAAAGTCTAGGAACAATAAATTGTATGTGAACGAATAGTCCTTTCCTACAAAGATTTTTCTGCTGGTGACATTTCTCAATTGAAACTCCACACTAAAGCCGCACAAGGAAAGAAACGTTTTCACGGCGTAGCTACATGAAGCTTTAAATGTTTGTAGGTATAATAATACATTAAAAGCATAATTCTAGTCACGCAATCGTTGTCTGATGGTTTCGTGAATGTCACTTTCAACACCTAAATACAATAAATCATAAGGTGAACGCAGACAGTGACGGCATCAATTAAAATTAACAAGTGTTACTGTTTTTCGCGGTGGAAAACCTTGGAAAGGTCCCCGGGTCCCTGTGGGGGTCAATCGGGGGTATGTGTCATCATCATCATGATGGGCCTGTTGGTCTAGTGGTTTGATAACCTGGTCGCTACCCAATAGGACGTGGGTTCGAGTCCCACCAAGTGTATGTGTGCTATTTATCTATTTAAGTATGTACGAGTATTTACAAAACAAAAGTAAATAAATATTAGTATGAGTTGTATGGTTTCCATAATACAGGCTCTGCCTAGTTTGGGATCGGGTAACCGTGTGTAGATTGTCCTAGAATATTATTATCATATAATGCAATTAATTAATTAAAATTTTAATTACATGTAAATAGCTTCTAAGTGGCATAATACATTTCTGCATTTTTACTCTGGACAATTAGTTTTACAAGTATAAATTTAAAAATTTTAAAAAACCTCCGACTTAGGTAAACGATCTCTTAAAATGACTTTCCTGTGCTATTATCAGACCCTGATCAGTATCTGTCTAACTACTCGTCAACTCGGGGTGGGTCTTACATTTAATGGAGCCGAGTTCCTGTTGCCACCTTTCTGCTTGCTCCCATCACCAGACTATGATCAACAACTTTCTACCTACTAATCGCATCAACCTATCCAACGAATCAAAATTCAATGGATCTACGTTTATTAGTGCAGAGATTCCGTGACCACCTTCCTGCTCCATCATCAGACCCTGGTCACCATTTTTCTAGCAACACCTCGTCAAGACCTACCTAACAAGCCCAAACTCAGTGGGTCTACCTTTATTGGTGCAGAGATCTCAAACTCGGTGGGTTTACGTTTATTGGTACAGAGATCCCGTGACCACCTTCCTGCTCCATCATCAGACCTTGATCATCATTTTTCTAGCAACTACTCGTCGAGACCTATCCAACGAGCCCAAACTTGATGGGCCTAGGTTTATTGGAGCCGAGATCCTGTTACCGCCTTCTTGATGATCATCATCAGACGTAAAGGAGATTACCATTTTATTTAGTATCATCGGATTTATATAATTATGTTCTAAATTTCAGATCTTTCGGACTAATAGAAGTAATGAAAAATGTCTATTGTGTACAAAATATCCCTACCTCGACACGGAAAAGAGCTGATGGTCTTCAAACGGCTGGACCGATTTTCATGAAACATAGCTAAGAACCATCTCGCTTAAACTAGCTCTCAAATAAAAAAAAACGCATTCAACTCCGTTCACTGGTTGGACCGCTACGATACCACAGACAGACTTACGGACATAGGCGTCAAACTTATAACTCCCCTCATTTTTGGTCGGGGGTTAAAAATATTCCACTTCTTCACCAATAATTTGTATATCTCCGTGGTATTCATTCCACGAAAACATAATTGTATTGTTTTCTATTCATGATAATTTTACCACATGACAGACACAGGTAGTCGTACCATAAGGTAAACTAAAGGGGCGAATACGAAGACTAGATTGTAAAAAATCATTTAAAAAAAAATTGAACGGACTTCAATATCACTGAAAAGTATAAAATAATTTAAATATTATTGAAGTTGGTGTTAGCTTACCGGCTGTGTATATTTGGCACCAACTTCAATAATATTTAAATTATTTTATACTTTTCAGTGTTATTGAAGTCGGTTCAATTTTTTTTAAAAAAAGATTTTATTTATAACTTTTTAGTGATATCTTCATATATAAAGATTGAACCATCGAAGACAGTAAAATGATCTAGGTAGGTTATGATCACATTATCGTCTACATAGTTTTACATAATTCATGTTTCTTCAGAAAAAAATATCCGGGCGTAAAGAAATTTGCATGGAATCATCATAGTAGTTTACACTCTCGAATAAAAAAAGAATCATCGAAATCGGTTCATGGTCCTCCAGGAAGTTCTTATCCGGTTGTGATAAAATTCATACAGATTCAATACAGTGGTTTCTTCTTTCGAATAAAAAAGGAATCATTGAAATTGGTAAATATTTGCCAGAGTTATGACCATTTTTGTCCAAAGGAACATAAAGTCATCTATATAGGCTTTCCTGCGCAGTCACCATTCTTGTTTTTTCAGGAACTACTTATTACTACGCAATAATTTTTTTATGGGACCCAATCAATAGATTGAAGAATGGATGGAAGAAAGATTTTTTCAAATCGGTTCATAATTGCCAGAGTTATGCGCGAACATACATAAAAAAATATATACAGACGAATTGAGAACCTCCTCCTTTTTTGAAGTCGGTTAAAAACAAGAGGAAAACAAACAACTGAACATATTTTTGTTACTTCGTCTAAAATAATTCCTTTTGATTTTTCTTTATTGCCGCAGGCTACTTTCGTTAATTTCAAATTGAAGAGAATTGTTTGCTCTTTAATTGGGTACATCAGTTTTATTAGAAAATTTATGATTTAGCGAGAAAATCGCCTGGGGGTTTGCTGCTCTGCTAGGTGCTTTGATGGCTTTGTAATTATATTTGGAACTGGTTGTTTCACTCAACACAATTTTATGATTTTATGAGACACTTATTTTTTTTTTGCTGAAGAACCTTCTCCTGACAATAACCAATAGAATTATAGAAGAATAAGCGAAATCGGTTCAGCCGTTCATGTGTGATGCCGTGACCAGGGGAATTATGGATTCATTTTTGTATACAGGGTTTCCCGAAAATCGACATCAAGCCAGAACCGGCTGATAGGCTAGTCATAACTGAAAAATATGTACCTACTTATATAGAAAATAGAATATTATTATGTTAGAAGTTTTAACACTGTTCTTATAGGTTGTGGGTATTTAAAAGAGTATATATGAATATATATCTTATAATAGTAATAGATAATGATTTAATGTTCCACCATGAAAAAACGCAGAAAAATAAGAAATGTTCAGACATTTCTTACTTTTTGTCATCTTCAACGCCGATCCGCCAAGTTTCCCTAATAATTAATATATGCCTTGTCCGCCCGTGACCATGAGTGCTGTAAAGTATTCGAAACGTCGGGTAATAAAATTCAAAAATAAACCGCGATATAATCCGTAAAATGAGTTTCATTTCAATATGCCTTGTCCCGGAGTTGCGGAAACCTGCGCGCTAAAACAATATCATGATGCCGCGATTTTTTCCTGATTGTAATCAATATTTCTACCGATACACATGGTCATTTGCTTTGCACCATCGTCGCCGTCATTGGCTACTAATCTCGAGCTCAGTAATATCTCAAGCTACAGTAGTTTTTACTTTACACCAGAATACAGAAAAGAGTAGACTCTGTTGCTTTGGCACGATACAGGACACCACAATAACATATCATCATCATCACGAGCCGGAAGACGTCCACTGGTAAACGTAGGCTTCCCCCTTCGAAAGTCGCGTCGCTATTTGCATCCACTACCTACGAATATTTCGGACGAGAAGTTATCGTGTTGTTCCCCTAGCTGCTTGGATACTTCTAGCGACTGCAATGCTGCCTACGAATCTTTTGATTAGGAAATATATTACTGTATTCTTAAACTGCCATCGACGTCAAAAATCCCCACTTTATGCGTTTATGTATTTCAGGGAGCTGTGTGTTTGTGTTTATTTTTTCGAATGGGAATAATTTTACAGATATCATCTAGTGCAGTTGTCAGCAAAGTAAGATGTCTATTGCAGTTGTCATCAAAGTAAGTGATTTTGGATCGGTCATGCTCGCCATCGAAAAGTCTTTGCGGCGGCTTCGTGTGGCGGGTCACCCCCTTCCCTCCAATATGGTTGAGGGGAGTGATGGCTGCTGCTCGAGTCTACTCGTGCGCGGGTGCTGCTTGGAGGGACTGGTTCGACTACTATCCCTTTGGCATTTTAGTTTGTTGTATTTTCGTCGTATTTTTTATTTTATTTGATCTTTTGAACGGCAGGACACACTGTCGCTGGTGCTGATCTAATTGTAACAAGACAAACTTTGTTTAAAAAAATGTCCCGCTGCGTTTCTTGCCGGATCTTCTCAGTTGAGGCCACGTTGTGATCCGGTGGTAGCTATTAAACAATTGACCGTTCAAAAGTGCTAGCGTTAAGCCTATATGAAATAAAAATTTTGAATTTTGAAAGACTTAAGCACAGTTTTAAGTCTATTAAATACAATATAGTAGACGAATGCTGAATAGAAATATGCCAAACGCAAGAACTCTCGAATACGCCTAGATCTCAACTCAGGAATGTTCGTGACAGCTGGCTAATCACTTTGTAGATATCAACCTCATCTGATATTTGAAGACTATTTTAAAACACATTTTTTAATCAAAACGAATAAACCTTGTAGAATTTTACTGTTTACTTTTTTAGGGTTTTGTAACTAAACCCTGCGACCCTTATGGTCTGCCACACCTATATTTATTTCAGAAACCACTGAAGCTATCGATTTGAAATTTGGAATAGTTTTAGATCTTATTCATCCAACCTCCTCATCATCATCATCATCAGCAAAAGTCCACTGCTGAACAAGGCCTCCCCTTTGGATCGGAGGGGTTGCCATACCCCCACGATTGGCAGGCGGCTTGGGGATCGCAGTATAGGTGGTAGGTAATCCAATAGAAAGACACTACTGCCCGTCTTCTTGATTTCCCTCGGTCACCTCTTACAGACACCCAACGAGAGGAGATGGGAGGGTGCTATTCTTACCCGGACACCACACGAGCTATTTTGATTTATGTCCAAGTTTGTTAAGGAAAGATAATCGGAAGACCTAAAACTAGGATAAAACGCTTTAAATATGTAAAATACTCGTATTAACTTTGAAGGCTTTCGAACAAAATCATAATTTCTGTTACAGCCATTCAGGGAATACTAATGGCTACCACGTGCCGGCAGTTAGGCTTCAAAACATTAGGTAACATACGAGTATATTAATCATCGCGTACTGTTGCTTAATATTACTTTCTCTGACAGCTAACGCGAGAAATGTTAACATTAGCTACTCTCACCTCGTAACATAAACACTGGAAATTTAGTTTCCTAAATACATACTTCTAAAAAGGTTAAAGGTTGGAAGCATTCGAGATGTGGTGTTGGAGAAGAATGGAGAGAATAAGTTGGACAGAAAGGAATGAGGAAGTTTTGGAATTCATTAATGAAGAAAGAGAAATTTTAAGATCTATTGAGAATAGGAGAGGAGGAGGTGAGATGATTGGCCACTTGATACGACACGACACCTTCCTTAAAACGATAGTGGAAGGTAAAATAGAAGGGCAACGGGGAAGAGGAAGACCAAGGCGAAGTTTCATGAAGCAGGTAGTAGAAAAAGTGGGTGGAGTGCCGTATCAGGAGGTCAAAATGAAGGCATACAATAGATCAGATTGAAAATTGCTTCACCGACAAGAGCAGAGCTCCTAAGTTAGAGAGAAATACTTGTAGTTAATATTACTCAAGTAAGATCTAAGACAACTAATTTTGTATTTTGTGATAAAATAAATTCATAGTTTAAAAAACTAAAAATACACGCTTTTATAAAGTACCTATACTGCACTAAAAAGTAATAAATAATTTATGGAACTCGTTCTTTCTTTCTACCCCGTGTTTGTCATTAAGCATTATATTTAAGTGTGAAAGCGTGGGGCGCTTTTTCTCTGTGTTCACTGATTACAAATTATTGTCATGTTGATAAAAGTACTTACTTACATACTTGAAATTGGAAAGAAATGTTAAGCTGTTATTCAGAAAAGGCGCCCCACGCTTTCACACTTAAATATAATGCAAAGGTTGCCTGGAAGAGATCGCTTTTAGCGATAAGGCCGCCCATTGTTGCATTTTTTATTAATTTGTGTCTTATTCTTTTTGTATCTGTTTGTTTGTGCGCAATAAAGAATTGTCTATCTATCTATCTATCTATAATGCTTAATGACAAACACGGGGTAGAAAGAAAGAACGAGTTCCATAAATTATTTATTACTTTTTAGTGCAGTATAGGTACTTTATAAAAGCGTGTATTTTTAGTTTTTTAAACTATGAATTTATTTTACACTTTTTAGTCTTAGAAATATTAGTATAAAATACGGATATATTTGACAATTTTTATTTATTCGTAGCTTGTAATCGTAGGCAGGTTTTTGCAAAACATATATTTACAGGGTAGATATTACCTAAGCAAAGGTAACGCAAGGAGTTTGCTAAATTTAAGAAAGCGCTACGTAATTCCCCTACCTTCCAGTCCCATCATCAGGTCCTCATTAATGGTTAAAGTGAAAAAAACTCATTCAAACAAATCAAATGAGCCAAAACTCGATGTGTTTTCTAGTAGCCATTCCAGAGTTCCGTTACCCACTTTCCAGTCCCATCATCAGGTCCTCATTCATGGTAAAGTGAAAAGAACTCTTTAAAACAAATCAAATGATCCCAAACTCGATGTGTTTACTAGTAGCCATTCCAGGGTTCCATCCCCCACCTTCCAGTTCCATGATCAGGTCCTCATTCATGGTAAAGTGAAAAGAATTCTTTAAAACAAATCAAATGAGCTCAAACTCGATGTGTTTACTAGTAGCCATTCCAGGGTTCCGTCCACCACCTTCCAGTCTCATCATCAGGTCCTCATTAATGATTATAGTGGAAATAACTCTTTAAAACAAATCAAATGAACCCAAATTAGATGTGTTTACTAGTAGCCATACCAGGGTTCCGTCCCCCACCTTCCAGTCCCATCATCAGGTCCTCATTAATGGTTAAAGTGAAAAGAACTCTTTAAAACAAATTAAATGATCCGAAACTCGATGTGTTTACTAGTAGCCATTCCAGGGTTCCATCCCCCACCTTCCAGTTCCATGATCAGGTCCTTATTCATGGTAAAGTGAAAAGAACTCTTTAAAACAAATCAAATGATCCCAAACTCGATGTGTTTACTAGTAGCCATTCCAGGGTTCCATCCCCCACCTTCCAGTTCCATGATCAGGTCCTCATTCATGGTAAAGTGAAAAGAACTCTTTATAACAAATCAAATGAGCCTAAACTCGATGTGTTTACTAGTTACCATCGAAGGGTTCCCTTATCCACCTTCGAGCCCCAGCATCAGATCAGCTCAATGATACCATATTATTGTATTGTCACCGGTCCTTTATACATGTGCAAAATTTCAAATTATTTGGACGTGTAGAAGTGGGCCAAAATTGCATCGCAAGATTCCATTACCATCATACATACATAGTTACATACATACATACATACAGGTCAAGCTAATAAAAGCGTGTTAAAAAAAGGTCTTGAGCGAGTCGTACTCGCGCAAAGCTCCATTCCTTCTTTGGACGTATTCAAGTTATTTTAGAATAGGATACGTTCTTATTTCACACAAATAACGCTAGCACAACAATAACTTAAATAATAAATTAATCTATGTTATCCGTGTGATATTGGGCGTTATGCTGCATTTAGGCACCTACAGCCACAATACAGCGTTGTTTTTCAGTGGCATAGGTGGTTACCATTCGTCTAATACCTCAGATAGCAAAAATACCAAACCGCATAGCTAAGTTTGATTGTCTAAGTTTCTTGATGGTTTCTAATAAAAAAATGTGCTACAATGAAACATAGTTTTATTTTTCCTGTAATATTTACATTAATGAACTGTATTTATTTCAGATTTTTCCCTCCACAAACATCGAAGATGAGTTGGGTTGCCAGAATCCGCTCGCTTGGCAGACGTCTTAGGGATCGAAGTAGTATAATAGGCATGATGACTAATTTTGAAAAAAATACTCTTTAATGTACTTACCGGTCTACTATTGCCGTAAAAATAATCATATTTTTGTATGTTTACAATTAATAGCAACATTTAAATTTTTTAAATTGAGTTTGAATTTCGTTCCAAAACGATGGCCAGTGCATGGTGCCATTTTGTGACGTCACTACGGTGTAAATAAACATCTGTCTGTAGGTTTATACCTACACTGCCTATTATACCTTTTTCTTTCATTTATAATGATTCACTTATAAAAGTGAATCATTATATGAAAGAAAAAGTTAAAATGACAGTTTGACAGTTGTTTATTTACACCGGATTGACGTTGTGGTGCCACCACATTATTATATTGTGTTTAATTCTATCTCTATATCTTGATCTATCTCTCACATAAAAATAAATTAATAATAAACTACATTTTACACATACATATATTTTTATAATTATTTATTATACACAAATATTCACATATATACACACACAAAATATTTATTTACAATATTCTACATGATTCCACAAACCATCACACCACCTTAATATTCTAGTCTATGGTGCAGTGGAATCACACCTTAACAGCAGAACCGTTCGCGCGGGTATCGGATGGTTACATCTACCCGCACCAATTGCGGGTAGATGTAACTCAACAAGACTTTAGATTAAGTATTGCACCGCGCATACTGCTGTATTACGAGTCGCCTAAATTATCTGAAATTGTTGTTAATCCGTCGTGCTATCGCTTATTTTATTGTAATTTATCTTCTCCTTCTATTGTGTGTGTTTTCTCCTGAACTGTGCTGTGTATTCGTCTATCCCGGTACCCGTTATACCCGGACAATAAATGATCTGTGCTCCTTCTGACTGAACTGTCTTACTTCCCTGCTTGGAGCTGGTCTACAGTGTATCCTGCCTGGCAGTGGATATCCATCACGGACTATTCGGAAACTACAGATAAGTACAGTGCTATATACCGATTACCGATACAAAATAGTACAAACAGTACCCGATCACTATAAACCTGTGATCGACCATTAGGAGACCAATTCCCATAACGTCATTCACTCTGATCAGCGTTTATTACAAAATGGCGATTAGCTGTATTTAAGTAATTTATTTGCTTAAATATCAAGAAAATCTCTATATTAATAGACTAGCTGACCCACGCAGCTCCGCCTGCGCTATTTTTATGTTAACTAAACTTTTAATAACAGACATTCGCATCGAATACAAAACCTCCTTTTTTATAGTCGGTTAAAAACTGGGACCCACTTTTTACTTGCTCTCCAAAGCACGGACCCGTTTAGTTCAAATGGCGTTAAACGGTCACCCATCTATTTAATTACCTTACCTAACGTTGCTTAACCCGATCGATTACAAAATCTTGATAACAACTCGCTATGAGTGTTCCCTTACTAATATTTATCATATTATAAAGAAAAGTTATATAATCGGACCAAGCGTATAACCAAGTACCCATTTTGACTTAATCCCATCTCCCAAAAGAAGATAGATTACGGGATAAAAAGTATCCTATGTCCTACCTCGTAGTAACATCTCAAATCATGCCAAGTTTCATTTGAATCCATTCAGTAGTTTCGACGTGATACTCAGCCGAGATACAGACAGACAGACAGACAAAAATTAAAAGAATTACATTTTCGGCCTCAGTATCGGTTATAGAATACCCTCCAAATATAATTTTCAAAATATCTTCAATGTACAGAATTGGACCCGTTACAGTTTTATTATAAGTATAGATATGTAGATATGAAAATGAGATGCATTTTTGGAATCAGTGCAATCTGTTCTAATATTTAAAACCACAGATTTATTGGTAAGTATTGTGTTGCAGTCATCATACCTATTATGAGAGTTGGATATCCAACAGACGACGCTGCTGTCCATCTTCTAATTTTCCCTTAATCGCCTCCTACGATACCCAACAGGAAGAGATGGGGTGGCGTTACTCTTACCCGGACACCCCGCGGGCCTAATATGAGTACTAGATTTCTAAGATTGCTCATAACATAGTATCTTATTCGAACAGTATAGTTGAGTATCAACAATGACATCTCGACCCCGGAAGAAAGAGAGATAGGCACGTTTTACGTAAATTACAACAAAACACTAAAGAAAATGAAAGTGCACGAATAGCGTGAAAAGTAATAGGTATATGAAGTATATGCCGACGTCCGTGTATTTTACGAATTGATACGAACGTCCATACACAATAGAAGCATTCAATTATCTGATAGCGCCTACAGTGCCCTACAGACGTATTGTCCGTCCCAAATTCGGCTTTCCTGTTTTCATGTTGGATTTCTCTAAGGCTGCACTTTCACGTATGGTGCTGAGGCAAGCGCTACATATTGAGTCACGATTTCACGAACAATGAGTTTAAAAGTTCTATTGGATAGAACATTAATCCTTTGTTTCCCTCAATACTCTGGCTACTGGTTTTGGAAACTCCAAATAATAATACCAATCAACAATCATAAACACAACATTCCAAGGTTAATCCTAAACTTGTCTATAAATACCGTTACGGTCTCAAATTATTCATTGCAGTTAATGAATTACCATTTCGTACCTCCATTGAGATATTCATAATGTAGATTAAATTATATATCATTTTTTTTTTAAATCCTTGTAATTATATGGTTCCATGGTCACCATAAATCAAATGAATGCGATAGAAACTAATGATGAATGTTTAAAAATGATTAGAACTCATTGTACTTATAACTGCAAATATTTTATTCATGAATTGAATTTTTATAGAATGAATAGGACGTTAATAAGCTAGTGTTCTTTGCCATCCTCGACTGCGTCGCCGCTTTCCATCAGGTGGGACTGCAGTCAAACTCTGGTATATATGTGTGTGTACTAAAAAAAAAGAAAAAGAAAGTCTATTAAAATGATCGAAGTCTCCGAAAAATATCAGGCGTATACTTTTTGTGATAGTGTATAAAGTTAGCCATCAAAAGAAAGATAATTTAAATCACAATACTTTGTTGTGTAAATAAATAGTTATTTATTACAAAACATTTCTACCTCGGATCAGAAACAAATTCCGCTAAAAGCCACCATGTAGTGAATACACAACCTTAGGTGCCATTCTATTTAATTGTAGCATGTATACTGACCAGCATATAGTTACTATATGCTACTGACTATATTACACATCCAGAACTTTGTTTTATTTGGATCCCATCACCCGGGTTTCCTTCTAAATTGAAACCCAAGGAACAGCCTATAAAATACTTGTTCTGAATAAATATGTTTTGTTTAAACCGATGTTATTCACATTTAAGTGTATACCTTACTAACTACACACATCAAAAGTGTCTAGGGATCAACATATATTTTTGCAATAACTTTTCTCCTGATTGATATTAATTAAAATTTTCTTTAAGGATTCATCAAATAAAGTGTTTTCGTTTGTCACAGTAACGATAAACCAAGTCACCTTTGCATTAATAAAGAAATTTGCCATTTTCCTAATAAAGGGATTTTTGACATTTGAACCACTAACACAAAAGTTCGAAAAAAAGACTGAAATAACAGTTTTCTTTAAAATTTTATTGGGTAACTTAAACAATTAATAATCCGTGTTTCTACCGCGAACACTAACAACACAAGAACATCGGTTTGGCATACTCAAAATGAGTTCATCCAAATCACGCTGTGGAATGGCCGCCCATGTTCGTTGCAACAACAAAAAAAGGTCTTCTTGCGACTGGATACCCTCCATATTCGGCAGAGCTCTTCTCTGTAGCATATCCCATGCATGCTCAATCGGGTTCAAGTCTGGCGACTGAGCAGGCCAGGGCAGGACATTGATGTTAGCTGCGGCGAGAGTCTGTCTTACAACTCTTGCGGTGTGCGGTCGTGCATTATCATGCATTAACTGAAATAAGGGACCGATTTGCACTTGTAGAGGAACGATGACGTCTGATACAATCGTCTCAGCATAAATTTGAGCGTTGAGGTTGCCTCTGATCCAAATCAACTCAGTTCTTCCGCCGATCCAAATACCCGCCCATACCATGATGGTTCCACCACTATAAGGATGGACTTCCTGGCAGGATTTTAATCGCTGTTGGCGTCCAGGGGTTCTCCAGTGTCGTATACGTCTTGTATCCGGTCTCATACCAAAACGAGACTCATCAGAAAAGCACACGAAACGCCATTGTTCTTCTGCCCAATTTCTGTGTTCAAGAGCCCATTGATATCGAATCCTACGATTGTGCATTGCTATAGGTGGTACCCGTAGCGGTCTTCGGGAATGAAGGTTCACTTCATGCAAGCGGTTTCTGACTGTTTGGTCGCTAATTAAGTTCCCTGAAGAGTGATGAAGCCTCACGGCTAACATCATGGCAGTTATTGTTGGAGCTCTTCGAGTTAAGATTTGAATATATCGGTCTTGTCTCCGTGTGGTGCAGCGATACCGTCCTCCATGGCGCTCAGCCACGGTACCAGTGCTTCGGTAACGTGTCCAAAGTCGACTGATAACACTCTGACTTGTATTCAGAGCTAAAGCCACAGTACGTTGCCGGGAACCAGCTTCTATCATTCCCACGGCTCTGAGCATTTCTTCCCTGCTTAAATGACGTCGCCGCTCCATAATAACGTTGGTTTTAATCAGTAGTAGGGAAACAGTAGCACTAATAATGTCTTCAATGCGTTGTATGTTTTTATAGGGAAAATATTGACAGCTGATTTTCATCTTTTACTCGAATTTGATTCACAGTTCCTGATTCAAATTATGAAATGCACCAAAAAGGATCCATATAAATTTATAAAATCATAAATTTATTACAAAGCCACATCTCAATCTCAAGAAATCCGCTTAAAAATGCTTGATCCCTAGACACTTTTGATGTGTGTATATGTATGAACTACTTAACTAAAACGTTGTCGGAATTAAGACAATTTTAGCAGGTTACATTTTCTTTATTTTCTTTGAATTGTTTAAAGATGTTGCGCCATGTTAGACCAGAGTGTTAGAGTGTTGGAATAAGGATAACACAAACATCGTGATCTTAATTATTAAAGGACCACGGATTGGGAATATAATTAGGGGAAGAAAGATAATTATGAAAACCAAAGATCTAAAATAAACAATATTTTATGACACAAAAGTGTCTGCACATAAATATACTTAGTTAACGAAATTCATTAATACTAAAATACAAAATCCTTTAACTTCAAAAATGTAGCATATACTCAAGATAGATCATCTAGCATCTACCATCTTTTTACCCATCATTTTTGAGATAAGAAACGTCACAATATTTTCAAAGTATCCTAAGACTTTATAGACTTTTTGACGGGCCCGTTGGTCTAGTGGTTAGTGACCCTGTCTGCTACCCAACAGGTCGTGGGTTCGATTCCCACCAAGTGTCTGGGTGTTTTATCTATATAAGTATGTATTTACAAAAAAAAAAGTATATATGTATTAGTATCAGTTGTCTGGTTTCCATAGTACAGGCTCTGCCTAGTTTGGGATCAGATGACCGTGTGTGAATTGTCCCAGGATATTATTATTATTATTATTATTATTGGATTCTATAGAAACTACAATAAATATAAAGTAAACAACGCAAAGTCAATAAGTATCACCCTTAAATAGGTATGTTTATTACACTTCAAAACGATATTACTAGTTTCTTATCTCAAAAGCGATGGGTAGCTTTTGAGATAAGAAACGTCACAATATTTTCAAAGTATCATAAGAGTTTATATTGTATTACTACAATAAATATAAAGTAAATAACGCAAAGTCAATAAGTATCACCATTAAGTAGGTATGTCTATAACACTTCAACACGATATTACTATTTAACGCATTTTATTTTATCTAAGAAGGCTTTCTTGAGTGTACCTAGCAATCAAAAGGCGTTCAGATAACAAGTGGCCGTAACAACGAAACCGCGAAATTGTCGATGTAAGTAATCAGACTTATTCACAATTCAATCACGGATTTATAAATCCGTGATTGAATTGTGATAAAACTTTGATGATGTATGGGATACTAAGTGTTCCTTTTAATTAAAGCTTTGTCGATAGTGATCGCAATCTAGACGCGGCCAAGCCACTTCAGGAGGCGTAGAGCATACTTAATCTTTCTCATGTGAAGTAGTCGGTTCATTTCAGAATTTCACACTTTGCTTACCTTGCATAAAAATGGTCTTATGTGAAAGGTGAACCTTTACTACTATAGGCTATAACCGCATATATAGAGGTATAACCGCTATCTTAATTCTACATATCAGAATGGTTAATTCTACATTGCATAACCACTATGTTTTACACTTATTGGTAATCAGTTCGGTTCTGCCGCGTGTGCGGTACCCAGTACTCTATGCACGTTGAAGAACACTGCAGTCAGTCGGTGGCAGTTGATGGATTGTGCCGTACTCTTTGGTGGGCTGAAGCTGCGTTCCGTCCCTTTTGCTGCCAGCGCAGCAACGCCATCAATTGATTGATGCTCATGGCTTTGCTAGCATACTGCTGCTGCAGCTATCTAACCATCAGAGAAGGCACAGACTTGTTTTCAAACTTTCGTTAGCACAGTTAAAACAGCTTCGTTAGACTTCGGACTCCACAGGTATAAGATATTTGAATATTAGAACATTGACCTAAAAAAAAGGTGAAAAAGCAAGAGCGACTAGAGATGTGGGAGACATAATCATGGATCAAACTAGATGTCGATTAATATAGTTGATGTTTCTTTGAATGACAATTCAAATTTTCCAATATCATTCGAACTATTTAATTTGACATACAGATCTGATTCTATATTTATAAAACTTTCATAGTTTATTACATTATATTTTATTCCTAGTGTCAGACAGAAATATTCATCAAGCATCGCATATCAGATGCGGGATAAAGTTCCACTCTGTTTTCATCACAGCAAAGCCTACTGAAGGAAAAGTTAATTTGTGTTAAAAGCTTTCTCTGCCATGTTAAGAGAGTTAAGTAATATTAGCGCGTACAAAGTATATTTACCAAGCTACATAGCACTATGGTTAAATTATGCAACGTCCATCGTCTAGTCTAGTCATAATATTGTGAAAGCCGAACCAACATCTACTAAACTAATCGCGTCACTGGGTTCCGTTGGAGCGATTGCAGTAGACTTAAGAGCTTTAAAAGAGAAAGAACAAAAAATCTGAGCAGTAGTTCCAGCTTCTATTCTATATATTGGCTATAAATTGGGTCCGGTAAACACTGGAACAAACTTCGACCCAGTTGTTTCAATCGTTCCAATAAAACATCCGCAAAACCATGAACAAAATGCAAATACAGTACAAATACTGTTTATTTAGAAGCTGAGTTGACCGTCAAGAAGCACAGCATATTAGCAATTTGGTTTGAAAAAAAAAACAACGGATAATCAAGACTGGCAGCTTTGAACTGAAATAGAAGCTTCTCAGTATTATGCAAATGCTATGAAAAGCGTACTGTAGGAGCTCCGGTCTAATGAATATTCATTACAGAAACAATTTTTCCTAATTTAGGTAGCTTGCGATTAGTTTGGTAGGGGAGTTATATTGTATTAAACGTATACTATAACGTTAAAAGGTGAGGTAAATAAATATATTATAATGTTTAGTTTAAATATAACTAATACAGACAAAAGTAAATCCATCAGTATTATTTTACTATTTATTTTAACTCTTTATTGTACACCATTTTACATTACTTAATATACAAGAGCTATTACTGGTATCTACAATGGGTGGCCTTATTGCTTATGACGAATGACGATCTTTTCTAGACAACTTAATATGGACAAGAATAAGAAACATGCTACTATATTATTAATCGCGTCAATACAAAAAAGCTACAGGTCTTCTGCAAAACCTTCTAAGAAGTTGAATATTATTCAACCTTAATTAGAAATTAATAAATTAGATTTTTCTGCGAATGACTATAATTATTCGTGACTTCATTATGAAAAATCTTTACCAGTATTAAGGTTTCTTAATAATTTTCATTAGCAATATTAGAATGTTTTGTATTTCTTTTGCTACAAAGAACAAAAGGGTTTCTTGCCCTATGGCTGAATCTTGTTTAATCAGTTAGTTAATTAGAAAATTTGTTACTTTATTTTTGACTTAATAACGATCTTTTTGCAACCGTAATGAAAGCAGCGAGTTATATTTTTTCACAATCGGGTTTGAATGATACCAAGATATATTCGTTTTCTGAAGTAAGTATAGTATCATACCGCGCTTGCATAAGGGAAAAAATGAAGACGGGCGGCAGTGTCTTTCTTTTGGATTACCTACCACCTATTAATATAGCGATCCCCAAGACGCCTGCCAAGCGTGGGTATTACGTAATTCCTCCCTTCTAAGGGGGAGGTCTTTGTTCAAGAGTAGACAGACATCTTTCGGCTGAAGATGATGAAAGCGCCTTTGGAAAGCGCTTGATCATTAATAATAGAATTAAAACAAGTTGCAGTAAAAGTAACAGCTCTAAAATGCTAATACCCATATCAAATTAAGGTATTAAAAAGTAATTCTAGTATTCACAGACGTCAATAAAAAATGCAAAGTCGCTGAAGCAGAAATAGAAATATTTAATGCCGAACTCAGTTTGCGTTTTAAAACCGATTACGATTCTGCCACGTGTGCATAAAATATATATTAACGATGCAGTGTTTTTTTTTTTGTTTCAAAAAGATATCGTGATGTTAGCAAAGACCGTAAAACTTTAAAAAGGTCAGCATAAAGTAGAAAGAAATCGATCTGATCATCAATTTCATCTTCAGTGTGATTTATCAATTAGTTCCAATTTAAAAAGTTACCAACAAAGATATCTCAGTCTAAACCATAATTAACTTAACTTTCAAGAACAAACAAACAAATAAAAATAACAACTTGTAATATAATATTACAGTTCACCAATCCATAATACTTTTGAAACATAATGGCAACGGATCTTCGAAATCCCGCAAGTATTTCCGTATTAAAATCAAATCCAAAAACTGTTTTCGAACGTTCTGAAAGGATGGCAAAGCTTCGAAAGTTTCTCAACTCAAGTTGGGGCGCTCTTATCCGTAACGATTCAATTCGGGGGTAAAGTTTGGCGAAGTGGGCATAGTGGTTGGTAAACCACAAGCTGAACTGTGTTCGCTTTGCGCTTAAACTAACGTGCATTATAGCACTATTGTTCTTGGACTGATATTTACCCCCAAATGGGTAAAAGGTAAAATTTTATTTGAATGGTGTAACGTCGGATGGTTTTTTGTTTGCTGTCATTTGTTATTCTTGCTCCGGTGATAATCCATTTTACTTTTATATTGTGAAAAGTATAATTCTATATTTGCATGTATCTTTTTGTTTGAGGCTTGTGGCGTGGCTTAATTTGTTATTAGATTTTGGTAAGGTAAGGAATAAATTATTTGAGACACATGTTTCTGCAATATATAAAAGGCGCATGTGTCGAGAGGCAAAAACTAAAATTTTGATATAGATCTATTATATTTACATTATTTCAAATTCACAAAGTACCTGTAAGAAATTATGCTTTATCTTTAATTGTTTATGTTTATAAACAATTAAATAAAACAACTCCATAATCATAGAAGGTAACAGCCATAAAGATAATATTTTCGAGCATCTCGGAAGCTTTAACCCGGATCTTTGCTATCATAACGACGTCATAACACTAACATTTACAATAATTACCTTAAATAACTGTACGTTAATTAAACATCACGTGCCGAGGACGAGTGGAAATCTGATACCGCTTCGAAATAATTACAGGAATACGTCTTTGCATATCTCACCTTTAAGATCTGGGTAAGCAATTATTTGGGAACTATAATTATTAAAATTACCCAATATCTCTGTGAAAATGTGTTGCAAATTAACACTTGTGGTAGCCTTTAAGACATATAGATTCTTTAAGACTTTAGAGGAATGTTATTTTCCAAGGATTGAAGCATGAAAGTGTCTAAATTCTAGCGAGTTAGTTATTTAAAAAATCTTGGCATTCGTACATTTTACTAGTTTAGACCTAACAGAACAAGTGTTTTAAACTATATACCTGTTGAGTCTTCATATCCAGTACTTCGTTTTATCATTAATAAACCATTGGCTTAGTTCTCGACATATCTATTTTATCTTAGTCATTCAGTTCATAGCCATAATATTCAACTTATCATCTAAATTGGTAGCTAGCGTCTGCCTCCATATTCATTGGTTTAAAAGCCTATAGCAACATAAAGAAAATTCACGTCTTTAAAACACCTCTTGGGAGCACTTCGTAAACTACGTACATAAATGATGCACTGGCGTCTTCAAAGTCAATAGTTTTAAGTAGTAAACTCCTTCTATATTTTCTGCACAAGTTCTGATATATTAGGTATCACATCATCGACTGATAAACTGTAGTTTATAGTTGAAGTTATCAACTGAATTACCTACTTCAGGCCAGCTTCTCTAAAATGAGCAATATATAAATCAAATTGGCAGTTTGTTTTACCGTAAACCACGTCCTATATGCGCAGTATAAATGTTTATTTCATTAATATGTAGATAGGTATATGGAACATGATAAAATGCGTACCTATTATTAAATCGGCTTTCATTGCCGAAGATATTAAAGTTTAAATAGCATGTGTTGTGTTGTGAAACAATCAAGACCTTCGCCTGGTGGTAAGCGATACGCCTGCCTAAAGACAACTTTCCCGCACTATCGCTCGTCATCGGACAACTTTACCGCACTACCGCTCGTCATCTGAGAAATCGTTATTAAGTTTCTTGGTGAATTTAACTAGCTTGCCCTTAACACCAGAATACAGCAATGTTTACACATTACTTGTCAGCTAAATATCTCACACTAAGGTGGTACCTACCTGGATGATCACTTGCACAAGAGATAGCCACCACCAGTGCCGATGCTGCTACAAAGAGCATGATCACGGGATAAATCATGGCAATTTTAACAGCACCGGAATATCGGAAACATATTATCCTTCATCAGCAGCCAAAGGACGTCCACTGCTGAACAAAAGCTTCCCCCTTAGAAGGGAGGGGTTGCTATAATCCCCACGCTTGGCAGGCGGCTTGGGGATCGCAGTATAGGTGGTAGGTAATCTAATAGATAGACACTGCTGTCCGTCTTCTTTTTCCTTTAGTCGCCTCATACGGACACACAACAGGAGGAGATGGGTGGGTGATAGGTATACTTACCCGGACACCCCACGGGTAACGGATTATCCCTGCAGAACCGTAAATCAATATACCTAACCAATATACATAAACAATAGTAAGACTTGCTCAAATATTATATAGCTTATTTGAGCAACTCAAAAGACCATCTGACTCCCCGTTGCATGAAAATCATTTTAAGACGGCTGAGCGAGGCTATTGCCATTCACCACGCACGTACCGTCCAGATTTAAGATCGCTTTTGAAATGTACCTTAGGTATTTATATATATCCTGGGATTTTAATAAGAACATAAATAGAATAATTTATTTTCTTTCAGTTCATCCGGTCCTGATGCGACGAGAAAGTAAAGCTGTAAAACCTTAATTATTTTTCTTTTATTGTTCTTCACTACTATTTCTTTATTAATATTTATTTCCTGTTATAATATAAATATTAAATTCATGATGAAATGTGTTTACGAAATAATTAGGTACAATAGAAAATTAATTCCTCAAACGGTCGTAATTATTACTTTGAAATTGTTAAAACTTCTATAGTTGTGAATTAAGTACATAATAGGAATTTAAACTTAAGTAAATTTCTAGTTAAGTCTTTGATGTTAATTAACAGTCAGCTCACTATGTACTTGTATAATTAATAAATAAAGAATTTTTGAATGTCTTTGAAGCTTTTAAATGTAATAAAATAAAACTAAATTTTCTAATGCTCATTTGATCAGACAGTATTATTTTACAGGTAACTAGCTGACCCGCGCAGCTCCACCCGCGCTTTTATTACATTTTGCTCCCCTTTTTACCCTCCTCCCTTGATTTATTTCTCTCCATCTCTCTCTCTCTCTCTCTCTATTATAAGAAAAATGAAATTCTATGCTCTTTCTCTCCTCTCTCTTTCCCCCACCCGCATCGGTCCCCGTCACATTCCCCCTCTTCCTCTCCCCGTTGTCCCCTCTCTGAACCCTATCCCCCCCATCTCTCTCTCCCAACTTGCTCCATCTCACCCCCCCCCCCCTTTCTCCACCTAACTCCCCCGATCCCTCACCCCCTCCTCGAATCCCCTCTGCCTCTCTGTCCTCTATTGCACCCTCCTCTCATTCTATATATCCTCGTCAATCATGGTATCAGCGGCATGAAATATACTTTACAACTTATTCTCAGAACTACCCGATATGCACACAAAATTTCATACATATCCGTTCACCCATCTATTTAATTACCTTGCCTTATGTTGCTTAACCTTAACCTACAGGTATAAAAAGTATCCTATGTCCGTCTCCTGCTCCTATGCTACTTCCCTACCAATTTTTAGCCAAATCGGTTGAGCCGTTCTTAAGTTATAAATAGTTCTTTTAAATATATAGATTAAAGTTCTATGGTGATTGTATGTTCAATTTCACCGATAGATGGCGCTGTTCATAATGTAAATCACGCTAACATCGTAAATTACTGTCTAATGATCTTCGATAATGAAAGTCCTAAGTTTTTCGCATCTTTTATTGTTGCGACTGTAATAATTGTACTACAGTCCCCAAGTCCAGGTAGTGTATAGGTATTGACATATACACTACCTGGACTTGGGGAGTTTCATTAAAATTTCATGAATCATTTCATGATCTAGTTTGGACTCGCTCGGGATTTACAGATTTTAACTTTTCAAAGATATAATGTCATATTGCTATCAGCAACGTACTTAGAACAATACAGAAATCTAATGAAAATGTCCTGGGTGTACCGGACCGGCTTACCCCTTACAAAAATTGACCCTTCGCCACTGCCATATCTTGGTATTGGTATAGCGGGCTGGTTTCCGCAACTCCACGACAAAGCGCGTATTTTGCGTGCCATATCTTATTCAAACTAAATGTCTGCTCAGTCCCTATTGTATATAGCGTAATAATACATATCTTAATGATTAAATGATCAGTCTATAATTACCCTATTCACATACAAAGGAAATTACGTGGTAATACGTGCAAGTAATGTTTCACTGCTTAGCCCCTATGAAACATAGCGTGATGTTTTATATACCAATTTATACCCCTACTTCTACACAACATATCAGTGAAAGTCCTATCAAAATCCATCCACGGGTTTTCGAATGATGCCTGGACAAACAGAACGACAGACAGACAGACAGACAGACAGACAGACAGACAGACAGACAGACAATAATTCCAAAAAAAATTGTTTTGGCCTCTATGTCGATAGTATAGTATCCCCACATAGAAATTTTGGACAAATATTCAATGTACAGAAAAAGTGCTCTTTGAGTTTTATTATAGTATAGATATCCTTGGAAAGTACGAAATTTACAGCGAAATGTGTACCATACAACAAGCAAATGAATAATACCTAATTAACAAATGTTCAAATATTTTACCTACTAAGTTCCTTTTGCAAGGGCCCGTCCAGCCAGTATAAGATATTCTACTGCCAAGCAGCAGCATGTAAACATTGATGTGTTCCGATGTCATCATCCATTATCACCAGCCGGAAGACATCCACTGCTGAATTTGGGCCTAATCCTTATGCAACCCTGTGACGCGCAGAATGTCGTCAGTCAACCTAGGATGCCTATCTATGCTGCGACTTCCGGTTCGTGGTTGCCACTCGAGAACCTATCTTCCTCATCTGTTATCTGTTTTTCGAGCGTTGTGGTCTGCCATCCATCATCGGAAGACGTGACGCACGGCACGTACACGCCCATATGTGGTGAATGGGGCTTCAGTCCAGACTAAGCAAGTGGTTTGCTTCTTCATTTATAATAAGGTCAGCTAAAGACTGGAACAATTTGCCTGCGTTGGTTTTCCCGCCCGATTATAATGTGCTTCAAGACTAGAGTGAATAGGCTTAACCTTGTGTGATTTACTATCCTCGATTGCGTAGCCGCTTTTCATCAGGTGGGACAGCAGTCAAGCACTAGCTTACATAAGTAGTAAAACAAAAACAATCTGGACACAGAAAAGGTACAATAACTATGTAAGCTGAGTAGCAAAATTCCATAGAAACTATGTCGGTTGAACCAGAGCGTTATTCAAGATATTTAATATCGTCCTACTAGTCGAGCCATCCCTTTGAAGTTTTCAATGGTCGTTAAAGAGCAATTTGTTGTAGGATTTATTGAGAAACTAATCATGCGACATATATTTTTTCATATTCTGATCAGATTTATTTACAAGACCAAACCTTACTAATAGGCTAGATGACTAAAAAATTATGTTTAGTCCGTCCTTTAGATCATTAAATAATATCGGACAAGTTTTTTTTTCTTTTGTCAATTAAACAAAAAATAACGAAGATGTAGTGCGTTGAAATTCCGCGCGCCTGTATACAATTTTTACTGAGGCATCACGAGTCCCCACGGGAGTGGGGACTCGTGATGCGGTTATAGAGCGTCAAAGTTAGGGATAACTTTGACGCTTTATAGCTTAAGCAATTCACCTATTGTTTTGTTAAATAAAAAAATACGTGTCCAATATTTTTTTAATAATCTAAATGACAAACTAATCAGAATTATTATATTTTTACGCAGTCATCATCCCCATTGGGTTAGACATTACCTCTAACTAGACACAGTTTTACTACGTTAAAATATTACACATTAGTATTTAGCACATACAAATAAAAATTTGATTCAAGTATTAATATAATTCATATTCATGAAACTGATATTAGTATTATTTATATTATCATGACCGATATAACCACAGCGGCTAATCTTTCATAAGATCCAAATCACAATAGATTAAATTTACATCAAATGAAATAATCCAAACAAGTACAATCAATCACAATTGATTTTTGTAACGGTTTAAAGGGGGTCTGCCCGCTACGGGGTTTACCCCTATGAAATATAAACACAGCATACCAGATTCGTTGTCATATTAATTTATTTGTATTAACTTTTATACAGTAATCAATTACACCAGAATAACAGTAATTCCCATCAAATCTCCGTGTCCGTCTTCTGACCTTGACGTCTCGCAAACGCATACTTAGCATCGAGCTGCGTAGTTACGTAGTAAAATTTGCTATTGTCGCTAGTTATTCTAGACAGTATAAATTGGCCTTCTAACTGTGCAAACCATAAAGCTGGTTCGTCAGGACAGAATGTCGGACAACGTATGGGCGTGCCGACTCTATGCACCTCCCGAGAAACACAGGGCTTATCATCTTTGCCTTCTGCATCACTAAATTCATCGTCCATCATAATTTGTAAATTTTGTAAAAAACGCTCACCGCTTATAACTTGGACCAAACGACATCTAAGTCTCGAACTCTCTAAAACAAAATTTTTTTCACGGTTGTCTTTTCTTTTTGTCGAAGGTCACCACTATATGGGGGTCTGTCCGCTACGGGGTTTACCCCTATGAAATATAAACACAGCATACCAGATTCGTTGTCATATTAATTTATTTGTATTAACTTTTATACAGAAATCAATTACACCAGAATAACAGTAATTCCCATCAAATCTCCGTGTCCGTCTTCTGACCTTGACGTCTCGCAAACGAAGGAATTAATGAATGTTTGGGTGGACTGCGTGCGCATAGTGAATGAAGAAGAATGAAGTGATGCATGCGTGCGCAAGACGAATGAGTTTGGTGTATGATACAAGTTTAGGGTAGAGGCATGTGAAAAGCACGACGCCACATAGTCCCCCTGGCCAGACCGTAACTACGGTCGATAAAAATCTGGAAACCGAACACGACGACCACTTCTCGTCTTCTTCTCATCGCTGGTAGTACCAGTAGTAGTAGATGTTGATTCTGTTTTTTGTTCTGGTTCTGGACTTGTAGTTTCCTTCAACATATAAGCTAGCTTCAGCCTGTCAATGGAGACGTTATTTAGCTTTCCTCGAATATCCAGAGTGAAGAACTTAGGATGCCTTTCCACTACCTTGAATGATCCAGCGTAAAGTGGTTGTAGTGAGCTCCGGACGCGATCTTGCCGAAGAAACACATGTGAGCAAGTATTCAGATCTCGAGGAATATAAAATGGCGAAGTAGTATGCCACGAAGTAGGTCTCTGGGTCAGCTTAGTCATGTTCTGGCGTAGCCGAGTAGCGTACAGTGTAATGTCAGCTGCGGTAAAGTCATCTTTCGGACACAGAAACTGACCAGGTAAACTAAGAGCTTCTCCATACACAAGTTCGGCAGGCGTAGTCTGGATATCTCCTTTCCAGGAGTTCCGCATGCCAAGAAGTACCAACGGGAGAGCTTCAGTCCATTCTAATGAGTTGTGGCACATAATGGCTGCCTTGAGTTGACGGTGTAGACGTTCTACGATGCCATTTGCAGCAGGGTGATAGGCTGTAGTGCGGAAGTGTCGCGCACCAACCAAAGATGTGAGAGCTTGGAAGAGATGGCTCTCAAACTGGCGACCACGATCTGTAGTCACCCGAGCAGGACAACCGAACCTGGCTATCCAACCAGATACTAGAGCAGCTGCACACGTCTCGGCCGTTATGTCTTTTAGTGGGTACGCCTCAGGCCAACGAGTAAATCGATCGATGACGGTGAGGCAATACCTGTAATCAGAAGAAGGTGTTAACGGCCCTACGATGTCGATGTAAATATGAGAAAATCTGAAGGATGGAGTCATGAAAGTGGAAAGTGGAGCTTTGGTATGACGAGAGATTTTTGAAGTCTGGCATTTTAGACATTGCCTAACCCACTCTCTACAGTCTTTTCGAATCCCTGGTCAAACGAAGAGTTGCGTGACCAGTCGCACTGTAGCTGAAGCTCCAGGGTGATGTAGGTTGTGCAGAGAATCGAAGACTCGCCTTCTCAATTGCGGCGTGATATACGGACGAGGTGTCTGCAGGGAAACATCACAGTATACAGGTAAGTTACAATATACCGTAGTCATCTTCTTTAGCTTCAATGCTGAACCATGGCGAAGTAACTCTTGCAGTTCTGGATCGTTATCCTGAAGTTTTGCAAGTTCGTTATAATCGATAGCAACTGATATTTCCTCCACCCGTGATAACGCGTCAGCTACAACGTTTTCTCTACCAGGTAGGTACCTTAAGTCTGTCGTAAATTGTCCAATGAAGTCAAGGTATCTAAACTGACGCGGCGTACAGTTTTCACGACTTGATTTGAAAGCAAAGGTGAGTGGTTTATGATCTGTAAACACGGCGAATGTTCTAGCTTCGACCATGTGACGGAAATACCTTATAGCTTCGTATACAGCCAATAACTCTCGATCATAGGGGCTATATTTTCTTTGTGCACTAGATAATTTGTGTGAGTAAAAAGCTAAAGGTTGCCAAATATTGTCTTTGAACTGTTGGAGTACAGCACCTAAGGCTGTGTTCGATGCGTCAGTGACAATTGCTAATTCAGCCGTTGCATCTGGATGGGCAAGAAGAGTAGCCTTTGCAAGTGACGATCTACAATCTTCGAAAGCTTGCATTAGCTGAGGGATCATATTGACTGGATGCGATCCTTTAACTTTTGGACCAGAAAGAACAGCATGCAAAGGGGCTTGCAATTCTGCAGCCTTTGGAACGAAACGGCGATAAAAATTTACCATTCCTAAGAAACGCCTTAGCTCTTTAACAGTCCTAGGGATTGGATATTCCTGGATAGCTTGGATCTTCGACTCCAGAGGCTTCGTTCCTTCTGCTGACACGCAGTAACCAAGAAAAACGACTTCTGACTGACCGATGTTGCATTTTGTTTCAAACGTCCCCATACCAGGGGCGGTTGAAACAGTGATTGGGGTCAGTTAAAACACATGCGAATAACACAAAATATAATATTATAACATGTTTTATTTACTGTTTAAGGATCTCTTTGACAATAATAATCAGTCTTCATTGTTTTAAATACTTCAAACGATACTTTTAATCAGCCTTTAAAGTTTTTAGAGCACGCTAGCTAGAATCTACGCATATTACCAGTCATCTGTAACTATAGATTACATAACATAGACTTATAATTTACGTAAATTTACAAAAAAAATTAAACGAAAATCAGCTATTTGTTTTTTTAACATAAGAAACTAAAAAAAGATAATTAACGATAAGAAGACAAAGAGGAATTCTCTTTCTTCTTTGTCTTTCATTAATAAATCAATCATTAAGTTAAATATAACGATTAATCTGAGTCGCGGTTTTGGCAAACATAGTTAAAACCACCTTCTGTACATTCCTCGTGAGCCCACAGTTTACAAATAGTGCATTGTAGCCACTTTTCTCTGGACCTGCTCGCTGAATGCCTGGTGCCATACAAACAAGACAGAAGCACTCCTCTTCTTCTGATGACGTACAACAGGATGTCCTGTTGTACGTCGTTTTTCTTTTTTCCTTTCATGGTGTTTCTTTTGCTTTTTTCTATATCCAATTGCTTCTTCTTTCCTTCATTCAGTTACTTCATAACTTGCTTAACTCAATAAAAACGATGTTTCAACCGTACCCAAAAAAAAATGTTTCAACCGTCCCCAAGTCCTGCTTTAGGTAAAAAGCAGTTAGAGTAATTGTAAAAGCAATTAAACATAAAAACTAGTCACAGTACCATATTGTACAAGCTTTATTTCAAACATATACGCACACTCAATACTCTCACTTTAATAGAAACCACAATAATCTGCGTGCAAAAATACTTAGTTTTGGTTAAAAAAAAACACAATAGGATCTCTTAAGAACGTTTAAAGCACACTGAGAGCAACGTAACACTGTTGTTCGTGTTCGGACCGGTCATCCGCTTGATTCTCCCCTTGGACCCGTCACCGGTGCGCAAAGGGTTTGCGAGATATTCGTGTTGTTTCAACCGTACCCTACGACCCTACTCTGTCTCTCCTACCACTGCCTTTACAGACGCGATGTCTTCAGCGGATTGACAATACATCGCTGACACTGTGAGTGACGTATGGTTATCGATCAGCCGTTGGTTTCTGCAGTCTACCAGCAAGTTATAAAAACTAAGGAAATCAACTCTTATCGAGGTCGAGATACGTCCGCAATGGTAAAATTCCAAACAAAGTTTCTTCGGAGACCTATGTTGAGTTGCAACTGAATTGGACCGTACGTATGAATCACAGTGTTATTAGCAGGTGTTAAATCATATTTTGACTGAAAGCAGGGCGTCCTAACTGCTGATCGGGGGAAAACACACAAGTCAGAGCCAGTATCTACAAGGAACTGCATTTTCGAAGTCCGATCCGTTATGAATAGACGGCCTGTTGAAGAAGGGCAGTCGTTGGCCGCTACATGCGACCGCCCCTGTTGTTTTCCGAGTCAAAGGTACAGGGCTGCTTACACTTGCTCGCTTTACTACCGTAGGTGTAATGGTAGAAGCAGTGCGGATGGTTCGGTGGTGGCTGTTTAGGTCTAGACCTGTAGTAGCTTCTTTTGTGCTGACGAGAGCATGAGCGTGAACGCGACCGTGACCGTCGTTCATTGCTATTATTCAATCGCGAAGTAAGTAAGGCTACTTGCCTAGTGAGGTCACTTAAGTGCTTACTCATGTCAAGCGAAGCGTCGTTAGTGAAGGCAGATGCAGTAGATGCAATATACTTCCGGTCTTTGATAAGTAAACATCGTGTGATTCTGCTCCGATAACTTCTAGTAAATTATCTAGTTAAAACTTACTTTAACACCTCAAAAAGTTTGATATCACATCAGTTAACCTCACTTCACAAGTCAGTCTATTATTCGTCGTCCTGGAATTGAATTCGGCAAACATATTTGAGAAGGTGAGATCTTAATTTGACTGTTAATTTTGAAATTTGGAGATAAACATAACACAAAATACAGCAGTGAAACACTATTTGCCAAATATATTACTTCCGCATTTCCCTTATGATCAGCTGATTGGTTGACATTTTTGACAAGTCCCAGCTGTCATAACAATTTGAACCAAAGACAAGACTACTACCCGGAACAAAGGTATTTCAGCCAACACGCATGTGGACGCGTTCCAGCGTCGGATTTACTAAAAGATTTTTAGCATCGATTAGACCAGGAAGTAGAACTCCACGACTCGCCAGAACACAGGTTTCAATTACTGGAGGAAGTCTCAATTTGGTCTCAAGCCACACCTGACCGTCTAAGTCACACAAGCAAGCAATTTTAATAACTTATAATATTGTCAAATCACTTACTATGAATTTCTTTGAAAATATTACATACCACCGGCAAAAACAACAGGAATCGAAAAGTGATGATTCTGATTTGACATCCGATGAACTAGATGGCACCACCAATACCATTGGCCTACCAAGCATGTCAGATGACGATGAATGTGAGGAAAAATTACAACTAAAAAACAAAATAGCAGAATTATTAATACAACTTGAAGCAGCACAAAATAAAATAGATAACTTAAATAAAGAAAATACAGAACTTAAATGTACAATTTTTTTTTTATTTTTTTTATTTATTAATAATAATGGTACAATATTATGCATACTGAATGTAACATAAACTCATTAGAATTTATCCGTACATCCGCCGTCGTCATCTATGTTAGTCTATGTTTAAAATTTACATATTTTCATAATGCTATTAACAGTACGAAAACAGATAGAAGTGGAATCATCAATCATCGTAATAATTATATTGATGAGTTAAGGATGAGTTGAATAAACAATATAATTATTATAATGAAGGTAGTCACAAACAATTAGTTAAAAATTATACATGGAAATTCATTTCACGACAGTGAGTTCCATGCAGGTAGTTTTTAATGGTTAAATACAGGTTGAAGCTAAACTTAGCACTAAACCAACGTCATGAGACCACATGGCCAGACTGTTAAAATCTTCTTGAAGTTTTTCGAGAGCTTCCTGCACGTTACGCCCAGTAGCTATGAGGCATGTGTCATCGGCAAATTGATAAATTGTTGTATTTTTTATCAATTTTACTAGATTATTGACATACGTGAGATAGTGTAAAGGTCCTAACACCGATCCCTGAGCCGTGCCTTCAGTCACTTTAATCGTGTCACTATGGTCGTTATCAACTCTAACAACATAAGTTCTGTTTTTAAGATAATCTTTACACCAATGGAGTAGTTTTCCCCTAATTCCGCTGTTATGTAGACTTTTAACTAACTTATCATGTTGCAAGGTATCAAAAGCCTTACTGTAGTCTATGAATAAGACCAATACGTGTTCTTTTTTGTCTAGACTTTTATAAATGCTAACTGTAAAGGACGTTAATAGTTGAGTGGTGCTTTTTTTAGGTTGATATCCATATTGACTTTCAGTTAATATATTATTATTTGCGTAAAAATCGATAATTTGCTTAGATATATATTTCTCTACTATTTTATTTATTGTAGGTAATATAGTGATGGGCCTGTAGTTGTTATAATCAGAACGACATCCTTTTTTATAAATAGGTCTTATTATTCTAGTTTTTAATTCACATGGATATTTACCCTGTTCTACACTAGTGTTTATTAATTTTGCAATGACTGCGCTAATGTTGCAGCCTATGTGTTTTATATCGATAGCCCTAATTCTGTCTACCCCCGGAGCCTTTCTTGTATTTATAGCTTGAATGTATTTATTTACTATTTTTGAGTCTGCGGGTTTGAAGCGGATAGAAACATTAGCCGAAGCATTGTAATTTGCTTCATTTATAAGGGTCTTGTCACATTTACGAATCATTGTCTTAACATTTCCGTCAAAAGTATTAGCGAAATTATTTGCTATATCCTTGTTAGTTAGACCAGGTCCCTCAAAATTAGATTTGATGAAATTATCTACAGATGATTTAATTTTACCCGTAAGACGATTTAAAATTTGCCATAAGTTCCTAGAGTTATGTTGGTTATCTACGATCTCAGATTGAATTTTTTGATTTTTATGTTTTTGAATTAAAGTATTAGCATAATTCCTGGCTTTGTTATAGTTTAATTTTAAAATGTAATTATTACTATCTTTTATCCATTTATCAAATAACTTAGAATTAAGAACTATAAAAAGAGGGAAAACATAGATACAAATGAATCTGACGCAAGATTAACCCCAACAATGAAATCACACACAAAGGAACAAGAAAATGAAAATTCTACCACGACACAGAATATTATAGTAAGCCAAAATAAAATAGTATCAGAAAAGACAACAAATAAACCAAAACTATGCGTAGTAAGCAGTAATAATAGAAGCAACTTATGTGACATAATTGGGAACACTTTTGAAAATCACAGTTTCTGCCATTATCTATACCCACACACAACAATTATTTCAAGGAATTCATAGACTAACCAAGAATTTCAATAAAAATGACTACTGTATAGTGTTAATCGGAGAAAAAAAATTCAAAACAACTGAAAATTATCATGACTTAATATTCATGATTAGAGAAGCAGTCCAAAAACTTGCTCATACGAATGTAATCATATGTCTACCAACTTACAAATATGGCTATTATACGACTATATATAACACAAGGGTAGAGATGTTTAATAATATGATATATCTAGATAACACAACACATGAATATGCCTATATAGTTGACTCAAATGCTGATTTGAACTGCGATTACGAAATGTTCTTGAAACGACTAGGCCAAGTTAACAACACAGGCCTAAGAAATATATTTTCAAACATCAAGAAGACCATAATCAAAATAAATGCTCAGAACAAAAATAGCCAAATTAGCAGTACAGAGAAGAGGGATACCAATGAGTTTTTTCTATAACTCATTGACAATAATGCACCAAAACATTGCAGGACTGATAAATAAGGGAGATCAACTTACGACACATCTTCATGAACTTCATGAAGATAAACATAACATTGATGTTATCTGCATCTCTGAACATTTTGTCGAAAGTGGACATGAAAATTTCATATCAATACCAAATTATAAATTAGTAGCATGTTATTCTAGAGACACTAAAAGAGGAGGAACTTGTATACTACTAAAAAAAGGATATGAATATAAAGAATTAAAGGATATTAGCAAACTTTCTGTTCAAGGCATTTTCGAATGTTGTGCAATTGAATTAACACAGTTTAATCTAATTATAGTATGTATATACCGAGTACCCAAATTGAATAATCTCGAATTATTTTACTCAAGACTAAATTTACTTTTACCAAAGATCTGTTATAAATCTCGCGGAAATGTCATTATATGTGGTGACTTTAACATCAATATTCTAAGGAAAAATAAAACTTCCCTTGATTTTATTACATGCTTACTAAATTTTAATCTTAAATTACAAATTGACCAACCTACGAGATTACAAAGCAACACATGTATTGACAATTTTGCCCACAACTTTAGACGCAAGTGCATACACCATGTAATTGATCTTGATATATCGGATCATACAGCACAAATTATAAAAGTTCCAGTGACAAAAACATCTATTATTAGTAGTTGGAATATTGACATACGAGATTATAATTATGAAAATTTAGCTAAATTTAGATCTTATTTAAATTCATTGACATTCTCAGATACATATTCAGCACAGGACCCAAATGTAGCATACAATAATTTTATAGATATTTTTAAACTGCTTTACGATTTGTGCTTCCCTATAATTGCTAGGAAAATACAATCAAAACGACGTCCAACCTGGTTAACGCCAGGCACAAAACGCTGTTGTAAAAATAAAGTAAAAATGTTATGGCAGTATAGGAAAAATCCAACGTTTAACAACTCAATAAAACTAAAAAACTATAAAACAAGATTAAAGAAAATTATTAAGTTAACAAAAAGAGCACGAAACATACATCGTATAACAAACTCGAAAAATAAAGCTAAGGATACATGGAGAATAATCAACGAAAGTAGATATGGACATACACAAGAATATATAATGGAAATAAAAAACCAGAGTGTAACTATAACAAATCCAAAAGACATTGCTAATACGTTTAACGATTACTACATAGATCAGGCAAATCTTCTTTCAAGAAATACAAAAAAAGAAAATAGTAAGATAAACACCTACAGTCACTCAATTTTTCTAGCGCCAACTACACCACAAGAAGTACATAGACACATATTAGATCTAAAAAATAAAACTGCTGTGGGGTATGACGGCATTGCAACAAATGTTCTTAAGTTTGTAGCTAAGGAAATATCAGAACCAATAAGCTATATAATAAATTTAAGTGTTTGCTCTGGAATTTACCCGGATAAACTAAAAATAACCATTGTTAAACCTATATTTAAAAAAAGACGATAAAACCAATGTAAAAAATTACCGACCCATTGCATTAATTCCAGTAATATCTAACATTTTTGAAAGACATATCAATCATCTAATATATGATTATTTACAAAAACATAACATCTTGGCTAAAGAACAAAAAGATTTCCAAAAAAATAAATCCATAAATATAGCTATTTACGACTTTCTTAAGATTATAATGACGAACGTAGACTCAAAAACTCCAATTTGTGCTCTATTTATGGACATGACAAAAGCTTTCGATTTAGTCGACCATAAAATATTGCTTTATAAATTGGATGCATATGGAATAAGGGGCAATGCCCTCTCACTTATAGAATCCTATCTCAGTAATCGAAAACAGTACACTGAAATTAAACGAATCTGCACAAAAGAAAGAAAAGAACTAAAACATGTTTCAAGTGAACGCACTATTTCCTACGGCATACCACAAGGTAGTGTTCTGGGTCCGCTGTTATTCCTGCTATACATAAATGACTTTCCGAAGTATGTTTCATACCCAATGGTTCTTTTCGCAGATGACAGCACTGTATTGATAGGTCACGATAAATACAGAAACTTTGAAAACCATATAGATAATGCTTTACGACAGTCAATCTCATGGCTTGATCAAAATAATCTAACATTAAATTTAAGCAAAACGCAAATATTGGACTTTAGACAAAGAAATAATGCACCTAATATTACATTTAATTTTGAAAATGAGAAAATTGAGGAAGTTTCTTACACCAGGTTCTTAGGGTTAACTATTGACAACAGACTTACATGGAAAGAGCACGCCTTAAATCTAGTTAAAAACTTAAGTCAATTTGCGTTTGCTCTTTACAAACTTAGAAACGAAGTCACTGAGGCAGCGGTTGTCACTGCTTATTATGGCTTTGTAGACTCCATTTTGCGTTACGGGATAATGTTTTGGGGTAACTGTTGTGAAAAGGAGTGTATCTTTAAAGCACAAAAAAGATGTATAAGGGCCATAGTAAACATAAAATCTACTGATAGCTGTAAGCCACATTTCACAAAATTAAAAGTATTAATGTTGCCTAGCCTTTACATTTATGAAACAGCATTATTTGTGAAAAAAAATAGTGGACTTTTTAAAAAAACTTCGGACAATCGAATAAAAACCTTAAGGCAAATTCACAGGCACAATCTAGACATTATTCCTTCGAAAACAGCTCTTATGCACAAAAGCACATTTTGCATGGCCCCAAAGATATATAATAAAATACCAAACGAAATTAAGGATCTAAACCTAGCACAATTTAAAAATAAATTATTCCAATTACTAATTAGTAAATGTTATTATAGTATTAATGAATTTCTATAAATTGCATTGTAGACATTCTTTGTAAGTATATTCATTTTAATTTTTGTTATTGACCGACAAGTTTATAGTATTATTAAATCTGGACATTTATTATTATTTTTGACATTTAATTATATATGATCATTTTGTTTTATTATTAATTAGTTACATTACCTATTATTATTTTGTGCACAATTATTTATTAAATTATATCAATATTGTAAGCCCAATTGGGTATGCTGCAGAGGAACAAATGTAAAATATAGACCTAAGACCTGTACCTTTATCACCTGCAACAACAATAAAGTAAACTTGATTTGATTTGATTTGATTTGTAGCCACTTGAGGGCATGATGGAGCTAACTCGTACACCCTGTCGGAAATTTCAGCAAGCTTTTCTACCTCTAAATCAGCAATCTGTGAAGCAATAACAGTTTGAATGTTCTGAGGTAAACGATTTGTCCAGATGCTTTTAATGAAGTCCGAAGCACCCGATGGACCGGCTAGATTTTGTAAGTGACGCAAGAGTTGCGACGGTTTGCGATCGCCAAGCTCCTCCTGTGTTAAAAGCTGTTTAATCTGCCTCTCCTGTGATGCGGATAGTCGACGTATAAGTTCTGTCTTTAATTTTTCGTATTTATTACTGTCCGGTGGTTTGTAATTATATCTTTCACATGCAACGCATACTTAGTATCGAGCTGCGTAGTTACGTAGTAAAATTTGTCATTGTCGCTAGTTATTCTAGACAGTATAAATTGGCCTTCTAACTGTGCAAACCATAAAGCTGGTTCGTCGAGACAGAATGTCGGACAACGTATGGGCGTGCCGACTCTATGCACCTCCCGAGAAATACAGGGCTTATCATATTTGCCTTCTGCATCACTAAATTCATCGTCCATCATAATTTGTAAATTTTGTAAAAAACGCTCACCGCTTATATCTTGGACCAAACGACATCTAAGTCTCGAACTCTCTAAAACAAAAATTTTTTCACGGTTGTCTTTTCTTTTTGTCGAAGGTCACCACTATATGGGGGGGGTCTGTCCGCTACGGGGACCCCCTATGAAATATAAACACAGCATACCAGATTCGTTGTCATATTAATTTATTTGTATTAACTTTTATACAGTAATCAATTACACCAGAATAACAGTAATTCCCATCAAATCTCCGTGTCCGTCTTCTGACCTTGACGTCTCGCAAACGAAGGAATGAATGAATGTATGGGTGGACTGCGTGCGCATAGTGAATGAAGAAGAATGAAGTGATACATGCGTGCGCAAGACGAATGAGTTTGGTGTATGGTACAAGTTTAGGGTATGGTGCAAGTGAAAAGCATGACGCCACAGGTTCTTCTTATTTCAGGAAAAAATAATAGTAATAATATTTTCCAGGCCGAATCAGCAACGGCTGCCAGTCTTTTCTAACACAAGTACTTAATTAGTTTTAAACTAAAACCCGACTACGGATAAAATCGCAGTCTAATAATGTGATATTATATAGCCTATAACTAGCGGACAATCAAGACGCTTCTAACGAAACCCTACTTGTCAAATTATGTTAAGTAGATTAGAAGATATGCGGGAACAGATTAACATACATATATACATTCTTTTTCAAATGATAACCCTCCCTCCGTTCCGTAGTCGGGTAAAAATTAGCCAACTAGGTACGCAGGAGAATAGCGCACAAATACTTGAGAAGACACAGGTGCAGGATGCTTCCTTTACTTTTATAATCGGATGGAACGGAAGACACGACCGGAGAGAGGTAGGACCGATTCTTTACATACCCATGCGACGCATGAAAAATCATGTTATTTTTTAATTGATCAGGTGATCAAACTATATTGTCCTAACCCGTAAGAAACAACTATACAAAGTTCCCCACCGCGGGATTTAAACCCGCGACCTCCGGTTTGCAAAGCGCGCGTTAGTATCGTAAACTAAACTCACTTTATTATCTTTTAGGCCCGTTATATGTTGTCCGCCTTACTACACGTCTCTGTCGGTTGACATGATATCGAAACACTTCTACTCTATCCACTCAACAAAGTAATTCCATTTACCTGAAACACGTTTTTTCAACGGCGACCAATCACAGAATTACTAATACTCGATTGACTACTAACCGACCACAGAGAAAATACCTGGTATAATTCCACTTGTCTCACTTGCTGTATTCTTATACAAGTTCAAAGAAATATTATATAAGCGTTCATTTTCATTGGCTTCCAACACGATCAATAAGGATTTTTTCAATATTTTATTTGATTGGCATACAATCAAGTATCTTCTTTTTGGAGATACGTTTATAAGCCGTCAGTAGGATTAGGTATCAAAATCGTAGGGGTACTGGCATCACCTCCTCGAGTGCCCGGCCCATTGTAATTCCCGAGGATTCGTTCGGAGGAAGGACAATGGGCTTGGGACGGTGTACCCTGGGCACCGGGTAATATCTCTCCACTCTTCGGGGTGGACAGCTGTTGCTCGGTGGCGAAGCCTTAGGTGGGGGCGCCGAACTGCTGTTCCCGGTACGGGAGTACCGGTTGAGCGGCAGCGAGGCGCGGGAGGGTGTAGGGCCGAAAGGCCACATAGGGCGGGGGAGCCGCGCGCCGCTGCCGCTGTTCCCGATGGGGCACTACGTCAGTTGAGCGCGGTGATGGTGCAGGGGGGAGTCGGGCCGCGAGGCCTTAGGGCGGGGGCACCGCAGCAACCGTGCTGTCGGGGTATGGGACCCGGTAGCTTGGTGCAATTGGGGGGGTAGGGCCGAAAGGCTATAGGGTGTGTGTCACTGTGGTCGCCCCTGGTACTTCTCTGTTGAGCCGAGTGGACTGGTGGGTACCGCACGTGACAATGGGGGGAGAGCCTGCAAAGGCTCCGGCTTGGCCATTTTGGTCGAGCCGGTTGTGGGTTTGGCGAAAGCCGAACGGCCGCTGGCGGGAACCGGATGTAGTAGAAAGTACGTTCCCGGGGCCCGCCACTATAGCGGAGGTGCTGGAAGGCCCGATGGTGGTTTAGTCGGTAAGAGTCCGACATAACCCGCGCATGGTAAAATCGTAATTGACTCTTTTCATTTGATTAAATCTTTTAGTAAAATACATAATTATGTACTTACCTAAATGGCCCAGTCAAGTCATAAGACAAAAAGTCAAAAATAGTTTATTTCAAATAGGCTTAACGCTAGCACGTCAAAGGTCATGTTTTTTTTTTTTTAAAAGGCTACCACCGGATCACCGGATCAACTGAGAAGTTCCGGCAAGAAACTCAGCGGGCTTGTCATTTTTTCACTTATTTTTTAAACAGTTTGCCATGTTACAATTAGATCAGAGCGACAATGTGTCTTGCCGTCCAAAAGATCAAATAAGATAGAAAGAAAATACGACGAAAGTACAACAAACTAAAAGGCCAAAGGGATAGTAGTCGGACCAGTCCCCCCAAGCAGCACCCGCGCACAAGTTGACCCGAGCAGCAGCAAGTCACATGTTACATTCAGTATCAACATCAGGAGCCGAAACAGGTCCACTGCTGAACAAAGGCATCCTATGGGATGCCTGAGTTTGACAAGATCCGGGCCTGGGATTATGATCCCAGGCCCGGATCTTGTCAAACTGGGCCACCGGCCCCCGATTAAAAATAAAAAACTTACTCCTCAAAGCGCCTAGCATACGGAAGCCTGGTTGGCTCACCTTCGACTTGGTATGAAATAGGCACCACACAGGCCCACACCACATGTGAACATGTGATGCCGATTTAAGATTTGAGTTTTTTTTAAGGAATTTCTTTAATGCTCAAGGGAGGGCTGCCACTGCCAAGTTTCTGCCCCGGTACGAAAAAAATGTAGATCCGGGGCTGCATAATCCCCGCGCTTAGCAGGTGTTTTGGGGAGCGCAGTATAGGTGGTAGGTAATTTAATAGAAAGACGCTGCTGCCCGTCTTCCTGTTTTCCCTTAGTCGCCTCTAACGGACACACAACGGGAAGAGATGGAAGGGGTCTATTCTTACCCGGACACCCCACATGTTATATTACCTAACAAATTCTTGTAAAACACAGTCTTGTTTTTATTGTGACGCTCATAAAATATGATTTGAACATTCTTAAGTCAAACGTAAAATGTTTACGATGTAAGTATATTTTTCTCCCTTATGTTCCTATACGTAAAGAAATGTCTTCATTAGACATCCTAATGTTCGCGGTATCTTAACAATTTGTCATGAAGGCGACTTTGACGGCGACAAAGTTTTTACCTTATGATTTATGTAGGAAAAGTTGGGAAAATTATAGCCATCAGAACAGAATAACCTTGACATTAAGACCGTAGAGCGTACGAAAGACGATAACGGTCAGTTATACGAATATTTTTTTCTAAAACATGATTTATGCTTATAAAGAACCTTCGAATTAATAGCCATGAACCGTATTAGCCATATTGTATCGTATCTGCTGCTTATATTAAACAAATACTTTGTTGTTAAAATAAAGGAAAACTTATATTCAATGCATAAACTGTGGACAGACTTCTGTACTTACATTATTTGTAAGCGATACATTATTTTTTTTCTTAAGAAATGGGGAGTGATATTATTCGCAATAACTAATACGGGTGGTATTAAAAGGAAATGAAATTAATTGTATGCACTATTTCGCGGCTTATTTTTATATTTTAGTTTTCCAACGTTTTGAACATTTTGCAGCAATCATGGAGAACTCTTGTGATTATGAAATGTACCTGTTCTAAAAGACGGGAATAATCTAAAAATAAAATAGCAGCGTTTTCCCTGAAAGAAAACGCATATTAAAATACTTACCTTATTCAAAGCTTATTATGAGAGCGGCACTTCCTGTTTCCCGTCGACTTTGCTCCTATTGGTCAACTTTCTTGTGATTTGACCGGAAATAGCATCACCATGGCAGGCGAGAGCAGCAAGGGTTTGTTAAATATGCCCGTTCCGCTCTTGTTCATTGTGTCGAAGAATTACCAGGCAGGATTAAAAGTTAAGCTTTGAATAAGGTAAGTATTTTAATATGCGTTTTCTTTCAGGGAAAACGCTGCTATTAACTTACTGTACCGTTATTCAAAGCTTATTATGAGACGTGTTTGTTTTCGCCTGGTGATGCCAGTATACATGACGCCAATGTGATTTTGATACATAGATGTATTGTAATATCAATGTGTGAATTTTAAATAGAAATGCAATAAATTGCATACTTATATATCTACATAGTCTGCTATGAATTTCTTTTAGAAATGGGTAGCAAAGATAAGAGAACTGTATCTCAACCATTCCAATCAATATTATGGGCAATTGATAATCAATAATTATTTATATGCGATGTACTTTTGACTTCGATTTTATAAAACTGTCTAAAATGTATTAAAGACCTCCAATTTCCAGGAGCTAGCTAGTATCAAAAACTTAACTATGCTTGTGGCGCATGATAACTAACTATTTAAGCTAGATTATGTTGGTGATTTTAGTATTTTTAAACCAATCAACGGCAGCTATCGTAACTGGAATATACAAACAATTTGTTTTTGGTATTTAACGCTGATGCTTTAACAGCAAAACAAATTTTATTTTAACGCTGCAGGCGTTGCAAGCAGGTGGTTTTCCGATTAACGCAATTCCAGGACGCGACTATGAATTACACCTTACCGGGTGCTGTTGTAATTTTTAGCTAAGCTACTGCATGAAAATTATCCTTGGAAATTCACTAAATCATATCCTATTTAAAAGACTCTTGAGGATGGACAAGTATAATCGATATAAGAACATATCGTGACAAGAAATTACTAGTAAAAAACTGGACCGATCAGTAGGACTGTACAATCAAATCATCAGATAAATGATTTAGGCCAAATAATGTTAAATGACAATTATTTACTTATGTTTATTATGTATCTATGTATGAATCTGCTATAAAACTGTCCAAAATGATGCCAATACTTTTAATTAGATTAGAAAAAGTCGGCACAGATTTTACAGACTAGGTCCTGGTACTTTGTGAATTTCAATGTATATATATTTTAGATTGCAAAGTCAAGTCCTTCACATTTCCACTTTCAGGATCACGTTGTATGTTAATAGACAGTACGCCCACCTGTACGTCCACTAAGACTAAGGTAGTGAGATATGAATCGTAACTCGTTCAAAAAACGAGTCTACTCCCCAGAATACTTCAGCGATTAAGTATGTGTTAACCCACACATTATGTTTACCTTATACCATATACTCAAAGATTTAAACATAGATGATATTTTACGGTATACCTGCTCTGAAGTCCCGAAAATATTTATTGTAAATATTAATTTATGGACTTACGTAAGTACTCAGTCTGTACAAAAAAAAATGATCCGTCAAGAGAATCTGTTTTAAAATGGATATTGTAAATAATCAATAAAATTTGACTTGTATTTGTTTAATATTTCGTAGCGAACTTTATCTGGTGTGTACATACTTATAATGTAATATCCGTAAGTGAATGGATGAGACCCCCCCCCCCCGTCTTTGCGGAGGTAAAGGCAACTTTTTTGTCATTATTATCCCTTGCAATTTCGATTTTATCAGGATTGTTAACATTTCTTTCGGTTACAAATGTCCTGACATTGATCGGAATTTAAATTACACGCTTTTGTCTACCAAAATTGTGTCGGGAGTGAATTTCTGGCTGGTAAAAATGCATGCGATGCAGTGTTGCTACAATTTCGGGTAAATGGTTTACTTACCATACAATACAATTGAGTTTTCTAATATTATGGAAACTTCTGGATAATTCTTTTAGGCATTTCATTATCATTGATTGCATTATGTTATTATAGGTCCTCAAAACTTCCAATGATGATCCTGAAAATCAGGTACCTACGTGCTTTCTTCACGAGCTGCTATTTGTATACCATCCCTGCGAGGGAGGTTAAGTCTATGTGTACCAACCCTGCGGGGGTGAGTAATAACTTATTTAGTCCCTGCAAAGGACAATATCATCATCATCATCATCATTAGCAGCCGATAGACGTCCACAGCTGAATAAAGGCCTCTCCCTTAGAAGGGAGGGGTTGGAATAATCCCCACACTTGGCAGGCGGCTTGGGGATCAATAAAGGACAATATGCTGATGGTGAAATAGACTTCAGCCAACCATTTTTAAATTAACTAGGTTGTCAAAATTGATTCCAAATCCAGATGAGCAACCATCTATGTACCATCCCTGCGAGGGAGGTTAAGTCTTTGTGTACCCACCCTGCGGGGGTGGGCAGTAAATTGCTCAGTCCCTGCAAAGTAAAGTACGCGGATGGTGAAATATTCTTCAGGCAACCATTTTTATATTGACAAGATTGACAAAAATTGATTCCAAAACTAGATGAGTACTCCCATGATGAGCAACCATGTATGTGCCGTCCCTGCGAGGGAGGTTAAGTGTTTGTTTACCCACCCTGCGGGGGTGGGTAGTAAATGGTTTAGTCCCTGCAAAGGAAAGTACGCTGATGGTGAAATAGACTTTCAGCCAACCATTTTCAAATTGACAAGGTTGTCAAAATGGATTCCAAAAACCAGATGTGCTCTCATGATGAGCAACAATATATATATATATATATATATACCGTCCCCGCGAGGGAGGTTAATTATATGTATACCCACCCTGCGAGGGTGGGGTATTTATTTTATGCGATGATACGATGAAGTGGACTTCATTATCTGAAAACCAGGTGCTTACCCTCTCGAGAAGCCACTACACATGTCCCCCCTTCTTTGGTTATTTATTTGTGTACCCAACCTGCGTGGGTGGATAATAACTTGTTTAACCATAATGGGTTAGCCAGATTTGTGAATTTCGTGTAGGCTAGAATATATATTGCCTACGCCATCGGCTTTCTTGAACACAAACATAATTGAACACTTTTATGGATCAAGGTGGAATATTAATCTTTTGGTTACCATGATAGCTTCTCTACGTTACTTGATACTCTCAGCAATGTGTCCTTTGAACAGTTTCTTATAAATATTTTTATTTATTTATTACTAAAATTGTATTTTATTTTACTACTAGCTGACCCACGCAGCTCCGCCTGCGCTATTTTTACGTTAACCAAACTTTGAATAACAGACATTTGCATCGAATACATAATATCATTTTTTATAGTCGGTTAAAAACTGGGACCCACTTTTTACTTGCTCTCCGAAGCACGGACCCGTTTAGTTCAAATGGCCTTAAACGGTCACCCATCTATTTAATGACCTTACCTAACGTTGCTTAACCCGATCGATTACAAAACCTTGATAAAAACTCTCTATGAGTGTCCCTTACTAATATTTATTATATTATAAAGAAAATTTGATAAAATCGGACCAAGCGTATAACCAAGTACCCGTTTTGACTTTAAGAACCGTGCTAGATTACGGGATAAAAAGTATCCTATGTCCTACCTCGTAGTAAGATCTCAAATCATGCCAAGTTTCAATTGAATCCATTCAGTAGTTTCGGCGTGATGCTCAGCCGTGATACAGACAGACAGACAGACAGACAGACAGACAGACAGACAGACAGATAGACAGACAGACAAAAATTAAAAAAATTACATTTTCGGCCTCAGTATCGGTTATAGAATGCCCTCCAAATATAATTTTCAAAATATCTTCAATATACAGAATTGGACCTGTTACAGTTTTATTATAAGTATAGATTTTACATAGAATATAACGTAATTGTATTTAACTCACAATCGTAATATTTTCACCTTCCGGTACACAGACCATATCTGTAATAAACTACTTAGCCCACACAGGAAGATTACGAAAACTGTCTAGCAGGCTATTTTTTGGTTTAAGACACAATAAAAAAATAAAAATGGACGCAATGGTGCGTCTGTATAACTGGGATACTAATTAACTGAACTCACTTGTTTGCTGCCTTTCACGTTGATAATAGAGTCACTATTTCACTGTTCAGATTTTCGTAAATTGACAGTATTGCTACTGTCTGCATAATAATGTGATTTAAAGAAATATTCATTCTGAAAAAAAGCTTAGAACTAACTGTAAGAAATGTATTATCATCGTAGGACTGCTACAAAATAATTCAGCAAATGTTTAAAACTGCGGGTAGATTGTAAAGAAAATAATTTGCATTATTAATATGATTTATGGGTCGTTTACTAAGAGTCGTTTTTTATCCACTTAGAAATCTCGTACGTACAGCAATAAACTTTACGAAAAATATCATTTCTGCACAAGTATTAAAAACTAAGTTTCGAGTTTTCAAAATAAAATTGTCGGTAGACTGAAAGGAAAATAATTATTTATAAAAATATTGCTTACATAGCCCAATTTACTTGCACTATATTCAAACCACAAAATATTCATTAGTATAAAACATTTCATTAGGAACAAAGAAACAAAACGAACGGCAAACACCGTTAAAATGTTTTTACTCACTGTTTGCTTGGCTTCCAACTATTTGTAACAACTATTGTTGTTCAATATTTTATTCCTTTGGAATTATTTAGAATTTGATTTGAATTCCATAAATAGTTGTAATATTGTAGCCTCGGACAGGTGTCCGTGACGGGAAATAAGACGCCAATGAACAAGAGCGGAACGAACGGGCATATTTAACAAACCCTTGCTGCTCTCGCCTGCCATGGTGATGCTATTTCCGGTCAAATCACAAGAAAGTTGACCAATAGGAGCAAAGTCGACGGGAAACAGGAAGTGCCGCTCTCATAATAAGCTTTGAATAACGGTACAGTAATTTAATAGTTTTATTTCAATAGTAAAATAGTTCGCGTAAATATCAGAAATCATTTAAACAAATATTTATAAAAAAAGTTGTATGCACTTTAAATTCATCTTATGGTCTTACCTCATAGCCTTTTACATAACAGATCTAAATTGTATTTGTGCTTAACATAGTCATAAAACTTTTTAACGTGCCTTTATCTTTACCACATACAAACAATAACTCGTTTCGTTTAATCCACGTAAAGCAGTTTATAATACGATTGTTCCCATCCCGAAGTGAAAACTTTTGGCAGCAAACGAGATGATTTATTTATGAGATTCTCACTTCACAGGTGCTCAATGTTTCACTTTTCCATCTTTCCGTTTCTATATTACAATAATTTCAACATTTTATTTTTAGATTAATCTCGTGGCAACAGATGTAAGAAAAAAGTACCTAAGGGGAATAAAAAATAATTATTAGGTATGACCAGGTAGGTTGTCGTACTATGAGTAATTCTCCATAGGGTTAAAAGGGTGGACGTAGGACATATTCTTAATGTATCTAAAGAGCAATCGCCTGGGGCTGCCTGTAAGGTCAGTCCGAGATTTTTTCAGTTCGAGAACCTAAGTAAAATTGTTCGTGTGTATCTTATCTTATTATATAAAAGAGTAGACAAAAACCCACTCATCACGAAATCTCAGAAACTACAAGTGCTAGGAGTCTCAAACTTTGCATGGGGGTTCCTTTTAAGACGTAGGTGCTCACTAAGACGCGATTTTTCGAAATTCAACCTCTAAGGGGGTCAAACAGGGGGGCAAAGTTTGTATGGGAGAACGCGATTCCTTGGTCCTATTGACTTGAAATTTTGCACAGACATTCGTTAAGAAAATTAATTGAATTAGTAATTCATATTTTTCATAATTTATCCCTTTACAGGGTAAAAAAAGAAGTATTATTACTCAACCGATGGCGGTACAAATATATTACAACAATAAGATACAATAATTCGAAATATAAAATAAAAGTTCCTTGGCAAAGAGGTTACGGAAGCGTCCTCTAAGTACGGACTGTCCGGGTTCGCTACCTCTGAGCGGATTTTTTTTTTGTATTATTAAACTTTGTTTTTGATTTTTTTATATATATTAAGATTCGATGTTTTAAATATTTAACTCATATTGACTCCGGCACTTTTTATCTCTAATATATTTCTTATATTTAATGATTTTTTAAAATTTAAAATCATGCATACGTGGTTAGTTTCTCTCTAATGTTATGATTTAGTTATTAGTGGAAACTTAATTTTTGTACAATTGGATCTAAGGTAAAATATCACGCTATATGCATTAGGGACTGAGCAGACATATAACAAGAATATGATCAAGTAATTCGAATAATAGAGAGTAGCCGTGGTCTGGAGGTTACGGAAGCGTCTTCTAAGCACAGCAGGGTCCGGGATCAAATCTATCTATGGGATTTTTTTTGTGTACTTTTAATCATTTTATTGTTGATCATTTTGTTATTTTTTTTATTTTTCTCTGAAGGTTTTTTACTGAATTTATTTAGAAGTTTTATCTAAGTAAATAAATTTAATTAGCTTACGTTGACTAAACCTAAAGAGGTACCTACATACTTAACAATCAAGTACGTACTAGACATTCTATATATCATTCGTTCCATATAATATACGGTAAATCTGGGATATAATATGCTTGCCCCCCGGCGGCGGACTTAAAGGCCAGGCACTGAGGGACACCTGGTGCAGATCCCACCCGAGAACCCAGGTTTCCCTCTCATGTGCCGATGTGACAGCCACGGGAGTTTTAGTGGGTAAAAATCCTAAATACCCAGGTTGACTTCCCCACGGGATCCCGTGGACATATTGGATGTTTCCCCCACCACCCCCTTAACTGTGACAACGGTGACAGATTCCCGGGGGGCTATAATGCGCCCCCGACAGCGGCTTCAAAGGCCCTTGCCTTGCACTGAGGGATACACGGTGCAGCCCTCCTCTTTTCTGTGGACAGCTGTGGGGGACACATACCGCAGTCGATCACCCGCAGGATCCTGGGGGCCTATTGGAAGTTTCCCCGCGATCCCCGTATCTTTGAGCACGATGATAGTTTCCCGGGTGGCTTTATTGTGCCCCCCGGTAGCGAGCTCAAAGGCAAGCCACTGTGGGATCTTGGTGCAGATCCCACCGGATAGCCCAGGTCTCCTTCTTATGTACTGATTTTACGGCCGTTGGGGGTTTAGTGTATAAGAATCCTACATAACCCGGTTGACTGCCAATAAGGTCCCGGGGACCTATTGAAGGCTTCCCCCGTGACCCCTGTAACCGTGAGCACGGTGACAGGTTCCCGGGTGGCTTTATTGTGCCCCCCCCGGTGGCGGGGTCAAAGGCAAGCCACTGAGGGTATCATGCTGTAGATCCCACCGGATAGCCCAAGAAGGGGTTCTTAATGTGTGTGAGTGTGTGTGAGTGGTTCGGTGTGGTGCGGTGTGGTTCGGTGTGGTGCGGTGTGGTGCGGTGTGGTGCGGTGTGGTGCGGTGTGGTGCGGTGTGGTGCGGTGTGGTGCGGTGTGGTGCGGTGTGGTGCGGTGTGGTGCGGTGTGGTGCGGTGTGGTGCGGTGTGGTGCGGTGTGGTGCGGTGTGGTGCGGTGTGGTGCGGGGTGGTGCGATGTGGTGCGGTGTGGTGCGGGGTGATTCGGTGTGGTGCGGTGTGGTGCGGTGTGGTGCGGTGTGGTGCGGTGTGGTACGGTGTGGTACGGTGTGGTAGCGGGACTGAGCGGGACTGAGCGCGACTGAGCGGGATTGAGCGGGACTGACCGGGACTGACCGGGACTGACCGGGACTGACCGGGACTGACCGGGACTGACCGGGACTGAGAGGGACTGACCGGGACTGAACGGGACTGAGCGGGACTGACCGCGACTGACCGGGACTGACCGGGACTGAGCGGGACAGACCGGGACTGACCGGGACTGAGCGGGACTGAGCGGGACTGACCGGGACTGACCGGGACTGAGCGGGACTGAGCGGGACTGAGCGGGACTGAGCGGGACTGAGCGGGACTGAGCGGGACTGAGCGGGACTGACCGGGACTGACCGGGACTGAGCGGGACGGAGCGGGACTGACCGGGACTGAGCGGGACTAAGCGAGACTGACCGGGACTGACCGTTCAGCGCTCCTGGGGAGGGGAATAGAATGAGACAGAGCTAGAATGAAGTTTAACTTCTTCCGCGCGGAGGGACTCCACGCACGCACATTTTTTTTTTTTGAAGTGAAACTTCTTATGCGACTTCCAAAAATGTCATCATTTAACGCGTTAGACGTTATGCGTTAGAGGTTAAGCGTCAGATGTTAAACGTTAAGCGTTAAATTTGTTAAGGTTATGAAAGCGCTCATGTGAAGCCGTCACTGAGTGAGTAGGTGAGTGGGTGAGTGGGTGAGTGAGTGAGTGAGTGAGCGATAGTGAGCGATAGTGAGCGATAGTGAACGATAATGAGCGATAGTGAGTGATAGTGAGCGATAGTGAGTGATAGTGAGTGATAATGAGTGATAGTGAGTGATAATGAGTGATAGTGAGTGATAGTGAGTGATAGTGAGTGATAGTAGGTGATTGTGGGTGATAGTGAGTGATAGTGGGTGATAGTGGGTGATAGTGGGTGATAGTGAGTGATAGTGAGTGATAGTGAGTGATAGTGAGTGATAGTGAGTGATAGTGAGTGATAGTGTATGAGTAGGTGATAGTGGGTGAGTGAGTGAGTGAGTGGCAAGGTGTCGTACGGCGTTGGACGGTGTTGTACAGTGTCGTACAGTACAGAGCGAGAGTGAAGTTTCACTTCTTCCGCGCGGAGGGACTCCACGCACGCACATTTTTTTTTCTTAATTACACCCGTGCGAAGCCGGGGCGGGTCGCTAGTATACAATATATGCAGATACATAGATGCTCTTGTAATATTATGTAAATACGTACTTTTGCATCGACAGCTTAGTAGTTTTTACCCGACTACGGAACGGAAGGAGGGTTATGATTTTAACAAGAATGTATGTATGTATGTTTGTTCATCTGTTCCCGCATATCTTCTAATCTACTTAACATAATTTGACAAGTAGGGTTTCGTTAGAAGCGTCTTGATTGTCCGCTGGTTATAGGCTATTTAAATATTACATTATTAGACTGCAATTTGATCCGTAGCCGGGTTTTAGTTTTTAAAACTTATTACTTGTTGAAATACTATTCGTTGTAACAAAATTACAGACAAAAGTTTATTTTTACCTTTTAATTACGGAACCCTAATACAATGAATTTATAAATTAAAAACACTTACATAATATTAACGAACATTATTTTCAACTTTTACAAATGAAATATCTACATTTATTTTTATATCAATATCACTAAGTATATCAAACAATGTTCATTAATTATTCTCTTTAGGTTAAAATTTACCTATAATTTTATCCGCGCTGACTTTTTGCGTTCAATTATTATAATGCCGGCGTAAGCCATATTTCATGTATTTTTTTTTTCTAAATTACAGCGTTACTTTATTCTGTATATTAATGAGTTTGTGGGACTACAAACAAAGTGGATTGTTGTGTTTCTGTTGCAGCTTGATAATAAAATACATAAGGGTCTTTTTGCTTTGCTGTAATAAAAAATAACTGATTATTTTAGTATGTTAACTAGCCTTATAGAAGTCACAAAGAGAATGTGTGCTGTTTTACATTTAGATACAAAATAAAAAAAAAAGTAAAGAACTAGAAAGAATTAAGAAAGCATACACATTTTAATACCGTTGCAGATTTACCAAATTTATGCTCTGTAGACATGTAATATGTGGTTTAGTGGGCCTTAAAATATTGTTATTTTTTTTTTTAATAATAATATTCTGGGACAAACTCCACGCGGCCATCCGAATTCAAACAAGGCAGAGCCTGTACCTCTCCGCGCTCGCCTCCTATTGTCCGGTGAAGCTGCAATGGCCATCTGCGGCTAACAGTGTCTATCATTCCCAAAAAAAAAAAAAAGAGCCTGTAGCATGGTAACCAGACAAGTGATACTAATACATATATAAGTTATATTTTTGTAAACACATATTATGTATATTGATATAGAATGACTTAACCCAGACACAAAGTGGGAATCGAGTCCGACGACCATCGATATACTATACCAACAAGATTAGCTTTCATATAAAAAGATGACTTACATTTATAAAATAAGGTTCAATAATAATTGCAGACAATTGAGCGACAGCCGTCTCCGTAGCTCTTATTTTCTTATTTTCGTGACCACTTTTCGGGTCGTGACAGCAAATCTAGTTGGTATAGTATATCGATGCCGACGACCTATTGGGCAGCCGCCAGGGTGTTTAAACCACCGGGCCCGTCAATAATAACTGGTTGCATAGCGTATCATTTCTTTATTTATTTACACACTGACAAATAATAAAGACAAATAAAACACATAATATAATAATAATAATATAATAAAACTTTATTCTAATCGGGAATTAACGCGATTTACCTTATATTTTGGCTTGACGTTTCGGCCGGGTTGCACCAGCCGTGGTCACAAGCAGACTGGTTCAGCGAGACGGCTCCGTGCGCGAGGCAGAAATATCTTCGTCTACCCCCGTTCTTTCACTTGTAACAAAATGACAAAACCTCGCTATTTTCCGGCGGTTAAATATACTGTGAGTGTAGTGTGTAGTGAGCTTAACGTTACAAGTGAAAGAACGGGGGTAGACGAAGATATTTCTGCCTCGCGCACGGAGCCGTCTCGCTGAACCAGTCTGCTTGTGACCACGGCTGGTGCAACCCGGCCGAAACGTCAAGCCAAAATATAAGGTAAATCGCGTTAATTCCCGATTAGAATAAAGTTTGATAATGGAACGCGAAAGTCTAAAAGTAAATAATATAATATCTTGGGACAATCCACACACGGTCATCTGATCCCAAACTAGGCAGAGCCTGTACTATGGAAACCAGACAACTGATACTAATACTTATATACATTTTTTTTTACATGATGGTTAAGACAGCTTATTTTAAAACAAATCTCTTCCAGCAGGCGCGCGAAAGAAAAACTTGAAAAAGGACAACGGCGAATGTTGAATTAGTACCTTCGTAACCAAGATGCACAAAAAGATTTCATAATCGAACTTTCAAAATCATAATGTAATTTCAAATGATTATTCCAACATTTTGCGTGTCGCGTGATATAAACCGGAATATATCGAGATAGCATAATTGCAGTATCCAGACTCCACAACATTTTCTGGCTTGTCATGAGCTAAAATAACCTTAATTTGGGCGCTTATTTTACCGCATACGATTTAGGGCCCTAGTTAGTACACATGATGCTTTTAGCATCAGCATTTAGCGATTTTGCAGTTGTGTCGATGCTGCATCGACTTGCTGCGTTCGATCGAATATAGCGCCAGTGTTGCGAATTGTAATGGACAAATCGCTGACTCCGTATGCTGATAGTCTACCTCAGATAGTCTCTCTCTTATTGTATTTAGGTGAACTGCTGCAATTGCCCGTGCGGTGCCAGGTTAGAATTGCATCCCCCCATCACCTCTCGTTGGGTGTCGTAAGAGGCGACTAAGCGAGAACGGGAAGACGGGCAGCGTCTTTTTTTTTGGGATTTATCTTCCACCTCTACTTCAATCCCAATCCGCCTGCCAAGCGAAGGGATTATGCCCCCCCCCCCCCCCTTATACAGGGGAGGCCATTGTTCAGCAGTGGACGTCTATCGGCTGCTAATGATGATGATGATGAACCAGCTGCATCTAAGCATGTTAAATATTGATTATATTAGCGACTAACGATCGAATTTTAAAACATCTTTTGTATTTTAATAGAAGCTAACAGGCCATTTGATTGACTACAAATCAAACAGCACATTACGATTTGATGCGACCTCAGACATGCTTTTATGAGTTGCTTTTATATCCAGACGCCTTAACTAAAAGAAATAAAATGTGAGGCACAAGTAATATTTCGGTATATGGGGCACTTCGTAACATTAATCTGTCATAAAATGTAAATTTTTGATCGCCATACTAAAAGTCTAGATCAAGATACAGTGAATTCACAACCATATGAATGCTTACTTTTCTAAATACCGGCTAAAATGCTGATACTAAAACTATAGTGTAGTACGGCCCTTAATCCGTCTTTACATCGGACCCGCATTGCGGATTACGTCGGCCACTGACGCGTGTCAACTCCACTTTATAATTCATACCCAAGGGATACAGAAACGTGGTATTGAGTCCTTTTTCTCTGAAGGAACCAGCCAACGGAGGTATTATACTTTTTCCTGATACGTACCTTAAAAAACTCGGATGGAATACTAAACCCGACCTAGGAATCGAACTCAGGACTTCGTATCGGACCACTAAGGTAGTTAAATGATACAACCAAGGTTGATATTAGCACGCTGGTGTTTAACTATGTGTGGTAAAATTAATTGTGTGTTAAATTATATCTGATTGATACAATTTATTTCATTGCTAAATCGTTTTTACGTTGTGATAATCAATTGGTAGATCTTTTATAGGTACCATCATCATTAACTTGTCATTCTTGCCGAGAAAATGTAAAACAAATATTGAGTCAGATCTTCAGAATATTTAAGGTATTTTATTGTAAAAAAAATATTCAACTTTTTTTTAATAAGTAAAAAATATTTACGATAGATACTTAGCCACATTTTAATATTTAAAGAGTGTTCAATATTTTTAATTACATTTTTTACAAATTCAATTGATATCTTGAAAGTTTTACTGAGTCGTGAAATTAAATATTTGTATAAAGGCCCGCATATAAAAGCAGCCAAGTATAGCTGAATTCAGGAAAATCAAGCAACATAAAACTAAAATATGCTAGGCCATTCTAGACTCTAGATTTGCTAATCATTTTTCCATAATTTAATAATAATTTTGTCGTATCACTTATTGTGAAAATTTTTGCATCTCACCCCGGGTTTGCGTGAGAACTATACCATAGGAAAACCCTCTTTCTCTTTACAAGATCAAAGGAACAATAAATGAATGAGCACAGGAGTGGTAGCCGACCGGTAGCCAGCCAAAGACATAAAAAACAAAGCCAGTTTTCAGGATTATACTTTTTTAAATTATTAAACGGACAGTAAATAAACGCTTTATAAAGCAATAATGATCGCTCAATCACGTGCAAGTTTTGGCCTCACACTTCATCAGGCAATTAATATTGAAGGTCAGCGGTCTGTTTGCTTTGACAACCCCTGAAATCGAGTTGGAAAGGGCGGTGAGCTAAATCATTAAATTTCGTTTCAGATTCTACATATTTTCTTTCACGCTTTCCATTCGATGGCCGTTCTTTTAGTAATTCGCAGCTTTAGCTAGTTCTTAGCCTTCTATATTTCTTCTGTAAAAAGAATTACTACCTTATCTTATCGATACACCTACCATATTCGTTTTGATTTCTGCCGCGATGCACAAAATAACGGAGCTTTAGTAATTTTTAAAACTTAGATTCATTAGTACTAGTACATGATGATGATGTGATGTAGTAGATTCAGTAGATTAGTACTTTTTTTCGGTCTATTCCCAGTTGTCACCACTGGCTTTGTCACCACTGGCAACAAATGGGACGTTTATTTCCCATTTGTCACCAGTGGCAACAAAGCCAGTGGTGACAACTGGGAAAGTAGGTATCATTTGTCGCCACTGGCGACAACTGGGAATATTTTTCCCATTTGTCACCAGTGGTGACAAAGCCGGTGGTGACAACTGGGGATAGACCTTTTTTCCTTTTTTATACTACCAAGGAGGCACGCAAGCGTGCGGCGCGCCTGATGGTAAGCAGTCACCGCATCCAATAGACGCTAGCAACACCAGAAGAATTACTAGCGGGTTGCCGACCCTTAAGAGATTAGATTTTAAGTCTTTGTGTCCGGTAATTTCACCAGCTACAGTGCCCTTCAAGCCGGAACACAACAATGCTTAGTTAAAAGTCAAAGTCAAAATATCTTTATTATGTACTAGCTGACCCACGCAGCTCCGCATGCGCTATTTTTACGTTAAATAAACTTTTAATAAATATACATTCGCATCGAACACATAACCTCCTTTTTTATCATCATCATCATCATCATCAGCCGGAAGACGTCCACTGCTGAACATAGGCCTCCCCCTTAGGCCTCTCCTTTTTTATAGTCGGTTAAAAACTGGGACCCACTTTTTACTTGCTCTCCGAAGCACGGACCCGTTTAGTTCAAATGGCGTTAAACGGTCACCCATCTATTAAATGACCTTACCTAACAATGCTTAACCCGATCGATTACAAAACCTTGATAATAACTCTCTACGAATGTTCCCTTACTAATATTTATTATAATTATGAAGAAAAATTTATACAATCGGATCAACCGTATAACCAAGTACCCATTTTGACTTTAATCCCCTCTCCCAAAAGAACCGTGCTAGATTACGGGATCAAAAGTATCCTATGTCCTACCTCGTAGTAAGATCTCAAATCATGCCAAGTTTATTTGAATCCATTCAGTAGTTTCGGCGTGATTGCGCAGCCGTGATACAGAAAGACAGACAGACAGACAGACAGACAGACAGACAGATAGACAAAAATTAAAAAAATTACATTTTCGGCCTCAGTATCGGTTATAGAATGCCCTCCAAATATAATTTTCAAAATATCTTCAATGTACAGAATTGGGCCTGTTACAGTTTTATTATAAGTATAGATAGGCCCCACGGAGGCACTTACACAAAAATCATTTTTACACATACTGCTTGGCGGCAGAATATCTGACACTGCGGTGGTACCTACCTGGACGGTTCCTTGCACAAGGAACCTACCACCTAGTACTATAATGAGTTAGGTCAAAACCATCTTAAAATACCACGTCGCTGCAAAGGATTGAGCAAATAGACATTTCGTCAGCACAATACCCACTAAATCCAGCAATCCATTGAAAAAGGTCAGCCTGTTTGCCTCTACAACCCCTGTAATCAAATCGCGAGCAGTAGCGGGTGTTCCACACTACCGCTTGTAAATCATTAAATTTCATATCACAGTGACGTTTCCATTTGGAATTCAGCTTTCTCCTCGTTATATTGAATTGACGCGTGGAAATGTTGTTTTTTTGTTTTCCACCTTAAATGTAATATATTTCGCAACGTTATAAATATAAAGAAAGTTTGTATGTTTGACTAAATGCAAAACAGTTGTTTTCAGAACTACTACACATAAACAAAAAAAAAACTAACAAACTAAACAAATAAACCATAACAAATAAATCATTATCGAAGGAAATAAGAGACGAATGAACACTGGACCTTATTGCTACTGAAAAACTAGGCACACTTTTTAATAGGTACAATATTATTCTCACAGAACAACAAGGCTCTATATTCCAGCCAGGGTAGATACTGTGACCTTAAATATGTTCGTCTCGGTTATTCCAGTTGATAACAAGTGGACTAGACCAAATTACCAAAACTTCGTTAACGAAGTTTTCTCCAAAGAGAATTCGAACCTGTAACATTAACTAGTAATACTTAAATTAAAACATTCAGATCAATATGCTATCAGTCTTTGTCAAGTCGAATAGAAAGTGCAAAATAAAATAAAATGTTTGTACTCGTCGATTTATTATTGTAATTTTATAAATAAGTACTTACATATTATTAACTAAAACACACAGAATAATAAAACATGGTTACGCTTTTTTTTATATTATATACTATACGTATACTTACGAGTACTAAGCATCTTTATATATATAATTATACTGTACGTGTGTATGTCACTGAACTCCTCCTAAACGGCTGGACCGATGTTGATGAAATTGTCTGTGTTCAAGGGGATTCGAGAATGGTTTAGATTCACATGTGAAAGAGCGCGAGCGGAGCTGCGCGGGTCAGCTAGTTTAAATATAAAATTTAAACTAATTTAAAATTAAAACTTAGTTTCTATGAAATAACTCTATCTCTCTCTCTCAATAAATAATATTTTTTGTCGCGGGTATACCTTCTTAAATACCCCGGGAGCTGTGGCGCTCGACCGGAGTATGTGGGATTCTTACCCACTAAAACCCCCGCGGCTGTCGCATCGGCACATGAGCCGAGGGCCCTCCAGTGGGATCTGCACCAAGGTCCCTTCAGTGCCTTGCCTTTGAGCCCGCTGCCGGGGGGCGCATTGTAGCCCCTCAGCAACTTGTCACGGTGCTCACGGGGACGGGGGTCGAAACCCCACCGCCGCCGTCCTCCTCGTAGTTGCCGCCGTACTTAATGGACGTCCTAGGGCCATACCACGAACGTCCAGCGACTCGGAAGATGAACCTATCTTGAGGGGAGGCCCGTGCCCAACAGTGGGACATAAACAAGGGCTGGTATAATTCTCTGAAATAAAGGCAGATAATTTAAAATACGAAATATGTAGAAAAAGAAGGCATGGGTTGTATATGTTTATATAATCGGCTACAATAAATATTAAACTAAATAATACAAAGTGTGTCGTCGCAAAACCAGTAAGCCGTTAATACCGTTTTGTAAATCCCACTTTATGTATATTAACTATTGAGGTAGTTTACAAAGGAGAAGACATCAACTTGATTATTTCAAATAAGCCTTAAAGTTTCGGTGCACAAACTTTATTAGTCTATGAGATATACTCATAGCATGTTATTGGACTACTTAGTTTATGCGTCGGAACTCAAAAGCTTGTTTTGTTTGAAATAATCTAATTGTGATGATGATTCAACGCGTCGTTGTATTGCAGTGTGTTATGTGCCTAGTCTATAACTGTCTTATTAATAAAAATCGCTTATTTTTCTCTTACTCCAAAGCTACATCGGAAGTAGTTAATTCTAGACTAGTCACGGAATAGCTACGTCTTAATAACGGTATTAATAAATACGAAGTAGGTTCGGACTAACAATACAATTCTTACACTGAGACTAAGGTGTATGTTATGGCAACCCACTGAAATTAAAAGTAAAAAAAATGAACAAAATTACTAAAAAGACACTGGCAGTTAGGTAAATTTTGATATTTGACACTTTTATTTGACAATCACAACTTTCACTCTATATTTATCTTACATCATAATATTCTATATTTCTCTTACATCATAATATTCTGTATTTCTCTTGTTGAATTCAAGATAGTGGTTTTAGAATTTGTGTTTTTTTATTTGCAGAATATTATCTATAAATCAAGAAAGTATATAACAAGTAGGCCGGGGATCTAGCCTGTTACACACCGTCCCTAACAAGAAACTACAGTGCACCTCAAAAAACGCGTGTAAGAGCAGAAACCACGGTGGGCCTCAAGCACGAGCCGGCGCGTGTAATGCAAAACTTGCTGACAATGCAACCTATCCAAGAACAGAAGGGCTATTGTATGGACGCATCCAGCATGTGTACCGAAAACCAGCTGACGGCGCACAACTAGATCCATTGTATGGACCCATAGCGACGGAATCGGCTCTTCACTTAGCTTCTAACATCGAAGCGGTCACTACATATTTAAATTAGATATTAAAAATGTAATTTAAATTAATAAAAATTAGTTTTAAAATCTGTTCTAAGTTATTTCTGAATCATCCGGCTGTAGCCTACATAACTAGCCTAATAGTTTAGTTTATTGAGACAGTTTATTTACCTCTCCACGAGCCCAAGTCCTTTTTGCAGCTAAAACTTTCAAGTGAGGTGGTATAAAGCCTACTGCATCTCCAGCCAAATCATTCTACCATTTCAGTAATGTAATATGCAGTTGAGCGTGTAAATCTATATTTATATTTAAACTCGTCTTCAAGGTCTTCAAAAGGGATATTGCGAGGTTTATACAATTAGGTTATGTTTAGTATATATAATTATCTCAATGGAAGTTAGAAATACAATACAAATCTATGCTTACTCAAACGTTAAACCATGGGGCTCCACGGAGTAACTTTTACTCCGGGACTACATTTTGATTAGTTAACTCCGTCCTTACTACTAGTTTATTAATACCATAATTGCCTAATCTTTGCGTAAGTCTTGGAGTAAAGTTGTTCTGACGCTAATCATAGTTTATTAATAAGGCTGTATAATAGTTCAGCTATAGGCCGCTAGTGAAGAAGCACATTATCACCATAATTTCTACTGAAGAACGTACGAACCTACGGGCTTATTTTGCAGTGCAACGTATAAATATAAATTTTCCGCAATGTTGTCAACTAAGCTGCACAATTACTAAACAAATATTTACAATTGACATCATCATTTAGTCACCAGTTAATCATTGCACAGATATCCCGCAACATTTCAATTTCAGCGTATAACATCGTGAATGTTGTATCAAATTAATTCTATTGTCACACAATCTATTTGCGTATTTGTCAATGTTTCGTATCCAATCACGCGAGTAAAACAAACGCAGGCCGCGTACATAATTTCTAATAACAATCGATTCCATTCCGATAAAAATTGGAACAAATAAATACAACTGAGTCAACGAAAATAAAAGCGAACATGTACGAAATCCTCGCCACATATTTTTACGTGGGACAAACAAAAGCCCATTAATTAAACATTATCCCCTCTGATTCATGTCAAAGATAAAATCTATTTGTCTGCGTGTTTCGCATTGATCTTTGTTTATAGGGAAGTGCGAGTTCGCTTCCGATCCAACTTAACTCGTTCAATGTTAGTATGGGTACCGTACCAACAATCAATATTTGTTTTGCTGCTGCTGACAATTCTTGTTTCTGAGATCTAAGTAAGTTTCTTTATAAAGGACTTTTTTCTGGTGTATCTTTGTGACTTCTAGAAGATGGTAAAACATACTAATCCCATAATATTTGAGACTCACTACATATCCAACTAACAAAATATTATCTGCAGCGAGTTATACAACAGAATTAAGGCGAATGGTTGTTGCACATGTCATATTCGTGCGCGGGTGCTGCTTGTAGGGACTAGTCCGTCCTCTATCTTTAGACTACGTATTCTGTTATTTTAATAGAATTACCATCTGTCTACAATCCGCTGGCAACACACTCAACTCTTTATATTTTTTCTTTTACCTGTATAAGTATTTAATTGATGACATGAATACTGCTGTGCTAAGCACAAAAGTGGTACCTATCTCAAAAAAATGGTTTCTTTTTATGGCGGATAGTTTGAAAAAACTACGCATCCAATGAACTGACTGATATTTGACTTAATTCATTGGATGCGTATTTTTTTTATCTTAATTATTATAGCATGATAAAGTGCTGTGTAGATTGATTTTAGATCGGTCATGCTCGCCATCAAAAAATCAAAATTGCTGCAGCTTCCTGTGGCGGGTCACCCCCAATTTAGTTGAGGGGAGTGATGGCTGCTGCTCGAGTCGTATAGTCGTTCGCGGGTGCTGCTTGGGGGCACTGTTCTGACTACTATCCCTTTGACCAATTAGTTTGTTGTATTTTCCTTGTATTTTCTTTTTCTCTCTCCTGTTTTATCTTTCGAACACTGTCGCTGATGCTGATCAAATTGTAACAAGAAAAACACAACAAATTCCGCACAAGCCCGCTGAGTTAATTAACTTGAATTTATTCCATAATACATAATGTTCACTATAAGTAAACTCAATCCATACTGATAAAAGCTATACCTACTAGAGCTACGAGTTATAGTAGAAAATGAAATAGTCCGAAGCAAAAACTAACAAGCCGGTATCGTGGGAAACCATGCCGGGAGTCACGTATTGACACGACGTAGTGCTGAAGGCGATACAGTGTTTAATTTGGGGTAAGGGTGTAAATCAAGAGCAGACGCGAAAAATAAGATTATGAAAGAGTACATCAGAAAGTATATGTTAAAGTGTTACCGGAGTCCATAAGTCCAACTGCTTCTACATGACATTCTACACGCCATGAAAGGGTAATTCTAATATAAAGCTAATGACTAATTAACTACTTACACTATTTATTATAAGAACAACCTGCTAATCGGAATCAGCAGTAACTTTTTGTCGTATGGTTACGAGTAAGGGCTCCTACACATAACTGCGATGCGATGCGGCGCCGCATCGCTGGAACTTGTATCGAAAATTCATTTGTTTCTCGCAGATATTTGCGATGCGATGCGAATTCGCAGTTATATGTGGGAGCCCTAAAGCTTCCCCTGACGTGGCTTAAGAACTGCTGTCTAGAGGACAAAAACCGAGAACGCCTTTTTACGTGTCCTGCGAAGCGTGGAGAGTCGGAGGCACTAAGCGGTCACCCATCTAAGGACTCACCTTGCCTGACGTTGCCTGACCAACTAATGAGCAGTGACTTTGAGAGTAGATGTCAACATTGGGATAAGTATCGCCATCTCCAATAAATATGTCTATTAATAAGTAATTTTCTTATTGAATTAAAAGTCACAGTTTTTATTACCTATATGTAAATGATATTGTTAGATATTTCGAAAATGTTGTAAAATAAAATATAGACGGTAGAATGGTAGAATGACTGAACGCACCGAACGCGTATATAAGGCACTGCTCTGGCGGTGCAGGGACATCCATTCATTAGATCTCGTGCTAAAAGGTTGTTCCAGTAGTTGTATAGTGCGGTCACTCTGTCATTCTGTCACTAGATTTGTTATAAAACGGTCGTATTGTTTAATTATGTCGGTGTATTTCTTGACGGGTTATAATTATAACTATATTAAAGCGAAGGAGTTGTCGGGGTGGTCTGTTGGGGATGGCGGAGACCACTTGGGGTAGTCCCCACATTTTTATAATTACCTGTCAATATGTAACGTCTCTGCTAGTGCCATTAGACAACTTTCGGTATGTAACTCTCTCTTTTATTTTTATTTCTATGTAGGGTTTATAACAATATATTTAAGTAAGATTATTGCTATTGAAATTGTTACAATAATTTTTAATTACTTTGGTACCTGATGTTTCGCTGTAATGTTGTACCTTAAGCCTTAAATTACAGGCTTCGTGTCGGTCAGCAATATTAACTTACTACGTAGCAGTTGTGATTGAATTGATAATTCAAACTTTTTTTTTCCCTTTTTTCTTTTTGTATCATTATTTTTATTTTAAAAGTGTAGAGAAACAAACATCCAAATAACGACAATATACTTGTTTTATAATTCCACAAGCGGTAATGTCATGTACATTTCAATTCTTTAAATATTCCGTAAAAACAGATTTGTTCGCCCAACTTGGGGCCACACAGTTCAACGACCCCTTCTTAACGATGTCGAAACCTAGATAAGGTGTAATTAACATGACATAGTTTATGTAACATCCACCTTTGGCCGATATGCTAATCGCGGGCTACAACTAAAGTAATAAACCCCTTTTGAAATTAATTAAGATGAAGGTCCTGTAACACATTTCCAAAGTTAACTTTATCAAAGAGTCGGTTAATTAAACAAAGTTAAACACAATTAGTTTATTTCAATTAAAATCCCAGACTCATCGTGTCGGCGGGAGCTTTTGTGACAACTACAAGTGTACTTTTGTTTAAAATTTGTCGTAATAAGGAAAGTTGCTTTTTTAGTGGGAAAGTTCAATCTGTATTATATAATGAAATATACTATCTAGGATTTTTGGTAGACATGTATTTGGTGTATATACTGCTGCATATGTGATACTTACGGTCATCATCATAATCAACACGTCCACTGTTGGACAAAGGAGGAAGGACCTTTTAGAAGGGAGGGGTTACCAAAATCCCCGCGCTTGTGGATCGCAGTATAGGTAATCCGACAGAAAGACGCTTCTGCCCCTTACGGATACCCAACGGTAGGAGATAGGAGTGTGTTATTCTTCCCCGGACACCCCACTGCACTTTTAATTTACCTTAACGTTAAATACAAATTAACGGCAATAGTAACGTAGTTTTATATCGGGTATCATATGAAGCTTAAAGTATGAGGTTCGAAGCAAACAGAAGCGAGGTTGATAAATCATAAGAAATGGTAAGATTACAAATGAATGTAAAATATAATATATACCTATTAATAATAGCGGTACATATAACATAGTCCGGTCAATTTAGACCAAAAAATGAGAGTGAAGTTACATAAAGTCCCAACAAGCTGAATTTCAGTGAAATTGTTCAAAATATAATTATAAACATTGTCTAGAAGTTCCCCATCATTCCCCTGTAAGGAAAATTTTTTATTCAAGGTCAAAGGTCAAAAAAAATGAGTTTTTCGCGATTTTCAGCAAAACGGTAAGTTTTATCATAAAAGTACCTCAGACAAAAATTGTAGATCATAAAATTATCTATAAAAAATGTTTCAATACTTTTTTTCTTACGAGCCACCGTTTCTGAGATATAACGATTTAAAAAGTTATAAAAGTTGTTGTCGTCATAATATGCACACGTTTTCACGCCACCTATGAGGTAGTGTACTTAGCGCGTTTTTTTAACGTGGTTTCCCCAGTAGGCCTACTCCACGGGTCAGTTGTGATCGCGAAAAACTCATTTTTTTTCCTTTGACCTTGAATAAATTTTTTTCCTTACAGGGGAATGATGGGGAACTTCTAGACATTGTTTATAATTATGTTTTGAACAATTTCACAGAAATTCAGCTTGTTGGGACTTTATGTAACTTCGAATGTCTAAATTGACCGGACTAACATTATAGTTTCGTTAATGATACCTCAAAACTTTATATTTTTTATCGATACCGTACGTTATCTATTTTAACGTTACTTATGGTATTGAATTCACCGTTACTTAACATTGTTTATTTGTTGTTACTTCGTAAGTTTTTCAAGCCCTGGTGATACCCTCATGAGGGGTGGCAAAGGTAGGCCCTTTCGCAGGCATCCAGGCATGAAATTAAACAGCTAGTACTAAGTTGTTAATCGCCTGGACTCGCGCCAGCGCCCAATTTCAAGAAATTGCTGACGAGTTCGTGAACTTTTAGCGGGTTTATTGCTTAATTGAACAGTCTGTAGTACTGTGTCTTTTGGCATCTGTATAATAATAAACACTTTCAGATGTAATTAAAGCAATTTATCTTGAGGCATTAGAAATTAAATGAAGTTGTAGGTACTTTTATACTTAAAGGTGTTCCTTTGTTCACAATAATAATACCCTCCTGGCCGATAATACCACAGCGGCCAATTTTTCCTTTTTTTTTTTTTGGGTATGATAGACATGGGTATGATACAGCTTTACCGGACAATAGGAGGCGAGCGCTTAGCGGCAGAAATAGCGACGAGCTTGGGCTGTCGCTTAAGAGGCCAATGTTTCGCATGATCAGCCATCTTCACGGGCCCGTTGGTCTAGTGGTTAGTGACCCTGTCTGCTAACCAACAGGTCGTGGGTTCGATTCCCACCAAGTGTCTGGGTGTTTTATCTATATAAGTATGTATTTACAAAAAAAAAAAAAAGTATATAAGTATTAGTATCAGTTGTCTGGTTTCCATAGTACAGGCTCTGCCTAGTTTGGGATCAGATGACCGTGTGTGAATTGTCCCAGGATATTATTATTATAATTTCATGTTTTCTTTACTCACGGGCTTAACCCGGTCTTTTAGAGGCTTGCGTGGGGACGAATCCAACACGTAGAGGCCCGTTTTAGAAGAAGTAAATGGTGTGTAATACACCTCCCGGGATTAACTGCCACAATGATGAAATTACCGCAGTTGACCTCGGCAGGTGGTAGGGACTATTGCAAGTATGTGAAAAGAATTCTAAGTTTATGGGGTTGAGCATTTGGTGGACTGGCGACTGGGCTATTTCAAAAGGCCGGGGTCACTTGCCATAATTTTATTTCAAATTATTTTGCGGCAAGTGGTGACTTGCCACCCACTAGATGGGCTCCCTAAATGATCGTCAGCGGACGACAGGGAGCAACACCGGTGTGAATGGCTCAGGGGTGTCGAGAGGTGTGCTGCGCTTTCTCCGAAGTTACTCGCGGCGTTATGCCCTTTAACACTTCCACCCCTGGAGCATATAGCTCTAACAGCTCCTCTCTGGACGGCCAATTAAGGCAAGCCAGAGCTGAGAGTCCTGCGGGCGCCCTTCGGGTTCCACTCACCCGACGAAGACTCGCCGAGGTGGGGGCCCTGACCGACTCTCTGGAGCACTCGGGTCCGTGGTGTCGTTACGCACCAACAGCTCGCCACAAGCTGCCCTGCGGGCTTATTATTATTATTATTATTATCTACGTGGGATATATTATAGTGCACAAGTGCTTGCGTAGACAAAAGTGCACTATCTCTTCTTTTTACCTCTCACAATCCGATGGGACCGATACGACCGGGGAGAGATGAGGCGCAGGAGCGACTTTTTACATGCCCATCCGACGCATGGATCATCGTACTTTACAGACAATCAGGTGATCGGGTCGCACTGTCCTAGCCTGTAAGGAATAACTACACAAAGTTGTTGCTTCCCGCGGGATTCGAACCCGCGACCTCCTAGAACCCACGGCTGTTGCATCGCCACATGAGAGGGGAAACCTGGGCTCTCCGGTGGGATCTGCGGCAGGTGTCTCTCAGTGCCATTTTTTTGTTGTTTTCGCGGGGAAAGCCTTCAATAGGTCCCCTGCACCCTGAGAGGGATAACCGAGGATGTGGGATTCTTACCCAGTTAAACTCCCGTGGCTTTTGTATCGCTACATGAGAGGGGAAACCTGGGACCTGCATTATGTGCCCCTCAGTTCCTTGCCTTTGAGCCCGCCGCCGGGCGGGTTATAGTCCCCCAGGAACCTGTCACGGTGCTCAAGGGTCCGGGGTCACAACCCTGCAGTCGTCCAAACAAAAAACCAATCAATATCTTCAAATCCCAAGTGTGAATCAATCAATTAACAAGGTAATTTGTTCTGAAAGCACGCGTTGAAAACCATCGTTTTAGTGGCGCCAACTGGTGGCGTAAATTTTCCGGAATACCCTCAATAAAAGTGAGCAATATTAGACCCAATCCCTACAATCAGATCACATCTCTTTTAATTAACATATCGGTTTCTTTTTACAACATAATGGTGATAAACTGGCAGATATTTCGTCACTTCAATTACCTATGAAGATTTGTTTATACAGCATAGATTTTATAAATATTCGATGGAATGAGCACTACATACTCGTATATAGTACAAATTTGCGTCAATACAAATCGGTTATATCTATCACAAAAGTGGTCTAGATTTCGCTAACAGCTCGCACACCGGAAAATCCAATTCGTATATTCACGAACACCCCCAGTTCAGCCCAAAGACCAAAAATAAATTTGCATAACGACTCTACCTTCACATCAGAACGCTTCCGGCGAATAGTTTCGTGGCGCAAAATGGCGTAATTTTTATGATGGATACATTCACTTACATTCTATATATGTGTATAAATATAGGTACACACATACTAACTCAGTCAACGCGAGGGAGGCAGTTTGAAAGTCGCTGTATGTAGTGAGGCGTGAAAAGGAAAGATAATGATTATCTTCGAAGTTATCCGACATATTGTTTTTCAAGTATTGTTAACCTGTGATTTGGAAGAGGGAAAGTTAGAACCTTTCTTGACTCTTTTAGCTGTTAGTAGTTTTAACTGACTTCAAAAAGAAGGACTTTTTCAATTTATTGCGCAGGTATGTATCTTATAAAGGATGCCCCTTTATAGGTAGCTCTTTGAAATGTATGTATTGTATATTAGGTGTATTTTGAGAGTTAAGAGAGATCCAGGATATACTCTGGAACAGGTCCCATGCAAAGGAATTTATGTATTTTGAGCCCGAACTTCTTCATGAAATCATAAATATCATAATCCGTGAAATAATAACAATTTAACATACAATCCTATAGAACGTGTTACAAAATACCCCGTAAAAATATAATTAATTATCAAAGCCAAACATTTTGTCAACCCTGGTAAGGTTAGGTCTTCTAAAATTTTTGTCGTGCCGCGAATTAGGTAGAAATGTAAGTACATTCTGCGTAGTTTACTTTTTAATTTTACTGAAATAGGGTTTGCACATCAGTGAAAATAATAATATTTTTTATTTATTTTTTACAGGGTATTTTGTATTTTTTATTTTTTTTATTTACTTTATTAGGATCGCCAACAAGTGATACACTTTACAAATAAAATAATCAAAGTTAAGTATCTCGTCTAGTGCTCTCCCAGTTACAGGCAACTACAACTAACAATACAGAATCGTCACTATAATTAAATGATTATCAATAGGATCCAATGTATAGTTAACATAATTTAAAAATAATTTAATTAAACATCACAAACTGAGATAAAATGAACAGAGAAATTAAATGTAAAAATAAAATAAAAGTTGATTCCGTAAGAACTTAAGAAACAAATGTCATAAGAAGAGAGAATTCATAAGGAACACTGTCGTAATCTTATTATATAAAATAATAAAATAGTTTCTTGTAACACGTTGTATATGAGCTATACCTAACTGTTTGACATCTAAATAAGTTTAAATACTCGTAAGTTCTAAGAGCGAACAGACGAATTTCGTATATCTCGTACGTCTCGACGCGACGTAAGAATTAGACGAAAAAAATATCTAATAAGCTACATAAAGGGGAAAAATATACAAATGTGATATCTGATAAATATACAAATGTGATATTTGATTTGACAAAACCCTCCTGACATTTTTCAAGAGAATACATGAATTTAAAGGCGAAGCCTAGTTTGCTCTGATTTTGCGTCAATTGACAAATGTATTCTTGTGTCGTATCAATTTTACTTTGTTTCACTGGGTAAACGAGCTTTCAGTGAAAAAAAACGGTGGAAATTATTGAATTTTTTTTTTACGTATTTAGGAATTAAAGATGTATGTCATCGTGCACCGTTTTTGAGCAACTTAGTATTGAGCAGGACATTCGCTTAATTGTAAGAGACACGCTAGCCCATTGAAATATATGTACCTATGTATGTAATAAACACACCGGCTGGGGTTCCAACATGCCTAATACGTAGGTACGTTCATAGTATGGCCCTGTATAGTGGGCAGTTTTATTTACCTACACGTATATAATATCAGCGCTTGTTTATGTCCCACTGGGCACGGGCCTCCCTTCAAGATGAAGGTGCTTAGGCCATAGTCCACCACGCTGACCAAGTGCGGGTTGGTGGTTTATTTATATGTATGACTAAAATGTTTTAATTAGTAGCTGAAAATGTAACAAAAATCTAACAATAAGCTAATTTCCTCCAGAAGAGTTATAAATATGTGTTGTACAAATTTTCTTGTAAGAAATAAAAGTAATTTAAACTTTTCGCTCATTAAACTTTGTTGTTTGTCGTATTTGTTTGTCTATTGTTAATCCGATTACTCAAAATTAAATTCGTTCAGAATAATTAAACAAGTGCTTTTCAATCGGCGAACCGCTTCGGGCTGTTGAGCCCAGTGACAGGCCGACACAAAGGCTTTGATCGCGCGGGTCTCTGAGAACCATTTACACAATTTTACTCAATTCCCCGTGGACCTTGGCCGAGATCGCGTTACTGAAAACGGGGCCTACAGCAGCGTGGTTGAAAACTTATTTTGCCTCTAACGTAGGTATATCGAACTGAAAATACATTGCTATTTCTTATAGTGGTTTACATCATGTAATGAATCCTTTTCAATATACTATGCTGCCATAGAATAATTCTATAAGAGGTATTAGGGAGGTATAGGTAGATTAATGAATGAAGATCTACTAGGTGTTAGTTTCATCTCGTCAGTCGTGGACGCTTAGGGTGAAGCTCTTGGCGTCCCTACTAAATGCGACCCCAATGCGGGTGACGACGCGGTTGAGGTCCTGAGTTTATCAAGCCGCAATGTGTAAACATTTTTTTTAATTCTACCAAGGTGGCAAGCAAGCGTGCGGCCCGCCTGATGGTAAGCAATCACCGCAGCCTATAGACGCTAGCAACACCAGGAGAATCACTAGCGCGTTGTGGACCCTTAAGACATTAGATTTTAAGTCTTTGTGTCCGGTAATCTCACTAGCTACAGTGCCCTTCACGCTGGAACACAGCAATGCTTACACACTGGTGCTTGGCGGCAGAATATATGACACTGCGGTGGTACCTACTTGGACGGTTCCTTGCACAAGGAACCTACCACCAAGTAAAAACTAACTGAACATTGCTATGGTTCAGTTTGGTTTGGTGAAATTACCAGCCCCAAGAGACTTAATAACTAATGAGACGAGTGACGAGCGGCAGTCAGGCGTCTCTTACTATCAGGCGTCTCTTACTATCAGGCTAATTTCTTGCCCGTTTCGTCACTAAATTAAATTAGTAAATTACTAAATTAAATAATAAAATGTCCTCCTGGTCGATACGACCACGGCGACTGATCTTTCACAAGATCAGCCATCTACACGGGAGATATTATAGTGCACAAGCGCTGGCGTAGTCTACACAAGTGCACTCCCTTTTCCTTTATAGGTACGTGTCACAATCCGATGGGACCACAGATATATGGGACAGAAAACCGACACGACCGGGGAGAGGTTAGGCGCAGGACCGACTTTTTACATGCCCATCCGACGCATGGATCATCTTACTTTACAGACAATCAAGTGGTCGGCCTGCATTGTCCTAGCCAGTAAGGTACAACGACACAAAGTTGTTGCTCCCCGCGGGATTCGAACCCGCGATCTCCAGTTTGCAAAGCAAGCGGTTTCCCACTGCGCCACGGAGGCTACAAAATTGAATTAAATAAAAAAAAACAGTCAGTCTTTCTAGCTATGGTATTATAATTTTCTCGCTGATAGTGAGTCACGACCCAAAACTTTCATTTTTGAAAACAATCGCTTGTTAAATCTCTAATTCTTATCAAATTTCTTCCGCCTTATTGAATTGTTTTCCGCTTCGCTGAAAGCTCTCGCCGTAGTCTGACAAGGTTAAGGTACATTAAGCCGGCTCTGCAAGGCATTCGTTGCTGAAACATAAACTCTGCACTGCAGCTAATTGCAAGACCGACGTGCCAGGAATAACCGTGTTCTTCATAAGATATCGCTTACTCCGCAGTCTTTGTGTACGTGCTTACAATGAAATGTTTTAAAGATGATACAAATACTTACCCATTTGGTTCCTTATTTGTGAGAAGAGTCTGCAGAAAAAACGTTTCCCAGTGCGGCGGCAACTTTGAGGATGTTTTTTACTTAGTTTAAGTACATATGTAAATATTTATTAATTCTGTAAATAAAGTGTTCATCATCACCAGCCAGAAGACCTCTACAGCTGGACATACCCCTCCCCTTACCTCCCCCTTAGAACGCCACAATTAACAATTTGCATCCACCGGTTACCTGCGACGCGCACAATATCGTCTGTCCAATAAAGTCTTCTATCTATCTATACTACTTATAATAAAACTGTAACAGGTCCAATTCTGTACATTGAAGATATTTTGAAAATTATGTTTGGAGGGCATTCTATAACCGATACTAAAGCCAAAAATGTAATTTTTTTTTATTTTTGTCTGTCTGTCTGTCTGTCTGTATCTCGGCTGAGCATCACGCCGAAACTACTGGATGGATTGAAACGAAACTTGGCATGATTTGAGTTAATACTCCGAGGTAGGACATAGGATACTTTTTATCCCGACATTCGGTACGGTTCCCTTGGGAGAGGGGACTAAAGTCAAAATGTGTAGGGTAGACTGGGTACGGTTGAAACAAAGGACGGTTGAAACAACACGAATATCTCGCAAACCCTTTGCGCACCGGTGAGGGGTCCAAGGGGAGAATCAAGCGGATGACCGGTCCGAACACGAACAACAGTGTTACGTTGCTCTCCATGTGCTTTAAACGTTTTTAAGAGACCCTATTGTGTTTTTTTAACCAAAACTAAGTATTTTTGCTCGCAGAGTTTTCCAATTGTTGTGGTTTCTATTAAAGTGAGAGTATTGAGTGTGCGTATATGTTTGAAATAAAGCTTGTACAATATGGTACTGTGACTAGTTTTTATGTTTAATTGCTTTTACAATTACTATAACTGTTTTTTACCTAAAGCAGGAGTTGGGGACGGTTCAAACATTTTTTTTGGGTACGGTTGAAACATCGTTTTTATTGAGTTAAGCAAGTTATGAAGTAACTGAATGAAGGAAAGAAGAAGCAATTGGATATAGAAAAAAGCAAAAGAAACACCATGAAAGGAAAAAAGAAAAACGACGTACAACAGGATATGTCATCAGAAGAAGAGGAGTGCTTCTGCCTTGTTTGTATGGCACCAGGCATTCAGTGAGCAGGTCCGGAGAAAAGTGGCTACAATGCACTATTTGTAAACTGTGGGCTCACGAGGAATGTACAGAAGGTGGTTTTAACTCAGATTAATCGTTATATTTAACTTAATGATTGATTTATTAATGAAAGACAAAGAAGAAAGAGAATCCCTCTTTGTCTTCTTATCGTTAATTATGTATTTTTAGGTTGTTATGTTAAAAAAAACAAATAGCTGATTTTCGTTTAATTTTTTGTAAATTTACGTAAATTATAAGTCTCTGTTATGTAATCTATAGTTACAGATGACTGGTAATATTCGTAGATTCTAGCTAGAGTGCTCTAAAAACTTTAAAGGCTGATTAAAAGTATTGTTTAAAGTATTTAAAACAATGAAGACTGATTATTATTGTCAAAGAGATCCTTAAACAGTAAATAAAACATGTTATAATATTATATTTTGTGTTATTCGCATGTGTTTTAACTGACCCCAATCACTGTTTCAACCGCCCCTGGTATGGGGACGTTTGAAACAAATCGGATTTTTTTTTCAATTTGATCTACTGTTAAAAATAACACACCTGGAACTAAGATCAAATTGCCCATTAGTAGATCGAAACATGCTCTTTTATTTAACACATCTTCATCATCACTCGGAATATAAAAAGCAAAACTATGGACGATATAAGAGAAATTGTTTCAACCGTACCCAGTCTACCCTACTTAGTTATACGCTTGCTCCGATTTTAATAATTTTTCATTATAATTATAATAAATATTTATAAGGGAACACTCATAGACAGTTGTTAACAATGTTTGGAAATCGATCAGGTTAAGCAACGTTAGGTAAGGTCATAAAATAGATGGGTGACCGTTTAACGCCATTTAAACTAAACGTCTCCGTGCTTCGGAGGGCAAGTACAAAGTGGGTCCAAGTTTTTAACCGACTTTAAAAAAGGAGGTTTTGTATTCTATGCGAATGTATATTATCGAAAGTTTAGTTAACGTAAACACAGCGCGGGCGGAGCTGCGTGGGTCAGCTAGTGTTACATAATATAGAAAAAAAAATTGATATCTCTGACCGCTGCCGCAATCGTATTTAGCATCTTTTATTTATTTTTTACCCGTCGGAGAGGAAACCTTCAAAAGGTACCAGCGGGCCTACCATCATCTCTATTAGCAGTTTTACTTGACACAAAGTAGAGACGTAAAAAATACTAATTTATAGTTCTGTCACTTTCTATCGAGAAACTAAACTAACTTACACCGAAAGCTAAATATCGACTTATTTTGCACTAATGTTAATACAGCAAGACGCTTATTAGCAAAAGAAGATTTGTAATTATACGAGTATAATAATGTTAAAACAGTAGTACAACACTGGTTATAGTGTATATCGCACATTATTGTATCAATCTGTAGGGGACTTATTAGTAGCAATATATGTAATTTAATTTTAGTAACCATACACCTGTTATTAGTCTGTAAGTCTCTTTAAAATTAATAAAATAAAATAAATAAATAAAATAATATTACCTGTAAGCAGGATTCTTTGGGATTTTTGCCCACTAAAACGGTGGCCTTCATCAATGCTATGGACATACTGTGGGCACTTCGTTCGGACCTCGTCAGAGTCGTTCGCATCTAGTTGCTATAGAGTAAAGACTTTTCTTCATCAGCAACTTGCAACAGAAGAATTGAATAGAAAAATTTGTATGATTTATAGAATAATGCAACCTGGTTGCGAAGGTCGGTTGCAATATAATTGAGGTGCCGCTGGCATGGTGGTAACTAACAAAGACTGTGCTGTTAATACTATCTTATTAACTAATGCCTTTTGCCGTCCACCACTGAATCAGTAGTTACTTACCAATGAAGGCTTAATTTTTTAAGAAAAAATAATATAATAATGAAAATTTCTTCAGAGTAATGTTTTTAAATTTACTGATGGTAGATGCTTTCAGTTCTTCTCTGTATAAGATTTTATTTGTAATTAGATAAAATGAAACTTAGATGCTGTCTTTATAACTGCAGGCAACGTTCATTATATTATGGAAAATTGCCTTTATACTCTCACAATCATGTTACCTGCTCATATAATAAATTAGCGAGCTTCGCTTACTCATGGATGAAATAAATGTCTACGTGCAATAAAAAGATAACCATATAAAGGTATTTTTATTAGGTTATAAATTAATAAAAGTATGTGTTCGGCGAAGACAATGCCCGACTACAGTACTTTTAATTTGATCATGAACAAAACTCCTCGTTAACTCAGAATCATAAAAAGTTTAGTATGTTCTGCAAATTGAAAAGTTTGCCGACCACTTCACTTCTAACAGTCGGCAATTTTTATAAATCAACGAGTCTAAAAAAAGGCCGCTTTCTTTGGATCATAATATGAGTAAGTTCATCATCATCATCAGCCGGAAGACGTCCACGACCGAGGAGAGTTCAGGTCCACTGCTGAACATAGGCCTCCCCCTTAGAACGCCACAATGAACGACAATTGGCTATTTGCATCCACCGGTTACCTGCGACGCGCACAATGTCGTCTGTTCACCTAGTGGGAGGCCTGCATATGCTGCGTCTTCCAGTTCGTGGTCGCCACTCGAGAACCTTTCTTCTCCAGCGGTTATCAGTTCTCCGAGCGATGTGGCCTGCCCATTGCCACTTCAACTTGCAGATTCTGAGAGCTATGTCGGTGACCTTAGTTCTTCGGCGAATCTCCACATTTCGGATTCTATCGCGCGAAGAAACGAAATGAGTTATGTACTTAGTATGTTACGTCTATTTTTTTATTCGTATTACAGCATTAACACCATAAATATGAGTCTGCTAATTAGTGCCAATAAATGAATTGAGACATCATCATCTAAAATGTGACATCATTTTATGAAAAAAAAAAACAGAAATAGCGATGAATCTACAGGGACTGCAAAATACGAATTCTTTTTAGATGAAATGCTTGGCATTTTTAGGCCCCGAGTAACTGCAACTGGTAATATTAAAGTATACACACAAGTGTTTATGGACGCTCTCACTTTCTCCTAACTCTTATAATATACAAAGAGAGGTCCTCAAAACCTGATGTAACGAAACATTCACACGACCGGGGGAGATCAGGTTCAGAATCAAACATTTTATTATGATAGCATTTAATCTAAACAGATGATAATTTTCCTGCTCAGTAAGGAACAACAATTTATTTACCTATAGTTGACGCACCTCGCGAGATCCAAGCTCACCATATACATTTAAAGTACTTATTTACTATGGGGATAGTTTTAACCCTCCCCATGGTCCAGCGTTTGCTTGCTCCATGCTATGATAATCGATATTTATCAACAAAAAAAAGAATTATCATCTTAATAATTAATAATAAAGCCGACACAATCACAGCGGCCAATATTTCACAAGATCAGAATCACATCTCCGCGGGAGATACAAATGCTTATGTAAACACAAGTGCACTCTATCTTCTTTTATTCTTATAGTCTGATGCAACAGAAGACCTATACGACCGAGTCTTTGCGACCGAGGAGAGTTCAGGTGCAGGATTGAATTTTTACATTCCCACATAATGACGCATGGAACATCTTATATTCTAAACAATCAGGGCTTGTATCATCACCTCTAATAGTAATATTATTTTCACCTTACTTTCTCGATAGAAAGTGACAAAGCTGTAAACTACTGACATCTCTACCTCATGCCAAGTAAGATGCTAATAATACAGCTAATAGAGGTGGTGGTAGGGCAGCAGGTGACCGGCCTTAATTTCCCGCCAGAAAGGATAACCACACAAACTTATTCTTGCCCGCAGGATTTGAACCCTTACAAAGGAAATGATTTTTCGCTCCGCCAAGGAAGCGATTTTTATCCTTATACTTACTTTAGGTTCTACGAATCTAGGACAAAGTGTAAAATAAACATCTAGCTCTATCAAAACGAAAATTAGACGCTATTTTTCAAGAGCTTACCGTCACGATAACATACTTTAGTGTTCATATTCTTTGTCGCGAAATAGCGGGAAATGGAAATTCATGTTAAGTTTATAAAATATTTCACAGAGCGACGCCGTGACGTGCACGCAAACAAAAATAATGCATCTTTTGCTATTCCGTGCGCCTTGCGAAATATTTCACACAGTGTTTTACAGTAGAGCTTTGAATATTTTGTAAGCAAAGTGACTAAGTTATGAGAAGAAACAACTCTACCATGTGAATGTTGATCACAGATGCTAATATTTTAGTTAAGTTCACTCAATACTCGGTGGTTGTATACCCTTCCAGTGAGCCGAGATTTCAAGTTTTTTTTTTAATATTGGTATTGCCTACATCATCATCATCAGCTGGAAGACGCTGGAAGAGAGAATCGACTGCTGAAATTATGGTGTCGGAGCTTACTATTATCCCTACGCTCCGCTGGCGTCTTGGGAATCGCAGTATAAATAGGTGGTAATCGAAAAGAAAGACGCTGCTGCCCGTCTTCTCGTTTTTCTTTAGTCGCCATGTACGCCACCCAACGGAAGGATGGGTGCTATTCTTACCCAGACATTCCACGGGAATAGGCGTGATGACTAATTTTGAAAAAATACTCTATAATGGACTTACGGGTCTACTATTGCCGAAAATAATCATATTTTTGTATTAAATTTACAATTAATAGCAATATTTTCAATTTTTACAAAAGAGTTTAAATTTAGTTCCAAAACGATGGCCGGTGCATGGCGCCATGTTGTGACGTCACTACGGCGGTGTAAATAAACATCTGTCTAGGTATAAAAGTTAAAAGTGAATCATTGTATGAAAGAAAAAGTTGAGATGACAGTTTGACAGTTGTTTATTTACACAGGATTGACGTCATTCACTCTGAGCAGCGTTTATTACAAAATGGCGATTAGCTGTATTTAAGTAATTTATTTGCTTAAATATCACGAAAATCTCTCTATTATTATGAAAATGAGATGCATTTTTGGAATCAGTGCAATCCGTTCTAATATTTAAAACCACAGATTTATTGGTATTGTGTTACAGTCATCATGCCTATTGTACATTGCCTAAATAATAATGAATTATTTTCCAAACTTATCGAAGTCTCAGGAGACCGCTTTTTCTGCCAACGTATAAGTTTGGCCATACAAAGGGGTAATGCCGCCAGTCTTTTAGGTACCCTTCCCTCCCAATGCGGCGACAACTTCGAGGAAGTTTTTTACCTAGTTTAAGTGTACATGTTTGTAAATAAACTGTAAATATTTTGTTTCAATAAATAGTCTTTAAGTCATTATTTTCCTATCATTCTAACATTTACAGTGCGAAGGGATCGAACCTAAATAACTAGAATATGCATCCCCTGAGAACCCTTAATTTTATCATTAAAAAATTGATGTTCTCATACTTCTTAACATAATCAAACTTCATATCATCTTTGTAACGGCTGATAAGAATATACCGAGATCAGTGGCGTGCAGTCCATATAGGCAAAAAGTGTTTGCCTACCCTGTGATTTCCCCAATCAGACATATCAATATAAAGTGTGCATAGTAATATTTCGTTTTCTTTTCAATTATTTCACCATTGTAAATAAACAAAAGCACACAAAATGTTTGAAATCAATCACCTATGCGCGACGAACTTATAAATTCACTGTACTATATCTACTCATAAATAGATTTCGCGCGCGGGCCACGCAAAGACACGACACGGCGGGGCCTGAATTTTCACACATTCAAAGAGATTTATTGCACACAGACTCACACCGATACACGCACCCATAAATAATCTGACTTGTATAATAGAAGAAATATCACGCACACAGACAAAGGACAGAGGCACGGAGAGACACTGCCTACCAAAAGTGACATTTCAATATAGTTTAGTCCCGATAGATATTTATGTTACGACATGAATGCTAATTTCACACACTCAGTTGTTGCAACCGTAGAATATTTGGTAAGGCGTTCGGAAGCAATTCGCGAGACGCGAGTTCGTATCCTCTTAGAATCGAAGTTTCTTTTTGTAATGTTTTTTAAATTATTTAATAGAATATAAAGCGGTGCGGGTATGTACGTACTTTGCGAGAGGTCGTATTTTGCGAGAGATAATAATTTAGCTATATATATAGCTATTGTGCACAAAGGGGGTGAGTTGTATTGATTCAAAACAAACAAGTCGTAATCATTTAGTCAATAAAATATACTCATTTGCTTTTCCTTTGTCTTCCAGACTAAGGATATGCCCCTTTTTGGATTTGTATAACTAAAAGAGGAAGTTATCTTATTTCCTGAGAGACCTAGCTGGCCGGGATTTTGGTTTTGGAAGAGTTCAAACAATAAAAAATCTCTCCTGGCGGCCACACTTATTATAGTTTAATTTATAGGTACATGTTGTATCTTAGCCGTAAACATACATATCTTTCTACTGTTGCATGTTGTAATGTGTTTTAATCATCTTAGTACGTATCTACAAGACAAGCAACTTGCACTCATATTGATAGGTAAGTTTATTTCTCTTCGACTATCCAAGTAGGATTATATTTTTCGATAGTAGGTATGTTTATTTCTTGAACACGGTCTGCGGCATAAATGGCTGCATGGATTTTAATTTAATATACTTAGGTACTTCCTACATAATAATATCGTTTTAGTTGTGGGAGTGAAATAAAATATAGTCAGGAATATTTGAGCAATTTTATGCAATAACGTCAACCCACAAAAATATAAATAATTCTGTGCTAACGCCATCTATCTCTTGTTATAGGCGCAGGCGACGTTTAAAAAAATGCCCATGTCGGTAGTATGTATGTAGTAAATTTATTATTAAGTTTGTCGCCTATAACAAGAGATAGATGGCGTTAACACCGAATTATTTATATTTTTGTTGACACATTATTGCATAACAGTGCTCATTTATTCAAAAAAACATCAGCAAGTACAAATAAATATACTTACTCATGTTACAGTGGCAATACATACAAACAAAAAGACTGTTACCCTACGACTCTAGAGATCTAAGTTATTTGCTTTTTTGCCTACCCTGATCAAAAAGTCTGTGCACGCCACTGACCGAGATAGTTCTAACGACGGCCAAGACTCCACATAACCATAGAATAAACTTCATGGAAACAAAGCCTAAAATACTTCGCCCGTGCGAAGTATTTTAGGCTAATTTGACACCTAATTAATGTAGTGTATATATTTATGTAAATAATGTATTATAGGTTTTGAAATTAAACTAATTTTACGGATTATATCGCGGTTTATTTTTGATTTTAGTTACCCGACGTTTCGAATACTTTACAGCATTCATGGTCACGGGCGGACTGAGGTGGTAGCTGTCCAAATGTCATAGTTGTCTTAGGGTACCCTCAGGTCTTCTAATTATTATTGTTAGTCCGATCTACGCAGAAAGAGCTTACAGTATCTTGAGGTCTGGCAGTGGAATGCTTGTCTTTGGATTTGACTATGTTTATCACCGGATCCCAAGCTGGTGGTAGCACCCAGCCATCTTCTCTATTGAAATTTGGATGCTTTTTAATTTCAATAGCCTCACGAATCATCCTTGGTAGGTAGCGCTGTTCTTTTGCGAGGATTTGTGGTTTGTCAAATCTAATATAATGCGTAGATCGGACTAACAATAATAATTAGAAGACCTGAGGGTACCCTAAGACAACTATGACATTTGGACAGCTACCAAGTGATTATTTATTATTCTCTTTACTGCCTAGTTATGGTGATCTTTTACTTTGTGTATTTGACGATATGATATAATATTATGCTAAAGATTTAAATAATCGTCGTGCCTCTTACATGTAAATCCTCAGTTTTACAACACACGTTCAATCAGTATAAGTTATTGTAACTAGGATTTACTTTAGCAATGCAACCGTCTTGCAACTTTGCGTAATAGTCCCCATCTGTCTTTTAAAACGGCGCACTTCAGTCGGGCTCAGATCTGCGATGTGGAAAACTTTAGTATTCATTTCGAGTTAGATTTCAATATATAAATCTTTAAATAGAATAAAATACTCGGCTTTAAAGAGATTTATTTTGTAATTAGAAGACTACGTTCGTGAGGGATAGGTTAGACCAAAATAGACTTCGGAGTCGCTGGACATTCGGGGTGTGGGCCCTTAGAACGTCCATTGAGTACGCGCCGCCGTACTCTCCGAGGAGGACGGCGGCGGGGTGGCGACCCCCGTTCCCGTGAGCACCGTGACTGGTTCCTGGGGGGCTACAATGCACCCCCCGGCGGCGGTTCAAAGGCGAGGCACTGAGGGGCCCCTGGTGCAGATCCCACCGGAGAGACCTGGGTCTCCTCTCATGTGCCGGTACGACAGCCGCGGGGTTTTAGTGGGTTAGAATCCCACATACCCCGGTCGAGTCCCACAGGTCCCGGGGATCTTTGGAAGATTTCCCCCGCGTCAAAGAAAAAATAGACCAAAATAGAACATTGCTAAACTCAAAAACATTTAACTACTTAGTAAGGAAAAGACATACCACGTGTAATGTAAAAAGTCAGTAGAAAAGCGCGTAACAAAAAATATTTTCAAATTAAATAATATGCCTAAGTAATTACGTACAGTGCGATATGCAAATCTCACTATAATAAAATAACTGAATGGGACTAGAGTTTATTTTTTATGTGTTTCGTATATTTACTGAAGAATTTAGTACAGGTCATCATCATGATCAGCCGGAAGACGACTGCTGCTGACTGCTCAACAAAAGCCTTAGACCACTACAATAAACGACAGTTAACCATTCGCATTCATTGGTTGCCTGTGATGCGCACAATGTCGTCGGTCCACTAAGTAGGAGGCCTGCCAACGCTGCGTCTTCTGATTCGTGGTCGCCTCTTATGAACCTTTCTTCCCCATCGGTTATCGGTGCCTGCCCACTGCCACTTCATTTTGCAGAATCTCACTGTATCACTGTTGCAATAGGTTACCCTGTAAAAACAGATGTGTTGAATTTTAAAATAAAATAAAATAAAAATAAATCTAAAAGCTATCTTGGTGACCTTGGTTCTTCGGCGAATCTCCTCATTACGAATTTTGTCGCGTAAAGAAACGAGCGAGCCTAACCTAGCTCTCTGCTTAGCAGCTCGTTGTATGACTGTGCATCTCTCTCTCAAAGGCCAGCTGTTAAGGAACACGTCTCAGTACCATATGTCATCACTGGAATCACTGGCAACACACACTGGCACTTATTAAAATCATCATCATCATCAGCCTACAGTCGTCCATTGCTGGACATAGGCCTCTCCAATATCACGCCACTGACTACGATCCTCGGCTTTCCTCATCCAATTTATGCCCGCCACTTTACGTATGTCGTCACTCCATCTCGCTTGCGGACGTCCCACACTGCGTTTGCCGACTCGCGGTCTCCACTCAAGAACTCGTTTGCTCCAACGATTATCGGGTCTACGGCAGATATGGCCAGCCCACTGCCACTTCAGCTTCATCAGGTGGCCTAAGTCGATAACTTTGGTTCTCTGTCTGATCACCTCGTTCCGAATTCGATCTTTCAGAGAAACTCCAAGCATAGACCTTTCCATAGCTCGCTGCTCGCTTATTAAAATAACAGCTGTAAAAAGTGATGTGAGTTTCTGTATAAAAAATAGCAAAGGCCGCTCTATGGCCTTTAAATTCCTTTGACTTAACCTCTACAAGATAGGGCAATCATGCATGCCCGGTGTGATTGGCTCGAAACTGAAGCAGCCTGAATGATTAAATACCTACTCCTACCTTTCTTTTAGACCACCAAGGTGGCAAACAGGGATGCGGCCTGTCTGATGGTAAGTAAGCAGATACCGCAGCCTATCCTATTGACGCTTGGGTATAATAATTGGGGTTTGTAGGTCAGGAAAATTTCGATAGAAACCAGAAATCGGAAATGCGCCCAATAAAATGGTAATAGAATAGACTAGTTTCCTACTAAGTATAAAAACCATGGAACCTAACAAAGTTACGTTTATAAGCCCCCGTCTTGGAAAAGGAATAATCAAATTATCACCACGCTGTAATAGAGACGCAAAACCTACCTAATCTACCTATCCTATCACTCTATATTTCCTAGTTTAACCTAACGTCCAGGGCAAGTCCAGGGGGTCTGGACCAAAGAGGATTTAACACTACGTATAGTCTGGACAGCTTCTGATAGTTTACGCGCTCAATCAAACTGTCAGTTTTCTCCATACATTTCATACCAGCGCCCCTAGCGATAACTATCAAACACTATTAAAATCTACGGGAGAAAACTGACAGTTTGATCGATCTCGTAAACTATCAGAACTCGTAACGAAGTAAATATAAGTCCGTGCTCGTACTGAAGTAAATATATTAAGTCCGTGCTTGTACTAGACCCCCAAGTGGATAGATATCAACAAAGTGTCAGTTATTCTGCCATAAAGCAGCTGAAGCTGTAGTGAATTTACCGGGCATAACTAATGTTACGGGTGACGAGCGGCATTGCATCTGTATATAGGCACGCGTGCGTGTCGCTTACCATCAGGTGAAGCTCTTGCTCTTCCCGTCACTATGTTGATTAGAAAAACACTTTAGCCACGATGTTTGTAGACTTACTTCGTAAAACGAAACGTAAGATGAGTATGTCAAATTGACATAGGATTAATCGTTCAGAAATATCATTCCCAATAATACAAAAAGAAAATATTTGAAAAAAATATTTCAGTGATAATTTTATAAATATCTGAAATATTCGCATGCTATCTAGTTTTCTATAATATATTTTAGAATAATAATATCTTTGAGAACAACAAACAAATATAAATGAATTGCAATGAATGAATCAACATTTTGAAGGTTTTGAATTTTCATGATGCGTTACTGAACTAAAATGTCAATGTCATGTCACATTATCAACATTACTTTAACAGGATTTTCTCACGTTGTGCAATTTCTCTACCAAATATTAGAATATTGTGTCGTTTTTAAAGCATTAATCTATCAGAAATATTCACATAATCCACCCTACTCTATCACTTAAAAAGTGGTGACCAAAAATACCAAAATGCGGCTCGTAGATTCGTCAAAACTTTTAGAGCTTCAAAACAAACCCACAAATATTCGAAATATTTGCATCGTGGCGCACGTGGACCATGGGAAAACTACTTTAGCTGACTCCCTGATATCCAGCAATGGTATCATATCACCGAGGATGTCAGGGAAACTACGGTATATGGACAGCAGGCCGGACGAACAGGAGAGGGGTATAACCATGAAAAGTAGCAGTATATCGCTGTATCATGCTGTGGACAAGGAGGAGTACTTGGTAAACTTGATAGACTCGCCAGGACATATAGATTTTTCGAGTGAAGTGTCAACTGCAGTGAGGTTGTGTGACGGAGCCATTGTTGTGGTGAGTTGATTATTTTTATTTCTTTCTTGAAACATAATGAGTGTCTCTTAATAACTATTTACTACTTTTAGTGGAAGAAAGTTACACCTGCCTACTATCCCTATGCAATGTTTACACAAATTATTGTTTTCCAATTGGACATACTTGTGCAAACGGGAACCAATCCAAATTTATGTTAAAATTGAGTTAAGTATGCAGAAAACTATTAAAATGCGACTTTTGGTGACCTAGTTAATATCAAAATAATCTCTCAATTTTTATCTACATTCCTATAAATAATTGCCATGTGGGTGGGTTATTGCAGAAGTAATATGTCAACTTATAAAAAAAAAATTGGATTCCATTTAGATAAATAAAAAGATACCATATTAGATAGATAGATAGATAGAGAACTCTTTATTGCACACCAAAAAGTACAGGAAAACAAAGAAGTACAAAGAAAATATACAATGGTATACATTGGGCGGTCTTATCGCAGGTTGTGATTTCTTCCAGACAACCTTAATTATTATTATTAATTATTAGTATTAACCTACAACCTTAATTATTAGTATTTATTCTTTAGATATGACAATTTTGTAACTTGTTAGCTATCAAATCTAATGTAATAATTTATTTTCAGAATATATTATATAACTTTTATTTTCAGGTGGATGTGGTAGAAGGAGTATGTCCACAGACCAGATTGGTATTGAGACAGGCTTACTCAGAAAACATACAAGCTGTGTTAGTCCTCAATAAAATTGACAGATTAATACTTGAAATGAAATTGACACCGTTAGACGCCTATGTGCACTTGACACAAGTATTGGAGCAAGTAAATGCAGTCATGGGGGAATTGTTCACCACTGGAGTTTTTGAGAATGAAGAGACAAGTATGGGAAAACAAGTGAGTTGAAAAACAATGCTGTAATTTGTTTATCCTCAAGACCCTTGCTAAGCGTGGGGATTATGGCAACCCCTCCCTTCTAGGGACCTAAGGGCCTTTGTTCAGCAGTGGATGTCTTTCAACAGATGATGATGATGAATTTGTTTATGTTCTATTTTTTATAGGAGTTCATTGTTACTAAAAAAAATAAAACTTTTTTGTAATGATGAACTACTAATAATTGTAATTTTGACAATTTCCATTAAGAATCTTGGAAGAATACAGAGGAAACGATTATTTTTACACTGAACAGGTGTACATACATACATACATAATATATTTGATTATCTTATGAATTATTAAAATGTATGACAACATTCTGAAACACTAATTTAAATTATGATTTTAGTACAGAAATCAATCAATTGACTTATTATTTACTACTACTGCTTTCTTTGGAAAGTGCTAGTGCAGTAACTATTTTTAAACATATACTTTACTTACTAAAGTAAAGTATATCTAGTACTTAACTTTTACTATTTTTAAAATATATATTTTGTAATATTTAGGTCTTACATTGTCTGCTTTTGTGATAAAGTTAATAAATCTTATGTTGTCTGTTATTTACGCGAATATTACACATTGAAATCAAACTGGTGCTGAAAAGCATTCGAAACATCAGGATAGTTAGATAAAATAAAATCCGTAAAAGTAGTTTGATTGTAGTTTGATCCGTAAAAGTAATTAATAAATCTTCCATAATTACCCCCTAATGTAATGGATTAATTTATTATATGTATCATAATCATACACTACCTTTATAATGGCTGTAGAATTAATAAATATTAAGTTCACTTAATACCTAGCCATACTAAAAGTATAATTTAACATATTCACAGCAACAAGAAGAACAGCTAAATAAAGAAGATAACAATTTCTATGACTGGACCTCGGCCATGGATGAAGCTGATGACTCCCACCTGTATTTCTCTCCGGAACAAGGGAATGTTGTATTCGCCAGTGCTGTTGATGGATGGGGGTTCACTATTCACACATTCGCTAAACTTTTCTCAGAAAAACTTGGTAAGCATTATTTTTTTATTTTAATCATCCAAAGACATCTAATGCTGAATGCCTCCCCATTCGAACGCCACAATGAACGACAGTTGGCTATTTGCATCCACCGGTTACCTACAACGCGTACATTCTCGTCTGTCCGCCTAGTGGGAGGCCTACCTACGCTGCGTCTTCCGGTTCGTGTGGTGCTCGAGAACCTTTCTTCCCCAACGGTTATCGGTTCCCCGAGTGATGTGGTCTGCCCATTTTAATACTTTAATATTTTTTTAAATGTGTTTTTATGGTAGAAAAGTGACAGATACTGCAGAACAAATTTGTTTAATATGTGTTCGATGTCAGTAAATGCTTGTGCATTTTTTAGAATTTTTATATACTTCAGTACTTACAATGTTTATGGACAAAAAACAATTTTATTTGCAATTCAATTACAGGTGTAAAAGAGGAAATATTAAGAAAAGTGTTATGGGGTGATTTCTATTTGAACTCGAAAACAAAACGTTTTATGAAAGGCGCTCAGGAGAAAGCGAAAAAACCTCTGTTCGTCCAAGTCATACTTGACAATCTATGGAATGTTTATGAAACAGTCGCCATGAGAAATGAAAAGGAAAAAGTGCCTGCGATTTGTGAAAAGCTTGGCATAAAATTAACAACAAGAGACTTGAGGCATACGGACTCGAGGATCCAGCTCCAATCATTAATGATGCAATGGCTTCCATTGTCACATACTGTACTTAATATGGTATGCAGAAAACTGCCTTCACCCAAAGAAATATCACCAGAAAAAGTTGAAAAACTCATGTGCTCAAGAATTCGTGACTTTAATTCCTATCTTCCTGAAACACAGAAACTTAAAGAAGACTTCATAGCCTGTGATAGTAGTGAAAATAGACCGATAATTATCTTTGTATCCAAAATGTTTACTGTTGATAAAAGTGCATTGCCTGAAAACAAACCCAAAGCTTTGACTGCAGAAGAAATGGCTTTGAGAAGGGAAAGGGCTAGACAGTTGCGCGAGGAAATGAAGAATGCAAATATTCAAGGGACACCTGGAACACCTCTAGAAGAAAAGAAAATAGAAGAAGAAGAAGTTGAGAAGTCAGAGCAAGAAGATAAAGACCAGCCAGTTTTTGTAGCTTTTGCCAGAATATTTAGCGGGAAAGTAAAGAAAGGTGACAAGGTTTATGTTTTAGGACCAAAACATGACCCATCCATACTTAATAATTTCACAGTAGATCCTAATAAGAAATTAAAAGACTTGCAGAGTGACGAACATATCACGTATACTGAGTAAGTAATCTGTATGCTGTGTATTGACTTTCCAATCATAAACATACTCAAGATAAAATTTCCAGTCTTGAAAACTGAGGACATGGATGCAAAAAAAGATGAGGCCTATTAGAATTAAATTCTCTTTACTTACTTACCTCAGAATAGACTTACGAACTATTTCACATATGGCAGATTAGGTATTTTATAGGACACATCAGATCATAGTAGTTCTTTGATTATATTAAAAAACCATTCAAATATACCAATAACATTTGGTCCTAACTGTGACACCGTGACTGAGCCATTACCAGACCTGTCAGACAGACTTGTGTGTTTTATTATAAGTAAGCAAATAAATTGTATTGAATATTAAATATACATAACTATTTTTTGCAGGATCAAGTCATTGTATCTTTTAATGGGACGCGAACTGGAACTCATAGATGAAGCTGTTGCTGGAAATATTATAGGTTAGTATTTAATTGCTATGAAATGTGTAGATGGGTCGGAATGCAAGAAATTATTCAGGTGGGCGATTGCTAACTTATTTGAAACGTGACAAACTTGTTTTGAATTTATTCGTAGCTGCAGGCCTAGCACGAATTGCAGCCTTGACAGGTTCAGGCCAAATCGTTATTCTGAATACAAAAATCTTTAATACTACGTCATAGTGACGTCATACTCACAGATACCTGTTAAGATTTCCACATCGAGCTAAACCTGGGAGCGTCTTAGAGATTGATATAAGCTATTCCTTAATGAAATACTATCCGATTGAAAGTGGCGATGCAATCGGTGCTGCCTACTAGATAATTAAAAGCCTATTCACTATGACCTTGAAACCTGGAAAACCACCACATTATAATCAAACGGGAAAACCGACGCAGGCAAACTATTCCATTCCTTGACTTATAAATGACAAAGAATATCTCTTAGTCTGGACCAGAATAATGGGACAATCACATTGTTTGTAATGGTGTGTAGCAGTGGCGTGGCGACACTGTCGCTCTGATCTAATTGTAACATGACACACTGTTTAAAAAAAAGTGATAAAATGACAAGCCCGCTGAGTTTCTTGCCGGATCTTCTCGGTTGAGGCCGCGTTGTGATCCGGTGGTAGCTTCTTTTAAATAAATAAAAAATCATGACCTTTCAAAAGTGCTAGCGTTAAGCCTATTTGAAATAAACTATTTTTGAGTTTTGAGTTTGAGTTTGCGTTCAGTCCATACAGACAAAAAGACTGCCTACCCTAGGACTTCTCTGAATGATCAAAATACAGTACATGAACAAAGAAATTTGCCTTATTGCCTACCCTTTCAAAAAAGTGTGTGCACGCCACTGGTGCGTATTAGATCGATCCCTTTTCTATGTAGACCCTGCGCACACTCCAGAATTTCTGTAGTCTGGTGCTGCTTGCGTCCGTTTTGCTGTCAGCTAAGTTATAAAATCGACTTTTCCCTAAAAGTCCTGCCTAGCGGTAAGCGGGTCGCTAGGTAGGATTCCGGGCAAGCTCAAACTTATATAATTAAATTCGTTTTAGGTATTGGTGGATTAGAAGAGCATGTACTAAGAACGGCTACTTTGAGCAGCACCGTCTTTTGTCCGGCGTTCAGTGAGATGCAATATTCTGTTGTACCGATATTGAGAGTCGCTCTGGAACCTACAAATCCGTCACAATTGTCTCAACTAGTTAAAGGTGAGTTTTTGCGTGATTTACCCAGTCTTAAAGATATCATCATCATCAGTAGCCGAAACGTCTACTGCTGAACAAAGGCCTCTCCTTTATAAGGGAGGGGTTCCAATAATCCCCACGCTTGGCAGGCGGCTTGGGGATCGCAGTATAGGTGGTAGGTAATACAATAAAAAGACGCTGCTGCCCGTCTTGTTGTTTTCCCTTAGTCGCCTTTTACGGACACTTCTTACCCGGACACCCCACTTGGATAATAGAAAAGATATAGGTCATAACAATTTCATAGTACAGATAGGAGAAAATCGAACTGATAACTTTAGAACTACTAATCTGTAGTCTTTAAAAATAGTCTAAAAAACTCTTTATCCTACTACTACTAAGAAATCGATTGATTGATTGTTTGATTTCTTATTTTCTCATTGACTGAGACACTATCGGTTTACTATCGTGGTTTAGAAGGCGTAAGCAAACTAACTGCCGAACCTACAAATGTCAATTAAAGTTAATGGTGATTAATCCATTTTTCGAAATCGGATTGTTTCGACACTCGAAGCCTATTAATACTTAATACGCAGATAGTGAGTAGCGATAACAATTATTATCTCGTATTCAATAATCGAAATTACTCATAAATGACTCCGACAGTCGAAATAAATAGATTTTAAAAAGAGACTTAATTAGAATTAAAGTTAATTGGGGTTTGTGAGTGCGGCAGTAAGAGATAGACGCAGATACCGTCCTTTTTTAACCGACTTCATTAACCGACTTCAAAAAAGGAGGTTCTGTATTCGACGCGTATGTATGTAATATTAATAAAAATGCGTAATATTCATATATGTTAGTCTATGTGGGCTTCTAAACGAATTTACCAAATTTCACGAGTGTATGTATGTATGTATGTAGGTTTGTCCGCGGATTTCTCAGAAACTACAAGTCCGATTTCGAAAATTCTAAACTGGAAAAAGCATATTGAGAACGTTAAATCAAAATTGTCTAAATTTACCTACGCATTAAGTATTTTAAAATCTCAAACTAATTATGAAACCGCGTTATCAGCGTATTACGCATATGCATATTCTTGGTTAAATTATGGGTTAATTCTTTGGGGTGAAAGTCCAGATTTCATGGATCTTTTTGTAATGCAAAAAAAATGCATACGGATCTTAGTAAATATTAAACCGCGAGAAAGCTGTAAACCGTATTTTATTGAAAAGAAAATATTGTGCCCCCCTTGCATTTATATTCTACAAATATGTCAGTTTGTAAGGAAATATCGGAGTTTTTTCAAATCAAACGATGAATTATATGAAAACTATAATAGACGTAACAAAAATACGCTTGTCCTTCCACCAAGTAATTTAAAAATTCTGGGAAAAAGTCCAAACTTCAGATTAATTTCAATTTATAATAAATTACCGGAGTATTTAAAAAGTGAAATAGACAATACTGTATTTTATCGGAAACTTAAATCATTATTGTTAAAAAAATGCTACTACTCCGTAGAAGAATTCAAAACCGATAAAAATATACACAAAAACACATCCAAAGAATCTCAATAACAAGTTAGTTATTTTTGTTCATGAGCTTAGCGATACAGGCGTAATTTCATTTAAATTCATTTATTTTAATATTAAAATAAAATAATAATGCCAGATTAATGTTAAATAATATCACTAAGTACCTATATTTACTTTACTATTTATAAGAATATAAGTTAATTGACAAATTATAATTGAATTAATGCTGACGAATGAAATATTTGGATATAGAATTAGTAATTAGTATTTATAATAATGTAAAATTAAACGCACTGACTTGCAAACGCCCTTACAGGGTGCATGTACTGTACTTATACTTAAATCTAATACCTATGGAGATTATGTACATGTATGCAAAATTGTCAAATAAACAAATAAACAATAGTATAAAGTCCACTTATTTCTTTTCTTCACTTAACAATTATTATTAGGGACAGGGACCAGAGATTCTCTCTCTGTTTGTTATCTTTTGACAACTAGCCCACTCAACCCATCTTAATAAAGTTTGACTAGGTGGCAGCGTGCATCATGAGAACCTACATCGACTATTTCTTTCCTAAAAAAAACCATATGAATTTATATAATTCCGGTTATTTTACAACAGGTTTAAAACTTCTAAACCAATCGGACTCCTGCGTCCAAGTGTTGCTGCAAGAAACCGGTGAACACGTTTTAGTAGCAGCCGGCAAAGTACATCTGGAGAGATGTCTTGATGATTTAAGGTTAGTTAGTCTAAAGCCTAATATGAACTGGGGTAACTTTGTACGACATTATGGAATGCGACATACCATATTAACGCACTTTGCTAAGTTGCTTGAATGTTGCACGGTTTACGTCTAGGTGTTAGGCAGGCCGCTTCCACGATGCCGGGGGAAGCGTGCGCTTTTGGTTCCTTCGGGGACCGTATTCTAGCGAGCGTCTGGCACTGAGGCTGACTCTAGAGAGTTCCTAATGGATTGTCCAGCGTCTCTTCATAGCTTCAATAAAAAGCCACAGGGAAGGGCAGTGGCGGTCCGGTCTCACTTAACCCGGTCTTTCGCCATTTTCGAAGACCGGCTTCCTTTTGAAGGTTTCCTGCCCGTCCACCCAGTCCTACACACCGTTATTGTATTGCCTCAGTCTATTGAAATTGTTGTTATAATTCCTAGTATTTTGGTAGTTTTGGAAAGAAAATAATCATTACTTTTAAAGACAATTTCGTATGTAAGAAGATGTAATTGAGTCATCGTTTCGTTTTTTTAGAAACCATTATGCGAAAATACCAATCACAGTATCAGAGCCGATAGTTCCATTCAGAGAGACGATAGTGGAACCACCGAAAGTGGATATGGCAAATGAAGAAATAGATGCAAATAATATGATTGACAAGGATACCAACAAGGAAGTGGATCCAGTGATCATAGTCCACACAAATAATAAACAAAGCAGAATAAAGATTAGAGCAAGACCTGTCCCCAACGAAATTACAGCACTTCTAGATAAATCAACTGATTTACTTAAAGCAATTTCACAACACATAAAAACTTTACAAGGCCTTTCTAAAAACGATAAATTAGAGAACAATTTAGAAAATTTACACATTAACGGTACGAAAAGTAAACTATCGGATCGTATGCTAAAATTAATTAATGCTTTTAAAGAAGAATTACAGAATATTTGTGCCAAATTAAGCCCGGAATGGAAGGACGTTGTCGACCAAATATGGTCTGTGGGCCCTAGGAATTGCGGTCCAAATTTGCTTCTCAATCAAACAAGCGATTATACTACTAAGTATTTGCATCACGAGAAGAAAATAATAGAGGATCCGAGATTCGAATACGAGAGTAGTTTTGTGAACGGTTTCCAATTGGCTACTTTAGCGGGTCCTTTGTGCGATGAACCGATGATGGGAGTTGCGTTTTGCGTTGAAGAATGGACATTGGGTACAGAAGCTGAAGATGTGTCACACACGTTTGGACCACTATCTGGTGAGTATCTATCATATCAAGAGGGACTACCTTTGACTTTTTCGTTTGTTGTATTCAAAATTCAAAATTGAAAAATTTTTATTTCAAGTAGGCTTAACGCTAGCACTTTTGAACGGTCATTTTTTTTTAAAAGCTACCACCGGATCACAACGCGGCCTCAACTGAGAAGATCCGGCAAGAAACTCAGCGGGCTTGTAATTTTTTCACAAAATTTTTTTAAAACAATGTTTGTCTTTTAACAATTAGATCAGCACCAGCGACAGTGTGTCCTGCCGTTCAAAATATCAAATAAAATAAAAAATACGACGAAAATACAACAAACTAAAATGCCAAAGGGATAGTAGTCGGACCAGTCCCCCCAAGCAGCACCCGCGCACGAGTTGACTCGAGCAGCAGCCATCACTCCCCTCAACCATATTGGAGGGAAGGGGGTGACCCGCCACACGAAGCCGCCACAAGCAAAGACTTTTCGATAGCGAGCATGACCGATCCAAAATCACAGTGGCACACGTTAAACATTTATATATTTTATATATTTATACCTTGTTTTCCATATTCCATATTCCGTATTGTCTTCCAACATAGTTTTTATGGACTTACTTTTTTTGACGGCAACACAAACTGGCGCTGATTGTATCATACAACGTGTTACAAAATACCCCGTAAAAAATAAATAAATAAAAATTATTATTTTCACTCATGTGCAAACCCTATTTCAGTAAAATTAAAAAGTAAACTACACAGAATGTACCTACATTTCTACCTAATTCGCGAAACGACAACAATTTTATAAGACCTAACCTTACAAAAATGTTGTCAACCCTATGACAACATTTTTGGCTTTGATAATTAATTATATATTTTACGGGGTATTTTGTAACACGTTGTATTTCTGAGTATTTAAAAAATGGGAAAAAATACAAGTGGAGTTTCTTGCCGGATCATCTAATTATTTATTGCTTTCATGTAGGTTGTAACACAAGAAGCATGAAAACCAGGGTTTTCATCCCTATCAGGATAAGGCAGAGCAATTTTTAAAACAGGTATACATATACCTCAGTTGCGCTCGTGTGATTCGATGGTCGCTTTAAAAATACTGGCCATTCAAAAGTGCTAGCCTATTTGAAATAAATAAATTAATTTCATTGAGGAATTTTAGATCTCCGAGTTTGGTTTCTGATTAACTTGTCCTTGAACTTTCTAAAAAACAATTTCTATCTCAATTGATCTCACAACTGGCAGTTTTGCTTGCTTCTTATTATGCATACAGTAGTACAAAACTACAGTATGCGATAGATCGACATGGCAGTCGGGGTATGAGTTGAGACGTGCGGGAGGGGTCACACCGCATACCCCCGCCATCATACGCGGGCGATGTGTGCGTGTGTCCCCTCCCCGATTTCCATGTCGACCTGTCGTGTACTATACGTGTCTAGGAGACCTGTTTTGCTAAAGTCTTGTGAAATATACAGAGAAAATTTAATGTCTAGTCGCTCTTGGGCAATTTTTGTGATATGTACATATATTTGGTATACAGGCCAAATAATGTCTGCAGTAAAGGACGGCTGTAGGAAGGCGTTCCAGGCTCAACCTCAACGACTGATGGCAGCTATGTACTCCTGCGACATTGTCGTGGATCAATCAGTATTGGGTGAGTTCTGTTTAAATTATAATGATGTGGCCTTTTACAGGGTTCAATTGAAATATGTACTTTATTGCTGTATTATTCGATTTGGGTTCCTGGAAAAACGAGCTGGGCTATTGCGTATTTCGTTTGACAACTAAAGTGATGATCCCTATAGCAAAGTGACCATCAAATAACTGTCCAATGATTAATTCGGCATTGCCTAACTTGAGTGACCAATAAATACCAATGTTAAAATACTTTCAGTTGACATCAAATTTCGATGGACAACTGAAGCTTTATAGTCAATTGGGTGGCTAAAGATACGCAATAGTCCTGCAGCAACGAATGCTGTAAAGATTTGTTCGTCAGACGTACGCAATCATCCTTAAATCATTATGGTTCGGCAATCATTCAAATATGGCGTGAATACCTCGTGGGAGTATTCCCGTTGACACAAAAAGAAGATTTGACAATACATCTGTGGCGACTCGACATAACCAGATAGCGCCACATGTGGTATAACTCGATGAGAAGCGAGTAGTACCTCATACAACGTGATAGATGGCGCCACCTCTGATCCTGAATCTCGCAAGCGAAGTTTCTCCAACTCGGAGAATATATACAACATCCCGACAACAACTGTCGGGGGCTTCGGCCCTGGCCGAGCATCACACCTCGCTCGGTCGGAGGATCCTCCCTTTAGCACCGCCGCCGTAACATCGCTAAACATCAATAATAGTAATTTCCTGAGACAATCCTCACACAGTCATCGAATCCCAAACTAGGCAGAGCCTGTACTGTGGTAACCAGATAACTGATTGATACAAATACTTCCCTTACAACAAATACTTTGTTCTTGTAAATACTTCTATAGATACGAGTAAATAACACCCAGATCGAACCCACGATCTATTGGGTAGCGGCAAGGGTGTCTAACTACTAGACCAAGGAGCACGTCAAATTATACATTACTTGCAGTTTGTAGTCTTCCCTTAACAGAGGGTTCGCCCGCTTACAAAATGGGAGTAGACTGATTGAAAGTTCCTCCACCTTGCAGAAACAATCATATAGCGCCTTATCTTTGAGTTGCATTCCTGCAATGGTCCAGGTTACAACAGGTTTTGTGAAGAGCTGTCTACGCCACCAAGGCACTTAAGGTGGCTAAGGATCACCTAGGGACTTCAGATTCTACCCTTTTGCAGTCCTTAAAATAATAATATGCCTATCTGCCAAACCTACAATCGTTAATTAGAGTTAATGATAACTAACCCATTTTTTGAAATCGGATTATTTCGACACTGAAATCTAATTAAGATTTAATACCTACGTTGATAGTAAGTAGAGATATCAATTATCTCGTATTCGATAATCGAAAATAATCATAAATGGCTCCGACAGTCGAAATAACTAGATTTTAAAAAGTGACTTAATTTGAATTAAGGTTAATTGGCGTTTGAGAGTGCGGCAGTATGTGTATTAGGTATCCGATGATAGTCATTTTCCTTATTCATCCGAACTCTGCTTTTAGATGAAAAAATAAAACCATACAAAAAAATCCTAAAATATATTCTCATATATAATTACAAATATTGTAATTTCTATGCTACTATTTACAATTTGTTAAACTATGAATAACGTGCCTAAATAAATATTGTATTATTACTAAAAATACTTATGCTATAAATGCATCGAAACGTTACACAAAATAATACACTGGGAACACTTATCACATCTCTTTTGTGTAAAAAAATTCATACAAAACTCACAATTTATGGTCGATCACCATTATTGGTGGGTACACTGGACGTTTTACCATATCTTCAAATCTTAATTCTAATAGTCATGGTTATTTCTATTGTTCTGGCAAAAGTATAAATCTTAATGCTAAAAAGAAATAAATTAATACTTTAATACTTCATAATAAATACAAAATCGTCAATTAAATATCTGATCTATCAATTATTGCTTTAATACATCTATAGCGTATTATAATACCAAGTTCGGCTTCGGTCTTAATTATTCCTTCGTCTTTTGTGTAATCTAATTTAAATTAGCGGAAATAGTTATGGTGAAAAGATACATACTTAAATGGGATACAGACTTTAGTAAACTTGAAATTTTGCTGTAGGTATATCTATCTTCTATTTATCTTATTAATCTATTAAATGCAGTTGTATTGAATATTCTTTAGTCTTGTACCAAAATAATTTTCACCAATATAAACAGTCAGCCTAAATTGGGAAAGACTGCAAGCATTCGAGTACCTAAAATCGGATACACAAGCAAAAAAACGTTCCGATATTTGCGTACATAAAAAGTATCAGTTGAATCCAAAGAGGCGGAATATATAGCCTCCATGGACCCAACAAACTTTATTCTTAATTTAAAATAAATAAAATTCTAATCGATCCAATGTAACGACCTTGCTAGCTCCATGACTTTGTACCAAGGAAAAGGGGGGTATTCTGATGTCGACCGCCTTACTCGTGCGACTCGAGACCGCCGGTTGTAGTATGGTTCTGTGTAGCTGTGCGTTTGGTATCTGTTGTAGACTGGCTTCTCGGGGAACGAGTGGGATGGAGAATAGTCCACCTTGTAAGCCCCTGTTGTGCTTTGGACTGTGAGCCCACCGTATCTGTTTTTGTTGTATACTGTAGATAATAAAATACAAATATATATATAAAAATGAGATCCAAGATAGTCCCTTGTACAAGGTATAATTATCAGAAAAGTACAAGTCAAAGGCGCTTTAGCTTTAATTTAGCCAAGGATTAAAACTTTTAACTTCACCAACAATTTAAACTTCGAATAATAATTGCACCTTTCTGAATGCAACAAAATTCTCTTTAAACTTCTTCCATGTTACAAAAGACTGATGTCTGCAATAAAAACTTTTTCTACAGCCGTTTCGTCGGTGAGAACGGTCGTAAAAGATTTAGTCACAGACTTACAAAGCCAGACATTTATCTAGCTTTTATTTTTCGTTGAAACACTGCCAAGATTTCTTTTGTCTACAATATTTGATGCTATCTTAAATTTGATGTTTGAAAATGAAATGCGATGATAGCCTAGTGGCTAAAAGATCTGCTTATAAGGCGCCGGCCTAAGCCCCATCAGCCTTGGCAGTGCCTTTATGACTTCCAGCAACGTAACTGATTCAATGTATTATGGTCTGAGCTTTTTCATGCCGAAGAGGGTTGATGACCCTTGCCCTGCAGTTGGGTTATATTAAGGGATTAAAAAAAAGTTGAACTCTCACCAGAATGATAAGCTGTGGTCGGTCTTACACACATCATGCCGTAGACTCGGATCCCCGGCACAGATGCATACGTAGGTTGATCATGCGACATTGGCCCTTCTGTAATACAAAATGAAACAAAACATTAGTTAGTTTCTTTAGACAAGAAAACAAGCAAAACGTTCGGCTTAAAGGAGGCAACAGGCCTGCTTAACTCCTACCTATAGACAGACAGCAGCGCAGCACTGCCGTCGTCACCCGAGACATTAGTTAAGGCCCTTGAGCTTGATAATTTCACCAACTGCAGCTCTCTTTACACTGAAATACAGCAGTAGGCAGTGGCAGCGGCAGAATATCTGACACTATGTGTGAAGTTCACTTTTAAAAGTTCACTTAAAGTGAACTTTTAAAAGTGAACTTCACTTTGAAAAAGTGAACTTTTGCGTAACATGACGCAGTTACGTTCTATTGGTGCTGTCAAAAAGAAAATAAACGGTTGGATCTATTATAGTACATCGAAGTCTAAGGAATTATGTATGTCGTTTTGACAATATACGCAAAAGAGACCGTTCAAGTACCATACCGCCATAGTGTCAGATATTCTCCCGCTGCCACTGCCTACTGCTGTATTTCGGTGTGAAGAGAGCTGCAGTTGGTGAAATTACCAAGCTCAAGGGCCTTAACTAATGTCTCGGGTGACGACGGCAGTGCTGCGCTGCTGTCTGTCTATAGGTAGGAGTTAAGCAGGCCTGTTGCCTCCTTTAAGCCGAACGTTTTGCTTGTCTTCTTGTCAAAAAGAAAATATACGGTTGGACGCTCTATAGTTAGTGTTGAGTAGACTTATCTTAATGTTGTCTTTTACTTACGCGAATATTACACATTGAAATCAAACTACTTTTACGGATTTTATCGCGGTTTATTTTGTGATTTTACTATCCCGACGTTTCGAATGCTTTGCAGCACCCATGGTCACGGGAAGACTGAGGTGTTAAACGTCCTTATGTCGCAATTATGCCGGTGTACCCTCAGGTCTTCTTAGTTATTATTGTTGGTCCGATCTACGCAGTAAGAGCTTACAGTATTTTGAGGCCGTGCAGTGTTTTGATTGATATTGGGTTTAATTATAGTTATCATAGGATCCCAAGCCGGTGGTAACACCCAACCATCTTCTCTATTTAAATTAGGATGTTTTTTGATTTCAATAGCCTCACGAATCATCATCACGAATCATCATCATCATCCTAGGTAGGAATCGGTGTTCTTTTGCAAGGATTTGAGCTTTATCAAATCTAATATAATGGTAGGTGCGATCCTGAACGTACGAACACTAGGATGATGTTAATCCAATAGAAAGACGCTGCTGCCCGTCTTCTTATTTTCCCTAAGTCTCTTACGGACACCCAATGGGAGGAGCTGGGATTGCGCTATTCTTACTCACACTCTAAGTACCGTAGGTACCTGTAGGTACTTACACTCCACGGGGTCTACACCTCGTAATATTTGTTTGCTACAAAAACCTCAAATTTACTCACCCAGTATGTGATCTTCCGGACATCGACAAATGACTAGATAATGCGATTTGCCTGTTCGGATGTTCTGCAGTGCCAGTAAAGACCAGTCTCTGGGCGCGCGACATTCTCGCATCTCCGATACTGCTTCGCACGTCTTCACTAACGTCACTGCTTTGCTGGCAAACTGTAATAAAAAGCGATTTTTTTATTTGGTTTTGTTTACTACTTGGGAATTAGGCGATTTGGTAAATTCTCTACACTTCAGCAGAGCTGTTGCGTATATTTTGCCACCCACGGAACTATCAAGCGTCAGAACTTTGATCGAAACTGCAAGTGTTTTAGTATTATTGGTGTTTATTGGTCAGTCAAGTTAGGCAATACCGAATGAATCATTTGATAGCATTTTGGTATTTCATGGACTGGTGGTCACTTGCTATCACTTTAGTTGTCAAACGAGGTAGGTAATAGGTCAGTGCTGTCATTGTGCATACATCCGTATGTCATTACTTTTATAAAGAAGATTTGATTTGGTCTATAGTATTTTTTTCATTGTACAGATAAAATAATAATATTGCACCTTTTTCTTTGAATCCGTGGTGAGTCGCGTAGTATGCAAGTCGTCTGCGTTCAGGCTGGCAGAGCAAGGGTCGCGGTACCGGTTCGGACAAGCACACAGGGGCTGGGTGTAATTCAGCCTCACGTACACCGCATTACAAACCTGTAACATGAACAATACCTGTTAATGACTCGGTAGTTTTGGCCATCAAAACTCGCGATCCGAAGTGTACAGAGATGTAACATACCAAACGGGATATTGTTCATGATTTAAAAATTTACTTGCTTGAAAATCTATGAAATAAATAAAATAAAATAAAATTTTGAATTAGGCTAAACATACAACAGCGTATCAAATGCTGTTATGCGTTGGTAGTAGATGCTTTAACATGCCCGTCCTTGGAGCAAGGCCTGAGGTTGCCCTAATAAGCGCTGGCTCGATATCAAAGAATGGCATGAGAGCCAACCATCTTGCAACCGAAGATGTTGAAGGCCGGGATTAATCACGCCAGGCAGAAGAAGAATGTATCAACTGCTGCTATAAATAAAACCATTCAAATTCCTTTTTTTAAAGCTGGCTTAATTCGGAAGGTCCGATATGTTTGATAAAACTCTGTACAGCCTTTTGTGTTGGGGTTTTTGAACATTTCCTAATTTATACTTTTCTCAGAACAATAACGTCAGTTGAAGGATCGTTGGTGTTAGTTACCCTAATACAGGCTCTGTGTAGTTTGGAATCAGATAGCCGTGCGTGGATTGTTCACTGGAACAATCTATCAATTTTAATAATAACTGTATTATTAAAACTAATTACCTGTTGAATAGCACATTCAGGCAACAAGTAGATGTGTTGGTTGTGAGGATAGTAGTGGTACTTCGTCGGCTTGGCCAGCACCGATGTCGACCCTGCAGGCAGTGGCACTGTCTGTAATCAAAGAATTTACAATTATTTATCATTTCAACACTATTATGACAAGGGAAAATTTTATTGAAGCTCTACTCAAATAACCCAAGAATACTTATGAATTACCTATTATACACAAGGGTTCTGCCTACCGTCTAGTAAAAGTAAGCACGTGATAGCTCTGTTAAAGAACCATAGAGATTGGTACATACTTCTGAAGTGTTAGATATCCTGCCGCCAAGTAGTTCTGAGTGAACATTGCTATGTTCGGGTGTGAAGGGTAACTAATGAAATTGCCGGACTGAAGATTGTTTCGGGTTATTTCGTTTACCATCGACCGAATGTCCTGCTTGGCTGTAACTTAGTTTTTTTTTTGTTTTTTATACTACCAAGTTGGCAAGCAAGCATGCGGCCGGCTGATGGTAAGAAGACGACGCAGCCTATAGACGCTAGCACCACCAGAAGTATCACTAGCGCGTTGCCAACCCTTAAGACATAAATACATTTGATATTAAGTCTTTGTGTCCGGTAATTTCACCAGCTACAGTGGGACGCCAGAACACAGCAATACTTACACACTGTTGCTTGGCGGCAGAATAGCTGACACTGCGGTGGTACCTACCTGGACGGTTCCTTGCACAAAGGACCAACCACCTAGTAACACCACCACCTAGTAGTATAGTTCTGAACAAATGATTTATCTTCCAACACTAATATAAAAGACACTATTAATCATTAAGACTATTATCACAAATAATACAAAAATGCTTGTGCATTTATGAATCCGTTGAAAGCGCGACAATATATCCGAGTTGTCATTAGTTAAAGTAACAATGATGGGAAATGGCTCGAGGTCTCTCGGATCACAAACCACAATCTCGTTTATCCCAGTTTGCGTGGTTTTCTGTGTCAACGCTCTTGTATAGCTCCTAATTGATTTCACATTTTACTCCGTTCTTTTCTGTTACTGTTGACCTAACTGGTGTTCGTTATAGGAATATAAAAAACAAAAAGGATTTCACACAATTTAATCAGGTCCAAGATAATTTACTATTACCACAGTAAGTTGTTATTTTTGAGTTAATCTGTCAGGCTTTAAGGTTCTTTGGGTGGTGATAAATAAATAAAAAAACCTTATTGTAGTTACTCCTAAATAAGTAGAAGCGACGTCAAGTCATGTTTTAATCATGTTTATGCGTCGAGATGTCGTCAAAGAATTTCCGTCGTAAGCTTTACCTACCTTAAAATTATATAGGTAACGAAACCGGCAATCGACTGAACCGTTTTTGATAAATTATTACAGCTATCGGCTTAAAGTATACTGCATGCACTCGTGTGTACCGAAGATATTTGAATCACCTCTATTACTCTTAAAGCAAAAATACATTTAACGACTGCAAATTTCGAGATTAAATATAAGTAAAATATTTCTTACAAACAATACATTTATTTGTTGCACCAGAAATAATTTACTCTAGTCTGTAACTCGATCTGTGTCCACCAAACTTACATGCTGTGCTAAGTTTGCTGGCTAGACCTTTGTTCGAAAATACCGTCTCCAAAACCTCCAGTCAAGGACTTAGTTGGACCCGCTACTAAATTATTTGCAATTATTTAACATCTTCGAGTTTTTGAAACTGCTTTATTAATGGCATATGAAAAGAGTCATTCCTGCGCGTTGGTTCTTGCTCGTAACAATGCTTCACGGTCATGTACCCAGCGATTTGCCGATTACGTCGTCACGTTTGTTGTCCAATCAGGTTAATAAACCTGTTAAATGACGATTATCCTTCTGAACTTTTTTTCCCTAAAAGCTCTTCTAACTTTTTCTATGACTCTAATTCAATTTTGAAGACAATATTGTTAGGTACGGTGTGTAGTTTTAACGAAAACTTATTTTCTGTCAGACTTAGTCACGGTATATAAATATGATGCGCTACGATGCAATTGTATAACATTACAAAATACGATTGGATATCTTGCAAATTACATGCATCAACCGTGACATGGTTTTGGATAGAATTATTTGTATTCAAATGTCGAACCTTTATACTGGTAGTTACAATGTTCACCTGCTTTGAGATTTAATTTTGATAACTAACCTACCCTGGTTGTTCCATTGAGCTTGATCGACTGACCTATTCGCATCCGATCTCACAAAGATCTTCTTTTATATTTTGCCTGCCGCTGATTTTATTTCTTAACACATTTTCTCTTTTACTTATTAAAGCGGCTATCAGTTTTGTTAACAATTATACAACAATATTGTCGAATCTTATTTTAATCAGGAATCAACGCGATTTACATTATATATATATATTATGACATTAATTCCCGTGAGTCCAAAATTCTATAGACAACCTATGATAATGGTTGGTAATGACTGGATTAGGAATATCAAATTGAGAATAGTCGCAAAGGTCCAACGACTCAGCTTTTATACACCAGCGTGAAGAATATTTATGTTTCATTTTGCACGTGAATAGTTCTGTGTTCCGGTAATTCCATCGGTTTGTAGTGACTCGTCAGTTGAAACATTTTGACGAAAACAAAATTTCAAAATAGTATAAATCCATTGCAAATGCATGTATATTATAGTGATGAGACGTAACGATTTCGATTAGATGCAGATAAACTGATTGCTTATTCAAATCTTATTAGTCACAGAAATTTCTTACTAGGGTTAATTTACGCTAGCTAAGATTACACATTATACAAGGCTGCTTTATGAACCATGATTGTATGCACATATTAATTGTTGAATCATCATCACTTTCTATATAATTCGGAAACTTGTAATTGAACTTGCTAAACTAAATAAAAGAGTACTCACGCTTCTATTTGACCTTAACGATTGAGCTTATAATGGAACTGTTTTATTCTCTCAATACTGATGCAATTTTTTTGTTTTTATTTTTAATGGTAACAAACTTTCACTTGATTCTGTAAATTCACTGAGAGGCGTGATTAGCTCATGCTTTTTAAATTCGATTACCTCTTAAACAAAAATGAATGGTGCCTGTGAGAATTGGTTGATTTCGTTGAGTGGTTTGATTTCACTTTGTGTTTAATCATTTTGAACTGTTTCACTTTTAATTAAGTTAACGTGTACAACTTCGATAAAATGCTAGCCAACAACAAATACAGCGTATACCTCAAGGCACGATTTACTCGTAGTCGGAAATTCATTGTCATATTGGATATTATCGTTTACATTTACTGCTCTTTTTTGGTCGACGGTACCGTACTGATGCCGTCGTCGATAAGATGGTACATCGGTTTGCGGTAGAGATGACTCAGGAAAGGATGCGCAAGCCTAGCCGTCTCCTCAAGCTGGTATTTTTTCTACGAAAAATGGTAGCGGACGTCACGTTCAAGTTGAACGATCTAAATTGTCTCAGTGGTTTTCGGATAAGCTTCACTCGTCATGCGTTGTATTTTTTGTGTTTACTGTCGCATTTTTATGCGTGAGCGTAATAAATTTTGTTCCTTACAAATTATCTTAACCGTTGTCTATGGTGTCAATGCTCTTTTTATGTTATATTTTTTTAGATATTTTTGGGCGAGACAATATGTCCGTGGTCCTGTAACGTCTCTTGAGACTAATCTTTTTTAAGCTACAGTGCAGTTCACTTAGATGCCCAAGTATATTATATTTACACATTGTTGCTACACGTTAGAATATCTGCGATAGAAACTACTTGGACAGTATCTTATTCAAAAGGCGTACCAGATAGAAAATTATTAATTAAAATAATATTTGTATACTTAACATTCAATTTAAAACAATTATTTTTTAGGGCCTATCTATAAATATATATAGTTGACATTTCCATCCATTGCATTTCCAAGTGACTTAGAATATAGTTGTGCTCAGTTCCAAAGGGTCGCGAGGTCAATGCTAGGGCAGCACTGTTCACACGATAGGTTTACCATAAGAGCAAATCTTGGTTCGCGATCTTGACATGATCCCGACATCGTGACGTAACTGAGATCACGATAGCCGAAGGTTGTTCAACTGTAAGACATCTGAATGGTCTATTGCAGTGCACTCCAATTTATATAGATGTTCTGCAACTTAAATTCTACAATAGATTGCAATTGCTATTGTATTTGTTATTGATTCCCTTATAAAAGCTTGTAAACTAAACTATTAGCAATTTTAAATTGTATAGTCTACAAGTTTAATTTTACAATTTAAAGAGCTAACACCGATTTTCATTAAACATAGCTAAGAAACATCTCGATTAAACAGGCTTTGAAATAAAAAACCGCATTCTAATCCGTCCACTCGTCAGAGAGCCACAATGCCACACACACTAGACCTACAGACAGATAGGCGTTAACTTATTACGGTTTTTTTGACGGGCCTGTTGGTCTAGTGGTTAGTGACCCTGTCTGCTACCCAACAGGTCGTGGGTTCGATTCCCACCAAGTGTCTGGGTGTTTTATCTATATAAGTATGTATTTACAAAAAAAAGTATATATGTATTAGTATCAGTTGTCTGGTTTCCATAGTACAGGCTCTGCCTAGTTTGGGATCAGATGACCGTGTGTGAATTGTCCCAGGATATTATTATTATTTTTTTTATAACATCCCTACGACCGTGTTCAAAACCAATAACATTTCGTTTTAAATAGGTTGAACTTTATAAGACTTCAACATTGTTACGCTAGTCTTTATTAAAGATATCGTCTATTGTTTTACGTTCGTATCTAAGTTAATTGCGAATTGCTGTATAAAAAACGGACAATCATGTTTTAAGCCCACGCTACAGCGCTTCATTTATAAAGCCCTAACATTCAAGTACTCGTTATGTTGACAACTTCTATTTACCGAGTACTTAAAGTTATTTGCTAACTAATAATTTGTAAAGATGATAAACAAGTTTTATAAATAGGATGTCATTCAAAAACACCAACCTTAACCTATTATCAGTAGGTACTCAGACAGGCACTGAATCCAGTCTATGCAATTGCATTTCTTACAAAACAATTTCATTTCTAGGATAGCCTTTATAAAGCTTTGTTATTCTCCAGGTATCTTCAATAAAGCATCTTGCACGTTTCTTAAGGATAATTCCGCACAGTACTTGCGCATTGTATGGTAAAATTATCACCTTGCTGCGAAAGCAATTTAGCTGGATAGTATTTGAACGTCAAATATCAAGAGCAACCCTTACAAACGTCCGCATACTTAACTTGATGCTGAATGACCCATCATTATGGATTTGTAGTAAAGATTACATAAGTAAATACCTCAACACAGTGTTTTGATAGTTAGCAAAATTACACCTTTTTCTTGTGGTTGTGGTTAATTAAAAATGGTTAATCAAAACCATTAAAATAACGACGAACAATTAATCAAAGGCTTTTTTTTTAATAGAGGAAAATACTCAAAATTTCCTTCCTAAAACTACAGACGTAAAGTAGATACAGCATTTAAATGAAGAATGGATTAATTGAACGTTAAACGTCGTGACAGTAAACCGCGATAAAATCCGTAAAAGTAGTTCGATTTCAATGAATGGATTAATTATTAAAAAATCTTAAAAGATTTTGTTTCTGGGTTAAATGAAAAAATAATCAATCAATAAACTTATTATTATTTTTGTCCGCTTACAACAAAAATGCATCATTTGCGATTAATTTACTCTACAGGTATTTATCGTTCATTGCAACAACTTACGAGAATTTCAATGAAATTCATAGTTAGTATAGTAGAATTTATATTTATATTATAAGGATCAAGAATACGCGGTCCCACTCGATCTGCGTTCATTGTCCGCGACCATAATACAGGTTCAGGGTTGCCTGCGTTACATAACGAACGCGTAATTATTTCCGACTTCATCCTTATTTATTTGCATATTAACAATCGATGTATGAGAAACTAATTGATGCTGTTGTGAAACGTGTAACATTACTTGTGGGTATAGAGATAAAAGGTTTTAATTAAAGTTTATTTGCATTAATCCCAAGGTACTCTTACAGTATGCTAAACAACTGTGAGAATACATACATAGACATCATTATGATAATGTTGTCTTTTATTTACGCGAATACATTGTAATTAATTTACTCTTCCGGATTATATCGCGGTTTATTTTAAATTTTAATTTCCCGACGACGTTTCGAATGCTTTGCAGCACCCGTGGTCACGGGCGAACTGAGATTTGAAAGTCCCTGCGCTCTATTTATACTGTCATAATTTTCGGTGTACCCTCAGTTATTATTGTTGTTTTTATCGGTGTACCCTCAATTCTTATTGGGTATTATTGTTGGGTCGACAAAGAGGTCGCCCGAAGAATCCAACTCGGATGGGCAGCGTTCGGGAAACTACGTGACATCTTCTCATCAGAAATTCCGCAGTGCCTGAAGACAAAGGTTTATAACCAGTGTGTGTTGCCAGTGATGACATATGGTACTGAGACGTGGTCTTTAACAGCTGGCCTTTTGGAAAAGCTCAGAGTCACACAACGAGCTATGGAGAGAGCTATGCTTGGAGTTTCTTTGCGCGACCGAATCCGAAATGTGGAGATTCGCCGAAGAACTAAGGTTACCGACATAGCTCTCAGAATCTGCAAGTTGAAGTGGCAATGGGCAGGCCACATTGCTCGAAGAACCGATAACCGTTGGGGAAGAAAGGTTCTCGAGTGGCGACCACGAACCGGAAGACGCAGCGTAGGCAGGCCTCCCACTAGGTGGACCGACGACATTGTTCGCGTCGCAGGAAACCGGTGGATGCAAATAGCAAATTGTCGTTCATTGTGGCGGTCTAAGGGGGAGGCCTTTGTTCAGCAGTGGACGTCTTCCGGCTGGTGATGATTATTGTTGTTGTATCATTATGATAATTATGGCTTAGTTCCATATACATATTTGTAGCATAGAGTTGAAAATAAGTCAATCTTTACATGATTAGAGTGCGAAAAAGCGGTCGAGTGTTTGAAGTGGACTGTTCCTCAATATCACCGCGTACCATACAAGTTACTTAAACCCATAGTAAAGTTTATCCCGCATGATTGCAGTTTTACTGGCACAATATAAATCAGGATAGCTTAAACGCAGATACCTGTATATATCGCATACTGGTATTTTCGAATCGTAAAGATAAATTGTATATTTCCCTTCATCAAGTACTTATAACGGCACCTACACTTACGCGAAGTTTCCGACAGGATAACGGTACCGCTATTCAACGCCTAGATTGTTATAAGTCAAGGGTGTCAAACTAAAAGGCTAACGTGGGCTAAAACCAAAAACGTTGAAATAAACATAATTTTATGAATTTTAACCGTATCTAAACGGCTATCAAAACGGCTGGTCGACATCACAGGGGATCCGGGAGCTGGCCATTTTCTCGCTCAGCGAGTTTCTATTTCCATACAGCGAGGAAATGCTGCCAGCATTTTGGGTACCATGCCACATGGGCCTAATTTTCTACATTTATTGTAAGTATGTATTTATTAATATTTATTTTAAGTATTTGTTTTAAGTAGTTATAGTTATTTTTTGTATTTTGTAATTTTGATCTACTGTCCATCAATAAATGATTTCATTACCGTATCTTATTTTTATTAGAGAAAGAAAGAAAATAAACGAATTCCATGTGCGCCTTAACCGCGACCACTGTGACTATGAAGAGTGCACGACTAAGAAAAAGATATTTGATTAGAATTTGATTAAAATATTTTTGCTAAATATATAAGTACTGTAAAGCGACTTCAATCTTATTTAATTTTTTTTTACTTTTTTGTAATATTTTATTAAAATCATATTATCATCAGTGACTGTGTTTTGCCATTCGCAAAAAAAGGAAAAAATTGTACGAGGAAATACAACAAACCAAAAATTCAGAGGCATAGAAGTTGGACCAGTCCCCACTCTCTAAACATAGATCCCTAATGATAGCATCTAATCCAGCTAATCATTTGCAAATTACAACGCCATAAGAGCCGCGGCTAATTTTAAACGAAAGCCGTATAAAGGGACTGGTCGTGCAACCACTTATTAGAGGCAAGAAAGTCTGATGTAAGCTATACATAGTTGACATCTTAATTAACTCCCATCATACTCGCTCAATAGTGGACGCAAAATACCGTCTATGGCATTTAGAATTACAAATGAGCGAAGAGGGCTTAAACATCCAACATAAGGCCATATCTCACTAATGACTAGCGAGGCGAGAGGATTTTTCAATTGTTTCGATTGTTCGAAAATCCCGATTATATGCGACGAAGTTTCGATTTAGACTCGAGTCCGGCGACCTATTATTGCGATTAGCGCGTGGCGCATTCATTCACGAGCTATTGACTTCTGCTGTGTATGTTTGAGAGTCCAAACTAATCATCCATCAAGAACAATCGTAAATAAGACACGACGCGACGGAAATAAACAATTAACGATTATCAAGTGCTTCTTGCGATGCGATCTGAAATTAATATACCTACAAATCTGTATTTTTTTATTATTTACTAATAACTACAGTAAAGGGTAATGCAGCTAAGATTAGAAACGCACTAGCTTTAACAACGCATGGAAACAACCCTGTGTCCCAATAAACAATGCTAACCTCGGTCGTAACTAAAACTTCGAGCAATGTATCAGCACGTCTACTTCTAATGTCCCCGTCCGTCGATATATTGTCGCGACACCAGGAAGACTAAGATAAACATTTCCGATAACAACACATCTAAAGGTACAGTCATTTACAGTCAGAACATGTTGGATTAAGCTTATTTTTAAATACAGATTTCCCATGTAATCAATGTAAGCGAAACCTTAAGGCACTTTACTAGAACAAAGATTTTTAAGTAGTTGTTAGTGGGACAAAGTCGGAGGAAAGAGCGTCCTCGAATGGCCTGATTATGTTTGCCTGGAAAATGTGCCCTTGGGGATTGACTCCGCTGTACATATTATGTATGTCGACACGAAAAGAAGAAGTAGGACATGACAGAATTAAGAGAAAGATAAAGAGAGGTTCCAAGACAATTTACCGTACGCCGAGAGTATTCAGTGGTGACCATTGTAGATCTTGGTTTAAAGGAGTAACAGTAGTGGAAATAAGATAAGTGGAGTGGTGGGATAGTTCCCATTTAACTTTCACGATCGTATCATCACTTACAGTCAGGGAGGCTCAAGGTTAACCTACCCCTATTCAGTATTTTTTTCTAAATGATCATGCCGAATAATTATAGGTTTTATCATCGGTTATACCGATCTCGATGTTAATTAGGGTGCCCCCCTTAACTACAATAAAAGCCGAACTGAGGTCTGAATGAAGGTATATATTTTAATTAAAACCAAATTTCAAAAGCATTCCTTTAATGTTGTCTTTTACTTACGCGAATATTACACATCGAAATCAAACTACTTTTACGGATTTTATTGAGGTTTATTTTATATTTTACTATCCCGACGATCTAAAATAAACCGCGATAAAATCCGTAAAAATAGTTTGATTTCAAAGCATTCCTTTAATCGCTTCAAATTATTAAGGAAATCACAATAACACGCTGGTTTTTAGAGGTGTACCTCCACCTCCCACCGTCCACCTAATTTTCGAATTGCACTCATGCATGGGTCCCTGTATTCGACAATTACGCAACTAAGTATAAAGATGTATATACGAGCCGTAATTGTTATTACTTTTTTTTATTGTAGGTAGTAAACTTACACTAGACACCTTCCGATCGGATTACTGTTCGTCGTGTAGCTGTCTCCTGAGGATTTGTTACTAGCTTTCGAGTAGCCAGGCGACTCTAACAAGCGAAGAAGGCGTGAAAATAAATAACGTTTTCGAGGTGCGCCCGACGCGCAAATTAATGGCCTCCACTGAAACTAAATTAGATAAAGCTCTATGTAGCCTAGTTATTTTCACTTTTATTTTGTAGTAATAAATTATTTGAACTCATTTGATATAGACTTTCAATGTATTGGCGATATTGGTTACGTATTTTTATTAGCTTTATCAGTGTGCATGTGAGAAGATAACTGGATAACATGATATTTTTTTTTAGATTAAACAACGCCTTCATCTGATAGTAAGGGGCACACAGTCTATAGACAGACAGCTGAAATGCATTTTATTAAGTCTCTTGAGGTAATTTCACCAGTAAGTACAGTATCATGACACCGGAATATGTTTCTTGGCAGCAGACTACCTGCCATTGCGCTGGTACTTACTGGAACGCTTGCACAAGAGATCTACCCCCTAATACTAAAATAATAAAACAATCTACAGTAATTGCGTAACGGGTAACGGGCCGATAAAAAACAATCATTGTAACTACTATAGCTACTTCTCTCACCATTTAAAATTGTTAAATACAATTTGTATTTTAAATATTTGAATGTTATAAATACCAAAAAGATTATTACATTAGTATTAGGAACAGTAGGTATTTAGGTATTAGAAACAATAAAAATGGAAAAATATAGTGTGCATTTGTGTCTAAAAATAAATTCCTTATTATGTCGCGAATACTAATGAGAAGAAAGGACATTATCAGATAGCATAATTTAATACACACTTACTCGTAACAAGGTGCTTCTGTTTAAATAAACATTTTCACGTAGGACGGCACGAGTGTGGGGACGCGGTATGAAGATATCATTCGTCCGATAAGGATATCCCTACCCACGCTAGGATTTCCCCAACAGCGATAACCCTTTAATAAGATAAATTCAATTTATCACCCATCGCACAAGTACTTCGCGATTCATTCGTAGTCCAACACATTTTATCCACTTGAGTTACGGACGCGGCGCGCACGTACTTTCCTTTAGATCGTTAGCCGATACTGCTATCAAGCCCTCCTACTACACAATGCCGACTCGCGCACTAAATCTCTATAATTTCATATTCTCAGATAAACACCATAAATATACTTCAAAAACTTGATAAATATCCGCATCTGCGTTTACGTTTACTTTCCTTATAAACGTACACGAAAGTTAGAGAAATTCTCTTGAATTGTATCGTTAAATAGAACAATGCCGACCATTGAAAACGAGTGGGTAAAGATTTACATCTGAACGAAAGGCAGCTGAGTTTATTGTGCGCGTTTTCCCAGCGGCTCGCAGGACGATGTCGCCGCGACGACAATATTCTATGCGATATCGAGCCTCAGCATCGATGCATCTATGTATGCGAAGGCACGCGCATCTTACAAGGAAGTTAAACCTCGATAAGGCGGAACGGTTACATTACGTTTATCTGGGCGTTGTTGATGCCCCAAGCACTATGCATTTTACTCTGCAACTCCCCGTGTAATGAATACTTTGTAGACATGTAATTGACCGGCGCAACGCTGAGTAGCCCTAAACGGTCCTATCTGCCTATTCGAATAAATGCGCATGCACGAGCTACCGAAAGCTTGCCACGAATAGCGCGGCTGCGTCCGGAATAATGCTCACGATTCTACTTTCTCAGATATCTGCTTAGACGTCTCGTAAACACGAGCTTTGTAGTATATATTTTTTGCTCCAAGTTTGTTGTAGTTTCACAAAAAGCTAGTACAATACCATCTCGACAAGAAGTCTATTATATCCATAAACAAGACCACCTCGGGCCGTCTTGTTTTTTGTGTTCATCTAATCTAGCTGTCCGTGCCATGTATCTGTTGCTCGGGAAATGCCCACAAAAGCTGATCCCGTTCTAACTGATCTTACGGTAATCTCTGTTGGCATCAACCTTCTTTGCGTTTAACGCTCAATTTCTGTTTTTCTCTCGAATCCATTGTCTTTGATGTTCACCAATTCTTCATTACACTTTTTTCGCATGTAACATTAATAATCCTCATTACGTAACTTGTACTGTATTATTACATTGTCCGATTATTATGTTACATTCAGTACTTGATATTTTATCGGTTCAGTTTATTCTGTAATTTTGTCGCACATACTTTATGCGAACGAAAGTTTTTGAATTGAACCTCTAACATATCTTACATATGTATAAGCCCACGTATTGTTAGAAAGTTATTTAAGCAAATCTCTATCATTGTGTACATTATGTGCTGCATAACTTTGACGTTTATGGCTTTCGAACATAATTGCACCATTATGGGAAATAGTCGTAATAAAATATTACCTATTGATTGAAATCGCTATGGCTTTCACTTTCAACAAAGCCAGTGTTTTATGTTTTACTAGGAAACCGAGTTAGTCCGGAATTGCCCTTTTGTTAATAAATAGGCTCTAAACTAAAAAGAAGACAATCATAAATAATAACTATGAAGTAGGTATATTATTTAAAAGAAAGCATTTCGGTTGAGATAAGAAAATAAATAATGTAGTCGGTTGAGCTACGAATACAGTAAGGGATGAGTGAAGAAATAAGAATGCCGTCACAGGATGAGTAAGAAACAACACAAAAAAAAATGGTAAAACCGTAGCAAAATCCATTTTATTAACCGACTTCAAAAAAGGAGGAGGTTCTCAATTCGTCTGTATATATATTTTTTTTTTTTTATGTATGTTCGCGCATAACTCTGGCAATTATTAACCGATTTCAAAAAATCTTTCTTCCATCCATTCTTCAATCTATTGATTGGGTCCCATAAAAAAAATATTGCTTAGTAATAAGTAGTTCCTAAAAAAACAAGAATGGTGACTGCGCACTGAGAGCTGCAAGAAAGCCTATATAGATGACGTTTTAGTCGCTCGGACTCGCTCGGTTGGACAAAAATGGTCATAACTCTGGCAAATATTTACCAATTTCAATTATTCTTTTTTTATTCGAAAGAAGAAACCACTGTATTGAATCTGTATGAATTTTATTACAACCGGATAAGAACTTCCTGGAGGACCATGAACGATGTGGAGGAATTTATCTCGTAAAAACCATAAAACTGATGTTCTCCATTACATTGCTCTGACAATTATGAACCGATTTCGATGATTCTTTTTTTATTCGAGAGAGTAAACTACTATGATGTTTCCATGCAAATTTCATTACGACCGGATATTTTTTTCTGAAGAAACATGAATTATGTAAAACTATGTAGACGATAATGTGATCATAACCTACCTAGATAATTTTACGGTTTTCGATGATTCAATCTTTATATATGAAAATATCACTAAAAAGTTTAAAATAAAATCTTTTTAAAAAAAAATTGAACCGACTTCAATATCACTGAAAAGTATAAAATAATTTAAATATTATTGAAGTTGGTGCCAAATATACACAGCAGGTACGCTAACACCAACTTCAATAATATTTATATTATTTTATACTTTTCAGTGATATTGAAGTCGGTTCAATTTTTTTTTTTTAAATTTTTTTTTAAAAGAAAGTTTAAACAGACAGACGTGGATAACGACTTTGTTTTAAACTATCTATTACCTACCTAGCATAAATTGGTTCTGAAATAGTCGAAGTGTGAATTACGTATTCTTGGCCTTTTACAAGGTAATCTGTATTGTTTGTTGGCGTTGCAAGTCGGCTTGAACAACGGCCATTAGCGGGCTGTGAAGGGTCGTGTAACAATATGGCGTTGGAGCTAGACTTGGCTCTTCCGCCTACGGTTCTACGAACTAAGTTGCGGTATTTACTAGGTAGTAATCCAAGTGACCGTCCAGTTAAGTACCAGTGCAGTGTCATACATATATTAAGCTGCCATGTCTGGGTTCCGATGTGAAGGGCACTGCATCTGGTGGAATTAGCGATCACTAGTCACATCAAACACTGCGTTAGTCTAAAATGTTAGGTAACTACTAGCCATCCAATGACCCTCTAGAAATCGAAGGGTTTCCAGGGCCTATGGTGGAGATGGCTAATGAGTCTGAAAGTACAATACAATACAAATATTCTTTATTGTACACTAAAAGAGATTCATTCGAAAAGAAAAATTGCAGTGTGACAATATAGGGCGGTTATTTTTAAAGTACTAATAGACGGTTGTGTCAGACCTCCGTCACTCGCCAATACCTACAGCGATAAATGCCTACAAAGCTCGACTACCCGGGGTAGCCTATCACTCGTGGCTGCCACGCGCTTGCGAGCTCACGTTATTGAATACTTCGTGCAGAACGAAAATCAAAACGCGAAAGGATTTACGTATTTGTGTGTATGTTGCATTAATATCACCGCATTTTGTTAAAATAATTATAATGTAGAATCGTAACAATAATAATTGTTGTGTGGACGGTTGTCACAATAAACAACAGACTTCTAAACTGTATTTTTTACTACTTATTACAACAAATCCGGCAATTAATGTATTAATAACGAAGCTAAAAAACATTGAGTTCACTGAACCACGCCTAAGTTTACCTTTTAAAACAATTTTAAATTATTTGTGCGGTTTCGAATTTTCGCCATCCTAAAGTAGGTATAGGTATTATTAGATATTTCAGAGATGGTAAAAATATATAAAACACTACATAAAAGTACAACACTAAATATAATTCTTAAAGAGGTCGATAACATACGGGACTTGGGTGTAACATTGGATTCACAGCTTACTTTTGTTCCCCATGTGGATTTGGTGGCTAAGAGAGCGTCGAGAATGATGGGGTTCTTACTACGCCAGACGAAAGCTTTTCGGAAACCTGCAACTAAAATCATGCTATACAACTTTTTAGTCAGAAGTATATTGGAATACTGCAGCATTGTTTGGCGACCACACTACGCCACCCATTCGCTGAGGTTGGAAAGAATACAAAAGAGATTTCTGTGGCACCTAGCTTTCTCTGTAGGGATAGCCAAATCGAAGTAGTCGTATAAGGAGAGGCTTAGTTACTTCGATTTGTCCACATTAGCAAAAAGAAGGGAAATTCTTGACGCATTGTTTATGTTAAAAGTAGTTAGAAATAAGATTAGGAGTCCTCAACTACACACATCAAAAGTGTCTAGGGATCAACATATATTTTTGCAATAACTTTTCTCCTGATTGATATTAATTAAAATTTTCTTTAAGGATTCATCAAATAAAGTGTTTTCGTTTGTCACAGTAACGATAAACCAAGTCACCTTTGCATTAATAAAGAAATTTGCCATTTTCCTAATAAAGGGATTTTTGACATTTGAACCACTAACACAAAAGTTCGAAAAAAAGACTGAAATAACAGTTTTCTTTAAAATTTTATTGGGTAACTTAAACAATTAATAATCCGTGTTTCTACCGCGAACACTAACAACACAAGAACATCGGTTTGGCATACTCAAAATGAGTTCATTCAAATCACGCTGTGGAATGGCCGCCCATGTTCGTTGCAACAACAAAAAAAGGTCTTCTTGCGACTGGATACCCTCCATATTCGGCAGAGCTCTTCTCTGTAGCATATCCCATGCATGCTCAATCGGGTTCAAGTCTGGCGACTGAGCAGGCCAGGGCAGGACATTGATGTTAGCTGCGGCGAGAGTCTGTCTTACAACTCTTGCGATGTGCGGTCGTGCATTATCATGCATTAACTGAAATAAGGGACCGATTTGCACTTGTAGAGGAACGATGACGTCTGATACAATCGTCTCAGCATAAATTTGAGCGTTGAGGTTGCCTCTGATCCAAATCAACTCAGTTCTTCCGCCGATCCAAATACCCGCCCATACCATGATGGTTCCACCACTATAAGGATGGACTTCCTGGCAGGATTTTAATCGCTGTTGGCGTCCAGGGGTTCTCCAGTGTCGTATACGTCTTGTATCCGGTCTCATACCAAAACGAGACTCATCAGAAAAGCACACGAAACGCCATTGTTCTTCTGCCCAATTTCTGTGTTCAAGAGCCCATTGATATCGAATCCTACGATTGTGCATTGCTATAGGTGGTACCCGTAGCGGTCTTCGGGAATGAAGGTTCACTTCATGCAAGCGGTTTCTGACTGTTTGGTCGCTAATTAAGTTCCCTGAAGAGTGATGAAGCCTCACGGCTAACATCATGGCAGTTATTGTTGGAGCTCTTCGAGTTAAGATTTGAATATATCGGTCTTGTCTCCGTGTGGTGCAGCGATACCGTCCTCCATGGCGCTCAGCCACGGTACCAGTGCTTCGGTAACGTGTCCAAAGTCGACTGATAACACTCTGACTTGTATTCAGAGCTAAAGCCACAGTACGTTGCCGGGAACCAGCTTCTATCATTCCCACGGCTCTGAGCATTTCTTCCCTGCTTAAATGACGTCGCCGCTCCATAATAACGTTGGTTTTAATCAGTAGTAGGGAAACAGTAGCACTAATAATGTCTTCAATGCGTTGTATGTTTTTATAGGGATAATATTGACAGCTGATTTTCATCTTTTACTCGAATTTGATTCACAGTTCCTGATTCAAATTATGAAATGCACCAAAAAGGATCCATATAAATTTATAAAATCATAAATTTATTACAAAGCCACATCTCAATCTCAAGAAATCCGCTTAAAAATGCTTGATCCCTAGACACTTTTGATGTGTGTACTTTCAAAGATTTAATTTAGAGTTCCTTTTAATTACCCTCGCGCTCCAATTACCCCTTTGGTGCCACCCCTGCGAAGAACGGTTTTGGGTGCTAACTCCGCCATCCCTCGGTTATGTAAAATAATAAATAAATATAGTGACAAGATGGATATACACGCTGACTCAGTGGCTAGTTTTCGTCGTAAATTACTCTCTACTGTTCCTTTTTCTCTCGCTGTTTGAGTTGTTCGAATGATGTTGATTTATATTATGTATTTATATTTAGAGTAGCATTCTGTTTTGTTTTTTTTTTCTCTTTATTTAATATTAAAGTTTAAATTAGCTGTTGCCGATAAGTGCATGTGGTATCTACCTATAAATGATTTACACATTTTTATTATTGTTATTAGTTAATAGTTTCTTGAGTATGTGTTAGTGTGTACGTTGCTGGTAGATCAATAAATAAAATAAAATAAATAATAAATGTTTGTAATAATTGAAATTAAACTACTTTTACGGTTTTTTTCTTTTTTTTTTCGCGTAAGTAAAAGACAACATTATTGTTTGTAATAATTTTGTTGGTATTTTATTTTACTTTGCTTGAAAACCCTGACGATTGAACGAACGTATAGGTGAATTCGGAACACAAAGAAATAGCGCTCTAGTGCGCGTGGCGGTAAGGTACAATTTAGGATGAACGCAGTGCTCTGTAAATTTTGTAGGCTATTATAACGGCGGCATTCTCTCAACATCAAAGCAGTGCTTCTTCTGTTACTATATATATTCTGTGGTTGTGTGTCACTAGGGTCAGTGGGAGTTTATCTTGTTAATGAGCGTTTATAGTAAGAACCAGGTGTTCGTTTTCGTAAGAGTATGTGACTTTTTTGTGCTTATCGTGCGTATCAGCACACCGGCACGCACGCATGTCACAAATGGCCTAACGCAGCACAGCAACTATAGATACAATCATTTTGTTGTTGTTTATTAAATCGTTAACTGTACAAGTATGTAAGTACAAAAAACCATACTATGTAGGATCCTGCATGTCTGAAAACTCATTTCTTTCAATTTAATTCAGCTTCAATCTTAGTTTCTCGGATGAAGTAGTTAGCTGTTCTTTTTGAAGACTTTCTTTATGTGTCTCATGTTCTTTTGCTTTTCCCCGGATTAGGTACTTGTCTTTATTTTATAGAATCACACATCGATACAGAGTCGCCCAGGAGTGAATGGGAGTAGATTAAAAATATATTGCTATGTAAATTATATTAACCGTGGCTGAATACTTAAACGCATGAGTACTTACTATGAATATAAATTAACTATTACTAATTACCATTTCGATCATCCAATTAAAATAAAAAGAGAAAAGGGGACATGAACAAAACGTGCAAAAATTACTAGCTTGCATAACATGAACAATCAATTCATTCATACTAATTGAAAATTAAGATACCTTCACATATGACTAGGCATTAACAAACAATGTCAGATTAACATGACTACAATCTATTAAATCATTTGTTTTATTACTGCGATGATGTTTGTAGAAAGCAGTACATTGTCAATATATTAAATTGGTGGGGCGTTCTGTTCACGATTACGCTTAGCTCCAACCATTCCTCGATGCAATAAGAAAATGACTTTAATTTCTATCGTGACCGCAAACATTATTCACCTATTCACTTATTAATTGATTAGATCGTATCCACAAGGTTTGTTAATTAATGTATAGATGCAATTGTTATTGATAATTGCGCTGATGTAACACCTTGTTTGCTTGTCAGGTTCTTAGCGTGGAATGCAGATTGTTAGATTGTAAAAGGTGCATATCCGCTTATACTCGATGTAAATTATCTAAGTGGATATTTAATATTGTACGTTTTCATAGCTAACATGTAAAAGGGGGACAAGACGAGACTTTAAAGGTTGACATTTTCTTTAATCGAGCACATTTTAACGCCAGGTACTGAGAATTTCCCAACACAAAAAATATCCCCTGTAACAGTCTCCAACTTAGGAATGAAACCAAAATAAGCAGCTGTATTTGTGGAACATCATATTACTGAGGCATTCGAACAGTGAGCTAGATTTAATTCACTAGGTGCTAGATCCAGGCAAACAGAGATCGTCCAAGCCAGTACCACCGCAGATATTCTGCTGTAAAGCTTCAGTCGAAACATTAAGGGTTTCTGTGTGAACGGTACTGTAGTTAGCGAAATTACTTGGCTCAAGAGTCATAATAACTAATGTGTCAAATGACTAACGTATAGCTATGATAGGACTTGAACTACCAATACTTAATTGTCGGTCATTCTTCTAATAACTACCTTTGAGTCCTCACTTTGATTCCTCATCTCACAGCTCACATAAGAAGATGTATGTTATTACTGACGTTAAAATAGACGATGGTAAAAATAGTTTGCAAACTTAAGTACATAATTTGCCAATTATTTTCAAAGATGTGTGTTGACTGCAATAATTTGACGATCCTCGTGCTTAAAGGGTTCTTGTCAGTAAGTGGTCAATTGTGTTTGTCAGCACGTTGATGCATCACGAACCTTTCAACTCATTATTATTTATGTTTTGGCTCCTATCATATTTAGTACCTTATTTATTTTTTCGCTCCTCTAAAGACTGTTCCTCCCGAGTACCAAAAGCCTATTCCTCTAGTGTCTTCTTATATATCTATTAATCTGTCTTATATATCTCCAAAAAACTCTAATACTTTTGCACTTTCGTAATTCAATAACTAAATAATGAAGGTGTGAATCACTTGAAAAGGTTAACTTTTTTTTCAAACACAGGTTTAATTTAATGGGTTGTTCTTAGACTTAGACGCTTTACAACAAACCGAATACTATCCGATCTTCCTCTTTTAACAATCATTAATATCTCTTCACAGTCCTAAAGATGAGGAGTAAAATAACAATGACTCGATGAGATTTGATTTTTACGACCGCGTATATTTATTACATTTTAGAGCAAACACAAAACAAAATAGCGTTCCAGCTGCATTATAATAACCATTAATTTGCACTGACATGTGAAAATCTTATTTCCTTGAAAGGCATTATTACTCTTTATAAGTGATGCTTTACTTGGCATTTCCTGGTAATTCGTCATTTCTTGCAGCACATCATTAGATGGAATATTAAAAGCCGTAACAAATTCACTGTTATGCCTTTATTGTACCCATTTAGATGTACTCAACCCGCCACTGCAGTAAAACCTAGGAGGAGAAACGACTATAGCAATATATCTCAAAATGCGATTTGCGATATACTCGTAAGAGTTAAAGACTTCAGAAATGTCAGTCCCATGTGATACTCGTCAAAGGTGTTAGTTGCCAAATCTTCTAATTTTACCGATAACGTACGAGTATTTGAAGATCGAAATTCAATTTTGTTCAGTATCTACTAACTTCAAATACTCTTCAATGACCCTGCATATAACGGGAGAGTGCATTGAATTTCCCACTAAAAGCCCTTCATACAATTAATTTTAACCGTGATAACTTATAAATCTTACCACGGCGGTAAATACAATCGATTATCTACGTGCGAACAACGTTTGAAGTTTTACACTGATGCTTTACAAATTATTACCCTGCCTTAGGGCTTTCTTCCGCAAGTGAAGTTGCCCGTAAATAATGTTTACAGACTATCTATACTCCTTAATACTAGTAATTTAAAGCTTACAGTTAGTATTATATATATTATCAACGTCATGGCGTATGAGCTCCAACATAATGTTCCCTTTGGTACTTAATATAACATCAACTTAATGGTAAGTTAATTTATGTCGACCAATGAAAAGTCGTTAATGTACGAATAACATTGAAAGTTAGCCAAAGCTTTAGCTTTTCTCTTTGAATAATAACCTCATCAAATAAAATACAATAACCCGCACTTGAAAAGACAAATGGCCCTTTATTCATTAAAGAGATACCGTTTCATTTATCAAACTTGACCTCGCCGACGCATTTGGAAACGCGGTTTTATATGGAGCTCGGAGAAAACATTTTGTTACATTGTGGGCTTTTTATTGATCAGATAATATAGTTATTCTATATTATTCCAGCATACAGGAAGCTTGGTTGTGCTATTTCTGGCAGACTACATTTTTGTCATATAATTAATACTATATGGTCTTTGCCCAGGAAGAGGCCACATCAATGGCGTTCTGATTTGGCTGGAGCAAGTCCTCTGTCGTACAGGTAGTCGGACAGGCGGGGCAACTGATAAGGTGAGACATATTTTGAAGGGGCACACCACACTCGCAACTGATGTTGGCGTCACTGTTAAATCCCCATCTATTTAAGAACAGCTTACAGCGGCCTACCTGAGATCTTAGCCTATTAAGGCTATCTCTGAGGATGAGGATATCTCTCCACCCAGAGATCTTGCTTCGCCTTTATGGGAACCAGAGGTTGCACACTCTTAATAAGACTTAACTAACTTAGTGACGAAGCAAGACGTTCGCCTGCTGATAGACAGCTGCCAATTCACTACCGCTCGTCGCCCGGACATTATTTGTAAACTTTCTGGAGCATGTTAATTTCACTAGTTACAATGCCTTTTACATCGGGTCACAGCAACGTTTCACGCTGCTGCTTGGAAGCCGAATATATGTGTCGTGATATCTACTTGGACGATCCCTTGCACAAGGAACCTACCACCCAGTAAATAATCTAATAATTTCAATTAATCATAATTTGTAATAGTTCATGCAAAGCATGATCGGTCATAATAAATCCCATCATATTGCCGACATTACTGTGATTTATTATTTCATCGTTTCCGTGGACCACGACCGCGGTACCTTTCCATACAATTTCTGGAAGCTCGTGCTTAAAGTTAACAGAGTCTAGGAAATTGCCCTTTCCCCGACAATGATTGCGGCCGGCTAATGCGAGCCGCCTGTTCAAATAATACAGCGGTGGCTTCCGCGTCGCTTAAGGAAGTATTTATTTTGTGAAAATTGATAGCTCTGATAGTACCCAACACTGTCATTAACCGTGCGAAACTACGACGATCTCTAATTCTATTTACTCACTGAATCTTCACTGCTATTAGTTTCACTCGAAAACAACGTCTCATATTACAAGGTTTTCTTTTAACAAAGTTGTTTTATGGAACAGCGTATCTCGTTCTTGGCCTTCCTATTATTAGACAATACTTGCAGAAAATTAAACTCCTGTGATACGTGTGGATGATGTGATGGATAGTAAATGTTCCACATTTCGCTACGTATTGCTCAGTATTTACTTGGGCTTTGGCTTTGTGTCACTCCAAGTTTTGTTCGGCCGTGGTCTCATTCCGAGAGTTTATAAACGGCTATATCAATTACAATTTAATCAAACCAATTTGCATAACTAAATAGAAAGTTTTCACAGCTAGGCATTCCCTTCATACTGCTTTCCATTTTGTCCCTTTAAAAGAAACATTTGTAGCACGTAGTGAAACTGCGCACTAAATCCCACAAATAAGTTTAAAAACTGTTTTGGTGACTTCACTTAACCTACTTGACTAAGCGTTTCTGTCGCACATCGGAATTTTGAACTACATTTGAATAATCGGGCTTCACTGTCTCCTTCGCAAGAAACTTTGGAAAAACTGTGAATGACGACGCGTAGCGACGAAAAAAATGTAATCGCTTGAGACACGGCGGCATTCAATTTGGTTACGCGCTTCAAACAATATTCATTTAAATAAAAGATGACTTAAGTTAAAGATATTGACTAGAAAAATTCGTAACAGTATTAATTTTTACTTAATATTATAAGTACAACGTGTGACAACACTAAAACTTAAACAGCAAAAAATCTACGTGATTTTTATGTAATTATATTTATCCAGAAAAACACCACTGTGTCGATACTGTGGGTAGAAACTAGTAACCTTTAAATATGGACGTTCGGAATCCATATTGATTTTAGCCAAAATTTTCAATCAGTAACCAATGAATAAAATATATGTATTTTTTTTATATGTGCTTAGCAAATTTAGTGACGCATATCCAGTCCCGTTTCTAGACAAACTGGCAGCCCAATTCCATCCAAATCGACAGCTAAACGATTTAGTCGGTTCCGCGTTTAAGCATTTTTTACTTGCATGGACAACAAAGGCAATGTTAAAATGATCATTGCGCCGAAATTGAAAGTGAGTTGACAGGTGCTCGTGCGTGCGACGACGCATCCAAATCCAACTACAGTAAAACTGTCAAAAGTTAATCTTTACAAGGAGGTAACTTTACCAATGTATACCCTCTTTTTCTTCACAAGACCAAATTCGGAACAATATACGAATGAACACAGGAGTGATGGCCGACCGATGACCTGACAGACATTGCTAGGGTTGAATCATATAATTCATCTAAGGGTTGAATATGTCATTTAGCCATCACTCCTGTGTTCACTGATTTATTCTTCCAAATTACATCTTATAAATAAAATCAGGGTATTGGTAGATCTCGCTTGCTAATGGCGATAACTTTGCATGTCTTTTATTAAAATATTTTTTTAATTACACATTCCATCACGTCTCTGCTATCGGCTGTTAACTAACAACATAGAAAATAACATAAAAACGTATGAATTGATGTTATTAACATCCTGTTTTTCGTTACGTAAATAGTTTACAATAGTGTATTTTGTATAATATACGAGTAATTTAATTAGTAATTTTATCTCGGTTGATGTGGCAAACTACATATGGAAAGCTGGACGCTTTTCTTACGTTATGAGATATTTGATCGGCCACTGTAACAGCTACATTTGTATACCGAAATAATGCCCCGTCGGTGACAACAAAGTCGCGTGTGAAAGTTAGCGTTAGATAAGGAATTGCTAAGATACCGATATCCTTTAAAGTATCATTCATTAATTAACACGAAGCCACGAACCTATCATTATCTGATGAAGATCGCACGTCATCATGAGACATTTAACCACTTCTATGCATTCAACATTCCTGTATCGCTTAGGACTACTGACCATATTACCTGTACAATAATTTCACACAGTAACAAGGCTGACGACAATGTACTTTTAGTACATATCAGAATGAACATATGAACTAGTTACTTTACATCTAATTTAATATATGAAATTAATAAATGAATGGTAACCAACTTACTAGTACTGAAGTACGCCAATCGATTCCGAGACTTGTAGTTCATAAACAAGTTTTATATTTGGCATAAAAGCCAGTAACCAGCTGTAATGCGAAGGATAAATAATAGGATATCGTCATTAGTGCTGATTAGACAATTATAATTTGGCAAAAATACTCATACAATAAACAACATAAATGACGCGCTAACATACCATGAATAATCTGAGATATGAAACAATCTATGTAACTAATAAAGGAACATCGTAGTTAGATCATTAGATCAGATAATTCATCTAGACGATACGATAAAAGAGTGGTAGCAAATACTAAAAGTTGAAAGCTCATGGAGAAAGGGTCGTTACAAACCGACTAATTTAATTTTAACATTGCAATACAGCTGCAGAATATAACATCATACAATACAATACAGAATCTGATCTGGATCAGACTATCCATAACATTTCAGTCATACTCGTAATTAAGATTCAATGAGTTTTGAACTTAACAAAACTATTTTGAATCCATAACATTGTTCTTTCTTCAAAATTATGCATTGAGGACATAAATCGTTAACATGAATCGAATGACTTTAGGTTTTTTTACTTTGAATTTATGGAAACAAAACAAATATATTAAGAATCTGACAAGTGGCAAGTGTCCTACAATATTGAATGTATGGATGTGTGGTTTATTCCAGCGATGTGGTTTTGCAGTATGAAGCTGTCAGTAAAGACGGAAAGTGGAGTTATTTTCGGTTTAAGAATGAGAAAGGGCACGCTCCGGTGATTCGAAACAAGTAGAACAAATGCCAGATGAAAGGTTAACGATACTGATATCGACGCTTGAAAGGCAATCTTGACTAAGCGACAAAAATCTGTAAAATGAGTTAAATATACCATTCGAATCGCCAGATTTTTCTGCGTCGTTTGGTCTAGGTCCCATAGCTCTACGATGAGTTTTGTTGTCGTTTAGATATTGAGTAATTTGGGTCAAATCTACATTTTGTACTCACTAAACGACCAAAAATAAGTGATTTTTCAATTATTCAGCACTTACGACATTCTAATAATGAGGATAATGAACTTAGTCGGTTATACCTGTATTAACTTTTTATTTATTTGTATTTACGTATATTTACTTGTTATGAAATTTTCCTTTGAAACCAGTTAGTAGATTTTACCCACCCAATGAAATTGTAATACATGTGGTTTATATAATTTAACATGTTTTTATATTTTGTGACAGTATCATTTGTATAAGTTAACCTGAAATAAATTGGTAGATTGTTAGAGCTTAGATAATTTTACTTGTAAAACAAATAGTTCTTTTTTATCTGTAGACATTTTTTCCTAATAACGGTTAATATTATTTTTGTCGGTTAGATAATTCTACTTGATTTACAAAATGGCCTAGTATGGCGCATGGATAAATTTACTCGTCTGCAAATTTTATTTTCTTGTCGCTTATGAACTGTAGGTGTTTAAAAAACATCGTGTAGATATGCGCGACACGGAACACGACACGTTTATACGGGTTGTCATTCCGGCACCGGCCGTCGCTTAGAGTGGAGGTAGTATGATTTGGTGTACATTCGATAAAGACGCGGTAAGTATACAATCAAATTATGTAAAGGTATCTATTTCGAAACAGCTTTAATTATTATTTTAAACCCTGTTACGTTATAAAAAATAAAGTACACAGTAAGTCTAAGCTAATTTTATTTTTCTTTGTAGTTTAAAAATGAGTCGCCAGTGGAAACGACGTAGTTCATCCATAGTTGACATGGCGTTGGTGAATGCTGGCATAGAAAGAAATAGTCCGAAGTGTCGAAGACGATTGAGTTATGAACTCAACACAGTAAGTACCTACTCCACTTTTTTATTGATACTGTGACAAACCTGGTGGAAAATGACTACCCATAGACAAGGCCATAATGTGTAACTTAGACACGATCTTTTTAAGTAGTAGGCATAGACGTCCATCGAAATATCCTGAAGTTTTACGAGTTTGTACGATGAGCTAGCAGTAGACACACTTATGTTTATCTATACATAAGTGTGTTTACGGTAATTATCTACGTATATTAACTACATATAAAATAATTATGTTGATAGGTGATAGGTAGGTAGTTAGGTAAGTAAGTACCTACTTATCTAGACTAGGTGTTGGATATATTGGTATAAGAAATTGATTAAATCTTTTCTAGGTACACAATGATTTATAAGTATGTATAATTCCTTATGTTTAACTTAAAATGTTTGTAAGACAGATTCAATAATTTTGGGGCCCGTAGCTCGGGTAGGTACTAGTACCTACCCGAGCTACGGGTAAGCGGGTACCTACCTAGCTATCCGCATACCCGCTTACCATCAGACCCTATTCTGATTTTTTTCAAAAAGATATTGCACGTCTCCCTACCCCCAGTAGTTCCTAAGTTGAAGGTACCGGAAGGACAGAGATTTGTGCAACATTAAAATAGGTTACAATTATATTAAGATTCAAACACTTTATAATTTACTTGTTTTATAAGACGTAGGTACACTTTATTATAGGTACTAAGTTTCCCCTCATTTCTAATAATGTCTGATGTGCTTACTGTGTGCGAGTATACTAATGTATCATAAATTCTTCGTACAGCTATAAATAGTTCTGTTGTGACTGCGGTCTTCTGTAGGGCGGAGGTACTTTCACTTACGAGCACTGTTTGAGTGAGTAAACGTCGTTAAGCTCTACCTCCTATTTCCTACCTCCTTAATATTTGTTTGAGTTCCTATTTATTTATCTTATAGGTTCACTTATTAAAATCTAGCACCAACAAATTGTTTTTTTTTTGCAGTCTGCGGCTTGTTCAACTAATAGCAACATGAAGCAGTTTAACAAAACGTTAGAGCCAGCTCCTATCAGCAATGACACTTTAGAAGATTTAATTCTTGCTGATAGCTTACGTACCACAACAGATATTGAAAGGACTGCATCAATTACTGCTAGACAAGAACCAGCACCTTTCGAGGTAGAACGACTGAGTTATGAAGATTTTTATAAATGGGATAACATTGGCGACAAATATTTCAAAGGCAATTTAAATGGAAAGATAAGCAAGATCCGAATCATAACTTTCAGAAAAGACAAACAAAGCGTTAAGTATTAAACATCTATGAATCCTACTGCGGCGTCCTTTGATGTTGATGTTCAGTCTAAAACTAAGGTATCTGTTGTACCTTGTTATCGATCGCAACTTCCTATATCAAAGGCTAAATATGACGATTTAGTCAAACTTTGCACGGACAATGTTATTCCTAATTATTTTAAACAGGAATTTGTGAACATTCCACGCACAACAAATGTCAAAGATTGTCTACCCGAATCAGACATTGAAGATTGTGATAATAATTAATATTTAGATTTGGTGTAACCAAATTTAAATATTAATAATATATAATCACATAAACTCATATTAAAGATTTTTTATGAAGATACAATTAGATTAAGGATTTTTATATTTTTGATAATAACAAATATTATCTCGATTGTTCAAAGAGACTAATTATGTTGTGAAAATAATAAGTGTTGTTATCATAGTAATTAAGTACAGTGTTATTAATAATTGCGCCAAAATAGCAATTTATGTAACTGTTACGTTAAGCAGGGTCTTTTAATACCTGCGCATTTTTTTTTGTAAGCACGGGTATTAAAAAACCATCAACGTGCAGTTGCATACAAGATTTTATCTACGAAGGAAGAAATATAAAGATAATTGTTATGTAGTGTCAACAGTAACTTATTAACACATTGTGTCAATAAATTACTGTCGACACTATGATCTCTTGACTTTTCATATGGTTTGTTTACTTACTATGTTTAATAGTTTATAATGCATAATAATAGGTAATTGTGAGTTATCTTTTAAGATAGTGACTGATATATATTATGATACTCAAGTAAAAAAATAATTATTGATCTGAGAAAAGACAATGTTATGTTATAATTTACGTGCTATTATAATTCATTTGTGGATAATATTGTGTTATCTTTTTAAATAGTGACTGATAAATATGATACTCAAGTGAAAAGTAATTATTGATCTCAGAATAGACAACGTTATGTCATAATTCGTTTTTTTTTACTATTTTTTTAAGGTCGATAGTACGTTAATTATTGTATCGTTTTTAATTAAGATAATTTGACCGTTGATTGTTGGCGATTGGTGAATTTGATGATAAAAATAATAAAGACTTATTCATTCATAAATACCTAATTGATTTCATTTATTTTCATGCATGATAATGATCACCATAAAATACAGCTGTTGGTTAATGTCAGTTACGAAGCGTGGTTTGGGGTAGTTATGTTAGTTAAGATAACATTACCTCATTCACAAAAAGCGTTAAAATAATGCTTAGTAAAATTTACTTGATTTAATTTAAGCTATCACGACCTTTTAGATCAATTAACCTATTAAAAAAATCTTAAATATGTAAGTTTACCTATTTTTACTTGTTGCTGCACACACTGTAGTGTTGATTTAGATAATTTTACCTGGTAATAAAATCAGGTCATTTTTATATAACCGACACAAACCAGTGCTTTTAAAAGGGCCAGGGTTCTTATATTAATAACTTGAATAGCTATTAAAAAGATCTTTCTACAAGTGTTAACAGAATTTAAATCGAACAATATGGAGATTATTTATGATTTTTTAAAAAAACAATTTGAACTTGAAATCGCTCTCCTGTAAAATTTACTCAATGTCGCTTAGATACGATTGCCTTTCAAGCGTCGGTATACATACGTAATTGCTTAAACACTGACATAGCAGGAAGTTGAAAGTCTTGAACAAATGTGATATACGCATTAGAAATATTATGCAAGTTCGGAAGCCGAAAAATAAACTTGTCGAGTGGATATGGATACGATGGAGTTATTAATGTCGTATAAGGAAGATTAGTCATCCAGCAAGATCTTCTTGTTCTGATTGTCCAGGTTATGCCAGGAGAACATAATCATTGTTACACGTTGAAACATTAATTTTAGTAACGTATTTTTTTACATGAAAATGTTAATCATTCATTTCATTACAGTATCACGAAATATTACTGTTACCAGGTGGTAGGTTTCTTGCCCAATGGTAGGTACCACAGCACTGTAGATATTCTTTCACCAACCGCCAAGCTTCAATGTGTTGTGTAAAAATTGCTGAGTTGCGGTGTAAAGCTGGTTAAATTACGGGGGTCGAGGGACTTAATAATTAATGTCTCGGGTGACGAGTGGCAGTGTTTGCAGTTGTCATTGTTCTTGATATAGGCAGGCGTATCGCTAATCATCAGGCGAACATCTTGTTTGTCTCTTCACTATGTTGAATAAAAAAATACCGGTCAAGTGCGAGTCGGACTCGTTCACCAAGGGTTCCATACCATCTTTGGATGTATTCAAGTAATTTTACTGTTCATGTAACACCTCAAATAGCAATAAACCGCAAAACTAAACTGAGGTTTTTTTAGGATTACTAAAACACTGTACCTACGTTACCTACTTAGAAAAAATCATTTTATTTTTCCTGTAAAATATAGATAGGCATGTAGCATTACCCATAATTATTTCAGATTTTTCCCTCCACAAACTTCGGAGATAAGGGTTTTTTTTACATTTTTGCTTATCAGCCAAAAAATACGTGACATAAACCAAAATAAAATTCTGTTTTGAGATGTGTAAATGAAGCCCTTTCATATGATATCCCACTCGATATAGTAGTCTCACTTTGAAATTTTGATGACCCATTTCCAATTATAAAAAAAGTAAACGAAAAATTTTTTTCTTTTTCATTTACGATGAGGTTGTGTAAGTAAGATCTAAAACTATTCCAAGTTTCAATGGTTTCTGAAATATATAGGTGTGATAGACAGACAGACAGACGAAGTCAGACCATAAGGGTTCCTTTTTACCTTTTAGGTATGGAATCCTAAAAAACCACCCAATTAGCACAATCTCTTAGTAACACGTGTTTTCTTGACTTCAAAAACATTAATATCCAAGTATACATCAAGTTCATGCGAAATTCATGAGTCATTTCAATTACACACAACATTCATTTATCAAAGACCGTTATTGTAGGTACTGACAATGCGGGTAAATGCATTGGCGTCTGTTCCTTTTACGTATAGACGTGCACGCGACGATTGACTGAACTTTCATCCGCTGGCAAACAGTGTCTGACAAATTGCTTTATAATTATAGCTTATTGATCGTTTTACGTTGATTTGTCCGGCCTAATCTGGTATTTAAGCGTTTATTCAATGACTTGGATTGTTTACGTTTTTCATTCGCGCTAGATGAAGGTGCTACAAATATTAACAATGAACATTATAATGCAACTTGATTTGTCTCGTTCTGACACAATCATTTAACGTTGAAAGCTAGAAACAGATCCAAAAAACTAATGGATTGTAATCGAGTTATAAAAGCAATTTCTGATGATAGCATGTAGATAAACATTCGGTAAGCATGCTTCCGGCTTTGTGAACAAAGTGTTGCTTGTGCAACACGTAGGTACCTGTTGCTAATAACATTAATTACAACAATTTCTTTAAACTTCCTATAAATTTCTACTCGTTAAATCAATCAAATAATGATATACACGTGATAACACACAATATTTATATGAAATGGTTTTTTTCTACAATAGCCGCTGCATAACAAAATTAGCTTAATACATAAAAAACCTTAACAAATATGAAGTGGATTCTATAGGTCAGCTAGATTACGGGATAGTCTTAATTAGATAATGCATCCTAATATGTATTAATTCTACTAGAGTACTCGTACCGTTACAGAGTTTAGTCAGTAGAACCAAAAGCTTAGATCTATAGCTATTAGAATTGTAGAATGTAATAAATGCGGAATAGCTATTATCACTTTTTTATTCAGGTCTAAGTAAAACTGATGGCTCATTGTGAGTGAAGTTATTACCGTCACAGGAACTTGTGGGAACTCGTTAGGAGCACTAGCCCGACCACTGAACCGTTGCACTCGTTTTTCTACACAAGCCTTGTGTGACTGTTTTTTGTTACTATTAATTTTACTACAACTTGTTGCATCATCTTTTTATCCTAATAATGAACTTCTTCATATTTATTGCATATAATACTCTGAAGAAAACGAATGTAGTTAAAAAGGTAATGACAGGCATACAATACAATATCTTCATCTATGGATAATTTGTACATGAAGTTCAGCTTATCATTTTTATTGTCACCTCTTGCCCTTTGTAAGTAATAAATTCTCTTTCTAGATTACAATCTTAGTGAAAGGCATTATTTCATATAACAAAAACATGTATTTGAAAATCTTTTCCATTTTCATTACATCAATATGTTTGCGAATCATTAAGATGATGATTTCTGATCGAATCGATTATAATCTAAATTTCTAATCTTATGTTTTGACAGAAGCTTGTCATACAACAGCTGAAACGATGTTCGCTCTTTTAACCCTAACTGTAATATTTGGCGCAAACAATAAGGCCTCTGTTTCACAATCAGTATCTCCACTAAGATCTAAACCGATAAGCTATGTAAGTTGCTTTAAACGGTTGATATTTTGGTTCATCATATCTGATCCAAATTCATGTTTTAGAGAAGTATTGGTTACAGCAAATAAACATAATTTTTTTTCAATTTGCACGTGAATCTTAGATCTAACTATTCAAAGTTTTAGGCTTAAATAATCTCAGGTACAATCTCTATAAATACTTTTGTTTATATTTGTACATAAAGGTTCTTTATTTAATACTAATTTAGATTATATTGTTATACTAGAATTACATTTAGCTTCTGTAGAATGTTTGCATTAAGTCTGAATTAAATTCATTAGTTCTTATTTTATCCAGCTAACGTCATTGATGGGAAAGTTACTTATTCATAGTCGACACACTCCATCGCTTCAAAGATATGTTCTAAGGCCGTAGATTCATTAAAAACACCTTCTGCTATATATCCGGTAAAAAGTGTTAATACAGAATCAGTACTCTTACCAATTTACCGGTGCATTAGCTCCGGTTAGCTGTACGGTGATTATCATTAGGTTACCGTTGGTCCACTCGGATTTCAATTGTCGAGCGTATCACTTTTACTACCATCTTTATTTTAGTTGTATCGATAAAATAATATGCGTAAACACTTATACATGTTATTTAAGAATTTCACGCGCTCTGTTCTTGAAATTTGAGGAATTCGTTAGGAATTATTTTTACGTAAAATTCTGCAGTCAGTTATATTTTTATTATTACTAATGTGTGTAACTTTGGAGGTAGTAAAAATTTTATGTATTTACATACAAACATTGGGTACTTCTTGATAAGCTACTAAATATTTATCTTGACTAAATGTTAGGTAGGTTTTTCATTAGAATACGTATTAAGAGATAATACGTTAAGGCCCTATATAAATAAATTTATGTAGGCCATTTATAGACGACCCAAATGACCACGTTGTTTAAGTAATCTTATTTTTTTATTCTGAAGATTGTCTAGCTTAAACAATGTGGCTTCTGCGACACCGCAAACACTGTTTCGCTAACTTTCTTGTTTTATTTAGCGTTAGTGTCACATTTTAAATCTTAGTTCTTCTTACTGATCTCACGTTGCACAGGCACGTTAACGAAACAAAAAAAGCTTTAATAATTCAACTGATTGCAAATAATTGCAATAATGATACAAATTTCGTTTGATATGTTTAATGAGTTGTTTGATATTTAAGTGGTTATGTTAAAAAAACTATATTCCAAGTGTTCGCATTTTATTTAATATGATACCTAGAAGATGCAATTTCTCCTCCTTCCTGCCAAATTTTAACGGCAAATTGCTTACAATACCATATTATTATTATGAAACTATAATTTGATTGATTCTAGCGCATTCCTTTATAGGTGTTTTCTTATTATCTTCAACTACAGCTTCCAGGTAATGTACAAGAACGATCATATCATCATATCAGTATCAGTTCTCATCCAACCGTTGCTTAGTAATTTACTACGTGCCATGCGTCATATTCGCGGGTTAATCGCAGGTTGCTTGTTTCCAACATAGCATGTAGCACGTAGTGGGTCATTGGAACGCCGGTTGAACGCGCACTTTCCTACAGATGTCTTATGCAGATTAGTAGCATTTACTTACTTATTTGCTGCTTAATTATACTGGGACCACCTACGCTTTGTTAGAATTTGTATTGAATTATGTTTTTATTTCATGATCATTATTTTATTAAGTTATTTTGACTGCCCAATAGTTTGTCACTTAACATTTTGGCATTTTGTCAATTATTGAGTGATCAATGGCTTTTGTTATATCTATTATACAAATTATACAATCTTTTAATTTGAAAACGATAAATTTGACTGCTACTGTGACTAACAGGGCAACTTAGTGTTTCCTCGAGGCTGCTCATAGTCAAATCTAGGAGTTTTTTGGTGGTATTTGAGTATTTCACTATATTCACATTCTTTCAATCTACAGGAGCTAGTGGTAGGAACATATGAAACTCATATCATATTTTTAGTAATGTAAAAAAAGTATGTATATAAAGCAGTTGTGCTAGTGCTGGTAAATATCTCCTCTCTTCTACAATAAGAGCTAAGAGGTTTTCGCTATAGCCCACCAGGTGTAGGTAGAATTGGTATTCTTATCTTTTTCATCACTATATTTTTACAATGTTTAAATTATATTGGTGTTGCCAGGTTATGAATAAAATACAAAGCGACACTGACACATCACGATATTTTAGGCGGTCGCTAGTATATCGCATTTAATTTTCTTTTTTCTTCACTGTATAATTGTACAAACCAACGCTTGTACTCGTATTTACTCGTCTGTCATACCATACATACATTTTTCTGTAAACAGGTAATGAAATCGGGCAGACTTTAGCGTTGTGATAAAATACTATTACACGATAAGATTGATTTACGGTGACTAAATAGTCTGTGACGTAATATATATTGTAGTTTTCATTATAAATTGTAGGACTTTTACGTAATTCCATTTTAACCAGAACTGCTTTTGAAATTTTTTGAATTTTTGTTAAAATTTTAACAATTCCGATTGGTACATTGGACAGTTCAAGTCGAAACACAACTATTAAATACTGATTATTTTATTTTGAATTTAAATATATTAAACGTATACATTATTTACTGTATATGCTATAATTCATAACTATTTCCTCCGGTGCACTCAGTTTCTGTTTGTTTTTTCCTTTCCCTTTGGTATTTGTTGCACAAGCATCTCATCAGTCATGGACTTGTATGCTAACTTTTCTAGCAGCATGGAAGAGTTATCTGCTACATTTACTTCAAGGATGGAACAATATGAGAATGAACTCAAGATTGCCAGAGGTAATGATACATCCCATAAAACAGTAGCTTGCTTGTCCAAGGATTTTATGGATTTCAAGGCACTTATGTGGAAGACTCTAGGCGTTCTAAAAAACCAGATGGAGCTTTTAATTATAGGGTTGGATCGTCACGAAATGGTTACCCGCAACCAGGTGCTACTCCTCCATGGTCTCGCAGAGCAAAAAAGTGAAGATCACACTGCCCGAGTTCTTCAAATACTGACCGAAAAAATGAAATTTTCAAATGTGTCTACAGTAGATATACAAGCTTGCCATCGCCTTGGGGTGAGTTCTGGCAAGAATCGTCCTATACTAATCAGATTTAGTAATCACAGTCTGCGGTGTGAAGTTTGGAATAAGAAAACTGTGTTAAAAGATACTGGTTTAGTACTATCAGAGTTCCTAACAAAACCTAGGCATGATACATTTCTGGAAGCTCGAAAACACTTTGGGGTAAAGCAGTGCTGGACATCCGAGGGTAAGATTATTATCCTGCTTCCGGACAAATCACGACGCAAAATCGAGACAGCTGTTGAGCTTATGAAACTGGTGGCGCAATTTCCGCTGTTACGGTAGCTGCTGAAGCTGTTATTGGGGCCACTAAAGTCTCTTCACAAGGCAAACCTGTTGAAAAAAGAACCCGCAAGCCGGCTAAATAATCCCTTTTTGCTACCTTCTTCGTTCTTTATATTGTTTTGTGTGATATAATAATATATCGTGAATTAATTTTCTTTCCAGTTTTGTAGTAAATATTTAAAGACAACATTGTTGTAGGTAATCAGTTTTTTTTTATGGTTAATCGTAATTTTAAGTAATTTTGTTTATTATTTGGTTTCTTCTTAGTTTTGTTTTGATATTTTTAGACAATAGTTTGACGGACATAGTTTTGTTCAGAAATATTGTGTATCAACTATCAACCATAATGAACCGTATTTATACCTCATACAATTTGGATTTGTGTCTTTCAAAGCTTACCAAGTAGAACTGGCGAGTGCATCGAGGATTTGTAATGAGTAATTTTGGTTTATTTTTAAGTAATTACAATTATTTTATTTATTTAGTATTATATTATATTTATAATATTATATATAATGTTTGATCATCCAGACGATAGTTTTGCATCTTGTTCTTCTTCTTGTGCATCAGATGAGAGCTTTGCTACTGCATTTAGTGATGAGTCTCATCAACTCAGTGACCAACTATTGACTACTTTTAACTGTTTTAATAAGTTTTTCAATACAGTTCATATAGATGCTCAAAGTATTCCCGCTCACCACTCTGATTTATTATCTTCTTTTGATTCTGATCTAGTTCACGCTATCTTGGTTTCTGAGACTTTTCTAAAACCAGCTATACCTTCTATACAATACTCATTGCCAGGCTACAAACTGGTGCGTAATGACAGAACAGGTAAGGGTGGTGGAGGAGTTGCCATTTACCTGCGTGGTGATATTGACTATAAAGTTGTTGATCAGTCTCCGAGCAATTATTCTAATTTTGCTGAACACCTTTTCATGGAAATAACATTTCATCATAACATAATACTTTTAGGTGTATTCTACAGTCCATCTTATCTTATTGACTATTTCTCTTCATTTGAAACTAAATTAGTATATCTAACATCTATATATGATCACACTATTATCCTCGGAGACTTCAACACTTGCATGTTAAAAGATGACTCTCGTAGCCGTAAACTCTAAGCACTTGCCTCTTCTGTCAATATGCATATACTTCAGCTTAATGCTACTCATCACGCCCCTCACTGTACTCCTTCTCTATTAGATCTTATTATAGTTTCGGATCCCGGTAAAGTAGTTACTTATGGGCAACTCACCGCCCCTTTCTCCTATCATGATCTTTTATTTCTGTCTTATAAAATACGCACTCCTAAACGTAAATCCAAATTCCTTCACCTTCGTAGTTTCAGTAAAATTGATATGGACAGTTTGAGGGTTGATTTGAGCAATATTGACTGGTCATCGGTTTACAGTAGTAATGACATTGATAGTAAAGTATTTTGGTTTAACAAGTTAGTGCTACAACTGTTTGACAAACATGCTCCTCTAAAGAAAGTACGAGTAAAACATCATCCTGCACCCTGGTTAACTAGTATAATTAAACGTGAGATGTCTAAAAGGAATAAGGCCAAGAATCGGTATAAAAACTTCCCTACTGTTGAGAACTGGTCTCTTTATAAGAGACTCCGAAATCGTTGCAATCGCCTATGCAGAGATGCTAAAAGACGTCACATTCATCATTCTGTCCAAAATATCAATACAGCTCAGGTATGGCAATTTCTCAAGTCTTTGGGTATAGGGAAATCTGCTAGTGAAAACATACCTAACGTAGACCTTAACGCTTTAAATTTACATTTTTCAAAATCACCAGTCACTTTGGTTGATAAAGTAAAATTTTCTACTCTCCACGATCTTTTAAAACACTCTTTGCCATCGTGTTCTTCTTTTACTTTTCAGCAAGTTACAGAAGAGGATGTTAAGAAATCCATTCTGTCTATTTCTACTAAGGCAGTGGGCAATGATGGCCTCCAGATCCAGATGCTTCTTCTTATTCTTGATGACCTTGCTCCTATTATTCACCATATAATATTTTTTTCTCTTCAAACTAGCTCCTCTTCTTCAGCTTGGAAGAAGGCTCTTATCTTACCGCTTCCAAAAGTTTCTAACCCCTCTTCAGTTTCACAATTTCGTCCAATATCCATACTTCCTGTATTGCCTAAAGTCCTTGAACGCATTGTTCAGAATCAATTATCTCTTTACCTGTCCTCTAATGGCCTGTTGAGTCCGTACCAATCTGGTTTTCGTCCTGGCCATAGTACTGTAACTGCACTAGTTAAGATAACAGACGACATTCGATGGGCCATGGAGAAAAAGCTTTTAACCGTTCTGGTGTTACTTGACTTTAGCAATGCCTTTAATTCGGTTGATTTTGACATTCTTTTGGGAATCCTATCCTCTTTAAATGTATCTACTTCTGTGATTGCTTGGCTCAATTCTTATCTTCGGGATCGTTCGCAGTCTGTTTGTTCTGGCGAGACCCTCTCTGATTGGTGTGAGCTGTCTGCAGGTGTTCCCCAAGGTGGTGTACTCTCTCCTCTTCTCTTTTCAATATTCATTAACAACATCACTAAAGTTTTGATTTCGAACTACCATCTCTATGCAGACGACTTGCAACTTTATCGCCATTTTCAAATTGATGAATTATCGGGAGCTGTCAATGCTATTAATAAAGATCTGGACAATATAAGTAGGTGGGCTCAAAACTTTGGTTTAATGGTTAATCCAGCGAAATCTCAAGCTCTTACTATTGCTAGCAAGTACTTTTATAGTAATTTGGATCAACAGTCTCTCCCACCAGTGATGTATAATTCTACTCCTATTATATACTCCAAATGTGCTAAGAACTTGGGTGTATATATGGATTGTAATTTATCTTGGAATGTGCATGTTACGGAAGTCAGCAGGAGAGTATATTGCTCATTTCAGTCACTCAAACGTCTCCATAATTTCCTGCCATTTCAAACCAGATTAACTCTTGCCCAGTCTCTCCTTCTGCCGCTTTTAGACTACGCTGATGTCTGTTTTCTTGACGCAACGGAGGACCTCCTCAATAAACTAGAACGCTTGCAAAATTTATGCATTCGTTTTATTTACGGCCTTCGAAAGTATGATCACGTGTCGGAATTCCGACAGCTTCTTAAATGGTTACCTATCCGGCAGCGTCGGGATTCTCATGTTCTTGCTCTTCTTTTTTCGGTCCTTCACAATCCTAAGTCTCCAACATATCTTCGGCAACGCTTTGAATATCTCGCCCCCAGTGACAAACCCTCTCGTTCAGTCTGCTCTCTACTTCTAAGTTTTCCTAATCATAGCACAAGTCGCTATGATGGATCATTTACTGTGCAGGCAGTACGTCTCTGGAATTCTCTTCCTCATACTATACGTGAGAGCACATCGTCGGATGTATTCAAAAGAAGAATTAAAGATCATTTCCTATCAATGTAGCAGTTTATATATATGTATGTGCCTATGTATTTATCCATGTATTTATATAAATATTTAAATATATATTTATCAAATACAACATATGTACTTATTTAATTTTATTGTATATTATATGTGTATGTTTGTTATTGTATTATATATAATATTTATTACATAATTTACTTTGTATTTTTGTATGTAGTAATTTGTTGTACACTTGTTTGTATCCTTAACAGTATTTAAATTTTTCTCCAAATTCTCCATCACTCAAAGGTTAGCTGTCAGAAAACTCAATGTTTGGATTAAGCACGCCTTTGTGCATTAATTTTCTTTATTTTATACTAATGTGTAATATTATTGTGTGCAATAAAGAATAAGAATACATTAACAACCAAAGCCAATTGTGTAAGCTGCGTTTCTAGATCAATCCAAGAAACAACAGAATACTTGCGATTATTAGATCTAATGCGCATTCTTCAAAACAACTTTTCCAAAAACAAAGCGACTTGATTGAATGTTTAAAAAAAACTGATTTTTCTGTATTTCAGTGGCCAAATCGATCAGTTATTTGAATCGAGTCAGATAATTTTCCACCATCAGATTAACATCGCTGAGTAGGTATTGTTTTCTCATCATGATTCATTGCACTCTCAATCTAATTTGCTATCAAATAAATCGGTTCAACCATTTACTTTCTTCTCATCTGGCTTTAATCTCTTATTTTAGATACTTATCAACAAAAATCGCTTAACTACTTTGACCCTTGTGTGTGTAGTGGTATACACTGTTTATCAGGCATGGCAACGATCAGGCTCTATACCCATCAACCACCTTACTTTAAGAAGTGCCTTTTTCTGTTCTCGCGGAGGAACCTTCGTAATCCCCGTGATCCCTTGGGGGTTAATCGGTGTGTGTGGGATTCTTACCCACCAAAACCGCTACGGCGGTTGCCGTGTCGGCACATAAGATAGAAGATATGGGCTCTCCGGATCTGCAACAGGTACCCCTCAATGCTTTGCCCTTTCAGCCCGCTGCTAGGGGGCGCATTGTAGTCCTCCGGGATCCGCAGTTCTCTTGGGAGTTACCGCCTTACTCAATGGACATCTAGGGCCCATAGGCGATGTGGCCCTAGACGTCCATCAAGTAAGTTGTCAAAAAAAGTAATCATCGTCAAAAAAGTCGTCAAAATCAGCATGTTACTATAGGCTCTATAGTAACATGCTGACATGGATATTAAGAAAAACACAAATAGTTTATTGGTAAAAAGTTTTACGGTTCACTTGACATGGACGGCAAACCGGAGGCACCTGTTAACGCATCTGGGTCAGTTTTTATCCCTCGTTTTCACTACTCAAATAAATACACAGCTACGTCACATCGTAAACCGCGAATATTCATCTTGTTTAATTATCTGAGAAGCGAATATGTCATCATCGTCCATATAACATTTGGAACAATCGTAAGTTTCTCATGAGTTAATTCAAACACTCGCTTTTAAGTGTTGTAATGTTTAGGTTTATCGTTGTTGTTTGTAAATTTATTTTAATGCGGCTGAATGAAAGTGCTTCTATTACAAACGACTGTGTTCACAAACTTTTTGCTTTTTTTTCCTTTGTTATCGTGTAAACCATGAATTATTGGAGCCTCGTAACAAAATTCGCACATCATTTTGCCGTTTCTTCTTAAGTTTTCATAGTTGCGTGGCTTAGTTGGGCGTGACGCACCGTTTTGTCGACTGCTCTTGCCGATACGGTCTACATGCGTTTGAACATCCGTCGAGTTAACCCTTGGTTTCGGCTTCAAGTTTTCTTCTACCACAGGGAAAGCTATCGATTTCTTGTTAGTAATATAATATATCAAATCACCGCACTTTCTTTTACTTACTTGCATATTACTTGAATTAAAGTGGATGATTCATCGCGTATTCAAAGTTGTAAGCTAACAAGTGTGAAAGCGTTGCAATAGTGTGCAACAATTATGAAAACTAATTTCGTGTTACGACATACGCTATTGTTTACAAATCTGCATGAGATTTTAAGTTTCAAGTTATATTATACTAGCGGCCTGTTATTTTTCAATTGTTTTCCCACGCCTTATTGAATATACACCTATTGCGCATCGTGAATGTATATCTTGACGTGCTTACATAAATTATAAATAATTTACAACAGTCACTACCACATGTAGAAGAAATTACTTAAACGATTACATCGCATTAAACTGAGTGAAATGCTTTTTCTAGGAAATAATCATTTATAATGGTTGGCACCATATTAACGCAAGTTGTGTTAAAACCACAGAGACATGCACCGTGGTTTAAACAATTCAACGTAGCAAGTCAACATTTAAATGAAGGAGTGGAATAAACGCACGTGAGACCACAACTCGTGCAAAAATGCACTTCGTCGTTTGTCACGTCAACGAAGTCCTACTAGCCTATTATTAGCTTCTGCTACCTTTAAATACTTTCAATCATTTATTTTCATTCCTGTACAATTTTAATGATAGCTTGTTTAAATAATAGAATGTTAACCACTTCATTAAAATATTTCTGCGTTAAGGTTGTCGCGGCACTGAGTGATCTTATTTTTCCAGTAATACAGTATGAAAGATTCGGATTATCGTGTTCCATATTTTTTCCAACAATAGTTACGTCGCTAGATTAAGCGGTACTTAAAACGGTATTATAGATGTCGATGCAATGGAAGCATTCACCGTAGTTAGATCCTCAGCACGACCACAGCCCAGTTCTGAAGTGAAATGCAAGGTCGGGAACCGCAGTCGTGTATTGTGTTTATAAACTTTTTGTCATCCATCTCAACGTTGTATTGTTATAGACAACTGAACTACTCCATTGATACAGATATTATGCTGTACGATACTCGACTCGATGTTTTTATGTTCCGTGTTGGCTGACGATTGAAAGCCGCATTTACTCTGACGTAAATATTTACGTACACATATGTGTTACGGCTATGATTAGCGAAAATACGCATCAGTATGTAACGCTTATTAGTGTTTCATTAATATTCATCTTTCGTTGTTGTTAACAATACATTTTCATAGTAAAGCATTATTTCCTAGCCATATCATTACTACAGTTCCATGCGAGGTTTTTGTAACATATTAGATACAAAAACAAAAATATTAGATTCAATCTCTTTGAGTTCCGAAAAATGTGTCCATTGAATCCACTTCCTTTGCAGCTATGAGTTAACCAGTTTATTATTACTATTTCATCTAATTTTTTTTGTTACGTATACATTTAATACATAAAGTTGGAGCTGTAACTGGAGGTATAGCATATACGTTAAAATATTTTTGAATTGTAAGCTACTGTAATCTATTTATATATATAGTAGAGTAACTATATAATTCAGCCTAGATAGTTAAAAGAAGAGTCGCCGAGGAACTAGTCACCGACATAGCTTTCAGATTGCAGATTATAAGTTGAAGTGGCAATCCGCAGGCCACATCGCTCGAAGAACCGATAACCGATGGGAAAGAAGGGTTCTCGAGTGGCGACCACGAACCGTAAGACGCAGCGAGGCAGGCCTCCTACTAGGTTGACTGATGACATTGTGCGCGTCGCAGGCAACCAATTATCGTTCATTGTGGCGTTCCAAGGGGAAGGCCTATATTCAGCAGTGGAAGTCTTCTGGCTGGTGATGATGATGAGTTTAAATTACATTGTAACAAATTAAAAATCCACTCCGCTAATAAAGACAAATTATATGTTGGGCCACAAATAATGTTTTCACCGTGTGCACCGTGCCATTGCACGGTGCATAGACTTCAGACTTTGTATCAGGTTGCGGTTTTCTCTAAATCCGATGTGGAAATGAGCTAGCAGTCACCACCCGTATCTCCCTCCTGACTATGACCGCAAATCGTTTGGCAGTCGGCTCTTTCTTTGTCTATTTTGTCTATTTTGTAATGTCGGAGAGGCCGTCTTGGATGGTTGATGACTTCACCTGTCGCTTGCCGTTATAGCTTCAAGAACATAATTTTGTCATTTGAATATTTAGATAGCTGAATAAAAGAACGCATTTATTGGTAACTTCCAGAGTCCTATAATACAGGGCTAGCTTAGGACAAGTTCATCCTTGCAAATATGTTTTTTTTACTTAGTAACAATAACAGCAATATAGTTAAAGAATAAATTTAATGTAGTAACCTCTTTCTCTTTTGTAAATTTAAATCGCGTAAGGTTGGTTACAAAGGAGTTGTTCCAGAAATGTATGGAGCCTGGGCCAGCGCCATGTACACTATATGTATATATAACTATGCGATATAGTAACTGTTTTGTAATGTTCCTTTTTTTAATATTGCTTCGTTTTCTTGTACATTTAAGATATCTTGGGCAAGTAGGGTAACCACAAGAGAAAATAATACCACTGTAGCAACACCACACAATAATAAGATGGATCGGAAATACGTAACTAAAATGTCATTTTGACAACAACTGACTGATACCTGCAGTTGAACTTGTTGTAAAATAGCAATTATACCGGATTCCAATCCAAATCACAGGCGATAATCAATACAGTAAAGGCCCGGGTCAAGAAAGAAGCAGTTAATGAATGTCCGTAAACTTAAATAATGACTAAAAACTCCGAAATACATTATGTACTCCATGCGTAAACAATCTATTACGACACCTATAGCGTTTACTGTCAAGTAGTAAACTAACGTCAAACGCAACTGTCATGGCTGCCCTAAAAACAGGGTGGACATACTAAATAACTCCATAAGTAATCATTTATGTGCAATTGTACTCTGCTTCAAATTAATTTATAAGTATTTTTATGAAACTCTCCTATGTATTTCCTATTTTTCCATGTAGTGTACATAGTGGTGGCCCAAAATGGAACATCTCCATTGATTTTATTACAGACTGCCTTCGTTTTTAAAATCTTTTATTTAACTTGCAATGTAGGTATGTTATTACAAGGTTTTATTTAATTTGCAATGTATGTATGTATGTAATTTGTTCGGGTGGAATCTTGTCACTCAATTTTCACCGATTTCTACACGATCGAATCGTTTGAAATTTTGCGCATGTGTCAAGGACCCGTGACAATACAACAATATGGTAGCATCGAGCTGATCTGATGATGGAGCTCGACGGTGGATACGGGAACCCTTGGATGGCTATTAGTAAACACATCGAGTTTGGACTGATTTGTGTGATTTGTTTTGTTTTAAAAAGTTTTATTCACTTGAATAAGTAATGACCTGACTGTTATGTGGACCTGATAATGGAACTGGAGAAGGTACCCACCTTCCCCTGGAGATGGAACCCTGCACTGGCTACTATTAAGCACATCGAGTTTGGGCTTATTTGATTTGTCCTAAATAGTTCTATTCACTTAGTACTGTGTAAATACTAATCGTTAGTAGGTATTCCTTATAAAAGCGTGTGCTTTTATAGTTTTTTAAACGATTAATTTATTTTATTTTTTGCTATAGAATTATTTCCTTAAAATTCTAAGTAAACGTTTGATTTTGGAACTATGCCCGGTGTATAGAGATAGGCCTCATATTAGTTCGGAGTTAATATAGCTTACCAAACATTTAAATTGAATATTGAGGCGGAATTAAGATCTGCTCTCCAGCAGAGTAACATACCGGTCGGTAGCGTGACTGATATCATAGAATTATTTTATAGACCTCACGTGTACAGCAAATAAGCTACTCGCAATTATTTTCTTATAAGACATACCTGAGGTCAAAACGTAAAGTCACCGATCGCAATGATTGGTTTGTATAATTCCATAGCACTGCGAGAACAACTAACGGAGCGCGACTGGCTTTCGTGATTTACTGTAACACAATGACATAGATACTTTGGAGAGTCCATACTCATTTATTCTAGACCTGCGATGATGAAGGGCTACATGGAATTAAAATATCACCAGCACAAAGGAATTGCGATAATCCCCACGCTTGGCAGGCGGCTTGGGGACCGCAGTGTAGGTGGTAGGTAATCCAATAGAAAGACGCTGGTGCCCGTCTTCTAATTTTCCCTTAGTTGCCTCTTACGAACACCCAACGGGAGGAGATGGGAGGGTGCTATTCTTACCCGGACACCCCACGAAAATATGAGATTTAGAAAAATTATGTTTCTATCTATCATTGGTACTCTGCTTTTGTACTATTGGGAACGTTTCCATCCACGGAAAATTAACAACAGTTACTTCATAAATCTAGAAATGTTATGGTATTTTTATTCTTCTTCTTAGACAGACTCTTCACAGTGGTCGTGATCATGTATGTGAATGGATCATAGCAGGTGCCATCCCAACTATTTTGTTATGTGTGTGTCAAATATTTCTTCTTCTTCTTCATCTTCATCTCTACTCCATCTATCTCGGTTTGTAGCAAATTATGAGGCAAGATCTTATCATCAGGTTTTTGTGAACCTACTACTATGTAGATGGGTTTATCTATTGCAGTATTATGTTTAAATTACAAAAATACTTTTGCTCTTATTTTATAATATGGTTTGGTCGAATTGACAAACGTCTGATAAATATCTTTGATTGTGGAATTTCGAAACCGCCAAGCAAATGACCCGTTATGTTTTTGGGTCGCCTCTTTAACAGATGTCTGTGAATTCGTCTATGACAGTTCGTACATACGTGTGATTAATCGATGATAAGACAAAGTGACTAATAAGTCGTATATCTGAATAGGTAAACCAAAAATGACTTGGTACTTACGCCCTTGGACCCAGCTGAAAACCCAAGCTGAAACCTCACTTTTCCATGGAATAAGAAGAAAGAAACTGTGTTTATGTATTCGCACGCTTACTTCTTGTTCTAGTCTTATAAAACATAATTGTTACAGATTAATTCATTGACAAATTTTTTGACATGAAATTTTTTTTTTACAGTATGTCATTCCAGCATTCGTTAGCTTAAAATATGCATGTTCTAAAGATATATTTTATCTCAATTCATTTTACCCATAACTAACTACACATTTCGTAATTATTTTTCTACTCTTCCCATGATCCCGCTACCTATTTACATAATTTTTACTCATTTCAAAGCAACATTGATTCTACCACACCCGTAGTCTTTGCCAATATTTCTGTACCTGATTTCAATATGACAACTGTCAACTGATACTAATACGGTTCGCGTCGTGACGAACGCGTTAACCGGTGACCCGCAGCGGTTCTCACGCCACTGGTCCCGTTTCTTGGTCGGAGACCCACCAACTATTGGAAACCGTGCTTATATTTATCCACACTTCGTTTATGACCTTTGAGTACGGTATTTTTGTTCACTGTTCAACATCGCACCGTTTAATTGACGCTTCTTTTATAATATCTGCTGTCTTATAACGAGGACGTTAGCACCACTCGGTTGGTAGAATTCAAAATTGGATTGGATTGAAATTTTCATTGGTTGGGTATCTTTAGAGAACTTAATACAAAGAGTAAACGCGATTTACCTTATATTTTGGCTTGACGTTAATTTCCGATTAAAATAAAGTTTAACAATGGAACGCGGAAGTCTAAAAGTATTTAATACAAAGAGGATCTAAATTGGAAATGGAAGTCGAATAAATTTATTAAAACTTACGGCTTGAATTAAATAATATGTCTCATTTAATATTTCCTTTGTTATAGCTGTAGGTTTTCATTTTTGTTAAATAAATCAATCTTTTAATAGAGGACCTATATCACAAGGCATTCAAGTCCCCGAGCAGCCTTTCACGATTACTATCTTGACTGTTAAGTTATTAGAACTCGTACAGGCATAACTGAGGTAACTGCTAGATCTCGAAAATATTTGATTTTTATTATAAAACTTCTTTCAATTGCTACGCTTTGTCTTAAGCTAATTAATTTTGGGCTTTCCAGTAATTTGTACTTGAACATCATGTCTTCCAAGTCTTATTGCATTTACTTTGCTTTCTATGTCTATATAAGCTTGATATTACCTCTGTGTATGGCTGGGGGTCGTCACACGATTGCAATTGACCATTAAAGCAATTGCCGTGGGCGATTCGTCCTTATGAAACGTTCCACCGATACTTTCCTTACCAATTTGAACCTGTAGTTTTAATGGATTTATATCGTGTCATAGAAAACTGATTTATAGACATTGGGTAGAAATAAGGTGTCATGCAATTTTCATAGTAATTATTTCAGTAAGAATTTACGTAATTACTAATGAAGTGGCTTGACTTTAATTTATGTTTATTTCTTCTAGTGGATCCGTGACGGATACAGTAACAGGTACATAGTTAAATATTGTGTCTTAAAGATGAACATCTGATGTTATCTTATTAGAACAATATCAACAATATAGAACAATATAGAATAATATAAATCTATGAACATAAATAGGATTATTCGTTCAGTTTTGCCTATGGTCTATTGCGCAAGTTTTTTTTTCAGTGTCATCAGATTTCCAAAATCTTTAGATATTATGAAACGTAAATATTCCTAAATAAACTTCCATCTGTAGGTGTAAACATTATAATCAAAACATGCCATTAAAATCATAAATTTAAGCACGCTATTATTAGTTAATGTTTACTACTTTTGCTCCTTACTTCGTAACTAAAAGGAAGCTATTTAAGCTCTTGTTCATATTAAAATAAACATAGATAATAATAGTCTACTAAATTAACTTTGCTACTACAAAACTAACTAAATGACCTTGAGGTCATCAACAATTTTAATGTAAACATTGTCGGCTATCATATATGTATGTATGTATACGTATTTACCAGTATGGTATAGCACTACTACTCACTAAAATAAAACGAGTCTGTTGACTCCTACATATTCATTATCTATGTTAAAATACATCAAGCTATTAAAATCAAATACTCTTATGAATTATATCCTAGTTTCGAAATAGTATTCGCGTAAATAAAAGGAAACGCTTCAAAGCGTGTATATATACAAGATACACAGAAAAACCTCTTCCTAGGCATCGATGGAGAAATAGTCATAAACGAATAAGCTTATTGAATAAACGTTACACCCGTTTTCTGTCGCATCTAAAACTTTACAGCTAATTTCATCTGTATTGAGTTTTTCTTTTAATTTAGTTTCAATTAAAACGATCAATTTTCCGGTCCATTGGGCACCCGTGCTATCGTACTTTTTACTGGCCCTTTTAACACAATATGGAATCCATCGCAGTGGGTCTATTGTGCGGCCTCTGTGGAATTTGTGGCTAACGGGAGATATCTTGCACAGGCTGGAGCACAAATGTGCGTGAGATGCATTTCGCTATGCTGATAATTTATGATCCAAACGGTTTGCGCTATTAAATGTTGGAATATACCTGTATCAAAATTTAAAGGGCTCTTGAGGAATTATCTAATCTTCTGCGGTTTGCTTAAAGCGTCATGGTCGATATACATAAACGTTTTATTACGGCATATTTTGCCGTTTCTTGTGGCTTAATTAAAATTGTGCTTCCGTAAGTAAACATCTTAAGAGATATGATCAGCAGCCGAAAAACGTCCAATACTGACCTCCCCCCTTAGAAGGGAGGGGTTGCCATAATACCCACACTTGGGAGGCTGAGACGTAAAAGACAGACACAAATAAAACAGCATAACTTCGCATAGAAATAGATACAATTTAACATATTGTGTCTAACGTATGTATTAGACACATTCATATGAATTCCCTACTCACCTAGTAACCTAAGACGAGAATCAAATGGAATGCACTCTTTTATTCAATCACCAAATAACTCGAATCGTCAACGATAATTAAAGAGTCGTCAGCTCAGTCATTACTGCTTCAGAACATCTTTATTGACAGCTCAAACGAGAACACAAAAGCCACGTGAAAGCCACCATTGTGGCTCGCCACATCGATGGCTTACACAATGCTACCGACGGCTAATAACCCATCTTTAACTTGAACTAGCAACTCATTTACGAAAATGAAAAGCGCGTTTCAATGAGCACAACTCTCCCGTATTGTTGTTCAACTACAGGTAGCTCGTTTACAATAGCGTATAAGGTTATCAGACCGGATGATGAGGCCTTCAGATGGTATTGCTTTCACCTATTACATGTTTCTCTATATTTATTTATACTCGTGCAAACAGTTTCTGAACTCTTACGCAATTCTAAATAGAATTAAAATAAAATACCCACTACTAAGCTGCAACAGCTCAGTGGGTGAGCGCTTGGCTTGGAAACAAGGTGCGCAGGTTCGAACCCCGGCTCGCATCTCTGATTTCTTTAATTAATCATGTGCGAATCGTCTTTGTGCGATTGTTACTAGCTTTCGGTGAAGGAAAACATCGTGAGGAAACCTGCATGTCTGAGAAAGCCTAACTAGCTTTCGAATGACGTGTGAAGTCCGCCAACCCGCACTTGGCCAGCGTGGTGGACTATGGCATAAGCCCCTTCATCTTGAAGGGAGGCCCGTGGCCAGCAGTGGGACATTAACAAGGGCTGGTATTATTATATATTATTATACCCACTACCTTATTAGCCTAGTTAGTCCCAGTTTCTGTGTACACCTTTAATAAATCGCGATTGACCGTTATTTCAGTGTGAACCTAAGGTTAATTGTCCTCTATATTCCCATTAATACGAGCAAACATTCTCTTAATTGCTTTCTTAAAATTAATGGCAGAGATGAGATGTTGTAAATTACATCCTGTAAAGGAACTCGTTATGCTATGGATTATAATTTGCGAGGGCAATAAATCTTGAGGTAAGCTTGTCAACCTACGGTGATGCGTTTGAATCAGCTTTGATTTATTATGAATCCCGTTTATTGAAATAAAATCATTTACTTCAAATAGGTTTGCACATCGATATATGGGTTTGCAATAGACACTAACATTTCCGTGTGGTGAGTATTTTTTTGCCAGACTGTCAGAGAAGGGCTTTAGATTTTCTCTTACGTCATTAGATTTATCTTAGTTGTGGATGTGACAGTGCCATATTAAAAAAATATTCTGGGTACCGTCAGTCATCATTTTTACTTCTAAATACATAAAATTGTTATATATGTATGTAAGTATATAACCGTGTATACTTATGTCTCTTGTAGGTATAATAAAATATAGCTTTTTGTACTTTTATAACTTATCTTTGTTAAGTTTAATAAAAGTATCTACGTCATTTCAATCTTGACATATCGCCTCATAGACGGCATCACCCACGTTTCCGAAGCAATATCAAGCATAATTAAGCCAATACCTTTACTCAGCGTCATATTTTTGATTTATTAATATTTATTTTATGTCAAGTAATGTACGAGTACGATTTAAATCTCACGACCGTTACCGTTGTACCGGTGGGCGATTGACCCCGTTCTGAAGGAATACTGCCATATAAGGGATCCATTAGTTCGGAGTCATGAGACCAGACGCAATTGTCCGTATAAGCTTCGTATCTGATTAACGAATTTCATCATTTGGGACTGCGAGGTTGTATAATAATGTTGCCCTAGGACATTAAATGGCATTGAGTACGGCGGCGACTCCGAAGAGGACGGCGGCGGGGTTGCGACCCCCGTCCCCGTGAGCACCGTGTCAGGTTCCCGGGGGGCTACAATGCGCCCCCCGGCGGCGGGCTCAAAGGCAAGGCACTGAGGGGCCCCTGGTGCAGATCCCACCGGAGAGACCAGGGTCTCATGTGCCGATGCGACAGCCGCGGGGGTTTTAGTGGGTAAGAATCCCACATACCCCGGTCGAGCCCCACAGCTCCCGGGGATCTTTGGAAGATTTCCCCCGCGTCAAAAAAAAAAAAAAAGGACATTAAAGTCTTCGAAGTTGCTGGACGTTCGGGGTGTGGGCCCTAGGACGTCCAATGAGTAAATAAATCGCTCTAGTGCAGATCCCATCGGAGGAGAACCCAGTTTCCCGTCATGTGCCGATGCGACAACTGCAGGGGTTTAGTGGCTATAAAATAATCCCATATACCGCGGACAACCCTCACAGAGGCCCGAGGATCTTCTAATGGTTTCCCCCGCAAGAACAAAAACGAGGTCATTAAAGTGTGTACATTTATTGCTAGTATCATGTCTATAGAGTAGGTGACGTATTTGTTATGCGATACAGTGTAGCGTAAACTTTAGAGACAGGAAGCAATTAAACGCATCTTATTGCCGCATGCAAAACACTACAAATTATTCCGCTCCGATGATTTTCCACACGCATCTTGAATGGAGCGATGACTTGGAAATGCAATGTTTTCGAATCACGATGTGCGGATCGGATAGAGATTGCTTTGAATTGGATTATTCGATCGGGCATCTATTACTCGACGCGTGAGTCGCGGGAGGATTTCCATAATTTAGATTTATTAAATAGCATGTTTGTCTTTCGTACTCGAGTGATACCTTAAATTATATTGTGTTTCTAATGTGGTCTTATATACGTTCTTTTTCTTGTTATGTTATTAACATTTTTATTTTAAGGAGTTTGAGCTTTTTCTTTTCGTGTCGACATGAAGATCGTGATTATAAGTAGCAACATCCATAGCTATTTTGTTTGTCTGAATCAGATCCTCCCTAGTGCAGGTAGTTGAACATACGGGGCTGGTAGTAAGGTGTACCATGGCCTGTTGGGCTACACCACACTTGCAGCTGATACTAGTGCTGCTTGTGTACCCCCATTTATTAAGGTTGTGCTTGCAGCGACCCACCTGGGATCGCAATCTATTTAAACTTCTCCAAGTTGCCCTTGGCTCCTTGAAACCTAGTGGCAGATCTTCTAAAGGTCGGTCATAAACCTGGGGTGAGGACCTTTAAATTAAAATAAAATAATATTCTCTATTTCTGTTCTTTTAATTACGCGGATACTATTGCTATTACGAATTGTATTTTATTTTCTCGACGTTTCAAATGCTTTGCAGCACCCATGGCCACGGGAGCACTGAGATGTTGAACGTTCTTATGTCACAATTATGCCGGTGTACTCTGTAAATTTCTATTAATTTGTTAAATAAAAAAGTGTCTAATATTTTATATAGATAATCTAACTGTCAGACTAATTAGAATTATATTTTTTACCAACTCATCATCGCCATTTCGTGTAACTTATTACGTGTGCGGTCTATTTCTTTTTAATTGATAGAAATAACGTTAGCGTCGAGTTAGTTAATTTACTTTATACGTATAGTTTTCTGTCCCCTTATTAAGGAGACAAGAATCTAAAGGGTATAAATGCATAGAGTGCAGTGCATCAGTGGACCAAACACACTATTCGATTGAATTCTAAGGCATTCCTTCCTTCATTCAGCGTTAGCTAATGTTACATCATAGAATATAAGGAAGTTCCCTTAATCACTAGACTATCATCGAACATACTCAAACTATCACAAAAATTCGTAGAAGCAATATTTCAGGGTCCCTGATAAAACCAGAGAAACAACAAATATGTTAGGAAGTCCCACATCGCAACAATAAGTCTCAATGGCAACTTTTAAACTGTATAAGAAAGGCATTGTTCTTAGAGTAGATACCACTGGAGAGATCATGATGCGCTAACCCCTCTGCCAAATTTTGGTCATATGGTCAGGTCATTCTTTATTTGCGTGCGTAACTTTTTGAATGTGTTGCGAGTTTATTATAGTGTGGTTATGCGTAAAATTGTATCTGTGTGTGTTTACTTCGCCTCCCGCACCCCGCAAAAGTGCCACCAAAAATTTGTTCTGGGAATCGACGCGATACTAGCTCCATTCTAATTACTCTGAGGCATTGTTTTCGAAAAATAATTTTGTACGACGTTCAACACTCAGTTCGTCGGTCGTCCTTGAATACAAAGCGTAGTACGCGTAAGAGACGGTAATGTCACCGAAAACGCACGTGATTCTCACTTTTTCGCAAAGGATGCGCAAACTTGACCGACTTCTCATCTTATTTATGTAAACAAAGCCATTAGTAGTCGCAGACACTTGGCAGCACGAGCCGTTGCCACGAGGATTTCGCCGCCAAACGCGTTCTGCATCGTAATGAAGGTAACTCGGAACAATTGGCGAGCAACTTTTGCATTCATTCCGCAATGCAACACACTGGCATGAATTGTGACCCGCGTCGAAGCGGGGAAAATCTGTGCAGTGGTACGTGCTCAGCTAAAGTGGGTTAAAACTTTCGTCCGGTCATTACGACCGCAGTCCAAACAAGAACTACTATCACGTTTCCAAGATTGTCACCAAATGAGTATTTAAACTACTTGAAAAGAGATATTGGAGAGGTGACAATCTTTTAATGGCTCGTAAAGATTTAAATATGCGAGCAGAATCAAACTGTTTACTAAACATTTTTGGACTTTTGGTTGTATTGTTGACGATACCTAGACAGAGAAATTGATCATTTTCAATACAATGATTTTTTAATTCAGCTTAGGGCTAGGATAAGTAAAGATCGCTCGTCCATTGAGAACAGCGGCGACTCTGAGGAGGACGGCGGCAGGGTTGGACACCCGTCCCCGTGAGTACCGTGGCTGGTTCGCGGGGGGGGCTACAATGTCGCCCCAGGTGGTGGTCTCAAAGATAAGACACTGAGGAGCTCCTGGATCCCTGGTTCGCAGATCCCACCGGAGAACCCTGGTGTTCTCATGTGCCGATCCAACAGCCGCAGGGGTTTTAGTGGATAAATACCCACATACCCCGGTTGACCCCGGGTCTGGTCCCAGGGACCTTTTAAATGTCGCCCTCGCCAAAGCAAAAAATAGTAAAGTACGCTGCGCTATAAGAAAAACAACGCTTGTACCGAACATACACCCGTTATGTTCGCTACAAGCGTTGTTTTGCTAACATCGCCTGCTGGTAGGCAATACCTACGCAGCAATGCAGCTGTCCATGTCATCTATGGGTAGCCATAGATGGCATGGACAGCTGCATTGCACTTTTACTTGTCACTCAGGACATTACCAAGGTTAGGAACACAACAATGTTTACTTACACTCTGCTGCCTGGTGATAGAATCTGCAGTGGACGCTCTCTTCCACAACGGACCTACCACCTTTTTTACTGTCGGGTAGGAAACCCTTTAAAACATACCCAGTCTCGGTACTAGGCCGGGTTTTGTGTAATTGTTACCCACTAAAACGTCCCCAGTGGCCTTTTTCGGCGCTGTAGGGGGACTCTGGACACTCCTATCGGACCTCACCAGATAGTCTCTCCAGCGCTGGATGCTAACCAGAGCGGTGAACAAAAATGCACGCTCCCGAAGGATCTAACACCTTTTTTTTTTTTTTTGACGCGGGGAAAATCTTCGAAAGATCCCCGGGAGCTGTGGGGCTCGACCGGGGTATGTGGGATTCTTACCCACTAAAACCCCCGCGGCTGTCGCATCGGCACATGAGAGGGGAGACCCCAGGGCTCTCCGGTGGGATCTGCACCAGGGGCCCCTCAGTGCCTTGCCTTTGAGCCCGCCACCGGGGGGCGCATTGTAGCCCCCCGGGAACCAGTCACGGTGCTCACGGGGACGGGGGTCGCAACACCGCCGCCGTCCTCCTCGGAGTCGCCGCCGTACTCAATGGACGCTCAAGGGGCCCACACCCCGAGCGTCCAGCGACTCCGAAGGAGGATCTAACACCTAGTGTAATCATTGGTTTTGGTTAAGCCAACACTAATATATTCCGTTATTGATACGACTCGAATGACAGATTCTCACGTCCGCGTGCTCCAAATACTGGTGACATTTTCTCCACAGCTACGCGTTAATATACAACCTTTTGTGGTGTTTTAACTTTAAACAGAGTACAAATAAATCCATTGACTAGGTTACAGACTAAAATTTATTTGTAATCTTCTATACATATATAATTACTTGTCCTGACTGACTAGTTCATCAACACACAGGCCAAACCGCTGGACCTAGAAAGCTGAAATTTGGGCAATAGGTTCTTCTTAAGCATCCACTAAGAAAGGGTTTTTGAAAATTTCGCTCCTAAAATGGGGTGGAAAAAAATAATAGCCAGCGTAGCCGCAGGGAATTTCTAGTTACAAATAAAGAAGCTAAATTATAACCGTTACAGATATTTTTAAGAAAGAAAATAATTTGCAGTCGGACGATGCGCAATGTGATCAATTATGAGCCCTTTGAAATTCTTCAGGCACAAATCATTTTTTAACTTTCCAAAGTCACCAAAATATTTAACATTCACGTTTCATACCGATGTTTTGTATCCACCGTTTGCTAATTGGCAATTTTTCCCAAATTGAAAATCACATTGCTGCTGCATGACCGGGGCATTAAACCTTCGACGACGTACAACGGGGGCAGTAAATCATTGAGCGTCACTACGAGTATATCCGAGACTAATTTCGGGCACTAGTCTAGCACTGCTAAAAAAAAAAAATTATCTAACTTAGCGGAACCTAGCAAAGCTCCAAATTGATTACTTCAAAACGTGACATTTTCAACCGATCTTTCACCGGTTTTTGCAAAGCGCGTCCCTAATTTAAACCGTTGTTACCTTTCAACACATTTTTTTCTGTTCTGCCCAGTAAGTATTTACCTTTCTATTTGCCTGAAGCACATCCTCTTGAGTGCAGATAGTCGGACTCGCAGAACGGACAGTGAGATGAGCCTTGGTCTTCTGGGATCCACCACACGTGCACTGTTGCTGTGTGTGTGTATATGTTCTTTAGGTTGTACTTGCATCACAATTCGGGATTACAATACATTCAGACTTTTTGAAGTTGGCTATGACTCTTCAAAACCAAGTGGCAAGTGTTATAAAGGTACCCCTCTATCTAGATTTGTTACCTCATCCTATTTGGGCTTCCATTTAGGCTCTGTATAGTCAAGTCAAAGTCGAAGACGGGCCCGTTGGTCTAGTGGTCAGACACCCTGCCTGCTAACCGATGGGTCGTGGGTTCGATTCCCGCCAAGTGTTTGGGTGTTGTTTATCTATTTAAGTATGTAATTACAAAAAAAAAGTATATAAGTATTAGTATCAGTTGTCTGGTTTCCATAGTACAGGCTCTGCCTAGTTTGGGATCGGATGACCGTGTGTGGATTGTCCCAAGATATTAAAAAAAAAAATTAAATAAATATAATTTATTTCAAATAGGCTTAGCGGTCTTTTGAAAGGTCAATTAAAAAAAAAGCTACCACCGGATCACAACGCGGCCTCAACTGAGAAGATCCGGCAAGAAACACAGCGGGCTTGTCAGTTTTTCACTTTTTGTTTTAAACAGTGTGTCATGATACAATTAGATCAGAGCGACAGTGTGTCTTGCCGTTCAAAATATCAAATAGGTGAGAGAGAAAAAAATACGACGAAAGTACAACAAACTAAAAGGCCAAAGGGATAGTAGTGTAGGTAAACATATACAGCTTCTAAAGCTATATAAATTATTAAACTAGCTTATATTAGAGGGATAATTTATGCCAATATTTAAAAAAAAATTGGCTTAAAATAATGAGGCTCTCGGAAACTGGACATCTATCCCGGTTTTACCCTACAACTAATTAAACCACAATTAGTTCTCTCCTTTCACTCTACTGTCTGTCACAACAGTTTTAAAGCAAGTGTGACGCCGCTCGAAGCCGCTCGAGGCCGCCCGCGCGCCGCGTTTTTCAAGCGATACTGGTCTTTTACGTATTGTAGATAAAGTTTAAAATTCTTTCACACTGAAAGTGCGCTGCCGGCCGCTGCCGTTCTGGTGTGAATTGAGCCTAAGAGCTACGCACCTTAAAAGTTACAGTTACAGACGCAAGTGAGAGGTCTCCATTTAAGTACATTGTACTTTTGTTCGCTTCTCACTACCGTAGATCTGGGTATTATTGTCGATCATTATCGATAAGCACACGAAATTAAGTGAAATGAACTTTTGTTATATCATTATATCTTTCATTTGGAAATTTTTACTTTCTATTCAGCTGTAATTTTAATTGGATATCAACTATTCTGAATGCAGTCATTGAGACATTATGATGCTTCGATTGTTCAGTTCTTAGATCGTGATATTTTTTAAATTGATTACAAGCGTAAGGCATTTTATTTCTCACAATAAGTCTGCGAAATAGTAACGAGAAGAGTGGGCCGTTCACCTGATAACGACACGCATGTGTAAGGACTGTTGTGTTGTACTGCCAATGGTCACCTGAGCCGTTATCTATTTAGCGATGAAACGGCGGCGGTGCTAAAGGGAGGATCCTCCGACCGAGCGAAGTGTGATGCTCGGTCAGGGCCGTAGCCCCCGACAGATGTTGTCGGGATGTTGTATATATTCTCCGAGTTGGAGAAACTTCGCTTGCACGATTCAGAAATCGGTGGCGCCATCTGTCTTGTTGTATGTAGTACTATTCGCTTCTTACTCGCGTCGCTGTACCACATGTGGCGTCATCTTGTGTCGAGTCGCCACATCACTCCCCCCCGAAGACTGGAAGTCGATGAACTTCTTGTGCCAGCTTGTCCTTGCGCTCCAGTCGCTATGCCAGTGTGCCAGTGGATACAGTTTCAGTGAGTCGGAACTGAAGCTGCGTCGTCCTCTGTGAGTCGAGGTATGCAGTGAATGGCTGGCGGCTGCTAGACGTACCGGTGAGAGGAATGCGCTCTTCTTACGTGGACCGGCCGTAGTGCAGGGGTGCTGTGCCAAGTTGTGGCCGAAGGCAGACCAGGCTTGCATCTGCAGCTGCAATGCGGTGGTCGTCCGATGTGGCTGGGTACTGGCTGGCTTGTGACTCGCTGGTCGTTGCTGGAGAGTTGCTGCTGTGGGGAGAGAGCGATGGCGAAGCTGCGCTGTTGTCCGGATCTGAAGGCTGCGTCGACGTTCAATACGGGGTCACCAGTTTAGCGATGTTACGTGCGGCGGTGCTAAAGGGAGGATCCTCCGACCGAGCGAGGTGTGATGCTCGGTCAGGGCCGTAGCCCCCGACAGATGTTGTCGGGATGTTGTATATATTCTCCGAGTTGGAGAAACTTCGCTTGCACGATTCAGAAATCGGTGGCGCCATCTGTCTTGTTGTATGTAGTATTATTCGCTTCTTCCTCGCGTCGCTGTACCACATGTGGCGTCATCTTGTGTCGAGTCGCCACATCTATTAAGACTCTTAAACGAAGAGGAACAGGACACACTATCGCTGATGTTGATCCAATTGTAACAAGACAAACAATGTTTAAAAAAAGTGAAAAAATGACAACCCCGCTGAGTTTCTTGCCGGATCTTCTCAGTTGAGGCCGCGTTGTGAACCGGTTGTAGCTTTTAAAAAAAATACTACCCAAAAGGGCTTAACGCCCGTTAAGCCTATTTGAAATAATTATTTTTGAAGTTAGTTTGAGTTGAAAACATCGGCACGTGTTTTATATTGAACTACGTGCGATTATTTGGAGTTCATCAAAAAACGGCTACAAACTTCATCTTTTCATAGTCGTTCATTTAATTAATTCAAGTAGTTTAGTTACTAAGTGATGCTGTTTTGTACCCCTCTCAGTGTTAACATCGTATCCATTAAGCATTCACGTAACTGTAATGCCTTATACCGATTTAAGTCTCACTTATACCAGTCAAGTAGGCGGGCTGAAAAAAATCCTGGGGTCTCTCCGTACTCGATTTTCCACCGCACCATTTATATTTTGTTTCATGCATGTTCACCCACTTCGAGGAACCGTCTTTTTCTAAGTTTTTTACCGGACTTCGACAAAGCCGAATGGACGCGTATTTTTCCTAGTCGGGTTTTAAATTCTTTCTTTTTTCTTGTTTACATATTATAAGTTTCTGTTTTTTTGTGGGATTGTTACCCACACACCAAAAACCCCAGCGGCTGTCGCATCGGCACATGAGAGGGGGGACCCCAGGGCTCTCCGGTGGGAGCTGCACCAGGGGCCCTTCAGTGTCTTGCCTTTGAGCCCGCTGCCGAGGGGCGCATTGTAGCCCCCCGGGAACCAGTCACGGCGCTCACGAGAACGGTGGTCGCAATCCCGCCGCCGTCCTCCTCGGAATCGCCGCCGTACTCAATGGACGTCCTGGGGCCCATACCCCGAACGTCCAGTGACTCCGAAAGCTGCTCTAGCACCTATCGTGGGTAGTTTAACCACTAGCTAGCCTATAAATCTATTCGCATTTTATCTACGGGAGACCGACAGGCAAATCTCATCAAGTCACTGACGAGCGTTTGTTGGTTTTTGGACCTTTTTAAATCCACCATATAACAACAAATCTAATCGCAATTGACACTACCAACCTCATAACACGATCTTTCGCTTCGCTCCGGGTGTTCGTAACTGCGAACCTTAGCTTATCGAATCGCGGCCGGTGTGGGCAGGGTTAAAAAACCGCATACCGCTAACTGACACAGTGGTTTATTGAACAGAATTCCGTTCAACGCAACGGTAGCCTTGAAATGGTGGCGACTATCCAATGTGATAGATTAGTTGCAGTTTACATAATCAATTCCTTATCTGTACGTGGGAGACGAGAAGATGCTGTAACTTCTCGCAAATGGAGCGTTCTAATGAAGGAATTCATTTTTTTCTTTTTATCCGTTTTGGTGTTGTGTATGTTTTTTATCTCAACAGTTTAGGCTCTGTATTAGAACTTGGAAGTTGCAATTAAGGAGAATGTGTCTAAGTATAGCGAACGCTAAAGTTTCAATCTCATAATTATTGTATAGCGATATGCTTAGTCAGTTTTGAATTTAGATGTGTGGCCTTATCAAATCTTAATTCCAACTGCAAAATAAAGTAGATAAAACCTTTTTAAAAAAAATTGAACCGACTTCAATATCACTGAAAAGTATAAAATAATTTAAATATTATTGAAGTTGGTGTTAGCGTACCTGCTGTGTATATTTGGCACCAACTTCAATAATATTTAAATTATTTTATACTTTTCAGTGATATTGAAGTCGGTTCAATTTTTTTTAAAAAGGTTTTATTTTAACCTTTTTAGTGATATTTTCATATATAAAAATTGAACCATCGAAAACCGTAAAATTATCTAGGTAGGTTATGATCACATTATCGTCTACATAGTTTTACATAATTCATGTTTCTTCAGAAAATAATATCCGGTCGTAATGAAATTTGCATGGAAACATCATAGTAGTTTACTCTCTCGAATAAAAAAAGAATCATCGAAATCGGTTCATAATTGTCAGAGCAATGTAATGGAGAACATCAGTTTTATGGTTTTTACCAGATAAATTCCTCCACATCGTTCATGGTCCTCCAGGAAGTTCTTATCCGGTTGTAATAAAATTCATACAGATTCAATACAGTGGTTTCTTCTTTCGAATAAAAAAAGAATCATTGAAATTGGTAAATATTTGCCAGAGTTATAACCATTTTTGTCCGACCGAGCGAGTCCGAGCGACTAAAACGTCATCTATATAGGCTTTCTTGCAACTCTCAGTGCGCAGTCACCATTCTTGTTTTTTTAGGAACTACTTATTACTAAGCAACAATTTTTTTATGGGACCCAATCAATGGATTGAAGAATGGATGGAAGAAAGATTTTTTCAAATCGGTTAATAATTGCCAGAGTTATGCGCGAACATACATAAAAAAAAAAAAAAAAAAAAATATATATACAGACGAATTGAGAACCTCCTCCTTTTTTGAAGTCGGTTAAAAATTAGGTGTTCCAGCGGACGATTATTGTTTTAACCCCTGACCAAAAACGAGGAGTGTTTTAAGTTTAACACCTATAATGATTTTTGATATTTACGCGAATATTACACATTGAAATGAAACTAATTTTACGGATTATATCGAAACGTCGGGAAATTAAAATCAAAAATAAACCGCGATATAATCCGTAAAATTAGTTTCATTTCAATGTTTAACACCTACCTATGTCTGTCTGTGGCATTGAAAGTTGAAAGAAAGTTTAATCGAGACTATTTTTAGCTATATTTCATAAAAATCGGTTCAGCCGTATGAACACCATCAGCTCTTTTCCTAGTCGATGTAGGGACTAACATCGACTAGTACAATAGACATTTTTATTATTGGCATTCAGTTTGGACTCGTTGAATAGGTCTCGACGAGTTGTTGGTAGGTATATATTAATGATCATGGTCAATGAAAAGAAATATGGTGTTGAGGTGATATAATGGTGATTACATGAAAGTAATTTTAAGAGTACGCCGCCGTAGATCGCTGCCCCAAACTAAAAATAAATAATTTTAAGGGTACGCCGCCGTAGATCGCTGCCTCAAACTTAAATAAAATTACCATTAAATACCATTTTAACAATTAACATTTCGAGTTTTAACCTGATCCTTATAATTTTAAGATATTTTTGTATCCCTTAACTTACTGCATCGCGTGCTATTACAACGATATGAAAAACTCCGTAATTGTAACGAATACAGGGTTGTTTGAAGTATAATTGTATGTCTTCTTTTCGAGACCGTACATTACATAGTATGGGTACGCTTGGAGGTATTTTTAACCTCACGAGTCGCAATTGTTAGTTGGCAACAATATTAATAGCCTGGGATAATCCACACACGGGCATTCGATACCAAACTAGGCAGAACCTGTACTATGGTGACCACACAACTGATACTAATACTTAAATAAGTATAGGTAAGCTTAGCTAGACGTTTGGAGTGTGGGCACCAGACGTCCATCGAAACCTGGTGCAGATCCCACCGGAGAGCCTTGGTCTCTCCTCATATGTGTCAATGCGACAACCGCGGGGGTTTTAGTGAGCAAGAATTCCAAATACCCTGGTTGACATGACCCACAAGTCCCGGGGACCTCTTGGTATTGGTATAGTGGGCTGGTTTCCGCAACTCCACGACAAAGCGTATATTTTGCGTGCGAGTGGGAATGGGTTTATTCGATCCACCCTAACTCCTCGAGAAAGGCCAGCAAGCGCTTGATGCCGCTGACCATCTCTTGGAGAGTACTCGGGTTTCCGAAGTACTTAGCCCTATATGCAGCGACCTCCGGGCATCTCAGTAGCACGTGGACCACCGTTTCCTCCTCCTCCATGCACGCTCTGCACAGAGGACTGTCTGTAACTCCTATAGTGAAAAGATGTTTATTGAATGAACCATGCCCGGTAATGGCTGCCGTGACTATGCGTAACCGTTGTTTTGGTAGTCGAAGCAGCTGCTTGGTGAGGCGACAATCTATGACTGGAAGCGCTTCTTTGGCCTGTCTGCAATCATCATGATTCGTCCAGTGGTCGTTGTGTTTTGCCCTAGTGCGCTGTCTTACCAGGGTGCGTAAGTGTCCGAAGGGGATTGGCACTATATGTTCAGGTCCTACAGCATCCATGGTTGATTCTCTTCTGGCGAGCTCATCCACGGCATCATTACAGCGGGAGCCACTGTGTCCTTTAATCCATTGAATGGTTATGTCATTTAGATTGCCTACCTGATTAAGTTTTTGGTGACATTCGTATAGCAGCCCAGTGTTGACTGTGTATCCTTTAAGGGCTTGTAGAACTGACCTGCTATCGGAGAGTATACGAATAGAGTGATCTTCTACCCCCCGATTCATGATAGTTACTGCTGTCATAAAGATTCCCATACATTCAGTCTGAAAAACTGTGTTAAGGGTTCCTAAAGGTGTAGATATATTGATATCGAGATCCTCAGAGAAAATCCCGATTCCAGTTCCTGTATCGGTCTTAGATCCGTCTGTGAAGAGCACCTTCACCTTGTGTCCTTGGTACCAGAGCAAAGGCTCAAGTACCAAGGAGCTAAGGATAGCTCCTTGGTACTTGAGCCGTTGCTCTGGTAGTCTTCATACAGTTGAATTGTGTTGTAGTTTTTCCAGAGGCCCAAGGTTTTTAGGTGCAGTGGTGGGAGGTTCAGCATGGTTTCCAGCGCTGCTGTGGGTGTAGTCCTCATACACCCTGTAATAGCCATGCAGGCGAGTCTTTGGAAATGCTGTAATTTGTTAAATGCTGTGTCAAGTCTGGTCCTTGGCCACCAGACCACAGCACCGTATGTGATCATCGGGCGGATCACCATGTTGTATATCCACAGAATTATCTTTGGTGATAGTCCCCATCGCTTTCCTATCATCCTTTTGCACTGCCACAGGGATCACCCTGGCCCTTTCTATTTTGTTTTCCATGTGATTGCTCCAATTTAGTTTACTGTCTAAAGTGACACCAAGGTTCATTAGCCGGTTGGATTTCCTCGTTGAACAGCCTTGGTAGCTGATGTGGACCAAGCGTTCGTTTTAGTGTGAACATGACTAGTTTCATTCGCAGGTTTGACTGCCAAGTCAAACTCCCTGCACCAGCGTTCTACAATCTGTTGTAGCGCCTGTTGTGTATGGTCACAGATGATACTACTTTACCTGATGTCAGGATAGCGAGATCATCCGCGTAGCTTATTGTATAATAGTGGCTGGCATTGAGTTTGGTGATGAGGTCATTTATGACCAGGTTCCAGAGGAGCGGAGATAGAACGCCTCCCTGGGGACAGCCGCTGGCTATCATATGTCGGCAGTTACATAAAAGATCGCTGGATGTTGCTACTTTTTGGGCAGATATAATGTTATCATGCGAACACGAAAGAAGAGAACGTAGAAAATAACTATCGTAATATGAAAACTTTAATGTCCATACTTTTGCGTACTTCGTGGTATCACTTAGAGACTTTTACCACTTCACGTTTAACCTATCATTGTAACCTCTTATAACGGTTCGCTTGACGAGCTGCATCGCTATGTGTTTACGCATATCACTTATAATTTATAGGACACGAGTAGATTCATACAACCAGTCACGAAAACAGCTTGTAACTCTGTCCATTCCTCCATTCGTCAAACACTTAAAGCTTTGAAAGCATATTCAACTGCGTTGTGTTTAGCAAACAGAACGGTTTCACGGGTTCCATACCTTTTGTCTGTCTGTTTATCACACCTATATGTTTCAGGTACCACTCATGCTATCAATTTGAAGTCTGGAATAGTTTTAGATCTTACTTACTCAACCTACTTACCTGAATGGAAACATCTAAGTGAGAATATCGAGTGGAGTGTCATATGAAACGACTTCATTTGCATATTTCAAAACAGATTTTTTATTTTGGTTTATGTCACGTAGTTTTAACATAATAATAAAAAAATGACAAAAAAATACCGTTTCGTTTCCGTTAAAAATATTTTTGAAAAATGAAATGCATTTTCATTTTTAATAGTAAAAATAAGGCTTATTTGAAGATGCACATCATTAGAAGTGTCCACTTTAATGTTTATACATTACATAGCTCGATTGTACTAGACTTGCAGTATCAGAAAACCACAAAAATACCTACCTAAACAACGGAAAATCAGCTAATCGGCCGTTAAAAATTACGTCGTCTATTCGAGTGTTAAATGCATCAGCCAGCTTTCGGACTGATTAACGGTGTGCTTCCGGCGAGTAAAGCTCATGGGAACGTGAGCAAAGACAAATGAAATTGTTAGTCTCAGACGGCGCGTGAAATTTACTGGTTAGAAATACATTTTTAAGAAACAAATTAGTAAGGATGCGGTTGTTATGGTATTTAGTTAACCCGAGATCAATTTAACGGATAAAATTAATCTATACTATAATAAAACTCAAAGAGCACTTTTTCTGTACATTGAATATTTTTCCAAAATTTCTATGTGGGGATACTATACTATCGACATAGAGGCAAAAAACATTTTTTTTTGGAATTATTGTCTGTCTGTTTGTCTGTCTGTCTGTCTGTCGTTCTGTTTGTCCAGGTATCATTTGAAAACCCGTGGATGGATTTTGATAGGACTTTCACTGATGTGTTGTGTAGAAGTCAAGGTATAAATTGGTATATAAAACATCACGCTATGTTTCATAGGGGCTAAGCAGTGAAACATTACTTGCACATATTACCACGTAATTTCCTTAGTATGAGAATAGGGTAATTATAGACTGATCAGTTAATCATTAAGATATGTATTATTACGCTATATACAATAGGGACTGAGCAGACATTTAGTTTGAATAAGATATGGCAGTGGCGAAGGGTCAATTTTTGTAAGGGGTAAGCCGGTCCGGTACACCCAGGACATTTTCATTAGATTTCCGTATTGTTCTAAGTACGTTGCTGATAGCAATATGGCATTATATCTTTGAAAAGTTAAAATCTGTAAATCCCGAGCGAGTCCAAACTAGATCATGAAATTATTCATGAAATTTTAATGAAACTCCACAAGTCCAGGTAGTGTATAGGTATTGTATTACAGCCGCAACAATAAAAGATGCGAAAAACTTAGAACATTCATTATCGAATCTCATTAGACAGTAATTTACGATGTTAGCGTGATTTACATTATGAACAGCGCCATCTATCGGTGAAATTGAATATACAATCACCATAGAACTTTAATCTATATATTTAAAAGAAAGTCGTGTTAATTACACTATTTATAACTCAATAACGGCTCAACCGATTTGGCTGAAAATTGGTAGGGAAGTAGCTTAGGAGCAGGAGACGGACATAGGATACTTTTTATACCTGTAGGTTAAGGTTAAGCAACATAAGGCAAGGTAATTAAATAGATGGGTGAACGGATGTGTATGAAATTTTGTGTGCATATAGGGTAGGTCTGAGAATAAGTCGTAAAGTATATTTCATGCTGCTGATACCATGATTGACGGATATATAGAATGAGAGGTGGGTGCAAGAGAGGACAGAGAGGGAGAAGGGATTCGAGGAGGGGGTGAGGGATCGGAGGAGTTAGGTGGAGCAAGGGGGCGGGGGTGAGAAGGAGCAAGTTGGGAGAGAGAGATGGGGGGGATAGGGTTCAGAGAGGGGACAACGGGGAGAGGAAGAGGGGGAATGTGACGGGGACCGATACGGGTGGGGGAAAGAGAGAGGAGAGAAAGAGCATAGAATTACATTTTTCTTATAAGGCTTCAATCCCGGCTGGGTCCTAAAAGAAAACGCGCATTGTTCCTTTTGGAACCACATGGGCTTGAGCGGATAATAGAGAGAGAGAGAGAGAGAGATGGAGAGAAATAAATCAAGGGAGGAGGGTGAAAAGGGGAGCAAAATGTAACAAAAGCGCGGGTGGAGCTGCGCGGGTCAGCTAGTTATTTATATAAGGCTCTAGTGACTTAATAACGAATGTCTCGGGTGACGATTGCATTGCGGTAAAACCGTCTATAGGTAGGAACGTCAATCACTAACTGCCGGTCCCAATATCCTATCGATCCCTTAGTGTAAGTTAAAATAGTTACCATCAATAGCTATAATGACATATTTCCGTTTCACTTACTGTTACATATTAGCAGCTTACTGTTGGTTGTTCAAATGACAGTCTGTCAGGGTTTTAGCTATCGCTCCATTTCGGAGGTTTATCCCGGGATATCGATGACTTGATCGATGATTTTATCTTATAGTAGGGATCGATAGGATATAGGGACCGGCAGTCAGGCGATCGTCTTAAGTTGTGTATGCTTAAGAAAAGCCTTATCGCTGCTGCGAGAGAAGACCGCCTTGAGCGCATGTCACAACCCACGCGCGGCAATTCATTCGCTCAGCTGCTAACTTTCTGTCAAGCATCCACTGTCCGATCCTATATAGTATAATTGATAATTCCAATTTAATTAGTTTAGTGTTTATTTTTTGCAAAAACAAAACCATTATTGACTCTGAATGAATGAATCCCGGTCGCTAAAACCAATCTGTTATAGAATTACCTACTTTCCGTTTCAATTAAATCCTTTATCGAAAGTTGCACAACTATTTACTTCGATTCTAGCTCCATCGAAGATGATTTTTTTGATTTGTTGTACTTAACGACTTACACTAGGTACATTGTCTGGTTACTCATAAAGAATGTTATCAATTATTTTGGCGTCCAAAGTACTTTTAAGTATAAAAGCTTACTGCTTTCATGAATTTAAAGCTATTTAACGCGGTTATTAAATTACCAAGTCACTGTATAAAACGTTTAATACATTTGTAATAAAACTTTCACAATATCCTCATAAACAGGTATTTATGTGCAAGTATTATAATTTCAGATAAGAGTTATCAACTGAAATAGCTGTTACTGCTCATTTTGTTTTAGTAACAAAATATTACATAGGCATTCCCAACTGCAGCAAAAATTGTAACCAAACACACACAACTAAAACATAGAAAACAACTGACATTATCATAACGGCATAAGATTCCTAGAATCACAATTTGCCTACTAAGATTACAGAAAAGATAAAATATACATGTTTAAAATACGTGAGTATGGTCATACATAGGTTTGGTCGTCATTGCGAATGATCCATCATAGAGCTATGAACTAGTAACTGTATACGTGCAAATATTCTTGAACTTTTCCTCAAAAACGTTTCGAAACTAGGATAGTAGAATAACGCCGCTGTGTTAAGTTTTGCTTGAAGCCTTAAACTACTTAAAACTTATATCGAAATCTATTAAGTACAAAGTGAGGCTATTGCGATTTCAATATGTGGGCCAGAACAAAGAATTAACTACGATCAAACGATTTGAGACATACACAATATCAAAATGATTATATAATTTTAGTAGGAGTGTATACTCTAAGCAAGCCGGTATTAGAAAACCCCTACTGCCGTAGATCATTCCAGGATACAAGTCATGCACAATACCGCGTATTTGCATTTACAATGTCATGCAAAAAGCCTGAGAACGTTGGCTTAACGTCGTGATCCACGATACGAAAATAATAATTTGTTCAAAATACAAAGGAGAAACTTAATTCCTATTCAGGTTCTGCAGTATTTTAGATATAATTTTGTCGTCTTTCACAGTCACTGTCTATCTGTCTAGATAGACAGTGACTAGACAACTGTATATTATGCTTCCTTAAACGATTGCACATGAAATTCCTATTTAGTTTTCTATTTAAACTTGTGGGTTCCAGTCTTGTGGGTTACTCTCATTTTGTTTGGGATTTCACCTATTTTGACCGATATTTATTTTACTGTCTTCATCACTAAAGATTACTGTAGTTCCCGGCTTACAGGGCATGGTGGTGAGTTTAACTAGCCAAATTACTCGTAAAAACTACTACATTAAACAACTTGCCAAGTTATCTTAATAGAATTTCAAGTGGCTAATCTTGGTATTGCTTTTATAATATATTTTCATTATATTTAAATTTATAAGTTCTTAAAAGTTAAAGACAGTTTCTTATGTTCATCTTATAAGAAAAGATATTAATGAATTCTTATACAAACCGAATCGGAAAGAAATTACCGGACTCAAGAGACTTAACTAATGTCTTAAGTGACAAGCGTGTCGTCGTGTGCATATTGGCAGGCTTGCCGCTTACCATCAGGCGAACTTCTTACTTGTCTTGTCACTAAGTCGATTAAAAAAAGTAGCAATAAGAATTTATACACACATCAAAAGTGTCTAGGGATCAAGCATTTTTAAGCGGATTTCTTGAGATTGAGATGTGGCTTTGTAATAAATTTATGATTTTATAAATTTATATGGATCCTTTTTGGTGCATTTCATAATTTGAATCAGGAACTGTGAATCAAATTCGAGTAAAAGATGAAAATCAGCTGTCAATATTTTCCCTATAAAAACATACAACGCATTGAAGACATTATTAGTGCTACTGTTTCCCTACTACTGATTAAAACCAACGTTATTATGGAGCGGCGACGTCATTTAAGCAGGGAAGAAATGCTCAGAGCCGTGGGAATGATAGAAGCTGGTTCCCGGCAACGTACTGTGGCTTTAGCTCTGAATACAAGTCAGAGTGTTATCAGTCGACTTTGGACACGTTACCGAAGCACTGGTACCGTGGCTGAGCGCCATGGAGGACGGTATCGCTGCACCACACGGAGACAAGACCGATATATTCAAATCTTAACTCGAAGAGCTCCAACAATAACTGCCATGATGTTAGCCGTGAGGCTTCATCACTCTTCAGGGAACTTAATTAGCGACCAAACAGTCAGAAACCGCTTGCATGAAGTGAACCTTCATTCCCGAAGACCGCTACGGGTACCACCTATAGCAATGCACAATCGTAGGATTCGATATCAATGGGCTCTTGAACACAGAAATTGGGCAGAAGAACAATGGCGTTTCGTGTGCTTTTCTGATGAGTCTCGTTTTGGTATGAGACCGGATACAAGACGTATACGACACTGGAGAACCCCTGGACGCCAACAGCGATTAAAATCCTGCCAGGAAGTCCATCCTTATAGTGGTGGAACCATCATGGTATGGGCGGGTATTTGGATCGGCGGAAGAACTGAGTTGATTTGGATCAGAGGCAACCTCAACGCTCAAATTTATGCTGAGACGATTGTATCAGACGTCATCGTTCCTCTACAAGTGCAAATCGGTCCCTTATTTCAGTTAATGCATGATAATGCACGACCGCACACCGCAAGAGTTGTAAGACAGACTCTCGCCGCAGCTAACATCAATGTCCTGCCCTGGCCTGCTCAGTCGCCAGACTTGAACCCGATTGAGCATGCATGGGATATGCTACAGAGAAGAGCTCTGCCGAATATGGAGGGTATCCAGTCGCAAGAAGACCTTTTTTTGTTGTTGCAACGAACATGGGCGGCCATTCCACAGCGTGATTTGGATGAACTCATTTTGAGTATGCCAAACCGATGTTCTTGTGTTGTTAGTGTTCGCGGTAGAAACACGGATTATTAATTGTTTAAGTTACCCAATAAAATTTTAAAGAAAACTGTTATTTCAGTCTTTTTTTCGAACTTTTGTGTTAGTGGTTCAAATGTCAAAAATCCCTTTATTAGGAAAATGGCAAATTTCTTTATTAATGCAAAGGTGATCTTGGTTTATCGTTACTGTGACAAACGAAAACACTTTATTTGATGAATCCTTAAAGAAAATTTTAATTAATATCAATCAGGAGAAAAGTTATTGCAAAAATATATGTTGATCCCTAGACACTTTTGATGTGTGTATTTTATAATGCATGTTATTTTCAATACCACATCCTCTTCAGACGATAAAAACACCAAGTTAAGTTTTCATTTGAGTGCATTGGATTCGTAATCAATACATAAATTAAATTGAAAGGAGAAATTATAAAAGCGGTATTTTGGCAAATAAAAGTTATTTAGTGTAGAGTTTACCGTTATTGACATAAAGTTTTATCAGAATCTGTTGTTAACAAACTTTATGACGTTGAAAACACTATTAATACTATATGCTTCCCATTTCTCTTTCAAAGAGGCCATGTGTGTATTTATGTGTTAGATAAGACAATGTCTATGACCTATTTGACCTACCCCGCCAGTTCCACGACGTAAAGTAAGTTTAATATATGCCGGATTAGTGTCTTCTTTATCGTAGTCTATATTTCTGTGTGAAAACGACTAATAACATCAACGCTCCAAAAAATTTGAAGCTTTTGTTTTTTCAAAGACATTACTGAAATATTTTTCTACTAAAGTATATATTACTGCATATTGTGTACTAATTCCAACTTCTGTACATATTTACCGAGTGAAGTATGTGATGGCCACCTAATTTAATCGATTTCAACAATTTACTAGTCATTCGTATTCAGCATCCTGTAGCCCATTATATTTGACTCGCATTGTTTGAAGTTAAGTTCAAAGACTCTTCAATCGCTTAGAGAATACTAGCAATACTTCCGAAACACATTCTAGCATTAGCCTTTCAGTACCTCAGTCACGATACTTATTTTTAGTAGCATCATAACACTAATCTTAATTCTCATCGTGTGAACTTACACGAAGGAAGCGATACAGATTATGCAATTTGTGTACATTGTACAAACACTACCTGTATTACGGTATATAATGGCATCCTGACCGGTTGTTGCCGTCATCGGTACCAGACCTGACTAGATCAGGTATTTCTAGACATCGCGGTAATTGATCCAGTAATCGACTTCCGTACTCTTCATCCAAGTGTAATCGTTATGGATGGAAGGTACTGATGGATTATAAATAGTTATGTGACAACCAACTTCTGAATAATTATGTTATAGTCTATTTAAACTGACAAATTAGAAAAAAGGGATATCATACTCACGTGTCAATCGATTCACATACCTGAAACAAAAAAGTATTTAATTAAAACGTGTAATAAACCTCTGAATAGCGTTAAATAAAATCACTATCCACGTTTGGCTGTTCGTTTATTTCTTCCAACTTACACAATGGATTTCGATAAAGGTTTTCATCTTCATTTAAAGAGTTTATTTCGCAAGTTATACGTTAAACCTTTAATCTATGAAATTTCAAAATATCTGGCGCAGCCGAGGAGGATCTACACTTTACAGCTTTGGAGTAGAATATCTAATACTGCGGTCTCACTTACCTACATTTGAGTAAAGATTTATTTTGTTAACTGCTATTTGGTGGATTTATACGCAATTTTAAAAAAGTGGCTATAATAAAATTACTAGTATAATAAGTTTAGTTGGTTATATTGTGCCTAGATATTACAATACACATTGGATATCAAAAATAACATTAACCCAAAAAAAAACTGCGAAAGATGTGATCGCAACACATTCTAGTTGATGCCCGTACGAAATCTTATTGAACTTTCTTCCCACAGTTAAGTGGATTTAAATTTCAATTTATATGTCTTTTTAAGATAAGAACGGAATTTGTCCTGTTGTAAAAAAGATATCGATAGTATTAATTTGTTGTATTTGAATTGTTAAATGAAGAAATAATAAAACTATATAGTAAAATAGAATGTTGTCTTTTACTTACGCGAATATTACACATTGAAATCAAACTATTTAGATAGAAACTACTTGGATAGTAAAATCAAAAATAAACCGCGATAAAATCCGTAAAAGTAGTTTGATTTCAATAGTAAAATAGAAAACAGCCTATATTTTTTTTAAAGCCAGGAAGGATTTCCTCTTCTATGTTATTTATATGTACACTCATTCTAAGTAAAGCAAAGTGTAATGTTATTCTACAACGAAAATATGCTAGCTGAGGAAATTAAAGGGTGACTTACTATGATTTTAAGAAACGAGGTGATACCTTAACTAAAATATGGGCGTGAAGATAAAAGAAATCTAATTTATCTGGCTCTCACCTATAACTTGACTTTTCCAAAGCCAACGACATTCACTCATAAAAACTACAACACTTTCTTTGTTTACTTTTAAACAGTTCCACACCGCAGGTCACAATAAATAAAAACTGACAGACATAGAAATTCCAATGCTACGCTTCAGATAATCCCAATTTAACGCAAGAATACTAAACGAATGTTTTCATGCCAGTGAAAACCGATTCGATTCTGAACGAAAAACAAAAAAGCTGCAGCTACAAATAGAGAACGTTCAATCATTCGCAATAACTAAAGTCATTCGAATCGATTTAGGACAAGTAGTAGTGGCTAAAACATGCGTTAATCGAAATAATCTCGACGCTCGAATTAATTTCACTTTCGATTATTTAATGAATAGCAGGTCAGTGGCGCCGGTAAACTTTCGCCTGAGGCGCTTAATATAATAGCATCCGATGTTATGTGTGCGGATGAGAATTCGTCATATTATGACATAGTTATGTGTGTCGAGATAAAAATAACATTGATTATTCACACTTTGTTTGGTTATTGTGCTGATGGAAATGAGTATCATAGAGGAAGTAATATTATAGAGGAAAAAAAACTTCTTATGTTTAATGAACTTTTCTAAAAAAAAAAATGTATCAAGATTTTGTTGGTAAATAGATAAATTGATCAATGGTGATAGTTAGAAGATTTAAACCACAGAATTTTGTTAGAATTTACGACCTAGTGATGGGTTCGTTTCTCACTAAAAAAAAGTGTGCATGTATGTACATGTTGATCTTATATGGGTGTAAAATTATCCGTAAGTATTTATGTAAAAGTGTATATCAGCAGCCTAAAGGCGTCCACTGCTGAAAAAAGTCTTTCCCCCAAGAAGGGAGGGGTTGCTATAACCCCCACGCTTGGCAGGCGTCTTGGAGATCGCAGTATCATTATCATCATCACCCGTCTTCTTCCCTTAGTCTATTCTACTGCTATTCTTACCCGGACACCCCACGGGAAGTGTATATAGGATTTTTTTATTAATGATCATTTTTGTATTGTTTCAGGTATGTTTAAAGCAGTATATTTATTCTTCATTCATCTTTAGGAACGAACTGTAAGTAAATAACTAATAAGTATACATAACTATTGGAAATAATTTGTCTATGACAACATAAGAGTTGACCGCTAAACAAATAAGTAACTGAGTGAACGCTCGCACTATAGTGAGCGACACGCTTGCCTATGGAAAGTTCAATTGCAATGCCTTTCGTTGTAGACAGAGGGTGATAGATACCTATTTTTGTCAAGTATGTAATCTTCCTTGTAAGCAGGTGGCAGGTCTTGTGCCATTTACTGGGCTTTGTGCCAAAGTCTACTGCTAAGTATAGAGGAATATACTAATAAACAAGAACTCGACAAAAGATTAGGCTTTTTAAAATTAACCGTTTATACAGGGTTAATTGGAGTTTTGTGACCCTTAATTCGGTTTTAGATAGAAAAAAAATAATGTTGTCTTTTACTTACGCGAATATTACACATTGAAATCAAACTACTTTTACGGATTTCAATAGAGAAGATGGTTGGGTGTTACCACCGGCTTGGGATCCTGTGATAAATATAGTTAAATCCAATATCAATCAAAACACTGCACGGCCTCAATATACTGTAAGTTCTTACTGCGTAGATCGGACCAACAATAATAACTAAGAAGACCTGAGGGTACACCGGCATAGTTGTGACATAAGGACGTTCAACATCTCAGTCCTTCCGTGACCATGGGTGCTGCAAAGCATTCGAAACGTCGGGATAGTAAAATCAAAAAATAAACCGCGATAAAATCCGTAAAAGTAGTTTGATTTCAATAGAAAAAAAATACTTTGTACAGTTACAGTTCTGTGGGATTTTTCCATACATTTCCGCTGAAGGAACTTTATCATACAAGCTTGTACTACGGGCTACTGATAAACTATATCTAAAGCATTATCCAGTGGCGTGCACTGAAATCAGGCAAAAATATCTACGAGTTGTTTATTCTTTATGCTAGTTGTTCGTGTTCCAGCACAAATATCCTTAAATTAACCAATATTATCAACATATCCATTTACATAAAAAAAAAATATGTTAATTCACGTCCAAACTACGATTTTTTTTAAATTAAGACTGTTTAGACAAATACTAGGGTAGGCAAAGTATTTTTGTCAGTATGGAGCCGCTGAATAATGTTATTAATGTTCTCAAATGCAAATTAATATGTCTATAGTATTTGCTTGCATATTGATATTTGAAATGGTATAATAACATACTTAAAATAGGTGAAACAAGCCGAATACATTTTTTTGCCTACCCTCTGTGCACGCCACTGGCATTATCTTCTCTCAACGTCCCTGCAAAAAACGGATTCCACATCGCGCAAATCATTTCACAGCTATGTTCGAGACGTGAGCGTGTTACAATAGCGGTCAACAGCTATTTCCCATGAATAGAAAAATTAGATTGACACCAAGGTCAAAAATGAGCCATTGAGAACGTTACACCAGTCAAATTGATTTGAACAGACACTTTCACTGAAAAATCTATTATACGCTAATGTACATTTGTTAGAAAGCAAATATGTTTTTGTACGCGACGTTTTCCTCTCCTTAGCATCGTTAGAAGTTGGACATGATGTTTTGTGTTATGTTTGATGGTGCTCAGAACTGTATTATCGCGCTTAACTTTCGCGAGAGACAGAGAAATATTTATAAGAATAGGTAATATTGCTTACACGTAATTCTCTTTACTCAATGTTGGTCCTGCGTCTAATCTCTCCCCGGTCGTGTTGGTTTTGGTTGTGGGGGTAAAAGGAAGAGAAAGTGCACTTGTGTTTTCGCAAGCACCTGTGCACTATAATATATCCCGCGTAGATGGCTAATCTTGCGAAAGATTGGCCGATGTGGTCGTATCGTCCAGGAGGGCGTTATTATTATTATGAGGATATAGTAGTGCAGTTAGATGTCATATAAAAAAGCTAGGTACGGTTCTCCTTAAAAATGTTTAGTTAAAAAGTCATCACTAAACATTTGAAAAAGATACAGATTCTTAAATTAAAACTGTAAAATAACGTTTAATGTAAAAAATATAAGAAATACAAAAAATAGTCACAAACATAATATATTTATTTAGAAATATATTCACACTAAAAACTACGAAATTGTTGCCGTGCCGCACTGGTAGGGCCATACCCTACCTATTAAGGTAGGACTGAGGAAATTCCTTATCTGGATAGAGCGAAAATTAAACGCTTATTAAAAAAGCCCCATCGTAGAGGCCTAATAGATATGACGAGGTATCCCCTGCCTTAAGGGGGGCTCGTGGGTCGCAGACGCATAGGGTAGGGGACGCTCTGTGCGTCCCTACTGAATGCGACTCAGAGGCGGGTGACAAAGCGGTGTAGGCCCTGCGCTGCCTGTTGGTGCTGCCCATGCTTTTGAAGCTTTCCTCCTCGACAATGAAAAAGTCCCTTGTGCAAAGTGTCGTCCAGATATGTCGCCGCCAAGCAGCAGTGTGTAAACAGTGCTGTGTTCCAGTGTGAAGGGCACTTCAGCTGGTGAAATTACCAGACACAAGATACTAAATATTTAATGTCTTCAAGGTCGGCAACGCGCTAGTGATTCTTATGGTGTTGCTAGGGTCCAAAGGCTGCGGGAACGATTGTGTATTCTGTGGCTGCGGTAGCTGCTTACCATCAGGCATGCATGCTTGCCACCTTGGTTGTATAAAAAATAGAATATAAGTACTTACCTAAAACATTTTTTTTGTTAGGCTGCAGTTTTGTTAGGTTTTCTTTTTGTAACCCGATATTCTGTTATTTTTCTTCCGTGTATATCTTTGACAGTTTGTTTTACAACAAATATGAAACTTGTCATTAGAGGTAAGTGTGACTCTTTATTTAATTCTCGCTTTACATATATCAGTTGACAGTGCCTTCTCTCGATGTTCCAAATGCATAGTTAATTATTCGCGACTTACCGAGAGTGAAAATCATTTCGACCGACACTGTCCATTTTAACACATTCATCTTTGCTTTCTAAACTTACGAATGTAATTGGTACGGATCTATGGGAAAACTGTTGTGAACTCAAACATTGGTGCTACCATTTCACTACAGATGCATTATTCATAGCCGATATCGTTTGGTCCATCCGATGTGTGGACTAAACTTGGAGGAGGCTGAACGTTGCATAGTTATTTATAGAATAAAAATATAATTTAAGAAAAGTGTGACAATATTGTTGCAATTGATGTCAAAGTTATTGTTAAAATTCTACCATTTCCAGTGTACTTATAAATATAAGTATTTTTACAGCAATCTTTTTTTATTGTCAAAACAATATTACTATCATTACTTATTTAAATTTAATGCAAAAATACTATTAGTTGACACTATAAAATTGCAATTAATTAATGAATAAAGCCATGCGATTCAATTCTAGTTGGTAGAGAACCAGATAGTTGATTTAGATTCAGAATCCCCTGATTTCAAAATTCTGTAAAAATGAATCATGTGATTTATTATTTACTAAACGAAAAAAAAAACGATGGGTATGCTATTTTGTTAACGGTGAAAGACAACAAGAGAAGTACAATTGTTAGAAAGATCACATATACATATTATATATGCAGGTATGATCTACCAGTTCGCACTTGGCCTACTTGATTTAATAAAGCCTATAATCTATAAAACTAATAAGTAAATAGAAAGCAAACTTTTGTCCAGCAATGGGATTTTATGGGCCATTCATATTATAAAAAAGTACCATGAACTAAAATGTTAAGACATATCAGTCTTCATTTTAGGGAAATATTGTTCTAAGAAAAACTCCAAATTAAAAGTGAAAATATAATTGAAGCCAATGCCAATTGTCGTTATTGGTCATACTATGCACCGAATAATGTTGTTTTTACTTCTCAATTATAAGTTCGTCTATAAGAAGTCAGGTGTACTTAATTTCCAAAACGAATTTCTATTCATGAAAATAATTATTCAATATTAGCATTTTACAAAAAGGCCATCAATATAAACAGCGGCTTTCGAAGATACTGTTAACAATTTACAAGTTTTACATTCAGACCTCAGTCTGTCTGAAAGTGTAATTATTAACAGGATTTATCAATACTTTTACGAGAAATTTACAGTCATGCCATCGACTCTCGCTTGCGTACTCTCCAAATTTATCACCAACAGCTTTCTCGATCCAAAGCACGCTACTAAGCTCGATTAACTCAGAGAATAGAGTTATTACCAATCTTGCTCAGATTAAACAACACCGCAATTATATACAAAACAATTCCTAATTGCCGGTATGACGGCAGACCCAGAGCAACAGGTTCATCATCGTTCATTCTAACGAGATTGGCAGCATTCCACTATTAGCACGAACAGCTTACGTAAAGTGTAACATTTGCAAAAAAAAAATATGAATAATTTCGTACAATGCCGACGGATTGGCGTCGTATTGACACCGGCACACACTAGATAACAATTTTAAACACTTTCTACGATTATTTTCTTGTTAGTTTCGCTTTCTTGGTGGCCACTATTTATTTTGTAACTGGTGACGCAGCGATGTTTCGGTAGGTAATGCAATGTAATATTCATTTCGAAGACCAGTTCGCGTTAATCAAGTTACTATTGATTTGTGATTGGAATAGATAGCTCACCGATTTCGATTCTCGCTAGACGGAGTTTTTTTAGTATCAGTGACGATGAGTTAAACATGAAATTAGTGTAGTGCATTTACGTCATCGCGGTATGCGTCCACCTGTCAACGGCCTTTGCATACAAGAACGGTGTACTGGCATACCCGTTATGTTGTTGCACTTTTTCCGCAAGCTTGGATGTATTAGCCATAAGCGAGCACATCAAATAGCACCAACAGACTTCTCTTATACCAGTTTGAGTCTGTTTTTTTTGGGACTGATAGACGCTGTTGGCCGCAGATGGCCATTACAGCTTCACCGGACCACTGATACAGTCGCTGTTACCGAAATTAGTCAGGCATTTATTATGAAGAAGACGTCCACTGCTGAAGAACGCTTGGTACACGTATTGGGGATCGACCACACAGTTATACCAAGATTGTCTGATATTTGCATCGCATAATATAAAGATACTATTATTATATTTATATCGAAACATTATCTCATCATTATCTCTCACTCAAAGATCAATCTTATTTACCGCAACGAAATCAAGGATAATACGGTTAAAAGCAACAGATTAAATGCAGTTTTGTACCAATGGACACCGATTTCTAAACGGTAATTCTGATCGGGCACACTCATTGCGGGTAATCGCATGCTGTTTTCTGTCAACTGATATATTACATATCGATAACATGATGGAATATGACCACCGTATTAAAAGTATAATAGGCATATTTATGTACTCTGATCGTTTTAGGTCAAATATCTACATTCTCATTAGTCTTGAGAAGATCAAGTTTGATTGGTGTTTTGTTTAGGTACCTTGTTTTCATATCATACTCATGAGATTATTCCCTTCGTTTGATTTAAAATCTAGAGCTTTTCAACCATTTTTACTATAATAAATCATCAATCAAAATATCATCATCTTTGGCTCTAAATGACATTAAATCTGCGTTCACATATAAAATAGTTATTTATCGACAACAGCATAAAGGTAATTACAATTTAAATATTAATTATTTTGAAGGCAAAGAAAACAAATTATTTTGTTGTGTATGATATCTTTAAATAAACCCTATCTGCGTTCGTACATAGTAGGTTCATATCGCAAAGTCAACGAATATTTAAAGTCACCTAGTAGCTAATTCGACCTTGGATTGTCAATGGCAGAGTATTGATACTGATAAAACTCTACTTCTACGAAACTCATTATGCTTAACGAGTTCCATTTATAGTGATTTTTAGTATACCATTGCGATGCGCTGTCAACTGTACTTTTAACTTTCATGAACCGTACTTTTAAAGCCTCTTACTGAAGGTTTGTTAGTTTCTAAGTTTTCCTTCACCTTGTCTGTAATAAACATGAATGTTCTAGAGACTCGAATCCAATCCATTCTCTGATGTCTGAGTTAATAAACCGTTATATAAATGTTATTCGAAATCCCTAAATGGCGAATGCTCTCGCGTGCCTGGTCTGAAGAGCCATGAAAACCTGTCGCGGGCTTTTGCGTGTCAAACGTAACGGAACGTTTTACGCCTCCGGTCGTGACGCCATTTCGTAATGGCTTCCATTTGATTGTAGTGTCATATCGATAAAGTCGATACCGATAAATCGGTTAATATCTGTTGTATTAATCGATTGAGTACTAGGTATGTATTGTTTTCGAAGCACGTCATGCTAGAAATTCATATAAGTGTATTTATTATATTAATTTTAGGATAAAATACGCGTTGCTGCTTAAGTTTAGGTTTTTAATTTATATTAATTTAAATTCATTCGATTCGGTTACCCGTGGGGTGCCAGGTTATAATTGCATTCCCCCATCTCCTCGCGTTGGGTGTCGTAAGAGGCGACGAAGCGAGAACAGGAAGACGGGCAGCAGCGTCTTCTTTTTTATTTATCTTCCACCTATTCTGCGATCCCCAAGCCGCTTGCTAAGCGTGGAGATTATGGCAACCCCTCCCTTCTAAGGGGGAGGCCTTTGTTCAGCAGTGGACGTCTATCGGCTGCTAATGAATGAATGATAAATGAAGTTCATTCGTCATCATCTCTAAATTTATTTTTTTATAGAATAACAAACAATTATAATTTAGGAACAGTATATTTTTACAAGACAAATATATAGGGAAATATTAAAAACTCATTGCAAAATGACATTCTAAATGTAATCAGATTCTCCTATTTTTCTTAAGATGATTAGTAAATGTAAATCACGACAGAAGAAAGTCACGCAGAGGATACATAACAGCCCACAACGTGACAAGTTTGCCTTTAACGATTCACTTTAGTTTCTAACTGCTTTCAAAGGAAGTACAAGCGGCTACATTACGCCATATTTCAAAAAGGATAAGATATCTCTTCCTGATATTTATGGGATCTTAGCTTAGTTTACTGCTAAGGATTTCACATTACTCGATACTAGAGCCGACCGCTAATGCATACCTACTCTATTATATACATTCATTTTAATCTTTCCATCTATTTACGGCTAACATCGATCTTTAATTAAACGCAAATCTTTACAGCTTTGAAGAGGAAATTTAAAGTCAAAAACCACATGTATTACGCACATATTTAGCAAATCTATTCCTATTGCGACTGCCGGTGCAAGGTGGTACAAATCTTATCTTGCCACTAGTAGGTAATTATCACAACAAAATGGAAAATATTGGACCACTTACATCGCCGCCGTTTTAGGGTTAGCTCACCTAGCCATTAGCGTATCACTTGAACGGTCAACATAGTGCAAGGAAAACTGAACTTTAAGGTCTTTAACTTCTACGTTGAAAAAGAAAGTAATATATGGTCACATGACACAGTGCGGCCTTGAACTGGTGATTGAAGTCCAATGTCAGCTTCGACCGACTGACCGACGACGCACAAATTACGACACGGAAACCTGTCTTCGCTATTTAATAACCAGCTGACGTTTCATTTAACACACCGTACAAAAAATATGAACACATTTGTTTTTGCATTTGATTTGCTTTGCTTGGTTACTTATTACATAATACATATATTTATGATTCTTTAACGATTATAATTACTACTAATAGCTTTTGCTACATCATATTACCAATGGAAATAACATAATATAGTGTGAAAAGGTAAAATTGGAGAAAAAATATGTACTTACCGTTGAATTTTTGTTACTGTACCTATGCGTAAAAAATACGCTATCCAATTATTTAAAAACACTAGTCTTTAAATAATTGGATAACGTATTTTTTTTTTTAATTAAAAAAAAATCTTAATGATCTAACTAGTATTATTTTTTAATGATCATCATCAACAGCAGAAACACCTCCACTACTAAACAAAGGCCTCCCCTTTAGATTGGAGGGGTTGCCCTAATCCCCACGCTTGGCAGGCGTCATGGGAATCGCAGTATAGGTGGTAGGTAATCCAATAGAAAGACGCTGCTGCCCTTCTTTTTGTTTTCCCTTAGTCGTCTCATTCGGACACCCAGCGGGAGATGATGGGAGGATGCTATTCTTACCCGGACACCCCTCGGGTTATTTTTTTAATATCTACTACAAATTCCAAAAGTATCAACCGAATATGTTATTTATATTTCGGACCACTCGGTTGTAATTTCTTTGTACACGTGACCGTAAATCAAATGATACTAAGCTGGTTGTCGCGACAACTTAATGTGTTTTTCAAATTTGTACCTATTAAACGACAACGAAACGTAATCCTACATCATTAAGGACTTTTCATTTGATTTCTTTTATCGGCCTATTGTTAACAACCCTGTTTTTGTCGAGTTCATTCGCATTTTGTAAGATATAAATTCTTTAATTACCTGCGGAGTGTCCGGGTCCGCAACCACCCATCTCTTCCAGTTGGTTGTCCGTAAGACGCCTAAGGCCTCGTTTACGGAAACGCGGGGCGTCGCGCGTCGCGTGTGGCGTGGCGTCTCGCGGCGCGTCGGACGTTTTTATTGTTTACGTAGCGGCGGCGCGTGAAGCGGCGCGTATCATCGCACGCGTAAACACAAACTTATAGCAATATATGATGCTGTTTATAGAGACGCGGGGCGGGAAGAGTGGCGGTGCCCGCCGCTGCGCGCGCGGCGGGCACCGCCGCGTGCAACGGCGGTACAACTCACTTTTTAACATACAATTTTCTTCTAAAAAAAAAATCGGTCATATCATACTCCATTGCGATGGTGACTACGTCTGTGTTGCATGATTACCAAATAGACTGGCAGAAGGTTCCGCCACAGGCATCGCTTCATCGAGAATCGCCGCTGCGTGCGCCGCCGCGATGAACGCCGCGTGAGACGCGGCGATGCCATCCGCGGGCGCCGCCGTAAAACACGCTCCATTTCAAGCAAACGCGTGTAAAATCGCTTCTCCGTAAACACACTCATACAACGCCCTACATTTGAATTTAGTGCGGGCCGCGCCGCCACACGCGACGCGCGACGCCCCGCGTCTCCGTAAATGAGGCCTTAGGGAAAACAAGAAGACGGGTAGCTGCGTCTTTCTACTGGATTACCTACCTATACTGCGATCCCAAAGACTCATGCCAAGCGTGGGGATAATAGCAACCGGAGGGGTTGCTTTTATTATTATTATCTTAATATATATATATATATATATATATATGTGTCGGTTAATATCAAAATCGGTAAAATCCACTGTGGGTCAAAACATATTTTTTTAGCTAACACACCTCTACACCTCTCAACCCACCTGTAGAGGTGTGTTGGCTAAAAAAATATGTTTTGACCCACAGTGGATTTTACCGATTTTGATATTAACCGACACATTTTTTTTCTGGACTCAAAATACCCGAGCAGGGTTGTTTTTATTTTCCAGAAAAGAGCTAAACTTGCACTATATATATATATATATATATATATATATATATATATATATAGTTAGTTTAGAGTATAGATTATTTTATTGCTGTACCGAGTATATAACATCATAATCTGCGGTTTTGTTCTTATCGTGTCAACTGATAACTAGAAAGTTATTCGTATATTGAATTGATATCTCATATGATAATCATCAATATTATATGACTAATTATTTAATTAAATCATTCGGGATAGGCTTTTCTACGCACAGGGAAATAGGTATATCAATTCCTTTTTTTATTAATATTTCATTTCTCTGCTTATGTATTGCATTGCAGCGTGATTCTCCTATACTCCCTGGTATTTTTTTATACCTAGCTTTATTATGATAAGTATACGCTTCAATAATGTCGGGATATAATGATGTACAAAAACTGGGAAAGGATACTATTATCCCACAGACGCGACTGCCCGCTCAATACTTTAATGTGGTCGATAATGATATCGGTAATCGGATCGATGTAAAACAATTCATGTCAGATAGACTCATATCTGCTCTCACTCATGCATAGCAATTGGACCTTAGGAATGATAATAATCGATCGTAAATAAATCGAATCGAAAATTGATTGGCTGATTAATTATTTGAACTTGTCATCATAATCAATACTATTTTTATACCAATCTTTACATAGTATATTATCTTATTATATAAAAGAGTAGACAAAAACCCACTCATCACGAAATCTCAGAAACTACAAGTGCTAGGAGTCTCAAACTTTGCATGGGGGTTCCTTTTAAGATGTAGGTGCTCACTAAGATTGGATTTTGCGAAATTCAACCTCTAAGGGGGTCAAACAGGGGGGCAAAGTTTGTATGGGAGAACGCGATTCCTTGGTCCTATTGACTTGAAATTTTGCACAGACATTCGTTAAGAAAATTAATTGAATTAGTATTTCATATTTTTTATAATTTATCCCTTTACAGGGTAAAAAAGAAGTATTATTACTCAACCGATGGCGGTACAAATATATTACAACAATAAGATACGATAATTCGAAAAATAAGATAAAAGTTCCTTGGCCAAGTGGTTAAGGAAGCGTCTTCTAAGTACGGACTGTCCGGGTTCGCTACCTCTGAGCGGTTTTTTTTTTGTATTATCAAACTTTGTTTTTGATTTTTTTTATTTATATTAAGATTCGATGTTTTAAATATTTAACTCATATTGACTCCGGCACTTTTTATCTCTAATATATTTTTTATATTTAATGATTTTTTAAAATTTAAAATCATGTATACGTAGTTAACTTCTCTCTAATGTTATGATTTAGTTATTAGTGGAAACTGAATTGATTTTTATGTACTATTGGATCTTATATTTTTAGTAATAAGTGGTATCATTTGTTTGTTTCCCAAATATAACAAAATAAAAATAAAATAATGAAAATATATTTTCAAAATGTCTGTTTGGGTAGGAATACAATATGCATGCACCTATTAGAATTATTGTCCGTCTGTCAGTCAGGGTTTTTTCTATAGGTTGGCTGGTGTTGGGGACCAACGACGTCAAAGTATCTTTACATAGTGTGAAACAAAGTCGCTATCCGAGTCTGTCTATATCCGATAGCACCTCCTAAACCACGCAGCGATTTTCACCATCAGTTAGATAAATTTTTAATTGAAGGTTTTAAGTTTTATCGAAGTAAATAAACTTACATAGCTTACATTGACTAAACCTAAAGAGATACATAGTTAACAATGAAGTACTAGAGAATTTCATTAATTCCATATATTATAAAGTAGGTAAATATCCTGGATATAATATACCCGCCCCCCGGCGGCGGACTCAAAGGCAATGCACTGAGGGACAACTGATGCAGATCCCACCGGAGAACCCTCTCTCATGTGCCGATGTGACAGCCACGAGAGTTTTAGTGGGTAAGAATCCCCCACAGGATCCCGGGGACATATTAAACGTGCCCCCCACCACCCTTTTAACTGTGACAACGGTGATAACGATAGATTCCCGGGGGGCTATAATGCGCCCCCGGCAGCGGCTTCAAAGGCTTGCATTGAGGGGTACCCGGTGCAGACCCATATTTTTTGCGGACAGCCATGGTGGGTTTAGAGGGTAGGAATCATACACACCGCGGTCAACCGCCCGCAGGATCCTGGAAGCCTATTGGAGGTCTACCCGTGGTCCCCGAAACTTTGAGCACGGTGACAGGTTTTTTTTAATGTGCCCCCCGGTGGCGGGCTCAAAGGCAAGCCACTGAGGGGATCTTTTTTTTTAATTTATCCTTTAACAGGGTTAAAAAGCAGTATTATTACTCAACCGATGGCGGTACAAATATTCTCACACTCACCTTGCTTAGTACGTAAATTAGGTACTGTACACGGATAACTTTAATACATAAGGTAAAATATCACGCTATATGCATTAGGGACTGAGCAGACATATAACAAGAATATGATCAAGTAATTCAAATAATAGAATAAGAATAGCCGTGGTCTGGAGGTTACGGAAGCGTCTTTTAAGCACAGCAGGGACTGGGTTCAAATCTCTGTTTTTTTTTGTGTATTGCACCGAGCTACCGGGTCCCATACCCCAGGTACTGCCGTCTGCCGGGTCCCATACCCCGACAGCACGGTTGCTGCGGTACCCCCGCCCTAAGGCCTTTCGGCCCGACTCCCCCCTGCACCACCACCACGCTCAACCGACGTAATGCCCCATCGGGAACAGCGGCAGCGGCGCCCCCGCCCTACGTGGCTTACTTTTAAACCTTTTATTTTTGATCATTTTACTATTTTTTTTTATTTCTCACAGAAGGTTTAATATTAACTGAATTTATTTAAAAGTTATATCTATACCGAGGTCTCATCAAAAAAATACTGAAATGTACCGAGTCCACTTCGAAAAAATACAGATCAAGAGCGAGCTGGATTTGCGCACCGAGGGTTAGTTTTCTATTCATCTAACACCTCAGGTAGCAAAAATACCAAACCGCACAACTAAGTTGGTTTGTCAAAGATTTTTAACCATTTCTAAAAAAAAAATATGCACAAGTACTTAGCGCATTTTATTTCGTCAAACATGTTTTATTTTGCCAAAAAAAAACATCAACACTTATTATTACACCTGTAATCATTTCAGAATTTATGTCAATAATAAAAAAAAATGCCCAACCAATATTTTTTTAGTGTTACTAAGGTTTGTGTTCATACACACTATGTCCTTAAATATTAAAGATAGGATATTTTACTGAAAGAAGACATCGTTTTATTTTTAATAATAAGTAGAACTGCATTCACAGATTTTTTTTTTTTTTTTATTAAAAGAGTGAGAATTTGTATACAACAGAACGGATCACACTTTGAGCATTTGATAAATTAATTTTTTTTTTAAATAAAATGTAAAATTTTATGATCTTAGTTTCATTTAATATGCTAGGTTATTTAGGAAAAAATAATGCTTATGAGTAGCCCTTTCAAACGCTATTATAAAATACATGTAATTTTTCAATCACATTTGGCGGGTTCGATTCCCGGTTGAGGTAGGCGATTTTTAAAAAATCTGTGAATGCAGTTCTACTTATTATTAAAAATAAAACGATGTCTTCTTTCAGTAAAATATCCTATCTTTAATATTTAAGGTACTTTCCCTCCGTGTGGCATCGCCGTGGGACACCCTGTATACGGACCTAACTATCCCCGCATACAACTAAAAGTCCAGACTCTGTTTAAGCATTGTGTACTTAAATAACAATACAAAACAGCAGCCTGTAATGTTTTGTCTCTAATTTATTGATACACGCTCATAAATGTAATATAGAATATGTTTAGCCAATTCCTTGAACAATTTTCACGAGGACAACTGCTTACAATGTTAGCATATTTTTTTCCCCAATAAAAATACTGACTTCCAGCAAAATACCGATAAACATCTTCAAAAACGACGTTAAAAAAGAGTGAAAAAGTATTAAAATACTGAATCTGGTCACATTGTATCATTCCATATAATATAAGGTAAACCTGCGCGGCGGACTCAGAGGCCAGGCACTTAGGGACCTGGTGCAGATCCTACCCGAGAACCCAGATTTCTCTCTCATGTGCCGATGTGACAGCCACGGGAGTTTTAGTGGGTAAGAATCCCAAATACCCAGTTTGACTTCCCCACGGGATCCCGGGGACATATTGGATGTTTCCCCCGCTACTCCCTTAACTGTGACAACGGTGACAGATTCCCGGAGGGCTATAATGCGCCCCCCCTTGCCTTGCACTGAGGGGTATACGGTGCACACTCTTTTGTGTGGACAGCGGTGTGGGACACATACTGCAGTCAATCGCCCGCAGGATCCTGGGGGCCTATTGGAGGTTTCCCCCGCGATCCCCGTATCGTTGAGCACGATGATAGTTTCCGGGGTGGCATTATTGTGCCCCCCGGTGGCGGGCTCAAAGGAAAGCCACTGAGGGATCTTGGTGCAGATCCCACTGGATAGCCCAGGTCTCCTACTTATGTACTGATTTAACAGCCGTGGGGGGTTTAGAGTATAAGAATCCAACATAACCCGGTTGACCGCCAACAGGGTCCCGGGGACCTATTGAAGGCTTCCCCCGTGACCCCTGTAACCGTGAGCACGGTGACAAGTTCCCAGGTGGCTTTATTGTGCTCCCCGGTGGAGGGGTCAAAGGCAAGCCACTGAGGGTATCATGATGCAGATCCCACCGGATAGCCCAAGAAGGGGTTCTTATGTGCTGATTGCACGGCCGTTGGGGGTTTCGTGTATAAGAATCCTAAAAGGCAAGCCACTGACGGTATCATGATGCAGATCCCACCGGATAGCCCAAGAAGGGGTTCTTATGTGCTGATTGCACGGCCGTTGGGGGTTTAGTGTATAAGAATCCTAAAAGGCAAGCCACTGAGGGTATCATGATGCAGATCCCACCGGATAGCCCAAGAAGGGGTTCTTATGTGCTGATTGCACGGCCGTTGGGGGTTTAGTGTATAAGAATCCTACAGATCCCACCGGATAGCCCAAGAAGGGGTTCTTATGTGCTGATTGCACGGCCGTTGGGGGTTTAGTGTCTAAGAATCCTACATACAGGGTCCCGTAAATCCCATTAAAGGCTTCCCCGTGACCCCTGTAACCGTGAGCACCATGACAGGTTCTCGGGGAACTATAATGTGCCTCTCCGGCGGCGGGTTCAAAGTCAAGGCACTGAGTGGTATCAGCTGGTGCAGATCTCGACAGATAGCCCAGGTCCGCCCTCTAATGTGCCGACGTGATAGCCGCAGGGGTTTTAGTGGGTAAGAATTCCCCGGTCGACCCCCGTTTACGTCTTAACGATGAAACCGAACAAGGAAGCCCGTATTGCTTCAATAAATTGGTTTTAAAGAAATGGTGTCCTTTTCCTGTCCTTAATACACCCAAATTGTGCACCGGTACACGTCTACAATTTCTTAAATTATAAATACAATTAACAAATCACAAACTCAGAGATTCAACGTTGCAGTCTTAAACCTAAGCGTTGGGTACTTTGCCCATGGACAGGCAGCTATACATAGCCCTTTCACGCGTCACTTCTATACAAAATTTGTTCATATTGCGTTACGAAAAGTCAGCTACAAACATTATTTATCAAGAAATTCAAAGGCAGTAACTTCAAATGATTCACTTCTTTTTTTCTTAATTACACCCGTGCGAAGCCGGGGCGGGTCGCTAGTATTTATATAAAAAAGTCGCTTTCTGCGTCTATCCGTAAATCCGCTAACTCCTATTTAACTACGCAACGCATTTTTAAGCGGTTTTTACCATTTGTTAGATAACTTTTCACTAAAAGTTTATTATATAAAAAAAAGGATGTTTTGATGGGTAGAAAAAAAAACATATTTTGCAACAGAGACTTCCAAATTACACCCGTGCAAAGCCGGGGCGGGTCGTTTAATCTAAAAATACAAAAAATGACACAAGTTTGCTCCACCCTTGTATAGAAACAAATTCTAAATTCTAAAATTAAGATTATAATTACATATCTTCAGTTCTAAAACCTTAAGGCTCACCATATACCGACTGCTCGAGCAGTTACTAATGATCAACATGCACGGACCGCTCGAATCTTGCAGTCAAGAGTCAACAGCTTGAGGCTGCCATTGATAACTGCTCGAGCAGTTAGTTTAACTGGTCGAGCAGTTATCAAGCTTGCGCGACGTGGAATGAAGAGCGCGTGCGGAGGTAACTACGCGAGATCAGTCGACAGCTCGAGCTGTCAGTGTATGTAGAGGTGTGTTGGCTAAAAAAATATGTTTTGACCCACAGTGGATTTTACCGATTTTGATATTAACCGACACATATATATACATATATATATATATATATATATATATATATATATATATATATAGTGCAAGTTTAGCTCTTTTCTGGAAAATAAAAACAACCCTGCTCGGGTATTTTGAGTCCAGAAAAAAAATATAGCGTTTAGAGTATAGATTATTTTATTGCTGTACCGAGTATATAACATCATAATCTGCGGTTTTGTTCTTATCGTGTCAACTGATAACTAGAAAGTTATTCGTATATTGAATTGATATCTCATATGATAATCATCAATATTATATGACTAATTATTTAATTAAATCATTCGGGATAGGCTTTTCTACGCACAGGGAAATAGGTATATCAATTCCTTTTTTTATTAATATTTCATTTCTCTGCTTATGTATTGCATTGCAGCGTGATTCTCCTATACTCCCTGGTATTTTTTTATACCTAGCTTTATTATGATAAGTATACGCTTCAATAATGTCGGGATATAATGATGTACAAAAACTGGGAAAGGATACTATTATCCCACAGACGCGACTGCCCGCTCAATACTTTAATGTGGTCGATAATGATATCGGTAATCGGATCGATGTAAAACAATTCATGTCAGATAGACTCATATCTGCTCTCACTCATGCATAGCAATTGGACCTTAGGAATGATAATAATCGATCGTAAATAAATCGAATCGAAAATTGATTGGCTGATTAATTATTTGAACTTGTCATCATAATCAATACTATTTTTATACCAATCTTTACATAGTATATTATATTTATATAAAAAAGTCGCTTTCTGCGTTAATCCGCTAACTCCTATTTAACTACGCAACGCATTATTAAGCGGTTTTTACCATTTGTTAGATAACTTTTCACTAAAAGTTTATTATATAAAAAAAAAAGAAAATGATGTTTTGATGGGTAGAAAAAAAACATATTTTGCAACAGAGACTTCCAAATTACACCCGTGCAAAGCCGGGGCGGGTCGTTTAATCTAAAAATACAAAAAATGACACAAGTTTGCTCCACCCTTGTATAGAAACAAATTCTAAATTCTAAAATTAAGATTATAATTACATATCTTCAGTTCTAAAACCTTAAGGCTCACCATATACCGACTGCTCGAGCAGTTACTAATGATCAACATGCACGGACCGCTCGAATCTTGCAGTCAAGAGTCAACAGCTTGAGGCTGCCATTGATAACTGCTCGAGCAGTTAGTTTAACTGGTCGAGCAGTTATCAAGCTTGCGCGACGTGGAATGAAGAGCGCGTGCGGAGGTAACTACGCGAGATCAGTCGACAGCTCGAGCTGTCAGTGTATGCCTGGCGACTGCTTGACCGCATGATGAAATTTCACCGTGATGCCAACCGCCCGAAGCAGTTGCAACTGCTTGGGCGGTTCGTGTACTATGTACGTACGTAGTAGTCTGTAGTTCACTATGCAGTCGCAGCTTGAAGCAGTCGATCTTGACTGCTTCAAGCTGCCCGTGTATGCCAGCCCTAAGACTATTTCTTTATTACGTTACATTTTTTATTTGGTTTGAAATTGAAATCTGAAACAGCGCTCCACTGTTTTGTGTCACTTTGTTAAGGTAGACATATCGAACGTCGATTTTCCCCAACAATTATGATAAAATCTCCAACAATACACAATTAATTATATTAGTTGATAACTGTTGTTATCAACTAATTTGGTCTATTTGTTGGTCAAATTTTACTTACGTTGTATTTAATGCCGTAATTGTGATTGTTATCCTACTCTTATTTTTTTAATTTTCATTAAACAAATTAAATTTACAATTGCAATTGTAGAGCGTTCCACTGTTGTGCAATACATTATTCAATCCAACGTACTAAAATCGTGAATGAAAGTGCTATAGAATTCGTAGTAATCGATTATGAATAGAATTGCTAGATATAATAAAAAGCCAATGCTCATCACGTTACGTAAAAATAGCTTTGTGTACTACTCTACGCGTAATATTGCTCTGTGATTTTGTAACCCGCGGTTCATTCTTTTACTTAATATAGCTAGCAATAAAACGCAGGCCAATAACCTGATTGTCTAGAAAGTAAGATGATCCATGCGTCGGATAGGCATGTAAAAAGTCGATCCAGCGCCTGACCTCTCCCCGGATGTGTCGGTCTTCCGTCCCATCGGACTGTGAGAGTTAAGAGAGAGTGCACTTGTATCTACGCAAGCACTTCAGCACTATCTGCCGGTCCCAATACCCTATCGATCCCTTACTATAAGTTAAAATAGTTACCATCGATAGCTATAATGACATATTTCCGTTTCAATAATAACATATTAGCAGCTTACTGTTGGTTGTTCAAATGACAGTCTGTCAGGGTTTTAGTAATCGCTTCATTTCGGAGGTTTATCGCGGGGAAGTTAAAATCATCGGATTTTAACTTACAGTTACGGATCGATAGGATATCGGCACCGGCAGTATATCTTCCGCGCAGACGGCTGATATTGTGAAAGATTGGCCGCTGTGATCGTATCGGCCAGGAGGACATTATTATTTTATAGCTAGAGCTATAGCCGCGATCCACATAGTAGTTATTTTTATTCAACTTATGACGAGAATAACAAGACGTTCGCCTGATGGTAAGCGATACGTCTGCCTATAAACAGCTGCACTGCCTTACCAAGAACTCTTATAGAAGGATTTAACACGAAAAGTGACCTGTCTTAGGAATTTGTACTATGTGCGCACTAATTCGCGTGACAATAATATTTCCACGTGACCACTCACCTGTTTTAGTGACGTAATAGCTGGGTGGCCTACTAATTAGTGCGCTCATGGTATGTACACAGGTTACTTTTCGTGTTAAACTGTTCTGCTATAAGAGTTCACGGTAAAGCTGGGACCTTTTAATAACTGGGGTTATTTAAACGGCCTACACACGGCACTAAAATCAGTGGCGATATCGGGACAGTGGTGGGGAGGACCCTAAATCGTCCCTCGTGTATAGGCAAATCGTATCCAATTTTTATTGTTTAGAAATCGGGTCTGAAATCGCTTCGGGCGAGCTCCCGATTTAGGGACGATTATCGTCTAGGGAGCGTTGTCGGCACGTGTGTAGCAAAATCGGGACTGATTTCTACGCAGTATGCGCTCGAGTGCTGCGGCGATACGACGTGCAGGCGCTCCGCTCTGTGCGAAGAATGAACGAATGAATGGGTATAATAAGGTATAATATAATATAATATCCTGGGACAATTCACACACGCTCATCTGATCCCAAACTAGACAGAGCCTGTACTATGGAAACCAGACAACTGATACTAATACATTTATATACTTTTTTTTTGTAAATACATACTTATATCAAATCAAATCTAAATCAAATCATATTTTATTGGAACTAAAACATATGTTAACATTTACATAAGTACGATAATAGCTACATTACATTAGTTAAAAACTGTGTCGCAGCTATTAACGCCCACCTCAAAAGGATAGATAGATAGAACACCCGACCAACAGAAGAAAATATAGATAAAACACCTAGACACTTGGTGGGAATCGAACCCACGCCTGTTGGCACCATAGTAAGTACCAAGGCAATGCCTTTTTTTGCTGTTTTGATAGTGTCGGCAGCATCTCGGATCAACGAGCAGTCTGTTGCACGGTCGGTTCTGTACTAACTGGTAGGGTCGTGTGTAGAGTAGTAGCCGATTTCATCCCCACCACCGCTGTCCCGATATCGCCACTGATTTTAGGGCCGTCTGTAGGCCGTTTAAGTCTCCCTTGTCCGGTAATCTAACTAGCTACGGTGCCCCTCACACTGGAATACAGCAATGTACTAAGCTATTTGCATCGTCATTCATAATAAGGACAGCTAAGGACTGGAACAGTTTGCCTGCGTCAGTTTTTCCGCCCGATTATAACCTGGGTGTCTTCAAAGTTAGAGTGAATAGGCTTTTAATAAGCTAGTGTGCTTTACCATCCTAGATTGCGTCGCCGCTTTCCATCAGGTGGGACTGCAGTCAAGCACTGGCTTATAGGGAGTAAAAAAAAATCACACGGTTGCTGCTTGGCGGTAGAATATCAGCTGACACTGCTGATAGTAGTGGTAATGAGGACGAGTATATGAGTACGCCAGCTTCTTAATGACACGAAGTTAAGGAGCCTGTATTAGGTTGTAGCCAGAAGGGCGCACTGAAAACCAGCGTCGTGTTTAATTAAACACGACTAAAGCTGAGTGCGTCCTTGTGCGTCCCATTGTGAGACACCACAGTAGTATAGGATAAATTAAGTTAAGATATTTGAATGCTTGTTCCTTAATTATTGTTTTTTCTTTCATTGTTGTTTAGTTGTGTTGTTTCGTGGTGCTTCATAATAAATAATTATTTATTAACCGGCTTCAAAAAGAAGGTTCTCTATTCGACGCGTATGTATGTAATATTAATAAAAATGCGTAATATTAATATACTAGCTGTAGCCCGCGGCTTCGCTCGCGTTTAGTTTGTTACTCAAACGTGTTTTGAATTATGGATCAAGGTTTTTAAAATATTGTTTACACTAATGTAACAATATTGTTCACACTTTTATTAACCCTAATCTAATAGGTATCAAGCTATTATTATATGTGTAAGAAATGGAATTCTTAAATATTTACTTCTTTATTTATAAAGATACTGTACTTATTTTGCAATTCCATTAAAAAACTTATGAGGTTGTTAATTGGAAACCATTTGGTAACCCCATTGGTAGACGCCCTTAGCGGTTAATTTTCGAAAAATGCTAGAAATTAGTAATGAGTTCGTTACCATAGGTGTATTATATAGCATTAGGTAAATGGAGATCTTTTTTCACGAAAACTTTAGGGATTTTTCGAAGAATGACGGAAACGGTTTCTTAGATTCTTGTATGCAATACATAAAATATGTCGTGTGGCTGTAGGAATAAAATATTTTTTGGAACTCAATTGAACGCTTTTAGGGGGTAATTTAAAAAAATTACATGGATTACTTCAATATGACAAATGTATCATTAGTGCAGCATGAATTTTTTTTTCGCGTTTGATACCCAAAAACCGTGCTAAAACCCCGTTAAGGGTAGATTTTCAAAACAAATGTGTTAGACGTGTTTCTCAATTTTTTGATGCCCACGGGTTGATTTTCGAATAAAACATTTCACACTTTATCCGGTCCTAATGATATTTGCATGAAATCATTACAGTAGTTTACTCTCTTGAATGAAAAAAGAATCATCGAAATCGGTTAATATTTGTCAGAGTAACGTAAAGGAGAACGGTTGTCATAAAATTTATACATATTCATTACAGTGGTTCCTCTTTTCTTCGTTTTCTTCGTGGGGGGGGGGGGGGGGGGGTCTTTCAAATAAAAAAGAATCATTAAAATTGGTAAATATTTGCCAGAGTTTGACTATTTTTGTCCTTAAAAAGCGATATTTCTACAGTTTTTTCTGAGTCGGCATTTTTGTTTTTTCAGGAACTGCTTATTCGTAAGTAATATTTTTTTTAAGGGACCCAATCAGTGGAGCGGCCTATGCGTACCAGAAAGATTTTTTGAAATCGTTTCATAATAATTATGGCAATTATTGCTGGCAATAAAAGGAGGAGGTTCTCAATTTGTCTGTGGGTACATATATTTTTTTATGACTCTGGAGTCATGCGCGAACATACATAGAAAAAAAATATATGTACCCACAGACAAATTGAGAACCTCCTCCTTTTTTGGAGTCAAAAATGCTGAAAATTATTTTGTAAAATTCTTGTATTGAGTTTACTTACCGAGTTTCGTGACTGTAGCTGCCTTATAACTTAAATAGAAATCTTTCTACATGCAAACTATGAAACCATTAATTGACCTTAGGGGTTGTATTTCGATGAATTCAAGAAACACTGTTCTTAGATTGTTATGTGCAATACATAAATAAGTCTTGTAGGGTAAAAAAACATGATTTGGACCCCAATTAATCCCTTTTGGGGGTCAATTTAAAAAAAAATTGCACATGGATTTATTTAATTTCATGAATCCGCAGTGTCAGTTGAGTTTATAAATTGAGTTTTAAAATTTAAATTCTAAGATAAGTTTGTTAGATTATTGTGTGCAATTCATAAAATAAGTCCTGTGACTGTAGGACAAAAAACATTTTTTGGACCCAATTGGACCGTTTTAGGGGTTGATTTTCAAAATAAATTGCTTTAACTTGATGAATTTATTCACAAAGTTTCATCAGTGCAGCATGATTTTCTTTCCTTGTTTGATACTCAAAAACCATGCTTAACTTAAGCTTCAAGGGTTGATTAGGAAAATAATGTGATACACGTGTTTTTTATCAGTAAGTTTGGTGTTCATGCGATGAATTTTTTTTTTCTAGAGTAACTTTGATACCCTAATTGGCCAACTTAGGGGTTGATTTTCGAAAAATGCTGAAAATTAGTTTGTTAAATTGTTTTGTTAGACTCAACAAAACAATGTGTACCGAGTTTCGTTACTCTAGCTGCATTGTAACATTCAATGGAAATCTTTCTACGTATAATCTTTCCAACCCCATTAAATAACCATAGGGGTTGTTTTTTGCAATATGCCGGAAAAAGCTTTCTGAGACTCTTGTGTAGAATACATAAATTAAATCTTATGACTGTAGGTCGAAAAACATTTTTGGACCCCCAATTGAACCCCCTAAAAAGGTGATTTAAAAAAAAATATTAATTATACAATAATTGCTTTAGTTTGATAAATGTACTGGCAAAGTTTCATCAATGCAGCATGATATTTTTTTCCGCGTTTCATACTCAAAAACCATGCTAACACCCCTTTACTGGTCGAATTGAAAAAGATGTGATACACGCGTTTCTTAATGTCTTTGGCTTAGTACATTGACAAAATTTCATATCCGTATGATTTTTTTCCATACTAACTTTGGGAGCCCATTTGACCCACTTAGGAGTTGATTTTACAAAAATGCTCAAAATTAGTTTGTTCAATGGTTATATTGAGTTTATTTACTGAGTTTCGTTTCTCTAGCTGCATCATAGTATGAAATGGAAATCCTTCTTTGTGCAAAATTTTCAACCCCTTGACCTATGACCTTCGGGGTTGTTTTTCGAAAAATGCCGGAAATAGGTTTCTTTAATATTTGTGTACAATATATAAACTAAGTCTTATGACTGTAGGTCGAAAAACATGTTTTGGACCCCAATTGGACCCATTTGGGAGTTGATTCTCAAAACATCATATTTACACATGGATTGCTATAATTTGATAAATATATTCGTAAATTTCATCAATGCAGTAAGTATGTTTTTTTTTCACGTTTCATACTCATAAACTCCTTTAAGGGTCGAATTTCAAAAAGTTGTAATACACGTGTTTTTTTATTTCTTTTGTTTAGTAAACTGACAAAGTTTCATGTATGTGTGACGAAAAAAATTTTTTTTCATACACACTTTGGGAGCCTATTTGACCCACTTAGGGGTTGATTTTACAAAAATGCTCAAAATTAGTTTTTTCAATTGTTGTGTTGAGTTTATTTACCGAGTTTCGTTACTCTAGCTGCATCATAGGATGAAATGGAAATCCTTCTTTGTGCAAAATTTTCAACCTCTTGATATGACCTTAAGGGTTGTTTTTCGAAAATTGCCGGAAATAGGTTTCTTTAATTCATGTGTGCAATATATAAACTAAGTCAAGATGTAGGTCAAAAAACATGTTTTGGACCCCAATTGGACCCATTTCGGAGTTGATTCTCAAAACATCATATTTACACATAGATTGCAATAATTTAATAAATATATCCGTAAATTTCATCAATGCAGAAGTATGTTTTTTTTCATGTTTCATACTCAAAAACCCCTTTAAGGGTCGATTTTCAAAAAGTTGTAATACACGTGTTTCTTTATTTCTTTTGTTTAGAACACTGACAAAGTTTCATGTTCGTGTGACGAAAATTTTCTTTTTTCCATACAAACTTTGGGAGCCCATTTGACCCACTTAGGGGTTGATGTTACAAAAATGATTAAAATTAGTTTTTTCAATTGTTGTGTTGAGTTTATTTACCGAGTTTCGTTACTCCAGCTGCATCATAAGATGAAATGGAAATCCTTCTTTGTGCAAACTTTGAAATCCCATTAAAAAACCTTAGGGGTAGTTTTTTGAAAAATGCTGGAAATAGGTTTCTTAGATTCTTGTGTGCAATATATAAACTAAGTTTTATGACTGTAGGTCGAGAAACATTTTTTGGACCCCAATTGGACCCCTTTACGAGATGATTTTCAAAAAATGATTATTTGCACTTGGATTGCTATAATTTGATTAATGTATTCGCAAAGTTTCAACAATGCAGTATGAATTTTTTTTTCCGCGTTGCATACTCAAAAACCAGGCTAAAATCCCAATATGGGTCGATTTTCAAAAAGTGTGATACATGTGTTTCTTTATTTCTTTTGTTTAGTACACTGACAAAGTTTCATGTCCGTGTGAGGAAAAAAAATTTTTTTTCCATACAAACTTTGGGAGCCCATTTGACCCACTTAGGTATGGAATTTCGAAAAATCCGTTCTTATTGTTCACCTAGACTATTTGAATAATGTTGGTTCCAAATTTCAAGATTGTACGTAATATGGTTTTTGCTGTATCGTGATTCCTAGAAAACACCCTGCTCTTTTATTAATATAGATGTTAGTCTATGTGGGCTTCTAAACAAATTTACCAAATTTTATCAGTGTATGAATGTATGTATATATGTATGTATATATGTATGTATGTATGTAGGTTTGTCCGCGGATTTCTCAGAAACTACAAGTCCGATTTCAAAAATTATTTTTACAATAGTTAGAGTATTTTTCAAATTAGGGTAGAGTATAAGTCTCATCAAAATCGGTCCAGTAGTTTAAGAGATATAAACTTTTTATGTTTTCAGTGAGTTACTGTGACGTAGACGTTCGAGTTGCGTGATAGTACCTGTCTTGGTAAAATAAAAGTCACTAAAAAGTGTTAAATAAACTATTTAAAAAAAAAACAAAAACCGACTTCAAAGTAAATTATCTAAAAAGCATAAAATAACGAAAATATATTGAAGTCGGTGTCAGCTCGTGCTAATCTTAGTTTACATGATGTGCTAGCACCGACTTCAATATATTTTCGTTATTTTATGCTTTTTAGATAATTTACTTTGAAGTCGGTTTTTTTTTATTTTTTTAAATAGTTTTTTTTTATTTTTTTTATTATTTATTAGAGGTAGCGTTGAACCGGCAGCAAAAAGAAGTACAGATATTTGCCACCGCAGTCAGATATTCTGCTGTGTGAAGGGCACTGTAGCTGGTGGTACTACTTTACTAATAACTAATGTGTTGGGTAATGAGCGGCAGTGCAGTACACCGTGGCTCTTACTATTATGCGAACGAATGCCACTTATGTGAATAAAAAAACTTCACTAGGAATGTACCTTAGAGAATTTCACAGCCGAAACGTCTCCTTCGATTGGCTTCGTTTTCCAGTGATAAGATTACTAACTAACACATGAAGTGTGGCGACTGAGGCCATAAAGTGGATTATTACATGGATAACCCCTATAATCACCAATCCTCTCTAAAACATGGAAACTACGAACTTGATTGTGCCTCGCTATATCGTAAATATAATAAGCCGTTTCTCTTATGGAACGCTCTCTCCTTAGAGTAATTTGTGTTTATGGGTATTCCAACCCACTTTATAGTTCACTGTTCCTTGGTACTGTCGCCCCTTTCTCTTTGAATCTGTTTAAGCTAGTATTCACTTTAGTAGGTAGAAAATGTGTATATTTTTCCAGTTATAAGTACAAATCTGCTTGTATGAAAATTAATAACAAGATAAGCAAAACATCGCTCGCTTCACTAATAACTCGTTCAAATACTCTTGGGACGTCAATCTGGTAAGGTACAATTCACCTAATCTTTAGTTTAGATGGTATCCTCCGCGGCGCAGTGGGGAACCGCTTGCTTCAACAACTTTGTGTAGTTATTTCTTCTGGCTGGGACAACCCGATTACCTGATTGTCCTGCACCTGACCTCAACGGTCGTGTCGGTCTTCAGTCCCATCAGATTGATAGTTGGAATGAGAGTCAAAGCAAATTGAAAAATAAATCCGATTTGTTTCAAACGTCCCCATACCAGGGGCGGTTGAAACAGTGATTGGGGTCAGTTAAAACACATGCGAATAACACAAAATATAATATTATAACATGTTTTATTTACTGTTTAAGGATCTCTTTGACAATAATAATCAGTCTTCATTGTTTTAAATACTTCAAACGATACTTTTAATCAGACTTTAAAGTTTTTAGAGCACGCTAGCTAGAATCTACGTATATTACCATTCATCTGTAACTATAGATTACATAACAGAGACTTATAACTTACGTAAATTTACAAAAAATAAAACGAAAATAAAGCTATTTGTTTTTTAACATAACAAACTAAAAAAAAAGATAATTAACGATAAGTAGACAAAGAGGAATTCTCTTTCTTCTTTGTCTTTAATTAATAAATCAATCATTAAGTTAAATATAACGATTAATCTGAGTCGCGGTTTTGTGAAACATAGTTAAAACCACCTTCTGTACATTCCTTGTGAGCCCACAGTTTACAAATAGTGCATTGTAGCCACTTTTCTCCGGACCTGCTCGCTGAATGCCTGGTGCCACACAAACAAGACAGAAGCACTCCTCTTCTTCTGATGACGTACAACAGGATGTCCTGTTGTACGTCGTTTTTCTTTTTTCCTTTCATGGTGTTTCTTTTGCTTTTTTCTATATCCAATTGCTTCTTCTTTCCTTCATTCAGTTACATCATAACTTGCTTAACTCAATAAAAACGATGTTTCAACCGTACCCAAAAAAAAATGTTTCAACCGTCCCCAACTGCTGCTTTAGGTAAAAAGCAGTTATAGTAATTGTAAAAGCAATTAAACATAAAAACTAGTCACAGTACCATATTGTACAAGCTTTATTTCAAACATATGCGCACACTCAATACTCTCACTTTAATAGAAACCACAATAATTGGAAAACTCTGCGAGCAAAAATACTTAGTTTTGGTTAAAAAAAACACAATAGGGTCTCTTAAAAACGTTTAAAGCATATGGAGAGCAACGTAACACTGTTGTTCGTGTTCGGACCGGTCATCCGCTTGATTCTCCCCTTGGACCCCTCACCGGTGCGCAAAGGGTTTGCGAGATATTCGTGTTGTTTCAACCGTCCTTTGTTTCAACCGTACCCAGTCTACCCTACTTTGGCGGTGCTTTCTACCGGTAATGCGAACTGATTAATTAGACACGATTTGCAATGTTCGACACCTTTGAGCGATTCGCGAAAGTGAGTTTTTTTTGGTACTGTCTCGATTTGATCTAAATTAACCAATTAATTACCTATTAGCTGCAAGACTGTATTTTTTATTTTCTTTTATTTTTTACTAATACTGCTTTAATTAAATTTATTTCTTGTATAATATTTTAATAGTTTAAAAAGTTATCAGTGTCTCAATTTTTTTTAAAAACTGCAACTAGAGAAATGATTTTAATAATCGTTACGAATAAGTTAATACATTTTCAAACATGGTTTAGACCCATCCCGATTGTACCACATGTGTCTGTTCATTCTTCTGTTAATTTAAACCTGTTCATTCTTTTGGAAGCCCCAGTACTACTACAAGCAGACTACTGCCAGAAATACATTGGCCTATCCTCTTTGCGTCATGTGTTATACGTAAGTGTTGTTTTTGTTTTTGGTTCTGTTTAGACTTACCAAAAAATCGGTTTTCGAGTGATAAACTACTCTGACAAATCTAATTTGTTCCACAAAATATCTGAAATACGTTATTTTGTTATTTCTTTACATTTATTATGGACTAGCTGACCCGTGCAGCTCCGCCCGCGCTTTTATTACATTTTGCTCCCCTTTTCTCCCTTCTCCTTAAATTTATCTCTCTCCATATCTCTCTCTCTTATAAAAAAAATCTAATTATATGCTCTTTCTCTCCTCTCTCTTTCCCCCTCCCGCTTCGGTTTCCGTCACACTCCCCCTCTTCCTACCCTGTTATCCCCTCTCTGAACCCTTTCCCCCTCTCTCTTCTACGAACTTGCTCCTTCTCACTCCCCCCTTACTCCACCTAACTCCCCCGATCCCTCACCCCATCGCCCCCTTCTCGGATCCCCTCCCTCTTTCTCCTCTCGTGCACCCTCCTCTCGTTCTATATATCCTCGTCAATCATGGTATCAGCGGCATTAAATATACTTTATGACCTATTCTCAGACCTCCCCGATATGCACACATAATTTCATACATATCGGTTCACCCATCTATTTAATGACCTTGCCTTATGTAGCTTAACCTTAACCTAGCGGTATGAAATATACTGTATGACCTATTCTCAGACCTACCCGATATGCACACTTTCATACAAATCGGTTCACCCATATATTTAATGACCTTACCTAACGTTGCTTAACCTTAACCTACCGGGATAAAAGTATCCTATGTCCGTTTACTGGTTCTAAGCTACCTCCCCACCAATTTTCAGCCGAATCGGGTAGGCCGTTCTTGAGTTATAAATAGTGTAACTAACACGACTTTCTTTGATATAATATATAGATTAAAGTTCTATAGTTATTGTATGTTCAATTTCACCGATAGATGGCGCTGTTCATAATGTAAATCACGCTAACATCGTAAATTACTGTCTAATGATATTCGATAATGAAAGTTTTAAGTTTTCCGCATCTTTTATTGTTGCGACTGTAATACATACATAATCTAGTTTGGATCCGCTCGGGATTTACAGATTTTAACTTTTCAAAGATATAATGTCATATTGCTATCAGCAAAGTACTTAGACCAATACAGAAATCTAATGAAAATGTCCTGGGTGTACCGGACCGGCTTACCCCTTACAAAATTGACCCTTCGCCAATGCCATATCTTATGCAAACTAAATGTCTGCTCAGTCCCTATTGTATATAGCGTAATAATACATATCTTAATGATTAACTGATCAGTCTATAATTACCCTATTCACATACAAAGGAAATTACGTGGTAATATGTGCAAGTAATGTTTCACTGCTTAGCCCCTATGAAACATAGCGTGATGTTTTATATACCAACTTACACCTCGACTTCTACACAACACATCAGTGAAAGTCCTATCAAAATCCATCCACGGGTTTTCAAATGGTACCTGGACAAACAGAACGACAGACAGACAGACAGACAGACAATAATTCCAAAAAAAATTGTTTTGGCCTCTATGTCGATAGTATAGTATCCCCACATAGAAATTTTGGAAAAATATTCAATGTACAGAAAAAGTGTTCTTTGAGTTTTATTATAGTATAGATAGAAGATAAACGACATCAACGTGAATAGGCTAAGTAAGCGTCAGCGTTACAGACGCGAAGTGGAATTTGCTAGCCCGTTATTTTGCCCCATGGCGTCTAGAACGGTTCATCATGACTCCAAGTCCATAATGAAGGGCTTCAAAGGTTTTTAGCATCATTATAGCAGTCAGCAAAATAATGTAATATGTGTGTTCTTGTAATTAAAAATAAAACTCAGAGATATAAAATTCAAATATCTGACCATTGCAATTCAAAAAATTTACGACTACAATGATTAATATTGAGAATTTGAAAACCCAGTTAGAACCTACTTCGACGGCTCTATGGAACAGTAAAATATGTTCATTGTATTAGAATTAGTTGTTACATAAGTTTAAAATGGTTTATATTTTACGGTTACGGTTTCCGAAACACGATTAGTGGTCAAAGCCATTTTAACAAAAGATCATCAACATTAGAAAAGGTTTCATTCATAATTCATAATAGATCAGGCAGCAACAGTGAAAGTCCACATTTCGGAGTGTCTCCGGCTTGTCCAAAATGAATACGTCTGCGTCCAAAATTTTTGCTGGTTTCCACCACAGCTACTGGCGACCACAATCTCACTAATGACAGAAAAGTACCGTCACTCACAATATGATTTTTTTTGTAGTGTCTGTGAATTTTCGTAGTTTCCGAGTCTTGTATACTTTCTTTTACTAAAGTTTTTTTGTTTTATTAAATATGTTCTTTCATATCGTTGGAAATATTTTTGCCCACCTCCTCATTTGCGGTTTGTTTAATAGTTCTAACATTAAGGTTGATATTAATGTAAAATTTATTTTTTTGCGTGGGATTCATCGCATCATATTTTGTAACAGGATTATTCTTATAGTTACTGTTGGTAAAAAGTCTATCGAGACTGAAAAATATCACTCATGATTTATCACATCTTCATTACGACTTCACAAGGGACTACAAAATGCTAGTATATTTTTTATCGAGCATCTGCTACTTGCAAATGACCTTAACGCCTGAAAATAGTAGAATTTACTCAATAACGCAGTATGCTTATTTTTTTGTTTCGTCTTAATGGATTCCATTGTTTATTTTTTGTGTAATTACAACTTGATGAGATTTATGCATTACGCTTTTTTCAGTATTGGGTATTTTTAGTATACATAATATTTTGCGTATCTGTGAAATCAACGATTTAGTAATTTGATGTACCGTTCGCTTCTATGCCAAAGTAACACTTATGCGGTTATTAATCTTCAATAGCCGAATGTATAAAGCAGCGTTTCGTATTATCTATTCTCTTCAAATTATATGTGTTATGAAGATCCACGTTCTGCTTAATACAGAACCTTGATGCATTTTGGTAGATGTATTCTCATCGAAACTTAACATTCAACTACTTTCTTTGTAAATGGTAGTGTACTTCTTTTTCTTTTATTTTAATAGCCATGCATTTGATTTGAGTGATGATTAGTGAGAATGACTAAAGCGTTCATTATCAACCATTACCGTGCAATAGGGGCTGTATAACGACTCGCATCATGTAATTGTTTAGTTTACATATGTTCGTAGGGCGTGACATGTTGTTTTTACTACGAAGTTTTTACATTGTTTGATTCCACTTCATTGAGTTACTGGAAATAATTAATCGTAATTTGCGCAGCCTACGTGGGAACTTACTTAGCACTGTTTACACGAGTAATCTGTAGTCTCATTGGCTTAACACTAGCACTAGCTGTGTTCGTACCAGCTATCGAGAAAAAGTATTGTGTGAACGCATTTTGTAATTCACCCGATTTGTGTTTATGATGTTTACCGCATTTAAAGTTTACAATCTCAATGAGAAAACAGCGGCGACAGAGACTAAGAAAGTTGCAGCTATTAGAGTGTGAACAATTTAAATAAAAAGAGTAATATTAAATCACTGACCTCTTTTTTGGTTTGCTCGTTGATCTTGACGTGAGTCTGTTGAGGCTTGTCGCGGAGAGGCAGGTAACCTTCGCGGCTGTCGGCGGGCTCGGTGCTGTCCGTTTGTGTGGAGAACTCTACGGTGGCCGTGCTGGCGACACCAGCGTCGGTAGACCGGGAATCGTCCGCCGTGCTCAGCGTCGGGACTGTCTCTTTCGGATCATCGGCAATTGTTCCTGCTGTCTCGATCCCGGAAATTGTCTCCGTGGAATCGCTGTTCAGCGTCGTCTCCGTGGCTTGAGCCGTAGGCGTTTCCGTAGTTCGCACAACCGGACGGATCGTGTAACGTTTCGTAGGTCGATGCGTAGTCGTTGTCGAATCTCTCGTAGTCGGCGGGAGCGATTCAGTTTTTGTTTGAGTAATTTTGACTTCGTTCGTAGTGGTAGGTTTACGAGTGGACTTTTTCGTTTTAGGCGAAACAGTGGCGGTGGGGTTAGTAGAGGGTGCGGTAGATTTGGTTTTAGTTGATATTTTTTTCGCGTACGTAGTGGAACGTTCCTCCAACGTGATTGGAGCCGGTGTATTTTCCACTGTTTGAGGAGTGGTTTCTGGGGGTTGTCTATCAGATGGGGGTTCTAAATTCGACTGTTTAGGGGTCCTAGATGGTGGGAAGAAATAGTCCATTATGGAGGGGGATTTATTACGGTTGGACGGGAGCCATGCCCAGGGGTTGAATTCTATGACCCGGGGTCGCGACGGGTCTTCAGCCGCGGTGATTGTTACAAAGGCGGCGAGCGCGAGGACTAAGTACACCGGTCGGTTCATTTCGCAGCGTGCGCGTGCGGCCGCGGCGACGTTGCGAGCGGGACTGCGTGCGCGCAGACGAAGAACCGCAGCCGTTCACCTAGTTTGTTCCCTGCGGATAGCGATGCAGATGCAGCCGCTGCGCTTCCTGTTTCATGTCAGCTTATAGTACCTATGTTTATTTTTTTTATTTTCATAGGTGGTTCGTCCCTATTGCATGGGATCGTCTAGATATCACCGTAGGGTCAGATATGTCGCCGACAGGCAGCTATGTCTTAATATTGCTGTGTAAAAATGATGGTGAAATTACCCCTGGTATCTAATTACGCCTGGTTTAATTACCGCACTTTGAAACTTATTGGTGACGCACAGCAGTGTAGTCATATACCAAAGAAAAAATGCCTTAATCTTAAACAGAAGCCACAAATCGTTAACGTTACATGATTAAAGGTAGAGGTACTGTTAAGAAATATATTTAGACTAGCTGACCCACGCATCTCCGCATGTGCTATTTTTACGTTAACTAAACTTTTAATAACCGACATTCGCATCAAATACATAACCTACTTTTTTATAGTCGGTTAAAAACTGGGACCCACTTTTACTTGCTCTCCGAAGCACAGACCAGTTTAGTCCAAATAGCGTTAAACGGTCACCAATCTATTTAATGACCTTACCTAACGTTGCTTAACCCGATCGATTACAAAACCTTGATAACAACTCTCTATGAGTGTTTCCTTACTGATATTTATTATATTTATGAAGAAAAATTAATAAAATCGGACCAAGCGTATAACCAAGTACCCATTTTGACTTTAATCCCCTCTCCCAAAAGAACCGTGTTAGATTACGGGATAAAAACTATCCTATGTCCTACCTCGTAGTAAGATCTCAAATCATGCCAAGTTTCATTTGAATCCATTCAGTAGTTTCGGCGTGATGCGCAGCCGTGATACAGACAGACAGACAGACAAAAATTACAAAAAAATACATTTTCGGCCTCAGTATCGGTTATAGAATGCCCTCCAAATATAATTTTCAAAACATCTTCAATGTACAGAATTGGACCTGTTACAGTTTTATTATAATTATAGATGTATAACATGACTCATACATATTTCTTTCAGTCAGATCCTAAAACACACTAAATCCAAATCGAAATCAACCATACTTAATTTGCATTTTGGCCTGTGGTTACTGCCATGCCGTTATTCAATCAGAAGCGTTGAAATTTATTTTTTGATATTCTCGTCTGGCAACTGAAAATTGTAGCGAACGTCCAAAATTAGATGGCCCACCGCAATCCGTGCGATACTCCGCGGGAAGGGTCGTTCTGTACGCTCCATTTGGTACCAACAGACTTATGACTACTTGTCAATAATTTTTAAGGTCATTTCGTCTTCGATGACAAAATAAATTATTTTTTTAAACTGTACTGGTGACGTTAACTCTATCGCTCACAAACAACTTAAATAACCGTATATTGTTGTGTTTTACGATTGGCTTTTGTATTTTATGGATAATTGATCTACTTTCAACGAATGTTTTAGTAATATATGTATATGCGCCTGTTTTTGAAGTGAGTTTATTTTTAATGTTTTTTTTTATCAGCTATTATTTATTTCGAATAGTTAAACTAACGCTGTAATATTTAATTATAACAATCATTAACAGCCGAAAGACGTCCACTGCTAAGCAAAGGCGTTCACCCTTAGAACGACGGGCCCGTTGGTCTAGTGGTTAGACACCCTGTCCGCTAACCGATGGGTCGTGGGTTCGATTCCCACCAAGTGTCTGGGTGTTATTTATCTATTTAAGTATGTATTTACAAAAAAAAATGTATATAAGTATTAGTATCAGTTGTCTGGTTTCCATAGTACAGGCTCTGCCTAGTTTGGGATCAGATGACCGTGTGTGGATTGTCCCAAGATATTATTATTATTATTAGAAATAATCAACACGCTTGGCACGCGTCTTGGGGTTCGCAGCGCACGTGGTATGGTAAGTAATCCAATAGGAATACTATGTTGCCCTCCTTCTTGTTTTCTCTTCGTCGCCTCTTACGACACCGAACGGGAGGAGATGGGTGGGCGCTATTCTTACCCGGACACCCCACGGGACAATAGGCTAGATGACAAAAAAAATTTTTAGTCCGTCATTTAGATTATCAAAAAATATTGGACACGTATTTTTTCTTTTGTCGATTATACAAAAAATGACGAAGATATAGTGCTTTGAAATGTTGCGTGACGTCACTACGGTATACATTTTTTACTGAGGTGTGACGTAAAAAGCCACTCCCGAACTTAGACGCTCTATATCTTTGGCAATTTTTATTATTTATATATATATTTGTTAAATAATATTTTTTGATAATCTAACTGACGGACTAATTCGTTTTTTTTATCCAGTCATCATCCCTATTCCAAAATATTTATCAATGTGAGACACTAGGTGGTACTTCCCTAGTGCAAGGGACCATCCAGATCCAGGTCCACCACAGTGCTGCTTTAAGGCTATCAGATATTACTCTGCCTTCATATATTGCTGTTTTCAGGGTGTAAGGCACTTGTAATGTAACTGTAGAAATTATTAAGCTCAAAAAATTAAAAAAAAACTGCATTTAAATATTCCGTTCCATTTCCCTGAGCATATAGAAAATAAATATTCTACGAATATTTTCTTACTAGAAAATACTTGCTTCAAACGAATAGCATTACAGAAATACGCCATAAATTGCAGGCGTGCTATAAAATTCCTCTTACGATCTTTGTCTGGGTAGTTCATGGGCTAATGCTCTCACGGTTCACATATCTAAGCAAGCATTGAAATAAAATCCCCAATACCTTAATCTGAAAATAGTGTAAAAGCCTAACAAACAAGGTACGTTTTGTTGAATCAAAAACCTATCCATCATAATGTTCTTAGAGAGCTACCAGGTTCTAAGTATGTAGTTATTTAAATACCATGGTACGCGCTTGACATCAAAATTCAAATTCAATTCTATTTTGTTTTTCTATTTTTTTTTTGTTATAATGTGCAGTGGTTATATATGTACATAATGTGTTACTAATGAAGCTTTGATTTTCTTTTTAATCTTGTGTTTGGTAGTACGCGAAGGATCAAATTTGCTAGCGTGGAAAATTCGCTTAAAATGCGAGTGCGATTTTTTTCTGTACATCGCTACACAGTGGCCGTGTGCGTATTTTCAGTTGGATTTCAATTACATTGTTTTTAAGGGGGTAACATGCGCCAATGACCTTGAGAATCTGACCGCTCCGGCCGAGAGTTGTCATCGTAGAGGGCGCTACCAGCAAATATGAATATTACATTTGAAAAATTATAGACTAAAATATGCAGATGTGTCAAATGAAGTTTTGTTAATTTTGCCTATTCCGTTATAGAATGAAATTTCAATAAAATTATATCTATTGCAAATATACTTAATAATATCACTTTTGAATGTTTTGTTGATTATGTATACGTAAAATAAATGACTGATGAATTATTTAAATGCATGATAAAAACCGATTTTAACTCAAAACTTTTTGTCATTTCAAAGTGACACGAAAATAACAAGACTGATGCAGTTTAAGAACGGTAACCCAATATTTAATATCTCGATTTATACCTTGGCGTGCCACCTAATTATAATCTGATAACAACAACTTACAGTGGTAACGTAGTTGACGTGTTGCGTCAGGATATGGATTATTGCATTTCATATTCCATACTTCATATCAAAGGTTCAGTTCGTCTATTATAGAATGGCCAATACCTGACTAGTAAGACTTATACATACTTCTATTCTATTATTGGTGGTTATTAGTTAGGTCCGGTTACAACCGGAACGCACTTCGACCCAGCTGAATACATTGTGCCTGCCATTCGGAATCCATATGAATTCGTACTACTTATAACTTACAGTAGTCATAGCGGATTTTTGTGTGTCTGAAGTTAGGGTTGGCGAACCATTGCGCAAGTACAGTTGTGAGTACTGAATACATAAACATAGCTACTGCGCAGCGTCTTGCAGCCAACTTCAGACACACAAAGATCCGCCGTGACTACTGTAAGCGTACTTGAAATGAAACTATGCACAAAGTTCTAAGGTTTCTGTTCTGCACGTCAAAACAAAAGCATTTAACAGAGCCTTCAAAATATAGTTTTTTTTTTCTTAAAAAGTAGATTTTTTTCTTATAAGGGACCTTTTTAACATATTTCCTAAATTAGTTCCAAATTCTTTAACCAATAAACATCCATCTGATAGTTAAGCTTTTTGATCCCTGGAAAAATGAACTGAAACCAAATTGATGATTGATTGAGATGTTCGAGTTTGATAAAGAGAGTGACTTAAGATGCTGCAATGCATGCCAGTGGCCCTGATGAGACACTAGCGGTATTATTAAATAAGCGTGTAACTGTAGTGTTTCCTATTCTAATGCGTATATTCTCTTTAAGAGCGGCACAAGTACCCGAATCTTGGAAGCTTGCTAGCATCCAACCTTACTCAAGACCAGATACCCAACGTCGACCCAAGTCGTGCAAACCCAAAAATCATAAATTATTATTATTGCGACAATTAGTTCCGTGATAAGAATTATAGCACCCATCCATCTCCTCCCATTGGGTGTCCGTAAAAGGTGACTAAGGAAAAACAAGAAGACGAGCAGCAGCGTCTTTTTTTTGGTTTACCTACCACCTATACTGTGATTCCCAACCGCCTGCCAGGCGTGGGGATTAAGGCAACCCCTCCCCTCCAAGGGAGAGAGGACCTTTGTTGAACAGTAGACGTTTCGGCTGCTGATGATGATGTTGATGAGTTCCGCGATCGACTCCATAATGGTCATCGAACTGAAACTATGATAAGATACTTAACTTTTTACATCATTAAGTACAGGTCGAAATGACCCAGACTCAAGACAAACAGATTATGTTCATGCACATGAATGTTTTTCCTGTGTGGGAATCGACCCCAAGACCTTAACGGCAGCGGCCAGGGTAGCAAACTACAAAATCAGCTGACCTGTGTAGTTATTCAATATACGTGGCTGCCAAAGGAATCCGTAGAACTGTTTGATTGAACGCACGAATTCAGTAATAGTCTTTTTTAGTGTAACGTCATATTATGAACGTAACTTCATCTTGAGTTCTGTACCTCTTGCGGGGTTTGAACTACGCGGAGCATTTGACATTGATTGTAATAAACAATCTGGTTTTAGACTAACTAATATATTATTATTAATATGTTAGTTACTCTAAAACCATATACGGTGGTATTTTTTCTCGTGTCTGCCAACAACACCATCAGTTTATTGTTACGCAACTTAGTTAAATAAAAAGGTATTACCTGATAGTAATCGAAGCACCCACCCATAGAAGTCTCTTCCTGTCCCTGTCATCCAAAACTATAATTATAGCCTTTTGGTCCAATAGTTTTTTTGCCAGCTACAGTGACCTTCTACTTATGTTACATAGCGGAAGAAATCTAAGATTAAAGTGGCGCCACCTAGATAGCACACAAGTACCCTTCCAACTTAACCATCCAGATGTCTCAAAAGACGAGCAACTGTCCAATGCAACTGTCCGTAGGTAAGCGTGTTGCTCACCACCAAGCCAACCCATGTACTCGACTCGTTGCTAAGTTGCAAAAACCAACATGATAGTAATAATAACACCGTTAATGTTTTGACAAAAAAAATCATAATGTAAAGGATAAAGGATATCATAATATATGTCATTTTGTTGACCTACACAGTATAAAATACGATTTAAATTAGTAAGATCATATGACTCTGATACGCTTTAAAAGTTAGGCATAATACTCGGCAACAATACTACTCTATGATGAACCAAAAATATGGTATTACCATAAAAATATATTTAATTAAATATACATGTATAGATTTCATTTGAAATGATTTATAATGTTATAATTATACCATTTGAAACATATCTTAATTAAAAATATGTTCAAAATCATTTAAATTAATTTCGTCTTCTCAAAAAAAATTCGAGCACGTCCACCCGCCGTAACAGTCCACGAAGGACTGATAGAAGGCGATCGCGGGGGCGCTGCAAGGGGAAATGCATAGCGTACGTGGTTTTTCTATAATTTCTTGTAAAACATGAATGAAATTAAGAAATGTAATCAATACAAATTGTAGAATAGATTATGTGCTTTTTAATAGTCCAAGTTTGACGTCTATCCGATGAACGGATGTTGAACGCTAACGCAATTCATATCCAACATAGTACATTTTTTAAATACATATTGCTTGAAAACGTTATACTTAATCCAATATCTAATCAATAAAACTATTTGCTGAAGATCTGAGGTATAAGTACATATAATTTTCATAGCCAATGCAATAGCGGATTGATCCATCGAACTCTTTAAACTAAGGCTATTTTTGCAATTTTACCGTTGTTACCCCCTTAACCCCAGATGCATAAAATAAGTATGTGTTTGTTTGTATTTCGTTCTGCCTTCCTATGGCATTATAGCTCCTGGGCTTCCTTTTATAGGCCAGTTCGATGGTGTATTTAATGAGAATCAATTCTAATTTTCAGTTTAGACTTGTCTATTAATCACTTATCTGATACTCAGGTCACTTAATATTTAGCTCAGGTCACTTTATTTATATTTTACAGGTTAACTCATGAAATCGCGACACTATATCATTTTGTATGACAACGTGGTTAAATTAACAACAAATTAAGCTATATTGTGTACAGAATGAGATCAGATAAAATAAAGTTGCGTACTTATATTCACAACTTAACAACTGTGATAAGGCCCCATTTTAATGTAGCACGTAGCTGTTTTATGATGGAATTTAATAATATCTTCGGTTGCGGTTTTGTGACCCGGTAGACAATGTTATTTCACACTCGATCGTTATTTTCTTCAAATGTAATCCGTACATTCATGTATGTATATTCATGTATGTATATATACTAAAGTAACTGACGCACTCAAATCTTGTAATTAAAGGAGTTGTTTCAAAAATGTATGGAGCCTGGTCCAGCACCATGTACATATGTATATATAACTATGCAATATAGTAACTGTTTTGTGATGTTCTCTTTTTTTAATATTGCTTGTTTTAGTGTACATTTAAGATATATTGGTCGAGGAGAGCAACACCAAAGATAATATAATACTACTGTAACAACACCACACAATAATAACAAGGATCGGAAATACGTAACTAAAATGACATTTTGACAACAACTGACCTGATACCTGCAATTGAACTTGTTGTGAAATAGCACTTATACGATGGATTCCAATTTAAATCACAGGCGATAATCAGTACAGTACTAAAAACTCCGATATACATTATGATGTACTCTCCGCGTAAACAATCTATTACGAAACGTCACCTAGAACTATAACATTAACTGTCAAGTATTAAACTAACGTCAAACGCAACTATCATGTCTGCCTTAAAAACAGGGTGGACATACTAAATAACTCCATAAGTAATCATTTATGTACAATTCTACTCTGCTTCAAATTAATTTATAAGTATTTTTATGAAACTCTCCTATGTTTTTCCTATTTTTCCATGAAGTGATGGCCCAAAATGGAACATCTCTTTTTAGATTTCAATACAAATCTACTGAAGGAGTTGTGGTACCGACTCATTAGCGAACATTCAGTGTGAGTATACCTAAGCCTTAAAGCCTAAAATGTAGTCTCAATCAGAGCCTTCACCTCGATGTGTCTTTGTTGGTCAAGTGGTAATGAAAGGGATATTGAAGGGCTCTCAACTCTGGCTTGAATTAATTGACCGTCTAGAAAGGAATCGTGAGAGTTAATTCTTTCAGTGATAGAAATGTTCGCAAGCATCTGCGATAGCGCAGCATATCTCGGTCGACACCCCTGAGCCATTTACACTGGTGTTGCTCTCTGTCGTCCCGAACTGACGAGAATTTTGAAAACCAATATAGTGGCTCGTGAGTCACGACCTGTGTAAATATAATTACGGCCGCACTCACACACGTCAATTAGCGTTAATCCTAATGAATTTTTCAACTCTTGGAGCCAGTTTTGCTTATGTTCCACTATTGAATACGAGATAATTGATATCTGTACTTACCATCACACTATGAAGTACTACATGGCTTCGAGCGTCGAAATAAGCCGATTTCAAGAACTGGACAATTAGTGTTAATAGTTAGTAGTAAATAATTAACTAATTATATACTTTTAGACTTTCGCGTTTCATTATCAAACTTTATTCTAATCGGGAATTATCACGATTTACCCTATATTTTGGCTTGACGTTTCGGCCGGGTTGCACCAGCCAAATCGCCAGGCCAGGTAAATCGCGTTAGTTCCCGATTAGAATTAAGTTTATATTAACTAATTGATGGGATTAAGTTAATTATTGCTCATCCGCGCATGCTACCGCAGACTGCATGACTCTCAATACCCCCAATGTGACCGAAATTCGTAATTATTAATTAAATATTTACAAACGAGAGCAATAAAAAAAAAATAACAATGTTAATCGAAAATATAGTCTGTGAATTACGTAATACCTATAAACTGTAGTGTCGGATACCGATTCCAGACGGTACAGTGCAACTTATTCCGGACGACCGCTCTACTTGCGATGGTTAACGGAATTTAACGTTTTCACCGGACACCAGCGATAGCGTCCAAATCCGGAACAAGACCATCGATACGCGAGTAAATTTGCGTCAAAATGTTGTCCAAACAGACGCCCGTTTTATTTACTTGTTTATAATCTTACCGCTTCGAAAATACGGTAGCATAGCATACATTTGCTTTCATACAATTGTGTACCTTACCACAATCGAATTAGGAAACATAGTTGTGTGTATGTTTTCTGCTACTGGAATGTGCAGTTTTGATCTGGGTCTTTAGTATTCGCAACAAGTAGTATCATGCGAGTGCCACGCGTGACTCTTACTACTGTTTAAAAGACGGATCAAAAGTTTTCGCTATGTACTTCCTATTGGACTTGTTATACAAATGCGGTTTGCATGTCAGGATTTCGGCAGTATTAAAACATTAACATGGTTTGAATGTCAAAGAAAGACGTATGCTAATGACTTAGACGATTACGAAAACCTTAGCACGTCTTAGGTTTTATTGGATACGCGCATCTGGTACTTCAATTGGGTGACTTAAAATAATTAAGGTGTAAACAAAAATACATACGAGTATATGCAAACCGACAACAAATGAAAAAAGGACATTGACATGAAACATTTTAATTCGTTATTACCAAGCCAACCAAAATTTGGTACGACTACAAGAGATTACTCTTCTTCTACAAGAGATTAATGTTCTCCAGACCGATCCAGCTAGGTGACAAATCTTTCATAAGATCAGACTCATTTATCATTAGCAGCCGATAGACGTCCACTGCTAAACAAAGGAGAAGATGGTTGGGTGTTACCACCACCTTGGGATCCTGTGATAAATATAAGTAAATCAAATATCAAGCAAAGCACTGCACGGCCTCAAGATACTGTCAGCTCTTACTGCGTAGATTGGACCAACAATAATAACTAAGAAGACCTGAGGGTAAACCGGCATAATTGTGACATAAGGACGTTTAACACCTCAGTCCTCCCGTGACCATGTGTGCTGCAAAGCATTCGAAACGTCGGGATAGTAAAATCTAATATAAACCGCGATATAATCCGTAAAAGTAGTTTGATTTCAAAGGCCTCCCCCTTAGAAGAGAGGAGTTGTCATAATCCCCGCGCTTGGCAGGCGGCGTGGGGATCGCAGTATAGGTGGAAGGTAAATCCAAAAGAAAGATACTGCTGCCCGTCTTTCTGTTCATGCTTAGTCGCCTCTAACAAGACCCAACGAGAGGAGATGGGGCGATGCAATTCTAATCCGGGCACCCTACAGATAAGATCAGACTACGCAGGAGATATTATACATCGCAAGTTATAGCGCAAACTCATCTGAGTTATCAGACAAACAGCTGATTTTCCTAACCAATAAGGAACAATCGTACAATTGACAGTTGTTCCTTACTTAGTAGTAAGGAACAACTGTCAATCGGCTTCGTACAGTGTACAAAGTGATAGCTCCCCGAAGGATTTGATCGCGCAACTTCCGGTTTGCAAAGCCAACTACCAACCTAGTACCTCACAAAAATCATATGACGTCATTTACCCATAAAATACCAAAAGAAAAAACAATTTTAAGGCAACCAACTTCGAAGAATGCGGTTAAGTGTCCAATAACATTTAATATCGAAAGTTCGAAAAACAAATATTCTGTCAAACTGCGGTGCTAAGTGCCGCGGAGCGTTCGCTGTTTTCATGGCTAAATGCACAAATTGAAAAATGAGAAGGTGATTTCGTGGACAATCGTATTGAAAGCTGGGTCAGTGTTGCCATTAGGCGTGATTTGTTCTCCGAGACGATCAATTATCGCTTTTCAGAAATTCATTTTTGTGTCAGTAGGCAAAACAGTAATGGCTTATGATCACTTAGGTAATTTAAACGGAGTTTATTTGTAAATAATAAAATGTGTGTGGTCATGTTTCGAGTTTAGTACTCGTAGCTGCACTACCTAACTTAAAAGGTCTAGTTACACTTGATGGTTTAAGTAGTGTGTAAAAACGTAAGTACACGGCCTCAAGAGACTGTAAGCTCTTACTACGTAGATCGGACCAACAATAATAACTAAGAAGACCTGAGGGTGCATAATTGTGACATAAGGACGTTTAACATCTCAGTCCTCCCGTGACTATGGGTGCTGCAAAGCATTCGAAACGTCGGGATAGTAAAATCTAAAATAAACTGAGATAAAATCCGTAAAAGTAGTTTGATTTCAATGTGTAACATTCGCGTAAGTAAAAGACAACATCAATACGTAAGTAATGCAAATATGTAATAAGTCTATCCTCAGTTTATGTTTCTGTTTACTATTGAACAGAGCCAGAAGGGCGGATATTATGTATATCTTTCTGACTCCGTTAACCTTTTTGTACTAAACTGCATGGCCGATTTTGAGATGGTTTATTATATTTAAATAAACGAACATTATTTTCAAGCCACAGAGCTAATAATGTATTAGTAAAAAATCCTTAATAACATGTTAGTAACATTACAATGAAGATTGTAAGAGTGGACCACGTACGCACAATGCAATCTGTCCGCCATCATATTCAGGATACTGTTGGAGCTCTTACTAATGCGTCGCTGCTGCATTATCGTACAAAAACAATCCGCACGCGCCACTACAAGCATCACCGAAAACAATGCCAGGTATGATTAAAAGTGGTGTAGTAGTTACTAACATATATAAACTTTAATATTGTGAATTTTATATAAAAATAAATAACAAACTTAAACGAACGAAGTTTGCAATTTAACTATTCAAAGCAAGAAGGATATGTGTGGCTTCATCAATTTCAGTTCATGATCAATGTGTCAGACCATAAACGTATACTAGAGGCCAAAAACAACAATGGGTTATCTACTTATGAGTACATTACATGAGAATACAGGAAACATAAAGGCACTTTATAGGTATATAATCTATGGTATAGAACACCATGGTTACAACAATCTTTTTCCAATCATGGCACACGATTGTCACTATACGCGGTAAGTGGTAAAAATGATCAGCAAATGAGCCACCAGAAATTACTATTTAGTAGCGATTCTTGGATAATGACTACAACAGACACGGACTTTACAAAATAAATAAATAATTTGATAAATCATAGGCCGTCGTGTTGAGTATGCTCTCTAGGTAATTAAATATTTATTGTGATATCTTCAAAGTAAACAATATACAAACTTCTGAAGTTTCTGTATCCAAATCTGATGAAAATGTTCCAGGTTATATCTCGTAGACACTATGCACAATTCCGAAAATATTCAAATAGAACTAACAAAACGCTTCGATAATGAATTCGTAAATAGGGTTTACAAGATATTACCGAAAATGTTTTCATCAGATTCGGATACGGAAATTTTCGACAGTTGCGAATAGCCCATCAGTTCAAGACGGTAAATTATCAACAAACTAGTATATTTTTTTACTCAACATTAGCTAATATTTAACCACAGTCCCAATTGGACCCTATATTAGACTTATCATTATGGCGGTGGCAAAAGGGACGAACATGATCACTGTCGAGCTGCACTGACCTGACATAGAGCACATGTGACTTTTTTTTGTATAAGGGTTAGCGCTTATAGCTCTCCAGCCAGAAGGGTTGGGGTAGCGACTAGCTCAAGGGCACCTTAGGGAGGCACTGCCTCAGCTTAGGCTGCCCCTTAGAGATACCGTTATCTCTAAGGGGCAGCCTAAGCCCGTGCTTACCTCCGTTTCAAAACACGCACCAATTGAGAAGAACCGCCAAGGAACTCAGTAAGCCCTTCGGTCTCGGCGAGACAGATGCCTGTGTGCTACGTGACTAGTGATGTCGTTGTCGGGATTGTATCCTGGTCATGTCCTGGTCTAGATGGACGGACATAGGGCCGGGTGGACCGCGGATGGCAACGTCTACCTACTGTAAATGCCGCCCTGAGTCGGATAGATATAAAATGATTACTGTGTGCTCACATCACTATACTGTGTCTAATTGGTCATTATATTCTGTTATTCTTTACCAGGCTATCAGTTTTATTATTATGGGAATGGGTTCGTGTGTGTTTAAATACAACCAATTATAATAGTAGGATATAATAGAAGGAAGCCGCTGTAGATCATCAGCGCGTGCGCCGCTCTCGCATTTGCATGTAGATTAATAATGCACCGCGGGACTTTTATGTACCTACTGAATAAATTATTTGTTTTTTTGTTAGTTATTTGTCTTTAAGTTACTATGTTTTGTTTTTGTACGTTGACGCCGCATCTCCAGAGTTAATTCAAATGGTGTGATCCAGCAATTTGCATTTGGTCCGTATTGTAGACTGTAATCTGAGCTTTCTCATCTCCCCACAATAAGAAGAGATTATTTTCCAGTAGTGTCGTTACAGCTTATAAAAGCATATGCACCTGAACTTTCGCAGACATTGTGTGGACAAGTTACTAGCAACAATAGGGCGAATGTCATGTGCAAATTGCAATTATTAAATAGCATTACAAAGTGAAACTATTCAGAAAGTTAAAACCAATTGAGCCAATCCGGATACACAAAAGACCGCGAAAGAGGAGCCATTAGATTGATCGGATTGAGTCGAGTGAGAATCGCTCCAGAATATAGCGCTACACTATTGTGTATAGCGAACTGTGAATTAACGCTGAGAGCAAGACAATAAATTGGTCAGTTATAAATGGTGTGAAGTAGTAACGAGAGAAAATAGATGGGAAATTGGAATACTATTAAATATAGGTTGTGTATTTATGAGTGAAAGCGGAACGATTAAAATGTAATAATTCCCGATAAATTGGCCGTAGATTCAGAACTGATGTCGCAAGGAAGTATAGAAAAATTAAAATATCCAAGAATCACTTTGCTGCTTGGCGGTTCAAATATTGGATATAGGTAGCGGTGGTACCTACAGCGACACAGAAGACCTACCACTAAAGTTCTTTCCCGGGCTGCATCAACTTAAGCGAGCATTTCCGCTGTGCCATAACTCAAATAACTAAAACGGGATGTCATGATAAAATATGATTTGGATCACTTGACCGCGACAGTAAGCATAAGAAACCGAATTTTCTTATTTTTTACCTTATATAAGCCAGGGCTTTTCTTTTTTTTTTTGGGAATGATAGACGCTGTTAACCGCAGATGGCTATTGCAGCTTCACCGGACAATAGGAGGCGAGCGCTTGAAGCGCTCTAGCCTTTACGGCAGAAGTAGCGACGAGCACAAGGGCACCTCAGGGAGGCACGGCCTCGGCTTGGGCTGTCGCTTAAGAGAGGGCTGAGTTTACCACCGGTTCACAACGCGCCCCCACTGAGAAGAACCGGCAAGAAACTCAGTGGGGTGATGCACGTCGTTGCGGTCGCATACGTACGACCCTTCGGCCTCGCCGGCGAGACCGGTGTCTGATAGCTAGTGTAGCATACGGTTGTCGGGGAGGGGTCGGCGCATCCCGGTCCAATAGGACCGTCATGGGGTCAGGAGGGTCGAGCAGTACGTGCCGTGGTCTGCGGCGCGAGTCAGAAGGACTAGCGGCGTAATCGGCGGCGGCGCGGATTAAACTGTTCGCGTGACAGGACGCGGATTCAAAGTAGCGTTTCGACGCTTCTTTGAGGAACTTACGAAGGGGATCTAATTTGAAATCGGAATGCAGATCTACGTTCCGCATGTACCACGGGGCACCGACGGCGCGACGGAGGAAACGATTCTGGATAACCTGGAGGCTATCTATATGGGTGCGGGCGGCGTGCGCGAAAACTACACTCGCGTAAGTCATGATAGGGCGAATGCAAGCTTTGTATAATGTCAACTTATTTCTAAGCGACATTTTACTCCGCTTGCAGAGAAGGGGATACAGGCGACCTAATACGAAAGCCGCTCGATTGCGGACGGACCTAATGTGCGGGCCGAAAGTCATGCGGGAGTCCAAGGTGACTCCGAGGTACTTAACCTTCCTAGTCCAGGGGATAGGGCGATTGAATAGGGATATTGGAGCTAGTCGTCTGTTGGGCCGAAGGCTCCGCGCGGAGAACATATTGGCGGGTCCCCGGGAGAAGACCACCGCGGCACTCTTCTCCGGGTTCACCTCTATGCGCCACGTACGGAACCATTGACCCAGGGCGTCGACTGCGGCTTGAAGAGCACGCGTTAAAAAGGACATGTTCCTATGGGAATAGTAGAGAGCGGTGTCATCCGCGTAAAGGGCGAGTTGGACTCTGCTCGAACGAGGAATGTCGTTCGTGAACAGGCTGAACAAGAGGGGAGAGAGCACGGAGCCCTGAGGGACTCCGGCCTGTATAGGATGAGGCGAAGAAAACGTACCTTCGACCCGGTATCGAAAGGTACGATTCGAGAGAAAGTCTCGTATGATGAGTACGAGCCTATCGGGGACTCCTAACTGGAAGAGCTTGTATATCAAGCCGTTGTGCCAGACCTTGTCGAAGGCCTTGGCAACATCGAAGAATAGGGCGCCTGTGTAGACGGGCTTGGGCTGGTTGAGCCCGGTCAGGATGTGCTCCGTGAGGCGGTGCACCTGGTGGACGCAAGAGTGTCTGGTTCGAAAGCCAAACTGCTCGTCAATAAGGATATTATTAGAACTGACAAAGTCTTTGAGTCTCGCTAATAGCAAGCGCTCATAGAGTTTGCCGAGAGACTTGAGAAGACTGATAGGCCGGTAGCTCGCAGGGCTGCTGCGAGGCTTACCCGGCTTAGGGATACCTACTACATCCGCGTCTTTCCATTCGGCAGGAAAGACGCAGTGGGACATGGCTGCGTTGAAGATAGTCACTAAAAGATATATCAGATGGACAGGGAGAACCTTGAGAACGCGATTGGAGATGCCGTCGGAGCCCGGTGCTTTCTTCGGCTTAAGGCCTTTGATCAGGTCTTCCACCTCGGTTTGCGTGACCGGGGAGAGGGATTCGGTGGGAGGGAGTGAGGACCTGCGCTCTACTTCCCTATCCACAAGATCGAGGTGCGCCGGATCGACGGGAGCGGAGCTGGGTGTGCACTGACTCTCTAGAGAGTCAGCGAGAACCTCAGCCTTCTCGTCGTCCTCGAACGCGGGTGGGTCGCCTGAAGGGCGGGTCAAGGGGGGCATGGTAGCTACGGTGTCGGTTTTGAGGGATCTCGCGAGCCGCCAGTAAGCCTGGTGTGACGGCGAGATCTCCTCTAGAAACCCTCCCCATCGAGCCTCCCTGAGTTCCGCGATGCTGCGCTTCACGTCCCTCTGCAAAGCACGCATGCGGACCCGATTGGCATCGGTGGGGTAGGAGTCGTACGCGCGAATAGCCGCGTTTTTAGCGCGGACTAATTCCCTAATGTCATCGGGCAGCTTGAAGCGCACAGCGTAAAAGTTGTCCGCTTCAACCTGCCGGGAGGACTGGCTGATGGCCGATTTGAGATGATCGGTGAAAGCGCCGATCGCTTGGTCGGTGTCCTGAGAGGACGAGATTTGCGCCGGGAAGCGGGCAAGATTCGGAGAGTCGGCATCGGCTAAACAGGTGTTTAGCTGATGCCAGTCCAGAACGGTCCTAGTGACCGGCTGGGAAATGGGTGGCGGACCTAGTTCCATTAGGACCGGTCGGTGGTCAGAATCTAGCTCATGGAGAACCTCTAAGGAGCGCAACCGGAGGGTCACGCCCTTCAGGAGGGCCATGTCTAAGATATCGGGGCGGTGATTGACATTATTGGGATAATGGGTCGGGCGCATAGGTGCGATGACGTCAAAGTCGAGAACGTCGACCAAGCCGTCGAGGCACCTGCCGTTGCCGGTGGTGACGTTACAATTCCACCTGACATGCTTGCAGTTGAAGTCGCCGGCCAGAATGACCGCGTTGTCCAGGTCAAGGAGTGACTCGATATCACTCCTGAGGGGCCGCTTATCAGGTGGAAGATAGATAGAGGCGATAGTGACAGCCGAATGGCCGGAAAGAGAGAGGCGGCAAACCGAGGCTTGACTGTAGTCCCACCTAATGGAAAGCGGTGACGCAATCTGGGATTGTAAAGCATGCATGGTAATGCACCACACTAGCTTATTAAAATCCTATTCACTTTAGCTTTGAAGACACCCACATTATAATCGGGCGGAAAAACTGACGCAGGCAAGCTGTTCCAGTCCTTTGCTGTCCTTATGAATGACGAAGCAAATGGCTTAGTTCGGACTCAGGCACGGCTATTAAAATAAGGTTGTATAGAATGACTGGCATCGCTGGTCGTATATCTGTGTCGGTTTCTTCATACCGTTTCATACAAACCGGACATTGTGGTATCTTGTCTAGTGTTTTGTGTCGTTGTCAACACCGCAACAATTTTCTTGGCGTCTTAAAAGAACTGTTCTATATTGCGGTTAGATTGTAATATTTGCATGGAACCGACACGTACCTAGAAAATTGATTGTTCGCCTATAATTAAGCGATGTAAGAAGGTCGCTCGCCGTGGTGTGATGGGCATTCTACCCCGTGGGATCTTTGCGACCTATTAACACAAATCTGACGATTTAGCGTTGAAGCTAGAAGGCAGGTAGGTACTGTTAGTATGCAAGCGGTTGAAATCGGAACATGAAATTATTCAGAATGATTATGCCTTAAGCTAGTAACAGCTCAGTGGGCGAGCGCTTGCCTTTGAAAGAAGGTGTGCAGGTTCGAATCCCGGCTCACACCTATGATTTCATTAATTAATCTTGTGCGAATCGTCTTTGTACGATTGTAGCTTTCGGTGAAGGAAAACATCGGGAGAAAGCCTAACTAGCTTTCGAATGACGTGTGACGTCCGCCAATCCGCACTTGGCCTGCGTGGTGGACTATAGCCTAAGCCCCTTCATCTTGAGGGGAGGCCCGTGCCCAGCAGTGGGAGAAAAACAAGGGCTGCTATTATTTTATATGCCTTCTCTCACTTGTAATCACCGTTCGGTAAAAGTCAGCCCATAGATGGGTGACCGTTTAGTGAAATTTGGGCTGAGCGTCTCTTTGCTTCGGAGGGCACGTATATTGACGTATAAAGTATTGCGGTGGTTGTTTTCCTGACAGTCAGCGGCCTAAGAGCAACTTAAAAACACTGACACCAAGTTGGTCACAAGCCGTACGATAAAAAGGGTGTTCTTATCTTGAAATGAGATAGGCGAGAACCCTCTCAAAATTGGAGCAGCCACACTGAGGAAGTATCTTGCAGAAGAGCGCAGTCAAATATCGTACAGCGTTACTTATACCTAACTTAAAATAGTTTAATGTTCTTTTTCTTGTCCTGTTCATTATACAAAGTGAATTCACCACTGCAGAAATCACTTCGAAAGCCACTAAAATGCAGCAAACAACAATTCGCATTCAGGTAAAAAGTGCAGTTCCTGTGTTTAAAAGACAGTGCAAGACAAAATAGATTCACGGGTGGCCGCCTCTAATGATTGTCGACCACAGGCTGGACGGAGCGTACAGTCAGCTAAATTAACCTACGTATACTATAGGTTGCCATAGGGCACGACAACTGATTTTAAGAAGGATTGGCGAGAATAAACTCCTTTATTGTACCTTTGAAGTTAATTAAATAAAAGACAAGTTTACCCTGGAGTACGCCATGGTTTACTAAAGTGGTAAGTCAGAAATAATAGAGGACGTATGTATGATATTACATTCATCATGCCATTGTGGCGGTGGTGGTGGTCATTGTGGCGTTCGAAGGGGAGGCCTATGTTCAGCAGTGGACGTCTTCCGGCTGGTGATGATGATGATGATGTATGTATGAAGTTTTAGATCAGAAGTTCTGCAAGTTCTGTCTTTAGTGACGTGATGAACAATGCGTTCGCTTTATATGAGCAATACGCCTGCTCATGTACAGTTGCACTGAGACATTCATTTTTAAGTCTCTTGAGCCCACTAATTTATCCGGCTCTAATGCCCTTCACACCGACACAGCAATTTTGTGTACACAATAAAGTCCTAATGATTATCACCACAGAAACAATATATGTATATATGAACCTACTGTATAACGTGATAAAGTGTAATAACGCACTTAAACTGCGCCGCTTTAATAAAGCTTAACACATTCAAACATGGAATTCGGTAACCTTTTGTTAAAAAACCTAATTTTACAGTGCTTTTGAAAGCCTGTTCAAAAAATATTATGCTTAAAGAGACACTTGAAACAGGTAATTTTAATTATTTATAACTTATTTGACGTAATCACCTTTCTTTGGCTGACTGTACTAAAGTCACGAGTGAAGCCGTTCGCTATTCAATTACTCTTGCAATAAGACACGGCTCGGAATATGCTGCGGAGAAATTAAGGGCGTGTTCCACAAACATAATAATGTTCAACTATCTTAATATGTCTTGCGGGCAATTGGCTCTCGTCAGGATCGCGTTTTTGTTATTAAATATGAGAACCTTATTTAGTTTACGCATTAACAATAATGCATTTTAACATATGGCATATTTGTTCTACGAAGGCAGGACAGGAACCCCACACCCTTAAAAAAAATTAGCAACCTATATCTTAGAGAAGATAAAACTAACTCGTGCATAGCTATTTATAACCACTGTTCAGTACAAGATCAGGTGGTTAAGCAACGTCAGGCAAGGTCAGTCCTTAGATGGGTGACCATTTAGTGGCATATAAAATAAGCGTCTCCATGCTTCGGAGGGGGTCGGGTGTCATAAGAAGCGACTAAGCGGGAACAGGAAGACGGGCAGCAGCGTCTTTCGTCGCCTTCCAAGCGTTTTTATCAAGGGATTATATCACCCCCTCCCTTCTAAGGGGGAGGCCTGTGTTTGGCAGTGACACTTCTTTCGACTGCTAATGATGATGATGCTTCGGAGAACACGTAAAAAGTCGATTCAATCGGTTGTTGTCATCTGACAGCATTCGCTGAACTAAGTGGCAGGGCTAAGACCCCCATATACCATCATCCATCTCATCTATCTACCATCTATTAACTATATTCATTACGTGATAAAAATGTACACACTGAATAAATAATTAACCTGTATTTTAACGGATAACATATTAACTGTCACCCGTGGTTCCAACTGTGTTTTTTATGAGCATCATACAATGGTTTCTATGTGTAAAAGTAATTTTGTAATGGACAACAAAAAATAATTTAAGAGAAAGGAATGTAATCAGTTTTCGCACTGTTACTACATAGAATCTTAGTGTTTTTGTTTTCATTACTTAATGTAATTGATTCTTTTCAATGAAATTGTATAACAATTGCGTAACAAATTTCACATTATATAACTGATCTGTTTTATAGCGAAATAATCTTACTCACAACTCTAAGTCCCCTGCAGCGATCTAATCAATGGTAACAGTTTATTTCAAGATGTGATCCAGTCTAAAACTGTCTGTATATAAAATATATTGCTATATCTATTAAAAATAAATATTTCATAAAGGCTTTGCTTTTTGTGGTGGCACTAAGTGATTTGTCAATGGACAATTAATTATTGGTCAATTTATTTGGAAGAAATGGGAGCATTAACGGTATAAAGCCTTGCAAAAAGCGGAAATAGTTTAAATATCTACTTTACAATGAATGGTTCTGTTCTTGACTAATCCTTAGGATAGGATGAGATTTATCTCGCATTGACTATAAAGCTTATAATATCAGTCGGTCAAATCAATCCATTAACTTATCTTTGAAATGCATAGAGACAAGAAATGGACTCAGAATTTAATTTAACTAGCTTTTAGGAGGCGTTTCTAAAAAAAAAATATTTCGTGTCGTAAATCAATATTTTTTAAATTTATAAGAAATCTAGCTGATGCGCTCAGCTCCGCTCGCGCTTTTTTACGTGTGTATCTACTTTTTATTTTAAACCACCAAACAAAAATTATTCAAATCGGTCAAGCCGTTTCTGAGTTTTAGAGTTAAAATTTATGTGCATATATATCGATTATACATAAAGATATCATGTGACGAAACACTAATATCTACATAATCAACACATTATTGAAATCAGTACCGTGGTTAAACTTTATGATACGTTTTGAATTTTATGATACGTTTAATTTGTACACGTCATAGATATAACCAAATAACAAATTACCTTTCACACATTTTGTGACTCTATAATTAAATCTTAATAAACCCTTATTATACACCTATGCCGGTGGCGAAAAAATCTGATTCACTCTAAAATATGATACGCTCAATTCAATCCGTTGGTAGCCTCTATACTAGTACTTACGTCCTTCCACTTTCTTATTCTATATCTGCATCATCGGCCTTTCATAGCACACTTGTACCACATACCGATTGCCCCGGTGATTCTGATTACGGTACAAGATAATAGCATATAAAGCAAATTCTTTTTACTTTTACCTTTCTCATAATAATTGACTTCTGACTGATACGGCTTAAAATTCGCGAAGTTCGGCAAATCACGTAGAGAATTTTATGAAATCGCACAATCGCGCAGTTTCTCTTCCTTAACTTCTCTTTTAGTCCGACGGGATGTAAGGTCGACACGACAAGAAATACGCAATTTTACGGTAAGAGGTCCATGGGTAATTGTTACCCATGGAGTGTATGGGTAAGAGTAGCAAACATCCATCTTCTCCCGTTTAGTGCCTTAGAGGCGAGTTAGAGAAAACAACACGGACAGCGGCGTCTTTCTATATCAACTATACTAGAATTCTCAAAACGCCTGCCAAGCGTGGGGATTATGGCAACCCGGTGGGGGTTTTAAGGGTGAGAGCTTTGTCCAACAGTGGACATCTTTCGTCTGATGATGATGATGATGATGGGACAATTACATTAAATTTGTTGCTGCCTGCAGGATTTGAACCCGTGGCTTCCAAATCTCATGATGAGCGGCTGTACCTGTTCAGACACGTTTGAGATAGATAATTATACACATAAAATATAAAAAGTATCCAACACGGTTTTAGATACTCACTACTAGCGAGGTCCGTTCGGAGTGCCCAGAATGTCTCCATAGAGTTGATGTAGACAGCCGGGGAGATTATCATCATCATCATCATCATCAGCCGGAAGACGTCCACTGCTGAACATAGGCCTCCCCCTTAGAACGCCACAATGAACGACAATTGGCTATTTGCATCCACCGGTTACCTGCGACGCGCACAATGTCGTCTGTCCACCTAGTGGGAGGCCTGCCAACGCTGCGTCTTCCGGTTCGTGGTCGCCACTCGAGAACCTTTCTTCCCCAACGGTTATCGGTTCTTCGAGCGATGTGGCCTGCCCATTGCCACTTCAACTTGCAGATTCTGAGAGCTATGTCGGTGACCTTAGTTCATCGGCGAATCTCCACATTTCGGATTCTGTCGCGCAAAGAAACTCCGAGCATAGCTCTCTCCATGGCACGTTGTGTGACTCTGAACTTTTCTAAAAGGCCAGCCGATTGGGAGAGATCCGAAGGGGAGATTATAGAGGGTGGCAATCCCTCATAACCCGGCCTCCCCTACGGAGATTGGGTACCTTTTGAAGGTTTCCTCCGCAAAATAATAATTTTACAGACATAAATAAAATAATAGACAGCGAACAAAACAAAAGGTATTTATAGGGTATAGTTAGAGTAAATACGAGTACGATAGAATGCTTATTTTCAAGTAGGAACCGTAGGCATGAGAACATCGAATCACATAATTATCAGGTACCTACACGACAATAGGTACTATACTGTCAGTTGTATTTATCGACATTTGCGCTAGTTACAGATTAAACCCATCACTTGTCACTTACATGAGGAAAACCTGCCTACGATTTGTTTAAGGTGACCATAGACAAAAGCGTACTCTATATTTCTAAACTCTATGGGTATATATAACACATGTAAATAACGAAGTATGTTCTGACGTCAGTCTGCGATACTAACGCCAATACAATTACAAAGTATGGCCGCTTTCTAATATATAAATAGTATAAACTGTGTCAGATTAAAATTTGCATATTTCCTTTAAAATATTTAGCGTTTACTGCATACATTAATCACGATTTACATAGTTCACCAAATAGAGTAAAATAGGCGACCCATGCTGTGTCGAAGTTATCCAACGCCCACGACCGCTTGTACATTTTTCTTAAAAGGAATCTCGCGTGAAAGCCGCTTTATTTTATTTATGGTAATTGTTCGTACACTCTACCTCCAAAGGAATATACTAGACTCAACAATAGAAAAGCCAAGCAAACTTCGAACTTAAGAGTGTTTAATACTTATTCCTCTGTAATTATCGTTAGAACATTAGTCTTCCTCATTTTCTCATATGGCGCTGAGGCCTGGACAATGAAAGCGATAGACCAAAAACGGAATGACGGCTTGACAACGGTGTATTGAAGGCGCCTGATATGTATTCCAGGGAGTGACTATAGGATGTTCACTCCGGAGTCGCTTGACGTTCAGAGTGTGGTTGTATGTAGCCTTAGGGTAATCTTCAACAAGAAATAGCGGACTGTAAATTAGGTTTAATAATTCTGTCTTCGCGTTAAGTACAAAAATAAATAATTGTATCGCGAGTGCCGCGCTCGCCGTCCTGTCGTGCAGTGCCGAGGTGATGCCGAGCCCGCTAGCGCCGCCTCCCCGCGCCGCTCGCGTTCCATGCGTAGACAGTGGGCCCTAGGACTTTCACCAAGCACGGTGGCGACTCCGATTAGGACGGCGGCGGACCCCCGTAAGCACCATGTCTAGTTCCCGTGGAGCTATAATGCGCCCATCTGCGGCGGGCTTAAAAGCAAGGATACTGGTGCAGATCCCACCGGAGAGCCCGGGTGTCCCCGCTCATGTATCGATGCGACAGCCGCGGGAGTTATAGTGGGTAAGAAACCACAACATCGGGTATGCGGTTGACTCCCACAGGTCCCGGAGAACTATCGAAGGTGTACTGTTCAATCCTGACAGCTCAAGTGACTCAGGAGCTCTCAACCATGTGCTTGCAGTGCTGCTATACATTAAGCATATAGCCCTAAAACCTCAAGATAACCTGGAGAAATTTATAGTTACCGGCAAAGTAGAGAGAACGAGAGCACTTAACAGTTTCAAGTGGACACTTATGGCAATAAGATGGTATTGGAAATGCCAACACCTACATTTCACTTTCTACAAAAAGCGTACAAAGTCGTGACACCAACACTGCATTGTAAGAAATTCGATTAATCTTTTCAAAATAACGTCCATTAATTTTTTTTGGGAAGGGGCCGCGGTGTCTATTGGCACAAAAAATGGGAGTGACACTACGTAAACTACCCACTGACCTCGAGCCGTATTGTGAGCAGTATCTTTTGAGCGTCCATCACTCAGAAAAAAGTATATTGAAAACCTTGTGTAAGAGACACCAATACCCCTTTTGTATCGCGTAATAACAGATGACCATTGAATCTTCACTCAATATTCCTTTTGGCGTTTTAAGCATGTTTGCTATTGTAGCAAACAATCCTTTTTCTTATATCTGTTCTTGATAAGTATTTAAATATTATTTTCTGTAGCGTCACGTGTTGTGAAAAAATACAATTTATTTCTCCTTTTTTCTTCTTCTTCTATTGAAACTTGGACTCCCCACGTCTTATCGGGCGCTATCGTAAGTATGCACGTCTGCATTTTAGTGATTGTGTTTAATTCGTTTTTCTTAAAATCCTCTAACAACTTCATAGTTTAATTTGTGTACAACTTAGATTGTATAACTACATTTTTATTTATGACTAGCTGACCCACGCAGCTCCGCATGCGCTATTTTTACGTTAACTAAACTTTTAATAACAGACATTCGCATCGAATACATAACCTCCTTTTTTATAGTCGGTTAAAAACTGGGACCCACTTTTTACTTGCTCTCCGAAGCACGGACCCGTTTAGTTCAAATGGCGTTAAACGGTCACCCATCTATTTAATGACCTTACCTAACGTTGCTTAACCCGATCGAATACAAAACCTTGATAACAACTTTCTATGAGTGTTCCCTTACTAATATTCATTATAATTATGAAGAAAAATTGATAAAATCGGACCAAGCGTATAACCAAGTACCCATTTTGACTTTAATCCCCTCTCCCAAGGGGAACCGTGCTAGATTACGGGATAAAAAGTATCCTATGTCCTACCTCGTAGTAAGATCTCAAATCATGCCAAGTTTTATTTGAATCCATTCAGTAGTTTCGGCGTGATGCGCAGCCGTGATACAGACAGACAGACAAAAATTAAAAAAATTACGTTTTCGGCCTCAGTATCGGTTATAGAATGCCCTCCAAATATAATTTTCAAAATATCTTCAATGTATAGAATTGGACCTGTTACAGTTTTATTATAAGTATAGATTGAAAATTACTTAAGTTACATTGACTTAACTATCAGGGGCATCAAATCTTGAGCGAAATATAGCTTAATTGTGCACTTAGATCAACAGATAAGGATAAGCCTATACAAAAGAAACGTTCCTGGGCATAGGCTGAAGATAGAAGCATAGACTACGTGCCTTGTTAGAGGCATACAATTTTGTAATAGATACACAACACAATATTAATTAAACACATTGCTCGTTAAAATAATCGTTTATTTAACTTATATTAGGAGAGGAAGTTCGACGGTCTTTTTTATGGTGTCCATAAATTAACTAAGCTAATAGCTGATTCCTGATATGAGATTTCATGGTAAATATCGCACTCGAAATCAAAGACTACAATTTCTAGTTATTTTTCGAGTTTTTTTTTATACAACCAAGGGCGTGCGGCCCGCCTGATGGTAAGCAGTCACCGCAGCCTATAGACGCTAGCAATACTAGAAGAATGACTAGCGCGTTGCCGACCCTTAAGACATTAGATAATAAGTCTTTGTGTCCAGTTATTTCACCAGCTACAGTGCCCTTCACGCCGGAACACAGCAATGCTTTCACACTGCTGCTTGACGGCAGAATATCTGACACTGCGGTGGTACCTACCTGGACGGTTCCTTGCACAAGGAACCTACCAACTAGTAAGTGTAAGAGTATGTGAGTATGTCTATTTCGTTGGCATGGCTTACAGCCTAAACAGATTGATGGTCTGTGACTTTTAAAATGTCGTTAGATTCGTCTTAGTTATGAGAGTGATATTTTGTCCAAAAGATTATGGCTCCCGCCAGCCACCATTTTGTATTTTTTTTTTTTACTTACAAAAAAATCAATATGAGGATTAAATGAAAGGTCTTAACGAAAAGAGTTAAAGTATTTTTTTTTAATTTATACATGTTTCATTCTTAAGCCTAACTTAATTTTAGCAGGATCTAGTTGTTGAGATTATACTAAGCGCTAGTAATATACCTACATACGATTTTCCAGTTTTCTAAATAGCTAATGATATTTAGCCGTAAGGTACCATTTTGTTTCTCTAATAACATTAAATAAATTTAACATACAGTCTTGGCCAAAAGTATTGAGCACCCTGAGAATTTCAAACGAACATAATAAGTATTGCAGAAAACTAAGCTGATTGTTTATGAATCATTTTTTCAGCACTTAAAAAGGCATTTAAAACAAAAACCCACGCTACTACTGGCTATAAAACATCTGGTGTGATGAAATATGAAGTTTTAATATTTTGGTATTTCGTTATCAGTTCACTACTTTCGCTCATTGTGTACACATCCAATGATCTAGTGCTGTATTTGTGTTTTGAGCAATTACACTGAGTGATATCGTTTCAGTATGCCTAAAAGAAACAATCATAATACTAAACAACTTGGGAAAATACAGCTTCTGCATGAGCATAAGAATTCACAGGTAGAGAATTTTAAAACTCTGCAATACTCGCGCCAATCTGTATAATATTCTATTCAGCAACTCGCTGATATCGAATCACGTAAAAATAGACACAGAATCGGGCGTAAACGCATTACCACAGATCGTAAGGACCGGAAATTAATAAGAGAGTCCGTAAAAAATGGAAAAAAATCTTCTTCCAAGCTAGCTGCTGAGTTTTCTACTGAAATTAGGAGACCAATTTCTTCTCGCATTACTCGAAGAAGGCTTTAGGAAGCTGACCTGAAAGACTGTAAAGCCAGAGAGAAAGCATGGCTCTCGGACAACAACAGAAAAGCTTGGTAAGAATGGGCCTTAAAATACCAAAGTTGCACCATAGGACATTGATCAATTATTATCGTGTGGTCAGACAATTCGAATATTGAGTTGAGTTAGCCACTTCCCCGTCCTATTAATGGGCTGCATGACTGGTTTAGAAAATGGGGAAATAGTCGTGGGTGAGGGTTACCTGAACTCCTTAAAATACTTAAACATGTAAAAGTTTTAATTGCTGCCCCTTTTTTCAACCCTTTTCGATAATACAAACGTGGATGGGATTAAATTATAGTAGGATAAGGCGCTACATCATAAAATTGCTCGCACTATGCCATGGTTTCGAAAAAAAACCATTGATCTTCTTAAATGGCCTGTCCAGTCGTCAGAATTTAACCCTGTAGAATATTTTTGGGGTTTATTAAAGCGAACAGTCATGCGCCACACGATAAACACAAAAGAAGAACTAAAAGGCTGCCCACGTCAAGAATGGAGCGCTTAAACTTCTGAAGACCGTGAAAAGCTATTAAGCTCTCTACGAAAAAAAAACACTTCTGTAATCAAAGCAAAGGGTTGAACCGCCAAATATTAAATTTCCAATAATAAATAGGTATTGTTACCATATACAAATTGTTCCAATGTATTTCACTTCGATGTTTCCTAAAAACTGAAGTTTACTATGGGTGCTCAATACTTTTGGCCAAGGCTGTATGTGTATTATAGGTTTATATGCATATTATTATAGTATTTATGGAAGTTTTGTGTGAGAGCAGTTAAAATATATACCTACTTATGTTTTTATTTGTTACGCGTTATGTATTGCGAGTCCGTTTTATTTGCTGTCAGTATTTCGTTGTTTTCTAATTATACTAGTTGAATACCCTAAATCACTTTTTTATACTTCAGTAAAAATACTCCGCTAAGACAAACTTATTCGTGACTTAGATTACTAGATGACATAAAAAGTTATGATTACATCTTTATTAGCTCCATGTGTGCCGATCGTGTTAACGATTAATGCATTATTCGTAGAAATTTCGAGTACAAAGTTCCATTCTCGGGAGAGGCACTAATCTGAAGCAGTCACGTCTTTCATGGCTAAGTGATCCGTTTATACAAAAAAAAAAAACATTTTTAAATCTGTATGAAATTATTTTGATAAAACAAATATGCGGCGTATGCGGACCGCTAAAATGTTTTTATCTTATTTTGCAGTTACGACAATGGAGGCATGTTTGACGTGTGGTTTCGGAAATGAGCACTCCTAGGTTGCTAATGCATCTACCTATGTGTCAAAAAAGATTATTTAATGCTGCATATCGTGCTCAAACATTGGTATCTTAGCGTTCTTTTGACGGAGAGAATTTTCCATCGACTCGGGTTTTAGCCCAATGTTTCTTTATCGATTGTCTATTTAGTAACAGGCAGAGGTAGTGTGCCTCCCTCAAATCGTCGAACCGCCGTACACCGCACCGACCGCGGCATGTCGACCCACCCGACCCGATGTCTGTCCTGGACCACGACACAACACCGACAACGACGAGTCGTAAACACATTGTGTTTACGACTGTTGTGTTTAACACAGCACACAGACACCGGTCTCACCGTCGAGGCCGAAGGATCGTACGCATGTGACCTCAACATGCATCCCCTCGCTGACTTTCTTGCCGGTTGCTCAATGCCGGTTGCTCAATGCTGGCGCATTGTGAACTGGTGGTAAACTCATATTCTCTAAGCGGCAGCCCAAGCCAAGGCCGTGCCTCCCTGAAGGTGCCCTTGTGCTAGTCGCTACCCTAACTCTTATGGCTGAAGTGCTTTAAGCGCTCGCCCTCTTGTCCGGTGAAGCTGTCATGGCCAACATACTACTCCTACAAAAAAAAAGTCAGTCATTGTAAAATTTAGAGAAGAAGTATATGAGAAAGAGTCTTAATAATGAACCTGTCGGTAGGGCATAGTGGCGACGTCCGTTAAAAGCGTAGGATAAGCTGCCCAACTGGAACTGTAACAGTAGTGTTGTGCTCTTTAGAGGGTTATCACTGAACGAACACTGATGCATGCAAGCTTCATAGATCCCTCCAACGGTGCTAGAAGCTTATGTGCCTTACCATTTATGAATGACACCGCTTACCATCAGGTAGAATCACGATCTTAGCTATATTGAGTTTATAGCCGTAACAGCTTAGTTGTCGAGCGCTTGCCTTGGAAACGAGGTGCGCAGGTTCGATCCCGGCTCGCACTTCTGATTTCTTTAATTAATCATGTGCGAATCGTCTTTGTGCGATTGTTACTAGCTTTCGGTGAAGGAAAACATCGTGAGGAAACCTGCATGTCTGAGAAAGCCTAACTAGCTTTCGAATGACGTATGAAGTCCGCCAACCCGCACTTGGCCAGCGTGGTGGACTATGGCCTAAGACCCTTCATCGTGAAGGGAGGCCCGTGCCCAGCACTGGGACATTAACAAGGGCTGGTATTATTATTTATTTATTATTATTGAGTTTAAAAAATTATATAATTGAATAGTAAGTAATTTTGTTGAACACTTGTATCACGAGCTTTGCGCCTGCGCTTTATCGCTTAGACGCAATTGTTCGTGCAGCAATGTTTTGTTATAATGAAAACATCGCCCGCCTGCTCGGCCTCTGATTTAGTTAAAATAGCAAATCTTCAGACATTCGCGCGATTGATGGCTAAATAAATGGCTAAAACTATGCCGAATTATGTCAGCGGACCGGCACATGAGGGTTCTGGGCTCTGGCAAGAGGGATCTGCATCAAGTACTCCTCCGTGATTAGCTTACCTATATTTTGTGCTTACAGCCCGTCGCGCCAAGGCCCTGGCTGTCACAGTGATAACAGGAACGGGAGTAGCAACTCCGTTATACCTAGCTTTGGCTCGACAGCCATACGGCTTAAATCGTGGTATTTTGCAAATTTGGTGATAGTGAAAAATATATGTATAAAACTCAGTCAGATTCTTATTCTCAGATTCGTTTTATATCAATGATTCCATACTACAGAAACCTTACCAAAACTGATGGTATACTGGGCTTTCCAGACAATTATTGCCGCTAATATGATGCTGTTGCTGCTTAGCGGATGTTCTATGGTCAAAGTAATGATGTGGAAATAGATTTTCTCTCTCTCTCTTTCACTTTAGGTACTATTTTCCATCAACCATGATCAGAAGCAGAAGAAAAATAACCCGAGGGGTGTCCTGGTAAGCATAGCATCCTCCCATCACCTCCCGCTGGGTGTTCGTAAGAGGCGACTAAGGGAAAACAAGAAGACGGGCAGCAGCGTCTTTCTATTTGATTACTTACCACCTTATACTGCGATCCCAAGCCGCCTACCGAGCGTGGGGATTATGGCAACCCCTCTTGACTTCTTTTGGCTGCTGATGATGATGATGATCAGAAGATATATATTTTTTCAAACAAAGTTTGATGACTTTGGCATATTGCCATTGCGCAACAAAGGCGGTTATATTAAGAGTGGTTATGATTATCATCCTCTTAAATTATAGATTAACCAGGATTGTGATGAAACTTGGCAAGGCCTGCAATGGAATTTAATGAGAAATTCGTCTTTGATTCATCACTTCGCAAAAGTAAATTGAAATCGTCTAGTTCTTATGGTTGAAGGTTATGGTGGCGTGTGACATAGCTCAAAGGAATAAGGGACTTAATAATTAACATAAAAATATGAAATTTAAATTGATATCGAAACATTTATTTTCTGTCAATAATTTAACTTACTTTACTATACATAATAAAACAAATAAAGGAAGACATACCTCATCCTAGGTATCATTCACAAACACCAACATCCTAACATTATTTACATAAAATACAGCATTTTGTTTACATCCGGATTTTACAGTAATTTATGTAAATTATCTCTTGTTTATTATATTTATTTTTAATTAGTGCAATTAAAACTGGTATTATTACTGTTTTGTATCTACTGTTTATGACTCCGAAATATAATTCTATATACAGGGTGTAAGGGACATCGTACCGAAAAAAAATTTATAAGACGTCAAATAATGTCCGTTACAACATTACAGTAACCATTTATATGGTAAATGACAAATGACTAACTTATTAATTTTCGAGCATGTAATGAATATATGCGGAATAATGTTTATTTTTCAAATTACATTGCTAATTTTCTAAAATAATAATAGTTAATTGCCTATAAATTAATAGCCTATGCACTGTTTTTGTGAATAAATAAAAATAAAATAAAAACACAAATAATTAATTAATTGTTTTTAAATAAATAGTAGGCTTTATTATTATACCAATAATGATGTTATACTAATTTTATTTAAAAAAGTGATTTTTTTTTTTAATTCATGAAAAAGCCGATGAAAAATTTCAACACTAGGATGTTCAGAATCGTGTTCTGGATCCCTGGTATCGGTCTTCGGTACGATGTCCCTTACACCCGTTATTATATTAATCCGGATATGGCTATCATATAACTCGCTTTCGTATAACAAACATTATTATTATACAATTTGTTAACATAAACAAAACAATGAACATAACTCTTGTCTTCGTGACTGTAATGGAAGACTCGGAACAAACGCAACAAACTACGTAATTATATGGCAAGTAAATAATTAAAATATGAAATAATTATAATAATTTAAACTAAACGTTTGGAATGATTCGCACTTACGCTAAAATTATTTACAAAATTATAACAGAAACAGAGCGCAATGCAGACTTAAATAAGATATTTACAGTATATGTATCACTCGAACATTGATATAATGTTGAAATGTCCATACATAATGACCGAATAACGTCGTAAAGACTAGCGCGACTGAGGCTAGAAATACACACATCAAAAGTGTCTAGGGATCAACATATATTTTTGCAATAACTTTTCTCCTGATTGATATTAATTAAAATTTTCTTTAAGGATTCATCAAATAAAGTGTTTTCGTTTGTCACAGTAACGATAAACCAAGTCACCTTTGCATTAATAAAGAAATTTGCCATTTTCCTAATAAAGGGATTTTTGACATTTGAACCACTAACACAAAAGTTCGAAAAAAAGACTGAAATAACAGTTTTCTTTAAAATTTTATTGGGTAACTTAAACAATTAATAATCCGTGTTTCTACCGCGAACACTAACAACACAAGAACATCGGTTTGGCATACTCAAAATGAGTTCATCCAAATCACGCTGTGGAATGGCCGCCCATGTTCGTTGCAACAACAAAAAAAGGTCTTCTTGCGACTGGATACCCTCCATATTCGGCAGAGCTCTTCTCTGTAGCATATCCCATGCATGCTCAATCGGGTTCAAGTCTGGCGACTGAGCAGGCCAGGGCAGGACATTGATGTTAGCTGCGGCGAGAGTCTGTCTTACAACTCTTGCGGTGTGCGGTCGTGCATTATCATGCATTAACTGAAATAAGGGACCGATTTGCACTTGTAGAGGAACGATGACGTCTGATACAATCGTCTCAGCATAAATTTGAGCGTTGAGGTTGCCTCTGATCCAAATCAACTCAGTTCTTCCGCCGATCCAAATACCCGCCCATACCATGATGGTTCCACCACTATAAGGATGGACTTCCTGGCAGGATTTTAATCGCTGTTGGCGTCCAGGGGTTCTCCAGTGTCGTATACGTCTTGTATCCGGTCTCATACCAAAACGAGACTCATCAGAAAAGCACACGAAACGCCATTGTTCTTCTGCCCAATTTCTGTGTTCAAGAGCCCATTGATATCGAATCCTACGATTGTGCATTGCTATAGGTGGTACCCGTAACGCTCAAATTTATGCTGAGACGATTGTATCAGACGTCATCGTTCCTCTACAAGTGCAAATCGGTCCCTTATTTCAGTTAATGCATGATAATGCACGACCGCACACCGCAAGAGTTGTAAGACAGACTCTCGCCGCAGCTAACATCAATGTCCTGCCCTGGCCTGCTCAGTCGCCAGACTTGAACCCGATTGAGCATGCATGGGATATGCTACAGAGAAGAGCTCTGCCGAATATGGAGGGTATCCAGTCGCAAGAAGACCTTTTTTTGTTGTTGCAACGAACATGGGCGGCCATTCCACAGCGTGATTTGGATGAACTCATTTTGAGTATGCCAAACCGATGTTCTTGTGTTGTTAGTGTTCGCGGTAGAAACACGGATTATTAATTGTTTAAGTTACCCAATAAAATTTTAAAGAAAACTGTTATTTCAGTCTTTTTTTCGAACTTTTGTGTTAGTGGTTCAAATGTCAAAAATCCCTTTATTAGGAAAATGGCAAATTTCTTTATTAATGCAAAGGTGACTTGGTTTATCGTTACTGTGACAAACGAAAACACTTTATTTGATGAATCCTTAAAGAAAATTTTAATTAATATCAATCAGGAGAAAAGTTATTGCAAAAATATATGTTGATCCCTAGACACTTTTGATGTGTGTATTAGCTTCGGTTTTCGAAACCGTTACATCAGGCGTCACTACCATTAAAATTAACAATTTAGTGATTCTCTTTTTAAAAACCAAAAAATGCCTAACACTTTTTTTTTGTACTAAACAGGTAATGAGCAAAGCAAACGTCGTCAGAAGCCATTTGAAGCGTTCAATGCACGTGTTAATGCGCATATCTTGCTTGATGACATTGTTGTGGGTTACTATTTGTTGTAGAGTTTTATCTCAATCTTTATCTCCCACGAATCTGTAAGCGTCGGGCGGTGGTTCGGGCATGCAGTACCCGTGGTAGGTGCGGATGTCTTCGGACGCGTAAGTGACGCCGGCTAGGACGCCGGGCTCTGTATGGTGTCTGGGGCAGGTGTGGTCTCTCGGGCACTGGCATATGGTGTTCGCGTTCACTTCGTCAATTTGTTCGTGTCGCCGCCTCGCGCTGAACAATTTGCACGGTTCTTTTCTTGAACAGCGGAGCCTCTATAAATGAGTAGATTAAATTTTAAATTTATATCCACATTTAAAACACTACGCGTTGTAATTGCATAATATGTAACTACTACGGAGGTGTTCACGGAAGACCAGCGTCGTGATGTCAAATAGGTGTCGCGGCATAATGCTGAGTGGGCTCCTTTTAAACGACTGATTGTTTTTATTTTATGTGTACTTACCAATTGTTATGTTATTTAATATGTTATTTTATGTCGTTAAATAAATTTATTTCTATTCTATTCTAAATAAAACTTTATATTGGTATTAATTTAATTTCGGAATAATTTCCTTTTTACTTCATTTTTATGCAACTTATTATCAGGACATAGACGACGAGCCCCTGATGGTAAGCTACGTGTATATCCGTAGACAGTCTCATCAGCACTTTACTTGACTGCTGAACACAGTCCCTTATTCTCTATCTCATCCTCTATAGGATGAGATAGAGAATAAGGGACTAAAAAAATCAAAAAAAAAGAAGATCAAAATCTATATTTTGCTTAGATTTTGTATTAAAATCAATACTTAAATGACAAGATAATGATTCATAAGCGGACTTTGAGAGTAACAGTGAGACATTAGTTAATAAGCATAGATAGAGTATGTTATTAAGTCTCCCGAACCCAGTAATTTCTATCATCATGCCCGAAGACACAAACATTTTTACGCAGACACTGTGATAATACCTACCTGAACAGTCTCTTGCACAAGAGACCTATCACATAATGACCCACCAAGTTATTATAAAACTATTAATTTAGCTATTTATCAAATAAATAAATAAGTAGAAAATAATACTGACACACTAGTGACATCTAGCGTCAAGTAACAAAACTACAAATAAGAAAACAAAGCTCACTTACGCTTTGCGGCGAGCACGCGAACTGGTATTGATTCCCCTGTTCACCGCTAGGTGTCGTGTACGGCAGTTTCTTCAGCAGGTACGTTACTGAGAGCTTCGGACAGTGACAATTGACGATCTGCTGCGTAGCGTTGCTGTCCGCGAAGGTGTAGATGATCCATGCGGCGTCTTTGAAGTACCGACACTTCGGAAGGCGTTTCACCGGCTCGCATGTCTTGTACAACGTCGTCTTGTCCGCTAGTGTGTGGTTGTCGTCGCTAGTTAGCTCACTGGAATTCAAAACATGGTTTATTATTATTTTATTGCAGAAAGCAATAGGCAGGACATGATGGGAACAAAGACATTTAACTACTTAGGAACAGTGAACAGTCCAACCATAGCGAAGAAAAAGCGAATGAATCTTTTTATACGTCAGCGGGAATGTGCCAATAAAAATAAATATTTTTGAAGGAATTATGCTTAATTTCGTAAGTAGTATTGATATGTATTTTCTACATTTACTGATGAATTTAATTTATGTGGCAGTTGTAAAAAGTGGAGACAGTTTTCAAAATTCCGAGAGGCCGGTCCATGGCCTATATATTTAATCTATTTCTATGTTCTAGCGTTTTTACAGCTTGGCAGGCCAAGGGCCTAAACAAGATACAGCCGCTGTAAAGCGATTCTGTTTCTTCATTCGCTAACGGTGTCAATTTCCTATAATTTGTCACGTGATTTTTCTATGTCTTATGTCTTTCTCATACATTTTTATTATACTTTCTATAAGCGTGAACGCTTGTAGAATGTTTCATTATCTAGAGTACCAGCAGTGCCACCATTCTGCCATCAAGCAGCAGCACTGTAGTTATTAAAGTTACCTGGCTCAAGAGATTTAATAACAAATGTCTCGGGTGACGAGCGGCAGTATAGCACAAGTGTGCTACAGTAGTAGTAGTAGATAAGTATCTATTGGCAGGCGTGTCGCTTACCATCAACCGAAGGTCTTGCTTGTCTCATCACTTAGTTGAATGAAAAAATATAATGAAGAACATTGTTTTGATTGATCCTTCTAAGGATTCAACTTCATTTAACCTGCTCCTATCGCAAAGTTCAGTGAACTAACCTAGAACAGGGCCGGTGTCCCAAACATCGGCATTTCCTCTCGATCCAGGGCTGAGTGGCATCGTACAGGTCCACTTTACTGCACACCTGCCGCGGCCTGCAGTCCGGCAGCCCCACCTCAGAACCCTGAAAATTACAATACGGTATTGTTAATATATTTCTGTTAAAAACATAATACCTTTTCGTAACTGTTTAAAAATCAAATACAAAGGAAAACCGAATTTTTTACTAGGTGGTATCCACCGTCCAGGTAAGTACCTGCGTAGTATCAGATATGCTGCCGTCAAGCAGCATTGTGTAAACATTGCTGTGTTCCGGTGTGAAGGGCACTTTAGCTGGTGAAATTACTACGTCTATAGGCTGCGGGGACAGCTTAAACTCAAGCGGCCGCATGCTGCCTTACCACCTTAATAATACCAGCCGTTGTTTATGTCCCACTGCTGGGCACGGGCCTCCCTTCAAGTTGAAGGGGCTTAGGCCATAGTCCACCACGCTGGCCAAGTGCGGGTTGGTAGACTTCACACGTCTTTCGAAAGCTAGTTAGGCTTTCTCAGACATGCAGGTTTCATCACGATGTTTTCCTTCACCGAAAGCTGGCAACAATCGCACAAAGACGATTCACACATGATTAATTAAATAAATCAGAGGTGCGAGCCGGGGTTCGAACCTACGCACCTTGTTTCCAAGGCAAGCGCTCGCCCACTGAGCTGTTACAGCTACCACCTTAGTAGTATGAAAAGACAAACATTTTATTTTCATTTACATCTCAGGGGGCTATCGGTAGTGCAATACAATAGCCTATTAACGCATAGACGCATAGGTATATCGTTTACCACCAGGTGACTGTCCATCACGACTAATCACTAAACTGTATAAAAAACGCAACATCGTATAAATAAGTTGCGGTGTGTATGAAAAATTATCGCTCAAACATAGCACAAACAAAGACAATAATTTGTATACGGTCACCGTATACGGAATCCGTCAAAAATTCGCGTGCATTTCAACAATTCAACGCGCGTCGTCGCCGTACAAAATCAATCGCACTCGCGTAGCGCATTCGACACACGAACTCATAAAGAAATGGTACAAAAGGTATTTGCGTGGGAAAACGGGAAGGTGTTCCGAAAACACCTGCCGTACGTGAGCACAGATGATGATGAATGGTCTCAAATCGATGGTAATCATGACGAGAGAGAGAAAAAAAACGAATCACAATAAGAACATGTGCGCTCCGAAGGCATTCCTTTTTTTGCGAGCATCGGTCGCACTTCCGACCGGAAGTCGTGCCATTCGGCAACCTGTTAGCTGTGGGAAGATTTTTTTAGCGGACACGGCTTGCATTGCTACCGTGTGCTGGCTATAATTAAGTTATTATTGCCTGTTGTAAATTATTCAGCTTAATTAAAGATAGACTTCCGATGCTCTTGATTTTGGAACGTTGTTGTTTAGTCTGGTATTTATGATAATACATTACTTCTACAAGATAAATATATTACTTTAACTCGATCGAGCGTGACGTAGAGTTAAATAGTAAATGAATAGTAATTAATAAAATTTAGCAATATCATATCTATGGTATTCTCGCTGTTTGTAAAGAGCGGGGTTAATACGAGTATTTTGCCCTTAAAAATTTTAATGGACTATAGTACATGGTTTCGTTAGCAATACTATTTACATCAGTACATACACTATCTCCATTTTAATTCCCATATAAAGAATCATTAGCTATATTGAATCTAGTACGAGCATAAACAAACAAGTATCTATTTGTGCCATAGTGTCAATACATGTTTGTCGCTCTAGGAAAATCCGATTCGGGCAGCCCTATTCACGCATAGATGTGAAAAAAAACGCCTATTTTTTGTTTGTCTTCTTCCGGATATACTTCCCGTTTCTTGTGTATTACGATAGATTTCGCGGAAACGGTCTCGGTCTGATCTTAAAAACACCGGATACCGCCCTTTGTGTAGCCAACAAAAGGTCCAGTGTATTGAAACGCTCAATGTATGGGTTGTTGACTTACTCCGTGAAGAGTTCGCTTTATTTAACGGAGTCTCGTTGACGCGCTGAATTCTAATGTCGATTGTAAGAAAACTATATGACGGACGGGCTTCATTGAATACTTGATAGTATAAAATAGACAATACTAGTGTTGTGTTTTCGATCTTCTCTTTAATAATGAAGAGCTTTATCTTTTTAAATATCTCGCAATTTTTCGGCCTAAACTCCGGATAATAGCTACTAGATAATTAACTAACATAATTTAATATTTAAGAGAAGCTTTCAAAACTGGCGCAGCCCAAGTAGGATAACACCTTCATCACCACCAAATTACCCCGCCTTTGAGTCGCGATGTATTTCAGCAGTAAGGTTGTCAGTGCCTTATGAGGAGCTTCAGTGCTGATGGCATAGCGACACCTTTGACAAAGGTTTCTTTTCATTCTTTTGAATAAATTATTAAAAAAAACTGGAACAATCCAGACACAGTCATCCGATCCCCAACTAGGTAGAGCTTGTACTATTGTAACCAGACCACTGATACAAATACTTATACACTTTTGTACATAAGTCGATCTTGTCGACCCACGATTCGTAGCCAAAGTAACCAGTAAATCAACGGGCCCGTAAATCGTATACTGCTATCCACGACTTTATCAACATTATGGTAGGAGTAGTAGCTTATAATTAGTACACTTATTCACTTTCCGTAGCACTTTTCTCTACTTTCCATTGAAATTCGAGATCTCGAAATCAATAGACGCAATGATCAATGAGGTAATCAAATAATACTAGTAATAACACTTGGGTCCAGAACCGTTATGATGACTGTTATTAAGTGATTAGCGTGTTGTTAATTCGAGATTATGCTCTTTAGAATACACAATCGCAGATTATTCAAATGACTAGCCATTTGTAAAGCCCGAGGGTTAGTCGGATGTTCTGGTTCTGTGGCGATTTTTTAAACTTTATTTGCGATGACGGCCAACGGCGACAGCTCGAAAGGATGCTGTCTACCTTTTCTTAAATATGAATTAACTAAGTATACTGCTTATTAGAACCTTGAGTTCATGGCTATAAAGTTTAAAATCATACGTATGTTAGTTTAAAATCATGCTAGCGTTATAATGAGAGCGATTAGTGAGATTAAACTTACGACAGTAATTTATGGGTAATCGTTTGGTGTTTTGTTGAAATTTTGTTTCTCTACAAAGCAGCTGTGTTTTAACATGCCCTATATAATATTTATGTCATAAATTATACAATGATGTGTATAGTCTTCTTATATATGTACTTTTTATTTGAATTCGTTTATCGCCACAAGAAATGAAAATAGCTACGTATATTGCCATTCCTGTTGGTTTAGTGGTCGATACTTCGTCGAGGGTTCGATTCCTGCCTTGTACCTGGGTGTTATTTATTTATCAATCGTCTGGTGACCATAGTACAGGATCTACTTTGTTTAGGATCAGTTCACCGTGTGTGGACTGTCCCAGAATATTTTTTTATATCGTATAGGTAACGGTTATCTTTAACGTAAGACTTCGAGGTTGATCTTTTGTTGTCGTAATTATTTGAGGGAAAGATTTTTGTTCACCGCTTTAGTGAACTTTAATTCGATAAGCCATTTCTTGCTCATAGTCTGACCACAAGCCTAGTCCCTTAGCGCGGGTGTACCGGGGCGAGGTGCGGCGAGGGGGGTGCGGCATCCGGTCCACGGAACAGGTGGCAGCGCGCGCGCCGCGCCCACTCTAATGAAATAATTGAACAACATTAACCAACAATACCTTAAACAGATATTGATTACACAACGATTTTGCACTTTAAATCGCAATATACAAAGCCTAAATTCTTTAGACTACCCAGTAGGTTTTTAATGTGTTCTTGCATAACCCTCGATCTGTTGCTCGCACCGACCTTCCACAACCTTCTCCATACAGCTATCTCTTTCAAACATGCATAGCTTGTATTCTACTGTTTCGCACACACTTTTCAATTTTCTGAGATTCTTCGATATTGTCGTGGCGGGGGAAAATGGTTCTAATAATTACGTATTCACGAGTAGGCTAATTTTAGCATTAAAAAGCCTTACACCCACGCACCTCGGGTTAAAGTTTCTTCTTGAAACAGGCTAAAAACAGCTTCCAATAATAGCATGTCAGTTGTAAATTGTATAACAGATTCAGACCTTTGTAATATACTCGTATTTAAACAAGTCCTTGAAAAAAAAGATAGTGTAAGGGAAGGAGAGTCTCTCTATTTATAGATTTAGCAATGATTTACGTTGAATTAATAAACCTAAGATAAGAAAAAAAATTGTAGGTTATTTTTGTAAGGTAACATATAGAAAAGGTGTGTTTGAAAATTATAATTTGGTCCCACTGTTTAGTATTAAAGTCGATAAAAAAATGATTTATAATGATTACATGTAATTAGAAACATCCATTCGGGTTCCTCGCTCCGGGCAACGGACACCATGTCCGGATGCCGTCCGCGATTCCCGGGAACACAGGTAGCCGAGAACAAATTACTAATCCGGATAATTACGCCGTCGACGACCGGCGCGGACGGCCAGGCTTTATTTATCACCGGCAATTAGCGTTGACAACCCCTGCCTGTTGAACAGGGACGGAAATGTCACAAATTAATACAAGATCCTTCCTAGTTAGGTCTCCGGGTAATGCCCGATTTACACATTCAGGTGCACTCGTGTGTTCATTCATCAGTCGTAGCGAGTTAAGTGACCAGCCTCGTTTGCTCTAACAAAGAAACATAGCGACAAACAGATGGTTGTTAGTAGTACCTAGTGTATTAACGCCGCGCCGTCCTTTCACACTTCAATGTTAGTGACGTCTAATAAGGCAAGCCAGTTCCTAACTACGAGATTATATTGTGAAATAATTATCATGACAGAAAAATCCAATAACATTTTTCCACAGGGTTTTTTAAATAATCTATCGGAGAATTACCCTGTTGTAGTTACGATAAATTCCACTGCAAAATCTCTGAAGTCTGATCACTTCAAAGTAATCGTAATTAACTTATAAGATAAATAACTGTAAAATTAATACTGTTAGCATTTTACTGTACACAGTAAAAATGCTAACAGTAATATTAATTTTATTGTACAATAAATTTTCAATATTGAATCTACTATACACGAGAATACGATTTTACTACACATCATAAATCCAAAAAAAAACTTCACAATTAAATACAGTCCGTAGGCCGTGTCTACAATTTATGCTGCCATACACGGAGCGATACACAGCCACGTTCAAAAGACATCAACGCGAGCTCGTGTGTCGGAAGTGCTGATATCAATGAATGAATTGAATGCGCACGCGCCTCCACTAATCGTCGTCGTTGTGTATAGAACATTGTCATTCATACGCAGGGCTGTCGACATCCTGTTTTTGTAGAACTGGTTCTCAGTTTAGTTGAGTAGCTTGATCAGGTACTGTTCACTGTTGAAATCCAAGACTTAAAAAGGTTTGGAAATAGTTTTGTTTCAAATTAACTATCGGAGTATATCGCGGTTTATTTTTGATTTTACTATCTCGACGTTTCTAACACTTTATACCATTCATAGTCACAGGCGGACGGCACGGCCCGGCCATTTTTAAAAATCTGATTTTTTCTGTTTTTGTTGACATGAACACAATAGTTACTCATGCCGTATTGGAAAAATGGGTTAATCAGCAAGATCTGAGGCTGATTGTCCAATTTATGCCAGGCAAACATACCTAAATAATTACGGCTCTTTTCTCTGCTAAACATCGTACATTAGGTGAAATTGTACAATTTTAAATTAAATATCATGACTTCAAAGAAAAAGTTGTCTGTGTTGTAAATATTGCCAACCCTGCAACAAGTATCCATATATATACATATATACGATTCCAATGACACGTCAGGTTATGAAACAACACGTATAATGTCTGTACATTATTGTGCCTACGCAAATGTAAACATTTTTAACGCCGTCACTCACTGTTGTAAATACCTACGGAACATTACACTGATTAAACATCGGACGTACGGTCTTTTTATTACGTAAATTAATTAATAAACTATATGAATGTCGTAAGGAAACAAATGTATTTAAGCATAATGTACTTCCGGTGATATTTTGTAAAATTTGCTGAATTATGGCTTTGTTACACTTGTCGCCATCCGGGTCGTTAGTACGGGATGTGAACTGACAAAGAAATCCAAGTGTAGTGTTGTATTTTTATCTTGAGAATATGATTATAATTTCATCAATTGTAATTGAGGGCAAGAAGAGTCGGAAGACGCAAGCTATCGTAGCTTAGAAATATCAGGGAGTGGGCCGGTATTCAATGGAACACCTATTTCACTTGGCAAGGGACTGATCTAGATTTTACGAGCTGATGGCCAACCTTCAGTAGTGAAGAGGCACCGCAAGAATAAGAAGAATGGATAGTAAAACGGTCAAGTGCGTTTATAGAAATCAACCCAAGTGGTTACGAATCTGTTAGGGTGACTTCAAATTTGCAGCGCTGCTGCGCGCTTTTTTTATTTATATGGATTTAAAATACGAGCGTCTGCAGCGCTGCAGCCGCGCTTCAAATTTGTAGTCACCCTTAGATGTCGTCGAGGTGTGGGACCAAGAAATACTGAAATCGAATACTTGGTTATTGTTACTGTTGACAGGCTTTGCGAAAGATTTTATGAAGTGAGACATGCGTTGTCGTGGTGAATTACTAGTACGGGTTACTTTTTGTAGTTGTTTTAGAAGAAAATAACTCTATAACAGCTACACAAGATAACCTTTATTTTTGTTTTCACGGGGGAGCCATCAAAAGGTCCCCGGGACCTGTGGAGGTTGACTGGAGTATGTGGGACCCACTAAAACGTACACTCCTGAGACTTCTTCTGAGGCAGTTAAAATATCAGCGTCTAAACTTGTCTAATTAATCGTTAAAATGAGGTCAGAATTCGACTCATGCTAGGCCTGATTCGACGTGCTTCTGAGTGTGTTGCGTTTTGAAGTAGTGCCCATGATAGTTTAAAAAAAAATTATAGATCTACTGGATTACTTTAAATAAACGATTTCATTTGATTTGTGGTAAACGTGCCTTCAGTCCGAATTAAGCAATTTGCTTCGTCATTCATAATAAGGACAGATAAGAACTGGAACAGTTTGCCTGTAGTTTTTCCGCCCGATTATAATGTGGGTGTCTTTAAAGCTAGAGTGAATAAGCTTTTAATAAGCTAGTGTGCTTTACCATCCCAGATTGCGTCGCCGCTTTCCATCAGATGGGAATGCATTGACTGCATATCTTTGATTATTGTCTGTCTATTTACATAAAAAAAACTTCTTGTAGTTCTGATTATCAATAACTGTTCAGTATATTTTCGTTATTTAATGCTTTTTAGATCATTTTCTTTGAAGTCGGTTTTTATTTATTCTGAAGATACTTTATTCTTCTGTAAGTACATACATACGTATGTAAACAAACGAAACGATGCGTGACGTGCACGATAAACGCTGCAAATTGTAGAGAATAGGTAAGCACGGACTTCAAATTATTGCATGTTGGAGGGCAAAATACTATTCCTTCAACTTCAAAATTATCGAGAGTCGACTGTATGTAAATCGCCAGTAACTTTTACGCCTGCAGTGAGACGAGGCTCGAGCAGATAAAACAGCGTAAGTAATACGACCTTTTGCGTCTAAGTGCACATAATGTACACAAGGCGTTCTCATTGAAGACAGGGCATCCGGAGCGCCTATTCAAGATGCACGTGGCGGCTTGAGACGGAAGCCCGCTTGGCTCATCCCCCCGTTGTAATCTCTTCGAGTGGGCTACACTCGAGATATTATGTGACTCGATTGTTCTGGTATGTTTGTGTTTTAAGTGCTTTAAGGAGTTCTGGGATATACAACGCATTTGTAAGGTGAATGCGTAGCTTATTTACTAATTGAGTATTGTAATGCGTTTAGGTTTCATTGGGATTTAATTTTATGCTCGTCTATTTTAAACTTTTAAATACATATATTCATAAACATAACCTTGTCAATAACAAAGCAATTTACTTTATTCTCTCCCTAGATAATAACAAAAATAACTAAATAACTGTAACCGAGGAAATAAAAAGTTAAAAAAGTATTCGACGAATAAAAACCGTACAAGATTCGATTCGTGTTTATTTTTTTATTCATTCGAGTATAAAAAAAATCGTGGTGCGTATTTAGTGTTTTTTGTCGCGTAACGCAGGTGTTCGATCCTCGGGAGATGCTTATTGGACTTTTTTTATTAATATTATGTAAAGCTGAGTCCACATAGATGACATTTTTACTAGCACACTCGTGGAATACATAATTTGTGGAAAGTATGCGTTATATGTTTTTATTATGGTATACGCAATTTCTAGTGATTTTACAACTAATTTGCACTAGCCTGAGTGTTACTGAAATCTCTCGTCAATTTTGCAAAACTCTTAAGATAAGCGCTGATTACTAATCAGCGCTGAATCAGTGATTAGGGTGACCTCAAATCACAGCGCTGTTACGGTGCGACATCAGCCGCGCTGCGGCCGCGTGTTTTTAACTTTTATAAATTTACAAGATAGAGCGTTTACAGCGCTGCATTCGCACTGCTATCGCGCTGCAAATTTGAAGTCACCTTTAGTTGCATACTATTTGCTTTTGTTATCAATAGTTCGTTTGTTTTTTACTGCTATTTTTTCAACTCTACTAGTCTAGTGTCACTTTTCGATTACGGCTCTATCATAAAAAGATTAGTGCTAAAATTGTAATGTAACAATCGTTCAATAAAAATGAAGGTCTCGATATCTTCCTGCACCTAACGGTGACGGTACATTTTATCTATTTCTTTTAAAATTAAATAATTAAATCGGGGAGCGAACAAGTAAAATAATAGTTCGTTATGAACCCACCTTTACCCTGGACTGGTTGTGGCAGAAGTCCGGGCGAGGAGTTTTTACATTCGTTTCTCTTTGTTGACGCGTGTCCCGGTGTCACGGTTTTTGTGCACGCCATCCGTAGCGAAGCGTAAATTATCTCATTATTTCTTCTATTGATTTTATTTTTCTTTAAATCCGGCTTTAACACTTCGACTTCATTTGCTGTCAGAACACTTTTTGGAATAGAATAATAATTTTCATATTATTATAGGAAATACCACGTTCAGATTCCTATCCGGGTTAGAAAGGAACAGTGTTCAGGCTTTATCACCGGTCCTTAAAACGCCTTTTGTTTAGTATCCACCCATACTACATCGTGCTTGCCGGTTTCGTGACTTCCAAATCACAATTGATAATGCCAAAGCCAAGTTACGGAGTTTTTAATCTACGTATAAGGGGAAATAATGGCAACTCTTACTAAGGAAGCTCATATTACAGGTCAGTGCAGTAAACAAAACGGCTGTTCTTTTATTTTGGGTAGTTCATTAGCTGCTGCTAACTTGTGTGGTGTCCGAGTAAGAATATCACCCACCCATCTCCTTCCGTTGGGTATAATAGAAAACAAGAAGACCGGCAGCAGCGTCTTTCTATTGAATTACCTACCACCTATACTGCGAACCCCAAGACGCCTGCCATGTGTGGGGATTATGGCAACTCCTCGCTTCTAAGAGTCTTTGTTCAGCAGTGGACGTCTTTTGGCTGATCGTGAATTTTAGATAGTTGTTGTTGTCTGGGTTTCTCCGTAAATAAAATCCCGACAAAATCATTTCGTACAAAATTATGTTTTAAACCGTTATTTTTACTTCAAGAGTTCTGAGATGAAAAAGCTAAACAAAGTAGTGTATGTTTTTATAAAAATTGATACACTTATATACTTTTAGAATTTCGTGTTCCATTATCAAACTTTATTTAAGGTTAAAGTTTAAACTTTTTTTAAAAATTTATTTAACTTTATGTAAGTTAAATCGCGTTAATTCCCGATTACCTAAAATAAAGTTTGGTACACTTATTTTGAAACTGAAAAGGCACACTACGGACAGAATAACGATTCCTATTCATTCTCGATGTCCGTTTGTGGAGTCATCATCATCATCAGCAGCCGAAACGTCCACTGCTGAACAAAGGCCTCTCCCTTAGAAGGGAGGGGTTGCCATAATCCCCCCCCCCCGGCTTGGGAACGCAGTATAGGTGGTAGGTGTTCCAATAAAAAGATGCTGCTGCCCGTCTTCTTGTTTCCCTTAGTCGCATCTTACGGACACCCAACGGGGAAATATATTTTGTGAACTAAATTTACTGGAATCGCTATCGCTTAATAAACCGCTCAGTTTTCCTTCTACTTTTGCTATTATTTTAGAAATATTTGAAGGCTATTACATTAATTAAATGGCGCCAGACGAGGTGATATATGTATAAAAAAAATAACATTCTGCTAATAATAAATATGTATTCAACGGATAAGGTATTTTTGTGGTCAATCAAGATATTTTACGAGCTCCTAAATAGGTGTCTTTCAATTATTAAATGATATGACCGCGGTATTTCTCTTTGGAATTTTATTAATAAGTAACACTGCATTTAAAACTGGTCAATTTAAATTACGTCACTGCATAGTTGAGAACATGGATTTAGTTTTTTATTCACATCTATAATTGGGATATTAAGTATGTTATTGAGATGAGATGGGAGATAGATGGGTGCTATCCCGCGCACCCTCGGGAATCAACGAGCTACGGAAAGCTCTTGTAGTTACTTTGCGCGACAAAATCCAGAATGAGGGAATCTTCCGAAGAACAGGAGTTATATACCTTTTGGTACCGGGGGAAGCCTTTGTTCAGTAGTAGAAGTCTTCCGGTCGATGATAATGATGATAATTGGGAATTAAATACACAAATAATACGATTTTCATTATTTTTCTCATATCATAAGATTCTAATAATTCCAAAGTTTTAAATTCAATTTTTTTCGATGTATATATTTATTGGAGTAATGTTATATAGCACGAAACCTTGAAAAATCTTTTCGCCGAAATACGGAAGAATATTGTGTAATGGGAAATAGGCATAGAGTACAAAACTAGAGCGGGGAAAGGCGAGGTCGACGTCTAATAATGTTTTAATGGTGATTGATGAACTGTCTCAGTGCGTTTCTGCTTGGCAGCAATATCTGAGAACTACATAGTAAATTTTAATTTTTTTGCCCATCTAGAATATTATGATTTTGACCGCAGGCATCAAAATAAAATGTAGCATATAAATTCAATGTAATTTCGATTTTAATATATTATGTTAGTGCTTGGACACGATCACACTTTACGTTAAGTAGTGATATGAAATCAGTCGTGAATGGAAGGATACTAGCTTATTATATTATAGCACAGAAAGAGATCCGTGTATCAAATGTAGGTACAAACCATAGAGTTTATATATTAAGAATAGAGTACGCTTTTGTCTATGGTAATGGGACCATGCGTAGGCAGATTTTCTTCTACGGGGCAGGTGAATTGAACTATTGAAAGTTATATTACAAGAGTTATATTGATATGTAAGTGATAAGTAGTAATAGGTTTGATCCGTTACAAGCGCAAATGTCGATAAATAAAGCTAACGGTATAGTACCTATTGTCGTGTACCTGATATTTATGTATTTTGATGTTCTTACCTGTGCCTACGGTTCTTACTTGCATTTAAGCATTCTATAGTACTTGTATTGATTTTTGTTCTGTGGTACAAACGATGTTCCCTCTACCAGTTAAGACAGCTACTTCTAAAAGATCTCTGGGAACATTTTATATCACAGGAACACCAACTTCTTGAAGGTTTACTTCGTTACCATCATCTGTAACTACTTCATTTCGGAATGCACCATGTTTGGGCGAGTATATACAAACACTCCCAATCTTGACAAAGTTTTGACCGTTTAATTCTGGGTAAGAATCTTGGTCTATGCGCCGTCCAAATAGTGCCAGAAACTCTGCGCAATAGCGATGAAATCCATTGAGGGTAAAAGTCTCACATCTCCCTACCTTTTTTAAGGTCTCCTATCGCCGACAGAAATATACATTGGGTTGCCTGGAAGAGATTGCTTTTTAGCGATAAGGCCGCCTTTGTACATTGACATCTACAACGTATTGTTAAATTTACATGTAACTTTTGGTGTACAATAAAGTGTATTTATTATTATTATTACATATTTTATACGCACACTTATCCAACTTAAAATTTTCTGTAATCTGTGGGTTGCTTTTATTCTTGAGTTCAGCGCTAATTGTGCGTGTCAGAATAAATTCAGGCCAATATAATACGACTCCAGTCATAATACGCTTGATTAAATGTTTGCATGCACTACAATATCTTGTTTCGCCTATAATTTAATATCGATATATTAAATGAAATAAGAATATATCACCCAGACATGTTTATACACACGAAAATGTTTTGAACCTATGTGTTTACGTCCTATTGGGTAACGGCCATAGTGACACTAGATCAACAAGCCTGGCTATTCTTCTAGTTTCGGAAATCGAATTCTTAAAGGCAGGATTTCCTGTCTTAAAGAATCCGTGTTCCGTTTAGTTACATCGGAAATGTGGCTATAGATCTAAACCTCCTTGGTTCCAAAAGAATAAGAAGACTAAAACTGAGATGGGCTGATTGTATTGCAGAAGATCTACAGTACTGCAATGTTTTTAAAAATAACACGTCGGATAGAGGAAAGTGGAAAGCATAGACGAGAAGAGCAGACCCAACCATCAGATGGGATTAATAAATGCTAAGGAGAGAGAGATATATATCTCCTATACCTCGTCTCATTTCTATTGGGGTGACAATGGGTCCCCCATAAATGTGTGAAAAATGTGATCCCTCAGTTTGTCAATCATTGCATTTCGTAACACCACACCCGCTGACTTTCCGCTGACTTGAAGGAAACCACAAATTGCTCAATCCCACTCGAGCAGTAAATCAACAATTGATTTGCACGAACGGCAATTGCAAATCCAAATTGCAACTCCATTATCCTATTCGGAATCTGTTGGCCGAAATTGTCTTGACATTGGCGAATGTAAGATAATAATACCATGTGGATGGAGGTTTTCGATAAATTGCGTTGAGAGTTAATCTTGACAAGTTGAAAAAATGATTTATATTCCCACATTTGTGGTCTCCTTCGGACTGTCGAATTTGTGGTTTTATACAGCATTCTTTTGGAATTTAAGGGGAAAGCAATGTAACGCGCTTGTTACACGTTACCGGAATAATTATGACAGGCATTTTTAATACCTCAATCCTTCCGGGACGTTGTGTGCTGCGAAGCATTCGAAAAGATCGGAAAAATATATATAAATTAAAAACCGTGATAAATTCAAGTTTTACGTGTTTTATGTGTAAGAGATTTTTGTCAATCAGATTAAACAGCGACACCGTCTTACAGTTCTACATAGCCCTATAGCACTGAACAACGCCTCATCTCTTCAGGCTGGGCACGTATGCCGCAGAGAAGATTACAGATGGAGCTAGAGAGTCCTTATTTGGGTCTTCTGCCTAGAAGTGTAGGTAGGCTGGATCTGGACGGCGTTAAACTCCTTGTCAAGGCCATATGTCCAGCAGTTGACGAACTTATGCTGTGAGATAGAGAGACTGAACAACAGTACTACTTAGGATCTGCTTAAGAAATACATCAGCAATACACGTCTGAGCGCCGCGATGTCAACTGCACTTTTTTCAAAATTCCACAAAACGAGCACGAAGTAGTTAATACCCCTATATCTGTCAAGATTTACAACCTCCCCGTAAAACCGAAATACGAATAAACAACAAGATAACCTTAAATTCTGTCGTTTAAAGAGACGAACGAATTCGAAAAGACGGTTACCGTTACGAATGGGCTTAAAGGCAATGACATAAAAAGTGTTGTTTTTTTAAACCAAATAGCACACACGGGCCTGAGCCTCGGCCGTAAGTCATCGAAGCTGTCAAGATAAGAATGAGTGAATGAACACCTGCCGCCACTGGTATTACGCGTGCTCCTACGCACCCGCGCAACGCTACCATTTTATGATTTCATTTTTAAAAATCTTACAACCACATTCAATTTGAATTTTATGCTACTGGTTTTACGGTCTACATTGTAATCGTTTTATCTTTAATTTAAGACTATTATTGTACAAACTCAATTACGGAGCTAGGTTGGAGCGATTATCTTCATGAATCGACTTTAAAATTAGGTATAATAATGATTATCGTTGTTTTTAAAATATGACTGACAAGACTTGACATCCGGAACTGTTTTTATTTTTATTGGTTCAAAAATGTAATTATTGCGATATGCATAGTAATAAAACTTATTTTACTATGGGAAATATTGAAATGATTTCACATTTCTTTACGTCTGTTAATCAGTTGCCGTGAGTTTTCTGGAATGCGATTTTAGTTTGTAATATTTCGGAAATGATTCGTCATTTCAGAATGATGTTTACAAAAATGAATATGAACGGCATTCTTGCTTTATTCGTTGCCTTAAATTGGTTTAATTGTTGGGTGGAACCCTTCGTGGAATCTCATAATTATTACTTACGTTCCCTCTGCGTCATTCTATTACGATATTTATTTGATACCGCTGACATACTTATGTTTATTTTTCTTTCGATGTAGCTTTACTGCGTGCAACGGAAATTATACAAGTTACGTAGAAATGGTGTCTATTGACGAGTATCTGCGTGCTTAAACAAACCCATTGGATATGTCGCAGGCTACCTATTTATCAATACAGGAGACTCATATTACCTAATACGTATTGGGGCTATATGAATCTGTTTATGTTTCTCCTAATTCTGATTTCAAATGTTCATTGAAATTTCGATACAGGCAACGATTTCCTTTGAAACTCTAAGTTCGTGACAGCTACCACGACTTAGACGTTTTAGTATTAAACTATACAGCGATGATCCAATAACGCGTTTAAACACGTTTATAGGGAATTGTGAATATTGTGATCTTTTGTTCTTGTAGTGACTCAATTTGAATTTCTAGCCGTTCCTCACGTACTACTTTTGGCGCGAACTCGCGTCGATAACATTGTAGTCTTTATTTTTAAAACAAAGCGTCAATTATGTTTGTTATATACATCATAATGGCATTCGATGGATAATCTTGATTATTTGAAGGTTGATTTCGTAAGTCTCATTGCCAGAGAATTCGAAAAGCACTTGTTTACTTTCAATAACGCATTTATTCACTGTATTGCACCGGAATCGTAGAGGTTCGTTTACATATCGCCTAAGCTGTAAGTCCGCTGTGCAGGCAAGGAAAGCGCTTAAAAATAACTCACCCCAGTCTGATAAAGAATCTTGGGCTCGCTCTTAGGCGGCGTAGTAATTCTTCTGTGGGGCAGGAAAGGCAGCTTGTCGGGCCTCCTCAAGTGTATCTCCGCCGAAGGCCTGAACGCCTCCAGCGGCGTTCTTATCACCCCTCGTACACCGCAAACCACCCACGCCAATATCAATGGGGTTAACACTTGCATGTTCGATTGCACTGTAAACTACACACGATGCGAACGTGAAACGTCAAATCTGTTGATGAACGTTGAAATTTTCGAACGGTGTTCGATATTTGAGGTGTTCGCGTGCGTGCTCGAATCGCGTGCGATGTGTCGCTTCGTGAGGTCGGGCAAGATCGGACTGGCGGCCGGCCCGCCGAAGCAGGTACGACTTAGCCTACGCGCCTGGTATAACCACCTCCGACTGCGACCAGTGTGACTTGATTCTTTGGAGCTTTCCTGTGAATTTGGCGCGGGTGTGTTTCCTTCTTTTTATTCGGTAAATAAAAAATAATTACTTTTGTCGCGTGTACTGCGCCAAATTTTTTTGACACGTGTAAAGTTTAGTTTTGTTTGTACTTTCTTTTAAATTACTAAACTCTTAGTACTTTGCACTTTTTGTGTTTAAACTCCCTTTGATGCAACACTACTGTTCCTTCATGTTTTCACCCGTCATTTTTAATGTTTCAACCCTAATTTACCGATACACATAGACTTTCCGGATTTTTTTCTTAAAATCGCAGATTGTATAAACCACATTAAAATCTATCACGCATGTAGTTTAAAAGTAAGCACTTACTTTGTTGTATTATTATATTATTTAGAGAACGATATTACAAAAAAAAATTATCACTCATTCAAGTTTGCGACGCGGTACGAACTTCTTGTAAGTAGGTAAATTAATTAAAAAATACATAAACGTACATGTTTTGTACACCAGAACTACGACCTTAAAATTTTAAAATTTTGTTTAAATACCATCTGTTGCGGTAAAGTTATAATAAAGAGTTATCTATCCGTCTAAAACACTTCTAATAGAATAAAGTCGCATTTTTGATACCTATTTCATCAACTCCCATGTAATCCTGTTCGCAAACGCTAAAATACTTCTTTAAACATAATTCACAATAATATGTACATTATTAGTAGTAACTAGCCGGATAAAGTATAAATGGTAAACATTTTTATTAAAATAATAAAAAGTAAGAATAATCTTGTGAATCGTTCATGGATCAAGATGGTTCGGCCGCGTCGGGTTGACTTCCTACCGACGATGTTTTTTTACACGATCTTGTTGCTCAGATGGTAGAGGCGCGCTCATATGGACACTCCTTGGGTAAATATTGGAGTTATTCCAAAGATTACATTTGTCAATAGATTCTTGATTTTGATGTATGTATTTGTAATATGAATTTTTTATAGTTCAATAATTAAATGACTTAGTGTAAAACGATATTATTTTCTAAATAATAGTCTGTTTACATAGAGATTTTGTATTTTAATAATCTTTACATTATATGGTGATAATTCTTCTCATAAGGTATGGAAACGTAGTTAAACATAGCATGAGTGACTTTATGACCGAGCCACGATATGTTATGATTTGCCAAAGGATTTAATAGTGGAAATTTAAAAGCAAAAAACACAAAGAAGCAATTTTTTTTTAAATCGTTTTCTTTTTGCTAATGACAGTTAACTTTTCACAGAACTTTGCTGTACTACTTAAACTTAATTTTATCTTTTAGTAGGTATTAAACTAGTAGGTATCAATAGAACTAGTAGGTATCAGAACGTTCAACTAGGTCAATCTTAAATTTGATTGTACAGTAGAAACTAGCGACCAACTTTACTTAGCCCGACCTTTTTATAGGTCTCAATGTTTTATACATATAAACTTTTGTATGAAAGCTTCGAAATCTCGGTGAAAGCCGCACTAAAGTCTCCTGTATACTTTAGAAGTAAGCAAAGAAACAGACAAACACACTTTGAATTGATTGATAAAAGATATTCAATAAATAATCCTTACAATAAATAAACCAAAATTGAACTTTATTTCGACAGGAAATAACATTTTATTCTTAACCTACAAGTATGTTATGATATAACAATTCTAAAATACTTAGGAACAATAACAGATAATTCCCGGATTACCGACACCAACCAAGGGATGTTACCTTTCCAGCAACCACTTGACTTTACTAAACAAAAGCCTTCGCTACCGGCCAACGTGCGCTCTTCAATTGTTTAAAAAACAAAACAATGTCATTCATGTATTCGTAGAACAGGATTTCAATTCATTGTAAAATAATTCACTGTCGGGACGGTGTAACGCGACCTTAGGTCTTCCGTCTCGTTCGCTCCCATTCACCGTCGTCGCAGCCGCATGAATGAACCGCTTCTCATGAATGGACTCGGTCGCTATAGTACTATACGTACCTACCTGCGGATTGTAGCTATACATAATGTTGTTTATATCGAGTTATATGAGTATCGAGAAATGGTATGTTATACTTATATGTATGCGTGTTTAAGCCGATGGCACGTGGTCAATCGTCTTTTTATTCAATAGTAGCGACACGCTCCGGTTTCGTTTGGGACTTTTTTAGGTTTTAAACGACAGTTATCCGAATTATATAAATAGAAAAAAGTTATTTGGCGTTTTAATGCTTTGAAGATTCCATCCCTTATATTTAGACAATGTCCATTAAACACTACTGTATTGCGATTTCGTAGCCGGCTTTGTGCATCAGAAAACCGCTTGCTTTGTAATATGGAGGTCGTGGGTTCAAATCCCGCGGGAAGCCAACTGTAGTAGTTATGTAGTTGATCCTCACTGGCTAGAACAATGCAGGCCGATCACCTGATCGATGATCCATGCATCGGATTGGCATGTAAAACTCGGTCCTGCGCTGACCTCTCCCCAGTCGTGTCGTCCTTCCTTCCCATCTAATTGTGACTGTCTAAGAAGAGAAAGTGCACTTGCGTCTACACGAGCACTCGTAGTGCACTAATATCTCCGCGTGGATGGCTGATCTTGTGAAAGATCGGCCGCTGTGGTCGCATCGGTCTACATACTACGTACTTACATTATAATTATTACGTTTGATTGTGTTTTTAAAACCCGGGCGCAAAATAGGCGGGTGTTATAGCTTAAAGCCTGTCTTTGCGTGTTTGCCGGTCTGTGGTTTTTTTATACTACCAAGGTGGCAAGCAAGCGTGCGGCCCGCCTGATGGTAAGCACTCACCGCAGCCTATAGACGCTAGCAACACCAGAAGAATCACTAGCGCGTTGCCGAACCTCAAGACATTAGATATTAAGTCTTTGTGTCCGGTAATTTCACCAGCTACAGTGCCCTTCACGCCGGAACACAGCAATGCTTACACACTGCTGTTTGGCGGCAGAATATCTGACACTGCGGTGGTACCTACCTGGACGGTTCCTTGCACAAGAAACCTACCACCTAGTATCGCAGATTAAACATTGCTTCTTTACGCATAATATTGGGCACTATGGTAGTTCCTACCTAGGCAGTGTCATGCACAAGATATATAATAATATACTTAAATATTCCAGGGATTTCATATTTCTTTTTAGTCTACATATTCGTACAATCACAATCTCGTCACAATTTGCTTGAAAGCCTTTCCAAATATAACTCGTGCCGCAATGACGTCATTGTCTAGTCGCAAATCACTTTGACAAATGAATTTCAGTAGCTATTGACGTCATTTGTGCCTTTTAACTAGATTTATACACCAATTTAAATAACGACAAACCACCCCTTATGTTTATTGTTATTTAGTACAGAATTATTTTAAGGAATTACAAAAGCGTTGCTTATTAAGTAGGTACTAAAGAAACCTCTTCCATCAGACCTGTGAGAGGAGAGTTCAAAATAAATAGAAGTAAACGTGCACCGTCGTAAAGAAAAAATAAAACTAAACAGAAGGTATATCGAAAAAAGTAAATTACTTAACCTTATTACAGCACACTTATATATTAATAGTACTTATGTCGCGGGCGGCATAGCGGCATAACGAAGGATTCTAGCAACTCCCGAGCGCCGCGAGGGAGTTAATACTAGAATCCTGAGTACAGCGAGGGATTTAAGCTCGCCCAAGACAAAGACACCTTTATCCCCGAGGTGAATACACTACTTTTCACAGTACCTACTGCGAGGTAATAAAATACAAATATTGCTAGAATTAAAATAATAATAATATCTTGGGACAATCCACACCCGGTCGATCCCAAACTAGGCAGAGCCTGTACTATGGAAACAAGACAAGTTCAGACAACTGATATTAATTAAATAGTTAAATAACACGCAGACACTTGGTGGGAATTGAACCCACGACCCATCGGGTAGCGCCCAGGCGGTCTAACCACTAGACCAACGAGACTGTCAATAATATCAACATAGTGAAACGCGTTAACATCTATTTCATTTTCATTTCTAGAACACTGGGTTCTGCTCGTCGCGCCCGGTTCGATTTTCATCATCATCATCATCATCATCACCAGCCGGAAGACGTCCACTGCTGAACAAATGCCTCCCCCTTAGACCGCCACAATGAACGACAATTTGCTATTTGCATCCACCGGTTGCCTGCGACGCGAACAATGTCGTCGGTCCACCTAGTGGGAGGCCTGCCTACGCTGCGTCTTCCGGTTCGTGGTCGCCACTCGAGAACCTTTCTTCCCCAACGGTTGTCGGTTCTTCGAGCGATGTGGCCGGCCCACTGCCACTTCAACTTGCATATTCTACGAGTGACCTTGGTACTTCGGCGAATCTCCTCATTCCGGATTCTGTCGCGCAAAGAAACTCCGAGCATAGCTCTCTCCGTAGCTCGTTGTGTGACTCTGAGCTTCTCCAAAAGGCCAGCTGTTAGAGACCACGTCTCAGTACCATATGTCATCACTGGCAACACACACTGGTTAAAAACCTTTGTCTTCAGGCACTGCGGAATTTCTGATGAGAAGATGTCACGTAGTTTCCCGAACGCTGCCCATCCGAGTTGGATTCTTCGAACCACCGCCCGCGACCTCTTTGTCGAAGTTGGACCGACCTAACTGGATAGCTTGTCCTAGGTATACGTAGTGGTCAACAACTTCGAGTGTAACGTTCCCAACTACTACCGGTACGGGTGCAACATGGACATTAGACATGATCTTCGTCTTGTCCATGTTCATTTTAAGACCCACCTGTTGGGAAACGCTACTGAGGTCGCTGAGCATTGTATTGAGGTCCTCCAGCGATTCTGCCATAATGACTATATCATCGGCAAAACGAAGGTTCGATTTTCAAATGATTTTTTTTTGCAGGTCTCTGCTTAGAGTAGTATTATACCTTTGGTAAAAGCATGGTAAAAGTGTTGAGGAATTTTCGTTTGACGTTCGAAATTCAAACACATTATTAACCAAGGGAGTTTAGTACAACATTATTACCCGGCTAGACAATAGGTATATAATGAGGTACTTTATATCCTCTTTTTATGACACATAATGCAACATTATCGAGCAGGTGGTGTGAAAAAAACAATATTGAATTAATTTATAAATACATATTTTTTTGGTAAAAAATACTATGAATATTTACTTCCTTAATCGTTATAAACACCCATTAATATAACGATACGCTTTAATTGCTTTTATTAGGCTTTAATTTTATTTATGGTTTTCATAATCGTAACAGATTGATCTTTTAATAGGCGGTGTTGTCGCTATCAAAATTACTAAAAGCTCAAAAGCTAACTACAAAGTTCTCGATAAGAAATTAAATAACGACAATGGTTAGCCTCACAGTCTTTTAACATTATCTGTGATCGAGAATAGCAGGTATGGTATACGTATGATACTGTACGATACTGTAATTGTGTATTATTCTAAATACTCTTCTAGATCTGCCATACGACAAGCGGACGATAAATTTAGGGTACCGAAATTCCTGGACACCTTTACCACAGCCTTGCACATGATATTCTTTTAAAAATGTTTACATTTAGTAAGTCATGTTCTAAAAGATGCAACGTCACAAAAAAGGGCTGATAAGGGTACAGCACTTGAGGTGCATTGTGCTAGCGGCAAACTAGACAATGGTTGCTAAGAACGTGCTTGAGAATTCGAGTGGTCTGTTTTTTGCAGCGCAATGTGAAAGAGACGGACGGAGGTACTGGCACGCGCACGCAGCACTTAGGGCTGTCGCTAGACGTATTGAAATTTTAAGAAAGGTTTTTTCTCTGTCCTCAATAATTCTATTTTATCTAACCCTCTGTATATGTTAAAAACCAAGTAAAATTACGGTTGAATGCGATTTTTGTATGTATGTATACAATGTCTCCACGTTTTCGAAGTTAAGGTTGATAGATAAAAGCCGAAATGCATTTCATACAATTAGCGTAAGTTTACTGGCTAACATAAAAACAATATTATGCATATACATCGATAACGTATACACACGCATTTGAAAGAGCAAATGTATAACATTTTTATTATATTACTTATTAAACAAATAAGTAGATATAAATGAAAATTCTGGTAGAAAAAAAATACTATTAACTATTGAATAGCTTTACATAAAACTTAGGTAAGAACCATGCAATTAAACTAACATTTAAACGAAAAATACGTCCATTCATTTGGGTGCTACAGACATAGTCGTCAACATGATTACGCCCATTCTTTTTGCGTCGGGGCTAAAAGCGTAAAAGTGGTAACCCTAATGCACCTCTTTGTTGCTTCAGAGTATTTCTTTTTGATAAGATAGGTTTTGTTCTTTACTTAGAAGTGAGAGATCCGGTTAAGTTGAAGTGTTTTTTTGTCTATGGTGTATGGCCTTAGGTTAACGTGTTTACCCATAAACCAACAACAACCCAACAACAATGAAGATCACGTGCTATTTTATTCTAAACTGGGATTACGAGATCTTATGAAATTCACTACTTTTATACATTCTGTAAAGTTAATAGAAAACTAGTGTTATAATGAGAATCTAAATATAATAGCGTTAACCGAACCGATCCGGCCACGGTGGCCAATGTTTTCTTAAATATTAACCAAGTCATCATCAGCAGCCCAAAGACGTCCACTGCTGAACAAAGGCCTCCCCCTTAGAAGGGACGGGTTGCCATAACCCCCACGTTTGGCGGGGGTCTTGGGGATTGCAGTATGTAGGTAATCCAATAGAAAGACGCTGCTGCCCCTCTTGTTGTTTTCCCTTAGTCGCCGCTTACGAACACCCGATATATGTGGGTCCTATTCTTAAACGAAAACCCCGCGGGTCAGGTAGCTAATTACGCAGGAGATATCAAAGGCCTCGCCACACCAAGTGCGTAGACGTAAGCGTGACGTGCATTGTATTGTCTGGAACTCTGTGAGACATGGCAGACCGCTTCCGTGACGTATACGTGCACGTAGACTGAGACATACAGGCTGCGATCCTACGCAACGTCGTGCAGTAGTGACGTTGTATTCAATGACATTCTCTATTGGACGTCATACCAAGCAAGTTCACACTGAAACCTCCCCGGTGGCCTTCATTAAGTCTCTGGGCACTCTGCTTCCCTCAACACCGAACGCTCGTGAAATCACGTCCCGAGGACTCAAAGAAGCATGTGCTACCCAGGTAGCACCCTTGCGGTGCTTGCTATGACGCAGGGCCTACACCGCATCGTCACATAGCCTTAACTTCTAGGGCGTTAGTCCCAGGTGAGTTCGTAAGTCCCTGAGGTGAGTGTTCGTGTCACCTTAAGCTTGTCGCTCTATCATGTTAGTTTCGGCTTGAACGCTCTAGGCGTCCCTCTAGTCCAGCTGTCGTGGTGTTCTGCAGTCAAAAGTGACCTTCATTTACTAAGACACAGAGGCAGCTAAGTGGAATTAAATTTTAATCCTGACTAACCCTACCAGAATGAGACGGGAAACAGTAAATCAGTTCCGAAACAAAATTAAACGGGACCCTTTTCCCACATTTTATAATTAAAATTTATGTTATTTTATATTCTTATTTCAAACGACGCTACTTACAAAAGAGGAAAGAGAAAACTTTATACCTACTTATGTATAAATAATTTATACTGATACACTGAATAATATACAATTTCCTACTCTATATCACTGTGACATTTACGACACTTTTTTTTCAGAGGCACTCGGCAAATAGATTACAATCGAAATTTTCTTTCTAACGACTGTCGTAAGTTTTTCTTTATCCTCGTCCAAGTCACGGAACTACGCGGTTCGTGCGAAATAAACTTCAGCTATCGTTCGTATCTTGATTGAGGGAACGCAATTTAAAGTATCCTACACATGTTACTCTTTCTTTAAAAAAAAACATGTCAGCTGTTTTCCCATACAGTCGAGAGAGCAGCCGATCATCTTAAGTCACCCCTTTGCCATATGTTGAGTTTACAGACAGTGATTTTGTAATGAAAGTATTACTTTTACTGGATGGTTGGTTGTAAAGGGACCGTATGGAGCTGAGTATGCGCATTCGTTTGGAACTTTGGATGTAATTCCTCAGTCGGGTTCTCTAGACCCGATCCACCGTCTTTTACTAATTATTGTGGATTTTACATTAGATTGATAACATGATAGTTAGGGGCTTAATTACGTACTGAACAAAAGTTGGCTCATTTGTATATAGTAACAGGCTGAGCTCAAAAATAAGTCATTAAAACTTTGAATAATTAAAACAGTTGAAAGCACGCGATAGGAAACTTTGAACTATAATAAAACATTGTTAGAGGACTATATATTTCAATGGAAGAAATACCAATGAAACATCTTCACAGTTACAAATGACAAAGCCAGCAAGTTGCTTTTGATATAAGGTTTCATGGTCGAGTCACGACTCGCACGCCTAGGATTTTCGAAATCTGCATATACGGCTTATATATTGCAATAGTCCTTTAAGGTGACGAGTAATAGAGACGTGAAACAGATTTTGTCTGGACACGGTGGGGACAGATTTGCCTTGGGATGTCCCTACGCCAGTAATAAAACCAGGAGCTGGTGGTGAAGCAATGTTATGCAAAAGGCACTTCACAGACTGTATCTCGAGCCGTGCCGTGGGTGACCGGGCAACAGACGACCGAATACTGTTATTCGTTGTTTTGGCTGTCTTTTTAACCGGCTTCAAAAAGAAGGTTCAGTATTCGACGCGTATGTATGTTTTATTACTAAATTCGTAATATTCACATATGTTAGTCTATGTGGGCTTCTTAACAAATGTACCAAATCTTATGAGTATATGTATATGTAGGTTTGTCCGGCGTTTTCTCAGAAACTAGAAATCCGATTGTGGTAATTCTTTTGTAATAGTTTTAGTATATTTCAAGTTAGGGAAGAGTACAAGTTTCAAAATCGGTTCAGTAGTTTTAAGATATGGACTGTTAATGTTTCTAGCAAGTTACTCTAGCATAGCCGTTTGAGTTGCGTGATAACGTGAACGCAAGTTATATTGATGAATAATAGTGAATCGCATTTAGCTTGCCACTTTTTGGACTTCACGACCATATTCCGAAAAAGGTAGCCAGAGAAGTATGTTTTTGTATACAGTTTATATTAACTGATTTGATGCCGCCCACGTACCTACTGCTGATATCTTAATAGCATAAAATTCACTAAAAAAGTCAAATAAAATATTTTCAGAAAAATAAAAACCGACTTCAAAGAAAATGATCAGCAAAAGCATTAAATAACGAAAATATATTGAAGTTGGTGCTGATTTTAGTTAACACACCATAACGGCAGTCTCAGCGCCGACTTCAATATTGGTTTTTATTTTTCTGAAAATATTTTATGTACTGTTACAAACGGCACCCAAATTCGAGTACATAATATGTAAGTACATATGTGACATGGTACAGACCTATAAGTATATAGGGTCGCGCGGTCACCGAAAGAGATTACAGTTCTTATAGCCTACAGCTTGGGTGGCGGCGGTCTCACTAACACCCAGATCAAACCAAATTAGGCATAATTCGATTCAATTCGCCCCCTGCGGAAATCGACTCTCGACTTGGTATGAAGCGAAAATGAGATGTCCTTGTTTGTTTCCGCCGAGTCGATCGCGTGTGACTAGGATGTTGTTTTTTTTTTTCTTTTTGGGAATGATAGACGCTGTTAACCGCAGATGGCTATTGCAGCTTCACCGGACAATAGGAGGCGAGCGCTTGAAGCGCTCTAGCCTTTACGGCAGAAGTAGCGACGAGCACAAGGGCACCTCAGGGAGGCACGGCCTCGGCTTGGGCTGTCGCTTAAGAGAGGGCTGAGTTTACCACCGGTTCACAACGCGCCCCCACTGAGAAGAACCGGCAAGAAACTCAGTGGGGTGATGCACGTCGTTGCGGTCGCATACGTACGACCCTTCGGCCTCGCCGGCGAGACCGGTGTCTGATAGCTAGTGTAGCATACCGTTGTCGGGGAGGGGTCGGCGCATCCCGGTCCAATAGGACCGGTCTGCTCGTTAAGACACTGTAGAAGTCGACCAAAGGTGTTGAGATATTTTCTTTCAAAGCGCTCTGATTCATTGTTGATTTGCATCCAAATTTTAACTGGTGCCATTTTTCTAAGGTTCTATACAAAAGTAGCACTCCGGAAGACATTTTCTACTTACAGGGTAGTGAAGATCGTATTGTACCTATCTGTTAATGGAACCAAAACTCTTAACCAAATTATATATTGATTTAAATGCAGTTTTTTTTGTATTTGTAGTTGGTTTAATCGGTGGTTTGAAGCTGTATTTGATAAAAATGTTTACAGATTTTAATTATTTAAATTTAGATTTAAGTAAAGGAGGTGGTTGAGATGAGGATTTATATTTTCAATTTATACTCGATTTCTTCTAACTATAAATTAAACCGCACTGTTAAAAATATATGCTTTTTTCTATTTAATATAAAACTAACTTCTCGCTTTTTATTTCAATTGTGTCAATGATCAATCCATCGCATCGGCAATAAGCTCAAGTATTAACTGCCTCCTTTTCGAATAATACCGTAATTAACTAACAAATTACCTATGTACAAACAACTATTCCAGCTATATACATAGTTGATGGAAATATTAGTGACGCATGCCGCTCATAACGAAGACGGCCTTGTCGGCTCCCTTACACGTGCGTGCAATGGTCCTTGGCGCCCACGTGCGACCTCAGGAGAGCCTCCGATGGCAGACCCCCGCGTGTACCCCGCCTGTAGCTATTTTCCACATAAATAACCCGATAACATGGAGTAATCAGGTTAATGGAGGTATTTTGGTTATCTGTGTCTGAATGCATAAGAAATTGTTACTTTTATTGTGTTGGTGGTAACTTATAAATTATAAAAGTGAGACGCTCATAGCCAGTTGTAATCAATGTTTGGCAAACGAACAGTTGGTTAAGCCAAGTCTGGCAAGGTCAGTCCATAGATGGGTGACCGATTAGTGGCATTTGAAGCGAGTGTCTCCGTGCTTCGCAAAGCGTCTTAAAAGTCGGTCCCGGTTGTTCTAGATAGCAGTTGTTTTTTTTTTTTAGCGATAGTGGCATCCTCATGGATACGCCGCGCACGACGCCTACCATGCGCGGGTTATGTCGGACTCTTACCGACTAAACTACCATCGGGCCTTCCAGCACCTCCGCTATAGTGGCGGGCCCCGGGAACGTACGTAGTACTTCATCCGGTTCCCGCCAGCGGCCGTTCGGCTTGCGCCAAACCCACAACACATCTCGGCCAAAACAACAAACAAAGAAATAAAATATTACCGTACAAAACTCGACTGCGACGTACACTTGCGCGTGTGGGTGTCACCCGGGGTATCTGGGATTCTTACCCACTAAACCCCCCCCCCCCTCGCGGCTGTCGCATCGGCAAAGGCACCTGGACTATGTGGGATCTGCACCAGGATCCCCTCAGTACCTTGCATTTAAGCCCGCCGAGGGACGCATTGTAGTCCTCCGGGTACCGTCCCGGTGCTCACGGGGACCAGCCCCGCCGCCGTCTTCCTCGGAGTCGTCGCCGTACTCGATGGGCGTCTAACCACACCTAGGGTTGCCAACCATACTTTATAATAACGTATCCTACTTTATTTTTGGTAATTATACTTTATACTTTTGCATACAAATAAAGTATGTGAAAATACTTTATTTTCAACCTTTACTGTGATGCGTAAAACAAAATACCTACTCATTATGGGTAGTTAACTATTTAACGGTACACAGTGTACCGTTAAATAGTTAAGTAAGTAAGAGTTTTTTCAGTAATTAATCTAAAGTGGCGAGAAGAGAGAAATAGAGCGTCAATAAATTTAATTAAAAAGGAATTGTTTATTTATTTAAATTTAAATATTAATTGTCAAACCAGCTTTGAAACATAAATGTTTCAAAAGATAACAAAAAATTGATAGCATGTGCTAAAAGCACACAAAAATACGTTTTTAAAGCAATAAAAACATAAAATTTGAAAAATACTTTTTTTCTTCCAGATACTTTATTTTTTTCCTATCCAAACCATTTTATACTTTTTTTTTTGTCAAAAAAAGTTGGCAACCCTACCACACCCTAAAATTCCAGCGACTCCGAAGGACACTAATTTAACACTTAAACTAACTCAAAAGATTGTCGTATTTTTGGTTTTTATTGTTTTCTTCTCATTATGTCCGTGTTGTTGAGGAGCTAGATAGCCTGCCTACATAATAATATATTGCTCAATATCAGTTTCTCTATACCCACAATCCACATTTACATTATAACCGAGTCGATTGTCGTAACAAAGTTATGTAATTTGTTTACACCTACCCACGTGCATTGTTGGGGTAGTGGGTTCATTCTCTCGACCCACGATAAGCCCACAGTTTCCTTCCACATCGTACTTACATGGACAGTATAACGCGCAATGTAATGCCGCCTTCGAAATTGTTTGCTATAAAAATTAACGTCAAATATTTATAAAAGCGGGCGGTTAAGATGACAATAAAATTGTAATGTTTGCGCAAATATTGGCAGTAACAATTGTTTGTGACAAATTTAGTGGCACTTGTGAACGAATGTGACGATATTGCTTGTACAATGGTAGATACATAAACATTGGACGTAGCTTAAATGCGTAGACAGAATATAACAAGACATCTAGCTAGCGTGCCGCCGATAAGGACAGAAAATAATCATTCGTACACTTAACACACGTTATGGATATTTATTCAAATGCGCCTATTATATAGTTTAAACGATATTTCATAACGCAATTCAATTTAAAACTCCAAAGCTAGGTCGTGAACTAGAAAATTTCATGAGTACTCGAAGAAAACGCACCGTAGGTGCGCCAGATTTTGAACACACGATGAGGGACAAAAAATCATATGCTCTGTTTCTTTCTATCACATATAATATATATAAATGCATCCTTTTCTTGCGCGAATGAGTAAGAAAGTGCCAGCTCTCTATTGGTTTCTTTCTCTAAGCTTAAATGCTTGAAAAAGCTAACTATTAACCAAAATATTTGTTTTATAAATGTACTCTTTTATTAGATGACCCGTGGGGTGTCCGGGTAAGAATATCAGCCTCCCATTTCCTCCCGTTGGGTGGCCGTAAAAGGAGATAGGCACCAGCGTATTTCTGTATTAACAAACCACCTACACTGCGATCCCTTCTAAGGGGAGGCCGTTGTTCAACGGTGGACGTCCTTCGACTGCTGCTGGTGGCTGGGTTTGGTTAAGAAGATACGTAGTTTGCTAAACTGATAGTACAATGCTATTTTAACGAGGCACGAGTTGTTAAAATCTCATAATGTGTAAGATTCTCAATGCTCTATGTGGAATCACTGTGTCAACACAAACGGACAATTTCATGCACACAGGTGTTAACGCTGGATGGAAATCGAAACCACGAGCTATTAGGTAGCAGCCAATGTGTCTAACTACGCCATTTACTAGTTAAAAAAAAAGACATAGGCATCAACTTTTCTTAATACATTTATTTCTCTAGCCGAGTGTACGTACGCATGCATCGAGACACCCACAGGCGACACTGCTCTAATTATCTATATTTAGGGTTGCCCGCGGCGTATAAGGCGCAAATGATGTGTTTTAAAACACATCGTGTACGCGACATATTTGACTAGTCCGAGTAGGCAGCGTGTAATGACTCAGTAATAGTGAAACCATGATTTGCGACTACAATATTCGGGACATTTGAGCAAAAAAGTGGTATGTCTTTTGTTTAAGGGACTGTCCGGGTAGCGACTACCGCAACGTAAAATATTTTTCTGATTCTTTCACAATTGTCATGGCATGGCCCATGCAGGCATAGTGGGCAATTTTTGATAAAATCAACCAGCTACGCAAATGGATTATGTATGTAGATTTCGGACAAGCATATGCTACATAAACTTTTATCCGCTTTATCCCATACATAGGAGCAGTCTCTCCGGACTGGACAGCACATCCGTAGGACCGACAATTTACAAAACCATTTAGAAACGCATAGATCATCAATCTCTTTTATTTTTCTGTCAATCACGCGATCAGCCTAGAATGTGCTGCCAAAAAAACAGCAAACCAACAGATAAAAAATTTGAATCTGCAACCTCCGATTTGTAAAAGATTTACTAGGTTTAATAGGTTTACTTGCTGACCCACAAGTCTATTAAATATAATTTATATTGCATCCTGATTTAATCCATATATAACCAGCCTTTATAAAGACGCTACTTGCCAACCCGCACTTGACCTAAGCCCCCTTCATCTTGACCTGCCCCACTGTTGGCCCTGTGCCCAACAATGGGGCAAAAATAAAGGCTGGTATTATAATTTCATTATATAAAGAAAGTCGTATTTTGAAAACAATTTTCAGCAAACCTAAATCGAATAAATACGACAGCTCTCAGTAGGATTTGGTTTCAAAAAGTCATGCACGCACTGCATTAATTGGTGGAAATTGAACACTAAATACTTGGATATTTCTTGTTTTGTTTATTGAGATTACTAGCTGACTCACGCAGCTCCGCCCGCGCTGTGTTTACGTTAACACCTCCTTTTTTATAGTCGGTTAAAAACTGGGACCCACTTTTTACTTGCTCTCCGAAGCACGGACCCGTTTAGTTCAAATGGCGTTAAACGGTCACCCATCTATTTAATGACCTTACCTAACGTTGCTTAACCCGATCGATTACAAAACCTTGATAACAACTCTCTATGAGTGTTCCCTTACTAATATTTATTATAATTATGAAGAAAAATTGATAAAATCGGACCAAGCGTATAACCAAGTACCCATTTTGACTTTAATCCCCTCTCCCAAGGGAACCGTGCCGAATGTGGGGATAAAAAGTATCCTAGGTCCTACCTCGGAGTATTAACTCAAATCATGTCAAGTTTCGTTTCAATCCATCCAGTAGTTTCGGCGTGATGCTCAGCCGAGATACAGACAGACAGACAGACAAAAATAAAAATAAAAATTACATTTTTGGCTTTAGTATCGGTTACAGAATGCCCTCCAAACATAATTTACAAAATATCTTCAATGTACAGAATTGGACCTGTTACAGTTTTATTATAAGTATTGATTATATTTACCACTCCATGTAACTATTACTTGCGTTTAAAGCTACTTAATATTATTCTACTTTGAGAGGTGGTCCATTTAATTTTAGGGGACGTAAAGCTACTTTTTTAATTAATTCGGTGACGAAACAATCAAAACGTTCGCCTGATGGTAAGTGACACTGCCTGTTGCATAGACAGCATTGCCGCTCATTCATTCAGTCATGTCAGCCACAAGACGTCCACTGCTGAACATAGGCCTCCCCCATATACTTCCATTGCGACCTATGCTGTGCCGCCTGTATCCAACGGCACCCTGCCACCTTAACGAGGTCGTCTGTCCATCTAGTGGGGGGCCGACCCACACTGCGCTTTCCAGTCCTTGGTCGCCACTCGAGAACTTTTCGTCCCCACCGGTTGTCGTTGCCGCTCGCCACTAAAGAAATTAATCTTAACAAATATTCCATGCTTGAAATAAAAATATGTATATGACACTAGAAACTTAATTTAGGAGCGTCCTATAAAACTTAGACGGCTTGGATACCCTATTCAGAAATTACGATAGTGACTTCCAGCCAATTATGATTTTCTTAATTGAGCCTACCTACCTACGTAGCGTGGTACTTATAAACATAGATACTCGTATTGCAAAGGAAATTGCTAAAGGGGCGAGCTATTAATATCCGCCGGTAGGAATCAATATTTGTAAATGTAACTTGTTTTAACTTCGATAGCTCTTGTAGGACTGTTATACGAAAGTAAAAACATCTTGGGTTAAGATTTCACTAAGAATAACATTTATGCGCCTATACAGGATGGACTAGCATCGGACTGAAGAATATATTTTTGTTTACATGGTTTCTTCCTTATAATTTGGGTTGTTTCGAAGAAATCGCTATTAGCGATAAGACCGCCGTTTGTACCTACTACTGTTTATAAAATTGTACCATTTCCTTGTTCATTTGTTTGGTGTACAATAAAGTATGTACTATATTCTATTCTATATTCAGTTTTGATTTAACTTGTAGGTATGTATAGTAATTAGTATTAGCCTAGGAAAGTGTCCCTTTTAGACCTTTCATTTATTTCCAACTCAGTCTATCGCCCCCTCCGATCTAATATGTTACTAAGTGTTCAAAGTCATCCAGTCATATCCGAGATCTGCTTAGATCCTCTGCCTAGTCTGCAAGGCCCCCTTCATGCAAGAAACCGTCCAGGTGGACGTGAAAACTGTATCTACTTACCTAGGTACCACCGCAGTGTGAGATATTCTGCATTGTTGTGTTCCGGTGTAGAGGGCACCATAGCGGGATAAGTTATTGGGTTTAAGGAAGACGTTATGAATGGTAATACGACTGTCTATTTTAGGCCCTGATGGTAAACTGTTGCTTACGCTAGGCTACTCCAGGGAACCTCTCACTCGTCACTACGCTGCATCAAGAAACAAATCTTGTTTAGGTATTCAGAATAGAATAAAATACCCTTTGTATAATACACCAAATAAAGCATATGGATTACGTGTACTTAGAAAATAACTAAAATTAGGTAGACTTAGTTTTATTTATGTAAAAAAATTTACTTATTTTTTTTTAATTTTAACAAAAATTACTAAATATTGCAATTATTCATACCTTGAACGTTGTGTGCACCCATAGATCACCGCTAGTCGCTTGGTACTAGTAACAGCGTCATTTCTAAGATTGCTAAGAGTCAAAACCTGCAATGTCTTTCTAACATAGTAAAATCACTGCGTTCAGGATTACCCAGCGTTCGTGATTCCCCGGCCTTCCCCTACAATTGACTGTCTAATCGCTAACAGCGATCTCTCCAGACAACCAAAGTATTTAATGATATTATTTGTATGTAGTGTAGTTTATAGCATATTGTACCGTGTATATATTTTATGGTAGTACATTTTAAATACTAATTATCTGCGTGTGTGACAAACAAGTCCCACCAAATCCGATTAGTGCCCAAGGCTAGGCTATTTAGCGGGACAACAACCGTGAACGTATGGTCTAATAGCGGCGAGCGCCCGGTATGGTGAGCTGAGATAGAGACGCGTGCTCACTGTTATATCGGGACCAGTCTTTATAATAGAGGAATAAATGTTATTTATTGGTCTCATGTACATGAAATCGTCCAGGTAGGTACCAGCGCAGTGTTCTGCAGCCAATCAGGAGTTGTGATTTTTTCAACTTTCGGGGAATAAAAAAAAATAACTATAAATATGTGAATGTTTTATTTTTTATTTTTTACTAGCTGACTCGCGCAGCTCCGCTCACGCTCTTTTACTTTAGTGAACATCATGACATAATCAAATACATAGTTTACGATTCTATAAAGGACATACAGACAGACAAACATTCATTTTTATTAACCGGCTTCAGATATGTTATATCCGGGATATAACATATCTATGGTTTATAATATCAATGTCTGATACACACTTTTGTGCCCTGTCTGTGATCGTATTTTGTGATTGTATTTTTGTTATTCTTGTGGTCGCTACCATATTGTGTTGTGTTAGTATTATTCCTGTGGGAAGTAAGTTTGTTTTCGTCGCATTTTTAACCGGTTTCAAAAAGAAGGTTCTCTATTCGACGCGTATGTATGTAATATTGATAAAAATGCGTAATATTAATATATGTTAGTCACATAGACTTCTAAACAAATTTACCAAATTTTATGAGTGTATGTATGTATGTAGGTTTGTCCGCGGATTTCTCTGAAACTACAAGTCCAATTTCGAAAATTCTTTTTGCAATAGTTAGAGTATTTTTCAACTTAGGGTAGAGTATAAGTTTCATCAAAATCGGTCCAGTAGTTTAAGAGATATAAACTTTTTATGTTTTCAGTAAGTTACTGTAACCTAGACGTTCGAGTTGCGTGATAGTGCTGATACCTATCTTGGTAAAATAAGTCACTAAAAAGTGTTAAATAAACGATTTAAAAAAAAAAACAAACCGACTTCAAAGTAAATTATCTAAAAAAAGCGTAAAATAACGAAAATATATTGAAGTCGGTGTCAGCTGGTGATAGTGTTGGTTAACATGATTAGCTAGCACCGAATTCAATATATTTTCGTTATTTTACGCTTTTTAGATAATTTACTTTGAAGTCGGTTTTTTTTTTTTAAATAGTTTATGTATACAACATAGGTTAAATCTATAACCTATGTTGACCCATTATGTATATAGATTTAACCTATGTTGCGCACTGTTGGGCAAAGGTCTCCCCCATGACTATCCCTGTCGTGAGCCATTTCAGACCAATCCTTCTTAAATGCGTCTAAGTCATCACCCGAACGGTTTTTAGGCCTTCCCCGACGACGACGTCCATCCTTCGGCACCCAATGCGCGACAGCCTTGGCCCATCGTTCTGCCTTCATGCGACAAATTAATGTTATTATAACTATATTCAATGTTATTGATTTAAAATGGGATAGGTTTTTTTTATGCGGTAACAGCTCAGTGGGCGAGCGCTTGCCTTCGAAACAAGGTGCGCAGGTTCGAACCCTAGCTCGCACCTCTGATTTCTTTAATTAAACGTGTGCGAATCGTCTTTGTGCGATTGTTACTAGCTTTCGGTGAAGGAAAACATCGTGAAGAAACCTGCATGTCTGAGAAAGCCTAAATAGCTATCGAATGACGTGTGAAGTCCGCCAACCCGCACTTGGCCAGGGCTGGTATTATTATTATTATTTATTATTTAGGTCTTTCTCAGTCTCCGTAGCTGTGGCAGATTGATATATACAGAGTAACTTTTTTTTGCAATGCATGCAATTTTGCATACTCTTATAAAAATGCGTCATTTTTTTATGTTTGACCTACCTTCGTACAAAAATATCAAAATAACTTCACTTGAAAGTATCCAACGGTCACGGGCGTTCGCCGCTTGCCAACCTCACCTTACATAAAAACACAATTAACATTATCAAGTCGTGAAATTTCGTGTAGTGAATAGGCGAACTTAATAGATGCTTGAAGTGAGGTATGCGCTTAAAAAAGCCGTATAATTAACTTGCTTGATATAACTTGCAAAACGTGGCTAACGGAGGCAGGTGCCTCACAGGAAATTAGCTCTTAGCCGGCATGTGGTACTTAGATGCGGACGACGTTCCGGAGAAAAACCTCTATATCCTATTCTTTATGATCGAAAAAGAAACCTTGAGGTTCTCGCATATGCACAAATTTTCACCAAGTTTTCTTTCTCTCGAGACTGTGTGGGGGCAACCGGGGTATGTGGGATTCTTGCCTACTAAAACCCCCGTGGCAGTCGCATCGGAACGAGGACCCGGACTCTGCGCTGGAATCTGCACCAGCACCAGGTGACCCTTAGTGCCTTGCCTTTTAGCCCGCCGCTGTTGGGCGCACTATAGCCCGAAACCTGTCAAGGTGCTCACGGGGACAAGAGTTATCCTGCGTCAGTCGCTGCCGTACTCCATGCGAGGTCTAGGACCCACATCCCGGGGCGCAGACGCACAGGGTGGGGTCTCAGGGCGTCTTTACAAAATGCGACCCCGAGCCGGGCGTCACACGCCCCCACATTTTTGCTACCACAAACTTCGTAGATAAGGCTGGTGGTATTTTTTTTACATTTTTGATTATCAGCCAAAAACTACGTGACATATAAACCAAAATAAAAATGTTTTGTGATGTGCAAATAAAGACCTTTCATATGATAGATACCCCACTCGATACTTTAACGAGAGAATCTCACTTAGAAATTTTGATGACACATTTCGCCCCGTATTAAAAAAAATCATTTGTGATGAGGTTGGGTAAGTAAGATCTAAAACTATTCCTAGTTTCAAATCGATAATAGCGTCAGCGGTTCCTGAAATATATAGGTGTGACAGACAGACAGACGAAATCTGACCACAAGGATTTCTTTTTACCTTTTAGGTAAAGACCCAGCCCACATCCCAGACGTCCATGACTCCGAAGAAGGTACCTTCCTATTACCTAGTGAACTATTATCGCTAATTTCATAACGTAAGCCGTGGCCCGGCTTGCGCCATGCCAGCTCTTACTACAGAACGGAAAGGGCAGACTCATGTCATTATCGAATATCCTCAGACGATCGGATTTAATTTGTTCTTGTGTTATGTGTTATCGTGACGGGAAGCCGGCGACAGGAAGCCGGTAAAATGTTATGTCGGCCGAGTAATGGCAAGCAAGCGATCGGCTTTTTACCTTACTTGAACTTAGGGCTGGCACTTCTAAGTTTACAATTTACTTGAATAATGGTGACGCGTTCTAAATATTATTTTTGTGCCCTAAGGTTACTTTGGTAATCAAATATGTTACAAACACTTAAATACCTGGTCTATAAACATACGTTTATAGATAAACTAGCTATTACCTGCGGCTACGCCCGCTATTATTATTTTCCACCCCATTTAACCCCTTTGGGAGTGGAATTTTCAGAAACCCTTTCTTAGTTTATGCTTACATCATAAGAAGAACCTACTGTCCAAATTTCAGCTTTCTAGATCCAGCGGTTTGGCCTGTGCGTTGATGAATCAGACAGTCAGTCAGTCAGGACAAGTAATGTTAATATGTATAGATTACAGACACAACAGACGTTTTCATACAAACAACAGTTTGTTCTGGGTAAGATTTGAACCGGTGAGCCCACCTGTTGGGTAGCAGCCAGCGTGATTAACCTCTACACCAATGTGGGCCACATTGATATACCCTATTTTTTGTACAAAAATCGGAACATTAAATATACGAGTATGAATACAGGAGTGGGCTGACCGGCGGTGGCCAGCTAATCTCGATATTCTAAAGAAAAGCAGGGTATAGGTAGGGGAATAACATAACTGCGCAGAGTTGTTTTGGGCACGCGGTGATCGCGACCATATGCTGGCAGAAGAATAAAAGTCTCGAGGAGATTACCCGACGATAGAAGACTCGTGCAATACACTCGCTTGTAGAGGACGCCTTAGTCTTACTTTGGTGGCATCCCTGGTCGCACGGATGGTGACAAATTATGCTCCGGCTATCCGAGTTTCCGATTTGATGAAATCTCCTGTGTTTTTTTGTTGAGACGCGTTTTTGTGTAACAATAATTGCACGACCAAACAACGAGTCAAATGACAACATCCGCACAACTGTACAAAAAATTATGTTGGACACGTCATCGGAAATTGCTGCTGTTTTCCTAATATAACGTAGCATCACGCTTCTTCCCCGAAAAGACTAGCAGTACTTAGATCATGAACAGGCGTTATAACTACATGCATATGGGACCGGCCCGTTGTACTAGTATAGTGGTTAGACACTCTGGCTGCTACGCAATGTATCGTAGGTTCGATTAAAATAACCAAACGCTTGGTGGGCTCAGAGTAATTAGAATGGAGCTAGTATCGCGTCGATTCCCCGAACAAATTCTTCGTGGCTCTTTTGCGGGGTGCGGGAGGCAAAGTACAACATAGATACAATTTCACGCATACTCTTGCAAATGTCTAATGCAAACTCTTCATGTTTCTATGAACCCACACTATAATAAACTCGCAACACATTCAAAAAGATACGCACAGAAATAAAGAATGACCTGAACATATGAACAAAAATTTGGCAGAGGGGTTAGCGCATCATGGTCTCTCCAGTGGTATCTCCTATACGTTGGTGGGTGTCTGATTATTTTAGTTTGTATTTTCAAAAAAAAATGTATATAAGTATTAATGTCTTGTGTTCATAGTACCAGGCAGAGCCTAGTTTGGGATCGGATGACTGGATTGTCCCAAGATATTATTATATTAATTTTAGCTATCAGTGGCGAAGGGTCCATATAACTCGATTCCTACCGGCTTCCCTTTGAAAACAGGCGTTTGTTACGACGATCTAACAAGACATTTATTTACTAACATAACGTTAAAAACATAGGTACTTAATACACCATCAAATAAAATTAATCTAAAAATCGCCGTCGAATTTATTAATAGCAAAAAGTTGCACTTTTCATTCACTACAACCGCGCGCAAGTCGCGGCGCGGCAAGCCGCTCTCAGGATCAGGAATTCCATGCGCAACTACCATGTAAAATCAGTACCGAAAACGTCCCCGCGCAGACGTGACACTCGGCAAGCCGATGTACGCCGGGTTATGATTGGGAGGAGTTATGTTATGGATAGAAAAATGACATGTATACCGCACGAAATAGAGTGTAGTATTGCGTACGCGTACTTTGATCGATCATAATCTTTCGTCTTCGTTGATATTTATTTTGTATCGCATATACGGTACATGACAATTTAGTTCTACTAAATATAATTAGAATCTAATAGATTCTATAGTTGTTTAAAGTTTTGTTTATTGTGTTTAATAATTTATTAAAGTTCTATAGTGATTGTGTGTCCACTTTCACCGATAGATGGCGCTGTTCATAATGTAAATCACGCTAACATCGTAAATTACTGTTTAATTATATTCGATAATGAAACGTACAATGCCTTCGCATCTTTTATTGTTGCAACTGCAATATTATTACGAGTATATTATGTATACATATTACATACATACTACCTGGACTTGAGTTTCATTTCATGAACCTCTGTCTGAGCCCTGACCTTGAAGCGTTTTTTTTGGGATAGCTGTTCATTGTATGTAGTGTGCATTGTACCTACATGTTATTGCGTTAGATCATTTCATAGATATGAGTCATTTTAGGTCATTTATCGATGAGATTTATCGAAGTAAAAATTTAGCATATTCGCATCGATATAATATATGAACAAATATTATATCGATGCATATTCGTATTCTTAATTTCTAATTACCTACCTATACATATGTAGCCTTGGTGGTGCAGTGGACCTAATCGCTGGCTTTTAAATTAAATAAAATGGTATTTTTCCCTTGCCTACCTATTTCTTTCCTAATCTAGTTTAGAATCTCTCGGGATTTACAGATTTTAACTATTCAAAGATATAATATCATCTTACTATCAGCAAAGTAGAACATTACAGAAATCTAATGAAAATGTCCTGGGTGTACCGGACCGGCTTACCCCGTACAAAAATTGACCCTTCGCCACTGTTAGCTATTCATATTCCTCATAAATTAGGCATTTTGCGTTGATACGGATTTGTCGTATTTTCTGTTTTGTCATGTTTCTGATTTGAAAAGTTTAGTTGATTTTACTTCAAGGGACCTACCCTTGTGTGGACTTCCAGGACCACCGCAGTGTCAGGTATTCTGCCGCCAAGTAGTTCAGCAATGTGTAAAGGTTGCTGTGTTCAGGTGTGAACCGCTGTCTATAGGCGGGCTTGCCGTTACCATCAGGCGAACATCTTGTTCGTCAATGGGCTAAATAAATAAATAAAAAATTAGTTACTCGTTGTGGCAGGAAGAAAACTTGTAGACGGGCAGCAGCGTCTTTTTATTGGATTACCTACCACCTATACTGCGATCCCCAAGACGCCTGCCAAGCGTTCGGATTATGGCAACCCCACCCTTTCAAGGGAGAGGCCTTTGTTCAGTAGTGAACGTATTTTCGGCTGCTGATGATGACTCGTTGTCGGGAAGACCCTTCTTCACCAGCAATGTAGTACAGTTCATACTGTTATAAATTACTGGTCGTTGTTAATAAAAGCGAAGATCTTCCAGCTAGGCAGGTGGATATGAACAATAGTCGTCCTGCATTAGTCACGTTTAACGAAATAATATTGTAATTAAGCACATTATGCGTGATGTTACCAGCAATCGTGAGTAGACGTACAGTCAGCAAAAGAAGTCACTTCATTTGTCATTTTTTATCCAATATTTCTATAGGCTATACGGGATGTGGTTCAGCATTCTCGCCATATTTACGGAGGTTGATATATAAAAAACATAAAAAAGAACATAAATCAATCATTAAATGATAGACTTAAAATTATGAAATATTTTTTATGTTTGGGACGAAAAGAAATCCCGTGTGCAACGGTCACAATAAAATATCGCCGTCTGGCACCGATCTTCGCGCAAAGTAGGTAAACAAGAGCACGCGCGGTTACCAACCTTGAGACCTATTCTGAGTGCTCGAGAACTCTTATTCTGGTTGAACGTTAATCATGAATCATTAATTATATTAACCACTGAATTATTAATCTATTTTTCATCAATTGACATAGTCCTTAACTGTTAGGTCTACAAATATGGAAAAAATGCAAAACCACATTCTGTATAGGTATTCAATATTGCTTGTCGCCTAAAATATTAGCCACTTGTTTTAAGCTGGAGCTCGCGGGTTTGATCCTGAGGAGCGATGTAATTTGAGTAGTTGTTTCAAAAATAAATAATGAAAGTGTGGCGACTCGACATAACCATATGGCGCCACATGTGGTAGAAGACGCGATGAAATGCGACTAGTATCACATCCTACAGGATAGATGGCGCCACCACCGAATCCTGAATCTCGCAAGCGAAGTTTCAATGTTCGCTAACAATATATAAACATCCCAACATCAACTATGGGGGACACCAGTCATGAAGACTGTGGTGGACTGGCAGCGGCTGAGCACCTGCTTGGCCAATGCCGACACGCCACAGCTCTCTCGTATCCCTGTCCACCTCTCGTCCCCTCAGGACACCGAACAAGCCGTCAGTGCTTTCACTGACAACCTCCAATCGGCCATCAGCCAATCTTCCCGGCAGGTTGAAGCGGTGGACCCTTATGTCCAACGCTTCAAACTGCCGGCCGACGTCAAAGAATTGGTCCGAGCCAAAAACGCGGCTATCCGCGCTCACGACTCCTACCCCACCGCAGCCAACCGGATCCGCATGCGCGCTTTACAGAGGGACGTAAAGAACCGCATCGCGGAACTCCGGGGGGACCGGTGGGACGGTTTTCTCGAGGGTATCACTCCCTCTCACCAAGCCTACTGGCGGCTAGCGAGGGCTCTCAAGTCCGACACGGTAGCCACCATGCCTCCCCTGACCCGCCCTTCAGGCGCCCCACCAGCTTTCGACGACGAGGAAAAAGCCGAGGTCCTCGCAGACTCTCTAGAGAGACAATGCTCTCCTAGTGTCTCAGTTTCCGACCCACCCCATCGCGATCACGTAGATAGGGAAGTAGAGCGCAGGGTTTCTGCCCCGCCATCCGACACACTCACCCCGGTCACCCATTCCGAGGTGGAAGACCTCATCAAAGGCCTTAAGCCTAAGAAAGCCCCCGGCCCTGACGGCATCTCGAACCGCGTACTAAAAATCCTTCCCTACCACTTGATCTACCTCTTGGTAGCCATCTTCAATGCCGCCATGACGCACGCTATATTCCCTTCGGAGTGGAAAGAAGCAGACGTCATCGGCATTCACAAACCCGGTAAGCCACGTGACGATCCCACGAGCTACCGCCCCATAAGTCTCCTTAGCGCCCTGGGCAAACTCTACGAGCGCTTGCTTCTCGCAAGACTCAAAGAATTTGTCATCTCGAAGGGCATACTCATTCACGAGCAGTTCGGCTTTCGAGCTGGACACTCTTGCGTCCATCAAGTGCACCGCATCACGGAGCACGTCCTCTCCGGGCTCAACCAGCCCAGACCCATATACACCGGAGCCTTATTCTTCGATGTCGCTAAGGCATTCGATAAGGTCTGGCACAATGGCTTGCTTCACAAGCTCTACCTCATGGGCGTGCCAGACCGTCTGGTCCTCATCATACGAGATTTTCTCAGGAATCGTACTTTTCGATATCGAGTCGAAGGTGCGCGATCCACTTCCCACCCTATTCAGGCCGGAGTCCCTCAAGGCTCTGTGCTCTCCCCACTCCTGTTCAGCCTGTTCACGAACGACATCCCTCGTTCGGACAGGGTGCAACTAGCCCTTTATGCGGACGACACCGCACTTTATTTCTCACACAGAAATAAGGCTTTCTTGACGCGCACTCTTCAAGTCGCCGTCAACGCCCTAGGCGAATGGTTCCAAAAGTGGCTGATCGCGGTGAACCCGGAAAAGAGCGCCGCGGTGCTCTTCTCCCGGAGCACCAGATCTCACACTGCGGGCCATCCCAGTAGTCGATTAGGTCAGATCACCCTCTATGGGCGTCCCATCCCTTGGACCAAAAAGGTCAAATATCTAGGCGTCACCCTAGACTCCCGCATGACATTTGGACCGCATATACGGTCAGTACGCAACCGAGCGGCCTTCGTTCTCGGCCGGCTCTACCCCATGATCTGCAGGCGGAGTAAACTGTCGCTTAGGAATAAGTTGACACTTTACAAAACCTGCATCCGTCCCATCCTAGCTTACGCCAGTGCCGTATTCGCACACGCGGCTCCCGCCCACATTAATAGCCTCCAGGTTATTCAAAACCGATTCCTTCGACATGCCGTCGGTGCCCCGTGGTACATGCGGAATGTCGACCTTCATTCCGACTTCGGTCTAGTCCCTATCCGCAAATTTTTCAAGGAAATGTCCGAACATTACTTTGAAAAAGCTTGCGTCCACCCGAACCCGCTCATCGGCGCCGCTGCCGACTATATCCCCGACCCTGACCCTGTTCCCGGTCCCTCAGATTGTCGACCTACCGTACATCGCCGCCGTCCGCGGCATGTACTGCTCGACCCACCCGACCCGATGTCCGTCCTCCTGGACCATGACACAACACCAACACCAACACCGACAACGACGTCACGAGTCGTACACACATCATCAACACACAGACACCGGTCTCGCCGGCGAGGCCGAAGGATCGTACACATGCGACCTCGACATGCATCCCCTCGCTGAGTTTCTTGCCGGTTCTTCTCAGCGGGGGCGCGTTGTGAACCGGTGGTAAACTCACACTCTCTAAGCGGCAGCCCAAGCCGAGGCCGTGCCTCCCTGAGGTGCCCTTGAGCTAGTCGCTACCTTTCCGGGCTGGAGCGCTCAAAGCGCTCGCCCTCTCGTCCGGTGAAGCTGTAATGGCCATCTGCGGCCAACAGCACTACTCCTACACAAAAAAAAAAAAAAACTATGGGGGACTGCCCTATCATGACTTACGCGAGTGTAGTTTTCGCGCACGCCGCCCGCACCCGTATCGATAGCCTCCAGGTTATCCAAAATCGTTTTGTCCGACGTGCCGTCGGTGCCCCGTGGCACATGCGGAACGTAGATCTGCATTCCGAATTCAAGTTAGATCCCCTTCGTAAGTTCCTCAAAGAAGCGTCGAAACGCTACTTTGAATCCGCGTCCCGTCACGTGAACAGTTTAATCCGGGCCGCCGCCGATTACGCCCCTAGTCCTTCTGACTCGCGCCGCAGACTACGGCACGTACTGCTCGACCCTCCTGACCCCATGACGGTCCTATTGGACCGGGATGCGCCGAACCCTCCCCGACAACCGTATGCTACACTAGCTATCAGACACCGGTCTCGCCGGCGAGGCCGAAGGGTCGTACGTATGCGACCTCAACGACGTGCATCACCCCACTGAGTTTCTTATCGGTTCTTCTCAGTGGGAGCGCGTTGTGAACCGGTGGTAAACTCAGCCCTCTTAAGCGACAGCCCAAGCCGAGGCCGTGCCTCCCTGAGGTGCCCTTGAGCTCGTCGCTACTTCTGCCGTTAAGGCTAGAGCGCTTTAAGTGCTCGCCTCCTATTGTCCGGTGAAGCTGTAATGGCCATCTGCGGCCAACAGCGTCTATCATTCCAAAAAAAAAAAAATGGGGGACTATAATTGTCCGGTGAAGCTGTAAAGCCCATCTGCGGCCAACAGCGTCTATCATTCCCAAAAAACAGCACCGCCGACGCTTTGCTGATAAAGCACATAAAAAACCCAACTGCGAAAAAACTAAATATACATGTTATATATTTATCCAATCGTCTCGTTAAGACTATACATACTACACATTCATATACATACATACTATACATTCATTTCCTACCTGGATGCTTTTGGAAGTAAAAACTGTAGACTGTTGTTTCTTATGGTTTCTAAAATTATTAGTGAGATATTTTACTGTCAAGTTTATAATATATCTATTATATACTACTTGCTAGTACCTTTAAGGTCCTTGCGACACAGGCCTGCGTGCCTAGTGCAGGGATCGGAGGTAAATTGTAATAGATCATTCTTATAAATAAAAACTTACTTACTTACTTACATAAATAGATAAACTCGAAAAAAACATAGTTGATGTCCTGAAGCAGTCTGACTAAAACAATACCGACCACCGGATAGGCTGAAACTTAAGTTGATCTGTGTATGTGTTCTGTGCCTCATTTCCCCTGAACAGAGGCCACAAACGTCTTCGTTTGTCGGTCTTCCGTTCCATCGGATTGTGAGATTAAGGCTAAGTTTATATGGCCGCGCGGTACCGCGCGTCGCCGCGTGGTTGGAGCATTCACATGATGGTAAATGTACGGCGCGGTAACGCGCGGCTCGCAGCAGTTCCGCGCGGTACCGCGCGGCCATATAAACTAAGGCTAATAGGAAAATACAGAACATAGTCTGCGATTGTGTAATCACTCGTCTATCTGCGTAGTTAACTGACCTTATCAAAGATTGACCACTGTTCTTGGTCAACCTAAATGATAAGTAAATTTTTATACAGGGTGAAAACTTATAAATAACATTTAAAATAATGTCCGTTACAACATTACAGAAACTATATATGGAAAATGAAAAATGACTAACTTGTTAATTTTCTAACATGTAATGAATGCGTTTGTTAAATTAATAAAATTATAAGTATATTAATATATCAGGATGTATATAGCCGACTATGTAATGATAGTCTACGACTATGTGTGATGTCCTGATAGTCTAAATAATTTATAACCTTAGTACTGAATAATGTAGGGTAATACTTTATCAAAAGTACCTTTTATCAAATTATCGGATATTTATTAATGGTTTAGAGGTACCTTAACACAGAAGTCTCAAATATCAGTATATAATATTTATTAGATAACCGTGTTGATTATGACAAGTTTGTTATCACAGAACGTAAAGTAATTATTCCATTACACTATCAGTGACGAGAGAACCATATAAAAATATATGGGAGTCCCCAAGTGGTCTCCGCCAGCCCCTACAACCACTTCCAGCACCAGCTCCAAGTCATATATCATATTATATGACTTATCATAAATACAACATAATAACATTATAACACAATATCATCATAACAATGTATATTAAACAATACTAAATATACTTAGCTTTCTAGTGATCCGTCACCAACTGAAGATTGTACACGACTGTTGACTATTAATTACTGTTCAAGACTCTTCAAGACTGTCCGTTCTAAACGGTTACAACGTATTTATAGCAATCTCAAGCCACTGAAGTAGTGGGGGTGACATTGTCAGTTTCATTACTCGTTTTACAATATTTTATACAATATCAATAATAAATTATTCTAATTGCATTAGGCTTCAAATAACAATTTTACATTTGTTAATCAATAGTTAAATACTACCAAGAACAAGTTATTTAATTAATACAACACTTTTTCAAAGCATAATCAATTTCTACTACCTTCAAATCGTCGCTGACAAAAGGAACAAGTCAAATTACAATCAAATTACTTATATCTATTTATATAAAAATATCACCGATGCTAACACGTGCGGAATAATATTTATTTTTCAAATTACATTGCTAATTTGCACCAATAAGTAATTTATTGTTTTTAAATTGAAATTAGACTTTATTATTATACCAATATTGATGTTATACGAATTATATTTATGATACTGATACTATAGTAAAAACATTACAATAAAATATCTTAAACACAATCTGGTAACTTAAAACGGAAGAAAAATGGATTCTTTTGCTGTCCGTACAGTTGTATCGTGGGAAAATTGTAAATCACGAGTGGTACACGGCTGTGCGTATGCATTTACATTGGTGTACTTCTTGCATGGTAATGACTACTCCACACTCTTTTGTCATAAATGCTTGGTAATTTTACCATGAAAATGAGCTTCGGAATATTACAAAAATGTATCTAATTAAAATTTGTATCATTTAACAAACAGTAAGTACGAAATACATATGAAATTTTATTTTCCAGCACCCAGTAGGTTGTAGTACTACAGGTGACACTTCTTGGTGCATTTGTTTAAATGCCAATATAAAGTAACATTTATGTGAATATTACTATTTTTTTATTAATATTACCGGCCGAAAACCTCCTTTATTTGAAGTATGTTAAAAAATCAACAATAAAATTTGAGCATGTCGATCAAAAAAGGGAGTCTATTTTGAATACTTAAATGACGATACCATACTCATACATTTCCAAACTCTGAAATATCGAGAAAACAAAAGTGAATATAACGATAAAAGTAAAAATATAGATCTATGCATTGTAAAAACGTTATTGCCTATGTATGCAATGCTCTGTTACTCAGAAATACTTTCATGACTATTTGAACCCGAAACGCGTCGAAAAGAATTCATTTTGTCATGAAAAAGTATGTATGTACTCTCGCGGTCATGAACGGTATACGATCTTTAGGACGACAATCGCTTGCACGAGTCGGCCCGAAAGTGGGTCTTAAGCGCACGTAACTTTGTTCAAACGAATTTGATTGGAAACTGGTACACCGATCGTGTCCGCGATAGTACTTACGACAGTTAACTATATTATCGTTTATATAAATAGTTCTCGTTTCAAAGTTCCGTAACAGGTCTGGTGTAGCCCGGTCCTTATAAGCGGTGATGCGTACGTGATCATCCCGCGGCGACAGACGGATGTCCTGGGAAACGCGCCGTTAGGTACGCCCCGGCCGGAGATATAGGGCGCAACGGTGATTCCGAGACACGCAAGCACATTATTTTACAGACTAAGTCTCTATATAATATAGCTGACCCGCTCAGCTCCGCCCGAGCTTTTATTACCACTTTTCTCAACTGTTTTTAGGGATTTTCCTAATAAATTCCTTTGTATTTAAAACCCCTAAACCACTCCTCAAATAAAAAAAAAACTTTTTTTTAGGATAAAACCTATGTCCTTTCCAATCTCTGTAACTTTCATCAAAATCGGTTCAGTGGCATAGGCGTGACAGAGTTACTTTCGTATTTATAATAATATAGCTGACCCGCGCAGATACGCCCGCGTTTGATTTTTTTTATTGTGGTAAATTAAAATATATTTTGTAAAACCTTAAATAGCTACCATGATACATCAAATTAATATATTTTATTGTATATAACTACTATTCCTTGAATTTTGGCCTATTCCATTCTCTATGACCTTGTGGAACTGAAAGGTAAGGTAGATTAGGTATTTTAAATTAAAGTCATATTTATAAGACTAGCTGACCCACGCAGCTCCGCCTGCGCTATTTTTACGTTAACTAAACTTTTAATAACAGACATTAGCATCGAATACATAACCTCCTTTTTTATAGTCGGTTAAAACTGGGACCTACTTTTCACTTGCTCTCCGAAGCACGGACCCGTTTAGTTCAAATGGCGTTAAACGGTCACCCATCTATTTAATGACCTTACCTAACGTTGCTTAACCCGATCGATTACAAAACCTTGGTAACAACTCTCTATGAGTGTTCCCTTACTAATATTTATTATATTATAAAGAAAAATTTATAAAATCTGACCAAGCGTATAACCAAGTACCTACCCATTTTGACTTTAATCCCCTCTCCCTAAAGAACCGTGCTAGATTACGGGATAAAAAGTATCCTATGTCCTACCTCGTAGTAAGATCTCAAATCATGCGAAGTTTCATTTGAATCCATTCAGTAGTTTCGGCGTGATGCTCAGCCGTGATACAGACAGACAGACAAAAATTAAAAAAAATACATTTTCGGCCTCAGTATCGGTTATAGAATGCCCTCCAAAAATAATTTTCAAAATATCTTCAATGTACAGAATTGGACCTGTTACAGTTTTATTATAAGTATAGAAGATACCTAGATGACCTAGATAAGTACATATTAATGTATACTTACTGAAATAAATATACTATACACATGAATTACCGAATAATTTCGAAAGAGAGCACGGTTTTTAGGGTTTTATACCAAAAAAAGTTACCATTTTCTTTACCTAGATAATATGAAATGTTTGTTTCTTGTTAGCTATAATAATAGTACCCGTCCATTTATTCATATTTTTCCTGCATTTTTTATAGATTTACTGAATGCACTGGATTTGCATACCATGCATATTCAAATTCAAAATTCAAAATATCTTTATTAGGCATAGACCTAACGAGGGCACTTACATATTGTCAACTTTTTTACAACTACCACCAGGTCACAACACGGCCTCTACTGAGAAGATCTGGCAAGAAACTCGGTGGGCTTATAATTTTTTAATATATGTATTTTTTTAATAATAATTTTTACAATAATTATTTTTTAAAGTTATAGACTTGCAAGAGCATCGCAGTTTAAGCCTATCTCGTTCTAGATCACCTGAAGGTTAATTTAGTATTTTCCATCAACAAATCAGACTCCATACAACTACATATAATATTTTAAACATATCGGATACTAGCGTCGAAATAACTTTCTCATACTATATAGCGTGGTATTTATAAAGCGTGATTATTATTTTGTATGAATGAGAATCACAGGAAACGGGCACCTCTGTGGCGCGTCGAATCGCCAACCTTCGATTACGTGAGTGCGACCAACTGATGGAGTACGACCACGTGTAAGCCTTTGTAAGGCTATGTTCCCAATTCGCAATAGGCTTCATTAATGTTATCAGAATGTGATTACGCGACTCATTGATGAAATTCCGTTCAAACGATCGGCTAATGTTTGGTGTAAATAAATGTCTTTTACGATTTTGGACTTTTTCATTTTAGAAAGAATCTAAAGTTTACAAAATCCTAGGATGTATGTATTTTAGTAAAAATATGAGCCATATCTATTTATTATTAGGTATATATACTTACATACTTTTTATTAAAAAAAAATTAATAATAATAAAAACAAAACAATTTTTTTATAATTTAAACAATAATAATAAAGTCTGCAAACATGTGTAAAAAACTCTTGATTTTGTAATTCATTTCAATTTCTTTTTGTGACAAATAAATACATTGATTAAGCAATCAAGCATACTGGCCTACGCACACGCCAAGTTTCTTAAAGCTCTTCTGCTTCCAGAAGAAACTGAGTGAAAAATTGATAATGTCCTAACATGTCACCTTCTTCTATATTCATGTCGCCTGGACCGATTCTTTCAGTAGAATAATTTGTATGACATTTATGATTCGTTGTAAGTATTTGTTTAAGGGCCATTAGTTAAATATAATCAAATCTTAAAACATTATGATAGTACCCTAACATTCCAACCATTCGTACGAGGCAACGAAAATCGTTTGTTTTTATCGGCACCTCGGTTACGTGTACAAATTCCTAACCGACTGTTCTGGCAATTATTACTAAGTTGTGTGTTCCCGTTACAGAAACTTATTATTTTTTTCTTTCCTCGACATTCTTAATGCGCGCTCAAATATGTGCCCACAAAAAGCTCCCATATTTATTGGGCAAATACGAGAGTAGTGCTCTGTAGATGTCTCGGGGACGAGACCGATTGAACCGGATGCACGGCCGTGACCGGAAGTCCCCCTTTCATCTCAAAATGGCCGCGACGAATCTGTAAGAAGCAAGGAATTTTTCTACGCGACTGACCACTGAATATTTGTCGAACGACACCGACGATATCACGAAGCGAACTTTTTTGACGGTCACAATTTTTTTACTTCGCCGTCGATCGCGGTTCGTGAATTGGATAAATTTTTTGTTACTCAGTTTATTATTTAATACTTTTAGGTATTATATTTTATCACTATTATGACAGGTTCTACCCTACGTATGAAAGCTTTTTCTGCCATTCACATCAGACAACAGCCATATTCATATTCTTATTTCATATTCATTTATTCACTGTGTATAATTATATGTCAATACAAAGTTCAGTAACGATTATGGACCCTGACAAACATGACATGTTGACAAACTGCTACTTCGCAGCAGAATATCTGACACCTTTGTTTTAGTTCTTGCGAGGGTAACTTTCAGAAGGTCCCGTGGACCTGTTGTGGAGGTCAAACGGGGATGTGGTATTCTTACCCACTAAAACCTCCGTGGCTGTTGCGTCGGCACATGAGAGCAGGACCTAGGTTTTCCAGTGGGATCGGCACCAGCTGCCCCTTAGTGCCTTATCTTTGAGGCCACCACCGGAAGGCAAATTATAGCGCCCCGCGAGCCTTTCACAGTCTATTCATACCATGATTACACTGAATTCTTTGAAATGTATTTGACTTTACATTTATTAAATACTATATGGTTTTCTTGTTTCCAGGTAAATTGTACGCTGCGCTGGGTCGTCGTGGAGGCCGCGTGGTGGGCAGTGACTTGCAGAGCGGTTCGGCACAGTTCCGAGTGCAAGCGCTCCTGCCAGTCGCCGAGAGTTTCAAGTTCGCACTTGAACTGAGGACGTACACGTCGGGGCTCGCCGCTCCACAGATGCTGTTCAGCCACTGGGAGGTAATGTTTTTTATACCTGTTAAAAGCTATCCGCGACCATCTGACCCTAAACGAGGCAAAGCCTGTGCTTTAGAACTGTAAAACTAGTACGATGCCAACCAGAATACGACTGATATGTACAAAGAAGATTACTTATATGAAAACTAAAACCTAGACTCAAGGCAAATATCTTACATACGAGTACATGTTCGTGTAGTTTAAACAAATGTTATATTTTGGGTAGTAGCGCCAGGTTTGCCCTTCTAAGGGGAGGCCTTTGTTCAGCAGTGGAAGTTTTTTCGGCCGTTCGGGACTATAGATTGACCTCGAATGATACTCTAAACTCTAAATAGTTAAACACTGCGCGCGCTCTGCCTTTTATCTCGAAAATGGTTCAATGGTAAAAAAAAAAACGATTTTTTGATCTTTGACCTTGGAATATCTGTAGTCGCGGACATCCTACGATAAGTAGGTTCTGATACAAGATTTAGGGTATCAAAGTAAAGGTTTATACAAGTTTATAGCTGACTATCTCTCATTCCGAGTTGAAACCCCTAATCTAATATGCCTGGACTATCGCTCGAAGAACCGTTAACAGATGGAGAAGAAAGGTTCTCGAGTTGCGACCAAGAACCGGGATACGCAACGTAGGGAGGTACCTCCCACTAGATGGATTGACGGCATAGTGCGAGTTACAGGTAATAGTGGATGCAAATAGCCAACTGTCGTTCATTTTTGTGTTAAGCAGCTGGACTCGGCTGCACATGATGATGATGATGAGATCAGTTAAGACTAAAATCAAGTACTTTATTACATTTTAGGTGATCGACATAGATCCATTCTGGAAGCCCCGCACCGAAGAGGAATACCTGCATTGGGGTGAAAAATGGGACGGGGTCAACCGCGCTAAGGCCTACATGGACTCGGTTAGGGCCAGGAAAGGCCTCGCCACGGACAAACAGCTGGTTCAACACGCCGAGAAGCAAAGAACATTGTCAAGGAAAAAATAGACAAAGTGCTAGGCTGATTCCAATTTATCAATAGTGCCCCCCACCCCCTGTCAGACAATTAATTAATTTGCGCTTACACACACCGCAGGATTTGAGCAAATTACTGGACCCAAGGCGAAATACAAAAATCTGCCAGGCGGTTCTCGCTCGTTCCGTCACTAAGTTGCAGGAATTAATAAAACTTACTACTTACCGGTGGCAATGAGCAACTAGCCCTTATTACTAAACCGTTACTAAACATAAGAATCATCTGAAGTACCTACCTACGATTTATCAACCTTAAATCCACTACACATCGCCTTCATCGAATCGCGTTGTGTTCGTGCGGTGTGTAAAAACTGTTACTTGTTCTCAATCATTTGGAAAAAGATTTGAAAAAGACAGCGACCAGGCCAGTAATTTTTGGACCAGGCTAAACGGTCAACTTACGAGTCAAGCTGTTTTCTAAAATCAAATCAGTGATTTTTGATGACATAAACTTACGTTTATGCCAGTATTGAAATTAGCGTTGTCTATCTAGTTAATCGTGCCCTAATCTGAAGAAAGCCCATGAGAGCCTATATCAGAATCTTAGTTGACGTCAAAGGCTTGATCGTACATCTGAGCAAGTAATTCACTAATATTTAATTTAAATTAATGTTCGAGAATACCTATTACCGATACGAGAAATTGATCAAGATTCGTCGCTTTTCAAAAATACCTAAATATGTATGTTAGGCTCAAATCATAACCTATGTAGGTATCTTATATTAACATATTGTACGTATACGTTTATTCATTAAAATAATAATATCCTGGGACAATATCATATACCTACTGTCATCTGATGCCAAACTAGCCAGAGCCTGTACTATGGTAACCAGTAAATAATAGCAGTCTTGTGTTAGATTGAGACCGGAAATGTAAACTTGCATTACATGTTATCTACATATTTAAATGAATAATGTAATTTAAAAGTAAACGCAACTAATAGCTGGACATCGTAAAGTAATTTATTGTTATTTAATGTATTAATTGTAAAATAAATAACTGCAGTTTTTATTTTTAATACGTGAACGTGTGTTTTGATTAATTCGAACGAAGATAATATTATCCCCTAAGAAACTCTTAACAAGAGGAACAAAATACCTAATCGGAGTCGCTGGACGTTTGGGATGTGGGCTCTAGACGTCTATCTAGTATTGCGACGACTCCGAGTAGGAGGGCGGCGAGGTTCCCCCACGGTGCTCACCCTTCTTTTTTTTTTTTTTGGAATGATAGACGCTGTTAGCCGCAGATGGCCATTGCAGCTTCACCGGACAATAGGAGGCGAGCGCTTGAAGCGCTCTAGCCTTTACGGCAGAAGTAGCGACGAGCACAAGGGCACCTCAGGGAGGCACGGCCTCGGCTTGGGCTGTCGCTTAAGAGAGGGCTGAGTTTACCACCGGTTCACAACGCGCCCCCACTGAGAAGAACCGGCAAGAAACTCAGTGGGGTGATGCACGTCGTTGCGGTCGCATACGTACGACCCTTCGGCCTCGCCGGCGAGACCGGTGTCTGATAGCTAGTGTAGCATACGGTTGTCGGGGAGGGGTCGGCGCATCCCGGTCCAATCGTCATGGGGTCAGGAGGGTCGAGCAGTACGTGCCGTGGTCTGCGGCGCGAGTCAGAAGGAGGTGCTCACCCCCGTCAGCGTGAGCACCGTGTAAGGTTCCCGTGTGGCTAAGATGCGCCCCGCGGCGGCGGGCTCAAGGGCAAGATTCTGAGCTAGCTAGGTTTCCCTCTCATGCGCTCATGCGGCAGCCGCGGGGGTTTTAGTAATTAAAAATCCCACGTACCCTGGTTTATTAATTATTGAATGTTTCCCCCGCGAGAACAATAAAATAAAGGTAATTTCACCAGACGCAGGGCTCTCACCTAAGGCTCACACACCGAAATACAGTTATTATTCATTGCTGCATGGTGCCAAAATATCAGGCACTATGGTGGTAACTACCTAGACAGTCACTTTTTCATATAGGTATTGCTAAAACTGGTACGCTCTCTTGTGCCGATGCGTCACCGGGGCTTTACCTCTTATGCCATCTATTATGCGGTTTTGAATAGCCTCCGTGGCGCAAGCAGGAACCCGATAAAAATAAAATGATCCATGCGTCGGATAGGCATGTAAAATTTCATTCCTGCGTCAGACCTCTCCCCGTTCATGTCGGCTTTCCGGTCCCATCGGATTGTGAGAATAAACAAAATGAGTGTACTTACGCACTAGAATATTTCCGGCATGGATGGCTGATCTCCTAATAAATTGGCCAGAACATTAATTCAAACATTTATGCCCTATATCGTAACCACGATTGGTTAAAACATAGGGCATAAGGGGGTCTTGCCTCTTGTGCGATCCAGTAATACTAGATCGCAGTGATACTGGATCAGTATCAATGCGATTTCGAGCTAAAATATACCAGCACCCAGTGGCGGTCCCAGAGGGGAGGTCGTAGTTGTCATGACCCCCCCCCCCCCCTCCCCAAATCCATATTCGTACACGGCAAAATTGAGTAGCGGCTAGGGTGTCTAGGTACAAGATCAACTGGACCGTCAAGTATGCCCCCCCCCCTCCCAATATTGTTGGCTACGACCGCGTCTGCCCAGTACGAAGGTTAAGGTGGCCTTTCAGAGAATCTCAGAGTTACACAACGAGCTATTCTGTGTCTTTGTGCGACTGAATCCGTATACGGAGGTAGGTTCGCGGAAGACCCAAGGACACTGACGTAGGTTTTAAAATCTGCAAGTTGAAGTGTCAATGGACAGGTCACATCGCTCAAGCAACCGGTCACCGATGGGGAAGAAAGGTTCTCGAGTGGCGATCACTAACCGGAAGACGCAACGTAGGTAGGCCTCCCACTAGGTGGACTGACGACATGGGCGCGTCGAGGGTAACCGGTGGATGCAAATAGCCAATTGTCGTTCATCGTGGCGTTCGAAGGGGTAGGCCTATGTTCAGCAGTGGACGTCTTCCGGCTGGTGATGATGACCAAGGTAACATAACTGTACCAAATATTACTAAGGGCTCCCACACATAACTGCGATGCGATGCGATGCGGCGAGAAACAAATGAATTTTCGATACAAGTTCCTGCAACTTTGTATCGAAAGTTCATTTGTTTCTCGCCGCATCGCATCGCATCGCAGTTATGTGTGGGAGCCCTAAGTTAGCATAGATCCCGAAATGCTCCTCTTGTCCAGTCAAATAGAATTTAAATAAAACAAGTTTTCATGTTACAAATATCTCATCTATTATTTACAAAATAAAAATTCAACAAACGAATCACATATCCAAACAAAAATATACAAAACAGACGCGGATAATACAATCATACACATTCATATATAACAATTCCTACGCGGTAGAAATCAAATCACCAAATAACCATATAAATCAGTTCTATCACCCGTTGATAAGGCTATACTACCCCCATGTATGTATATTGGTAAATACGTATAGGCCTCAATTCTGTTGTTATGTATAACGACCAACATTAAATTCAATTAAATTTCAGGTTTGATAATAATTCAAATAAGAAATCAAAAGATCTGTTATTAATCTCGGTGGTAAATTCAAATGTCAAATTAGTCGAAATAGGTATTTGGCATTCAAACAAAAAAAATAGAACAAATTGCTTGAAAAGGAAAATATTCTCTTTATGATTGCATATACAACGTGTTACAAAATACCTCGTAAAAAATATAATTAATTATCAAAGCCAAAAATTTTGTCAACCCTAGTAAGCTGTCATGTCCGGGAACCAGATTATTTAACAGAAAGGCCTACGTACCTATTTTACCTAATAATTGTATATTTTAATCGTTTTTCTATTATTCATTCATATAATATTATATAGATGTGCTATCTCAATACAAGGATGTCGTTATACTCAAGTACTGGCTTCAGAAAATGTCACGTTGAAAAGAAAATTATGTTGTCAATTTCAAATCTTCTAATCGATATCCTACAACTGTTTCAAGTTTTTTTTCCAACATTTGGACATTTCCACCTGTTTTAGGTTGTTTCATTAGGTTAGGTCTTTTAAATTTTTTGTCGTTCCGCGAATTAGGTAGAAATGTAGTACATTCTGCGTAGTTTTACTCTTTATTTTTACTGAAATAGGGTTTGCACATCAGTGAAAATAATATTTTTTTACTTTTTTGGGGTATATTTTTTACGGGGTATTTTGTAACACCCTGTATATATATATATTCGTTATTAGTCCATTATAAGATCAAAATAATAATTCTCATTATTCTGGTCTGAAGTATATATTTTAACATTTTTAAAGTAATCAAAAAAAGTCGGATAGTTTGTCAGTTCTACAATTCCTTAGTGCCGTTTCATAACAATGCAAGATTTAAATTAATTTATTTCATGACAACAGAATCAACCCCATATTTAGCGTTAAAAATAATATGAAAATATCAAGCACATTGACATAATTTATATTATAAATCTACTAACGGTTTTATTTCCAATATCTTTTTATATATTTATTATTATTATTAAATAGAAAAACATTTCAAGTAGTGCCCCGCTAAGTGTAGTATTTAGAGAAAATGTTACATTTTGGACAATAAATCTCGCCCTCACTGGTTGTCTACGTATTGCACCCGATATTAAAAATAAAACATAATAACTTATTAATACATGATCCTATCTACAAACTATCTATTGTACAAACCTCACTATTCTCTACTACAAATATTACAATTAATCTATATTTGTCTTTGGCAATATTATTTCCCGAATGACTCGTACAGGGGCCCACCAGTTCTTAAGGCAATGTTAAAGTAATCTTACTTTGACTTGTGAAAGAGACCCTTTCTCTCGCGATTAACATTACAATAATATTGCTCGAACAGATTATGGTAGTCAAACTGGACCCATTAATAACGTGCGATATAAATAATGGAAAGTGATGCGCCGACAAAATACCGATTCATCAAATCGATAACAAAGTAATCGATATTTAGTCGATCCATTTAACAATGATACATTTATTGCCGCGCTCAGTTAATGTTTCTTTATCTCGTCACTTAGTTTATGTTTTAATAAAAAATCTATACTAAGGGAGGTGATAATGGCTCATTATCGGACCCTGAGCGCGACAGTTAGAGGCCTAATTTGTAGTATAGAAAACAGTAAACCATTTGGCATAAATGGTAACATGAACTAAATTAGGCCTTCTTATATGTACATACCATAAAAACATCTAACTAACCTACATGTAAACATTGGAGTAATAATGTACTAGCGTTCTAGATAAACCATCACAACTGGATTAACAAATTTAAAACAAATAGGGGCGCTACACATTGTCCTTAGAACGTCCATTGAGTACGGCGGCGACACCGAGGAGGATGGGGCGGCGGGTTGCGACTCCCGTCCCGGTGAGCACCGTGACTCGTTCCCGGGGGGCTACAATGCGCCCCCCGGCGGCGGGCTCAAAGGCAAGGCATTGAGGGGCCCCTGGTGCAGATCCCACCGGAGAGCCCTGGGGTCCCCCTCTCATGTGCCGATGCGACAGCCGCGGGGGTTTTAGTGGGTAAGAATCCCACATACCCCGGTCGAGCCCCACAGCTCCCGGGGATCTATCGAAGATGTTCCCCGCGCCAAAAAAAAAAAGTGGCGCTACACATTGATACGAGCCGGCACATTCGGTTCGGCAGTAATAGTTGAACGGCAAGGCCGCCCGGGTGACTCGAAGCAATTACTACACATGTAATATTTTATTCCGTTAGTGCCGGTCGGGTTATGTGCGGGTCGGCATTTGGTTCGGGCTGAACTAATTCTGGTTACAAATACCAAATACTGCCGAACCGTTCGGCAATATTTATTCAAACAACTAGCAGCGTAGCCGGGCTGCATATTTTTGCCGCGATTAATGCCGGCCCGCAAACTTGTAGCAGGGCGGCCTTGTTCTCGAAACATTCATCTACATATTATGTTTGATTTTCCCGGGTGTACCGATTTATGCCGCCGGCCCGCCTAAATGTATAGCGCCCCTAAGTGACATAGACTGATGGCTTAGAACGACTTGATTGTTCTCAAAAACGATGAATGTTTCCTTTCCAACTCTTTACTCGCTTTTGATAGTTACAACTAGAGGGCGCTGGTATGTGGTGCCGGCTAGTTCTTTAGGTTGTTTGGTAAAATCTAGCTGTAATGTCTTTGCTAGTACACGCTAGTACATATTACTTCAATGCATGACACAACAATTATCCTTTGTACATAAATACATCAAGTTAATTGTTTGATTACAATGAAATTAGCTAGCGTCTCCTAAACTATTGTGTCGAATGTGCAGTTCTGTTGTAGAAATATAGATTTTATAAAGAAAAAGAAAATATATTAATTTCCGATGAAAAATAACACGAAATATCGCTTAAACAGAGATACAAAATAATAAAAGCTTTATCCGAGTTCAACGTAATTTCAATAACAGTTTCAGATTTAATATATTGTGTAGTGCTCCTAAGTACATGCTAGCCCTAACAGGGGGTCTAATACGGATTTTGATTGTTAACGAAATCGATCAATCTGTTAGTTATTTAACGAACATTTTACTAGTTTTGATAGTTACCGCTAGAGGCGCTGATGTAAAATGTATAGAAAAAATTGCCAGTATAGTAGATTTTTTTGACTATTAAAATCCATACTATCTCCCCAGAACAGAATACACCCTTGAGCGATACCAAAGACTAGAATAATAAATATATTTACAAATATAATACACAGTTAAATTCAGAATTATATTTTAGTAATATCCAATTTCACTACGCAATGCCTTGCATATATTCTGTGGTTATAACAATATGTTCACATAATATTGTTATGCACATGATTAGCCTCAAAGGGTTTACTAATTGGTAAAAGGCTACTTAAGTGTCCGCAATTATTATCAAAAATATTCATTGAACCACTAAGCCAGTAGTCTGCACCTGTAGGTTTAACTTATTTTCGATCTATCGATTGATTGTTAAAATAAGTTAATAACTTATATAGTTGCGAAAAGGGATTAAATACCAAAAAATAAATTATAATTACATAAAAAAAGAAGTTAATATGTGTTATTTATCCCCTATTATTATTATTTAGCATATAGGGGTGTTATTTAGCACCCCTATTTTTGGGGTTTGCATATTTGTTAAATCTTGTTATCTGTCTCTGTCATCAGTGTCATCAATTTATTCTGCAGCTAAGTACACCCTTTCTGACTAACCATGTATATAAACTATATGAAAATTATAATGAAGGACTATATTTTCACAGAACAATACCGCTACTATGAGCATTCTGTTTATTCTTGAGCTGTGGAGTTCAGAGTATCGTATTGCAAATAAGCCTTGCATAATACTCTCAAATGTGTTGCATATTGGCAAGAATTACAAATATATTTGGCAAATGATTGGTTACCAGCAAACAGTGGGCCCAACGCACTTCACAAACAAAACAAACATGGATATTGGATCAAACGAGGAATGTTGGTTCAATAATAAATACTTAACTAATTACTAGCACCGTAGCCGTCCTCACACTATCACATTCACAATTATATACTCCACCATGGACACTCTCAATCAATCTTTGATTATAATTATGCCTTGTACACTCCAAACCAAATAAGCTTGAAGGCGATTACAACTTTACTATGCAGACATAAAACACCCCCGCTGTATAGTTGACCGTTAACGCGGCAGCAAAAAAAGGTTGGTAATACAAAGTTGTTTTTGCTGACGCGCCTAGTTGACAATGTATGCGTTATGGAGTTATTGAGTCGCAAACGAACTTGTAATCGCTTTCAAGCTTGTTTGGGATGGAGTATAGGTACGTATTAAATATAGCAGTTATTAGTTTATACGCGTTTTTACATGACTTACATAGTTATACAGAATGGTTCTCGTAATTTCTTAATAAAATCAGAATAGGGATTCGGATACACTAACTTAACAAAAAAATATATTTGAGTTGCGTAAAATAAACGAAATTAATATGTTATTTATTCCAAACCAGACAAATATTTGGCTCTCACGACGGATAATAAGTCAGCTGAGTTATGAGCATTTGTTTAAGATAACTTAATTGCAGTATTCAAATAAGTGTCATCAAAGAATTACATGTATTTCGCTATTGTAACAGTTTTTACCATTCTGTATTTTTCTGTTCTACTCAAAACTATCAGGATTGATTTCCTAAACTTGTATATTGAATGTATATTTTGAAAATATACAATTGTGATTATGAAAATATTTATATAGGTCGAGACAAACAAACGCCACTTTGGTTAACATTTAGGTATTTTTTCTCCATTTACGTAATTTACGACAGTTAATGTTTTGCAAAAATAATACTTCGCATTTTTTCCAAGGCAGACTTTGGTTAACAATTAGGAAGTTAAATATTTGTATGTAATTTGCGATAGTGGTAGTTTTGCGAAAATAAATAAAAAATCGCCGACTAAAGCAATAGTTTCGGAAATCCACCAATAAGAGATAATTTCTTTAATTTTTCACAATAAAGCGACCTTGGCGAATCATTCGCTAATTAGGTCGTCTCTAACCAATCAGATAACTTAAGACCAGATTTAATAGGTATGAATCGATATAATTTTTTAATGTCTGCTAGCGTTCATGAATCTCGACCGTTCACACGCATCTTATAACTATATGTGTTTGACACAAATTAATATGACGTAGAAGAATGCCTTATAGGCAAGACGAACTGGTGTCCACACTACCGCCATCTATTTACAATTTCATTACATTCTGTTATATTAAAATAATAGCGAACGAGAAAACTCGGTATTTAGTGAACATTTTATTGTATTTTATACTAATTTATTTTTAAAATTGTTTAAGTATTAATGCATATGACCGTATTTTACTTTTAATTTGCATGCATCGCAGATAATGGCTTTACAGAAAAAAAAAACAAAAAGAGAGAAAGGCTTGCTCGAAATTTAATATTTTCTTGAATACGTATTTTTACGTAATACTAATAAATGTAACGTGCTCAAATATCGATGCTTCGATACAATTACTTCCCTTGATAAATGCCATGGATAGCTTCGAAAGACAAATAGAATAAATACGTATTATTATGTCATTAAAAAAAATACATTATTGAGTTACTCAAATAAACATTTCAAATATCGAATTCACCATCATTATTTTTTTTCGATTGCAAATGACATCCCTATTTTAAAACTGTCGCATTTATCCGTCACTAGCTTTTAAATGCGTATTAATATGAGACGGAAAATAAATAAGTTCCTTGCGTTTCTATTTCACTAAAAGGTCCTTGCCACCTTACCAAGGTTCATATCGCTCAAGTGTTGCGTTAACTGAAGACGGTTTCATTGGGCACATCCACATTGATATGGGCTGCGCCAGTCTGGGCCATGTCCGTTAATATAACCCCCGATAAGGCTTCTAATGACTGTCGTACCTGAAATTGAAATTCTCATATTATAATGAGATTGTTCAAATGAGTTACCTTAAAACTATGAACCTACATATATGTTAAAAAATACCCTGTTTGGTCCTACGAGAACTGGGTATAGTTACAAGTTTCTTAAAATATCGTGTCCAATTTGAAAGGAGCATATCTGAATACACCTATTCTTTTAACTTACTGAAAAAAAAAAGATAAATACAAAATTTGGACCCAAAAAATGAAATTATTTGATTTTAAAAACTGATTTTGAATTCGCGATATTTAAAACACACACACACACACATTTAAAAATGAAACTTAACACTCAAAATCATGTTAGACATTTACGGGGTTTTTCGAAATAAGAATTTCGTATTCTGGTTTTAAATGTTCTAAATTCTTATTTCGAATTATATGTCGCAAACATTTTTAAGACCAGAGCACACCGAAAGCGTACACGTAGACGTGCACTTAGACGTACCATTATGTTGAAATGTATGTAACATTATGAGCCATGGCCTGTCACGTATACGTATGCGTGATTACGTCACGCATTTTTTTTTTAAATAATAGACGCTGTTGGCCATTACATCTTCAGCACGGGGGAGCGACGAGCTCAAGGGCACCTCAGGGAGGCACGGCCTCGGCTTGGGCTCTCGCTTAAGAGAGAACGTCACGCAAGCGGTGTGCCATGTTTCTTAAAGTACATTACAACGTCGTACGTGCACATTTACGTCGACGCATTTGTACGTGCTGTGGCCTTTAGCCATTGATCGCGTGCGTTTTTATTTTCTGTTACCTTTTTTCGAATCATATACAAACAATTAACACAAACAGAAATGATCTAATTACAAATAATAGTCCGATGTATGTAATGTTTATATCGTACCTTGGACAGCAGCAGCAAGTTTGTAGTGAGGAATGCGTGTAGTTCGCCGGCGGCACGACCATGAAGCCTCGCCCTCCATCGGACCAGCTCCGAGTACAACTCCTCGCCAGACAGCTGCGCTAGCTCGTCCTGCCAATTTACTTTTTATTTAACCTTTTTTTTCTCACGGGAGAAACCTTCAATAGGTCCCCGAGACCCGGGCTCTTCAATGGGATTTGCACTAGGTAAGTAATCCCCGAGAACCTGTCACGGCACTCACAGGAATGGTTTGTTTTGGTTGTGATCTTCTGTAAGATGGTAGTGTTATCCTACTTCGGCTGCGCCAGTTTTGACTGCTTCGAGATGATCGTCATCTCGATGTGGATTTTCTCAGAATATTGTTATTTTTTTTACTGAATATAAACCAGTGCTTGACTGCAGTCCCACCTGATGTAAAGCGGATGGTGAAACTAACTGGCTCATTAAAAGCCTATTCACTCTAGCCTTGAAGACACCCACATTATAATCGGGCAGGAAAACCGACTCAGGCAAACTGTTCCAGTCCTTAGCTGTCCTTATTATAAATGAAGAAGCGAATCGCTTAGTACAGACTGAAGGCACGGTCACTACATAAGGTTGCGTACGTGCTGTGCGTCTCATCGTCCGATGATAGAAGGGGGATGGTGGAATCAAGTCATGAAATTCCTGCGCACACTACAAAATGCATCCTGTAGAATACCGGTAGGCTGGCGCCTGTGCTCTAGGCTTTGTAGATCGGCTTTCACTAACCTCGTGTCACTAGTTAGCCTCTTAGTGCGCCTCTCCACTGACTCCCAAAGATTTGTCAGCTTGTTGCCACAAAATAATCAGGGTGCAGAAGTCAAGTTATTTATAACGCGCACTCGAGCAACGAACAAATAGACATCGCTCACGGACACGATTTCTCGGAACGGTTTGGAATAGTGCAAGCGCGAGTGCTATCCGCTTCAGACACGCGTCTTGAGTTTTAGTTATCATTGGTTTTTATTTCTGTTCTTCCGAATAAAACAATTCTCAACGATCAATCAAACAACTAGATACGAGTGCCTCTACCACGATAGTTTCATCGTAGAAGCCGGATTTGATAACCCTAGCGCGACCGCTGAGCGTAGGTATGAAAAGTGAACTACATAAATGAGCTTGCCTTCAGTACTCTCAGTATTTTGTGCTGTCACGGCGCTCGCAGGAAAGAGTTTTTTGGTTGTGATCTTCTGAGATGGTAGTGTTATCCTACTTTGGCTGCGCCAGTTTTGACTGCTTCGATATGATCGTATTTGGATTGTCTAAGAAGTCTAGCTTTTAACGTACGTACGTGTTGTGTGTGCGCGCGCCAGTAGAGCCGGCACGCGAGCAGCAGCGCGCTGAGCGCTAGCAGCGCGGCGAGGGTGAGCAGCGCGAGCTGAGCGCCGCGCCGCCAGCTCGGCGCCGCGGGGCCGCGACCCGCGCCGGTCAACAGCGCCGGCTGGATCACCGCCGCGCCGCCTACTGAGGAATATTGAAACCTTATACTGTTGTAATAAAGATCAATTCCGTTTGAATCTGTACGGAAGTTGAGACATAACTTTAGTTATACCCAGTGAAATTTTAATGACCGGACAAATTTTCTGAGGCGGTTAATAATCGATAATATTTTTGATTTATGTACAAACGTTACGTAATAAGAGTCTTATTTATACTGATGTTTTTTAGCGAAGCCGAGTTCAGCACGACTCACGAGTATTACAATGACAAATTGCATACCCCAATATAAAAAAAAAAACTTTACAAAAATACTATAAACATCCTAGTAAGTATGTCTGCAAAGTCTGTAGACCAAATTACCACCAAAATGTCAAAAGAAAATAATTAAATTACACAAAAACAAAAATGACAAATTATTAAAATTCCAGAAACGTCCAAAAAAACTTTGTAAAACAGTCACAAATTATAAATCAGTCTATTGTAGGCACTGACCTGCAGCTATGATGGCTTCGGACTCCCGGCGAGGGGGAACATCGGGCGCATCAATCTGGTCGCCACCCGCTGAACTACTGTCGTCCTCCGGGGAATACTCTGACACCTCCAACTCTTCAATTTCTGACGGCTGAAAGAGAAAACAAGTCAGAATTAACTAAGGAACAAAAAATCCAACTACATACAAAATAAATTGAATCTCAAATTATGTTCTGTACATTGTCACTCCCACAACTAAGAAAAATCCAACTGCACATAGTATTAAAATCCATAAAATCTTTTCGGCTTCAGAGTACGCTCTGATCGTCACTAATGTACGCGTTATCACACTTAGACAGAAGAATGCTGTTCCTATCATAACTTTTAAGACATGTACATACACAAAATTCAAAGTAGAAAATAGGAGTCGCTAAGCGATTTCAGAAGAGATCGCATTATTTTTGAAGTAAATCTTCTTTACGGACGCCTGACTTGGGGAGGAAACTGGTGAACGAGGCGAACGGAAGTCTACTCGGAAGTTTTGCTTCAGTCGTGTGGTCAAGCACACTCGTTTTTTTAATAGAAGCGAAATTGTGATTAGTTAAGGAACTTCATTATGGTAAGTATTTACATACATGTCTAACGACATCACACACACTACAACCACCGACAGTCTGAGATACCTCAAAATAGCAATTTTCATCTCACCTGTGGCTCGGGAGCAGTCAGTTCAGGCACTCTCGCGCCCTTCCAAACGTGTGTCATCAGTTTGTAGGTGGTGTCCCGAGACAGTAGCGAGCCAAACACGTGTCTCTCATCGCGAGTACACACCCCAACTGCGTTCGGTATTATACGAGCTACCTTCTCCTTCGTTATTCGGAGCACTGATGTGGTTGGAATTAGTAACTGCGAATGAAAAAGCAATATTTCTATAAATAACGTTCCAGTAGTTTCTAGGAGGATGTAGAAGGCATAGACGGGTAGAAACGATGTGTTCTTTGTTTGATTGAAAATGATGGTAGTAACTTGAACATTTTGTTAGCGAAGGCTGTTGCGAAAGCCTTGGACTACATGTCCGAAAAACAAGGCCGAAAGTATGTATCTTAAGTGCACTGTCCATATTTATTTTATTAATGTAGGAATTATTATATTACTCTTAGGGGCCGATATCATAGTTGTTGAAACTATGCCAGGTCACAAGGTGAGATATTTTCAAGGTTGATTGAGACTTAATCAAATATTATTCAAATGCATTTATAGATTAGATTTTCCATAAAATATCAGTTACTAGCTGTAGCCCGCGGCTTCGCCCGCGTTGGTTTTGTAAGTAAAACGCGTTTTAAATCAAGGATGATGAGGTTTTTAAAAATATTGTTTTCACTTTTATTAAACCTGGACCTAATATGTGTCATCGTCAAATATACATACTTGATGACATAGCCTGTATTTTTGTAACTCTGTCTGCTACACTTTAACGCCTAATCCACTGAACCGATTTCGATGAAATTTGGTACAGAGACAGATTAGACCTTAAGAAAGGACATAGGCTACCTTTTATCCCGAACAAAAAGATTGAAGGGGTTGAAATAGGGGATGAAATTTAGAATGGAATTTCGTCATTGTTGAAAATAATACCATGACTTTGTTTTACAATTGATAAGAAATCCTACTGTCCCTACTTCCTTCCCTACTTCTATACTATCTATCTATATATCTAACACTTCTATACATTAGTATAGAAATACTAATGTATAGAAGTGTAAATATTGTAAAGAGTTTAAATTTGTATTTTTGTATGTTTGTAAGTATGTGTAATCTAAGGGTTCTCTTCGGAACCACTGATTTTGAAAATTATTTTGCCTGGGTTGAGCCCGATCATCGTGCTAAAGAGAGCTGGATCATTTACCTCGGTAAATCCAGGTGGATCGATGTGCGTCAAGATGGACCGAGGAGGATCGAGATAAGTCAACTTAAGTCAAGGTGGGTCGAAGTAGCTCAAAGTGAAATAAACTGATTCGAGATGAGTCAAGCCGGATTATCAAACTGAATCAAACTCGAAAGAACCGAATTGAATAACAACTGGTTTGAGCTACATTAAACTGGATCATGCAGGATCAAGATGAATCGAGGTAAATCGAAGTGGATCGATGTGGATCAAGATGGACCGAGATGGATCGATATGCCAAGGTGGTTTGAAGTGGGTTAAGATGGAATAAAGTGGATTGAGTTAAGCCAAACTCAATCATGAAATTGCATTGAACCGGATAATACCGGATTCAGCTGAATAAAACTGGTTTGAGCTGGATCAAACCGGATCAAGCAGGATTAAGGTGAACCGAGCAAAAGCGAGCTGGATCAAAGTAAATCGAGGTGGATCGATGTGGATCGAGATGGACCAAGGTGGATCGATATAAGTCAAGGTGGTTTGAAATGGGTCAAGTTGGAATAAAGTGGATCTATATGATCCAAGCTGGATCATTAAACTGCATCGAACTTGATTGAACCGGATTGAGCTGAATAAAACTGGTTTGAGCTGGATCAAACTGGATTAAGCAGGATTAAGGAGAATCGTGCTAAAGTGAGCTGGATTGAAGTAAATCAAGCTGGATCGAGGTGGATCGATGTGGATCGAGATGGACCGAGGTGGATCGATATAAGTCAACGTTGTTTGAAATGGGTCTAGTTGGAAGAAAGTGGATCCAAATGAGCCAAGCTGGATCATCAAACTACATCAAACTCGATTAAACGGAATAAAACTGGAATGAGCTGAAAAAAACTGGTTTGAGCCGGATCAAACTGGATCAAGCAGGATCAAGCTGGTTTGAGTTGGATGTAGCTAAATTGAGCTGGACCGAGGTAAAGCGATGTGGATCAATGTGGATTGTGGATTGAGATAGACCGACGTGGATCAATATAAGTCAAGGTGGGTCGAAGTGGGTCAATATGAAACCAAATGTATCAAAATGAGTCGAGCCAGAGTTTGAATCTGTATCGAACTGGATCGAGGTGGATCGGGGTGATCGATGAGGTGGTTTGAAGTGGGTCAAGTTGGAATAAAATGGATTGAGTTGCGTCAAGCTGGATCATCAAACTGCATCAAACTCGATTGAACCGGATAATACCGGATTAAACTGAATAAAACTGGTTTGAGCTGGATCAAGCAGGATCAAGCTGGATCGAGCTAAAGCGAGGTAAATCGAGGTGGATCGATGTGAATCGAGATGCACCGAGGTGGATCGATATAGTTAAGTCTGGGTGGGTCGATGTGGGTCAAGGTGATACAAAGTGAATCGAGATGAGTCAAGCTGGACTATCAAACTGTATTGAACTGGTTCGAGTTGGATCAAGGTTGATTGAAATGCATCGAGATAGACCGAGGTGGATCGAGATAAGTCAAGGTGGTTTGAAGTGGGTCAAGTTGGAATAAAGTGGGTTGAGTTGAGCCAAGCTGGATCATCAAACTCAATTGAACCGGATAATACGGGATTGAGCTGAATAAAACTGGTTTGAGCTGGATCAAACTGGATCAAGTTGGATCGAGCTAAATCGAGGTAAATTGAGGTGGATCGATGTAGATCGAGATGAACCAAGGTGGATCGAAATAGTTAAGTCTGGGTGGGTCAAAGTGGGTCAAGGTGAAACAAGGTGGATCGAAATGAATCAAGCCGGATTATCAAACTGCATAGAACTGGTTCGAGTTGGATCAAGATTCGATTTAGAAAAAAATCCAAAAATTTGTTTCTTCCATTGTTGTGTTGAGTTTATTTACTGAGTTGCGTTACTCTACCTGCATTATAGCATTAAATAGAAATCCTTCTTTGTGCAAATTTTCAACCCCATTAAATTAACTTAGGGGTTGTTTTTGGCGAAATAGGTATGTTAGATTCTTGTGTGCAATACATAAATTAAGTCTCTTAGGGGTTGATAATCAAAACAATATTAATGGCACATGGATTTGCATTTGCGGTGGTAAATGTATTCGTAAAGTTTCATCAATGCAGCATGAATTTTTTTATGCGCATTTCATACTCAAAAACCATGCTAATACCCCTTTAATGGTCGTTTTTTTAAAGTTATGAAATACGTGTTTCTTTATTTCTTTTGCTCAGTTTACTGACAAAGTTTCGTGTCTGTGTGATGTTTTTTTTTAATCCATACACACTTTGGGAGCCCATTTGACATTTGACCCATTTAGGTGTGAAATTTCGAGTTCGTTCTTATTGTTCACCTAAACTATTAAATAATGTTGGTTCCAAATTTCATGATTCTACTTTAAATGGTTTTGACTGTGTAGTGATTTCTAGAAAAAAATAGCCTGTTCTTTTATTAATATAGATTAAAAAAAATCCATCTTATCCCACTTTCCTTTTAGATTTTTTGAAAAATAAATGACACGTGTTCAATCTTTTTATTTTAAGGGTATTTTCACCAACTTTCAAATCAATTGAATTAAGTAATAATTATTTCCCATACAAAGTTTAACAACCCCTAGCGCACCCCCAAAAGTTGTTTTTGAAAAATCCCGAAACACGTATTTATTTATTTAATTTAAAGAATCTTTCCAGTAAATTTCAAGTCAATCGAACCATACAATTCATACAAAAAAAAACACCCCATTTAACCACTTTAGGAGTCGAATTTTCAAAAATCCTTTCTTAGTGGATGCTTACGTCATAAGAAGAACCCAATGTCCAAATTTCAGCTTTCTAGGTCCAGCGGTTTGGCCTGTGCGTTGATGAATCAGTCAGTCAGTCAGGACAAGTAATTTTATATGTATTGATTAAATGGAAATCGTTCTACGTGTAAACTTTACAACCCCATTAAATGATCATAGGGGTTGTTTTTTGCAAAATGCCGGATATAGGTTTCTTAGATTCTTGTGTGCAATACATAAATTAAGTCTTATGACTGTGGGTCGAAAATCATTTTTAGATCCCCATTGGACCCCTTTAAGAGTTGATTTTCAAAAAATGATTATTTATACAATCATTGCTTTAGTTTGATAATGTACATATTCACAAAGTTTCATCAATGCAGCATGATATTTTTTTTCCGCGTTTCATACTCAAAAACCATGCTAACACCCCTTTACGGGTCGAATTTTAAAAAGATGTGATACTTGTGTTTCTTAATTTCTTTGGCTTAGTTCATTGACAAAATTTCATATCCGTGTAATGAAAAAAAAATTTTACCATATTAATTTTGGGAGCCCATTTTGACCTACTTTGGGGTTGATTTTTCAAAAATGCTCAAAATTAGTTTGTTCAATTGTTGTGTTCGTTATTCTAACTGCATCATAGCATGAAATGGAAATCCTTCTTTGTGCAAACTTTGCAACCCCTTGATATATGACCTTAGGGGTTGTTTTTCGAAAAATGCCTGAAATAGGTTTCTTAGATTCTTGTGTACAATATATAAACTAAGTCTTATGACTGTAGGTCGAAAAACATTTTTTGGACCCCAATTGGACCCATTTCGGACTTGATTTTCAACACAGATTATTTACACATAGATTTCATCAAAGCAGTAAGTATGTTTTTTTTTTACATTGTGTACTCAAAAACCATGTTAAAACCCCTTTAATGGTCAATTTTCAAAAAGTTGTAATATACGTGTTTCTTTATTTCTTTTGTTCGGTACTGTAACAAAGTTTCGTTTCCGTGTGACGACAAAAATATTTTTTTTCACACTAACTTTGGGAGCCCATTTGACCCACTTAGGGGTTGATTTTACAAAAATGCTCAAAATTAGTTTTTTCAATTGTTATGTTGAGTTTATTTACCGAGTTTCATTACTCTAGCTGCGTCATATGATGAAATGGGAATCCTTCTTTGTGCAAAATTTGAAACCCCATTAAATGACCATAGGGGTAGTTTTTCGAAAAATGCCGAATTTAACTTTCTTAGATTCTTGTGTGCAATATATAAACTAAGTCTTATGACTGTAGGTCGAGAAACATTTTTTGGACCCTAATTGGACCCCTTTAGGAGTTGATTTTCAAAAAAATATTATTTGCACTTGGATCGTTATAATTTGATTAATGTATTCGCAAAGTTTCAGCAATGCAGTATGAAATTTTTTTTCCGCGTTGCATAGTCAAAAACGATGCTAAAACCCCTGTAAGGGTCGATTTTCAAAAAGTGTGATACACGTGTTTCTTTATTTCTTTTGTTTAGTACACTGACAAAGTTTCATGTCCGTGTGACGAAAAAAATATTTTTTTCCATACAAACTTTGGGTGCCCATTTGACCCCCTTAAGTATGGAATTTCGAAAAATCCGTTCTTATTGTTCACCTAGACTATTTGAATAATGTTGGTTCCAAATTTCAAGATTGTACGTTATATGGTTTTTGCTGTATCGTGATTCCTAGAAAACACCCTGCTCTTTTATTAATATAGATAAAACCCTTGTTTTCGAACTTCTCGGCTAACGCAACTGGTGATATCTGACGCTGCTTCATGAAAGTCTTTCTTTTAAAATAAATACACGTAACAACCGTGAATTAATTAAGCTCATACACGTTCAGCGTCTTATAGGACGTGGCGCGACATTGTTCTTGAATAAGAGATTACGCACAAAGCGGCTCACCTTGGTCACGTAGCCAAACACATTCGAGTAGAAAGCGAAGTAGTTCTTGGTGATGTACAGATGACCTTGCAGTAACAGATCACCGACCAACGCGCAAGAGTAGTCTGCAATACGAGAGAATACCTATTTTAAATACGAAATTAGAATTAAAAGTTTTACGACATCGGGTGACGCCAAAGACTTAGGGTATTGACAAATTTATTGGTCAATTATTTCCCCCGAGTACACCGAATATACTGATTATAATGATTCGATGTTGAGACGCGAGTGTGATTGAGCGGATGGACTGAATCGGTTTTTTTTTTTGTTTGAGTACCTAGTTAAGTGATAACGAATGCAATAGCGAGGGTGCGTTGAAATCCAATGGTACTACCAGTTCAGCCTGAACCGAGGCCGTGCCTACCTGAGGTGTCCTTAAGCTAGTGGTAATGAACAAAAACCCACATACATGCGAAATGCCTATTGGCATCCGATTCTCTCTAATCCAACAAAATGCCTCTTGAGTAGGTTGAGGCCAGACTTTTGCCTGTAACTATTTAAAGCGAAGCTGCCTTCACTGTTAGTACCTACTAGTATCTTAATTACATTTAATAAAGAGTAAGAGGTAAATATGTGACCTCGGTGGTGCATTGAACTCAACGTTTTATCAAATATGTTAGCGAGGTATCAAGGTCCATTTCCAGGTAAACTGGTTCGTATTTCTTCTCTAATAGGGAATGAGTACATTGCTACTCAAGAATCCACTGGGTGCATCAGCAGGAGCAAGCAAAATAGACACACGAGATTTAGTTAAGAAGACTAACAAGAAGATGAATTATGTAATATACTCAATTACTCAAAGCTACTCACAATTGAGTACCTTCTCCTCCGGCCCGACCTGCGGGAAGTGTCTTTGGAACTTCTTTTGCCTGGACTTGCTCGGCTGCTTGCCGTCTGTAGCTTCGCTCGCGCCTGCAGGCAGGGTCGCTGCCGTCATGCGGACCGACGGCGCTGACCCTGACAATGGCTTTATGGCCTGTCTGAAAAACGAACGACCAACATAAAAAATACTGCCTCCTTACATAACTAATGCGTTTTCAGGCTCAATAGCGTGTGTTGAGGGAGGCCTGCATATGTCCAGCAGTGGACTGATTGTGGATTACCGTTGACTGGAGTAACTGCAACTCCTGCTCATACATTCTTTAAACTAACGTCGTTCTACGTCGCTTTGCGTATCTTAGTACGTTATTACACCACATTTATTCAATCTACTATTATATAGGTAGTGAATAATTTGATTTCTTTGTCTTTTGTGGTTTCTATCATGAATAAGAATAAGAATTTACATACTTCGTGGATATTAGCCCCCGTATTCTGACAGACCTATTGTTCGTCCTTCGACGCGTAAAGCTCGAATAATTTTCAGGTTTTTTTAAGCATTTTGGTAATAGAGCCAGCAGTATGTTTGTGTCATGGTAAGCGACTCGTCTATCCATTGAACCATTGACAGCAGCACTGGCCTGCCAAAATATTAGCCAAGTCTCTCGTGTCTAGTAATTTCAACAGTTACTCTTAACCAGGGGCGCAGCATGTCTTAGATGGGCCCTGTATCAACATTTGTCGGGGGGCCCAATTATTAGATACGGCCTAAGACTTTAAGTATCTTACGATTTTTTGCTGACACACGTTCGGGCCCCATGTAGCACGGGGCCCCGTATAATTGATACGGCTGAAACGGCGGTAGCTACGCCCCTGCTCTTTACACCCGGATCCTATCCGCTTGGCGGCAGAATATATGATTGACCGCGGCTCAATAAGCGTCATAACCTTAAGTTTATTCACATACAGTTTAACCTAACTGCCTTGAGGTTACTTAACCGCCTTGAGGGTTATGTTTTTCGAGCCTATGTATGTGTTATTTACTTAACAAGGCCTGCAGTCTTACTGCCGAACCTACAAATGTCAATTAAAGTTAATGATTATTAATCCATTTTTTGAAATCAGATTATTTCGATACTCGAAGCCCATTACTACTTAATACGCAGATAGTGAGTAAATATATCAATTATCTCGTGTTCAATAATCGAAATTAATCATCAATGACTCAGACAGTCGAAAAAAATAGATATCAAATAGTGACTTAATCAGAATTAAAGTTAATCGACGTTTGTGAGTGCTGCAGTTAATGACTTGAAGGATTAAGACCATATGACATGTGAATTCGTTCCACTATACTTAGATCCTTTGGTGTATCACCTTTACGACGACAATCGCTTGCACGAGCCGCCCCAAAATACGTGCGGGCGGGATAACCACACGTAACGTCGTTCAAATTATTTTGATTGAAAACTGGTACGCCCTTCGTGTCCGCGATAGTACTTGCCAGCCTGGCGCAATTTTGTTTCTTTTGCAAAACAACCAACATGGGTGTCAAATGGTCATAACGAAATTTCAGTCAATTGATCGCAGCATTTTTTGTACTGTATTCTGAAATTATACCTTTTCTGTGTTAGATGCCGTGATATTTTCTGTGTTAGATGCCGTGATATTTTCTGTGTTAGATGCCGTGATATTTTGCTGCCGTCATGAACACTTTAACTTTCGGGATGATATACCCATTCCAGGACACCAGGTATTAAAGGGACTATCGACTTTAAAGACAATGTATTTTAAAACGGCAGTACGTACAGCGATAATGTAGTGTTTAAGTTGGTTAGCAAGTATTAATTTATTTCCATTGTAAGTATAATTAACAGCGTAGCTGATAGCTAAAAATAAACATAATAAATAACATGATTATACATTTTCCTACTTATTCAACACGATATTACCCAGACTGTAAAATTTACGAGCTATAAATTGGTTGAAATTAGAATAATTTCAAACGCCACTATATGTGCCTACACAAGAATGAGTTCTTTCTTAGTTTCGTATACTAATGATTATGTGAGCGTATGAGCCTCAGAAAAAGACCTCTAATGCAAGGAAGGTCCTTGAAGAGTATTACGTTACGGATCCGTAATTTTAAGTACCTCACACAATAGTAATTTCCTCCTGACTGATAAGACCACAGCGCGCGGCCAATCTTTCACAAGATCAGCCATCTACGCGGGATATCTCTCTTACTGTACTCTCACAATGGAATGCAATACCGTGGACAGTGCAGGCACAGAACCGACTTTTTACATGGCCTTCTGACGCGGCAACTTATGGATCATCTTACTTTACAGACAATCAGGCGATGAACCTACATTGCCTGAGCGCCTGACACAATGGCCTAATAATATAATCGCTTGATGCACCCTGGACAATGAGCCCTTGATCTTGTTGAAATACCAACCTCACTAAAATAATTTAGTAAGTCAGTGCCTTCCACCTATAAACCTGATAGTATTCATCTCATCAAAGAAAGAAGAAGTTTAGTATTTTAGCATGGATTTTGGTTCAGAATCACAGGAACAAAATAATGCGGATGTTAAAAATTTTCAGTGCTTTTTCTCAAGACAGCCAAGCGTGGGGATTATGGCAACTCCTACCTTCTAAGGGGGAGGCATTTCTTCAGCAGTGGACGTCTTTTGGCTGCTGATGACGCTGATGAGTATTTTTTCCCCTATATTTCAATAGCGAGGTTATCTAATATGTGTAATTTCAATATAACTCTTTAAATAAGAACGGAAATATTGCAAGCATTAGAGAAACCTATCAAAGGTAATCTTGTTCTAATAAAGTGTGCGATTCATTCCAACCTCATCGAGGTCAACATACAAAGGTCAAGTTTGGGTTGGCAATTTCAAGTTTCCTTCCCATTCCGCACAGCCCGGCTCGAATCAAGTTACGAACATATCGCCAAAATTTTATTCCGTCTACAGAAATAGATTTAGCATTTTTTTATTGTTACCAGAACAAGGTAAAGGAAATTCTTGCATGATTACTCACGCGAATCTATCGAAATACAATTTAATTTTGTCTGATAATAGTCTATTCTACTTGCGAGTCTACCTGAGTACGATAGTTCTATGCTAATACGAAACGGTATAACCCCATTTCAATGAAAGACGACGCGCGACGACGGCAAGATAGTTAAATTTAAATCTGCAAATAGTTATTGCCGCATTAATGCATAAACTTTATTACCTACACCTTTAGGATACCTTGCTAATAAATAAAAGTACTTTAGATCCATAGCACACGCGATTCTTTGGAGCATCAGCGACAAGCGAATTTATGGGAGATACGGAGCACAGAGGGAACGCCCACTCAAAACTGATGTACGTGAAGCAGGGGGAAAAAGATGTCCTGGCTACGCAACATCAGAGAATCAAATAATGTAGGAAGAAAAATATGTCCTGGGTACGCAACATCAGAAAATCAAATAATGTAGGAGGAAAAATATGTCCTGGGTACGCAGCATCAGAGAATCAAATAATGTAAGAGGAAGAATCCTGGGTACGCAACATCAGAGAATCAAATAATGTAGGCGGAAAAATATGCCCTGGGTACGCAACATCATAGAATCAAATAATGTAGGAGGAAAAATATGTCCTGGCTACGCAACATCAGAGAATCAAATAATGCAGGGGGAAAAAGATGTCCTGGCTACGCAACATCAGAATACAAATAATGAAGGGGAAAAGATGTGCTGGCTACGCAACATCAGAATACAAATAATGAAGGGGAAAAAGATGTCCTGGCTACGCAACATCAGAATACAAATAATGAAGGGGAAAAGATGTGCTGGCTACGCATCATCAGAATACAATAAATGCAGGGGAAAAAACATGTCCTGGCTACGCAACATCAGAATACAAATAATGCAGGGGGAAAAAGATGTCCTGGCTACGCAACATCAGAATACAAATAATGAAGGGGAAAAAGATGTCCTGGCTACGCAACATCAGAATACAAATAATGAAGGGGAAAAGATGTGCTGGCTACGCATCATCAGAATACAATAAATGCAGGGGAAAAAACATGTCCTGGCTACGCAACATCAGAATACAAATAATGCAGGGGAAAAAAGGTAACCTGGCTACGCAACATCAGAGAACGGACCAGAAACAAAGTCTTTAGAACAACTAATCAGACTTGCCATGGATAAACTGAAGTCTTGAAATCTAAGTGAGATTTCAATCAGTAATGGAGAATTAAAGAGAGAATGGCACTGAATGAAGAAAACCAAATAAGACCACCTTCTAGTGGCGTCCTATCACAACAGAGATTACGGCCCTGTATAAAGACTGTTATTAAAACCCTGTTTTTTAACATCCTATATGAAGAGGTCGTGGAACCATTGTTCGACATTGACAGTGTCGATTTCCTTGTATTTCTAATAAGCTTTATACGACGGCATCACCATTCACCATCCGGTAGTATTGGCTTCAAGCATAATAGATTACAAGAACAAGAAAACAATCGAAACAACACAACAATAACGATCGAACGGAGCAAGTCTTGCAAGCGCAACGCGTTGCAACCGCAAATCGCGGATCGCTAAAGCTAAAAGTATTGTATGTGTCTGTGCTCTAAATGAAAATCAGGCTACGAAACATGGCGTCTCTAGTCTACGTGACTGGACCATCAGTTAATAAAACAGTTGATACGTGCTCACTGCTTAGTAAACTTTTAACAGATCTTCAAGATATAAGATATAGCTGATGTGATAACGTAGAATTATTCATTGGTAATATCGGACTGACGTCAATGGAAACGAATATTGTATTCACAGCGAGCCCTTTATTGTTTTATACAGTATCTGAGAGAGGTGCTCAGTTGTTTAATGTTTGATTATTTTGATAGTTTGCATCGAAAGAAATTGCTATGTAAGTGGTTCATCGTTTTAGACTAGAATGTTGTGAAATCTATTATTTTAGATTAGGTCATAACCTGACCTCGTCTTGTTTTTTACATTGAATCTTGGTTGTGTTAAATCGACAGCAAATTATTTGTTATTTATCTATTAACTTGACATTTAACTTTTTATTTCCAACAGACGAGTGAATTTGCGAGACCTCGTTTCATACTGCTAGTGATGTTAGACAGTTATAAATCAATGATTTAGTATTCGACAAAAAGTAATATCGTATTTAAGAAAGCAGGATGTAGAACCAAATTGGAACGTTTTTTTTTCTAACAATGTGAATAGAATTTTAAATATGTATCAATATTTCCCAGAAAGCTTTAAAATCTATTTAAAAAAAAAAACAAAATTCAAAATTTTTATTTCAAATAGGCTTAACGATAGCACTTTTGTACGGTCAATTTTTTAAAAGCTACCACCGGATCACAACGCGGCCTCAACTGTGAAGATCCGGCAAGAAACTTAGCGGGCTTGTCATTTTTTCACTTTTTTCTTTTAAACAAAGTTTGTCTTTTTACAATTAGATCAGCACCAGTTTTTCTTTTAAACAAAGTTTGTCTTTTTACAATTAGATCAGCACCAGCGACAGTGTGTCCTGCCGTTCAAAATATCAAATAAAATAAAAAATACGACGAAAACACAACAAACTAAAATGCCAAAGGGATAGTAGTCGGACCAGTCCCCCCAAGCAGCACCCGCGCACGAGTTGACTCGAGCAGCAGCCATCACTCCCCTCAACCATATTGGAGGGAAGGGGGTGACCCGCCACACGAAGCCGCCAAGCAAAGACTTTTCGATGGCGAGCATGATCGATCCAAAATCACAGTCCATTTACATTGGACTACAAAAATACAGACGAACAGAGATACTTTTGTAGTCATTCATTTCATACTGATCTATGCATTATTCTTTTTATCACACATATACATTACACACGACAATATACACACACGCACACAAGCCCTTTGTTTATAGAAAATGTTTCTTTTTATTTTCAAATTCCTTATTTAAGCGACACCTCCACGCCAATACAGTCGCCTCCCGTTGGATTTAGTAGGAGGTGACTAAGGTAAACCAAGACGGGTAGCAGTGTCTTTTTATTGGATTACCTACCACCCTATACCCAAGACACCTACGCCAAGCGAGGGAATTATGGCAAAACCCCTCTCTTCTAAGGCCTTTGTCCAGTAATGGACGTCTTTCGGCTAATGATCATGAATACAGGATTACTCTACTACACTACTCTTATTAGTACAGGGCGTATAGTATGCTAATAATGGCTTTTTAAAATTTAATGCAACCATAAAAATATATTGCTTATGTAATGGATGATTGTTTGTAGACATAAGGCAAGAATTTAATGGTTTGTGATATTACTCGAATATTACACATTGAAATGAAAAGTAATTTCACGGATAATAGCGCGGTTCATTTTTTATTTTAATATTCCAACGTTTCGAACACTTTTCAGCATTCATGGTCACGGGCGGACTGAGGTGGCAGCACCTAGAATAGAGAAGATGGCTGGCTTATCACCAGCTTGGGATCCCGTGATAAATGTAATCAAATCCAAAGACGCTTGTCTCTTTGGATTTGATTCAGCTGCAAGACCTCAAGATACTAGATCTTTCTGCGTAGATCGGACTAACAATAATCAGGAGACCTGAGAATACCCTAAGACAACTATAACGCATGGACAGCTACCACCTCAATCCACCCGTGACCATAAATGCTGTAAATTGTTCGAAACGTCGGGATATTAAATCAAAAATAAACCGCGATATAATCTGAAAAATTAGATTTCATTTCATGGCAAGAATTTTATGAAAAGATTTCATTAATTCATCCATCCAATTTCTCTAAAGTCTATGGACATGAAGACATTTATGAGAGCACTGAATGAGTTTACAAACAAAACGTACGATAAAAAATATATAAATATACAGTCGTTAATGTAAATATCCGACTAAAACAGCATAGTTGCAATAACATTTACAATAGGTAAAGACAAATATAATGACAAATAGTGTTTGGCCAAGGTTTTCGCAAAACAAAACGTTATTGCTACGATTGTGGCGGAAACAAAGGCGTTGTTTACAGTGACACAAGTTTGACCCGTGACACAGGCGGACAATGATCGATTGACTAGTTAAACGTTGTTATGAAAACGGAAGCCATTATCGAGGCAAGGATGTGCCGCAGTAATGTGAACAGATAATCAAGAACATAACTACGGATACATATTCCTCACAGTTTAAAATATTCTTTAGGACTCACTTCCACAGAAAGCAAATGAGAATGTTAAGCGCCGACATTCAATGTTTTTTTGGGTAAAAGTTATTCACAATGGCAAAGTTAATAAAAACTGTTATAATAATGTCAGGGCACTAAAGGTGATATTGCTGATATTTAGGTCGTATTTTAATCACTCAACAAATGCATAGTTTATAAAGTAGTAGTAGTGGGTACTTAACTTAATAAGCACCTATAACCTCGTGCAGTGCCGTAACATTGAGACCTAAAGAATATTACCAATGTACAAACTTTGCAGTATTTTAGACTAAATATTTCTGTTTTATGTGCCAGATAGTAATTAGCCCAAAAAAACGAATTTCATAATTCTGTAGAGATATATGAAACAGTTGACCACACACAGAAATCAATACCTTCACCAAACCAACCTTCTACATAAAAACCCTAAAAATGCCTAGGCTTGTTTTCGACCTTCTTTACCTAAAGGACCAAATGAACTATATAAAAAAGAAAATGATAATTTCTTACTTCAAGAAAAATACACCCATTCTGGAATTATTTGCGCACACCGGGACACTGGACTCCAGGATCTAAACAGTGGAACTGAGCGAAAACACAGTTTGTCCCCGGGTTATATGCATCCATACGAAATTTGGATTCAAGTAGAAAAACACGTCCTAGGGCCATGGAAAAATAGACCTTAACATCTACGAGATAAAAGAGATTGATGTAATAAATAAAACATCTGATGACGCGTGTGCCCACGCAAGTTATTGAATTTTAATATGACACCAATAAGAGGGAATGACACCGTATTTATCATTTAGGACAAACGGGCCTGGTGCAGTTATCCGGGTAAATTTCCTATTCGTGATAAAAAATGAGGTTATAGATTACTGCCTGACGTTAATTAGTACGTACAAAACTTATGAATTTGCAAATTGAATCATTGCACAGTCAGAGAGAGAGTACAGTACAATAACGCTTTTAGAGTGTTGACGGGGCTGCCTCGCTTCTGTAGCGCATCAGGGATGTTTGCAGAATTGCATGTTGACTGCTTTTATGCAATAATGCGTAAAAGATGCGCATCCCAGGTGCGCAGAGTGAGGGCAACAAGCAACAGTATTAGGGGTCGTCCATTAATCACGTGAGGCTCGAAAGGGGGGGGTTCCGAAAAAATCACGAAATATCACCAGGAGGGGGGAGGGGTATAATGAGACATCACGTGTATTTAGTTTTCGTTGAATGCACGAGTTCTAAACCAAACAGCGGCACGTGGCCTTGACTCACCGTTGCCGGCAACGACTTCCCCTTCAACATTTAATCAGTTAAGTACCTGTATTTAAAGATAATATTCCGAAAATTTCAATATAAAGTATATTTAAATTTTGTACAAAAAAATACACGTGATTTTGGATAGGGGGGGGATAGTTTAAAACCTTACCACATATCACCAGGAGGGGGGAGGGGTTAAAAAGTTGCTAAAAAACATCACGTGATTAATGGACGACCCCTTATGGGTATGATTGCCGCTAGACTGGATTGCGGCATTGTGAATCGTTGCTCCAAAATTTCAGCGGGAATTTAGAAGCAATGATACATATTATTCCAATTATCTTTTTATTTTATATCTGTTACTAACACTAATGAGTCTTGTTACTTGAAATAAAGTATTTATTATTATTATTGCGTACAACAATATAAAGTTGGTCCTTGTCAATATTAGCAGACAAGAGATTTTTACTAGTGTCATTAGTTAACACGGTCCAGTCCTAATATTCACGGTAGTATATGATTCAAAATATTTCATTTCTTTCCAAATATTAAACAGTTGTAAACTAAGGCTTTAACCGTGGGGTGTCCGGGTAAGAATAGCACCCCCTGAACTGCTCCCGTTGGGTGTCCGTAAGAAGAGACCAAGGGAATACATGAGGACGGGCAGCAGCGTCTTTCTATTGGATTACCTTCCACCTACTGCGATCCTCAAGACGCTAGCTAATCCTGGGGATTATGGCAACCCCTTCTTTCTAAGGGGGAAGCCTTTGTACAGCAGTGGACGTTCTTCGATGATGATGAAACTAAGGCTCCATTTATTTTTTAACCAGTAGCATCCCTCGTATCTGTGGCATTATAGAGCTACCAAACGAATTAAGATATGTTTTTTTTTTTACTTGAAAGCCGGTTTAATCGGTAAGGTTCTCGTCATTTATGTTTTTTTTTAATCAGTTTAGTGACGGGACAATAAAGACGTTCACCTGATGGTAAGCGACACGCCTGCCCACAAACTACCGAATGTTATACGAAAATTCGTACTGCCGTGCATTAAGAGTTTGTTTACTTACGCGGGTGTATTTTAAGTTGTCATGTTAAGGCCATTTCACAAAAAATAAGGTAGGGGGTTAAATTGTATGGTATGGTTCAGCGACACACTATTAAATGAAACTCCTCAACTTACACAATAACAAATGGATATATTGATCGCTTGAACTTACCCTTCATTCCGAAAATTACTCTCCCCACTGGATTCACCGTCAGAATATTCGAAGGAGGCGTTATCCACCATTTTTCCATGAACTTCATTCACACACTAATTGACTGTACGTCAACTATAGTGAAGGTTATTCAGATAACACATCGTTATAAAAATATAATGACGAACCTATTACGTAAAAAAATTAAGGAATGCAATTATAACAAGCCAAGATCAATTACTAAACGAAAATTATCAATATAATGATAGCAATTGTTAGAAACCGCTTAAAGAATGTGCTGCATAAATAAAAGGAACGATTCCAAAAATAAACAAACTAAAATTGCATCGCACAGCAAATGTTTTCACAAATGCAAAATATATATGAACGTATGGAAACAACAGAAGACCAACGATATTCTAACATATTCAGATTTGTTTTATCAATACCCAATCTTAAAAAAATGGGTAATTGTGGTGTTTGGAAAAACGACACAACAAAATTTCTATTTACTTCGTAATGTATGTGGTTTACATCAAGGTAGAAAATTGGACGTAGGGTAATAAGTAATAGGCCTTTTGTTTACAGGCAAAATGGCCCAACGCTTAAATTTTCTTCTTCCTATTAAAATAGGTGTTTTTGTTAAAATTTAGGTCTCTCTGTATCTGAAATTTGGGAACATAGATAAAGCGGGACAGTTCAAAAATTTGGAGTAGGTAAAAATAATGATCATATTTATGCTCATATCATGCTCGCCATCGAAAAGTCTCTGCTTGTGGCGGCTTTGTGTGGCGGGTCACCCCCTTCCCTCTAATATGGTTGAGGGGAGTGATGGCTGCTGCTCAAGTCAACTCGTGCGCGGGTGCTGCTTGGGGGGACTGGTCCGGCCGCTGTCCTTTTATCCTTTTTTATTTTATTTTTTTTCTTTTGTAGTCTAGCAGCAAAATTGATTATTACTTTATTTACGTTCTGAAGGCAATTCACTTGAGCTTGTAAATTATTCTTGGTATGTATCTAACTTAGACGACTTGTGACAAAAGTTGGTAATATGTTAAAGTGCTTTGTGTCTTGCCTGACGAGGCACTGCTTAACAGCAGAAGGTAAATGTTTAACGTGTGCCACTGTGATTTTGGATCGGTCATGCTCGCCATCGAAAAGTCTTTGCTTGTGGCGGCTTCGTGTGGCGGGTCACCCCCTTCCCTCCAATATGGTTGAGGGGAGTGATGGCTGCTGCTCGAGTCAACTCGTGCGCGGGTGCTGCTTGGGGGGACTGGTCCGACTACTATCCCTTTGGCATTTTAGTTTGTTGTATTTTCGTCGTATTTTTTATTTTATTTGATATTTTGAACGGCAGGACACACTGTCGCTGGTGCTAATCTAATTGTAAAAAGACAAACTTTGTTTTAAAAAAAAAATGTGAAAAAATGACAAGCCCGCTGAGTTTCTTGCCGGATCTTCTCAGTTGAGGCCGCGTTGTGATCCGGTGGTAGCTTTTAAAAAAAATGACCGTTCAAAAGTGCTAGCGTTAAGCCTATTTGTAATAAAAATTTTTGAATTTTGAATTTTGAATTTTGAATTGATATTTTATAAAACATGAACCTGAAACCATAAAAACGGTTAATACAATAACCATAAAAAATTGACACCTAGTAAATCGTGAGAAAACAGTAAACAAATCATAAGATAAGGTTACGTGAAAGCGATTTATGATGATCGACGAATTGCCATCACCAAGCAAAAGGAGAACGATAAACAACAGGATAAGAAAAAAAAATCAAACACTAAAATGTTCGAAAAATATAAATTCTAATAAAACGATGACATAGATGATGATCATCTATGTCATCGTTTTATTAGAATTTATATTTTTCGAACATTTTAGTGTTTGATTTTTTGCGCCGCCATGCAATGCGGGGTCAGTGGAAATTGTTCAGCTGGACAAAAGAGGACGGTTGAAACCGGTCGAGAAAATGGCAATACAAGTATAACGACAGATTTAATAGTTCTAGTACACGCGCATACCGCATTCAATGCAATTTACAACACAGCAAAACGCCACGTTAGATCACAAATTCGCCGAATCGTGATGTCGCTAACACATCCATCCATAAACATAACACTACACGGACACTAGCGGATCAGTTACACACATAACTATTTTTTTTCGATTTTGAACACACGAAAGAGGTTAAAGACACTCGTTTCACGAACGCGGAATAAATAATTAAGAATTATTAAACTGCGTAACGAGACACCGATGTAGCGGTCTGTGCGCGCTCACGAGAATAACTGTTGAAAACGTTTAATACATAGACGTATCTAGTTATAATATCGATTGTGTATCGAGTACGAAGTAATTTATCGCCACGATAAGATAGCGAGTTGTGTTGTGAGTGGTCCATAACATTACAAGAGTATTTTTCCGAAGTATACGGAAGGGTATTTTATGGAACAAAATGCTATAAACATGGAGAGGCCGGCGCGTGCTCGCGAGCAAGATGTCCAATTACACTGAGTCCAACGACCTTGCGATTCATCGGAACGGAACATCCAAAATTCCAAATACGAGATAAGTCGACCGGAGTACCCACTTGCAGTAAGATCAAGTGTTATTGACATCAGCAAAGATTGAGAGAAAGGTAGCGACTGCAATCGTACGATCCGCGAAAGAAGACTCGAATCACCTGAGAGCTCCATTCACTGGCACCACCACAAAACGGTACGGTGTGACCGACAGGCAAAAATAAACTGTCTAGAAATTAAATGTTTGCAAGCACGTAAAGCGGGTACGTTTGTAAACAAGTAATGTACGGACTGAACACAATCGGTTATAAGTCAGAAATTTCTAAACCAACCATGTGAATAATTATTGTAAAATAAAATAACTATCCAATGTTTTTTATAATAGATGTATAAAAATGAATGGCTAATCCTTAAACAAGTTCGTCCGTTTAGAAACTTACCGATATGTCAATGTCAGTGTTAGTAAAGTAATGAATATAGAATGGGTGTTTATTAAAAATATGTGATAGACTTGATAACATTAAAAACTAGCGACTCGCTAAGGCTTTCGCCAGAATTTCTAAGGTTTTGTACCTAATATAAAGATGTAATATACACATAAACCTCCTAACAAGAAAATTAAAACTGTATCACGAACCACTGTAGGTATATTTTAGAAGAACCGAGTTATAGACTGTTTTTACTGTTAATAGATATAAGGAAAGTGAGTTCACGGCTCATCAGTTTCCTGTGTTGAAAATATCGCAACCGTATTTCAGTTTTAGATCCGTATTCGTACACTTCAGAACCGAATACTACACATTGAAGTAAAAGTACTTTTGCGGATTATATCGCGGGTTCTTTTAGATTTTACTTCCCCGACGTTTCGTATGGTTTGCAACACCCAAGTTCACGGGAGGACGGAGATGTTGAACGTCCAGCCACATTTATGCCGGTGTACCCTCAGGTCGTTGAAACGTCAGGAAAGTAAAATCTAAAATGAACTGCAATAACATCCGTAAAAGTTATGTTTATTTCAATGACAAGTAAATGAGATGATGAAGTGTATGAGATGAAAATGTCATTTCCATGAGCTGATGACGTGTTTAACTAAAGCAAGCGTGATCATCGTTAAAATTCGCACGCGCACCTATTTATATACTGTACAGTACATATAAATTTTTCACATGCATTTCTTTGGTGCATAGTTTTTGTAACTAGGAAACATTTTAAGATGTTTTTTTTTAGATACTTGATAACGTGTTCCAATATAAAAGGTGAATATTTTAACACCTTAGGTAGGTATAAGTATAAATATGTATGTATATACATATATGTATATACATATAGGTATGTATATTAAAGACAAGAAAGACCAATTTTTGCAACTAGCAATTTCCTGCGGCTTCGCCCTCTAATTTTTTTACAGAGTTTACCAACCCCTAACACACCCCCAAAGGTTGTTTTTGAAAATTCGCGAAATACGTATTGATTTATTTTATTTAGAGAATCTTTTCAGTAAATTTCAAGTCAATCGAACCATACAATAAAAAGTTTCATACAAAAGAAAACACCCCATTTAACCCCTTTAGGAGTCAAATTTTCAAAAATCCTTTCTTAGTGGATGCTTACGTCATAAGAAGAACCTACTGTCCAAATTTCAGCTTTCTAGGTCCAGCGGTTTGGCATGTGCGTTGATGAATCAGTCAGTCAGTCAGGACAAGTAATTTTATTATTTGTAATGACGTCTGTACGTTAAGTTAAGTTAAGTACTGTTAAGTTTTTATTCGGATAATTATTTTTGCCTGTCTAATGCGTCATACGACTGAGCTGCGCATTAGCTTCGCTTCGTTTCTTTGCCAGTAAATTACCTACTACGTTATATTGCTTGATGATAGGCCCCTTGCGTAAGAGTCAGTCAATTGGTAAGTACCTACCTACCACTGTAGTGTCAGAGTCAAACATTTCTGCGTTCCTGTGTAAGGGGTACTGTAGCTGAAGAAACTAGTAGACTTAAGCGGCTCAATAATTAATGTCTTGTGTGATAAGAGCAACAGTGCAAGCAAGAGAAGAGATGGGTAAGAGATAACGTCCTTTACTGCTAGTACGAGTTCTGATTCATTCATTGAGAATTCATACATTTCACAACTGCGTGCGTCAGTTAAACAGGGAATATATGTATGACAGAAAACTTTAAAGTATGAAATTTCGTTTGCCAAAACTCTTATGTACTAGGAATACTGATTTTCTCGTTACCATAAAAAAAAACATAGTAGCAAGATATAATCTTTTTGCCGTCGGTACAAGGTTGTTGGCGTGAATTGAGGGCGAGCCGGGAACGTCAACATTATCTCTGTTGATTGGACAAATGGGCACGATATGATGTATCACTATTCATTCACACGTGATCACAATATTTTGCCTGCCCCAGCGTTGTGTAAAATCCTTTACTAATTAAACATCACTGTTCTTAATCGCCGCTGCCCTTGCCTTGACATTATGCAGTAAGATATCCGTCACTCCTATTTGATGGTACAATTATTAAGTACAGTCCTAGTGTAAAAGACCTGGACCTAAACATTGATGCGACGCTTAGTTGGCAAACACATATTTCTATCTTCGGCTACTCTACCGATTTGAAAATTTTCTTCCATCTGCTACTAAAAAAAAATCTTGTGCAAACCTTAGTCTTTCCTCTGATTGACTATGGTGATGTGTGTTATTTAGATCTAAACTCTGATCTTTTGAATAAATTGGATCGAATTATAAACAACTGTATACGCTTATTATTTATTATAATCTTCGGAAATATGACCACGTATCCGAACATCGTGCTCTTTTGAAATGGTTTCCCATTCGTCAGCGAAGAACTCTAAGAGCACTAACTACCCTATTTTCTTTGCTTCACTCGTCTACTTCGCCTGCCTATCTCACATCTCATTTTCAGTATCTCTGTTCTAGTCATACTAAATCTCTGCGCTCCTCACATAATCTTCTTCTCATGTGTCCATCTCATCGTTCTGAATTCATACATTCTTCCTTTTTTGTGCAAGCTATTCTTCTCTGGAATGCACTTCCTCAGGAAATCAATTATTGTATATATTAGTATTATGTTACTTTTGTATTAGTTAGTGTACTAGTTACTTGTGTATTAGTTACTTATATAATAATATAGTATTTATATTCATATTTAAGTATGTATGTATAATATATCTATGTTCTTTAGTTTGTATATTACACTATTTGGCACCTACCACAAAATATACCCTAAGGTAGACTGTTAGAAAATGCCTAAGGCATTAAGTCCGCCTTGTACTATAAGTGCATAAAGTTAAATTAATAAATTGGTCACTTCGATTAGTCGTGGGAAGAACGATAAAACTTGAAAATACTTTTATTCGCGAGGGAAACCTTTAAAAGGTCCGCGGGTGCTGTGGAGCTCAACCGGGGTAAGTGGAATTCTTACCCTCTAAAACCCAACGGCTGTCGCATCACACATGCGAGGGGCACCCGGGATCTCCAGTGGATCTGCACCAGGGGCCCCTCAGTGCCTTGCCTTAACTCGAATATACTATGTCAAGTACATTCTGATAATGGCTTAATGGATTATTAGTAATAATCTCCTCCTGGTTGATACCACCACAGCGGCCAATCTTAAACAACAAGTGCTTGTATAATACACAGGTGTTCTCTTTATCTCTTACTCTCACAATCCGATAGGACGAGGGAGCAACGCGAATGATGAGATTAGCAGCACCAATTTTTTAGATATCCACCGAATACTTTTTTTGAAAATCGAATGATTGATTCAGTACGTTCAGAAAGGATCATTTACACAAGTTTGATCCTTGCAACTAGACCCCATCGAATCAAAGCCATTATTATCAAGTTTATACAGGTCGCCGGTCGTAACATTAGATTTTTATATGTATTTATGTCACCTTGATTATATGCGCACCTAATATTATTATATGCGTAGGATCGCACACAACATAATCGTTCGCATCAGATGAATAGTTAGGCAAAAGTAATGAAAATGTAGAAGTTACTCCTATAGATTTCAAAGGTGATAGGAATACCTTTAAAGATAAATCGTTAGTATACGAATAGACGAACAAGGGACACTGCCAAATAATTAAATAATCTCATTAACAGTTAATTAAATTAGCGGTACAATGATAACTGTAGATTAGACAAACTTAACTGTAATTTATCAAATCTACAGCGACTTGTGAGCCATTGGTGTAAGTTGTAATATAAGTAGTTGTATATGAGAAGTTATACCTTCGCGATTCTGTAACATTAGTCACAAATTTGATAACATTCAAAATATCGCGACCTATGGGTCTCGATTTTTCGTCGGCATCTTGAACAGTGGGCGACATTTCACAACTTTTTAAGCCATCACACGACACATAACAAAACAGTCCCGGAGGTTTGTTCTGGGAAACAATATTACTGTATTTTCGAATTTCCCTGCACTCGTAACAACAACGATAGGATTGGGCCCCACTTTGTTAGAATTTGGATTGAAATTGACATCGGTTTCCAGAGTAAACCAATAGGAGTCGTCCAATAAAGCACACTCAAAATTAACTTTTAGCAACTTTTTGTTTAAAATGTTTTACACAAATTCACGCATTATGACACGATTCGTTCATCATACGACGTAAACAAGACTGATATATTGACCTGTGGAAATATCTACGAACGTAATCGTTCAGTAATCGGTTAGATAATGTGCGCAAATGATAAACATTATCCAAATACCATCAATCTGCCAAAGTAGACAAAAACAATAGCAATTCTATTTCTACGCGGTATGATTCAATCTTAGACTATATTTAATGTAAGACCATTTTGTACAACGGTATTACTATTGCAATTCACATAGCTATCATGAATCCGGCCTCTGATCCGAGTCCAAAACTGGAAATACTGTAGGTGAACATATTTTTTTAATTTGAAAGATTTTTTTATCATTTTTTTTATACCAATTTAGCTTTGGACCATAATACTACATGATAGTAAGTAATGGATGATAATGCGATCAAGCTTATTAAAAACAAGGACGTGCAGGCAACAGACAAAGCTTGGAAGAAAATTACATCGTTTTACTCTGCTTTGCTAAGACAAAAATACATTTTTGAGAGACAAAATTTATTACTAAACCTAATATAAACTAAAATAGCTATGCATACACGAAATTTTATTTGATACGACGAAGTGTGACCTTTTTTATCACCTTCAAATCGCGCTAACATAAACAGGAAAAATCTTTGCGCTGATACATCAAACATTCATGTTCTGCCACTGACTGTGAGACGTCTCAAATTAGCAGTACCTACTTTCTGAACTTTGTGAGTGAATTTCTTTACAATATCCATCTCGATTATTGTCCTTGCATAAGCAAACCTGATCGTGGTTTAAATCTCGTTTATCTAAAGTAACTAGGTAGGTACAGTAACTCTAGTATGAAAGTAATTATAAAATATATAAGTTCAAAAACCTAACTGCGATGATATGGATTCAACTTTCAAATATATGAACTCGCAATAATCAAAATAATAATTTAGGGAATAAGAAAACACTAAATGGCGACTGACCGTAGATAGTAATATTAGGTAATGATTTGAGCGATAACGCGTCTGAATGAAAGAAAACAAAGATAAACTTAACCCGCTTGATGAACGCTCAAGACACTTAACCCGCTTGATGCAAAACTGTACCGGATTATCCGTTTTCTTTATGCTATTAGAAAATATTTTACTATCAACAAGACTTACGCAGGGGTACTGGAAGGATATTTTTGCAAGTGCTATGTGATGATACTAATTTTAATTGGAGCGATGCGATTTTTGGAGTGGAGGCAAAGCCTAGTATCAAAGTAAGACAACACAATTAATAGAAGGACTAACATAAAGTTGCAAACAATGTTTTATCTGCAACCCATAAAACAAAGGACTTCTCAGAGAAAATACTTAGATTTGCGAAACTGCACACCATGCTCCATGCTCACAGGAATGTCAAAAATATCGAAAAGATAAATAGGATCCATTAGCACCTTTTGCTTGCAAATCGTTTTTATTTCCGGCGGATTTGATTATAGGCCACTTTGCATATGTGCCCTTTAGATATTAAACCTGAGGTGTCCTTTTGCGAATTTCTTAATTGGAACTTTATGACACAGAAGTAGATAAAAGAAGACACTTACTTATCATGTTTAGTGGACCGTGGTTGTGGTTCGAGCTGCAGCGGGGTGGCGGGCGCGGAGCGCGGGGCCCCGCACCCGCCACCCGTCGCGCCCGATGCAAAATTGCCGGTTGACCTGCAATAACAAACAAACAAACTGTTCAGTCCAGTCATGCGTGGCAACATCAAGTGCAATGGAAATAAAACACACAGAGCTCCAACGGTTTTTATTTGCGCTATATCACGCACCACTTTCTTTAGTGTCCCGAGCACGTCCGTTGTCCCGAAATACTACTATACAGACGGCGGATACAGCTCGGGCTCATCCGTATTTGTATATAGATATATAGGCTGTGGTAAATTCTTTAGATTTAGGTGGAGATAAGGGCTTGACATTGGGTCAAGTAGGTAATTACTATTCCACAGTCTAATTTTTATGACAATAAGTTAATAAGACGGCCCATGTCATGGACCTAAATAACTCTGATTATTTTGTTTTCTTTATTTTATGGGCGTGAATACATAGAGACAGCGAGCTAAAATGTAATAAGCATGTAATGACAGATTCAACGTCATTGCCAACCGCTTTTATTGACACCTCACCATCACTAGAAATTAGTTATGTCGGTATTAATATACTGGACCATTCACTCCGGAGCGTAGTCGTCGGTAGTTTGGCTACATTGTGTTTTAATGCGGTAGATATCTTTAAAGCGGTGAAAGTTGACCTATCTATGACAATTGAAAGTTTTCAATACGTACAAAATAAGCTATACTTATTTCTACGCTACAGATTTTTAACATAGGTAATGATTTGATATTATGTTTCACAGTTCGGTCCTTAGCAACTTATAATGTTTACTTATTGTAGTTATGCGTCCTTACTACTAGCCTTGCACGCAATGATTTAAAGTATTTTTTTTTTCGGGTACTTAAATATTTTGTCACCACACCGCCTCCTATAAGACGGCCCACCCGCAGTGTGTCTTCAATGTTTGTTTCCGTGCTCAAGCCTTCGCACGTCTCCAATCCAAAGCTCCAAGTGTATTTAGTATTAAATAAAAATAATTAAATTAGTATTAAAGAAAAAGTGAAAGTCAAGAACCGGACAACTGAGAGGCGACGCCGCGACGTCGGGACAACGGAGAGGTGCCGCCGCGGTGGTGACGTCGGACGACTCTTCGTCTTCGGGAAATGGATCGTCGTGCACTATTTAAATTGTGCGTGCGTGTTCGTACGAATCGAGCTTCCATACAGGGTCGTCTCACACGTACATAAAGAACACATTTACGGTTAACAGCGATACCCCACCAGCGGGTAGTTGTCGCCCCATCAGCGGGTTTGACGTTTTCGCTGTGTTCAGACGATGCGAGCTTCCAATACAACCGGGGTCGTCTCTGTCGTAGTGTTGAACACGTTAACCGTATAGTGCGTTACACAAAAGCGATGCACACTCCTGTAGTTGTTGTTTTCGCTGTGTTCATACGATGCGAGCTTCCAATACAATCGGGGTCGTCTCTGTCGTAGATAATGAACACGTTCACCGTTATACGTCAGCTCTGCAGATGTGAGTATATATGTGAGTATTTACGGTTCATGCGATGCACACACCCAACATCGGGTAGCTGTTGCTTGCGCTGTGTTCATACGATGCGAGCTTCCAATACAATCTGGGTCGTCTCTGTCGTAAGATAATGAACAACTTTACAGTCATTGTGCAACACACAATGTTCATGTGAGTATAGGTCTTGCTGCTGGTATGTCAGTATGACATGTTTCTTTACGGTGCGTGTTTCCACACCGTGTCGTCTCATTTGTACAAACAATGTACATCATCATCATCATCACCAGCCGGAAGACGTCCACTGCTGAATATAGGCCTCCCCCTTACCATGTACATATGTACAGATAAATGCGATACGCATTCCTTATTGCGGGTAATTGTTGCAAACACTATTATGAAATGCATGCCGCCAACACATCTGGGAACATATAATCCGATCATTATCATCAGCCACACAAAATCCACCATATACGAAGACGTCCATCTTGGAACGTCACAATTAACTGTAATTTGCTACTACCATCCACCAGTTGCCTGGGATTTGTACAATATCGTCAGATATAATTCGATCTGTCATCATCATCATCAGCCGGAAGACGTCCACTGCTGAACATAGGCCTCCCCCTTAGAACGCCACAATGAACGACAATTGGCTATTTGCATCCACCGGTTACCTGCGACGCGCACAATGTCGTCTGTCCACCTAGTGGGAGGCCTGCCAACGCTGCGTCTTCCAGTTCGTGGTCGCCACTCGAGAACCTTTCTTCCCCAACGGTTATCGGTTCTTCGAGCGATGTGGCCTGCCCATTGCCACTTCAACTTGCAGATTCTGAGAGCTATGTCGGTGACCTTAGTTCTTCGGCGAATCTGTACATTTCGGATTCTGTCGCGCAAAGAAACTCCGAGCATAGCTCTCTCCATGGCTCGTTGTGTGACTCTGAACTTTTCTAACAGGCCAGCCGTTAGAGACCACGTCTCAGTACCATATGTCATCACTGGCAACACACACTGGTTAAATACCTTCGTCTTCAGGCACTGCGGTATTTTGGACGAGAAGATATCGCGTAGTTTCCCGAACGCTGCCCATCCAAGTTGGATTCTTCGGGCGACCTCTTTGTCAAAGTTGGACCGACCTAACTGGACAGTTTGTCCTAGGTATACGTAGTGGTCAACAACTTCGAGTGTATCGTTCCCAACAACCACCGGTACGGGTGCAACATGGACATTAGACATGATCTTCGTCTTGTCCATGTTCATTTTAAGACCCACCTGTTGGGAAACGCTACTGAGGTCGCTGAGCATCGTATTGAGGTCCTCCAGCGACTCTGCCATAATGACTATATCGTCGGCAAAACGAAGGTGAGTGATGTATTCGCCATTGATGTTGATGCCGAATCCGTACCAGTCCAAGAGCTTGAAAACGTCCTCCAATGCGTTTGAGAACAGTTTCGGAGAAATAACGTCTCCCTGTCTCACACCTCGCTGCAATGGGATTGGTTTCGTGCTCTCTTCCTGTAGTCGGATCGACATGGTGGCGTTGCTGTACAAACACTTCAACACTTCGATGTACCTATAGTCAATGTGGCACCGCTGGAGGGACTGCAATACCGCCCAGGTCTCGATTGAATCGAAGGCTTTTTCGTAGTCCACAAACGCTAGACATAATGGCCGATTATACTCCTCGGTCTTCTGTATAATCTGGCGGAGCGTATGTATGTGGTCTACGGTGCTAAAGCCTTTTCGGAACCCGGCTTGTTCGGGAGGCTGGAAGTCATCAAACCTGCGTTCGAGACGGTTCGTAATGACTCTCGAAAACAGCTTGTATACATGGCTCAGGAGTGAGATGGGTCTATAATTCTTCAATAAAGTGTTATCACCTTTTTTGAAGAAGAGAACCACCACACTCCTGTGCCATGCTTCTGGCGTAGTACCCTCGAGTAAGACGGAATTAAATAACTTCTGGAGGACTAAAAGTACCGGTTTACCACCCGCTCTCAGAAGTTCTGTAGTGATTCCGTCTTCACCCGGCGCCTTGTTGTTTTTAAGCTGTTTGAGAGCCATTCTAATCTCGTACAAGCTGATGTCTGGGATGTCCTCAGTGTAGTGTCGGGTTAGTAGGGCTCTGGTGTCCTGAGCTGTTCGGGCAATGGGTTTTCGTGTCGAGGTGTACAACTGTCCGTAAAACCTCTCGAGCTCTCTCAATATCTCCGATTTTGATGAGATGACACTGCCGTCGTCGATCTTCAGCTTGGTCACTTGGCTTTGCCCAATAGACGAATTCTTTGCAAACACTTTAGAGCCTTGGTTCCGCTCAATTGCGTCCTTAATACATGCTGTATTATAGGAACGCAAGTCGTGTCGCATGGATTTCGAGATTCGTCTATTGAGTTCAGCATATTCCGACATATCAGCTGAAGATTGCAGTCTCATCTCAGTTCGGGTTTCCATTAACTTAATGGTTTGATTGGAGAGCTTCTGAGGCTTATTACGGCGTGGGGTCTTAAAGAACTTGGACCCCACTGCATGGACAGTTTGCACCAACCCATTGTTTAACTCGTCCGCAGTTTCGCATTCGGCTAGGCACTGGAAGCGATTGTGTAGTTCGAGTTGAAAGTCTTCGGGGTTTTGGATGTGGGCGGTTCCCGGACGGAGCGTGGACTTCATCAGACGGGACCTCTCAAGCTTGACACTGATATTCAATGTGCCTCTAACAATGCGGTGATCGCTACCGGTTCTCACCCTGCCGATCACGGAGACATCATCGAATATATGCTTGTTGGTCGTCATAATGAAGTCGATCTCATTTTTGGTTGAACCATCGGGGCTTATCCACGTCCACTTCCTGGATGGTCGCTTCTTGAAGAAGGAATTCATCGCAAAGAGTCCCTCCTTCTCCATGAAGTCGACCAGCCGCTGGCCCCTTTGGTTCCGCTGCCCGTACCCATATGACCCCACTTTCAACTCATCGCCATTCCGTGTGCCCACCTTCGCGTTGAAGGTCTTCGATCTGTAGGTACTCCTAATTATAGGAATACGTCGTGCGCCACTGGACGAGATGAGTAAATAATTAAGAGGTTATAATAACAATACTAATATTTTTTCACAGTAGAATGTAAATGTTAACAATAAGGCTTCAAAACTTCGTAGTTCGTACTGCAAAGTGGTATCTAGCAGATCCGAGGCGGACTGGCCGCGGTGGGCTTTACCATAGGCTCGACGAGATCCTGGCCGGCCTACAGCCGGAGCATCCGTGAGCACCACCGTGGAGCTGCAGTAAGTAGCCTCTGAACTTATGGGACAGTACGCCGCGCCGCCGGCCGCCGGCCGCCTCCTACACTTATTATAAATACTTAGTTGAAAATAACTATTGATAAATCTGATCTAGAGAACAAAACAATCGTCATATTATTAATTCGTCGTTAATTTAGCTAAATGTATGACCTTGATGACCATATTTATGGTTTAACTTTATGAACAATATAGTTGCAATATTTGAATACTTATGACAAAATTGAGGACGAATTTTTTTTGTCATACATAATTCTAGTTTCTAAATTTAATGGTCATAAAATATTGAATACTACATTAAATCTGTGTAGTAATAGTATAGTAGTAGTCATAAAGTTCGATTTTTCCAAAAATAAATAATAATAATGAAGTAAAAGTATATACAGGGTGTTTCAAAAACCCTGTCCAAACACAGTTAGTCTTATTGTATTATCTTAACACGATCATTTTTACGTGATATTTTTTTTAACTATGGCATATATATGTATATATATATAAACCTATAAACAGCGTGTTTTAAAAAAAAAATGGAACTCTGTTCGAGCTTATCACTGTTTCATAATACAATTATATATTTATATAATCCAACAGTTAAAAAAAAAAAAACATCCTGGCTGATCTTTGATGTTATTATTCAGAATCCATACGATTATATTTATGTAATTTTTTGTTGGATATTTCATTTGGATCTTTCTTGATATATTTTATCTACCAGCGTTGTGAATATTCCTCTTATAAGTTTGATGTGCCTTTTAATGTGTAATAAACCACAAACAAGCTGTCTTGAGTAACTTATATGCTTTGTCTACAATAAACACAAAACTATCTAGATTACGCCCTCTATTCAATGTATTTTGCTTCTTAAGATTTTTGAGATTGACAACGACCATATCAGTATTTTTTACTACCTATTAATTTTAGTTGTTACTATATTTTTGGAGATAGGAACTATTCTTGAACTCAAATATATTAGTCGTGTTTACTAGTACTTACTATTACCATCCCTTGGTAATAATAATAATTTAAAAAAACTGTTGGGTAATTTTCATTGTTTTTTTTTTATGCCCTGGTTGCGGGTTCGATTCACATGCAAAACAGATTTGTCTGCGTGAAAATGTCTTCAGCGTTATTTGTCTATACAAAATATAAAAACATACCTTGGCGTATTTGTTTGTATAAGGTCCAGATATGAGTATCTTACCTCTGATTTTAACCGTGATTAATAAACCAAACGGAAGGTCTAAGGTTTTTCTTTGATAAGTCTGTTCTAAGCGCTATACATAATTATTTGCTTCATATATTTATATGAACACCAAACAATTATTTAGATATTTATATTTTCCATGTAAAGTAACATTAAGGTAAAGGAGAAAATATACTTAGATAAGGTGCTTAATGGTAGAAAATAAAATACACATTAAGTACACCGGAAATAGATGTTTGTAATATGGAGACTTTGTGTTTTCCCTATATTTTTAAAACTACTGCAAAAAATATATATATAATAAAGAACTTAAATCCTTTTTGGAACAGTAATCGAGAACAATGACTAGATACATTTAAAATTACGTACGGTAATGACTGCATTAATTAAAGACTGTGACTGTTGTGTATATACCTACCTACCTTTATAGCACCTAAATGTACTAAATAAATAGCGATCACGACCATGATCTGCTTAAAATCTTCTTTAAGTTATTAGCGCCTCCTGTACGGGCGGTATAGTTAGTATGAAATAAAGAACTTTAAGTTCGATGTATGACTGTTGTAATATTCTTTTTAAGAGATAAAGTAACGGTCATTGACATTACAATCAGCTGACAGCTGATAGATACATATGAGGGTAGGTGACACAATAAATAACATTTGGAGGGTATATCTCCGCATCTACCCTCAACTTATAAAATGTGACCTATAACCTAATGTGTCTTGACCAATACTTGTTTCCTATAAAAAAAAAAACAAAAAAGAAAGCAATAACTTTCAAAGTGCAATTAATTAGTCATAAAGATAACTTTTACTGTTATGAATGAAATACAAATTTGTTCATGAATTACAAATGATTGCTTACCTATTGTCAAGTTGATATGTTCAGTAATGTTTTCTGTTGTGCACCGTGTTAATTAAATAATTAATTTAAGGTTTTTCTAACTATTCTATGTGGCCTGTGTGGTCTTTACGAACATTTACGTTCACAAACTGATATTTACTTACATTATTTATATATATATTTTATACATATACTCGTATATATTTTTCGGTTATTGATTATACAAAATAATTACGAAAATTGACTTCAATTTCAGTCATTGTCTAATGGTGAGGTTATGCATATTTCCTTTCAAATATGTTTTATAAGGTGCATTTGCGCGTATTCTTAGGTACTTAACCCTAATGTATAATTTTGCTTGCGGTTCCTCTGCAGTATTAATATTACGATTGGTCATTGAAGATAATCTACCATCCTCGACTGCGTCACCGCTTTCCACCAGGTGGGACTGTGGTCAAACACTGGCTTATATTGAATAAAAAAAAATAAAAAAAAAACTTCTTTATTACGGACTTAATACTTACGTATGGATTTTACTGTTGGCTAAGTGTAATATATATACGAGTATATCTCTCTTTTGATATTTAAAACAAAAAGGAAAATCTAGTGCCTAATATTATGTGATGCTTTTACAGAGATTACAGAGATAAATTAATTTGGATTTTTAGGGCATAACTTGTATTATATTACCTATTCCCCCAAATCATAATAGCTAGTAAACATTATAAGTTGCTAAGGACCGAACTATGAAACATAATTAAGGATCAAACGAACTTACCCTTACGTGAAGTTCGATCATAATTATGTGAACAGTTCGGTCCTTAGCAACTTATATACTCCCGACACATCACCCGACCCAAGGATAAAATGTGAAACGTTTTTCCTACTCTAAACATAATGAAGACACACTGCGGGTGGGCCGTCTTATAGGAGGCGGTGTGGTGACAAAATATTTAAGTACGCGAAAAAAAAAAAATATTCTTTAAATCATTCCGTGCAAGGCTAGTAGTAAGGACGCATAACTACAATAAGTAAACATTATAAGTTGCTAAGGACCGAACTGTTCACATAATTATGATCGAACTTCACGTAAGGGTAAGTTCGTTTGATCCTTAAGTATCCTTCATATTTCAGGAAAACCGTGCACATTTCGAGAGGATGTAAGGCGACGCGAATTTGGTTGTTGAAGGTAACGTGGGACGGAAATCGTCCAATACAAACACACCTTCCAGTCATAACATTATGAAATGACCAATTATGGAACTATGAATAAAAGTAGGTGATGTAAAGTCCTAAACAATTTGAAAGACCAAGCAATAGTAAATGCTATGGGATTTTAATCAGAGAGCAACTGTATATAAATTGTTCTACAAGATCAGAATAAAATAACTTCTCTGCTGTGCCTGACAGCAGCGTTAAATATATAAATTTAGAAAGAATGGTTCTTGAATGGCGACCACGAACCGGAAGAATTATCATAGGCAGGCCTCTCACTTCTTAGACCGACAAAATTGTGCGAATCGCAGGCAACCACAAATAGCCAATTGTCGTTTACTGTCGCGGTTCAAGGAAGAGGCCTATGTCACTTGTCAGCAGTGAAGTCTCCCAGCTAATGATGATGATGATTATAAAATGTTTTTCGCTTAAATTGAGATTATCTCCATAAAAGTAGCATGAAACAAATATAACTAACAATGGAGTACAGTTTTTAAGCTAAGCTGCTAATTACAATGGTTGATGCCTTCAAGTAAATGCACGTGTAGACAAATTAGTATTGAATTTAGTACCAGACAAGTTATACAATTAGGCCAAAATGATACATCCTAACGCCAAACGGGTCAACACACGACATACCGAGTGGAAACGTAGTGAAACCTAATCCTATCTCGTTATGCTAATGTACTCATTGTATGATACTAGAATTAAAACCGTTAACACTGCTACATGAGGTAATTTAGAAATATTTAGAAATAAGCACTAATAAAATTAAACAAAAGATTTGTAGAACGCTAACAATTTGGATTTCTATCGCAATTATTTTTTAAGTTTTAATAAATGTTATATGTTATGTTTATATTTTTACAGAATTTATAACAAAAAGAAACACGTAAACAGCAACCTTTGAGTTTAAATATTCAAGAGTAACATAAAAAATATATAATCATACCTCTTATGCCTGATACTTCTACGTTTCATCAAAACTGATTGGGTGGCCACATTATAAATAGGATGGCCAGAATGACTTTTGTACTTCTTTGGAATATTTTTGGCCATGATTTCTCAGAACAACCTACAACTTGATGCAACTACAACTACTAATAACGCTATGAAATTCACTTAAGGAGAAACTTCTAAAGCACTATAGTCCTTATTAGCCTGTAGCGACTTGAGAACAATGCTAGCAAGTCTAAACATTATTAAACACTAACGACCATTAATCAATACACTATTATTTGAAGCAAGTGTAACTACGAGTGGGTCCATTGCGGTGACATTGCTTGATAATATTTTGAACAAACCCATAAGAGTATAATAACACAATCTATACAAAGGATTTTCAATCAAAATACTAAAGCTATAGACGGACAGCAAAACGATACTGATCGTGGAATATACTGCAACAAAACACCAACCAACAGCGGCATTTGTACAAATAATGACGTAGTCACTGAAGTCTATTTTGCGTACAATAATAATTTTAGTTACAAAAACCTGTATCCGCTGATTACGTTGAATAATGATATCATTTGAAGTGTACGTGGTGATCAAAACGGATGGCCACTATTTGCTGTGACCACAAAAGAGCTATAATGTATCAACGTTCGAGTCATCTATTTAATTGATGTTGAGGATTAATTCATATTTTAATGAAATGATAGTATGATCGTTTTAAACATTGTATGTTAAGTTTTAAACAACAACGACAAATTAACATTACCGTCGTAATTTGGCAGTAATAATTTTAGCGTTTTCTTCCATTACTATATTTTGTATAGCAACAAACAAGCTTATATATTATATTATAAGCTTTACTAGTAATATTCTCCTTGACCTTATTACAGTGATTGCGTCGCGACAGAGAATCGGAAGGGTCTAGCTAGCGTGGCCGTGGGTAAAAAGATGATTCGTGGTCATGATGATGACGCATGATCGCATTCATAAGCAACTTCTTTTCATTTCGGAAATACCAAAGATCCGATGGGGAACTTTACCGAAATTATCTATATTAATATATTACGATTAAATTATGGTTAAACTGGTTAATGTATTGTATGATTGATCTTCGACAAAAGATATAATGATTTCTTTTGAAATAAGCTGTGCCTCTGCAAATGTTTTAACATAGCTTGGCTGTATTATTTGTCCGTGTGTAAATAAATAATGTGTGTGCCATGACATTTATAGTCCGGTTATCTATAGAAAAAAATAAAATTGAATTAAGGGAAGCCACACAAAAGCAAGCTATTAGCTACTCGTTATTTTTGGTTTTATCAGTGGAAGCTTGTGGCGAGCTGTTGGCGAGTAACGATACCACGTACTCGAATGCTCCAGGGTCAGTCAGAACCACCATCTCGGCGTGTCTTTAGCGGTCGAATGGAAACCAAAGGAAGGCTTGCAAAACACTCAGCTCTGAGCCGCCTTCAGAGTTCAGAGATGGCTCAGAAGGCGCCGCACACCTCTCGACCACTCTTTCTACCATTACCCTAATAATCGATGAAACGGAAGACTTTTTTCTGTTTTCGCGGGCGAAACCTTCAAACTATGGGGGTCGAATCAACCGGGGGTATGTAGCATTCTTACTCACTTAAATCCCCGTGGCGGTCGCATCGGCACATAAGAGAGGACACCAGGACTCTCCGGTGGAATCTGCACCAGGAGTCCCTCCGTGCCTTGCCTTTGTACCCGCGCCTAGGGCAGGAACCAGACACGATACTCACGGGGACGGGGGCCGCCGTCGTTCTCGGAGTCGCCAACGTACTCAATGGACGTTCTAGTGCACACACCCCGAACGTCCAGCGTCTCTAAAGGGAACGGAAGACCGACACTAACTGGGAAGAGCTACCGCGCATGAGGTATTTTTTTACATGCCCATCTTACTTTTCAGAAGCTATCATGTGATCGGCCTGTATTCTCCTAATCAGTAAGGAATAACTAAGCAAAGTTCTTGCTCCCTGCAGGATTTGAAACCGCGACATCCAGTTTGAAAAAAAAGCGATTGCCCGCTGCGCCATGGAGAAACTGGTATAAATAATATAATGGATGACTGTCGATGGATTTTGGTGACAGCTATATCGGACAAAATATAATAGACAAGAATTTGGCATAACATGTATTATTAATACGGTAATTGTCATCTTACATGCGTGGTTAATGCGTTGACGTATTCGTCGTCTTTGTTTAAGATTTCACGCTTCATATTTAAAGCTTGGGTCAAACTACTTGTCTTTGTCTTAGGAATTTCCTATCATACCAAATAACTAAGGTGGCGATGACAAGACGATGCTAGTGTCAAAAGGGATAAGGCGCATAAACTTCAATGTTTCTAAATCTAGGTAACACAAAATAAGTTTCGTAGAAGATATCAAACAGATATCGAACTATAGAAAGATCTATGATGATGAAACTTGTGTTGGCCGGGCAAAAATAAACTAGGAACATCAGGCGCCCGCCTGTCTGCCGATATTATTCCACGTGTTCGATCTGAAACATTTATTTACGGATGTTAGAACTAGAAGCAACGTAACTGGGTTCTTTAAAATGCTACACTATTACCTTGAACATTAAAAAAATGTACCTAACAATGTGATAGGCAAAATGTATCACTCCAATGAAGTATTCATTTATCATACGCTAGATCATACATGTTGTAGAAACATACAAATCGAATTTAGCAAAACAAATTAGGATGTACCTAGTAGTCAAGCAAGATGAATAGCACCATCAATGATTTAATGGTATTTTTTTATGAATAATTAACTGTAATACGACGTACTCTGCGTTTTCCCTACTTTTCTGATCATCATTAAAAAATCCTTAGATCCTTTAAATTTATTTCATGATTCAACAATTCTACAAATTTCTCCTTAATTCTATAATATTTATTGACAATGAAATGTGGTATAAAATTAAAGAGTATGTGGTTAGCGGAAGTTTTGGGAATCTATTTGTAATATAATATAGGAAATACGTACATACTGGTGTATATTAATTGTTAAAGGTATATTTCCTGTTGTAAATTACATACTACGCATTGCAATAACAAAGAGTTCTACTTTGCTATATTCTGATTCAGATGCTAGTGTCCTATATTGACAATAATGAGCGTGTTATGAACTTATGAATATGATACATTTGGCTTCTATATAGACTTCAACAACACAACAACAAAGAACTGAACCAAACAATACAAAATTAACCACTCAACACGTATAAATTAGGTATAAAAGCATAAAAAGCAAGACTTAACACTTATAAAGCACTAGCTGACCCGCGCAGCTCCGCTCGCGCTCTTTTTGCTCAGAAACCTTCTTGGGCTCATCATTGCACAACACTTTGCTGATGATCATGTCATGATCAAATGCATAGTTTACGATTCCACAAAGGACTTACAGACAAACATTCATTTTTATATATATCTATAGAAGAAGATAGATAGAAGATAAAAATCAAGACAAACAAAACGGACTTCATTATACATACATAATACACACATGTATATGTATATATTTGAACTCGTCTCGTTAAGGGGGTAACATGCGCCAATGACCTTGAGAATCTGACCGCTCCGGCCGAGAGTTGTCATCGTAGAGGGCGCTACCAGCAAATATGAATATTACATTTGAAAAATCATAGACTAAAAATATGCAGATGTGTCGAATAGAGTTTTGTTAATTTTGCCTATTCCGTTATAGAATGAAATGATGCAGTTTAATAACGGTAACCCACTGTTTTATATCTTGATGTATACCTTGGCGTGCCACCTAATTACAATCTGACAACCCAACCACTTACAGTGGTAACGTAGTTGACGTGTTGCATCAGGATACGGATTATTGCATTTCATATTCCAAACTTCATATCAAAGGTTCAGTCCGTCTATTATAGAATGGCCAATGCCTGACTAGTGAGACTTATACATACTTCTGTTCTATTGTTGGTGGTTATTAGGTCTGGTTACAACCGGAACGCACTTCGACCCAGCTGAATACATTGTGCCTGCCATTCGGAATCCATATACATTAGTACTACTTATAACTTACAGTCACAGCGGATTTTTGTGTGTCTGAAGTTAGGGTTGACGAACCATTGCGCAAGTACAGTTGTGAGTTCTGAATACATAAACATAAAAATAGCTACTGCGCAGCGTCTTGCCATGACTACTGTAAGCGTACTTGAAATGAAACTATGCACAAAGTTCTAAGGTTTCTGTTCTGCTCGTCAAAACGAAAGCGTTTAACAGAGCCTTCAAAACATAGTTTTTTTTTTTTTAAAATGGGACCTTTTTAACATATTTCGTAAATTAGTTCCAAATACTCTAACCAATAAACATCCATCTGATAGTTGAGCTTTTTGATTCCTGGAAAAATGAACTGAAACCAAATTGATGATTGATTGCGATGTTCGAGTATGACAAAGAGAGTGACTTAAGATGCTGCAATGCATGCCAGTGGCCCTGATGAGATGCTAGCGGTATTATTGAAGACGCGTGTAACTGTAATGTTTCCTATTGCGTATATTATCTTTAAGAGCGGCACAAGTACCCGAATCTTGCTAGCTTCCAACCTTACTCAAGACCAGATACCCAACGTCGACCCAAGTCATGCAGACCCAAAAATAAATTATTTTTATTGTGACAATTAGTTCCATGATAAGAATAATAGCACCCATCCATCTCCGTTGGGTGTCCGTAAAAGGCGACTAAGGAAAAACAAGAAGACGAGCAGCTGCGTCTTTTTACTGGATTACCTACCACCTATCTGCGATTCCCAACCGACTGCCAGGCGTGGGGATTATGGCAACCCCTCCCCTCTAAGGGAGAGAGGGCCTTTTTTCAACAGTGGACGTTTCGGCTGCTGATGATGATGTAGATGAGTTCCGTGATCGACTCCGTAATGGCCATCGAACTGAAACTATGATAAGATACTTAACTTTTTCCATAATTAAGTACAGGTAAAAACGACCCAGACCCAAGACAAACAGATTATGTTCATGCACATGAATGTTTGTCCTGTGTGGGAATCGACCCCAAGATCTTAAGGTCAGCGGCCAGGGTAGCAAACTACAAAATCAACGGACCTGTGTTGTTATTCAATATACGTGGCTGCCAAAGGAATCCGTAGCACTGTTTGTTTGAACGCACGAATTCAGTAATAGTCTTTTTTAGTGTAAGTTTCAGTTTTCAATTAAAATAGTTTGAACGACGTTCCGGGCGCTTACCCCGCCCGCATGTATTTTGGGCCGGCACGTGCAAGCGATTGTCGTCCTAAAGGTGATAGACCGTTCGTGACCGCGAGAGTACGTAACGTAACTTCATCTTGAGTTATGTACCCATCGCGGGGTTTGAACTACGCGGAGCATTTGACATTTTATTTTATTTTTTCTTTAGCACACTTAAATATGTACAAGGCGGACTTAATGCCTTAGGCATTCTCTGCCAGTCTACCTTTGGATGATGCAGAGGGTAATAGTGGTAGGTGCATAGGTAATGTAAAATTTAAATAGATATTTAATTTACATTGATCTAATAAGCAATCTGGTTTTAGAGTAACTAACATTTTAACACGGTGGTATTTTTTCTCGTGCCTGCCAACAACACCATCAGTTTATTGTTACGCAACTTAGTTAAGTAACAAGGTATAGTAATCGAAGCACCCACCCATAGAAAAGTCTCTTCCTGTCCCTGTCATCCAAAACTATAATTATAGCCTTTTGGTCCGATAGTTATTTTGCCAGCTACGGTGACCTTCTACTTATGTTACATAGTGGAAGAAATCTAAGATTAAAGTGGCACCACCTAGATAGCACACGAGTACCCTTCCAACTTAACTATCCAGATGTCTCAAAAGACGAGCAAATGTCCAATGCAACTGTCTGTAGGTAAGCGTGTCGCTCACCACCAAGCCAACCACAGATATCATAATGTATGTCATTTTGTCGACCTACACAGTATTAAATAGTAAGATCATATATGACTCTGATACGCTTTAATAGTTAGGCATAATACTCGGCAATGATACTTTCGCATACTCTATGATGAACCAAAAATATGGTATTACTATAAAAATATCTTTAATTAAATATAGAAGTATAGATTTCATTTGAAATGCTTTATAATGTTATAATTATACCTTATGTAACATATCTTAATTAAAAATATGTTCAAAATCATTTAAATTAAATTCATCTTGTCAAAAAAAAATCGAGCACGTCCACCCTCCATAACAGTCCACGAAAGACTGATGGAAGGCGATCGCGGGGGTGCTGCAAGGGGAAATGCATCGCGTACGTGGTTTTTCTATAATTTCTTGTAAAACATGAATGAAATTAAGAAATGTAATCAATACAAATTGTAGAATAGGTTATTATGCTTTTTATGGTCCAAGTTTGACGTCTATCCGAAGAACGGATATTGAACGCTAACACAATTTATATCCAACGTAGTACATTTTTTAAATACATATTGCTTGAAAACGTTATATTTAATCCAATATCTAATCAATAAAACTATTTGTTGAAGATCTGAGGTATAAGTACATATAATTTTCATAGCCAATGCAATAGCGGATTGATCCATCGAACTCTTTAAACTAAGGCTGTTTTTGCAATTTTACCGTTGTTACCCCCTTAAGACCTTTCATTTGATACCCATATTGATGTTCTTAGAAATAAAAATTTAAAAACAAAACGGCAACCGACGGCCGCCAGATTAAGTTTAAAAAAAATATATAGCCTATGTCACTCCCACAACTGAGACGAATCTAAAGACTTATTATAAGTCCAAATCCATCAAGCCGTTTAGGCTGTAGACCGTGCCAAAGATATAGACATACATGCATACATACACACATACTTACATAGATACATTCTTACATACATGTGGACATAGTATATACATCCTCTCGAAAAACATAACCCTCCTTCTGGGGCAGTCGGGCAAAAACACAATTGAAGCGATGGTTCTTGAAAAAATATAATCAATTCCAGTAAAACAATACGTATTTGCAAGAACTTGTGATTGTCTATAAATTCTTGGCCTTTGAAGCTTATCATTATTTATGTATAGGCGAAGTTCATGGGCTAGGTACTTCGCATGAGAAACAGCAAATGGCGGTACAAATATGCTTCCCCGTAAACATGAATTATTACTTACTTTAAGTTCTGTTACAAGCTGTTACACGGCGTGTGTTCTTCTAAACTCAGACCTTACAATGAATTATCTGTTAAATACAAGAGAACTTGAAGTGAACGTTATTCTTAGTTTATTTAATACATTGTTTCAAAACATTCACCGTTTTCGGAATACTTCTCAAATTCAAGGAACTCGAGTCTATGTTTATAAACTTGAATAGTTAGGTCGAGCCCGGGGGATTACTTCATTGGCAAGTCGCGATTCAAACGATCATGAAGGTTGTCGGAATTGTAATATTAGTAATTCTAAAAATTCTCCTTTCCGAAACGGTTAGATCATTTACACATACAATTTATTTTCAATTACTTATTGTTCTATTTCTCATAACATATGTACTTTCAGAGAATGTTACCAATAAACTACATGAAATCTTTGCCTCACGAAGATAAGAACGAAAATTCAAACGAGACAGTAATGGAAATGAATCCTTTCGACAGCAAGGATGACGAACCGGATTTCGATTTTGGGAAAAAACGGAACAATGAAACTAAAAAGGTAACCTAGGTTATTTAATACGACGTACCAAAGCACTGACGACTATTACGTTAGCATATTTAATGTGTGAATTGTTATCCACTTTTGCTATTTTCTTGTTTACAGCCATGTGCGATTGTGGTGTTGTCCAACGCTCAAAACCCGACTATGCAGTCGTTGCTACGCAAATATAGATATGACGCAAATGGTTAGAATATTTAGCGTATTTTTTTAAGTATTTACCTTTGCCGCCATCGCAAATTCAGTGTATTTGTTGTAACATTAAAATTTTGAGTACATTTGTATCATTTTTGTAGGAGTTCTGATCCCGAGCAGTGTGAAATACTTCATAAAATTGCCACAAGGGCTTAGTTCGTCGCCAATTCTTGTGCCATTGAATGACAAAGCCTTTTCACCATTGGGCGGATTTGTAAGGTGAGTGTATTAATCTCTTTTGCACGTGCAGCTCACGTGCCTGTCTGCTTGTTAATTAAATTATTGTAGTTAAAATGATTATTCCGTTGCTCTAATATTCATGACACACTTTATTTACCAGCACCTTCTATTTCAGATACTACAAAGAAGTTCCACCAATTCCTCAATCCTGGTGAAATTATAAATAATTTTAGTTTTTATAGTGTTTATGAATGTAACTTATCTAGCGTGTTTAAAGTACTTACTTCTATACTTAGTGTAAATTATTTAGACAAGACACTAAACACTAGAAACTACTGTTATATCCTTATATCGTTGTAGTTATAAACTATGTATAACCAGCTGTTAACTCTCATGAACCAATGTCAGCTTTGAATAGCAGAAATAATATTTTATGTGGGAACCGAACGTTCTCTCGATATTGTTCCATGAAATTCGTTTAGCCTTAACTAAATAAAAGCTGCTATTCTTAGGTTTATTTCTAAAACTTTCAATAATACAGGTGATATTTCGTAAATTTTTAGACTTTATTTTTAAAACTTATGATTGATTTATAAATATTTCTTAAGAATAAATAGTCAAACTTAACATTACGTAATGTGAACATATTTAGGAAGAAATGTTGACATTTACTCATTAACAAAAACATACCAATAATGGAATTCTAGACGTCAGAAATGTTGTGTTCACCAGAGAAAAGAAATTTTTGCACAACATTATAAATACCAGTTCAAATTTATAAATTGTTTCTAAAGCCAATCAGTACATTTACAACAACATGAAATGACTAATTAGAGTGGAATTACATGACTCTAGGCACAAAGACACTATACATAATAAAATAAATTCAATTAGTGAAAAGAACATAACAGAATTAAAGTGATAAAAACAGAGAACAGTGATAGGCACTCGCAAACCCGTACATTTTGCAAATAAATACGTTCTAAAAGCGAGGTTCGCTTTTAGAAGTTTTAACACTGTTACTAACGTTGCCTTCTTTTTTATTAATCAAAATATAACTTGTGGATCTCTTCATCGATTATCCGATATTTTAGATCATTAGCCTCCATTGATATATTTAGTTAAGTACTATTAAGATAATCTCATCTATAAAAATGTGAAAAAAAATTGAATTCGGCTAATATAACCATTTCGAATACCGTTTTCTCTTTTAAATATTTCCGTTTTACAAAAGATCTCATCACTTTTGTCATTAGTCTTAGTGTATCTTAAATTAGAACTTTAACACTAACGAATGCAATAATAACAAAGAAGGAAAATTGCTTGTTTAGATTTGTTTACTAACCACTTAAGATGTCAAGCTAAAGATCAGACTGAATGCTTTCGAGTTTAAAAGTTGTAAATCATTTAGACTGTCCAAGTCATTATTATTGTTTTTTACGTTACATTGCCGTGTCAGTTTATGTATCACTAAGTATATGATAAAAGTCAAACTTATCGTTCTATTTTTCCTCCCGTATGTATTTGTTATATTATTAACAGTACCTACCATGATAAGGTGTCAATGAATGTTTTGTTCAATAAAGAACATTCTATCTATTTCTTGAGTATTTAAGTAAAAAGTGTTTGTAATGAAATTGAGTAGTTATTTTTGCAAACCGCAGGATGTCCGGGTAATAACAGCACCCTCTCGTCTCATCCCGTTGGGTGTCTGTAAAAGGCGATTATGGGAAAACATGAAGATGGGCAGCAGCGTCTTTCTATTGGATTACCTACCACCTATTCTGAGATCCCCAAGACGCCTGCCAAGCGGGGGGGATTATGGCAATCTCTCCCTTCTAAGAAGAAGGCCTTTGTTCAGCGATGTACGTCTTTCGGATGATGATGATGATATTTGCGAATGTTCGGCTGTACTTTACCTACACTGGGATAACTTATTGTGTCATATAAAGCGCAGTTCCGTTCGTGTACCTACTGCGGCCACATATAGGCTGGTGCAGCGAAATGTCATCTAGCAGCTTTGGACACAGTAGAGAAGCGAAATAAGAGGATTATTGAAGACGCCGATTTGGCCAAGATCAATTTACAGAACCTCGACCACAAGCACGCAGTGGCCTAGGCAGCCAAACTCGCGGTGTTTTATAGCAAAAATATTAGTGAGTGAGTACACGAATAACATAAATCTGTCACTATTCATCATGGGATAAAGGGGCTCATATCCACCCGTTTATTTTAGACATTCCTAATGTACTAATTAAGGATTTTGCTTTGTCGTTCAGCAGGGAACTGGAATAATACGTTGGATTTCTACAAATATTTGATGGAGTGAATTTTGAGAAGCTTGTGCTCTTAATCATCCATGATAATGGATAAATTATGGTGAATTAACATCACTGAGATGTAGCCAAGCACCAGCTTATACTTAGTATAAAAATGTTGGTAGAGACCAATCATCGGAATTGAGAAGAATGGAAAAAAACTATTAGTACACTCACTAAGAATGATGGCGTAACCCTAAAACAGTGTTCAAATATGCTTCTGCTCATGCTCTGTGAGATAATTACACTTTAAATCGAGAAGGAGCAAAACTTTTTGAGGCGAATGTGGCATAAATCAACATCACGTAGTGAAAGTAAGGTAAAATAAATATAAGCACAGTAATTCGTAGTATTTAACGTAGTTGTGCCTACTGGCCAGTTAGAGTCCAGATAATTAATGTCCGCCGAGCTCATAAAATTACACGGTTAACGTCTTGCCAGAAATCAACAGAGATTTCTAAAAACACTGAACAGAATACTATTAATCTTTTTAGAATATCCGTAAATGAACGTCAGCATGTTTAAAGTGAGCGCTATTCCGAAAAACAATCAAATAACTCTTAGATAGATTCGGTACATTTAAGATTTAGCATTAATAGAAGTGAAATAAAACAAGCGAATAGACGTGTTACTAACTGACACCTTTAGGTAGGTGTATACATATCTCGAATCGACCAAGAAAGCAAACCATTTGGAGATCTGCCAACTTCCATACGCGTTCAGATGAACTCTTATAAGGATACGAGAACAACAAAAAAATATCACAACCGACCAATTTGAAGAGTGTAGGAATATCAAAGAATCGCGACAAGGCTCTCTCATGTTTAATTCAGTGGGTTATTTAGTCACGTTTAAGTGCGACGGCCTTGGCACTGGCTTCATATTCTCCAGGAAAATACACACATCAAAAGTGTCTAGGGATCAACATATATTTTTGCAATAACTTTTCTCCTGATTGATATTAATTAAAATTTTCTTTAAGGATTCATCAAATAAAGTGTTTTCGTTTGTCACAGTAACGATAAACCAAGTCACCTTTGCATTAATAAAGAAATTTGCCATTTTCCTAATAAAGGGATTTTTGACATTTGAACCACTAACACAAAAGTTCGAAAAAAAGACTGAAATAACAGTTTTCTTTAAAATTTTATTGGGTAACTTAAACAATTAATAATCCGTGTTTCTACCGCGAACACTAACAACACAAGAACATCGGTTTGGCATACTCAAAATGAGTTCATCCAAATCACGCTGTGGAATGGCCGCCCATGTTCGTTGCAACAACAAAATAAGGTCTTCTTGCGACTGGATACCCTCCATATTCGGCAGAGCTCTTCTCTGTAGCATATCCCATGCATGCTCAATCGGGTTCAAGTCTGGCGACTGAGCAGGCCAGGGCAGGACATTGATGTTAGCTGCGGCGAGAGTCTGTCTTACAACTCTTGCGGTGTGCGGTCGTGCATTATCATGCATTAACTGAAATAAGGGACCGATTTGCACTTGTAGAGGAACGATGACGTCTGATACAATCGTCTCAGCATAAATTTGAGCGTTGAGGTTGCCTCTGATCCAAATCAACTCAGTTCTTCCGCCGATCCAAATACCCGCCCATACCATGATGGTTCCACCACTATAAGGATGGACTTCCTGGCAGGATTTTAATCGCTGTTGGCGTCCAGGGGTTCTCCAGTGTCGTATACGTCTTGTATCCGGTCTCATACCAAAACGAGACTCATCAGAAAAGCACACGAAACGCCATTGTTCTTCTGCCCAATTTCTGTGTTCAAGAGCCCATTGATATCGAATCCTACGATTGTGCATTGCTATAGGTGGTACCCGTTACTATCAAATTTATGCTGAGACGATTGTATCAGACGTCATCGTTCCTCTACAAGTGCAAATCGGTCCCTTATTTCAGTTAATGCATGATAATGCACGACCGCACACCGCAAGAGTTGTAAGACAGACTCTCGCCGCATCTAACATCAATGTCCTGCCCTGGCCTGCTCAGTCGCCAGACTTGAACCCGATTGAGCATGCATGGGATATGCTACAGAGAAGAGCTCTGCCGAATATGGAGGGTATCCAGTCGCAAGAAGACCTTTTTTTGTTGTTGCAACGAACATGGGCGGCCATTCCACAGCGTGATTTGGATGAACTCATTTTGAGTATGCCAAACCGATGTTCTTGTGTTGTTAGTGTTCGCGGTAGAAACACGGATTATTAATTGTTTAAGTTACCCAATAAAATTTTAAAGAAAACTGTTATTTCAGTCTTTTTTTCGAACTTTTGTGTTAGTGGTTCAAATGTCAAAAATCCCTTTATTAGGAAAATGGCAAATTTCTTTATTAATGCAAAGGTGACTTGGTTTATCGTTACTGTGACAAACGAAAACACTTTATTTGATGAATCCTTAAAGAAAATTTTAATTAATATCAATCAGGAGAAAAGTTATTGCAAAAATATATGTTGATCCCTAGACACTTTTGATGTGTGTAGTCACGTACGATAAAATTTGTTAGCATGTCATAATATGGCGACAGTCGACAAGACGGCCAAATATTGAACTGAGTGAACTTGATAGATGTCTTATGAGTAAATAACAATTGAACGCCACTGTATCAATATTGAAGTTTAATCACAGCTTTGATATTGCAAAGTTTGCCCGAATGGAAATTGATTATGTGTCAGCCAAACCGTACCTACGTATTGGTCCTATTACGCAGTTGATATTATAATTTGTTACGCAACATAAATTCCTTTATAAATCAGAAGTACAGATAACTTCGACTGACGAAATGGTTGCTAAATATATGTCAATAGAATTTCTTCCGTTTAGACGAATTTGATGTTGCACATTCGTATCGCTATCACGTATTTACGTAAAATTATGCAACTTATCCTAAGGAACAATAGTTCATATTTACATATATGATAAAAGTTTAGATTTATAATAAGTTATAAAAATAAAAATAGTCCTTTTAATAAAAATATGTGGCACAACTCAACTAACAACAGAGATCACGATTCTCGATTTTAATAATGAATGAAAAGAAATAATAAAATGAAGTATATCTATGAAATAGGTGATCCTTTTTTTTGACATGAAATTTTTAATATAATAGGTACATGTCTTCAAAAGAAAATAATCTCAAATGCACAAGAGAAATGTGATTTGCCTACTGAAACATACCATAACCAAATTAATACATTTAAATCCAATAAACAGACCTGTGTTTTAAGAAAATATTTTACCTAAAATCTTGAAAAAAAAAACATTTTTGTTCAAATACACAAACTATCTTTTACTGTGCAATGAAATTGCAATTTTATAAACAATGATAATAATATAAAATGCCACCAAAACCGCGTAGACACCATCATTCATTATTAATCAAAGTGCCCACCCACGACCAACTACGGGCTTCCGTCGAAGCAACAGTGACCGATGACATCATCTTCAGAGGACTTCAATTCATAGCCAATAAGATCAGTGGCATTATTTGAGAGGTTTTGACTGAATGTCGTTGATAAAACTTTAGATAAAATTGATTCTGCAAAACAAAAGGCTGATATGATAGGTAAGAAAACACACTAAAGTGACGGAAATTAGAATACCAAGAATAAAAATTCTAAAATGTTAATTGAATACAACACATTAACCCGCTGTCCTATTACTACTAAGATATCTTCGGTTTACCGGAGACCTAGATCTATTTTTACTTAACCCAGTGCTTAATTTTAATGTGATGGTCATTGGTCATACATTCACAAAAAACGCACCTAAATATTATAGCTTTACACCATGCTATATAATCGGCAGAGAAGATCTTTCTGAAATTACTTAAGACACTAGTCTTGTCTACAAGATTGTTGCTAGTAAAACTCTTTTAACCCAAAATATGTATAGCAGTTATGCCATAAAACCCTTACCATCCCACGCTATTAGCTGATATGGTGCAAATTAGAAAAGTAAAGAACCAGGATAACATGAATTAATTTAACGTTTCTGCTTTGATGTGTCAAGTAAGTATGGGTCGATTATTTGTCACACACTATATGGTAACATTTACTCAAAGCAATCCCACTCGGCCTTAACATCGTACCGGTTATTTTGGTATCACCGTTCACATTAAACTGGGTCGAGACCGTATGGTAGGAATCTATCATAAAGTTGCTACACCTTATCGTTTATTACATATTTCACATACGCGGAAAGTTTTTTACGCTGCCTTATAGGGGAGTTATTTAAAATTCGTGATCAAGATTTAAATTCATACCATTGATATAGTGTTGACATAGTTTATGCGTTTCCTAAACTACCGTCAATTCTATAAAAGAATCACTAAGATAATATTTTCGATAGTTTCTATGTACCTATAGGTTTAAGGTTTTAAGGTTAACGACTTATCTACTCGTGACGAATGTAAGAAGTTTTAAATAGTTTATGATACAACGGTCCACGATAATAAACACGAATGCTGCAGGTGCTCACCACTTCAGTTCTCAGGTGTTTATCTTATCAATGTCGTGCTCAATATTTCTATAGCAGTAAGGACGCAATATAAATCTCAACATTAATATGACAGTGTATGAAGATGTAAATTTTTTGTTTGCCAAACAACGTTACTACATCGAAACCGCTAGATAGTCAAATGTCAAATTAGGACGCCGTAATGGTAAAGAGGGACTTGATTCAATTAGATGGAGATCATATAAGGTCCTGTAAGTTCAAAGTCATCATCAGCCCACATCAATCCACTGCAGGACATAGGCTTCCCTAAAGGAACGCCACTGAGCCTGATCTTCGGCTCCTCAACTGTTTTATGCCAACCGCTCTGCGAATATCGTCACTCCATCTGGTCAGAGGGCGTCCTTCACTACAGTCAAAGTCCAGGATACTATTAATAAATAGTTGCAATGTTATAGCACATCTACTACTGTTCCCTTCACTCAACACTGATGTAGATTTTGAATGCGAGCAAATCATCAGTGTATGTTGCTGAGGGTCAAAAGAACGCTATAAACGTTTTCGTTGAGCAGGAAAATACATAGCTACTCTGAAATTCTCTTGAATATCTTCTAACACATGTCTCCGTCACGAAACAGCGGCGGCCCTCGAGATACCCGTTCACTTCCTGATGTTCCTCAACAAGGACTTTTTATATGACCCATCTTCCTATTTCTCGCAACTGATAAAATGTAGAAACTCATAACTTTCATGTCGTTGCACGTGGCACAGATATGAGAATATTCCCTTAATTACGGTGTTCAAAACCCATCACATTCTCCTTTCCGCCACGTGCTCATTAGTGAGAACCTTTCCTTGTCCTTTTGAGTCTATCGCTAACAATCGTGGCTCATATTAGTATCAAATGTAAGGAAATTATTAAAAGAATTCGTTTCTAGGGGCAAAGTAAAATAATACATATTTGTCTAAAAAGTAACACTAAGTTAAAATAATAAAAGTGTGTGCAATACACTGCGGAATTAGGCCCTGGCAGTATTTCCAGAAAAGACAGAAACCGAGGGTTGAAAGATGTAATCATTTACGTCACGAAATTTAAAATTTATACTGCGTCATCACTTTAGACGAGTTACGTAAAGAAAACTACTTTATACAACAGCTTGAAGCAACCCGAGGAACAATAATGAATATCATGAGAATTATCTCTGAATTAATTGTACCTAACTCAAGTACAAGTCGTTGTTAAGTGTTTTTTTTTATTCAAAGTCGTTTCGTGGCTTTGACTCTAGTTGAGCACAACAGCCCTATTAGGAGAAAATAGTTAGAATTTTTCGTTTGCCTCTTGCTTTCGATGGAATATAGGGGTCTCTCAACATTTATCGATTCGGATCTGCGGACATGTGGGATAGATAGAAACTGAGACCAAAATTCCTTCGTGCGCCATTAGTACTAAGGTACCTAGGTATTCCTTTTGCAAGGGACCGGCCAGGTACCTACAGCTCTCTATGGGCTCTGGCGTGTCGCTTAGTAATAAAAATACCAGCCCTTGTTTTGTCCCACTGTTAGGCACGGGCCTCCCCTCAAGATGAAGGGGTTTGTGCCATAGTCCACTACGCGACGAAGACGTTCCGCACATGATTAATTAAAGAAATCAGAGGTGCGATCCGGTGTTAGAGCCTGCGCACCTTGTTACCAAGGCGTGTCGGCGTATTATCATCCAAATGTTTTTCTCGTCTCGCCACTAAGGTGATTTAAAAAAAAACGTAGTAGTTGTGACACGGGTATAGATGCGCCTATGCTGCCAAAGGTGCGATCCTGTGCGTCTCTTCTGATAGGGCTCTAGTGCGAGTCAAGGATATGATGTTGTTTGGTTTTATATCGTGAGGGTTGTTCTGTAAACCGAGAACCCCGCATGCAGAAAATTAAATGCAAGCTTAATGATCTGAAACATAGATTCCCAACGATACCGCCCCTAGCCTTCCAGGGAAGGCATTAAAGCCGTGAACAGAGGTAGTCATGACCTATCTACCCTATCAGTAAAACTGTAATGAACTACAGTGGTGTTGGATGTTATCTTCGAAAGGATGTCAAACAGTTGGTAACCTCTGATCTACAGTATTATACTAGGTTATTTTGATAGATCATTGTAGCAACACAGTTGCAAGCATTGTGATACTTATACTCATTATTACATAGGGTTTGAATTGGTGAATAGAATAACTACCTATTACCTATCATTTTAAATAAACCATCCTTGGTGACATGTCATCATAGTGCATACCTATTATTATAGTGACTTATATAAATTAACTTCTTGTGGATTTACTGTCAGTAAACATACTCGCACCATGACAGTATAACATGAAGTAGGTACCGGAATTTCGTTAAAAAATACGACTCTAGCAGCATAGTCTTGATACGTTTTTAACTTGATCTATGTAAGTTGCAGAAAAAAATATCATACTCATTTTAAAATTGAGGAAACTTGGAGACATATCCATATGACATAAGCGTTTGACGTCAGTAAAATAAAATCAATCGACCTACTCCAATCACTGGTAATAACACACAAATTGCGTATTTAGAAAACTCATATATCAGCTGTTCCCTGACCCCATGTCATATATTGCCATGTTGTTGCAATTACTATAACATGACACATATCAACTTTCTTTTAGCCTGTTGATGCCCCACCAACCACCCAGCCCACTTTCACATTAAAGCACATCATCAGCTGGGAAATATCTACTGCTGATCATAGGCCTCCCCCTCACAATAATCCTCATGCTTCGCAAGCGTTTAGGGGATTGCAGTAAAGATGTACTTGGATATCAATCAGAAGACACTGCTGCCTTTCAGTTTTCCCAATGTTACCTCCTATGACACCCAACAGGAAAAGATGGGAGGGTGCTATTCTTACCCAGACACCCCAAGGTACAGCACATCAATTTTACAATATGTATGCCAACATCCGCTCATTAAGCGTGCAGTTAAGTATTTCTAATCCAATAATTCTTGCACCTACATGCTTTATTATGAATTGCAGTCCAGCCGCCGAAAGAATGCGTTCCTGACAGGTCATGATGAAACGGACGATGTAACTTTGATTTACAATAAAAAAATGTTAGTGTTTATTTGCCCTGCTAATTAACAAATATCATAAGAAAATAAATTATTATGTCAACTAAAAATAAATGTTATTGCTTTGCGCTAAATTTCATGTTAAAAAAACTAAGAAAACTTAATATTGTTAAGTGTAGGTTAAATCCATACTACGCTTTTACAAGGATACACCAACTGTGTGTTTTTGAAGTGCAGCGCCAAAATACATAATATAAGCTACACCTTGACCTCAAGTCTTAATTTACTTATAACAAATTGTTTAATTTATGTCAATATATGGAATCTGGAAAATTTGGAATGATGTTTAATGAAGGCATCTGTTAAGTTTGCAGTTTTGTGTACCTAATTTATAATAATGTCAAATCTAATGTAAATTATTTAGATATTTCACCTAAACAACTTTAGAACAAGTATAATTTAATATAGATTATTGTAATTATAATAATAATAATATTATAATATCCTACTTTTCCTATTTCCTTTTTACACCACCTATTCTTCCCTTTCCCTTGTTATCCGTGAGAACGCAATGATTAATCATAAAATAATTTAATTAACCAAAATGGCGGCGATGTGGTTCGCCACCCATCACGTCTCATTTCTCACGGGGGCGAAAAGCGGCCCATGGGCTCTGCCTACCCCTACGGGAAAAAGGCGTGAATATATGCATGTATGTGTATTATTCTAATTTGACAATGTAATTTGATGCAATTTACTTATTAAACATTACAGGCAAATTATAATATAGGTAATTACCAAGTTTTCCTAATGGTCAGGAGGCCTCGAGCAGGTCTCTTTCCGCTTGCATCAGTGTTTACGGAGAACCGATCACTCAGACTTCTCTTGACTTCTGGGTAGTTATCTCCAGAAGACAGCCTTAAAGACTTTCCCGTGACCAATGCCTCTGATTTCCTAGGCCTTAATTCTATGGGTTCACCCGACTCTTCAAGTAGCAGGGACACCCTCTTGCGTTGTTTCTTTGCCTTCAAATTGGGATCAGTCACATTACAGTCAAACTCGTGGCCTGTGTTATACCCGTGTTCGTTTTCTCCAAAGCCTTGGACAAAACAGAGCATTATATCATCAGCATATGATTCCTTCATTTAGAAGTTCATGTCTGCACTTCCAAGAACTCAGTCCCTGATACTATTCACTTAAAAACAGGTCAGGACTCAACAATTCGTATTAGTTTTACAAGGGAAGCTAGTCAGTACACATTTTCATACACGAAAACAGATAAGACTGTAAGTATTTCGTTAGGATGATTTTATTAACAATCGTTTTATACACAGTTATATTAAACATCAAAATTACACAGTGCCTATTCAGCGGAAATCGTCAATCGCAAATAAATATCACAGTTTCACACTCGCTATTGTTTATTACGAGTTTAATACAGTTCGATCAATCGTAAAATTTATCTTCGCCGCGCCGATAGCTATCAGAGAAATGTGACATTTCTCCTACGTTCGGTAACCGCCCGTAAACAGTGGTGCGTTCGGAAACACAATCTCACACGACCTCCGTCGTTTGCGAACTGACACCGGTTCAGTTTACCCGCCCCCACTCAACCTGGCGCGATGTTCATGCCACGCACAACCAGCGGTACAAGTCACAAATACGCAGCGGCGCACAGTGCGAAATTTTCTTAATCTAGCTGGACAAAAGTCAAATTTTACACTAGCCTACGCAGCTAAAATAGTTATTTATATTCAAAGAAGACAACCCATTATACGTGGTACTGAGGTTTATTTTCGGAGAACTTGCTCCACACAATAGAACAAGGGTCTCAACTGATGGCTACCTTAGTTCCAAGCGTTTAATACAATCGCGTCATTCGGCTGAGTTTGGTCGTTGAATAATCTGTGTGTCTGTGCACTACTAGTAATTGTGTGTTGTTATTACTTTTTTGGGAGTTTTAAGGTAAGTTTCCATATGTTTTTTTCTTAATATGTTTTAAAACTTAATCACGAGCACACACATGAACAGAGAGAGTTTATTTTATAATAAAAATACTACTAAGTCCATTTGTACTTGTGTTTTAGTGCATTATACCGGATTATACAGATCCCTTATAATATATATTCGAAAGAACTAGTTGTTAGCTACAGGAATAACGTTCATTTGTGTGCGCATATTTGCGACACTCATACAACTTCTCTTCATTTTCAGAATGCCTTCGCAAATTTTGCATCAAACGTTTTTCGACATTTGGTTTACTAACGCAAAATAAATAAGATTGGATCCTTTGTTACATCATATATTACAAGAACTTGGTAAACCATCTCTTTCAGATGACTTTTTAAGAAGTTTGAAAGTGACTAAGATTAGAAGTTTTTGTCAAAAAATTGAAGAAAAATGGTCGATGTCGGGAAGATATCGAGGTCGTTTCCTAAACACAAATTCTGCATGGTTATGATCAATTTGCCTTTACCTGATAATACCACTGAAGTGCTCGAAGGTGTGACACTACCAGGAACGAGTTAGAGTTCGTTCGGAAGACCGCAAAAAAACTCCGACAGTTCGAGTAACAGAACAAATAGACGGTGAAATATCTTCTTGTAACATCGAGTCTGAAGGAGATATCGATGGCAACCGAGAGCTCCTGACACTGAACACGAAGGAATTCAGTCAGAACAGATTCAGAATCTGGTTTCCATAGCGAATTTGAAGAATCTCATTTTTCTGACTGAATTCCTTCATGTTCAGTGTCAGGAATTAAAATTTGTATTATATTCTTTGGAATAATCTCCCTTATTAATAATTCTTTGATTATTTTATTAATTTTTGTTCGTTCGAATAATATTGATTTCTTTTCTTTGTGCATTGTGATTTTTGTGTTGTATGATTGTATGTAATGTTGCAATATATGTCTAAAACGTTGAAAATGTCTTTAAATGTCAATCAACACATTATACTTCGTAGTAAACTTGTACTGTTTGGGTCCACCTAGATTACGAAAATTACGCACAGTGCGGCGCATTGAATGAATAATGTGACGTCGCCGTCGCTTGCTATCGTTGTATGGCGAGATAAGTGCCAATTTCTACACTGTGCCTAATGTTGCGTGGTATTATTAATTTGGAATTTACAATGCACCTTGACATAAAAGTCTCTACAAGTTTGACGAACTTGTTTGAGATAATCTGACTTTGAAATACTTATATAGATATGTAAATGCATTTACTTAATTCCTAATCCAAATCCAAAATCGTAGGTGGTATATTATTTAATTAGTTATGTACCTACCTACCTTTCTAAAAAAATCTAGAAATAAATAAAACTACTTACTGCTCGAAATAAGATTAATTGAATTGTATCATTGAGATACGAACAACTAAAAAAAGGCAATCAAGTATCCCCAGTCTCCCCTATGTAGGTACGGTTCCGAAATCAAAAACTTTCAATAAGCACAGATTAAAAGTAGTACCTACTGCTTAGACTCTAAGACCTACTGTGATGATGTGATCCTATTTCTGTTTTTAACCAACTTCAAAAAAAGGAGGAGGTTCTCAATTCGTCTGTATATACTTTTTTTTTTGTCATGTAAAGTTCGATTCGGTGTTTTCTCGTGGTCCCAATATTTTGTCTCATCAATGGGACCACGAGGGAGAACTTAGTATATCTGGAGGTCCAATTGTTGTTTATTAACATCCTTTAAAAAATGCTTAAATAATTATTACTTAAATTGACTATTTGCATTTATATGATGGCTCTCATTTTTACTGAACCATCAACCATTCGTCCTTTTCAACCTTTATTTATCAATCTACATACTCGAAGAGTATTTTTTATTTTATTCTAAGTACTTACGTGGTTCCCTAATTATACGTAAGTAAGTACTTAATTACTCATAGTTTTTGTAGAACCAATAGTGTTTTCCAAGTGTTGTACATTTTAATTGCTTAATTTATTGGCTTTACTTCGTTGTACACTTTTTGGTGAAATAAAAATTTATTTATGTATTTATTTATTTAATAATACTTCGATATTTTATTGTAAGTATTTAATCTAGCAGAGCGGTACAGTGAACTACGTTTGAAGAGGGGGATATTGAGGGGAATGAATAAAGATCAATAGTAATCCTTACCTACTGGAATCACCTAGGCGACCAGAAACCCAAACTTACGGCCACCGGGATATGCCGAGAGTGTTCATAGCCTAATGTTATTTTGTCGATGACAAATCCCTCAAAGTCTATAAAGGGGCTCCCCACACACTTACCATTGTTTATGTCCTATTGTCAGAAATAACTATGTAGTGTAGGTACTTATTAGAAATTACTATGTCCCGCCACGAATGCTCTATCGGTGCATTTTTGGTAACTAATTAACGAAAAGACGTAGCTTAGGCACGCATCCTACTAGGTGGTTGCAAATAGCCAATAGTCGTTCATTGTGGCATGTTCAACAACATAACCTTCAGCAGTACCAAGGTGAAAGTTAGAGATTTCGATAAAAACAATATCTAATCAATACATATAAAATTACTTGTCCTGACTGACTGATTCATCAACGCACAGCCCAAACCGCTGGACCTAGAACGCTGAAATTTGGACAGTAGGTTCTTCTTATGACGTAAGCATCCACTAAGAAAGGATTTTTAAAAATTCGACTCCTAAAGGGGTTAAATGGGGTGTATTCTTTTGTATGAAACTTTTTATTGTATGGTTCGATTGACTTGAAATTTACTGAAAAGATTCTCTAAATAAAATAAATCAATACGTATTTCGCGAATTTTCAAAAACAACCTTTGGGGTTATGTTAGGGGTTATAAACTTTGTAAAAAAAATTGCGGGCGAAGCCGCAGCAAATTGCTAGTTGGTATATAAACAAATTGAACGAGTAACACACATTTCAATATAAGATCATCCATATTTCCCTTCGGAGTCGCTGGACGTTCGCGGTGTGGGCCCTGGGACGTCCATTGAGTACGGCGGCGACTCCAAGTAAGACGGCGGCGGGGTTGCGACCTCCGTCCCCGTGAGCACCGTGACAGGTTCCCGGGGGGCTACTATGCGTCCCCCGGCGGCGGGCTCAAAGACTAGGCACTGAGCCTAGGGATTCCTGGTACATATTCCACCGGAGAAGTCTCATGTGCCGATGCGACAAAAAAGATTATCCATATTTATCGAATATCAACCTACCTTCTTTCATTTTGATATTTGTACATTTTATTTATTACTAGCTAACCCGCGCAGCTCCGCCCGCGCTTTTATTACATTTTGCTCCCCTTTTATCCCTCTTCCCTTGATTTATTTCTCTCTCCATCTCTCTCTTATAAGAAAAATCTAATTCTATGCTCTCTCCCTCCTCTCTCTTTCCCCCTCCCGCTTCGGTCGCCGTCACACTCTCCCTCTTCCTCTCCCCGTTGTCTTCTCTGAACCCCCTCCCCCTTTCTCATCGCCCACCTTGCTTCCCCTCACTCCCCCTTGCTCAATCTTAATCCCCCTATCCCTCACCCATCACCCCCACCTCAAATCCCCTCTCCCTCTCTCTCCTCTCTTGCACTCTCCTCTCGTTCTATATATTATCCTCGTCAATCATGATATCTGGGATTCTTACCCACTTACACCCCTGCAGCTGTCGCCACATAAGAGGGGGACCTGGTCCCTCCAGTGCGATCTGCACCAAATACCCCTCAGTGCGCATTATAGCCGCCTTAAACCTGGCACCATGATCACGGGGACAGGGCTCGCAACCCCTTCATCGTCCTCTTCGGAGTCGCGCCGTCACCCGTCTATGTAATGACCTTGCCTAACGTTGCTTAACCTAGCAGCATGAAATATACTCTACGACCTATTCTCAGACCTAGGTACCCGATATGCACACAAAATTTCATACAAATCGGTTCACCCATCTATGTACCTTGCCTTATGTTGCTTAACCTGAACCTAGCGTTACGAACAACGTTCACAGCTATTTCTTTCATTGGTGTAAATATTAGTGAAGTTTACGTTATATTGAAGAAGGGACAAATTCATGCAACAACAATTTATTATTAGTTAATTATTTCTCATAAAAAATAAAGGATAAAAAATGTTTATTGTGGGTTATCCCTAAGAGATAAACATATACCATCGCGGACTTTTTTGTAGACCTTGTTAAGGTGTACAATACTGTAATACAAAATTTTGATCAATCTTGTAGGGTTCAGTCAGCGTTTGCTATGTAAGCGCAAAAAAATGTGTTTATTTACGACATCACATTAGAAACCTGTAAAATTATCAGTGTTTCTCTACTATATTATGCATGTATTATACATATAAACCTTCCTCTTGAATCACTCTATCTATTAAGAAAAACCGCATCAAAATCCGTTGCGTAGTTTTAAAGATCTAAGCATACATAGGGACAGACAGACAGCGGGAGCGACTTTATTTTATAATAAGTATAGATAGATATAGATATAGATTATTATTATTTTTTTAAATTAGATCTGTATATCCTTAATTTGGCATTGAACAGCAAGCCACCTAGGGCGTCAGCTGAAAATCAGCGCTGCATTTATATGCAGCATTTAGCTGAGCTGTTGCCTTTTGGAGACACATTTACACACACACACACCGAGATTGCTTGTCGTGAAAGTAATTTATTAATTAAATGTTGTTAATGTCTTTGTGTGCTCTATGTAGAATAGTGAAGTGTAATTTGTGTTTGTTGATAAGTAGTTTTCTTGTGTTTGTTGTAAAAATAGTATTTGGCATAAACAATGATTTGTATTTAAGTTAAACTTACCTAAATTAAGCTCTACTGTAAGTATTTAGTTGTCTTGTGTGTGTATTATTAGTGTATTAAATAAATGTATTTTCTTCTTCTTCTTGATTAAAAGACTGTTTTTGCTAAATTACGGAATGTTTGTTATGTTGCAAAATACATTTTTCGTTATATGAATAGTGTAAACACTTTTCAGCACGTGTTTATGGTGTGCAGCTGAGTTCAAATTTTGTACAATCATAACATCAAAGTGCTCTTCCTGGAAATACGTACTGTCACGCCTAAATTTAGTAACCTACGGTCTTATTTATCACGCTAGATACGCGTTTTTTGTTTTGGTAGCAAAAAACTGTATCCGCGAGCGATGTTAATTTTAATCGATTATATCATCGTTTTCGGAAAACATGTGAGTGTACACAGTGTAGACCTTCGAGGAAGGACTAAAGACGTGTAGATGTAATTGTACGAACGATTCACATATTTTCAACAAAATGGATTTTCCTCGACCCTCAGTACGAAATTGGTTATCCCCACCTATAAATAAGTCACAATCTCTGCAGATGCTACATTCTACGCTGCGTACTCTGGCGGTCACAAGCGGTGTATCCTTTAGGGCGACAATCGCTTGCACGTCCTAATATACGTGCGGGCGGGGTAGGCGCACCTAACGTCGTTCAACCGATTTTGATTGAAAACTGGTACACCGTTCTTGTCCGCGATAGTACATCGATATACTATCTAAACTAGTAAGTATATCGATGGCTGCTTACAAATACTTGACATGACCTTTTTCCATTTGAGGATACTATTAACCAAAGGAAATTAATCGCGACTATTCGTGACCAGGCCAATTTTATATACCTCTTAACCGCCATTCATCATTGATTAGCATTGCATCGGAATTAAAGCGGCAATGATATGGCAAAAATAGTCCTGTAGCCAGCCATAACCTTCCACCAAACCATGATCACGGTACTTGCTCTATATCTTTTTCCTTCGGAGTGGCAGGACGTTTGGGATTGCGACTGCGAGGAGGCGGGCGCGGCGACGGGGTTACATACAACCCTATTTCCGTAAGCACCTGAGGACCTGTTGCAGATCCCACTAGGGAGCTCAGGATAGACATCCGAACCACACGCTCTAGTACTATAAAAATTCCTTCTGAAGGTTTCCTCTGCAAGATCAAAGAAGGCTTTCTCTACTATGTATTTCATGCCCTACGAATATACCGCCCAGTGGAAAATAACCTAATGTTTGTATTCACCGCACGCATTATACCTAAGTAGGTAAGTACATTGGGTAGCTTATAAGGTAAAAGTGGGATAGTTGCCCCAGGGGTATAGTTGCCTAGTCGGCCCCCAAACCCGCAAACGCTGCTCCCGCAGCTAATCGGGCCCCCGCCGGTGGGAGCAAACCCAAATTGGTTGCTCCCAAATCCGCTGCCGTCGTGGTGACGCTCACCGCGGAGGCGGAGGAGCGCGGTGAAACTTACGCGTCAATAATGACGCGGGCACGCACCAACGCCGATCCCACCCAACTGGGGATCGACAAGATCGCGTGCCGGCAAACGCAAACTGGGGCTCGAATATTCGAGTTCCCGGGGGCTAAGGGCGGTGCCAATGCGGACCTCTTCGCAGCAAAACTGCAGGAGGTCATCGCGGACGTGGCCAAGGTGGTCAGGCCTGTGAAGTCCGCAGGCCTGGAGGTGACCGACCTAGATGACTCGGTCACCAAGGAGGAGGTGGTGGCGGCGGTCGCGGCGGCTGGAGGCTGCAGCGCCGCCGCAGTGCAAGGTCGGGGCATCAGACCCGGCCGCGGCGGCATGGGCACCATGCGCCTTGAGTGCCCGGTCGCCGCCGCCAAAGCCGTCCTCGCCAAGGGACGGCTTCCCGTCGGATTCAGCACGGGTGTGGTCCGGGCACTTGAAGAGTCGCCGTTGCGCTGCTTCAAGTGCTTCGGAGTTGGACACACCCGGGCCCTGTGTCCCTCCACGGACGAAAGGAGGGACACATGCTACCGCTGCGGCAAGGTCGGACACAAGTCCGCCGCTTGCGAGGCCACCACGCCGCACTGTGCCGTGTGCGCCGCCAGTGGCCGCCCCGCGGATCATGTTATGAAGGGGAGGAGCTGCAAGCCTCCCCCCAAGAAGGGCAAAATGCAGGCTCCGACCCGGCCTGCCGTTGCCACCGCCGATCCGGTGCCCAGTACATCGGCGGCTGCGGAGGGGGGTGCGATGTCCGATTAATGGATAGGGCCGAACATCGCATCCTTCAGGCCAACACCAACCACTGCAGAGCGGCCCAGGATCTGCTGATGCAGACCATGGCCGAGTGGTTGGTGGACGTAGCGGTGGTCGCCGAGCCGTACTCGGTCCCTGGCAGGTGGCTGGGTGATCCGGACGGCTCAGTGGCAGTGGTAGCGCGGTCTTCCACGGACTCCCCACCCCTCTCGCTCTTAGAGAGGGGTCCGGGATACGTGGCCGCCGCGTGGGGAGAGATAGCCCTGGTGGGCGTTTATTTCTCCCCTGACCGACCCCTTGCGGACTTCGAGATCTTTCTCGAGGTCCTCACCGCAGTGGTCGGTCGGGCGGCGCCGCGCCAGGTCGCCGTGTTGGGCGACCTGAATGCCAAGTCGGCGGCCTGGGGCAACCCGGCCGCGACTTGCAACGTCCGGGGTCGCGCCGTCGAGTTTTGGGCGGCGTCGACAGGCGTGTCCCTCTTAAACAGAGGGACAGTTCAGACGTGTGTGCGGCAACGGGGAGGGTCAGTGGTGGACGTTTCGTTCGCCACCCCCGTGCTGGCCGCCCGCGTCCTGAACTGGCGGGTGGAGATGGTGGAGACGTTGTCCGACCACCGTTACGTTCGGTTCGACGTCTCCACCGGTAGCCCTCGGGGGACAGCCCACTCGGGTCCGTCTCCCTTCCCGCGGTGGTCCCTCACCCGCCTGGATCGCGAGGCGGCTGAGGAGGCGGCGTTAGTCCAGGACTGGCTCGCGCCTCCTGTCCAAGTCCTGGACGTGGACGCCGCAGCGGTCCAGTTGCGGGGTTCCCTGACCGAGGTGTGCGACACCAGCATGCCTCGGTCTCGCCGCCCGCCTCCCCGTCGCGCCGTTTATTGGTGGACGCAGGAGTTGGCGGGGCTCCGGGCCGCCTGCGTGGCGGCCAGAAGGGCCTACGCGCGGAGTCGGCGGCGCAGCTTTCGCGACCTCGCCAACGAGGACCTCCTCTACGCCGCGTACGTGGAGGCCAAGGAGGTCCTCAGGTCGCAGATGCGTGCTGCCGACGACTCGGCGAAGGCCGAGATGCTGGAGGGTCTCGATGGGGACCCATTTGGGAGGCCATACAAGGCGGCGCGGAATAAACTGCGCCCCTGTGGCCCCCCACTGACGGAGACCCTGGAGCCGGCGTTGCTGGATGGGGTGGTTCGGTCCCTGTTTCCGTGCAGGACCGATTTCACCCCTCCAGTGATGCACCCCCCGCGGGGGGTGGCCCCGCCGGAGGAGGAGATCCCCCCAGTGGCGGTGGCGGAGCTCCGCGCGGCGGCTTTACGCCTCCGCGGGAAGAGGACGGCCCCCGGACCGGACGGCGTCCCCGCAGCGGTGGTGGCCATTGCGGCCACACAAATGGAGGACAGGTTTCGGGACCTCTTCAGTGCGTGCCTTACGACTGGGAGGTTCCCGAAACCGTGGAAGGAGGGCCGACTGTGCCTCCTTCGGAAGGAGGGACGCCCGGTGGATTCCCCCTCGGCATACCGGCCCGTCGTTCTGCTCGACGAGGTCGGTAAATTGTTTGAGGGGATCATCGCCACCCGGGTGAATGGCCTCCTGCGGGAGGTGGGGCCGGACCTGTCGGACGCCCAATTCGGTTTCCGGAAGGGGCGTTCGACGGTCGACGCATTGGCCCTTTTGAAGGGCCAAGTGAGGGAGGCGGTCGAGGCAGGGGACGGAGTGTTGGCGGTGTCATTCGACATCGCCAACGCGTTCAACTCCGTTCCCCACTCGACCATCTTAGAGGCACTCCGCTATCACGGAGTGCCTCGGTATCTGCGGGTCCTCTTGGCGGACTACCTAGAGGACCGAGCGGTCCTCCTAGTAGACAGGTCGGCCAGTTTGCGGCGGTACAGTGCGGAGTCTGGTGTTCCACAGGGGTCGGTCCTAGGTCCACTCCTGTGGAACATAGGCTTCGATTGGCTCCTGCGCGGGTCCCTCCTTCGTGGCACGAGTGTCATCTGCTATGCGGATGACACTCTCCTCACTGCCCGAGGGGGGAACTTTAGGGAGGCGGCCAATTTGGCCTCGGCTGGCGGATCCCTAGTGGCAGGGAGGATCCGCCGCCTAGGGCTGTCGGTGGCCCTGCGTAAGACCGAGGCCGTGTTCTTCCACGGGCCTCGGCAGCGGGTCCCCCCGGACGCCCGCATTGTTGTAGCGGGCGTCCAAGTAGAGGTGAAGGCCCAGATGAAATATCTGGGCCTAGTGTTAGACAGCAGGTGGCGCTTCGGCCCGCATTTCAGCGGGCTGTCGACGCGCCTGCTGAAGGCAGCGGGGGCCCTCTCATGGCTCCTCCCGAACCTGGGAGGGCCGAAGGCGCGATGCCGGCAGCTGTATGCCGGCATACTTAAAAGTATGGCCCTTTACGGGGCCCCTATCTGGGCGGACTCCCTCCACAGGAGGGAGAACGCCGCCGCCATCCGCAGGCCCCAAAGGGCCATTGCACAGCGGGTGGCGAGGGCCTACCGCTCAGTGGGGTTCGCGGCGGCGTGCGCCCTGGCCGGCACCCCTCCTTGGGAGATCGAGGCGTGGGTGCTAGCTAGGGTGTACGAGTGGTCGGCGCGGCGTAGGGCGCTCAATGCGCCCCCCGCCGCGGAGGAGCGGGAGGCCGTCCGGCGGGAGGCGAGGGCCGCAATCGTCCATCATTGGACTGAGGACCTCGCCTCTGCCACCTTCGGCCGCCGAACGTTGGACGCGCTCGGGCCAGTCCTTCAGGGATGGCTCGAGCGGCCCCACGGCTTCCTCTCGTTCCGTCTGGTGCAGGTGCTGACCGGGCATGGATGCTTCGGATCGTACCTGCATCGGATTGGGAGGGAGGAGGCCGCCGCGTGCCACGACTGCGGCGCGGCGGAGGACTCGGCACAGCACACCCTCGAGGTGTGCCCGGCCTGGTCTGAGCTGCGCCGCGGTCTGACTGCGGTGGTGGGGCCGGACCTCTCGCTGCCCGGTGTGGTTCTGTCCATGCTGGGGGGCGAGGCGGCCTGGTCGGCGGTCGCCTCTTTCTGCGAGAACGTGATCTCGCAGAAAGAGGCAGCGGAGCGCGCGCGGGAGGACGATCCCCTCGCGGCGCCGCTCCGCAGGCGGAGAAGGGGAAGAGTGAGACGGCTGCACGATCAGCGTCTCCTCCTCCCCGGTGGTGAATAGCGGGAGACTGGCGCGGGGGCGCCTTCTCCTGCACTGCACAGTTCACCACCACCGTCGGCGGGAATGACCGAGCACTCGCGGTCATTTCCGGGCCCCTCCTCGTAGGGAGGGGCGTGCGGGCCCCGCTGTAAAGGCGGGCGGTCGTCGGCGGGGGACTGGATGATAAGGCTCTGCCAGTTTCCCAGTTCCCCTCTATGAAGACGATGCGGGAGTGCCGCTGGGTTGTTTAGTGGGTATACCCGGGCTAGCCGGGGGAGTCCCACATAACCCTCTCGTCCCCCAACGAGAGGGTATGCGTAACGCATTTTTCCCAGCGTCAACAAAAAAAAAAAAAAAAAAAAAAAAAAAAAAAAAAAAGGGGTATAGTTGCCTCGATTGTAATTTCTCTAGTTTGGCGGATGATCACATGTTATTTTATTTATCTTTCGAGAGACTCTACAACTACCACTAAGTAGACCGTGTTGCATGTCTTTGTGCGATTGCATGGTAGGGCAAGGTGAAATCAAAGTTTTTGCGGGATAGACGGCCTCTTTTTCAATGAGGCATCTATCCTATACGTAATTTACATAGATTAGGCAATTATCCCCTATATGGGATAGATGCCCCAAAATTTAGAGGTCCGCAAAAATCGCTAATACTCTGGAAATATCAAAGATAATGGTTTTTCCTTTCAAACGTTTGAAGATAATAAATCAAAGTAGGGGGCGTGCATTAATCACGTGATGTTTTTAGCAACTTTTTAACCCCTCCCCCCCCCCCCTCCTGGTGATATGTGGTGAGGTTTTTAAACTACCCCCCCCCCCCCCTATCCAAAAGTGACGTGTATTTTTTTGTACAAAATTTCAATATACTTTATATTGAAATTTTCGGAATATTATCTTTAAATACAGGTACTTCACTGATTAAATTTTGAAGGGGAAGTCGTTGCCGGCAACGGTGAGTCCAGGCCACGTGCCGCTGTTTGGTTTAGAAATCGTGCGTTCAACGAAAAATAAATACACGTGATGTCTCATTATACCCCTCCCCCCTCCTGGTGATATTTCGTGATTTTTTCAGAACCCCTCCCCCCCCTTTCGAGCCTCACGTGATTAATGGACGACCCCGTACCTACCCGTATTACAAATAAAGAATTTTGCTTTTTTCACTGAGAGATATAAAGTAATTTCAAAAAGTGTGGCAACTATCCCACTTTTACCCTATTTGCTAATCCAGCCCCCGTGACCCAAATGTAGAATGTTCAAAGTCTGTATTATGTGTGTAAACATAGTTTTTTACACCCCAATATTTTATCCTCTTGGAAGAGTATTTGCAAATAATAATAAACATTTGAACAGAAACTAGGCAAGCATTATTCCGGTTATAAGCAAAATAAATACTTACCAAATATTAGCGTATTCAGGTCGACCGTAAACCTATTAAACTAAACTGGGAAGCCATTGACTTCACTGAGACTGTTATGAATCATTATTTATTGGGTAACTATTTTATGGACGTTCTCGCGTTTTAGAGGTACTTGTTCAGTCTAATTAAAAACAGATGTAAGTTTAAATTGGCCTTTAAACTCAAACTCAAAATTAGTCTATTTCAAATAGGCTTAACGCTAGCACTTTTGAAAGGTCATGTATTTTTAAAAAAAAAAGCTACTACCGGATCACAACGCGGCCTCAACTGAGAAGATCCGGCAAGAAACTCAGCGGGCTTGTCATTTTATCACTTTTTTTTTAAACAGTATGTCATGTTACAGTTAGATCAGAGCGACAGTGTGTCTTGCCGTTCAAAAGATCAAATAAGACAGAAAAATAATAATAAAATACGACGAAAGTAGAACAAACTAAAAAGCCAAAGGGATAGTAGTCGGACCAAGCAGCGCCCGCGCACGAGTTGACTCGAGCAGCAGCCATCACTCCACACACACACACTTACATATTGAAAACAGCATTTCCTCCTTCGTTGCACGGAATATGTAGGTGTTTGCTATAGCAAGTTTAATGCCATTTGAAGTTTATTTCAGTTACAGTGCAAAAGGCGCTGAGTGTATTCATGTAGGCACTATTCCTACTTAGGTAGGTATCACAGAATAGTAGACCATAGAATAGATAGTATAAACTTAATAGATAATAATAGATATATATTTTTAAACATACATGGAAAATGTATTTCCTTTTCGGTTATTTGCACAGAGTACTTTTGTGTATAATTAGAAAGTTGGTTGTTTTTGACGGCATAATATAATATTTTGTTGTGTGATTATAGCTTAGCTAATAATTAGATAATAATGTCGACGTTACTGGTGTACGGTAAAACTCGAATGAGTTTATGATGCACCTTCCATATTGATGTTTGTACTTTTTTCTTGAATAAATAAACGTCCAAAACTATATCGATTTGTACCAATATCTATACTTATAATAAAACTGTAACAGGTCCAATTCTGTACATTGAAGATATTTTGAAAATTATATTTGGAGGGCATTCTATAACCGATACTGAGGCCAAAAATGTAATTTTTTTAATTTTTGTCTGTCTTTTGTGTCTGTCTGTCTGTATCGCGGCTGCGCATCACGCCGAAACTACTGAATGGATTCAAATGAAATTTGGCATGATTTGAGATCTTACTACGAGGTAGGACATAGGATACTTTTTATCCCGTAATCTAGCACGGTTCTTTTGGGAGAGGGGATTAAAGTCAAAATGGGTACTTGGTTATACGCTTGGTCCGATTTTATCAATTTTTCTTTATAATATAATAAATATTAGTAAGGGAACACTCATAGAGAGTTGTTATCAAGGTTTTATAATCGATCGGGTTAAGCAACGTTAGGTCCTTACCTAACGTGAAATGACCTTTCATTAAATAGATGGGTGACCGTTTAACGCCATTTGAACTAAACGGGTCCGTGTTTCGGAGAGCAAGTAAAAAGTGAGTCCCAGTTTTTAACCGACTATAAAAAAGGAGGTTATGTATTCGATGCGAGTGTCTGTTATTAAAAGTTTAGTTAACGTAAACACAGCGCGGGCGGAGCTGCGTATTTTGGATCAAGATTACTTATAAAATAGGGATGGGTAATAAAATAATAATTCTAATTAATTCCAGCAGTTAGATAATCAAAAAATATTGGACAGGTATTTTTTTATTTAACAAATCAATAGAAATTGCCAAAGATATAGAGCGTCAAAGTTCGGGAGTGACGTCACGTCAGTAAAAATTGTATACAGTACAGGCATGACGTCACGTGGAATTTCAACGCACTATCTTCGACATTTTTTGTTTATTTGACAAAAGAAAAAATACGTAAGTATCCAATATATTTCGATAATCTATGTGACGGACTAAATAAGTAGATTTTAATAGTCATCTAGCCAATTAGAATCCCCTTACCTATATAATTACCTTAATTATCTCCGTTTTTTCAGTGGACCACTACCAGCTCGTCTTCATTCCTCGCTACAAACGTGCAGTTCTTTAAATTGTTTATATCATATACATTGTGTAATAACGTTATAAATTGATATTAAAAGTTTTAAAGGAAAAGTTTATTTTATTCTTTTTAGCGCATTTAAATATATGCATGTTTTTTAAAAAGGTTTTTATTTAATTTATTACTTATAATATCATTGGCTATATGACACAAGTGTCTAATGACTACCAGACGAACCAACAGGTGCCAAAACAGCTGTGACGATGGTGTCTCGGTAATTTTTGGCAAACACACGAAGGAGTGTCCCGTGCGTCACTCTGGCACTATTCCGTAAACTGTGACAAGTGCATTGACGTCATGTTAGTAAAAGCGGACGCTTTCAAAACTACCGGAATAACCGACACGTTAAATAAAATGATCATAAGTTTACTTAACTAATGTTGTCTTTTATTTACGCGAAAACATTGAAAAAGGAAAACAGTGCAATAAAAACTCGCGTTAAAGCTAATAGGTAGCTGATGTGAAACACTGACGCTGTACGTCTGCAGTCTGTGAACACGTTCAGGATCGCACCCACCGTTATATCAGATTTGATAAACCACAGATCCTCACAAAAGAACACCGTTTCCTACCAAGGTGATTTAGGCTATTGAATTGGCTAGAGGCAGACGTAAAGTCAGACAGTATCGAATGGTAATAGGCTACGATCTGACAGGCCTCTTGCTTCCTCAACATTAACATACCTTGTGCGAGTGCTTGTGTCCGTATTTTTCAACGAACTACAGATTTTTTTCACCGGAATTGCATAGGTACTAAGCCCCTTCATCTAGAGGGGAGGCCCGTGGCCAATAGAGGGACAAAACAAGGGTTGGTATTATTAGTTTTTTATTTATAAAATAATATTTCCATGTCAATAAAATGAGAATGCTCTTTACGTCTAAGAAATTGCACAATAAGGTCATTTCATTTCAGTAAATTAAATGAGATTTATTGGCCAAGGGTCAAATAGAGTCAATTAGTCAATTCGCTTAGGGCTGCCAATAATAATTTCTAAATACAAATCCGACCCCTAATAATTTCCAAATACGAATGCTGCTTGAAAACTACCTATGTATATCGACATTTACGAGTTTCTTTCAATCTCAGCACGTTTTTTTTTTTATTATGAACAGCTTAATTTTGATCGCAGTTATTTTTATTTTATTTTATTTCTTTTTGGAAGACTTACAGCAAATATAGATAATATAATAGTATATTATAATAATGATAGGAAGGCCATTTACAAGTCTCCGCCTATAGAGATGTACCTAATGTTCGCTATGACAGCTCCAGCAGGCAAGAGAGAAGTAAGCATTTTTAAAGCACTTCAAAGTTCAAATTGCCCTGTTATTCTTTAAGCAAAACAACCTCGACTTCGTCCATGTTTAATATTGGCAAATAAGAGCCGTCTTGTCTTGATTGTCTGATCTCACAATACATGCCGCATTAAGCAGAGATTAGTTTTGTGAAGATGGAAAGGTATTATTACAATAAACTGTATTGAATTATTTCTGCATCACTCACGGTAGACTGGAAGAAAATATCTTAGTTATTAAGTCCGCCGCTGTACATATGTGCATAGAGTTAAATAAATAAATAATGGACAACGATATTATAAGTCTGATATTTTATTATCATTGATTATTGATATGAAAGATTCAAAGCCTAGTTACGCACGAATTGGCATCATACCATTGAATAAATTGCACGGTCACAAAATGTAGCGCTACGTTTCCCACGGTTCGTCGTTAGAGAGTGTCATCATAATGATACAAGTATAAACCGGAAAATTTAAAGAATTCACCACAGATCACAATAAACGGTTAGATATATCAATATCGAACACAACTAAGAACATTCTGACAAATAAACAATATATAAATCTGTCCATTCGTTGAGGAGTTACGTTGTTAGAGGTCACACACAGAGAGGTCTGCTCGACCCTCCTGACCCCATGACGGTCCTATTGGACCGGGATGCGCCGAACCCTCCCCGACAACCGTATGCTACACTAGCTATCAGACACCGGTCTCGCCGGCGACGAGGCCGAAGGGTCGTACGCATGCGACCTCAACGACGTGCATCACCCCACTGAGTTTCTTGCCGGTTCTTCTCAGTGGGGGCGCGTTGTGAACCAGTGGTAAACTCAGCCCTCTCTTAAGCGACAGCCCAAGCCGAGGCCGTGCCTCATTGAGGTGCCCTTGAGCCAAAAAAAAACACAGAGAGAGAGAGAGGGAAAGAGAGTCAAAGGTACAGACGCACAGAGAAACAAACAAAACAAGTATACATTATAAAAGCATAAAAAGCCCAACTGCGAGTAAACAAAATAGGCTTAAATTATACATACATTAAACGTATACACATCTAATCAATGTAATTTAACTCGTCTCGTTAAGACCTATCATTTGATAATAATGATTCTGGAAGTAAAAAAAAATATAAAATGGCAGCTGGTGGCCGCCATATTAATAATTTTGGAAAATTATATGTCACTCCCACAAATAAGACGAATCTAACGACATAATATTATAAGTCACTGTCCATCAACCCGCTTAGGCTGTAGGCCATGCCAAAAAAATATACATACTTACATACATACCTACGTATACTCTCGAAAAAACATAGGCCTCTTCCTGGGGCATTCGGGGAAATAGGTAACAAACTTGCCTACATCGCTTTAATCTCTGATAATACCACATAAATCTACTCATAAATAGGTAGTGAATAACCCGCCTTCTATTTTCGTTAAGACTGAAATAGGATAAACTAAATCCTTGGTGGAAGTTTTCTTCTATATATATACAAAATGCTCACTCTAAGCCTTCTGAATGGAGCTTACGAATTTTTAAATAGAATAGTATGCAAATATGTATAGGAGTAGGTATAGATCCATAGAACTCTATATTCATGACTAGCTGACCCACGCAGCTCCGCCTGCGCTATTTTTACGTTAACTAAACTTTTAATAACAGAAATTCGCATCGAATACATAACCTCCTTTTTATAGTCGGTTATAAAATCTTTTTTTTAAAAATTGAACCGACTTCAATATCACTGAAAAGTATAAAATAATTTAAATATTATTGAAGTTGGTGTTAGCTTACCGGCTGTGTATATTTGGCACCAACTTCAATAATATTTAAATTATTTTATACTTTTCAGTGATATTGAAGTCGGTTCAATTTTTTTTTAAAAGATTTTATTTTAAACTTTTTAGTGATATTTTCATATATAAAGATTGAACCATCGAAAACCGTAAAATTATCTAGATAGGTTATGATCACATTATCGTCTACATAGTTTTACATTATTCATATTTCTTCAGAAACTCAGAACCTATTTATCCGGTCGTAATGAAATTTGCATGGAATCATCATAGTAGTTTACTCTCTCGAATAAAAAAAGAATCATCGCAATCGGTTCATAATTGTCAGAGCAATGGAATGGAGAACATCAGTTTTATGGTTTTTACCAGATAAATTACTCCACATCGTTCATGTTCCTTCAGGAAGTTCTTATCCGGTTGTAATAAAATTCATACAGATTTAATAAAGTGGTTTCTTCTTTCGAATAAAAAAAGAATCATTGGAATTGGTAAATATCTGCCAGAGTTATGACCATTTTTGTCCTTAAAAAGCGACATAAAGTCATCGATATAGGCTTTCCTGCAGCTCTCAGTGCGCAGTCACCATTCTTGTTTTTCAGGAACTACTTATTACTACGCAATAATTTTTTATGGGACCCAATCAATGGATTGAAGAATGGATGGAAGAAAGATTTTTTCAAATCGGTTCATAATTGACAGAGTTATGCGCGAACATACATAAAAAAAAATATATATATATACAGACGAATTGAGAACCTCCTCCTTTTTTGAAGTCGGTTAAAAAACTGGGACCCACTTTTTACTTGCTCTCCAAAGCACGGACCCGTTTAGTTCAAATGGCGTTAAACGGTCACCCATCTATTTAATGACCTTAGCTAACGTTGCTTAACCCGATCGATTACAAAACCTTGATAACAACTCTCTATGCGTCTCTAGGGTTGCGTTCGTGGGGTCACTTAGGGCTTGCCCCTGAAAACCAGCGTTGTGTTGTGGCTTGTTCCTCAACACAGCATTAAGCTGAGTGGGAGCCCTGTTTCACACAGACGACGTGTATTTAATAATGTACTATAATTAAATTTGTTGTATTCTGTGTGGAATAAAATGCATTCTATTCTATTCTATGAGTTCCCTTACTAATATTTATTATACTATGAAGAAAAAATGATAAAATCGGACCAAGCCAAGTACCCATTTTGACTTTAATCCCCTCTCCCAAAAGAACCGTGCTAGATTACGGAATAAAAAGTATCTTATGTTGTACCTCGTAGTAAGATCTCAAATTATGCCAAGTTTCATTTGAATCCATTCAGTAGATTCGGCGTGATGCGCAGCCGTGATACAGACAGACAAAAATTAAAAAAATTACATTTTCGGCCTCAGTATCGGTTATAGAATGCCCTCCAAATATAATTTTCAAAATATCTTCAATGTACAGAATTGGACCTGTTACAGTTTTATTATAAGTATAGATAACTTACAAGTATACTTACGTGTACTGTCAGAGTTTCACTCATGTGACAAGTATGTATATTCGTGAAAGAATTTACCTATTAGCTTTATTTTTCCCGAAACGGCATTATTTACCTTATTCGTGCAAAACGTTTCATTTTCCTGAATAAAGTTAATTAATATCGTTGACAAAAGGCCAATAACGTAAATAGAATAGGTACGCACGTCTTTATTATCATTTGCAGATAACATTATAGCAGTTGTTGTGGATAACGATATTTACCGACTGGCCCGTCTGAAATTCCTGTAATATTTGGATCGAATATCTAGGTATTTAACGACATACTTACCACATCAACACATTTATAAAACTGTTGCCATTTTTCTGTGAGTATGTTCACAAGTATGCCAACAAAATATTTTAGTTAATTTTAAAGTTAAGTTTGAAGTAAGAAGTAGGTTGTTTAAAAAGCGTGTTATGAACAATGTATCAAAATGTTCTATATATTTACCTATTTATTTAGGTTTTTTTTTTATGTAGCTTTTGTAGCTATAAGTTTTAATTATTCTTCGTATCTTAAGTATTTAGTTAATCCCACACACTGCGTCTTATTTCCTTGTTTTACGTTTCTATCCTGGGCCTATTGGAAGAGATTTCTTATGAAATAAGTAGTGCCTTTGTACATGTATTATCCTAAGGTTTATGTTCTCTGTCTTGTGTTTGTTACATAAATTGTTAAATAAATAGAAATATAACCTTTCGTTCAAGAGGTTGATACTTTTTCTCGCGGAGGAATTTTTCAAAAGGTCCCCGGGACTATGAGGGGGGGGGGGGACACTGAGCCTCCAAGCCAACCCAAAAAGACTCGCGACCGTCACATCGGCACATAAGACGGGGTCCTGGGCTCTCCAGTGACATTGAGACAAGTAAGGCAATCGCCTGATGGTAAGCATTATGCCGGCCTATAGACACCCATGACGAGACAGTCATGGTTGAAATCTTATTAAAATCGGGCAATTAAAATCATAAATAAACCGCGATATAATCCGTAAAATTACTTTCATTTCAATGTGTAGTATTCGCGTAAATATCAGAAATCATTAACTTATTAAAATTAAATAAAATGACTTACCTTCAGAGGCCCTAGTGTATTCGTTATGTACATAACCACTGCGTTTCTATATACAGATCATAATGGAGAGTCACTTACGCAATAATTTTAATGTATTAATTATTATTCGAGCACTCGGGCCTTGGGAAGAAGTAAAATGATTCGAGATTTTCTAATACAATCTTTATTAGAAGATGCTTATGTTAATCATCAGCAGCCGAAACGTCCACTGCTGAACAAAGACCTCTCCCTTAGAAGGGAGGGGTTGCCATAATTCCAACGCTTGGCAGACGGCTTGGGGATCGCAGTATAGGTGGTAAGTAATCCATTAAAAAAAAGACGCTGCTGCTCGTCTTCTTGTTTTCCCTTAGTCACCTTTTACAGACACCCAACGGGAGGAGATGGCAGGGTGCTATTCTTACCCGGACACCCCAATTAGGTAATACCCATAATTTGTAAAAAGAGGAATAATTACGTATTCGGAATGCAAATAACATGAGAAAAACGCAATAGCTTCGGGTATGTGTGTAACAGGCGTCGTGGTTTTGGGGCAATTTTTTTTTAATAATTTCTAAAGGTAGGTAATTACTTCATAGACGTCTGAAAACCTAAGGTCACGAACAAGGCTGTGGCATGCTACCTTCGATACCACTAAGACCATGACTTTAAGCTCTAAATACTACCTACTTATATATTAATAATGTTTACCGATGCAAAATTCAATTTTCTTTTTAATAATAGTAATTTATTATTAATTGAAGTGCACTTTTATTATTCAAGACATGAAGAGATCCGAATTAAATAAATTTGCAAAAAAAAAACGCACGGTGTTTGTCTTAAAAATAGGTAGCTAGCGAAATAAATTTGCAACAAATTATCTTTAAACATTTGTCAAAATGTATCGCTATCCCTGACAGATTAGTCTCGTAACTAATAATAACAAAAACACCGTGTGTTAATTGCATACACGGTCATCCTGATCCCAAACTAGACAGAGCCTGTGTTATGGCAACCAGAAAACTGATACAAATACCTTCTTATAGACATTTTTTTTTTGTAAATAGGTACATACTTATATAGATAAGTAACACCAACGACCTCTTGGGTAGCGGCCAAGGCGTCTAACCACCTTTTCTTTTTTTTGACGCGGGGGAAATCTTCAACCCCCGCGGGAGCTGTGGGGTTCAACTGGGCAGTGGCGTGCACAGAAAGCAGGCAAAAATATCTGCTAGTCGTTTTTGCTTTAAACTATTTGTTTGTGTTCAATTACAAATATCCTTAAATTAATCAATATTACCAACATATCCATTTACATTTAAAAAAATAACGTTAATTCTTGTCAAAACTAAGATTTTTTAAAATTAAGATTGCTCAGAGAAATCCTAGGGTAGGCAAAGTATTTTTGTCAATATGGAGCCGCTGAATAAACTTATTAATGTTTTGAAATGCAAATTAATATGTCTATAGTATTTGCTTGTTTATGGATATTTGAAATGGTATACTAGCATACTTAAAATAGGTTAAACAAGCAGCATACATTTTTTTGCCTACCCTCTGTGCACGCCACTGGGTATGTGGGATTCTTACCCACTAAAACCCCCGCGGCTGTCGCATCGGCACATGAGAGGAGACCCAAGTCTCTCCGGTGGGATCTGCACCAGTCATTGCCTTGCCTTTGAGCCCGCCGCCGGGGGGCGCATTGTAGCCCCCCGGGAACCTGACACGGTGCTCACGGGAACGGGGGTCCTCGGAGTCACCGCCGTACTCAGTGGACGTTCTAAGGTCCCACACCCCAAACGTCCAGCGACTCCGAAGGTTGACCGTTGTTTATAGCCCAGGGCTCAGGGCCGGGGAGCGAGACGTTGGGCGGCCGCTTGACGTGGCTTGCGCCTTCACTGCCGAGCAGGATCAGCGCGTTCGCGTTCCCGCTCGGCGGCCTCCTTCTGGGACATGACAGTCTCGCAGAAGGCGGCCATCGTTCCCCACGCCGCTTCCCCGGACAGCATAGCCGACACTACGCTGCCCAGGGAGAGGTCCGATCCGATGACTGCAACCAAGTCTCGACACTACAACGACCAAGAGGACAGACGCCTTGGCCGCTACCCCGTTGGGTAGCGGCCAAGGATCTGACCTCTTATATGATGATTGTATGATTTTATCTCATTCCCAACTGTGAAATAGCTCACGTATAATCAAAGGTGAGAATAAGTCAAGAAGAAAAAAATAATCATCCAAATCGGTAAATATTTGGCGGAATTATGAGCGAACATACACAAAAAAAAATACATACACGACGAATTGAGAACCTCGTCCTTTTTGAAGTCGATTAAATAGTGAGAATACAATACTACGATTACGACCTATTTTTTGTATGAGCTAGCTAATGCTCTTAAAACCTATTTCAATACACATGCAAAATTTTGAATATAGGAAATGTAGAGTGTAGCCCCATTCTATTACTAGGTCATCTTATCCACACAAAGGAGTGTTTCAATGGTTTCAACCTTAATGCGAACTGCCATCTAAAATGGGACACGTTGATCTATTAAAACAGCTATTAAACGAACAGATGAATGAATAAACGAATCCAGTTCAATGAGCTTGTAGAGTGGATTGTAGAGTCGTTATAGAATAGAGGATCAGTAATTTATTAGATTCAAGGTCATTTCACTTGAATTAAGAGGGAAAACAAGTATAGATTATAAAAGCACAAAAAGGCCGACTACAAACAGATATAAAATCTTTTTAAAAAAAAATTGAACCGACTTCAATATCACTGAAAAGTATAAAATAATTTAAATATTATTGAAGTTGGTGTTAGCGTACCTGCTGTGTATATTTGGCACCAACTTCAATAATATTTAAATTATTTTATACTTTTCAGTGATATTGAAGTCGGTTCAATTTTTTTTTTAAAAGATTTTATTTTCAACTTTTTAGTGATATTTTCATATATAAAGATTGAACCATCGAAAACCGTAAAATTATCTAGGTAGGTTATGATCACATTATCGTCTACATAGTTTTACATAATTCATGTTTCTTCAGAAAAAAATATCCGGTCGTAATGAAATTTGCATGAAAACATCATAGTAGTTTACTCTCTCGAATAAAAAAAGAATCATCGCAATCGGTTCATAATTGTCAGAGCAATGTAATGGAGAACATCAGTTTTATGGTTTTTACCAGATAAATTCCTCCACATCGTTCATGGTCCTCCAGGAAGTTCTTATCCGGTTGTAATACAATTCATACAGATTCAATACAGTGGTTTCTTCTTTCGAATAAAAAAAGAATCATTGAAATTGGTAAATATTTGCCAGAGTTATGACTATTTTTGTCCGACCGAGCGAGTCCGAGCGACTAAAACATCATCTATATAGGCTTTCTTGCAAGTCTCAGTGCGCAGTCACCATTCTTGTTTTTTCAGGAACTACTTATTACTAAGCAATAATTTTTTTATGGGACCCAATTAACGGATTAAAGAATGGATGGAAGAAAGATTTTTTCAGATCGGTTCATAATTGCCAGAGTTATGCGCGAACATACATAAAAAAAAAAAAAAAAAAAAAAATATATACAGACGAATTGAGAACCTCCTCCTTTTTTTGAAGTCGGTTAAAAATGGTCTTAAATTACATTTCACATACATACATAAAATTTAAAATTTAAACTTATTATACACTTATTGTATATTTTTATATACAACGGACAACCTTCGGAGTCGCTGGCCGTCCGGGGTGTGAGCCCAAGGACGTCCATTGAGTACGGCGGCGACTCCGAGGAGGACGGCGGCGGGGTTGCGACCCCAGTCTCCGTGAACACCGTGTCAGGTTCCTGGGCAAGGCACTGAGGGCCCCCCCCCTTGGTGCAGATCCCACCGGAGAGACCTGGGTCCCCTCTCATGTGCCGATTCGACAGCCGCGGGGGTTTTAGTGGGTAAGAATCCCACATATCCTGGTCGAGCCCCACAGCTCCCGGGGATTTTTTGAAGATTTCCCACGCGTACCTACAAAAAAAAAAAGTAAGATTCCGAATCCTACATACCGCAATTGACTCGCCAGGGTCCTGGAGAAGTATTTAAGGTTTCCCCGCGAAAACAACGATAGAGAGAGAGAGAGAGAGTAGAGTCCAATATTATTCCACCAAGCAGCAATGAGCCAAAAATCCTGTGTTTCAGCGTGGAGGGCACTGTAGATAGTGAAATTACCAGGATCAAGAATGTCGAGCCCCAATGCAGTGCAGGCGTGGCGTTAACAAGGGGAACTTTCGGCCAGTCTTGTTACTAAACCGATTAATTAAGAAACTGGTTTGCTACCACAGCAGTATAAAAACGTATCAGTAGCATTTACATAACACTATAATTACTAAGATAATCCCAATTTGATACCCTCTTCACTGATAACACACAATTTACATAGTATTATAGTAACATGAGTCCAATTCGTGGTTTATGACATAATTTAATTATTTTCTGTAAACACCACAATTCTCAAAAGAACTCGTTCTTCTAATAACAAAGTGTTTTTTCGCACTTAAGAAATAAATACCTACTTGTAAATAGACATTGTTAAAGTTTTTTTCCTCGTAAAAGTAAACTGAACAGAAGAAAACAAGAAAACTGGCACAAACCACGAGTACAAAGTATAATTTGTGAAGTCCCTGACAATGGCATTGATTTTCAATACGCTGTTTTATAGAAGGCCTTGGGCTCAACAATTACCTACATAAGCAATTCATATAGACGCTCCGTGTTTATTAAAGCAAAAACTAGAAGCTATATACTCTGAATACCAGTCCAATTATTTCAGAAAATACTGACTCTACTTTTTATTTCAATTTTTGTTTAACGTAAACAACGTTTTTCCCAGTAGTTCCCAGGATTATTATAAAGTTACTGCCACCTTGTTAATTAGTCATCATCTTATTCTTTCTTAAGTATAATATAGTATTTTTTTATATCTACATTCAAGTAATAAATAATAATGCCCTCTTGGCCGATACGAACACATCGGCCAATCTTACTTTAATTCTTTCTAGAATCTTTTTCTAGATCTGCCAACTACCTGGGAGATAATAATAATATAGTGCACAAATACTTGCATAGAGACAAGTGCACTATCCCCGGGGACATGATCGGCGCACGCGCGACTTTATACTCTCGCGGTCACGAGCGGTGTGTCACCTTTAGGGCGATAATCGCTTGCACGAGCCGGCCCATAATACGGGCGGACGGGGTAAGCGCACGTAACATCGGCGTCGTTCAAACGATATTGATTGAAAACTGGTACACCGTTCGTGTCCGCGATAATACATATCCTTCCGACGGCGACGCATAGATCTAACTTACCAGACAAACCGGGGTTCAGCTTGCATTGTCCATACCCATAAGGAACAACTAAACCAAGTTCTTGCACCCTTCAACACTGAAGTAACCACGGACTGGACTAATCGGTTTTTAGATACTAAAAATATATGAAATTAATACCCCACTTACCTGCGGCGCCATAGCACATCAGGAGAGATACTTCGTCTTCCCTTAATAAATGCTTTCCTTAAATTAATTAAAGGCAAACTCTCCCGCCTTAAAGACCAGCGAACCACCCTCGCACTGGGAGCTGAATCTTTCTTATGCATGTCCCATCAAAACTACTCACAATTATGTCCATTTGTGAAACACTTAATATCTTTAATTACCACCGTACGTAGTAACACGAACATTATCCTATAATAACAGTTGAAAACTAAATACTGAATGCTGTGTCCTTATCTCTATGGTTGGTTTTCCATATTTGCATTCTAAGATACGCATTTACGTGTAAATAACGTTTCGTATTTATTTCAATGTCGTTACTACTGGTGTAGGTATGTAGTTTCGTAGGTAAAAAATATAGTTTTGTGCATAAAATTCATCGTCAATATCATATTTTCTTTACTGGGAAATTTACGGCTGTTTTTTGTGATAATAATTACGATATTAAGGCTTTTGAGCCCGGTCATTTCACTATCAACAGTGCCCGTCACACCACAACACAGCAGTGTGTTCACTCATTGCTGCTTGGTGGCAGAAATTTTAGACTACGGCCCTACTTTATTGCGAGGGAAACCTTCAAAAGGTCCCGAGACCTGTCGCCCACAATCGTCGTCAATCGCGGTACGTGGGATTCTTACCGAGTCGAGTCAACTCGTGCGCGGGTGCTGCTTGGGGAACTGGTCCGACTACTATCCCTTTGGCCTTTTAGTTCGTTGTACTTTCGTCGTATTTTTTTTTTCTGTCTTATTTGATCTTTTGTACGGCAAGATACACTGTTTCTCAGATCTATTTGTAACATGACACACTGCTTAAAAAAAGAGTGAAAGAAGCCCGCTGAGTTTCTTGCCGGATCTTCTGAGTTGAGGCCGCGTTGTGATCCGGTGGTAGCCTTTTTTAAAAAAAAAACATGACCTTTCAAGAGTGCTAGCGTTAAGCCTATTTGAAATAAACTATTTTTGACTCGACTTTGACTTGACCCACTAAAACCCCAACGACTGTCGTATCCACAAATGAGAGGGGGAACCCCCGGGCTCTCCGGTGGGATCTGCACCAGGAGCCCCTCAGGGGCTTGCCTTAGAGCCCACCGCCAGGGGGCGTATTATAGCCCGCCGGGAACCAGAAACGGTGCTCACGGGGACGAGGGTCGCAACCCCGCCGCCATCCGCCTAGGTGTTGCCACCGTACTCAATGGAACACTGCGGTGATACCTACCTGAACGGACTCATATAAGTACTGATACCATATCCACAGCAGTGACGTGCACAGAAAGTAGGCAAACATATCTGTGAGATATCAGTACTCAGCGCTATTTGGTGTGCCACCACAAATATCCTTAAATGAACTAACATAACAGACTTATATATTTACATTTAAAAACGTCACATTAATACCATTTTAGTACAAAATATGTTTAAATTCAGATTGTTTAGAGAAATCGTAGGGTAGGCAAAGTCTTTTTCTGTGTATGGACCCTCCGAATAATCATATTAAGTACAGTTTTAAATGCAAATTAATATGTCTATAGAATCTGCTAACTTATGGATATTTAAAATGGTATACTAATATACATAATTATAATAGGTTAAACAAGCCTAATACGTTTCTTTGCCTACCCTCTGTGCACGCCACTGATCCACAGCCTAGTTGTTCGAAAAAGAGGTTAATGATGAAGAAGAAGCTGTTTGTTGGTACTTACTGTCCCGGAAAAGCTGGTGTAGGAACACGGAGGTGGTGGCTCTTACGAGGCCTTTCTGCGTCACTGCCGTCGCTGGCTTCTTCTGCGCCGACACCACTGCTTGATCCTCCCGCGGACCTGCGAGCAGACAGACCAACTGCATATTACAAGGTACCGTTTCGTTTTTTGTTGCGGGAGAAACCGTCAAAAGGTCCCCGGGAATTGTGGGGGTTAACCAGGGTATGTGGGATTCTTACCCACTAAACCACTGTTTGTGTATCTGTTTCCTGTTTCTATTGTTTGTGCAAATAAGTGTAAATAAATAAACAAACCCCTTTCACTCGATCTGCGTAGAATTTAACAATGGAGTAACTTGGAAGGATTTTTTATCCAACTTAGCTGAGCAAGGTATAAAAAAAGCTTAGGTAGAGAACAAGCAAGTCACTTCCATAAAAATGTTGCAGGAGATTTCAGTAAGGCGAAAAGGTATAAAAACACAACAGTAAAAAAAAATATATAGACAAATTGAGAACCTCCTTCTTTTTTTGAAGTCGGTTAAAAACAGGAGAATCTAAAATAAATGGACCATGGGGCAAAAACATAATAATAATTAAATAGAAAATTACAAATAAAAATAAACTCATATTAAATACATACATACAGCATATACATACATAATATGTATGCAAAGGTACTTAATACATACTCATGTAGTATTTACTGGGTCTCGTCATAACTTCATCTGATACCCATATTGATATTTTAAAAAAGTGACCGACTTTTTTTATTTAAATTAGTTATAAAGTAATTAATTAATATAATACTCTAGCACATTATTATGTGCTAGTATTTTACATTAAAGCACATAACATTTAAGCACATATTAAATAGGCTTAAAAAATAGAATGTTTTACAACTTATAAGCTAGTGCTTGACTGCAGTCCCACCTGATGGAAAGCGGCGACGCAATCGAGGATGGCAAAACACACTAGCTTATTAAAAGCCTATTCACTCTAGTCTGTATGTGTGTGTGTACAAAGGGCGGTTTTATTATTTATCAGAAAATTTAGATCCAAGCCGAGTATAATATAATGACACGCGTTGTTTAAATCTATGACATAAATACATACATTTAAATAAACATCTAGCAGTCTGGTGATATTTTCACACGACTGCGACACGTTACAAAGCACACTCAACTACGTCATGTTTACCTACACCGCTAAGAGAACACATGCAAAAAAATTAACAGCAGTATAAAACAGTGAGTAGCCTATATAACATTGTATACATATAAGTACCTACTATTATTATCTTTAGGCCAATGTCTATTTACATGTAGTCTCCGTGGCGCAGTGGGAAATCGCTTGCTTTGCAAGCCGGAGGACGCGGGTTCGAATCCCGCGGGGAGCAAGTTTGCGTAGGTGCTCCTTACAGGCTAGGCCAATGCAGAATGCAGGCCAATCACCTGATTGTAAAGGAAGATGATCCATGCGTCGGATGGGCATGTAAAAAGTCGGTCCAGCGACTGATCTGCCCCCGGTCGTATCAGTTTTCCGTCCCATCCGATTGTGAGAGGTAAAAGGAAGAGAGATTGCACTTGTGTATACGCAAGCACTTGTGCACTATAATATCTCCCGCGTAGATGGCTGATCGTGCGGAAGATTGGCCGATTAATATTTCGTGTCATAAATCATGAAATCCACATAAAAAGGAGTTAAAAAGTCCACGGTGTTTGCCGTTTAATAATTCGTATGACTAGTACCTACTTACCTACCTATTTTAATGTAGAGTTTATCCGATATGATTTAATATTTTTTTTTTCCAACTTGACATTTTTGAAGCCAGTAGGTATTTGAGTATATTGACATCCTCTTATTGAAGTAGCAAACATTTATGAATGAAAAATATAAAAAATATTAAAGTAGACAATTATTAGGTAAAATACGTAGGCCTTTCTGTTAAATAATCTAGTTCCCTGATATGACAGCTTACTAGGGTTGACAAAATTTTTGGCTTTAATAATTAATTATATTTTTACGGGGTATTTTGTAACACGTTGTATAACAATATGAAAGATTTAGAGCCTATGCACACAGCGTTTTTTTAAACGTGCCGTCTTCGTGCGTTTTACGAACGCAGATCTCGCGGATCTCATCACGCGGAAAGAAAAATTCATCAAAAGCGCGTTGCCCTTGTAAATCTATACAAAAGCACGACGCTCATAGGGTATTATACCGAGGACTTAAAAAGTATGATTCAGAAAGAATAAATGTAGTAACGTTGAGCTTTAAGGCAGATAAGTCTAATAGCTTAATTAAATAGCGTTACAATTACAATTAATAACATAACATGCTCATGCAAGTTTTGTACCTTCGCATTATAAGCTCTCAAAAAGCTGCAAGCGGGAACTAGGTCTCGGTATATTGTAAGGGACAATGCTTGTCGTACGCCATGCCGTACCTAGAAATAACAAGGGAATGTTGAAGGAGACCCACTACAATTACTTTTTTTTTAATTTATAGTATTTACCGCGACCCTACATGATGATAGGTGGTAAAAATAAATTTTATTAAAATTGTGTAAAAAAAAAAATATAATAAAAAATATATACTTATTCGAAACAAATTGATTTTTTAGACTATTTTTAGTCGTAACCGAATAAACATGTTTACAGTCCACCGATAAATTAGAGTAATGATAGACTAGTTTATCGGATATTCGAATTCCAACGTCAACCACTACTTTTTTCGACAACGGCATAAACAAGACTAACTTTAAACTGTTTTATAAACTGGTTTAACGTGGACAATAAACGGTCTCGTTTCGTCGATGTTAAAGACGCCGACGACCCATCACTATCACCCACTGCTTTTACACCCGTATTTACAAGCAATACTTGACACCCTTTTCTGTACAACCGCTCAGTATTAAATGCAGCGCTGCGATTGGCTGAAGCACTTTAATCATCAGCCGAAAGACATCCAAACGTCGTCCACTGCGGGACAAATGCCTCTTCGTTAGGAGTTGCCGTAGTCCCCATGCCAGGTAGGCATCATGGGGATCGCAGTATAGAACCATCTATAGGTAATCCAATAGAAAGATGCTGCTGCCCTTTTCTTCGGTTTCTTGTTTTCCTTAGTCACCCAATCCTAGGGCATCCAATGGGTAGGTGCTATTCGTACCCGGACACCCGTACTGGTTATTATGGCTACAGCAAGATGCGTCGAGTGATGTTTGTGAACACAGAAGGCCACCTTACCATCACCTCTTACTTTCTTGATAGAAAGTGACAGCACTATAAACTACGTATATTGACGTCTCTACCTCGTGTCATAAGATTATAAAAAACTATTTTCAAAAAAATAAAAACCGACTTCAAAGTAAATTAATTGAAGTCGGTGCTAGCACATCATGTTGACTAAGACTAGCTGGAGCTGACACCGACTACGACTTCAATATATTTTCCTTATTTTATGCTTTTTAGATAATTTACTTTGAAGTCAGTTTTTATTTTTTTGAATATAGTTTATTTAACACTTTTTAGTGACTTTTATTTTAGCAAAATAGGTATCAGCACTATCACGCAACTCGAACGTCTACGGTACAGTAACTTACTGAACACATAAAAAGTTTATATCTCTCAGACTACTAGACCGATTATGATGAAACTTGTACTCTACCCTAAGTTGAAAAATACTCTAACTATTGTAAAAAGAATTTTCGAAATCGGACTTGTAGTTTCTGAGAAATCCGCGGACAAACCTACATACATACATAGATACATACACTCATAAAATTTGGTAAATTTGTTTAGAAGCCCACATAGACTAACATATATTAATATTAAGCATTTTTATTAATATTACATACATACACGTCGAATAGAGAACCTTCTTTTTGAAGCCGGTTAAAAAGTCAGTGTCCCGAGCTACTATAATAAGGACGGAGGACTAGGATTTCTAGGCGGTGACATACTTTAAAAAAAAACAGACTAATGGATACACTATCTATTCTAATTACAATCAATGAACTATTAATTATTACTCTGCAAAATACCTAATAAATTAATTGAGTAAGTAAATAATTCGTTCGCAAATAACACTTACCGAAATATTCTCTTCAGGCGACTAATGACTTGATATTTTATATACACGTTTCTCACACGATATTATGCTATGGTAACACTATAGTGCAAATTACCATTCTATGTCACAGGCAGTTGTAACCCCATCCCATTTTGATTACTTTTCAATGTCGACTGAAAAAGGTTACCGATAATGGTGATCTTTTATTAGAATTAATGTACCTACCTAGCTATTGTGAACCTTATTTCACATTAAGTAGATTACTTAGCTATGCGTATAAGCATTTCTAATGTATTAGAGTCCATTTTTGTAATTAATACTTGGTTGCAATATAAAAATATCGCAAAATAACCTTTATAATATTACCAATCGAGTGCGACCTTCGAGTTTTTTTGTTTTTTCTTTTTTTATGTTTTTGAGATCGGATTTATTAATCTTGAACACTAACTACCGCACTAACGAACGCCAATTAACTTTTATTATAATTAAATCACTTTTTGAAATCTATTTATTTCGACTCGAAGCCGTTTATGATAATTTCGATTATTGAACACGAGACCATTGATATCACTACCTACTCACTATCCGCGTATTAAGTATTATTGGACTTCGAGTATCGAAATAATCCGATTTCAAAAAACGGATTAATAATCATTAACTTTAATAGACGTTTGTAGGTTCGGCAGTAAGCTTAAAAAATATTTTGTTAATAGTAAAGTGTATAAATAAATATTTTTAGCCTAAATAATATCATTTGGTAACACGTGCTTGCATAATTACGGAAAGTATGTGTAGCAGTTAGCGGTCTCGGTCACGCGACGTATTTTTAACAGGCCGAAAATTCCGGACTATAATAGGGTAAGAGTCAACGTCATATACTATGTATGTAGTACCAAACAATTTTAAGTTTTTTTTATCGGAAAGTCTTTAACTTTGATTTAATAACTTTACGTGATGTTACGAGAAAACATTTAGTCGCGCCTCTTTTTTTTCAGTTGTCGATTTAGGCGAATTTATGTCTTCTAAGCCAATTTAGGAATTTTCACAATTTAGTCTATGAGTAAGTACTACAAACTTTTCTTCATAATCAGCAGCCTAAACGACAACTGCTGAACAAAGGCCTCCCCCTTTAAAGGGAGGGGTTGCCATAATCGCCACGCGTGGCTGGCGGCTTGGATATAGCAGTATAGGTGGTAGGTAATCAAATATAAAGACGGTGCTGCTCGTCTTCTTGTTTTCCCTTAGTCGCCTTTACGGACTATTGTTATCCGGACACCCCATGGGGTATAACTTTACTTAGGTAGATGTTAAATATATATTTTACAATTTCGCAATGCAATATAGACATTACATAAATTAGATATTCAAGAAACATTGTGGAGACACAAAGGAAGCATTTATCATAATATCAGCCCTCTATTTACCCTTCCTTTATTTACTTAATTATAATTTATAGTTTATTAACGTTAACAGCATGCACATAAATTATTTGCGTAACTTACTAGATAACCGGACACACAGGCTATAAAGTTATTTAGAGCTATGATGACTTACAAAGTTGATTGGATTACGATGACACAATTCAATTGGACTTACAGGAACTTATTTTTAGCATTAAACTTGACTGCCTACTCTGGTCTAAAGTCTGACTACACCGTTTGCTATTTTTTTAATCTAATGGTAAATTCTAGTAAGTATAATTTTTTTATAAGAACAAACATGAGTGTTGTTCCGTCTAAACGGGCCTTTAGTGAGAAAAACCGGCGTGCTTTTTACGGGTTAGGTATTCTTTTCTAAACCTTCTTTCAAACTATGTGTATATTAAATGTTATGTATATAATAATAAATGGTAAATAAAAATAAGAACAAAGACCTCGTACGGGTTATACAAAAATATTCGTAACTTTTTCTTTTTGCTATTTGTAAAATATTTCTCTGAGTATAATTATGTATATAGTACCTATATCAAATAGCATTATCATGCAATAATGTATACAGGTATGGTACCCAATTCAAGATAAAAATATATATTTAGCATTTTATTATAAACAGTAATAAGTTTTTTAATCAATTTGATTGTAATTGTTTTGTCGATGTTTGACTTATATTTTTGGGCAATGACATGTTATACAACATTCTACAAACACCATGTGGACCATCAGATTTTTTACATCTTTGTTTATAACAATGTGACGATGTCCTCTCAGTTTGAGCACAATTCCGGTAAAATTAAGAAAAAAAATTGTATCGGTAATAAAAATTGACACACAATCCTAAATATTCCGCCATCGAATAAATTTAATTAAATTATAAAACAATTAACCCACTTCAGGTGCTAAGACATCGATGTTACCAACTCAAATAGGCTTTTACAAAACTGATAATCACTGCACTGTGTCACTAGCACATTCCGGTTGAATGAAATACTATGTTCCGTAATAATATCGGTAATATTGTGTTAGTACTACTTATTTGGTACAGTCAACGCAATACAACTAACCCACTGTCCGCTTACAACATTCCAAAGAGCTGTCATCTAGGGCTCAAAGATAATTGGAAAGTATTTTAGACCTTAAAACTCCGGTGTAAAGATTGCTTTCACGTGTGATGTTACTGGTTAAAGCGAAATATGCGCAGTATTGCATTGCGCACAATATTGATTGCAATCATATGTACGGTAGAAAATATGGCGGAAAATTTGATTTCGATTCCGATTTTACTGCCTTTTAACAATCGTTTTGTGTATCACATTTCATGACTACGTAATAATAAGTATAGCAGTATGTTTTATAGACCCAACGATAGTTCTTAGGTGCTAGCTGCAGTTTTTGTTGTATTTAATTCTCCGAATACTAGTTTCAGAACAAAAAATATCCTTGAACCTTTATAATAAGCGGTAAAGGAAAATTTGTGTTTAATACTAAAAGTGCCTATAGACCTATTTTTATTGTGAATTTAGTGGCTATTCTTTTATTTTAAAAAAAGTAAGGAGGGATACCTCCGACAATATCATTTAAACAGTATTGATTAACATTATGCTAATCTATTATCTTCGTCAGAATCGCTCTAGGATTTATGTGAAAGGCGTGACGGAGCGACCGATCCTTAATTGACCTGCTTTATGGATTATGTTATGGTCTTCACGTAGAGATAGTAACTATATTTTGATACTGGCTACAGTTGAGGATAGTGATATGTATACACTATACAGATACACGTTAGTACCTTGGTATTTTTATAAAAACCAAAATTGCAACAAAAAACACTATACTATACTATTTGGTATCCATGTCAACGTCGAATAAAGTTTAATAACTTTATTTGACAAGTGTTTAAATATTATTGACATCGACTGTACATAAATAATAAAGTAGGTATAATAAAATCACTTTTTTATATTATAGGTAAGTCGCGCGTCGTGACCCAGTAGGTAAGTATCTACTGGTGACCGCATCCATTTCGCACGGGAGTCATTTAGAAGACTCGGTTGCAAATTATTGTTTTTTTTCTACTTACATGAAACATAATTAGTTTTTTTTATATACTTATACAAACCTTCAGTGAAAAAGTATCTAACCGATGGTGAAAACCGCTTAAAGATCCGTTGTGTGGTTTAGGTAGGAGGAGGGAGATAGCGGATACAAACAGACAGAATACAATGATAGTTGGCTCCTAGCTCCAAATAAACTAAACAAAATAAACTAAATATTTATAGAAAAAATAAAAACAAATAAAATTCTCTGAAAAGCAATAATTAACAAAAATACATATAAAAGTCGGTGCCAGCTGGTGCTGGCTTTATAATTAATATTGTACGTGACTAAATAAGTAGGTATGTACATACTTAGGTCACACTAAAACTTTCCGGAATTGACCACTTACATAAACAATATTTAAAAAGTAATTACAACATTTTAAAATGGAATTCTTTGGCTGTAGAATGCAGTTTGTTTCATCTGAATGTCAATTGTTTTTACATTGTGGCGCCATTTAAAAATTGCGTGTCTAATGGACACGCAATATATATGGATTTAACTCGGGAAAATTATCATAGTATGATTTTCTAGGATTTTAAGTGTAATTTGACAGCTCAACAGAGCATCGCTCGGCTTCAATCTGCTTTTGGCGATGAAGGACCATGCAAGACGACTATTTATAGCTGGTTTGCAGAATTCAAGCGCGGTCGTGTCAATCTCAGTGACGAATCTCGCGATGGTCGCCCGTCCACCGCTGTGAACAACAAAAACATCGATCCTGTGCGCCGTATGATTGAAACAGACCGGCATGTGACCTACCATGAGATTCGCGCATCCTTAGACATAGGCATGAGTCAAATACAATCAATCCTACACAAACATTTGGGTGTGAGAAAGCTGTGCTCACGGTGGATCCACAATTTGACCGAGGCTCAAAAAACAGATCGCGTCACTTGGTGCAGTTCCATGCTTACCAGATTCAACGAAGGTGCGTCAAATTTGGTGTGGGATATAGTATCAGGTGACGAAACATGGATTTATTGCTACGATCCCAAAACAAAGCAGCAATCGAGCTTATGGGTCTTTCAAGATGAGCCGAAGCCAACCAAAGCAGCGCACGTGAAAAGTGCATCTAAACGGATGATTGCTTCTTTTTTTAATAAAACTGGACACGTGGTTACTGTTGCTTTAGAGAATCGTCGTACCGTGAATAGTGACTGGTACACGACCATTTGTTTGCCGGAAATTATTGACGAACTCCGTAAAAATAACCGGAAACGCCGTATCATCTTGCACCAAGACAATGCTAGTAGACACGGCCAGACAAACAAACGAATTTTTGAAGGTAAAAAACGTAGAACTTATGAGCCATCCTGCATACAGCCCCGACTTGGCAACGTGTGACTTTTTTCTGTTCCCAAAAATTAAGAACCAATTACGCAGTCAACGATTTTCGTCACCAGAAGAGGCTATCGAAGAGTATGAAAAACACGATTCTGAGGTCACCACGGAGGAGTGGCACAAAAGTTTTCAAAATTGGTTTTGATCGCATGAAAAAGTGCATTTACGCAAAGGGAGAATATTTTGAGAAACAATAAATTCATTTTTGACCTTTAATATAAAGGTAGGTATTTTTTTCTTATTCATTCCGGAAACTTTAAGTGCGCCCCACGTATTAAGTAATTAGCTGCGAGTGTCGAACTGTAATAATGATCATTAATTAATTATAATTGACGTTTGTTAGTGCGGCAGTTACACTTGAACGCAACCGACTAACTTTGATGTTGTTTTGTATATCACTCATCTCCTTAATTAAATTTCCTACTTACCCTAAAATAACATTAGAAAGGTAAGGTGGGGTAAGACTGTCACCGGGGTAAGACTGTCACTTTCAAATAACTCGAAAAGTTCTGCATTTTTTTCCAATTTAACTTGTCGATAAAACAGTTATCATGAAATGGTTCTCGGCTCAAAACACAGTTGCCACTTCTGCTGAACTATTTGGTCAATATCACACAATTAAAATGTCAGCTGTAAGAAAAAAACATTAAAAAAATTGTGATATTCAATGTTAAATTGAGATATCTTTGCTGTAAGTAGCATCATACCAACATCGAGTTTAAAATTATCTTGTTATTATCACATAAAACAAACAAGTTTCCTTAATATTTAACAAAATAAAACCATAATATAAAAATGTCAAAGTGGGGGAAGACTAACAGTTTACCAGGGGCAAGACAAACGTATGTTAGTCTTGCCCCAAGTCAGATATTTTAAACATTTTCAAAGCTGGTATCGGCTTTAACTAGGTGCTAAAAAATAATTATTAGTTGCTACCTAGAAAAACTAATTGTAATAACCCTACTAGCGACGTCCCGCGCTTTTACTCACGTATACACTTAAGAAAATTGATGACAACAGAGAAACAGAGATACATTCGCATTTATAAATGTGCATATGCATTCTTTCGAAACCTTCCTATATTGTTTAAAGGAAAGTTTGTGACTGTTTGTGTTTGCTCCTTCTTTATACTTTAATCGCTGAACTATTTCATAGTGACAATGAGGTTTTGATGTCGATAAAAAACAAGTCAAAGGTTTTACACCCCTGTTTTCGATTGTATGTCAGTCTTACCCCGGATAACTACACACATCAAAAGTGTCTAGGGATCAAGCATTTTTAAGCGGATTTCTTGAGATTGAGATGTGGCTTTGTAATAAATTTATGATTTTATAAATTTATATGGATCCTTTTTGGTGCATTTCATAATTTGAATCAGGAACTGTGAATCAAATTCGAGTAAAAGATGAAAATCAGCTGTCAATATTTTCCCTATAAAAACATACAACGCATTGAAGACATTATTAGTGCTACTGTTTCCCTACTACTGATTAAAACCAACGTTATTATGGAGCGGCGACGTCATTTAAGCAGGGAAGAAATGCTCAGAGCCGTGGGAATGATAGAAGCTGGTTCCCGGCAACGTACTGTGGCTTTAGCTCTGAATACAAGTCAGAGTGTTATCAGTCGACTTTGGACACGTTACCGAAGCACTGGTACCGTGGCTGAGCGCCATGGAGGACGGTATCGCTGCACCACACGGAGACAAGACCGATATATTCAAATCTTAACTCGAAGAGCTCCAACAATAACTGCCATGATGTTAGCCGTGAGGCTTCATCACTCTTCAGGGAACTTAATTAGCGACCAAACAGTCAGAAACCGCTTGCATGAAGTGAACCTTCATTCCCGAAGACCGCTACGGGTACCACCTATAGCAATGCACAATCGTAGGATTCGATATCAATGGGCTCTTGAACACAGAAATTGGGCAGAAGAACAATGGCGTTTCGTGTGCTTTTCTGATGAGTCTCGTTTTGGTATGAGACCGGATACAAGACGTATACGACACTGGAGAACCCCTGGACGCCAACAGCGATTAAAATCCTGCCAGGAAGTCCATCCTTATAGTGGTGGAACCATCATGGTATGGGCGGGTATTTGGATCGGCGGAAGAACTGAGTTGATTTGGATCAGAGGCAACCTCAACGCTCAAATTTATGCTGAGACGATTGTATCAGACGTCATCGTTCCTCTACAAGTGCAAATCGGTCCCTTATTTCAGTTAATGCATGATAATGCACGACCGCACACCGCAAGAGTTGTAAGACAGACTCTCGCCGCAGCTAACATCAATGTCCTGCCCTGGCCTGCTCAGTCGCCAGACTTGAACCCGATTGAGCATGCATGGGATATGCTACAGAGAAGAGCTCTGCCGAATATGGAGGGTATCCAGTCGCAAGAAGACCTTTTTTTGTTGTTGCAACGAACATGGGCGGCCATTCCACAGCGTGATTTGGATGAACTCATTTTGAGTATGCCAAACCGATGTTCTTGTGTTGTTAGTGTTCGCGGTAGAAACACGGATTATTAATTGTTTAAGTTACCCAATAAAATTTTAAAGAAAACTGTTATTTCAGTCTTTTTTTCGAACTTTTGTGTTAGTGGTTCAAATGTCAAAAATCCCTTTATTAGGAAAATGGCAAATTTCTTTATTAATGCAAAGGTGACTTGGTTTATCGTTACTGTGACAAACGAAAACACTTTATTTGATGAATCCTTAAAGAAAATTTTAATTAATATCAATCAGGAGAAAAGTTATTGCAAAAATATATGTTGATCCCTAGACACTTTTGATGTGTGTATTTACACGAATTGCCGCAAAAATGAACGCTGTAACGTTGCAATAGAGTTATCTTTTACTTGATTTACTTGTTATAAACATGATTTATATTCAAAAGTTCTATTTGGGTAAGACTAAGTGGGGTAAGACTACCAGTTTTACCTATATCACAATTTCTTCAAAATTTCTGTTCCAGATGCAATTACGGTAATGTATTCATGGTTTTATATAAGCTTATAGTGTTAATGTACCAGTGGCATTACTGTCTTAAAGGTAGGGCATAAATGTAAGTCACAAAAATACAGTTTGTCTGTCCGACAGTAAAGTATGTTAGTCTTACCGCACCTTAACCTAAGTACTTATCTGATATTAAATAGTATATCGATGTTATAATACATTTATTATGATCTTTAGGTACTATAATAATATAATGTAGGTAGGTATTAATCATCAATATTCTGGTAATAATAAATCAATGGTTTTAATAGTACAGAAAAATCCATAAGGAAAATAACGTAGATATTGGGAATTTAGCATACCATCCGGCCTGCGGCCCCTAATAACCTTGACCTTATCTCGGATAACAAGCGGTAAGATCGCACAGTGTTTTTTTTACCCCAAAAAAGTGACATCGTTATTTTATTCATGAAATCTACAGAGCTTTCCATTTTGAATGCTAGAGTAGAACACCCGGATATTAATTCGCCTTAGATTCTCCAAAAAAAATTGTTAAAGATTTTCTGACCTTGAGCTCGAAAATTGTAAAAAAATTTATATAAAAATAACCGTACACAAATGATGGTTTAATTCGACAAGGGCTTATGAAGCAAATCTGGGCGCATATTAAACCGTCTTTATTTCAGTATAAAAGCAGATATTAACGATACTATCGGGATTTTTCATGTTTTTGGTTATGATTTTTTTCTGACTCTTCTAGGCTGAAGTAGAAGGTCGGTCTAGGACAGAAAGATGCGTTTAGCTAAGCCCAATAACGCATAAAAATACGACCTCCAAACATCACGTAGGTTTTGAGAAATATTTTTTTTTGTTCCGAGGTCAATCTTGGGCAATTAGGGTTGTCAAAAAGGTCATAGCTAAAAAAGGTGTCAAGTAACTTCGAAAATGGGGTAAGTAATATTCGATATAATTACAAAATCTTTGATATATCACTCAAACGACATACATCGTCGTCTATTAAGTCTAATATGCTAAAAACAAAATAATAATAACGTCTATCATAGTTAGTATTACCTGAAGAGTAGATATACCAAGTAAGTGATTACCCTTGCCAAGATAACTCGACGGAGCCCCACGAAGCGGGGCTCCTATTTCTGGGTGATCATAAAAAAATTGCATGAAGACTAATTGCCTTTCTAAGGGACGAACTTGTTAATTTTTGAGCATGTAAATAAGTGCGGAATAATATTTATTTATCAAATTACATTGCTAATTTTAATCAAGCCGCCTGCCAAGCTTGGAGATTATGGCAACCTCTCCCTTCTAAGGGATCTTTGTTCAGCAGTGGACATTTCGGCTGCTGATTATTGCTAAGTTTGCACAAATATGTATTTTTTTATATTGAAATTATTTAGTATATTGAAATGAGGCTTTATTATTATACCAATAATGATGTTATCCTAATTTTATTAAAACAAGTGGCTTTTTTTTGGAAATTCATGAAAAAGTCGATGAAAATTTTCAACACTAGAATGTTCAGAATCATGTACTGGATCCCTGATATCGGTTTTCGGTATAATGTCCCTTACACCACAAAATATAGAGAGTACAGAAGGCAAGCTTCATACAATGGGCGCTCGAGTAACGCACACGTAGACAGCGCTCACGGACACGAATTCTTGGTTTATCCCAGTCTATGCAATAAATACTTTTATGTACAAGAGCTGTCCGAGACGATCTTAGACATGATGTGTTATTATTTCGTCTATTCCTATCGCAGATATCATTTTATCGTGTAAATAATTTTTGATTCATTTTTACAAAAACTGTTATTTCAAATATATATAGAGAAGGTAAAGTTAAATTTTGGTATTTAATGAAGAATGGTTTACATGAGTCAGTACATTGTAGATTACACATGGATTTAATGCACCTTTTTTGCATTTTGAAAATAATGTCCCTATTTGTTGAAAACCCCCAGAAAATTACACCAAATCTTAAAACAGAATAATTTTCATATTTTGTTTTTATCGTATTTGTAGCTGTGTACTTAGTAAGTTATTTTGGTTTTTCCTCGCAATTGTGTTAAGAAACGTAGCATGAAATACGTGAGCTCTGCTCATTCGCTTCGTTTCGTTTTATTATTATCTACCCAAGTTACCATTCTCCTCTACGGAATGATTAACCATTATAATATTTTTCATGTTCTCAATGGAAAGTGTTAAGTGCAAAGGTCAATTGCAGTGGCAGCCCTAACGAGTTTTTTTAAAATTCATTTTCTCAAAACCTACGCGTTGTTTGAAGGTGGTATTTTTATGGGTTATTGGGCTTGGCTAAAGACATCTTTCTGTCCTAGACCGACCTTCTACTTCAGCCTAGAAAAGTCAAAAAAAAATCATAACCAAAAACATGAAAAATCCCGATAGTATCGTTAATATCTGCTTTTATACTGAAATAAAGACGGTTTAATATGCGCCCAGATTTGCTTCATAAGCCCTTATCGAATTAAACTATCATTTGTGTACGGTTATTATTTTATATATTTTTTTACAATTTTCGAGCACAAGGTCAAAAAATCTTTAAAAAAATATTTTAGACAATCTATGGCGAATTAATATCCGGGTGTTCTACTCTAGCATTCAAAATGGAAAGCTCTGTAGATTTCATGAATAAAATAACGATGTCACTTTTTTGGGGTAAAAAAAACACTGTGGATCGGTTTCCCATTTTCATTCCGAAAACAAGTCTAATTTCACAATGTTGCGACAGAAACACCGTTAGTCTGTAGGTACTTAAAATATATTTCAGCTGACACGCGCAGGACGCAGCTAGGTAAAAATGATTTGTTATTCGAAAACAAAATATCACGGATTAATGTAGATTATTAATTACGATCATATGAATAAACAACTCACGTGATGAAGAGTCTAGGTATAGCTTGAGTTGATCCCTTGCCAAAAGTTTGCAGTGACCTTCTGCAAGCAACTGGCGGCAAGTCCAGGTACGCCACGACCGGATCTACGCATGAAAACGTGGGCAGATAAATATCATTTAGCTATAATTATTAATAAAATGAGTTTTTGTCGTCTGGTAAGCGGCCAAGACTTTCCAGCTGCCCTTAGTCCTCTGACTTTCGCTTCTTCACGACTGCTGTCTAGATAATATAATATCTTATCTTGGGACAATCCACACAAGGTTATCCGATCCCAAACTAGGCAGAGCCTGTCCTATGGGAACCTACATTTATTTTTGTAAATACATACTTAAATAGATAAATACCACCCAGACATTTGGTGGAAATCGAACCCACGACCCATCGGGTAGCAGCCAGGGTATCTAACCACTAGACCAACGGGCCCGTCAATGACAACAACCGGGTCCATATAGGAATAAAGACGCTCAATCCAAATGCTGCTAAACGCATCAAAGAACTGACATTACCCACACCTTATAACGTTGTAATCAACGTTACACCAACTGGTTGTTTACTGAATAATGATACAATGTCTTGAAAAATGGGCACAATAGGCATGATGACTGTAACACAATACCAATAAATCTGTGGTTTTAAATATTAGAACAGATTGCACTGATTCCAAAAATGCATCCCATTTTCATAATAATAGAGAGATTTTCGTGATATTTAAGCAAATACATTACTTAAATACAGCTAATCGCCATTTTGTAATAAACGCTGCTCAGAGTGAATGACGTCAATCCTGTGTAAATAAACAACTGTCAACTGTAATCTCAACTTTTTCTTTCATAAAAGATGTTTATTTACACCGCCGTAGTGACGTCACAACATGGCGCCATGCACCGGCCATCGTTTTGGAACGAAATTCAAACTCTATTTTAAAAATTGAAAATATTGCTATTAATTGTAAATTTAATACAAAAATATGATTATTTTCGGCAATAGTAGACCCGTAAGTACATTATAGAGTATTTTTTCAAAATTAGTCATCATGCCTATTACATGCTCAAAATTGGTCCAACCTGATAGGGAAGTACCTTCATTGTGGTGGTGCTGGATTAGAAGAAGAAGAATCTTTATTTGGCAATGTAATACAGTACACGGGTTTACAATAAAAAAAAAATGCAGAATGTATAATTTTCCAAAAAGGACTCAGCTCAGCATAAAGTCACAGCCGGGGCTGTAACGCTGGTTTTCAGCTGGGCCCTAAATTTTTACTAATTTAAAACAAAAAACAATAAAATAAACCAGTAAACCACTGCCACATTATGCTGCGACTAGAACTAAAATAACACTAATGTTTGTTATATTTATCTATAATGCATGTACGAGTATGTAAACACAAAAAAAACGTAGTATCTGCAACAAATGTCAGGTTATCAAAGTGCATACGTGATCGTGTAAGTGATTACATCGTTGGATCGCTATACCTACTGATCCACCGGGTTGAACGAGGATTGAGCCAGCCCTCTTGTCACCCGAAGCGGAGGTCGGTTTTGGGCTTATTTTTCATTGGAAAATAAGTCATCCATAATTTTAAGATAGAACCAAGTACGTATTGGTATACGTGCAGCTGGTGAAATAACTGGGCTGAAAAGATTTACACCAGTAGGCCAAATGCGGTCCAGGTGAATGCCCAGGGGTCCGCGGGAGACTCGACGGGGTCTACGTAGATGTCATAAAAAAATGGGGGTTTATCTGCTTTCTTAAGTGAAGAACTAAAATGTTGATAGGTACCTTCCGGCAAACGCTATACTTGTCTCTTCAATAACATAAATAAAACTACTAAACTACTACTTTAATAAGTGGTAGGTTCGCTGTGCGAGGAACCGTCCAGGTAGGTACCACCGCAGTGTCAGATATTCTGCCGCCAAGCAGCAGTGTGTAAGCATTGCTGTGTTCCGGCGTGTAGGGCACTGTAGCAGGTGAAATTACAGGACACAAATCTTGAGGGTCGGCTATGTGTTAGTGATTCTTCTGGTTTTTTCTAGCGTCTATAGGTTGCGGTGACTGTTTACCATCAGGCGGCCGTATGCTTGCTTGCCACCTTAGTAGCATAAACATACCGGTCAAGTGCGAGTCGGACTCGCTCACCGAGGGTTCCATAGCATTTTTAGATGTATTAAAGTAATTTTACTGTTAAAAAAAAAAACCGCTAAACTAAGTTTGTTTGTCGAGGTTTTTTTAGTACATATTACTAAAAACTGTATTACTTAGAAAATCATTTTATTTTTCCTGTAAACTATAGATAGACATGTTTTACCCATAATTATTTTAGATTTTTCAGCCAAAACGTACGTGACATAAACCAAAATAAATGAGTTCCGAGATGTGCAAATGAAGCCCTTCATGTGATACCCCACTCGATATACTAGTCGCACTTTGAAATTTTGATGACCCATTTCGACCCACATTATACAAAAAGTAAAATAAAAAATATTTTTTTTTCATTTGCGATGTGGTTGGGTAAGTAAGATCTAAAACTATTCCAAGTTTCAAATCGATAGCATCAGTGGTTCCTGAAATACATAGGCGTGACAGACAGCCAGATAGACGAAGTCAGACCATATGGGTTCCTTTTTAACACGCTTTTATTAGCTTGACCTGTATGTATGTAACTATGTATGTATGATGGTAATGGAATCTTGCGATGCAATTTTGACCCACTTCTACACGTCCAAAACATTTGAAATTTTGCACATGTATCAAGGACCGGTGACAATACAATAATATGGTATCATCGAGCTGATCTGATGCTGGGGCTCGAAGGTGGATAAGGGAACCCTTGGATGGCTACTAGTAAACTAATCGAGTTTGGGCTCATTTGATTTGTTTTAAAGAGTTCTTTTCACTTTGACCATTAATGAGGACCTGATGATGGAACTGGAAGGTGGGTAACGGAACCCTGGAATGGCTACTAGTAAACACATCGAGTTTGGACTCATTTGATTTGTTTTAAAGAGTTCTTTTTACTATGACCATTAATGAGGACCTGATGATGGAACAGGAAGGTGGGTGACGGAACCCTGGAATGGCTACTAGTAAACACATCGAGTTTGGCCTACTGCACTAAAAAGCAATAAGTAAATAAATTATCGAAACCGTTCTTTCTTTCTTTCTACCCCGTGCTTGTAATTTATGGATTATATTTATGTGTAAAAGCGTGAGGCGCCTTTTCTGAATAACAGCTTAACATTTCTGTTAAATTTCAAGAACGCTAAGTATTTGTATTCACATGACAATCATTTCTAATCATTTACAGAGAAAAGGCGCCCCACGCCTTTACACATAAATATAATCCATAAATTACAAGCACGGGGTAGAAAGAAAAAAAGAACGGTTTCGATAATTTATTTATTGCTTTTTAGTGCAGTACTTAGTCCTTATAAAAGCGTGTATTTTTAGTTTTTTAAACTAGTAATTTTTACCTTTTAGGTATGGCACCCTAAAAAGGTAATACCTACATGACGGAATATCTAGCTCGAACACAACGAAGTGTGAACAACCAATTAGGATGCAATGAATTTGCATAATTAGTGAGCTGTTTAATGAATTCGAACGAACTGGTTAACACGTAACAGTATAAACTACAAGGTACCTAATTTAAAATTGGCAATCATTTTTAACCCTAATTACTAGAATCATCATCAGCTGGAAGACATCCTGCCCTACTGAACAAAGTGTTTGTAATCTTACTTTCTCGATAGAAAGTGACAGAGTTATAAAGTGCATATTGACGTCTCGTTATCGTAGTCTACCTTGTGTCTTAGGAAGATTGTAAGAATAATTCTTTAGAGGTGGAGGTAGATAGTAAGCAATCACCGCTACCTGTGGACGTAAGCAATGCTTACCATTGGCCAGTAGGGCGCAAGAACCGTTAGGTGATCAATTAATCACGTAAGTAGAAGCAGGTATAGTATAGTAGAGCTTTATCTAGGTTCGGAACAGGTAGACGTGTGGGGCAGTGGTACCTATCTGGATGGTGGATGGTGTTACCCAGAAGTTATTTATCACCTACTTAAATAAAAACCAAAAAGTTTAGCCTCATTATTATTCAGTTTATTATCAAGTAACAGCTCAGTGGGTGAGCGCTTGCCTTGGAAACAAGGTGCGCAGTTTCGAACCCCGGCTCGCACGTCTTATTTCTTTAATTAATCACCTGTGAATCATCTTTGTGCGATTGTTACTTTAGCTTTCGGTGAAGGAAAACATCGTGAGGAAACCTGCATGTCTGAGAAAGCCTAACTAGCTTTCGAATGACGTGTGAATTTCGCCAACCCGCACTTTGCCAGCGTGGTGGACTATGGCCTAAGCCCCATCATCTTGAGGGGAGGCCCGTGCCCAACAGTGGGACAAAAACAGGGGCTGGTATTGTTATTAAGTACTTACCATTATCACCGATTGTGCACAGTCCTGCATCGGAAACTGATCGACCACGACTCCGCAATCGCGTAGTTTTGTCGTTCCTGAAGTAAGACCAATGGCGAGCCACTGATGCACGCAGTAGACGATTGAATCTGTACCAACAAATACATTTGTATAGTCCGTAATCTCCCACTGCTGGGCAAAGTTCCTCCTCGTCATAAGAGCGGTGAGATACCCTAGCCCAATAGGTGGTGCGTTCGATCCCACAAAGTGTCTGGGTGTTATTTATCTAGATATGTATTTGATAATAATATTCTGGGACAATCCACACACGGTCATCTGATCCCAAACTAGGTAGAGCCTGTACTATGGAAACCAGATAACTGATACTATTTTTTTTTTGTAAATACTTACTTAAGTACTTAAATAGATAAATACCACACAGGCACTTGGCGGGAATCGAACCCACGACCTATTGGGTAGCAGCCAGAGTGTCTAACCACTAGACCAACAGGCCCGTCAAGCCGATTTGTATCAGTCATCTGGTTACCATAGTATAGGCTCTGCCTAGTTTGGGATCAGATGTTGATATCGATTATCGGGTAAGCATGGGTGGGTGATACCCATGTCCGTTAGGTGTCGCATCAGGCGACTTAGGGAAAACAAGAAGACGGGCAGCAGCGTCTTTCTATTGGATTATGAACGATAATAGCGGTAGTGCGGAAATACCACTTTTTTTTTTGACGCGGTGGAAATCTTCGATACGCCCGGGAGCTGTGGGGCTCGACCGGGACCCCCGGGCGGTCGCATCGCATCGGCACATGAGAGGGGTCTCTCCGGTGGGATCTGCACTAGGGGCCCCTCAATGCCTTGCCTTTGAGCCCGCCGCCGGGGGGCGTATTGTAGCCCCCGGGAACCTGACACGGTGCTCACGGGGACGGGGGTCGCAATTCCGCCGCCGTCGTACCATTCAGTAATCTGTGGCCGTACTCAATGGACGTTCTAAGGGCCCACACCCCGAACGTCTAGCGACTCCGAAGGCGGCAATACCACCTGGAAATGTAGGTACAGACACACACACACAAGTATAATATTTTCTTTCGCGATCGCAAGTCGAAGAACGTGTTATATTTTCTGAACCTTGACCTTACGCTCTAAGGCGAATGCTCGACCTAGTCTGCTTATAATTGTATATTTATTGTTATCGATCATCGTGCAGGGTTCCGTGTGTAGGTACCTGCCTACCTACTTATTATACCTTTGAAGGAAGATCACCTTTATTTGAATGACCTATATTTGAACGGATAATTTCACAATTTTCTCGTGTTCATCGTTGCGCATGTAATTATATTGGGTTTCGTTCCATGAACCTACATACTTACATATGTAGTTTGGTTTTATAGACCAACCGTACAGGCCGTTTACATCGTAAACCTCTAACTACAAAATATATCATGTTATTCTCACAACAGGTAAGTAAGTAAGTAGGTAAAAGATAAACGAGTAGACCGTTTATTTATTTTTCACGCGGAGATTTCGCTACCTACATATCGATGCTACCTACAATGACATTATAAACCATAGTTATGTATGTTGAGTATATCCCTACCATGGATTGGTTTATTTATCCATGATCCCTACTAATGCACGCCAAAAATTGTGATCTATGTAAAAATCAAGGTCTTCTTCAATTCAGAGATACAATGTTTATTTGAGAGATTTTATCCTTATCAAAAACAAACAAAATTGATTAACTAAACGGTTCTTCTTATACCTACATTTGTTCCAATAATGTATCTGTGTGGTATGTGTCCTTCAGGTTAATTCTATTGAATTGTTGTTGTTTCAAGGCCTTCTTTATATTTAAGTACATACTATGATATCCATTAGTTCAATAAAATAGCTGCTATTTTTGCATTTTTAGTTGGTTCAATTCCCGGCTCAGACAAGCTATAAAAATGTTTGAAACAGTTATTTTTTTTTTATAATAAGAGAATATTTTCTTTCAGTGAATTTTGATAGCTACCTATATTTAAAGTACCTACTTACTACCTTTCCGTTTCCCGTTCGTTTGTTCCACCCTGTATATTGTATTAGACATCATTGGTTAAATATCTCTATATGCACAATAGCAATTATCCCGTCCTTGACTTCAAGATTACTTGTAGTCCTTGTACATATACGTTCCGGTCTAGTCGCACAAGTTTAGAGAGGTTTTATAGAGAAAACAAAAAAGATTCAAAGGGTACACTTTAGCTCGAGAGTATAAATCTTCGTTAACAGCGACACGAACAATGTTCCACCATTAGTTTTATGACTTCCTTTACTTTTCTTATTTATTATAGTTTTTTTTCATGATTACAAAGATCTTTTGTATTTGAACTCGTGCGAACGCCGTGAGCGCACGGACAAGAATGAGGTGTCTGCCGTTCTGCTGGAGCGGGGTGGTTGAGAGGGAGACAATAATATTGTTTTCTCTATAAAACCTCTCTAAACTTGTGCGACTAGACCGGAACGTATATGTACAAGGACTACAAGTAATCTTTCGTCAAGGACTGGATAATTAGGATCGAACTTCACTTAAGGTAAGTTCGTTTGATCACTTAATTCCCTGCGGCTTCGCCCGCTATTGTTTTTTCATACAAAGTTTACCAACCCCTAACGCACCCCCAAAGGTTGTTTTTGAAAATTTCGCAAAATGTATTTTATTTAGAGAATATTTTCAGTAAATTTCAAGTCAATCAAACCATAAAATACAAAGTTTAATACAAAATAAAACACCCCATTTAACCCCTTTAGGAGTCGAATTTAAAAAAAAACCTTTCTTAGTTAATTTCAGCTTTCTAGGTCCAGCGGTTTGGCCTGTGCGTTGATGAATCAGTCAGTCAGTCAGGACAAGTAATTTTATATGTATAGATGGATCCAGTTGGGTCGAAGTGCGCTCCGGTGGTTACCCTACTCATAACCACCAACAAGAGATTAGAATAGCTATCTCTATATTTCTTCACAAGTGCTCTATGAGACCATCACAAGGAATCTGCACATGACTTAGCATATCGCTGGACCAGCTAGGGACAATCACGCAGGTAGTGTGTTTATATCCTCTTTGGAACCATCATACTCTTCATGTTTCGGACATGACAGGATGAACAAAGTGATACTGTTAGTGTGTTTTGTCGTGATTTCCAATCGAGTTCGAGTTCCAGTAGTAGTCGTAGTAAAAGAGACTAATCTGTCTACCCCCTTCCTCAGCTGAAGAAGGGGGTAGACAGATTTGCCTGTTCCTAATTTATTCTTTCCCCCACCCGCATCTTACAGTTAGCCTGTGATCATGGCGCTTGCAACAGCGTCGAAATATCGGAAAGAAATAATTAATCATCCTGGCCATCGATATAATATTTTAAACTAGAACATTCACGAACAAAATGACATCTAAAATGTGGTCACGGGGGTTGAAAACTTATCTGTGCTGGTGGCGGAAACGTGAACTAACGATTTTATAATGATAATGACTTGTAGTTTGACAGTTTCATATAGACAGTAGCGACACTCCTATCGGCAAAAATAAATTTGTCAGGATGTGGCTTGTACAGAAATAGCGACACAAGGGCGTTATTTCTCTCTACCACTTTTTGAACCGTGACACCAAATCTAGTTTATATATTATATCGACGATCCTGGCAGTAAACCCGTGAGTCAAAACATGATTGTCAATCGCCATGAAAGTTTAAAACAGTGTTCATCATACTCTTATTCGCTTCGCGCGAATAGCAATATGGCTAAGAACGTATCTCCAGCTCTAAAATTCTACAAAAATATTACCAATAATCTAACGACAGAGTCATAATTCAAAATCCATTAAGCGGTTTAGGCTGCAGATCGTGCCAAAGAAATCGACATACCTACATAAATAATGCTCATACAATGACTTACAGCAAGATTTCAATGAACTGAGCAAGTGGTGTCATGATGCCGGGCTAGTGATGAATGTAGGGAAAACAAAACTATTACTTATTCAATCTCCGTATATAAAACAAGAAACTCCTAAAAGTATTATAGCACACACACATACATGTCTTCATAATAGGAGCACAAATTGTTCGTGTCCAGTTATTGAAATAGTTAACTCTCACAAGTATATAGGAATTATTATTGATAAAAATTTAAATTGTGGCCTACGCATCAGTCACGTGTGTAACAAACTGAGACAGTTTCTGGCAAATATAACAATATTGAAAAAACAGTTTCCGTATAAAATTAAAATAATGTTATTTAATTCATTGGCCGAATCTTACATCCAATATGGTCTTAGTAGCTATGGTCGAACTTTTAAAACATATCTTTATAAAATTTATAAACTACAATTGAGAATTCTAAAAACAATAGTTTCCCCTTAAGTAAAAGTGCAATTTCATAATGACGAATTAGGTCTTTTTAAATATTGTAAAAGTCTACCTATCCAACAACGTTTTAAATATGTATTTTTAAAAGAGAAATATTTCAATAAGGATTGTTTATGTAAAAAAGTTGAACATACTGTGTATACACGGGCAGTGGCTAACAGTCAGTTACAAACAGTGCGCGCAAATAATATGAATGGTGAAAGAACTATGTACTCGCTATTTGGTTTTAATAAATCAGTTACTGTCAGATTTACGCAATACACTGACAACTGAAAACATTAAAAATAAGTTACTAAATTATTTCATAAGTACGCTCGATGTAGATGATATTTAGCATTAAGGACAAACTTTTGTGTTTTTTTTGTAATGCGATTAATCTTGTTTGTAACAAAATTGTGAAACGTGAAATAAATGAAAAAAAAAAGAAGTTACGTTTTTAGACGACATGCGGGTAAAACATGTAGACATCTAAAACATTGTTTTAATAAATAGATAGATAGACTAGACAATTCTTTATATCGTGCACAAAAACAGATACTTAAAGAAAAAGTACAAATTAATAAGACATACAACAATGGGCGGCCTTAAAAACCTCGCTGAAAGCGATCTCTTCCAGGCAACCATTGGGTGGAGAAGAAAATAAAGAAGTTACAAAGAGCACAATGATTTGTATCGAATCTAAACCAATAGACTCTAGATGTTTTGTGTAGTGTATAAAGGAGATATACGAGCTGGAGACCTTCCATGGCTGTACACCACCTAACGTCGCTTAACTAGGTCAATCATTAAAAAAAAAGATACCGTCCATAGTCTCACCTTCTCAGGGGCGTATCATAGACTTCCGACGACGACGTCGATGTTGACGTATCACTCCAACTTGAGTTAATGTGGCTGTTCACTTGAAAACTGGCACTCTTCCGTATAGTCATTCTGGACCGTGTCGACATTGACACTGAATAATAAACTCTAATGTAACTGCAATAAACTGTGTTTCACAAACTGTATAGAACACGGTATTAAATATGCTCACTGTTCGGAATCCGTTTGAGAACTAAGAATTTTGTTGACTATCTGATTTGAATATGCACACATGAAATTTTGTCACTGGTGGCTAAATTTAAACGGGCGTCGGTGGAGATATGTACTGGGAAACGGCGCACGCGCCGGCGTCCGCCTATGCGAACGAAATTGACTCATCGACAATTAGATCAGGTTGAAAACGCCCAATACTTCTTAGCACTGATAAGAATTCACGTTCGTGAATATTTAACATGGTTCTCATAAAATGTTACATCATATTATAGTTGTTTATGATTCATATTTAAGTGCCGTCTATCGATTACGAATCCAAACATTTCATTCATTAATGATCAAGTTTATGTAATGCAGAAAAAAACAAACGACCCTGAATATTAAAATTTTATTTAAATAATTAACATAACACTGTTAATAAAAGTATTACGTTGCAAACATGGAAGATATATCGCCTAAACTTAAAATTGTTTCTTATATTTATATTCTTAGAGATAATAATTCACCATAACGCATTATGCACTCGTAATTTATTTTTTCAGGAAAAAAATCATAGGTGATGTACATTTTATTAACTGAAACTAAAAACATAACTACACTAATATACTTAATCACTAGACATTCCAAATTTACAATTATGTTAAAATAATATTAGAAGCAAATCTCCTTTAATAATGTATTGACAACAATAAGCTAAATAGTAAACATTAGGATAGTAAAATAACACATAATTACTCAATATATGTATTTAGTTGGATACAATTTCCATAATTTTGTACTGAGTTCGAGTGTTCACTTATTTCATTTTAGAAACCCAAATTTGATAATATGTTACATGGAATTTGAACTAATACATACTAGAAAGATATCAAAAAAGGTTTTAACTATCTAAAACAGGAATATATGTATAAAATGCTTCCTTAATAATAAGGTCTCCGTGGGTTATTCTGTAACAAGAAAATAACATTTAATAAAATGTCGAGTTTTAAAACATTTTTAAATAGAGTTGGCAAATTATAGACAAGGGGACAATTATCATAAACAATTCTAATAGGTATATTTATTCATACGCCACGTAGGCGGACTAATGACGCAGCGGGTCGCTAATATTTAAATAAAAAAATACCGGTGAAGTGCGAGTCGGACTCGTTCACCGAGGGTTCCATACCATCCTTGGATGTATTAAAAGTTATTTTACTATTAATGTTACTACAAAAAAACCAAACCGCAAAACTATGTTTGTTTCTCGAGGTATTTTTAGGATGACTAAAAAACTGTACTATTTAGAAAGATGATTTTATTTTTCCTGTCAAATACAGATAGACATGTATTACCCATAATTATTTAAGATTTTTGTCACCACAAACTTCAGAGATAAGGGTTTAAAGGGTAAGGGACGGTATTTTTTTTTGACATTTTTGATTATAAGCCAAATACGTGACATAAACCAAAATAAAATCTTTTTTTAAATGTGCAAACGAGGCCCTTTCATATGATACCTACCCCACTCGATATAGTAGTCTCACTTTGAAATTACGATACCCCATTTCGGCACCCATTAAAAAAAAGTTAAAAGTAAAAAAGGATTTTTTTCAATTGCGTAAGATCTAAAACTATTTCAAGTTTCAAATCGATAGCACCAGTGGTTCCTGAAATACATACAAATACAGACGGACAGACGAAGTCGCACCATAAGGGTTCCTTTTTTACCTTTTAGGTATGGAACCCAAAAAACTTATTACGTATTACGACAGGGTAGGAAAAAAAGGAATTACTGAAATGTCTACGAAATCCTAAGAGTTCGTAGACATTTGGGTAATTCGCTTATCGATCGATTCTACGATGTTTTCACTGTGCATCCTAAAATATCCTTAAATGAACTGATACTACAGACATGTCTTCCTTTTAAAAACTAAACGCATTATTTTAATTATTATATGAGAAGTCATAGGGTAGGCAAGTCTTTTAGCCTGTATGGACTGCCTGCCAATGGTATTTAATATGTTTAGTATAAACGCTTACCAAAGGATTTGGTCTAAAGCGGTAGGCGAGCATCATCCGTTTCCTATACGCATCGAACTCGTCATCATTGGGTGAAACAACGTCTGAGGTGGACGCTCCCAAACCCAGGTTAGCGACAGGTTGATTTGCCCTGGAGAAAACGGGAAATAGATAAAAAAAAAAGCGGTGAACAATCTTTTTTCGCCGGGACCTATCGATATAATATATAAACTAGATAAACATTCACTAACAAAATGACATCTAAAATGTGGTCACAGCGGTCGCAGACTATCTGTGCTGGTGGTGGAAACGTGAACTAACGGTTTTGATATGATAATGACGGCGTATTTTGACAGTTTCATATAGACAGTAGCGACACTCCTATCGGCAAAAATAATTTTGTCAGCCTGTAAAGAAATAGCGACACAAGCCATCTTATTACGAAAAGCGGTTTAACAAAAAACGTAGGTTTAGACCCAGGTTTAAGGAACAATTTCCTGAGTTTAAATCCAGGTTCATAGTTAAACTGCTTTTTGTAATAAGACAGAAAGGCGATATTTTTGTGTGCCACTTTTCGGACCGTAACAGCTAATCTAGTTTAGATATTATATCAATGCCGGGAGCACTCTGGACGATCCACCATAGAAGATTGGCCAGCATCCATCCATTAGCCATCTTTCCTTTACGACGTTTAAAGAATTTTACAAGATAGCAGGTCCCTTATAACAGGTCAGTGGGCGAGCGCCTGCCTTGGAAACAATGTGCGCAAGTTCCGAACGCCAGCTCGCACCTCTGATTTCTTTAATTAATCATTTGCGATTGTTAATAGCTTTCGGTGAAGGAAAACATCGTGAGGAACCTGCATGACTGAGAAAGCCTAACTAGCTTTCGAATGACGTGTGAAGTCCGCCAACCCGCACTTGGCCAGCGTGGTGGACTATGGCCTAAACCCCTTCATCTTGAAGGGAGGCCCGTGCCCAACAGTGGGACATTAACAAGGGCTGGTATTATTATTATTTTAACTAATAGTAAACCAGTGTGGGTAGAATTGCGAATTATTAAAAGAATTATGTATTAATTTATGAATTTAAGGTGACTCAAATGGTTGTCACGCAAAATAAGGTGAATTCCAAAATACCAGTTCCACTAGTTCTATTAAGTTTAATGTTTTCCTAAGCAATTATGTTGGATAACCCGTTTAAGATCCGCAGTTCGACACCTGTTAAATTATCATCATAAACCTATTTTAAATATACTACTTTTTATATCTTTCAAACAACGAAGATTCATAATATTGTTTGTTTAAGGAGTATAGTTTTAATAACACTTACTTTGAAATCAAACAACTTTTACGGATTTTATCGCTGCATATTTTAGATAATAGATCTAAAATAAACCGCTATAACATCTGTAAAAGTAGTTTGATTTCAATGTGTAATATTCGCTTAAGTAAAAGACAACATTACACGTACTTATTAATTGGTTCGACTATACCGGAGCCCTCGGCGCCGAGGCCTTGGCCTTCGTTCCAGCCGAGTTTTTGCAGCATTTTAAAACCTAAACAAAAAAGTAAAATGTACGAATAAAATCACACATCGGCATTATACAATTTTGTTTGCTTATAATAATAGGTTGTATGTTTAATATTGATAATGTGGATTGACGAAATTATGTACGTCGGTGACAACCGGTGATTGCAAATGGCAATTGTTGTAGCGTTCAAAGAAGGCCTTTCCCCAGCAGTGGAACAGTAAATCAACTACCTGGGTTGCATATAATCATATGCACTAATGTTCTCCGGAAATATTTTTTTGGGACTAATCCCACCATTCATTCCTATCACTGTTACTCCTGTAAGCCAGTTTCTACAGTGGTCACCACTGAAGACACCGAGTCCCAGGGAACTCTAAATTGTCTTGGAAGTCTTGGAACCCGTAACAAATTTAATTAATAAGGTAGATAGGAGGAGTTGGAAAGATGGCGAGATTCTCCCGACTAGTGTTCTTCCAAAAAAAATCACCAAACTACACAGAAGATATTTTATACATGTCGCAGGCAATTTGTATGAATCCGCTTTTTACAAACGGCTTGTATGAACTCACCGTTTGCAATAAGCAGATTCATAAAAATTTACTGCCTGCGACATACATAACACAATTGCAAGTCTTTGTGTAGACACGGATGCACCGTTTTTTAATACGCTTCTATAATTTACTTTTTACAAGTTATTAAGTCTCTTGAGCCCAGTATGTTCACCAGCCACAGTGCTCTTTATATTGGAACTTAACTAAAATATGCACATACGGCGACACCCCAACCTAGGCTGTTTGTACTTTGAACTATTAGAAGTTGAACGCTGTATCGTGCGAGAGAGTGCGATATGTTCCTGTTATTTCTTCCCACTCGGCGCGTACGGGACGTGGTCTGCGCCCGCCGGCTGCCGCATGCCCACTCCTTTGTCAACAATTCTCTGTGTCATATGTAGCGTAGTTATTCGTTACATAGGGCTTCGAGCTTGATGTATAGCCGTGTGTATTTTACTTTTTTTTTACTTAATATAAGCCAGTCCTTGACTGCAGTCCCACCTGATGGAAAGCGGCGACGCAATCTGGGATGGTAAAGCACACTGCCTTTTGACGATTCACTCACTCTAATAAAATAAGCACTAAATTGTCGACTTTCCCTAAAGGCGTTCAGTCCATATTCGAAACTTTTATTCGTTGATTTGGTGTCTTATGCCCGGTTTCTGAAGATCTCAGTTAACTGTTCATTAGCTATTGGTTCAATAATGTGTATAAGATAAACTGTCACTGCGTTTCTGAGTACACCACAAGCTATTCAATAACTATGATAAGCAGTGCAATAATTCGACGCTAGATGGCTCTCAGATCGAATTTAATTGATTTTAAAGTTTTTTATTGCCAATTACCAGTTATTATTTTTATTAACATTTTTTCGGGATAAATAAGTGCTTAAGAATGATATTAATTAAGCAATAATCAATAAAATTCACCGTAAGTGGTGTCACCAAACGCCGTTAACTCTCGTGGCGCTAGTGCTGCGTAAACAAAGTGAATTCAAAAATGCAACTTTCCCCCCGCTCCCCGCTGCCGCAGCGTCAACCTCAAAAGCGGCAAATTTTGATGTTAAAAACAATAATATCATTGGTTGAAATCGTCAAACAAAGTTATCAGACCAAAAAACGGCACACATCACATTGGTCAGTTAAATTAAACTAAGTTTAAACGGACTTTATATGACAATGTGTGGTTCGGAAACGCAATGTGTCAAGTTATCGAACCAATAGCGCTAACGAATAGATAAACTATAGATAAAAGTTCCTCAGGAACCGGCCATTAGTATCACAGGAAGTTTTCTGGAATTCCAGATATAAAAAATTGGATACAGTCCAAACATGTAAGGAGCAAGTGTTGAATGAGTACAACTTGTAACAATTTCAGTGACATTTGCATATAGTTATTTATAATATTAATCAGTCTGGACTTTTCTGGGAACTGAATGACGCACAGTGTTTCATGGGACCAAAAAAATTTCCCTCTGCTGTTTATAGCTTTAATCGATCAAGGTATGCATTTAAAATGCACGAGTAAAACACCCAGGTCTCAAATTCAAATACTTTTTTTTATAAAAATTATTGAACTTTACATGACCTTTAACTTATAAAAAATAAAATTAATTCTGAAAACGTAACTATCCAAGTTGGTTATTTAAAAAAAATATAGCCTGATAAAACATCCTTAGGTGCATGTATTTCTATTTTTATTTTCGGAAAATCACTTCTGGATATTTAGTTATTAATTATTTTCAGATTTTCGTTATTATTTTTTTTCTCCTTAGAAACTCAAAAGTGGGACTTGTGACTAGCACAGAAAGATAGCTCTTAAAAAGGTCTACCAATAATAAAAAAACCATGTTCCACTTCTGCGGCCTTTGGGAGAAATTGAATTTTTAAAAATTGTGTTAGGGTTGTCATACTGTTTGACCTTAATTAATTTTGTTTTGAACAATAGTTTTTTACATTAATATGTTAAATTAAATTGCTTGCTTGGCAGGCCGTTTTTTGCGATAGGTTCCTACATAAGCTGGGGGATTACCTCCACGTGGTGAAGGCGGGAACAGTTTTCACTGCCTAAAACTCCACAAATATACATATAACTTAACCTGCGTACTTCCATACGCATAAATGCCTTCGGGCTTATGTTGTTCTAGCTATCTATTACGTATTTTTATTTGGTGGCACGATAGCTTACCCGGTAAGGCAGAATTTATTTGTTATCATGGAGTTGAATAAGTCCCGTGATACTTCTTTGCCTCAGCAGGGGCTTACCCTTTTTGCTGGAGGCTGTTCATCCAAGCCCCAACTGGAGACCTTAATGGAAAGGGGACGCGAGAGCGCCACCCTCATGTTGGTACACGATTGAGAAATGATGATGAGGACTGCACTACCGCCAGTACTTGTCAAACGCCTGAAATATCGTGATTACATATTTTTTGAATGCTTTTCTTTGTCATCTTGACTATAATTTCAGGCGTACTACACGATAACTATGTCAGTGACATTTTTTTATTACTTAAACGGAAGTACTTACCCCTACTTTTTTTTTTTTAAGAAATTGAGTGACCTTTTGCGACAACCCTATACTGTATAATTTGACCTTAGAACAGAATGGTCTATATCTTCCAAAGGCCACGGAAGTGGAACATGGTATTTTTATTATCGATAGGCCTTTTTAAGAGCTATCTTCCTGTGCTAGTCACAAGTCCCACTTTTCCGTTTTTAGGAAGAAAAAAAATAATTACGAAAATATGAAAATAATTAATAACTCAAAATCCAGAAGCGTTTTTCCAAAAATAAAAAAGGGAAAACATGCGTCCAATGACGTTTTATTAGACAATATTTATTTAAAATAAATATCTTGGATAGTTACGTTTTCAGAATTAAATTTAATTTTTAGAAGTTAACGCTCACGTAATTTTCTATATTTTTTATAAAAAAAAGTATGTGAATTTGACACCTGGGTGTTTTACTCGTGCATTTTAAATGCATACCTTGATCGATTAAAGCAATAAACAGGAGAGGGAAATTTTTTTGGTCCCATGAAACACTGTGTGACGGTGTAAGTCCGTGTAGTCATACAAACTTGACTGCGTACACGATTGACCTCAAACATATTTCAAAAGTCATCTTGTTAAGACCTTACACTTGATTCCCAAATTTTGATGGTATTGAAAATAGCATCAAAATCATCATCTTAGTTCCCTACAACTAGACTTATTTGAATGCTCTTTGATTCGAAATCTAGTTTAATTGAAAGATTAAAGTTTTTTTTCTACTTGAATTCTTGCGACTATCATGCATTTTCTATAGTATATTAATGTAATATGTCTCTACTTGTCATTAAGATATTTGAAGAAGAATTTAAGCGCACTCACCGACGTTGTCCTCCTTTAATTTGAATTCCTTGTAATCACTCAAGTCTGGCTCTTTGCCACTTTTCACCGCTGAATATTTCTCCATAAATCTGCAATAAAATGTTCAATGTCATCTGCAAGTTATTTTTTGGTACTAATTCCGCTTATCATTGCCACCATTGTGACTCCAGTAAGCTACGATCCTTTAACGGCTGATGACTGGGTAAAATACCATAAGAATTACCTTTTGCAACAACATACATAATTCCAGTAATTATTTTCGTATTAAAAATCCAATGACTGTTTTCTGATAAAATATAATAGTATTAAGTGCTTTTAGTCTTCCATCCAACGCAAAGGATATTTATTTATTTATACTCTTTATTGTACACACATAAAAATAAAATAAAAAGGACTTGGAGAAATTTGTACAAAGGGCGGCCTTATCGCTATCCGCAATTTCTTCCAGGCAACCAGGTACCAAACCAGGGCAGGTTTTATTTAATAAATCATATGTACATAGTAGGGGTCATGACGTGAATGAGTTTGAGATTTGGGGGGGGGGGGGGGGGGGCAAAATCTCAAACTCAGTCACGTCAAATTGACAAACAATTTAAACAATTTTATCCAAAATAGGTTACGCAATTGAAACATTCAGACGCGAGGTGGGAATCGAACCCACGACCTATTGGCTAGTGGCCAGGGCACTAGACCAACGGGCCCGTCAACTATGACCTTTCCCCCCCCCCCCCCAATCGTTGGCTGTGACCGCACCTGTTCTCATCTTACCTACATTACGAATTCGCGTAGGTTTGTTTGTACTGTAAAACTCACTTTTTTAGTTCCTCCGGTGGCAGAAAATCTCCAATGTGATGTTTCCCAGCCGCCTGCTTAGTCAGCTCGTCCGCCCACCTCTCTGTGGCATTCATCTCTTTGGCGCGAAGTCTATCAACAACAACATTCAATCGCATAAATTGACAACATTATGATTTAACAGCTAACAAGCAACGGTGTGTGTCTATAGATAGTAGATATAGGAGTTTTTAAATGCCTAAATTTTGCGGTTTTTTTTTTGTTTCTAGTATAGTATGAAGAGTCTACTTGTGTATGATGACTGGGTAAATAAACAATAATTCTAATTAGTCTGTCATTTACTGCCGAACCTACAAATGTCAATTATAGTTAATGATAATTAATCCGTTTTTTTAAATCGGATTTTTTCGACACTTGAAGCCAATTAATACATATATTATATGCAGATAGTGAGTAGAGATATCAAATATCTTGTATTTAATAATCGAAAATAATCATAAACGGCTACGAAAGTCGAAATAAATAGATTTCAAAAAGTGACTTAATTGAAATTAAAGTTAATTGACATTTGTGAGTGCGGCAGTTAGATAATAAAAAAATAATGGTACTTTTTAACACGATTTTATTTGTTTAACAAATCAATAGTAATTGCCAAAGATATAGAGCTTAGATTTCCCGCTCCCGACAGGCATGACGTCACGCGGAATTTTAACGCACTATGTCTTATTGATTTTTTTGTCAAAAGAAAAAATACGTGTCCAATATTTTTTGATGCTCTAAATGACGGACAAATATATTTTTTTAGTCATCCAGCCTATCGTCTGCTCCTTTGTGCTGTCACCGCTTACTATCAGATAGATGGAATCATGGTCAAGTACTAATTTATACTGTGTGTTAAAAAATCCCTATCCGATAACTGGAGGTATTATTCGGTATTGGAATACAATAATAGGTGTATAAGTTTTTAGTTGAATCTATTCCGCGTCTGTCGTATATCAAATTCAAATTTAAAATAATAATTATGCATAGGCCTAACGAGGGCACATATATATTGTCAACTCTATTACAACTAACAGAGGATCACAACGCGGCCTTCCGCGTTTGTCGTATATCAAATTCAAATTTAAAATAATAATTATGCATAGGCCTAACGAGGGCACATATATATTGTCAACTCTATTACAACTAACAGAGGATCACAACGCGGCCTTCCGCGTTTGTCGTATATCAAATTCAAATTCAAAATAATAATTATGGATGCATAGGCCTAACGAGGGTACATACATATTGTCAACTCTGTTACAACTAAGAGGGGATCACAACGCGGCCTCTACTGAGAAGATCCGGCAAGAAAGTCAGTGGGCATATCATTTATTAATATATGTATTTTTAAAATAAATGACAAAAAATAAATCAAAAAGTTATAGGCTTGCATGAGCATCGCAGGTTAAGCCCCTCCAGGTAATCCGAGATTTTATAGTAGCCTTTTTTAGATAACCGGCTTTTAATAGTGCTTTTAAATTTATTTATTGGTAGGTCTCGGTTATCCTGTGGCAGTTTATTATAGAAACGGATACCTTGGCCCATGAAGGTATTGCTAATTCTGTGGAGACGTGTGGAATAGCTTATCCGCTAATCGCACACTTAATCGTGACGACAGCTGATAGTAGTGCTGTTTAGATCATCGTGGCTTGTATATTTAAATGGAGGTGTTCACATTTGGGCGTTCACGCAGCGTAGGGAGGTCTCCCACTAGGTGGACAGACGACATTGTGCGCGTCACGTTCACATATACGACGCCACGAATAACTGTCGTACACGACATTTTTCCAGCTAGGGACGATAGTCGTCCAACGATAAATTAACTATTACGACATTATGGGAACGCGGTCTAACTCCTCCTAATAAACCATGCAACGGATTTTTAACTGGTTTACGCCATCAGTTAGCTAATATTTCACATATACAGAGTGAAAGCGTTAAGCGTCAACAGACGATATTTTCCTAAATTAAATAGGAATATTGAAATGAAACTAATTTTACGGATTATATCGCGGTTTATTTTAGCTTCGAGTTCCGCGCCGCCGTCACTGTGAACGTGTCAAGCCATCCACAGTCGAACGTATGCCTGCTGTATTGCCATATGTTAGAGGGGTAACAGACAAGATTGGCTATATCTTAAAGCGAGCTTCAATTAAAACATTTTTCAAGCCACCAAAGAAGATTAGTCAGTTTTTACCATCAGTCAAGTGCCATATACCTCTACAAGATGCAGGAGTATATAAACTGGATTGTGACTGTGGGCTCTCATACATCGGGCAAACAAAAAGATCGGTAAAAACCCGTGTAAAAGAACATATAGCTGACGTTAAACATCGACGCTATACGAAGTCTGCAGTCTGTGAACATGTTCAGGATTGCCCCGTCATTATATTAGATTTGACAAACCACAAATCCTCGCAAAAGAACAGCGCTACCTACCAAGGATGATTCGTGAGGCTATTAAAATTAAAAAGCATCCAAATTTCAATAGAGAAGATGGCTGGGTGCTACCACCAGCTTGGGATTAAACATAGTCAAATCCAAAGACAAGCATTCCACTGCAAGACCTCAAGATACTGTAAGCTCTTTCTGCGTAGATCGGACTAACAATAATAATTAGAAGACCTGAGGGTACCCTAAGACAACTATGACATATGGACAGCTACCACCTCAGTCCGCCCGTGACCATGAATGCTGTAAAGTATTCGAAACGTCGGGAAATTAAAATCAAAAATAAACCGCGATATAATCCGTAAAATTAGTTTCATTTCAATGTGTAATATTCGCGTAAGTATCAGAAATCATTAAATAGGATATGTCAAAAACTGAAACAGATATAGAAACTAAGTGCCATAATGAGTAAAATGACGTATCAGGGTATATCCAATTTTTTTTGCAGCTAAACAAGTTATACTTTGTCCATTTTATTCGTAGACAGAATTTAACAAGACATCTAGCTAGCGTGCCGCCGATAAGGACAGAAAATAACGGAAAATAATCATTCGTACACTTAACACACGTTATGGATATTTATTCAAATGCGCCTATTATGTAGTATAAACGATATTTCATAACGCAATTCAATTTAAAACTCCAAAGCTAGGTCGTGAACTAGAAAATTTCATGAGTACTCGAAGAAACCGCACCGTAGGTGCGCCAGATTTTGAACACACGCTAAGGGACAAAAAATCATATGCTCTGTTTCTTTCTATCACGTATAATATATATAAATGCATCCTTTTCTTGAGCGAATGAGAAAGAAAGTGCCAGCTCTCTATTGTTTTCTTTCTCTAAGATTTTATTATTGGTTTTTTGACAGTTCGATGTTTGACGTTTATAGGAACGTGAACATGGTAAGTAAACGAAAGGATCGATATCGAAAAATGTACATTCGATTAAATATTTTTTTGATTCTGACGACTCATGTTAATGTTTCAACCTTAAAATGTTGTCTTTCTTTGTTAAATTATGCATGAGGCCCTCAAAATAAAATGAATGAAAGTAATGAAAACCTATTACACCTTATTTACATATTAGCATTTATTTCTATCGATTATTTGCAATCTGTGGCCCAATCGTAGTAATCGTTATGTGTGGCAACTCACTAAAGTGCGGTACGCGTCCATGAAGTACAATATTATTTCTGTGAATTTGTAACTTTAACAATACGAAACTTTATTGACGTCAGCTGTCAAAAAACCAATAATAAAATGGACAGAGTATAGTTGTCCAACGATAAATGAACCGTTAGGCGCTGTCCTATTGTCATCGCTCGTGCGATGATGCGTTGCGTCTGACTAAAATGATCGTGCCACCGTGCGTTCAATCATACTGGTAACAAATGAATGTCGTATTGACGGTCGTGCGATTATGCGATGCGACCGAAAGCGGTTTCATCGCACGATGAAATAGGACAGTGCCTTACGACATAGTGGGAGTGCGGCCTAATAGTGGAATATAACTTACTTGTGCTCCCACGTGCCTTCTGCAGTGTCCTCGTCACTGTCATACTCATATTTGTATTTTCCAGCTGCAGCTAATCGCTCCACCTCTTGCCGCTTCTTCAACATGTCCTAAAAATGTATAAATTGTTAACTACCGCACTAACGCCCCTTTTAGTATGGATTATGCATTGAACTCTTCGTTTAAGTGACTCGATAACGATTGATAACTGACCATGAGAGTGACATTTAATTTAAATCTATCTTTAAATAGTCGTCTGTCGGTCTGTGCTAGCATACTTTATAAACCTTACTTTACCAAACTACACAATTAACGTGGGATTAGCCAGCATGTAAACGATTATTAAAATGTATTTGGTGTATCATCTTGAGAATAAGCCATTTGTATAATCTTTTGACATTTTGAGAATCTGCCATTATACTTCGTGCTTATTCCTCAAGATTAGTAACCGTATAGTTATTTGACACAATGTAGTTACGTCTACGTGACACCGCTCTTTTGCACTAGTTTGACATTTATTTTTTATTTTTTGTTCGTTCCTACCCACCCATATTGCCTTACCGTCGGAGCTCGCCCATAGCTTCATTCGTCTTTTAGTGCTCCACCGCTCAACACTAATAATTACCAGTGCCGGTAGAAAAAAAAAAAAAAAAAAAAAAATTCTTATCTAACAATAATTATCTTCGTATTTCAATTAATTATTTTATTTTGTAACGGCAAATATGCCTAAAAGAGTCGCGGACAAAGACAACTATGATTATTTTAAAAATAAATTAAAGAAACTTGAACGAGAAATTCAAAAGACACGGAAACCAAGAATTCGCGTTATAGAATCTTCATCATCATCGGCATCGTCGAGGGAACCTTCACCAGCACCGCAAGACCCAAGAGGTAATTTCAATGCAATATTTATATCGTCGATATTCGAGCAAAGTGGCTTCAATGGTTATTTTTTCCTACCGACTTATAAAATCCTACCCGCGTATAATTCTGTGGGGATTATATCAGGCTGGATACGTAAGTTAAGGACCTCTCGCTGTCTGCGGGACTATCTCAGCACCCTTAACGGTTTGCGTATAACTCTGTGGGAGTTATATCTTATCAAGACCAAGTACACGTTTTCAAAATTGGATTGCGCGTAATTCTGTGGGAATTACGTCTCTCCATTGATACCGTCAAAAGTATAATTCTTTATGGAATATACCCGTTCATTAGGCGAAAAAAGTTAGCTTGCGCTTTATTCTTTGGGAATACTGCCTTGCTAATAGTATCGCTGGAACAGCCAAAGGTTTTTAATCTACTGGCTATCCCAAACTAAATAATGAACGTTTTTCAGACGGTGACATTCGAGGTAGCCTCTCGATGGGGGACAACGATGACGATCAAGTTACAATCGCTTCACTTCTCGAGGAAAGACCAGCAACGAGTACCGCGACAGACGACGCGCTCGACAGTATCATGTTGGAGATCCTGGGAGAGGACCCCTCTGCGACTATCACATATGGCCCTGATGTTCATAAAAACATATCTAGCCGATTTGAACACATCGCTACTAATGGTTTAGATGCGAACCTAAGGAAAGAACTGATGGCAAAGTATCCTGTTCCTGGAAATTGTTCGCTAATCGCCGCGCCAGTCTTAAACGCAGAGATAAAGGCTGCACTACCTGATTCAATTCTAAAAAGGGATAAAAGCGTCGAAATACGGCAGAAGCAACTTTCCACCGCTATCTCGTGCTTGGCTTCGGTCATGACCGAACAGCTTTCATCCACACAGATCCATCAAGATCTCGTCAAAAAACTCATGGACACGACCCGCTTACTTTGCGATATTCAATATACTGACTCTAAAACGAGACGTAATTTCGCCATGTACTCAGTTAAGAAAGACATGAAGGAACACTTATCGAATACCAAAATCGACAAGTTCCTTTTCGGCGAAAACTTATTAGATACGGTCAAAGCAGCAAAAGCAGTCAGCAAATCGTGTATGGATCTAAAAATTCAGGACAAGCCTTTTAGAAAACCAGGACCTGCACAAAACACTAAACCGCAAACGGCAAAAAACTGGAAGAGCCCGGCCCCAGCGCGCCGGCCGCCGGCGCAACCCAGGACACGCGAGTCTGTCTCTCGCCGCGCGCAGCCCGACAACGCATCCAGGATGTTATCGCCTCCGCCGCGGACGACCCGCCGCCGATAGACTCGGTAAGGTACGCGGGCCAGCTGGCTCTCTTCTCCAAGCAATGGTCATTGATCACCTCAGACTCTCTGATTTTAGACTGGATTAATGGATACAAAATAATATTTATGCAACCTGTTGTACAAGATAGCTTGCCGACCCCCACTAAATACTCTAAGTCAGAAATAGCCCATGTCCAATATGCCATCAAAAATCTTCTCCAAATTGGAGCAGTATCTGAATGCACCTATAGTGAATAACAATATTTATCTTCTTTTTTCCTAAGGCCAAAACCAGATGGAAAAATGAGGTTCATATTAAATCTAAAGAAATTAAATAAATTCATTCCCACCAAACATTTTAAGTTAGAAGATTTAAGGACTGCAGTCAAACTTGTATCTAAAGATACCTACCTAGCCACCATAGACCTTAAAGATGCTTACTTCTTAGTCAAGGTCAATGAGGACCACAGGAAGTACCTAAGGTTCATGTGGAATGAAATTCTTTACCAATTTAACATTTTACCATTTGGCATAAATACAGCACCATACGTTTTCACTAAATTGATGAAACCAGTCACCAAATTACTAAGAGCGGCTGGATATTTATCAACCATATATCTGGACGATATTTTACTGATAGGAAGGTCATATAAAGAATGTATAAACAATGTAAACATAACACTAAAACTGTTAAAAGCGCTAGGCTTCGTTATAAATTTAAACAAGTGTAATCTAATCCCCTCTACCTCGTGTAAATTCTTGGGATACATAATTGATACTCATACTATGCAAGTAGGCCTACCAATAGAAAAACAAAGGCGTATTGAAAACGAAATAAAATGTTTCTCAAAAATGTCACACTGCACGATTAGAAAATTCGCTCATCTAATCGGTTCCCTTATTTCGGTATGTCCGGCTGTCGAATACGGGTTACTTTACACGAAAGAATTTGAACGCTGCAAATATTTAAACTTAAAAACATGTCACAATGATTTCGATACGATGATGCATATCCCTAAATATTTAAACAAAGAATTTGAATGGTGGCTTCAAGCCATCAGAAATCCGGGACATCGAATCAAGGATAACAATTACACAGTAGAAATATTTTCTGACGCCTCAACGACGGGGTGGGGGGCTGCGTGCGGACATGAGACCGCAAGTGGTCCCTGGTCTGAACAGGAGCGTAATTTACACATTAACCATCTTGAATTATTGGCGGCGTATTTTGCAATTAAAATTTTCACAAAACACATAAACAACTGTCAAATTTTACTACGAGTAGATAACTCCACAGCAGTTTCATACATCAACCGAATGGGTGGCATTCGGTTTCCTCACCTGACCCGTGTCGCTAAAAAAATATGGCAATTGTGTGAGTCCAATGGAATCTTTGTATTCGCATCCTATATTCCTTCGAAAGAAAACACTGTTGCCGATGCGGAATCCCGGAAATACCACCCTGACACAGAATGGGAATTGACAGATTCCGCGTTCAGGATACTCATAAAGAAATTTCACCCTCCTACGATAGACTTATTTGCAAGTAGGCTCAACAACAAATGCAACAAATATGTCTCCTGGTTTAAAGACCCTGATGCGTTCACTGTAGATGCATTCACAATCAATTGGGCCGACGAATTCTTTTATGCTTTCCCTCCTTTTGCCGTAATACTAAAAGTTCTGCGTAAAATAATCTCAGACAAGGCAACAGGCATCGTGGTGGTACCGTTGTGGCCCACCCAGCCTTGGTACCCGATTTTTCAAATGATGCTAGTATCAGATGTCATCACATTCGGACCTAATGACCGACCACTAATCTTCCACTCCAGCAACCGGAACATTCACTCCAGCCTAACTCTGGCTGCCGGGATACTGTCCGGTCAGCATTACTGCGACGCGCAGTGCCCTAATCCTCAATAGATATTATAATGGCCTCGATATCATAGAACTCCTACAAACAATATAGTGCTTACATTAAATTTATTGCAATGATAACAATCTGGCAGAGTTATTGTAACGGCAGAGTTATTGTAATGATAACAATCTGGATTCATATAATTTCTATATTTCACATATGAGATTTCCTAGTGGAATGTTCAATAGTGGCAGTAACTATAGTTCTCTAAAGAGCTGTAGGGCTGCGCTCGGCTTGATCTGACAGAACCATGCAGCGGTATCGATGTATCAATTTTCTCCGCGCATAGCACACGACATGCAGCTACATAGCGAGCTCACGCGAAGGGTGTAAACATCGACCTCATCCGAAAACTGCTGGCTGGAGCGCCAATTCCGATACATTCGCGAAGTTCTATAATAGAACTATAATCAATTCTGATGAAGTCGCATTAGTCAGTGCGATCATAAACTCATAAACCCTATTAATGTATAATTGTAATTGCATTTAATTTGACTTGATTATATTAGAAGAAACTGTTTTAATTTCATAATAAAAACAATATGTTTATAAATCAATAAAACTGCTTATTACCACATCTCAGTATTATTTACCTTCAGCTACTATTTCCTAAACCTGCTTACTCTCAAAGTCTACATTGTGTCAAATAACTATACGGTTACTAATCTTGAGGAATAAGCACGAAGTATAATTAATGATTAAACGAACTTACCTGTACGTGAAGTTCTATCATAATTATACGAGTGCTTATTCCGAAGAGATTAGTAACACCCACCCACCCTAAGCAAATAACCCATTGGCAGGTTTTCTCTGTACTAGGGAAATATTCGCTTCCAGAACCGGGACTTCAAACGAATGAAGCTATGGGCGAGCTCCGACGGTAAGGCAATATGGGTGGGTAGGAACGAACAAAAAATAAAAAATAAATGTCAAACTAGTGCAAAAGAGCGGTGTCACGTAGACGTAACTACATTGTGTCAAATAACTATACGGTTACTAATCTCTTCGGAATAAGCACTCGTATAATTATGATAGAACTTCACGTACAGGTAAGTTCGTTTAATCATTAATTATACGCCTAAACCATAACTTTTCATATTAGTTAATGAGACAAACGTTAAAGTACAAAATTAAACTGTTGCGGCACTTTAACATTACTTTGATATGTTTTTTTTTTTAATTTTTATGATCATCTTTCCCTGTGGTTGCAATTTCATCTAATTGTATTTATTATTTTGGAATAAATAACACATTATGTACTATTGCGGTCACGAACGGTGTATTACTTTTAGGAACGATAATCGCTTGCACGAGCTGCCGCAGAATACGTGGGCTAAATGGGCAGGGTGTAAGCGCACGTGACGACTGAAACGATTTTGATTGCAAACAGGTACAACGTTCGTGACCGCGATAGTACATTAAAACTGACGGTAATTCATCCATTAGTAGTGATTGTTGGATCGATTAAAACGGATAACATTATCCTTTATGTAACTTTCGCAGTCTAAAATTACCTGATACAAGAGGTTTAGTTTGAAGTTATCTTCACATTTCTTCCAGTCTTCGGCGTTGAGGTTAGTTGTGCCGTAATTAGTCATCGCGTATTGCATTAAAGCCTGATTATTGCGGTTCACATTTGTCAGTTTTATGCCTTGCTCGTCTATTTTTGATAGTTTTGCACCTAAAAAGGTAACGAAAACTGTAAAACTTATCATGGTTTAGTAGGCCGCTAGTGTGGGCATTTATCTTATCATTCTTTACAGCAAACTAACTTGTCTGGTTGCCTCAAAATTTTGAGGCATAGCAAAAAGCTAGGTATATTTTTGGGATTACATGACCGTTAGTGTATTATGGGATATCCCAGGTAAGAATAACATCCTCCCATCTGCTCCCGTTTGGCGTCCGTAAGAGGCGACAAAGGGAAAACAAGAAGACGGGCAGCAGCGTCTTTCTATTGGATTACCTACCACCTATACTGCGATCCCCAAGATACCTGCCAAGCGTAGGTATTCTGGCAACCCCTGCCTTCCAAGGTGTAAATGTATTGGTGGGACTATGTTATACAGTGCGATGGGTGTTCTTTCAGACTCAAAATTGTAATAATATATCCATTAGGATGATTAATTTTTTTTAAAATCTGAGACATTAACATGTCCATTCAAAGTTGACAATGACTTTCGGGTAACTTTGTACTGATTATCTGCAGGCTTAGCACAAAGTTCAAGTCTTGACAAATTAGCGTGAGTATGATGTCACTATGACGTAGCATTTCACATTTTTATATTGCGAATGACGTTTCGGTGTTGAAAACTACGTCATACTCCACACTGAACTGTCAAGACTTGCAAGTCGTGCTAAGCCTGCTGGGTCAACTAAAATCCTTTGCAAGCAATCCTTGGTAAGATTGAACAACAAGCTACCCTATAAAATATGTGCTTGATAACCTCGAACAGAAAGGACGCTACATTTTTTAAAAATTAATCGATAGCTCTTAATGTTGTGACATATTTGACATTTAGAACATTAAAAGGACGTTTCACATAATTATTCAAGTAATTATCTACACTAATATTATAAAGAGGAAACTTTGTTTGTTTGGTTGTAATGAATAGGCTCAAAAACTACTGGACCGTTTTTAAAAATTCTTTCACCATTCGAAAGCTACATTATCTACGAGTAACATAGGCTAAATTTTATTTTGGAAAAAAATAGGGTTCCGTAAGATATTTGGATTTTTTCGGACACAAGGTGTAAAAAATCAACCAGAAAAGTTACTTATTTTGCGTACGCTGCCTAAACTATAAAAGATAGAACCATAAAATGTTCTAATTAATTGTAGAACTAATAAATATCTACAAAAAAGTACGCAGCACATGCGCGTATCTATGTCGAGTGAGGCCCAACAACCATTTTTTTATTTAAAAATCTTGAATGTTGTTTGGACTAAATTGAAACTCATTTATTTTACTCATGCTATTAATCCTTATCAAAATAAATTATTTCATCATTAAGTACAGTTTATGTAGATAATATTTGGTCTTTGAATGATTAAAATTGGACATTTGGTTTTGAAGTTATGGCGAAATTAAAATATTACTGCTTATAAATTAAAAGATTTCTGCTGCACGGCCCGTTGCGAAGTGAGCGTCACCAAGGCGGTGTGCATGCGGGAAACTCCCCGTTTAGATCTATGAGTAAGGTAGGTACCCGCGCGGCTCGGCTCAGACGCGAGGTCGGCTACCCATAGATAAGAGTATATTACCGGCTACCTACGCAGCGGTCGTGCGCGAATTCTAATAATTTTCGTGCGATTTTTTTTAGATCTCTTTCGCAAAAGTTCTTCTCAGAGCTAAACAACAGTTCTTCTCAGAGCTAATCAACAGTTCTTTTCAGGGCTAACCAACAGATTTTTCAGGGGTAACCAACAGTTCTTTACAGAGCTAGAATATTACACGCTATTAGCATTTTCTTAAACATTTGAAAATGCCTAAGAGAGCCAGGTCTCAACTTTCTAAACATAGTTCTCAAGCACGGGCAGCAAGAATACGTCGTATGGGAGAATCTTCACCTGAACGTTCACATCGCCTTGCTGAACAAAATCAGAGAAACTCTCAGGTACGCGCACGAGAGTCGAGTGTCGAACGTTCGCAACGCCTTGCACAACAAAAACTGAGAACCTCTGAGTTACGTGCACGAGAGTCGGGTGAACCGATATGTATGAAATTTTGCGGGTAGGTCTGAGAATAGGTTATAAAGTATCGCTGATACCATGATTGACGAGGATATATAGAACGAGAGGAGGGTGCAAGAGAGGGAGAGGGGAGGGTGATGGAGTAAGTGATCGGAGGAGTTAGGTGGAGCAAGGGGGGGGGGGGGGGTAGTGAGAGGGAGCAAGTTGGGAGAAGAGAGAGGAGGGAGAGGGTTCAGAGAGGACAACGGGGAGAGGAAGAGGGGAAGTGTGACGGGGACCGAAGCGGGAGGGGAGAGAAATAGCATAGAATTAGATTTTTATTATAAGAGAGAGAGATGGAGAGAGATAAATCAAGGAAGTAGGGAGAAAAGGGGAGCAAAATGTAATTAAAGCGCGGGCGGAGCTGCGCGGGTCAGCTAGTACTAAATATTTGGAGAAAACTAAATATGAATCTTCTAACCAGTTTTATTCAAAGGTACATGGTTCAAACTTAACTGTAACAAAACACATTGTTTTATGATTACCTGGTAACAAAGAAGGCAATGGGGCAACTATTCCAGGCGGTTTGATGTCCGCTGCGGGCGGCTCGTCGCTCCACCTGGACTTCTTCTTCTTACGCCTCTCCCGCTTCGCCTCTGGCTCTTCATCGCTTTGTGAGCTGGCTTGCTCGCGCTTAACCGCGTCGAACCGAGAACGGTTGTAATTACCACGACTATTGTAGCTAGAACAATGGTAACATTTATCATTAAACGAGAACTCAAGCTTATTTAGAACACAAGCGAAAATTAACGTTTGTTTTGTCGTATGGTTAGTGGCCAACCTGGTGCCAGTTTTCAAGCTGTCCTTAGGCCTCTGACTTAGCTTAATGACTGATGTCTAGATGACAATAGCCTAGACCGATTTTTAACCTACTCTCCGAAGCACGGAGATGCTCAGTACTAATGCCACTAAACGGTCATCCATCTAAGGACTGACCTTGATTTTTTCTTTTATCGGTTTTTCTTTCTTCTTCTTTCTTACCTAACTGATAGTTTACCGAACAGTGGTTACAATTAGCTATGAGCGTCTCAATTAACTAACGAATTAACGATAATCCTAATTTACCTACCTACTTATTTATACTAGTCCCTTGTGCAAGGGACGTCCAAGTAGGTACCACCGCAGTGTTAGATACCAGAACACAGTGCCCTTCACACCTGGGCGCCAAGTACGGTTTTTTTGTCAACGAAATCGACCATACTGTTATTTATCTCCCGAACATTTTAATAGTTTTTTGGTGTGAAATGTATGGAGAAAAATGACAGTTTGGTTGATTTTGTTACTATCAAAATCCGTCCAGTGTACAGTAATGTTTACGGTTTAAAGATCAAGGAAGACAATAGTTACAGTAGCTATTTAATGTCCATCTTGTAAAGAAGAACAGGGTATACCTAGTACCGGAAAGTATTTGCCATACCTATCGTAACTCTCTTCCTTTACACCATGTTTGCTATCTTCATAGCTGTCATCGTCTTCCAAACTGAACTCCGGTTCATACTTGTCTTCTGGTTTTATATCAGCCATCTTGTCATTTCTGTTATCACTTTTCATTCTACCCACTAGCTCCCTAAACGCCTTATACTCATTAGAGTTGGTATTGTGAAGGAACCTGAAAGAATTTGTTCGACACAATCATCTCATGTAAAGGGTAAATAATAATAAAGGATGCTTTTGTGTTTAGGTTTTAAACCTAGGAAATAGATAAATGGAATAGTGTAGGAAAATTGTGAAAAAGATATTTACTGCTTGAAATTGTTTTTTGGTAAAACTCTAATATTTTATTTATTTAATATGTACTTACACACAAACACAGAACAGAGTAAAAAAATACATTAGGATAATACAAGTACAAAGCGAGTTGTCTTTCTTTAGAAATCATAATTCATTTTACCTACTTTTAAAATACTATCTATTCAAACAATTAATATTGATGAAGTCATGTCATCATTATATACTTACTATCGTTTTTGTAATCAAGTTATATTACCTACTATTGTTTTTCTATAGGCAAACTGTTTCCTATTGAAATCTTTGTCAAAACACTAGTTAAAACATAATAAATAGATTCCTGATAAGTCATACGAAATATAAATCGAACACTATTCCATCATCATCAAGCCGGGTTTGCTGTTCACCATGTTTTGAACAGAACATTAGATAAGGGGCGTGGCTTGAGTGTTTTGTCGAACAAAACCTCTCGAACATTTTGCCGGAGCTTGTGAAAAACATCCCCCGCGTTCGCCAGCGGGAGGGGCGGGGAGGTGATCGTTCATTTTATGTTCGATTTTGAACGGAGGAAGACGTTTCACCCGAAATATTTTTTTTTGCACGTGGACATTGTTTTTCTTTGTCTATGAAGTGGAATCCAGAGACTATATTGTTATTATTTGCGCTGATACGTGAAAGACCCGTGATTTGGGATGCTACCTCAAATAAAAATAAAAATAAGTTTAAAATATCGGATGAGCTCGGATGGGTTTGTTTAAAAAACATTGTTCACTGGACATGTCGCAGCAGACGGGAAATGTTCAATGTTCACTGCTCTGTTCGAAAGCTGGCGCAGCAGACCCGGCTTTATAGTGACAAAAAAAAATTGTATGTAAATATAAAAATGAATACAGCACGTATCCTATCCTCCTGCTGGGGATCAAGTGTTTACAGTGGCATTACCACAAATTTTGGTCTTGTGAGTGTATTGCTTTCAGGACATTTTCCCAGTGGTCACCGTTGCAGGCGACTTCGCTGGCAGCTCGCTGGACTGACGGCGGGAACGCATCTGCAGAGAGAACTGCACACCAGGGGTCAACATTGTGTCTGACGTCATGGGTTTTGTGTGACGTCACGCGTTGGACGACGTCACACGCCGGAAAATACCACCCACTAGCGATAACAATCGCGCGGACAACAGTTCTCTGATATGTAATTGTTTTTTTTAATATATTTTTTTTACTTATAAAGTAAAAGCTGCCTGTGTAAAGCCAGCAATATCAAGTAACAAAAATATTTTTTGAATATAACTAGACATAGATATCAGAAAACTGTTGGTCCATTTGGTATATAACTGTTGCCTTTGCATTATTAAGTTAAAATAAGAATGGAAAGGCATATAGATAACAGTATTTGATATACTTCTTACCTTGCGATGATTTCATAGGTGCTGGTATATTAGACGAATCAAAGTCCTTGGAATCAGGCATGCGGTTCATAGGAAGGGGCAAAGGTGGTTGCCTGTTTTGGGCTTTCGAAGAATCTGGCTGTGATCCTGAATTGTCCAATGACTCAGAGTTTGGTAGCATAGGATTTGGCGGCATAAACGGTAAAGGAGGGCCGTTACCATTGCCAAAGTTGGGTCCCCCAGGTCCGAAGGGAGGTCGAGGCCCCATGAAAGGCATTGGCATGTTACCATTGTTTGGTGGCATCATAGAATTAGGCGGACCATTTGGGCCCATCATTGGATTAGGGAAAGGTGGGCCAAAAAATGGCGGCATCGGGCCATTAGGTCCTGGACCAGACATATTAGGACCGCACATGTTAGGCGGCATTGGTCCGCAAGGACCTCCGGGACCATTAGGTCCCATAAAATTTGGTGGCATTGGAAAGTTTGGTGGTCCCATAAATGGTGGCATCGGACCGCCAGGAGGCATTGGAGGCATAGGTCCCCTAGGGCCCATCATTGGTCCTGGGCCCATAGGACCAGGTCCCATTGGACCGGGACCCATATTAGGACCAGGACCCATGTTAGGACCAGGACCCATGTTCGGACCGGAACCTATATTAGGACCGTGTCCCATATTTGGACCAGGTCCCATATTTGGACCAGGTCCCATATTTGGACCAGGTCCCATATTTGGACCCGATCCCATATTAGGACCAGGTCCCATATTAGGACCAGGGCCCATAGGACCAGGACCTATATTAGGATTGGGACCCATAGGACCAGGTCCCATATTAGGATGAGGGCCCATAGGGCCAGGCCTCATATTAGGACCAGGCCCCATGGAACCAGGTCCCATATTAGGTCCTGGTCCCATATTCGGACCCAGACCAATATTATTACCAGGTCCCATATTAGGTGCAGAAACCAAACCGCTTTGACCAATGTTTGGGCCAGCACCAGAACCCATATTGGGTCCTACCCCCATATTAGGTCCTGGCCCTATATTGGGTCCTAGCCCCATATTAGATCCTGGCCCTATATTGGGTCCTGGGCCCATACTGGGCCCGGGTCCCATATTTGGCCCTGATGGCATACCAGGTCCAGGTCCCATTAAGCTAGATCCCATAAAATTTGGTGGCATTGGTCCTAAAGGCATAGGGCCAGGCTCCATAGAATTTCCTTGTTCTCCATTTGAATCTGTCTCATCATCTGAGTTTGGTGCTAACCACGGGTTGGGTTCAGAATCAGAGGAATGGTTATTGGGTGGCATTACGGAAATTTGCATGAGGGATGGGATATTATGAGGATTTGTTTTATCAACTTGTTTCTTTCTTTCTTCAATAACTTGTGTCACTGGACTATGTGGCCTATTGCGGCCTCTGTCACTCCATCGGCGATGTTTATCTCTGCAAAGAAAAACGCTAGTATACTATTTTATGTATGAAGAAAGAAGAAAAAACATTAAATGTAAAGACATATAACAAAGACATAGAAGTATACTTAGCATTCTGCTGCTGGTTATGTCAAAAATTACTTATTAAATCTGTTTTGGCTCATATTTTTTCCTAGTTCTGGTGGTAGTAGAACACAGCAACACAGCTGTTTTATAGCAAAATCTCTGGCATAAAAAAAACGAAGTGTTTATGAAGATAATATAGAACCATAAGAAATAGTTTCAGCTACAATACCTAGATCCTCTGTCATTAGATTTTCTTCTATCATCATTGTGATGGTTAAAATCTCTCTCAAAGTCTTCATCATTTGGAGGCTCCTGATCATTAAACTCAAGTTTGGCCCGTTCCACTTCTTGTATGTGTTTTTCTTGATCTTCTTTTTCTTGTTTTTCCTGTTTTTCCTGTTTTTGCTTCTCTAACAAAGCTTTGAATTGATTCATAAAACTTCCATCATTTGAGAATATGTTAACTGAACCAGCATCATCAGTTGTGGTGGGGCTAAAAATTATTTATTAATATAATTAATTCAAAATATTTGGTAAGATTATCCTAGTCTAATCTTTTGTAATAATAATATACATAAATTAAACTTTTTATAGCTAGCACATGTAAGAAATAATGCAAAGTAAGTATTATGCAAAGCAAAGTATTTTTAATTATTTTTAACCATTTATTTATTTTATGGTCCCCGTGGGGTGTCCGGGTAAGAATAGCACCCTCCCATCTCCTCCTGTTGGGTGTTCGTAAGAGGCGACTAAGGGTTAACAAGAAGACGAGCAGCAGCGTCTCTCTATTAGATTACCTACCACCGATACTGCGATGCCCAAGACGCCTGCCAAGCGTGGGGATTATGGCAACCCCTCCCTTCTAAGGGAGAGGCCTTTGTTCAACAGTGGACGTGTTTCGGCTGCTGATGATGATTTATTTTATTAGTTTACGTACACACACAAAGATGGTAAGAGAAGTCTTAGGATAGTACAGGTACAAAGGCACAGCTTATTTCTATAGAAATCTCTTCCAGCATGCCCAGGAGAGAAACGGTGAAAGAATGAAATAGGATGCAGTGTGTATAAATAAAATTATACTTAGGTATTAAATAATTATTATATTACATAATTATTTATACTATCTATTAAATAATTATTATCATTTAGAAAGATACAAGCAAGTAAGATTTGAAGGGAATATTAGCAGAGTATGATTTCTTATAAGTACTTTGCAATATACAGTGCTCCCTACATTCTATCATATTTCTTTTAACATTATAAACTTTTATTATTAATAATAATAATATCTTGGGACAATCCACACACGGTCATCGGATTCCAAACTAGGCAGAGCCTGTACTATGGAAACCAGACAACTGATACTAATACTTATATACTTTTTTTTGTAAATACATACTTATATAGATAAACAACACCCAGACACTTGGCGGGAATCGAACCCACGACCCATCGGTTAGCAGGCAGGGTGTCTGCCAACTAGACCAACGGGCCCGTCGGTATTTTATTCCAATGCAGCATTTCATTTCCAGTATCCACCAGGAAAAAAATTATATCACAAGAAGGAGAGAAGTACAAGTAGGACTGTAAGGCTGTAGTGTTTTTATTGTTATAAAAGAATATCCTTGGGCAATTCATACATAGTCACCTGATCCCAAACTAGACAGAGCCTATACTATGGAAACCAGACATATAATTATCTTCATGAACACAAATATTTATCCTGAGTCAGAATTTAATCCAGAATCTATTGGGTAGCTACCAACAAGCCCATTGAGCCCAACCAATTACAGTAGACTCATTAATTTGACACTTGTCAATTTGAATCTCTCAGTAATTTGAAATTTTTGCCCAGTAGGGATCTCCCACAAAAATAGAAATTTCTCTGAAAGACTGAGATTTCTCTGATAAATTGAATTAAACATTAATTGATTCCCTCCGTAACTTAAAGTTGAAGGAATAGTATGTTGCCTGCCAACATGTAATAATTTGAAGTGTCAAATTATTGAGTCAATCAACTGTAATTGGTTGGGTTCATTGGTCTTGTGGTTAGCTACCCAATAGGTTGTACTCTTGTGCCTGCTTGTTCATTTGGAAGATCCATCGATATAATATATAAACTAGATAAACATTTATGAACAAAATGACATCTAAAATGTGGTTGCGGAGGTTACAAACTTATCTGTGCTGGTGGCGGAAACGTGTACTATCGATTTTATAATGATAATGACTTGTAGTTTGACAGTTTCAAATAGACAGTAGCGACACTCCTATCGGCAAAAATAAATTTGTCAGGATGTGGCTTGTAAAGAAATAGGACAGGGTAAGCGAACGTAACTTTGTTCAAACAATTTTGATTGAAAACTGGTACACAGTTTGTGCCCGCGATAGTACAATGAATGATTAAGAATCAAATCTATTCAGTCAGCATTGTGGAATAGTTCCTAATAATTTACGATTTTTGCACCATTTCAGAGTGAAGCTATTAAGGTTATGGGTGCAATTCCCACAGTGTTTGAGTGTTATTTATCTATATACTTATGGATTAACAAAATAATATGGAAGTATTTGTTTCATTTGTCTGGTACCATAATACGGGCACTGCCTAATATGGGATCAGATAACCGTGTGTGGATTATCCCTGTATATTATTGATATAAAACAGGAACGAGTAGAGGAAAAGTGAGACCATTGTCCCTTGGGTGGTCTGAGTCTATAAAATACTATTGTAGCTGATTACGGCTGTGATAATTTATTTATTGACTCGTGTACATCGATAAACTATTTTAAACAGTATATCGATGGTCGTGTACATTAACTGGTTGACATCCAATGCGGCGAACATTGTTGGTGGAGGACGGTTTGACTATCCCACCGTGTCATGAAACTGTGAAACTGTGTACGTACTTAGACAATTTGGCTTGTGCCGCTAATGCAGCGGCTTGCTTTTGGGCTTCTAACTTGGCCTGTATCTCCATTTTCTTTCGTTCTATAATTTGTTCTTGCTTCGACATTTGGGCCCATCTTGTACTTAACGCTGATTTAGTCTTATTATCTTTGAAATGAATCATGATATTGCGTTAACACGGGTCCAGTTCTATCGCATTAGATAAAACTAAACTATTTTCTTGGATTTAAAATTAATAAAACTCAATCAAACTCTCAACTTAATATCCCAAAAATACCATAAACATTTAACTTTTTTTTTATTTTGGGCAGTGTGACCAGATTAAATTTTACGAAAATACCGAGGCCTCCTCGAAAAAATACTGAAATATACCGAGGCCACCCCGAAAAAATACTGAAAAAACTACTGATTAAACCTTGGAGCACACCGAGGGTTCCGGTTCATCTTTGACGTAGAAAAATTAGTTTCCTTCATCTTCCTCCTTAAAAGACCAAACCTCACACCTGAGTTTTGACAAACAAAGTTATTTACATTGTTTTATTTTCCCGAAAAAGTATACATCAATTTTTATTACCTATAATCATCGATATAATACATATATAATATATGAACTAGATAAACATTCACGAACAAAATGACATTTAAAATGTGGTCGCGGAGGTTGCAAACTTAACTGTGCTGGTGGCGGAAACGTGAACTAACGTGTTTATTATGAAAACGACGTTTAGTTTGACAGTTTCATATAGACAGTAGCGACACTCCTATCGGCAAAAATAATTTTGTCAGGCTGTGGCTTGTATAGAAATAGCGACACAAGGGCGCTATTTCTCGCTACCACTTTCTGGACCGTGACACCAAATCTAGTTTAAATATTATATCGATGCCTATAATAATTTCAGATTTTCCAATTAAATAAAAAAAATGCACAACCAGTGTTTTTTGGTGGTCCCAACATTTTGTTCATACTCAAAATTTGTTCATGCAAGAAGGACCTAACTACCCATTCATACAACTGAAAACTTAAAGTTCAAACTCTGTTTATTTGATTATGCATTGTGTATATGCGTTATAAATGTACCCTGTAATGTCTTGTATCTAATTTAATGATCCATGCTCTCTATATAAAACATGTTTGGAAAAGTCCCTGAACATATTCAATATTCGCTAGAAAAACTGCTTGCAGTGTTACTTTATTCTATTTCTACAAAAATACTCAAAAATACTGATAGTCAAAATCGACGTTAAAAAATACTGAAAAAGTTTTAAAATACTGAATCTGGTCACACACGTAGTGAAAAAAATCTTAAATCTATGGGTCACACTGATTTTGGGTGAAGGGGTGAAGCAAAAGCATAAAGTAATGTACTCTGTGCATAGAGTCAGAAAGCATAGAGCATAATGTTGCCTGCCTTGCCTCTTGTCAAGAAGCTTCCTGCTTCTTGCTTAGAGTGCGTTTCACGTTTCACCACAGTGTAAACGTTTCACGAAAGAGTTCTCTTCGTGGTTAAGCTGGTATAATTGAATTGTGTTATTACATTTAAAAATATTTACCCTCAATGTATAGAGAAAAAACACTCTAATTTATTTAACACGGATGTATTCATTAGTTCAAAATTACGTAAATACGCAGTTTTGCGATTTATACAGGTTAAACCATAGATATAGAAATTTTCATTGGGTTAAACACATAGAATAGGCATGATGACTGCAACAAAATACCAATAAATCTGTGGTTTTTTAAATATTAGAACAGATTGCACTGATTCCAAAAATGCATCTCATTTTCATAATAATAGAGAGATTTTCGTGATATTTTGTAAAAACGCTGATCAGAGTGAATGACGTCAATCCTGTGTAAATAAACCACAGTCAAACTGTCATCTCAACATTTTCTTTCATACAATTCACTTTTATACCTAGACAGATGTTTATTTACCGCCGCGCCGTAGTGACGTCACAAAATGGCGCCATGCACCGGCCATCGTTTTGGAATTAAATTCAACTCTATTTTAAAAATTGAAAATATTGCTATTAATTGTAAATTTAATACAAAAATATGATTATTTTCGGCAATAGTAGACCCGTAAGTACATAATAGAGTATTTTTTCAAAATTAGTCATCATGCCTATTAAAGACAGAAATCATTTTCAATCATTTTATGCTCTCATAAGCTTTGGCTAGGCTGTTGTGGCCAATAGGCATGATACCTAATTTTGAAAAAATGCTCTCTAATGTACTTACGGGTCTACTATTGCCGAAAATAATCATATTTTTGTATTAAATTTACAATAAATAGCAACATTTTCAATTGCCTTCCCATAAATGGGTAAATGGGGTGGGTTCGATTCCCACCAAGTGTCTAGGTGTGTATATGTATTTACAAAAAAAAATGTATATAAGTATTAGTATCAGTTGTCTGGTTTCCATAGTACAGGCTCTGCCTAGTTTGGGATCAGATGACCGTGTGTGGATTGTCCCAAGATATTATATTATTATATTATAAATGCCTTCCGACATTAACTCCATGGATCATCCATGAAATAATAAAATATTTTTATATATAAATACTTAAATAATCTTAGAGGAGATATCACTGGAGATTGCATGATGCGCTAACCCCTCTGCCAAATTTTGTTCATATGGTCAGGTCATTCTTTATTTGTGTGCGTATCGTTTTGAATGTGTTGCGAGTTTATTATAGTGTGGGTATGCGTGAATTTGTATCTGTGTGTGTTTACTTCACCTCCCGCACCCCGCAAAAGTGCCACGAAAAATTTGTTCGGCGAATCGACGCAATACTAGCTCCATTCTAATTATTAGTAAATAAATGATCAAAATTATAAATGGTAAACGATTTATGTCCTCAAGTTATTGACATGATTGTATTTGCTTTTGCTTCACCCAAATTAAAAAAAAAGGAAAATGTTTTTGGTTTTTTGGGAAATTGAGTTGAGAGTTTGAGTTTTATTTATAATTTTAAATCCAAGAAACCAGTTTAGTTTTATCTAATGCGATAGAAATGGACCCGTGATATAGCAATATCATGATTCATTTCAAAGATAATAAGACTAAATCGGCGTTAAGTATAAGATGCGCCCAAATGTCGAAGCAAGAATAAATTATAGAACGAAAGAAGATGAAACAACGACCGCGATCGTTATGTGGAAAGCATAGATAATACACTATATACTTAAGAATAGATGGGTCACTCTGGTTCATCTTTTAATAAACTAATTTTACCCTCGCCTAAAGATGGCGTAACTTTACAAGAATCCCAAATGTGCCAACAGATGGCGTTTTTTAAAATAATCACTTTACGTATAGGTAAATGAAGCATGAATATTTGTAAGGAACATGTTTATAGGCAAACCAAAGAGATATTTATTGTAAAAGTTTATTTGGTAACCAATAACTTTATTCAACATATCTGAAGCACAATCATACTCTATTAATTATATAGTCCAATCCCCTTGAGTTTCTTGTTTCAGTACAGCTTTGCATTAAATTTTTCCAATTCAAGCCATTGTGGTTAAAGACAAATGATGTAGTGGACCTGAAATAGTTCACGAGTAGTATAAATATTATTATATTTATATACTTATGCTAGGTGCATAATGACTTGTTTGTTTAAGCTTTTGTAAATAAGTACATACCTACATAAGTAGATAAATAACACCCAGACACAGACCAAACAGAATTCTTCAAAAACATATTTGTAAATAAACTGTAAATATTTAGTTTCAATAAAATTTATAAAAGCTGTTTATCTTCTGTTACGTTGACAGTACGTTGGACGTTACTGTTACGTTCGCCTGACGGCTAGGTACAAGAATAAAAACAACAAGTAAAATTACAAGTTGTTTATTGCATCGAAAATAAAAACATATACGTTAACCCGGCAGGAATTAAATTTTCACTAATAAAATTAAAACTCTATAGTCTCTAAAATTAGCACTAGAACCAATCTCTAAGGTCTCTAAAAATTAAGTCAAAAACACACGGGTGTGGATTCACGGCACAGGGAAGTTATCTGGTCGGAATAATAAAAAAGGTGCTGGGGCTTAACTTTTGGCCGTCCGAGTCCTCGACGCTTGGGGGTCTTCGGTAGTGCCTTCAGCTGACACTCGGTAACTTGAAGGACACCGGTGGCTCGGGTGTTACAGTGCAGCCTGAAGCGTCGCCGCTTGTACAGTCAATCTGTACGATGAACGGTGGAGTCCCAATCGGTGTAACGGGGAACTCCCAAGCGGCCACGGTGCAGTCCCAACAATGAATTTCAACGGGGAGCGGTGCAACCCTAGCGGTGCAATCCTAGCGGTGAAATCCTAGCGGTGAAATCCTAGCGGTGAAATCCTAGCGGTGAAATCCTAGCGGTGAAATCCTAGCGGTGAAATCCTAGCGGTGAAATCCTAGCGGTGAAATCCTAGCGGTGAAATCCTAGCGGTGAACCCCCAATCCTGGAACGCGTCGAAACATCTTCTGTAGCGCGAAAGATCCGATGCCCTGGCACTAGTGTGACCAGATATGGGCGTCGGTATCTTTCGCAAAACAATTAAATATAATGCGGAATGGAGTGGTGAAATGCATTTCCGGTTGAAATGTAATTTAAAGAAAATTAATTATTTAAATGAAATATTTTTACCCAACCCAGAATCAAATCCCCAATGTTTTATATGCCGGATAATCACCATTCCACAACGCCATGCAGAACAAAGAAAATATTACACTTTACATTAGTAATTATAATAAAACATATTGAAGGAACAAAGACTTTTAATATTTATTTCCCCGGTACTTTCCCTTATAATAACCAAAACTAAATATATCTCTCAGCTATGTGATGAACTAATAGAATAAAGAATAATTTATGTAAGCAACTACATTACAGTTGGCTCTAACACTTAAAGGAAATTAAGACATTCTTATACAACAATGTACTCATACAAGACTATAAGTTTAATTTACAATGACAAACTTGTAAACAATTTTTACTCTGGAAAATTCTATTAGACTACTAATTATGAAAAACACAATGATTATTCCTTGCAAGTATGAACTGATATTATGGAGTTTAAACTATCTGGACATTCTAAAATAATAATTACTCATTAGAATATAGGTTAGGATTATTGGCATAGACTACACAATGGAGTTAGTTATTGAGACTATATTTCACCTGATTCTTGTGATGGCTAAAACTGATTGGGCTTTAATATTAAGATATAGGAATTTTATAAGGAAAATACCGTGTCAAAACATATATAAGAGTTATTGGAATGAATAGATAAATGAGGTTATAATTGATTGACATTAAAACATCCTGTCACATTCACTACCTAGAAGAAATGAAATTAAGAAATAAAATAGCCATAGCGACGTTAATAATACTATAAAAAGATTGAGATATTACTTGCTAGACTGTAATTAGATTACCTAACATGAAAATTAATTAATTTGGATAATTGTATGAACTTACCAGGGGGTTCCAACCGCCTAATCACAACACAATCACAATTATATTACATTGTTTTATATATTTTTTGCAGCACTACACTGAACAAAGAATAAACATGATAATGACCCTTTCCGGGTCAGCTACTCAATTATATATATCCCGACGAACCTACGGCGCGGACGACGCGATCTAGAATGGAATTCCGATCCATCCCTTCTATCCGCCAACAAAACAAGTGCGACAGAGATACGAAATGGAAAACACTAATGCTTCCGAGCGAGAAGGAGCATACATAGAAGAATCTCGACGGTGAAGGTGTGAGAATTGTAGACATGATTTCTAGACTGTTCCCGATGTTGACACTGAATAGCGCTGTGAGCGCTAATACTAGTTGCGTCGCGCGGGTTCCGTACGATAATAAAAATATTTATTGTAGTTATTTGTTCGTAAATTTTTTATTTTACAATTTTAATGAATTTACGTTGTTACAACGTAACACTTCAATGAGACAAGTTATTTTGAAAAAATGACATAACAACTTAGGTTACCATAGTAACCGCCAAAGGCAATTTACAATAGTACCTGGTAACCTCCTTGAGTAAAACCATAGTGTTTTATTAGGCATCCGTTAAGGCCGGCTGTTGCATAGGTTTTATTACATTATGGAAGTTTACTAAAAATATACGAAATGTATCAGATTTACTCAAATAAATTGAAGATATACAATAACAATATTAAACTATTTAAATAACAATATATAAACTGCATTTTTAATGCCATCTAGGCAAATTATAGTAGAATCTTAAAATTTAGTTCCTTCCCTTGTCTGAAGATTGTGCTAGTTTCCATACATTAAAATTTTGTCAGCTGTTTTAAGGAGAGTGCCACTGGCATGGTGGAAAGACTAAAAGACCATTTTGATCATAGATTCATAGATATATTTTGATCTTCTGTCTATAGAGCGTTTCACAAAAGAGTTCCCTTCGTGTAATGATTTCTGATATTTACGCGAATACTACACATTGAAATGAAACTAATTTCACGGATTATATCGTGGTTTGTAAAGTATTCGAAACGTCGGGTACCTAATTAAAATCATAAATAAACCGCGATATAATCGGTAAAATTAGTTCCCTTCGTGGTTAAGTTGGTCATCCTGTTTGTCAGAGACGATCGCGTGTGTCAAAATGTTTTTCCACATTACCTATTCTATAATTAAAAACGACAAAATCATGCCTAAGACATTGAAAAGTAGTGAAAGATAATTATTTATAAAGATGAAAAGGTTTTGTGCACTTGAAAATATCACCAAAGGACTTTAATTCCCTTCGAACAAGTACGATCCTAACTTGCCACCATTTCAGGTAGGTAAAATAATGTTACCAGGGAGGGTCCATGTTTTCCCAAGTAAATAAATGGTACACGATTTATGTCCTCAAGTTATTGACATGATTTTATGTATCCTTTGCAATTGGCCACAACAGCCAAGCCAAACCTTATGAGAGTATAAAAGGATTGAAAATTATTTCTGTTTTTAATTCTATTTATTTAACCTATATAAATCGCAAAATATAAATTAGGGCACTGCGAATTTACGTAATTTTGGACTTATGAATACATCCGTGTGATTTATATTAGTGTATTTTCCCTATATTGAGGGTAAATATTATTAAATTTAATGACAACACCTAATTCAATAATACCAACTTAACCACAAAGGGAGGGAACTCTTTCGTGCGTGAAACGCACTTTACCTAACTCGTATTTAATAATTTAAAATAATGGACCATAATACCTCAATGACCGGATCAGGTGCACTATTAGTAATAATATTAGAAACGGAGAATCAAAATTATATTCGTAGAGGAATTGCACAGGGGAGGATCAAAATAAAACATCTGAAAATCATTGCATATTATTCTTTTTATATTTTTTTTTCATCAGTTTAAATGGAAAATACAATTTCATTTATTTATAATGTTGTCATTTATTTATTGTAAACAAATATATTATAAAAGATTTACATATTACTATCAAAACAAAATATTCACAAAATGGCAGACTAACTAAACAATTACTTAGCTGTTTCATCAAGCATGCTAACAATTGCATCGTTTTGAGCTAAACAAGAAGGAGAAAGTTTGGCACTGATCCCATTATTCAAATTAAATTATTGATGATGGCATAAATGCAGATTGCAGCAACACTATCTCTCGATAAGGTAAGTTAGTCTGTTTGTCCAGATTTTGAATAGGTACCTTTTATAACGCTACTCTTCACAACCTCTCTTCAGCTCATGTATTGCATGATCTAATACTGACTACCTGTTACTTTCTAGCGCGCATTGCGGACGGCTAGCGTGCGCGCAATGCCGGAGCTTCCAACTCGAGGGCACCGCTAAAGAGAGCCTACGTTTGACTATTGTTTCTGTGGTAACTTGATAGTTATAATTAACTAATCTGCTGCCGCATTAAACCGAAATTCAAATTGACTTAATTAAAAGAAAAACAACAAACTCTGGCTCCTTTCGTAACAATACAAATTCCATTGAATGGATAAAATTAACTCAATTTAAAACATTCAAACAAATCATCAATCAATTCAAATTAAAAAAGTACCTCTTCACATTTCTGCATTACCCTGCCTTAACAAAATCATATATTACACTTAGACAGTTGACAAACAAAAAAAAAGCAATGGAAGAGGACAAAATGAGCAAAATAAATCACAAAATATATACGTAATATATAGAAACATTCGACACTGTGTAAGGTTGCTTTAACAAGTGTGCTTCATAGTTCGAGTGACCAGGTGAACATGCAAATCGCGAACTTACACATTTAAGTATAGCAAAGAAGCTAGTCTCTTCCACTGTTACATGAAATGCCGAAAAAAGTATAATTGATAAATTGTACCTATACTTTGTTTATATTCTAATTTTTTTTTACATTTTAATAATTTAAAAACAACCAGTACTTGGTCGAGAAATTTATATCCATTTTTTTTTTGTGTATTTTATATTTTGATGAAATATTTAAAAGCTAATTAACGTGAGCCGATGTCAGGATTCATAGCTAGTCGTCGTTCGCTCGAGCCGGCCGGCAAGTCTCTATCGTCCGCGCGACTCGAGCTTGTATAACGTATCTATACACATAAACACTACCGCATCGTGTATACATCTTGACTCATATATAATGCACTGATATTTCGAGGGGCACAAGGAATATCGCAGCATTGTTTCTGGCGCCGAGCGCCTGGGCCGCCGCCGCGCCCCCTTCCGCACCGACACGACTCGTCTCATCTATATTACTCACAATAATTTCCCCTTTCATATACATTTTATAGCAATTAATAAAAAATAAAACACTAAGATTACATCCCTTAACGCGCCTAAATGTCTAATTCGTACTCTATTTACATTTTGACATAATACATAATATTCAAATTGTTCGGTGAATCGACAGTCTTGCGAGATCGATTGAGGCCGAACTCGCGGCGGCGGCCGAACACTCATTACTGTACAGCAAATTTACAATAATAACATTTGATCAGAATACGCAAACTCAAAGATCTATATCTAAGAAATTAAAGGTAAGGATCAATATGTATGCAACGCCCGCCTTAAGCCGCTATAATATCAGCTATGTTAAGTAATATAACATTTTAAGTTTGCACATGACAAAGATGCCACTACACGACGATACGTAATAAAAACTAAAATAAAATAGGCCAAATTCATTGTTACAGCTCCTGTATGGGGTTAACACAACCTGAATCGAAGATGCGAATATAAATACATAGGATAATATTGTGGCGCGTTTGTCATGCCGCAAAGAAATATACATATATCGGAATTAGTAGGTACTCCTAATAATAGCTAACTAGGATTTTAAGAAAAATGTAGATGTCACTAGACACTAAATATCCTCTACTCTGTACAATGGACTATGATATTTTACTGAGATATTTTTTCCCTTTGTATAAACATGACAAAATACAAATATTTATGTCCAACTTTTATAATAACTTAATCGGTAACAATCGAGCAACATTTTGACATTTTATTACTCCCTTTGTGACAGTATAATTAGAAATTGCGTTACGTTTACGTTAGCAAAGGGTATCTTAATCATTAAGTGGTCAGAATACAATAGATATGAGTCTAATTCACCATGTATAAATTTAGACGTGGCACACTAAACACACTACATTCGGTGCCCGAAAAGGACTTTAGTAAATTCTCCTACGGATATTCGCTGCCTGTAAAAATATATTTCATTTTATACACTATCCATGAACTAAGTGCTTCAGTGAACAGTGCTAAAGTAACGGTTCTGATAAATGGAATGCATTTTTCACAATATCCACTTTAATAAACAACAACCTCCCCGATAATAATAACAAAAGACAATTTTAATGATAAACAGATGATTTAATTATTATAACAATGCGCATTTTAGGGTACATTCCTACAAGTCAGGCAATTCGCCGGCACTCCGTCGTCGATGAGACACGTCAACGTTAAACATGACGTAGGGCATGAGAATCACTTCAGATAAATCTAATAACAAAAGGTAAGCCCGTCAAGATTCTTGCTAGATGGCTGTGTTGAGGTCCTAGAGTATGTACTATGCGTTTCAACTAAGAATGTAACCGCCATCTTGCCATTTCAAATATAATAATTACAGAAAATGTTGTTTTAACAATAATACATAGCAAAATAAGACATTACAATAAATAATCAAAACCGGAGCAAATTTTTCATTTTGTGTTTACTCTGCTGCCAGTACAAAAATCGTAAAAAACGAGTGAAGTTCCGCAGTCGCGATCATCATGGCGGCCACATTCTTAGTTGAAATGCATAGTATATATTTTTAATTGTTTGTTACAATATTTCATAGTCATTAATCAAATGGCCCATCTTAAAATATGCAGTATCCCGGGGTAACCGGATTTTTTCAATTAAACTATATTTATAACGTGACTGGCTAGCAGTGGCGTGACGGAGTCCTGACTGATATGCAGAAATGTACACCTATTTCGTAGTTGTTATAAGTTATAATTAAACAATCGATAGTGCTTAGACTAGTGGTAACAATAACATTTTAACTGTTTTTTCTTATCGAATCGAACCAAGTTTGTTAAAGAAAATGTGTAAGCGAAACACATGAGAAAAAAAACAATATTTGATTTGTAATCATAATTCATTTGTACGGTATTTATATTGTGTAGTGTTGCTATCCGTGTAGATATACCCCGTTTTTCTTTAAAACATCAAAACTGTAATAAATGTATGAAGTCAGGGGGTGATCCTATCTTCATACATTTAATGCTAAGATTTTGATCTTGTAAAGAAAACAGGGTATAGTGTTTGTTTAAAAACTATCAAATGAACTCTAATATTTTATTAAGTACAGTTACAAACAGTGTGTTTCTTATAAATATTCATCGTAAATACATAATTATAAACCTTATGAGATTTTATCGGTTTATGTTCATTGTAATTAATTTCAAATGCTAAGTTTTCTATTACTTTATTATTAATTAAGATTTTGTAATAAATTAAGATGCGGCTAAGTGAATTAATTGTAAACATAAGATTTTGAAAATAAATATAATGCATATCGACAAACTGATTAGGTTAAGTAATGGTATTATGAGTGAGTAAATAAATAAGAGAAATAAATTATAATCCAAAGCGTTATTTAATCATCTAATATCATGACCATAATATTGAGCATTTTAATGAGTAAAAAGCGATATAAACCACAAAAGCTGTTTTCATGAGCAACAAAAGGGCACTTACGTTGAATTGACCAAATAACTACACATCACTATAATGAAAGATCTACTGTTACTGTAAGTATATATATATACATAAAACAATTGACGATCAATAATGAAAAAATCAAATCTTACTAATGCCGCTCAGACACATTAATTGACAAAAAAAATTAACAAACTTCATTCATCAGCGAGGTTTCGTAAACCTACTAGAAAAATGTTCAATTTATACTATTTTACTATACGCATTTAATAACAAATAAGTATACATTAGGTGAAAATTAATTTCGTAGTAAATTCAAGGATGGTCTATGCTGTTTTGACTAACAATTTTCATTTGGAATCGTGTAATGGACTTTGCTTTATCAAAGATAAAAATCAGAATCACTTAATGCTAAATAATCTTCAATTAAATGGACGTCACTTTTAGGACAAAATGCGAGACGGCTTTCCACACATTTGGACCAGGGACATTAACAGTGGTTTAAAATATATATTAGTAGTCTTTTAATTTCTGCAAGGTGGTGAAAGTTATCGAAATAACAACGTGTTAGTATTGTGAGTACATTTTAAGATCGCGTAATTAGGAAATTATTTAAGCGTTTCATTAGTGTAATCTTAGCGATTTAATAGTTCAATGTGGGCTCTGTTTAATGCCGATAATCTGCCGAAAAGGTGTGTCAACTGGTCCGAATGTATACTAAAATTTACTAAGAACTTTATTGTGATCTGGAGGGTATATCCGAAAGGGACCAGAACAGTTTCTTATTTCCTAGTGGATGTTAAACACTGGCCGGCTGTTCCTAATTATAAGAGACGTTTAGATTGGCAACTCAATAACAACATTTCGAGATTTTGGCAAACAGAATGCTAAGGGGGATTCACATACAGCCGCACGCGTCCACACTGACGGATGTGAGGGTTTAGTCTGGAAGGAATGTAAATTTCAATCCAATCCAATCTTAAATTCCATCAATCAAGTGGCGCTGCACACGGTGCTAACAGGATTCATTGAAATTAAAATTGGTTTGTGGAGTAATTCCACAGATTCTCCTTCAAAGTGTGACAATATATCACGAGTAAAATTAGTAAATAAATATCTTCCACAGGGGACGCGTGCGGTTAAGGCTTGGCCCCTTATATTTGAAACTATGTCGTGTGTCACCAGGTAACTTTCTAAATCTATAACATTTTCCGTCAATCTCTATAAAAGAGTTTACTTTGTGACATTCGATGAGTTATTTATAAAACTTTTCCATTATTTACACGATATGTACTCCGGTAAGCACACGACACGACCAAACATCAATAAATACGATAATATTTTGAGAAAAAAAAACCTGAATAATTATTACACTATTCATAACAAAATTTAACAAGAACATTATAAATCTTTTTTCTTTTATAAGACCCTAATATGTACAACATGCAAGCCGGGCAAGACGAATAAAATAAAAATGAACGTCCAACATTAAAAGTATGGATGGATTGTTTGATGTGAAAGGGACGACATTGGACTAAATATTATAGATACACAGATAAAAGGGTATTATAATTGTTATCGAAGGCCAACAGTCGTTCAATTGACTTCTAAGAATTCGTGAAGGCAGCGTCGACTCGACACTGCTATATTACACGCATTGACCTTGCTTTAGAGAAATAGTAAAAAATAAATTCAGCAAAATTTATCTGGACAACAATAACATTAGACGGCAATCATTTTCGAATGGAATAAAATGTGGACGAACACATATCTAATATTGGACTATATAGTTGATAATTTAATTTTTCAATATACATATACTATTTACAATATAAAACCAACCGGATAGTTCAAAGTTTTCAACGTTGAGAATAAAAAAAATGAGTGACGACGGAGTTGTATTACAATAATTGTCAAACAAATTATGACAACTGTAATGATTTTACAATAGTGGACTTTCCTTATTACTCACGCAACAGTATTGTGAGAATGAATATATATATTTAGAAAAAGAACATTAAATATATATATTAGAAAGCAATGAAGATGTGGGACGCGTATTAAATGCAGCGCGAAGGTCCGCGTCGCTCTAGGTCAAGGCATCGCTCTGTTAAAATTAATGGAAGAACAATGAAACTTAATACACTATTATGTAACTTAATATTTTCTTCATTTATTAACTACAATGAGAATGACTAAAAACAGAACAATATTTACCTCAACCGTCTCAACAAGCGTCGGTCTCGCCAAATTGGCAGGCGTCCGGTGTGTACCATTGATGCGTCGTTTAAATATAACAACGATCCCAAGATCGTTAGCGTTGTGATGTTGAACGTATTCTTGGAATCGTGAACTTTCATTTTTGCCGTTTCGTTTGGAGGTCGCGACGACGACCGCGTTACGCAACAAAGGATCACTCAATGTTAATTGCTACGTGTCACAGCGTCGTTGTCCTTTCCTCTTGCGTGAGGTTAGACGGCTTAAATAGAATTCGACGCACGCTATACGATCTCGGTGAATACCGTGAAAATATATATCAATGAAGAGCACATCGGAAAGGCACAAAAGTATTTTAAATTTTTACTCCAATGCACTCCCAATTATGATTAAAAAAGCTCAAGGGATGTCAAGGTGTTTCTATTTCGTTTACAGAGTGACCGGTGAGATATGAGACATAGGGTTAACTAGGTATTAATTCTCGTAAATAATTATATTGCCTCTACCTTAATAAAGTTATATACCACTACAAAATTTTGCGTATTTCGAAATTCCATCTGCGGACAATGTATTAAACAAAAAAAATCTGAAAATTGACTAGCACTTGATCAGCATTGCTCTCTCGTGCCGTATCTAAAAAAACGTTTTTACTTAGATTTTATGTACAAGAATAAATTACTGTATAGTCTACAATGTGTCTTTATCTCACCAATTACTTTATTTATACGAAATAGAAACGAAAAGTGGCATCAATGATATCAACATCTCAAGACCTGTCAATCGGACCAATGATCGAAATTAACAAACGATTTAGTCCAGAATCTTCAGATTTAGTTAATAAATCTCATAGAAAACTATAACAGTTACCTCTAAAGATTTTGGATTGCTATCGGTTATTAATTTCGACCGTTAAGCTGCATAGAAATTAGCGATACGTTGCTTGCTGTCATTTCACAGACAATAACATCTATAAAAAGCCTGACTCAAAATATTCGAATCAATATGAAAACCATTCGACTGATATTTACAAGATTCATAAGACGAAATAAACAGCTCAGTTGATTAATGTCTGCGAACATAGACAATCACAAACCATGCCAATAAACAATTCTAGAAACGTCACTTTGACAGTTGACACCCCGCCTTTATAGAGGGCACGTCACATCCATCAGAATTAGTATAAACCGCTAATACCGTGTTGATTCCTTTTTCAACGGTCAGTAGAAAAACGCAGGAGAGGTGATTTATTGCATGTGTAGCGTACGAGACTTGCTAGCGCTCCAGTGAACGAGCCAAATGTGAACTGTCAAATTGACATCTGTCAAAATCGCGATTGGTACGGTCCATACCATGAAGCTATAGTGTTAAAAGTTGAGAGAAAACACTGAATACATAACTGGAGCCACGGTATAATATAACTATCCCATTCTCTATGGTCCGAAATCTCTTACTGATACCGACAAATTTACCATTTAAGAAAGAGAGTTCGGACTACATAGAACAGGATAGCAATACAAGACAAGTATTAGTGTTTTCTCTACTTTTACGTACTTACCTATAGCTTTAGGGTCAATACAAGCAACACATGGCGGTAATCCTCGATCCTAGCGATATAACATACAACAGGACCGTTCAACAGTACGAAGGCCTAACGTTTACATTATAAAAAAGCATTACAAATCTGTCACTGCGCGGGAGCCACCGACTCGTATAAAAACTATAGATCTGTTTATATTACAATTGTCCAGTCCGAGGTGTCGCGATGCAGTGTGGGCTTGTTAGTTATATGTGAATACTAGAGGCAGCGGGCGGGCGGGGAGTAACTCGAGTGTCAGTACGCTTGCGTCGTGCTCGCAGTTGAGACACGGTCCTGTTTGAGGTTTCGCTGTGAACAAATAAATTGTTATCTGTTAATGAGGTTAATAAACTAGCTAAATTTTGTACTTGTCGGAAAATACTGGTGTCAGTTTTCCCCAACAATTTGCTAGTGTATGTAGTAGTCAGAGCCCCTAACTGCCAGTCCCAATTATCATAACAATCCCTTACTATAAGTTAAAATAGTTACCAACGATAGCTATAATGACATATTTCCGTTTCAATAATAACACATTAGCAGCCTACTGTTGTTTGTTCAAATGATAGTCTGTCAGGGTTTTAGTTATCGCTCCATTTCAGTGGTTTATTGCGGGGTATCGATGCCTTGATCGATGATTTTAACTTATAGTTAGGGATCGATAGGATATTGGGACCGGAATAAATCAGATACTTGCTTTGTTTTCTCCAATTCACACAGGATATCCTAGTACGAAATCTATCGTTACGATATGTAATGTTCAACTGTATTTGTTTCTGATAATTTATTTTAAACTTTTGCGACTGGTAAGAATAGCGGTAGCTGTATGTCACCTTAGAAAATAAATATCACGGTAAAACGTTCTTTAGACCCTTGGAGCACTTCATCACCAGTCAGAAGAGGTCTACTACAGAATAAAGACTTTTGAGCACACAACACTAGAAATCTATTATGGGTTAGGTTCATTTCGATTTCACGTTGGTTTAATGACTATCTTTTACTGGCTTTCAGGACTGGCTGGCACAGTGATTGGAATGACTAGCGGAATTATCCTCATAAATGGTAAAACACGATAAAATGTGATGATTGACTCTCAGAATCTAAACGTGATAGTTAAGTCGTAAGAAATCTAAGTACTCATCACAGGGATTGAATGTAAAAATAGATGGTATGTATCTTTGTTCTAGAATTACCAGTAGTAAAAGAGATAGCTACATGTTACATATTCTAAAGCGTCTGGATGGTCCTAGTAAACTAATTTCTTCATTAACTAAATAAAACTATTGTTTAGGAAGACAATGAGATAAACAACGAATTCATAAACATCTATAAAACATTTGAGGTCATCTCGAATCTTAACAAGGTATTCGAATCGCTGTTGCAGTTTCACAGCAAATCAAATGGCATAGTAACATTTGTATTTAAGGCGCCTTTAAATATTTAACAGACGTCAGTGACCTTAGGCCACTGCGGCCAAGTTTTAAAAAGGTTTAACTATAACCAACTTCGAGGGAGATCTAACAGTGCACAAGTGCTTGAGTAGACACATGTGCACTCTCTTTTCCTTTACTCTTAAAATCCGATGGGACGGATGACCGACACGATCGGGGAGAGGTCAGGCGCAGGACCGACTTTTTACATGCCCATCGGCCTATATTCTAACCCTAAACACAAATTTGCTGCTCTCCACGGGATTTAAACCTACGACCTCCGGCTTGCAAACGGTTTCCCGGTGCGCCATGAAGGCTCGTTACATAAGTGGAGTTTTCAATAGAAAATGTATAAGTATGGGATGTTATAATGACTCATTAACAGACTAGTGACTGCGACATTGAGACTCAAATAAAATAATTTCACTATAGTACAAACTCTACAAACCATTATAAAAATATGTACCATCCTACGATTGGTATAATAAAATATCATCATAAACAATCATACGCACCCTGAATTAGGGATTTTACCCATCATAAAGTTAATTTGATGAAAAAAAAAACCCAGATTCATCAATCAATTTTGACATTCAAATACTTTAGTCATTTCGAGATAGATATTGAACACAGATTAAACGTGTAGATTGTTATTGATAACGTATATCAGACAACGGTGCTACCGATTTGAAAATAATGTGTTATCAATCGTACGAGTGCTCTACAATGTCATTATAACTTACTGGCAGGTCCGTGTATTCCTTTATATGTGTTGCAGACTTGAAATAAACACAGAATATTATGTAATTGGTATCATTAAGTCGACAAAATTGAGATAATGATTAAGGAGCCGTAGACTATCACTGTCAGTTATAATGTAGAAATGACTCAATGGATTTCAATTTATAAACAGTTTTTGCATTATAATCAGATGGAAAACATCTTCTGTTAAATGTAGGCCTCCCTCTTGAACGTCACAGTGACTTGCCTGCGATTCGCAGAATGTCATCGCACCATTCAAAAGTGATAGCGTTAAGCCTATTTGAAATAAATTATTTTTAACTTTGACTTAACAAAAGGTGTTGTACTCACCAACTGGTCGTACTGGTAGACCATGCGCTTGATGTGCGTGAGTTTCCGATGCAGGTAGTTGACGCGCCGCCTCTCCTGCTTGTACGCGGCGTCGTTGTTCACACGCCGATACTCGTCCACGATGCGTTGTTCTATGCTCTAGGTAATTACAATTAAAACAACAACATTACTTCTCGTGTCAACATTAATACTTCACTATACTGTCGACATAGTCACTCGAGACATTAGTTATTAAATCCCTAATTATAATTAATTGATTTCACTGATCACATTTCCTTTCACAATGGAACATAGCAGTGTTTACACATTGCTGCTTGGTGGAAGAATATCTGCCGCTGCAGTGGTTTATGTCCTGTCTGGACGGTCCCTTGTAGTAGGACCTTGGATCTACCATATAGTACTACTACTACTAGAGAGTTTATGTTAAAATTAGACATTCTAGAATAATGGTGCAGGCATTATTATAGGATAACCTTTACTCTAACAATTTAGACTTTTTGATTTTCCATAGATAGGTTTGACTGATCATCAAACAAAACTAGTAAAAAGTTTAATTGCCATTGACTACGTGGTGGATTTCAAAAGTTATACTTTTGAAAGTAAAACATGGGCTGCTGATATTGCTAGACGATAGACGTGTATTAGGTGTGTAGCCACTTCACCTTAAAGCCTTTAAGTTAAAGGGGGCTTGTGGATCGGAGACTCGGGCTGTGGCCCTATTAAATGGGACCCTGAGGCGGGAAACTAATCGCGAGCAACGCGAGGTTGCCGGGGGGAGCATACATTCTCTGCACCCCCTCCCCGGACGTACTCTAGCGAGCTTCTAGTTGGAATGAGACTGGCGAGATCTGCCCCACTATTACGTATCTCGTTTGAAAACTAGTGATCATCACTATAATATATAGCAAAGACAAATGATTCATTTGGTATTGCCTTGAATGACCAATAAATACCAATGCTAACAGACTTTCGTTGACATCAAATTTCGGTGGACAAATGAAACTTGATAGACACTTGGGTGGCCAAAGTTACGCAATAGTCCTGCTGAACACAGTGCTCAGTCTCTCTACAGAGTCGATGAGGTTTTAAAGCGTAAAAATCCCTCTGCCATCCTACAGAGACCTCCCCGATAACAAAGAAAAGTAGTGTAGCAAGCTAAGTGGTAGGCAGTGGCGTGCACAGAGGGTAGGCAAAAAAATGTAATCGGTTTGTTACACCAATTTTAAGTATGTTATTATACCATTTCAAATATCCATAAGCGAGCAAATACTATAGACATATTAATTTGTATTTGAAAACATTAATAAGTTTATTCAGCGGCTCCATACTGACAAAAATACTTTGCCTACCCTATAGGATTTCTCTAAACAGTCTTAATTTTTAAAAATCTTAGTTTGGACTTAATTTTTTTTAATGTAAATGGATTTGTTGGTAATATTGGTTAATTTAAGGATATTTGTGCTGAAACACGAATAAATAGCATAAAGAATAAACAACTCGCAGATATGATGATACTATATTTTGTATAACACCTGTAATTGACTACTCATATTTTGCAATAAATAAATTGAATTGAATTGAATTGAATATTTTTGCCGGCTTTCAGTGCACGCCACTGGTGGTAGGTGTGATGTCCAGTTACCTGGTGGTGTGGCGAGAGCGGCTGCGCGCGCTTGAGCTCCTGCTCGAGGCGAGTGAAGAGCGCCGCGACCTGTTCCACGCGCGAGTATAGCGCCCGGTACTCCGTGTACAACTCCGCGAACTCGTTCTTATACGCCCGCCGGATGTTCGAACTCGTTATGGCCGGGTATTGCCTGCCAAAATCACAAGATCTTTCATCATTATAATATAATAATAATATTCTGGGACAATCCACACACGGTCATCTGATCCCAAACTAGGCAGAGCCTGTATTATGGAAACCAGACAACTGATACTAATACTTATATACTTTTTTTTTTTGTAAATACATACTTATATAGATAAAACACCTAGACACTTGGTGGGAATCGAACCCACGACCTATTGGTCAGCGGACAGGGTGTCTAACCACTAGACCAACAGGCCCGCCAAATTATCATCAGATAGACGTCCACCCCCCGTCTCCTCTCGTTGGGTGTCGTAAAAGGCGACTAAGCGAGAACAGGAAGACGGACAGCAGCGTCTTTCTTTTGGATTTGTGGACAGCAGTGGATGGTCCACTGCTGAACAAAAGGCCTCCCCCAGAAGGAGGGGTTGCCATAATCCCCACGTTTGGCAGGCGGCTTGGGGATCGCAGTATAGATGGAAGATAAATCCAAAAGAAAGACGCTGCTGTCCGTCTTCCTGTTCTCGCTTAGTCGCCTCTTACGACACCCAACGAGAGGAGATGGGGGGATGCAATTCTAACCTGGTACCCCACGGGTGGGTATATCCACTAACTCTTCCTAAACCACACAACGGTTTTCGCCATCAGTTAGGTAATTTTTCACTAAAGATTTATACATGAGGTCGTCAGTGCAAGTGGTACTCGTATATAAAAAATTTGTCGTATGAACAGTTATAATGGGAAAATACTTTGAAACTTTCTATATTTATGCATATTAATCAAAAGATCCTTACTAAACTTAAAGAACACTCCTGTTATAGATAATTCCAATAAAGGTCTTTATTTAATTTTAAAACTTGTGCATAAATTCAAAGTTCATAGTAGTTTCAAGTTTAGGCCGCCACTTTTGCGCTGACGGGGGCCCTACGTATAAGAAACCTAATTATGTTTTTATGTAAGTAAAATAAAACAATATTTTGCAACCAAGTATTCTAAATTAAATTAACAGCTTGGTCGATTTCATTGATGATGGATGAGTGAGATGAGTTCTTCAGTAAGGAGGTATTTTCCCAATCGGGTTAGCTAGCCTGTTACTAAGGCACCTGTCAGTAAGTTCAAATGTGACCCCAGCGTGATACTGAGATGATTTCCACTGTAATATGTACTAAATTAAACATTAACAATATTGAAGGAAACGGTACTTAAAAATTATTCAGCCTTTTCTGATTTTATCAATTGGCTGGGACTACCGTTGGATAGTTGAAACCCTATCTTTTCTAATCATGTAGATAGTTTCTACAACCCAGAAATAAGACTATATGTTCTTATTTGCAAGATCAAAAACGGGACCAAAAATGTTTGAACACTAGACTGATGGTTGACTGGTGGCCAGCAAGACAGTAGAGAGTAGGGTTAAACAATTATGGCACATTCAACACTAATCACCCGTCACCATCCGGTCAGCCTAACTCTCCTGTATTCAAACAACTATAGTTAAATTTTTAATCACGTTTCTTTGGCTCACATGCTGACTTATAGTAGCTAAATAGATGAAACTTTATTATTGTAAGACCTTATTGTACTCTATTTTTAGTGAAATAAACATTTTATTATTTATTATTATTATTATCAAGTAAATTTTCTAAATCGTATAAAATATATAAATTTTATATATTTTATACGATTCATAAAGGACTCGACTCAGAGGTAAACAGACATTACAGATCGTCGTCTGCTTTGGCGGTTCGCAATGAGGTCGCTGTGATAATTGTTAAGTGATTTGTCAAGGTTTGGCTTTTAGGTCAACCTAAGTGATATTGGTGTTCTACTCTGAGGGAAATCTCATACCGGTAACTCGAAGTATTTACTATGATATTAAAAGAAATATTATGAACATAAAATAGAAAAGTGTATGTAGATTCATGGATAAAGAAATCTACGAACGGCTAACACTTATCCGACTGGGGTCAAGTCACAGGCACAAAAAAGTAAAAAAAAAATACGTAAAAAGTCTTATCGTAACTAGCCACTGATTAGTATTTAAGTGATAAATACTTAATTCGCTTCAGACTCCATGACAGTGCAATCATTATTTTAGTGTCAGACTTTTCAAGTTCATGTTTACTGGTTACAAAATATGTATTAATTGTCCACTTTATCAATCAAAGCGGTGTCAGAGGTCTTGGGTGTACGTGCTGATTAGAGCTCAGTAAAAGTGTTAAACTTTAAGTTAAACCACACTTAGGTATTACGCTACTTCTTATGTCCCCTACGTACGGTAATCTATATACTACCGCACTCAGAGTCCTTTAACAATCATTATCTCGTCACTTAAGTGTAGATAATACGAAATATATTCTAAGGTATGAGATAATGGTGCATTTTGAACGTTGATAGTGTGAGATTTGATTAAAATGTATTGTTCCAACATAGTTGCCGACTTCCACGCCACAACGAAGAGAAAAAATGTAAAATCGAAATGGCCATCATAGCGTGCCCCATTATATAACAAGATATGTAAAATGAAGCCAGGACAGGTCATCTGATCCCAAACAAGGTTTACAGGCTCTAGCCCGTAATATGGAAAGACAACTGAATATAATTATATCAGCAGTCGAAACGTCCACTGCTGAACAAAGCCAACCCCCCCCCCACCCCTAAAAAAGAGGATTTGCCATAATCCCCACGCTTGACAGGCGGCTTGGGGATCGCAGTATACGTGGTAGGTAATCCAATAAAAAGACGCTGCTGCCAGTCTTCTTGTTTTCCCTTAGTCGCCTTTTACGGAAACCACTACTGCTACCATGTACTACACTTGAAATTTGATTGAATCGAGCAATATTAATTGTTGAAATAATTGGGGTCGATGACCCAGGTAGTGCCACAAACAAGTCGAAGGCTACCTGATCTTGTTTTTAAAAACTCGTATTAAATGTAAAACCAAATTGATTACAGAAAATAATTAGATTTATTGTAATCTATTAATGATAATGTCAACATTCCGCAAGTAGTCGTGTATTAATTAAGGAAGCCAAGTAAAACTTGTTCAGAAGCCATAGGAACACGCTTTGAATGTATAACAAGGGTAATAAAATCATGTTACGCAAATGTCTGTTTATGGGGTATTAAATGAGCACACACGATGAATTACCAACGACTAAGTGGACATTGTCGGTGGAGTGTTCTGGTAAGAATCATCGCTTTCCGTTGGGTGTAGGAGGCGACTAAGGGGGAATCCAGACGAGCAGCAGCGAGTCCATCTATAAGTATACTGCGATCCACAAGACGTCTGTACCAAGCGTGAGGATTATGGCAAACGCCTTCAATGGGGAGGCCCATGTTCAGTACAGTAGTGAATGTGTACCGGCAACCATCTACACACATCAAAAGTGTCTAGGGATCAAGCATTTTTGGGCAAAAAAATGGGCAGAAGAACAATGGCGTTTCGTGTGCTTTTCTGATGAGTCTCGTTTTGGTATGAGACCGGATACAAGACGTATACGACACTGGAGAACCCCTGGACGCCAACAGCGATTAAAATCCTGCCAGGAAGTCCATCCTTATAGTGGTGGAACCATCATGGTATGGGCGGGTATTTGGATCGGCGGAAGAACTGAGTTGATTTGGATCAGAGGCAACCTCAACGCTCAAATTTATGCTGAGACGATTGTATCAGACGTTCCTCTACAAGTGCAAATCGGTCCCTTATTTCAGTTAATGCATGATAATGCACGACCGCACACCGCAAGAGTTGTTAGACAGACTCTCGCCGCAGCTAACATCAATGTCCTGCCCCGGCCTGCTCAGTCGCCAGACTTGAACCCGATTGAGCATGCATGGGATATGCTACAGAGAAGAGCTCTGCCGAATATGGAGGGTATCCAGTCGCAAGAAGACCTTTTTTTGTTGTTGCAACGAACATGGGCGGCCATTCCACAGCGTGATTTGGATGAACTCATTTTGAGTATGCCAAACCGATGTTCTTGTGTTGTTAGTGTTCGCGGTAGAAACACGGATTATTAATTGTTTAAGTTACCCAATAAAATTTTAAAGAAAACTGTTATTTCAGTCTTTTTTTCGAACTTTTGTGTTAGTGGTTCAAATGTCAAAAATCCCTTTATTAGGAAAATGGCAAATTTCTTTATTAATGCAAAGGTGACTTGGTTTATCGTTACTGTGACAAACGAAAACACTTTATTTGATGAATCCTTAAAGAAAATTTTAATTAATATCAATCAGGAGAAAAGTTATTGCAAAAATATATGTTGATCCCTAGACACTTTTGATGTGTGTAGTTGGCTTATACAATGTAATGTTACATAACATCGATATAATATATAAACTAGATTTGGTGTCACGGTTCAAAAAGTGGTAGCGAGAAATAGCGCCCTTGTGTCGCTATTTCTTTACAAGCCACATCCTGACAAATTTATTTTTGCCGATAGGAGTGTCGCTACTGTCTATATCAAACTGTCAAACTGCAAGTCATTATTATTATAACATTGTCAGTTCACGTTACCGCCACCAGCACAGATAAGTTTGTAACCTCCGCGACCACATTTTAGATGTCATTTTGTTCGTGGATGTTTATCTAGTTTATATATTATATCGATGTTACATAAGGTAGAAAAGAACGCTTACGGTACGACTTCGTCTGTGTACCATAGCTGCATATTTCTAATTACTGATGCTATTGATTTGCAATTTGGAATAGTTTTCGATATTACATTAACTTTTTTTTTTCATCATAAGCTTGACTGCAGACCCACCTGATGGAAAGTGGCGACGCAATCGAAGATGGTAAAGCACACTAGCTTATTGAAAGCCTATTCACTCTAGCCTTGAAGACACCCACATTATAATCGGGCGGAAAAACCGACGCAGGCAAACTGTTCCAATCCTTAGCTGTCCTTTTTATAAACGAAGGGGCAAATCGTTTAGTCCGGACTGAAGGCACTTTCACCACATAAGGGTGTGTATGCACAGTGCGTCTCGACGTCCGATGATAGAAGGGGGATGGTGGAATCAAGTCATGCAATACCTTAGTTCAAATTAAAAAATAAACTTTTTTTTTTATAATTTGAACTTCATTTGTGCATTACAAAACAGACTTATTATGTTACGTAGTTTTTGATTTATAATTAAACGTAAAAAATACATAACGATTATGAATACCGGTTTCTCGGTACAGATAGATAGTTGCGAAGCTTTTACGATTGCAGATAAAATGCAAATGCGAAAGAAAGTGATACGAACAACGGCGCTGAGGTCACGTTTGTATTTCCCACGAAACTTGCATGTTTATCTTCATTTCATGTAGCGTCGGAACAGCTCTAAAATTTAAGTGCAGGAATCTCGTTTAAATAAATCTCAGAACCGCTTCATATTCCTGGTGCGTCGAGAAATTGTATCTATACTATGTACAATGAAGTATTATGATAAACTTGCTTATAGTTTATAATCACTAGTCACTACATATTATAAAACAAAGTCCTCCGCCGCGTCTGTCTTTATGTTCGCGATAAACTCAAAAACTACTGAACGGATTTACATGCGGTTTTCAGCAATAGATAGAGTGATTCATGAGGAAGGTTTAGATATACAGGGTGGCCAGAACAGTGACGTCATAATTTTTTTTTTAGGTGCCTCGTGTTGAGAGGTATCTGAATCACCCCTATGTATGTTCTACGATTTTTCGTAGTTTTCGAGTTACGATTTTATTTATGAATTTTTGCATAATTGCGACCGCGTCAGTTTGAAACATAAAAAAAAAGTAGAATCTAAACTGATAGCGCATTCTCTGAAGCTACTTCGAAACTAAGAAATTATCAGTTAAGATTTTTAATTTTCAGTTGAAAATTTAAATGATACTCACTTAACATAAATTCTCAATTTTAGTTCAATTTTGTAGTAACTTCCATTAAAGTTATGAGGCTGTTTATTTTATGCATAAATGTACAGTTCATAGAGATTTATCTGCAAGAAAAAAAAATGGCAGAAAACTTCTACTTTTTTTTTAGAAATGTTTCAAACTGATCCAGTCGTAATTTTGCAAAAATTCATAAATAAAATCGTAACTCGAAACCTACGAAAAATCGTAGAACATTACACAGGGGTGATTCAGATATCTCTCAACACGAGGTACCTAAAAAAAAATTACTGATACGTCACTGTTCTGGCCCCTGTATAATTTGTCAAGGTTTTGTGTAAATTGGTTAAAATATAACAATAATTGTTGCAAGTGTCGGAAAAAGAGCGGGCTCTGCGTGGGTCAGCCGTGCGTGACTTATAAAGAATATACTGTTATACTTTATTAATATAGTACGCATATTGAAAATAATAGCAATTGAACTCACCTTTCAATCTCTTCCAAATCAGTCATATTCTCATCTTGGACAGGCGCTAATTCTGTATTTTCTAAAGGTTCTGTATTTGTGATGTCTTTTTCTGTAACAAGACAATAATTTATTAGTGATGAGAAATTAAATATATTCCTGGAAACTTCCACCCTGCTAAATTCCTCACTCAAATAACGCTAACTTCAAGTAGCTACGGGTTCCTACTATGGGTGCTCACCAGCCAGAAGACGACCAGTGCTAAACATACATAGGCCTCCCCTTGGAATGCCAATTGGCTATTTGCATCCACCTGTTACCAGCGACTCGCACAATGTCGTCAATCCACCTAATGGGGGGGACTTCGGTTCTCCGGTTGTTACTCGAGAATCTTCCTTCCCCATTGGTCATCAGTTCTTCGAGCAATGTGGCCTGCCCGAATACTACGTCATACTAATCCTCTCAAAATTTGTAAGCTAAGCATGTAAGCAGGTGACGTATTCGAACTTACGCGATCGTAAGAAGCGTTCTCTCTGTTTCTAGTAGTCGACGCATATGGTTAAAACCAAGGTTAGGTGACGTATAATATGAACAAATGACATTACATGCGTACCTGTGATACTAGGTTGCTCTACTGGGGGACTATTTCTAAAACCATTCACTTTCACAGGACTGGGACAGAGATCCTTGACAGTGGTATAATTGAGGGTGTAACCGTTGTCCTTTTTAACTGTAAACAAAATATAACAAATTAAATAGAATTCGATGATGAAATAATCTCGCACACGTAAACGACAGATCTGCCTATAGATAGACAGTAGTTTAGTAGCATTCCAGTCAAAGTGCACACATTGCGGCTTGGCAGTTGATTATTTGACACTTTGGTGGTACCTGGACGGACCCTTACACAAGGGAGAATCACAAGTTCAAACTATTAAAGATAAAACTGGACAGAGATTATTATATAAAGAAATAATTTAATAATTTTTAAATAGTTGTAAATATACACTAGATATATGTACTAGGTGGTAGGTTCCTTGTGCAAGGAACCGTCCAGGTAGGTACCACCGCAGTGTCAGATATTCTGCCGCCAAGCAGCAGTGTGTAAGCATTGCTGTGTTCCAGCGTAAAGGGCACTTTAGCTAGTGAAATTACAGGACACAAAGACTTAATATCTAATGTCTTAAGGGTCAGTAACACGCTAGTGATTCTTCTGGTGTTGCTAGCGTCTATAGGCTGCGGTGACTGCTTATCAGGCGGGCCGCACGCTTGCTCGCCGCCTTGGTAGTATATAAAAATATGTATATACAAATAATAGAGGGTTTCGTAACTGTTGTCATTAAATCATAATTAATCTTTGTTTATAATTTGGTAAATATATTATTTAGTTCAGCATTTAGTCATTAAGCTATTCTATAATGGGTTTTTTTATCAGCTGTCGTCTTTATCTAGCTAGTTATAAATTAGCCTACTATCGACCCTTGTAACCAATTATTTAAATTGGTTAATTGAGCCATAGTTTATTGTTGTGATTCGATTAAGATTGCAATTGTAACTTCTGTATAATGATGATATAATATGTAACAAGACTTATAAGTGTATATATAATGTAAAAAAAACATGTGTCCGATCCTTGAGGGTATTATTCAGTCTATCAATACAAATACATGTACGTAACTCATTTATCGAATATCTAATTTTGTTTCTTACTTTGTTCCAGAAAAAAGAATCTGATCTTGTATTTCTGGTACAAATTCGAAAAAAAAATGAGATAATTAACAAATGAGTTATATACACGTGTTTGTATTGATACAATAAGACCCTCACGGATTGGACACGTGTTTTTTTACATTCTGTATCTCTCTTTTAACTAAGCTCGAATTCTTGTAATCTCTCTTTTATCAAATAATTAACGTCTGAACAGATTTTCAAACACAGCTAAAACTACTTCAAATAAACCACTCTTATAAAAAAAACGCATTCAGATCCATTCATTACTTTTAGGAGCTACTATACCACAGACAGGCGTCAAACAGATCTGTGCATCAAACTTATAACATATTAACTAACATATACACATATATATTAACATATTAAATATTATTAACATACTTATATTAGTCTTTTTTGCGTGGTGTTTACAAATATAAACGCAGCAAATGCAGTCAAACGCTTTTAATAAGTATTAACATTTCTATATTAAAGTAGTCTTCTGTAATTAAAGTACATTTGGTTTAAAGGTCGAGGAGATTCGTCGCTTTATGCCGTAATACAATCTTCCATAAACCTTACTAGCATAGCAACCGATTCTGTCATAAGAATTGAATTAATAAACTCTATTTTGATTTTATACATAAGTATTAAATTTGTCAATAAGCTTACATAATTCCAATTGGTCGTTATGTAAATATTTTGTTTTAAGCAGATAATTACTTATTTTGTTCGATATTTTCAGAACTATGACATCAGTAAAATATGGCAATAAGTTGTCAGGTTTTGACATCAGTTTGTCGTGGTTTTGCCAAAGTCACAATACTATAATTGACGGATTTTAATCTATGTTAATTGATGCTTGCATGACAATGAAGAAAGACCTACAGTCTTATGGATGCCCAAGAAAATGTTCTTCAGTAAAATCTATATAACAATCATAGTAGCATTACGATAGGTATCGGGCGGTTGTTATTCGTGATAATGTACCCGTTAAAGAGACGAGATATTGACTCAAATGTGATTACAATTAATTCAATATTTGCACTATATTGCCATTATAGTTTTACGAACTGGAGTATCGTATGCCACGGGAATATAGCTTATTGTTCGCGATTCGCGGTTCCTTCCAGTTGTGTCTCATTACTGAGCTATTCAATACAGCCTTGAAAATATCCACATTTATAAGTAGACCGGAAGATTCATGTAGGCTAATTATTATATTCAACGCTGTACATGAAGAAGCAAAGCGAATAATCTAAGCTGTGGGGAGGGTTCAACGTCAATATAAACGTTCGCAATGCGTCTGGTCTTCCGATAAAAAGGGGATGGGGGAAGTTTGATACACAAGACGTTCACCTGAATGTAAGCGATATGCCTGCCATATATACAGGTGTATTGCACTGCCATTCGTCACCCAAAACATTAGATATTAAGTCTCATCAGCTTGGTAATATCACCAGCTACAGTGCCCTTCACACCGGAACACAGGGAAATTTACACAATGCTATATGGAAGCAGTATATCAGCAAGGTCTTAGAACAAGGGACCTAGTAACCGCTTTCATTGTCTTTCGTTGCTATATTATAAAGATTTTGGATTTGACGGGCCCGTTAGTCTAGTGGTTAGACACTGGTCGCTACCCAATAGGTCGAAAGTTCAATCCCCACCAAATCATCATCATTAGCCAAAAGACGTCCACTGCTGAACAAAGGCCTCCTCCTTAGAAGGGAGGGGTTGCCATAATCCCCACGCTTAGTAGGCGTATAGTTAGTAGGTAATCCTATGGCTAAACGCGACTTAACTGTGCACCTCGCTGGAATACGACGTCACAGTGCCTGGTGCACAGTTAAGTCGCACGGGTTGTGGAATACTGTCAATATTATTGAAGGTGTGCGGCTAGCCAATAGAAAGATATTGCTTCCCGTTTTTATGTTTTCCCTTGGTCGCCTCTTATGGACCTTCAACGGGAGGAGATGGGAGGGTGCTTTTCTTACAAGAACACTCCACGGGTAGTCCTACCAAGTGTCTGGGTGTTACTTAAATAGTGAAAAAAAAAACAGTTGTATGGTTGTATGGTAGTTCACACTAACTGCCGAACCTACAAACGTCAATTATAGTTAATTGTGATTAAGTCATATTTTGTAAATGGATTATTTCGACTTTCTAAGCCAATTTGGCTTCGAAAGTCGAATAGTGAGTAGATTTATCAATATTCTCCTAATTAATGCTAAAAGATAATTATAAGAGACTCGGAGATTCGAAATAAATACATTACAAAGAATGACTTAATTGCGATTAAAGTTAATTGATGTCTGTGAGTACGGCAGTATGATAGTGTGCGATCAGACGACCGTGTGTAGATTGTTCCAGGATAATAAACATATATGTGGACATTTACCGTTGGTCCGCTCGTCCTCATTGTCGGAGGCCTGACGCTCGCCCGACGAGGTGGTCGCGTACCCGGAGGAGGGCGGCGAGTGGCGGCGGTAGTGCGAGATGCGCTGCTTCTTGCACGCGGGCGCTTCCTCGCCCGCCCCCGCCCCCGCTACCGCCACCGCTCCCGGTCCCGCGCCCGCTCCGCTCGGCCTTTTACTGGCGCTCGGCGACGCGCGCGGCGATAACGAGTTGGCGGAGTCGCTGCTCAGTGGCGGCGTTAAGTTTTGAGGTTTCCGCCTGTTGACGACACACTTACTTAGTTCATAAGCACAATTTTAATTGTAAAGTATCATGGTCACATTATAGGAAATACTACAACATATATCTGCGGCACGGCTTTTTTTGGGTTCTTTTCTCTGTATGAAACACATAGTGGGGCAAAGTGGGGAATTAAGCCAGTAGCCTTGAAGACACAAGTCGCTGGTCAATGACGGCAAGATTTGAAGTTTCCGCCGTTCACATAGTTCATAAACAGAATTTTAATTTCAAAACAAAATGTCTTGATCACATTATGGGAAACACTACATCTGTGGCACGCTCTGATAGCATTTTTCTCGGGTTCTTTCCTCTGTGTTGTTTCGTAGAAGTTGACAACTACTACAAAAGAGTGTAAGTGAATACGTTTATAGGAACATCACCATCATCAGCCGGAAGATGTCCACTGCTGGACATGGACCTCCCCTTTGGATCACCACACAATCAACAATTATTTGCAGTCTGCAGGAACAACAATTTTAATTCCTTTGAACGTGTTTTCCAGGTATCGCGAAGCAGTGAGAAGAAACGAATAGCGAGGTGATAGACGTCAGGTCAACATAGAGTGCCTTCTACAACTAATGAAACAAGGGAACTACGACGCTGGACATCTTAGCTCCAAACCTAAGCAGCAGTAGTATGGTGCCCTGATTACAATAACGATCTCCAACCGCCACTAGATAGCTCGAAGAACATAACAATAACGGACAAAACTCACCTCTTGAGCATACGTTTCTCGTCCTCTGTGTAGAACGGCCAATCTTCGTTGACGTCATTCCACATGTTTCTACGTAAGTGGTAACAGTTGTCCTTGAGCGAACTGATTTGTGGCAGTATCTTTGTCAGCAAACTGCGTTCCTTTTCTTTAATACCCTCTGCAATTCAAGCCGAGGGGTTAATCAAGTTGAGTTTGCGCGACGTTGAACGCACTCTTGAAATAAAATACTCACCACTATGGAGCCTTGTCCACAATTCGGGCTTCTTAAATGGTTTCAACGCTAATAACTGTATAAGTCTTTCTCTGTAATAGAAGAGAAATGTCGTTCATTTCGGTTTCGAAATTGGAAATCGCTTGTTGGGAACAAGCAATTTCTGTGTGATTGACGTATGCATTAGGAAATATTTGTAGATACATTATTTTTTAAACTATCTAAAAACGTTTGTTCTATTATATCCGAAACATTATCTGTGAGCAGTAATTATTCGGAACTATTGTTTACTGGTCTACGTGGCTCGAACGAAAATGTTAATTTTGATCTATTGAACGTAGTAACTAAAACGCGTATGTTAACGTACGTTTCTTTACAAACAATTGCATGAGTACATTATATGTACATTCTTATCATCATACGAGACCCTCTATGAGGTACCTAGGTGTGTACTAGGTAACCGAATGTCAATATGAACGACAAATCCAGTGTTTAAAGGTTCAACCTACCATCCATTGAGAAAATTATGCTTTACTGTTATGGATTTTGAATGAATCAATCATCCGATCATACTTACTCACGACGGAGTATCTGAATCAATCAGTCTTGGTTTAAATTAAACTAGATTTAATCTCGAACTCGAAGCGCGTACCCAAGGGTTTGTTAGTCATTCCCATCAAACATAGTGCTGATTTTTTTAAAGAATTAGAAGAGAGAATTAATACTATTGATCAAATACACTAAAAAAGAACCTTACATCGTTATATTCGATTCGAGTACCGTTTAAAAATAAAGTTCCAACAAATTTTGATTCGAACAATAAACTCGATAGCAGAGTGAACTGATAATTTTCACAATTGTCTTGACAATACATCACCTTGAGAACTATTTCTACTGCACAAATAAGAATGTTTCGTGCTTTGTGCACAGCCTTGACTGTGACTCATAATGTAATAACCATATTCAATAAACTAAGAAGGAAATAATAAACTGACCCGTACCCAAACGGACGTAATTAGGTAGTACGTCAAGAATTAGAATGAAAAAAAAGAGCAATTAGAACACATCGTTCGAACCAAGTCAATGCTTCAAAAAACGCTAATTTAGATAACAAAACAACTAGTAGGTATCCAATTTTTTGTCTTGTTATTCAAAACAATGTTAATTATCATAATTACAAGGTCATAGGGAATGGAAAGAGCCTTCTCGAATGGCGTAATAATAAATGTTTACCGGCCCTACCGGGCGTACTCTGCCTGTTCTGGGCATCGATATAAAATACTCTCTACCTTTCTTCTACGACATACTTAAATCTATCGTGTTCCCATCGATTCTATAAGAAGAGGATACAAAAAGATCAAAATATTACACAATTATTTGTATTTAATTAGTTATTTTTTGTGTAGTAAAAATGTCTGTTAGTCTTTCATTGAAAACCATATTTCACATAAATAGAAACCACCGTTTCCTTTCTATATCAGCCGCAAATTATCACACTGTTTTTTTTTTTACGTTGATAACGATAATGTGACGAATTTATCGCAAGAATATACGAGCAGCAATAATAGCAGTTCGAATAAATACATTGCTTATTCGGTAAACATAAATACAATCATGGTGAATGCGCACGTACGTTTTACAAAAGATAAAGGATTTGGTGATGTAATATGCTATGTAAATATCATCTGTTTGGTCGTGTACGCGACTAAGTAAACCGATGGTGGTAGCTACGCAATCAACAATTGTACAGAAATAAGTTCACTTTTCAGTATTATATTGATTGTTCTGTTTTAGTAAGGCCACGTTACTATAAATTTCATCAATATCATAGGAATTACAAGGATCTAATTACCAAAAACTTTATTTAATATCTATTTTAGTTGAATAGATTTTCATACAAATAGCTGAGTTGCCATATGAATTAAACCACCTTTGAAAAAAAAGTTTGGGATCTATAACGATGCCACAGACAGACACAGGCGTCAAACTTATCACACTCCATTTTTTTAGCGACAGGAATTAAAAAGATGGCTCACTCCAGAAGGGAGGAGTAAGGGCACAAATACAATACGCTGAAGAAAATTAAATGTATTTATCAAATACTAAGTAAAAGAGGCAAAATTGTACTCACTTTAAGGACCGCCTAGTGAGATCCGGATTAGGGGGAGGCCGCTGCGGCTGGTGCGGGTTGGGATGAGGGTTTGGGTGCGGCTGCGCGGGGGCGGGGGGTACGGGTCGCGGGGCGGGCGGTGGCGCGGCCCGTTCTGGCCTCTCCGCTCGCTCGGGTCGCTCCGGCCGCTCCGCTCGCTCGGGTCGGTCCGGTCGTTCCGCTCGCTCGGGTCGGTCAGGTCGCTCCGCCCGCTCGGGTCGGTCAGGTCGCTCCGCTCGCTCGGGTCTGTCGGGTCGCTCCGCTCGCTCGGGTCGGTCCGGTCGCTCTGGCCGGTCAACCCGCTCTAGCCGTTCGAGCCGCTCCAGCCGCTCCGCCCGCTCGGATAGCTGCGTCGCACCCGCAACGGACGAATACGGGTGCGCCGATCGTACTTTGACACGACGTCCGATATCCGTCTGGTTTGGTTTGATCACACGGGTGCTGGAATGAAGGTAGAATACGTCAGTCTATGGAAACGAGCGAAATGTCCACTATAGAAAACATGATAAGCAAACTCAATCGTATAATCGGTATAGGCCATTGACATTGTGATACGACGAAGGATAAGACTCACTGCGACCTGCGCGATAAAAAATAATATTACAATAAATCCAACAAGGCTAACTGCTATTACCAGTAATGGAAAATTTCATAAAAAAATAATAATGTTAATTTTCGTTTTGTTCATTAGCTTGCCATATAAGTTGAAGTTTTATCAACTTTTCTTTTTAAAATTCTACGCCCGTTATCGTCACTTAAATAAACCATTCAAAATGAATGATTCCAGTGACATTATTGTAAAAGAGAAACACAAATCAATGTCATTTTTGTCCTCGAAAACAAGTTTTTAGCTACATATAATTATAATCAACTAATTTAAAAAATATATTCCGCCTTCGTTAGTGATAGAATAAAAGTAATTTATACAGGGCTGACCAAAGGCTACATTATTCTGAACAATTTTAATAACGCTTACATTCAGTATTAAGCAGAAAAAGTCTGATACACCTACAGCTTCCGTGAAGATTACATTAAAGTTTAATCGTTCTCAACGTCTGTCAATAGACAACAAATCGTTTCCTCCGAAGAACATGGCCAAACAAAGTCAAACCGGCAAGAAATTCCTACAACACTGGCACCGATCACAGCCTATTCTGTTAGCCATCTCCTCCGAATGCGATAAACAAAGTTTTATGACGCAGTAAACTGACCATTTACTCTGTTCCGCGGCGACCGTTCTCGCCATACGGTCCTTGGTTGCTTCATACGAATCGTCATTTGCCTGCACACGCATCCTTCGCGGGAGCGGCCCGCACGACTCCAAACGTCTCGCGCCGCCACTTCTGACGCACTCGAACGAACCCTGGAAACAACATTGTATGTTATAGATCTTAGTCTTTACGATCCGGTGGTAGTTGTGAAGAGACGGCCTACATACATAATTATGTAATGAAGATACATTTTTTTGCATAATGAATAGGCTGCAGTACATTTAGTTTTGAGTAAAGCAATAGGATATTGCCTTCGTACAATCTGTTAATAAAATATTTTATAAAAAATAAAAACCGACTTCAAAGTAAATTATCTAAAAAGTATAAAATAACGAAAATATATTGAAGTCGGTGCTGGTGATAGTGTTAGTTAACATGATTAGCGTTAATATTTTATTTAACACTTTTTAGTGACTTATTTTACCAATATAGGTATCAGCACTATCACGCAACTCGAACGTCTACGTTACAGTAAATTACTGAAAACATAAAAAGTTCATATCTCTTAAACTACTGGACCGATTTTAATGAAACTTGTACTCTACCCTAAGTTGAACAATACTCTAACTATTGCAAAAAGAATTTTCGAAATCGGACTTGTAGTTTCTGAGAAATCGGTGGACAAACCTACATACATACATACATACATACACTCATAAAATTTGGTAAATTTGTTTAGAAGCCCACATAGACTAACATATATTAATATTACGCATTTTTATCAATATTACATACATACGCGTCGAATAGAGAACCTTCTTTTTGAAGCCGGTTAAAAACAAGTAACATCACATTAATTTTTGCCAAGTATCTGTATAAAAACATAGAAATGATTCACATCTATGTTATGTTGTCTTCCGTATTAATCTAGAATCTAGATTCTGTACAGATATTGGATCTAGTATCTAGTTTATAATCAGAAGATACAAATCTATAAACAGTAATACTATAAAGTCGCTTCGCTATTTGCATTTGTTTATTTTATTACTTCTTCAAAGTTATCCTAATCATGTAGAGGATTTCTTCGGGAACGTTTATGTGTAAGTATAGATGCAGTAACTTTAACTAAGCCAAACGAAGCCGCAACTGGTCGCTAGGATTGTAAACTGAGATAACAACAATTTTAATATTGGTGGAATTTGATCACTTACCACGAAAAAATACATACCCATCATTTACTATAAAAGTTAATCTCAGAACACCTAACGTTCATTGTACGTAATTGTAAGTCGTGGGTGAAATGACTACACCCACGCGCAAAACATTTGTAGATCAGATGAATCGATTCGGCTATTTGTGAGCTTTGACACAGTATAAGCTTCCTAGATTAAAGGTGCTTTTTTTTTGTATATAACAAATTAAAAGAGTGCTCTTTGTGATGCAACTCATGCGCTGGGCAACTGAAATCGCACTTTCTAACAGCTATTGGGTAACATTCTTACTACGGTCCGCACCGACACATTCCGATTTCCATTTTTTGCCGACATTGTGTACAAGACAAGAAAAAAAAACTACCAGAAACGCTTTAAGTGTACAATATACATAGTCATTGTTCACTGTTCTGAAGGAAATAACCCGAAGATAACAAACACGTGAAACTGTACTAATAAATTCTGTCCACAACACCGATAATACTGTATTTTGATGTATTCTTAACTTAATATTTGCGATGTGCATAAAATGATGCAACCTGAATAGCACGCGGGTATTCCTCTATCCTTGTTTACTTGCGCAATTACTATTTGTCAAATTAGTAGTATTAAAGACATGGTTAAACATATATAATTAGGACATAGTGCGTGGAGGTGTACTCATACGCAAGTTTACTCTTACAAATTTGTCGGCCACGCAACTAATTATTAGTTGCAACTGTGGCGCGACCTACAAACCCAAGAACGCGCGTCACTACATGGGAGAAGCATGGAGAATATTAATAATCAGGCACCCGTTCTAAATGCTCAGCTGATTACGATTAGTAAGTGGGTGGGCATTACGCACCGCGACTTACGTGCAGGGTGGGGCAGTCTGCTAAATTAACAAACTCTTCAATTGAGTATCGATAGTGTGTCAGTTGGATTGTTTTGCACATTTGGTAGTCTACTAAATTTATAAGACCAGCGGCGTGTCAGTGGCTTGCCACTGACTTGGGCCCTAAGTCTGCTAATTTTAATAATATGACATACAATTGCCATTCCAGTGACACAGTATTGAGACCTAAAATCATAATGGCGTCTCAGTGAATAAGCCTATGAGTATCATATAGATGTGGCCAAGATAAATGAACAGTGACGGTGGTTGGAATACTTGAAACCAAACGTTTCTTTAGATCGTCGGCATAATCTCAACTATACTATCCCTTCGAGAGCGATAAGCTTGGGAGACATTCAGAAAAAAAACTACAAGTCAATGTAGTGATAAATGTGCTGTAAACTAGAGAATCATTAAAGATAGTTCAGTCATCCAGTCAAAAGCACGGAAGAGTGCACGATTATGTTTCCAAGCCTAAGATTGTTCATCCTCGGTTAAATATCTCTAACTTTAGTCTCTGCTCTCAATAGTTTAAAACAAAGTCTGTCTATCTGTTCTAAACGGCACAGTGAATTTGGATTTTGAAAGGTTTATGTTTACAAAAAAATAGGTTTAGAACCTCAAACAGGCATGTCGAAGTTGCAGCGGATCACTAATTTAGAACTCAATTGAATGGTATTGTGTAAAATGAAAATTAATGTTATAAGTATATTTCTCTACCTTTGAACACCAGAAAACAACATTTTTTTTTTTTTTTTTTTTTATAATAAATAGGTTTGCGCTTGACCACAATCTCACATGATGGTAAGTGAAGATGTGGTCTAGGATGGACCGCGCTTACCCATAAGATGCCTGTTCACTCTAGACTTGAATACACCCAAGTTATATTTATCAGGGAAAACGTCGTCCGGGAGGGTATTCCACAGCTTGGCCGTGCGCATGAGAAAAGAAGAAGCGAAACGCTTAGTGCGGCAAGTTGGAGTGTCAACGACAAAGCGGTGGAGACCCTGCCGGCGCCTGGTAGTCCGGTAAAAGAAAGGGGATGGTGGTACAAGGTCAAAAAGTGCTTGAGCGCATTCACCGTGGAACAATCTGTAAAAAACCGATAAACATGCAACTAGGCGACGATGATCCAATTGTTGCAGTTTTTCATTTGTTAGGTCGTTATCGTCAATTATCCTGCGAGCGCGTCTGTCTAGCGAATCCAAGGAGTCAAGTTGATATTTGGCAGAGCCATCCCACAGGTGAGAACAGTACTCCATGCAGGGTCGAACCTGAGCTTTGTAAAGAATCAAAAGCTGTTCCTTTGTGAAATACCGCCTCACCTTATTCAAGATACCAAGTTTTTTAGCAGATATTTTGGCTTTTGACTCAATGGATCGTCCGAAATTAAGGTCGGAGGATAAATTGACATTAGCGTCAATAAACCAAATTTACTTATAAAGAACCATATTGTTGGGTGGATCGTTATTTAATTTGTATTATTTCTTTATAACATCTAATTAAACAGTGATAACTAGTCCTTTACTAACTACATAGAGTTCTTCTGTGAAATTCTAAACATAGAAATAAAGACATTATAAAAAAGTCCCTGCAATCAAAAAAACCGGTTTAGCAAAAATATCGTTTGATAAATAACCTTGAGATTTGTTGATTCTTCAATTGCTGTATTGGGGCACCTGAATATTATTATCACAAAAAAAGGTTGGATTGATTGCAGCTATACATATTTTAAGTCTGTCACATTTTTCTGATTTCAACCTGAGATCAAACTTACCTGTTGCCTAATATTTCACTGCATAGGTTTTTGCATTTTTATCTTTAGATAAAGATGCATTGTTCCTCTTATCTTAATCCATTTACTAAAGTAAATGGTTAGAAATCAGTAAGTTACAGATTACGCACGTAAAAACTGTAGTAAAATATTTAGCATCAGTAGTTCTTATTTAATAATGCCCGCATGACGCAAAACACTGGTTTTAATCAAGGTGAACTGGGATGTGCACTCAATGAATTCAGACTCATTACTATTTTTAACAATAAGTAAACCCAAGCATTTGCAACGGTAGAGTTTATAAACTCAAATTATAATTATGTACTAAGCAAATGTTAGGAAACTGCTATTAATTTGCTAAATATAATTAAAGACCGTTTTAATAGGTTTATAACCACTGAATTATACATAGGAAGAAACTAGATAAATAATCCCAAAGAATGTTAATATACGCTACCAAATACTGCTAGTAAAAGGCAGTAGGATAAATGCGGGTTAGGTCTAAATATTTTAGTGAAAGTTATACAGTTTTACTCTAAATCTTCATCAACAAGCTTATAGCCATGTACCATTAGACCATCTCCATACTGATAGACCTATTGATTTGCATGCCATTGAACTTGATCCACGTTCCCTCTACATAGTCTCACACTGTATTCGCCGATTCGCGGTCACCACTCTATAGCACTTCAGTTTAACGGCAGTCGGGCAATATGGCTAATCCATTGTCATTTGTCACCCACCCAAGAGTCAAACCATTTTAACCATTCGGTGCTGTTAATTTGATAACCGTCGGTTCGAAGCTGGTTAATGGAAATATGTACTGATCTTATTACCTGTGGACCCTCCATTTCTGCGTTACTGTTAATGCTGAAGTGAAACGTAGCCTCGCCTGATGAGCCATTGCCACTGGTTGGCGTCGGAATGGAGATTTTCTGAAAAGAGAAGAAACACACGTTTAGAGAAAAGTTTACAAATCTACACTTGTGGACACTTTTGGTCTACCAAAGAATAAGGGGATTGAACTTATGAGTGGCCTAGGTTTTATAAAATACGTCCTTATATCCTTATATTGATATCCTCAGTCCTTACAAAGCGATCAAAATTTTCAACGACACAATAATCGGTTTCACGGCTGTGGGTGAATGCTATGCTATATATTATATTGAATAATTTGCCTACGCATTCAGTCATCTTGTATGTAATTTTGATCTACTTTACTAGTTCTACATAACCATATTCATGACTTCTAATGTAGAGTGCACGCAAAGAGGCAGTCAATTATACTAATACAAAATTATTCTGTGATTCTAATGTGATGGTTTCCCATACGATTAAAATCGTTTTCGTACTATACACTTGTTTCCGCTACGTTTGGAAAATCTAATTTTTCGTAGCTCTTTTCATACGTAAACGAAAGCAAAACTAATGATGCAATGAAGTAATCATAGCCACTGTCTTTAATGATAATTGAAGACCATCCAACTCGTATGTGGTTTCCGACCTTATCTACAATATAAATATGAACAATGTCATTTGGTTTACACACGTGACATATTACAAAGAGTAGCTATTGTGTAAAGCCATTTTTTTAGTTATTTCATTCCAAGTGTTAATTAATTGTTTAGAAGTGATCCTTATATTTGTTTTAGTGCGTATTTATAGGAACCCAAGCAGATCAGTCACCTCTACGCTCGGGTTATTTTTTAAAGTTAAATACTGCCCTTGGACACTATCTCAGATCGTTGCTGTAATAAATATTTATTCAACGCCTTAACTTTAATAGTGCAAAAATCTTGTAAGATGGTGTGAATTTTGATTAAAACATCAGAGAAAGTTCCTATCAATGTATACAAATACAAAATAACATAGGTACCCCAATTTCAAATAACAGAATCAATCGAATTAGAATATTTTGACTAATTTGTTAATATGCAGCATGTGAATAATAATCCACTTTATCGCGTGTGAACATATTAGAAGTTTCAACGTGAGAAATCTGGCACGAGATCACTATATGAATCACACAAACAACACGTCAAGATCTGTGAGGATTGTTGACGAAATAAAATACCCAGTAGATAGAAAACATATCATGTTTACCGTCTTCGTTTATAATGATACACCTGTCGATGCATTGCAAGCAATTAACAAAAGAGCAGGTTACTCCCACGAGAAATCTACGACAGGTCTTGTTACAGGCCCAAATAAGGTTGACCTGTACCAATGTAGGCTTAGCGAGATTGCAACCGCGTACTTACATATGCATACAATACTTGAAGTGAATTGTTTTCATCGACTGAAATGACAACGGCACATGTGATGAGCAGCGTCTTACTGTTTCAGGTACAAATTATTCTATCGCTAATTATTTCATCATTTTCGATTTAATAACTAAGAGAACAAAATTCCAAGTGATCTAAATAACAAAACTTTCGGAATCTACCTATTAAGGTCATTACGAGTAGTTCATGGTTCGCTACCTTCCGTATCATAAAAACCAACCAATGAACTCGATATTTTTCCAATTCCTTTCACGGAGACTAATACACAAAATGAATCATAGATTTAGAAAATAAATTTATGAAAAATGAAATTAAGTTGACTCTTCAGTTGTGACGGTTTTTCTCGCAAGGTAGTATTAAACAGTATAGACACAATACAAAGATTGAACTGTCCAGCCGTGCCTCATTTGGTGACGCGCACACCTACATGCGTGGCCGCGAGTCGTTCTAAGGTCGCGGTTGGCGATGTGTGCCAGCACCACAATGCCAGGCAATTAACCTATTAAAGAGTGCGCTGCGAAGCGGACACCGATGGAGCAATAACCCGACAAGTCCTGCCGCTAACGTGTTAACTGATTCTCAGATTGCTCGTCACACAATCCTTCCGTATTTTCCTAAACATGGTTTAAATTGGAATAGTGATTTGCCAATTTATGATGACTTAAACGCAGCTGCACTTGAATGTTTTCCTAAAATTGGTGATGTTATCAAAGTTGAATAGCTGTGACGGTATGGTATTAATAAATATTTTTAAATATCTATTATCATCACCGACGTCGATATGATATCTATTGAAATGTAAGCTAAGTCAATAAATAATGCACAGAACGGTGACGTCCATCACGCGATTCAAGTCTGATAAACATAAAGTAAAACACTGTACATTATATGGAATTATGGAGCTAATGAGGAAAAAACCCGCTACGAACAGTGCGGGCAGCAGACACTGCGGGGGAGTGCGGGGTGCGGCTTTCTCTACGGTTCAACCGGCCGATATAAAGAGCGCCTCGCGATGGAATACTTTGGCATTCGGTGAACAGCCGTCTCGCCCGCATCATCTGTCCCTCTATGTTTTCCTGTATTGTTTGCTTGCTGCTTTTATTGACCAATTTTTCTGTTTGTCACTAATACAATAACATACATGATTTTATAGTTACTTAAGGAAATTAGTCTAAGCATTTGCAAATTGTGTCATGTCAAGGTCGTTAGTTTCATTGTGTCTTATGACGAAGGTCGGCCACTGCGCCTCGTTTAGACCGGAAAAAAGGTATATAGAAGGAAATCCGTCATCCGTTTCTCAAGGCATTATTCGAATGCCATCAAGTCGATTAATTTGTAGTTCGCCTTATCACTGTTTGCCTAACAGCTGTGGCTCTAAATCTTTGGATTGCATCATTCAAATGGGCAAACAGCTGGTTTCAGTGTCTTTTTCATTTTTGCATTCGTGGTAGGGGATTTCATTATTGTGCATTGCCGTGTCGTGAGCAACGACTGGATTTTGTTGGTTACCTAATTTCACAGCAAGCGGCGAGCGGTATAGAGTTGCGAAGTGAGAGGCCGGTACAACCGGTCCGTTCGGCTCGCTCGACCGAGAGATATCCACAACTACGTCGCCGTTTCGTAGGTAGATAAGTAGTTATTAGCGCGGTTCTGGATTAACTGATACGTAAATATAGAAAATAATAAGTTCAGCATTGTCACAAATTTTTTTCACAACGAACATAATGCTTTATGACATACAATGAATATCTACATGCTTCGGGACAAACCCGGACACAAAACCAGCGGTCGTGTGCCCCAGCCTCGAGTTAAGGTGTCGTATCTTATTGACGTAATACAGCGGAGGCGGACGATGCAAATTGAACTTTAAACATATTGAGTCCGTGGAACAATATTCCTTGCAGCAATCTTGTTATATGTCAGTGTATAAGATAATAAATGGTTCATTTTAACACGAATCGTAGCGGGAAATCCACGCGACCGGATTGTGATCGCCTTCATGTTAATAGCTTGCCGACTTGTTATTTTCTTGGCTTTATGATATTGGTTATAATTATAGCAATGATATTTACATTTCAATCTTCAACAAAGAAACACTAAGTACACGAAATGCTGAAAGGAATAATACATTACCAATCAAACAAGATCAAACCCATACAGACAAATAAAAAAGAAAACAATATAAAGAAACGGTCAGGTCTAGTCAAGTTAAATCGATAATTGCAATCACTTCCTTTGTATGCAATTCAACCTTCGGTTTTGAATACAATGAGGTGACAGCAGTAGGCAGCTCTCTTAACAAATATTTACTTACAATAAAAATTCAAAAATCGATAAGATAACAACAAAGTCGTGTAAATCCAAACAATTGTAGCAGTCTAGAAAAAAAAATTATCAACTACCTATCAGTTATTTCATAACATCTGTTATTCAATTTGAACCCGTCAAGCCATCTTATTATTCCATAAGGCTTCACGGCTTAGGTAATTTATTAAAGTATTTACACAAAATTGTTTTGATATACTCTTAGCGATATTAAACTTCTGGATAGTAATAAGAGCATGCTAAATAGCACAAAAACAAGTTAATTTAACCATTTAATATAAAGATCGTGAGAAGTATCGTTATTTATAAATAAACAATGAACGCAAACGTTTAAGAAGTTGAAATGTTGATAAACAGTATTCTGTTTAAACAAAATGTTTTCGATTTTAATGACACACAAGTATGTGTGTGTTTCAAACTGGTCACTTTTATATAAGCACTTATAAAATGGAGAGCAGTGAATTTGGCAATACATCCGCGGAAGAAATTTGTTCTAACGCAACTTACTAACGGTAATAGTCACTTTCATCGTAGCAGACACATTTAAAGGCGAAGTGAGTGGCGAGTTATTCGTGAGGTTTCTACGATAGTATTTGCATATTCGCCGACTTTCTAATGGACGATGCGGCCCGCTGTTGTCGCAATCGTCAGCAGCGGTGAGGTAACACCGATTCGTTTAATTATATACTTATGTTGAAAAAACAGTATTGGAGTCTCGCGCATTGTTGAGATTGAACATTCATGTGTGTCGATCTAGCTTGGGTTTTTTCGCTCACTGCTAGGCGCGCAATCATTGGCCGACGTCGAGGCCTTTAAAAAGTAGCATTCGAGAACCAGAATACCTTGCAGTGACTATTATTCGATTAAAATTCAGTAAACCGCGGAAAGCTACCTACCACTCAACTGCAAGGTTCGCAATTTCCAATCTATTAGCAAACACCTGGTTTTGATACGGTTGCGAAAATTTTACGGTCATCATAATCGAATGCCTTGTCGACAAATAAATGCTAAATTTACGTTAAGTTTCTATTCCGGTGAATGAACTATGGTAATTATTTGCGCGTGGTAAATGATTAGGCTACAATACTCAGGCCACTTGAACGTGTATGTTTTGTTATCACTACTTCCTACAATATAGATACCGTTGATTACGCCAAACTTTCCGATGAATGTCCCTGTGAACAAAATTTTGCAAACCATATCGATTTAGGTTTGAGGTTGCATTGTAAATAACGTGATCGTTGCGTGCGTCGGGTGGGTCTATGCAAGGATTCATTCTGGTGCCGTTCTCCTTCGCGGTGGCCGCTCGCGACCTTCCGCTAGAGGAGGGGCACCTCTCACCGACGACGTGACTGCAACCACGGCCTTACGTCGCGAGGCTGTATCGAAACCTCTACGTAACGAAGCTCTTTCCAACGGCTGGTTACTCAACGCCCGATAGTTCTGTCGATACATACATACTTGGTTCGCAGTATAACCACCACCAGATCACGTGATCACCTTGCGTAATAAATTATTGCCGGCACACCTTTGATACAACGTGAAATACATAGAAATCTTACATTATTGAGACACATAATAATGGTGAAACTGTTTCTAATGTTGCGAAAACGGAACGAATGGTACGATTTAGGCGCTCGTCTTGAACATTGATTAAGAATCCCAAGATTGGGTTTAGAGCTGCTGTATTCCAAATATGGCAACTATTATAGCAAGTATGACGACAGTGAAGTAGTGCAAATTATTTCAGACAGTTCGTTCAAAACAATGGCAAGTAAAAGGCGAATGGATGTTCCCACTGTAAATAAGACGGAGCTATTGTTTAAAGTTGAGTTAACTTTTACTAAGTGTTAAGACAGAATAACAACGTATGATGTTTCATCATACATGAATTGCCCTAGCACACGTCTTTAGCCAATTCACTAATTGAGGGGAAATTAGGGTGCACGGAAATTCTCCTCAAATGACGAAATAATTTATTCGCCTAACGCACCGATGGACAATCAATCTTAGAAGATCTGAACATGATTGACAGACCCTTCCAATATAATCCCGTGATATTCCAGTCGTCACGAAAAGAATAAGTTAATTTATAAATGTTGATTGCATAGTAGCTATTTGTAAATTATTAATTCAGTTATCAAACAGCTTTAAAACAAACGTTAGAACAAAAACTTAAACGGGATTATATACATATTTTAGGTAAAACTCATCAACATAAAAGTACATCTATTCAATTCCAGCTTCAGCCATCAGTAGTTGCAAGAGTACTAGTAAGATATTGAACATTAGATATATGTAATTGATAACTGACAAGCTTCGTTTTCCATGAAGAACGTATGACAAAATTTTAGGGAAATGTTTAACTATACAAATAATGTAACAAATAACATTGTACAAACATACAAAATGACGTAACATAACCTGACGGATGTCTTAAAAACAAACAAGATGCAAAACATTTTCTGAGAACTTTAACATAGTGATGTGATAAGGGATTGACCAAGGTTATTTCCCACAGGACATGTAGATATGTAACGAAAGACAAAAACAAAATATGACTTCCTCTAGTTTCAGACGACATATCTGTTTTCTTAGTGTAATTAATTGATAGATAGATAATTCTTCATCGTACAACCAACATAAAACATAACAATAAGAAAAATACAACACAGCAAATGCGTACTATGGGCGGCCTTATCACTAGTAGTGATCTCTTCCAGGCAACCTTTGGATGGAGAGGATCTGTAATAATTTAAGGCGGTACAGAATACTTAATGGACTATATTTTGTATCATTAAAATAAAGATTAAGATTAATTAATGACCTTATCAAAAAACATATAGGTAGACAAAACTATCGATGAAGTATCGGACGCACAATACATATAACGAGACCAGATAATGTCGCAAGTATTTAGATCAAGGTGCGAAACACGCGTTCGAGAGTCGAGATCGGATCCGAGGAATTTTTGTTGAAGATCGCGCTTGCGCTCATGTAGAAGCGCATAAACTCATTATGAAACCAAATAGGAATACACAACGAAAGAAAATATTGTTAGAACTAGAAATCGACGAGTATCAATAGAATATAAAGCTAACCATTTACAATTAAAATAGTAGGGGATTCACATTGCGACATGAAGATCTCCATAAACAAAAACCCTAATGGACAAACCACATAATTTCATACTTAGTACAAATCTAGCTTAGTACTCATATTATTAGCTAACCAAACAGCATTTATTAATATTGTATATAAGATTATTTCTAGAATTTCTTGTAGATTATTGATAGAATTGGAATTGTGAAAATGTAAAAATCCAGATTAATCTAGTGGAAGAGACGCGGCGCCGACGCGACGTGACGCCGACCACGCCTCTGACGACACAACGTGCTTCTATGGTGGCTGGATATAAATGATTTCAGAGGGAGAGCAAAATAAGCCCTACTGACATGGTACGATTCGAATGACACTAAATAATGTAGATAAATAAAAAAAAGGAAATGAACACAAATGTTTATTTACTTGTGTATATTGTCTACTTTAGGTTCATCACCGGTGTCGAACGGAACAATAGCTTGATTGGACCAAATGCTAATAGTGAAGTATATATTATGAGAACCGGCATACTAGAACTAAAACAAAGGTGTAATGAGAAATTAATATTCTTTGTTGTAGTTACTAAAGGACTTTGAAGAACAGCTATAGTTGGGCATGAGAAAATAATTAACTTGTGTCATATACGGCTTCTCTGTAATATTTTACGCCATTGTAGGGCGCTATAGACATAGGTTTCATAAGAAACTAACAATGTTAAAACAGAGCACAATGAACTTCCAAATTTATGTAATCGTCAAGGTAACAATTCTATTTATTTACATGTGTGCGGGTTAAGATGATGTATATTTACAGCCAATCAATGACAGTTGGAGCCTGTAAGGCAAATAGTATCTAGCGCATAACACACACAATAAAGCAGACAAATTGACTGCGAAACCACGCTCTGCAGCTGTATTCAATATATGTATCTACTATCCTGTCGTTAAGGTGCGCCGCCCATTGTTAGCTGGCGGAAATTTAAAGCCAAATTATCATTTCCTATATTACGTTTTATGTAAAGAACTCCAATGTTGCGACGTTGATTAAGGTGATGGACCAAGCAGAGTTACATAACCTGGGAATTGTTCTCGTTATTCTTGATAGTTACCGCAACGCATGAGCAAAATCGAATGTGATATTTTATTTCATAACTAATAAAACAAGCCATCAAGAATATGGAGTAATAAAAATTGATCAAACTGGATCAAGAACAATAACCATAATTTAGTAAGCTAAGCAAATATACTGAAAATAACTAAGCATCGGGTAATTAATTGTTGTAAAAATAAACTAATGTTGGCAAGTGACAATTGAATAAACCTATTATAACGGTTACTGGTGTAAGTACCTAATTTAACTTAAATTGTAAAATTTACTTTGATGATTGTGACAGTAAAAGGAGACTGTAAAGTTAGTGAACGGCTTAGGCAACGACAAACATACATATTCTAAACGAGGTAATAGCACAGATTTTAACAAAACCACAAAAGAGTGACATTGTCAAATAACTTCGGACGGCAGCTACTATCGTGCGTAAATACTGTAAATATATTGATTTAGCACTGTGGGATAGTACCTAGGAGGAATTTTTAAAGATAATTCACTTTTTTCAACGTCATTATAGAGGTGTGGAAACCTTGGCTCAGCAGTAAGATATCATTGGCTATAGATAACTTCATAGATCTATAGAACTCATCGATATGCAGATTATTAGAATCGTGAAAATAAAAATATAATCAAATGAATATTTACGTCGTAGAAAAGATCAATCACACCATGCCTTTAAACCCTTGATGCCTACAATAGCTTCTTTTTAGGTGGTGAAATCCGTTAGGGATCCATTAGATATAAGAAAACTTTATTTTATCTTATTTAAGCAAACCCTAAGTTACCATTTGTTAGGTAACGGGCATCACGAACTATTGTGGCTTACAGGGCGACCAACTGTGGCCAGACCGGTTTCCAACTTATTCCATGTTCTAACCTAGTCGGTAAGTACGATATTCCTAAAACATATGGATACACTGAAGTTATTCCACCTCTACGTGTAAGGATATCTAGTAGATGTTACATAGTTCAAACAAAAAGTTTATGGCCAAGTTTAAATTCTTATGGCACGGTTAGGCGTCATTTGCATCCTAGAAATATTTCGTTCCAGCTGTGTGTTCGGAACGTGTAGGCAAATTTTTAATACCGAAATAGGTTCAATAGCCCGTATTTCCTATTCAAACTACATTATGATATGAACGACAGACGGTTGTGGAAGCTTCGTCTATTGAGTAAACATTTATGCGGCTTTAAAATTCATTTCTTTTTTGGAATTACTTACAGATTCATTAAAAACAGTTCTAATTGTTTTTATCCTCAAAACGGTTTATATAAATGATTCAATGAAGGCAGATAAAGCACGTGTAATATTAAAATATAATATTCGATGACAAATGTATTGATTTAAAACAAACAAGTCCTATCAGTAACGAAGACTTGAGCAACGCTTTGTTCAGTCACATTTGGTGGACGTGTCTAATTCAATTCAAAAATAGGTTTTGAGGCGAAGGTCAACTTGCTAACATTTCTATGTTATGCTTTGCAAAACTGTTCATTGTGGAATATTCATAATATTCAGAGTTACTTGGCATCTAATTGCCTCTTAACGATTGTAATTGTCTGAACGGTCGCTCGGCTGAAGTTCAAAATAGCTGTGAGCGAGCGGTAACTTTTACCTGGTTATGTAATACTACCAAGTACAATTTATTAGCCACTCCAATGCAAGCTTTCGTAATATATGCCAGCCCCACTGTTTTTGCACCACGATTATGTCTTTACTTGTCCTCTTTCTACAGTGAACCGGACGTTTAAAGCATTGGGCAGAATAGATGGCATGCGTTTAAAGCTAATTGAGAACCTCCTCCTTTTTTGAAGTCGATTAAAAATGTAATCGAAGGAGAATGACCAAAGATGATATCAATTTATTCGTATTGTTGGAACATGGCAAAATTGTAGTAGTAGTACTTCATTTCAACCCCCTCTCATTCTGCCTAATGTATTTCTCGATTTATTACAATACAGAATTTTCACGAGAACCCACGTTTTTGTTTTATCCTGCGACTCATATCCAACAAGAATTAACAGTAAAATACGGTTAATATATAATTTTATAGCAAGTTTATGGCAATGTGCAGATCGGAACAGGCGTTCCTTGTTGGGCCCTACCTTTTTCTAAATATTAACTGTGTGTAACGCAGTGTGTTTGATTTAAGAAGTGTTTTGCATTTATCAATTTGCAAACAGAAAATTATTCAATACAATACACACGAAGCCCAAGATCAGATATGTGCATTATATAATTACCTATTTGTTATTCAACAATAACATTGCAACCATTATCAGTGGGTTATAAGTACAGATGGCCAGTGAATTTGTTCACTTTTGCACCTTAAGCGATTGCTATAAGGTTGATAAACATAGTGACACTTGTTGTTCACTAACTTAGCTGCAATGTCACTTTGCACGCATCAATGCATACAGTGATCTCATTCGACGCCAAATTGAGTGCATTTTCCACAAAGACTTCGAAGTTCGCTATAAAAAACACCGAGCTGATTGAATCAGATCATAGCTCCACAAAAAAAAAAGATTTGACATCAGAGGCATAAATCCAAAAAACATTTAAACATGTCAGCAACCATTACATAAATGGACACTCTATGAATTTCATCAATTTTAACAAAGATAAAACAAGGAAAGGTAATCGATTGTTGTTTAATAAAGAACAAATGTACTCAGTTGATTTGAATAATGTTAAGCGATTGAAACATACATTAATAAAGAAAATACTAGATGGTCTGCGAAATACAGCAGTAATAAATATTACTGAGTATTGGGCTCAAGAGAGAGACTTAATAACCAACGTCTTTGGTGACTAGCAGCAGTAAAATGCAACTGTCATGGAGTAGGCGTGTATCCCAAAAAAAAAGGTACCACTTATTATACGAGTCTCGGGCCGGCACGAGTAAATTTACTGATGTTCCCAATTCAACGCGTACACCATGGATTTTTTCCAGATTGGTTTAACGTTAAAACATTTATCACTCGTCGGTGACGGAAAACATTGCGAAGAAACCGGCATTTCTGAGGAGAAATCCACAGCGCGTAATAGACGTGGTTCATGTTTAGCGACAGTGGCGCCACCTCTTGCCACGAAAGTAAATACGGTGATATGAGGACCATTTCCCAATGCCAAACGTTTACGTCTTTGGTCGTAATATGTAGCACAAAGATGCGTGACCGTAACACTACAGAGCTTTAAAAATAAAATGTCTATTTTATTGCGTGGACGATCACTGAACCGAGAGAAAGATGAAATTTATTGTTGATTCATTCGTGAATTTGTCGAGACTCATCGCACAATTATTTGTATTTATTGATTTAAGTGTAAAAGCAAGTACGTCAATTGAAACATATTGCGTCCATTTCCCCGTTTAACACCGAAAGCGGTATTAACTATGTACTCGTATGATGGACACGCGGCGTCGACGCACACGACAACTTTCCCTTCTTTAATGGAAAAACGGCATTAAAACGACAGATTTACGGATACAACTTGATAGGCACACGTTTGACGCGTGGGATGCCGATCTAACCACAACTTCTACTAAGTCAAGGCGTTTTCAATGATTAATTTAATAAAAGGAGTTACGAAAGAATTTGTTTTCTCGTACAATTTGGTTTCATTATAACTCATTATTTGAAACGTTGGTAAATTTTCACGGTGTCCAAACTTTATGCGTTGGCGCACGCTCAATCACGAATCTTCGTATTAATTTACATAATTGCCACAACACCGATCACGCCAGACCTAACCTGCTAATCATTTCTACGGATCAAACGCTTGAAGCTTCGATTAATCGCTTCAGACACGAGTGTTTGCTAAACAGCGAAAAACGACAGCGATTAAAGCACATTTCTGTTGTAATAGCTGCAGTGTCCTTAATGCTCGAGTGGCGCTTGCGCAAAGGTCGTGTATCAAAATTGCTTCCATCGCTATATTCAAGTGAAACAATATAGGCCAAGCAAATTGTTGTCAATTTGTTTATATTTCTAACTCCTCCCGTATACTTTTCTGGTTAAATTCTGATGCAGGTTACAAGACAATCAATGTATTAATTGATGAGCACTGTGGATTCTAGTTTGCAAGAGCCATAGTGGTGGGTTGAGTGCCTTACAAAAAAGCAAATTGTTAATAACTAAGGGAGATGAAACATCATTGAAAGACATCGAAAAGTGAAAGCTTGAGAATGGAGCTCGATATTCTTCGATCGTTGATATTATTATCGATGGTTATGGCTACCGCCATAGTCATTCCGGAAAATTTTACATTATCTGTACAATCTGTTGCCTTTATCATAGGTCAGTTATTACATACATATGCAACTTTCTTGTTGATTACTTTAACTTTGAAAGTAAACACTCTATCATCAGAATCATTACATTGGTTAAGGTTAAGCGTCATTGTCCATCCCAAGGACTAATATAGGCAAAATTAAAAACTACTTTAACTGTAAATTACCTTCATTGTATACATTTTAAATATGACGTATACGCTGTTTCATAGCCGGCATGACGAATGCAAGTTAAGGATTTTCCTGCGCGGAAGTTTTCATGCCTTTAATTGTTTGTACAATACGATTTACTTAGTAGACCTATTACGTTCTTAATTGTAAATACAAGTTTCGGCCAAATTCACGGCGCAACGGGCGGCATCCACTCGGATCCAATAGCAAAAGCACGCGCTGTGGAGTGAAAGTGAATAGCACGCGCACGTACGGTCGGCCGCAGCCCCAATAAGACTACATCGCCGTCCGCATACTTCAGCAATTACCACGAGGAAATCAGCACCGTTCCGCCGTGACGCTCCCAGAACCCTTGTTCTCTGTGTACCGAATTTCTCTAACCAAAAATAATTATTCTGACGCTATTTACTGTTAGGTACTTATTATTTTTGGGATTTGCAATATTACGGCGTTGTTGCAAGTGCCATGATCCCAGTACAATTGCTGGTGTTGAATATATTATTGGGAACGTACAAATCTGTCTACCGCCGTTCTGTCTTTTGCTTCGATAACTATTGAAACTGACGATTGTAAATCACGGCAAAACATATTAACAATATCTCTTTGCTGTAACGAGTCCACAGTACTAGACAGCTCAGTGTTTTTAACAATGTTGCATGATGAGTGGCCAACCTGGTGTCAGAGTTGTTGAAGCTGCCCATGGGTCTCTGACTTTGTTTAACGACTGCTGTCTAGATGACAACAACCAGGACCGACTTTTACGTGTCCTCCGAAGCATGGAGACTCAGTTTAAATGCCACTAAAGGGCCCCATCTAATGTCTGACCTTGCCTGACGTTGCTTAAGCGACTGATCGTTTTCGGAACATTGATCAAAATCACAACTGGCTATATGCACCGCCGTCATCATTCGTGTCACTGGTTTCCACATACCCGATTGAAGTGTTTATGTTAAAACAGTGCTATTTACTGTATATTTAAAAAAACGAAATTAAACACTAGCGAGTGTTAAATTACCTTCAATTAACATATCACGCAGAAGTGAAATTAATTGTTCGTATCTCAATAAACACATTATGTACATATGTCCTACACCTAAATTTGCAGAAGTTGACCTAGAATATTGAATTATGTTAACGGGATATCAACTTAATGGATTACTAACCATGACCCCATGGTCAAATCACATTCCATGGTCAACCATTGCATGTGTTTACATGGAATCAACTGGCGTCTGTGGTGACGCTGAGGCTCTTGTAGATTTGTTCCGGTTACTAACAGTTCGTGCAGACTTTAGCGTTGCGTAATGAGTAGCGTTGTTATTAAAACATTGTCTAGTCGTGTCTATGGCAACCTTTTTTATTTCTAAAGTAGCAACACGTCAATGACTTCAAGTAGGTAAATGGAAAGTAAAATTTTTATTACTGGTTGAAATTATTAAAAGACTAGTATAACTATAACTGCGTTATGCAAATAACAATAGTGACAATTCTTAAGAAGTAGAAATAACTTTAATGCGAGCGGTTATTTGTATAAATAATAAGAATTTCATTAGGTTAATGCATAAAAGATGCCAATAATGAATTAATTATTTTTATACATCTTCATGTTATTGTGAAACTCTTTGAACGCAACAGTAACAATCAAATTTAAACCGACGGCAGTTATTTTTAACTATATTTTACTTTGCATCAGCATTATAGCAGCTGAAGCGTACAATGTATTTAAATCATGTAATTGAGTTTAGTGTGCCATTCGCACAGACAGGCAATTCAAATATACTAAGACAACCAAAATCCAGACTGCATGTTTTGTAAGTATAAGCAATTATAAGATTGCGATTTAACACGTTTTTGCGGACAAGGCCTCTACACAAGACTGGGCCAAGTTTATCGTGGAGGCAAAGGTATTAAAACAATAGGTCCCTATTCAAGATCTCTGCGAACTGGACGTCTGTAGGCACAAGTCCTTGGGCGAATAAAAAACACTTTTATTACATCTTGGGTTGCACCCATTACGATCTGATCAGGGGTTCACACAACCACGTCATTTTGAAAGTTTAGTAATATCGTTTTTGGAGACTTGTATTACAGAATTAGATTTGCATTATTTACATTATGATACGTAAGCCATTGGCCATATGGAAAGTAAAGTTACTTTCAAAGTCTCGAAAAAATCTTGTTATTTTAAATAGTTGCTACTAAAAATATGTAAATAAGCCAAGAACAGCCTGTTTTGGTATGACTTTTGAAACAAGGTTCTAAAGAAGGTTATATGAGCAAAAATATATCGCTTAGCAATGAGGTGAAATGACCAATTGGTGGTTGGCCTTCAATGATTAGCTTGTCAGGCATTATCGATGACTAGACTAAAATGGGGAAGTAAATCATGATTAATGGTTAATAATAACCAATACTGGTTGTTGCTGCTATGTTACTGATCGCTGATCAACTTTATATGAACACAATATGCAAGGTAAGTGGCCTGAGTTTGGCCCGATACCATGGAACTGTTAAACAACGGTACATTTTTTCAATCAATTTAAAGATTATTGTGCGTATATTAAAAGGATCCGACACGAGAGCTATCTTATTTATCAAAACATATATTTCATTGAATTCAAAACCGAATCCTGTTTACAAGGACTGCAATAATGTTCCGCAAACTGTTGGTGAAGGTAGTAAGTGTCGGGAGGACAACGACCTGACCGAGTCAAAACGTATTCCAACTTACAACGCGAGAGACATTCAATTTTACAATGCAGAACATTGGGTTCAATGTACATACAGGTGGATGAACCACCAGATTCAAAGATAACATTAGAAGTTCGCTATGTCGAATTATCTGTGAGATTCATACAATTAATGCGCAATGCAGGATTGCGTTTCGGATCTTGGTTATTACGTCTGCCGTGTAACACACGGTTGAGATCGCGTAAATAGTATCACCGAGTATCGCAAAGGGGACAACGGCCGTGGCACCTGAGAGGTGCAATCCGCGTGCGACTACCGACGGCTGGAACTGTTGCTATTTTTACACGGACCACTCTATCTTATTTACTATTCTGGTCTGCGACTCATTGAATTGTGGTTATTATGTGCAAGTTGGATATGTGCCAGCGAGTCTCTAACCTAACACACCGATACAGAGATATTCGAGGAATGATGGCGAAGCGGTTTTCAGAGAAGAGCGTTCATCCTGAACATGTTCTTGGGAAATTTAAAAAGTAATCACAAAGCCAAGGTTGGACTCTTGTTTGTGTAGAACGGTCAGTCTAATTCAAATATATACTTAGAAAGGTGTTAAATATTTTTGTATTTGGTAGGTACGCGGATACATATAAAAGCATGACACTTTAGATTTTGTATAAGGTTGTCGGGGTCATTTACATACGATATGGGCAAGTGACTCTCAACGAGCAACAAGAGAAGAGATCACGTCAAACCGGCGGCAGGCGAGTTGAGCGGTGGCAACAAGCAAACCGGTCGAAGGCGCCAGCCGTCGAGCGCGGGGATCGGCTGGGGATTATCACCTTGTAAACAAAATTGCATTAGCTACGTTTTTTGCAATGAATAACGCAAGTTTCACGACCTATCTACAAGGTGATTAGAGGTTGAGTTGAACACACATCCGACGCACGCGGAAATGTTTACAAACAAGAAACACAGATTTAAGGAAAGGTTCCAAGGCGATCATACACTTGCAATCGTAGCACTAGATGAAATATAGTGCATGTTCATCGAGACTCGAGGCCGCGGAGTACGTGACGGACGACCGGCGTATGTTCCGCTACCGAATTGCTTTTCGAAATAATTTGGGGTAAAAAGTTTAATAGACCGACCGCAGCGTCAAGCAGCAAATCGAAATCGGCTAAGTGGGTCATCATACAATTTCGCAAGCGTATCGAGTGCCGCAAGCGTAAACTGGTACGCCCGAGGCGAGTCAAGGCCCGTGCGACAACAACACCCAGATCCTGACAGCGGTCTACCGCTCCATTGTGCTGCCTAGAGCATCATCCTTATCTTTATCGAAGTTACATAATTCTGAAATCTACATATTATTATAAAAGTCTTTTTCCGCGTCTGTCTATTTGTTTACTTATTCACGTGTAAAGTACACAATGGATTTTCATTAGATTTTGGTATAACATTTTCTAGTAATATTCAGCGGCTACGCAGTTCATTTTTTTTAGATTTTTAACTAAATACATATGATGTTAGATTCATATAAATGTTTCGGAAGTAATGATCAAACTAAATGATAGTGAAAACCGTATCTAAATCTATTGTGTAGTTAAGAAAAGGTAAGCGGACAAAAACAGAGAGATGCGGATTGCGATAGATTAGTAGTATAAACAAAGAGATCAAATATATAGAGTAGCCTTTGGGCATTTTTTGAGACCAAAACAGTCCTTACTTTATTATATTCTTCTGTAAATATACAAATTAAAGTGATTTGCAATACCGGAACAGTAAATAGGCATATTTCCTTCAAAAATATTTATCTTGTCGGATTAGAGCGTACACACGATTTTACTGACTTATTACCATTTAACTCATAAAAGTCATATATGAGTTAAGCTCATCTCTGTACATAAAATTTATTATAATGTTTGTGTGGACAATAAAGAATTAACAATTTATGTGATAAAATTTAGCTCTTGCTATATGACCTTTTAGTTAAGAGAAACTAACACAATTTAATTTTAAATCAATTTGGAAGGAAACATAGATAAACATAGGAAACATAGATGGAGGAAGGCAAAGTTTTATGCAACAGATAACAGACAAAGTGGGAGAGTGTCGTATCTGGAGGTAACAATAAAAGCTGATAATAGCTTGGAATGGCAAATGCTTAACCGACAAGAGCACAGGTTTTAAATTGAAGAAGAAGGTTAGATAATTGATAAATGCCGGGTAAACCGGTGACGGTTTATAAGTGCGTCAATATTTTAGTTAGTTTAAAACGCATAGTGTTTTTTAATTCGAGCTAGTCCTATGCACATCCCACCTGCTAATAACTCAGTCGTGTGTAATAAGCATTCCTATTTATACAATCTGCTTGCGTAATAAGAGCGTAATTTGATGCGTATTTAGCTTGACATATTTCCGTTGATCTAGATCAGTATGTAAAGTACAACAAATACGTAGTTTTAAACTACATACACCAAACCTATCGGTGGTGGGTCACCCCCTTCCCTCTAATATGGTTGAGGGGAGTGATGGCTGCTGCTCGAGTCAACTCGTGCGCGGGTGCTGCTTGGTGGGACTGGTCCGACTACTATCCCTTTGGCCTTTTAGTTTGTTGTAATTTTGTCGTAAATTATTGTTTTCTTCTTTTCTCCCCAATTTTATGTTTCTAACAGCAGGTCACACTATCGCTAATGTTGATCAAATTGTAACAAGACAAACAATGTTTAAAAAAAGTGAAAAATTGACAAGCCCGCTGAGTTTCTTGCCGGATCTTCTCAGTTGAGGCCGCGTTGTGATCCGTTGTTAGCTTTTAATGTAATAATAATTGTCCATTCAAACGTGCTAGCCTATTTGAAATAAATATTTTTGACTTTGACTACCTCCGAAAGGGGACGGCAGACTTGTATTACCACACTCACATTTCGTCAGCTGTGTGTTTGTAGGTGTAGCGTCAGCAATTGTAATAGCACCAAATTCTATATTACTAATGACAGGCGTATCAAGCAGTGAATTGTACGTTGTTATTAATAAATCATATTTCTCAACATTTGTTTGAAACGTCATTGGTGATAAGGTCATCGAATTATGTAAAATGTTAGGATAAGTACGTGCAACACAGACAATTGTTATATCACACATCTTGAGAAATCTAAAAGCTAAACGATAATATGAATGTAAATTACGACAAGAATTGATATAGGGAGTAAATGTTAATAAATATTACATCAGTAGCAATTTGGTTTCGTTCGTTGCGAAAAATAAACCACGTATAAATATAGCAGACGATAACATTATAGACTACACTGTACTTGACTGTTATAAGGTAAAAGTCGCCTCCAACTAGAACCCGCAAGAAATACATTACATACATTATCTAATTGACATATTTAAGTCAAAGATGAAGTATTTCGCCTAGAAATGTATCTCTTTCCGATGTTGCTCTCGGAGCCGTTTATGTTTATGTTCCACTATTGAGTACGAGATAATCGACATCTCTACTTACTAATAGAATATAAAGCTTACTGGATTAGGGATAGTTATCAGTATTATCAACTGTAGGAACTTATTATTGGTAAAAGTTTTCTTTAACATTTGTTTACATATATTAACATTTGTAACAAAAACATCGTCAATCGTTTCAGCAGTTGATTCAGAACTGTTAATTATAGTTTCTGAGTAAAACACTGAAGTACCTGGCACGTCTTTATTCCACCACGCGCACAGATTGAATGAATAGAGTACAATGAGTGAGGTTCTACCTTAAATACTACTAGACATTTTCCCCCACCACATTGAATGTCATTACAACAACCAATTCATAACACATTACAAATACTACCTTCCAGATTGTTATTTTTAAAATACATCTCAAACTATTTTGAGTTGCATACCCTCAACAAGTTCACAATTTTAAAACTACTTCCCACAGAACTTTAAATCTGTGATCTTAAAAATAGAGTTTTACAATCACACTAACATAACTAATTTCAGGTTTTGGGCTTATTATTTTTCACGTTGTTTAAGTTATGTTCATCAGCAACGTACCATTCTCCTGAGCCTCATTAAGGCCTAATGTGCACGGAGGTAAAGTTTAATAGACGCGTATTCGTCACATTATATGCTTGGTGTACGCCTGCTTGCTTGCAAGACTGTGAAACTCTGTCGACAAGAGTGGCAAGCGACGACGCAAGCGCGACGCGACGGTCTGTGCCTTTTAAAGAGATTAAATATTTACTGCCATAGAGCCTTTGCGTTTTTTTATACAAAAAAAATGCATCACTTTCTGTCATCTACATTAAAAACATTTAACTATAAACTCATATAAAAGCAAATATACTAAAAGATAATAAACTGTAGTCACATTCAGTCCTTTAATCATAGTGAAATTAGCAACATCGGAGTAAGAAATTAGTCATAATTTCATTGAAAAATTATTGTACTCGGCTAAGAGCGTACGCACGTCTAACCACTGACTTATTGCATATGTAACAAGTTTTTGGTCCTATGGCAGGTCCTTGGTAGTTAAATGTCTTTGGTGACTATGCAAGCAGCAGTACTCATATAATAGCAATATGCGTCTATGAAGCTACGCCCCGTGACCTTCGTTGCATAAAACACTGCTAACTCATAAAATGCTGAACTCGGTTAGATTTTGTCGCAATCAGGAAATAAAATACTTATGAAATTATCACATAACTAACTACCCCACTTCAAACTAGTGTTTCGTCGAATTACAACATAATTCAGCTTCATGTTTCAATATTTTAATTAAACACAAAGTCATACGTCATATGTACGTTCAAATATAATTTCTTGCCTCCTTTTGCATAGCGTCATTGGTGGTTTTCCCATAATTATGGTATTTTGTTATTAAACAATATACTTATATGTAAATAATCCTGTTAGCTTCAAAGGATTATAACAAAAAACTAAATTATAATTGGATCAAAACTTACCCCTTCATTTCCGGGTAGGAACTGTATTTTAGGTTTTGCCAATCTGTCCTGTAACAGAAAAAAAATATAATTTAGAACCATTTTAATAATAATTCTATCACACATTGCTACATCTTGAGTTAAAGTTAAATAAGCAACAACACTTATTCTAAGTTCATCAACCGTTACTCTTTCAAATGTCAGGTCACCTACAAAGATTTCAGATAACGCAAATGCAACAACAATATATTTAAAGTATGAATTATTTGCATTTATACATGTATGTACTTATTACGTGCGGAATGCTATTGTTTATCTCAGCATTGTCTCCCGCACGTCTGTGTAAGGTGTAAACCGCTACTGTGCCGCCTGCGGACAGGGTCACCAAATGTCAAAAACTTTAAGCACTTGTGTTTGGATACGGGAAGGTCTTTGAAAATGTTACGAGTTTATTTATTCGTACTAAACAAGTATAAATTTAAATTAAAAATAAAAACCGATATGCACTCTTAAAATGACTTTCCTGTGCCATTATCAGACCCTGATCAGTATCTGTCTACTAACTACTCGACAAGATTTAACCATAGATTTAAAATTCCAGTTACCATCTTCCTGCTTGCTCCCATCACCAGATTCTGAGTTGGAACATTTTCGTAGATATCAGGCTTCTTGTTATGACTTTTCTAGTTTTTCATCTCGTATGGTAGCCCTATCCGCGGATGTTCAATTTGCGTTTATTATTGCAGTATACATTTTATAACCATCTCAGCACCTTTGTACTTACATGTATTTCGTACATAATTTGTTAAATAAGTAAATAAAATTATGTTGGTAAAGCGTATCAAAACCACATAGATTATATAACTCGGTAAAAGTAACGTATGATTAGGATGTCGGGACTCTGTAGCGGCCTCGTCTAATTTGAGAAATAAATTATACAGCTTGACTAGAAGTAAATCACACGCTTGAACTTTATTTAATTGTAGAATAAAATGTTATTATTGTGAAATGTTATTGTTCTACATTTTTTGTTTATATTTTGTGTCAAAAAATATATTTAATCGTATTTTAGCTATTCTAAACTACACAATACGCAAATAGCTTTTCATGTGCTTTTCGCAATTAGTTACCGAATTTCTTCGGGCAGGTTTGTGTTTAATACGTTCATAAACACCGGGAGGGTTGGACGCAGCCGTACGTCGCTCTTCAAGAATAAAGAGTATTTTCACATTCCAATTTTGCATTGTCGTGCAGTAAAAAATAATACGCGCGTGCTGGTAAAATACATGACGCAGATTGACGGGGTGACAAGGTAAAAACATTAATAATGTTGTAATAGAACAATATGTACAATCCTACCACACCAGCATTGTTACGAATCATCATACGTATGTACGAATTATGAATCACAAAAACTTTGCATACATACGTATATAGGCGTATTGCGTAACTTTTAATTTCTATTAATTCCGTTAAATTCATAATCTGTAATAATGTGTAAAACTGTCAAATTGGGTCACATTTTGTCGTCCATGACACGATTTAACAATTATCCTGAGTGATAAACATCTTCTATCCTTATCTCACTGATTCTAGTAAACAAAATAAGTTTTGTAGCGCGGAAACAATACAATGTATGTAACTTACACTCCGTTTCAAATGAACTTGTAAACGATTGCAAATTTGTTTGCACCTCAAAAATACAAAAACACAAATGTAGCTACTGCGCAGCGTCTTGCAGCCAACTTCAGGCACACGAACATCCGTTGTGACTACTGTATTACCATGCCGTTTTTGCATTGTCAAATATACCAACCGCATAATAAAGTTGTAATCGTTTTCACGTTTATTTGAAATTGAGTTTAGTGTGTGTTACAAACTGTCAATGTGAAATTAATATAACTACCTAACTACTGAGATTAGTCTCAGTACCAGTAGTAGTCGTATAAGAATCCATAAATGTTCAAAAACAGTATAAGGTGTCATAATTTTGATGTTAATGTAAGATAACCCGCCGATATTCTCAATTCATTTTTGATTATGTGAAGGGACAGTGATCTGTTATGGAAAGAAGATCACTGTAGTTGATGATACTAGCGGGCTCAAGAGACTGTAATGTCACAAAAGACGATCGGTAGTCCAACCTGTTAGTTGCCTCCAGCCACGTCGATTATCATTAGACAGAAAGCACATACATACATATATTTATATGTAATGTAATAAAGAAGCCAGACAAGTGTACTCTTACGATACCCAACGTGAGGAGATAAGTGGGTGCCATTCATACGCGGACACCCCACGGGCGTATTATGTTTGACGTGATAATAATAAGCAACCACAATGTGAACGCATCAGTAGTAATTTAGAAAGTGTTTGGAATTGAACTTTTTACAGTCATACAAATACAACTTAAATTGAACTCCATAAATTTTATGGATGAATTTTTAGAGACAGAATTTCCACATAATTACACGGCATAACCTAATGAAACGGCGTAATTAGACGACAAGAAGCCAAACAAGTTGGGCAACGAGTCAAGTTGGCTACAATAAGCAAGTGACGGCAAGTCGTGGCGTTGCACAACCGGCGATGGTCGAACGCGAGAAACATAACTAGGCTGGGCGGCAGCGCTGGTGATGTAAACTTAAAATTGCTTTAGTTACTTACTTAAGCGCAGCTCGATGTGAAATTCAACTAGTTTCTTGGCCGTCTAGACAGAAACAAGTAGGTGGGATGGTACGACCCGGAACTTGCGGTGGTTAACATCCATGGCCGTGACAGCCGAGACCGAGAGAGGCGGCCGAAGAAAAAAAAAATCAACCGATGAACTAACTATGCCTAAATTTGCGATAAAATATAGCTAAATAATAAAATTGCGAGTTCACGCACATGTGAATCTATAAATTGAGCGATAAGGGGATTGCTGATTATGATTGGAATCACTCGCGAATGTCAAACCAGTTTTAGCTGGCAAGGTCGACGTTGTGTTAATTTTACTCTATTTTTTATATGTAAAAACGTACCTAATCATGTCATTTCTACTGATAAAGAATATGGATAATAATTGTAGCTGTAGCGATTTTCTGATTGAAGCTATTTTCAGCAGGCGAAAATTTTGTCTACCGGACCAAAAATTGTTGCTACTACCCGTTGTCACCATTGATTGATCGTCACAGTATAACCGTCCGTTTGCATTGTTGCCCATAAGTAGTGAACTACAAAATGAAGAAAAAAATAATAACCACAAATTCAACATTTGCGTTATTGTTAGCGATAACAAACCAGATTCACACGCCGAGTGGTGACGGGCGGACATTTTGACAAGTGAATGATTTCTAAGCCCCGACCAAAAAAGAGGGGTAGGTACTATAAGTTTGGTTTGGATGGACCTCTGTACCCACAAATGTAAACCTACCTCTTTGGATAGGTCTACGAGTCGAGTAGGTGGTAGACAGATTGTGATAAAGGTCTCATAATGGACCTTCATTTTAACAGTACGTTATTTTTTTTATTTTTATAATAAATAGGTTTGCGCTTGACCACAATCTCACATGATGGTAAGTGAAGATGTGGTCTAGGATGGACCGCGCTTGCCCATAAGATGCCTGTTCACTCTAGACTTGAATACACCCAAGTTATATTTATCAGGGAAAACGTCGTCCGGGAGGGTATTCCACAGCTTGGACGTGCGCATGAGAAAAGAAGAAGCGAAACGCTTAGTGCGGCAAGTTGGAGTGTCAACGACAAAGCGGTGGAGACCCTGCCGGCGCCTGGTAGTCCGGTAAAAGAAAGGGGATGGTGGTACAAGGTCAAAAAGTGCTTGAGCGCATTTACCGTGGAACAATCTGTAATCTGTGTTCTCCGATGTAAGGAGATTATAACATTTAAATTTGCATTTGCTCCTGTAAAAAAAACCGCCACCGTTACGCGCGCCGTCTGCTTAAGACCTCAAAGCTAGCGTAGACGGGGGAAACTAGTTATCAGCAGAATTATTTATTTTACTCCAATATTTACTAAATTCTAGTAATCCAGTATGCATATACGCATACACATTGCACAATCGGCTATAAATCGTCATCAGCCGGAAGGCGTCCACTGCTCAATATAGACTTCCCACTAGAAGGGATAGCAGGAAGGGGTTGCCACAATGAAAACGTTTAACGAGTGTCTTGAGGATAACAGTATAATATGTGAGAGGAATACTAAACTGAAGACGCTGCTGATCGCCTTCTGGTTTTCCTTTAGTCTTACGGATACCTAACGGGAGGAGATGGGAAGGTGCTATTCTCACTCGGACACCCCACGGGTGCTCCAATTTGAAATATACTAGCAGGTAACCAATAGCCACTTCAAAATCATGAGACTTTCTAATACCGTATGAAACTGACATCATCCGTGACAACGCAATAAATATAAAATTTGAGACCACAATTTCAATACATTAAACCTCGACTTTACGGATTAGTCAATTATATCTGACTGATAAGCAAACCTTACGTAATTAAGTCATGACCCTCTGAACTAAAGTTATAAATAATGGCAGGCTAGAGGAACAACAAAGTATCCACGTTAAATTATGTTTAATTCTTGCCCGGAATTTGTTATCTTTACCCGGACTCCCCCGGGTAAGAATAGCACCCTCCCATCTCGTCCCAACGGGTCCGTAAGAGGCGACTAAGGGAAAGCAAGAAAACGGGCAGCCGCGTTTTTCTATAGGATTACCTACCACCTATAACTGCGATCTCCAAGACGCCTGACCAGCGTCGGGATTATGGCACCCCCTCCCTTCTAAGGGGAAGCCTTTGTTCAGCAGTGGACATGTTTAGACAGCTAATGATGATGTCTTAACTCTAACTAGCTTGTAGAAATGTACTAGAGTAAAGTAGGCCCAATTTAATAGATCACATTTGAAACTTAAATTCAACAACGTAGCATATTATTTTTTCGAACTGCACAATTGTTTTTTTCAATTACGATTATATTTATATTGTAATAATGACAAAATAAACAGATAGAACAAAGAAATTGACAGTCATGTGAACTATTAAAATTGTAATTAAATAATAATTATGTGCCCTACGCACATTAGGTATGTCGATGTATGTATGTTCAATTATTATAGATACACACACATTTCGAGAGTATATATGAATGTCTACTTTATTGGCACGCTTTGTAGTCTAAATGGCTGGATTTTAATATGAGGTGTGGTTAGATTCGTCTAAATTATGGAAGACACACAACATTAATAATTTTGCAAAAACATGGCAGCAATAAGGTCTTTTAAGGCCCTTTGAAAGGTCTTTAGGATAGAGTAATAAAAATATGAGTGGTATCAAATACAGGTTAAATTTAATGTAAATATCAAAAAATCAATGCTGTTCACAGGTTTTTGTACTGTTATAATTTATTAATGATTTTGTCATAATTATAGTACATGAGCCCAAAGTGTAAATAGGCTGTATTTTTAACCGACTTCGAAAAAGGAGGAGGTTCTCAATTCGTCTGTATATTTTTTTTTATGTATGTTCGCGCATAACTCTGGCAATTATGAACCGATTTGAAAAAATCTTTCTTCTATCCATTCTTCAATCCATTGATTGGGTCCCATAAAAAAAAATATTGCTTAGTAATAAGTAGTTCCTGAAAAAACAAGAATGGTGACTGCGCAGGAAAGCTGCAGGAAAGCCTATATAGATGACTTTATGTCACCATTTAAGGACAAAAATGGTCATAACTCTGGCAAATATTTACCAATTTCAATGATTCTTTTTTTATTCGAAAGAAGAAACCACTGTATTGAATCTGTATGAATTTTATTACAACCGGATAAGAACTTCTTGGAGGACCATGAACGATGTGGAGGAATTTATCTGGTAAAAACCATAAAACTGATGTTCTCCATTACATTGCTCTGACAATTATGAACCGATTTCGATGATTCTTTTTTTATTCGAGAGAGTAAACTACTATGATGATTCCATGCAAATTTCATTACGACCGGATATTTTTTTCTGAAGAAACATGAATTATGTAAAACTATGTCGACGATAATGTGATCATAACCTACCTAGATCATTTTACGGTCTTCGATGGTTCAATCTTTATATATGAAAATATCACTAAAAAGTTTAATATAAAATCTTTAAAAAAAAAATTGAACCGACTTCAATATCACTAAAAAGTATAAAATAATTTAAATATTATTGAAGTTGGTGCTAAATATACACAGCAGGTACGCTAAAACCAACTTATATAATATTTAAATTATTTTATACTTTTCAGTGATATTGAAGTCGGTTCAATTTTTTTTTTAAAGATTTTATACAACGAAAAAAATGCACGAGAGTGAAGTGACGGGTAGAAGCTAGTACGCTATAACTATTTCGCAAATAAACCACTCATATTCGCATTACTACAATTGAATGAATACACAATTTTCAGTACAGAGATAAACACATATAAACTACATGTAGGTGGGTAATAAGTATTATTTTGTGGAGTAAAAAAAATACAAAAGCAATTTTGGCCTTGCGTTGAATCGCTACGTTGGTTGTGCGGAGTGAGGCAATAAAATACCTGCACAAAGTGACCTTAGCGGAACACGCTGGTGACCTTTTGCGAAGCGATGAAAAAGCTTTTACAAGCTTATGTTATTAGACAAGCGTAAAACAAATGTATAGGGATATTATAAAAATACAACAATTACTATGACTTTTTCACTTGAGGATATTCTGCTTAATAAATACTCCCTTATAAAGTCAACGAACTCGAGCGCGTACTTATCTCGCGTTTACAATGAGACTGGTTCTTTTGGGAAATCCTGTAGGTAAAGTTTAACATTCAGTTTGAAGGAAGAGCGTAATAAAAATATTTTTTAAATAAATTAGTTTTATTTATTTTCATATAAGTACACATATTCTCTATATCTTTAAAAACTTCAGCATATCTATACTACACATATGAATGGTTTTTTTGATAATTATTTCTGATATTTACGCGAATATTACACGTTACGGGCGGACTGAGGTGGTAGCTGTCCATATGTCATAGTTGTCTTAGGGTACCCTCAGGTCTTCTAATTATTATTGTTAGTCCGATCTACGTAGAAAGAGCTTACAACACTCCACTGCCAGGACCTTAAGATACTCTAAACTCTTTTCTGACTACATGCATAATATTTAATGATAGTTTGAATGAGTTATTAATTTGACTGTACCGTTATTCGAAGCTTATATAATTGAGACACGCACTATGTTTTCCACCTGCTAGTTCTATCTCTTTCTTTCTTATAACTCTCTCCTGCTCTATCTCGCTGACGTCACTTCCACTTGGCAGTGGTGGAGTTTAGATTTTTCGTCTCCGCCATATTTAATTCATTGGCGTCGTGTTTTCCACCGTGTTCAGATGTCTGCTAGCGCAGACGACACTATACTTTGGTTCAACAACTGAAGAAAAAGTGTATTTATAAAGATTTATATGGACAAATACCCATAAATAAAAATCAGGTTTGAATATAATTTTCTCTAAGGAATAATTATGTAAGTACCTGTCTACTTGATATTCGTATTGGACAAATAATGAAAAGATTGTGCCACAAGCAATTCTTTTTTTCTTATTAGTGTTATTTTTCATTGTGGACTGTTCTACAATTGGTAAATGTGTTTGCATTTCTTTTAGATAAACGGTTTTTCCGTTCGTGTAAAAAAGTTTGTGTACTTTTTATAGTGTTAAAGATGGTAAACAGTCTACCCACATCTATATAAATTGATATGATTTTTTACAGAAAATATCTTATATTTTATTTTAGGTGTTGGAGGGTAACCAGTCTACCCACATCTATTTTTATTATAATATATCCTTTTCTTTTACAGATAATATTTTATTTTAGAACGTTTGACTGTTCTACAATTGGTAAATGTGTTTGCATTTCTTTTAGATAAACGGTTTTTTCCGTTCGTGTAAAAAGTTTGTGCACTTTTTATAGTAATAATGATGGTAAACAGTCTACCCACATCTATTTATAATAATATGATTTTTTACAGAAAATATCTTTTAATTTATTTTAGGTGTTAAATATGGTAAATGGTCTACCCACATCTATTTTTAATAATAAGATTTTTCTTCAGAAAATATCTTACTTTATTTTGGAACTTCTTGCTGTTTACCTACACAAAATATGGAAAAGTAAAATGATCTTTCTCTGTCATCTGTGTGTGATTCACTTAAATCTATCGGGATCGTATAGATACAATTTCGAGTATGAAAAAAAAAAGGGGGGGCAAACGAAAGCATGCCTCCGCAGGTAAGCATCATAAATTTATATACGGAACTACGAGAAATTCGTGAACTAGGATCATGACCTTCTCGAAACCGAGATGTTCTAATAATTATATTCTTATTTTTCTTACTCGATATCTTTTGTGTAAAGCCTCGTGGGCAAATACATAATAAAGATATTTTTACTGTGAATTTATGGATTAACCCTCTATTTCATACAAACTGACAGCTTATGTAGCCCTTACATATGCGATATGTAAGCTATATGCGGTATGTATTGCTCTAGCAATATCTGTAAAAAAGTCTTGTTGAATTTATTATCATGGTCAAGAGAAGAATTTTTGTTTCCACAGGGGATCGTTCTAAAAATTTCAGATTTGGTGCAGATGATTATAGCTATATATTGAAACAATACAAATGATAAGACATTCTGTTGCAAAACATGTAAACAAGACAGGTTTGGCCAATACAAGAAGTCCCTTTCAGTTGTAGTCGAGGAAAATTTAAGGCTCCCGCAAGGGAGTTTTTCTCTAAACCTATATAGAGTATGCCAAACACTAGCAATTACAAAGTTATGCCTCCGCAGGGTGGTCCCGATTATATGCCACCGCAAGGTGGTCCAAACTATACGCTTCCGCAAGGTGGCCCAAACTGTATGCCTCCGCAAGGTGGCCCAAACTGTATGCCTCCGCAAGGTGGTACATACTATATATGAGGATATGTGGTTGCTTCACTAGCGTTAAGCCCGTCACACACCTAGCTATGATATAAATTATAGCTAGGCATATTATGATATATCTTCTATACTCATTTTCGAGCGATTGCACCCGCAGTTATGATATATATTTCTGTGATATATATATCATAATACGGTATATTCATGTATGTTATGGCTGGGTATGTGACGGGCTTTAAGTTTATTTGAAATAAATAATTTTGAATTTGAATATAAGCTCCCACCGCCAGGTTGTTCAGGGGTGGTCATGCCTATAAATTGGTCATCAATGTTATTCAGCCGCACATGCACTGAATATAATATTTAGAAGACTTTTCATGCACATATTACCTCCACGCGAAATGACTGACAAAATATGCTAGCAAATGCAGGGCAATAGACTCATATAAACTATCAGCGATACATCATCCTTTCGCCAAGAGCAGGACTGAAAACAGCGAATTCATTTTTACATATGCCAATAAAATAATTTATGGGTATCTTGCCAGAGGCCGCCTATTATTATTTCCAACGCCATCGGGACCAATCTCCATGGGCCACATTGGACATATTAAAAATTCAGATGGTTTTGAAACTGACTATAGTCACTGAACCTTGTACGTGTAGACGTACTGATTTTTTGGCTGGTTTTACTGTACCAAGGCAGAATCCATTATTGGAGGTCTTTTCAATCTGTTAAACAAAACCTTTATATAAAATTTGAGGAAATTTGTGCAACAGAGGATTTGTCATAAATTTTGAGACATTGTTGGCTCCTAGGTTACAGTAGCCTAGTGCTTAATCGGACATATTCGGTTCGCACCCTAATAGGACGACACATACGACAAATATACTGGTACTTTAATAGTACTATAATACTCACACGATTTCAGTCACATGGTGAATTTTAAATGTTGGCACAACGTACGAAATGCGGTATCAACGCTGAATAAAAAATATTACTGTACGAAAAGTGCTATAAAGCGCGTTGTCGTGTTTTAGTTATTTGGCTTTGTCACCAAAGTGACAAGCATTTAAAGTGCTATAGTAGATATAAGGTGCATTAACGCATAAATCTATAAAGCAATTGTATTGCATGCTGGAAGCTTTCTAGATTATACATTAGTATTGTAAGCGATGAACAGCACTATTTACATTTTCGTATGAGTTGAACGCTCAAGTTACAGGAAAATTGCTGTCTCACTTACTACTTATAGCATCGTGCTTTCGTGCTTTAGCACTCACGGGGCTGGATGTTGCAACACTTGCAACATAGATATCACTCTAACACTTGGGTGAGTTTAGGCACAAGGTGCTAATAGTCCGAAATGTCCGATTCACAGTTGACATTCAGAAATGTTCTTTTAATACAGTCTCAGAATGTAGTGCCGAGCAACGTCATCTGTACGTATATCGTACATGTACTACTTGTGTAGTACAAGACTAAGACTAATTTACAGTGGCGTATAATTCGAAACGAACAGCTATGGCATATCACTGTCAAGATAAAGAAATTAGGTCAGTCCTTCTGAACCTAATTTAATATTTTTTTCCAAATTTGGTATTCAGTATTTTACATAATTTTTCATTTACATCTGGCATGCCGGCCATCTGCCATGGCTCAAGACTGTGGGCGGTGTGGTGTCTTGGTATCCATGATACACAAGAAAAATATTTAACAAAATGGCGATTCCAATGATCGATTTATTTTACTCCAGCCACACGAATATAGTGTCAAATGACGTATACCTATACCTGGATCGGACCGACTACAAAGCTATGGCCCAGGCCTTTTGCCTGGCGTGGAGTTACAATCTAGCCTAGATTTTCAACCCTACGTTTCTGATTTCCAAAGATCTCCCACCGGAATCTGGCGAATAGAACTTATAAACTTAGTTGAAGCTCCTTGATGTGACCGTATTCCTATTTGGCGTTTGGATATGCAATCACAGGCCCTGAAAGTTCTGTATCCCATCGTGGTTTGGAATAATGTACTTACTAATTCCTCCCAGAAAGTATATAATGACGATTCGTAGAATCGTAGCATACTTGTTATAATATTCTAGGGAAAATCCTTACACGGTCATTTTATCTCAGTCTGGGCATAGCCTGGTAAGCCCATTATGGTAACCAGATAAGTAATATAAATATTTATATAATATACATTTTTGTTTTTGTAAATTCATACATAAATTGATTCATATATAAATAAAGACCACGACTACAATTCAAACAGACACAACACGAATGTTTTATCTTGAATGGGAATCAAACCCAAAACCTATCCAGTAGCGACCACTAGACCAACAGCGCCGTGGAAGTAGTCAGCCATAACTTTTAAGAAACCATGGCATCCTTGAACTAAACAATTGATGCGCATGGAATATATGAATTCCCTACTTAGTGTGAGTTACAGTCTGTGGATCACTCATTTTCAAAAACAGAGATGTTTGCCTGATCTTCATTTAATTCGTAAATTGTTTTCTTACTCTGTTTCATTACACAAATCAATGGTTTCACTACATTGTAAAATAAAAGGCAGTCAGTTAAGTTCACTTAGAAAAACCTATTTTAAAGTCTACGTAACTACCGAAGCCCATTCACCATACTAAGGCTGCAGTTAGAAACACAAATGATTTAGCATAAAATTTAGATGTGTCTGCTATCGATAATCTGAATATTTTCTAGCGGCAGAAGCATACAGCTGCTCTTTTATGTTCTGAGAGGATATAATAAATGACCTCATTTTACTTAAAATTAGACATTTTTGCTGTTAATGCTGAGTGTTTTAATTTCTGCCTTAGTTTCGGATTAAAGACCAATTCTGCCAACAGGCGGTCGGGCTAGTAATTATATATATAATAAAGAGAATCTTGATTGCCACAAACTGCTATGATTTATTAATTTGAATAATATACATAGTGAGCCCCAGGGCTGCACCACAGTTCTTGCAGGGTTTTAATTCTTATTCGTAACAACAGGAATAACGACAACACACACCTGGCTGTATAAGTTCTGTAAGCTCAAAATAATACAGACTAGAGAAAATTGTGTTCAGAATATTTTTATAAATCTAAAAACGAGAGGTGACTTTCACTAGTTGATCTTGAACGTATGTTCTGTAACATTTTTAATCCATTTGATTATGAAATACTTATCATTCCCGTTTGCTTTAATGTTTAATTTCTACACATACACTACAATATAATGAAATGTACATGTATTACGTAAATATTGTACCTCCTCTTTGTAACCCCCAGTTTGTGTCCCTACCAGGGTATGTTCATACTAGTCTAGTATAGTTCTAGGTGACTTGTAACCTTAGCCTAAGACTGTATGTATATAACGCAAATAAATAAAAATCTAATTAATGATTTTCGATATTTGCTGATTTTATAAGTACTTTGTACTTCACCCTCTAGACTCTTTTTACTACCATTTGATCGTAAATTTCCCTGGTAAACTGGAAAAGTAAACCAATATTAAACATACTACGCTTTAAATTATCTACTACTCTCACATTGGCGTCACGTCCGTCACTCCCACCAGGCGATAACAAACACGTCTCAATTATATAAGCTTCGAATAACGGTACAGTCAAATTAATAGAAGCGTTTTACCTACCAATAAAACGCATATTAATTTACTTACCTTATTCGAAGCTTATACTCAATTCCTGCCTGGTGATTAAAACGCAATGAATTAAATATGGCGGAGACGAAAAATCTAAACTCCACCACTGCCAAGTGGAAGTGACGTCAGCGAGATAGAGCAGGAGAGAGTTATAAGAAAGAAAGAGATAGAACTAGCAGGTGGAAAACATAGTGCGTGTCTCAATTATATAAGCTTCGAATAAGGTAAGTAAATTAATATGCGTTTTATTGGTAGGTAAAACGCTTCTATTTAGTTTTGTCCAGTGTACCTGAAATGTTCGTTTTGGGAATATTTTGTTTTACACAAAAGAGTACAAAAGAAAGGCAATAAATACTTGATAAAAATACTGTTAGTACTATAGAAACTATGTTTAAGCGTATATAATAATGTCCGCGTCATCTTATCGCCTACCTGAGAGCAACGGAATCCAACAATAATAAAATGAAAGTTGTTCTTGTCCAGTTTAGTATTGCGTTATCTAATGTTCTTCAAATATACTTTTTCCTTGAACTAAATTATAGGTCAATTTTAAAATTCAAATTATTATTTTTAAGGAAGTCAATTCAGATATATTCTAAAGATTTTTGACATCGTTATTATTGACCTGCCATGACACTGTTTTAAGCAACATGTTTAAACAATTTTTTTTAATATAATATACGTACAAACACCTGTACTGAATGGTTAATTAGTAATAAACATTATGTTAAATAACTTAGTTTGCATTAATTATTATGAATAATAATTTTGCGATGTAAAATGTACTATCATTTACTGTTTACTATCATAAAATCATGCTCGGGAAAAAGTATTACGTACAAATAGTTCAATTATTAATTATTTACCTAATATTAATATATAAAAAAAACAAATAACGTGAATGCGAACAAAATCCTCTATACGCGACATGACAAAGTTGAATACACGTGTATACGTTACATTATGTTTATGTGTATATTTATTTGAACTAGTGTTAAGACCTTTAGTTAGATATTATGTTATGTATTTCGGAAAGAAAAAATTTAGAATAGTTAAATCAATATCCTAATCAACAATCTTAATGTCAAAGTAAAAGTCAAAAATCTTTATTTCAAATAGGCTTAACGCTAGCACTTTTGAATGGTCATTTTTTTTAAAAGTTACCACCGGATCACAACGCGGCCTCAACTTAGAAGATCCGGCAAGAAACTGAGCAGGCTTGTCATTTTTTCACTTTTTTTAAACATTGTTTGTTTTGTTACAAATGAATCGACATTAGCGATAGTGTGTCCTGCCGTTCGAAATATAAAGCAAGGGAGAAAAAAGAAAACAATAAATTACGACAAAAATTACAACAAACTAAAAGGCCAAAGGGATAGTAGGACCAGTCCCCCCAAGCAGCACCCGCGCACGAGTTGAGTCGAGCAGCAGCCATCACTCCCCTCAACTATATTAGAGGGAAGGGGGTGATGAATAGTTAATTCGATTTCTGTGACTTTAACCGTACAATATCCTACCATTTTTGCAAATAAGACGAATCTAACGACTAGTCTTCAAGTAAAAAACCATTAAGCCGTTTAGGTTCCATACGAGCGAACATAACCCTCCTTCTGGGACAGTCAGATAATTAACTCTAATTATAGTAATTACAAATTAATATATTGATTACTTAGTTATTCGCCCAATTTTATTTCAAATTTAGATATATATATGTACTTGTATTTGTCACTTTGGTCAGACATTTGAAAAGCGTACAATAAAAAAATGATAGAACTTTGCTATTTTATGTCCAATGCGACTGAATTTAATTAAACCTTAGTTAAAATGCATACAGAGTACGCGTTGTAAGTTTTGAATGTGTTAATAAATAATCAAGATACACTATTTGCATAACCAAAGTTGTTTATATTTTATTTAGAATCGTGTGCATCAAATACATCAATCACAGGTCTTAGATCCTGAATACGCAATCAGACTCTAGATTTAGTCGTGGATAACATATTTTTAAACGGTGAACCGGGGGTCTCGTTATTTGAATTATGGGCGAGGATGGCGGCCGTCCCTTAACCGCCCCTTTTCCGTCCCTTTCTAAGGCAACATCGTCATCTCATCGGGGCGGCATTCCCTGCAGTCGTAAACGATAGGAACCTTCATAAAAACATCACATGATTCGTAGATCCATTCCTCCATTTTACTGTCGTTTTACGTCTTTATGGGGTACCGCGGACCATCAGCAGTTTATGTCTATTGAAATAATTGAGCACTAATCTCATTTATATCCTGTTGCATTACGTAAAGCTTAGCAGTAGTGTGGTGCGGTGCATCGCGCTGACATTTTGCAAACTGGTTTATTATATTACTATACATTTCATAATTCCAATATTACGATACATGTGTACTTAAATGCGAATTAAAAACAATGTTTATGAAGAAATAAACAAGAACGTATTATTAAATGATGGATCACAAACAGTATCTTGGAATTGCTGGCATAAAATATATGCAATAAAATTATATTTTCAAATTAATTAAATGAAGAAGGATAAATCCGTTTCAAGCTGTAACTTCATCCTTAAGCTACTACAATAACACTGTTGTAGAGTGGTCTCTACTAATTAATATTTAGTTCATCGATTCAAAGGTTTAATGTGGGCATAACATAAACAACATCATTATTATATTGGACGGAAATAAAGCTTAAAATTATTGATTTGTTCGATCATATTATTTAATTAACTAAATAACGTTGTATTTACCGTACGTGATAGGTATAAGTGATTCTGATTACTAGCGATCTGACAGATGAAATACTACAAAGCCGCTTGAAGATGGCCTAATTCTTTGCTCTGACTTTCTTATAACTAAGAAAGTAATATCATAGTGCCCTTAGCGGCACAAACTAAATTTAAAAAAATCTCAAAGCACTCGCTTCTAAAATGCGAAGTCACTTTATAAATCACTTCGATATTTGCTAGCCTATAAAACGGCTTATTCCCAAGCGCTCCACGATTTCGTTCCCGATAGCTCCATGGCAAAAATTAAAATTAAATATAATTTATGAAATCGTTCCCACGGGCTCCAAAAGCGTATACTTATTTTTATTTATAAAATTTTTTTTTTCCATACATTCGTTCCCAGGAGCTCCGAGGATTTTAATTCAAAGTGTTAAATAAATAAAATACCTACCATTTCCTTCCCAAGGGCTCCAAAACCAATCGTGTATGGTTAGCAAAATTAAAACACGTATTGATTTCATGTTTTGCTAGACAGATGAATCTCAAAAAGGTTTTATTTTTTTTATTACAAGACTAGCTGACCCACGCAGCTCCGCCCGCGCTGTGTTTACGTTAACTAAACTTTCAATAATATACATTCGCATAGAATACAAAACCTCCTTTTTTAAAGTCGGTTAAAAACTTGGACCCACTTTGTACTTGCCCTCCGAAGCACGGAAACGTTTAGTTCAAATGGCGTTAAACGGTCACCCATCTATTTAATGACCTTACCTAACGTTGCTTAACCTGGTCGATTTCCAAACATTGTTAACAACTGTCTATGAGTGTTCGCTTACAAATATTTATTATAATTAGAATGAAAAATTGTTAAAATCGGAGCAAGCGTATAACCAAGTACACATTTTGACTTTAGTCCCCTCTCCCAAGGGAACCGTGCCGAATGTCGGGATAAAAAGTATCCTATGTCCTACCTCGGAGTATTAACTCCAATCATGCCAAGTTTCGTTTCAATCCATCCAGTAGTTTCGGCGTGATGCTCAGCCGAGATACAGACAGACAGACAGACAAAAATAAAAAAAATACATTTTTGGCTTTAGTATCGGTTATAGAATGCCCTCCAAACATAATTTTCAAAATATCTTCAATGTACAGAATTGGACCTGTTACAGTTTTATTATAAGTATAGATTGGACACTAGAGATTGTAGAAATTATGACACAGTTAATAAAAAAATATACTAACCCTTATACGAAACATTGAAAGTTTCAATTGTCACAATTTTTCACAACCAGTCTAGTCATACCTATGCTTACATATTAGATATAATTTAAAAATCAATAATCACAACCAGTTATACTTTTGAATGGTTGCTGGGAACACTTAAAATTTTAAAATAATCACAGTTTAATCACAATTAATAGCTTTGATACTAGCTATTAATTCCACTGATACGTAATTTATAATGAAATTGTAAGTTCAGCATTATAGCGATATAGTGTCTACGCTAAATAGCTATCTACGATAAATATTGAAAACAGTTTCTCTTACAGTACTCAATCTTAAGAAATTAAAATAAAATATAAAAAAAAGTATATTAAAATTAAATACTCTTTTAAATAAATGTAAAATAGGGTTAAATTCTAGGTAAAAATGTAAATAGTAAATTTATTTCTCCTTATGTTATAACATTTTGACTGTTACACAGAGAGAGTATACTAAGTAAAATATCAAATCCAATAACCAACGTTAATCATGGTTTTGCATCGCACCGTGTATTTGTAATTTGCGAAGTTATTCTATTGCTTCCTTAATATCCATTTCTTTTTTATAATTCCGCAAAACAATTTGTAATTTTAAGTATTTATTAATTGACTGCCGACTAAGGAACTAAGATTATTTATAACACAGTGATAGTTTGTAAAGTATTGTGCTTCTGCCCATGTAACGAAAAATAAATCCAGGAAGCGAGGTTTTTTTTAATTGATTATTCAGCCTCTTGTGCCAAGCTTCCACTAAATTAATGGTGCGATGCCGTTCTCCTTGGCAACTCCACATATATTTAGGTAGTGCTCCATTCTCTAACCAATTTTTTACAAAATAGTCATTGAATTTTGTAATTATTTCATTATAATTCAGTAAATGGCAAGTAAGCTAAAGCGGCACATTTAACAACATGTTTTATGTCTTCATATGATGAAAATTCCAATTTTTCTGAATATATAATTAGAGCCTGTTTAAAATGAAAATTGCATCCTTTTATAATGACTCCTGGTAAGTTATTAGTAATAGCATTTATTGCGGCTAATTCAAAGTCAATAATTATCTTTTGGGGGTTCCAAAAGAACAGGTATAATATTAGTATTTTTTTCATCACTCGCCATGTCGACATACAGCAGCAATATTTTCACTCATCTTGCACTTAAAAACTTACTAACACCAACTCATTACAAGAGTGCAAGGTCAACTATTTGCATTGTACATCAATAGGCAGTGCAGGAAATTGGCAGATCGAAAGGAAAGGGCGCGGGGTGGGGGTTACTTAATGCACCAATTGCACTGATGATTCCTATGATTACGATTGCTCTCATTATCGACGACGATCAGGATTATTTTGTCAACGGTACTTTAAAATTTTTGGAGCTCGTAGGAACGATTTTGCATATTAATATTATAATGACTTTTTCCTTGGAGCCGGTGGGAATCCATATTTTATTGCCTACGAAATATTTTGGAGCTCTAGGGAACGCATGGCTTTATTTTATATTTTAACATAAAAATCCTTGGAGCTCTTAGGAACGAATGTATGGAATAATAAATTTTGAAGAACAATAGATTTGGAGCGCATGGGAATAACCCTATAAAACAACTAATGAGTAAATTATACCCTTATACATGTACAGTCAATGCTTATACATACATCAAGTCTCTAATTAAGTAATTTAAAAATATGCTTGAATGTACATTACTCAAATTTAAAAAATAAGACAAATATAGAATCATGGGACGGAGGAGAGATTACTCGGGATAGTCTAACATCTGTTCGCAAGTAACCGCTTAGCAAGGGACAACCAGGTGCCAAGGCTCGGGGGGACAGAGGGTGCGACGACCTCGGGCCCTATCGCTCGTGTTCACCGTCACGCATACGTCACGACATGTCTATCACATGCCGATACTAACTCTCCTTCGATAAAATTAAGGACCAAATTGGAAAAGTTGCCGAATAGATTAGAGTCACTACGAAACTTATTCTTGCGGTACCAAAATTTCGACTTCTTTTTATTGAGATTAACGTTCTGTTCACTGAAGTTGGTATGTGTTACACGTACACTATTCTTTTATTACACTATTTTCATCAAAGATATTGCCTGCGAATTTTATTTTACTATTCAGATGACCCTGATGTCAACGCGAGATGATAAAATTATCATGTGTTGGCAACAGGTACTTTTTATGCTGAAAATAACTTTGCAGTTTGAACCGACGACTAAACGTGTTATAATTGGATTTTTATATCAAGTTCGAATATGCATGCCATTCAACTACACAACTGTGAATATCAGCGTTACTAAACTATAGTAGGGATTAAAAAACAAGTGTATGTAACAACAAAATATTAGCTTTATCTTTTTTCTCATACCGACATGAATACTTTGGAGATACCCATGACGTTATGGAAAGATTGGTCAATCAGTAAGATGAACCGATTGTTCAGTCTATTGCCAGCCAGGAAAATATTATAATTGCAAGCCGCGAGCGAAAATTAGTCCACAAAGCACGCGCGGGTTAAAATTGTCTACAAAATGACGAACCATATTTATGTTTTTTTTTAATACTTAGAGGTTGCATGCATGTTTTGAAATTTACTTATTTATGGTTATCAATTTAGTAATAATCGAAGAATTTGCATATATTGTATTAATTAATGTACTTTTTTATCACATTGAAAGACTGCAAAAAATTTCGTTTTGGTACGAATTTTTTGTATCACAAATTTTCAGATCTACAATACATAGGTATAATGGCTGGCTTCGTGCAACAAGGATATCCGGTATCGATACCTACTTTTAAAGGCAACCGTGTGACGGTATAGTATGTAAACATTCGCGAGACCCAATCGTCCAAGTAGAATTATTCTCTTCCATCAATTCTAATAAAGCAGAAATATGATCCGGGAGGTCTAACTGCAAAATTGACTAATAAGCACAATGTAATTCTTTTAACGATGATGATTCATTCAATCAAGCGAAGGGCCATATTCTTTAAAACGGTACGCTGGACGCATATGGCAGAGCTACAAAAGTGATTCACGGTTTTCAATGGATTCTATGCCCAGGAAAAAAGGCCAGGTGGCATGAACACAAAGCAGCAACAAAAAAACAGCCACCAAACCTGACGTATAACACCGCAGGAGAGTTTAGGGCAATTTGAATGTTACACCCACAAAGAGAATGTTGATAGTCGTTTAGCAATCATAATAATAGGTGCCCGTGATCTTACGCCGACACAAAAGATGTGTATCGCTGTTCAACACGTGCATAGACTGGGAAATCACAATCAGGTGGGCGACCAGCTTTGAACAACGATACAAAAATGTTTACATTGGCGAATGAACATTATTTTAGCTATCAAATAAGTTATTAATGACTAGCAGTTTCCTCGCGACTCGTTCGCTCATAGGTAGTAAATAAATATAGAAATACCGACCATATTTTTAAGAAAATTTCTGATATCTACACTATTACACATTGAAATAAAACTAATTTTACGGATTATATGGCGGTTTTCTTTTAATTTAAAATAAAAAAATAAACCGCGATATAATCCGTAAAATTAGTTTCATTTCAACGGTTTATTCCACGTTGACCACCTGGGTGATTAAAGTGGAATAATGAAACACTACTCACCATTTTTAAATTAGGGGTCCTATTTTGACCTTAAGATTTTTGACCTATTAATACACGTTTATTTTGTGACGAAATTCTTGTAATATAATTAAAATATCTAGGGCCTGCTGGTACGAGGCTGTGTGTGCAATCAGTCAGTCAGGACTTTTATATTATATGTATTTAGATAGATTGTAGATACATAATATAACTTATTATTAATTATATTGTTTTATTTCACTACGATCTGGGTTTGTATATGTATTGTATATCTAAGTATGAATGAAAACATTTTTTTCGCACATCTCAGACTGAAATATTTTTTGGTTGGCGGTTGACGAGTCCGTCAATATTGCGAAGTGTTTGTTAACAATAACAATACAGTTTTTGTACGATCACGCCGTTAGAATGACACAGATAGGAATCGTGTCATTAACACGTATATACGAGGGTGAATCAAAAAGTTCTTAGAAGTGCATATATATGAAACCTTTTTGGATCAAGTTCGATATTCAAATTAAAGAGTGTCTATCACACTATATTTATGCAGACTGTCACTTGTTTTTGTCAGTTCGTTCGCATGTAATAATTTTTTTTGTGCAACGAGTTGCTAAAAAGTCAAAATTATGGATAAAAGTGAGTTACGTGCGGTGATAAAATATCTCAGTTTGAAAAAAATGTCTACGAAGGAAATTTTTTTGGACATTCAGCAGACATTAGGGGGTGATGCTGTACCCTATTCTACGGTTGCGTACTGGGTGGCTGAATTTAAAAGAGGTAGATCAAGCTGTAAAGATGACCCGCGTTCTGGGCGGCCTTCAACCTCCGTTACAGAAGAAAATGTCAAAAAGGTTGAGAATCTGGTTTTGGAAGACAGAAGAATGACTATAAAACATATAGCTGAGATCCTAAAGATATCTTTTGGTAGCGTTCAATCCATTTTAATTGATTCACTGGGGTTCAAAAAAGTGTCTGCAAGATGGGTGCCACGAATGTTAACCGACGAAAACAAAAAGCGACGTTTGGAAATTTCCAAGCGTAATCTCGAAATGTTCCAGCGTGATTCGGATAATTTTTGCCGTCGTCTTGTCACCATGGATGAAACGTGGGTCCACCATTTTGATCCTGAAACTAAAAGACAAAGCATGTCTTGGAAACGACCATCCTCTCCATCCATTAAGAAATTTCGAGTTGCTCCTACCGCTGGCAAAGTTATGGCCTCTGTGTTCTGGGATAGTGAAGGAATCCTTTTTATTGATTACATGCCAAAAGGCCAGACGATTACTGGACCCTATTATGCAAATTTAATCCCGAAAGTGCGTGAAGCGATTAAAGAAAAACGTCGTGGAAAACTGTCGTTGGGCGTGTTGTTCCTTCAAGATAACGCTCCTGCTCATCGATCGGAAGTTGCGCTCAACGCAATCCGCTGTGCTGGCTTCAATCTCCTTGACCACCCACCATATTCTCCGGACTTAGCCCCAAGTGATTTTCACTTATTTCCAAAATTAAAAGAGGAAATTCGTGGAACAAAATTTCACGATAATGACGCGGTTATAGCTGCCGTAGAGGACTTTTTCGAGAGTCAAGAAAATATTTTTTTTTCACAAGGAATAAGGAAGTTAGAAACGCGTTATTCTAAATGCATTGCATTGGAGGGAGATTATGTAGAAAAATAAAATATTATTATTTAAATCTTTGCATTATTTAATATTGATTCCAAGAATTTTTTGATTCACCCTCGTATATGTTTCCATGTATTTTTTTCGCTGTCATCGGATTTGGCCGAAGGACAACGAAATATTTACAATTTGACAAAATCTGAGTAAGTATAAAAAAAATATTACAAGATTTTTTTCGGGTTAAAAAATATATTACCACATCTTTCCTAGCGGTTTATCAACAGCGTTTAATATCAGTAGACACTCGTCCTAATCTGTTTTTAATATTCTTGTAAAATCCACACAAGATCATCTGATCCCCAACTAGGCAGAGCCTGTACTATGGAAACCAGACAACTAATACTTATATTATTTTTTTGTAAATACATACTTAAATAGATAAATCACACCCAGATACTTAGTAGGAATCGAACCCACGACCTATTGGATAGCAGCCACAGCCAGGGTGTCTAACCACTAGACTGGACCAACAGGCCCGTCAAATAATTTTAGTAAAGAAATATATTATATGAATAAGCTCATAAACAACATTATTTTAAATTGAGTTAATTAAGTTAACCGATTACCTGCTTCCCACTAGGTGGACATACGACATTGTGCGCGTCGCAGGTAACCGGTGGATGCAAATTATGGCCAATTGTCGTTCATTGTGGCGTTCCAAGGGAGGCCTATGTTCAGCAGTGGACGTCTTCCGGCTGATGATGATAGTTAAGTTTCTAACCTTTACTACTATGGACATCAGACTACACTGATCACTAGGTTTAATTCTAAACATCGCTATTTTTACCTATTTACAAACAAGCACCCTGATGGTCCATTGTAAAAAAAAATCGTTCGTGTCCGTGAATTATTGGCTATTTATTGAAATTTGAGTTATTTTAAATCAAATTAATAGCTACAAGCTCTATCTGTTGAATTTATGAATTCTATTAACGGATCTTTAACATACTATACCTATGTAGATACTTTTTCTTAATGGATTGGTTTTGTTGTTTTTAGGGTTCCATACCTAAAAGGTAAAAAAGGAACCCTTATGGTGAGACTTCGTCTGTCTGTCTGTCTGTCACAAACATATATATTTCAGGAACCACTTACGCTATCGTTTTGAAACTTGGAATAATTTTAGATCTTTTTTACCCGCATACATCGCAAATGAAAAAAATATATTTTTACTTTAACTTTTTTTTATAATGGGGGTCGAAATAGGTCATCAAAATTTCAAAGTGAGACTACTATATCAAGTGGGGTATCATATGAAAGGGCTTCATTTGCACATCTCAAAACAGATTTTTATTTTGGTTTATGTGACGTAGTTTTTGGCTGATAATCAAAAATGTCAAAAAAAATACCGTCCCCCCCCCCTTATCTCCGAAGTTTGTGGAGGGAAAAATCTGAAATAATTATGGGTTATGCATGTCTATCTATATTTTACAGGAAAAATAAAATGATCTTTCTAAAAAGTACAGTTGTTTAGTAATCCTAAAAAAACCTCGACAAACAAACTTAGTTTTGCGGTTTGGTTTTTTTGCTATCTGAGGTGTTACATGAATAGTAAAATTACTTTAATACGTCCAAAGATGGTATGGAACCCTCGGTGCGCGAGTCCGACTCGCACTTGACCGGTATTTTTTTATAAGGCCACAGACACAAATTAGAGAAGTTTTATAAATATTAAAAATCTGTTTTATATCCCGATCTATGATAGAAATAATTATATTATATAGAATCTGATAATACGCATGAAAGGTTTATTATACAAAATTATGGATACAGCATGGCTTCAATACAGTGATGACGAACTAATGATTTTAATAAGAATAGCAAGTACGGTGTATTGTTTGATATTGCTATTTATTTACTAGTATACACAATACATTGAATGTTAAATAGTTAATTCAATGATAGACACAGTACATAGAATGTTATCGACTTCATATAATATTTTTTCACCTTCTTTAATTTTTATATTAGGAAGTACATAAACGATATGCTTACCGACATTACTCAATATGAAATATTAGAAACATGCAATAATATACTAATATTATAAACATGTAAAGTTTCTGAGTTAGGATGTTCTGAGTAATCTCCGTTACCTAATACTGATCCGATTTTGAAAATTCTGTCAGTGTTAGAAAGGTTTTTATTTCACTGTTAGAAAGGTATATATCCCCAATGCTATAGAAGACTTATTATTTAGGTAATCGTAAAAAACCGCGGGTGGAGACGCGCAGATCAGCTGGTGTATAATAAATATAAGATGTCTACAAATGAATCTTGTATGAATACTTGCATATTAATCCCGATACGTGGTTGGTTTATACCGATTTACAATAATTAATTAGAGAAGTAGGACAGAATAAATAATCCCTACAATTTTTGACCTTTGGCTATAAAAAGTCCTTAGTATGTAGATTGCCAAAAATTTACAACTCACTAGATGATAATAGTAATATATTCCATGATTCTCTGCGCCGTTATAAGAAACTGATAATGAAGTCCTTTCGATCTAATTTAGTCTATCATAGCATATGAACCATTATTATTGTTACTTTTTTTTTTTTAGATAGTTAAAAGTTACCCTAAGTTTACCTACTTATAGAGCATGTTGTGACACCTTAAAAAATTGTGCATTTAATTAATTTTCTGTGTATTTTGTAAATTTAAGTGTGCTTATGTAACAATTACTGGGTGTCTTAAATAATAAATAAAAGTTAAAGAGATTTTGGTACTATTGCAATAACAGTAGAAACTTGTGTTATTTACCTATTAACCTATATATTTTAAACATTAAACGTCCTGACCTCATAGATGCTTACTATATTACATAATTAAATATGTCATTCAACCCTACCAATTGCCTTTGGCTGGCCACCCGCACCGGTGTACATACATTTATTGTACCGATTTTGATATTGTAAAGAAAAACAGGAACAACTTATACCTAGTTAATGTTTTTGGCTAGGTCTTCTGCAGACTTAGCATGGCTAGGAAACCTTGACATATTGGCGTGACTATGACGTCAATATGACGTAGTTATCTTCATTTGTGTACCGTGAATGACATTTGTGTCTTGAAAATTACGTCATACGCCACAGCGAAGTGTCAAGACTTGCATGCCGTGCTAAGTCTGTTGTACTTTCTTTACTTTCCTACTAATGAGGTATCACTAATTATCGTTAAGAAATTAGTGTACTTAGACCGGCAAGTAAATGTTATACACAATAACAACTCGCAGTAATTAATGAATGTTGTAAATTTATTAATTGCTATCACAAATCACTATTCTTATTTTTATTTCGGACGGTATTGTACGGTAATTACGTCCTAATGACAAGTATAAATTGAAAGTTAAAAAACCGGACACGAAGACTATTGATACATACTTAGATATTCAGCAAACATAGGTAAACACAATCCCGATTAAACCAGCTTTTAAATAAAACTGCATTCAAATTATTGCATTGGTTTGAGAGTTACGAAACACACAGATATATGCTTAAAAACTTACAAAACCCCACTTTTTACATGGGATTTAAAAACAAAGTATTAGGTAATAATTATTAAAACTAAATAGAATACAGGCCTAAATAAGTAAAATGTAATTCGTAGTTAAATACCGTCAAAACTGAGATAAAACATATTTTGCCCCAAGTCCTACAAAGGATGAGATGGGTCTAACCTGAGGGCCTAAAGAACTAAAGAATTCAACTGTAGCTGGTAAATTTAAAGGACACAAAAGACTTAATATCTAATGTCTCGGACGACAAGCGGCAGTTCGATGCAGCTGTATATAGGCAGGCGTGTAGCTTACCAAAACTCAAAGTCAAAAATCTTTATTTTCAAATAGGCTTAACGCTAGCACTTTTCAATGGTCATTTTTTTAAAAACCTACCACCGGATCAGGACGCGGCCTCAACAAGTTGACTTTGACCTTGACAAGCGGCAGTTCGATGCAGCTGTATATAGGAGGGCGTGCCGCTTACCATCAGTCGAACGTCTTGCTTGTTTTGTTACAAGGTTGAATTAAAAAAAGAAATTCTGTGGTGTTCTATAAATATACGTTCTAAAGATATGTGGCCCCAATTACTTAATCTTCAATATTTACTTTAGGTATAGGACAAGAAGATCCAAAGGTGGTGAATGGTTACGGTAAAGGGTAGCATTAGTAGACTGTGATTGGTACCGTTCTGGATTCAATAGATATTTACTGATAGCGTCATATGGATATAATATAGGATAGGACTGGGCGTTCAAAAGCTACAGTGCGGTTCCTTCTACAGCTGCATCATCCATCACTTACAATTAAGTGGTATTACGGTCAAGAACCTGTTTTTATAGAGCAAAAAAGAAACGCCCTTGCTTCATTATTATCATCCAAGGTTGGTTTGTAAGCCAACAGTTTTAATTTTAAGTTGTGTACCTCGATAGTTTATTAGCATTTTACAAGCACTAAATTAATTAAATGCAAATGATTTTTATTGCTTTTAAATTATTTTTGAGAAACCTGAACTAAAAAATACGATTTTGAAATAGTGTCTTACTAATAAAAATAATATTAATTAATAATGTTTTCCATTAGGCACTTAAACTTACTCTGGCGTGTTCCGAACGGACGACCCAGGGAATTCCATATAGCGTCTTTGCAGGCCACCGGGGAGTCCCACATAACCCGGCCTAATGTTGTCTTAATAATGTCTGATACTGTACTTCCCCACTCAAAGTCCGTTAATGATTGATTATCTCTAAATGTAGATAATGTATTGTAATTTACCAGATTATGATTATTTATCCGAAATCTGCAGTTATACATATAACACAAGACCAAATAATATAAATTGTTTGAATTATTACCTGTGTGAACTTGGCACCCGACTTTGGAAAAACGATTTTTTTTTTAGTTTTTTCAGAAGCTTACGATAGGTAGTGGATAGTAGTGAAACTATTTTCGTTTGTAGTAATTCCAAAAAAAAAAAAAAAAAATTAAAAAATTGTTGTCCCCCGAAATTTGAAAATTCAAGTTTTTTCAGCTGTATCCTTTAAATAATCGTTAGTAGTGAATTGTAGTTCAATTTTTATCGTTAGTAGTAAAAAAGAAAAAAAAGAAAAAAACATTTTTAATTTGGAGTATTATTTTAACTTCATTGTCAGTGAATAATTCTGGTTTTAAAGGATATACGATTACTACAAACGATGAAATCGATAGAGGAAGGTTCGTAGAGGTTTGTAGTGAATGAATTTTCGTTTGTAGTAACTGTAGTAAAAACATAGGTTGATCAGAAGTGATAAAATCAAAAAAATCTGGTTTGGTCGTCATTCTCAGTGAATAATTCTGGTTTAAAAGGATATACGATTACTACAAACGATGAAATCGATAGAGGAAGGTTCGTAGAGGTTTGTAGTGAACGAATTTTCGTTTGTAGTAACTGTAGTAAAAACATAGGTTGACCAGAAGTGATAAAATCAAAAAAATCTTGTTTGGTCGTCATTGTCAGTGAATAATTCTGGTTTTAAAGGATATACGAGTACTACAAACGATGAAATCGATAGAGGAAGGTTCGTAGAGGTTTGTAGTGAATGAATTTTCGTTTGTAGTAACTGTAGTAAAAACATAGGTTGATCAGAAGTGATAAAATCAAAAAAATCTTGTTTGGTCGTCATTGTCAGTGAATAATTCTGGTTTTAAAGGATATACGATTACTACAAACGATGAAATCGATAGAGGAAGGTTCATAGAGATTTGTAGTGAATGAATTTTCGTTTGTAGTAACTGTAGTAAAAACATAGGTTGATCAGAAGTGATAAAATCAAAAAAATCTTGTTTGGTCGTCATTGTCAGTGAATAATTCTGGTTTTAAAGGATATACGATTACTACAAACGATGAAATCGATAGAGGAAGGTTCGTAGAGGTTTGTAGTGAACGAATTTTCGTTTGTAGTTACTGTAGTAAAAACATAGGTTGACCAGAAGTGATAAAATCAAAAAAATCTTGTTTGGTCGTCATTGTCAGTGAATAATTCTGGTTTTAAAGGATATACGAGTACTACAAACGATGAAATCGATAGAGGAAGGTTCGTAGAGGTTTGTAGTGAATGAATTTTCGTTTGTAGTAACTGTAGTAAAAACATAGGTTGATCAGAAGTGATAAAATCAAAAAAATCTTGTTTGGTCGTCATTGTCAGTGAATAATTCTGGTTTTAAAGGATATACGATTACTACAAACGATGAAATCGATAGAGGAAGGTTCATAGAGGTTTGTAGTGAATGAATTTTCGTTTGTAGTAACTGTAGTAAAACATAGGTTGACCAGAAGTGATAAAATCAAAAAAATCTTGTTTGGTCGTCATTGTCAGTGAATAATTGTGGTGTAAAAGGATATACGATTACTACAAACGATGAAATCGATAGAGGAAGGTTCGTAGATGTTTGTAGTGAACGAATTTTCGTTTGTAGTTACTGTAGTAAAAACATAGGTTGACCAGAAGTGATAAAATCAAAAAAATCTTGTTTGGTCGTCATTGTCAGTGAATAATTCTGGTTCAAAAGGATATACGATTACTACAAACGATGAAATCGATAGAGGAAGGTTCGTAGATGTTTGTAGTGAACGAATTTTCGTTTGTAGTAACTGTAGTAAAAACATAGGTTGACCAGAAGTGATAAAATCAAAAAAATCTTGTTTGGTCGTCATTGTCAGTGAATAATTCTGGTTTTAAAGGATATACGAGTACTACAAACGATGAAATCGATAGAGGAAGGTTCGTAGAGGTTTGTAGTGAATGAATTTTCGTTTGTAGTAACTGTAGTAAAAACATAGGTTGATCAGAAGTGATAAAATCAAAAAAATCTTGTTTGGTCGTCATTGTCAGTGAATAATTCTGGTTTTAAAGGATATACGATTACTACAAACGATGAAATCGATAGAGGAAAGTTCATAGAGGTTTGTAGTGAATGAATTTTCGTTTGTAGTAACTGTAGTAAAAACATAGGTTGATCAGAAGTGATAAAATCAAAAAAATCTTGTTTGGTCGTCATTGTCAGTGAATAATTCTGGTTTTAAAGGATATACGATTACTACAAACGATGAAATCGATAGAGGAAGGTTCGTAGAGGTTTGTAGTGAACGAATTTTCGTTTGTAGTAACTGTAGTAAAAACATAGGTTGACCAGAAGTGATAAAATCAAAAAAATCTTGTTTGGTCGTCATTGTCAGTGAATAATTCTGGTTTTAAAGGATATACGAGTACTACAAACGATGAAATCGATAGAGGAAGGTTCGTAGAGGTTTGTAGTGAATGAATTTTCGTTTGTAGTAACTGTAGTAAAAACATAGGTTGATCAGAAGTGAATGATATAATGACCTTAACCTATCTTGGTAATACATACATACATAAAATCACGCCTTTATCCCGTAGGGGTAGGCAGAGTGGTGCTGCTTGGGGTGACAGGTCCAACTACTATCCCTTTGGCTTTTTAGTTTATTGTACTTTGTAATTTTTTTCTGTCTTATTTGATATGTTGAACGGCAAGACACACTGTCACTCTGATCTAATTGTAATATGACAAACTGTTTAAAAAAAAGTGATAAAATGACAAGCCCGCTGAGTTTCTTGTTGGATCTTCTCAGTTGAGGCCGCGTTGTGATCCGGTGGTAGCTTCTTTTTAAAAAAAAAAACATGACCTTTCAAAAGTGCTAGCGTTAAGCCTATTTGAAATAAACTATTTTTGAGTTTGAGAGCCCAAGGGCCGCTTTTCGCCTCCATGAGAAACGAGACGTGATGGGTGGCGAAAAATATCGCCGCCATTTTGGTTAATTAAATTATTTATATTATTTTTTAACTTGGTAATAATAATAATAAATAATTTATTTACCTATATTTTGATATCTACTCTTTCTATTTGTTCCAAAGTACGAAGATCTTTTCCTACTATGCAATTAAGGTGGTAAGTGATAGAAGATATAATACTTATTTGCAATTCAATTTAGAAGCATAATCCTAAGTCTATACTATATTTATTTAAGTGCCAGTTGAAAATACCTTTCACCCAGTTGAAGCAATACCTGATGAATTATTTAATAAAGAAATGTGTCTACACAGTTAGTTTTTGAATGTAAATTAAAGATTACTTATGTTTACCTAGCATGGCCCAGCCTGAATCCTATCAGGTTATATTATGCATTTTACAGACTATGACTAATGTGAAGAAATAATTAGTGTTTATTTAGTTATAAGATCTTTTATAATACTACATAAATGCAAATCTAAAACATCTGTTACAATATTTAAGGCTACCTTAGTAGGCAGATTGATAGGTTGTTGTTTTTCATTATTATAATATATATATATATTTGAAATTTCAGATTTGGGTATTCAGCAATATATATATTTTATCATTTAAGTATATGTGCATGAAAGAAATATGGAAAGGTATCTAACAGGGAATCTGACCATCTATTCCATTTCAAAAGCTCTAGAAAGAATTCTATATTTTCTAGTTTATAAGAAGAGCTGCATTGACACTGGAAGTGAAAAATTACAAATTTGATCAATTCATTACTTATGAGTGTAATACTGCTTTTCTCAAGCAACATTTTTCCATAATTTACCTGTATAAGTAGTATAAGTCTCAATCACAATGACCTAGTTTCATGAGCATTGGCAACGGCTTATTTAATTTGAATTCATATTTTTTATATATTATATTGACCGGCCCGTTGGTCTAGTGGTTAGACACCCTGGCTGCTACCCGAATGCACCAAATGTCTGGGTGTTATTTATCTATTTAAGTATGTATTCACAAAAAACAATGTATACATGTATTAGTATCAGTTGTCTGGTTTCCATAGTACAGGCTCTGCCTAGTTTGGGATTGGAGGACTGTGTGTGGATTGCCAGAAGATATATTATTATTATTCAATTGTTCTGATATAATACTTATCAGTTTAATTGTACCACCAGTTTCAATAATTTTCTATGACTAAATCAACTAATGAAAATTAGACTACCATTTTTGTTCAAGTTGTATTAACTTGCCCTATAATTTTTTTAACTGAAAGGTACTATTGGTAGGTTTAATTCAGTTCGTATTATTGTCCTGCAGACATTTTAGTGTTTTTATTTTTAAACTTAAGTACTTATTATACTTTTTAAACAAAAAAGTATCATAGTTTGGTGTTTTTGATTTGTTAACATAATGTATGGTTAAGATAATAATCTATCACATACTGCAATAAAGTTGTGAAATTGTGACTGTCAATTACTGATTTAAAATAGATATAATTTGATACTTTAAAATAAAATATTGATAGTAATTCTGATAAATAGGTAAACATTGTTTGTTGGAGGTAATTGCCCTCAAAGTAGGTATAAAATACAATATCCAATGAATGTCATTAGGTAAGTTTCTTGCACTATAAGGCCAAATAGGTTTAATTACTTTTTAATATTATGCAGCCAATTTATTGCAGACAGTTTAGTTAGAGTAAAACATGTATGTAGACACACTGTTAAAAAAAGAAAGTAAAAAAAAAGCAATAATATGAATAATACATGTTTTAATAAGCATGTAGCGCCATCTCTTATTACTGTGCGGTACTATATCAAGATATTGTTAATTGCAGCTAAAAAAATTTTACCTTGAAATTTAATGGTCTCTTAATAATATTTGTGATTAGTAAAATAATATATGAGCCTTGATTTATCTAGTTGACAAAATAGATAAAACTAGTGGTCTATTTCTATATGTTGTACCTCACAACAAAATTATATTTTGTTCCATATTATTGCAAAATTACAACAGCTAAGGTCCAAGTGCACCGACAAAAAGACGTCCGTTATCTATTTTTCAGAATCGATTATCTATATTTCAACACCACCATAAACCCGGTTATAGACCTTTAACAGTCCATTATCTTTACCTAGCTTGACACCCCTAGTCACTGTTAAGGACTGTTAAGTAGTTAATTAGATAATCGATTCTGTTAAATTAAGGGATTTTTTTTGTCGGTGCACTTGGGCCTTAGACGTTTCTTGTAATAGAATTCACATTTTCATGGTATTGATTTACATAAACTTTATTAATGTGTACTCAGAACCAATGAGTGTGAGATAAAAACTAGGTACTAAGATTTATTTTACTTCAAGTCTTTTCTAGAACATTATGAAATTTCATATAGGACTATGTAAACACCTAGGCATTTACTTCCAGTGTTCGACTTTAATGCAGATGCATTATCCTTACACTCCACCTAATATGAAAAATATAGAAATAAGAGACCGCTTAACTTTGAAAGAAATTAAAAGTTATATTGTTACTCAAAACAGATTTTCAAACACAAATACAGATAAGTAAATTAAAATTTACATTCAAAACAGATTTTGCACCCACTTCGAAAATATAACTATAAAGTGGCATTTTTCCAGTTGGTAGGTAAGGTAAACCAGAATAGTACATTACATAGTTATAAACGTATGGTCTTGAATGTTTTTATTGAAATCTCAATTTGATATCTGTAACAGGCCTAATATCTCTTTACGGTAAGTGATAGCGAATCAAAAGAAACATGTTGTAACATAACTCCACGGTAAACGGCGAATTCCGCAACAATAAGTCCGAATTCTCTAATTATAGCCGTATGAAATTTAAATCTGTGAAAATAACAGAGCATTTTTTTTACATGTTGACGTGGCGTGACATTTAAGCGGAGTATAATTTACGGTGCTACTAACATAAACTTGTTTGGAAGCCAATTATAACAACGTGTAAACTGATTTCTCGTATTATATTATCTAAATTTGCAGTTTCATTTCAATTACTGTAATTTAAGTATGGCGCCTGACATTGTTGGCGTATCTTTATTTTGGTCTAACAATATGGCGATTGTACTCACCCTATTATTTCTAAGGAAGTCTTCAATAGCTTTTAGTGCTGAATCCGTTAATTTCACAAACACTAGTTCCTTGTTTTCTTTATAACTAGACTCCGATGATAACCCATACTGAACACCTGCTGGCAAGGCCGCCATTTCTTATTCACTATTCGCACTGTAGACCAGCTGACTCCTTTGCTAGCCGTCACGATTCATATCATTCACACATTTTCTTAACCGTAATCACAAATTCACAACCTATATAAAATTATAATTACAACAACAAAAGGGTTTTACAAGTCCAAATTAACAATCTTTTTGTAACCCCATCGACTCGGCCTTTGTTGGCACCGCTCTCAGTCCGCAAGGCCGCAGTCCGCACTGACTGTCATGCGCAATGGCGCTTTTGACAGGAAACGCGAGCATTCACTGCAACACTAGCGCCAATTAGCAGTTGGTAACAAGTATTTTCGAGTGTTGCTAACTTCAGAGTTGTCAAAACTTACAATATTTTGTTAATTTTTGCCGAATATCAAAAGAAAACCTGTATTAATTTTAATAAACACATCCTAGCGTCGATTACTTAATACTTTCTAATTAATATTAGTCGGATCAAAGTACGTTTTCACTTTGTTGCGATAGTTAACGTTAGAGGTTATGTTTCGTTTCGTCTAATTTCGTAAGACACCTCATTTACATACATCATACGTGTTGGTATATTTTTTACCTTTTTGTGTTTTTATGTGTTCTAAATTTATCAAATATTAGTATATTTTTAAATAACGGTAAGTATTACATTCTCTTATCAGGTATTAATTCTCTATGTACCTGTTATTATATATATCCAAATATTATCTCATGAAGTGGTCATATCCATAATATATAACCTAAATTTTGTTTCTTTTCAGTCTGTAACACATTCCAGAAACCATGGCTACATGGGAAGAGAAGAAACATCTTGTAACAAGAAATCTACAAGAAGTTTTAGGCGATGAAAAATTAACAGATATTTTGAAGCAAAGGGATCTTAAAATTTACTGGGGCACAGCGACTACTGGAAGGCCCCATGTAGCTTACTTTGTGCCTATGTCCAAGATTGCAGACTTTCTGAAAGCAGGCTGTGAGGTAACAATATTATTTGCTGACTTACATGCCTATTTAGACAATATGAAAGCACCTTGGGAACTTCTTGCTCTTCGTACTCAATATTATGAAGCTGCTATTAAAGCAATGTTACAATCAATTGGAGTACCTCTTGATAAGCTTAAGTTTGTTCGAGGAACTGAGTACCAGCTAAGTAAAGAGTACACATTAGATGTTTACCGAATGTCATCCGTCATTACCGATCATGATGCGAAAAAGGCAGGCGCTGAAGTTGTGAAACAAGTAGAACATCCACTGTTGAGCGGTCTCCTATATCCTGGTCTCCAAGCTTTAGATGAAGAATACCTAAAAGTTGATGCTCAATTTGGAGGTGTTGACCAGAGAAAAATATTTACACTGGCTGAAAAATATTTACCATCACTTGGCTATGCAAAGAGGGTTCATTTAATGAATCCTATGGTACCTGGTCTAACTGGTGGCAAAATGTCAGCCTCTGAAGAAGATAGTAAGATTGACCTATTAGATAACCCTGGAAATGTTAAGAAGAAACTTAAAAAAGCATTTTGTGAGCCTGGTAACATAACTGAAAATGGTATTCTATCATTTACCAAACATGTAATATTTCCTCTCATGAAGAGTGGTGAAACATTTAAGATACTCAGATCACCAGAACATGGTGGTAATGTGGATTACTCCAATTTTGAAGACTTAGAAAGTGCATTTGCTAAACAAGAAATTCACCCTGGAGATCTAAAAGCAACTGTAGAACAAGCTATTAATAGACTTTTATTACCTATTCAGGAAATCTTTAAGGACTCGAAGTTACAGGAGCTGACAAAGAAAGCTTATCCACCACCAACTAAGCTAAAAGGAAATGTAAATGCTGCTTCTGATGAAATAACGCCAGCCAAATTGGACATCAGAGTTGGACGTATTGTAGAAGTATCCAGACATCCTGATGCTGATGGTCTTTATGTGGAAAAGATTGATTTGGGTGAGGAGGAGCCAAGGACAATTGTTTCTGGCCTAGTAAACTTTGTTCCAATTGAAGAAATGCAAAATAGAGATGTAGTGGTCCTATGTAATTTAAAACCAGCAAAAATGCGTGGCGTCGAATCAAAAGGAATGGTGCTCTGTGCTTCCATTGATGACCCTAAGCAAGTTGAGCCATTATTTCCACCAGAAGGCAGCAAACCTGGTGACAAGGTAGTAATAGAAGGTTATGAGACAGGTGAACCTGATGATGTTTTAAATCCTAAAAAGAAAGTATGGGAGAAGCTACAAACTGATCTAAAAACAAACGATAATCTTGTTGCAGTATGGCAAGGCAATAAACTGATCAGTAAAGTAAATGGAAATACTGTAACAACAAAATCAATGAAAAATGCGCCTATTAGATAGGATGCTTATTGTTTTATATCTGTGAATTGGCAATTGGTGTTTTCTGTCATATTTAGTCCGTTTTTATACCGAATTTTTTGTAGCCATCACCTTGGTAGTTTCTCCGTGTGTTTCTAATTTCTCATTCTATTTTTTTTTATTCAATAATGTTTTACAATCCTGATATTAGTAGCATATAGGTATAGCACGTGCAGCCGTGAATAGAAGTACTAGCTTTTTAACGAGAAATGAAGGACCTTATGTTGTGCCTTTTGTGAGAGGCGTCACCGCGCCGGCAGAAAAGAATCGATGGGCCCTCAGCCATCAGTATAGTGACTCCATATAGAGCACTGGCAACATTACTAAGAATGTGATACTATCTTTTGGCAGATAGGTTTAAGAGGTATTCACCAGAAAGCCTGTTTAATTTTGACTGGTCATTCCCACAGTGCTCTATTAAATTGCTTGATACAATGTCCTTTATTTTGTATTTATTTAGATAATGCTCTTCCGGCTATGGCTATGCCACTTCTCATCAAGTTTATATTGAGGCAGAAAAAATGATACATATGAATGGACCTATGCCTCAGTTGCAAAATGCAGTGCAGCTGTCTCACTCGTTACTATTCGTCACATAGATTTAGGATTTTTCACTATATTCTTAAATCTATGGTTCGTCACCAGACGTTACTCTGAGCACCAGACAGTTGGTGAAAAAATCTTGTCCATCTCTAGTTAAATTGACAAATGACATTATAATTTATTAAAAATTTAGTATTAGGTATTTTAATGTAAAATATTATTTTATTATTTAAAAAAAAACACGTCACATCGACATGATCGACACATGGTTAACACGGATTGCCACTTTACATGAGATGTCTGTCTCTGTTTTGGGTATCTAAATAAGAGAATTAATATCGTTTGCAATTATTTATTTATCACAGATCCACTCATCTTTATTATGTTGCATTTGTATAGTTTTTGGTTAGACAATTATTGACTGTATGCACAAACGTCTGTGTTAAATTATGGAGAGCCTTTTTTAAATGTAAACAGATTATTTGATTGGCTGTCGAATATTGCAACGGGCAATCAAATGACTGATTACGATTTGTAGTGGCCTCCAATATTTTAACAGAAGTTAGTTAGCCAGATAGGCTATATACACTGACCTCTATACCTACTAGCTGGACTGGATACAGCCATCGTAAAATGGTAGTTATTTGATTTTCGCTATTTTGGCTCTGATAACAATAAATGTAATGTTATGAATGGGAACTTAGTTCTTTAGGCGCCCAAAGGATGCTATGAATCCATACAGCATATAATTGCCGTTTTATACCGTAAAAGCCTGTCCAGCTACTAGTATACGAGGGTAGTGGCTGTATTACTGCCGCACTCTATTATACGTTAACAAATCATTAATCTTGTCGCTTAAGTTTTGGTTTGTTTGACGTTTTGTTAGTGGCCAACCTGCTGACAGTCGTTCAATCAAACTGTCCTTCCTTAAGCCCCTGACTCGGCTTAGCGACTGCTGTCTAGATGACAACAGCCGGACTTTTTATGTACTCTCCGAAGCACCGAGATAGATGCTCCCATCCAATAAACCCATCTATGGGCTGACCTTGTCAGACATTACTTTTCCAACTAATCGTTTGCCGAACAGTGCAAATGGATAAGAGTGCCTGTAACAATAAAACATCTATAATAAGGGGTAAGATAACGATTCATTTGCGAACTGGAGTGCGGTAGTTGGATTCCGAATTTAAAAAAAAAGCTTATTTATAAATACTTAATTAATTTTTATTTATTAATTGAACAAAATATACTTAATAACATTGGTTACATAAATCTGTTTTCTTATTTTATTACTTATCCGTATCTTTTATAATTGATCATCACGATTATAGTAAATAGAACCTTCGCCGTTGAGTTTAGAATAATTTATTTTGATTTACAACAATTGAGTTTAGAATAATTTATTTTGATTTACTTACAACAATATACTTAATCTTCTAACAATCAATATTCATAAAAAAATAACAATGATTTAAAACTAGGTAAGTAGTATGATTAATTATAACAAAGTATCCAACAAGTCTGAAAACGATTTTTTTATTAATAATAGTGTTGAGCAGGACATACAAGAGGCGCTTCAAATGTCGCATACAAAAGTATCCAATGTCCCAACGCTTCAAATGAATAATTTGTACCGCTTCAAAAACGTGCGGGCGAGACAGACTCACGAGTCACGTTGTTTGTGACGTTTGTATTATGTTACGTCTCGCTCTTACGATGTGTTATAGGTACGCCGTTTGTACCAGGAACGCCTACGCAGGAACGAGACAATTTATTTACCTACTGTATGTATTAGGTACATAGTCTGTATTTTTATTAAACATTTTTTGTAACTTGCTAAAACATTTTTTGTAACTTGCCATGGGTGCTGCAAAGCATTCGAAACGTCGGGATGTTCTGTCCTACTCATCACTATAAAGGGAAGTGTGTGGAAAGGGAAGTGCGGGGAAATAGCCTTCTCGAAAGGCAACGCAAAGTAACAAATACGATACGTTAGCATGGCGCACTCTGAAAATTCAGCTTTTGAAGTAGTCTCCAAAAGCTGAATTTTAGCACCAGTGTGCTAGAACTATTGATCCCCTTATAAATATATATAGATGCGAAAATAACATTAATAAAGAGCAATCGCAAGTGATGAACTATTTCAGAAGTAAAACACAGTTGTTAGATATTAGATGGGTGGGATATTTTAAATGCAGTAGCCGAGGGCCGAGCTTGTAGTCTTGTAGTATTGTTCTGTGGGGCCGAGCCTCTATAGCAAAGAGGATTTAATACAAAGTTTATAAGATTATGAACGCACTTTGTGCCAATATCACCAACTAAAAGATAGATTAGCCAACAAAATAATAATATCTCCAAATTCAACAGAAGCTCGTACAGTTCAAGCCGAAACATTTCAGTAGTCATTTTAATTTAGTAAGATCATACGTTTTATGTGAGTAAGTTATTGCATTCATAATTCTTGTTGATAAGTGCCTAACGTTCATATTCCATACAAATATTTGTATTTGTTTTTTTAGGGCAGCTTAGCCAGGTGTCGGCTGTCCAAAGGAACCCAAGAAAGTAACAATCTCTCTCTTTGTTTCACAAATCAACGTATTATGTATTAACCAATATTTATAACTAAACCGCAAAACCCTAAGGCTAGCCGCACACGGTCAATAATATTGTCAATATTCTACAACCCAACGACTTAACTGTGCACCTGGAGCTTTGACATTGCATTCCAGCGAGGTGCACAGGTAAGTCGGGTAGGTTGTACAATATTGACAACTACATACGTACAGATCGACCATCTTATCCTTCCTCCAAGATCTTATCTTTATCTGAGATCTTTATGGGTGGTGGAAATCATAGATTTAGGATTTTGTGGAAATAGAAACTAAAATATTCTCATGAAAATAATGATCAGTTTGACGTATTTGTAGTGGCGACACAGACAGCTTACAGATAAGTTGGACTTGAATATTAGGATATAGAATAAGATCAATTTTGTTTTATATTCCATTCTTATTTATTTACCCATGTTGTTTCTATCGTGCATTTGCACTTAGACTTTTTGTTTTCTCAACGGCTTTATTCTTTTTTGCAAATTATTTACAATTTTTTTTTCACCGTAAAAGTGTTATTACCGCACGCATTTAATCCATCATCAATACCCTGTGGATAACACTCTGTCGTTGGCAAAATCATCGACTATAATCGATGGAGGCCATGTATTTTTTTTTTTCATAAAAAGTGAAGTGAAGTTGGTACACTGTTTAAAATCTTGGTGCTTGGTCGTCCCTAGGCCCAAGACTTCAACACAAAGGTTAGCAATTTTTCTGGTGGGAACACATCTTTAATCTGCATTATTATGTTTTAAAATGAAATATCGGGTAACATAAAAAGGCTCATTAGACATCCATTAGGTGCGTTACCTATCTAATCACGATGGTTCCTGTTTAATACTGTAATTTTGAAGTCTATCTTGAGTTTCTTGTTCAAAAGAGTCTCTGGACCACGTATCGCATTCACTCGGACCGTCAGCGATTTCATCTAATAGAGCAAGAATTTTTCTTCTAAAGACTCGCATCTGATAGTTGGACAAAGCGTTTATTTCTGGCATTAATCCTAAAACGAACATTTTTCTCGACTCGTCGTTCAACTGTTCTGAGCTAGGTTTTTCGGAACTATTAATGTTCTTTAGATATTCACTTTTCTTACTCTTCTTTCGTACTGGTTCAAAAAATTCAATTTCTTGATACTGTGGCTGATAAAGTGAAGACTGGTCATTTTCTTGGTCACTTTTCATATCTTCATCTGTCTCGGCGTCCAATGAAAGTGCCAACATTTCGTATTGTTTTGATGACATGTATGGCAAAAGAAATTCCATAGCGTCGTGCAAATAGTATTTCTTTTTAGCCCTGCCATCTGGATTAATTCTCAAACTCCGTAAAAGTCCATATCGTAGGTTTTTCCATTTTTCTTTACATTCCAGAACTGAAATCATACGTAATTGGTTTAAATTACCGTTAGAACATATAAGTTCATAAGATACACCTTTGATTAAATAAATATACCTACCTAATATAATCAAAATTATACAGAATAGTAATAATGCCCTCTTGGCTGATATGACCACAGCGGCTGATATTGCACAAGATCGGTCATCTACGCGGGAGAAATTATAGTGCAGAAGTACCTTCTTGCTTAGACCCAAGTGCACGCTCTCATCATTTACTCTCACAATCCGATAGGACGGAAGACCGTCACGACCGGGGAGAAGTCAGACGCAGGACTGATTTTTTACATGCCCATGCATGGGCAATATTACTTTCCCGACAATCAGGTGATCGGGCCTGCTTTGCTCTAGCAAGTATGGAACATTTACACAAAGTTTTACTCTCCGCGGGATTTGAGCCCGCGACTTTTGGTTGCTAACAAAGCAAGCAGTTTCCCACTGGCCCACAGAGGCTACACAATAGGCAAAGTACAGAAGGTTCACTCCTGCCATCCTCGATTACAATTAGTGGACGGTCTTGTTGGTGTAGTCATCAGGTAACAATGTGTAAATTCAACATCAACATCAGCAGCCGAAAAGTCCACTGCTGAAGGCCTCCCCCTTAGAAGGGAGGGGTTGCCATAATCCTCATGATTGGCAGGAGGCTTGGGGATCTCAGTATACGAGTAGGTGGTAGGTAATCCAATAAAAAGACGATGCTGCCCGTCTTCTTGTATGTATTTAGTCGCCTTTTACTGACACCCAACGGGAGGAGATGGGTGGGTGCTATTCTTACCCGGACACCCCACGGGGATGTGTAGATTATCCTTTAAAAAATACCTTGGTACTTATAATCTAGTGACAGTCTACTATTCTACAGTTGACCGTGACGTAATATATAGTAATTATTATTTAATATTTTTTTTATAATTAACATGGAGGAGATGATGTTAATTGAAACATAGTAACAGCCCTTGTTTATGTCCCACTGTTGGGCACGGGCCTCCCTTCAAGATGAATGGGCTTAGGCCATAGTCCACCACGCAGCCCAAGTGCGCCAACCCGCACCCTCGGTGCGCCAGTCCGGTTTAAACTTGACCGGTTTTTTAATTATTTAGAAATTAAACATTGCAACACAAGTATGACGAGGCGTTTGGCGTTTTGTTAAGTACCTACAAATAGGATCTAATATACTTGTAGGTCTAGGTAATAGGAGATTTTTCACTTTTGGGTAGTAGGTACTACCCAAAAGTGAAAAATCTTAAATCTATGGTACTACCTATATTCTTTGGTACTCATCATTGTTGGTACTACATTAGGGTACCTAAGTGATGATAGAGCGATCCTTCTGTGCATTATCTGTTTTGTGGTACAGAGGTACACAATATACACATAAATAAATAAAGTAGGTACTACGTGCCGTACTAAGCTTTAAATAAATTATGCATAACTCACTTGGTAATTGAGATTCGTTCGCGACTTCTTGCCAGGCTTTGTCAGATACGTCTCTTTTTAAATAATCTGGATCGTTATAATTATAGAGACTTGGAAATTTCTCTACACATTTTACGAATTGCAGGTTCTTTTCGGTGTCAGCCAAGTTTATAAAATAACTTTTGTTTTTGTTGCAACGCTGACGCTCGCGTGGTCGGCCGGCGGCGGGTCCGTCTGTCGCCATGTCTCGTCAACAATATGGCGGCGGCGAGGCAGCGAGAACTTGTTGCGTCGCTGTCGCTTTGAGTGATGTGACGCAAGCAGTCCTCTGTGATTGGTCGCTTCGTATCATTCAGCAGTGTTCACGTCTATGTCGCGTGTCGCATGCGTTTGAGGTTTTGTACAACTAATTAGGATGTTAGAATGAATCCACATATACATACAGAGCAGCCATTCGTACTGAGTTAAAAGTTCACGCCCGTAAACCAAGCTGGAGTGAGCAGAGTCGCGCGTTTAATTCTAATACTTTAAAAAGAGGTTTGTGGTCGATCTATTAATGATAGACAGATCCGATGGCTGTAGAACTCTAGAAGGCTAGGTTTTGATATTATGAACGACAAACTCTTCCCACGCCTACCTACCTATCTTTTTCTCATTACTTAATTTTATTCTAAGAATAAAGCCTGCCTACGCATAATCAGTGAGACTTTTCTTGCACTCGTTTTGTATCAGTACCTACCTAATCTTTGCTTAGTTGACCAATAGGAGGTAAGTATTTGACCCTGATACCCTGAGTAACTGGCCACAACAGTTGAATAGGATAGTACCTACAGTGGTTTGGAATGTGGGCACCAAAGTTTTGGCTTTCTACTTGTATACAACACAAAGACGCGCATATAAATCAGATATACCCAGTAGATATATACGTTGAACAGGCAGGCAGAAACAGGAAGTACTACCTGCAAATCCAATAATAATAGTTCATTTGTTGATGTTCGTTACAAGAGTGTACCGCTATGGGGGCAGTGTCACAGTCCTGCTTTACAGATCAGTTAATTAGCTTCTGTGGTCTGCGTATAGCAACTTTATTGTACATAATAGTGTAGATCCTGTATTTATAAATAGAGGTATTTATGTAGGTAAATAAATGCATATAAATCTAGTTTGTAAGGCATCTTTATACACAACATACTTACCTACGGCCTTTTTGTTAGAACCTGGGGCGGTTTCGTCAAAATCAGCTCATGATGTTAGTTCGGTGGTTTTAATACAGATGTCTCTACTATATGCTACGTACGCGTACTCTACTTTTTCAAATTATTTACAATTCTGGTCTATATCTCGGACAAGACACATTACTTCATGGAATAACAATACGTATATCGGATATTCTATAAAAGATTTGGCAGTATGGAGAAATTCCTTCGCCTGTCCTGTATATGGACGAATAAACTATAATCATCATGATCATCAATTCTGGTCTAAATATATACTCTATATAGAAAATTAATGTGTTTAATGTGTTTAATACAACCATTAACACACGTCTGTTAATGACTGGCTATCTCGTCTTTTACTGTACATTTGGATTAATATAACTCTGCACTACTCTACCACACTGACTACGTAATATTGTTATGCAATTTAGTGATGAGACAAGCAAGAAGTAAGGCCGATAGACGTCCACTGCTGAACAAAGGCCTCCCTCTTAGAAGGGAGGGGTTTCCATAATCCCCACGCTTGGCAGGCGGCTTGGGGATCGCAGTATAGGTGGTAGATCAATCCAAAAGAAAGACGCTGCTGCCCGTCTTCCTGTTCTCGCTTAGACGCCTCTTACGACACCCAACGAGAGGAGATAGGGGGATGCAATTCTAACCCGGCACCCCACGGGCACAGAATACATATACAGCCACGGGCACAGAATAAACTCAAACTCAAAAATAGTTTATTTCAAATAGGCTTAACGCTAGCACTTTTGAAAGGTCATGTATTTTTTTTTATAAGCTACCACCGGATCACAACGCGGCCTCAACTGAGAAGATCCGGCAAGAAACTCAGCGGGCTTGTCATTTTATCACTTTTTTTTTAAACAGTGTGTCATGTTACAATTAGATCAGAGCGACAGTGTGTCTTGCCGTTCAAAAGATCAAATAAGACAGAAAAAAAAAATACAACGAAAGTAAGTAGGTACAACAAACTAAAAAGCCAAAGGGATAGTAGTCGGACCGAATACATATAATAATGGTATTACGGGTATTAGTCTCTTGTGTCCGGTATTTTTTCCCGCTACAGTGCACTTCACACCGGAACACAGCAATGGTTACAAACTGCTGCTTGGCGGCAGAAAATCTGCCACTGTGAATATATGAAATATGCACTTAAGTGAGTGGATAATGTTTCATTAACAGACTATGAGTGCGGCTGTTACTTGTATAACTGGTACAAATGAGAAAAAAGAAGAGTGAATAGGCTTTTAATTAGCGAGTGCGATTTACCATCATTGATTGTATCGCTCAAGTATCGCCATTTTAAACCAGGTGGGACTGCAGTCAAGCAATATATATAGCTTAAAACAAAAAATAGTTTTTTTTGTGGTATGATTAGGGGCCAACCTGATATCAAAGTTTTCAAGTTGCTCTTAAGCCTCTGACTTAGCTAAACGACCGCTAGTTGACAATAGCTGGGACCACCTTTTCGTGCCCTCCGAAGCACGGAGACGCTCAGTTCTATTGCCACTAAGTGGTCACCCATTTAAGGATTGACCTTGCCTGGCATTGCTTAAATCCGTTCAGTTGGAAGACCGACTTGATCGGGCAGAGGTCAAGTGCAGGACCGACTGCTTCCTATCTGACCTATGGACGAACATCTTACTTTCGAAACAATCAAGTGATCGGCAACAAATAAAAGCGTTAAATTGACTATTTTTAGTATAAATAAAAATGGACTTCAATGGAAATGGTCTAAAAAGCATTACATAACAAAAATGTATTAAAGTCGCTGCCAGATGGTGCTAATGTTAACTAACTAACTATCATGATGTGTGACGATGTTCTTAGCGGGTGCGTCCCATTTCATATAAAGTTATTTGGTCTATTTTCATTTTAATAACGTTCACAAGATATAAAAAAAATGTGCGTGCGTGGAGTCCCTCCGTGCGGAAGAAGTGAAACTTCATTCTCGCTCTGTCTCTTTCTATTCCACCTCCCCGCGCAACGAAGTCAACAAAGTCAACAAAGTCAACGGAATCAACGGAGTCAACGGAGTCGGCGGTCACTCACTCACTCACTCACTCACTCACTCACTCACTCACTCACTCACTATCCACTCATTATCCACTCACTATCCACTCACTATCCACTCACTATCCACTCACTATCCACTCACTATCCACTCACTATCCACTCACTATCCACTCACTATCCAATCACTATCCACTCACTATCCACTCACTATCCACTCACTATCCACTCCCTATCCACTCCCTATCCACTCCCTATCCACTCCCTATCCACTCCCTATCCACTCCCTATCCACTCACTATCCACTCACTATCCACTCCCTATCCACTCACTATCCACTCACTATCCACTCACTATCCACTCACTATCCACTCACTATCCACTCACTATCCACTCACTATCCACTCACTATCCACTCACTATCCACTCACTATCCACTCACTATCCACTCACTATCCACTCACTATCCACTCACTATCCACTCACTATCCAATCACTATCCACTCACTATCCACTCACTATCCACTCCCTATCCACTCCCTATCCACTCCCTATCCACTCCCTATCCACTCCCTATCCACTCCCTATCCACTCCCTATCCACTCCCTATCCACTCCCTATCCACTCCCTATCCACTCCCTATCCACTCCCTATCCACTCACTATCCACTCCCTATCCACTCCCTATCCACTCACTATCCACTCACTATCCACTCACTATCCACTCACTATCCACTCACTATCCACTCACTATCCACTCACTATCCACTCACTATCCACTCACTATCCACTCACTATCCACTCACTATCCACTCACTATCCACTCACTATCCACTCACTATCCACTCACTATCCACTCACTATCCACTCACTATCGGCATTAGACGGCGTCACATGAGCGCTTTCATAACCTTAACAAATTTACGCCTATCGCCTATCGTTTAACACCTATCACTTAACGCGTTAAGTGATAACGCGTTAAGGTGCTTCATTTAACGTTTGATGCGTTATGTGATAACATTTTTTGAAGTCGCATAAGAAGTTTCACTTCAATATCTCTTGTCACGGTGTTTACGGTCGCACTCCTCCGAAACGGCTCGAGCGAATTTATGATTTTTTATGTATATTAGGAAGCATTCGAAACGTCGGGAAAATTGAAATAAATCGCGATATAATCCGTAAGAATAGATTAATTACAATGTCTAGTATTCGCGTAAATAAAAGATAACATTATATTAGGTAGGTATGAGAATAGGTCGTAAGGGTATTTCATACCGCTAGATGATATTGGAACATTGTTATGGTAAAAAAGCGCAGGCGGAGCGGCGCGAGTCAGATAGTTTGTTGTAAATGTCAAAGGAGATTATGAGACTTATGGTTAGTGTCCATACTGCTGCCAGAGCTAATGCTATCCTTGTGTCGCCGCACACGGGCCACCGGCCACAACCACAAAACGCAGCCACCGACCTATTTCCTGTTGGTTTCATACATTTTGCATGGACTCGCCGCACACTGTAAACGCCGGTGGTCGCCACACGCCACAAATCGCCACTGCTCGCCTCTAGTGGTCGGCTCGGCCACAAAACGTGGCCACAAAACGCCGCAACAAAACGCCGACACAAGCCACTCGCGCGATTAACCACCCCTCTCTCCCTTCATTTCACTGCAAGCACGAGTTAAAAAAAGTAGCGGCCACCGACCACAAGCGTCCAACATGGACCACAAGTGGCTGTCGCGCGCGTCACCTTCTTTTGTGGCCGCTTCTAGCTTCAAGTGGCAGCGATTGTGGATGTGGCTGGTGGCCCGTGTGCGGCGATACTTAGGTCTCTGGCTTGGCTTTTACAATGATTGCTGTCAGCCTAGACAGCAATCGTTGACAAAGTCAAGTCGTAAAACGGCACAGTCGGCACGGAGCCGTGCGGCAAAGTCGTAGAAGTAAAAAGTAAAAAGTTGGTCCCGTTGTCTAACCCGGACTTATACGTGCCCTTCGAAGGAAGATGACCCTAATTAAAAGCGCCAGTAAACGGATGACACCTACAGATTGTCCGTGTCTGGTGTTGTTTAACCAAACTGGCCATGAAAGTGCCATCTCTTGGGAAGCCGTAAACCAATGAAACTATGATTTCCGTAGAGTTATGTTGAAAAATTGCATTATTAACTCATGGAAATATTCCAACAATATACATTGTAGATTTTTTTTTAAATAACCATCAAATCAAAACACACCTTCAAATGAATTCTGTCTACTTTCCTAAACTGGGTCCTCATATTTTCTGACCGGGCGTTTGTTACCCAATATTATCTAATACATTAGTACTTGGTACACATTGATGTGTATCAATATAAGGGTTATACACATGAGACTCTGGCAAAACTTATGTCATCTGGGGATAGCCTATCCTACACCAGATCATTATGTGCAGCTCTAATTGCAAGCGTATTTGCAGCGTACATAAGGGATCGCTTCGATGCGTCAGCAACAGAGCAAGGGCTAGGGCATGCAAAATGGATCCAATTGTGTCGCGAAGTGCGTTCTGGTGGTTATCGGGCCCTACTTATAACCACCAACAACAGAATACCTACGCATTGATAATTGGTAAGAACGAAACTAAATCACAAAATATAGAAGAATTATACCTAAATATTCGTGCAATGAACGCAGAGGAGCTGGAGAAAGGATATCCCAAATAGATTTTTTGTTGCAATTTTCGACTAAGCTGATTCGTATTTTTTCGTTTATTCCGTTTATTCTAAGTAGGCCGATTAGTAGTTCGATCATCGGACAGAATGGGAATGGAGACCAATTTTTAGAAACCCTAAGTGGAAATAATAAAAAAAGAACAATGGTACATACCCAAACTGACACAAAGGTTACACATACTGTGACACATTTACAGGTAATTATAAAAATGTGGGGACTTCCCCAAGTAGTCTCAGCCATCCCCTAACAAACCACGCCAACTCCGTCCTTATTAGAATTCAAGAAATACATTGACACAATTTAACAGTATGACTGCATTGCAACAAATCTAGTGACAGAATGACAGAGTGACCGCACTATACAACTACTCGAACAACCTGTTAGTACGAGATCTATTAGATGAATGTCCCTTGCACCGCCAGAGTAGTGACTTATATACGCGTTTGCTGCGTTCGGTCATTCTACTATTCTACCCTCAATGGTATTTATAACAGTTTTGAAATATTCGACAATATATTATTTACAGTCTATCTATAAAACCAGCACTTTTATGTGAATTACTTATACAAAAATTTAGTAGGTATGTGATATGTGCCCGTAGGGTGCGTGGGTATGGTTAACACCCTCCTACCTCCCTCCGTTGAATGGCGTAAGAAGAGATTAAGGCAAAACAAGAAGACGGGCAGCAGCGTCTTTCCATTGGATTACCTACCACCTATACTGCTATACCCAAGACGCCTGCCAAGCGTGGGGATTATGGCAAGCCCTCACTTTACAGGAGGAGGCCTTTGTTGATGATGTGATAGAAATGTAGAGATAAGAAGGCCTATAAATCGTATCTATTTATTTACTTGAAGATTGGCCTCAAATGGGCGTAGAAACTCAAAATGTGGATTTAAATTTGGTACAGTTAAAACAATAAAGTTTTGTTAATAATAAAACTAGGCCGTGCATACATCACAGCTGAGAAAACTAAATGCAAGGCGATAAAATTAGATATTCAATAACAGGAAAGGGTCGGAGGCCCGCCATTTTGGAGTTTCGGTCAGACGGGGGCTACGGGCGAAGGGGGACCGCGCATGCGTACAAAAGTACCCGCACCCTGTTAGGGCCGGGACTGCTGCTAGTGCGATGTCAAAAAACACGTCATTATTCTTTTTCCTTACACTACTAACCTAGTACGTCCTAATACGAAGAATTATTACTATAACGCCCCGTCGCTTTATTCTGGTAGTAACTTGTGTGAAACGCCCGTTTGTGTGATACATTGACTTAGTGAAGTGATCTTGAAATATTAATTCCAACAATGACAGGGAACGGCTGATCTGACCGCGATTGATCTGCATTATTATAATATGTGGGACTCTAGGAAACATTACCATAAATAACGGAACAATTTCATTTACTATAGTCAAAAATACACCGGTGTAAACATACAATGCGCGCGTACTGACAAGTGCATCATTGCTAACAGTTTTTAACATCAGTGCAGATAGCTATGGGATGACATTAAATACAGATGGAAAAGGTCTGGCGTCGCGTTGGTCTCCATTCCTCCCGCAAGAAGAGGGGTGGAAGCGAGACTAGTCGGGAAGTGACGTCATCAGCTCCGCAGGAAGCCGAGTATCAGAACATCCACACATTGAGAACAGCTGACTTGATAAGGCAAAGACAGGGCGAGGAGAAATCGACCTTACGGTCTTCATACATAATTAGAAACGGGGATAACTTTATTCTGGTGGAGAGGAGACGTAGAAGGCGCCGTAGGAGTGGGACCAGGGCTTCGTCTGGAAGTCGGCACCATACTCCTCCAGTCGAAGAAAACGCTCGCACGGAGCAGAAACGAAGGCCCCCGGCTCGATTGAAGATATTCGGCATACAATGGCCTTTGCATTCCAGCGACTCTAGGTAGGTGTCAAATATGCATAACAGAAATAGGTCACTTGCTTTATCATCAGTATTAACATCGATATAATATATATACTAGATTTGGTGTCACGGTTCAAAAAGTGGTAGCGAGAAATAGCGCCCTTGTGTCGCTATTTCTTTACAAGCCACATCCTGACAAATTTATTTTTGCCGATAGGGGTGTCGCTACTGTCTATATGAAACTGTCAAACTACAAGTCATTATCATTATAAAATCGTTAGTTCACGTTTCCGCCACCAGCACAGATAAGTTTGCAACCTCCGCGACCACATTTTAGATGTCATTTTGTTCCTGAATGTTATCTAGTTTATATATTATATCGATGAGTATTAAGGTTCATTACATCGCAATACGGTAGATTGCATGACTTGATTACAAACTTCACATATGTAAACTCGTAATTATATTGCATAGGTGCAAAATAATTTGTGTTCTAAAAAAAAACAATTGACGTGCAATTCGATGATTAAATGTAAATTTAATATTCTTACGATGTCGTAATACGTATCTTGCGTATATGATAATTGAGTTACAAATTGACTGTGGCGCTAAGCATGACATAGCATTTGAATGTTGCAAGCAACAAAAACAACAATAAACAACATGTTCGCAAAGAGGCCAGCTTTGCGGTATCGAGGCGGGATACCTACGGTGATCAATCTCTCATTGCGTAGGCAACATACTGTTATTCAGATGACAATGAAATTGGTGATCAATGAACTAAATGTAAAGTGTTTGTATTACGAATCATACCTATATCCCCGAAAATCGGTCAGCTAAGGTTACAAGGGAAAAGCAGCAAGCCTTATACAGATCCTTGTTAATTATTACCCTAAAAATTGTTCAAGCACTGTTGTTGGTTTTTCCAATTTACTTGATGGGGTTCTAGGTTTCTTTTACTCCTTCAGAATCACTGGACGTTTGGGACGTGGGCCCTAGACGTCCATCAAGTACGTATAAATGCAACCCCCGTCCTCGTGAGCAAGGCATCTGTTCCCTTGGCATCGATCCCTGGGGCTTTATTGCGACCCCCGGTGGCGGGCTTAAAGGCAAGGCGTTGAGAGCTACTAGGTGGTAGGTTCCTTGTGCAAGGAACCGTCCAGGTAGGTACCACCGCAGTGTCAGATATTCTGCCGCCAAGCAGCAGTGTGTAAGCATTGCTGTGTTCCGGCGTGAAGGGCACTGTAGCTGGTGAAATTACAGGACATAAAGACATCTAATGTCTTAAGGATCGGCAACGCGCTAGTGATTCTTCTGGTGTTGCTAGCGTCTATAGGCTACGGTGGCTGCTTACCATCAGGCGGGCCATATGCTTGCATGCCACCTTGGTAGTATAAAAAAAAACCTGATGCAGATCTCACCGTAGAGCCCAGCTCTCTCCTCTCATGTGCTCATGCGACAGCCGCGGGGGTTTGAGTGAGTTGACTCCTTACAGGCACTTTTGAAGGTTTCCCCCATAGGAAAAAAGGTAACAAGGCAAAAACAGCAATCCAATCGGTTGTCTGTGTTCGAATATTTAGAGCAGTGTAGTTGGTGTTTCCAATTTACTTACATAACGGGGTTTCCCTGTTAGGTTTCTTTTACTTATTATGCAGGTGCTTGACTGGCATCCTATCTGATAGTATTGACACAGTCGAAAGGGGCAGAGCACTTGCTGTTTACAACACATAGTAAAGGACGCTGAGTTGGAACCCTTTCGTAGCAAGTTAATTCACTTATTATAATCATAATTTTTGTTTTTTTCTTGTATCGTCTACGAATAAATGTTTTTCTTCTTCTGAGTCGGAGGTATGACTGTGTGGGACTCAAGACTGTCTCAGGACTGATTATGGCAAACTCTTCCTTTTAAGCGGGAGACCTTTGTTCAGCATTGGAAATCTTTCGGCTGAGTATGATAAATACTCAATAAGAAAACAACAGCGATTTAATTTAGGCATCCCAGGACATTCTACCTAACGGTTCAAAGTTTCAATACCTAATTTTGGGATGCATGCCATGGACAATTTTCCATATATGTGACTTGTTGCTCAGATTTTATCGACTTGTAGAATATTTGGCCTTACCAATGCGACCACAGCGGCCAATCTTTAACGACAGCCATCTACGCGGAAGATATTATAGTGCACAAATGCTTGCGTAGATACAAGTGCACTCTCTCTTCCTTTTACCTCTCACAATCCGATGAGACGGAAGACCGGCCGGGGAGAGGTTAGGCGCAGGACCGATTTTTTACATGCCCATCCGACGCATGGATCATCTTACTTTACAGACAATCAGAACGATCGCCTGCATTGTCTGTAAAGAACAACTACACATAGTTGTTGCTCCCCGCGGGATTCGAACCCGCGATCTCCGGTTTGCAAAGCAAGCGGTTTCCTACTGCGCCGAGGAGGCTATTATTATTATTAATCTAGCACATTCTTGACAAAAGATTATTTCATATGTGACTCTACGTTATGGCCTCATTCACAACGGTTTCTTTGCACCAATCATAGATGCAACTCGTCAAATTCGTATATAATACCAACCTTCCACCGAATCTATACTTATAATAAAACTGTAACAGGTCCAATTCTGTACATTGAAGATATTTTGAAAATTATATTTGGAGGGCATTCTATAACCGATACTGAGGCCGAAAATGTATTTTTTTTAATTTTTGTCTGTCTGTCTGTCTGTCTGTCTGTATCACGGCTGAGCATCACGCCGAAACTACTGAATGGATTCAAATGAAACTTGGCATGATTTGAGATCTTACTACGAGGTAGGACATAGGATACTTTTTGTCCCGTAATCTAGCACGGTTCTTTTGGGAGAGGGGATTAAAGTCAAAACGGGTACTTGGTTATACGCTTGGTCCGATTTTATCAATTTTTCTATAAAATATAATAAATATTAGTAAGGGAACACTCATAGACAGTTATTATCAAGGTTTTGTAATCGATCGGGTTAAGCAACGTTAGGTAAGGTCATTAAATAGATGGGTGACCGTTTAACGCCATTTGAACTAAACGGGTCCGTGCTTCGGAGAGCAAGTAAAAAGTGGGTCCCAGTTTTTAACCGACTATAAAAAATGAGGTTATGTATTCGATGCGAATGTCTGTTATTCAAAGTTTAGTTAACGTAAAAATAGCGCAGGCGGAGCTGCGTGGGTCAGCTAGTGTCTAAATAAGGCTGTAAATAGTATAATTTGTTTTATACTACCAAGGTGGCAAGCAAGCGTGCGGCCCGCTTGATGGTAAGCAGTCACCGCAGCCTATAGACGCTAGCAACACCAGGAGAATCACTAGCGCGTTGCCGACCCTGAATACATTTTGTGTCTGATAATTTCACTAGCTACACTGCTCTTTACACCGGAACACAGCATTGTTTACACACTACTGTTTGGCGGCAGAATATCTATCTAAGATCCTTCGTGTCGTTTCGAAATAAGCAGGCAGACGCGGATAGCGAGTATTTCATACTGTCGTAGAGAGGAGAAGCCCAAGTTGTGTCTTGATGTAGCCTGTCCTTCGACAAAGAGGTCGCCCGAAGAATCCAACTCGGATGGGCAGCGTTCGGGAAACTAAGTGACATTTTCTCATCAGAAATTCCGCCGTGCCTGAAGACAAAGGTTTATAACCAGTGTGTGTTGCCAGTGATGACATATGGTACTGAGACGTGGTCTTTAACAGCTGGCCTTTTGGAAAAGCTCAGAGTCACACAACGAGCTATGGAGAGAGCTATGCTTGGAGTTTCTTTGCGCGACCGAATCCGAAATGTGGAGATTCGCCGAAGAACTAAGGTTACCGACATAGCTCTCAGAATCTGCAAGTTGAAGTGGCAATGGGCAGGCCACATCGCTCGAAGAACCGATAACCGTTGGGGAAGAAAGGTTCTCGAGTGGCGACCACGAACCGGAAGACGCAGCGTAGGCAGGCCTCCCACTAGCTGGACCGACGACATTGTTCGCGTCGCAGGAAACCGGTGGATGCAAATAGCAAATTGTCGTTCATTGTGGCGGTCTAAGGGGGAAGCCTTTGTTCAGCAGTGGACGTCTTCCGGCTGGTGATGATGATGTGATGATGTAGCCTGTCCCCATCAAACCCAAATCCCAATTTAGCTACTACAAGATATTTAGCTTCGCAAGATATATGGACTCCACTAAGTCTGTAAATCGGAAACGTTAACGGCGCGGTGGACTGATTTCGTGTTCTATTTTAATGTACATATTTTAATTATATTAAGTAAATTTAAGCAACTAAAAGTAGAAAGGAAACTACACCTTGCGATTGATGTTTTATGTCGCAGATGATATGCACGGTATACTTACATATAACGATAAAATCAAGCAACTGTCTGTAGAAAAGTGACAAACAGGTTTCTTTAGACAGGTTATTTTTTTTTATGTATGTTTAATTTTTATTAATCAATGGCACACAACTTATTAAAAGAAACAATTTCATAAAATTAAAACTAAATAAAATAATAATTAAATTAATCTATTAAGTGTAAAACATTTGGACCATGTGGTAGTGTACCCAAGATGCTGGCAGCATTTCCTCGCTGAATAGCTAAAGCCACTCTCTGAGCGAGGAAATACCCAGCTCTGGGATCACCTGTGGTGTCGACCAACTTTTTACTTAAACATCTAATAAATTATGGGTAGAAGGGCCCCATGGACCTAGAGTTTCTACTCCAAAAGAAATATTGGGAGCCAATATCCTTATAATTAAGTCTTTTTTTATTTTCGGCTGTCTCTGCCGCCGAACCAGTTCTCTGGCTTGCTTGGTTATTAATTCAGAAAGAATTTTGATATACTTACAAAATAATGTGATTGCAGCAACAACCCATAACGCAGGTATTAAAAACAGATCAGAACAGAAAAATTAAAAACATTAAAACAGTCTGCTGGTATTAGGCTGTGCAGGCAATTTCCACACTGTGGACTGATAAAGGACGAGTCCAATTTTCTCTAGTAAAAGTGTACGGTGACGAATGAGGTATGCTTACACTTTGTTTTTAAATCTTTCAAATCTATCCAGCTAAATCCGTCAATAGGTTCATTAGAGTTAATAACGAACGTGCAAAAAGAATTTTGGTAACAACTTCCTTAAAAAAAACATCATGAGTAGTTTATGCACTTCATATTAACGATATATTGTTTGTCTGAGCTTTGTCAGCTCAGAGCAAGTAATGTTTTTAGGATTCCGTAGTTAACAAGGATACATTATAGTTTCGCTATATTATAAAAAAAAAACGTTTAATTATTATCCATTATTGTTATGGGCTATTCTATCGCGATTTATACACAAGCCAAAATATCATTGAAGCACCTGATTTATCAGAGATGGATAATGTACCTAAAATACTACCTAGTGAAGTAACAAAAGCCATCGAAACCCAGAAGAAAGACATAGCTTCGGGACCAGATAACATTACGAATGAGTTCTTGACAGCATGTAAAGATATAATGGTCCCAGTACTCACATACCTGTTTAACGAAGTAGTAGCTACAGAATCTATTCCTGAACAGTGGACCGTATCAACAATTACACTAATACACAAAAAGGGTAATAAGAGCGATATAGGTAATTATAGGCCAATCAGCTTGATGTCAAATATATACAAAATATTTGCAAAGGTAATTCTCAATCGAATAACAAAAAAACTTGACGAAAACCAACCACGAGAGCAAGCTGGATTCAGAAGTGGCTTTTCTACTCTTGACCATATTCATGTAATCAAACAAATAATTGAAAAAAGCAAAGAATATGACATACCCTTTTATTGCTGCTTCGTAGATTACACCAAAGCTTTTGATTCGCTCGAACACAATAGAATATGGCAAGCACTCAAAAATCAAGGAATCGAAAGTAAGTACATACGGTTAATAAGAAATATATACAGGAACAGCTCGGCGAAACTAAAACTAGAAACGGAGGGGAAAGAAATAAAAATAGCAAGAGGATTGCGCCAAGGTGATCCCTTATCCCCTAAACTATTCTCAGCGGTCCTTGAAGACATCTTTCGCCTATTAGAATGGGAGAAGTTTGGGCTGAGAATAAATGGGGAACATTTGTCACATTTAAGATTTGCTGACGACCTAGTAATCAAATGATTCAAGCAAGCAAGCATAGTAGCTCGCTAGTTCAGCATGGGTAGTGGAAATCCACTACCCATGCTGAACTAGCGAGAATGCTTAACGATCTAGCTCTAGAAAGTGAAAAAGCGGGACTAAGTATTAATACACTCAAAACAAAAGCTATTACGACCAGTGAAGAAAAACCCATTTTTGTAAACAATATTAAAATAGACTACGTCGAGGAGTCAAGTAATTTCTTTGAAAGACCAAAATATGTCTAAAGAAATATCAACAAGAATAGCTAATGCGTGGAAAAGATACTGGTCGTTCAAAGAAATAATGAAAAACAAAGAAATGAGCATGTATATAAAAAGAAAACTGTATAACACATGTATCCTCCCTGTACTAACCTATGGGTGTCAAACATGGGCCCTTACGAAAGCACTACACAAAACTAGAAACTTGCCAAAGATCAATGGAGCGGAGTATGCTAAACTTAAGGAAATCTGAAAGAGTAAGAAACACTTCTATAAGGGAAATCACAAAAATTGTCTGTGTCACAGAAACTATAAGAAAACATAAACTATTTTTGAAAAAATAAGAACCGACTTCAAAGTATATTATCTAAAAAGCATAAAATAACGAAAATATATTGAAGTCGGTGTCAGCTCGTGTTAGTCTTAGTTACCATGATGTGCTAGCACCGACTTCAATATATTTTCGTTATTTTATGCTTTGAAGTCGGTTCTTATTTTTTCAAAAATAGTTTATTTAACACTTTTTAGTGACTTTTATTTTAGCAACAAAAAAATAGGTATCAGCACTATCCCGCAACTTGAACGTCTACGTTACAGTAACTTACTGAAAACATAAAAAGTTTATATCTCTTAAACTACTGGACCGATTTTGATGAAACTTGTACTCTACCCTAAGTTGAAAAATACTCTAACTACTGCAAAAAGAATTTTCGAAATCGGACCTGTAGTTTCTGAGAAATCCGCGGACAAACCTACATACATACATACATACACTCATAAAATTTGGTAAATTTGTTTAGAAGCCCACATAGACTAACAGATATTAATATTACGCATTTTTATTAATATTACATACATACGCGTCGAATAGAGAACCTTCTTTTTGAAGCCGGTTAATGAAGCCGGTTAATAAATGAAAGTGGGCAGGACATACTATTCGTGGCAAAGACAAATGGAGTAAAATCATTATAAACTGGTATCCCAGGAATAGAAAAAGGAAACGTGCAAGGCCATTTCTAAGATGGGAAGACGAAATCAAAGGTATAGCTGGACAAACATGGACTAGAACTGCTAGAGATAGAGAAGAGTGGAAGTTGTTGGTTGTTGTTGGAAGAGACCTTTGCCAAACCTGGGCAAACAGATACCTTTTTTTAGATATAACTGTCCTAAGTATAATGTTTGTAAATTAAGTATTGTATCTGAAATAAAGGCTTTTATTATTATTATTGTTATGGGCAACTACGGAACCTTACAATGCGCGTGGCCCGAATAATAATAATGTATCTACGCGGGAGATGTTATAGTGCAGGGAACTCTCCCTCCCTGCTCAGGCACAAGACCGTGCTTATTCGAGGTCGGACTAAATTACACCACCTTCATCATCATCCTCAGCAGCCAAAATACGTCCACTGCTGAACAAAGGCCTCCCCCTTAGGGAGGGCCATAATCCCCACGCTTGGGGATAGCATCGCAGTATAGGTGGTAGGTAATCCAATAAACAGCGCTGTTGCGTCTTCTAGTTTTCCCTTAGTCGCCTCTTACGGACACTCAACGGGAGGAGATGGGAGGGTGCTAGACACCCGGACCCCACGTGCTATTGAAGACCACCACTACCTTACAATAATAATAATAATATCTTGGGACAATCCACACACGATCATCTGATCCCAAACTAGGCAGAGCCTGTACTATAGAAACCAGACAACTGATACTAATACCTATATAATTTTTTTTTGTAAATACATACTTAAATAGATAAATAACACCCAGACACTTGGTGGGAATCGAACCCACGACCCACGATCTTATTGAGGAACAAATTAAAAAACACCTCATTAACGCGAACTAAGCGAACGCTATACCTCGTTGCCGAAAAATTTGATATTGTATATATATGTTCACTCAGCGAATTCACAAAGTATTAATGTTTGTAATATGTTATTAGGTAAATGTATAGGTTCATGTATTTTTATGAGTTGTGTGTGGTGTTTGTAACAATTATAATTAGAACTCTATTGAATTGACTTTAAATATTTATTTATTTACAGTTAGGAAAAACAGCAGCTTATAAATAGAAAGTATAGACATGGTAACAATAAAAATAACTTAAGCCTATCGTTTTCACAAATAGAATTTGAGCATTTACAACTTAATATCAACTTAAACGTGCGAAACAATTCTGTATTTATGAATAAAAACTAAAAACTACGTAATGCGAACTTTATTATTCTAACGTTAGACATAATATATAAAACAAAAAACGGAGTGTGGCTGTTATGGACGTTCCACGAGTTGAAAAGAGAAGAACTTATTAAATATGCATTTTCGAAATTAAATTTTTGTCGTATGAAAGAGATCCAAATCAAATTCAGTCATGTATTTATTAAATACTAGCTGACCCACGCAGCTCCGCCTGCGCTATTTTTACGTTAACTAAACTTTTAATAACAGACATTCGCATCGAATACATAACCTCCTTTTTTATAGTCGGTTAAAAACTGGGACCCACTTTTTATTTGCTCTCCGAAGCACGGACCCGTTTAGTTCAAATGGCGTTAAACGGTCACCCATCTATTTAATGACCTTACCTAACGTTGCTTAACCCGATCGATTACAAAACCTTGATAACAACTCTCTATGAGTGTTCCCTTACTAATATTTCCTATATTATAAAGAAAAATTGATAAAATCGGAAGCGTATAATCAAGTACCCATTTTGACTTTAATCCCTTCTCCCAAAAGAACCGTGCTAGATTACGGGATAAAAAGTATCCTATGTCCTACCTCGTAGTAAGATCTCAAATCATGCCAAGTTTCATTTGAATCCATTCAGTAGTTTCGGCGTGATGCTCAGCCGTGATACAGACAGACAGACAGACAGACAGACAGACAGACAGACAGAAAGACAAAAAATTTAAAAATTACATTTTCGGCCTCAGTATCGGTTATAGAATGTCCTCCAAATATAATTTTCAAAATATCTTCAATGTACAGAATTGGACCTGTTACAGTTTTATTATAAGTATAGATTCTACCGGTGCGAACAAAAAATGAATTTACGCGATAATTTGTGTTAACTGCAGGAGTAGATAGAGTTATTGGATGACGTTGTATCCTACTCTTAAATTTAAATTACATAAAATATCCGGAGAATCAATATTACCCTTAGCAATATCAAACAAATAAGAAATATCCGCTACAGAGGAAACACGTGACGGAACATCGTGAAGAAACTTGTATGTCTGAGAAAGCTTAAGGCCAGGTATTCCTGTAAAAGTAGGCATTTAGCGCTGTCCCCGGGCTGCGCGCGAAACACTTCGCGCGTACGCCGCCGCAGTGAAGTCGTATCACCCCGCCAGCGACACAGTATAGCAATAGGCAGTAGGATAATTTTAGTTCAATTTAGACATGCTTTTTTTATGATCAAATTTTGTTTATAGTACTGATAAATTAGAGTTTCGTAAATGGATGAGGCAATCTTTCTATTTGTGTTTAGTTTATATATTTATGTGTTTCAATTTTTGAATTGTTACTCATGTATTTTGGTATCCATTTTATTTTATTTTTTCAATTTTGAAAATAATTGAACACCAATTATTATTATGTTATCATATTTTTTTCATAGTTATTTTTATTATGGAAAGTAGCTCAACTTATAGACTAAGTATCCACCGGAGAGGATTGCAATGTTTTTTATTTCAAAGACTATTGGTTTTGTGACTGTAAGTAACTTTGGCAGAAATAGAATAAAGGGTATCAAATTAATTAAATTATATATTTTTAAAATATTATTAAGTATGTATAATCTCAAAATTCTTCATAATTTATTTCTCATGTGCTTGGACCCGGTTGCAAATATGATTGTGGATCAGGAGATGATATGATGATATGGACTCCACAGATTTAACATTTTCCATTTGTGGTTCATGTGATGATAAGGCTGGGGAGTCGACAACATTTACATTTTCTTAATAGAAGTAAGAATTTTTAAATTATTTAAGAACTCTTCTTCTGCTTTCTTTAATTGGAGTGGAGACATATCTGGTGCTAAGCTCGTTGGACCATAGTCATGTTGCTTCTGATTAACTTCTTTTAATTATCGATTCTTTTTTACCGGGTAGTCTAATAATAATTTCTGATATTTACGCGAATAGTACACATTCAAATGAAACTAATTTTACGGATTATATCGCGGTTTATTTATGATTTTTCACACCACCTGCTCGATAATGTCACATTATATGTCATATAAAGATGACATAAAGTGTCTCATTATATCCCTATAGTCTAGCCGGGTAATAATGTTGTACTAAACTCCCTTGGGTAATAATGTCATTGAATTTCGAACTTCAAACGAAAATTCCTCAACACTTTTACCACAGTTATAATATTACTACTCTAAGCAGAGAACTGCACGAAAAACAAAACATTTGAAAATCGAACCGAGCGCGACGAGCACAACCCAGTGTTCTAGAAAAGAAAATAAAATATTTAGATGATAACGCGGAAAATCACTATGTTGATATTATTGACGGTCTCGTTGGTCTAGTGGTTAGACACCCTGGCAGCTACCCAATAGGTCGTGGGTTCGATGCCCACCAAGTGTTTGGGATTTATTTCACTATTAATTAATATTAGTTATCTGGTTTCCATAGTACAGGCTCTGCCTAGTTTGGGATCAGATTACCTTGTGTGGATTGTCCCAAAATATTGTTATTATTTTAATTCTAGCAATATTTGTATTTTATTACCTCGCAGTAGGTGTGAAAAGTAGTGTATTCACCTCGGGGATAAAGGTGCCTTTGTCTTGGGCGAGCTTAAATCCCTCGCTGTACTCAGGATTCTAGTATTAACTCTATACTCCCTCGCTGCGCTCGGGAGTTTCTAGAATCCTTCGTTATGCTCGTGATTCAATTAAACGCCCGCGACATAAGACACTACTTTATCCCCTTGGTGCATAAACTACTATTAATTACCCGCGACGTTTCGAATACTTTACAGCATTCATGGTCTCGGGCGGACTGAGTTGGTAGCTGTCCGTACGTCATAGTTGTCTTAGGGTTTTGAATGTTTTTTAATTCCAATAGCCTCACGAATCATCCTTGGCAGGAATCGCTGTTCTTTAACGAGGATTTCTGGTTTGTCAAATCTAATATAATGGTGGGTGCGATCCTGAACATGTTCACAGACTGCAGACTTCGTATAGCGTCGATGTTTAACGTCAGCTATATGTTCTTTTACACGGGTTTTTACTGATCGCTTTGTTTGCCCGATGTATGAAAGCCCACAATCGTTAAACATCGACGCTATAAACAGCTAAAAACAGCGGAGTTGTTAAACTAGCTTTTGAATGACGTGCGACGTCCCCCAACCCGCACTTGGCCAGCGTGGTGGACTATGGCCTAAGCCCCTTCATCTTGAGGGGAGGCCCGCACCCAACAGTGGGACAAAAACAAGGGCTATTATAGTAGTTTATGCACCAAGGGGATAAAGTAGTGTCTTATGTCGCGGGCGATAAATTGAATCGCGAGCATAACGAAGGATTCTATCAACTTCCGAGCGCAGCGAGGGAGTGGAGAGTTAATACTAGAATCCTGAGTACAGCGAGGGATTTAAGCTCGCCCAAGACAAATGCACCTTTATCCCCGAGGTGAATAACCTACTTTTCACACCTACTGCGAGGTAATAAAATACAAATATTGCTAGAATTAAAATAATAATAATATCTTGGGACAATCCACACACGGTCATCTGATCCCAAACTAGTCAGAGCCTGTACTATGGAAACCAGACAATTGATATTAATTAAATAGTTAAATAACACCCAGACACTAGGTGGGAATTGAACACACGACCAGATAGCGGCCAGGATGTCTAACCACTAGACCAGCGAGACTGTCAATAATATCAACATAGTGCTTTGCCGCGTTAACGCGTTAACATCTATTTCTTTTTCTTTTCTAGAACACTGGGTTCTGCTCGTCGCGCCCGGTTCGATTTTCAAATGTTTTTTTTTCTTGCAGGTCTCTGCATAGAGTTGTAATAAACCATTTATACCAGTGGTAAAAGTGTTAGGGAATTTTCGTTTAACGTTCGAAATTGAAATCACATTATTACCCAAGGGAGTTTAGTACAACATTATTAACCGGCTAGACTATAGGGCAATAATGAGGTACTTTATGTCATATTTATATGACACATAATGCAACATTATCGAGCAGGTGGTGTGAAAAAAAATGTATGCTCGTAAATAAATAAATCCTAAGTAGGAAAACTTTATATAGAATTGAGTCATCGATCTATAAATTATATAAATATTTAATCAATCGATGCATTGAGTCAAATCTCATTAAATTATATTGCAGGCGCGTTCGGCATTAGGTACTGATATATATACAAATCCTTGTATATATCTAATCATTTGATTATGTATTGGTGGTAGGAAATTATCTTATTTGTAATTTTCCATTGAATTTAAATAAATTCTGAAGGCCAGTTGCTGCAAGGTTTCGATTACTAGGTACACTGATGTAACTACTAGGTTTTCAGTTTGATAGATATACTGCATCTATCTTCTTCTATATATATATAAAAATGAATGTTTGTCCGTGAGTCCTTTATAGAATCATAAGTGGCTGGACCGATTTACATGAAATTTTGTGTGTACATTCCAATGGGTTCCTGGATGGTTTGGAAATATAATTGAACCCGGTAGGTGGCGCTGCTGTCGATATGTCAACAATTTAAACTTACTGGAAATACTTGAAAGAAGGAAACTCTCATAGACAGGCTGTAATCACTGTTCGGAAAACGTACAGGTTAAGCAACGTCAGGTGAGGTCAATAAATAGATGCGTGATCGGGGCATTTAAAGTGATAATCTCCGTGTTTGATCAAAGGGCAAGTGAAAAAACGGTCCCGGTTGTGGACATTTAATTCCTAAGGGGGTCTAATGAGGGGCGTTTTTTAATTTTAGTCAATTTGTATATTATGGGCCAGTTTTCTTGAAAGATGGAGAGAGAAATAAATCAAGGGAGGACGGAGAAAGGGGGAGCAAAATGTAATAAAAGCGCGGGCAGAGCTGCGCGAGTCAGTAACAGTACATAGGCAATTAATTATTTTAGAAAATTAGCAATGTAATTTGAGAAATAAATATTATTCCGCATATATTCATTACATGCTCGAAAATTAATAAGTTAGTCATTTGTCATTTTCCATATAAATGGTTTCTGTAATGTTGTAACCATTCTATTTGCATCCACCGGTTACCTGCGACGTGCACAATGTCGTCAGTCCACCTAGAGGGAGGCCGTTTCGTGGTCGCCACTCGAGAACCTTTCATCTTTATCGGCTATCGTTTCTTCGAGAGATGGGGCCTGCTCATTACCACTTAAACTTGCAGATTCTGAGAGTTTCGTCGGTAAATTTAGTTCTTCGGCGAATCTCCCCATTCCGGATTTTACCGCGCGAAGAAGCACTACCTTTTTTTAGCGGGGGTAACCTTCAAAAGTTCCCCGGTAGCTGTGGGGCTCGACCGGGGTATGTGGGATTATTACCCACTAAAACCCCCGCGGCTGTCGCACGGTCGTCACGGTGCTCACGGGGACGGGGGTCGCAACCCCGCCGCCGTCTTCCTCGGAGTCTCCACCGTGCTCAATGGACGTCCTAGGGCCCACACACACCCCAAACGTCCAGCGACTCCGAAGGAAAGAAGCAATACCTAGCTTATAATACTCTACCATAGCCAGAACTGCAGCTTGCGAACATCATACCACCGAGCTGACTGCCTCGGTGATTTTCACAATATACCCTGATAATGTTAAATTCCAGGCACACATCGATCACTCGACGATTCTGTCGCGGTAGACGTTCCCGGGAGGACAACGAGCTCTATCGTTCCAACAGCTTCAAGTTCGAGAGGTTCAGTCGGGAGCCGCCAGCGGATGAGTTCGCTTCTGGATCACAGGTGAGAAATAGAATAATGATAATTATCCCAATCAGTATAAGATAGCTTTTTGTATAACAGGGTTATACGCGGAAATAGATAGATAGACAATTCTTTAGCTTCGCACAAATAAACAGATACCTACTATAATTAATAAGACATGCGACAATGGGCGAACTTTTAAATAAAGAGAAAAAAAAAACAAATACAATCTAGCACAGATATTCAGATGGGACGGAAGGCTGACACGATGGTGGCTAGGGGCAGGACCGAAATTATAAATGTCTATCCGACGCATGGATCGTCTTTTCAGACACGCAGATCGGTGTTGTTTCCATAGGATTTGAAAACACGAACTTCGATTTATTAAGCAAGTTGCTTCCTGCTCCTAAGGCTGCAGCTGAGGCTAAATTTCTGAGGATAGTCCATTAAGTAGATAATTATAGGAAAATGAAACTTGTACCATTATTTAGTAGTAATACAGATATTTTTTCCAGATTGTACTTTTCCTTTTTTCTTGTCGTATGCTGTCAGAGTTTTCAAGCTGCTCTTAGGCCTCTGACTTAGCTTATCGACTGCTGTATAGATGACAATAGCCGGGACGGACTTTTAACGTGCCCTCCGAAGCACGGAGACACTTAGTTCAAATGCCACTAAAAGGTCACCCATGTGAGGACTGACCTTGCCAGACGTTACTTACACAACTAATCGTTTACTGAACAGAGGTTACTAAAATGAGATTTGTACTACAACATTTTCTGCAGTATTTAATAGTAACTAAATAATAGTGCAGGTTTCAATATCTGAAGTGGTTCCTCGATACATAAGAACATTATGAATTTTATAAGTCGTTTTTTTTAGTCTATATTCATGTAGGTCAAGACAATAGTTAAGGAAATGTACTATCGCGGACACGAACGGTGTACCAATTTTCAATCAAAAACGTTTGAACGATGTTACGTGCGCTTAGCCCGTCCGCACGTATTTTGGGCTGGCTCGTGCAAGCGATTGGGTCTTAAAAGTGATACACCGCTTGTGACCGCGAGAGTACATACGAGGTAAATATTCGATTGATACGACATCTTGACGTACTTCATGCATCATTGGGAAATCCTTTTATTAGTATAAAATTGTGGCGTAATTACGCGTCATGCGTCATAATAAATTTGCTATCGTATTGTCGATAACTTACTTATTGTTTATCGATTGCCACTACGAGTATTTCTATATGGTTATTTATTTGTAGTAACGGCTTTTTGAATATTAGGAAAAATGTGAATTAGTAATTAAGTTCGAAGGCTACGAGTTAGGCACCTAATTAAAATTATCGCATATAATTTATTGTTTAAAATGACATTTTAAACCGACTTCAAAAAAGGAGGAGGATAATAATATAACAATGATAATATTCTCGGGCAACCCACCCCATTTTGTAAATACATACTTAAGTAGATAAACACCTAGACACTTGGTGGGGATCGAACCCACGACCTATTGGGTAGCAGACAGAGTGTCTAACCACTAGACCAATAGGCCCGTCAAATCAATCTCTCAATTTGTTGGATTTTTTTTATGCTCCCCGATTGTTTAAAGACGCCTGGACTGATTTGGAAAATTCTTCTTTTGTTTAAGAAGGTACTCTTCCCAGGTGGCCCCAACTCATCAGTTGGGGATCCTGGACAAATCAGTGAACTCTTTAAAGTTTATACACACATTTGTAGAAATCTAAATGTAGGTCTCCCGATTCGCCGAGGGTCAAATCTCGGTGTGATCGGAACAAACAAACGGACGACCTAGATCCTGCCTGATAGGAGTCACGATGGTGGGAATGAGTGGTGGGTAAGTTAAGTTAAGATTGGGATAAGTCCCAATAAAAAAAAATAGGCAAGCTTATTAGTCATATACGTATAAAAATTAATTTCCAAATAGGTATATTTAAGTACTTATTTAAATTAAGACCACTCAAAACAATAAAATACGTTTTTAATAAAAAAATTAAACCGAATTCAATAGAGATCATATTAAAAAGTAAATAGTAAAAAGTATTGAAGTTGGTGCTAAATAAACACAGAGAATCGACTGACTAGCACCAACTTCAATCATATTTTAGTTACTTTTCAGTTATTAGTGTGTGTTGGTATTTTTTTCTATAATATATTTGATCAGTATTATTTTAATTTACTTAGACGCAAAATATTGTGTTGTTTAGGTACTGCCAGAATATCAGCGCGGCTCTATATACTCTATAGGGCAGCAATATGCTGAGGCAGAGCCCTTTTTGTCCACACACAATATTGAAGATCCATTATTATTTTGTTATTTTTATATGTGTTAAGTGTTGGGCAAATAAATTCTTTTCTTCTTCTTCTTCTGTGGATATCTTTGACACAAACAGAATGTACATTGTCGATCAACTCCAATACTGGCAGTCTGGCACTCTAGTTTCTAGATCCAATACACATGTCCCCACGTGAAATTGAGTTCCTTCGAAAAAATTCCGAACGATGCGACGCGTCGAGTTTTCCAGGATATGATATGAGGCTACCGTTCTCAACGTGAAAGCGTTACCCTCTTATCTAGATGAGCCATCATCTCTACAAAGGGCAGCTTTACAAAGTCTGCGAAAGGATTTCCGTAAAAGAGCTTTGCTATTGAACTTCAACGGCGTCACAATACCTGGCGGAGCGTTTGAGAGAAATTGTGTTAGCGAATCTGTGAGATAGGTATTATCTATATTGAGAAAATATTTTTCATATTTTTATTGTAGGTACGTTTCTGTTGATAGATTATCTGATTAGTATTAGATAATTCGTTTCGAATCCAGCCCGACATTTATCGAATCCTTTTCTGTTTTGTTAACCGACTTCAAAAAAGGAGGAGGTTCTCAATTCGTCTGTATATATTTTTTTTTACTATCGGCATCTTGAAATGAAACTAATTTTACGGATAATCGCGGTTTATTTTTCATTTTAATTTCCCGACGTTTCGAATACTTTACAGCATTCATGGTCACGGGCGGACTGAGGTGGTAGCTGTCCATATGTTATAGTTGTCTTAGGGTACCCTCAGGTCTTCTAATTATTATTGTTAGTCCGATCTACGCAGAAAGAGCTTACAGTATCTCGAGGTCTTGCAGTGGAATGCTTGTCTTTGGATTTGACTATGTTTATCACGGGATCCCAAGCTGGTGGTAGCACCCAGCCATCTTCTCTATTGAAATTTGGATGCTTTTTAATTTCCATAGCCTCACGAAATTAGTTTCATTTCAATGTGTAATATTCGCGTAAATATCAGAAATCATTATATCGGCATCTTCTTATTAGAATCAGATCCTCACATTCTGATATGAGGATCTGGTCCGTGACTGAAATGTTACGGAGAGCTAATTGCATGCTTGATGTTTACATTTTTACTTATATTTGTACTAAATATAAGCCAGATCTTGATTGCAGTCCCGCCTGATGGAAAGCGGTGACGCAATCGGGGATGGTAAAGTTCACTAGCTTATTATACTGAACTATGTATATAATTAATTTAAGTAATAATCAGTCTTTTATAATGCCTATTGGAATACACATTTAATTTAATTTAAATTTCAATATTGTTTCTTTATACATTATGCCAATGTCAAGTAAGATGCAATAATGTTTTTAAATAATAAAGAAGCGTATAGTAGCGTCATCTAGCGACCCATATGAAGAGTACATGGTGAAATACTGGTTTTTTGTATCTTTCAGTACATCAGATAGATGGCGCTCCATTGTTTTCACTCCTCCCATGTTTTTACATAGATGTCGCTACTAAAATCTACCTAGGTTAAATATATTTTTGAAGCTGGTCCAAAGCCTAAATTTTACCTAAAATTTAATTTATGTGCCCTTTTTGGATTGGATTAATAAATTTTACTTAATACTCCAATTAAACAAAAACAAAATAGCGATGGTGTATGTAGGTACGCATTTAGACAATATAAAATTACCGAAGGGGTTTGAATCTATTATTTTGGATGGATACTTGGAATTATGTTTTTTTCTTTAAATTTGGTTTAATGGATTTTTAAGACTAAGTATACTTAAATGTTTCCGGATGAGAAGTTATATTATAGCCTATCAAATTACTTCTAATCAATCTTAGTATGAGAAGATTATAATTATTATTTTGACTATTTTAAATAGTTTCAAATTCTGTCATTATTATGTTTCCGAATTAATTTGGAACTATTATTCAAAATTTACACGGCAACCTAGCGCCTATCGGGGGAAATCCCAAATCCATCTAACTTTGTTTCCTCAAAATTGCATCACAGTGCTATGTCTGGACACTGTATGGGGCTTGTGGGCTGCCCTCTGCGGTATTGCAACATAAATTGTGCACGCACGTTGTTCAAGGGTGGGACATTAATATCATCTGTCCTATCAATTACAGCGGCTGGGCACTGGCGACAGCCTATCGAAGGAATATAAGTACCTACGTGAAAAATTTGACACACGACCCCTGTAGGTAGGCCTGGGGTGGGTGTGCAGGGCTGACTATTTATTGTTGTGCATAAAATTTATATTATAGATTAGTCGACATCACAGGAGACCGAAGAGCTGGAAGCTACCTCGGACAAAGAATTAGTCTAGCTGCTCAAAGTGGGAACGCTGCCAGTATTTTCGGAACCTTGCCTAAAGGGACTCCTTTTAATAATATATTTCAGTTATTACTTAGTATCTTTTTAATTTAAATGTATATATTATGTAAAAACTTTAATTGAATAAATTTAAAGTCTCATTAATATTATGATTTGTAAAGGTAACCTACTCACGACGAAACTAACGAGAATAATTCGTATGTTATACCATCTTTACCTTTTAATCATGTCCTCTTGACCGTTTAGTTTTCAATAACATCGCTTTATGAGGTACGCGTAGAAAGATTAAGAAATCAATAGATATTTTATTTGGACATACCAAGATGCATACCAACAACAAGGAGAAACAAAAAGTACTAGGTGCACATGATTATCACATAATATGTAGGTTACAGGCCTACGCCGCAGAGGCGACTGATATTGAAGCATGAACTTGGTAATAGGAAAAAAAATACATAACATATTATGGAAGAAAAATTGTATTACAAATTAATTAATTAAATAAATAATAATATCTTGGGACAATCCACACACGGTCATCTGATCCCAAACTAGGCAGAGCCTGTACTATGGAAACCAGACAACTGGTACTAATACTTATATACATTTTTTTTTGTAAATACATACTTAAATAGATAAATAACACCCAGACACTTGGTGGGAATCGAACCCACGACCCATCGGTTAGCGGACAGGGTCACTAACCACTAGACCAACGGGCCCGTCAAATTAAGTAAAATCAAAAGGTACTTAATCGTTGTTGTATTAGGAAAAAAACTGTAACTATACATATCTGTCTGAATAGCAGTAATAAAGGCTTTTTATTTTATTTATTATGTAGGCTACATATACAATGGCGATATACCTACATGATCTTGCCAATTGACTATGAGATAAAAACATCATATCCCACTGCGTCTCCATACCCCATCTCCTCCTGTTGGGTGTCCGTAAGACGCAACTAAGGGAGAACAGGAAGACGGGCAGCAACGTCTTACTATTGGATTACCTACCACCCATACTGCGATCCCCAAGACGTGTGCCAAACGTGGGGATTATGGCAACTCCTCCCTTCTGAGGGGGAAGCCTTTGTTCAGCAGTGGACGTCTTTCGACTACTGGTGATGATGATGACCAGTGCTTATGTATATTTGTTGATTCAATTAAATCCTCATGTAGTAATATCTAAAATAATGTAGGTACATCTATTATAATTTATGCAGCCAGCCATTTAATGTGCCGTTGTAGAATTTTTTTCCATACTTGACTCAAACTTATGTCTGTCGTAACTACAAAACTATTTAAAAAAAAAAAAAAACCGACTTCAAAGTAAATTATCTAAAAAGCATAAAATAACGAAAATATTATTGAAGTTGGTGTTAGCGTACCTGCTGTGTATATTCTGCACCAACTTCAATAATATTTTCGTTATTTTATGCTTTTTAGATAATTTACTTTGAAGTCGGTTTTTATTTTTTTTTTAAATAGTTTATTTAACACTTTTTAGTGACTTATTTTACCAAGATAGGTATTAGCACTATCACGCAACTCGAACGTCTACATTACAGTAACTTACTGAAAACATAAAAAGTTTATATCTCTTAAACTACTGGACCGATTTTGATGAAATTTGTACTCTACCCTAAGTTGAAAGATACTCTAACTATTGCAAAAAGAATTTTCGAAATCGGACTTGTAGTTTCTGAGAAATCCGTGGACAAACCTACATACATACATACATACATACACTCGTGAAATTTGGTAAATTCGTTTAGAAGCCCACATAGACTAACATATATGAATATTACGCATTTCTATTAATATTACATACATACGCGTCGAATACAGAACCTCCTTTTTTGAAGTCGGTTAACAAAAGAAAAACTACATTATTAGAGAGTCAAGCCAAGACCTAAAGGTGGCCCTGAGAAGCGCTAGCTAGATTTAAAAAAAAATTAAATGAGAGCCAACAATCTCTCAACCGAGGATGTTAAAGATCGGGCAAACTGGAGGAAAAATAGTAGGAAGGACCCTGGCAATAGCCGGGATTGTTCTTGAAAGAACAAGAGAATCAGGCCAAAATTCAAAATTCCTACAATGTAGTCATGAATTTCGTAAATCATAACCACACCATAGCTAAACAGGCAATAGTGTCATCGTAAATTGATTTTTGTCCATAATAGATCGAGTGGCAGCCCTACGGGCCATATAAATCACGTTATCCCGCCAGTGATCGCGATTGCCTCATCAACATACTAATGCGAACGCGCCAGATGTGCGCCAGACTTGTAAAACTCCGCTAGACTTGAAAATGTTCAAGGAAAATAGATTTCCCTATTTATTATCTCAGTGTCTCAAGTAAAGAGCGACTAAGTCGTAATAGCTTTACACTCAACAAAGTTTCGTAAGGTTCTATTTAACACAAGTTACAGACGAGACATATGACGAGACCAGTGTGACCAGATTTGTCGTTTTTGAAGATCAGTATTTTTATCAGTATTTTGCTGGAAGTCAGCATTTTTCAGTATTTTTGGGGAAAAAATACAAAAACACTGTAAGCAGTTGTCCTCGCGTAAATTGATGTTCAGGGACTTGGCCAAACATATTCTATTTAAGCGTGGATCAATAAATTAGAGACAAAAAATTACAGGCTGCTGTGTTGTATGTTATTTAACTACACAATGCAGAGTCTGGACTTTAAGTTTTTAGTTGTATGACGGGATAGTTAGGTCCGTATATAATGTGTATGAACACAAACCTTGGGACCACCAAAAAAACATTGGTTGGGCATTTTTATTGACATAAATTCTGAAAAGACTACAGGTGTAATAATAAGTGTTGATGTTTTTTTTGGTAAAATAAAACAATGTTTGACGAAATAAAATGCGCTACATGTGCATATTTTTTTTTAGAAATGGTTAAAAAACTTTGACAAACAAACTTAGTTGTGTGGTTTGGTCTTTTTGCTACATGAGGTGTTAGATGAAAAGGAAGCTAACTACCCTCGGTGCGCAAATCCAGCTCGCTGATCAGTATTTTTTCCAGTATTTTTTCGAGTTGGCCTCGAAAAAATACTAAAATGTACCGAATTTCAGTATTTTTTTGAGGAGGCCTCGGTATTTTCGTTAAATTTAATCTGGTCACACTGGACGAGATATCGTTAGCTTAGCGTTGGGATGGGTTCGGAACACGTCCCTTCGGAGTCGCTGGACGCTCGGGGTGTGGGCCCCTTGAGCGTCCATTGAGTACGGCGGCGACTCCGAGGAGGACGGCGGCGGGGTTGCGACCCCCGTCCCCGTGAGCACCGTGACAGGTTCCCGGGGGGCTACAATGCGCCCCCCGGCGGCGGGCTCAAAGGCAAGGCACTGAGGGGCCCCTGGTGCAGATCCCACCGGAGAGCCCTGGGGTCTCCCCTCTCATGTGCCGATGCGACAGCCGCGGGGGTTTTAGTGGGTAAGAATCCCACATACCCCGGTCGAGCCCCACAGCTCCCGGGAATCTTTCGAAGATTTCCCCCGCGTCAAAAAAAAAAAAAGGGTTCGGAACACGTTAGCTCATTGATATAATATGCAGCTCGACTGCTACTCGTGCATAACAGTGTTCCTCATACAGGAACAACAATGATTTCAGAGCTCTTATTCTTAACTCGGATGGGGTAGGATTTGCAACGTATTGTCATAGCAGAATAAAAAAATAATATTATAAACATTAAGAATCTGAATACCTGTAGGTAATAAAATGAGCAGAATAACTCAAATAATTATAATAATAAATACACTTTATTGTACATCAAAAGTTACATGTAAATTGAACAATACGTTGAAGATATCAATGTACAAAGGCGGCCTTATCGCTAAAAAGCAATCTCTTCCAGGCAACCTAACTAGAAAATGAGAGAGAAACATAATGGATGGTTGATGGTGCACTTCAATAAAAATAAAATTAATTATTAAACTAGGAATCTACCGTTAAGATTATCTAATAGATAATATTACCAATAACTTTGTCGACAAATATTTTTGATTGTAATTTTTTTTTAATCTCAAATACTTAATAGTTACGCTCATAACATAGAAAGGAAATCTGCCGAACTGCGGCTTCGCCAAAAGGGAGATTAAGACGCGTGTTCCACTCACGTTATGAGAAAACTTAGAACATTCCGTAGCGGTATGTAGTTTTTACTACGAACAATAATATACCTTGAAAGTAGATACGTATGTTGAGCTACTTTCATAGTTCGCTTTTGTTTCTCAGGGTTTTTGATATTATTTAAAAAAGAAACATACACAAAATGTGTATATGTATATATTTTTAATTAAAAAGGAAAAAATATTTGCGAAGATAGGCCTTTTTTTTGTTGATTTTTTTTTTTTTTTTTTTTATACAACCAAGGTGGCAAGCAAGCGTGCGGCCCGCCTGATGGTAAGCAGTCACCGCAGCCTATAGACGCTAGCAATACTAGAAGAATCACTAGCGCGTTGCCGACCCTTAAGACATTAGATATTAAGTCTTTGTGTCCAGTAATTTCACCAGCTACAGTGCCCTTCACGCCGGAACACAGCAATGCTTACACACTGCTGCTTGGCGGCAGAATATCTGACACTGCGGTCAGATAATGATGATAATGATGAAATAATGATGAATGATGGTTGATGGGGAGGAAACCTTCAAAAGGGGTTTCTCGTAGGGGTGTAGGCTAGATTATTTGGGATTTTTACCCACTAAAACCTCCCCGGTGGCCGTCATGGACGCTGGGCACTCCATTCTGATCACGCCAGAGTCTCTCCAGCTGCAATGGTAGGTCTAGTGGCTAAAGAAACTGCTTGGCCCACTGTTAGTTGAGCCCCTACTCACGGCACCGTGAGTGCTGGTTTGAGCCCCAACTAGAATTGGCAGTACCTACCAATGTGATTTCCACATTTTATAAGTAATAATAATACGTCATCATCATCATCAGCCGGAAGAAGTCCACTGCTGGACATAGGCCTCCCCCTTAGAACGCCACAATGAACGACAGTTAGCTGTCTGCATCCACCGGTTACCTGCGACGCGCACAATGTCGTCTGTCCACCTAGTGGGCGGCTTGCCTACGCTGCGTCTTCCGGTTCGTGGTCGCCACTCGAGAACCTTTCTTCCCCATCGGTTATCGGTTCTTCGAGCGATGTGTCCTGCCTATTTCCACTTCAACTTGCAGATTCTGAGAGCTATGTCGGTGACCAGTTCTTTGGCGAATCTCCACATTTCGGGTTCTGTCGCGCAAAGAAACTCCGAGCATAGCTCTCTCCATTGCTCGTTGTGTGGCTTCGAACGTCTCTAAAAGGCAAGCAGTTAAGGACCACAACAACCATAAGCCAGCAGTTAAGGACTATAATAATATGTATGTACATACAAACCGACAAAAATACAATTTTTCTAACAATAAAGGAAGATATTGTGAGAATACATTATTCACAAGATGTGTCTAACTAATCCACCACCAACCCCCCAAGTATAGGTATACCTTGGCCCGCGTGGATGCTTTGGGTCTAAATCCTCTCAGATCTCAAATCAACTCGAACAGACTCTTTCCGAATACATACTTAACTAGAACATTGGGTTATAAAAAAAGATTTTCTGCTCCACTACTACCACTATTAATCGCATCTATGTGGAAGCTCTATACTCGTATTAAAGTCGGCTAAATAAAAATTAAACGCCCAAAATCCAGCGTTAATCATTCGACTCGGTAGTTTTTAACTCGATTACTAAATGCGTATTAAACCAGCTCGACTATTCCCTTCGGCCGTTCTGTAATCAACTTCACTTTCGGATACGCGCCGTAATTGAAAATGTCGAGTCGGTGCGATGTTCATTTTCCACTAATTAATCGCTATGATGACATGGCATCCATCCCCTCTGCCTAGGCACGCATTGTTGTTGGCACACGCCTAAATGCCCAGGTAAAGGGTTTATGAAACTTAAAAAAAATCCAAGGTAGAAGAGACGCGCGTTAAAAATACTTCACGCCATTTTATTTTTAAATAATAGTGACGATTCAGGCTGGAAATTCGCTTGCCTATTGAGAGATGCATTGCACTGCCGCTCGTCATTCGAGACATTAGTCCGTTAATTTCAACTGTTACACGTTGTATTCACTTCCGGATAAACCGACAGAAAAACGCTAAATGCAACTTTGTTTTCAATTCAATTTCAATTTATTCTTCAAAAATCACATTTGGTATAGTAAGCTATTACACTTGGGCGAAAGTAAAAATTACAATAATTTCAACCTTAAAGTTTATAACAGTGATTTCCACACTAGGTTTAAAACCTGTTTCGTGGAAGTCTGTAGCATTTATGAAAAGCAAGGTGGATTAGTTGGTAGAGGTAGTGAGGTGTTTGTATTAATTTCTTAATCAAAATAGCAGATTGTAGGTGATTAAATGAGGTTAAAAATATCAGATGTGTGTTAGTGTGGGTGTGTGTGAATGTGGGTGTAAGTTTGAGCAAGTATGACTATGCGTGCCGGAGTATGTGGATGTATGTGTGTGTGTGTGTGTGTATGTGTGAGAATGTGTGTGTTTGTGAGTGTGTGCGTCCGAGTGTGTGGGTATTTATGTTGTGCTTTAAGAGGTTGTATGTGCTGCTGAATTACAAGGTTTAAATCTGTGCGGGCTATGAAACGACTTTCAGAAGCTGTTCAACTTCATGGTAATTTAGGGATTGTAACCAGCTCATAACTTTAGGCTTAGCTTCACGGGTGTTACATTTGTGGAGTTGGCATGATTTATTGATATTGTTAAAAATGTGTGGATGAAGAAATTTGTTAAATCTTTTAGCAAAAGAGGTGTGGGTACGTGGTTTTTTAATGTTATACGTACGTTCTTGGAGCATGGAATTGTGTTCATCTGAAGATAACGCGAGTCGGTGTACGTGTAATGTAACTTTGAAGACAAACAATTTGCGCACACTTAGTAGTTCGGTTTCTTTGTATAACAGCTCCGTGCTAAACCTATAGGGTTTTTTGTACATTACCTTGATAATGGCTCTTTGGGCTCTTTCCAACAATAGCATTCTAGTTTTACTGGATCCACCCCAAGCCAATATACAATAACTTATAATAGACTGACTGATAGCGTAGTAAATTCTTTTTAAGAGAATTTTGTTAGCCACATCTCTAAGTTCAATAAAAATGTATATAATTTTCCGTAATCTTTCAGCTGTTTTAAGAATTTGAAGGTTGAAATTTAGGTTTTCGTCTAGTATTACTCCAAGGTATTTGATAGACTCTGTTCTGGATATGGTGCTACAACTACAGTGAGGACTTAAATCTTTACAGCTATGTACTTTAATAGTGGGACAGATCTCTGGTCCAGATCTAGCAGTTTTATGAAAGCATATGAATTTAGTCTTCGTTGTGTTTAGAGTGAGCAAGTTGCTGTCTAACCAATTAGCTATTTTTGACATTCCTAATTCAGCATTTCTAAACGTGTCATTCCAGTTATTACCGTTAAAGATGATCGTGGTATCATCTGCGTAACAAATAATATTGGCGTTCTTGAGAGCTAACGAGGTCAAATCGTTTATGTATATCAGGAAAAGACTAGGACCTAAGATACTGCCCTGTGGGACGCCAAAATTGAAATGTTTACAGGAGCTTCTATTACTATTAATGTCAACATATTGAGTTCTTTCAGTAAGGTAGCTGTCGAACCATTTTAAAGCTAAGCCTCTGACACCTACTGACTCCAATTTTTTAAGGAGAATTGGTATCGAGACGGTATCGAAGGCTTTAGCTAAGTCTAAAAATATGCCTATACATTATTTTCCTGCGTCCAGTTGGTCAACTATGTTTTCAATCGCAGTGGTTATTGCATTTTCAGTTGATCTTCCGTGCCTAAAGCCAAACTGTTGTTGTGTAAGAATATTATTTAATTCCAAATAATCAGTCTCTTATTAACCACCTTTTCAAGGACTTTAGAAAGCGTGCAAAGCAGGGAAATGGGCCTGTAATTAGTAATAGTGTACTTAACTCCACTTTTATGGATAGGAATTACTTTGGCAACCTTCCAACGGTCCGGAAATATACCTTCTAATAAACTAAGGTTGATTATATGAGTGAGAGGAGTTAAGATACTGTATTTGATAAGTTTAATTAGGCTATTGCTTAAGTTGTCATCTCCGGGAGCGCTACTAGTTTTGAGTTCCGTAATAATATTGTCTATCTCCGTTTCATTAGTAGGGCTAAGAAACAAAGAATTTACCGGGGAGTTAGGTAAAGAGGCTTGAGAAGCCAGAAAAGCTTCTGTTTTACCCGTTTTGTTTAAGATAGCGTTAGCAAGTTCTTGACCAATGGTTGTATAATATTCGTTGTAGAGGTTAAGAGAGTCGGTTGTGTTACCATTGGCTGAGAGGAGACCAGTTTTTGTTTTATTAGGAGAATTGGAGTGAGTAATTTCTCTAATGGAGTCCCAGAGTCTTTTAGGATGGTGTTCATTTTCGGTTAATTTCCTTTCAAAATATTGTTTTTTAATTTTCTTTATTAATTCATAGTAGAAGTTTCGGTAACGCTTATAAGTAGTCTGAGCTAAAATATTGTTAGGATTCTTCCTCGCTTTCATATGCAGCTTATCACGATGTTTTGAGCACCTAACAAGACCAGGGGTCATCCAACGATTTAGAAAGTGATGAGATCGTTTAGTTTTAATTAGTCTTGTATTTTTAGATATTGCGTCAGATATTATGGATGTAAATGATTCTACACATGTGTTAACATCTGAGCAATTTGTAATAAATGACCAGTCTACGGATTCCATTTCCTGTTTAACAGCCGAGTGATCTACTTTGCAGTAGTGTTTGTTTGGGGGAAAGGTTTTATTCTTTTTAGTATCAATACTAGCAATTACCAAATCGTGGTCAGTTATGTCAATTCTACATAGAAATGAGTGTACTTGGATTGTGCTCGTTACAAATATATGATCTAGGCATGTATCTTTACGTGTTGGATTAGTGAGTGCAGGTTTTAATCCGTGTTCAGCTAGTAGACATAGATATTCGGATGATTGAGAGTCACTGTTGTTTGAGCAAATATTTATGTTTATATCTCCTGTTAAAATGGTACAAGGGGAACATGAATTATTTTTTAGTAGAGTATCAAGGGAATTAAGGAAGTTATCAGTACTTCTGAAGGAAGGAGAACGATATATTCCAAATAGTGAGAAGTGTTTAGGAATGTTAATAGATATACAATTACAGTCGTCGAGTTCTGGTTCCTCAAAGATCGGGCTCCAGTTATTTTTAATGTATACTACTACGCCTCCCGCTTGGTTAATGAATTTATTAGTGCGAAAGTGTATATAACCATCAATGTTGTGGATGATTGACGATTGGTGAAGCCAGCACTCAGTCAAAATTATAACGTCTATTTCTATTTGCAGGCGATCCAAAGCTATTAAAAATCGGTCAAAGTTTTTTTGTATACTTCTAATGTTATATGTAACAACCTTTAGTGTTTGATAGTGGTGCGTTCCTCACTCATGAGTCGCCTCATTCGAGGTACTCGTGAGGACAAATTGAAAGAGTTCCTCATTTTTCAACGATGAACCACCTCATTTTATCTTTCATTCCTCGTTCTCGCTCGCGAGATTGAGGTTTGAGGCCGCACGCGTTTACCTCGTCGTGCGAGCGAAAGGCGAGCGAGTGAGGATTACTGAATGAGTGAGCGAACAAATCGACCAAATGAGTGAGGACTTGAGGAGTAGTGAGGACGATCTGTGTGAGAGTGGTGACTGGTGAGGCGTGAGTTACAATTTTGTGAGTTAGGTTTGTATTTAGATAATCGTATCCTACTAATATTATAAATGTAAAAATTTGTGAGGATATATGAATGATTGACGATGACCTCAGTAGTTTAAACTTTATTCAAATCACGAATTGAAAATTATTAATATTAATTTCGTGATCATAATTCTCTATTTAATTATTATCTATTTATTTAGTGATAAGGCTGGTAATTGAGTGTTTTTTGTTTATTTTGGACTAAAATACTGAGCGAAAGAAAATGATGTGTGTGAGAGAAATAGCAACAGAGAAGCACGCTGCAGCTGCAACGGTCCGGCATCCTCCTCGCTTCCTCGTTTGTGGCGCGTGACTCGCGTGAGTGAGGCCATGAATTGATATCTAAAACCGTCCCCCGTCAAGATATCCTCACCTCAAATGAGGTGTACCTCGCGAGTACCTCACGAACGAAAATGATGTACTCCCTCATCCTCATTTTAAATTTACGAGTTACCCATTACTAGTGTTTGATGATCTGAGATGTGTGAACTGCAGTCTTCTAAATTTTCTATAATAATGCAATTTCCGTCAGGGGAGTCTAAATCATTCAGAATGTTAATATTCGCCATTTAAAAAACTATTAAAGTATTTGAGAAAGGATAAATAATTCATAAGTAAAGACGGATATAAATCAAATGCAGAGACTGGAGATATAGGATACAATAAGTGAGTTGTATTCGCTGGAGGAGTGTTAATGAGTAATGTGTGGGTTATTCTGTGTAAGTGAGTGTTTATTTGGATGTGTGTATTATAGAAACATTGCGCACTTGGGTTTAAAAATGAGGTAGTATGTATGAGTGTGTTAGTGTGAATTGTGTGCGTGTAAGTACTATCGAGTTTTGTATAAGTAGTAAGATAGTTTATTTTGTTACATTTTGTATAAATATTTGTACTGATAGTATGCGGTGGGACAGATTGTTTAACACTAGTGTGATAACCATTGACAACATATAGTAACATATTGATATAAAATCTAAAGGACATAAGGTACCAATTACAAAGAAAACTGAAAATTAAGAAAATTTCGAAAACAAAATTGACATAATATAAGATATAACTTATATTACTCTGTAATCTAAGGGTTAATATTAATTTTACGCATGCAACTTCAATTATTAACATCATTGAAGTTGCATGCGTATACGTTTTGTATATGAACATTTATTTACAGATTGATACAATACCTAAATAAAAATTGGCGATCAATTCTAATCTTAAGGAATTAAGAAAGCAAAATAATGTAGAATAAAAATGTATTTGGCCAATTTTCAACTAAATAAACCTATTCTTTTCAATAATTAAAGATAATTGTTATCTCACTAATTGTTAGTTTTTGCGATGTAATCTCTATGTATCTACGTAGTAACCGTATATTATGTACGCAGGTCAATACTCTGTGTTTAAATATTTAGTCATAAATATTCGTTTCTCACAGACTTTTTGCAGTTCAAGATCATGCAGTTGTAATATATTATAATTTACTTTGTATCTGCCGGCTTAGCACACAGTGATTTTATCGCGACTCTTGTATGGTGTTTTTGCGGCCTAACCTGTTTTTGGCTGACTGGTATATGGTACAGGCCTAATTGTTAGCGAGAATTGTCATCGCTAAATGCACATGCCCTTTAATCACAACATAGTATATCTGTTCTTGAATTACCAAGACTGCAGTCAAGTTTAATATGACATTTTCCCTAACATCATCTAAAGGCATATTTTTGAACTACGTGTAAGTATTTATTTCGGTTAGGCTTAACTTTTTCATCAATAATTTCACTAGCTACAGTGCTTAGCGCTTGGCTAGCCTTTTTCTTCGGACCCGCATAGGCACATAAGAGGGGATAACAGGTCTCTCCGTTGGAATCTGCTCCAGGAGCCCCTCAGTGCCTTGATTTTGAGCCCGCCGCTGGGGACGCATTATAGCCCCCCGGGAACCAGAAACGGTGCTCACGAGGACGGGGGTCGCAACCCCGCCGCGCCGTCCTCCTCGGAGTCGCCACCGTACTCAATTGGCGTCCTGGCGCCCGCACCTCGAACTTCCAGCGACTTTGAAGGGCGCTTGGCTAAACTGACCTAACCTGTACCTATAATCTAGTAATATCCACTTAATTAATCACAGTACTTGTTTAGCCTGCACTACTATTACTACGTACGGTAACAAAAAAACGTAGCCCTACCTTCTGGGGCAATCGGGCAAAAAAACATTGATTGTCAGGTCTTTATCATCAGTGTATTAGTGTTTTATTCGATCCAATTAAAGCGCGGGTGTTATAAATCTCGATTAAGTCCTCAAAATCGGCTTAGCTTAACAATGTTAGGACATCTTCAAGAACTTCTCGAAGCGTGTAATGTATGAGTCAGTGAAATGTTTTTTGTATTATTTCACTGCTCGTAAATTCTCCACCCGGATGTTAGGTTTAATTACATTAAACCATTGTAGTGTTAATTTGCTGTGTGAACATGAAAATGATACCAACACAAAAAAAAAAAAACAAGAATACGATACCTGCGGCAGTCTATGATGGTCGCTTTGACACCAGTCTCGGTTCCTTACAGTTCTGCTCGCTGTACTTTTGTATTATTACATGAAGTTATTCACCCTACATCAGTCCACCGCTCGACATAGGCTTTCCCAAGGCACGCTATTGAACCTGATCTTCAGTCTTCAGCTTTCCTCTTCTAACCACTGCTTTGCGTATCGTCGGTTCATCTGGTCACAGGGTGTCACACGCTGCATTTTGCGGTTAGTGGCCTCTACTCCACACCTTACGATCGTCAGTATGCGGCAAATATGACCAAAGCATCGCCACTTCAGCGTGCTAATCCGTTGAAGTATGTCGGTCACTATGTTGCATTTTGAAGAACTATTCATTTTGTTGATTCCCACAGAGAAACACCAAGTATATCTCACTGTCTTCATTTGTAATATACATACTAACATTTATTGAAACTAAATAATTACAGTTTATTTACAAACAAAACTTCTTCAAAGTTGTCGCCGCACTGGGAGGGAAGGGTACCTAAAAGACTGGCGGCATTACCCCTTTGTATGGCCAAGCTTATACGTTGGCAGAAAAAGCTACCAGCCCGGCGGTCTCCTGAGACTTCGATAAGTTTGCATGAAATTTCTTTCACCAAACCGTGCGTCTCACGAGACCATTTGTTGAATCAAGACTTTTATCCTGTATCATTAGCACTTTTTCCAAACTCAGTTTAATTAAAGTTATATTTATGTATTTATTCATGATCTCGATTTACTAATAATAGAAATGTCCGGGGACTGTTCACACACCATCCCAAACTAGTCAGAGCCTGTAATATAGCAACCAGGCAGCTGATACTAATACTTAATACCTACTTATTTTTTTAGATACATACTTAAATAGAACACCCAGGCACAGAGTGGAAATCGAACCCACAAACTATTGGCTAGCGGCCAAGGAATCTAACCACTAGACCAACAGGCCCGTAAAATTAATAAACTAAATATATGGATTTTTCGTTTCATATCATAACTTACCGAGCCATCCACTACCTAATATTTTCCCAAATAAATTCCTTTTAGGATAGACTAGTAAGTAAATCGATGCTAGTAAGACTCCTATTTATTTAAACAGTTCGTGTAAATTGATTCCTGCGATATTGGTAAAGTTTGTTACAGTAAATCTGGGGGTTCAGGGCTCAGGGCTGGATGAAAGGGTAAGGTCACAATCTACCCTTGTCGTGTCTTCGGGTATTTGTCGACTTGTTCGCCATATATCACAATTGGAAAGGATTTAGATAAATGCTTTAGAAATGTCGGTTCCGGTGAAAAGAGTTTGGTAGGTTAACATTTTCTTTTCAGAATGTAATATTTAATATACGTGTAATGTTGTCTTTTAATTACAAAAAAAAAAAAAAACAATCGCGATATAATCCGTAAGAATAGATTAATGTAATGCAATGTCTAATATACGTGTTTGTTATGCGACCACCATTTTTAATGGCGTTATGTATCTATAGCAACGCTGCTAGTATTATATAGTTTCTAAGATTATGATTAACAGACCCCCGTTTCATCCAAATCTTACCTACTTTCCCTTGAGACGGCTCAAAGGTCTGTCCTCAAGGTCAGGTGTTTAGGAAACATTTTCGGTTTCCTACTACTATTCTATATCGTGAATCTGGGGTTGTTGCTGTGCGTCAACTGTGCGTACTTCAATTTCATAGTACTTTTATTTCATCTGAAACAAGTATACAAAGTAGACGACTTAAAAAAATACAGTAATCTGGCTTCCATTGAGCAGGCTCTGCCTAGTTTGGGATCAGATGACCGTGTGGGGAATTGTCCCAGGATCTTATTATTAACTAGCTAACCCGCGCAACTCCACGCATCATTTCGAGTCATTTTAGGTCTTTTACCTAAGTAAAAATTTAGCAATTTCGTATACTCAATTTCACACACACATACCGTAGACCACATACATACGCTCCGCCAGATTATACAGAAGACCGAGGAGTATAATCGGCCATTATGTCTAGCGTTTGTGGACTACGAAAAAGCCTTCGATTCAATCGAGACCTGGGCGGTATTGCAGTCCCTCCAGCGGTGCCACATTGACTATAGGTACATCGAAGTGTTGAAGTGTTTGTACAGCAACGCCACCATGTCGATCCGACTACAGGACGAGAGCACGAAACCAATCCCATTGCAGCGAGGTGTGAGACAGGGAGACGTTATTTCTCCGAAACTGTTCTCAAACGCATTGGAGGACGTTTTCAAGCTCTTGGACTGGTACGGACTCGGCATCAACATCAATGGCGAATACATCACTCACCTTCGTTTTGCCGATGATATAGTCATTATGGCAGAGTCGCTGGAGGACCTCAATACGATGCTCAGTGACCTCAGTAGCGTTTCCCAACAGGTGGGTCTTAAAATGAACATGGACAAGACGAAGATCATCTCTAATGTCCATGTTGCACCCGTACCGGTAGTTGTTGGGAACGATACAGTCGAAGTTGTTGACCACTACTTATACCTAGGACAAACTATCCAGTTAGGTCGGTCCAACTTCGACAAAGAGGTCGCCCGAAGAATCCAACTCGGATGGGCAGCGTTCGGGAAACTACGTGACATCTTCTCATCAGAAGTTCCGCAGTGCCTGAAGACAAAGGTTTATAACCAGTGTGTGTTGCCAGTGATGACATATGGTACTGAGACGTGGTCTTTAACAGCTGGCCTTTTGGAAAAGCTCAGAGTCACACAACGAGCTATGGAGAGAGCTATGCTTGGAGTTTCTTTGCGCGACCGAATCCGAAATGTGGAGATTCGCCGAAGAACTAAGGTTACCGACATAGCTCTCAGAATCTGCAAGTTGAAGTGGCAATGGGCAGGCCACATCGCTCGAAGAACCGATAACCGTTGGGGAAGAAAGGTTCTCGAGTGGCGACCACGAACCGGAAGACGCAGCGTAGGCAGGCCTCCCACTAGGTGGACCGACGACATTGTTCGCGTCGCAGGAAACCGGTGGATGCAAATAGCAAATTGTCGTTCATTGTGGCGGTCTAATGGGGAGGCCTTTGTTCAGCAGTGGACGTCTTCCGGCTGGTGATGATGATGATGATGATACTCAATTTCTACCCACCTATACAAATGTAGCCTTGGTGGTGCAGCGGACCTAACCGCTGGCTTTTAAATGAAATGAAATGATATTTTTCCCTTGCCTATTTCTTTCCTAATCTAGTTTGGACTCGCTCGGGATTTACAGATTTTAACTTTTCAAAGATATAATGTCATATTGTTATCAGCAAAGTACTTAGACAACAGACAGTACAGAAATCTAATGAAAATGTCCTGGGTGTACCGGACCGGCTTACCCCTTACAAAAAATTACCCTTCGCTACTGCCATATCTTATGCAAACTAAATGTCTGCTCAGTCCCTATTGTATATAGCGTAATTATACATATCTTAATGATTAACTGATCAGTCTACTAATGAAATTACGTGGTAATATGTGCAAGTAATGTTTCACTGCTTAGCCCCTATGAAACATAGCGTGATGTTTTATATACCAGTTTATACCCTGACTTCTACACAACACATCAGTGAAAGTCCTATCAAAATCCATCTACGGGTTTTCAAATGATACCTGGACAAACAGAACGACAGACAGACAGACAGACAGACAATAATTCCAAAAAAAATTGTTTTGGCCTCTATGTCGATAGTATATTATCCCCACATAGAAATTTTGGAAAAATATTCAATGTACAGTAAAAGTGCTCTTTAAGTTTTATCATAGTATAGATAGAAGATAGATAGTTTATGTAAAAGTAAAACGCTACTCCCTGTCTACCCCGCAAGGGACGTAACGTAACAATAATATTTTTCTAATAATGCGAAGTAATGCGTGTAAACATGTATAATTTTAGACAACTTTACCGAACAGAAATGTTGTCTAACTTTCAAGTTTGCTCATCAACACTATCATGCCCGCAAAAGATATCGTTTAGTCATGTTCAGCTGCTGAAAACGTCCTATTAATGCTCTCAAACTCACGAAATGTCCGGCGACACGACAAAACCGCATTTATGTAACCTTTGTTGGTATAAAACGGTTATGGGCAAACTTCGGTCGTTCGGTTACTCTGTGGACCCCGGGTTCAATGATTAACAGTCAATAAACGGGAATAGATTCATGTTATAATAGATAATGACCCTTAAAACTATTGTGTGTACAGATAAGGTTTTATTAGATATGGGATAAGTGTTATTGCACGTTTTAATATGATAGTTCACGGTATTTTGGGGTCTTTAATTTGAACAATATTGTTGGTTGAAATTGTTTCGACAAGCAAGGGTCAAAGTAGAGAAATATTTTACTAACTTTGTTGCGGTAGCCTTTAATAGCAGTAGTGTGGTTTTTATTAGTCCGCTTTTGCATGAGACCGTCCTCAGGTAGGCAGTTTTGTATTGTTAGGTATTTTTGATGAGAGAGAGGAACAACTATGTTCAAAAGACTAAATAAGTAATGTCTCATGTGACCAGTGGTTGTGCAGCTTACCTTGAACAAGCGTATTAGGACAAATCCCACCACTCAATCCCACTACTGTGACTCCTGTCAGCCAGGATCTACAATGGTCACCAGCGAAGACACCAAGGTTTAGCCCTCGGCGAGTCCCAGGGAAACGATAAATTTTCTTGGAACCCGCAACAAATTTATTAGAAAAGTATAGGAGGATGTAGAAATATATAAAATTCCACTTCCCTCCTTTGCAAAGCGAAAAATTACACATGTCGATATAACCTCAGAATGAAAGATTCTTACAGGTGGTCAGGTGGTGGTCCTTACAAGAGTTTGTCCACCTGTAAGGCACCACGGAAGTTACTAGATTTAAAGGGATCTATGTTTATATTTCTACTATTAAACTTGTTTCCATTAATAGGTATGGCAAAACCGACAGGCAACAAGCGTATGGACAAGCATCAGTCAAACTTCTCACTTGTCATTTATTACAATTTGTATTATGAGTAGGGTAAAAGTGGGATAGTTGCCACACTTTTTGAAATTACTTTATATCTCTCAGTTATAAAAGCAAAATTCTTTACTTGTAATACGGGTAGATACTTTGGTTTATTATCTTCAAACTTATGAAAGGAAAAACAATTATCTTTGATATTTCCAGAGTATTGGCGATTTTTGCGGACTTCTAAATTTTGGGGCATCTATCCTATATAAGGGATAATTGCCTAATCTATGTAAATTACGTTTAGGATAGATGCCCTGCTGAAGAGAAAAGAGGCCATCTATCCCGAAAAAACTTTGATTTCACCTTGCCTTTCCATGCAATTGCACAGAGACATGCAACACGGTCAACTTAGTGGTACTTGTAGAGTCTTTCGAAAGATAACTAAAATAACATGTGGTCATCCCCCAAACTAGAGAAATTACAATCGAGGCAACTATACCCCTGGGGCAACTATCCCACTTTTCCCCTAATATTATATGTGTAATAGTAATATCTATGTACAACAGTAACAGCTCAGAGGGCGAGCGTTTGCCTTGGAAACAAGGTACGCAGGCTCGAACCCCGGATCGTACCTCTGATTGCTTTAAAATAATCATGTGCGCATGCATCGTCTTTGTGCGATTGTTACTAGCTTTCGGTGAAGGAAAACATTGTGAGGAATCCTGAATGTCTGAGAAAGCCTAACTACCTTTCGAATGACGTGTGAAGTCGGCAAACCTGCACTTGGCCAGCGTGGTGGACTATGGCATAAGCCCGTTCATCAGGCACGTACCCAACGTGGAACAAAACAAGAGCTGGTATTATTATTATGTATAATGGAATAACATATTTCTGATTCCGGGTAAGAGTGTATTAATGATAGTACTATAGCCCTATGATCCATATGTACGCGTATAAACTATTATTCTATGTTCCTGTATAATCTAACGACTATGTATAATTTCTAAAATCTCTGACACAAAAAAAGAAAGACAACTTTTCTTTCTATTAAAGAAGCTAAGCGCATTCAAAATCATTTATTCGTTTTGGAGCCACAACACGACGACAGAGATACACAAACATACATTGTCTTCAAAATTATAACACATCTGACTTCTCTGCATCGGGAGCTGAAAATACATAAATCAAATTTTAAAATATCAAGCCGCAACGATTATAAAACAGTATTGTGGCGTGACATGATGGGTTGAATTTTTAACTCAATTCAAAAATGTACTACCAACACTTCATAAAAAAAACTATTGCAACATTAAAAACGCATTGCAGAATGGAGAGCTCTCGCATACACAATCAGAAATGTGAAAAGAAAAAGCGAGGAATAACCGATGCCATGCGAAAATCATTCGGCTTCTGTACACTTTGATCTTACCACGGCATTAAAATTTACATATTTTCCATGTGTACCTATTTGCGTTTCTGTGTTTGATGTCCTTTTCAGTGTTGTTCGTGTTCACAGATCGATGTGGGTTTGATAAAATTTTATTTATACAGTGTTCTCGAAAGAGTTGTGTTGGCAATATGTCTGTTCTTTTCCAATTTCTGATTCTTGATTTCAACAGAATTTAACATTTTCCATTTATTTATTATCGTATCATGCCATGACAAATAGTCTCTACATCATATCTAGTCTCTTAAATAACACAAAAGCAAATAAGAAATAGACATGTTTATTCTCGTAATGCATTGAATTTTTTGCCCTTGGTACAAATGGAACCCCTTTGAGTAGCGCCAGGGTGTCTAACCACATTTTTTTTTATTGACGCGGTGGAAATCTTCCAAAGATCCCCGGGACCTGTGGGGATTCTTACCCACTAAAACACCCGCGGCTGTCGCATCGGCACATGAGAGAGGGGACCCCAGGGCCCTCCGGTGGGATCTGCACCAGGGGCTCCTTAGTGCCTTGCCTTTGAGCCCGCCGCCGGGGGGCGCATTGTAGCCCCCCGGGAACCAGTCACGGTGCTCACGGGGACGGAGGTCGCAACCCCGCCGCCGTCCTCCTCGGAGTCGCCGCCGTACTCAATGGACGTTCAAAGGGCCCACACCCCGAACGTCCAGCGACTCCGAAGGGGGTGTCTAACCACTACACCAACCCTAATCAACATCATCAACAGCCAAAATACACCCACTGCTGAACAAAAGGCCTCCCCCTTAAAGGGAGGGGTTGGCATAATCTCCACGCTTGGCAGACGGCTTGGGGATCGCAGTTTAGGTGGTAGGTAATCCAATAGAAATACGTTGCTACCCGTCTTCTTGTTTTGCCTTAGTGGCCTTTTACTGACACCCAACGGGAGGAGATGGGTGGGTGCTATTCTTACCCGGACACCCCACGGGTTGCCAACCTTAATATAATAATAATATTAATAATAATATTATATTAAGGTTGTTAAATATTATATTACCTCTAGGTAATTGTTAAATCTTGTTGATAGAGTGACTCTTTTATCTTTATGTCTCTTAAGTTGATCTCCTTAAAGCAAGCTGTCGCTTAGCTGATTTCAAACTAGGCAGAGACTGTACTGTATACTGTACTGTATACGATGTATTAATATTATATTAAGGTTGTTAAATATTATATTACCTCTAGGTAATTGTTAAATCTTGTTGATAGAGTGACTTTCTTTTATCTTTATGTCTCTTAAGTTGATCTCCTTAAAGCAAGCTGTCGCTTAGCTGATTTCAAACTAGGCAGAGACTGTACTGTATACTGTACTGTATACGATGTATTAATATTATATTAAGGTTGTTAAATATTATATTACCTCTAGGTAATTGTTAAATCTTGTTGATAGAGTGACTTTCTTTTATCTTTATGTCTCTTAAGTTGATCTCCTTAAAGCAAGCTGTCGCTTAGCTGATTTCAAACTAGGCAGAGACTTTTCTGCGTTGACTGTAACACCATGCCCAGGATAAGTATAATCCTTATATTTTCCAGCTGCTTTCAAATATTCCATACATTACCGTCGGCTGTGTCATGATTAGAAGACAGTGTCATATAAACGAGGTTGCCTCGAATATACGATGTAATTTTGTCAGGCTGCAGACGCGACGCAATCAGCCGCGTGTATTGTGTACTGAGTTTTACTAGTCTAGTGTTTGTTATTCCATTTTCTATGTTGAAGATGCGTCTACGTTGAGTGGATTTGTAAGATTTGTGGTGCAACATTTCTGTTTCCATACTAATTAATTTCCATGCTGATAAATTATTCATCATTATAATCCACTGCTGAACATAGGCCTCCCCCTTAGAAGGGAGGGGTTGCCATAATCCCCACGCTTGGCGGGCGGCTTGGGGATCGCAGTATAGGTGGAAGATAAATCCAAAAGAAAGACGCTGCTGCCCGTCTTCCTGTTCTCGCTTAGTCGCCTCTTACGACACTTAACGAGAGGAGATTGGGGGATGCAATTCAAACCCGGCACCCCCCGGGGTAGTAAATAAATTATTATTAATCATCGATATACTATACCAACTAGATTTGCTGTCACGAACAAAATGACATCGAAAATGTGGTCGCGGTTACAACTATACACGTACACGCAAAACAATAATATGTTCATATAAAAAGATAACTTACATACTATAAAATAAGGTTCAATAATAATTGCAGACAATTGAGCGACAGCCGTCTCCGTAGCTCTTATTTTCGTGACCACTTTTCGGGTCGTGACAGCAAATCTAGTTGGTATAGTATATCGATGTTATTAATACTTTATTGTACACAGAACAACTACAACAATACATAAAATGGTTATTTAATGGAACTTATTAACTTACTTTATTTGGCGGGCCTGTTGGTCTAGTGGTTAGATACCCTGGCTTCTGACCAATAGGTCTTGGGTTCGATTCCCACCAAGTGTCTGGGTGTTTTATCTATATAAGTATGTATTTAGAAAAAAAAAAGTATATAAGTATTAGTATCAGTTGTCTGGTTGCCATAGCACAGGCTCTGCCTAGTTTGGGATCAGATGACCGTGTGTGGATTGTCCCAGAATATTATTATTATTATTACTTAACTCAAATATGAGTTTTCTACCAGCAAACTAGGCGATAAATGTCAATTCAATATCAAGAAAATTCCAAGTGTTGTAAGATAGAGTGATCTTCTAAATCACATTATTTTTTTAGAGGAAACAAAAATTTTGCGACAATTAATGTATAGTTTTAAGCATTTGGGTAATACGTTGTGTTGTAACATTATTATTTGGATGGATTATCATTTACCAGTGACTTAACAAATACAAGACAAAAGAAGCGTTCGCATCAGCTCGTCTGTTACCTGTTTAAAGTTTTTATCCGGAACCCAAATCATACCTCAGAGCATTAATAAAATAAAGTATGTCAGATTGTCTAGATTATTGACAGCTTAATAACGCTAAAATGTTCGGTTCATATTATTTTATGCCACTTGATGGGCAGAGCTGAGATAAATACAAGTTGACGAGTTAATTTGAGCAGATACGAAAAATTTATTGGTAAAGGAATAATGTGTTCTTTTTTTTATTATTCTTTTGTAGCTATCTGCGATCAGTGACCTCACTATAAGCAGTTTTGTATAAGCTCAGGGTCTGTACCATCACCTCTTATAGCAATATTATTAACGTCTTATTTGATACGAAGTAGACACATAAATATATGTAGGTTATAGCTCTGTCACTTTCTATCGAGAAAGTAAGGTGAAAATATTATTGCTCTTAGAGGTGGTGGTAGGGCCCCTGATTATAGATCATCATCATCACCAGCCGGAAGACGTCCGCTGCTGAACATAGGCCTCCTCCTTCGAACGCCACAATTACTGACAATTGGCTATTTGCATCCACCGGTTACCTGCGACGCGCACAATGTCGTCTGTCCACCTAGTGGGAGGCCTACCTACGCTGCGTCTTCCGGTTCGTGGTTGCCACTCGAGAACCTTTCTTCCCCAACGGTTATCGGTTAGCCGAGCGATGTGGCCTGCCCGTTACCACTTCAACTTGCAGATTTTAAGAGCTATGTTGGTGACCTTGGTTCTTCGGCGAATCTCCTCATTCCGGATTCTGTCGCGCAAAAAAACTCCGAGCATAGCTCTCTCCATAGCTCGTTGTGTGACTCTGAGTTTATCCAAAAAATATGGTACTTTTGATTATAGATATGGTACTTTTATTAAATAAGACTTCTAGACTGAACTGTGGTTTGATTGCAGCTCAATCATTTGAGCCGTTTCAAGTTCTGTGGCATATTTTGTTCAATTATTAACTACATAAGGGAAGTTAAACTAAGGTGAACTGCCAGGAAAACTTTATTCAACGTAGGTAAATAACGGCGGCAAGATAAAAAGTAGTCTGCATAACTTTATCAAAATCTGCAGGGCAAATCTAAAGCCTAAAATGTAATACGAGAGTACTTACCAACTTACGAAGTAACTTATTATTATAATGAAGGTTAACATAATAGTGTATCAAAACGTGCTATGAATACTTAATATGTTTTGACGGAACATGCTTCTGAAGTCACGCCGACTTCGACAAATGTAAATATAATTTTACTAAAGACACAATTTTACAGTAGTGGCTTACTTGACCGTAATCTTACCCGTGAGCCCGTAGCACTGACACATCTCCTCCCGTTGGGCGGCTAAAGAAAAACAATAGAAGACTGGTAGCAGCGTCTTTCTATTGGACCACCTACTTACTATACTGCTATCCCTAAGACGCCTGCCAAGTGAGGGGATTATGGCAACTCCTCCATTCTTAGGGGGAGGCCTTTGTTCAGCATGGGATGACTTGAATGATACCTAATTTATTACCCTCTGGAAAGATTATTACAAGAACGTTCCGTTCTAGATGTTTGAGAGAAAGTCGAAAGTTTAATAAGTAAGTAGATTTTTGTTTAATTAAGTTTGTAATAAAAACAATTCGGTCTATTTGAATAACAATTCAAATTTATATTTAGGTCGTTTGCGGGAGAATTTTAGTTGTACTTCGTTGATTAGGAGCCGCCTTTTGTTTCTTTAATTTAATTAAATATTTTGTTCTTACATCTGTTTTGGTCTTCAATTGTTTTGATACTTTTGTACCAAAACAATATATCAATTACCTACAAATTGATGACAAAAACACTCCAAGGTTATCATTATTGTCTTTTAGATGTTTTAACCGAAAAAATATCTGTTTTAATACCTATGGGGCAAGAATCTTAAATTACTTTTGCATACATGAATATAATATAACGTTACTTTCCGGACGTTATCCGGTATCACGTTGTGGTAAATACGAATCGTATGCTTAAAAAACCTGCTGTGCGTTGCAATTCGGTATACAAGAATTTTTAATTGAATTTACATTTTTTTTTACAAATTAGTGTAATTAGTTCTACAAATATACAAATGTAGAAATTATACGATAGATAATGTTAGACGCTGTAAATTGTATGGTTGTGTTCGGTTAAAGCTTTAGGTATTAATTAAACAGAATAAGTTTCCTAAGTTCCTAACACACAATAAGGAAGACTTTGTATGATAGAAAAACGAAAAATATTACAGATTTCTTGGCTTAACTTAGTAAAACTTACCGTTGCTTAGGCTCTATTTAATGTTTGATTATGATAATCGTTGGGGTGACGATATAGAATTTTGGATTGAAATAAAATATCCAGTCTATGGCTTACTCTGTGTACTGAATGCAACAGCTGACATTGCAACCAAGACACATTTTTCTTCTTTACCTTTTAGGCAGAAATAAAGAGCATGTTTTCTAAGCCATAACTATAATTTGTGTTGATGGATGTAACTACAAGGTAAATGCGATTTATAAACGGATGAACGATTAGAGGTAAATGAAAATTATTCCTAGAATGTTTTCACCAGTCACGCTTTCGGTGGAGATGATGAGATGATACATATGTGACGCGCACGCGATCCTTACTTATACTTTCAAAATTTCTTTATTTTGTATACCTTGCTTGGTTTATTTCTTGGTATAATTAAATATTTCATTTAGCTTTTTTCACATACTAGTATGTTTGTACATACATATTTCATCATGCAGAATTAGGGCATAATAATCGTGATATTGATTATACAATTAGAACTGTATTTTACTAATAGATGAGAAGAATTTTATGGATTAGGACAAGTAAACAACTTAATTAATTTGAAACCATTTTACTAATTTATTGCTAATAAATGCCTTTCAAATATTTACATTAATCTACCTAATTAATCACAGGTCTTTTAGCTTAAACGTACACTGGTGGTAGATAGCTTTTAGTCGAGGGTCCAGCGCGGCCCAGAGGTGGCAAGTTGTAAGTTGATTGTTTTATATTCTTCTTAAATCTATCAAATCTTTCCAAGTTTTGGTTGTTGTTATTTCGTTGTAAAACCTTATAATTTTTTATGACTCCGCGTAATTCTCCATTTTTCTGTATTGTGCGCAATTGTCTTACATTCTGATCATCATTGTCATCTTCCCTATCTTCTGGAGTAAAATAGTTTATTTCATTTTTGTCTCTGTAACTCGACATACTTTGCTGTGGATTGTGGTTTATTTTACTCGATTCAAACTGATTATTAGATATAAAGTTTAGAATTTCTGCCATACCAATTGGCTTTCTATTGAAGGGTTTGTTTTCATTACTCATTTTAGACTGATGTTGACTGGGATTTGAATGGTGATCTATTTTAGTATCCGTAATAGGCGTGACGAAATAATTATCAGTTTCGTCTATAATTTTACTGTTATATTTTTCGTCACTTCTCAATAGGTTTTTCAAAAATATATTTTCTGTAAAAATTCCTTCTATACTGGCCTCGGAAGTAGTTGTTTCTTCAATTGGTGGTTCAGTAAATTGAAATAATGGTTTGAAGTCATCATTATTTTTAGACACAATAAAATCACTAAATTTTACATTACTAGCAGTACTCAGGGGTGAAGGATTTGATATTGCATTAGCTTTCGATTGATTCTCAAAATCATCTGTTCTGGTTTTAACACTGTTTTCAATTTGATTATTGTACTTTAAAGGTAACACGCTTAAATTCACATCAGAAATATTCTTTGTATCTGAATTCATAATTTTCCTTTTTTTAGTTAGATAATCATTTTTAGCATAGTTGTAAGATTTTGATACTGTTTGACTTGGGGGAATAAATTGCTTTTGGGTTATAAGTTTTGGTCGTGACGTTTGACTGGAATCTAATTGACTGAGTCGTCCTTTATCATAATTAGTGTATTCCTTATCTATAGCCAGAGGTTCAGACACCATCGTAGATTTTTCCGTAGATGTAGAAACATTATGTGATTTAAAACTCATAGAGTTTTCTGTTACGTGTGACATGTATTGATTGTAATACTGGTAATCATTTTTTTCATCATGTTGATCGTAGTGATCATGATTTATGTTAGAATTATCATTTTTTTGTGAAGATTCAATATTTTCACGCATGCTCGGTTCTAGTTCCTGTTTTATCATTGTAGTATATTGTTCTGGCGTTATATCCCCAAAATTTATAACAATATCATCATCTCCAGATGATCTTGATATAGCATTTTTATCCACATGTTGATTGGCGTTAGAATCCATACCATATTGCCATCTCCATAACGCTTCGTTACCTTGTTGATCGAAATCTTTAGTACTCGCTTCATAATTTATTAGTTGCGGCATTGTTGATTTCTCAGTTGTGAAAATTCTAGCTATTGTTTGTTGGGGTGTGTTTGCAGATGGAACGTGGGCCCCTTGTGAAGCCAGAAAAGTTATTTGTGGGGAAATTGTTCCGCTATTCGGTTTACTTTGTATTTGATCCGCCGCAAAGTCAACGTTTGTTTTAATTGGAATTTGGGTTGAGGCTGCGGCAATCAAATTATTTTGTGATGCTTTTGAAAAACTATTTGAGAACTTTTCTGGGGTTTTACCAGTAAATAAGTTATTAATTCGCGGTGGTGAAACACTTATATGATGACGTCTTTCGCTTTCACTAAGCTCGTTTTCTCTTTCTTCGTCATGCCAAGACTGAAAGTTAGACGGATTCCTAGCTTCTTCTGCTAAATTGTACTGAATGGACCTGCAATGAATATTTTTTAAATAAAACGAAATTAAACAAGACAAGAACCGACACAAATCTGATCAACTCTTGGAAAACTAAAGGCACTGCTTAACAGCAGAAGTTAAATGTTAGACGTGTGCCACTGTGGTCTTAGATCGGTCATGCTCGCCATCGAAAAGTCTTTGCTTGTGACGGCTTCGTGTGGCGGGTCACCCCCTTCCCTCTAATATGGTTGAGGGGAGTGATGGCTGCTGCTCGAGTCAACTCGTGCGCGGGTGCTGCTTGGGGGGACTGGTCCGACTACTATCCCTTTGGCTTTTTAGTTTGTTGTACTTTCGTCGTATTTTATTATTTTTTTCTGTCTTATTTGATCTCTTTGAACGGCAAGACACACTGTCGCTCTGATCTAATTGTAACATGACACACTGTTTAAAAAAAAAGTGATAAAATGACAAGCCCGCTGAGTTTCTTGCCGGATCTTCTCAGTTGAGGCCGCGTTGTGATTCGGTGATAGCTTTTTTAAAAAAAAGTACATGACTGTTCAAAAGTGCTAGCGTTAAGCCTATTTGAAATAAACTATTTTTGAGTTTGAGTTTGAGTTTTCGGTAGGCATTCCCTAAAACATAGTAATAAAAAGAATATACAAATCTAATGCACTTAAGAAAAAGTAAACAAACTGACAGACACGCAAGTTTATTTTGTATGAACCAACGTATATTGGGAAAAACTAACCGTTGAATAATTTCAGGCACAGGCGGTGCTACAGGCAAATGGTCACCAACTGCTCTGAATCCATTTGAATCTGCTATATAGTGTACGGTGTACGTTTTTCCATCACTACCAACATACGAATACGATCCTTCTACAACTTGCTCCTCTTTGCCAGCGCCCATATTCTCCATTCGACTGTGCTGCACGTAATGGGTCTGATCTGCACCTAGAGCCCTAAAATATACCTTATTCTATAGTACAATAAGAAACGCAGTAAATATTACGTGTCAATGATTTTACTATACTTACTCGTAACTGAAGCTCCCATCTAAATCCATTTCGTTTGATAAACGAAGTATTGGTATAGCAGTTTCTGTTGTAGAGGAAATGAATATTCCTGGTTGAGGAAAGTATTGTGCGTTCGCGTAGTTCCCTGATTTGATTTGATCATTTCTCTGAAGATCTGATATGACTACGCTTCGAGGTGTCATTGTAGGCGCACTCTGTGTCGACTGCTCTGCGCCAAAATGGAAAGGAATTTTTGCATCCATTCGGTCAATGGGATGTTGAATATTTTGTGATGCTGGTCTGTATTCTCTCCTTGCTGCTCTTTGATTTTGATATCTTTCCGTGCGATTAAATTTGTTTTTCAAGTACGGCGGGAATGTTGTTGTTGATTTATCATCTTCATCCCCGTCATCATTGTCATCATCATTATCATCATCATTTGATATCGGCATAAAAGTTGATGATAGAATGGGAGGTAGATGCGTAGGAAACCCTATTGGAACTTTTGCCCCTGAAGGCGGAAGAAATGGGTACGGAAGATTATTAATATTCTTAATTTGGTAATATGGAATAGAAGTATGAGTTTCTGGAGGTAGAAGGGTTAACTTATCAGGTGATAATATGCCATGATGCGGTGTTTGGTAATGTGGTGGAAACGTAAAATGTTCATGAGCTTTACAATTCGTGGCCATAGTAACTGCCAAAATGAGAAGCAATATCTGCAAAATAAGGTTTATTATATTTTAAAGACGTTTACTTACAGTCTCTTAGTATCAATATAAAATCCGTGTTCACTATGTTAGTCACGAACACATTTCACTTACCAGCTTCATTTTTCTTGAAGCTGTTACGTTTTTAATAACAATTTTCGCGTCACACTATCTCACTTGTGGAAAATAAACTGGTAATGAAAATGAATTCCGCATATATTTATATGCACGCGATATGTGCCCAGGCATTCGTGAAAGAGATCGTTTGGTTCTAAACAACGTTTCTCTACTTTGATGCATGCTTTTTACCGCTTATCACTCATCCCAAGCGTATTGTTTAATTGCCGTACTAAGTCATGTGAAATAATTTAAAAAGAGGTAGGGCACATTCACTCAATACGGGATCAGCCCTTACAGGAGATTATAGCTTTATAACATGTCAAGTTATAGTCTGGGTGGCGAGTAAAAATGCCAGCTCTTCATGAAATCTGAGGTGCCTTTATTCGTTCTTTTTTGTCGGCACCGGAGAATCTGTACACACCGTACACACCGTGATACACCGTATTTTTTTTGTTCTTGCGGTGGAAATTTTCAATTTGTGGTCAACCGGGGTACGTGGAATTCTTACCCACTTAAACCCCCCGCGGCTGTTGCATCGGCACATGAGAGGCATGTTAGGCTATCCAATGGGATCTGCACTAAGTAAGTAGTAAGGAGAGGTATCTCCTTGCCTTGCCTATGAGCCCGCCAACGGGGGGCGCATTATAGTCCTTCTGGAACCTGCCACGGTACTCACCAGGACTGCTGTCCTCCACGGAGTCGCCGCCGTACTCGATGGACATCTATGGCTAGTGAATTATTGTACTCACGGCTATAATTATATCAAAAGAGATCACGGTCAACTACTATCTTATTTATATTGGACAAAAAAAATTGTTCACACAGCAGTTCGACTGTTAATAATTTACATAAACATTAAATGGGTGTGGTCATTTGCGGTATCTATTTTGTCTTATAACAGTATCTACTAAACGGAATTAATTATATATCTTGTATATTAGCAAGAAACAGTGCCTTAAAAAATCGTGAACATTTCTTCTTTAATGTTTCTCGATTTTGACACGGATATTTATGTATTTCGAGAGAAATGTATTCTGTCTACCATACATAGCAAAAGAAATGTAAAACAAACATTTAGTTTAATTAATGAAAGGGACCGAGTGCCCGAGGCATAAGAACAGCTCGATAAATGGCTGGTAAGTTAGAGTTTTTATGCGGTCATCCCAAATTCGCGTTTTGTAAAGTGATGCAAGCTCTGTAATGGTCAAAGTCAATGACCTCGGTAACCAGTTTGCAAGAATTTTTCGGGTAAATAAAACCCTTCTACGTTAAACTAAAAGATGCATAACATTTTATCCACTAAGTGTAATTTGTTTTTATAAGGATTATTTATTCTTTTATGTTTTTATCTCTAATGATCGGCTCCAGCTTCGCACAGGTTTTCTTAGATTCAACTAACTCTTTCTTAGATGAAACTAAATATTTGGCACGTATAGGTATATATTATAGTTTTTCACTTCTACCACATTATTGTCTGGAAAAAATTGCTTTTAGCGATGAGACCACTATTTGTACATAGAGTTGTAGTTTTTAAAATTACTTTTAGCGAACAACTGGAACTCTTTATCCATTCAAATGACCTATTATAAAAGTAAGATGATCCATGCGCCAGATACCCATATAAATAAGTCCATCCTCTGCCTCACATAATGCTCAGTATTATTTTTAAGAATATAGAGAAGTCTGTTCTAAGTGATATGTAAAATTAACGTCTTTCACAACGATTAACACCTCCAAAATGGTGTTGAGAGTAGGTTTGTTTGTAAATTGCAGTTCGGTTACACAAATGTATAATATATAATGGTGGTAGGTCCAAGGTACCTACTTATGCAAGATACCTTACGGTATCAATGCAGTATCATATACATATACTGTGTAAGCATTACCGTGTAGCTGGTAAAACTGCTGAGCGATGTCCAAGACTTAATAACTAATGTCTTAGGGGACGATTGGATCGCAAATTAGCGATTTATTCATTTTTAAACTTGATACAAAGAATTCGTGAATTCGTGTGGGAGATAATGTGGGGAGCGTACACTTCTGCTCCCACCTAAGACAGACTCTAGCCAACGTCAGGCCCTGGTAAACCATTGCGCAAAGGACTATCTAGTAAGCATCAGCTGCTTGGTGGCAGAATATTCTGCCACCAAGCAGCTTTGTGTAAGCATTGTTGCGTTCTGGTTCGAAGAGCACTAGTAGCTGGTGAAATTACCGCGCTCTTGCAGTGAAGCTGTTCATGGATATATGTGTATCTTACCATCACGCGAACGCCCTACTACTTCTCTTGTCACCTAATAATAATAATACCAGCCTTTGTTTATGTCCCACTGTTGGTCACGGGCCTCCTGTCAAGATGGGGGCTTAGGCCGTAGTCCACCACGCTGGCCAAGTGCGGATTGGCGGACTTCAAAGGTCATTTGAAAGCTATTGGGCTTTCTCAGACATGCAGGTTTCCTCACGATATTTTACTTCAGCGAAAGCTAGTAACAATCGCACAAGGACGATTCGCACACGATTAATTAAAGAAATCAGAGGTGCGAGCTGGGGTTCGAAACTGCGTACCTGGTTTCCAAGGCAAGCGCTCTCTCACTGAGCTGTTACCGCATCATCTTGTTCTAAAATAGAATAGAGAGGTTGAGCTCAGTAGGGACACCTCATTCTTTTATTGAGCAGGACTCTTGATTCTACTAAGGACTAAGCGATTTGCGTTATCATTAATTATAAACGTGCAGCTGTGGATTGGAATAGTTTACCTGCAGCGGTTCTCCTATCCGATTATAATGTGGATTCAGTTCGGTCGGACGGCAAGTCAATAGGCTTTTAATAGTGTGCTTTACCATCATCGATTGCATTGTTACTTTCCATCAGGTGGGAATGCAGTGAAGCATTAGCTTAAATTGGATAATAAAGTCTCTGACTAAACGGGATTCTGCTTGGAAACTATCGCTAATTTGTGCGATAAAATAATCGGATGCTATGTGAAACATACAGCATGGAGCAGCTTTAAAAATCCTAATCACCGAAATGTTTCGAAAGTGCTAACTATGGTTCTAAATGATCTGTCACTAATCCATGTCACGTTTTCACATTACAGGTACGTACTAAACAGGGAAAGGCAGTAAGTAAGAAACAATGTTTTATATACAAATCTTATTTATTTACGAATACATCACTTATCACTGGTTTTAAAAGTACAATATTATCACAAAACTGTCGTACCTCGATCAGTGATCGAATTCACAATGCACAATCGTGACTAAGATCGCTGACAAATTGATTATAATCGAACGATATGCATTATCATAATCATTCAGAGGTAATGTCATTCGTATAACTAAAAATAGTCTAGATGCCTGGAAAATTATATTTAGTTCGTCATTTACATTAATAAAAAATAATGGATACGTATTTTCTTTTTTCAATTAAACAAAAAATTACGAAGATAATAGTGTGTTGAAATTCCGAGTGACATCTCGCCTCAATACATTTTTTATTGAGCCGTGACGTCACGAGTCATTCCCAAACTATGAAGCTCTTTTTCTTTGTAGAAAAATACATCCAATATTTTCTGATAATCAGGCATCATCAGTTGTTCCTGCCCATTAAAGTGAAGATTCAAGAATTATTGTATATAAATGAACTAGTAGAGATTGCTAGCTTGTTATCAAGCATACTACTAAGTAAATGTTGATCTTATCCAAACAAACTGTTCTATTTGAATTCTCGACGAATCCGTTATATTTTCATGGCTCTATCACCTGTCAATTTTAGAGCCATAAAATTGTTTGCACACTTTAATGGACAATAAACCACTATTTTATTTTACATACACTTTATAACAAATATTGGTCTTCGGTGATTCGAAATCGTAAAAATACCACGGAATTTTGTATGTCTATCTACCTAGCCTTAACCGTAATTTTGGTTATTTTGCTGTGGGGGGTAATAGGATGGATGATTCTGTTGGGTTGGGTAGTGAGTAGGAGGGTAGTAGCCGGTGGGATTATGAACGTGGTTCGAAGGTTTATTAGGGGGAATGTAGGTAGCCTGAGTGGGGTAATACACTTGTTCAGGGGCTTGTGTTGTGTACTTTTCGGCTTCCTTTTCTTTATCGAGAGCTCTGTAAAAAGAAAAATACATACTATTAATTAGTAGTTAGATTAAGCAGAAAATAAAGAATCTTTTATTAACTGCCGCACCTTTAAACTCCAATTATAGTTAATTTATCATTGAGACATTTTTTGACATCGGATTATTTTCGTCCCTCGAAGACAAACTTAATAGCTGGTGGTGAGTAAATATATCAATTATCTTATAATTAATAATACAAAAATAATCATAAAAGGCTCTGAGAGTCGAAAAATAACGTAAATTAAGTATCTTTTTAAAATGGATTTAAATTTAAATAAATACTTAATTACTATTAAAGTTAACTGACGTTTGTGAGTGCGGCAGGTGTTATAATTGTGCGTTATAGCAGCCTGTTTAAATTATGTTATATCTTCACTAAATCTATATATCTTCTTGTTATATCTTCGAATAAAATAAACACTGACATGCACGCACACAAATATGCACATACATACAAACACACACTTATAATACCAGCCCTTGTTTATGTCCCACTGCTGGGCACGGGCCTCCCTTCAAGATGAATGGGCTTAGGCCATAGTCCACCACGCTGGCCAAGTGCGGGTTGGCGGACTTCACACGTCATTCGAAAGCTAGTTAGGCTTTCTCAGACATGCAGGTTTCCTCACGATGTTTTACTTCACCGAAAGCTAGTAACAATCGCACAAAGACGATTCGCACATGATTAAAGAAATCAGAGGTGCGAGCCGGGGATCGAACCTGCGCACCTCGTTTCCAAGGCAAGCGCTCGCCCACTGAGCTGTTACAGCTATAAACACACACTTACTTACAATTAATTTATTTAATTACATGCATATATATTTAAATCATATCCAAAGATACAAAATAAGTAAAAATGCACGTAACGCACGTTGATTTCAATTATTAATATAACTAGCTGTAGCCCGCGGCTTCGCCCGCGTTCACTTTGTTACTCAAACGTGTTTTGAATTATGGATCGAGGTTTTTTAAAATATTGTTTACACTAAAGTTGTCTTTTATTTACGCGAATGCTACACATTGAAATCAAACTACTTTTATGTTGGCTTTTACTATCCCGACGTTTCGAATGCTTTGCAGCACCCATGGTCACGGGAGGACTGAGATGTTGAACGTCTCTATGTCACAATTATGCCGGTGTACCCTCAGGTCTTCTTAGTTATTATTGTTGGTCCGATCTTCGGACGATCGATTTCAATATTGTTCACACTTTTGTTAACCCTGATCTAATCGGTACCGAGTATGTAGCCTGTATTTTTGTGTAAGCTATCATAGCTCCCATTTCTTAAATATTTACTTCTTTAGTTAAAAAGATCCAGTACCTATTTTGCAATTTCATTAAAAAACTGTTAAGTGGAAACCATTTGGTAACCCCATTGGTAGATGCCCTTAGCCGCTGATTTTCGAAAAATGCTGGAATTTAGTTTATTCTATAGTTTTGGTTAGTTCGTTTACTGATTTTCGTTACCATAGTTGCATTATAGCATTAAATAGAGATCTTTCTTCACGCAAACTTTAGGGATTTTTCGAAAAATGCCGGAAACGGTTTCTTAGAATCTTGTATGCAATACATAAAATATGTCGTATGGCTGTAGGAATGAAATATTTTTTTGGAACTGAATTGAACGCTATTAGGGATTAATTTAAAAAAAAGACATGGATTACTTCAATATTACGAATTTATCCGCAAAGTGTCATCAGTGCAGCATGAATTCTTTTTTTGCGTTTGATACTCAAAAACCGTGCTTAAACCCCGTTAAGGGTTGATTTTCAAAACAAATGTACTAGAAGTGTTTCTCAATATTTTTATGAGTACACTGACAAAGTTTGTGTCTGTAAAACATACAAACTTTGATACCTCATTTGCCCCATTTGAATAAAACATTGCACACAACACAGCAACAAAAAAATTAACCGACTTCAACAACACTAAAAAGCTAATAATTTAAATGTTATTGAAGTTGGTGTTGACGTACCTACTGTGTATATTTTCTTCATGAACACTTTATCCGGTCCTAATGAAATTTTCTTGATGAGTAGTTTACTCTCTTGAATAAAAAAAGAATCATCAAATCGGTTCATATTTGTCAGAGTAATGTAATGGAGTATATCAGATTCCTCGTTTTTTAACCGACTTCAAAGAAGGAGGAGTTTCTCAATTCGTCTGTATGTATTTTTTACCGGATAAATTCTTCCAAATCAATTATGATTCTCCGGGAAGTTAGATAGATAGACAGATTAATACTTTATTGCACACATTTTGTTGAACAATACATGAAACAATTACATAACTTAATGTGAGCAAAGGCGGTCTTATCGCTCAAAGCGATCTCTTCCAGACAACCTTTGTAAAAGGAGCTATACTAAAATAAAACTGCAGTATAGTGCACAGTAATAATACAAAGTAGACAAACAATAAATAATATAATAACAACACATTATGCATATATAAAAATATTATTATATACTAATACATATTTAAATGAATAAGTTCAAAGTTAAATTAAAGTAATAAGTCTTATCCGGTTATGATAAAATTTATACATATTTATTACAGTGGTTCCTTCTTTCGAATAAAAAAGAATCATTGAAATAGGTAAATATTTGCCAGAGATTATTAAAAAAACATCATCTTTTAGGCATTCCTACAGTTTTTTTCTGAGTCGCCATTTTTGTTTTTTCAAGAACTGCTTGTTCGAAAGTAGGTAATATTTTTTTGAAATGAAATCGGTTCATCAACACCTTCAAGGGTTGATTTTAAAAAAAATGTGATACACGTGTTTTTTTATCAGTGAACTGATAAATTTTCGTGTCCATACGATGAATATTGCTTTCCATAGTAACTTTTGGCCAACTTAGGGGTGGATTTTCGAAAAATGCTGAAAATCAGTATGTTAAATTGTTTTGTTTATGTATATTATATGTATGTATGTTGTACGTATGTACCGAGTTTCGTTACTTTAGCTGCATTATAACATTTAATGAAAATCGTTCTAAGTGATTATTTTTCGCAAAATGCCAGAAATGGGTTTCTTAGATTCTTGTGTGCAATACATAAATTAAGTGTTATGACTGCAGGTCGAAGAACATTTTTGGACCCCAATTGGATCCATTTAGGAGTTGATTTTCAAAAACTATTTACACATGGATTGCTTTAGTTTGATTAATGTATTCGCAAAGTTTCATCAATGCAGCATAATATTTTTCCGTGGTTCAAACTTAAAAACCATACTAAAACCCCTTTAGGGTCAATTTTCAAAAAGTTGTAATACAGGTGTTTCTTCATTTCTTTTGTTTAGTATGTTGACAAAATTTCGTGTATGTGTGGTGAAAAAAAAATTGTTTTCCATACAAACTTTGAGACCCCATTAGACCCACTTAGGGGTTGAAATCAAAAAATGCTGAAAATTAGTTTATTCAATATTTTTATTGAGTTTATTTACCAAGTTTCGTTATTCTAGCTGCATCATATGATGAAATGGAAATCCTTCTTTGTGCAAACTTTGAAACCCCATTAAATGACCTTAGGGGTAGTTTTTCGAAAAATGCCGGAAATAGGTTTCTTAGACCCTTGTGTACAATAATTATATAAACTAAGTCTTATGACTGTAGGTCGTAAAAAATTTTTTGGACCCCAATTGGACCCATTTCGGAGTTGATCCTCAAAACATGATTACACATGGATTGCTTTATTTTGATAAATATATTCGCAAAGTTTCATCAATGCAGTAAGTATGTTTTTTTTCACGTTGCATACTTAAAAACTATGTTAAAACACCTTAAGGGCCGATTTTCAAAAAGTTGTAATGCACGTATTTCTTTATTTCTTTGCTCAGTACTGTAACGAAGTTTCGTTTCCGTGTGACGAAAAAATTTTTTTTTTTCCATAACACTTTGGGAGCCCATTTGATCCACTTAGGGGTTGATTTTACAAAAATGCTCATTATATGACCTTATTTTTCGGAATACTACCCTTTATTTCGAAAAATGCCGGAAATAGGTTTCTTAGATTCTTGTGTGAAATACATAAACTAAAACTTATGACTGTAGCTCGAGAAACATTTTTTAGACCCCAATTAGACCCCTTTAGGAGTTGATTTTCAAAAAAAATATTATTTGCACTTGGATTGCTATAATTTGATTAACGTATTCGCAAAGTTTCAGCAATGCAGTATGAAATTTTTTTTCCGCGTTGCATACTCAAAAACCATGATAAAATCCCTTTATGGGTTGATTTTCAAAAAGTTGTTTGTTGTTTACACGGGTTTCTTTATTTGTTTTGCTCAGTACACTGACAAAGTTACGTGGCCGTGTGACGAAAAAAATTTTTTTTCCATACAAACTTTGGGAGCCCATTTAACTCACTTAGGGGTTGATTTTACAAAAATGATCAAAATTAGTTTCTTCAATTGTTATGTTGAGTTTATTTACCGAGTTTCGGTACTCTAGCTGCATCATAGGAAGAAATGGAAATCCTTCTTTGTGCAAACTTTGAAACCCCATTAAAAGACCTTAGGGGTAGTTTTTCGAAAAATGCCGGAAATAGGTTTCTTAGATTCTTGTGTACAATATATAAACTAAGTCTTATGACTGTATGTCGAGAAACATTTTTTGGACCCCAATTAGACCCCTTTAAGAGTTGATTTTCAAAAAAATATTATTTGCACTTGGATTGCTATAATTTGATTAACGTATTCGCAAAGTTTCAGCAATGCAGTATGAAATTTTTTTCCGCGTTGCATACTCAAAAACCATGATAAAATCCCTTTAAGGGTCGATTTTCAAAAAGTGTGATACACGTATTTCTTTATTTGTTTTGCTCAGTACACTGACAAAGTTACGTGGCCGTGTGACGAAAAAAATTTATTTTCCATACAAACTTTGGGAGCCCATTTGACTCACTTAGGGGTTGATTTTACAAAAATGCTCAAAATTAGTTTCTTCAATTGTTATGTTGAGTTTATTTACCGAGTTTCGTTACTCTAGCTGTATCATAGGAAGAAATGGAAATCCTTCTTTGTGCAAACTTTGAAACCCCATTGTTGAGTGGCGAAATAAGCAATGTCTTACTTGGCATGGGCATCCAGCGCTGGCTCAGGACCGGTGCCGTGTCAGTTCACTTTCCACTATGAAGTCTAGAGTTAAGCACGGATGGACACCGATTTTCTTTAGTGATCACAATTAGATATTTACGCGGCAACGACTTTCTTGGTACTGTCCTCTCGCGGTGGTTTGCAGGAGGGCCAACCGCACACACGGGCAAGCCCAACCAATAGCGACAAAGCGAATACACCACCAACATACAAAAAAATGATCTAACTGTATCACGTTCGGAAAACTACACAAATTACTTGTTTCGGGACGAAACATGCCGCTCACCTTAAAAGAATATGTTATATTCTTTTAACAATAATACGAGACGCAAATTGATCTTATTATGATTGTAAACTAAAACTAAATTATAATGGGAAAAAAAATAAAACAAAAAACTAAAACTAGATACTAAGTTCGATGAACAATCATTCAAATGGAAGTTTACAGACCTTAACAACCGCTCGTTTGAAGAGACTTTTGCCTGATTGCAAGGTCACAACTCTAACTTTACTATCAACGGGACTCGGATGGAGCGCATGCACACGAGCAAGTTTCCACTGGAGTGGAGGGAGATTGTTATCTACCACCACAACAATATCACCCACATTAATTGGGGACCCACGGTCACTGTACCATTTACTACGTTGTTGTATTTCGTGAAGATATTCACGATGCCATCGCTTCCAAAAATGTTGGACGCTTTGTTGTATTAAGCGCCACCTGGTTAATCTGCCAGGTTTCGATTCTATTAGGGACACATCCGGAATTGCCGTTAAGGGACCACCAATAAGAAAATGCGCGGGAGTTAATGGTAACGGATCCGCCGCATCAGCACTAAGTACACATAAAGGTCGGCTATTGAGTACTGATTCGATTTGACATAACAAAGTGTGTACCTCATCATAAGTTAATACTTGATTACCGACAACGCGACGTAAGCAATGTTTAAAACTTCGCACTCCTGCCTCGAATAGGCCACCGAAATGAGAAGCATAAGGTGGTTGGAAATGCCATGTGATACCACTCTGTAATGTTTGAACATTCAAAGCTGCTTGAACGGAATCATTCTTTAGAAAAGCGTAAAGTTCTTTTAAGTAATTGTCGCAACCAATGAAGTTTGTACCACAATCCGAATAAATATCTGTAATTAATCCTCGACGGGATGTAAAACGACGCAACGCCGCTAAGAAAGCATCGGTGGATAGGTCCGAAACAATTTCTAAATGTATGGCCTTCACGCTCATACATACAAACACGGCTACATAACACTTAATAATTTTAGCATTACGTACTTTATTTGCCCGCACGTAGATTGGGCCCGCGTAGTCTACAGCGGTTTTGAGGAAAGGCCGCTCGGCTTGCAATCGAGACGCCGGGAGCGGTGCCATAGCTGGCTGTGGACGCACTGGACGCGCACGAAAGCAACGCACACAACGATAGATTTGTTTACGTATAGTATCACGGCCAGATAAAATCCAGTAATTTTGCATAAGTACGTATTGTACCGATTGCCCGCATGAAGATGCGTAATATGGGCATTATCAATTATCAAACTAGTCAAACGATGTTTCTTTGGTAAAATTAACTGATGTTTAGATTTGAACGATAACAACGATTTATGAAGACGACCACCCACTCGCAAAAATGTATGTTCATCAACAAAAGGATTAAGACGTTTCAACTTATTTGAAGGAGACTTTCCTTGCGAAATATTTTTAATGTCTTCGTGAAATACTTGATGCTGTACTAAATGAATTAACCTATTTAAAGTTGAATTATACTCAGGGACTGTAATATATTGCGGAAAAGATTCAAGTTTTTGTTTATTAATTTTTAATTTAAGTTGTTTATAGAAACGAAATATATATGATGTCACTCTTACTAATTTATTTAGTGTTGAAAATCTATTTATAATTTCAATATCTTCGCTCAGTGTAACTGACGCGGAAGCAACAGGTGGATTCCGTTTTTCTTCTACGGTAGACGGAACGTTTTTTTGAACTGGCCATGCCGTAGGATTCTCACGAAGCCAGGGGGCGCCGTGAAACCACAATTGATTTTGTAACAACGCTGACGGCAGAAGACCCCGAGAAGGTGCATCTGCTGGATTAGTTGACGACGGAACATGTCTCCATTTACAACTCGGTACACGGGAAAGAATCTCACTTGTTCTATTGGATACGAACGTTTTCCACTCGTAAGGGGGAGCACGAAGCCAGGCTAATACAATAGAAGAATCGGACCACGCATAAATTTCATCAATAGAAACGCGATCCCGATAGGTGTGCAACACCTTTTCAATAAGTTTGGACAACATAACGGCTGCCATGAGCTCGAGCCGCGGTATAGACAAGCACGGGGAAATTGGTGCAACTCGTGTTTTTGCTAAAAGTAGAAACGTCCGGATTTCCTCGTTTTCATCGATAAGCCTAATGTATACTGCTGCGGCCATCGCCCTCTCACTAGCGTCACAAAAGCCATGAAGTTCGATTCTACATGACCTTGGAAAAACAAAACGAGGTATGACAACTTGTGACAAGAGTGGCAGCTCTTGCGTAAACCTAGTCCAAGCATTGACAATATCAACAGGCGGACGTTCGTCCCATTGAACGCCTGAAATCCACAACAATTGCATTAAGTGCTTAGCAAATAAGGTAACGGGTGATAACCATCCCATGGGATCGTAAATCTTAGCTATTTGCGAAAGAATAGTTCTTTTTGTAACATTATCAACCACACCCCTAACATTGAACGAGAATTGGTCTGTCTGAGGGTTCCATTGCAACCCTAGAACCTTTATTTGGTTATCTTTTTCCATGGGTGCGAAGCACACTTCTTCCCGCCGCTCACCATGAACAGGTGACGGCTGACTAGCGGAAACTATAGCGGGCAAGTTACTATGCCACTTGCGCAGCTCGAAACCGGCGGAACTACAAATACCTATTAGTTCCTCTTGTAACGCGAGCGCTGCAGACTCGTCGTCAGCGCCAGCGACGACGTCGTCGACAAATACTTGGTCTAACAACACTTTAGACGCAAGTGGAAAATTACATTTTTCGTCATAAGCCAACTGCTTGATGACGCGTAGAGCTAAATACGGAGACGCATTTACCCCAAAAGTAACTGTTCGAAGGCGGTACTCACGTATCGGCTCATCGACCGAAGCACGCCACAAAATACGTTGGAGGTCCCTGTCCGATTCGTGAACTAAGATGTTCCTATACATTTGTTTAATATCGGCAGTGAACGCAATACGAGGTATTCGAAATTTTAGAATAATTTCAACTATGTCCTGGTGTAACTTGGGACCTGTCAAAAGAATGTCATTGAGACTAGTACCGCTCGAACTTGGCGAGTTCGCATCGAAAACAACTCGTACTCTTGTCGTTTCAGACGACTCCTTAACGACGCAATGATGTGGGATATAGTACGAACACGAATTATCTAACAAGGGCCGATCGCAAACCGGTTCCATGTGATTTAAATCTATATATTCCTGTAAACACGAACGATATTCAACACCCAGATTTGGGTTACGTTTCAAACGGTTCTCCAACTTGAGTAACCGAGCGAGAGCAAGTTCTCGAGAATCACCAAGAGGCTTGGCATCAGGCTTACGTGGTAAGGCTACCGAATACCGGCCGGTGACGTCACGACAATGTGTTTCTTCAAATATTTTTTCGCAGAGACGTTCCTCCGGGGTGAGTACCTTCACTTCCGGCACCGACTCTAATTCCCAAAATCGTTTCAAGTCACTGTCATCGGATAATGAGCTAAAGCAAGCTTGAACCGGGGACGAAATCGATGTATTGAACGCTAGCTTCCCTAACAACAAATAACCAAAAATACTATTCATAGCCATTGGCGTTCCAGGCGGACCTGTTATCACGTCACCCAATAGAATATGGGGTAGTGTATCTGACCCTAACAATATTTCTACGTTTTGTGGAGTATGATATAATGGGTCTCCTAATTTCAAATCTTTAATATGTGACCATCCTGTATATGGCAACTGAGTACTCGGCATGCGCGGTACAAGTTTCGGCAAAACAAATGCATCAATCGGTACAATAGGTTTAAGCGCGTCAGTTGGCGTGATACTAAACGAAACTACGCCCCGAGGCCGCACCGGTTTGCTATCACCTATCCCGCAAATAGGCACGTTTGTATAACTACGTTTTAAACCTAATCTCTGTGCGCACGCTTCTGTTATAAACGACACCTGACTGCCAGTATCAATGAGGCAACGAATAGCACACAACCTCTGCGCACCTGCGTATACATCGACGCGCGACTTATAAACTTGGGCAGTCGGCGAGTATAAAAGAATAAGTTTTTACTTAAAACTTTATTACATTACTACAAATTAATACAAATAATACAAGATGTGTCCAGGCTGACACTTGGAACGAGAGTGAAGTACCATCACTTTCCGCATACACTGCACTCGCCTACGCAAATCACCACAGGTCCATAACACCCCTCACACCAATTGGAAGCCCGTTCTTCTTCTGAGGAAAGGGCTGAATACCGCCACTATCTTCCATGGTTCCTTTTTCCTTTAACCATGGGCAAAGAGCTTACAGTGTACCAGCTTGTAGAGACTGGTATGCATTTTGATTGCTGTGTAGTTTAAACCTGGTGAGCTTGCCTTCTTGGCAATTTATTTAGTGGAAGCTTCTGCATTCTTTGTTCATCTATCGATGATCATTATCTTTCATTGCCAGATATGGTTTAGGTGGAATTAATATTGTGTTAATAAAAGTTGGAGTATGTAACATAATGATAATAAATCTATGTGTTTAAATGCAATATGGGGAACTTCAGACCAAATACAATTACGGTTTAAGTATCAATTGTGTTCTAAATAATTAAACATAACTAAATTAAATAATTAACTAATAACAAGTAATTAAAATTTTTCATACAAATTTAATAATGTACCGAGCATGAAATGGTTTTTTTTTTTGCTAATCCCTCACACTGTGATGGGTTGCAGAAAGTTTAGTAAATTTAAAGTATTTTCCAAAGATGTTACAGTCCTAAATGTTCAGTAAATCGATTCTTATATGTTAAATAAACCCCACGTAATTTAGAAATAGTGATATTATTATTTTAAATGATGTCATTTAATTATAAATACATTTTAGACTTATTTGTAATAATACATAGAGTCAGATTAAAAGCTAATGTTCATTTTTCATGAAAAGCTTTCTTATAATCTATTACATTTATATCTATTTTTTCCTAACTCTACGTCCTAAATAACAAGGTTTGGTCTTATGTCTAACCGATAGAGAATTACTTATATATAATGCTCTTCTTTTATCGTAGGAAAGAGGTTCGGACATATCTATATCAGAATTCGGCATTGAAATATTTTGAGTATTGTACAATTTTTTGTTAATAATTTCGGTGTGTGACTCTACAGTGAATTTTTTATGTTTGATATTATACTGAATACATGAGTTTTCTGATTCGATATAATGCTGATCAGTTGATATAGGTTCGTATTTTTCACTTAGAGCATTTTCAATAATATTACAGTGAATTTCAAAATTTGAAACCTGGTCTATGCTTTTATCAAATGAGTCATTTTGGTATATAACGTTGCAATCAAATTCCTCTAAACAAAGTAGCCATCGAGACAAACGATTGTTAGTCGAAGAATCTTTCATATTTATTAAATTTTGTAAGGGTTTATAGCTTGTAATTATATTAAATTTTTGGCTATACAAGTATGGTCGAAAATATTTTATTGACCATGCCATGGCAAGCAACTCCTTTTCCATAGTAGTGTATTTTAATTCATTATCGTTAAATGAACGTGAAGCGTAAGCAATCGGCTTATCAGAACTTATCAGACCTTGCGAGAGGACCGCACACAAAGCGACATCTGAAGTGTCAATTATTAAATTAAAATCTTTTTCGAAATTAGGATATTGTAATTTAGGATTATTATTAAGTAAATTTTGACAAAATTTAAAACACTTAACGTACTCTGGTGTTAGTTTCAATTGAGCGCCTTTTTTCAAACAAGACGTAAGAGGTTTTACTAAATGGGCAAAGTTGGGAATGTACTTTCTGTAAAAACCAATCAAACCTAGGAAACATTTCAATTCATTTTTATTTTGTGGTACACGGAACTGTTGTATGACTTTAATATTGTTAGCATCAGGTGTAAATCCGTCAGCAGTAACAATATGACCTACAAATAGTGTTTCCTTTTTCATAAATTCTGTTTTGTCTAATTGTACTCTACAACTCGACTCTCGAAGCCTCTGAAAGACTGCTTCTAAATCCTGAATATGCTCTTTTAGTGACGAGCTATAGATACAAATGCTATCCTTATAAGCAGTTACGTTATTGAGACTGCGTAGGACATTCTCAAAAATATCCTTGGGGCACAAAAGTTGATGGCGATCACATCTTAACTTGCAAATAGTAAAATATTGACTTCTACCTATTTTGTCCAAAACGTCACAGGTATTAGGTATAGGTATTTTTGATTGAATTTGATTATGTAAAATTAATTGACTGCTTTCCGTGTACAATACATCGCTGTAATTATGACACAACTGTAATAAATTATATTTTTCTTCAGAATTAAGATGTTTAGTGTGAATTAAAGACTCTATATTTTGTTTTTTCTCATAATTAAATTCAATAATAAACAAATCAGTTTCTTTGTGTAAAGTACTGACCTTATGTGGTGAATCTAAGCTCGCGATGATGTCATTATTACCGGGATTCGCTATCTCCAGGTGTGTGTAACCTGAGTGCGCTCGACTTATTGTAGCTGGAATGTGACAATTATTAAGATTAGTCTCTGGGATAAAAATATCACCCTGTTGAATACTAACAGGTATTTCAACTGTCTGTGACAAATTTGACCTTGGTAGAGCTCCAAAAAGATTACTGTTTCCACTATCTAAAAGTTTAATAGGTATTTCCGTATTTGGAGTAATCATTTTCTTTTTGTTTGGGTCAATGAGTGCCTTTAAGTTTTCTAGCATTTTATATCCAATTAATCCATCAAATACATTATGAAAGTTATAAATGTAAAACTTAAACAATGAGCTTACATTAAATTCGTAAAAAGCTGGTATCTCTATAGAATAATTATTAGCTAAAGAACAATTCGAATTATTTACGACAAAAGGCTCATAATTCGGGGATATATGTCTGTAATATTTTTCAATTACCTTAGGGGATAAAATCGATTGATTGGCCCCTGTATCAATTAACAATCTTAGAGGTGGTTCTTTAATTTCGATGTATGGTAACTCATTTTGTATATGAACGTTAATTTCCGTCAAATACTGAGATTTACGATCATTATCGCAAAATGTTGGTTCTTTTTGATCAGCTATATTTTCAGAATATAATTGCGTATTTTTATTCGATTCGCAATAATATTCAGGTTCATTACATTCATTATAATTAGTTTCATATGAATAACTTGTATACGTATCGACGTTATCATTAAGGCATGCATCGCAACTCGGTTTAGCGTGGGCGATGTTTGGGTTAGACTCCGATACGACGAATTGGCTGTACGCAGCTGCACTAGGACATTGAATATTATGATAGTTTGTTTCTAAAGGAGTATGCGTAGACTTATAGGATATTCCACTCATAGGTTCGGGGTTTGGTTCCGTATTCGGCATATTATTATTCCTATTATGTCCGTTACTTGAACGACGCTCCTGCCAATCCTGGTGATAAGGTTTATTATTAAAAGGTGGTCTAATAAAATTAGGATTCACTATTCCAAATTTACTGTTATTTCGATCATTATTAGAATACGGCCTAAACTGTTGCCTGTTATTAAAGTTACGATAATTTAATGGTTCATTTATGTTCATAAAAGGAGAAAACTTGTTCTTGTATTCAAATGACTTATTACTATGATTTTTCTGTACGTATCTAATATTTTCTTCCTCTTTGATATAATTAAGAGCAGTAGGCATATCTAAGGGTCGCATTGCTCTAATGGTTGTACCCAAAGGTTCCTTTAAGCCTGCTAAAAATGTCTTTAAAGTCTGAGCTTGAAAAAAATTCCTTTTACATTCTATTACGGAATCGTCCGTCTCATGTAAATTTACGTAATTAATAAGAGTACATAATAAATGCATGCAACGATTATAATAATCTTGTGGTGACTCGTTCTCTTGCCTCATGTTAACTAAATCTCTAGTAAGACAGCTCTCATCTCTCTGATCACCAAAATTTTTTAATAAAACATTTTTAATAAGATCCCATGAGGATACACCATGAATATTGACAATTTCTTCAGCTTTTCCCTCGAGTCTGTTTAAGATGTTGTGCAATATAATTGAATTATTGAAACAATTCGGTTCAGTCCTATTATAAAATTCGGACAACACAGCTTCACATGTAGTAATAAATCTATGTAATTTATTTGGGCTTCCATCATAATTCGGAATAATTTGTAGAGCATTTTTTATTAATGATATGGTATCCATTTTACAAAATAATATTTTTATAATTTGTACTTACTTAAATATTATTTTTGTATAAATATTCGTGAATTCGTAAACAAAACAAAGTTGGTAAAGTTGCACAAATAAATCACAAATAATTATATCAAATAATAATATACCTTTTCCTTTAATTACAATTATTTAGTTGACTCTCGTTCATACCCTGAATAATTACACACAATAAATCTAAAATAATAATAACTTCCTTAATAATTAACTTTCTGAAGTTCCCACAAATTCACAATATTAAATCCACTAATCAATGAATCTGGACTTACGATTTGATGATAATCCAGGTCCACAGTCTCATGATTAAAGCTTCCAGTCGCCGAAAGCCCAAAACAGGAACTAGGTAGGTTGCAATTGAACCGGAACTTCCAAAGCTTTTGATTTTCTAAAAGCTCCGTTGTCCTGATCAACAATCCTTTTGACTGCGCCACTTATAAACTTGGGCAGTCGGCGAGTATAAAAGAATAAGTTTTTACTTAAAACTTTATTACATTACTACAAATTAATACAAATAATACAAGATGTGTCCAGGCTGACACTTGGAACGAGAGTGAAGTACCATCACTTTCCGCATACACTGCACTCGCCTACGCAAATCACCACAGGTCCATAACACGCGCAGTAGATAGCAACACCGTGTACGTCCTAGCACACGGATCATTGGATGACTCGCCCGTGCGCGGTGTCGCATGGCTCGTTGATGTCATAACAAGCTGAGTACTAGAAGTCGTACCGCAATCCTCCGTAAGAGGGTGCGATATCTCTTTTTCGGTCGAAACATTAACGCTATGTTCCGTGGGAAAATGTAACAAGCTATGATGCCGCCGTTGACAAGCACGGCAACTAAATGTCGATTTGCAATCTACAACACTATGACCTCTACTCAAACAATTATAACAAACATCTTTAGATTTTAATAACAAGTATCTATCGTTAGGTGCCAAACTCAGAAACTTAGAACATTTCGCAAGAAAATGTTGACTACCACAACACGCGCAACTTTTATCTTTATTATCAAAGCCTGAAGGGCGAGAATCGGTTGTATTCGAATTTGAATAATTCACCGAGTTGGCGGCAAACGACCGGCCGTAGGCCGGCTTGGGGGTACTACCTACATTACCGCTGCGCGACGGATTTTTTGAAGTACCCACATTATGTATTTTTTGATCACCGGAATCAATAATTTCACAGGTGATCACTTCTTTTTCAAGAAATTCGACTAGTAATTTAACACAAGGTATTTCGGATGGTTTACATAATGATAATTCGAATCGTTTACGGATCGAGGTTGGTATTTTACGTAGTAAAATGTGCAACAGTATAAAACTCCACTGAGTAACGGGAAAATTCATGGCTTCTAGCGCTTTTATATTTTCTTGATATGTATTCAACAAGATACGTAAACTGTGGTTACTTTTTTCTGAACAAGGCTCAATATCCATAATACGATCAAGATGTTTGGAAGCGATGACTCGTTTGTTTTCATACCGCGAAACTAAAATATCCAATGCGATAGAATAGTTTTCGTCGGTAATAGGTAAAGACTTTATTAAATTATGTGGCTCGTTTTTTAGTGTTAAAAGTAGGTATCTAAATTTCTCTGCATCCGTGTATGCGTCGTTGTCGTGGACAACAGACCTAAACAAATCGTAGTACGATGTCCAGTCCGTGGATTCACCAGAAAATGAAGGGAGTGGCAAAGTTGGCAACTTTTTTATACTACAATGACTATGGTTGAATTGTATACTACTATTTAAATTAATACGACTCATGCGCCTGCTTTCCTCTTCATTTTTCTTCATTTCATCCACATGACTCAAAATCTCATAGTAAATATCATTGAATTGGTTTCTAATGCGTAATTGTTCATCTCGATTGAAAGTATCTAATTTTATTAACGACTTTTCTATTTTATTTTGTACTTTTATGAATTTTCTCTGAACACTTTGGATATCTTTAGCTCGCAAGCGAAATTGTTGTGGATTACTTTCAAAAAGGTCTAATGTATGTTTGATTTCGTCAAGAATAACATCTCGTTCGAATAAATCTTGTTCCGCCATTTCGAACGATGCGTAACACCGGTTACAAAACGGGCAAAAAACAAGTGAAAATCTATTGAAACTTGTCGGGACACGTAATGTCGCTACGACAAAACAAAATATGCTCGAAACTAACGAAATATGTCCGAAATATACACAACTAGGAAATCAGCGAACGTGACACAGCACAGAAAGATCCGGATCGAACGGATCAAAACAAATGTTGAGTGGCGAAATAAGCAATGTCTTACTTGGCATGGGCATCCAGCGCTGGCTCAGGACCGGTGCCGTGTCAGTTCACTTTCCACTATGAAGTCTAGAGTTAAGCACGGATGGACACCGATTTTCTTTAGTGATCACAATTAGATATTTACGCGGCAACGACTTTCTTGGTACTGTCCTCTCGCGGTGGTTTGCAGGAGGGCCAACCGCACACACGGGCAAGCCCAACCAATAGCGACAAAGCGAATACACCACCAACATACAAAAAAATGATCTAACTGTATCACGTTCGGAAAACTACACAAATTACTTGTTTCGGGACGAAACACCCATTAAAAGACCTTAGGGATAGTTTTTCGAAAAATGCCGGAAATGCGTTTCTTAGATTCTTGTGTGCAATATATAAACTAAGTTTTATGACTGTATGTCGAGAAACATTTTTTGGACCCCAATTGGACCTCTTTAGGAGTTGATTTTCAAAAAATGATTATTTACACTTGGATTGCTATAATTTGATTAATGTATTCGCAAAGTTTCAGCGATGCAGTATGAATTTTTTTTCCGCGTTGCATACTCAAAAACCATGATAAAATCCCTATAGGGGTCGATTTTCAAAAAGTGTGATACACGTGTTTCTTTATTTCTTTTGTTTAGTACACTGACAAACTTACATGTCCGTGTCACGAAATAAAATTTTTTTTTCATACAAACTTTGGGAGCCCATTTGACCCACTTAGGTATGGAATTTCGAAAAATCCGTTCTTATTGTTCACCTAGACTATTTGAATAATGTTGGTTCCCAATTTTAAGATTGTACGTTATATGGTTTTTGCTGTATCGTGATTCCTAGAAAACACCCTGCTCTTTTATTAATATAGATGTATATAATATTGGCTACGAAAAGGAGGAGTTTCTTAATGTAGAAGGATAATGTAAAAATTGGTTGAAACTAGACAATACCGATTTCAAAAATAAGTTCACTTAGCGCGGTCTGGACAATCAACGCCAGTAGATCTTGCTGCTTGCTAAAACTAAATATCCCTTTGTACGCGTCGGCACGCAAAGAAGTGTAACTATAGATAAAATTATGCACTTTTTACATTACTCTGCTAACTGCCGCACCTACAAACGTCAATTATAGTTAATTGTGATTAAGTCATATATTGTAAATGGATTATTTCGACTTTCGAAGCCATATAATACTTAATACGCGGATAGTGAGTAGATATAAAGATAATCATAAGAGTCAAAATAAATAGATTACAAAAAATGACTTAATTTCAATTAAAGTTAAATGATGTCTGTGAGTGCGGCCGTAAGATCTGTAACTGAGGCTTATTTTTTTTTCAAAGCATCTGTAAATGACAATAACTCGAGAAATGATTAGTCATACTTCGTAAGCAGATACTTGACTTTGGTGACCCATCCATTATGTGTATGGTAATTTCCTATTCCGATGTGACAGATAAGTCGCCCCAACAGTTGTTAAGATCCTAATGTGCCTTTGTTACCGCAATCTTTATTTGTAGATTGTGTTGTACTTTACTACAAAGATTCCATTACATTAACCGATCCGATATCTTGATATCGGATCGGTAAGTAACTTGTTTAACCCGTTTATCTTTACTTGATCAAAATCGTAGCAATATATGTATGAATACAGGAGTGATGGCTGACCTGTGCCCAGCCAAAGACAAATGGTCGGGTTCAATATGACAGAATGAACCCTATCAATTGTCATTGGCTGGGCAATATTTAGGGTACATATTCAACCCTACTAGAGACATTTGGCAGGTTGGGTCCTCTTCGACCCTACTGGCCTTATTTGGCCGGCCACCGGTTAGCCACCACTCCTGTGTTCATAAATTTATTGTTCCATTTTTGATATTTTAAGGGGGTAACATGCGCCAATGACCTTGAGAATCTGGCGGCTCCGGCCGAGAGTTGTCATCGTAGAGGGCGCTACCAGCAAATATGAACATTACATTTGAAAAATCATAGACTAAAAATATGCAGATGTGTCGAATGGAGTTTTGTTAATTTTGCCTATTCCGTTTTAGAATGAAATGATGCAGTTTAATAACGGTAACCCACTGTTTTATATCTTGATTTATACTTTGGCGTGCCACCTAATTACAATTTGACAACCCAACCACTTACAGTGGCAACGTAGTTGACGTGTTGCATCAGGATACGTATTATTGCATTTCATATTCCAAACTTCATATCAAAGGTTCAGTCCGTCTATTATACAATGGCCAATGCCTGACTAGTGAGACTTATATATACTTCTATTCTATTGTTGGTGGTTATTAGGTCCGGTTACAACGGGAACGCACTTCGACCCAGCTGAATACATTGTGCCTGCCACTCTGAATCCATATACATTCGTACTACTTATAACTTACAGTCACAGCGGATTTTTGTGTGTCTGAAGTTAGGGTTGACGAACCATTGCGCAAGTACAGTTGTGAGTTCTGAATACATAAACATAAAAATAGCTACTGCGCAGCGTCTTGCCGTGACTACTGTAAGCGTACTTGAAATGAAACTATGCACAAAGTTCTAAGGTTTCTATTCTGCACGTCAAAACGAAAGCGTTTAACTTCAAAATATAGTTTCTTTTTCTTAAAAAGGGACCTTTTTAACATATTTCCTAAATTAGTTCCAAATTCTCTAACCAATAAACATCCATCTGATAGTTGAGCTTTATGATCCCTGGAAAAATGAACTGAAACCAAATTGATGATTGATTGCGATGTTCGAGTATGACAAAGAGAGTGTCTTAAGATGCTGCAATGCATGCCAGTGGCCCTGATGAGATGCTAGCGGTATTATTTAAGTGTGTAACTGTAATGTTTCCTATTCTAATGCGTATATTCTCTTTAATAGCGGCACAAGTACCCGAATCTTGGAAGCTTGCTAGCTTCCAACCTTACTCAAGACCAGATACCCAACGTCGACCCAAGTCGTGCAGACCCAAAAATCATAAACTATTTTTTATTGCAACAGTTATTTTTTTTTCATATTCATTTATTCACTTTTCCATAATGTTCGTATAATTAGATGACAATTTAAAGTTCAGTTACAATTATGGACCCTGTTAGTTTGTTCCGTGACCCTGTTAGTTCCGTGATAAGAATAATAGAATAATAGTCCGTAAAAGGCGACTAAGGAAAAACAAGAAGATGAGCAGCAGCGTCTTTTTATTGGATTACTGTTTGTTTGAATGCACGAATTCAGTAATAGTCTTTTTTAGTGTAACGTTATATTATGTACTATTGCGGACACGAACGCTATACCAGTTTTCAATCAAAATAGTTTGAACGACGTTCCGGGCGCTTACCCCGCCCGCATGTATTTTGGGCCGGCACGTGCAAGCGATTGTCGTCCTAAAGGTGATACACCGTTCGTGACCGCGAGAGTACGTAACGTAACTTCATTTTGAGTTCTGTACCCATCGCGGGGTTTGAACTACTTGGATCATTTGACATTTTATTTTATTTATTCTTTAGCACACTTAAATATGTACAAGGCGGACTTAATGCCTTAGGCATTCTCTGCCAGTCTACCTTTGGATGATACAGAGGGTAATAGTGGTAGGTGCATAGGTAATGTAAAATTTAAATAGATATTTAATTTACATTGATTCTAACAAGCAATCTGGTTTTAGAGTAAGTAACATTTCAACGCGGTGGTGTTTTTTCTCGTGCGTGCTAACAACACCATCAGTTTATTGTTACGCAACTTAGTTAAGTAACAAGGTATTACCTGATAGTAATCGAAGCACCCACCCATAGAAAAGTATCTTCCTGTCCCTGTCATCCAAAACTATAATTATAGCCTTTTGGTCCGATAGTTTTTTTGCCAGCTACAGTAACCTTCTACTTATGTTACATAGTGGAAGAAATCTAAGATTAAAGTGGCGCCACCTAGATAGCACACGAGTACCCTTCCAACTTAACCATCCAGATGTCTCAAAAGACGAGCAACTGTCCAATGCAACTGTCCGCAGGTAAGCGTGTCGCTCACCACCAAGCCAACCACCCAGGTACTCGACTCGTTGCTAAGTTGCAAAAACCAACATGATAGTAATAACAACACCGTTCATGTTTTGACAAAAAAATATCATAATGTAAAGGATATCATAATGTATGTCATTTTGTCGACCTACACAGTATTAAATACGATTTCAATTAGTAAGATCATATATGACTCTGATACACTTTAAAAGTTAGGCATAATACTCGGCAACGATACTTTCGCATACTCTATGATGAACCAAAAATATGGTATTACTATAAAAATATCTTTAATTAAATATAGAAGTATAGAAATCATTTCAAATGATTTATAATGTTATAATTATACCATATGTAACATATCTTAATTAAAAACATGTTCAAAATTATTTAAATTAAATTCGTCTTGTCAAAAAAAATTCGAGCACGTCCACCCTCCATAACAGTCCACGAAAGACTGATGGAAGGGGATCGCGGGGGCGCTGCAAGGGGAAATGCATCGCGTACGTGGTTTTTCTATAATTTCTTGTAAAACATGAATGAAATTAAGAAATGTAATCAATACAAATTGTAGAATAGGTTACTATGCTTTTTATAGTCCAAGTTTGACGTCTATCCAATGAACGGATATTGAACGCTAACTTAATTCATATCCAACTTAGTACACTTTTTAAATACATATTGCTTGAAAACATTATATTTAATCCAATATCTAATCAATAAAACTATTTGATGAAGATCTGAGGTATAAGTACATATAATTTTCATAGCCAATGCAATAGCGGATTGATCCATCGAACTCTTTAAACTAAGGCTATTTTTGCAATTTTACCGTTGTTACCCCCTTAAAGAAAAACAGGGCATGGGTACGTATATTAATAATACGTAACGGTCACACACAAATGTTTATTTTTTATTGTAACATATTGACGGAAGTTTGTCTGATGGTAATTAACACGGTTGCCCATGGATGCATTGCAGTATCACTCGTCACTCGTCAAGCCCGTTAGTCTAAAGTAGGGCCAATTTAATTGATCACATTTAACAGTTCATCAAAATTTCACAAATATTATTAAGTTTTTCGAAGAACTGCACATTTGCTTAACTTTTTTTCAATTACGAAGTGTTTCTATATTTGTACAGGCTCTGCTTAGTTACATGTTCCGATATTAAATCGGCGTACGATATTGTACCGGATAATGTAAAAACGCTCGAACGATCAACCACGCAATTTTTTTTTTTCTAGCTATTGTCGGTATCTCACACTCGAAGATGAATGTGTTCGTTTATAGTTAAATTGCCTGTATATATTTTTTTGTATATATTATCCAATACCAAATATTATAGTTGCCATAAGTAAATCCATCGATCAACCGTTTGACAATTTTATGATCTGATAGTTTCCTGCGTGGTCACTTAATAGCTTTTTTATATAGGTACGAGTATATCTATTTTTTTTAATGTGGACATATTTAAAAGCATAATAAACGTAGACAATAGGTGTATGACCTGCACAAAAAATGCATACAGTTAGCGAAGTAGGATTAGTTTTTTTTTGTTCTTAGCAATTTGGACATCGTCAACAACATGGGTGCTTTAAAGTCACTGACATTTAATCGTTCCATTGGTGCCTAATTTTGTTCGACGGAGAAATCATAAGTCATTAAATAGAGTAGCAGCAATTAGAGAGCTTAAAAATGACTTAAATATCGTTAGACACCCCAGGCAAAGAAACGCTTATATCGTATAACATACTATACAATTAAATGCGAGTTATATTCGATCGAGTCGATCTTCGCTACAACCTTCTCGCAGATAACTTAGACCACTTCGTTCTCAATTCTTCATATAATTATTTTTCAAAGAATTGCTTAGGTACTCATAAACTTAAACGCACCGCAAATTCTCATTTAGTCATTTTATTGCATCGTATTAGGATTCTGACTCTCAGAGCCGTTTATGCTTATGCTTAATTATTGAGTAAGTACAATCTATATCATACAAAAAAGAAACGATATCTACTCACTAACATCTACTAACTATCTGTTAATTTAAACATGCTAGCGAGTGAAGCAGCGATACATAAATCACCATGATTTTTCTCGCTGTTAATTTAGTATCAACTTTTTGTAACCATTGGTTTTATCATGAATAAATAACTAACTAAAAAAACATAGAATAATAATAATAAACAAAACTGTAGATAAACAAAACCAAGACTCAGGGTGGAATTCGGAGCGACTTATTAGCTAGCATCCAGGGTGTTTAACTACTAGGCCAACATGCCTAACATTAGCCTACGACTGTGTATATACAAACACAAATAAATGAAAAATAAAATGAGAATTATTTTGTATTATACAATTTACTAGTACGATGTCTGTCATCATGTCTATCATTATTTGGTAGGTTAATTATCCGCGCTGTCATAACAGCCACGGTGCTAGCCTCGTTCCGTGTAAATTTTTCCTTGCTACTTCGCAAAAAGCAAAATCTACGTTTTAAGCACGAAATATTAACCTTCAAACGTTGTTGCCAACTACTGCGAAGCAATGTAGAGATCACAGCGTGCCTCATCTATAATATCAGCAAAATCGATTGTAAAGAATATAATAATAACTAAACTTTATTTTTATCGGGAATTAACGCGATTTACCTTATATTTTGGCTTGACGTTTCGGCCGGGTTGCACCTGCCGTGGTCACAAGCAGACACAGCACAGTGACAGTGAGTCTGCTTGTGACCACGGCAGGTGCAACCCGGCCGAAACGTCAAGCCAAAATATAAGGTAAATCGCGTTAATTCCCGATAAAAATAAAGTTTAACAATGGAACGCGAAAGTCTAAAAGTATATATAATAATAACTCACTAGTATTCTCTAAGTACCGTAGTTAATGTTTATGTACGATACTAAACATCCAAGCCACCGAGCCTTTCAACAAGCTTTTACGGAACCTCCAAAAATGTTGCTACGAAGGCTATTTAGAACATTGAAAAAACTATATAGTCTGTTTTTATAGATTCCTCAGTGACTTATGTTTGTTTTATGGCAGTTATAAGCCGCCATTTGTTACGTGCTATGACAAACAACTTGTTTCCATAATTCACTCACTAACGCCCTTCCCACTTCGGAAAACTGGGCGCAAACAAACACCGCCACAATTTGGACGTGTATGAGGGATGTATTCTCAAGGATTTATTCTCAAGGTTACGTAGAATTTATATATATTGATACTAAAATATAACAGTATCGACAGCCAAAATTAACGGAATAAATCTTCTTAACGTATAATAGCACTTTTCTAATTCTTCGCGTTTGCTAGAGTTGACGTAACTGACGCTTTTTAATACCGTTAGGTTTAAAATAATAAGAATATCTAAATTTCATTTTTTGGCGTTGGCCTTTTAAGTTATCTCAGTCTTGTGAATCTTTTATAAAACTTTATCTTTCCTAGATTTATTTTGTTCATAACTTCTGATCTATCAAATTCTGTGTATTCCATTCGTAGAAATAGCTCTATATGACACCATGATATATTTTATAAGCTAATGCTGGATCACAAGCCCCCTAATGATATTTGTTCCCGTTATACAATCATAGATAGACTACTCTAGCTTAATAACCAACTGAGAAATCGCAGTAAAAAGGGAGTTAAGGAAGTCCTTAAGCTCTCAACATAGTGTCACTTCAAAGGACGTCTTATCGCAGAAAAACGTCAATCAAAGATACCGTTATTTAGCTACAGCCTCAATGTTTTTCAAATGATGAAGTAGTGTCACCTCACTTAGGTCAACTCACTGGCTTAGGTAAAAGTTTTCAATCAATATGTTAGGTTAATTTTAGTATGTTTTTCAATATATTCTTCTTTTCGTGAAATGATAACATTAAATCTGCCCAGTAAACAGCAAAATTCAGCGCTTAGCAGACCGGTGCCGGTGGAGAGTTGTGAACTCCAGCTAGATACCAAAGCAGTGTCAAATCTACTACCAAGCAGCAATGTGTAAGCAGTGCTGAGTTCTGGTCTAAAGGGGACTTTAGGTGGTGAAAGTAGCAGGTCCAGGACTTAATAACTATGTCTCGGGTGACGAGTGTCAGTGCAGTGCAGCTCTCTTACTTGTGTCCCTACTAAGTTGAATAAAAACCACCTTCCAAATACTTACGCCTGGATCGCCGCGGGGACTGGTGGTGGAGTCGGTAAGTGGTCACCATACGCATGGAACCCGGTCTTGTCAGCCCAGTAGGTGACGGTGTACGTCTTCCCATCGGCTCCAACGAAAGAGTACCAGCCCTTCTTGACTAAACTCTCGTCGGTTTGTTTGGGATCGGTGTAGTAGCCTTCCTCTCCGACGTGAGTGCCATCACCGATCTGGTACCTTTTGGGATAAAAACGATCTCGATGTTAGCAATTGATAATTTTATTGGTAGGATATACTATGTGGATATTACTAAGGCCCAAGTGCACCGACATTTAAACGTCCGTTAAGGGTCCACAACCGGGGTTATGGTGGTGGTGAAAAATAGATAATCGATTCTGAAAAATAGATAACGGACGTTTAAATCCCAAGTGACGACGACCCAAGTGCACCGACGTGCACTTGGGTCTAAGACATTTTCTTAGGGCCGATATTGATAATTGAATTTCAAAAAATACGAAATCATTTTGGGCGTATTTTTTTTGAGGATGACATTTGAAATGACAGCGAAATCTGAAATCACAATAACTGATCTAGGTTACAGATCAAGATTAGGTATTCCATGGTATTCCATCCACATTATTATGATATCATTATTATGATGGTTTGTAGCCTCGGTCGAGCAGCAGGAAGCCACTTGCTTGACAAACCGGAGATCGTGGCTTTAATTCCTGTGGGAGCAAGAACTTTGTGTAGTTGTTCCATCTGATTGTCTGAAAACTGTAGAAATTCTGTCTTACGCTTGATCTATCTCGTCATGTCGGTCTTTTTTCCCATGAGTATGAGTAAAGGAAGAGAGAGTGCACGTCTATCTGCGCAAGCACTTGTGCGCTATACATCCCTTGCGTTAGCAATCTCGTTAAAGTTTGACTGACGTGGCCGGATCGGTCTGGAGGATACTATTAAGATATATGGCCAGTAGTATATTGTCGTTTTTCAATGGACAATCTGTCTTTCACGATTATTAATTGGATTGTCTGATTTATAATACTTAATATTTAAATAAGTGTTAGGTATATATGGAGCGATTTATATACTAGACTTTACAAGGTTGGCCACACCATAAAGATTGCCATCATACGAAGGATAGGTACTAGGTTTTTATCCTCCATGCATAAAGGCGGCACTTGTAAATAATCTAAAGAAAAAGATGATGTTTTATTTAATTTATAACACTGTTATCTTGGAATGTGGTTTAAAGAAATCACAGTAAATTGTTGTCATTAGTTCCATTATAACTGTTAATTAACTGATTATTTCGATTAATCTGTGTTTAAAATATTACTTTGTGGATAACATTATGCTAGTTTTTAAATATACGGAATTCACCGTTTTCAAAGAGCCACACTTTTTGTACAGTTATCTAATTTCACTATAGCGGAGGCGAATTTCTGACAAGGAAAAGTAATTTGTAATTAATTCAAATGGTGCGACGTCATAAAAAATATGGCCCAATAAACCAGATTCATCCATATATTATGTAAAACGGTACACTGCTAAAAATACACGAACATCTGATGACTTAACTGTTATGGGGCTACCAAAAATACTGAGCGTTGTTCGAAATGTTTGGTCCTTTCCGGGGAATGGCCGTTCAGTTATGGGTGCAACCGGAATTTTGTTAATTTTGAGCTGATCTCATGCGATGATCCGTTGTGACCGTTAGGGTGTCATTCTGATTTTAAAGATCTCATAATATTTACACTTCGAACGGACTCTTGGTTGTAAAGGGTTAAGATTTTACCGTTTGCGATGTATGACTTGTTGATTTAGGTACTGCGTGTTTTTGTGGATAACATTTGTTTAATTGATAACGAATATATAAAAACCTTTTTTTATTTTTATTATTTTTAAAAGCTTTGTTTCGTATAAATCCTTTAAGGAATTGTTAACTTTTTATTGTATAAAAACATTGAATTACTGATAAAAAGCTACCCGGCACGACACATTTGTAGTATTTATTATATGTATTAATATTAATGTGTTATAATTATTATTATTAACCTCTCGGAGAAAAAAAATCTGCAAATAATAGTAAAAACTGCATAATGTAAAGTTTAGAAGAGTACGAGTAAGTGAAATGTCTTGATTTATAGTAATTAAAAGTTAACATAATTCAACTTTTTTTAAAAGGTTGATGGCTAATTGGCGCACTAACAAACGTTAACACAATTGGTGTTAATTATAGTTAATCCAGTTGTTAAAATCGGATTAATTCGACATTCGAAGAAATTAAATTTATAATCTGATATTGAGTAGAGATGTAAGCCAAAGGTAGAGTTAGATATCGATTATCTTGCACTCAATAATGGTACATAATCATTAACGACTCCGCGAGTCGAATTAATCAGATCGGTATTAATAATAATTATGAGTTGTGACTGCGGTGGTAAGTGACGACAACTTATTAAAAACAGGTGAAAAATAGGTGTTTCATAACTTCTGAGATCTTATAGCTAAGTTTTTAAAAAAATGAAACTGGCTGGAAACACACTGGCTTCACCTGTCATCCAGGTCGTAGCCACAGCAGTAAAGTAATCATGATCATCTATAAACGACCAGAGCTATTCCCACAAATCCAATCTTGTGCTCGAGTTGCGTTTTCGTATTCACTACCTTTACTTACGGGAATTTATGGTTTTTAGTGGAACTACTTAAGGTCGGATAGTTTGACAGTCAGTTCAATGTAGAGCCGAAATGCGATATGAACAGCTTTAAGCTTCACGTTGAATTCAAGGCTGGCTCGAAATCGAACTAGCCGCCACGGTAGGTTAGGTTAATAATAGCCCTTCGGAGTCGGTGGATGTTCAGGGTGTGGGCCATCGGACGTCCATTGAGTCATTGGCGACTCCGAGGAGGACTGCAGCGTGGTTGTGAACCCTGTCCCCGTGAGCAAGGTTCCCGGGGGGCTACAATGCGCCCCCTGGCGGCGGGCTCAAAGGCAAGACACAGGGAGGCTCCTTTTGCAGATCCCACCGGAGAGCTTGGGAGACCTTCTCATATGCCATGCTAAAGCCGCGGGGCTTTAGTGGGTAAGAATCCCACATACCCCGGTCGAGCCGCATAGCTCTCGGGGACCTGTTGAAGATTTCCCCCTAGCTTCAACGGACAAGAGAAGTAAGTTCTTCGTTTTAGTCTAAATAATAAAGGTTGAAAGCTAAAACTTACTCATATTTGTAAGCTCCGTTATCATAAAAATGTTGTTCATTCTTGATCACAGGCAGCGGGGTCGTCGTCGTAGGGGGGTGATGTTGGGGGGTGCTCCAAGTGTTTTGTACTGGAGGGTAAGTAGGGTGGACGTAGATTTGGTCGTTCTGAACCGGCGGCACCCACGTGTTGACCGGCTTTACGGGTGGGTTCCAGGGTTTCACAGGTTCTTTGGGAGGGTTCCAAGTATTGACGGGTTCTTGCGGGGGGTTCCATGTGTTGACCGGCTTTACGGGTGGGTTCCAGGGTTTCACAGGTTCTTTGGGAGGGTTCCAAGTATTGACGGGTTCTTGCGGGGGGTTCCATGTGTTGACGGGCTGGCTCGGGTAAGAAGGTTGATTCCATGTGTTCGGTGGCACATATGTGTTGTATGCGCTGGCTTCAGCCTTGAGATCCGGTGCTTCTCTGAGCAGTTCCACGGACGCTGCTGATTCGGAATCAGCGATTTCCCGCTTCTCCTTTTCCGTCTCCGCTAAGGAGATGGCCAGGATAGTGGCGAATACGTAGAGCTAGGAAAGAGAAATTTAAATGAGTTTATTTTTTTTTAATTCTTATTTAGCAGTTACGTGTAAGTATATAAATATGTATGTATGTGTATGTGTGATCTTGGATGTTATCAGTAATGGATTACCAACAGGAATATATTTATCGTAAATGTGCCTTTTAACATTTTTTTTTTAAAGATTATTTTTGTCCAATATTTTTTTTTGGAACTTACTAAGGAGATCGTCAGGGATTTTTCCTGATGGTAAGCGACACATTGGCCTATAGACACATATTTTCAGTTCCGTTTGTCACCTTAAGTATACCTAATACTTCTAATTAAGTCTCTTGAGCCAAGTATTTAGTGCAGCTACAGTGCCATTCTCACCGGAAAACAGCAATGTTTACACACTGCGGCTTGGCGGCAGAATATCTAACGCCGCGGTGGTACTTACCTGGATGATTTCTTGTACAAGAGATCTATCGTGTATTTAAAATAGTTTTAGGTTTAATATAATAAATAAAGATAACATCTACTTTTATCATGCAAAGAACGGTAGGTAAATAATAAATCATAATTCTGGTGTTACCAGGAGTGATATAATGATTGCAAAAAAACTTTAAGTACCTATATTAAATCGTACTGAACATTTTTTTTATTAAACTATAAATCTAAGCTATTGTTTCGAACAACACATTTATAAATTATCATTATACAGATGTTATAAACTTAATATCAAGTAAGTTAGTAAACTTGGGTTTTTACAGGCAATTGTATTGTGTGTAATGTGTGAAATATATGTAACGGCATTTTGCGATTCTAATTTTAGTTATAATTTTAGTAAAAAGTACACATAAATATATGTAGCTTATATCCAAAATTAAAATGTTAATGTAGAGAAATTACATGTAGTCGTGAATCGGTCGGTTCGCTTCAAAACCGTGACTAATGGTATGATAAACGCCGAATCTGGCGCCTAATTAAGTGCTACTTAACCCTTAATCATGTATTTATTTGAGCTTTACATTAATCATTTTAATGTTGTCTTTTATTTACGTGAATACATACTACACTTTTACGGTTTATATAATAATTTTGTAAAGGAGTAATAATTAACATATTAAAAAAATTGTAATAATAAAAAAATAAAAGGAATCGACTATAAAAAAAAACCGCTTAAAAAAGCGAATATCAAAAATTTCATATCCAGCTTAAAAAAAGAACACCTTCGATTTTTTTTTTCACACTTATTTTTTATGTTTTTTTTCACTAAACACTGGCACAAAACTGAATATGCAAGGACTCACCAGCTTCATGTCTGTGTCCTTCCGAGTCCGTTCCCCGTACGAAACTGTGGGCCATAAGGGGTCGCCCCACATTTTTATAGCGAAATATCCTGCGTCCTCATCGGTCCGCGCATCTGCGCATACGCGACGTGATACAATGACCTCACTCTTAGATGATATGTGTTTATTTTTTGGTAAAAACCCTTATCATATCAAAAGTAAAAGGTACTAAGGTAAAGACAATTATAAAAATAAAATAAACATAATAAAAATAATATAGTCTTTATTTCCCAAAACAATTAAATTATTTAACAATTAAACAATAGAAACAATAAAATTACAATAATATAAATTAAACAAGGTAAAGGTAAAGATACTAATAAAAATATATATTTAATCTATATATTTCGTCTATATAGTCTATATATTTTTTAAATCGGACGTTATAGCGCGCTACAATTTTGCTACAGTTTCACCTTAAATTATAAAATATTTGTTTACCATATTTTTTAATGAGAAATTAATTTTATTGATTGCGTATTATATAAAAATAACGTTAACAAGCGTGTCATTGACTATATCGTACCTTTTAATTATTTTTACCGATAGCAATAATAGCTTTATGATCTCATAAAGATAATTTTAATACCAATTTGTACCAATATATAAAAATTTTATGAATGGAGTAAGCATCGAAATTTATTGAATGAAATAGATAGGTAGGTACCTATTTCATTCATTAAAATTCGTAGGCGGTGTTACTCCGTACTATTGTTTTCTTAAATATTTAGTGGGCGACTGAATTTGGGTAACGCGAATAGGTCTAATTAGTTTTAGAGGACTTAATAGATGAGTCAATGTAATTTGTTTCTAAATTCATCAATTTTAACAATTGTATATAGGTACATCAAGGCTCATTAAAGCTTTCCACTTTGGTAATAAGTTAAACGAGAATTTATACCGTAGTTATGTTTGTATGTGTAGTCCTAGTATTCTTTTACGGGTACTATTTTATATTCTACTATATGGGAAAATAGTAGTAGTAGCAGGAAGATTTAGTAAAATAAATCATTGCATGCTATTACATGCATGCTAATCGGTTTAAGTAATTTTTAGATAGAAAAACATACTAGCAGTTTTCATAACATGGCTTGGGAATAAAGAAAATCAGAATGTATCGGCTTCTATTCGACTGGACATTTCGTAAAAGTCTAGGAAAACGTCCGACAATGCTTGTATTGTAAACGACTCTCTCGTCAACGTCTCTAATTTCGAAGTAAGACCATATCTGGATCATGGAACCATAAATGCTAGAATACCTAGTAATCATCAATTAGATTTGAAACATATTGCTGTTTAAATTAAATCCATAGTGGCGTATTAAAGTTTAGTAATTATCGCTCTTACGCCTCCAAAGGTAATTTCGCCAATTATGCTAATAGTGACGTGTAGATATCTATACCTACAATAATTATTATAATACATACATCGTGTGATCACCAAGTGTATATTTCGCTGCTATATATGTAGATCTGCGTTGTGATTTCCTTATCGCAAGTTATGATGGATGGCCCTCGATGAGATGTAACAGACGTGTCAGAATGTCAGGGTGTGGCAAATTGCTGTGCCCATGTGAACTACAGGAGTCGATCTGTATACTTACGTATGAGAACAAATATTCGTCCTCTTTTACCGAATAAAGTTAAATCTGGTACTATACTATTTAGTTCGTAGTCGGTGTTTTTATGGTTATAATTATTCTCCAGCCAGGAGTCATTTCTAGCTATATGAGTTCCTACAAAGAAGATGGGGAGTATATTCCCATTTACCGGGCACAGTTTCCCGGCAGAAATGGCAAAAACACTGCCTGACTTGGGAATCTAATTGGAGGACTTACGGTCACCATAAACCGCATTTGCAATCATTGCTCCAAAGCGGCATACTTGGGCTGTATTCTTGTGAAATATCATCACCAGCCGGAAGACGTCCACTGCTAAACATAGGCCTCCCCATTAGAACGCCACAATGAACGACAGTTGGCTATTTGCATCCACCGGTTGCCTGCGACGCGCACAATGTCATCTGTACACCTAGTGGGAGGCCTACCTACTCTGCATCTTCCGGTTCGTGGTCGCCACTCGAGAACCTTTCTTCCCCATCGGTTATCAGTGCTTCGAGCGATGTGGCCTGCGCATTGCCACTTCAACTTACAGATTCACTAAGCCCACCGACATAGCTTGAGCTTAATTCTTTGGCGAATCTTCACATTTCGGATTCTATCGCGCAAAGAAACTCTGAACATAGCTCTCTCCATAGCTCGTTGTGAGACTCTGAGCTTCTCTAAAAGGCCAGCATTTAGGGACAACGTTGTACCGTATGTCATCATTACGCTGGCTGCTTGTACAAGCTAAGAAATTTCACCATGTCTGCTACCACCAGGTAGGACCAAATTGTGTCGGATCTAGGTACGAACACCCCAAAATCTACGCGCGTCGGGTCTAGCGCAGACAAGATTTTTTCCTTGGTCAGTGCCGAAGCAGTGAACACAGTTCGTGTGTAGAAAATACGGGAATTCTTGCATGGGCCTAGCACATTTTCTTAGCATGTACAAGCGACCCTGCCACGGTACTGGTACAATTTATTGAACAAAGAATAACTAAACGCTACTGACCGCGGCCGAAACTAAATCTGATATTATTAATTTCATCCGATAATCGAATTCAAATCTGAACAAAGGTAACTATGACTCACAGAAGGTATAACTGAAACAAGATAATAAAATGTTTTTTAATTCATTTTATTTATAAAACTTTCGTTACTTATGTTCCCACGGTACTATACATTATGATTGGGTCTAATGTCTAAAATAATATACTTACGTAGGTAGGTACTTATTTTTTAAATCTCTATATGAGTTTGTGCTTTACCTAGTGATGCTACTGTAAACGGAAGTATCTACTAAGGAATATTTATTACCACTAGCGGTAAGATTCAGCGCGCGTACACATTAATCTGCCAAAAAAGAAATTTTGAAGGAAATGTTTTGCCTAATTTAGTGTTGCGGTATTACAAAGGTCACCTTGATAAAATTAACAAGAATATTGTGTATATAATATTTTTTTTTTCTTACACTACACCATGAATGCTGTAACATTCATGGTCACGGGCAGCACGGGCATGAATGCTCTAAAGTGTCCGAAACGGCGGGATAGTAAAATCAAATCAATAATAGACTTGACCACATTTTCTTTGTTGTTTTACTGGATGGTAAGTCCAGGTAGGTACCACCGCAGTGTAAACTATTCTGCCGTTAAAGCAGTGTGTAAACATTGCTGTGTTTCGGTATGAAGGGCACTGTGGTGAAATTACCGGACACAAAAGACTTAATATCTAATGTCTCAAGGATCGGCAACGCGCTAGTGATTTTTCTGATGTTACTAGCATCTATAGGCTGCGGTGATTACAGGCAGGCCGCATAATTGCTTGCGTCCTTGGTGGTATATAAAAATATATTCAAATAAAAATATAAATAATTAATTCATTTATTCCTAAGCTTGTTTGACTGGGTAAGTAGATGAAAGAAAATAAATAAATCTTGGGACAATCCACACACGGTCATCTGATCCCAAACTAGGCAGAGCCTGTACTATGGAAACCAGACAACTGATACTAATACTTATATACATTTTTTTTGTAAATACATACTTAAATAGATAAATAACACCCAGACACTTGGTGGGAATCGAACCCACGACCCATCGGTTAGCGGACAGGGTGTCTAACCACTAGACCAACGGGTCCGTCAACTAGATCACAGGTAGCTTTTTTTCTGTCGAACCCTTTTGGATTTATTTAACACTTCAATAAGTTAATCTACATTATTATGAGTCCCTTGTCTTAAAGAATTAAGACATGATCAAAGCTACCGCCTGTATGACGTGCATGACTGAGCTGTACCTATAAACTACCTACTCACTGTGAGCTTACGCAGTTTTGACTTAGTCCGGGGCAAACGTGAGCACATATTAAAACAATTTTAATATTCTCTACTTAAGGCATCGTGACTAAATTTCAAAATTAGTTTGTTGTATTTTTTTCCGTTGTTATTGTAAGTGTCATCACTAAACTTAATTTAAGTCCCTATGATGACAGCAAATCACGATGAAGTATTTTTTATTATTCAATAATAATAACAATATATTTAATACCCTGGGTCAATCCACACACGGTCATCAACATCATCATCATTAGCAGCCAATCACTGCTGAACAAAAGGCCTCCCCCTTAGTAGCGAGGGGTTGACATAATCACCACGCTTTGCAGGCGGCTTGGGGATTGCGGTATAGGTGGAAGATAAATCCAAAAGAAAGACGCTACTGCCCGTCTTCCTGTTCTCGCTTAGTCGCCACTTACGTCATCCAACGAGAGATAAAACGCGAGTCAGTACTATGCATGATAGACAAATAATGCCCAGACATATGGTGGGAGTCAGGACTCACAACCTATTAGCTAGCGGCCACGGTGCCTAACCCCTAGACAGCCCAGATGATTTCCTAAAGGTAAGCAATACAGGCAGGCGCCTGTAGAAAGCTTTACTAACGCTGTACTGCAGTGCCGCTCGTCACTCGAGTAATTATCTAGTCTCATAAGTCTAGTAATTTCACGAACTAAAGTGTTTTTCACTCCGGAACACATCAATGTTTATACATTGCAGCTTGGCGTTGCAGAGTGGCAGAATTTCCTTGTTCTTGATCCCGACTTTTACATCCGATGCGTGGGTCATCTTACTTTTCAGACAATCGATCGTTAATAGATTAATTAAAGCTAAAGGACAAAATAATAATAATAATAATATCTTGGGACAATCCACACAGGGTCATCTGATCCCAAACTAGGCAGAGCCTGTACTTACTATGGAAACCAGACAACTGATACTAATACTTATATACATTTTTTTTTGTAAATACATACTTAAATAGATAAATAACACCCAGACACTTGGTGGGAATCGAACCCACGACCCATCGGTTAGCGGACAGGGTCACTAACCACTAGACCAACGGGTCCGTCATATCATCATATCCAGATTTACTTTAAATCTTTGTATAAGTACTTAATATTATGTACGTCAGGCAGTTTTTCCTAAAGAAAATGAATTAAATTATGTATGTGTATTTTTTGGGTTCCGTACCTAAAAGCTAAAAAGGAACGCCTCCTCTATCTGTCTGTAACAGATATTTCACATAATACTTGTGCTATCGATAAGAAAATTGGTTACCTAAACATTGTGCAAATGAAAAAAAAACTGTTTTTTTTACTTTCTTAAAGAGACTGAACTGGGAGTTGAGATTTAAATGTGATATTACTACCAAATGACAGAACATTTAGGAATATTTAATTTTGCCTTAACGCGTAAGGATTCGCGGGGAATTCACAGAGAAAAATGATTCATCCCATGTTTAGGTACCGTTTATAACGGTATATTTTTATGGAATTGCACTCAAAAAGCAGAAACATTGGGTTCATTAGTGACTTGTATAACGATGCTAAGTGCTTTTGTAAATCGCGTTCGGTACTCGGATGCACAAAAGTCATCAAATATTGAACCGGGATTAAAAGGTTAGGCATCCATTAGACGGTAGGGTTTACCGTGCTTTATACCGTGCTTTAGTCAAAGTCACTATTTTGATTGACGGCTAACCAATGATCATTGATATTTGCATGACTGACAGTGATCATAGTAAAAACACTACAAAACTGATAACAAAAACTACAGTTTAATGAATACCTTAGGTTGCAGTAAAACGTCAGACGAAGACGCAATTAAAAAAAAAAAACTTTTTTCTCGGGTTTTATAGAACGCAAGAGCCCACTTATTTATAGTGTTCTTTACTATAAATAATAAATTAATGCTTCCAATGTAAAAAACCATGTATCATGTAGTGTATTCACCTCATTACATTTTTCATTTAACAACCTTCATGTTAATACCTCATTATTTTCTTAAGATTTTTATATTATTTAATAATAATAATACCAGCCCTTGCTGCTGGATTCGACGGGTGACGTGTATTTGTGACTGGCTTTATCGTGCTGAACGCGCTGAATTGCTTAATGTCGGACGGCCCGTTGGTCGACTTCTACATCCGCCGCTGCATCTAGACTACGTCGGACGGCCTTGCTGGTCGTCTGCTCCTACGGCTGTTGCCATCGCCTCTGAGGCGAGCTAGGTACGCCGCCTCCGTTTCTACAGGCGCCAGGGCTGGGAAACTACCACGCCTAAGTTACGTACTTTAACGATTACTTCTGTATGTGCCCGTTTGTGTGTCATTTTAAATTACTATTACCAGTGAACTTCTGATTGTAGTGAACTTTGTAGGGACTTTTAATATAGTATTTATAAACTGTGTGTTCTTATTCCTTAAAGTCACCACTTCCCCTTAGGAACCTGTCGACGTAGCGGTCTCCGCCCTAATATCTCATCTCTACCTAGCTACCTGCCTATATCTTAATGTTACAATCAGCAGAGACTTATGACACACAAGTAGTCAAACAGAACAGTTTGCAGCTAATTTCGCCCATTTGCTGGCTTGTGCGGTATCAGTCTACGTTCCTTCAACCTTCTAATTGTAGAGTCACTTACTACCCTACGTACAACATGAAGCTGCTGCTGCAGTTGAAAAGCATTAAGGCGTCGATTTCGTACAGAAGTTGTTACAATAAATCGATCATCTTCCTCAGAAGTGACCCGATTCTTACCAGAACGGCGCGTTAACAAACCAGTCTCCCAATAGCGTTTGTAGACTCTATGAACAGATGACAGGCTTAGATGCAATCTTTCAGCCACAAAACGCAGACTAAGTCCAGAATCCAGCAATGTCACCACTTGGGCGGCTTCTGCGGGCGAAGTATCCATAATGTTTTAGAAAAAAAAAAACTTTTTCAGAAGTCCCAAAGTCACAGTACACACTCAGTATATAGGACACAGAAAAAAAAGTTTTAACATATGCGCTAATTTTTAGTTTTCAAAGGTGAAATGTATTCCGACTCCAAACAAACATTTGTCTCAAAACAGCGAATTATTTCATTTATAGGAAGTTTATAGGATAAACAAATGAAATTCTAATTTTGAATTTAGAATTTTCGCTTATCACTGTAATGGCCAAACTGCCAGCTATACAATCATGTGATATTTTTCATGGAATGTGAACTAATTTGTGTTAAATTAGGACAGAAACCATAAAAAGGGAAGTGTTTCAATTTTTCTGATGAGAAGTTTATATTGTAGTTAGTAGTTAGTATCGGTAGTAAGCATAGTAATTATGGTATTTATTGATCAGATTAAAAACATATGAAATCATCATCATCATCATCATCATCATCAGCCGGAAGACGTCCACTGCTGAACATAGGCCTCCCCCTTAGAACGCCACAATGAATGACAATTGGCTATTTGCATCCACCGGTTACCTGCGACGCGCACAATGTCGTCTGTCCACCTAGTGGGAGGCCTGCCAACGCTGCGTCTTCCGGTTCGTGGTCGCCACTCGAGAACCTTTCTTCCCCAACTGTTATCGGTTCTTCGAGCGATGTGCCCATTGCCACTTCAACCTGCAGATTCTGAGAGCTATGTCGGTGACCTTAGTTCTTCGGCGAATCTCCACATTTCGGATTCTGTCGCGCAAAGAAACTCCGAGCATAGCTCTCTCCATGGCTCGTTGTGTGACTCTGAACTTTTCTAAAAGGCCAGCCGTTAGAGACCACGTCTCAGTACCATATGTCATCACTGGCAACACACACTGGTTAAAAACCTTCGTCTTCAGGCACTGCGGTATTTTGGACGAGAAGATATCGCGTAGTTTCCCGAACGCTGCCCATCCGAGTTGGATTCTTCGGGCGACCTCTTTGTCAAAGTTGGACCGACCTAACTGGACAGTTTGTCCTAGGTATACGTAGTGGTCAACAACTTCGAGAGTATCGTTCCCAACAACTACCGGTACGGGTGCAACATGGACATTAGACATGATCTTCGTCTTGTCCATGTTCATTTTAAGACCCACCTGTTGGGAAACGCTACTGAGGTCACTGAGCATCGTATTGAGGTCCTCCAGCGACTCTGCCATAATGACTATATCGTCGGCAAAACGAAGGTGAGTGATGTATTCGCCATTGATGTTGATGCCGAATCCGTACCAGTCCAAGAGCTTGAAAACGTCCTCCAATGCGTTTGAGAACAGTTTCGGAGAAATAACGTCTCCCTGTCTCACACCTCGCTGCAATGGGATTGGTTTCGTGCTCTCTTCCTGTAGTCGGATCGACATGGTGGCGTTGCTGTACAAACACTTCAACACTTCGATGTACCTATAGTCAATGTGGCACCGCTGGAGGGACTGCAATACCGCCCAGGTCTCGATTGAATCGAAGGCTTTTTCGTAGTCCACAAACGCTAGACATAATGGCCGATTATACTCCTCGGTCTTCTGTATAATCTGGCGGAGCGTATGTATGTGGTCTACGGTGCTAAAGCCTTTTCGGAACCCGGCTTGTTCGGGAGGCTGGACGTCATCAAACCTGCGTTCGAGACGATTCGTAATGACTCTCGAAAACAGCTTGTATACATGGCTCAGGAGTGAGATGGGTCTATAATTCTTCAATAAAGTGTTATCACCTTTTTTGAAGAAGAGAACCACCACACTCCCGTGCCATGCTTCTGGCGTAGTACCCTCGAGTAAGACGGAATTAAATAACTTCTGGAGGACTAAAAGTACCGGTTTTCCACCCGCTCTCAGAAGTTCTGTTGTGATTCCGTCTTCACCCGGCGCCTTGTTGTTCTTAAGCTGTTTGAGAGCCATTCTAATCTCGTACAAGCTGATGTCTGGGATGTCCTCAGTGTAGTGTCGGGTTAGTTGGGCTCTGGTGTCCTGAGCTGTTCGGGCAATGGGTTTTCGTGTCGAGGTGTACAACTGTCCGTAAAACCTCTCGAGATCTCTCAATACCTCCGACTTTGATGAGATGACACTGCCGTCGTCGATCTTCAGCTTGGTCACTTGGCTTTGCCCAATAGACGAATTCTTTGCAAACACTTTAGAGCCTTGGTTCCGCTCAATTGCGTCCTTAATACATGCTGTATTATAGGAACGCAAGTCGTGTCGCATGGATTTCGAGATTAAAAACATATGAAAGATTTTAATAAATTTGTATTTAAGTACTGTAATAAAATATGATGACCTCGTAGAAAGATATGTAGCGTAAAAGCCTGTTTTTATAAAAATACCAGCATAAGCAAAATATTTATTAAGAAAGTCCAGTGGACCGCGTAGAGAGGTATCAAAGGGCTTCGAAGCCAGCAAGAAAAACAAGATTACATATTTCTGAGTATTTACGTTTCGAGTCAACGCATTATAGGTTATTTTTCCTTCAGTTTTTTGGGCAGTCTGCAAGCATAGATAACCGATTACTGACATAATTGCCTCACATCCTAATACAGCGTGAGTATAACATAAAATCCACTTTTTTGGATTTTTTTCAAAGGAGGATGCAAATTTTGTGTCAAGACACGCGACCTTCATAATAATTTGTCCAAGGTTGTCTGGACGCTAAAAAACTATGTCCAAATAGTAAAACTTTGTTTTGATTGTGAGTCTATCATACTGTCATAATTGTAGATTAATATTTGAAAGACAATTATGTACATTTTAGATGATGAATCATCTTGGTTAGTTCAAGTAAGAATTCTCTTAGGTATGAAAAATAACATAAAACAATAGAATGCTCGCAGCTAGTTGTGTAGTGGGTACGTTAGGTCAGCTGCTGTATTGTAAGGTTCGAGTCTCCAGATTCTGCTACGAAATTTTCTATAACAGAATAGTTGACGAGCAACAGTGTAGTTCAGCTGTCTATAGGCAGGAATATCGCTTACCTTATGGCTAATGATTTGCTTGTCTTGTCACTACATTGAATAAAAAAAAAGTTTGACTCCTATCCTTGCCATATTTACGGAGGTTGATAAATACCTTTTAAAGAACATAAATCAATCAATCATTAAAATTAAATGATAGACGTAAAGGAGATATTCCATTTTGGGCCAACACTATGTACACTACATGGAAAAATAGGAAAAACATAGGAGAGTTTCATAAAAATACGTATAAATTAATTTGAAGCAGAGTACAATTGTACAAAAATGATTACTTATTATTTAGTATGTCCACCCTGTTTTTAGGGCAGCCATGACAGTTGCGTTTGACGTTGGTTTACTACTTGACAGTTAATGCTATAGACGCTATAGTTGACGTTCCGTAACATATTGTTTACGCGTGGAGCGCATAATGTATTTCGGAGTTTTTAGTGATTATTTATGTTTGTGGACATTCATTGACTGTTTCTTGACCCGGGGCTTTACTGTATTGATTATCGCCTGTGATTTGGATTGGAATCCGCAACAAGTTCAATCGCAGTTATAGTCAGTTGTCAAAATGACATTTTTGTTACGTATTTCCGATCCATCATAATTATTGTGGGGTGTTGCTACAGTAGTATTATATTCTCTCTGGAGTTGCTCTACTTGACCAAGATATCTTAAATGTACAATAAAACGAAGCAATATTAAAAAAAGACAAGGTTACAAAACAGTTACTATATTGAATAGTTATATATACATATAGTATACCTTCTTTTGTTAACTGATCGTTCCTTTCCATCCTAAGGTTGTCTGGAAGAAATCGCAACTTGCGATAAGACCGCCCAATGTATACCATTGTATATTTTCTTTGTACTTCTTTGTTTTCTGTACTTCTTGGTGTGCAATAAAGAGTTCTTTATCTATCTATCTATAGTGTACATGGTGTTGGCCCAGGCTCCATACATTTCTGGAACAACTCCTTTATGAATGTTTTTTTGTGTTTGATACGTCTGGCACCGCTCTTCGCGTAAAGTAGGTAAACGAGAGCACGCGCGGAATTGCCAACCTTGGGACCTATACTGAGCGCTCGAGAGCTCTTATTCTGGTTGAACGTTAATCATGAATCATTAATTATCTTTTAGTTATTAGCAACTGAATTATTAATCTATTTTTAATCAATTAACATAATCCTTAACTGTTAGGTCTACAAATATGGCAAAAATGCAAAACCACATTCTGTATGTTCTGTATATACAAAGTCAAAGTCAAAATAGTTTATTACAAATAGGCTTAACGCTAGCACTTTTGAAAGGCCATGTTTTTTTTTTAAAAAAAGCTACCACCGTGTACATTGGATATAACTTATTCAGTTTGACAAAAATATAAAAAACTCATCATCGTCATCATCATCAGTAGCCGAAACATGTCCACTACTGAACAAAAAGCCCCCTTAGAAGGGAGGGGTTGCCATAATCCCCACGCTTAGCAGGCATCTTGGGGTTCGCAGTATAGGTGGTAGGTAATCCAATAGAAAGATGCCGCTGCGCTGCCAATCTTCTTGTTTTCTCTTAGTCGCCTTTTACGGACACTAACGGGATGAGATGGGAGTAGGAACAATAACTGCAGCAGCCGCGTTACGATCTGGTGGTAGTCTGTAAAAATGAATTTTGTGCAAGGATGGAGGCACATGGGCCCATGTGCCTCCATCCTTGCACAAAATTGCTCAATAAAGATATTTTGACTTTGACTTGTTCCTATTTTCTATACAAATAATAACGAACATATTTGGGAATCAATCCGATGCTTTAGAAGTGTTTATAATAATCTTATGTGATTCCATTAAAGAGGTTTTTATGTTAGTTAAATTCAAGAAGGCGATTATAGAGTAGAGATTTTGAGACATAAATATAAGGACTCTCTTATAATTATTTACTAGCAATTCCCTGTGGCTACGCCCGCTATTTTTTTTTCTACCCCATTTAACCCCTTTAGGAAATTTTCAAAAACCCTTTTTTAGTGGATGCTTACATCACCTACCTACCTACCTACTGTCCAAATTTCATCTATCTAGGTCCAGCGGTTTGACCAGTCCGTTGATGAATCAGTCAGTCAGGACAAGTAAGTGAAGCTGCAATGGCCATCTGCGGCCAACAGCGTCTATCATTCCCAAAAAAAAAGAAAAATGTGTAGATAACTTTTAGCTTAGTATCGTAACTACCTATATTATGACCACCATGTCAAGACCGTGTCTTATAATGAACTGGTTAACTGGCTAATATTTCTTCGCGTTGTTTTAATACTTTCGTCTCTTTCCTTTCTTCCAACTTTCCACTTGCAGGTCTGCTGGAAGAAAGGAAATAAGCATTTCCTTTGGACTTATATCCTACATCTGTTTGAAATTTTATTGTTTCTGTGTGCACATAATTTTTTTAATAAATAATTAATCCGTCACGACGTGGTTCGACTAAAAAGCTGCCACAAATTAAAATGACACGACAAAAAGCGACAAAGTGGGTCTGTCTAATGCGTTGTAATGAAATATATATCTTTTTATCAGAATCTTAAGTGGAGTTGTATCGAAACAATAAACTAAGGGGACACATCAGGCCTGTAGCATAAATAATAACCAATCCTCTGTGGCTAAACCTTTGCTAACATGATAGCAAGTTAAATGTACCGTGACATCATGACTGGTTACCTTTAATGCAATTTATACCTTGTAAATTATGCGATCGTAAAATTATCAAAATCTTAACTGATTCGCAAAGCCGGGCCGGAAAATATTTTTTTTTTGTCGTATAGTTAGTGTCCAACCTGGTGTCAGAGCTTCATTGTCAATGTGCGTTTTCAAGCCGCCCTTAGGCCTCTGACTTAGCTTAACGACTGGTCTAGATGACAACAGCCGGGACCGACTTTTAACGTGCCCTCCCATTAGTACATTGATGTGCCCTCCGAAGCACCATATTAGTGATGAGAGACTAAAACATGCTGAACTAATTTTGTGACGTGATTAAGATTTATTTTTTGCTTAGGTACTTGTTAGGTACTTATTTATTTAGCATTATGCACACAAAGTACAAGGACTTAAAGTACATACTTAAAGGTTTTTTTATATAAAAGCAAGCATGCGGCCTGCCTAATTGTAAGCAGTCATCGCCGCCTATAGACGCTAGCAATACCAGAAGAATAACTAGCGCGTTGCCGACCCTGAAGACACACATTTGTGTTCAGTGATTTCACCAGCTACAGTGCCCTTCGCACCGGAACACAGCAATGTTTACACACTGCTGCTTGGCGGTAGAATACCTGATACCTGAACCTACCTAGACGGTTCATATTGAAATAATAACCCCGACTAGAATATTTTAATTAAGATTTTCATTAGAAATTAATTTTAAATAAATTGCCTAAAGGGATATTGAATAACCTTAAATTAAAACAAGCTGCATTTTATTTCATCCATTCGTTTGGGAGCCACGGTGCCAAATGTATACACACAGAATAACAGACCAAAGCAAAATAAATTCCATTAGAGTGCCTTGAACTCAATAATCCTACGCCTTATCATCAGCTACATGCAACTTAAAGATTACTGATTGGTCGGTGCTTTTCATATCGTAACTTTTAAACCCTGCTTATTAGCATTCGTAGCGCAGCGGGAAGCCGCATGTTATACAGTCCGGAGGTTTAGTTAGGACAGGTTCAAATCCTGCTTGACTCCGAGGAGGACGGCGGCGGGGTTGCGACCCCCGTCCCCGTGAGCACCGTGACATGTTCCCGGGGGGCTACAATGCGCCCCCCGGCGGCGGGCTCAAAGGCAAGGCACTGAGGGGCCCCTGGTGCAGATCCCACCGGAGAGCCCTGGGGTCTCCCCTCTCATGTGCCGATGCGACAGCCGCGGGGGTTTTAGTGGGTAAGAATCCCACATACCCCGGTCGAGCCCCACAGCTCCCGGGGATCTTTCGAAGATTTCCCCCGCGTCAAAAAAAAAAAAAATAGGGTTCAAATCCTGCAAGGAGCAGGGGCCCAAGTCAGCTAATTTACAAATACTTCAAAGGAGTGTCGATAGTGGGTCAGTTGGATGGTTTTACACATTTGGAAGTCTACTAATTTTATAAGACCAGTGGCGTGCCAGTGGCTTCTCCCTGACCTGGGCCCCTAGGCTGCTAATTTTAATAAAATTACATACAGGGTGTAAGGGCTCACGTACCGAATTTTTTTTTATAAGACGTCAAATAATGTCCGTTACAACATTACAGTAACCATTTATAAGGTAAATGACAAATGACTAGCTTGTTAATTTTCGAGCATGTAATGAATATATGCGGAATAATGTTTATTTTTCAAATTACATTGCTAATTTTCCAAAATAATAATAGTTAATTGCCTATGCACTGTTTTTGTGCATAAAGAATAAATAAATAAAAAAATATCCACAAATAATTAATTTATTGCTTTTAAATTAAAATTAGGCTTTATTATTATACCAATAATACTGGCAGAAAATGCCTTAGGCATTAAGTCCGCCTATGTACTAATGTGCATAAAGTATTAAATAAATAAATAATTTTATTTAAAAAAAAAAGTGTTTTTTTTTTGTGGATATTCATGAAAAGCCGATGAAAAATTTCAACACTAGGATGTTCAGAATTATGTATTGCATCCCGGGTATCGGTTTTCGGTACGATGTCCCTTACGCCCGTTATAATTGCCATTCCAGCGACATTGAGATCTAAAACCATAATGGCATCTCAGTGGTGTGACACCACTGGTTATTGTTATTTTAATAATCATAAACGGCTCGGACAGTCGAAATAAACAGATTTTAAAAAGTGACTTAATTACAATTAAATTTAATTGGCGTTTGTGAGTGCGGCAGTTAGGGCCCATAAACTGTGTACAGTTGTTCATTACTGGTTAGTATCCTAACATATACGGGCCGATTGTATTTTTGTATTCAACCTAGCGACGGACCAGCAAGATGTTCACCTCATGGTAGGAGACACACCTGGTGTCGCCTACCATCCACCAGATAGACAGCTGCATTGCATCGCTTGTCACTCTCAGAAATAAGCTATAAGTCTATTGTGTCCGGTAATTTCACTAGCTACAATGCCCTCCACATCGAAACACAGCAATGTTTACACACTGCGGCTTGGCGATCGAATATCTCACACTGCAGTAGTACCTATCTGGACCTACAAGGATTTACAACCTAGGAAGAAGTAAAGCATGCGTAAAAACTGTTCTGAGCTTGATATTGTTACGTGCGGGTGGGTAATTAAATGACGAACTACGTAAAAGAAGATTTTATTCCACGTACACTCACACTGTATACACACAAGGCACAGTATACACACGTAAGATGTTTCCGCTGTCGCTTGTAAACACAAACTATCTGGACTTTTTCTTTTTTTTTTCTTTTTTTTTTGATAGACGCTGTTGGCCGCAGATGGCCATTACAGCTTCACCGGACAATAGGAGGCGAGCGCTTGAAGCGCTCTAGCCTTTACGGCAGAAGTAGCGACGAGCTCAAGGGCACCTCAGGGAGGCACGGCCTCGGCTTGGGCTGTCGCTTAAGAGAGGGCTGAGTTTACCACCGGTTCACAACGCACCCCCACTGAGAAGAACCGGCAAGAAACTCAGTGGGGTGATGCACGTCGTTGAGGTCGCATACGTACGACCCTTCGGCCTCGCCGGCGAGACCGGTGTCTGATAGCTAAAACTATCTGGACGCCACTATGCGTCGGCTTATATACTAAATTAACAGAGGGGTGGAAGCTTCGAGATTATTCTCGTAAATACCTACTTAGTCTAGTGTTTTCGCGAGCTGATATAATAGCGGCACTCGTTCGAGAAAACGAACAATAGGCGGGGGCAGTGACCCGAGAGCGAGCGAGCTGTAGTACATAACCTAAGTACTTGCCGAATTTGAGGGAACTACTTTTTATTGAGAAGTCTAGTTTTTTCAGTACGGATCGACAGTAGACCTATAGACTAACAATGCGTTTTGAGATCATTGCAATTAAGTAATAATTAACGGAGTAATTAACACTTTTATCTCCCGGTCGTAAAAATATCTTCCCTGTTGGTGTCGGTTTTAGTCCCACTGGCATGTGAGTAGTGTCTGCGCGCAAGCATTTGTGCACTTATCTTGCGCAGTTACATGATTTTGTGAAAGATTGGTCGATGTAGTCGTCTATCGGTCAGGATAGTAATACATTCGTACAAGGCGATACCACTAGATCAACTGCACGTATTATATTCCATAAATGGAACTAGGACTAATAAATATTGTGTTTAGGAGATTATTGAACTTCCGGTGTCAAATAAAATTTAGAAGAATATGTTCCTTTTGTCGCTTGACTTTGTTTTGTATGATTCATACTAATGTTATAAGGATTAAAGCTTATGGGTTTTTTTACTCATAATTTAGCTTCCTCTCAAGTACACAGTTAAACTACAATACAGCTCCGGGACAGATGAACACTCCATATTATTATAATATGGGCTAACTTACTACTAACTTACTACTTACTAACTAACTTAAAGGCATAGGTTGGTTAAAATTCTATTAAGAAAAAAGGATATGGCGGGGGTTGTTTCGAAGATTGTACGCAGACTGTGTGAAAATTGAAATAAGCTGGGTAGGTATGTCAAATAGAATCTGGCATATTATTTCCTTTCCGTTACTAATGTATAGACCTATAATATGTATTTAAGCTTGTTAAGTAAATTCGGTTATAGATTCATATTCACAGATAAAAATTCAAAGTAAAACCCTACAATATTTTTTTCCAAAAGATTCAACGACTGATCGCCTCCACTGGTGACAAGAAGGCTGGCTCTTTTCTCGCTAAAAGTTATTGCAATGCTGATTGCATTGCAATAATTCAGCGAGGAAATGCAGCCAGCGTGTCTGCCACCATTCCCCGCGATCATAATTTATTTGATAGTATGTAAAATAGTTTTGTATCTTTTTAATTCAATTGTATATATGTATTATGCAAAAAGTTAAAAAACATGATAATTGCATATTTAATCATAGTGTCCTTTAGGTATACTGGTCATTTAATACTAAGGCCCTTATTACCACAAGCTGTGGTCATAGGAAATTGCAAAAATGAATTCTTTTGAAATGCTCCGCTTACAGGATCCGTGTGCTTCATGAATCAGCCTTTATTAGTTCAAGGATATCGGTGACGCATATTTTATTGATGCACGTCATTAGACATAAATCGACACTTTTATTGATCAAGCATGAGTAATCTATAAGGTTTTTAACCCCCGGCTCCTAGTTCTTCTTCTTTTACATAATTATGGCTTCAATCAATTCTTGATGATTACGCCAGTCAGCCAGCCGCCAGTAATTGCAAAATAAAATACATTATCAAGTATAGTCAAAAATTAAAAAATTGGAAAATTTGTGTTTTCGGTCGCTACCACCAAAGATGGCAGCCGTGAATCAAATCCAGGTACCGACTCCTAGTTATAAGTTTGATGCCTATCTCAGTCTTTATATATGTCTGCCTGATGGATGGATGTCAGATGGTTCTTAGCTATGTTTGATGAAAATCAGTTTGGTTATATAAAGACCATCAGCTGTTTCCCTAGTAGATGTAGTAAATAATAGACAATTTTTATATGTTTGATGGAAGATATGACATTTAGTATAATTGTATTTACATTATATGAATACGATGTTGCTACAGAATATAATAAATTTTACTAGGGTCTGACAATGGAGCAGGAAGGTAGTCATAGAAACTCAAATTTATTAAAGCCCCTCCCCCTTCCAAGCTAGACAGATAATGGTTAGGGTTTGATGATGGAACAGGAAGATGGTCACAGGAACGGAGTTTTATTATAACAATAAGTATCATAAGCCTAATTTACCAAATTACAGACCCGTTCACATCTAAACACATCCATTGAGGTATTTCAGCCATTGCGGTGAAGTTTTTATCTACTGCATAATACTTAATAACCCTGAAGTAAAGTGTAATGCTATCTTATATGGGCTCATTGAGGCAATACATAAGTACTAAAGCCCAGTTATTTAAAAAAATATCACACTTGCATAGTTTTTTTATGTCACAGAGTGTATGCCAGAATATTTTTTTGTTTGAAATATTAGAAACTAACAATGATAATACTAGATAGTTTCTAGTACATAAATCTATACTTATAATAAAACTGTAACAGGTCCAATTCTGTACATTGAAGATATTTTGAAAATTATATTTGGAGGGCATTCTATAACCGATACTGAGGCCGAAAATGTAATTTTTTTAATTTTTGTCTGTCTGTCTGTCTGTCTGTATCACGGCTGAGCATCACGCCGAAACTACTGAATGGATTCAAATGAAACTTGGCATGATTTGAGATCTTACTACGAGGTAGGACATAGGATACTTTTTATCCCGTAATCTTGCACGGTTCTTTTGGGAGAGGGTATTGAAGTCAAAACGGGTACTTGGTTATACGCTTGGTCCGATTTTATAAATTTTTCTTTATAAATCAGTAAGGTAACACTCATAGAGAGTTGTTGTCAAGGTTTTGTAATCGATCGGGTTAAGCAACGTTAGGTAAGGTCATTAAATAGATGGGTGACCGTTTAACGCCATTTGAACTAAACGTCTCCGTGCTTCGAAGGGCAAGTACAAAGTGGGTCCAAGTTTTTAACCGACTTTAAAAAAGGAGGTTTTGTATTCTTTGCGAATGTGTATTATTGAAAGTTTAGTTAACGTAAACACAGCGCGGGCGGAGCTGCGTGGGTCAGCTAGTTAGTACATACGAGTATAACCTCATTGCCTTGACTCCTTAAACGTATTTGCTCTGCAATTTGTCTACACAAAACAAAAGCGATAATAAATTAATTCAATAGGAAAGAATAGCAGTTACCGTAACATTTGTTACACTCTAACAACCTCTTAAATTGTGTTAACAATGAAGTTATCACGTCACTAGATGTGTTTTACATTGTTTAAATTGCCATTCATAACGGTTGATATTTTAGCATGTCCAAAGCATTGTTTACACTCAAGTGTATAAAACCAAATGTTTGCTGACGAATATCTTTACTGACTGTGAAGGCTCCCGTTTTGGGCAAATAATCCTTTCTGAGTATTAAGTCCTTTTTGTTTTGAGGCCTGTCAGCTACCGTCGCTACTTGGGCTGAGGTGGAATTGTCTATACTTATAATAAAACTGTAACAGGTCCAATTCTGTACATTGAAGATATGTTGAAAATTATTACCGATACTGAGGCCGAAATGTATTATTTTTAATTTTTGTCTGTCTGTCTGACTGTCTGTCTATCTGTATCACGGCTGAGCATCACGCCGAAACTACTGAATGGATTCAAATGAAACTTGGCATAATTTGAGATATTGCTACGAGGTAGGACATAGTATACTTTTTATCCCGTAATCTAGCACGGTTCTTTTGGGAGAGGGGATTAAAGTCAAAATGGGTACTTGGTTATACGCTTGGTCCGATTTTATCATTTTTTCTTTATAATATAATAAATATTAGTAAGGGAACACTCATAGAGAGTTGTTATCAAGGTTTTGTAATCGATCGGGTTAAGCAACGTTAGGTAAGGTCAATAAATAGATGGGTGACCGTTTAACGCCATTTGAACTAAACGGTTCCGTGCTTCGGAGAGAAAGTAAAAAGTGGGTCCCAGTTTTTAACCGACTATAAAAAAGGAGGTTATGTATTCGATGCGAATGTCTGTTATTAAAAGTTTAGTTAACGTAAAACCAGCACAGGCGGAGCTGCGTGGGTCAGCTAGTTCATAATAAATGTATGTATATTCAAATATGGGTCTGATGGTATACTGGTAAGACACCCTAGCTGATACCCAACAGATCATGGATTCGCTTCCCACGTTAAACAAATATCTGTTTACGTGATCATGTCTGTTTGGCTTGTGTCGTAATTATCTATGGAATAATAATGTTCTCGTAGCCACAGCGGGTAATCTTTCACAAGAAGAATGATATATTACAGTGCAAAGTTGCTTGACGAGACACAAGCCTACTCTTCCTTCTTTTACACTCTTACAATCGAGAGAGAGAGAGAGAGAGAGAGAGAGAGAGGCTAGGGGGCAGCGTTTTTCTATTGGATTTTCTACAACCTATACTGTGATTCCCAAGATGCCTGCCAAGCGTGGGAATTATGGCAACCCTTCCCTTCTAAGGAGGAGGCCTTTGTTCAGCAGTGGACGTCTATATCGACTGCTGGTCCTGGTGATGATAAAACAACTGGCCAAAAGCGACCCATGGTATGTAACTTATCACACCCCACCTTTTTTCATCGGGAGTGAAAATACCACAGAGTATCACTCCTATGTTTAAACACTAACTGCCGAACCTACAAACGTCAATTAAAGTTAATGAACATTAATACATTTTTTAAAAACGTTTTGTTTCGACACTCGAAGCCCATTAATACTTAATACGCAGATAGTGAGTAGAGATATCAATTATCTCGTGTTCAATAATCGAAATTAATCATAAACGGCTCCGACAGTCGAAATAAATAGATTTTAAAAAGTGACTTAATTTAAAGTTAATTGGCGTTTGAGAGTGCGGCTGTTATTGCCCTATTTTGTATTTCGTTTTCGTGACTGATAAATATATTATCAACATAATTATTTTGTTTGATACCGATTTAGCTTCGCCTTACACAATATTTAAACAGTGCATATTAGGCCGTGTCAAAAGAATGTTGAAAGCTCTCATTGAGTGACAAAAAGAAAAAAAAAACTCGGAAACCTGGTCCAAAGTCGCCGACTCGACCTCTTAATTTGAATTCTTTGGTGGTGACGTCACTGTGACTGTACTGTGTATTTTTTTTTTTTCAGTTCAATAAAATAATCAATCCTTCCCCTTCGGCCATACGTAATAAAGTGCGCCCACGTTAGTGGTCAACGGAGATAACTGCAACCGTCCGTTGTTGGTATAATGTAGAATATTTTGTCACATAATAATGGAGATACATAACAATAAATCTTATTTTTTTTTTAAGCAACATAGAAATTTATTTAGTAATATTAATAGCAGGATCTGTTGGATTTGTTGAAAATATATTTTATTTTTTAAGATATGTTTGCGGTAACTTCAAATTTGACTCATCATCATCATCAACACCAGCCGGAAGACGTCCTCTGTTGAACATAGACCCTTTGCTAAAATTGACCTAATGCTGCTTAAAAAAATGGGAGTAGTGCGTAAGAGCAAGTTTACCACCTTTTTTGGGAATAATAGATACTGTTGGCCGTAGATCGCAATTACAGCTTCACCGGGCTTATAGCACTCCAGCCTTAAGGGCAGGGAAGCGACAAGCTCAAGGACACCGGCTTGGGCTGTCGCTTAAGAAAGAGGGCTTATTCTACCACCGTACACACACACACACACAATGCGCCCCCACTGAGAAGAGCCGGCAAGAAACTTAGTGGGGTGATGCTCGTCGTTGAGGTTGTACAACCCTTTGGACTCGCCGGTGAGACTGGTGTCTATCTCATATACCTCTGTACTCCCACAGAGACCCAGGGACCTTGCAAAGTTTGACCCGTCAAGCACAAAAAAAGGTCGCTAAAGTTTTATATGTACTCGCTGTGCCAGCCAGGACCCCTGTGGTGTAAATAAGCTGGCGCACTTGACTTTCCACGATTAAATTGCAACGTACCTACAAAAAAAAACAACAATGAAAATATGGTATTCATTCATTAAGTTCAAAATCGTTACAAGTAAAGAATCTTCGACGATTATTTATTTGTGGGTACAGTTCGTGTTTGTGGGCCGTACTTATTGTAAAAAAGTTACAAATATATATCTAATTCAATAATAATACGTAGGTATTTAATAAATCAAAATGCCACTTCCAATAATCAATTTAAATAATATAGCGACAAATTAAAACAAGATACATTTTATACGAAAACTTGCATTGCATTAAGTGATCGCTAAATCATTACATTAAGTTTATTCCAAGCGAATAATTTATAAGACTTTCGTTCATTAAATACCTATATGTTGAGATTGAATGATGAATTAACTAAGATAAGAGTGTAACAGTTTATACATTTGTGAGACCGGCCCTGTCGCGGGCCCAATCAAAATCCAATTAGTAATATCGTCATAAATTTATTTTACCTTTATGCCTTTTTAGTTGAGTTGTGTTCCCACTTTTTTTTTTTTTGTCGAGTTAAAAACATTATGTAAATGAAATTACCTAAAATTACTAGTTTTGTAAGTAACAATAAATTCGCGAGGATTTGAGTGAATATTTAGACCAGATTTTTCTAAAATCTGTTCTGTTGAACCCGGAACAACCCGGCATGATTGGAACACCATACTACGTCATGTCTGCATTCGATGTAATTTGTGATTCGTTTACCGTTTATCTACCATATAAGATATTCTCACTTCAATGCGAAAAATATTTTAATAAGATGAGAGGTTCTTAAGATATCTTCAAATGAGCGTAAAAAAATCCGTTTTGTGTTAACGGGTCTCCACCCGTTTTTTACAGCAATAGTATTAGATAACTGAGTATCAGTGATCGTCATAAAATGTAATAATAATAATAAATACACTTCATTGTACACCAAAAGTTGTATGTAAATTGAACAATACGTTGAAGATATCAATGTACAAAGGCGGCCTTATCGCTAATGTAGGTTTTGATGTGATTTGATTTTATACTAACATCATATCGCATTGCCTCCCTTCAACCGAGATATAAGCGGGCCTGCATTTCATCTAAAAGGAACTAATATTTTACATTCGCAGCAGATTCTTTGCAATGTGGATGATGCCTGGGTAAAGAAATAATAATTCCAATTTGTCCGTCAGGTAGATTATCAAAAAATATTGGATACGTATTTTTTTATTTAAAAAATCAATAAAAGTTGCCAAAGATATAGAGCGTCAAAGTTTGGGAGTGGGGGCTAGTGACGTCACGCCACAGTAAAAATTGTATACACGCGGCATTTCATAGCACTATATCTTCGTCATTTTTTGTTTAATCGACAAAAGAAAAAATACATGTCCAATATTTTTTGATAATCTAAATGACGGACTAAAAAATATGTTTAAGTCACCTAGCCTATTCCTGTAATTTTCGTAAAATGATCACACATTGTAAGTCAATCATACTCAATTAATTTAATAGCACTAATTAGCAAACTCATATTTGGTGTTAATAGTGTGTAGAAAAGACACGAATTTTTGCATAGCACCGGCGATTTTTCTTAGCATGTACACGCGGCCTACATACAGTCACAAACCACCGAGTATGGTCCCTTGTGCAAGGGACCATCCATCCAGGTATATGATATTAAAATAAAAATAAACATTATTAGATATTAAAATAAAAATTACAAATCATTATTCTTTAAGATATTGTTACGTGCGGGTGGGTATTAAAATGCCGATTAACGTAAAAGAAGATTTTATTCCACGTACACTCACACTGTATACACTATACACGCAGTATACACACAAGGCACAGTAGTCCGAGTCGCACAGTACTTCACAATAGTCCAAAGTCGTCGCAAGGGTCGCTGGTACAATTCTCTTCGATCGCTTCCTTAAGATGTTTCCGCTGTCGCTTGTAAACACAAACTGTCCGGACGCCACTATGCGTCGGCTTATATACCTAAATTAACAGAGGGGTGGAACTCTCTCGAATGTACTCGTATGTACTTACCTATTCTATCGTTTTCGCGAGATACAATAGCAGCGCGACCTTCGAGAATGAACTAACAATAGGCGGGGGCAGTGACCCGTGAGCGAGCGAGCGGTATGTACTTACACAAGTACTAGGGAACTACTTTCTATTGAGAATTCGAGATCTTTCGGTACGGATCGATAGTAGACCTATTGACTAACAATGCGTTTTGAGATCATTGCAATTAAGTAATAATTAACGGAGTAATTAATACTTTTATGTCCCGGTCGTAACACTACCCCCCTCTTAGTTATGCTCGTCCCGAGCATCATTAGCTCCATGATAACGTGCCAATCTATCCAGGTGAACTATCTTAGGTTTGCCTCGGTGTCCCTTCTTGATGCGGTAGGTGACGTCGTTGATCCTTCTAATAACACTCCTTTACACCACACTAACGTCCCTTCATTGATGCCGTTGGTATTGGCGTTCCAATCGTCGCTGGTCTTCATCCTTTCCCTGGTCACCAGGCTATTTTCCCGTGGCCGTTTGTGCACTTCTTCCGGCCCAACAGTTTGCGACTTAGGTTTTCCTTTACTTCCAGTTTGTGATCTTTTTGCGGCACACACCAAACATTTACGGCACCAGTCTTCGACATCTTTACGGCATCGCAGCCAGTAAAACCTCTGTCTCACTTTCACCAGGGTTTTCTTGACTCCAAGATGCTTACCAGATACGCCATCGTGAACGTGCCGTAAAAGGGAAGCCACCATAACTCTTGGTATCACTATTTGCATGACCACTTCTTTTCCATTACTGGTCTCCCATTTCCTGAACAGCAAATGGTCTTCTAAGACTAAGCTGTCCCACTGGGCCCAATAACTTTTAGTAGTTGCACTGCAAGCAGATACATCCTTCCATTGGGGCTTGCTCCCACTTCGCTTCCAGCGTAGTATAGGACCAAGATCATCATCCTCTGCTTGTGCCTTCTTCATATTGGTCCCAGTCCACTCGTCTTCTGAGCCATGCGTCCTTATAATCCTGACTTCTTCTCGGACTTCATTCTTAGAACAGTGCTTGCTGGCACAAGGTCTTCGCATCACATCTTCCACGTTGCTATGTCCATTCCCATTGCGATGTTCCGTTACATGGTAGACATTCTGCGGTTGCTCTTGCCATCGTACTACTCGACAGTCATCCCCTTGGGGTGCAGCATATAAGGCACTTTTCTTTTTCCGGTTCGGGCACTCCAGCTGTATATGTCCCCTTTTCCCGCAGGTATAACATAGGGGCCCAAAACTCGGACGTCGCGAGATACCGAGTCGACGGACGGCTACAACCTCACTTACCCTATGTGCCTGCGTATCTTGCTTCACAGGTTCGACTTGTATCCCAATACTTGAAAATCTTTTGGTCTTCTCTACAGGGCAACTCTGCTTTATGTTCCCCCTTGCTCCAAAGCCATAACAAGTGGGGACATACCGAGGCCTTGTCTCATCCGGCACCACTTCCTGGATCTTATATAGCCAAGTGTCCCGTCGTACAGCTTCCACTTCGAGAGCATGGGCCAGAGCGCTCTTCATAGTCGAATGATGGCCCAGACGAACAGCAGCTCTGACTTCTGCGTCCCGTATGCCATCGACGAATGCTTGCAACAGCGTCACTTCAACTGTCGCCGGTGACGAAGAGTACGCACGACGAACCAGCCTTTCCACTTCAAGCGCCCACTGTTGAAGGCTTTCACCAACCTTCTGTGTACGCTCGCGGAGTTGTGCTCGGTATACGTGTTCCAGGTGACCCTCACCATAACGCGTATCTAATGCTTCTAACAGAGCTTCCAACGTACGTCCTTCATGTGGCAGGTTCTCTAATATGAGCAGAGCGTCACCTCGTAGGGCCAGGACCAGGGCCATGAAGGATTGGTCCTCACTCCATCCATTCCACTTGGCCAGTGTCTCGAACTGGTAGCGGAAGGCGGTCCACGACGAAGACCCGTCAAAGTGCGGAAGGTCGAGTTTCGCTGCTGATGGTGATGATGAAGCCACGGCTAGTGGTTGGCGAGTCTCTAGTTTAGTTACCTTATTAGTCAGTACATGAATACGGCTATCATGTTCATCGATGCGGCCTTCCAGGTTTTCCGTCTTAAGAGTAACCTCTTTGACGTCCACTTCCAGTTTTGTGACTTTCTCGCCGAGTATAGAAATGCCGGCGTCAATCTTACCCAGAACGGCCTCCTGGTTGACCTGGATAGCTTCTTGGGTAGCCTGGATAGCTTCTTGGGTAGCCTGGATGTCACGGCGGGTGGCCTCTTGGATAGCTTCTTGGGTAGCCTGGATGTCACGGCGGGTAGCCTCTTGAGTAGCCTGGATAACCTCCTGGATCTCACGGCGGGAAGCTTCCTGGTTTGCCTGAATACTCTGAATTTCGCGACGGGTAGCCTCCTGCATACCCTGGATAGCGGCCAACAGGGTTGACAGATTTAGCTCCGTCGAGTCTCCCGGTGGTGTGGTACCAGACGATGTGGCAGTCTCGGGTTGAGACTCCTCCTCTTGACCACGCCGACGTGCAGCATCCATCTCCACTTGTCTCCTTGTTCGCGGAGTACGCGCTTCTTCTTCACGCGGCAGAATCGGCATCCCACTTCTGACACCAATTGTTACGTGCGGGTGGGTATTAAAATGCCGATTAACGTAAAAGAAGATTTTATTCCACGTTCACTCACTCTGTATACACTATACACGCAGTATACACACAAGGCACAGTAGTCCGAGTCGCACAGTACTTCTCAGTAGTCCAAAGTCTTCGCAAGGGTCGCTGGTACAATTCTCTTCGATCGCTTCCTTAAGATGTTTCCGCTGTCGCTTGTAAACACAAACTGTCCGGACGCCACTATGCGTCGGCTTATATACCTAAATTAACAGAGGGGTGGAACTCTCTCGAATGTACTCGTATGTACTTACCTATTCTATCGTTTTCGCGAGATACAATAGCAGCGCGACCTTCGAGAATGAACTAACAATAGGCGGGGGCAGTGACCCGTGAGCGAGCGAGCGGTATGTACTTACACAAGTACTAGGGAACTACTTTCTATTGAGAATTCGAGATCTTTCGGTACGGATCGATAGTAGACCTATTGACTAACAATGCGTTTTGAGATCATTGCAATTAAGTAATAATTAACGGAGTAATTAATACTTTTATGTCCCGGTCGTAACAATATCTACTACGCCAATAAATTGGTACCATTTAATCCATTTACCATTTACCAACATTTTAATACTTTATTAGGGAGTAGGTACAAGGAAGGGAACAACTCATAAATCCAATAGGCTCATATCGTAATTAAGTTTCCCATACGAACGAATTCCGGTACGCGTCCAAATGTAGAGACTTATTATCAATACCAGAAATATGGCATGTAAGGAATCTTAGTGTAATTTATATTTGTTCAGCGGATTGCCGAAAATACTTTTAATTGTGGCCTGTCTTCGAAGGTCTAAATTAAATGTTGGGTTAGAGGCGTGATTTTTGTTACAGAGTTATTGGAGTTGGATCTGAGAAGGTGTATTAAAACATTTGCATTACTACCCTAACTATACAAAATTTAAATATAATGAAACGAATTAATTATTAAAAATTCAATATTATTTAATGCTTTCTTTTATTTACGCGAACTACTTTTAGAGACATAAAACAATCATAACACTACTATTACGACGTTTAGCAACTCAGACCTGCTTTGATCATGGATGCTGCAAAGATTTCGAAACGCTGCCGTCGCCGAAGCAAAAAAAAATGCATGATAAAGCTTAAAGTAGTTTCATTAATATTTATTTATTGAACAAAAAATTATGTTAAGTGATGATGAAATAAATGTATACGCAAGAATAATTGTAAATTAAGTACCTTTTTTTTTGTTTTAGAAGACAACTTGGTATTTGGAAACGATTACTTAAGACAAGTGTAAAATATGCGAAGATCCTATCAAATCTACATTTATTTATTTTTAGGTATACACAAAAGTCAAGTGCATGGCGATCTTGTGAACGGAGGATTCTGTACCTTCTTTAAACGAATAAAAATTAGTTTGCTCTTAATGTAACACCTCAGGTAGCCACCAAGACCAAACCGAATAACTAAGTCTGTTTGTCAACGTTTTTTGACGATTTATAAAAAAAAAAACTATGCTACTTAGTTGTTGTGAGTGCGGCAGGCTCACAACCGTCAATTACCGTTAATTCTAATTTAACCATTTTTTTAGATTTATTATTTAGACTTGAGTTGTTTATGTTCTTTTTTGAGTACGAGATAATCGATATCTCTATTCGATTACAGAACATTGAGGCAATACGTGCATACATGTAACAGAGTAAAAAATAAATAAATGACGGGCCCGTTGGTTTAGTGGTTAGACACCCTGTCTGCTAACCGATGGGTCGTGGGTTCGATTCCCACCAAGTGTCTGGGTGTTATTTATCTATTTAAGTATGTATTTACAAAAAAAATGTATTTAAGTATTAGTATCAGCTGTCTGGTTTCCATAGTACAGGCTCTGCCTAGTTTGGGATCAGATGACCGTGTGTGGATTGTCCAAAGATATGTATTAATCGGTAGCGGGAGAAGAAATAATTCGACTTCAATACCAGGATTAGTGCTAGGAGTAAATAACAATAATTGACGTTTGTGAGTGTGGGACTTGTTTATCAGCGGCTTTAATTATTACAGAATTTTTTTTTTCAGAATGTTTGTGAAAGGTATTTTTTGTCAATTTTATGTAAGATGAACATCACGTGACATAAAAATATAATCTTGACATGCTGAAATGAAGGCTTTTTATATAATACCCTACTTGATCTAATAAAACGAATAATCATGGAATTGGAATTTGGAATTTCGGCTCCCTATTGCGGACCAGACAAACACATGATAAAGAAAAATAACCTAAGATAATACAAGTACAAAGGCACAGGTTATATATTTCATAAGAAATATTTTCCAGCATGCCCAGGAGAGAAACATTAAACTATGTACCTAATTATTTAATAATTTTGAGCAAGCAATATTAAAATAAATTACTAGTTTAAAAAACTAAAAATACACGCTTTTATAAGGACTACTGCACTAAAAAGCAATAAATAAATTATCGAAACTGTTCTTTCTTTCTTTCTACCCCGTGCTTGTAATTTATGGACTATATTTATGTGTAAAGGCGTGGGGCGCCTTTTCTCTGTAAATGATTACAAATGATTGTCATGTGAATACAAATACTTAGCGTTCTTGAAATTTGACAGAAGTGTTAAGCTGTTATTCAGAAAAGGGCCCCACGCTTTTACACATAAATGTAATCCATAAATTACAAGCACGGGGTAGAAAGAAAGAAAGAACAGTTTCGATAATTTATTTATTGCTTTTTAGTGCAGTAGTCCTTATAAAAGCGTGTATTTTTAGTTTTTTAAACTAGTAATTTATTTTATACTTTTTTAGTCTTAGAAATATTCGCCTAAACTACGGATAAAATTAGCCCAAGTATTGATTTGTTCGTAGCTTGAATCGTAGGCAGGTTGTGGCAAAACATATTTTTACTAAACTAGGTATTACGTAGGTATGTGATTGAGTTTAAGAAAGCACTAAGTATTTACCCTTTAAACAGTCGAAAGTACGCTAAAAGTCAATAGCTTTACAAGTAGTATTCATGGGTTCCGTTACCAACCTTCCGGGTCCATAAACAGGTCCACGTTATTAGTTAAAGTGAATATAACTCCTTTATACAAATCAAATGAGTCCAAGTTCGATGGGTTTACTAGTAATCATTCCAGGGTTCCGTCAACCACCTTTTATTTCCATCATCTACCCTGATTATTGGGCAAAGTAAATAGAACTTTTTAATACGAATCAAATGAGCCCAAACTCAACGAGTTTACTAGTAGCCAATCCAGGGTTCCGTCACCCACCTTCCTGTTCCATCATCAGGTCCTCATTAATGGTCAAAGTGAAAAGAACTCTTTAAAACAAATCAAATGAACCCAAACTCGATGTGTTTACTAGTAGCCATTCAAGGGTTCCGTCACCCACCTTCTAGTTCCATCATCAGGTCCTCATTAATGGTCAAAGTGAAAAGCTATTTAAAAGAATCAAATGAGCCCACACTCGATGTGTTTACTAGTAGCCAATCCAGGGTTCCGTCACCCACCTTCCTGTTCCATCATCAGGTCCTGAATAATGGTTAGTGTGAAAAGAACTCTTTAAAATAAATCAAATGAACCCAAACTCGATGTGTTTACTAGTAGCCATTCCAGGGTTCCGTTACACACCTTCCTGTTCCATCATCAGGTCCTCATTAATGGTCAAAGTGAAAAGAACTCTTTAAAACCAATCAAATGAGCCCAAACTCGATGTGTTTACTAGTAGCCAATCCAGGGTTCCGTCACCCACCTTCTCCAGTTCCACCATCAGGTCCTCATTAATAGACAAAGTGAAAAGAACTCTTTAAAACAAATCAAATGAACCAAAACTCGATTAGTTTACTAGTAGCCATCCAAGGGTTCTCTTATCCACCTTCGAGCCCCAGCATCAGATCAGCTCGATGATACCATATTATTGTATTGTCACCGGTCCTTGATACATGTGCAAAATTTCAAATGTTTTGGACGTTTAGAAGTGGGTCAAAATTGCATCGCAAGATTCCATTACCATCATACATACAAAGTTACATACATACATACAGGTCAAGCTAATTAAAGCGTGTTAAAAAAAACAATTTTAAGTGAGTCATAAACATGATTACTTCCTGAAATATACAGTTATAGTATGACAGACAAAGAGACGCAGTCGCACAATAAAGATTTCTTGCTACTGAACCCTAATAATTTTAATAAGCGGCTAAAATTTAAAACTTGAAGTTTGCGGTTAATATAGGGATCTGAACAGATAACTAAGTAAATACCCGCGTTCAGAAAGCCGGAATTCGTTTTTATTGTTCTTAATAATACAATCCGCCTGGATTTCATTGCGGTTACATATTAAGTTAGTTTCAGATAATTATTTAATTTCGTTCCCGTTATGTCACTGAAACTCGCTTATTTCACTTCGTTTAGTTACATAATCTATTTAGATTTAGCAAGTGGAGTAACCGTGGAAACTACACTCCTAGTTCTCTGGGACCAATTGATCAGCTGATTGTCTGAAAAATAAGATAAGTAACCTTTGCAGCGGATGGGTTAATGATCTATGCGTCGGATGGGCATGTAAAAAGTTGGTCCTGTACCTAATTTGACCCCGGTCTTCTGTGCCATCGGATTTTGAGAGTTAAGAAAGAGAGAGTGCCAAGTGCACTCTCTCTTTCTTAACTCGTGTCTTACGCACTTATCCACTATAATATCTCTCGTCTAGATGGCTGACCATTTTAAATATGCTTTTGGCCGCTTTGGTCGTATCGGCCAGGCGAACATTATTATTATAAAGCTCTGAGAAATCTACCCTGCCTACCAAGATCGCAACACAACTTGTTGGAGGCCTTATTTGATTGTGGTCCTCTGTTAGGACTTCCCCAATCGGACGGCTCCAATTTCGAGTAGGTGTACCGTCTGTTCAACTGTGTGCATGTTTTTTATGCGAGGTATCGTAAATTATACGATAAAATGTTGACTGCTCCTGTCATATAAGACTCCAGGAGCAGGCAACATTTAAAATAATTAAATACTAAGGACACCATTGATTTCGCGGTCCTGAGCGCGGAAATCGTGTAACGTCATTATAGAATTTTGTATGGATATGTATTGTGACTTTGTATAAATATCTAGCGTGGTGTCCGTAATTTAGTACAAGAGGTACTGCATGCCGATCGCAGCGCAAATCGTGAATGGTGCACTTTAGTGTATAAAGTATACAGAACTGACAAGATGAATGGTACTTTGCAAAAACATAAGTCGACCTATTTTTTACCTCACCTGACATGAAATCCTGTCCGCAGCATTTCGGGGAACAGCGCCATATATTTAACAACATCCGAAAAAACGTCCTCACGTCTTAAAATTATGGTGTTTTGGAACTGGTTTCTTATGTTAGTGACCCCATGTGATTCACGTGACTGTTTACCTCACAAAATTCAGGGTTATGATGCGATTATGGTTGATTTATTTCTTCTTATTTATTTGATAAATGTTATGTGTTATGACATACGCCTGTCAATCGGCATAATGTCACCGGTTGGGGTTCAGTGAACTTGATCGCGTCAAGTGCAAAGTGCAAAAGTAATACTTTGCTAGGTATAAAAATTGCGAGTTTCTTTCCTTGTTGTCTTTAGTCGGTGGTTTTCTAAATTGCATATGAACAGCTGCAGCGTCTGTGTTGTAATAATAATATCTTGGGGCAATTCACACACGGTCATCTGATCCCAAACTAGGCAGAGCCTGTACCATGGCAACCAGACAACTGATACTAATACTTATATACTTTTTTTTTGTAAATACATGTTTAAATCGATAAATAACACCTAAATATGTATATATATATTTTATATATTCCATTGTATAATTAATTTTTTTCTAGTTCTATTTTCTGTACATTTTGGTGTGCAATAAAGAGATATCTATCTATAACACCCAGACAAACTCAAACTCAAAAATCTTTATTTCAAATAGGCTTAACGCTAGCACTTTTGAATGGTCATTTTTTAAAAGCTACCACCGGATCACAACGCGGCCTCAACTGAGAAGATCCGGCAAGAAACTCAGCGGGCTTGTCATTTTTTCACTTTTTTTTTTAAACATTGTTTTGTTACAAATGAATCGACATTAGCGAGCGATATTGTGTCTTGCCGTTCGAAACATAAAGCAAGGGAGAAAACAATAAATTACGACAAAAATTTCAAACAAACTAAAAGGCCAAAGGGATAGTAGTCGGACCAGTCCCCCCAAGCAGCACCCGCGCACGAGTTGACTCGAGCAGCAGCCATCACTCCCCTCAACCATATCAGAGGGAAGGGGGTGACCCGCCACACGAAGCCGCCACAAGCAAAGACTTTTCGATGGCGAGCATGACCGAACCAAAATCACCCGTGGCTCACATTTAACTTCTGCTGTTAAGCAGTACCTCGTCAGGCAAGACACAAAACACTTTCACATAGTATTTATATTATCAATTATTTGTCTTGTGAAACAGCCATCAATCAGTAATCCACCAGATTAAGAGGTGTTACAAACTGTAAGCCTACAATTCTAAGCTTGCAAGAGTTGAGCAGTTCAAGCCCCAGACACTTGGTGGGAATCGAACCCACGTCCCATCGGGTAGCGGCCAGCGTGTCTAACCACTAGACCAACGGGCCCTTCAAGTCAACTTAATGCATATTATACAGACAGATAGGCGCGGAAAGCGACTGTTTTATGCTACGTAAAGAAGATAATGATTAAAAAGAGTGACAGTGTATTGAAAACCTTTATGTTATCTATTGTTTATAACAAATTGTTCGAACTACCTATTATTAATTGTTTGCATAAAATACAGTTTGCTTATATGTACTTACGTATAAATTGTCACACATTTTTAAAACCTGATGGGGATATAAAGATAAACAGATGAACATTATGTCAAGAAAATGTACTTGTAACAAATAAAAGTAATATGCAAGGCGTGGATGATTAAATTAATAAATTAAACGGCCAGTGTTATAAATATCGTATATACCCCGAGTCAGAACGGAATAAGCACACAAATAATGCAAATGTGTTTGCAATAAAAGGAAAAGCTTTGGAATGGTTTAAAAAAGGAAAGCAATGGGATTTTATACAAGATTGCGTGATTCAAGGTCAATTTAAGTGTCAATGAACTTGGATTTTTTTAAAGACGAAATTTTATTCAATTTGTCCCTTTCACGTGCAAATTAAGATAAGGTGAATTGTCATTACTATTTTGTACCATTAAACCCCTATGGCTTATGAATTCTTGTATCTTGGGTCGTCCTTTAATCACGTGATGTTTTTTAGCAACTTTTTAACCCCTCCCCCCTCCTGGTGATATGTGGTGAGGTTTTAAACTACAAAAAATCACGTGTATTTTTTTGTACAAACTATATTGAAATTTTCGGAATATTATCTTTAAATACAGGTAACTGATTAAATGTTGAAGGGGAAGTCGTTGCCGGCAACGGTGAGTCAAGGCCACGTGCCGCTGTTTGGTTTAGAAATCGTGCATTCAACGAAAAATAAATACACGTGATGTCTCATTATGGTGATATTTCGTGATTTTATGGAACCCCTCCTGGTGATATTTCGTGATTTTATGGAACCCCCACCCACCCTTTCAAGCTTCACGTGATTAATGGACGCCCCCTAACGGATACGGACAAGCCATATATGATGAGATATACATATTTGTACTACAAGTACCAGCCTCATCTACGTCGTTAAATTCTACGTAGAGGGCTGCCGTGTATTGGCATTTATAATATTTTGTGAGTTAGACCTTATCTTAGGAATAAAACTTGTAGGTAAATGTATAAAGAAAATATTTATCTCAATTCAAAAATTAATAGTTTTACGAAACCAGAACTGCGAGTGGTACTGTATGTATATGTATGTATTTAATCTTATTTTTATGTGCTTGTTACTACTTTTTTCAATATTTTTTTTTTGGAAATCTTTAGCTGGGTTATGTGGGATTTTTACCGACTAAAATCTCCCCGGTGACCTTAGACGAGATTCTGGGCCTGGGCACTCCGTTCAAACCTCGTCTAGCCCAGATATACCCTAAAAGACAGTACCTACTAGAAATATTTTAACGTGGTTTTCTTTATATTAAAACCGAAACAGCAATTTCGGTGCTTGATTTCAGTTTTTGATTTTTCTAATCGATCAACAGGGCCCTGTAAGTTAATTAGAATTATCTTGCGTATTCTTTTTATAAGATTTCCTAACTACCGTTTCGTTATGTCATGCAAAACATGGTTTACTTTGTAAACGTTTAGTTTACCGCTTCCAACCCTGACGGTTTCCTGTTGATTTGCATAGGCTAAATGTAGGCCAACAGTATTCCTTCACCCGTGAATATTTGCTAGGTCAGTCACTCGATAACGTATATGAGGTGAATATAAAAATTCCATACACGACACATGATAAGCTACTTTTTAATTTTTCAGAGAATACTTTTTGACTTTTGACCTGCATTTGCTAGAATTAACCAGTCATAGGAAAATACGGAAGAAATTGATACAAGTTTAAATTAAAACGATGAATTAGGACAAGGTCATTTCTAATATTTTCTTTGCAAAGGATAGTCAATAGTATTTTAAAGGTCTGTATAAAATTTAATGGAGAACATGGAGAAGAAACACTCCTTTACTATCAACGTGATTGAAGGTGGATTTAGTAGATTTCGCCAGATAGCAATGACTTTTTCATCTTCCTCAATCGTCCGAGATATTAATAAAAACCAGATCTCGCCGAATTGAAATCCGAACCAATCTGTCCGAATAGCGCGAATTGAATGAATACCAAGTTCCACACAAAAGGAAACTACCATTGTAGGAAGAGAATGACCGACTGTTCGTTCAATGGAGAAGAAAGATTGTCTGAAACCATTTTATTAATGTGTGTACAGCGTATACACTAGTTATGATTCTTACTGTACAGTTTAGAAATGTCTATACGTTTTGCAGTACCTATAAAGCTCCTAAACACTTTGAAGTCTGAAATGCGACTAACCGTTAGAATTTAGTAAATATGTTTCGACACATCAGACATTTATTAGCCATATCTAAAGATCCGTCCTTGGCCATATCTAAAGATTTTATATTATAGTTTTTCTAATTGTCACTGACATCGTCAGAAATATTTTAATTGTTTATAATCTTATATCGCTTAGCTATATCATTTATCACAAGTTTAATGAAGTATACATCAACTTCCTAACAATTATTGCTGTGACATTCAAGTTCAAGTTGGTGAATCCCAAAAGACCGTCGACAATATTGCATTGTATCACTTTTATATTGTGCATTGCATCGATTATGCAAATCACATCGTCGATTACAAGAGTGTAATGTGTAATTCGATCGAATCGATTATCGAACTAAAAATATGCATGTAGTCGATTTAAGATACAATAACAAAATGCTATCGTGACTTGACTACCTTACTCCACAATGGTCCCATTTATATCGCTGGACAGGAATGTAAGTACCTATATTATCTACATTCTATATGCAGGTTATTGTGTATACATACTGCAAACGCGGCGTGACTAAAGACCATGATACGGCAAAAGTAGTGTCCAACGCATACACGCTAGATGACGAGACGATCTCCGTAACGCTGTTAGGAATTGGATCTTCCTGATGTGCAGTTGGAGAGGACTAAGAAACACAGTAGGTCTTTCCAAAATTTTTTTTAATGGATAATCAGTTATCTTAAAACAAGAAGACCCCGACCTATTGGTCTAATGTAAATATCTGCAGAAAAGTATATATTTACATATATTTCTCGACTAACATCTAATGTCCCAATGGTTTGCAAAGGCCTTCGTTAATTAATCATTCTGTTCGTTCTTTGTTCGCTTTCATCTTGTTGACTATATTCATCAGGAACATATACCATTATAAGATCGAGATTAATAAGATTTATACATTTGCCTACAGAATCAACGTCCACGCAGGTTGTTTTAAGATGTCCTTGAGGATTCCACCCACTCGGTTCTACTATCTTTATTGTAAGCCTATGTAAGGAGAGCATGATGTGTTTTGATCAACATCATAATAATCTTTTTTTACGACAATGACCATAATGTCGGTTTTAATACAGAAATGACTTATTTGATTACTTTTATGATATTCAATAATAAGCGATTTAATTAAAGACTAAAAATTAAGAATAAAAAACCTGCTTTAAATATGTCTAGCTCAAAATAGGAGAAGACGGAATAATATGACGGAGTCAGAATTCTGCCGAGACTTTTTTTATTTATTAGAATACTTAACGGCTCAAAGTCTGCTTATTAACAAACGCTTGTATTGAGTATCTATAGTGTGTCAATTGGTTGGTTTAACACTTTTGGAAGTCTACTAATTTTATAACACCAGTGGCGTATTAGTGGCTTGTCACTGACTTGGGCCCCAAGGCTGCTAATTTTAATAAAATAAAATACAATTTTATTGCAATTGCAGCGACACACTATTGAAACCTAAAACCATAATGGCGTCTCAGTGGTGTGACCACTGGTATTTTTTTTATACTACCAAGGTGGCAAGCAAGCGTGCGACCCGCCTGATGGTAAGCAGTCACCTCAGCCTTTAGACGCTAGCAACACCAGAAGAATCACTAGCGCGTTGCCAACCCTTAAGACAATAGATTTTAAGTCTTTGTGTCCGGTAATTTCATCAGCTACAGTGTCCTTCCCGCCGGAACATAGCAATGCTTACACACTGCTGCTTGGCGGCAGAATATTTGAGAGTGCGGTGGTACCTACCTGGACGGTTCCTTGCACAAGGAACCGACCACCTAGTACCTACCTTAATGGTAATGGTTATTTTATGGTGGTTTTAGCTGAATACCGAATTTGTTACAAGCGTAATGGAGTCTCAAGATTGTGTGTCACTTTATTAAAATTAGCAGATTTGGAGCCCTGATACATGACAATCGGGGATAGTAAAAAAACTAGCTTTTTAAAAACGAAAGAAACTGCACCGGTAAAAAGAGGGACATAATATCTATGGGTTCCTTAGCCGCTTGGACTTATTATAGAGCGCTAGCAACTTCATTGAATGCCACAACGCCACTCAGTACTAACGATATTTATCAACGTCTTCTGTAAGGTTCTTTGTAAGTATTTCCTCCTTTTTCTCTCCTTCTTCATCTAATTTTATGGACGGGCAAACCCGTTATGCCCTTATTTTCTTTCAACTTAAATACTAGTTTAGAGATGCAGTTTTTTTCCTTTCCGTCTAACCAGCCAAATATTTGTGATTCAGCAAATTGTTTGTGGTCCACCTGTGTAAAAAATATTTTAATTGTCTTTCATTCTAGATGACGTGCAAGGCTAGATATAAGGTCCTTAAACATTCCACAAGTAAGTGATCCTTTATACTTTAAAAATCATATCGCGATCCCCATCAAGTTCCGAGAGCCGTGACCTTGCGTTTATAGAATGCCGCGTAATGATGCCGACGCCATTGTCAACGAACTGTATTCAGATCACCGATATATTCATTGCTAGATTTATTCGGGGGATAATTTTAAAAACAAAGAATTGCAGGAAGTGCAAAATTTTATGATACTGCTTATAAAATTTATTGTAGACATCATATTTAGTTAGAAAACAAAGTCGGGTTAGTTACACCATTTGTAACATTTGTAGTGATCTCTGATTTGTTGGATCTCCGCCCCGAATAGCAGAACAACTATTAAAATATTCACAAAAAAAAATAGAAAACAGTTATTTCTATTGTTTAAGTTTATTACTATCGTATTAATATTCTTTTTGTATTTTTTTTAAACAAATCCATTAATATAATTGGTGGTTTTATCGCTCTCCAAGATATTCATAAGTTCTGGATTTCCATTAACAACACGAGAAAAAGGATCCCGTGTAAATAATAATAATAGATGTAAATGTAAGCATAAGATTTTATCACATGTAAATGTAATAAAAAAAAATATTAATGTATCAAATGTATTTCTTTTTTGTAAATAAATGTGCTTTTTCGCTAATAATTTTTTCTTATTTTTATTTCTGTAAGATGGAATGTACTTTCCCAAGTCCCGTTGCTAAAATTATAAATGGTTGTTCAATTTCACTACAGAGGAAGTGTGAATTCCTTTTTAATGAAGTTTCTATCACTTCATGTATTTTATATTTATCAAGTTCCTTCTAGAAAAAAATAACGTTTTCCTTGACTAAATTATGTATACCAAACAAAACTCGTACATTCACAACTTTGCTTGTAATGGCATGGTTCTATAAAAGATCTGGCTTCTTTTTTGTTATTTGATCACGTGACCTTCTTACTCAACATTTATAATATCTTTGCCTAACTTACGATAATAAATAATCGCTCCAAAAAACCGTCCGTATAGTCTAGGAGTATTTTTATCTTACGACTCAGTAATTTTTTTCATTTAATATTTATTTCTTGGCATCGCTACGCTCCAGAGATAATATTATGCCAATTCAGTGTTTTATACAGAAGTTTTTCAAGTCTATAAGGACCGCAAAAGGTTTTTATTGATATTCGCATGACGCTGTACATTTTATCGATCTTTATCACTCACTTGTTCAAGCTTACGATTTATTTGTCCGACTCTGCCTTCATATACAATATTATGATTGGATTTATATCTCAAAATGGAGTTCAAGCATCTTAATACATCTGTGCCTTTTTTATTTCGCTCCGTTTGTTATTGTATTGTTCTCTCTGAGAAACGGGTTTAACTTCTGCTGTGTTTAACCTATGAATATTTATAGGAAATTATAAAATGTTAATCCAGGTAAACATACTTTACAGAACTGAAATCATTGTCCAACAATTCCTATGCTGTTTTATTTGAAAGTTAACTTTCTTTAGTGTTCATTGTCTAACTACCATACACACAGATTTAGTGTTAAATATCATTAATCCAGTACTTGAAATAAATTTTTTTCGAACCTCGACGTCAATTGATTCTTTATACTCAGATATATCGATAGAGATATATGAGTAGAGATATCGATTATCCCGTATTCAATCTCCGAACTTATGCTAATTGACGTTTGTAATTGCAGCAATAAGTGAATCTTAAGACGACTGGGATGTTTGACCAATACTAAGTGACACACACCTGCTCATGGAAATTTTCATTCCTCTACTTGTTCTTGATGAACAAGTAGAGGAATGAAAATTTCCATATTAGAAGCAAGATGCCAAAAAAGACGCATTAGATTCATCATCAACATCAGCAGTCGAAAGACGTCCACTGCTGAACAAAGGCCTTCCCCTTAGAAGGGAGAGGTTCCCGGAATCCCCACGCTTGACAGGTGACTTGAGAATCGCAGTATACCAGTGACCACGGCTGGTGCAACCCGGCCGAAACGTCAAGCCAAAATATAAGGTAAATCGCGTTAATTCCCGATTAGAATTAAGTTTGATAATGGAACGCGAAAGTCTAAAAGTATAAATCGCAGTATAGTTGGTAGGTAATCCAATAGAAAGACACTGCTGCCCATTTTCTTGTTTTCCCTAGGTCGCCATTTACGACACCCAACGGGAGATGGGTGGGAGATAGATATTATTACTCGGACTCCACTCGGGCAAGCCTAATAATATCTACTATCTACACTATTCTTCGTATCAGAAACGTTTCTAAACAACATTTTTGATTTTTGCGTCATTGTCATTGACCTGGGACCATCATAGAAACATTTTTGCATAGAAGTCAACAAATTACATAATACAAGTATGTTTGTCATAACAATGAATTCAAGCTCGAAACACAAAACTTGATATATCATTGAACAGTAAACAGCTGATAGGGATCTAAACTTTAACCTCAAAAGTATTAAATTCTGACTTGCTGACTGCTTGATTTGTGATTCACCGTGTATTTTTGTTATTAATGGAATTCTCCAATTTTGGTATAACAGATTGTATATCAAATTTATTTTTCTTTTATATTATTTGTCGCGCGTGCGTTTCCGTTTAAGAAATTTTCATAATAAAGAAATAATTTCATCATTTAGGAATATTTAGCTCTTCTATATTCTATTAATTTAAATAAACTTAATGCTTTTATTCCTTTCCTTTACTTTGGTTCCTGCGGAATAGGGCATTAATATTTTAGTAATGTTCAAGGAAACTGCGGCAACTATAATAATATGATGGATTTTGATGTGATTTAGTATGTGTTATCGTATATTATGAGTAATGTTTTAAGTTACTTTTTATGCCAAGAGTAACATGGATCCTGCAGGATTGATATTTTGATCACTTTGAATAATACTAGGTTAGGTAGATTTTAATAAAACTAGGTAGAAGTCGAATTGGATCGTGGACGTATAATATGCCTTTGCAAATCAAATACAATGCCGTCATGCGTATTTTGGAATTGCACAAAGTACTGCACAAAAGTAAAAAATAAGGAAAGGAATTATACAGTACCCATATATAAAAAAATATTTTAATTACATAGGTCACGATTTTTGTCGTACATTAGTATATAGATATAATTTGTGTAAAAGGTAACAAGCGGCAGAAAAATACAGTATATGGTCTGGCGAAGGCCCTGTTCCTCCCATGACCGACTTGCATAAAAAACGACTGCAAAAATTTACAACATGGTTTATTACTTGAAACCGCCATACCATGGGTCATTGAATACCTGTAGCCAGTTCAAACAGGTTCAGAATATTTGGGAGAGGGTAAATGATCCTGGAGGCTCAGATAAAATCAAGGTCGTTGAGGTAAGACACTCTTGAGCCACTTTTTGTAGACACGGATGATAAAGATGGTACTAACTCGATACGTTTAATTAATTAAGAAGATGAATTTACATCTTGTAGCTACATATTTCTGCTAGCAAATGGTTTAATTCATTAAGAAGAAGGACAAGTTACGCTTTTGTAGAAATTTCTGCTAGCTAATATGTTCAGTGAATGGCTAAGGAGACAGCCATCACGCTTTTTGTTTATCTTTACACCCAGAGTGCGGATGCATGCAATTTCAAGAGATTATTTTTATTTTGTTTAAAATATTTGTAAATAAATAAACGTAAATTTGTATTTATAAATTATGAAGTCATATTACTGCCTTAAAAAATCTTGATTTACTATGTTACATAGACAGTTATATCGATCTATAATAATAATTAGTAATTTTTATTTTAACATTTAACCTTGACGCCAACGTTCGTAATGCAACACAAGGCATTTTTTTTAAATTTTGTTTTTTTTTATAAATCACGCTATTGATTAGGTAAAAATGATATTAATACTTCAGATAATGTGGGCGAATTGGTTAAAATAAATTTAATGCTTGCTATAAAGTTCAAACAAGAAAGAGATTGTATAGACTCAACGGCCGATGATCCCGATCTGAATTAAACTGGTTTCAGTCTACGCTATAATATAATAGCATATAGTATATAGCTCATAGCACAACAATATCGCGCACCATACATTGAGGACACGTTCACACTGTACTTTACTATATATTATTGGCTTACTATACGCTATAAATTGGTGCGATGTGCTGAGTTCATGCTGTGCTATATCGCGCGGCCCCCTTTTCTTCCTCCCTCACCCCCGGCCGTCCCGCATGCGAAACGAGCGATATACTATACATTTTTGAAAATTGCGATAATATCGCGTAATGTGAACGCCATGCTATATAGTATAGCATTAGGTTCTTCTTTGCTATACTATATAGTTCAATAGTATAGCGTAGTCTGAAACCCGCTTACGCTCACGCGAAGAACGCACGCACCATCTCGCGTCCACCGCCGACAGGTACTATACAATCTCCTTTTCTACTAGTACTTTAAAGCTTTGCTTTACTATAGTATAGATAATTCAAGTAGTAAAGGTATAAGCTTCCTGGACACTAGTAAAGTAATTTAAATTCTCTCATTAAAAGAATACAAATACAACATATTATTGTTAATGATTCATCAGTATTTCATTCAATGCGAACGATCAAAGCCTCTTTGTGTTGGGGGCTTAAAGCATATCAAACCTGCATGAAAAGAGAGATTACACATATGCATCGCCTAATTGAAACGTGGATTTCATATTTTTGTTATCATATAAAGCGTATACTAACGAGTGAATTGCTGCGGCTTGGTCAGGCATTTCAAGATTTCAAAGCTACTCGAAGAAAATCTCTAAAAACGTAAAAATTAAGATATAACTGCACTCTAGTATGCAGTGCTCTTACTAAAGTGACCTACCTATTTTCAGATTTATGTCTGGTCTTGATTATTTTATTAAAATCGCACATAACAAACCAATAGGTACTTCAAGAATTCACAGCCACAACAAAGAATCAAAGAAAGCATTTTGCTCCAATATAACTTGACCTTAATCAAAACTATTGAATAAAAAAAACTAGTCCCCGAGACCTAACACAGATGTTTACGTGATAGAGTCATAATTTAGTCGTTGTTTATTTAACCCTCCAACGCTATATAGTCTTTATGTACCCACCCCTATTGTTTAGGGATGATAAATTAGCGCAGCTTACCTGTCGCGACGGGATTAGGGCCTGCAGCGAACTCGATCGACACCCTTTGCTGTGTCGTTTGTACCTTTATTTGCATTTTGTTATTTGATTAATACATTGTGAACAATAGGTGTGATGGGGAACAATATTGGACAATAATCAGTAGCGATAAGTGATGTTTTTGTTATATATAAATTTGTATTTTTGGATCGTACACAACGGAAAATAAATACGATATTATTGTTGTCTTAGTTTAATGGTTTTAATTTAAAATATCCCGTAATGTCCTACTACTGGGCAAGGACCTCGACATGAGAGATATGAGGGCTTAGGCCAAAAATCCAGCACGAAGGTCCACACTTTTTCTTAAATTAATAGCGATCCGTCTGGCTTGAATTCACACGGGTGTATACATATATGCATAGTTATATATATCTGTATATAAACCTTCAGTGAATAATTATATAACTCATCAGTTAGTTCACCATCGTGAAAACCGCTTTAAAATCCGTTGCGTGCCTAAGGAGGAGTTAGCGGATATACAGACAGACAGACGTGGAGTGCGACTTTGTTTTATACTATTTTATTTTACTTTATTAGGGAAAACAAACAAACTATCATCATCATCAGTAGCCGAAAGACGTTCACCGCTGTCTGCAAGAAGGCCTCCACCTTCGAATGGAGGGTTTGCCATAATGGCCACGCTTGACAGGCGTACTGGGGATCGCAGTATATGTAGTAAGTAATCCAATACAAAGACGCCGCTGCCCGTATTCTTATTTTCCCTTAGTCGCCTCTTACGGACACCCTTTTTTTTTTTTTTTTTTTTTTTGATGCGGGCGAAATCTTCGAAAGATCCCCAACCCAACCCGGTGTAGACCCGTTCATCTGGTTACTAGTTGGTAGCTCTTTGTGAAAGGGGCTATCCGGGTAGGTACCACCGTAGTGTCAGATATTCTGCCACCAAGTAGCAGTGTGTAAACATTTGCTGTGTTGTGTGAAGGGCACTGTAGCTGCTGAAATTACCGGGCTCCGTAGACTTAATATACAGTGACAGTGATGACATATGGTACTGAGACGTGGTCCCTAACTGTTGGCCTTTTGGATAAGCTCAGTGTCACACAAAGAACTATGGAGAGAGCTATGCTCGGAGTTTCTTTGCGCGACAGAATCAGAAATGAGGAGATTCGCCGAAGAACCAAGGTCACCGACATAGCTCTTAAAATCTGCAAGTTGAAGTGGCAATGGGCAGGCCACATCGCTCGGCGAGCCGATAACCGTTGGGGAAGAAAGGTTCTCGACTGGCGACCACGAACCGCGGAAGACGCAGCGTAGGTAGGCCTCCCACTAGGTGGACAGACGACATTGTGCGCGTCGCAGGTAACCGGTGGATGCAAATAGCCAATTGTCGGTCATTGTGGCGTTCTAAGGGGGAGGCCTATGTTCAGCAGTGGACGTCTTCCGGCTGGTGATGATGATGATGTAGACTTAATAACAAATGTCACAGGTGACCAGCGGCAGTGAATTGCAGCTGTCTATAGCCAGGTGACTCGCTTACCATCAGGTGAATGACCTGCTTGTCTCGTCAGTCAGTTAAATAAAAAAACTATTAAATATTGTAAGTATTTACAGGCGGTGGATTTGTTAGTCTTTTTGTGGCATATACCTGTTTTAATGTGGTGTGAAATGTTAAGCAAATATTTAACCATAGTTCCGACGGGCTCATCTATGTGAGCGAGCACTGGCAAAAACTACAAATAAAACATAGTCGGGTAATTAAACTTTACCGTAGTTTTAGACCCCCGTGGGGTGTCCGGGTAAGAATAGCTCCCCCCCATCTCCTCCTGTTGGGAGTCCGTAAAAGGCGACTAAAGGAAAACAAGAAGTCGAGCAGCAGCGTCTTTTTATTGGATTACCTACCTGTACTGCGAACCTCAAGCCGCCTGCCAAGCGTGGGGATTATGGCAACCCCTCCCTTCTACGGGGGAGGCATTTGTTCAGCAGTGGACTTTTCGGCTGCTGATTATGATGATGATCTACTTTAAGATAGATAAAAAATAAAATAATATCCTGGGACAATTCACACATGACAACTGATACAAATATTTATATACTTTTTGTAAATACATATGTACTTACTTATATTTACCCTGTTTTTCTTTACACTAAATACTTTACAGTAAATGTAACACCAAATGTTTTTAACTGGTCACCGTTCAGGGATCACTGCTGTGCTCATACATTTATTATTTCGATTTTGTATAGACATGTTGGAATCGAACCCACGACCAATTGGGTAGCGGCCACGATCCCCTAAACTAATTATGTTTTTAATTACTAAGGCGGGCTAGTTAGAAAAAGAAGAAAGGATTTTCAGAAGCCTCTTATATTTTATTTACGTAAAATTGCAAAATTCTGACGTACTAGGTAAAATTAAGCGACTTTAAGTGTCACAAAAATTAGTGTTCCTCTACACTCCCTCATGTCACGTCTTACTTCTATACATTAATAGAGTTTGACTAATGAAACTTGAGAGTGAAAAGCGGCTATAAATTTAAATAAAATAGGTGTTTAAATTGCAACCCTGAATATACTAGTAATAATTTAATACGTTGTATGTATAATATATTTTTTACATCCTACTTGGCGCTATTGGAGCGCGGACGGTCTAAAACATTTTAGTACGTTCTTCTGCAATAAACAAGACGACATAATGTTAGAAATATTTTAATGAATTCAAGAAATTTCGCTGTATTTCTGAGTATACTCAGAAACTTTAGTTCTGCATTCAAATATTGATACAATACACTAGTCTTTTAAATAAAAATCCTCTTTAATTTTATTAAAATAATTTAGTATCAAAACTAATTTGTTTACATAATAAGTTATTAAAACAAAGGGTGACATTCGTCGCAATGTTGCCAGTTTCTAAAACCGTAAGAAATTCACTTTCAAGTACCATTAGACAAACGCTAGTTTCTATATTCAGAGACCATGGGGTATCTTCAAAAGTGGGTGTCTTCAAAACTAGAGTGAATAGGGTTTTAATAAGCTAGTGTGCTTCACCATCCTCGATTGCGTCGCCACTTTCTAATAGGTGGGACTGCAGTCAAGCACTAGCTTAGGTATAAGTAGTAAGAAGTAAATAATAGTCGTTATAGTTATCTTCTCTAAAGTGAAAAAAATTATTTACCTCAGGTTTGGTTACCGTGTTCCGATAGTTATGTCGTCGGTGTCAGCTATCTCGACTATAAATCACGGTCTCAGTCGATCCATAACCAAGCGTTATGGGCGCTCGGCGATCTGCTGGTATGTGTAACATCATAATATTTTGTGAACTTACTTTAACATAATAATATGCATGTATACAATATTTTAATATATACCTTCCTTTTAATCACTCTATCTATTACTGAAAACTGCATTATAATCCGTTGCGTAGTTTAGAAGATCTAAGCGTATAAACAGCGGGAGCGACTTTGTTTAATACTACGTAAAGATAAACAAGAAAGATTTGTAAACTTTTCATTCTGAAGAAAGACACCATACATTATTAGCCCGGAATTGGCAGTAAGTCCTGATTAGCGTTCAATGGAACATGTTTTCGATCTTTAAGTTTGACGTTGAAGTTAGATAAATGCACACCTCACTAGTTTCCACTCACTCCTTAACATATCTTAGATCAATTTGGAGTTAAATTGATCTAAGATATGTTATGTTATGTATCGGGTGTTATCTTTTCTATTATTTAAGCTCTTTGCGTTGATATTTGTTAACATTTGGTATTGAAGCATAAAACAGTGATATTTAGCCAAGTTTTTCTTTAGTGGTTAAAAGTAATAAATAAGCTAATTTTAGCCTTTACAGCTGACATTTTATTCCTCACCTGAATTTTCTGCTTTTGTGACATTCGGGAGATTAATTTTAAAAGTTATGTTTGGAATTTTTTATCGTTGATTGATGTTATTTCTGAACTAGTATTACGGGAATGGAGGATGATATAATTTGAATACTCCTATGTTCTTCTTTCAGTGCCGCTTCCTACCGGAGCTAAGCAATCATTAAGGCTATATCTACTGTAGAAACAGCCACTCGGAATACCTCATACATTTTTTCTTAAAATATGTTTTTCTAAAAAAATATTATTAGTTTTATTTTGTCATTAAGATTAAAATGATTACATACTTACGAAATCGGGGTAATAAAGTAGTTGCATAGTGTAGAATTTTATTGCCAAGCAGTTTTATTGTTGTAAGCATCAATGTTAGGCACAGCCCATCTTAGGTAGTGAGGAAAATTATCTCAAGTATTTTTTATATTCCTTATATACCTTAACTGAACAAAAAATGAAATCTCAAACAAAACAAGTCACATATTGGCGAAAAAAACATATTTATAAAATGTTCCTTGTAACACTAATGTAATAAGATTACAATCTACGCCTAGGTCCCCTCCAAGAGAAATCTGTAACAAGACGGATGGTGAATTAAACGCCGGCAGGCGCCTGTTTGGTGATCGAGTATGAAAAAGCACCTCCGAGATTCGAGATTATGTTCCGATTGGCGCGAGATATCGATCAACTATGACATGATGCGATTTCGATTACGAGTGATTCGATTTGATTGGAACATGTGTTCCGATGTTGGAATAGGTGAAGAAGGAAGTTGTTGTACTTCCGCAATATCCTAATAGGGCTTGGGTAATAATCGCACATCTGAGCTAGGCTTTCGGTGAAAAAAAAAACATCTTGAGTTTCTTTCCTCAAGATGTTTTTTTTTTTCACCGAAAGCCTGCATGTCTGAGAAAGCCTAACTAGCTTTCGAACGTGTGAAGTCCGCCAATCCGCACTTGGCCAGTTTGGTGGACTATGGCCTAAGCCCCTTCATCTTGAGAGAAGGCCCGAGCCTAATTGTAGGAGAAAAATAAGGGCAGTTAAAAAAAACAACTAAACTGGCGAAAAACAATCTAAAAAAAATAAAAAGCTTACTAACGAAGTTCACGTCCATTTTGTGGACGTGAACTTCGTTGTATGTACTGAAATAAAACATAGTAATAATAATATACCCACAGGGCAGCTTGTGGCGAGCTGTTACGTGCGTAACGACACCACGGACCCAAGTGCTACACAGAGTCGGTCAGGTTCATGTCTTCGTCGGCTGAGTGGAACCCTAATGGGGCTCGCAAGACTCTCAGCTCTGGCTTGCCTTAATTGGCTGTCCAGCGCTATATGATAATGAGCTTTTTGTCCAGTTGGTTAGAGCTGTATGGTCCAGGGGTGGAAGTATAAAGGGCATAACTTTGGAGAAAGCAAACCTTTCGACACTCCTGACCCAGCCAGACCTGTATTGCTCTCTGTCGTCATCGAACGATCATTTGGGGAGCCCATCTAATGGGTGGCTAGTCACCACTTGCTGCAAAATAATTACGTTAATATTTATAGCCAGGTACTCCGGCCTTATGCAAAAGCCTAACTCCTTGTCCACCAAATGTTTAACCAGATAGACTAGCTTTTTCTTATACTACAATAGATTCAACACCTGCCGAGATTGACTGATATTTTTTCATCATTTTAGCATTCGATCACGGGAGTGTTTTACATGTCATACAAAGCCTCTGCGTGTTGGATCCATATCCACGCATGTCTTTCCTTTTGTTTATGTTTATCTATTTTATCAATAATTCACCAGACATTTGATTCAAATACCCAAATTATTGCAGAATGTATTTTGCACTTTTAAATACCTATACACTTTCTGCGACCTATTTTTTTACATTAATAAATAATCATGCTACCCCTTAATTACAACATGTATCATAATTTATTAAATTAATCCTAAAAGCAATTAGACTACAACATCCGGTTAATGCGCAATTTGATATGCACAAAATATTGTTATTTTTTGCGACGGTCCAACGGGACGCCACCCCTTTCTCAGATCAGTACAGAAATATTTCTGCCTTGTGCGGTGCAAACATTTGGCCCTGCAAAAGGGCAAATTAAATCATATACCAAGCGTCTCAATTATTTGAAATGCGCGGTATACGCCGCAGTTACAAAAAAACATGGTGGCGCTGGTCCTTTGAAAAGCCCATCGGGGGGTGCTCTCAAAACTGTCACCCCCAGAAGAACACTTCGCTACGAACGTAAACATTCAAAATGTACTGAAACGCTCGCACCAACATCCACTAACGTTGCTACTCCCTGAACGAAACAAACACAAACAATCAAAGCAGCAATGTATACTGTATACCGAAGTACAGCTACAGTCGTTTTCGTACAGAGTACAGGCGCCACAGCGGCTAGCATGGCGCGCATGCGTATTAAATCACACCCCATTGGTCTAACATGACGTCATCGGGGTGAACCCGTCGTTCCGACTGACACTAACAGTCACCCCTGAGCTGCCGAAAGGCCACCTCGCGTCCCTTAAAGTGTCACAAAAACAAACGTTAAAAAAACTATTTTTTAAAGATAGTGACTAAGTACAATATTGTGTGATACCAGTGTTATTGATAGTAGTGATATCCTTAATCCAGATGAACTGTTGTTGCAGAAGATGAATTTTCATTAAAAACAGGTAACATTGCCTCACTTTGTTTACTGTTTCTGCTTGGATCTGTATCATTAATGATGCTAGCTTATACATGAGTTCTTGCAACACGTCATGTAAGCTCTACATTCAATACGACACCGGTGTACAATGTCATACTAGCAATTTGGTGGAAACACGTGAAATTCTTAAGCATAAAAGTCATTTTAATGCTCAAAAGCCGGCGGAACTATTTATTCCTCCTCTTCAATGAGTCAGTTTTGTTTGGGGTGTTCAACGAAAACATTCTTATCCCTAATACTCTTGCTCCCTAGTGCGATAATCGTAAGAATAGAGAACGGAACGACATCACTTGAGATAAAAAGTTGACCTCTCCAAAACTTTCTGAGTGTATTTTGGGGCTTTGTTTTTGCATAGTCATCAAGTATTGTATTATCTTTATGAAGATTACAATTTTCAGCTTTTTTGCACTGTTCTTTTACCTACAAGTAATTTATATTAAGTCATCACCAATTTAAATCAACATTGGTATCACGTTTTAGATATTGAGTAGACTGTGGGACCACGTAATCTAATACTTTACATAAATTAATGTCTCCACCAGTACGAGCGAATCCATTTCTGATCTAACCAACCATTACCGGCTTTCATGTTCCATTTGAATATTTAGAAGGAACAAAACGTGCGGTGAAAACTTTGTACAGCGAAATTGTTTTTTGGGATAGAGTGGCGCTTTGCCTCCAATGGGGACTTTATTTGAATAACCCCTCGGCTAGGAGGGATAATGTATCCTAAGTTCATTTTCTGTATACTTGGGTGCTATGGTTTCGAATTTGGCAAAAAATATAATGCTAATTATAGCAACAGGTTTTCACGGATTCAGTTTATTATCGCTATACACTTTAGGGTATGATAATAAAGAGCAAATTAGGAATACGGCTAATAAATACTTTAGTCTCCAATTTGCTGTATCTGTGCTGCCGATATTTTTTTATTAATCATTAATGTGTTTCTCAAATTAATCCATCACATCTTGGCATTGTTTTAGATTGGATGACTAGACATTGAAAATATCTTCTAGTCTAGTCTTTCCCCCTAAAAACGCGACAATATCGCGTTATAAAGTGATGAGGTTTTGCAATTTTAAACTCATATTTAATTAATCTACTATAGTAATGTAAATGCCGGGCAAGACTTGAGCGTGAAATCATAAAAGGTTATAGTGAAGTTTAGTACTAAAAGTTTTATAATATCTAGATAATATCAGCAACAAGACACCTCTGTCTATTATTATTTAATTTTAAAGTACAGGCATTAATAAAATTATAACAGAAAGTTTTACTGAAGTGAATTCATTATTACATTATATTAACGAAAAAGGATTTTGACCTATTTTATAAAAGACAAAGAAGTTTCGACCGTGACCTGTTCAGTCGCTTTTTGCTTCTTGGCACTGTACTCTTAGTCGCGAGCGTAATTTATAATTTGATTTGTTTGTTTGTGCATCCTTAGTATTTAGTTTCTCATCGAGTTAGTGCTTCAAATTTAGAACATGTGCTCTAAATTCGAAGCAAAAATTTACAAACTCTTTAGAAGTAGTTGTTTACAGAGAAGAAAATATATTGGTACACAGTGCAAATTGACAAGATTAGTTTAATATTTTATTTCCTGAGACTTAGTTTCTATAAAGAAGCATCAATAGGCATTTTTATTAAGTCTAGCCTCGGTGGTAGATTCCTTGTGCAAGGAACCGTCCAGGTAGGTACCGCAGTGTCAGTTATTCTGCCGTCAAGCAGCAGTGTGTAAGGATTGCTGTGTTCCGGTGTGAAGGGCACTGTAGCTGGTGAAATTACCGGACACAAAGACTTAAAATCTAATTAAATTAGGGGTCGGCAACGCGCTAGTGATTTTTTGCTTGTTGCTAACGTCTATTCGGCGAGTCGTACGCTCGCTTGCCACCTTGATAGTATAAAAAAGCCTCTCGTTGTATCAATCCTTCTTCTTCTTACTTACTTACTTCTTTACTTTGCTCTCCATCCAAAGGTTCCCTGGAAGAGATAGCGATAATGCCGCCCATTGTTGCATGTCTTACTAATTTGTATCTTACTCTTGTTGTATCTGTTTGTTTGTGCGCAATAAAGAATTGTCTATCTATCTGTAAACATGCTTTTTTAGTTGCTGTTACAGAAACACATAATAATAAATAATAATAATAGCAGCCCTTGTTTATGTCCCACTGTTGGGCACGGGCCTCCCTTCCAGATGAGCGGGCTTAGGCCGTAGTCCACCACGCTGGCCAAGTAGCGGACTTCGCACGTCATTCGAAAGCTAGTTAGGCTTTCTCAAACATGCAGATTTCCACATGATTAATTCAAGAAATCAGAGGTGCGAGCCGGGGTTCAAACCTGCGCACCTTGTTTCCAAGGCAAGCGCTCGCCTGAGCTGTTACCGGTAACAGAAACACGTATTATATGAAAACCAACTTCAAAAGTAAGTATATAAAGCTGAAGTCTTCACTGCTCGTTGATGAGCACGTTTTACGACGTCGGCCGTATCTTTCGCTTAAGTGTAATATCAAAGTTGATTTACAATATTTTATTCATTTTTGCACTCTAATATACGAACCGTAATGAAAGAGAGATTGTTATTTTTTCTTTTTGTAACATTACACCGCATCATTTTGTTATATTCACCAAAGTAATCTCCTTTGCACAAGGAATATTCTTTTAATATTGGTTCTTAGAATCTTATTTTAATATTTTACTGCTGGCCTTTTAGAGAAACTCAGACTCACACAACGACCTATGAAGAGAGCTAGGCTCAGAGCTTTTGCGCAATTCAATCTGAAATGAGGGAGATTACCTAAGAAATAAATTCCCCACATTAATAGTTCTCAGAATCTGCAAGTTGAAGTGGCAATAGACAGGACACATCGCGCGAAGAACCGATAACCGATGGGGAAGACAGGTTCAAGAGTGGCGACCACGAACCGGAATCAACCGGAACCACGAATAGGTGCACTGACGACTATGTGGAAGTCGCAGGCAACCAGTTAATGCAAGGAGCCAATTGTCGTTCATTATGGCGTTCCAAGGTTTCTATGTTCAGTATGATGATGATTATTATTTCATATTTAAAAAAAAAATGCAGATAATTATATTTATTGGCTTCGTTGCAGTTTATTTTTAACGAAAAATTAAATTGGTAGGTACGTTTAATATTTTAACAGCAACGACTGAAAAATATTATTGGTTTATTGTAGTACCTAGTCGATATATGAATCCTTACCAAATTGCGAAATGCCTACCAATACACGTCAGACCCAGCTGAAGAAATAAAGGCAATTACTGAAATTGGTAGCCGCATGTGTGTTGAATGCCAATAATTGGAACTAATCACAGGCACGAATCCGGAAAAGCTTTTAGATTTTGCTCAAACTATTGGGAAAAGTGGCTCTAGGTATTCTATTTAAATGGAGGTAGGTATAACTGTATGTTCTTAATGATCGCAATGACACCTGTGTAAGTAAATGTAATGATACTCCAGTGATGTATATATAATATAAATATATATCAATATAATAATTATAACTGATGTATGTAGACGATCTACATATAATCTTCAATTATATTTTCTAGGGTTATGTTTTTTGACAGTATATAAAATATGAATTTTATTATTGTAGTCAATATCCTGACTATATTCCGAAGCTTTAAATCCTTGTAGCTGTAGAAGTTATTTTGAATCCCCTTTGCGATTGAGTAAAAGTATTTAATCCTCAAATTAGCTTCAAGATTTATCGTTTAAGCAAGTCCATTCGATCGGCATCCGTCGATGATCGGTCCTAATTTGATTGGCACTTGTACAGATGCCAACTACGACGTGAAAACTCGACAACGTGAAATTGTTTTATAAACCATGACAGGGATACGAGTAGGTAGATTAGTTAGTCTGTTTGGATGGTTGAGTTCTTAGTCACTAAGTCCATTTTTATCCAAATAGACTACCAGCTTAAAACATTCCCTTCATTTTTGTCTATGGGTTGGCCTAACTCATTTTCGAATAAAATGACGATAAGTTTCACTGTCTTACTGATTTCCTAATTTTATTGTTCAGCCATTTGTTATATTTTTTTATAATTCAAATTACCATATGTCGTAACAAGGAAATGGACATAGTGTCTGTAAGAACTCAGCTTTCCGTTTATAAAAAAAAATGATAAATTTATATAGGTACTTCGGATGATAAATATTTCTTTTTAGTTTTTTAACTGCTTACCTTATATAACTAAACTTGATTGATCAACAATAAAAAAACTCCTTTAATGTCACAAACATGAGGCTTCTAAACTTTAGACTCTTTAATTTCATAGTTATTTATAGGTCGTGTATTATTTTAAGTACATATTAAACTCGCAACTAAAACGTATTATTGAAGCTATAATGCTAATAAATATATGTATATATTGCTTATGATAAATGACTACCATTTAAATTTCACCCAAACAAAATAGTAGACAACGAAAACAAATGTGATGAATACAGTTATGTGTAAGGTTTAATAGCCGAATCTATTATTTTCTTGATAAAAATATTCATGCCAGTAGGTAGGCAGCGTTCTCAAATTAATCAAATTAATTGTTTACGCCTAAATATATTGCTGTAGTACCGTTTTTTATTGATAGGTGTGAATACAGCTTGCGGTTAGAAAACAGGATTGTAAATTGGGCTATCTAAAACATGCCTTGTATGTATATAGGTATTGCAATTAAACTACTTTTACGGATTTTATCGCGGTTTATTTATTGATTTTACTATCCCGACGTTTCGAATGCTTTGCAGCACCCATGGTCACGGGAGGACTGATAAAATCCGTAAAAGTAGTTTAATTTCAATGTGTAATATTCGCGTAAGTAAAAGACAACATTATGTATATAGGTATACAAGATGAAACATTCTTATATACATCTCTAATGTGTTATGTTCAATATAATTTTACTGGATGTTTTACGTTCGTCCATTAGTTTTAGCCGACTATCCCCGAATGAGGGTTAGGTTTTTCGAATGAAGTATGTATGAATAATCGCGGAGCAAAAATTAAATTTTAAATTTAAGTTTTTGCCACACAATGATTCTGAATTTTAAATAACATGATTCATACGAATTAAATGCATATATCAATTCCGTTATTTACCAGTTTTTGTTCAATTTGGTCTTTAATAGACTAATTCAAATATACCTAAATATATGTTTATACTATACAAATTGTAAATTGAAACAATTTTGTTTGTAGTGTTTTTTTTATTGCTATTATTGTATGTACTGTCACTAAACAAGCACGATCAAAAATACCTACACCTATAAATTTTTGAACTGGATATATAACAAAATTTTTGATGACCTGCTGTTTCTTTTTATTTTATGCATATGTGATTCCCAGTCTTTCACATATAATTTACCCATTTACCTAAAACTAAATGTATCCTGTTAGTCAAATGCATTTTGTTTCTTTTTTTGCATTAATATACCTACCCGTTCCTTTGGTACAAACGACTTCCTTATAAATTAATGACAGAAAATTGACGGTCCTAGGAATTGATGTAGTAATTGATTCACCATTTTAGTATTGATTGATTTTTAGAAGTCAATTAAGTATACTATCAACAAATTAAGCGCAGTAACATCACTGGGCTAACAAGGGAAGTGGTTTTTCATGTTAACTAAGAGGGGATGAATGTTATTTCCTTTCGAGTGATCTGGTTAATTGACTGGTATCGAAAGTCAGACGCGAAACAGACTTGACTCTTATTGATTCTTGGCTTGTAATTAACTAGTGACGTCACTATACTAAAGTGTACTATAGTTTTAAACTATTATTGTTATCCTTTTCATTTTATTCTTTTTATATCCTATTTTTTTTGTAACCCTTGGGGCGCCGGTTTAGAATTGCATCCCCCCATCTCCTCTCGTTGGGTGTCGTAAGAGGCGACTAAGCGAGAACAGGAAGACGGGCAGCAACGTCTTTCTTTTGGATTTATCTTCCACATATACTGCGATCCCCAAGACGCCTGCCAAGCGTGGGGATTATGGCAACCCCTCCCTTCTAAGGGGGAGGCCTTTGTTCTGCAGTGGACGTCTATCGGCTGCTAATGAATGATAATGATGAGGATGATTTTTTTATCTTTCTTAAATATAAAAATCTTGTGTCGTCGTTTGTGGTCGCACTCCTCCGAAATGGCTCTACCAATTTTTATGATTTTTTTATGTATATTTGGTAGGCATGACAATATGTCGTTAAGTTTATATCATACCGCTAGGTTAAGCAACGTTAGGCAAGGTTATTAAATGGATGGGTGACCGTTTAATGCCATTTGAACTAAGCGCCTTCGTGCTGCGGATAGCAAGTAAAAAGTGGGTCTCGGTTTTCTACCGACTTAAAAAAAAGAGTTTATGTATTCGACGCGTATGTATCTGATACTATTATGCGTAGTATTCGCAAAATATGTAAGTCTATGTGGGCATCTAAAAACGAAAAATGAACGCGAGCGGAGCAGCGCGGGTTAGCTAGTTATACTTTAATTAACAATTAAAAACTAAGTACCGTCAGGCCTGTGTCATGTAGAATAGAATAATCTTCTTTGTAGCTATGCTATGCTAATACATTGAAGAACATTTAAGTAAAGAATTGTATTAAAAAAATGCCCGTCAAGTGCGAGTCTGACTCGCGCACCTAAGGTTCCATACCAAAGTTATTTTATAATTAATTTAACACCGCAGATAGCAAAATAACGAAACCGCAAAAATAAGTTTGTTTGTCGAGGTTTTTTAAGGATTACTAAAAAACTGTAATATTTAGAAAGATCATTTTATTTTTCCTGTAAAATATAGATAAACATGTATGACCCATAATTATTTCAGATTTTTCCCTCCACAAACTTCGGAGATAAGGATATTTAAGGGGAACGGTATTTTTTTTACCGTTTTCAGCCAAAAACTACGTGACATAAGCCAAAATAAAAATCTGTTTTGAAATGTGCAAATGGAGCCCTTCCATATACCCCACTCGATATATATAGTAGTCTCACTTTGAAATTTTGATGACCCATTTCGACCCCCATTACAAAAAAAATAAACGAAAAAAATTTTTTTTTCATTTGCGATTAGTTTGGGTAAGTACGATGTAAAACTATTCCAAGTTTTAAATCGATAGCATCAGGGGTTCCTGAAATATATATGTTTGTGACAGACAGACAGACGAAGTCACACCATAAGGGTTCCTTTTATTAACCGACTTCAAAAAAAGGAGGAGGTTATCAATTCGGTTGTATGTTTTTTTTTTTTATGTTTGTTACCTCAGAACTCTGTCGTTTACGAACCGATTTGTAAAATTATTTTTTTAATTGAAAGGATATGCTTCCAGATTGGTCCCATTTTTTTCAAAATCAAGTTCTGATGATGGTAGCCATGAGTAACTGAGGGAACTCCTTAAATATTATAGGCATACATATAGCGTTTTTGGTATTTTTAGAAACTAGTCAAGCATTTTCATTCAGAAAGTATCATTTGGTGAAGTGTATCTGATGAAGAAGGCCATAGATAGCCACCGGAACTCTGTAATAAAATTAACAATCCATCCTATCCTAGCCGTGCCTACTAAACGTAGAACTACCGAATTTGGACTCGGTGGATAGTTCTCGACGAGTAGTTGCTAGAAAAATGGAGATCAGGGTCTGATGGTGGAGCAGGAAGGTTGTCACGGGATCTCTGCACCAATAAACGTAGATCCGCCGAGTTTGGGCTTGTTGGGTAGCTCTCGATGAGTAGTTGCTAGAAAAATGGTGATCAGTGTCTGATGATGGAGCAAGAAGGTCGTCACGGGATCTCGGCACCAATAAACATAGACCCACCGAGTTTGGGTTCGTTGGGTAGCTCTCGACGAGTAGTTGCTAGAACAATGGTGATCAAGGTCTGATAATGGAGCAGGAAGGTCGTCACGGTATCTCGGCACCAACAAACGTAGACCTACCGAATTTGGACGCGTTGGATAGGTCTTGACGAGTAGTTGCTAGAAAAATGGAGATCAGGGTCTAATGATGGAGCAGGAAGGTCGTTACGGGATCACTGCACCAATAAACGTAGATCCACCGAGTTTGGGCTCGTTGGGTAGCTCTCGATGAGTAGTTGCTAGAAAAATGGTGATCAGGGTCTGACGATGGAGCAAAAAGGTGGACACGGGTGCTCGGCACAAATAAATGTAGACTCACCGAGCTTGCAGTCCATGTTTCTCGAGAACTACGAGTATAACACCTAGATATCTTCGGTTTATGGCAATTGGTTAGTTTTATTAAGATATTGCCACATCTACATTTTTAAAATTTTTTGCTTAAGCTTATATTTTAGTGATTGTCCATAGTTGTGTTATGTAGTGGGTGTTTTTAAAATAATTAATATTAAACGGGCTGTTTGTCAGAATAAAATATAAGTTGTTAAAAGTTAACCTAATAATACACCGAGGGAACCACTAAAAAGAATAAAATAAAAAGAATTTTTACAAAAAAAAGAACCGCCTTCAAAATGCAACTAAAAAGCCTGAAATAATTTCTAAGAATTAGTGGTTTTTACATCTACATTCTTGGACTTGGACTACAACATATTATAAATACATATTACTATCGAAGTCGGCGCCTAACGTCTAGCAAATACTTACAAGGGCAGTAGGTACCTAACTGTTTTCCAGTTTGGCGCCGTCTTTGATAGTAATATGTATTTATAATTGTTGTAGTCAAAGTCCAAGAATGTAGATGTAAAAACCACTAATTCTTAGAAATTATTTCAGGCTTTTTAGTTGCATTTTGAAGGCGGTTCTTTTTTTTGTAAAAATTATTTTTATACCTTTTAGGTATGAAACCCAAAAAAATCAGCTTATACTCAGGCCTAAACCATCACCATCGCTATAAATATTACATAGCATTTTCCATAGAAACAAATTCAGAGCTTCCAATGAGCAGTCCCTTTCCAACACCAGATGAACGACAGAGTTTAACATAAATAACTAATTAAAAAATAATGTGTCCTGACGTCCAAGAAGCATCCGCCCTTTCTAATATTTTTACCGAAAATTTAGAGTTATTTATAACACGCAGTAACCGATACTCCTAATAAACCTGTCGGATCCCCTTCATCATAATATTTGTGTATCCGATAGCCTGTTACAAATCCTTGTGTATACAATAATTTTACATTCGCATGGGGGATAGGAGGGCCCGTGAGGACTTGTCGCCTGTCACAGGTCTAATTGTGGCAATTATGGTACAATTATAACGAATCTGCATTGATGACGATCTCCAATTGCTTCGATATTGGACGGTATTTGCGTGGTCCTGATTATGGTGAATGATTCCTGTAACATCAAAAAGTGAGTAAAGGATTCAGGCTATAAAATAAGTGTTTACGGCAAATTGGAAAGGTCTGATCGGACTGAACCTACTGGGACTGTAAAAGATACATGTGGGTATAACTTTTTTTTTTTTTTATAAATTCTATTATATTGAAAAACTGCAGTTGTTAACTGCAACGACGACGGTTTTTAATTAAAACATATTTGTAAAGTTTAGTTACATATTTTACTGTCATGAAAAATAGTTACTCTAATTATATTTACAGCATAATAAATTTAAGTTTTTCATAGTCTTAAAGCTCTAAAGAACTTTCCCTGAAATATCTCATTTTACATTTTTTTTACGAGACTTTGGTTAACATTCCTATCTCCAAAGCGTCAGAAGAATGAATGACGAAACTTTTCACTGAAATTAAATTCAATCTCGCTTATTTTTCCGCTTCGAAAATTATTGCGTTGCTAAAATAAGGGTGTCACATAATTGACTCGTAATTAAGAAGTTAGTTCTCTAAAAAACATCAATGCTAGTGAAAACGCTGAGGCTCTGTAGTCATAAGGAACAGCGCCGCAGTTTAATATGGACCAACGTTAGTGCATCTTTTACTCTGTCTTTTGTACTTACGTGTGCTCCTTTTCATAGATTACCACTAAGACCTGATGGCAGACGATGCACTTCCTCTTGTCACCTGAGACATACGACACTTATTCTCTGAAGCCCGGTTATGTGTAGATCAAGGCCCTGAAATAGCCTAACTAGGAATAGTAAGTATTACTGTCTCAAAAAATAGACGAGTCTGAATGGACAGTGTTTTACAGAAAACAGTAGTCGCAAGCAGTAAGCGGCGTTGCTTCCTGACGCGAGGAATTTTCCCTCAGCCTGTGCGCTATGCTGCGTTGCGCCCCTTTTTCTACCAGCACGGTATTCCAAATACTACCTTTTTATTTTGTGACGCGGGGGAATGCTTCAAAAGATCCCCGGGAGCTGTGGGTTTCGACCGCGGTATGTGGGATTCTTACACACTAAAACCACTGCGGCTGTCGCATCGGCACATGAGAGGGACCCAGGTCTCTCCGGTGGGATCTGTAGCAGGAGCCTTGTCTTTGAGCCCACAGCCGGGGGGCACATTGTAGCGCCCCGGGAACTAGTCACGGTGCTCACGGGAATAGGGGTCGCAACCTCGTACTCCTCGGAGTCGTCGCCGTACTTAATGGACGTCCTAAGGGCCCACACCCCGAACTTCCAGCGACTCTGAAGAAGAGCTCAACCCTGTCCTAACTGGGAACAGCAGGATCACTTTTTCAATTGACGAGTTTCATTGCGCGGTTACGTACAGACACAACAGTTGTCGCAAGCAGTAAGTGGCGTTGTTTCATGACGCGAAGAAACTTTCCTTAGCCCGCTCCGTGTCGTCCCTTTTTCGACCAGCACAGGACTCCAAATAATACCTAGCTTATATTAATAATAAAAAATACCTTCCAGAACAGTATCTTGCACGAGGGGCGTACTAGCTAGTAAATTGCTGCTGTTAAAGTGGGGTGCAAAAAAAATATAAATCATTTTTAAGTTAATGAAAAGAGAGAATATATCAATCTTTTGTCTCAAGCAGTGACGGTGGGGCAGGGAAATTAAGACCATGAGAAATGAGTCGGCTATTACGGAAATTATTATTTGTTTGTAAATGAAATTGTGCGCTAAGTAACGTATTATGGGAGGAAATGTTTTGTACTTTGCAGGATTAAACCGGGATAATTTTATATAAAAATCTCAGATAGGTAATGTAATTTAAAAATGTTAAAAATACTGTTCTTTTTTACACTTTAGCTAAGTATTACCGCTTAAGTACTAAGTTACAAAGATCAGTATAGCAGTTATTTCTACTATATACGAGTATCCAAATTAAAACCTAATCTAAGTTTGTATATGTGTGTGTGATCCGTATGCTCGTAATTAGTAGTGATTTTAGTGTATTATTTATTTATATTATTTTTTATTATTATTTTTTTCTTTTGTAATTTGGAATTACTTCAGTTGGATTCACATCTATCATTCATTCTTTTGGTCTGGGAAATTAAAGTATAAAATTACGAGTAGGATATGCAACGCTCTTTAGAAGAAAGAAGAAGAAATACATTTATTCAACAACATCTTGTACAGTAACTAGCCTAGTACACTTAAACTACTAATCAGAATGCCGTACGCCGTGCTTTTCTGGCTGGACAGCGCATACTACGTATTGTTTTTCAGTATAAACATCTTGATAAATATGTGTGTCACAAAAATAGTAAAGTGCGTTTCACGAAAGAGTTCCCTTTGTGGTTAAGTTGGTATAATTGAATTAGGTGTTGTCATTAAATTTAAAAATATTTACCCTCAATATAGGGAAAATACAATCTAATATAAATCACACGGATGTATTCATTAGTCCAAAATTACGTAAATACGCAGTACCCTAATTTATATTTTTCGATTTATACGGGTTAAATACATAGAATTAAAGACAGAAATCATTTTCAATCATTTTATGCTCTCATAAGGTTTGGCTTGGCTGTTGTGGCCAGTTGCAACGGATAAATACAATCATGTCAATAACTTGAGGACATAAATCGATTACCATATAATTTTGATCGTTTATTTACTTGGGAAGACATGGAATTCAAACATGGACTCTGGTAACATTATTTTACCTACCTGAAATGGCGGCAACTCAGGATTTTACTTGTTCGAAGGTAATTACTGTCCTTTGGTGAGATTTTCAAGCGCACAAAACCTTTTCATCTTTGTTAATAGTTATCTTTCACTACTTCTCAATGTCGTATGCTTTATTTTTTCGTTTAATTAGAGATTAATGTGGAAAAACAAAAACATTTTGGCATACGCGATCATCTCTGACAAACAGGATGACCAAATTAACCACGACGGGAACTATCTCGTGAAACGCACTATACAAGTACATTTATAAGTTCGTAAGTAAAAAAATTGTTCACACCCATTTCAGTTTTAAAACATTTTTTTTTACTAAAAACGCGTTGCTTTTTTAGTATTTAAATTTTGCTAAACAAACTTTTACAAACCAAAATATATCCCTTACCCGATTTATCACGTTGTAAATTATGGCTAAACATCTTCAATTTGGCGAGTGAACGTTTCGCTGGAAGCGGAATGCGATTGAAAAATTGCAGCCTTCGTTGCGCTTAAGTAATTTGGTGCCTACAAACATAGAGCCATGCTGCAAACAAATTACAGAAGAGAAGTGTGTAGACGGGTCGTAACAATAATAATTTTAAATGAACATGAAATTTTGGAAAATAAAAAAATACGTATACCCTGTTTTAAACCCTACCAATTGTTTTTGGCTGGCCACCGGTTAGCCATCACTCCTGTGTTCATACTTTATTGTTCCCATTTTTATCTTGTGAAGAAAAACTGGGTACACGTGTTTTATTTTTAAATGTCTTATTACTCTTTGAAAATTACCCAAATTACCAAGGTTTTAGCTACGCGTTTTTGATCTGAGCCACAGTCTGAGCTACAGCTAGGCCTAAATTAAAACTAGTCACAACTAAAAAAAAATATTTTATTGCTACAGAAAAATTGTTTATTAAAAACTAAAATGCGATATTAAAGAATTGTTTAAAAAATATGTTTTGTATCCTTATCTATGAAAGACTATAAAAAATAAGTTACCAGAAAACAAAATAATCCTGTGTTCTATTTTTAAATCATTGATTTGAACACCGATGACGTCACTGTTCCATCGATCGTTTTGTTACCTACACTTTGATTTGAAATTACACCATATTGAATTTGGAAACACTGATACGCCGCTGGGTACGCGCTACGCCCCGGGTGATATGGGGACGTGGGGTAGCCGTGATGCCTACGTAATTTGAAAGTAACAGCTTTCCAATATTTGTAAGTTAAAATTTGTATTAATAGTTTCATTGTGCTCTACGAATAATGGTATGTATGAAGTTTAATAAAACTTACCGATAAAATGACTTTACAAGTAAATATTAGTGTAGTATTGAGGACCTTTGTTCGTAACTTTTACTGCAATTCCTTTCCAGACACAATTAAATTGCCCCGACACATACCGGCTAAAAAACCTTGGTGAAAACTGCTTAAAAATCCGTTGCGTGGTTTAGGAGGTAGAGAAGGACAGACAGAGAGACGCAGAAAGCTACTTTCTTTTATACTATGTAAAGACAGAAGTCACAAAGAATTTGAGTTTTCTATATCTGTAGAAGTTTATCAACGTTTGATTTAATTTGTTTGTTTGTTTTTAACATTAATTTATTAGCAGGATTTTCTTGTATTTCAGCTGCATATTAAACATGCAGTTAAAAAATAAGTGCGCGATATATATTATAGAAATTTTATAATATATATTGCGCAATTTTTTTTACTCAATCTAAACTAGTGGTTGACCATGATGGTAAGTGGCTATGGAGCCATGGATGTTTCCTTACAATAGCTTTATTTAATTACTTCATATTAACACAGCTTTAATTCCTTTTATCCGCCTTTTAATCCCGCAGATTTATACTTTTCTAGGGCGTTAAGTTGAACGAATAGGTATCGTAAGTATCTATTTCCAACAATACACAAATTATAACCCTGGAAGATTTTATCTCATCATTGAAGCTGAGTTTTATACAGTCCGCTGTTAATACAGGGGTATAGATAGGATCGGATTAACTCCAGCCGAGTGTTGGGTGACCGTACCGATACTGTGACGGATTCACTTTAATTGTGTGCGCACCCCTTTACCTAACCTAATGTACTTGCTATACTGTACTAACGTACTTACTATACTGAAGGTTTTAATTTAAATATCGAAGGTTACTTCTTTTTTTAAAGAAACGATAAATTTTAAATAACTACGTAGGTATTATTTAAAATTTATCGTTTCTTTAATTAAGCCAATGACTTCTATACTAGTAAATATCATATAGAGTTCAGTATAATAAGCACATAGTAGAAAACTGTAATTGTAGTGTATAGTGTGGAATTAAATTAAGAATCAAAATCGTTATTCCTTTGTTATAACTTATAAACGTTGTTTTCTTTAAAATATCTTAAGTAACGGTTATTTTAAGTAACGGTTTGGTTTTTCAGGATCATTGTTGTATATTCTTACGTGATGTATTCCAATGATTTTACTTTTTGGCGCTAATAATAGTAGCATGACGGATTTTTTATTTTTTCTAATCTTAGTTAAATATTAGTAGATCTAGATGTAATTAAAATACACCGGATTATGTATTACAATGCCAATAACAGAATATAAGATAGGCAATAGTCTCTAAAATATTTGTATTAAAGGAAAGCCTAACTATTGAAATGAAACTAATTTTACGGATTATAACCCTCAGGTCTCCTAATTACCTGACCTGGGTCCTGAAGGTATCCTAAGACAACTATGACGTTTGGACAGCTACCATCTTAGTCCACCCGTGACCATGAATGCTGTAAAGTATTCGAAACGTCGGGTAATTAAAAAGATAAATAAATGGCGATATAATCCGTAAAATTATTTTCACTTCAATGTGTAGTATTCGCGTAAATATCAGAAATCATTAAAGCATAACTAGTTTTCGAATGACGCGTGAAGTCCGCCAACCCGCATTTGGCGTGCGGCCCAGCGTGGCGGACTATGGCCTAAGCCCCTCCATCTTGAAGGGAGGCCAGTGACCAACAGTGGGACATTAACAAGGGTTGGTATTATTTTATTCTCAAAGATACTTCAGCATAGTTTTTCGGTCAAATTCTTAGTCTTTGATTTCTGAATAATATTTTTGTTTGCATTTTTGGTTTGTGTTTATAGTAATGATATGCGTAAGTCGCACTTGTGTTGCTGTTTTTTCCCAGTTACAGTGATGGATCTTTAAATTAAATATCTTTTAATTACTGAAGAAATACTTATATTTGATATAAAATAGTACAACGCAATTTGTGCCGAAAGAGGTCACAGAGAGTATATAGAAAAATGTACTGTGTTACCACAGACCACATAAACAGGAAGGCGCTAAATTTAAACTTAACATTCATCACTCCTGCTAAATTAAAGCCTTCCCATATATAACTAAAATGAGTCTTTAACAATAAACTAAGATAAATACATAATGCTATACAACACTAGTAAATATACATAATATAAAGACCTGATTAAAAAATCTGTCCAATTAACTATGCATGACAGGTTGACAGGATAAATGCTTAGCTTCGGTTAATAGTAAGTAAGTATATAAAGAATATTATTTTGACACATAATTGAATCTTATAGACATTCCAAGTTTACACCTTAGGGATTTAAATTTATCTTTTGACAATGCTTTTGTGAATATATCTGCATACTGATTTTCACTAGTAACAAACTTTAAATCAATTACCCTTTCATAATATTTTTCTTTGATAAAATGGTATTTTGTATCAATATGCTTACAGCGTTTGTGAAAGTTAACATTTTTAATAACACTTATAGCACTTTGATTGTCCATATGAATGCACATAGTGTCTTGTTTATATTCACCTATATCACACAATAATTGCTTTAACCATATTGCCTCTTTGGTGGCAGCACAAGCTGCCATAAACTCGGCCTCTGTGGTTGACAAAGCAACAGTTTGTTGCCTTTGGCTGCACCAAGTTACAGCTGCTCCATTCTTTATAAAAGTATAGCCTGTCATGGAGCGTCTTGTGTCAGGATCATTTGCATAGTCAGCGTCACTATAGCCAATGACCTCAGATTCTTCTACTGTATGCTGGTAACATAGACCATAGTCTTTTGTTTCTTTTAGATATTTGAAAATTTTCTTAACTGCATTCCAGTGTGTTTCATTATAACAATTAAGAAATCTACTCACCAAGCTTACAGCAAACGTTATGTCTGGTCGACTCACCACTGCCAGGTGCATGAGGGAACCGATTGCTTCTCTATAAGGTATGTTCTTTTCAGGCTCACCATTTCCTGGCTGCAGCTTGGTATGTGGATCCACTGGTATGCTATTGGGATTAGCATTATTCATATTAAACTTATTTAGCATCTGTTGTATGTATTTAGATTGATGTATAAATAAACAGTTACTGGATTGTTCAATTTGCATGCCTACAAAGTTGCTTGGTGTTGACACTTTAATGTCAAAAATGGATTTCAAATCACTTGTAATTTCCTTTAAGGCATTTTTATCCTTTGATAATAATAAACCATCATCAACATATATACAAAGATAACATTTTATCTTATTAACATAACCAACATAAACACATTGGTCAGCGTTTCCATTGACAAACCCAAACTTTTTCAAAACTGAGTCAAATTTATTGTTCCAACAGCGAGGTGCTTGCTTTAAACCATAGAGTGACTTGTTGAGTTTGCATACCATATTTTGTTCACAGGGCACGCCTTCAGGTGGAATCATGTATATGGTTTCCTCTAGTTCACCATATAGAAAAGCTGTTTTGATGTCGAGCTGGATAATTTCTAGGTTATACTGGACGGCTAGAGACAATAATAAACGTATCGAATCATACCTGACAGTCGGCGCAAATACCTCTTTGTAGTCGATACCTTCAGTTTGTGCAAACCCCTTTGCACAAAGTCTTGCCTTGAAGCGTGGACCCGTTGGTTCATCTTTTATTCGAAACACCCATTTGTATCCAATAACTTTAGCATTACTGGGTTTTTCTACCAATGTCCAGGTATCATTTTTCTTATGAGCATCAAGTTCTTCAGTAATAGCATTTTGCCACTTTTCTTTATCAATTGAAGTTAGGGCCTCTTTGTAAGTTTCAGGAATATTTAACAAGCCTTCTTCATGCTCACACAGGTATGAGTTTCCTTCATGATTAACCAGGTAAGTATTTTCTTTATTTATTTTGTTTCTTGATCTTAACGTCATCTTTCTGACTGGAGGAGAATCCACACTAACTTCAGGTACATAGTCACTATCAGTATTGTTATTATTTTCATTTACAGTGTCATAAGAGCTGTCTGAAGAATAATATTCATCCTTTTCAGGTAAGTCTTCCTTAGTGCCATTATTTTTTGAATTTTCCTGTGATAATACAACTGGTACATAGTTTCTTTTTACAGTTGACTCAAGAAACACAGCATCCCTGCTTTTGATGACTGTTCTGGTCTTAGGTATTATGAATCTATAACCTTTTGTGTTTTCACAATATCCTATGAAAATCATTTTATATGCCTTAGGGTCCCATTTCTTGCGCTTTTCTTTGGGTAAGTGAACCATAGCTTCACATCCAAATACTCTCATGTGTTTAACATTTGGTTTCAGACCAGACCACAACTCTTCAGGAGTTTTGAACGACAGAGACTTTGTCGGAGAACGGTTTGTTATATATGCTGCAGTATGTATTGCTTCAGCCCAATAATGTTTTGGCAGTTGAGCGTTTAGAAGCATGCACTTAGCTCTTTCCACTAACGTTCTGTTCATTCGTTCTGCAGTCCCGTTCTGTTCAGGTGTATACGGTGTGGTTGTCTGATGTTTGATTCCAGCATCCTTCAGAAAGGTTAAAAAGTTTTTATTGACATATTCCAGGCCGTTGTCTGTACGAAGAATTTTTATTTTAGCATTTAACTGATTTTCAACTTCATTCTTAAATTCTTTAAATTTCTCAAGTGCATCTGACTTGTTGTGAAGAAAATATACAAAAATCTTCTTTGAGTAGTCATCAAGAAACGTTATGAAATATTTGGCACCACCCAATGATTGTGTTTCCATTGGCCCGCAGATATCGGAGTGAATTAACTCAAGAATACTTTTGGCCTTTGTACCATCATTTTTAGTAAAAGGTAGGCGTGTTTGTTTGCCTTCTTTGCATGTTATACATGTCAGATTTTCTGTTTTCGCAGATAAATTTACATGTTCAGTATTTTCTGTCATTTTATGTAGGCTATTGAAGTTCAGATGCCCCATTCTTTGATGCCACAGGTAAGAGTCTTCTTTCTCAACGTCAGACATGCATGCATAGCCTCCAGGCATGTTTAGCCGGTACATGTTGTTGATAAGACTTGCTGTTGCTACTATTTGACTCCTGCTGTTTAATATAACACAGCCTGTTTTATTAAATCGCACTTGGCCTCCATTTTGAATGATCTGACTGACAGATAATAAATTAGTTGCTAGTTCCGGTACATGTAATACATTTGTGAGCAATATCTGGCTTTCTTGTCCTTCACCATTGTAAACTTCAAGTCTCACTTGTCCTGAACAACTCACTGATAAGGTTTTATTATCAGCAACTTTTATTGTTTTTATGTGTGAAATAGCTTCATTTTCAATTATGTTTTTATATTTGGTCATATGTACCGAAGCACCCGAATCGATAAACCAAGCCTCATCATTGTTCGGAGAAGCTACAAACACAGCAGCATAAGTAGAACTCTGTGATTTTTGAAAATAATCCTTTTCTGTGGTCTTCTTAGGCTTAGATTTACAGTCTGGACTTTTATGACCATATTTGTTACATGTATAACAGCGTGGACCTTTAGAAAATTTCTTGTTACTTTTAGAAAATCTATTTGTCACTTTAAATGCTGTAGTATTATGCTCGGACTGTCTCACATCTTGCAACAATTTTGCTTTTATTGAATCTGCAGATATTTTCATGCCGGAGCTTTCAATAGCTATTATCATTGGCTGATAAGATTCAGGTAGACCGGAGAGCAGTAAAGTGCCTAACCACTCATCGTCTACACTAAAGCCAATATTGCGTAGCTTGTGGGCAGTATTCATTATTTTGCTTACATACTCTTCGACGTTATGACATCCAGAGAGCGTTGTAGTACAGAGATCACGCAATAGTCCAACCCGGCGTGTCAGCCCTGAGTCGTCAAAAGCTGACGATAATTTGTCCCACACTTCTTTTGCAGTGCTTGCCTCCTGTATATGCACGTAGTTGATTGGATCAACTAATAAGACAATTTTGGATTTAGCCTTTGTGTCTTGTTTCTGATCCTTCACTTCGGAACTTTTGACGCATTCCCACAATTCTTCATGTTCAAGATATGTTTTAACGGCGAATTTCCATGTGGCATAGTTTTCCCGGCCGGTGAATTTTTCAATTAATGCCAGAGTGTTATTTCCTGCCATTTTTCACCGTTTAAATGTATTTTGCACTGATTTTTCTAAAGCAAGCCACGAGGAGAAGTGAGGTTATGTACTGAAAGAAAATTTGCACTACTTTTTGCACTGATTTTACTTTTAGGGCTACTGGGCACTTTAACCTGATGGATCTTTAAATTAAATATCTTTTAATTACTGAAGAAATACTTATATTTGATATAAAATAGTACAACGCAATTTGTGCCGAAAGAGGTCACAGAGAGTATATAGAAAAATGTACTGTGTTACCACAGACCACATAAACAGGAAGGCGCTAAATTTAAACTTAACATTCATCATACAGTTTTAAGCCTGCTTAGTTATTGCAGTCATAGGTAGCTATTCTTGTTAGATACGAGTGATTCACATCTCGTTGGCAAAGCTGATCATCATTGTTTATATACGATTTATTTTATAATATTTAAATACGGCCATTGTTTCAAAAATGCGCTCAGCGCTAACAAGTTATTTTTTTTAACTCATAAAAGCTAGTTCTTGTCTGCAATCCCACTTGAAGGAAAGCGGCGATGAAATCGAAGATGGTAAAGCATCATCGTCATTAGCCGAAAGACGTCAACTGCCTCCCCTTACAAGGGAGTGGCTGCCATAATACCCACGCTTGGCAGGCGGCTAGGAGATAGCAGTATAGGTGGTAGGTAATCCAATAGAAAGACGCTGCTGCCCGTCTTCGTCACATCTTACGGACACCCAACGGAAGGAGATGGGTGGTTGCTAGTCTTACCCGGTCACCCTACGGGTAAAACATACTATCTTATTAAAAGCCTCACCCTACGGGTAAAACATACTATCTTATTAAAAGCCTCACCCTACGGGTAAAACATACTATCTTATTAAAAGCCTCACCCTACGGGTAAAACATACTATCTTATTAAAAGCCTCACCCTACGGGTAAAACATACTATCTTATTAAAAGCCTCACCCTACGGGTAAAACATACTATCTTATTAAAAGCCTCACCCTACGGGTAAAACATACTATCTTATTAAAAGCCTAATGAATATAGCTGTTGACCTCCACAGGTTTCAGGGAAACAAAAAACAAACGGTTAATAAGAATTTTTTTGACTTTTCCTGTATTTTTTTTAAGTTCGTATCATAACTACCTGTTGGTATGATATAACATCTCAAGATCACTCAATATTCTACCAAAAGAAGTACATTATTTATCCGGGTAGCTTAACCCGTCAAGCCGCGATAGCGTAGCTCAACATGACTCAAAGCAAAGTTATTTACTATCCAACAACCCGATGTTCGACCCCACCATGCCGGTACTCCAGTTTAAACATTGCACGTATCTCGCATGCAATATTAATAGGGATGCAGCCGCACCCTCGCGCACCCTCCGAGGGACTCATCTCCTAGTCCGAGCGTTTAGTTGCGGGGCATCTCGTTACGTAAACTGATTAATTAAAATATTCTTGATAGTTTGAAGCTTATAAATTAGGTTGCAATTTCTTTATTGCTATAATAGAGTAGGTACGAGTACAACTATATACAAATACAATAAAACTTAATTGTGTTTTAATTAAATAATAAAACTCAATTGAGAATTATTGGCCGTTTGATTAGGTATATTATATATAAGTTTATGACTACTGGTAGATTACATTTTTTTATTCAAGTAAGTGTTGCGACAAGAAAGACGTTTACCTTCCATTAGACGTCACAAACCAGCCCATGTTTTTGTCCCACTGTTGGGCACGTGCCTGCCCTCAAGATAAAGGGGTTTAGGCCATAGTCTACCACGCTGGCCAAGTGCGGGTTGATAGACTTCACGCTTCATTCGAAAGCTAGTTAGGCTTTCACAGACATGCATTTTTCTTTAAAATGTTTTCCTTCATCGAAAGCTCGTAACAATCGGACAAAGACGATTCGCACATAATTAATTAAAGAAATCAGAGGTGCGAGCCATGGTTCGGACCTGTGCACCTTGTTTCCAAGCCAAGAGCTCGCCCAGTGAGCTGTAGTCGTCGATATACTAGTGCTATTCTCTAAGCAACACAACGTCGAGCTCGACGCTGCGGCAACGCCGCGCCGTTTGTGTTTTCGTATTCACTATATTTGCTTACGCAGTACTAGCTCCACGAGAAGCTTCGGTTTTCAGTGGAACTACTTAAGTTCAAATAGTTTGATAGTTCGACGTCGAGCCGAAATGCGATTGTGAATACGGATTTTCATCATCACCAGCCGGAAGACGTCCACTGCTGAACATAGGCCTCCCCCTTGGAACGCCACAATGAACGACAATTGGCGATTTGCATCCACCGGTTACCTGCGACGCGCACAATGTCGTCTGTCCACCTAGTGGGAGGCCTACCTACGCTGCGTCTTCCGGTTCGTGGTCGCCACTCGAGAACCTTTCTTCCCCAACGGCTATCGGTTCTTCGAGCGATGTGGCCTGCCCATTGCCACTTCAACTTGCAGATTCTGAGAGCTATGTCGGTGACGTTGGTTCTTCGGCGAATCTCCTCGTTGCGGATTCTGTCGCGCAAAGAAACTCCGAGCATAGCTCTCTCCATAGCTCGTTGTGTGACTCTGAGCTTCTCTAAAAGGCCAGCTGTACGGATTTTAAAAGCATTAAATTCGACATCGAGCTCAAGGCTGACTAGAAGTCGAGCTCGCCGCTGAGCACAGCCACGTTACGTTAGAGAAGCATAGCTGAGCTGAGTAACGTCACCCAATAGATGTTAATTCTCTTATGTACGGTAATTTCGTCAGTTACAGTGCCCTTACGGAATTTATCATATGGAAAATGTTATTGTTACGAGTTTTATGAGGAATTAAGTACACATAATAATATCATTAATAATTTTTTTTTATTAGAGCTTTTTTATGTTTATTTAATTACTTAGCATTAATACTGCTCATTAACAGGTCATGATTATTATTAATTAGCATTGCGAAATTCGACATGAAAATCTATTTTGTATTTAGATAAACGTTAATTGATTCCGTTGTAGATTGGAGAAGTTTATATGCAAAACAAATCTACTAACTTAAATTAACTTTCATTTGTTCTATTATTGGAATACGGCTTCAAGATTGTCTTTATTAGTGAGCGTTTGTTTAATATAATTAACCTATTTTCCCTTGATTAATTTAGTCAACACTGAATTCATTTTTACAGGTTTTTTAGGATCATTAGGTAAAAAGTTAAAAAGGTAAAAAGTTTTTACAGGTAAAAAGTTTCAAGATGGTAAGCGACGATGAAATCGTGGATGGTAATGCGCAATAGCTTATTAAAAGCCTATTTGATGTCCATGAAGACATCCATCCACCCACAATACTTATTTTACTAACTTATAAAATTTTCGCTAAGGTCGGTCTAGTCCTAAGCAGTTCAATGTCTTTGCAGTAGCTACCTTAATTCGTACCTTAAAGATACAAATCTTTGTTAGAGCTATTTTGTCACGCAATTAATTTGTAGCCTTACAAGACTCATTAGCATCTGTTCGCTAAATGAATACTTCAAAGCACAATTCGCGAGTGCAGCTCGCAAGCATGTGATGTCATCTCATCATTATTCAGTATGAAACGGTCCTTGCCTCTATTTTTCAACAGCCCACCTACTACAGCACCATCGTATGTTGTTTGTTCGCTCTGTCATTCTACTATTTTCATTATACATAACATTGTATGTACAATAGATACTCGTTTTAAGTGGATTACACTCGGCATTGGACAATGCTTTCATTTTTATGACCGTTTAAGCTCTGAAAACGGGTGAGGGATGGATGAGTCGTTAGTGTTTCGCTGTTAGGGACAGACTGAGGGTGTAATTTACGACAATTGTCTGCTTTTGAAGGTTTTGGAACAGGACTTTGTTTAGACGATTAGGGGTGTAGTGTTCTGTCACTTTTTAATTCCAAATCAACACCCGCTTTAAAACACGAAGTCCAAAGAACTTTAAAACTGTCTTGTTCACTGCTGGAGATGTGTTACTTCGATTGAACGCCATTGAGTATTGTCCTCAGCTTGTCTTATTCAGGTTTTGCCAATAACCTTTTAATGATTCGCGCTCCACCTGTCTTGAGTACACTCGCACTATATCTACTGATTCGCATTCTCCACTATTATCTTCTGATTCGCATTTTCCACTATTCTGTTTATATTTGTACTCAATATGTATAGGTAGAGCAGCCCTATCAATCATAAAGTCACTGGTGGGCACATAGATTTAGATTTTTTTTTAACTAGGTGGGCCATCGATATATAGATAGTATATCGATGAGGTGGGCCAAAAATATGCAATCTTTAAGAAGAAACTACTACCGAGACTAATATTATTGAAGCAGGACGGGGAAAAATCTATAAATTAAAGGCCGGGCCGCAGCTCGTGTTTGTCATAGCACATTTATTCGCAAACTGGTCTAAAAAACAAAATACTCTTGCAAACAAAATACCTATATAAAAATGTTCCACTATAAATTTGAATTATAAAATAATTATAAAAGTGGCCAAAAAGATTTGCAACGATGCAGGTCGCCAACAATTATAGGACAACTATATTGTTTAAATTTTTAATAAAAATGGCATTACAAAAATGTAGTATCGACTTATAGTAGTGCGCGCATTTTCGAAAACGCATTATCTGGTGATTTTCAAAATTGATCCGCGCCGCAGGAAAATGCTCAGTGGGCTGCATGTTGGACATGTCTGGCATAGTCTTAAATAGGCTGGGTAAAGTAGCAGCTTATTGTTAATTAAAAATAAAAAGAAATAACGCTATTTATTAATTAAGGTCTTTTCAATAAAATGCTATGAAAATAATCCATCTCACTTCTTGGCAGAGCGCCCTGCGGCCGAAGGCTTTATAATACAAATCTGGAGCGCCACGCCAGTGTAGACTCGCCACGTGTCGACATATTTTATTCATCCACACCAGAGCACTGCAGATTGAGTTCTATGCACTGCTGCGCTTGCTCTGCAAAATATTGTAGCGTAATTGGTGAAATAAATCTAGATTCTGGTGAAGTGAAAATTCAGGAAAACTAATGACTATCTGTATATACTTATTTTTTTAAATTGCTGTGCCGCCCTATCAGGGTTTTCATGCTCCTTATTGTTACAGGTAGTAGTAGTAGTTGTATATCTGTATACCAGCCGGAATACGTCCACTGCTGAACATAGGCCTCTAGGGCGTAGTGTATCTGTACAACCTAGATGAAAGCAATAAATGATTTGATTTGATTTGACTGTCTTATTTTGTTTTCTTATTTCAAGAATTCTTATTTTGTTACATTCAACTGGGTCGTCGAAATGGATATCAGTAAATTCACAACTTAGAAATTGAAGGCGATGTCAAACTATTTGGCTACTTGGCTTATGTACTAAGAGATTAATTTAATAGATTCTTCTTCATAGCAAAACAGCTGGTGATGTTCTTACTTGATAAGTAAATTTTGTGTCCACGGATTGATGGAAACATTACTTAAAGAGACTTTGAGAAATATTTTTCAAAGATATTTAAAGGTCTCTTGTGCCCGTTTATTTCTTCAGCTAAGGTATCTTTTATATCATAACACAGCAGTTGTGAAATACAAGTAAATAAAGTTATATGTTTTGATGAACAAGCTATTCTTTTAACCTTTATTGTTTGTTCTATATTGTTGTTTTTGTTTGTATTAAGTCGTACCATTTTCTTGTTCATTTGTTTGGTGTACAATAAAGTATATTCTATTCTAATGTGCATACGAAGCATTCTGTGTAAATCAAATTGTAAATATATTCGGAGTACGTCCAGTTATATCTCCAGGACGTGACGAAACGTGGCCCAGTCGCCTAGTTAACTTACTTGTGTGTGAGGGATGATAAAACCCCTCATAATTCTGTGGTTCGCATAGTTTGCGTGTGGCTTATATGAGGTCAAAATTTCTCTGTAGCTTTGAAACTATTTCGTGAGCATCTGGGCACTTTTTGATTTACATTTCCTCAAAGTGTTTTTACCGTATTATATTTTTGTTTCCCCCGTGGGGTGCCTGGTTAGAATTGCATCCCCCATCTCCTCTCGTTGGGTGTCGTAAGAGGCGACTAAGCGAGAACAGGAAGACGGGCAGCAGCGTCTTTCTATTCGATTTATCTTCCACCTATACTGCGATCCCAAAGACACCTGCCAAGCGTGGGGATGATGGCAACCCATCCCTTCTAAGGGGAGGCTTTTGTTCATCAGTGGACGTCTTTTGGTTGCTGATGATGATAATGGTATTTTGGTATACTTCACAAAATAACTAAATACTTGGCGAGTGATGACATTAGATCGAGATTTGTGGAGGAGTGAGGGAGAGGTCTTAGCCCAGCAGTGGAGACGCACCAACAGGTTATTAAAAACACTTCACAGAAAACAGTAGGTCACTTGTGCAGAATATTGTCCAAGTAGAAACCACCGCAGTGAATGTGCTTAAAATTAATATTGCTGTATTTCAGGATGACGATCACTGTAGCTTAATACCTCAAGTCTCAGATGACAATCGGCAGTGTCTAACAGTGTAACTTGTCATTCGCGTCTTCATTAACTTCGTGAAATCAGACTTCAGTAATTTGAAGGGTTCTGTTGTATTTTTAGCACACCTTTTATAAAAATTACCAATAAAATGTAACGTGAATTGCCACATTTTAAGGCTCAGAGCGTTGGCTGTTTGTATATACACAGTAACATTGCATGTTATCCTAGTTTTTTTTTCTTTAAATATATCGTCGTGAAAAATTGAATCTATGGTTGGGACTGTTTTTAACAATATTTATGGTGGTTCTTGAAAAAAGGAAACAAAATGAACAGTGCGCCTGTAGGAAAAATAACAGACATTGTTTGTTTTATTGCTCAGTATATATGTCCAGGCGTTTGTATAGGCGCGTGCACACGTCATTGGTACCTAGGTATCGTGTTCCTTACATTGCGCTATGCATGATATATGGAAGAAGATCTAAACAAATTATGAAAAAAGTATCTGTCCACCTTACATATAAAGAGAATGTGGAACATACATAATTGCTTTTAACCATATTTAAAATTAAATCTTTTTAAAAAAAAATTGAACCGACTTCAATATCACTGAAAAGTATAAAATAATTTAAATATTATTGAAGTTGGTGTTAGCGTACCTGCTGTGTATATTTGGCACCAACTTCAATAATATTTAAATTATTTTATACTTTTCAGTGATATTGAAGTCGGTTCAATTTTTTTTTAAAAAGATTTTATTTTAAACTTTTTAGTGATATTTTCATATATAAAGATTGAACCATCGAAAACCGTAAAATTATCTAGGTAGGTTATGATCACATTATCGTCTACATAGTTTTACATAATTCATGTTTCTTCAGAAAAAAATATCCGGTCGTAATGAAATTTGCATGGAAACATCATAGTAGTTTACTCTCTCGAATAAAAAAAGAATCATCGAAATCGGTTCATAATTGTCAGAGCAATGTAATGGAGAACATCAGTTTTATGGTTTTTACCAGATAAATTCCTCCACATCGTTCATGGTCCTCCAGGAAGTTCTTATCCGGTTGTAATAAAATTCATACAGATTCAATACAGTGGTTTCTTCTTTCGAATAAAAAAAGAATCATTGAAATTGCTAAATATTTGCCAGAGTTATGACCATTTTTGTCCGACCGAGCGAGTCCGAGCGACTAAAACGTCATCTATATAGGCTTTCTTGCAGCTCTCAGTGCGCAGTCACCATTCTTGTTTTTTCAGGAACTACTTATTACTAAGCAATAATTTTTTTATGGGACCCAATTAACAGATTAAAGAATGGATGGAAGAAAGATTTTTTCAAATCGGTTCGTAATTGCCAGAGTTATGCGCGAACATACATAGAAAAAAAAAAAAATATACAGACGAATTGAGAACCTCCTCCTTTTTTGAAGTCGGTTAAAAATAGTTAGGTATATTTTTAAACACAGTTTGCCAGTCGGTTTTGATGCGAATCTACGCTGTTGCTTATCAATTCCTATATAGCGTTTAAAATGCATTTGGCTCAGGTCTCAGCGTTATTTAGAGCTTGAAAAAAAAAGCAGATAATAAATATGCTTTAGAGTCTAGGTCCTTATGATTAATTTTTGCTACTTTCAGCGTCCGTTTCCCGACACAGATTAACAGTAAACTTCAAGGGGTTAAATTTTTATACTATAATTGAATACTATAACCACAACACAACTCATATGCGCTAGAATTAAGGCTATTTAACTATAACTATCAAGCCAGATAGCTTAGGAACACGTTTTGAGTGTAATTTGTAGGGGCGCGGGCGTCGGGCGCCGCCGGACGAGATAAGGGTCCGTTTGCGGGAGAACTTCCCTTTTACCACATTTCGCTTCATAAGGAAACCGTCTAGCTTTCTCATTATTACTGACGGGTTGTATTTGTTTTTATTTATAAAATGAATATCTGCAATTTAAAACGAATACTTCTTCTTATCGTGTGGATGGCAAAAACGAAATCGTAGTAGTCCAGTAAGAAATGTAGCCGACATTTCATGGGTTGTATATAGCATTCCAAAGATCTTCAAAAGTGCAGGTGTCAGGGCACGCAGTGCAAGAAAGTAAAAGGGTCATAGTTTGTGGGGCATATCCACATATGCATTGGTCATCTCCACTGAAGCATCATCGACAAAGATTTTCTTTGCAGCAGCCGACCTGCGCCCGAAGTCTGTTCAGGGACTTCCATGAAGGCCAATAATACACAAATACTTGACACTTCGTACTTAAAGTAGGTAAAGTAGGAAAAAAAGGTAAATTAAGGTGTTATTTAAAGATTATAAAAAAATACATATTGACTGGAGTATAATCGGCCATTATGTCTAGCGTTTGTGGACTACGAGAAAGCCTTTGATTCAATCGAGACCTGGGCAGTATTGCAATCTCTCCAGCGGTGCCACATTGACTATAGGTACATCGAAGTGTTGAAGTGTTTGTACAGCAACGCCACCATGTCGATCCGACTACAGGACGAGAGCACGAAACCAATCCCATTGCAGCGTGGTGTGAGACAGGGAGACGTTATTTCTCCGAAACTGTTCACAAACGCATTGGAGGACGTTTTCAAGCTCTTAGACTGGAACGGATTCGGCATCAATATCAATGGCGAATACATCACTCACCTTCGTTTTGCCGATGATATAGTCATTATGGCAGAGTCGCTGGAGGACCTCAATACGATGCTCAGCGACCTCAGTAGCGTTTCCCAACAGGTGGGTCTTAAAATGAACATGGACAAGACGAAGATCATGTCTAATGTCCATGTTGCACCCGTACCGGTAATTGTTGGGAACGATACTCTCGAAGTTGTTGACCACTATGTATACCTAGGACAAACTATCCAGGTAGGTCGGTCCAACTTCGACAAAGAGGTCGCCCGAAGAATCCAACTCGGATGGGCAGCGTTCGGGAAACTACGCGAAATCTTCTCGTCCAAAATACCGCAGCGCCTAAAGACGAAGGTTTTTAACCAGTGTGTGTTGCCAGTGATGACATATGGTACTGAGACGTGGTCCCTAACTGTTGGCCTTTTGGATAAGCTCAGAGTCACACAACGAGCTATGGAGAGAGCTATGCTCGGAGTTTCTTTGCACGACAGAATCCGAAATGAGGAGATTCGCCGAAGAACCAAGGTCACCGACATAGCTCTTAAAATCTGCAAGTTGAAGTGGCAATGGGCAGGCCACATCGTTCGGCGAACCGATAACCGCTGGGGAAGAAAGGTTTTCGAGTGGCGACCACGAACCGGAAGACGCAGCGTAGGTAGGCCTCCCACTAGGTGGACAGACGACATTGTGCGCGTCGCAGGTAACCGGTGGATGCAAATAGCCAATTGTCGGTCATTGTGGCGTTCGAAGGGGGAGGCCTATGTTCAGCAGTGGACGTCTTCCGGCTGGTGATGATGATGATGATGACATACTGACTGATTCATCAACGCACAGGCCAAACCGCTGGACATAGAAAGCTGAAATTTGGACAGTAGGTTCTACTTATGATGTAAGCATCCACTAAGAAAGGGTTTTTTGAAAATTCCACTCCTGTATGGAGAAATTGCCGCAGGGAATTGCTAGTAAAGTTATAACTTAATCAGAGCTGACTGGAGCCGCTGTCAAAATATTTGCGCGTTCGTCATTTTTCATGTTACTTCACCCTTCATGTTACTCGTTTTGCAAAGGTATGTACTTATAAGAGGGGTAACTTTACTGTTACGGGAAGCATATTCAGTTAAGTAGTTATAAAGGTCAAGGCTGTTTAAGTAACACTTAAGGAAGACCGTAATTTTGTTGGGCTGAAGTATCTTCCTAAGTCTTTGATACCCAGCGAACTACTCGTAACATATTAACTTACAGCTATGTAGCCAGCTTAAAGGTTGACTTACAGAGTAGTAATAGTTAAGTTAAAAAGGAATTAGTTACCAGCTCTATTAGTATGTCTCTATATTATCAACTATACTTTAATCGGATTAATTCCCAGTCCTTTGATTCAAAATGGTAGTTATAAGTTTGACACTTCTGTCTGTCTGTGGTGTATGTTACTCTGAAAAGAAGGAATATTTTAATACATTTTTAGTAATTAAACTGAAAGCTGTTTTGATCAAGATTACATAGGTAGGTACTTGGCTATGAATTATGGCAATCCGTTTATTATGAGTTTGCTGTCTTGTGTCCGGGATATTTTAAACGATTAATTTATATTTGTGTTAAAAGGGTTTTCAAAATATGTTTCAAGTTTACCGATGGTATTAAGTGAAAAAAATTAGCTGTACAGCATTTTCTTAATTTCATGCTATCTAGGTCTATATTGATGCAATAAAACCATTATTCCTTACTCAAAGGATAGTTATATTTCCTAAGATATAGAGAAACCAAATCATATGAATTTTCAGAACTTCTAGGTTTTCTTCATGATCGGAACAAATTTTCATTCGGTACAAAACGCCTGTTGTAAAACAAGAGCAAATCAACGAAACGTGTTAATTTATTCGCGGCTAAAAGGGACTACGTGGGGGGCAACATTAAAATTTGAGCCTTGTCAGGTGTTAAGCCCATAATTTCCCCCGGGATCAATTCCGGATCGCGTTTTAAAGGTCCACGCGGCTCTAAAACTTACTGTCAGCCAATAACGGCCGGCTTTAGGCCTTAAATTTTTTGCGTAGTCCCGAAATCTTGAATATTGAGTTAGATTAGTCAGTTAATTTTTGTGATAAATCTTTAATACTCAAATTGACCACAGTGTAAATAATACATTCGATGCACGAGAACAAATAGCTGTTTAGTGTGTGATCCAAGACGTTTGTTCGTCCCCTATTATTTACACTGTGTCAATACTGTCCGATTTAGTATAACTGTAGGTAGCCGCGCCTCGTCTATTCCTATTCTTTTCGGCCGAGCCTCAATATTTAATATCTCTAGGGTACAGTTGGATCTCCCGCCCAAGCAATTGGACCAAACTGACTGGGACTGGGTAACCTTTGACCTTGACTAGTGACCTGGCTAGGGAGGTGACTGTACCTTGCAGAAGACTATTGGATGACTTATTTTATTTGTTTTATTTTTTATTTTAAATTACAATTATGAAATGTTGTCTTTTACTTCCACGAATATTACACATTGAAATCAAACTACTTACCGTGACCATGGGTGCTGCAAAGCATTCGAAACGTCGGGATAGTAAAATCAAAAAATAAACCGCGATAAAATCGGTAAAAGTAGTTTGATTTCAATTTAATTATGAACTTTAACAGCTAAGTCAAAGCCCTCACAATGTTACACTTACTTGACTGCAACTGGACTAGTTGTGACCCAAATAGAACCATCACTGAGTGAAGTTGTGTACCTTCCGTGAATATAGTTTTCAGAGCTCATGAAGAATGTGGTGGTAGCTCAGGGATACCAGTAAGCGAATTGTTGCCAACAGGGTGATTCCTCTGTTGAGAATAATCTACGAGTAGTGTGGTTTGCTGTCCTTTCTTTTGTTGGCTCGAGGAACTTTCAATAGTTCTCCGAGAGCCTGGCAACCACTAAAGCACTAAACCCGTGGCTATCCCATCGTCACAAGAGGGGAGAATTTGGTGGGATCCAACCAAGCCCCCGTTCTCCTTGGAGTCGCTACCGTTCCCCATAGACATCTAGGGCCCACACTCCAATCGTCCAGAGATTCCGAAGGGTGGTTTACTATCCTTTATCAACCATGCTAATCATAAAATGGGACAGTCAAGCACGGTTCTATTAATTAAAATGAAACCTAAGAAAATAGTTGCTGATTATCTTTTACTTCAAGAGGACGCAAATAGGGGTTGATTTATTACATGCCTTAGAATTAGTATCCCCTAGGGTAAAGAAGTAGTACATTTCGTTCTAGACGTATATAATTGATGATTTCATTGATGTCCTACGTAATTAATTGGAAGAGATTTACCCATTGAGCCGTAAAAGGAACATTTTTTCTGCGTGAACTGAATTAGGCTTTCGTTCACAGAGCGGAAACGATTTGACGTGTATTATAAAGAGTAGATTAATGTTCTTAATAAGAATATTATTTTTTCAAGACATGTAGGGTACGATGGACCCAAATACTTACTGCCTCACTCACAAAGGTCAATAAGCGTTAATTGTAATGAAGCCCTTATCTTTTTATTCTACCGCTAAGGAGTGTGTACGAAAACATTGCTGTGTTCCGATGTGAATGGCACTGTAGCTGGTAAAATGACCAGCCACAAGACACTTGATACCTAATGAAGGCAGGCGTGTCGCTTACCATCAGGTGAACGCCTTGCTTGTCTCATTACTAGGATGAAAAAAAAAGCAATAAATACCGGTCAATAAACTTTCTCTCCATAAACTTCGGAGATAAGGGGAACGGTATATTTTTTTTACCGTTTTGATTACCTGCCAAAAACTGCATTATGTCATGCAGTTTTTGGCAAAATAAAAATCCAACCAAAATAAAAATCTGTGCAAATGAAGCCCTTCCATATGAAACCCCACGCAATATGGTAGTATCATTTTGAAATTTTGAAAACCTATTTCGACCACCATTATAAAGAAAGTAAAAGAAATATAATTTTTTTTCATTTGCGATGGGGTTGGGTTAGTAAGATCTAAAACTATTCCAAGTTTCAAATCGATTGCATCAGTGATTCCTGAAATATATAGGTGTGATAGACAGACAGACGAAGTCAGATCATAACGGTTCCTTTTTTACCTTTTAGGTATGGAACCCTAATAATATTTTTACAGCTTTTATTTCATTGATGAAATATTAATAAGCACTAAATTCATTCTCTGTTTCATTTCAGGTAATAACGAGAATTTACTTATACATCGTTTTGGTAAGCAGATCCTTGTTGCTTTTTACAACATAGTATTTATGAAGGCAGGTGCCTAATCCACCCTTTCCTTTATTCAACCTTCCTTTACCTTCTCCTAGTCCTTTTTCAGCAAAATCGGAAGTGACAGCGTCCCGGGTTCGTTAGCTCGGTTTCAATGTAAACTACAACTATTTTGTTTGGGTTCTCGTTAGGGTTGCCAGATAGAAGCTTTATAATTATATTCCTGGAAATTTCTAGGGTGGTTAACGGAGTTGGGAATTTGGACTTCAACTGTTAGATGGACTTAAAAAATATAATAAAAAATTAAACCTTTACAATATTACACCAATTTTTTTTGCTACAGGCATGGTACCTATGCTTAGTGTAGTAATGATTATATCCCCTGCAATGTCCCGGCCATTTTGAAGTACTCCGCGCCGATGTTTATGTTAGTCTCAAGTGGAAGGGCAGCAGCCTCGGTCTATTGAATTACCTATACTACGATCTCCAAGATCGACCCAAACCCAAAAGACCACCACTGCTGGAAAAAGGCCCCCTTAGAAAGGAGGCGTTGCCATAATCCCCACGCTTGGAAGGTGAATTGGGCGATTATTAACTAATCTATTTTTTTTTCAAGGTGTAGTTAGTAGTAGTGTAGTAGGACGAGCTAGATTGTAAATCAATTTGTCAGCAACAGTTTCTCTCTCACTTACTATTCACCCTTTACATTTTACATTCAGCCCAAGTATCTTTTTAATTGCTTAGGTTCGCAATTGTTTCTTTTGGATCCTAAACAAATAAATTAGTAAAAAGTACTTTGAGCAAGAACTGGGGAACCAACGTACCAAGAACCCCCCGAAAATTTTCTTCTAGTTCTGTGTATAGTTAATATACTTTCATCATCAGCAAACAAAAGACGTCCACTGCTGAAAGGCCTCCCCCTTAGAAGGGAGGGATTGCCATAATCCCCACGCTTGGTAGACGTCATGGGAATTGCAGTATAGGTGGTAGTCCAACAAAAAGTCGCAGCTGTCCGTCTTCTAGTTCTTCCTTAGTCACCTTTAACGGACACCCAACGGGAGGAGATGGGAGGGTGCTATTCTTACCCGGACACCCCACGGGCAAACGGTAAATTGGTATGTGTTCCTAAACTCTAGCTTGGTCACTAAATATCAACGGACACCTGTTGTTTTCTGTGTATTTCAAACAAGTTCTTAATTGCAATTGCAACCCTTTACTAAACTTAACGGTCACTAACCTGAAGTTCGTCTAGTCTCTCATATTTGCATTAACGAGGTAAAAGTTGCATAGTTAGCGAAATAATGGATTAAGCTAAGTGAGCGTTGAAATACTTCGTCAACCTTTCTAATTAAAGTCCGTGAACGTTGTCTACTTTTTGATAGTGGTACGTTAGACGTGTTTGCTCTTTATAAAATATAATTTATTTACATAAATCAAATTACTAAGATAATAAACTTAGATTAGGTATTAATTAAATGAATCATGACCGCGGGGTTTGGTGGCAAGAACTGGCTGCATTTTCTCGCTGAATTGGTATAATTTCTGGACAGCGGGTCTAAAAAGGCCACTTTTGTGAATCATAATATGATTAACTTACGGTTTAATTTCTATTCGTATAGAAGCATTAACATCAAATATGAATCTGCTATTAAAATAATTGAGTATGATTCACCTTATATGTTTTGGCATTTTACAAGAATTACAGGAACTGCGAGGCATCTGCTGGGAATTCAGAATACGAATTCCGTTTAGATGACATGCTTAATGGTAGCTTTTAAAAAAATGACGATTCAAAAGTGCTAGCGTTAAGCCTATTTGAAATAAAGATTTTGGAGTTTGAGTTTGAGTTTGAATGTGGCCTTTTTTGGCTCGTAGGTGTACGCTTATTTTTAACCATGACTAGAATAGCAGAGCATGTGCATTATTGTACCCATCGAGAAACTTAATTGATTGCACCTGTATTTTTCAGTAAACTCCACCTAAACGGCGGGAAATTTTTTTGATAATTTCTTTTCGTGAATTTGAGTGAGATCCTGGATGGCTTAGTTTCACAACTGGTCCCAGTAGACCCTGGACCTTCTGCCGGACCAGCTAGTCTATACCATGGATGAATGAAAAACAGTAGAGGTTAAAACGAAAAGTCTATACATTGATAATTTTTTCAATAACTAGAGTTAATAAGATCATTCGCATTAGTCTAAAACTATTTTATACAAAGTTCTAACTCTGCCTAGACTTAACAATTTATTCTACACAGTCATCGATATAATATTTAAACTAGCTTTAGTATCACGGTTCAAAAAGTGGTAGAGAGAAATAGCGCCCTTGTGTCGCTATTTCTTTACAAGCCACATCCTGACAAATTTATTTTTTCCGATAGGAGTGTCGCTACTGTCTATATGAAACTGTCAAACTACAAGTCATTATCATTATAAAATCGTTAGTTCACGTTTCCGCCACCAGCACAGATAAGTTTGCAACCTCCGTGACCACATTTTAGATGTCATTTTGTTCGTTGAATGTTTATCTAGTTTATATATTATATCGATGTACACAGTCATTTGTCTTTACGTGTGTAATATTAGCACAATATCGTTGTCAACAATAGCAACTTAATTATACAAACAAGCAATTACAATTTGCCGGATTATATTATGCTTATACTCGTAGCATGTCACAGTACATTTGCTAGCGTTCGTGGTTCATTACCAAACGGATGCAGAACTTTGCCCGGACCCAATGGAAATTTCAGAAGATCCGACCAACTTTAGCCGGAGTCACGACTGGTTGGACCGCTAGTTAGCGTAGTTAGAAGATCCTTTCGTATATTATGTGGAATGATTTTAACATTATAGAAACTTATGTCAAAATCTTGTAACTGAAGTTTTATCCCACTTCTGAAAACTTAAAAATATTTTAGATCGTACTTCCTGGGACAAATTATTACGATTGCTATGTTAACATTCATGCACTCGTATGACAGGTCATAAGCAGACTCGGTTCTGCTCGATTTTGCTTGTGACCACGGCTGGTGCAACCTGTCTGAAACGTTAAGCCCAATTATATAAGGTCAAACTTCATAATTCCCAATTATTTAAATCTTGCCTTTTAATGATATGAGATGACATTGTTATTACATTGTCACTTACGTTTTATATGTATATTCACTGTTATAAGTCTTATATTCCAACCGTTTGAAAGCTGTACCCATTGAGCCGTGCAATCCACTGACCCGTTCACTTCAGCGTTCGCGTTTAAAATACGGATTAATAACTTCCCTTCTAAAATCAAATCGGACTTGGGACATTCTTTGACGAGTTAACAGAGGGGATTCCATTTCCCCTTAATTACTTAACTTGACAGTGATACCTAATGAATTTTTGGGGACGGTTATTTCTTAAAAAAATCGGGTAAGCTTTTTTAATGTTTATTTGAAGTTGTGTGTTGAATTTTGTAAACAAAATGGTAAAACATAGAAATTTCCATTTTAAACCTGCCGTAAAACCTAAAACGCCGGGTGAAACAAGCCAAGAGCTTCAGTTTAATAAAGCTAATAAAACCTTTAGTAACAAACAAAGCTATTTGCTAGTTCACTTTATGTTAGAACTATACTAACTGTAATTAAACTTGGAATTATGGCTGAACGTAGTACGCGCTACAGTTATGTTAACAAGGTTCTATATAAAAAGGAGCATACATACAAGTAACTCAATTTCGTTTTCAATGCTAGGTAATTTGGCAAAATATTTATCCCGACTTAAAGGAGTCATAAGAGGTGGAAATCGAAGCATAGAGTACTTATTAGTAGCATGTCTTAATAAAGTATCAAATGAAGGTTTATACAGAATGTAAATTTTTTTTTCTAATGTGTACCAGAAATACAAGATCATATTCGTTTTTCTGGAACAAAATAAAAGAAAATGAGATATTCAACAAATGAGTTACGTACATGTATTTGAATTGATACATTGAATAAGACCCTCACGGATCAGACACATGTTATTTTTACATTCTGTATAAACAACCCTGCCTTAAAGTTCATAGATCCTGTCTATCCAAAGGTTGCCTAGTAGAAATTACTACGATTATTTTCTGATGTTTTTTAATTTTCATAAAAATAAATTAGCTGCCAAAAGATCCTTGCCAAGAAGAGCATATTTATATATTTTTTACTTCAATATTTGGAATCATTACTAAGGCAAATTACGTAAGATCATACATAACATCACATAAGTCGTTTTAGCAGATAACTTCTATATTCTCGCCGGTCAAAATTATGTCATCAACATTTCTCATTTGCCAACATCAAAATTTACTCTTGCACGTATATAATTGACGAGTGTGGAATACGTTAAACCCGTGCTTAAACCACTGTAATTAAAATGTTTCGGAATACGAAATTCTATGCAGTCTGCAGACTAATTCGTACTAGTGTTAAATTACGCGATATAAAATTGAAATGACAAAAGTACAAATTGAATTTAGAATTGGAATATGCTTCCCGTATGTTGATATTGTATTTCTTAACGGGTAGCGCTTCGATTGTTAAAATTAGAAATACTTACTGAGAAATATTTGTGATATATTTGAAGTATGATGCGTCAGATCAGGAATATTATATTTAGGAGACCTGTTTGACCACCTAATTCACAGATAGCAACGCATTTTCAATTTCTCTAGTTTAATACAATTTTCGATGAATTAAATTTAAATCTCTAGTTAAATAAAAATCATAAAAAAGATAAGCAAAATAAATTATTAATAAGAGGAAAATCAGCGCCTAAAACATTTATTTTGTGACTGGCAGTAAGTAAATATCGAAATTTGAAATTAGAACGCGTTTTCCGTTTCATTATTCTGACACATTCCCACCAATCAGAGCTTCGCACATTTTTCTTCGCGACAATGTCAACACGAAGGACAGCCTTTACGAGTTACTCGTAAAACAGAAAGGTTTCATTGTTTCCAAGGAAAGACTATTTCTATTTCGGAGCTTTTGTTGTTCGTGATGTTTGGTATACTTCGGTTATGTAAGAGAACAAACAGGAAAATATGTTATTTTACAAACTTGTAGGTGAAAAAATGGTCAGCTATATATATATTGTTCTGTAGTATCGAATAGATCAATATATATGAAGCTGACTAACCTTTAACATAAAAGAAAATATTAAAGAAAAAATTCAATATTTTTTAAAACACTTAATAATCAGGTGCAACTCATTATCATTAGTAGCCGATAGACGTCCACTGCTGAAAAAGGCCTCTCTCTTCAAAGGTGCAACTAAGAAAAGAAAAAAATGTATGAATTAATTTATTGAGGCGCTTAAGAATTCGTCAAGACCATGCGTTTCTTACTACTATAGGCGAAACGGAGGGAGCTAGATTAAATATAAAAAAAATGTTATGAAAGGATATATAAGTATGTTATTTTGATTTGAAATCCGTAATAGGAAGATTAAAGCGAATTTGAATCAGAATTATGTTACAAATTCACAGCGGATTTGGTGATTTTTACGAAAAGAAAATCAATACTCTAGTAAAATTTCTTTGGTTTCCAGGAACAAAGAGCTAAAACGTCTAACATTAACATTATAATGACGAAGCCAATCGTTTGAGTTCGTGACAGGCTTGCTCTTAGTCCACTCACCTCGGCGTCTAGGTGGGCTCTCAACAATACTTAGGTTCACCTTTACGGAAGGATCTGTCGATAAGTCGATGAACTTACACGCTTCAGAATCCTTTGATGTGAAGCATTGTGTTGAATTCGTAAATGTTAGAAGAGAAATTGTGTTAATACATAATTTACGTACAAACACAATTTAACTAACTAAAATAACATTTCACCATTGAGCCAAAGTTGTACTATGATAATAATAAACCATCGAAATTTGTAAGTATTGTAGAGATAGAGCTCCTAAATGTGTAATAACTGTATTGTGAAACAAGTGGACATATGATGTTATTGTCTATAACATTGTAAGTGTAAGAAATAAGAGAACTTCGTGGTTTCAATCGTCGAAGACACCTTTCTGGCTTTTCCTTACAGTATATATGATCAGTAAACAATTCTAAATCACAATGTGAACTACAATGATTAAAGAATGAAAAAAATATTTCTTATGGCCGAAAATTAAACGCACCTATTGGAAATAGCAAACATGATCGTAGTGACGATCTACGTCACATCTCGCCACAGAATTTCAATATGGTCCTATAAAGGGGCTGGGGTGCGTCTCATTGGCTCAGTTGTACCTTGAGTATAGTCGTTTGTATTATACGGGTATTTATCACATTCCGTTTGTAAGCTAGCATCAGATGTATACATTCAAGAGACACTTGTGTTGCGAGGAGCATTTGCAAGTATTTCGAGCAAAATATGGATTATAAGATTAATATTATGCGCAGTTACTTTAATATTGATAATAATTAATGACCTTTTTATATGGTAGTAATAATTAGGGTAGTAATTTTATTTTTAAATCTATGTGTGTAATATATATCGACGGCTCCTACGCATAAAGTCGGAACTCATTTTTTGAGTAAAATTGTATTTTTGTATTTTTAGAACCATAATATACCACTTTAAATATTCCTGAATTCAGAATATTAATATCTTCTATAAATTATGAGTTTTGAATTGATAAAAGTCTTATCATTTATACGCTCCCGCGCATACAGTCGTGCTGCTAGTATCGACTATGTGCTCCGATCTTTTGGACCGCATAGTTCCAATCAGAGCACAGTTCCGACGTCGTATGTCATGAACGAAGTCTTCGTTTTGAATGTTCAGAAAATATTATTGGACACAAGTATAATGGCGTGTTGGTTTTGTTTCCTAATTGCTATTGTTCCAGTTCGAAACGAGTAACGTAAATTACTCAATTTTTTTTTAAATTACTATTAGATAAACCCAACCCAAACAGCGAAGTATTAACGGCCGGTGAACATATTGGAAATGGTAAGTTTTATTGCATTTTTGTATTATTATTAATAAATGTACTTGTTTATCTATACTATATTAACATACACATAAATAATATTAGTATGTGATAATTTTTAATAGGCCTCGACAAAAAATAATATGGTTCCGGCGCATAACGTCGGTACGTCTATGTTACGACTGTATGCGCCATTTTTAATCACCAGCAGTGGTTTGTTAAGACTTTATACTGCGCCACAATTTTATTTTAGGAGTCGTAACTTGTACTAACGACCATAGGCGTGGTTTCAATTTCAATATTAATAAACAAACAAGGTCGTATCATAGACATAAGACTTTATGCTTTGTTACTACATAAAGTTACAACTCTTCTCTTTTTCAATAATAGCTAAAAACATCATTAAAATTGGATTTATAAGCTATGTATAACTATAATTGTATTTTGCAATATGTATTTTAATAATAGGACGTTGGTTTCAGAATCACCGTTACCACTTGAAGATGAATACCAGTGGGATTTGTACAAGACGATGTTCGGCCAACCTTCTAATATAAGTAGCAGAAGTATTGACATGGTTATATAGCAATTATTCACGAGGTAACACCTACTTCAGCTGAAATTTTACCCTCTACTTCGTCTTCTACCATGTACTGTGCACCAATATCCCCCCCTATAACGATTTTTCCGAATATGTTGTGGCTACTTGGACTCCATTAGGAATTCATTTATTTGTGATGTTGATAATTGTTCCTCTAGTACCACCATACTCAACCTTTTTTTTTCCTGGACCACATAGGCGCCTCTGCTTTACCCTGCGGGCCGCATAGTCGCTTCTGCTTTACCCTGTGGGCCGCAATAATCTAGCCTTAATTGTGTGTTTAATTATAACTACCCTAAGTATATTAAATACTAGACATTAGGCCGCATAGAAAAGTCTAGCGGGCCGCATGCGCCCCGCGGGCCGCAGGTTGGGTATGGCTGCTCTAGTAGTAAAAGAAAATGTTCCAAAAGTTTAGGCAAGTCGTGTTTGAGTAGAAAAGGAGTTTGTAGAGATGCAAAGATTTCAAAACAACTATGTCCAATTACTTGTCATCTAATATGCTGTCAAAAGTTTAATGCACAGAAACGGGAGCGTATATTGTCATCTATTTGGAAAAATGGAGATTACTGCGGACAATGGGATAACATCGTAAATCATAACGGAGTAGGCGACACTAAGTATCCTTCTACGTCAAATGCTGTGTCTAGACGTAAGAAATTGATTAAATATTACTTACCCCTGATTGAACCCAACTCTGATGTCCCTAATAAGGTGTCTATCTGCAAAACGATATTCCTAAACACACTCGCTATAGGGTAGAGAACTGTTTAGTTAGACAGTGTTGGCAAAATAGTGCTTAGGTGGTGGGTCTATTTGTCCTGACCGGCGTGGTTGTACCAGAAGTATTGTTAGAGATGATGAAGTAAAACAGGGAATTTTAAGGCATGTCACTAACTTTTCGGCAGATTGAATCTCATTATGTGCTCTGCGCACATAATGAGATTCAATCTGCCGAAAAGTCCTACTAAAATTTACCTAGACAGCGACCTCGCATTTACAAAAATGTTTTCTTTGTACAAGTAGTGCTGTGCTACTAAAAATATAGCTAAAAAAGCAACGGTGATGTACGGTATCGTGATCATATAAATCAAAACTTGAATATTTAATTTTATAAACTGAAAAATAACATGTTTAACAGGCCCGTGGAAATGAAAATAGGTTATCCATTACAAAAGTTATGTAATTATATTTTTATTTATTGTGATCACATTATGGTAGGCCCTACGCGTACATATTTAGTATGCTGGGCCGGGCTGAGAGTTTGTTACCCCAAGAATGCCACTCGAACTTTAGGATAGCAAAAAAATACATAACGACTGATATAACTTATACAATACAAATAAAAATACAATTACTGAAGAAGAAAAACAAAAACACGAATATCATATGAGAAACAAGACTAAAGCTAAAAAAATGAAGGAAAGAATAGTTACGCCGCGTTTTGATTCCAATACAAATACAGGATTCCTGTTACACTGATCAATTACCTGTTACTAAAGCAAAATTTAATAATTTATTAAATTTTTGTACAGGACGTAAAATGCCTCAAGAGTTTTAACATCCGTTATACTGTCAAAATATTACGTACAAAATAATTTGTAAGTTGTTTTTATTACATTTTGCAGGCGTTATTATTCTTTATTCCGTTTAAGTTACATACTATTAGTTACAGTATTATGTTTTGTAGACGGTATGTTACAGTGTAGATTTTTTATTTTATTTATATTTTCATCGTGAACAAAAATATCCTATCTTAAACGCATCCAAAGTGCGGCCAAAGATTTATTTCAGTTCAAGTTAATTGAAATTATATTTAATGCCAGTGGCCAGTTTTAACTTTGTTTAATTCTTGAGTTTCTTAATAACAGTTTATTTTAATGATCATGGTTATTTAAGAAAACTGAATTAAGGACTTCTATGATTATAGTTATTTTAATAAACATGATTTGAGCTAAAATTTATTGTGATTTTTGTTTATCAAGTACCGTCATACGACCCTTTTTTTAGATATATGCCAGTTTACACGGAACATAAAGTCGTAATTCAAATATTCGACTTTATGCGCGTTGTCAATATCAACTTGATTAAAAGCATAGGGTCGTAACAATAAGATACGACGTTTATGCAATAAGTATAAAGTCGTAAGTAACTAAAAAGAGTTATTTTTGTGTAAATATGTTTTTTTATTCCATTCATAGTCTGGTATTATGTTCTTAAGCTAATTATTGATTGCATAGTGTAAAAACACCGATTAAATATGTATCACAAACGAACTTAAACAGTAACGTTCACAAAAATGGCTCTCCTGAAAAATGATGTTTTTTGACTTACGACCTAATGCGTGGGAGCCGTCGATATGGTTAGATTGTAGTTGGATTTTAGAGTAGATATGTATGAGACCTATCCAAAAAAAATTGACGTGCTTTACAACAGTTCCATTCTAAACTCAAATCAAATGTTATTAATATAATGACTGCTAAAAGGTCAATATAGTATAGTATAGGTAGTCCGCCAACCCGCACTTGGCCAGTGTGGTGGACTATGACCTAAGCCCCTTCATCTTGAAGGGAGGCCCATGCCCAGCAGTGGGACACAAGGCCTGGTGTTATTATTATTAGAAGGTCAATACTAATACATTAAAATAGGCTAGAGGACTAAAACAAATTTTTTAGTCCGTCATCAAAAAAATACGTATCCAATATTTTTTGATAATCTAACTGACGGAGTAATTAGTTTTTTCTTATCCAGTCATCATCCCTATTCAGTGTCTTAAAATTATAAAGGCGTAATTGTTACGTATTTTTCACTGTAGTTTTAGATCCATAGTTGCATAACATATTTTCATTATAACTTCAAAGTACAGAATTACTAGAACACGAAAAAATAAAATAACGGCGATTATATAAAATACAACTTTAAACAGTTTACAGTAAAGATTCAAGGAAATGTCAACTTTATGCTAAAAGTCATAGAGATCAGGCTATCTGCAAATAAAATGGTCGTAACTCGCTCACTCGTGTGATCGAAGTTTTAGCGACCGTATAGAATTTCAATAAAGAAGCTACAAGAAATATCGTTGTAAGGGTAACCCCTATTTCATATAGGACCCCAATAACGACTTCTAAGTAATAACAAAGCCGACTTTTTATGAGGAATTCCCAATATGTTTACGTAATGGGTATGTGACGAGGTTTAGGTGTAACGAAACTCTTCCCATGATCATTAATCTTAATACCTATAATAGGCATGATGACTAATTTTGAAAAAATACTCTATAATGTACTTACGGGTCTATTATTGCCGAAAATAATCATATTTTTGTATTCAATTTACAATTAATAGCAATATTTTCCATTTTTAAAATAGAGTTTGAATTTCGTTCCAAAACGATGGCCGGTGCATGGCGCCATATTGTGACGTCACTGCAGTGTAATTTAGGTATAAAAGTGAATCAACGTATGAAAGAAAAATTTGAGATGACAGTTTGACAGTTGTTTATTTACACAGGATTGACGTCATTCACTCTGATCAGCGTTCATTACAAAATGGCGATTAGCTGTATTTGAACTATTTATTTGCTTAAATATCACGAAGATCTCTCTATTATTATGAAAATGAGATGCATTTTTGGAATCAGTGCAATCTGTTCTAATATTTAAAACCACAGATTTATTGGTATTGTGTTGCAGTCATCATGCCTATTGCGGTTTATTGAAGATTTAATGAAGCATTTAATTATGCGAAACTAAGCGTTTATGTAATGAGAATTTTACGGCAACAGAATATCTCTAAAGGTGAATAAGGAAGCCTGAATTGATTTTAACTTACTGACATTTAATAATCTGGAATATTTTTTTAATAATCTGGAATACTATACGAGTATGTATCTCTTTTTTCCGATAATACGCACGTTGCACAGATCGTTTTTGTCGTCTATATGTTATGGCATATGGCATAAATTTTAATATTTACGCAAGTACTATGCGTTTCAACTAAGAATGTGACTGCCATGATGATCGCGACTACGGAATTTCACTCGTTTTTTACGATTTATGTACCGGCAGCAGAGTAAACACAAAATGAAAAATTCGCTCCGATTTTGATTATTTATTGTAATATCTTATTTTGCTATCTATTTTTGTTAAAACATCATTTTTAGTAAATATATATTTGAAATGGCAAGATGGCGGCCACCTTCTTAATTGAAACGCATAGTACATTGAGGTATTATGTACCTGTATGCACGAGTATCACACAAACAAACAAAACTATTTTAAGTACCTATTAGTAGTAGTTAGTACTAGTATTTAAAAAAAAAGCTATGTTAACTTTTTTAAGTATTTTAACTCTTTTTAACTATTTTGTTTTTTAAATTTTTTATAAAATCATATTTTAACTATTTTTTTGAACTATTTTAGCTATTATTTTTTTAAATATTTTTTTATTTTTAAAGTTAAACTATTTTAAGGATTATCCGTATTCCGCGGCTAATTTTATTTTCACTTTTCCGACGTCATATAGATTTAAAACAAACATCCCGATAAAATGCATTAAATTTAACTTTAGCACTTTTACTAGATGGTAGCTCCCTTGTGCAATACCGTCCAGGTAGGTACCACCGCAGTGTCAGATATTCTGCCGCCAAGCAGCAGTGTGTAAACGTTACTGTGTTTTGGTGTGAAGGAAACTGTAGCTGGTGTAATTACCGGACATAATAGACTTAATAACTAATGTCTTGGGTGAAGATCGCTTACCAACTGGAAAAGGTTTTGCTTGACTCGTCACTAGGTTTAATTAAAATAGTAGTAGGTAACCTGATATTAAAATATTCATATGACAACGTATCCGTCAACGAACTCTTAAGTTTTACCCTTACGATAATAAATCGGTATTTAACTCTCAGTTTTTCCGCTTTAATACGAGGACATTGGTATTTCGATAATGCTCCTGTTATCTCCTATATCGCCCCTCCCAGGAATTTATCTGGGGTGAGCAAGCGAAAAAATGCCGTAATAATGAGTATTGGGGACACTACCCTTGCTGGGTACACAGTCCTACTGTGACTCTGTGACGACTAGACGAATTGCGTTGCGTCTGTAAAATACCTAATTTTCTATTGCTATTGATTCAAGATGGGATAGGATTCGAAAAGTCTTTGCCTGTGGCGGCTTCGTGTAGTGAGTCACCCCCTTCCCTCCAATATGGTTGAGGGAATTGACATCGAGTCATACTCGTGCGCGACTACTGCTTGTGTGGACTGGTCCATATATTATCTTCTGGAGTCTAGACTGTTACAAATCTATTCTGTTATTTTAATAGTATTACCATCTGTCTACATTCCGATGGTAATACACTAAACTCGGTGGATGTAGAGATTTTTTCCTTCATGAATATTGTATTTATTTAATTTGCAAACGCAACATGCAGGTGTTTTCAAATCCCTCCAATCGCTTGGGAATTACCATGCCACAGACAAACAGGTACACAAATAGACATAGCCATCAAAATTAAAACACCACTCCTGTTCCCGTGGGGATTATAAATACTGCGAAACATGCGCGAGCAAAGATAGGCAAAAGAAATCGCTGAACTCAGAAGCTTGGTATTGGTATAACGGCCTGGTTTCCTCAACTCCACGACAAATCGCGTATTTTGCGTACGGTTTTAAGAGCTTATTTCACAAAGACTCACGTAATCTAATCGACTCTAAAAGACAATAACAATTATCTTAATGTATCAGAATGGAACTGCAACATTGTATAAAACCTGTCTTCACCTACTTAAATATATGAACCGATTTTATAACCAGGACGAATCGGGTTCCCATCTCGATTATAGAATCGTAATGTCAGCAAAAGTCATAAAAACAAATCGATAACACGAATTTAACCCTCCGTTAGAGTCCCCTCGCATTTTCCGCGTTTTGATTTTCCGTTGATTGGGTTTAAAATGCCCTCTCGCTATTTTGATAAAGCCCACAACAAAACGTTAGATCACATTCGGAGTGTATGAAACTACATTTATAGCAGTAAGTATAGATTTTAATATAATCTGCCCATTTAGCCAAGCGTGCCAACGCCTATATACCTATATTACTGGACGTCTGCCGGCTGGTGATGACATTGAAGAAATGCTTATGTACTGATAAGTTTCTATTGATTAACCTTTGAAATTAATCCTTTTCAAGCAACGTACTGAATTATGAATTACTATGTTGTCTAAATAAAAACTTTTTTATTTCTCCAGCCGTGTTTCAGATGTCTGTCCCGAATGTAAAAAGCCGTGGTTTCAATAAAAGTGTGGGCTTTTTATTTTTACAGACCATTGCGTTTTTACAGAGGCTCTTCAGTCACATTCGCTGATGGCGTTGGAGGAATAACAAATCGGTTGTGAAGTAACCTAACCTACATTTGTTTTAATCATTACTATGTGGTACATTTTTTTGTTTCCAAAGATTATATTAAGATAATAGAAAGGACCGTCCAGTTAAGTACCATTGCAGTGTCAGATATTCTGCCGCCAAGCTAGCAGTGTGTGTGCAAGCATTTCTGTATTCCGGCGTGAAGGGCACTTTAGGTGTTGAAATAACCACACACAAACTCAATAACTAATGTCTGGGTCGGCATCGAGCAGTGCGCTAGTGGTTCTTCTGGTGTTGCTAGCGTCTATAGGCTGCGGTGACTGCTTACCATCAGGCTGGCCGCATGCTTGCTAACTAGGTAGTATAATTATTTTTTGCTGATGTCGTCGGAGCAATTTAAAATCGTTTGTGAAGTGAAATTCTAACCTGCATTTGTTTTAATTATTATTTGTCGTAATTTATTTTTTTGCCAAACATTATTTTAAGATACGTACCGATAGATTTCTTGATTGAACTCCAAAATCGGACAATATTGTTGAGGAAGTTATGTTCGTTTTATATAGCAATTAGCCAACTGCTAAATAATATTGCTGGCATATAATTATAACCATAATATTCCACAGAGCTTAAAAGAGGGTCAGTTGCCAAGTTTTACACCCACAACCTGTCTGGTTGTGTAATCTGCAAACCCGAAAAACATGTGTTTTTTTACACCGGCTAAGGGATTCTCGATTGAATTAAAAAGTCAAAATGACATGTGACTGATGGTCCAATAAAGGCGGAAATACACTCGGCTAACCATAGACAAAATAACTGTAGAACAAAATTTACCGGTAAAACGCAATAAAAACGGTATAACGGTCGTGGTGAAATATGCACCATCGGTCTCTGAGTGTTTTTCCTTTATAGACGTCATGGTGAAATATGCACCATCGGTCCCTGAGAGGTTAAAACGACACAGTATTTTATTTAGGGTGAATTCGTCGGTGTCATCGTCGCAAAGGCTTTAAAACATGTCGCTACGTCAGCTTTTAGGGTTGTGTCACGACTCACGTTTAATTTGACAGTAAATAAATGTAGATAAAGATAGTGAGGCGTTGTATTATTGGGAGTTTAAGGTTTCCACCAACTACACCGTTCCGTATAGTAATATATCGCGCCATAATTAAGTCCTCTATCTACCTCTCTCTTGAGTTCAAAGTTGTTTGTAATGCCAAATGTGAAAATATAGATTCACATAGAGAATATTGAGTGTAGAGATAATGTTTATGATGGATGTGAAACAGTCCGGTTACGGAACGGTCTAAGAATGGTCCAGTTGGTCCTTTATATATTCAATGTCTTACACATTTTATCAAAAATAATAAAATTTGTTAAAAATTCAAACAGGGAATAACTATTACTAATGCGTACTAATAAATACCAAATAAAAAAATGTGGTGTGGTAAAAAATGTGGTGCGCTGTTATCTTTTTTTTCAAAACAGTCGATTCGTAATCCAAACAAAACCGATATCGAATTTATAGGCACTCTACAAAGTTCGCATGTATTAGAAAAACAAATTTCATTACAAGATATTTGAATTTTTTTCTTGTTGCCTGCTCCTCAACATGACAATTCTAATTTCACTTCTGTCAGCTGGCTATTAAGGTTGGATTTTGTTGAGTTATTGTAAAAGTGATACATGTTTTCATTTTCGCGTCGTGACAGAGGGGACGTATGACGGGCGGTCCGCCTACAAAATCCAATATGACAAATTCGGAAGTACGTGATTGGAATGAGTGCGGTAGCAAATTTTATTTTTACCCCATGCTCCCTGCGTGCCGGGACACCTGAGTCGTCACTACGCTTGGACAAATAGATGACTTTCTGATGAGAATTATAAAAATTGAGAATATATTACAGTGAAATCAAGGGGCCTTTCGATCGATAAGTAGTGTAATATGTGATTTTTCTTTTTTTTTCTTTATGTGTCAAGTCTTACACTACGAGGTTGTTTATGCTGTAGTGAAAAGTTTCACCGAGATATACTCTAAACGTATAATGAACTTGTAGAACACTGCATTGAACGTAACATTTGTAGAAAAGTACTTCAACATCTCAGTCCTCCCGTGACCATGGGTGCTGCAAAGCATTCGAAACGTCGGGATAGTAAAATCAAAAAATAAACCGCGATAAAATCCGTAAAAGTAGTTTGATTTCAACGTGTAATATTCGCGTAAGTAAATGACAACATTATAGAAAAATACTTATCAGGATATTTTTTTTGCATAAAAATAGTAGTTATAGTAAAAAGTTTAATGCTTGACCTCTTACCGTCCAGTTGTTAGAGTTGTTCCCTTAAGCCTCTGGAGTCGCTGGATGTTTGTTTGTGATGTGGCCTTGGACGTCCATCGAGTACGGTGGCGAGTACGAGGAGGACAACGGCAGGGTTACGACCTCCGTCCCCGTGAACACCGTGTCTCCGTGTTCCCGGGGAACCGAGAAGTTCCTGGTGCAGATCCCACCGGAGAGCCCAAGTTTCCCTCTCATGTACCGATGCAGCAGCCGCTGGGGTTTTAGTGGGTAAGAATTCCACATACCACGGTTGACCCCCACAGGTCCCAGGGACCTATTGAAAGTTACCCCGCGAAAACAAAAAAGGCTCTGCTTTTGCTTAACAGTCAGTTCTCAGTCCTCCCGTAACCATAGGTGCTGCAAAGCATTCGAAACGTCGGGATAGTAAAATCTAAAATAAACCGCGATAAACTCCGTAAAAGTAGTTTGATTTCAATGTGTAATATTCGCGTAAGTAAAAGTCAACATTAACAACTGCTGTCTGGAAGACCGTGGCCGATGTTAAACGGCGCACGAGACGCTGAGTTCAAATACCACTAAACGGTCACCCATCCATGGATTGACCTTAATTGTTGTTGTATTCAACTGATCGCTTACCAAACAGTGATTACAACTTGCTATGAGCGTTCCCAGTTTTCATTTGTTATCTGCCATTGTAATCTAAATAAAATAGAGTACAGTATGTATACTGAATAAGTATTTGTTATAACTATTGCTATGAATTTTATGCATTTTTATGCCCTGTAATGTTGTGCCATTTTTTTAAAAGATACGTGTTGCATGTGCAGGGAGCCTAATTGTACGAGTATGTATCGCTGTTTCTATTCACGAATACGGTACGCCCTCGCAAGCACTGCGTGGGCAATGATTTGCATTTTCTTTTACATTTCCAATAGAAAGGTGAGTTCTTTAGGTTTAAAAGAAATTGCCTTTTTTATTTCATGTAGGAGAAACGGTGTGGAGATGAACTAAATGTGAAAGCAATAAAAATATTTTCATTTATTCTTCAGCAGCTGGAAAAAAAGGCCTCCCCTTATAAGGGGTTGACATACTCCCCAAGCTTGGCAGGCGTCTTGGGGATCATAGTATAGGTGGTACGTAATCCAATAGAAAGACGCTGCTTCCCGTCTTCTTGTTTTTCATTAGTCGCCTCTTACGGATACCTAACGGGAGATGTAAGGGCGCTATTCTTTCTCGGAAACCCTACGAGTATTAAAATAATATATTTTAGTGAATATGATATTTATTAATTAAATAGATAGGGCTTTTTCGTATTAATACATAGTTATCTTTCCCGAACCATCACAACACGTACAAACAAAACAAACAATTGTGTGTTTGTTAACGTCGCAATAAGTGTATCCGTGAGAAGCGGATTAAGGTAAATATTTGCAATAGACGAACGGACCGAAAAACGCAAAAGGCATCCCGAATCGATTGCTAAAGTAACACTAAAGGCCTAGTGCAATAGCCCCAGGGCGGATAGGGATGGGGAGAAAGACGCTAGATTTTTTATTATTATTACCGAAACCTACTCATACTCTTGTATTTTGATCGAAAAATACTTAGGAGTTTGGATAACATTTTCGGAGTTATAGCGAAACACGAGCGATGGTAGCTGAAACCATAAACTTTATCAGTTATACGATAAGCTAGAGAGTGATTGAGACGTTAAAGACCGGAACAAAAAGTTAGAAAATACTCAATATTACAGCAAAATGAACAAGGTATTTATTACATAATTTACTTTGTATTTTTGTATGTAGTAATTTGTTGTACACTTGTTTGTATCCTCAACAGTATTTAATTTTTTCTCCAAATTCTCCATCACTCAAAGGTTAGCTGTCAGAAAACTCAATGTTTGGGTTAGGCACGCCTTTGTGCATTAATTTTCTTTATTTTATACTAATGTGTAATATTATTGTGTGCGATAAATAATGAGAATAAGGTCGCCTTAAGCAATTCACATAAAAGAAATTCATGTTTCGAATTTCAAGCATATCTTTAAAAATTCTACTAATTTTTGAAAAATTGTCACACATTTTAGGTGACTCATACTCAATTTATTTTTAGCAGACTTATATTTGGTATCAACGCTGCTATACGAAGAAAATTTAACCGTAACTTAATCTTAAGATAACTTAATATTAGGATTCACCGAAAGTGACCAAAGTTTTTAGACCCGCTGCTGTCTCGAACCCAAATGAGACTTACAAAAATTGCCTACGATTATATGATGAGATTTTAGTTTTGTCTTTTGGGTATAATGAGTCTACAAATGTGTTTTTCCACACCACTGCTATTGACTAAAGTTTGGTATAGTTATAAAAACCAATTCCGCGCACCTATTCATTTTAATAGTACTTGTCCAACCACTTCGTTGTATTATAAAACATACGTGTTTATACACGTTTTCTCTGACAGAGAGGCTTTTTTCTACGATTTCTTCTAAGTAGAATTAATTAAGAGACTATTAGAAATATCTAAAAATACAATTAAGATCAAGCTTCTTCTTCTTCTTATCTTGTCGATGGCAAATCGGTCATAGATTGTGGAGCGTATCCACATATGCATTGGTCATCACCACTGAAGCCCCATCGGCAAAGATTTTCTTTGCAGCGGCCGACCTGTGTCCGAAGTCTGTTCAGAGACTTCCATGAAGGCCACTGCATGTCTGTCCCGGGAGGTAGCGCTTCAATCAGTGGGATGTAGTTGTCGGTGATGGGGAAAGTTTGTCTCCACAGACGAAGTTTAGCGTGCGCAATGTTTTCTGTGATCGGTTCCACAGTACCCAGAAAGCTCCTGCGGCTTTTAAGCCTGGGAGGGGCATGGGTACAGCCGGACAAGGGATGCCTAGGATCAGACTCCTGCTTCGACTTCTCCATTGAGGAAGCTATCGCCCTACGGACGCAAGGTGGAGCAATTCCAACTAGTGAATACAGTTTGCCCAGCGGGGTCGGTTTGAGACAGCCAGTAATTGTCCGACATGTTGTGTTAAGAACTGCATCCACTAACTTTGAATGACACGAGCGATTCCACACTGGACTGGCATATTCGGCGGCGGAAAAACAAAGTGCCAACCCTGTTGTTCGTAGAACGTCTGGTGTGGCTCCCCACTTAGTGGAGGTAAACCTAAACAAGAGGTTGTTTCTCGATGGCAAGATCAAGCTAGGAGGCACATACGAGAATAAAATACTCCTAGCTCCATTAATGTTGAGGTGTTAACATACCATACTTACTTTAGCATTACAGACACTTTTCGGGCTATTTGATTGATGTATGAAAGTATACAGTCTATTACTACACCGTAACACTAACAGTATTTTTTTTATCAAGGCCACGGCCGCATATCGTCCCTGTCTGAAAGATGTGTCGCTGAAAGATTTAGAGGCAATAACGAACAGCTCCGAGGCACATTGTTCGTGCGATCGGATTAGTATCGCGAAGATTGGTCGCAGCTCAGCCGGGTATTGTGTCCGGGATGTAATCAACGATACAGCGCGGATGTGTCGGTGTTGATCTATGGGAACGATATATAACATCAATAAACTGTTATTCGTCGTGCTGAGATTTGTTCGTGTAAGTGAAATTGTGGTAGGAAGTTGTAAGGTTTGTTTTCTTTCTCAATTTAGTACACTTCGATGTTTCTTCTAAATAAGAAGTGGGGCTTACAGGCAAATATGATGAGGATGTTCTGTATTGATGTTCTGTGGATATGCATTCATCAAAGATGGTAAAAAGCTATGAATTAAAGCTAATTAATTCACATTATTATGGCTATAGAGGCTCTATACAACCATAGTAGTGTTTTATAATCTAAAGTCCTTTTTACATATATTCCTAAACCATTTTATTTAATCTGTTCCAGAAACCTGCAAGGGTGAGCCCAAACTTAATAAGGATAAATACAGGGATGCAAGTCACGGAGTGAATTTGCCTAGAACTGCGTCTAAGTAATTGACTTCCACATCAAGTTTATACTGCGGATTAGATGGGCCAACTTGTCCTCGCATTGTTTCAAGGTTTAGAAACTTGGATTTAGTGTGGTTAAGAACTTATCTCCTGAGTTTTTAGAGTTCTTTCTTTCATGACTGGAATTATGACGATTGTAAAAAAGCGATATTTCTCTACCTTTAAGAATTAAATAATAACATAAACGTCAACACAAAGTGTTAACGTTTTAATGCAAAATCTGACTAATTTGTTCAATATAGAAAGCACGAAAGCAGAATTGCTGTCTCTACTTTTTAATATATTTAGGTTCATTTTTAATGTATGTATTTTTTATCATTCCTTTTTTGTCAAGTCTAACGACATAAACAGTCTCAATCCGGAGTCGGTAAGAAGTTATTAACGACTAACGAGTGTACCTAGAGTTACTAATAAACAGAATAGTGATAATATTAAAAAAATACTAATATTATAATATACGAAAATAAACAATGGTCTGATAGAGTAATGTTTAAAAAAGTTGAGGTTATTTTATTAACACGTTGTATATATGCAAACTTTGCATAATAATAAATTAATTAATTTAAATGCTTTTTATGTAGTCATTGAAGTAAAATAAACTCGCCTCATAAAGTTCAGCAAGGAAACATTAAATGGAGTGTCACGGTAAAAGAAGTAGCGGCATTATATTTCCCTTAAAAAAAATCCTTGAATAAGTCGGGAAGTTTTAATAAAAAAGACCACACTCGTTCAATAAAAAGCGTTTCTTTTGTCTACCCTCATTGCGACCGCCAAATGGAAGATTCGACGATAAAATTTAAATAAAGGTCATTTTCTCTTTTAAAGTCGAAATCTTCGCATTCCGACGGCGAGCAGTGTTCCGGAATATATTTCCTCAGTTCGTGAGAATGTGAGAACGTATGTTTTCTATCTTTATGAATTCCGATTTTGGAATCTAATATTTTTGTCATATTGGATGGATACGATTTGTCGTTGCGCAGATTGCTTGCCACAATATTACTATAGTTGTTTTATTTGTAAACATTGTTTTCTGAAACCTTTTTTAAATACAGAAGCTCGGTGAATTTTTTCAGCTGGTGAATTTTTTTTTTTCGGCGATGTGGTTCGCCACCACGTCTCGTTTCTCACGGAGGCGAAAAGCGGCCCTTGGGCTCTGCCTACCCCTACGGGAAAAAGGCGTGATTCTATGTATGTATATATGTAGTTTTGCGGCAAACCAAGGTTTAGACAGGTTTAAGGAACGATTTCCTGAGTCTAAACCTAGGTTCATCGTTAAAATGCTTTTCATAATAAGACGGATAAAATTATTAAACTAAGTGTAAGCAATAACATCACGTTTATTAAGCCCCAAAGGGCTAAAACAACAAAGATCTGATGTCATCCCAGAATAAAACATTTTATCGTAACGGTATTACACTCCCGAAAGGTATGAATGTCGGATGAATTTAGCATGAACCGAGTTCAATTTACCCAGCCGACTGTCTTCATACATAAAGCATGAGAACCATGAAACTCAGCCAGTGCCTTTACCTCTTAAATTTGATATTCCGAAGCGCTTAAAGTGAGTTATGACGTTAATAAACAGTATTAATTACATAATTCGACACTATTATGTTAGAACTTTAATATTATTCAGTCAGTATGTGAAATACAGTAAATAAAATACACACATCAAAAGTGTCTAGGGATCAACATATATTTTTGCAATAACTTTTCTCCTGATTGATATTAATTAAAATTTTCTTTAAGGATTCATCAAATAAAGTGTTTTCGTTTGTCACAGTAACGATAAACCAAGTCACCTTTGCATTAATAAAGAAATTTGCCATTTTCCTAATAAAGGGATTTTTGACATTTGAACCACTAACACAAAAGTTCGAAAAAAAGACTGAAATAACAGTTTTCTTTAAAATTTTATTGGGTAACTTAAACAATTAATAATCCGTGTTTCTACCGCGAACACTAACAACACAAGAACATCGGTTTGGCATACTCAAAATGAGTTCATCCAAATCACGCTGTGGAATGGCCGCCCATGTTCGTTGCAACAACAAAAAAAGGTCTTCTTGCGACTGGATACCCTCCATATTCGGCAGAGCTCTTCTCTGTAGCATATCCCATGCATGCTCAATCGGGTTCAAGTCTGGCGACTGAGCAGGCCAGGGCAGGACATTGATGTTAGCTGCGGCGAGAGTCTGTCTTACAACTCTTGCGGTGTGCGGTCGTGCATTATCATGCATTAACTGAAATAAGGGACCGATTTGCACTTGTAGAGGAACGATGACGTCTGATACAATCGTCTCAGCATAAATTTGAGCGTTGAGGTTGCCTCTGATCCAAATCAACTCAGTTCTTCCGCCGATCCAAATACCCGCCCATACCATGATGGTTCCACCACTATAAGGATGGACTTCCTGGCAGGATTTTAATCGCTGTTGGCGTCCAGGGGTTCTCCAGTGTCGTATACGTCTTGTATCCGGTCTCATACCAAAACGAGACTCATCAGAAAAGCACACGAAACGCCATTGTTCTTCTGCCCAATTTCTGTGTTCAAGAGCCCATTGATATCGAATCCTACGATTGTGCATTGCTATAGGTGGTACCCGTAGCGGTCTTCGGGAATGAATGTTCACTTCATGCAAGCGGTTTCTGACTGTTTGGTCGCTAATTAAGTTCCCTGAAGAGTGATGAAGCCTCACGGCTAACATCATGGCAGTTATTGTTGGAGCTCTTCGAGTTAAGATTTGAATATATCGGTCTTGTCTCCGTGTGGTGCAGCGATACCGTCCTCCATGGCGCTCAGCCACGGTACCAGTGCTTCGGTAACGTGTCCAAAGTCGACTGATAACACTCTGACTTGTATTCAGAGCTAAAGCCACAGTACGTTGCCGGGAACCAGCTTCTATCATTCCCACGGCTCTGAGCATTTCTTCCCTGCTTAAATGACGTCGCCGCTCCATAATAACGTTGGTTTTAATCAGTAGTAGGGAAACAGTAGCACTAATAATGTCTTCAATGCGTTGTATGTTTTTATAGGGAAAATATTGACAGCTGATTTTCATCTTTTACTCGAATTTGATTCACAGTTCCTGATTCAAATTATGAAATGCACCAAAAAGGATCCATATAAATTTATAAAATCATAAATTTATTACAAAGCCACATCTCAATCTCAAGAAATCCGCTTAAAAATGCTTGATCCCTAGACACTTTTGATGTGTGTAGTTCTGATCATTTACGCGGGGTGTCCGGGTAAGAATAGCACTCGCCCATCTCCTCCCGTTGGGTGTCCGGAGGAGGAGACCTAGGGGAAAACAAGACGACAGGCAGTAGCGTCTTTCTATTGGATTGCCTACTTACCTATACCTACTGCGATCCCTAAGACGTATGTCAAGCGTGGGGATTATGGGAACCCCTCATTTCTAAGGAAGGAGGATGCCTTTGTTCAGGTGTCTTTCGGGTACTGATTATGACGATTCATTTATCAATCAATCAATCAATCAATCATTTATTGTTCACAAATATGGGTGTTATACAGATAATATACATTAATAAGTCTCTCCATATTTTGCCAAGAAAGAAAGCATGCAAACACTACAACATAGTTAAGGGAATCACAAAAATTGCATATAATTCACTGATCTGCAAAAAAATCGGACACTTTAAAGTAACATTTATCTACTAAATATTTTTTTAAATGCTTTTTAAATAGGTTTAATTCAAGGTCTTTAATTTCTTTTGGAACCTTATTGTATATCTTAGGCGCCATGCAATAAATACTTTTATGTAAAAGAGCTGTCCGAGACGATCTTAGACATAATATGTTATTATTTCGTCTATTCCTTACGCAGATATCATTTTGTCGTGTAAATAACTTTTGATTCATTTTTACAAAAACTGCTGTTTCAAATATATATAGAAAAGGTAAAGTTAAAATTTGGTATTTGATGAAGAATGGTTTACATGAGTCTGTACATTGTAGATTAAACATGGATCTAATGCACCTTTTTTGCATTTTGAAAATAATGTCCCTATTTGTTGAAAACCCCCAGAAAATTACACCAAATCTTAGAACAGAAGCAACGACGCCGTGATATGCTGTAATTAGAGCATCCTTGTTTAAAATTGGGGCGAGTTTAAATAACAAGTATGCAGATTTGCTTATTTTTTTGCTTAGAACCTCTATATGTGCCTTCCAGTCTAGTTTTTCATCAACAGTTATGCCGAGAAATTTAGATGTAGCTACTTGTGATAATATATTGTCCTGATAATGTATAGTTAAATTTGGAGGAGGCACACGTTGTCTGAATATCATTAGTTTAGTTTTAGATAAATTTACTTTTAAATTGATATTATTTAGGTAACAAATAATTGCCTCTAATGTATTATTAATTTCAGTTTGGTAATTCTTCTTATCAGTGCACTCTATAGTTACAGTACTATCGTCGGCAAATAATGACATATGATGTGAAGTTATATTAGGAAAGTCATTGATGTATAGAATAAAAAGAAGGGGACCTAATACGCTACCTTGAGGTACACCAAACCTTATAGTGCGTAAATTGGATTTATGTTTTTTTTCTCTTTTGGTCTTATCATCAATTTCTACAATTTCTGTAAATTGTTTTCTATTAGTTAAGTACGATTTTATTAATTGGAGTACGTTGCCTCTTATGCCATATGCTTCTAATTTATTAACTAGTATATCATGATTAACGTAATCAAAAGCCTGTGTCATATCACAAAATATAGAACATACATGTATCTTTTTATCGACATTGCTCATAATTTTATCTAGGAAGTCATAAATAGCCATATTAATTGTCTTATTTTTACGGAAACCTTTTTGATTATCTGTTAGTATATTTTTTTTATTTAAAAAACTACATATTTGACCATATAAATATTTTTCAAAAATTTTTGAAAATACTGATAAAAGTGCAACAGGTCTATATGACTCCATGAGTTCTATATTGCCTTTATTTAAAAGTGGTTTTACAGTGGCAGTCTTTAAATCATCGGGATAGGTACCAGAGGCTATGCATATATTTAAAATATGAGATAAGTGTTCACATATATTATCAGCTACATCTTTAACGACTTTTGTTGCAATACCATCATAACCTACACTGTTTGTCTTTTTTAGTGATTTTATTATATTTAATATATCATATAAACAATGAATAAATACACAATGAATTTAAATTTAATAAAATGACATACTAAAATAACGACATAATAAAATACTTAAAAATTAATGAATTATGTAGGGGAAACTAGACATTAATAATTGCTACACCTGTAAAAGGTGCTAAGTCATAAGTATAATGTATTATTATTAAGATCTTAATGTACACTTAGCAAGCAATAAAACATTTGATTTGATTTGATTAAAGAACATGGTGCCAGAAACATTGAATCTTTAAGATTTTTAATGTTCATTGTTACTCGTTTGCCATTTTCTGATACTGGTTTTATTTTATCTATAAAATAGTTATTAAAGGCTTCAGCTTTGTCAGCTGATTTCGTTAACGTTGAATCTTTGTTTTTTATACAGGCTATTTCATTAGGCAGATTCAGATTGGATTGGTTTATAATAGACCATGTTGCTTTACTTGTGTTCGAAGATGTTTTAATTTGATAACAATTTTGGGCACGTTGCGTTAATCTTATATTTTTTTTATAAGTCTTTGTATAGCTTTGGAGTTTAATTTTATTTAAGATACTAGGTTGAAGCCTATACCTCCATAGTAAAGTACGTTTTTTCTTACTACACATTTTAATTCCGTGAGATACCCAACGAGGTCTTTTTATTACTTTAATTTTTATTCTTTTAAATGGAAAACAGAGGTTATAAAATAGTAAAAATATTTCAATAAAACTGCCATAAGCCGTGTTAGGGTTACTTGTTTCATAGATCTCGGAGAAAGATAAGTTTTGCAGACATTCTTTAAATTTTATCATATTGTCAACGTTATAATCACGTCTAGTTATGTACCAGCTATCAATTAAACATATTCTTTTTATTGGGCATTTTAATACTTGGCATGTATGATCCGACAGTGCTAATTCTAATACATCAGATATACATCTTTTTCCAAGATTGTGAGCAAAATTATCAATACACGTGCTGCTTTTCAGACGCGTAGGTTGTTTAATTTGTAATTTAAGATTATAATTCCGCAGCAAACATTCAAGTTCCAATGTGATTGTATTTCTTTTAAGTGTATCAATATTGAAATCACCTGCAATGATTATGTTTCCCTTATACTTTTTACTAATGTATATAAGAAGTTTCTCAAGACATTCGAAAAATAATTTTAAATTATCAGCTTTTGGAGTTCTATAGATACAAATCACAGTAGTTTTAATAGCATATAAATTTAAACCACAACATTCAAACACATTATTAATTGAAAAACGTTCTACTTCTATTATTTCTCTCCATTGGTATCCCTTTTTCACAAGGATACATGAACCACCTCTTTTGGTATTTTTTCTTGAAAAACACGCCGCTAATGTATAATTTGGTATGGATAGTAAATCTTCATAACCTGACATAATAAAGTGTTCTGTGACGCAGATGATGTCTATATCAATGTTCTGTGATAAAAAATTCTCTATGCAGACAGTTAGTTGATCACATTTACTTAAAATTCCTGCAATATTCTGGTGCATTATACATATATGTTTATCATAGAAAAAAATTCGAAGTATTGTAAGCAAATTCTTGATCATTTTCATTATTTTCATTATTATCGCAGTTTATGAACTGGGGCTCATACAAACAAATTCCAGTTATGAGCTCTTGAATGTCCATAAAAATTGTTCGAATTCCGTAATTATTAATTTTACTTGTGTGCTTGTTGAACATTTTGTAATACGTAAGATTTCTGTTTGAGTCCAAGAAATATGCATGCTCATGTGCTACTACATCCAAGTAAAGCAAATTGTTAAAATTTTCTATGCGCCAGTTATACATACTAGTATGTTTACCATATTTAAATGTCGGTGAGCAGATAATAAAATTCGTATGTTTAACTTTCTGTAGGGTCTCTCTTATATAGATAATCATACTAAAGTAATCATGAGTCGTCTTAAAATCCTCTTCGCCAATTAATATTATACAAAAATCATGCATTGAGAAATTATTCAAATTTGTTTCTACGCCTCTTAGGAGATGCTTAGTGTCACAATTCGTCATTAAAAGATGACAAATATTATAGCTATCTGACAAAGTATTTTCCGCTATAGGTAAGATTCTGTTTTTATTATTTGTGCTTAATATATAGATTTTATTTTTTTTGTGTTTAGGCGTTATATTTCCTGTGTTTTGCTTTTGTATTTCCGTCGGGGATTCAGAATGCACAGATTTTGTTTCATTTATATGTATTAGTTTATCATTATTATTTGGAATCATATTATGCCGGGTTTCAGAACATTTCATTCCTTCTGCTTGACCACACGTATTCAGGTGTAGTCTTATTGTTTCCTGACTCAACTCCTGACCTGTAATTTATTTGTTTAAGCTTGGTATTTTCTACAGAGAGTAATTCAATTCTCTCTCGTGCACTGGTCAGTTCCAGTACAAGTCGTTCAATTTGGCTCTTGAGTTCAGATATCTGTTCATTCTTCGTTTCCTCATTAGATAAATCTGCCATATTTGATGTATTGTCCTCATTCAGTGTATTTGTAAATAGTTGGCTATCATCGGTATCCGTATCGGTATCCGTATCTGCAGCTGGGTATTTGCGTTGTCCTCTGAAAGTTATATTCCCCAGAAAATTCATTTTTTGTATTAGGCTGCTATATGATATTTTGGAAGCACTACGAGTAGGTATCACACAAGCAAGATTATAGCACTATATATAATTGGTTTATTTTAGTAATTCACTAAGTTAACACTGTAGAGATGCTAGTTTGTTGTAATTAACTGAAAATAATTAACTAATAATAGTATTTTAAAGTAAAAATAAAATATTTTTCAAATATATCTACCGTTAGTGTAGTTTAGGGCTGGACACCCCGGCTGCTACACTAAAAGACGAGCCGCTGAACCGAAGAAAGGTTCTCAAGTGGCGACCACGAACCGGAAGACGCGGCGTAGGCAGGCCTTCCACTAGGTGGAACGACGAAATTGTAAAAGTCACCGGCATCCGATGGACGCAAATGGCTAACTGCCGTTCAGCAGTGAATGTCTTTTAGCTGATGATGATGATGATTATAATCTTGATGATCAAGAATAAATCGCGATATAATCTGCAAAGTTAGTTTCATTTCAATGTGTAATATTCGCGTAAATATCAGAAATCAGTAGATGATGATTATGTAATTTTATAAGGGTGTCTGGTTGGGTTATTACAGGTTCTGCGTTCCCCTTCGGAGTCGCTGGACGTTCGGGGTATGGGCCCTTTGAACGTCCATTGAGTACGGCGGCGACTCCGAGGAGGACGGCGGCGGGGTTGCGACCCCCGTCCCCGTGAGTACCGTGTCAGGTTCCCGGGGGGCTACAATGCGCCCCTCGGCGGCGGGCTCAAAGGCAAGGCACTGAGGGGCCCCTGGTGCAAATCCCACCGGAGAGCCCTGGGGTCCCCCCTCTCATGTGCCGATGCGACACCCGCGGGGGTTTTGGTGGGTAAGAATCCCACATACCCCCTTCGAGCCCCACAGCTCCCGGGGATCTTTGGAAGATTTCCCCCGCGTAAAAAAAAAAATGTTCTGCGTTCCGCAGTGCAGTTCCTGCTTACTCCGCAAGGGTTTTGGCATGATGATACTTACATAAAGTTTGTACCTACACCAGTGATATAAAATAGGTACATAATACGTATGTTGGTTGTTATGTAGGTATCTACCTATTTTGTGAAACTATCTTTCGCTGAAATAAATACTTTTATCTATTAATTTTATCTTTAATAGCCTGTCTGATTCCGCGGCCTTTGACGGGTTTGTTGGTCTAGTGGTTAGACATTCTAGCCGATACCTAATAGGTCGTGGGTTCGATTCCCACCAATTATCATTTGTCTGGTTGCCATAGTACAGACTCTGCCTAGTTTGGGATCAGATTTTGACCGTTCGGGATTATCCCAGGATATTATTATTATAAATCTTTAGATGAAGCGTAATAAATAGGCACAACAAGAATGCCTTAATTATAACACAATTAGCAATTTTCCGCATTATCATGACTGACTTAACTTGAAAGGTTTCATAAAAAATCAGTGAAAAGAACATCTATCTGCAACCCCAAATCTCACATCCCCAAAACTTCAGTCACTCGGTCATTCTTTTCTTAAGGCCGGTTCGAGAGGGTGAAAATGAAATTAAATTCTGAATGAAAGCCGATCTCGCCGTGAGATAAAGGGGCGTCTTCTATGAATTATATCCGCTGCAAGACGAGAGGGTAGGACAATAGTGTAATCGTCCAATTAAGTGTTTGTACGAGTTCAAAGGCTCACTTCCAAGAATGTGTTGCTGTGATGATTTGATAAATATTTCAAGATTTCCGCGAGCTTAACGACGATTTTCATTAGAGAATAATTTGAATATTTATTAGAATTGTTTGAGAACTTCTTGAAATATGTTTGGTGTTATATGCATTGGTTCCATATATTACTTTTAGGCTGCATATTGTTTATTATTCAATATCAGAAATCAATCAATGTGTATAAAGGGTGTAAGGGACCACGTACCGATTTTTTTTTGTATAAGATTTCGAATAATGTCCATTACAGAAACCATTTATATGGAAAATGACAAATGACTAACTTAATAATTTTCGAGCATGTAATGAATATTTATTTACACGGAATAATGTTTATTTTTCAAATTACATTGCTCATTTTCTAAAATAATTATAATTAATTGTCTATGTACTGTTTTTCTGCATAATTAATAAATAAATGGATAAATTTTCCTCAAATAAGTAATTTATTGTTTTTAAATTAAAATTATGCTTTATTATTATACCATGATGTTAGACTAATTTTATTTAATACTAGCTGACCCACGCAGCTCCGCCTGCGCTATTTTTACGTTAACTAAACTTTTAATAACAGACATTCGCATCGAATACATAACCTCCTTTTTTATAGTCGGTTAAAAACTGGGACACACTTTTTACTTGCTCTCCGAAGCACGGACCCGTTTAGTTCAAATGGCGTTAAACGGTCACCCATCTATTTAATGACCTTACCTAACGTTGCTTAACCCGATCGATTACAAAACCTTGATAACAACTCTCTATGAGTGTTCCCTTACTAATATTTATTATATTATAAAGAAAAATTGATAAAATCGGACCAAGCGTATAACCAAGTACCCGTTTTGACTTTAATCCCCTCTCCCAAAAGAACCGTGCTAGATTACGGGATAAAAAGTATCCTATGTCCTACCTCGTAGTAAGATCTCAAATCATGCCAAGTTTCATTTGAATCCATTCAGTAGTTTCGGCGTGATACTCAGCCGTGATACAGACAGACAGACAGACAGACAGACAGACAGACGGACAAAAATTAAAAAAATTAGATTTTTGGCCTCAGTATCGGTTATAGAATGCCCTCCAAATATAATTTTCAAAATATCTTCAATGTACAGAATTGGACCTGTTACAGTTTTATTATAAGTATAGATATAGAAAAGTGGATTTTTTTTTTTTGGAAATTCATGAAATAGCCGATGAAAAATATCAACACGAGAATGTTCCGAATCATATACTGGATCCCTGGTAACGGTTTTCGGTACGATGTCCCTTACATAAAATGTACTCTGTGGTCCCTTACACCCCGTATCGTGAGTCTGATGTATGATATTTCCTAAGTGAAAAACCTTTAATACCTAACAGTGAATGACTGATTTCATTATGTATGTGTCGTTAATTAACTCTAACCTCAGATATTTGGGTGATAGTAAACATTCTGTACCCTGTTTACCTTTACAAGATCATAATCGGAAAAGAAAATGTATTGAAATATTGAACCCTACCTAGTTACGTCACCCGACTCTACCAATGATCCCACAATAATCAGTCGTCAGCCAGTTTTCTAACATAAAGAATCTGTCATCAACCCCTCAATTAAATAATGTCACGGTCTCACGGATATTTCCTATTAGTAATTATTTATGTTTAATATAGACTTCATCGCCTTCAGTTAGCACATCCGCCCTGCGTGGCCAAACGTTTATATAATAGAGCACCAAACAATAACAGTTAATCTTCAGCGGTTCGCGATAGAGCTCACTTGTATTAGTTGTTAAATAAGTTAAGAATATTTTATTCACAATTAAATATTAATTTTATACATTAAAGATATATTTTTTAAATTCAACTACTTGCCTGCGACTTGACTGGCGCAGCCGGTAGGATCGCCGCGTCGTTTTAGTGCTTAAAATTAGCATAGCGACGAGCTTTTTCTTAAGCTAAAACGGTGATCCGCGAACCAAACAAATTTGTCAAGCATCGAAGAGCCGCAACCACGCCAAGCTGAGATTCAACCATCCGAGGGCCATGGGCAGTCTGTGAGTAGACCCAAATCGCTATTCCTTTCTATCCATACCTTTTCGTGTTATATAATTGCATATAAGTGTTTTGAAATTAGGAGTGTTTTTCCAAACATCGAAAACTATTCATTAATTTCACAAACATAGTCAGGTTAGTAGTTAAGTCAAAATTTACATAGTTAATTTAAAATAAAACCGTATACAATCACAAATTTAATTAAAAATATATAAAATAAAAATGCTTAAAATTACACAAATACCGCGTGAAGTGACTGGAGTCATCCCCAAATTCGACGGTGACGAAAAGTTACTCAATTTATTTATTAGAAAATGCGAATATGTCATTAAAATTTGTAGAACAGAAGGAAATCCTGAACAGGATCTCTATGTGTTTCACATAATTACGTCAAGACTGATAGGTAGAGCAGCCGCGCTAATAAGTGAACGCCAAGATTTAGATACTTGGTCGGAGTTAAAAAGAGCATTAGAACAGCACTTCGGTGATCCGCGTTCTGAAGAATGCATTGCAATTGAACTAGAAACATTAAAAATTAACAGTGGCGAATCTTATCTAGATTTTTGCAACAGAATACAGCACGTTAAAAGCACATTGATTGCAAAAGTAAATTTGAATCCTGACCTAAATTTACGACAGAGTAAAATTACTATTTATGATAATATGTCAATGAATGTATTTTTGTATAATTTACCGGAAGACTTACTTAGAATAGTCAGACTGAAAGGGTGTAATTCGTTGGAATCCGCGTTAACTATAGTGCTAGAAGAAGTCAACTTCTTATACCAGTATAACTCGCGTAATAAAATGAATAAATCACAGAATATAATACATAATAAACCGCAACATGTATTAAATAACCCATTTATCGAAAAATTTGGTATGAAACCATTTATTTCTCAAAACCAACAACAACCCCAACAATATAAATTCGGAATAAATAATAATAATTCACCTAATATTTCACGACCTACATTTAAATTTGGCATAAATCCGAGTAAAAATATTAAGTTACCGCATAATCCGCAACCACAGTTCGGATATAAACCACAACAATTCGGATATAAACCGCAATTACCACAACAACAATTTGGGTATAAACCTAACTTTAATCAACCGAAACCTCAATTTGGATATAAACCTAACTTTAATCAAACACCGCCTCAATTCGGTTATCGTCCTCAACAAAATATAATACCACAAAAATCAACGGACGTGAGCATGCGTACGGCACCACCGTTAAAGCCTCAAGGTTTTCGCATAAACGAACTTTACAACTTAAACGAGACTGAAAATGAATATTTCGACGACAACTGTGAAAATGACCAACAATTCGACGACTGTCAGAATTTCCCGGAAAATGATACCGACGAAACAAGTGAATGTTATGACGACTCGACTTACCAAGACATGAATTTACAATCCATTGAAAATTTTCACATAAATGCCTCAACCAGAAACCTGAAGTAATAAACATTAACTGTAATACTTTAAAATTACCATACGTTAAAATACCTGAAATAAATGCTAGGTTAATGATAGATACAGGAAGTTCCCGTTCTTTCATTAGTCCACGTAAAGTAAATGAATATTTTCAGAATTACAGATTATATGAACCTTTTGAAGTGATTAGTACTCACGCATCGAGTCAACACAATGAGGTTATAGTAATTCCCCTATTCCCGACCTTTAACACAGACGAGACACATAAGTTTTACATTTACGACGTCGACGGACGATACGACGGACTTATAGGTAGCGACCTTTTAAAACAATTAGACGCAAAAATAGACATGAAAGACCAAATACTTTATACGAAATTTACATCAATACCGATAATATATAACCCTAGTAATGAAATAAAACTATCCCCGAGATGTGAACAACGAGTTCAACTACCTACTAATTTACAAGACGGAACAGCTATTTTAACTTATAAATTATTTTGTGACGGAGTTAGAATGCCTTCTGCCTTAGTAAGATGTGAAAATGGTTACGCTACAACTGTAATACAGAATCTTAGAGACGAGGAAATGACTTTAACAATTACACGACCATTTTTAGTGACTAAACACGACTCAGAACAATGTGAACTCAACACGACAAGACTTAACGACATTAATAACGTAGAAATAGACCAGATTTTAACCGAAAACGTTAGCAGATTACGACTTGACCATATGAACGACGAAGAAAAGGATTCTATTAGAAAACTTTGCTTAGAATACAAAGACATTTTCTATTCGGAAAAATTACCTTTGACTTTCACGAACGATGTAAAGCATCACATAAGAACTCGCAACGAGGACCCAATTTTCATTAGACCGTACCGACAACCACAGATAATTAATGACGAAATTAACAACCAGGTTAATAAAATGTTGGAAAATGACATAGTAAAACCTTCACACTCTCCATGGAGTGCACCAGTACACTTAGTACCTAAGAAATCAGACGCAAACAACGAAAAGAAATACAGATTAGTTGTAGACTACCGACGACTAAATGAGATAACCATTGACGATAAATACCCATTACCTAATATTACGGACTTATTCGATAAACTAGGACGTAGTACTTACTTTTCGACCCTAGATTTAGCCAGTGGCTACCATCAGGTCGAAGTTTCGGAACAGGATCAGCAGAAAACGGCATTTAGTACGAACGCAGGACATTACGAATTCACTCGTATGCCGTTTGGATTAAAAACAGCACCTGCGACTTTTCAGAGGACAATGGACAATGTTCTCCGCGGTTTACAAGGAATTCATTGTCTAGTGTATCTGGACGATATAATTATTTATTCATCTAGCTTATCAGAACACCTAAATAAACTACGAATAGTGTTCGAAAGACTAAGACAAACCAATCTAAAAGTCCAACCGGATAAATCAGAGTTCTTACGAAAAGAAGTGTTATATCTTGGGCACACCATAACAGACAAAGGACTAAAACCCAATAATGATAAAATAAAAGCCGTGCTAAAATATCCCTTACCACGCACAACAACAGAAATTAAAAGCTTTTTAGGTCTCATAGGATATTACCGTAGATTTATAAAAGACTTTGCCAAAATAACACAACCAATGACAGTGCGATTAAAAAAGAAAAGTTCAATGCCCGTTAACGACGAAAAATATATCGCAGCTTTTCAAAAGTGTAAAGAATTATTAGTAAATGCCCCTATTTTGCAATATCCAGACCCAGATAAACCCTATATATTAACAACGGACGCCTCAGAATACGCTTTGGGAGCCGTCCTTTCACAAGGCGCGTTAGGAAATGATAGGCCCGTAGCTTACGCTAGCCGAACGTTAAACGACGCCGAAACCCGCTATAGCGTTACGGAAAAGGAACTACTTGCTATAGTGTGGGCTGTAAAGCATTTCAGACCATATCTATATGGTAAGAAATTTATTATAGTAACGGATCATAAGCCTCTTGCCTGGCTTAATTCCCTAAAAGAGACAAACAGTAGACTTACACGTTGGCGCTTGCGATTATCGGAATATACATTCGAAATAATTCATAAGAGTGGTAAACAAAACAGCAATGCAGACGCTTTATCACGCATTAAAGTGAATGCTTTAGGTAAAAATGATAATATTTCCACAAAAGCTAACATAGATAAACGCGAAGACAGAAATCGTTACATAAAACAATTAACAAAAGACTTAAAACAATTAGGTAAACAGCAAAAGAAAACATTAGGTAAGAAAATCGAAGCTATGTCTATTTCTGATACAGAGTCTGAAAAGGCAATACTTATTTCAAATTCAGATTCAGACAGAACAACAAGATGTAAATCCCCTTATTCGATACCATACCCTTCTAGCTCAACTTTAACAGCATCTGTAAAATCATCTATTGAGACGGCTCATTCCGCACAGGACACGGAGTCAAAAGGAATACCTATTTTACAAGAAGCTATAGATACAAAGCCGAACCAAATATTAGTATATATATGGTCAATTGATAGATTAGCAGTTAAAGATTTATCTAGAGAAAAACAAAGAATACTTGAAGTACACCTACCCTTAAATAGAATCGATCTCGTAAAACAGTTTCTGAAAGAATATATTAAAAATAACGCTAAATATTTCATTTATTTTGAAGACGAACAGCATAGACAACAGTTTACAAATATGGTTATATTTTTATTTAAAAAGGAATTAGTTCAATTTTTCGAATGCACGAAACGAGTAGTTTTCATAGAAAATGAATCGGAACAAAAGGAAATTGTAGAAAAATATCATACAGGTAAAACATGCCACCGTGGCATTAGGGAAACCCTAGCACATATTAAACGTACTTATTTCTGGCATAATATGGAGCAAACCATCTCAAGTTTTATTAATTCTTGCGAAAGCTGTAAAAAAATGAAATATGACCGGAAACCATTAAAACCTAAACTTCAAATGACTCAGACTCAAACGAAACCGTTAGAAGAAATTTTCATTGACCTGTTTTCTATAGAAGGACATTATTATTTAACAGCCATAGACGCATTTAGTAAAATCGGACAAGCATTTGAGATAAGTAATCGATCCACCCCCGAGGTAGTGAGAGCCCTTATAAAATACTTTTCATTTTACGGTGTACCCCAAAAAATAAGTTCAGATCCTGGATCTGAGTTTAACAATGCCCTTTTAAAGGAACTATTAGACCTATACAAAATTGAACTTCATATTGGCACGCCCAATAACCCAAACTCTATGGGACTCATAGAAAGGTTTCACTCTACAATAATAGAGATCTACAGATTAGCAAAGTATGAACAAAAATATACCGATGCCGCCTCTATAATGTCATACTCTATTATGGCGTATAATAACTCAATCCATTCCACCACTGGTTTTACCCCGTTTGAAATCCTATTTGGACATACAGACGCGAAAAATCCATTTAACGTAAATTACGAAAAACAATACACTCAACAATTAATTAAAGAACATGCAAAAAGGACAAAGGTCCTATACAAACATATTGCGGAAAAGGCAATCAAACAAAAAGAGAAAATCTTAGAAAAACGTGGCGGAGAGGAAAAATTTCATATTAAGCCCGGTGATACAATTTTCGCCAAATATACAAATAAAAGGAGTAGTAAAGATAAGCCCCGCTACCAAAAAGCGTTAGTCACAGAACAAATACTTAGAAATGTAGTACCCATAAACGTGAAAAACCGAGATACCAAAGTACCTCTAAAAAACATTAAACGCCCTTCGCAGGCACCTCCACACCCTCCTGGCAGTAGCCATGGTGAGCCAACTGCAGGCCCTTCAACTGCAGCAGATCAATAAGAATCCCGGAGTACTACCGCTGAAAAACGGCGTAGCAGTCGTACGAAAGGACAAGTGGATAGTGGCTAAAGTACTAGATCTTCAAACAATACAAGAGGAGTTAAGGTTTAATACTAAATCACTAATAGAATTAAATATGTTAGTTAAATCTAATTTCGATAGTAATTTTACGTATAATTTTATAGATATAAGTCAACAAGTAGAGTTTATAAAAGAACTGACGCACAGAAAATTCCAACAAATAATACCCACAGTTAGAGTTAAACGAGGATTAATAAACCCAATTGGATCATTGATCAAACTTATTACTGGAAATCTCGATAACGAAGACGCCATTAAATATGATAAAATTATTAGTGAAGTAAAGTCCAATCAAAGTTACATCAACCATAAATTAACGGTTCTTACAGAAATTGTGCAAATCCTAACGAACTCTACAATTAGTATTAATAATAATCTTATCTTACTTAATAAGGAAATAGCAACTACAATTAGTAATTTTAGTAAAGCCTTAAAGAAAGAACATTTCGAAGTTCAAATTATAAGCACATATAATCTACTCATGCACTCTTTTCAAACTATATATATTAAGTTAAATGAAATAGAAACTAGCTTTGCTTTTAGTAGATTAGGAATTTTACACCAATCAATAATAGAATCTAACAAGTTATTATATTTACTATATAAAATAGATAAGACAGAAAAACTAGTATTTATTCCTAGCCTAGAAAATCTAATTAAGATAGAGCAAACTATAGAGTTAAAAGCTTATTTTAAGGAAAATCAGATTACTTATGTTCTGGAAATACCGCTTACTGAGAAAAGCACTTATATGTATTATACATTACTTCCCTTACCTGTATTATCCCACAATTCCACTGTCGTCATTTTACCTAAATATCCCTACCTGCTAGCGAAAGGGTCGAAGATCAGGCTGCTCGCCAACCCATGTAAAGAAATAGACGAGTCCAGTTTCCTGTGCCTCAACGAGGAAACTCTTCAGTTTATTCAAGACCCCTGCATCACAGAACTGATGACGTACGCTGAAAACGTAACGTCGTGCATACAGATTCCAGTTATTTTGGAAAACGTTAAAGTCCAGCTTTTGAAGCCAAACCGCTGGATTCTTTACAGTAGAAATGAAGAATTACTTACCAGATCTTGTACTAACGAGGCGTTCCACGAGAAAATTCAAGGCACTTATATACTTACTCTCGACGATCCCTGCGAGGTGAAAATCCGAGATATAACTCTGAAAATGCATGAAATAAACACAGAAAATTTAACATATCCGAAACTGCCAATAATCAACTTACCTTTGGTACATTTACCCGTGGGAACAGAGGCTTCGAATCCAGTGAACATCGAAGGAATCGAGCTGAATGATCTGAAGTATTTATCTGCAACACTCAAGAAAAGTTACAGTGAGAATAGTGAGAGTGAAAAGACGATAATTGAAGTGTATAGAATAAGCATTTGGACAATTGTAATTTATTTATTAATGTTTGTAACACTATGTCTGCTAGTATATAAGAACCGTATTAAAATATATAAATTATGTACTCGAAGTTCTTCCCAGATAAATAACTTCGATCTTAAGGCCGGAGGAGTTACGTCACCCGACTCTACCAATGATCCCACAATAATCAGTCGTCAGCCAGTTTTCTAACATAAAGAATCTGTCATCAACCCCTCAATTAAATAATGTCACGGTCTCACGGATATTTCCTATTAGTAATTATTTATGTTTAATATAGACTTCATCGCCTTCAGTTAGCACATCCGCCCTGCGTGGCCAAACGTTTATATAATAGAGCACCAAACAATAACAGTTAATCTTCAGCGGTTCGCGATAGAGCTCACTTGTATTAGTTGTTAAATAAGTTAAGAATATTTTATTCACAATTAAATATTAATTTTATACATTAAAGATATATTTTTTAAATTCAACTACTTGCCTGCGACTTGACTACCTATTGTTTTGGCTAGCCCGGTGGCTAGCCAAAACAATACCAAGTAAGTATTTATAAATGATGGTTGACCGGTGTCAACCATCACTTTTATTTATTTATTTTTCCGATTTCGATGTCTGTAAGTCTATTGTCTGGAATTCTTATGACATCATGGTTGTACTTATTTTACTTTATGGTAGAGCTTGTCTGTGATCTTTATGGAACCACAATGTAATCAGACCTGCAGGCTTAGCACGATTTGCCAAGACTTCGTAATCTTGAGAGTTCGGTGTGGAGTATGACGTAGTTATCGACCTAGCTAATACCGAAAATGACGTTTCTACGTCAAGATTAGGAAGTCTTGACAAATCGTGCTAAGCCTACTGAAAGTCAACACAGGCAAACTATTCCAATCCTTACCTTTACGAGTTTTATATAGCAAAGCAAAACGCTTTGTCCAGACTGATTGGACGTCCACAACGTCAGGGTGTGGGCTTGCCTATGGCCTGCACCACGACACATCGTCCTTGCTTTCTGATTCCCATTTCAAACTGGCCTATAAGAAAATAAAATGTGCTTTATTTTGGCTTGTAATATAAAGGTTTTATAATGTAAAGTCAATATTCACACAATATTCAATGAATTAGCACCCCAAAATCATTCATATTCATAGGCAGGCGGGCTTGGCAGTAAATTCGCCATCGGCAGTGCATCGGACGTTCCGCGCCAAATCGGTCATAATTTTCGATTTTCCACACAATTGAACAAGATCAGCACCTTTTAGTGCCGTGCAGCATTTATAAATGGCTCATGGGGCAGTATTTACTGCCGCAGACTATACATAGTATAAGCATCTTCAGTGCTGCATATTTTTTGTATTTTACATTCATTTAAATTATTTTGTATGTCGGTGAAGTTGGTTCTTCGCTGGATTTCCTCGTTCTGGATTTTATAGTACAAAGCAACTCCGAGCATCGTTCTCATCATAACTCGTTGTATGACTCTGAGCTTCTCTAAAAGGCCAGCAGTTAAGGACCACGTCTCAGTACCATATATCATCACTGGCAACACACACTTGTTAAAAACCTTCGTCTTCAGGCACTGCGGTATTTGTTTGTAGGTAATTATGTATTATTTTAAGTACACTAACTTTAATACTTCATTATAATATTAACTAAAATGCTTTAAGCTTATAAAATACGATGATACAAAAAGATTTAATGCCAATAACACAAATAAATATTAACTTTATACAGCGATGAATTTTAGGAACTTAGCCCGTGTCAAATGTATTTAAATTACGTCCAACCACGTATTTATGCGGTTAGGCTTTGTCCCGGCTAGTACAAACCATTTAGGTTAATGAGTTATGAGCGCCTTATCCCGGTATTAATATTCTGTTACAAAGTACATAAGCTTTGGGGATGACGTCGTTAAAAAATTAAGCGGCTTTCCCTTGAGGAAATTTGGGGTAGGATTGATAAAAGTTTTGTAATAAAGGTTGTTCATATTATAGTCAGGTGTAATGTATTTCGGCTATCACAATAAAGGCGTGCGGTCTCGTTTTGAGAAGCTTTAAAGATCTTAGAAAAGTGAAGAAGAAAATAGATTTAAGTAATAGTAATAGGTAGCTACATGGCGAGTCCCTAGAGCAAAAAAGAGACTATTCAGATATGTATATTCTCTCAGAGCCAGACAACTGCGCCAAGCATCAGTGTGTTCTGGTGTAAATACCACTAGTGCTGAAGAAATTATCGGACCTAAAAAAGTTAACAATGAATGTCTTAGATGGCTGTAGATATGCTAATTAATTATATGTAACTGATAGTCGTCAGAAGTGTTGTTATCTATGACGGGAACGCTCTAGTTATCCCATCACTAAGCTAAATTAAAAAAAAAATGTAATATGATAAATATTTTGATAGCACAGATAAAACATTCGCCAAACCAAGCACCAATGTTATCGACATAGGCCACCGGATTAGCAAGCTGAAGTGGCAGTGGGCTGGCCATATCTGCCGTAGAATCGATAATCGTTGGAGCAAACGAGTTCTTAAGTGGAGACCGCGAGTCGGCAAACGTAGCGTGGGACGTCCGCAAGCGAGATGGAGTGACGACATACGTAAAGTGGCGGGCAGAAATTGGATGAGGAAAGACGAGGATCGTAGTCAGAGGCGTCAAATTGGAGACGCCTGTGTCCAGCAGTGGACGACTGTAGGCTGATGATGATGAAATAAAGCATTAAGACAAAAAAAAAAGTCTTACAGCTAAAGTAATTTTAATTATGTAATTGTTTAAACTCATATCATTTAAGCGTATTCTTTGCTAATATTATTTTACCACGGACGTTTTTATTACCAAATACTAGGAGAGTTATATTGAATCGGATAATCGTACCATTGAAAATGCCACGCACTAATCTTTCATACGACGTAACCCTCCTTATCGAGAAGGGACCCCTGCTGTTCTAAGGAGCTAAACCCTGAGATTAAGATTGATTCAAATTATTTCTACTCCTCGAGGCTAGGATGGGACATTTAGAAACCATTTTAGTTCATAAACACTTTTTATGCTAACACCCACATTTATAAATTTCTAATCAGCGTAAGTATTTAAAAGAATTACTACATAGGATTTAAAAAAAGAGAGTAATAATTATTAATCAAAAAAATTACTTGACCACCTGGAAGCGTCAGACGCAGAACTATCGCTTCTAAGGTAACTAACTGTGTAACTAAGCAATCGTAACCTACATAAACAAAGGAACATTCATTGTAGTTACTAAATACTGTGCAACAATCTTCATCACTTCGGATAACTTTTGCTTGACTTACGAAAGCCATTCTAGTTGTCCGTTAAAGTTTATATTGATTGATAAATTGATGTTTATTTGAAGTTCATCGCTCAAAAGGATTGAATGTACGTGATTTGAATACAGAATAATTGTCTTAGCAGAGTCAAACGTAACCTTATTTTGTCCATTGTTTAGAAAGTCCGGATCCGAATTTAAATTGTTAATCCTTTTCGTTATCTGCAAGCTAAATTGGTTCATCGTATTGTGACGTGAAATTTTCTCAAGAGGAAGTTCTTTCTTTGCCAGACACTTTTTATCCATTTTATGTTTAACGAGGATCATGAAAAGATTAAAGTAAACGGCTTTATTACAGGATTGTTTGCAGCTAAAAGTACGGTTTTATTATTAAAAGTAATAAGCTAACAAGTACCTATTACCTAATGGATTTTACCTTTAATATCTGTTATTTTTGTAGTATTATCTTTGAATAATATCATTGTCTTTAACATTCTATTCTTTACACACACCTTCACGAACAATATCCTTTGCATCTGATGTTATTAGTCAATAATATACCTACAATGTTTATATCAGGGATTATATTGGGTCCACAAAAGGTTTCGCAAAATTAATGGCAGGTTGCTACCCTGCCAACAGCAGAAATTGCAAACCTATTTACTCAATCAACTGTTACATCAAGCTCGGGACCAGTAGCTGTTCATTAATCCTAGTTTTCCATTACTACCAAACTGATACATACTCTAATATATATCTTAATTGGTAGTAGTAGTGGTTGGTTAGTATGGACTACCGTAATAACTCCCATCCGAAAATTTGTAGATTCATCAATTTAAGATTGGCTGCCACCACAATGATTGTCGACTGGTTTATTCGTTAGTAACTACTTGATTTTGTACTTTTTCAAATTTTTTGAACACTTGGAGAGGTGAAGGTGTGGTTCTCAAATCTATTAATATAAGTTTAATTGATAATCGATCGATATCTATGGATATGGATAACTGCAAAGTGTTACATATACGGGCAGATTTAATAAATATATACAGTTTTTATTTGGTTATCTAAAAAACATATTTATATCAATAACAATTTTTCTACGAGGCTTTAAACTAAAAACTCAAAAACAATATTAAAACAAACAACGATTTGTCTCTGCATCACCCTAAAGTAGACTGGTAGAGAATGCCTCTGGCATTAAGTCCGCCTATGTACTGTTTTGTGCATAAAGAATAAATAAATAAATAAAAACAAAACAAAACAGAAAGAAAGTTAAACATAATTAAGGAAGCAAACATTTAAATATCGTTACAAACGAACAGCTTGCAGCTAGTATCAAAACAACAAACTCTCGTTCGAGATTATCTTTAGCATCATTGTTTTCCGATGGCCCCCGTGCTTCGGCTACCATAAATCTTGATAATATGCAAATTTTATTTCATTAGAGCGGTTGGCCTATGAGCAATATTGGCCGGCTGAGTTACTGCGGGACCGCCCCTGGATTAACTAATGGCTGTTTATCTTGTGAAGATCCCTCGTGTAAGAGCTCCTGTGAAGATGTGTTGGAATTGATAATTTGGAAGGAATATAATGTATGAAGAAAGCATTGAGTGTTCAAATTCAAAATTCAAATTTTTTATTACAAATAGGCTTAACGCTAGCAGTTTTGAACGGTCAATTTTTAAAAGCTACCACCGGATCACAACGCGGCCTCAACTGAGAAGGTCTGGCAAGAAACTCAGCGGGCTTGTAATTTTTTCAAATTTTTTTTTTAAACAAAGTTTGTCTTGTTACAATTAGATCAGCACCAGCGACAGTGTGTCCAGCCGTTCAAAAGATCAAATAAAATAAAAAATACGACGAAAATACAACAAACTAAAATGCCAAAGGGATACATTGTAAAACAACTGAAACAGTGCTTGAAGATATACTAAGTAAAAACGGTTGTATAGGTATGTAGATAGATAGAACTGTAGGCTCTGTGGTGCAGCGGGAAACCGTTCGCTTTTCAAACCGAAGGTCGCGGTTTCTAATCGCGAAGGGAGCAACAACTTTGTGTTAATTGTTACTTACTAGCTAGGACAATACAGACCCAACACTTGATTGTCTGAAAAGTAATTTGATCCATGCATCGGATGTAAAAAGTCAACCTTGTATCTGACCTCTCCCTGGCCGTGTCGGTTTTCCGTACTAAGTCCTAAAAATCTGATTTGAAATGTTCAAATGAAGCCCTTTCATATGATACCCCACTGACCCACTCGATATAGTTGTATCAGTTGGAAATATATAGGTGTGACAGACAGACAGACGAACAAAGTCGCACCATAAGAGTTCCTTTATTACCTTTTAGGTAAGGAACCCGTAAAAATTGGCCGCTGTGGCCAGATACGTCCTGGAGAACATTACATTATAGCTTGAACTAGCTGATACTACGTCGATTAATAGATTGATATACTACATGATATGATAGGTCACGTGATTACACATTAGAGGAAACTGAGAAGTGAACATGTTGTTTCTTTAACGAGGAGTCTAACCTAGGCGTGGTCTTCTCATAGCGAACCCTCAAAAGTAAAATGGCTACAAGGAACATTATAATCATTAAGAATTCAGAAATATATGGAAATGTATAGTGCATGCAGCTCTACCTTAAACACTTACTAATGGGTATTAATAGCTTTAGTAAGAACCAACTGATTACTTAAATAAATAAAATGGGAAGCATGAATAACTTTGATCATAATGAAAAAAAAGCTGTTGCTGATTTTATGAGCATTTTGTAATTGTATAAATGTTTTTGACTAAACTAAATTAATCTTTTGCCATTTTACTATGTCCTCGTCATTACTAAAAATTAGTCATGACAAGGGCACACTGAAATGACTTCCCTAAATCAAATGTTGCAAATTTGGTTCAGTTACCCGTTAAATATATGCACCTCGTTAAAGCGTCAATCAGTTCTCTCGACGCGCGCGGAAATCGTAAAACAACAGATACTATGCTGCATAGATATAGTGGCTGACCATAGTGTAAACATTCATGAGTAGAGAAAACAGACTAAATAGTGGTTAACTCACAGATATAGATTTACATAGATAACGCAAGTATCACGATTTGTATTGAAACCAAGCGTGCCGACTTTTGAACCAAGTTTTAACACCTTTTGTGACGTCATGGCCGAATTTAGTGACGGGAAGTCCAAACCGATACAAAGACACCGATGCCGCCGATGCCCCGCCGAGATTTTTTAGTTTTTGTGGCTGACCGGCTGCAAGGCTGCATCAACAGACGCGCGCGGACTGTAAGTCAGCGGCGAATGACCCCGACGTTTCGTCGGGGTTCGAACACGCGAAGTACATGCATTTGCGTTATCTATGTAAATTTATATCTGTGGGTTAACTTAAATAGTGGTTTAGTATTATCACCGTCTAATTGGAGAAACGGAAATAATTTGTATCATTAATTTTTCAAAATACTATCACGAAAAGTAGGAAAAATGTTTCAATCCTTAGATACTAAATCAATAGACATTTGGTATTTGGATGATATTTTGTATATAAAGCTAAGTTTCCTAAATAACTGTTTGAGAGTCCTGGCGTATGAGAAAATCGATAGGATAGATCAGATTTTCATTAAATAACAAACAATTTTCGATTAACAGTCTCTGTTCTAAAACAATTCTGTTCTTAGCTTTATTATTTGGCCTTATTTTGTTAATGTTTCGTAATGTAACTTATGTAATTAAAAGTATTTGATTGTAATAATAATGTATTTGTAAAGCGAAATATTATATTAGTCTCCCAGCATCATTAATTGAATACTACACCAAAAAAGACAGAGGATTTAATTTTTCTTCAATTTAGAATTTTTGCACTTGTTCATTTTTGCTCTGTTGACGACGCAAACTGAACAAAAGCACAGTTCGAACGTATTCATTTCGCTCATTTGCGTTATTGAATCTCGACATATCGATTCAATTCGAAAACTGATAATCGAATGCTTCCGTTTTCATGCTCGGTCCTGATATTCGGAAATCGCTAATAAATCGATGTCGCGGTTCTGTTTATTTATGAAGTCTGTGATAAAACAATGCAAAATGTTTTGTGTAATCGAATCGATATGATGAATGATCATCATCTTCCCGTAAATATGAGTGTCAGAAAAATAAACTTTATTGAGAATTAAATAGTGACGCGCTGCAGCTGCTAACTCGTACACAGAAAACTTTCAGAAAAACCTTTTTAAAGGAAAAACCAACAATAGTTTCCTACGTGGGATGGTAGCCACGAGTAAGATAGTGTTATCGCTTTTGATTTTAATCTTTTGCGGAGGGAAAAATGTATTGTTTTTCAACAACATGATAAGACTTTCAAAGGAGCAAAGCAATTTTCCCCGTTACAAAGGCTTGCATTTTCATACAGTCGCGGAACGCTGCTCTTTTCCAAATGAGAGCGACGGTTTATGTTTTCACACAGTGATTAAAGTGAAGTGTCAAAAACAAAATGCCACAGCGAATGTGACGCGAGGGGAAACCACGGTGTGAGGGGGATCCGACGTCATTTCACGTCAAAAGCCGGGTGATATGGCTTCGACGGGTGTCAATAGTGGTTGGAGACTATAATTTTCTTTGTTTTTCTGTAGCGTTACTTTGCGGCATTTTAGGTTTCCTCGCTGTTAAGTATGTAATCGGAGTTTATTTTGATGAGATTATGTCACAGTAGGCAGGTTGTTACCATAATGTATTATGCAGAAAGTTTAATAGTACAATGAACTGCCAGATTTCCTTCTACATAAGTTCTTTTTAAAACGTCAAATACGTTTCACACTGGGTAAAGTTTTTTCTCACCTGTATAGACTTTTATCAACCATAACCTTAGACTATAGAATACTATGATCGGAGATCTAGAACTATCACAACTAAAGCAGCTATCAATAGATAAAAACACACTCCAATTTAATGTATACTGCGATTTCCAAGATACATGCCAAACGTGGGGATTATGGCAACCCCTCCCTTCTAAGGGGAAGGCCTTTGTTCAGCAGTGGACGTCTATCGGCTACTGATGATGGCATTCAAATTTGTCAATTTGTGCTAGAAGTTACGACGCCAAAAAGAGATAGATAGATTATAAAACCCATCGATATATAATCAGTAACAAAACCCCTGATTTTTGCGTGCAGGGTTAAAATAAAATCTCTAATCTTTAATGACAAGCACTGCCGGTACAAAATTAATGTCCAAAATTTACTTCGTACCCATCAATCGATAGATTTTAATGTGCATTATTTGAATGACACGGAAGTGGGGTGGCAGCGTTATCTGGAAGACGCAGGCTTTAAAAAAAAGCAAAAAGTAAAGTATGCACTATCATGAGGGTGTGGAGTAAGTCCTGAGAGATTACGAACTGAGTGATTGCTGTTTCCAAACTCTCGTGGCTGTTCGCTGAAAGTGAATGTTAAGGATGCCGTTTTAGTGATGTGACACGAGATAAATTGTGATATATATCTTCTTTATTGTCTCAAAATGTTTTTTTATACTACCAACAACGTGGCAAGCATGCGGCCCGCCTGATGGTAAGCAGTCACCGCAACCTATAGATGCTAGCAACACCAGAAGAATCATTAGCGTATTACCGGCCGATCCTTAAGACATTAGATATTCAACTCTTGTGTTTGGTAATTTCACCAGCTACAGTGCCCTTCACATTGTAACACAGCAATGTTTACACACAGTTGCTTGGTGGCAGAATATCTGACACTGCAGTGGCACCTACCTGGACGGTTCCTTGCAAAAGTACCCGCCACCTAGGTTTAGGTTTTAGGTTTTAATAACAATATCCAGCGAAAAAATCATATACGGCCTTCTGATCCCAAACTAGATAGAGCAATCGTAAACATATAACTGATACAAATATATATTGTATACTTACTTTTTCTTAGATAATAACAACCAGACACAAGAAAAGCACACCTGCACATCAATATTTGGAGTGATCCCTGAGTGGGAGCCAAACCCACAACCAATTGGGTAGAAGCCAATGCGTCTAATCACTGCAATAAAGGGTCCGGTATCTAAAATATTGTTTATATCAGAGCGGCATGTTCGTTTTGACGTGTGTCTCGTTTTTTCGTTGTTCTATTTTCGTCGTTTTTTTTTTATGTAAAGGACAAATAACTAAAATACGTTTAAACTGCGTATGAAGCAGCAGTTATTGTTTCTTAAAAAAACGTCCTTAATTTTTGCAAAGCAGCTAAGGGCTAATATTGCTAGTCACTATACCAGCCTGTCTTTGTTTGTTTAGTTGATTTTTTGACATTTATCGAGTTGATTTCGCGGAAGTTTCTAACAGATTTAGACCCTTAAAACCCAGGGTGAAATCGCTGCTATGGTAGAGTATCTTCCCGACTCAAGCATTAGCTGTGCATCCTATTCTGAATTCGTAATTATTACTAGCAATAGACACCAGAACTTTATGGACGCAGATGTACTTTACATGTACAAAATCTAAGAAAATATTAAAACACAATTAGTATTTTTTACCACCGATCGATGCATATCAGATTCAAGTGGTCTCACTGAATTCTACTTAAGCAGATCTCTATGTGTATCTCCATACAGAATCTCATCCCTAATGCATTCAATGATCTACCTAAGCACACAACAACTATTACCTCAAGTGTGTGCAATCGAATATCAACTTTATCGCGTAGATTTTCTAGTAGATTATTCTGTGTAGACAATAATGGGTTGCATGAAATTTGCGAATTGCCATCTCGCGGCGTGAGCTCTGCACGCTGTGATGGGGAAAGTTTTCTTATTATTTTTTATTTATTATATTCCCCGCTGTTTGTGGTAATCTTCCTCTGTTTTAATGGTTTTCATATAATAAATGTTTTGATGTCACATTGAAACGTTTTAAATTTAAAAACTATCCGCAGTGTGGGATCTTTATCTTTAAGATTATTGTTAAATTTTCTACAAAACTATTTGTTTTGATTATAATAAAGGATAACTATAATAATATTATGTCGTATAGAAAATATTTTACAAGCTTTTGTCCATTGTAAATCATAATATGAAAAATCTTTTAAAAAAAAAATTGAACCGACTTAAATATCACTGAAAAGTATAAAATAATTTAAATATTATTGAAGTTGGTGTTAGCTTACCGGCTGTGTATATTTGGCACCAACTTCAATAATATTTAAATTATTTTATACTTTTCAGTGATATTGAAGTCGGTTCAATTTTTTTTTTAAAAGATTTTATTTTAAACTTTTTAGTGATATTTTCATATATAAAGATTGAACCATCGAAAACCGTAAAATTATCAAGATAGGTTATGATCACATTATCATCTACATAGTTTTACATAATTCATGTTTCTTCAGAAAAAAATATCCGGTCGTAATGAAATTTGCATGGAATCATCATAGCAGTTTACTCTCTCGAATAAAAAAATAATCATCGCAATCGGTTCATAATTGTCAGAGCAATGTAATGGAGAACATCAGTTTTATGGTTTTTACCAGATAAATTCCTCCACATCGTTCATGGTCCTCCAGGAAGTTTTTATCCGGTTGTAATAAAATTCATACAGATTCAATACAGTGGTTTCTTCTTTCGAATAAAAAAAGAATCATTGAAATTGGTAAATATTTGCCAGAGTTATGACCATTTTTGTCCTTAAAAAGCGATAAAAAAGTCATCTATATAGGCTTTCTTGCAACTCTCAGTGCGCAGTCACCATTCTTGTTTTTTCAGGAACTACTTATTACTACGCAATAATTTTTTTATGGGACCCAATCAATGGATTGAAGAATGGATGGAAGAAAGATTTTTTCAAATCGGTTCATAATTGACAGAGTTATGCGCGAACATACATAATAAATATATATATATATATACAGACGAATTGAGAACCTCCTCCTTTTTTGAAGTCGGTTAAAAATTGAAATAAATACATGATTATCGTTTCGGACGATACGATCTCAAATATTAAATCCGATATTTAGCCAAAGGCACCCATAATATGTATATAAAATTGTAAACACATACATATTACTATCGGGGTAAATACAAAGTGTAGGTTTATATTAAGTACTTGTAACACAGCGAAGACGACAATGAGTCCTCGCTGCAAAATCAATTGTAAAAATCAATTCAATTACTATTTTCGCGAAGGCCAATGTAGACAGAGCGACCGGAAATATAAAGTCGCGTGAACGACACCTGATAGCGCGACGGCCACCACGTCCGGTGGTGCTGCGTGCTTCCGGTGCTCGCTCGATTCGACCGCCATTGTTTACTTAATTTGTAATCAAAGCCATTTCATTTAACACGGTGAAGGTAAATAAGGGTAGTTTAGATTAGGCAGGAATAGGTTTTATTTAATTTGAGGTACTGAGCCGCGCTATCAATTGAAATAACACGGTGACTGACTTGGCTGTTAGGATTTGAAACTAAGTACTTAACTTTACTTAACTTACTGTAAGTTAAGTAGCAGCAAATTGATCTGAATCTAAAGATTTAGCATCAAATGATTATTAGTTCAATCAATCTATCATAGGTTATTGTACAAATCAATTAAGTAATGTTATTTGTTTACGTCAAGCACGCACTGATTTAATTTATACACTGGCTACGTAATTATGGTATTCTTATCATTGAAGAGTTATTTTGATATCTATAGTTATAAGTTGTTAGTTATGTTCGGAGACGTGTTCTTCATTTGTGTTAATACTCATCGATAGTAATATTTATTTATTTATATAAAAAGATACACCAGCGGCCCAACACGATACAGTTACAATAGGAAAACACAAGAAAAAGTCTTAGTCTAGGTGCAATGCCATTACAGGCGTATACAACACTCAAAGAAAGGAAGTCGTCATTTAAGATTTTTTTTTACATATAGGTATAGAATTTACATAAATCAATTATAAACCAGTAAATTATAAATTATAATAATCGTAGAATACAGTAATAGAATTATATTGCATTATGTAGTTTATGTTTCAACTAGATAGTCCGAAAAGTGCCTTGTGTCGCTATTTTTTTACAAGACTGACAAAATTATTTTTGCCGATAGGAGTGTCACTACTGTCTATATGAAACTGTCAAAATACATGTCATTATCATAATAAACCGTTGTTGATTGTTTCCGCCACCAACATAGATAAGTCTGCGACCCCTGTGACCACATTTTAGATGTCATTTTATTAATGAATGTTTATTTAGTTTATACTAGGTGTCCCGGAAAGGGTATATCAAGCCAAAGTGTAAGTATAGTATTGATAGTAAAGACCCCGGAAAAATGACAAATACTGTAAAAATTGATATTTTTAAATACCTAAAAAAATCGTCTTAAAACTGTTTCTAAGCAACCCTGTGTCATTATGCGTACTCCTATGGAGCCCCTGTTTTGTAGTGATTGCGTGCTTGCCTTGTTTAATAAGAAATTCATTCGTTTTCAGTTAATTAACAAACAAACATTTGAGCCCACTGCACTAAAACTGTTCACTTTTTTTATTATTTTCTTTCACAAATTGATAGCTTGTGGGTAAGTAAATGCGTCATTACCGACTTGACAACTTGATACCCCATTTCTGCGACAGCCTGTATATTATATCGATGGCTATACATATAATATTTTTTTTCTTCGCACTTCAATTTTAGAATACCAATACTTTATGTACGTTGAATCCGCAAACAAGCAAACACATTAAGCCGACCCACGTCGGCCATGTCACCAAGTAAATTACATTAGCTTTAGCTCCGTATTCCTTTGATGTATTTATATAACGTACATTTTAATTCACTTTACTTCGTTCATCCACCTGAGAAATCGCGTTTATAAAACCTCATTATTAAAGAAAAATTGAGAAATCCGCTCCGCACAATCCCCTCTGAATAAGGTATGCAGCGGTCATTGTTAGAAATGTCCGGTCAGCAACGATAAATATAGAATAAATTTCGCTCGAGATGAGAATATAATCCGGATTTGAAAAAAAATACCGTTTTCTTTGGTTCATATTGGTTGGGTTCTCAGTGCGAGCGGGATATAATACGGTAGGGATTCATGTCGTGTCTTTAATTTTATGATGATATTACATAAATATAAATATTTTGATGGGCCTGTTGGTCTAGTGGGTAGACACCATGGCTGCTACCCGATAGGTTCGATTCCCGCCAAGTGTCTGGGTGTTATTTATCAATTTAAGTATGTATTTACAAAAAAAATGTATATAAGTATTAGTATCAGATGTCTGGTTTCCATAGTACAGGCTCTGCCTAGTTCGGGATCAGATGACCGTCTGTGGAATTGTCACAGAATATTATTTATTATTTATTTTGTTACGATATTTATTTAAAAATATATTCGGATATTTAAACAAAATCAAGAGATGCTAACTCATACGAACTACCATGCTAGCAATAAAAGGATAAAATTAGTAATTCTTTACAAACAGCCCAGTTGCTCCTCATGTAGCAAAGAAAGCCATTTAAATTTATTTGGACATGCAGCAATGGGAAACATCACTACGAATACATGGCCATCCATACACAGAGATACAAATCACAATTAATGCAAGTATGTGCACACGGTAGAACTAAATACTAACTAAATGCGCTTGCTCGGCGCAGCTTTTTGGAAATTGTGTGTGTTCATCCATATTTGCATTTGCAATTCCAATTTCTGTTCTGTTTATTTTACTTTAGTGTTTATTTTTATTAAAATGTTTAAATTAATAAATGAATACACTTTATTGTACACCAAATAAAAATTCAGAAAAATAAACAAAATACTATTTAGTGCAAGTGGCTGTCTTATCGGTAATACCGATTTCTTCCAGACAACCATCATAATGTAAATATCAATTATGAAAGAAGTAATTTAAAAATATGGGCAGTTGTTAATGTATTAGTGGTTGTTGAGTGCATTGACAATTAAGAATGTTTAATACATTGTTTATCCCGCGGGGTGTCCGCGTAAGAATAGCACCCTCCTGTCTCCTCCCATTGTGTGTCTTAAGAAGCGACTAAGGGAAAAAAGAAGACGGGCAGCAGCGTCTTTCTATTTGATTACCTACCACCTGTGCTGCGATCTCCAAGGCGCCTGCCAAGCGTGGGGATTATGGCAACTCCTCCCTTCTAAGGGGGAGGCCTACGTATTTCAGCTGCTAATGATGAATACACTGTTTATTTTTACAACGTTTTTTGTTTCTCAGCGTCGCGTCGCGTCGCCGTCACTAGAACCACACAACGACAATGCTTATAAAAATGCGCATATCATACGACCAAGAAAAGGACAGTTTTGGGTAAATCTCGCTCATTGTTGCGGGCGTAACGTCATCCTTTGTGGCCTGCCGTAATAAAGATATAAAATTGTTGCGCAAATACCAGCGGATTACGTTATTTTTTGTTATTAATGTACGTAACGAAATTCTCGCTATTATGAAAGTTTAATTCATACAGTTTTTTAGTTGTTGTTGTAGTGCGAAATCTATTGGTATTTTTCTGCTATTAAACTACTAATCGCGGCACTCACAACGCTAATAAGTGTTAATTATCACTAATCCAGTCCTTAAAATTCCCATATTATTTTGACACTTCAAGCCAATTAATAGTTTATAAATACTATGTAAGTTAGTGGAGATTTCGCTCATCCCGTACGAGAGATTAAAATCATACTACTGCTTGCTATTCAAGTTACTGGTATGCCCAGTTACTAAAGGGATGAGTTAATGACTTATTGATGGAGCTGGCAGTAAGTCTGAGATAAAACCCGGTTAACTTAAAAATAAATAAATAAATATTTTATTGAATGAAAAAGGTATACATTCTATTGTAACCCGCCAAACTGCGTGACAGTTTGTCGGCGGGATTAGCGCTCGATTTACTATACAAAAGGTTGATTATAAACAAATGGTTTAATTTACGATAGGTCCTGCGATATCATTATTTATTACTTAGGTACCTATAATGATGTACTTACTGACAATTTATTTTTATTTACTAAAGACGAGTAGGTATCATATTTGGCGATTACAAACACTACTACTACACTACTAACACTACTTGATCTTAGTATGTTATTCGTTCATCCTGTTGGGTGTCCGTAATAGGCGACAAAGGGAAAACAAGAAGACGGGCAGCAGCGTCTTTCTATTGGATTACCTACCATCTATGCGATGCCGAAGACGTCTGCCAAGCGTGGGGATTATAGTCAACCCCTCCCTTCTAAGGGGGAGGCCTTTGTTCAGGCGTCTTACGGCTGCTGATGAATTTATAACTATTCAAGTAACTGGGTATATAAATGGATGAGTAAACGACTCATTAAGGAACTTGCAGTAAGACTGAGATAAAATCCGGTTAATTTGATCTTAGTATGTTATTAGTTTAATCTTTCGTCACCCATGTCTGCCTTTTGCATATTGCATGACGTGTGCTTACATCATACCAAAAATGGTGCCTGTTCGTTCTAAATATTGCATGATTTGTAGTTTACCTTATAATACGGTGTTAGTTCAATTTAAAAATAAAAACCGTTATATTCACGGGACATTAAAAAGTCCGTTTAGGGTACAGCAATATGTGTTGGTATTTCAAACCGCATGTCGCGTGAAACCGCCAATTAAAACGAAATTACACGGATGTGACAGTATAAACATAATCGTAACACGACGCGGGGTCGATAACATCCCCCGCAGACATAATTGCTATAAAAACAATTAGGAACGGTATTTTTTCACAGAGCACGTACCTCGTAATTACGTACAGATGGCGCTGGTCGTTAGTGATGCGAGGGAAAGTGATATTATTCATTGTGGAACACTATTAGAGGCTATTTCATGCACTCGTATTTTATACCCGCTCAGGAGTAGACATTTACTGATATCAGCCGATATACATCCACTGCTGAACAAAGGCCTCCCCGCTGGAAGGGAGGGATTACCATAATCCCCACGCTTGGCAGACGGCTTGGGGATCGCAGTAGAGATGGTAGGTTAATCCAATAGAAAGACGCTGCAGCCCGTCTTCTTGTTTTCCCTTAGTCGTCTCTGACGGACACCCAACGGGAGGAGATGGGTGGGTGCTATTCTTACCCGGACACCCCACGGGGGTATTGCAGATAGTCTTATCAAGAAATTACATATATACTCGTATGTGTAAATAGCGCGTGTTTCGGTAGCAATATTAACTATTGAAGTCAATAGCGTTTTATATCGTCCAGCCTATCATGTCCCTGATTATTGCCTATGATGTAGACTCATTTTATGTATTCTGTTGTTTTGGTAGAGTAGGTTTTAAGTGACTAGCAAACCGAATGGTATCTACATAATCAGGAAAATTCAGAACATTATCGAATTCTTGCAAAGTGCTTTAGCTAAACCAAGCTTTAAGTACTGTAGTGGCAAAAGTACACCAAACCAAAGAATGTATGCAATATAATAAATCCAGTACAATCATCGGCGATGACCAGTGAACATAAATCATGTCAAATTTTCCACCTTCTCACCTCTATTCTTCCATTCACTATTCGTCCAACGTCTTATAATACCGTACAACATTATTCAACATGCTATTAATCTCAAAACTGCCCACACTTCAAAATAAGGGTAGACGTAAGCATGACTGGCGAGAAGCCGGATCTTAGCACACATCAACAGATCCAATAGTCCAAACTTGATCGTAATTTGTTTTGTATAAAGCCCCAACAGATGTGAATCGCCTTGCAAGTGGTGTTAATATTTTTACAAAAAAGCACAACTGGATTTCCATTAAGAGAATTGGATACTTACTTTAATTTTTTTAAGTTACGATTAGAAAATGGAACTGAAATTTAAATACCTACTATCCAATGCTTACACATTCTTATCAACACATCCACATTTACCTACACTGATGTGTATTTAACCAAAGTAGCCAGTTAAGTTACTGCTAATAAATGCAAAAAAAAAAACAAAATAAACATTTCTTTTTATGCAATATCATCTTTAGTGGATATAATGGGTGTGTTTTTTAATATTATAATTAATACATATATACCTATGTATGTACGTCATCGTAACAACAAAAACTTGTCATTTTTTAAACGACAAAGCTCCTGTCTCTTTCCCTATACAGCCTTGGAAACATAAAATACCACTTTCATCGAGATTTAACCTTGAGCGATACCCTTTTCGAAGTCGCTCATTTTTCTTGCTTTGTTGCAACTCATTGTGAACGGTTCCATTAAGTCGACCAGCCACGAAAATAATTAATCGCTAAATTCAATTATGACGTCATTAGACCCCCAAATATTGGACAAGTAGTACAAATACGCGTTGAGACGGAAAGATAAAGGGATCGGCGAATGATGTCGGCACGAGTACGTACATAATCCGTCAGATATAGTCTTTGTTAGTAGAGGCGTTAATCTGTAGGAAAGCGTTAATTAATTAATCCGTGAAATATGAGCTTGTGGTAAAGGAAGGCTGAAAGGGATTTACTTATATAGCTTATACATTGTATCATAAAAAGCTGAATTGCGCAACCTAGATTGAAAATCTCTTTTCAAAAAATCTAGGTTGCGCAATTCGGGTTTTTTTCGTTGGTTAAAAACAACATTTGGTCTATCGATTATGAAATTGACCATTGAAATCAAACTACTTTTGTAAAAGCCGTAAAAGTAAAAGACAACATTGTTATTTTCTTTTGTTAATTTATACTTACTATTAAAATACAAATGTTTTTGTGAATCGGTGCATTTTATATAAGTTAATTTATCTCGATTTATTATTTTGAAGGACTCTAGTCTTTTCAAATGGTGATTTTTCCGGTAGCAAAAAGCCTTTCATTATATTTAAAGGTTGTTTTCGCTTATCCCCGTAATTGTTGGTAATAAAAGAAATGCATAATCGAACGATTACTATGGACGTCTAGGGCCCACACCCTAAACGTCCAGCGACTCCAAAAAAAGGTAAAAGCCTAGTCCAACATAAATAGTACAAGAAAATCACGAGAAAATTGTAAGAAGTCCTTAAAATCTTTTAATGTCTCCCCCATTTCTTTTCAATAAACTTTGACTAAGAGCATTTCAGAATATTCATGAGAGTGTCTGTTCTTTTCAGGTGGGTGTATTCAATTGGCTCTCGCGGTGAGTAATTATAGTTTATTTTTCAGCTCCTACCAGGTGGAACTTAGTTAAGATAAAAGTTGGCTACAAATATACCGTTTTTACTGCGACAGACTGCGTAATTAAATTTAGTTCTGGTTCGGTATTGTTTAATCTATTGGCAGACTGCCTTTTATCTGATTGAGATAAATTCAATTATGGTATAGTTTTCACTAGGAAAATTTTGAAGTTTTTTTGTAAAGTAACCTTTTATACTTTCCTACATCCAGACGTCAATCCTCTTCTCTATAACGTTAACGAGAGGTAATACATTTCTAAATAATATAATTTAGTCCATCGGCCATTAACGTATATGCTTATATCTTCGGCGAAACTTTACAGAGGGTAATCAATTATTTACACCTATATAGATTTATGTCAAAAGCGACAGTATTAAAGCTGAAACGGTCTACGATTCAGCTATTCTTCAGTGTTAGGTACATGTCCCACATAAACGTAGTCTGGGTACCTTTTGAAGGGTTCCTCCCCGTTACTTTAAAAATAGAATTTTCACTTTTTTAGCCAATCTAGTCTCGGGACAAGCAAGATGTAGTTGTTGTTAACCTATAGACACTGTCTATAGGTGAACAACAGGCGGACGTCTTGGTGTCTATTAGACACCTGCAAGCACTGTTGCCCGACACCCGAGACATTAGTTATGGAGGGCTGCATGAGTGAAATTACCGAGCGCTAATTTCACTAGCTACAGTGCCAGTCACACCGGAACTCAGATAATGTTTAAACAGTGCTGCTTGGTGGGTGAATATGTGATAATAAATGACGTGTTTTTTTATTATAATTTTTACTAAACGTGTTTATACTAAGCAGTTTTCACGTAAACTGACCATAGCTATAAAATACGTTCCGAAAATCCTGAACATAAGCCTTTTACCCAATTAACCTCTGACCCAATTAGCCGGGGCATAAATCACTAAATATGTATTTTAGTCCGTAATACGAGTTGGATATGACAGGGACGGAATGCTTCCAATAAGTCTTGTCAATGTAATCAATTTAGAAGGAGCCGTTTTAAATTATAAATGAGCCATTAGGTATTCAGAACCCTTGTCGTTACGCGTAAGCACGAGTAAGTGCTATCGGATACTTTAAATATGATGGAAGTTAGATTTTAAGGTCAAGTCGAGCAATATAAATGAGTGATAGAAAGTTTTACGAAATTAAAAAGTTTTAACTTTTTTGTGACAGAAATATACAATAATTTCTTTGTGCGATTGTTACTAGCTTTCGGTGAAGGAAAACATCGTGAGGAAACCTGCATGTCTTAGAAAGCCTAACTAGCTTTCGAATGACGTGTGAAGTCCGCCAACCTGCACTTGGCCAGCGTGGTGGACTATGGCCTAAGCCCCTTCATCTTGAGGGGAAGCCTGTGCCCAACAGAGGGGATTAAACAAAGACATTATTGTTTATTATTATTTGTAGACTGTAAGTACTCAGGCGTAGACAGGCCTCCTGCTATGTGGACTGATAACATTTATGCACAAACAACATCATCATCATCAGCAGCAGCTGTAAGATGTCCAGTGCTAAACAAAAGCCATCCCCTCAGAAGAGCGGGGTTGCTAAAATTCCCACACTTAGCAGTTGTCTTGAGGATCGCAGTATAGGTGGTAGATAATTCAAAACAGAGATACTGCTGCCTGTCTGCCTGTTTCCTAGCCTCTTAAGGACACTCAACGGGAGGAGAAGTGAGGGTTCTATTCTTACCCGGACGCCCACGGGTACCCGTGGGCGTCCGGGTAAGAATAGATGTAATAGATCTCGTACTCAATAATAGAAAATGAGCATAAAAGGCTCCGAGAGTCAAAATAATAACACTTAAAAAATGGCTTAATTAGAATCATAATGATAAGCGTTAACTGACATTTATTTGTGGGTGCAAATTTTTTGATAAGTGAAATAATTTGCGGTTTGACTTTAGTCACGAAATATTCAACGACTGTACTCGTACATTGGTATTGCAGATCGTCGTCTCAGAAAAAATCTGGCTTACTGACATTTTCCTTTCCCAACCTTATTGTCCAGTAAAACCATATTTATTTCACCAGACAGTCGGGAAATCAATTCACCGATATTTCAAGACGTGAAGAAGTCACGTATCCCGCTGTCCGTGTCTCCAGAAATGCCACCCTGGGGAGTGGACGTAAAGATTAACGCGCCTCGTCTGTCCTGGGGCCTAAATCACATTATGGTCCCCCTACTCTTTGTTTAATGCCACCTTAAGATGGACGGCCATTGTCAATGGGTATGTGATTTTTTGCTGCTTGATTTTTATGGTGATTTATGTAATTGATTGGAGGCGGCTTGAGTTTAGGTGACGACAGCTATTTGTTTTCGTTTCAGGCGAAAAATCCTTCTTAGAAGCGACTGAGGGTTCATTTTCTTTCTAATATAGTAAGCATAGTTTGTATGTAGACTAATGAACGCATATGCCATCGTTTTGCTAAGGCATAAATGTTGATTTTTAAAGCTACAGAGTGTGATCTGAGGGCCATTTATTCATACTTCTTTGGAGTTTCCCGGCAAGCCAGTTGGTGTAATGGTCGGATAGCTTGCTTCCTAGCCAAAGGTCATTGTAATTCCTTACCAGAATAAACGTATAAGTGCATGATCGTATCTAGCGTCTGCATTTTAAAATTCTATATAATTATACGTGGTTACACGAGTGAATACTTTTTTAAATACCGATAACTGATAACCATAGATTGTCTGGTTGCCATTTATCGTCAGCCGGAAGATGTTCACTGCTGAACAACGACCTCCCCCGTAAATATGCCCTCCTTTTAAGGGGATATTAATTTGCCAATACGCCTACGCTTGACAGGCGTCTTGGGAATCTATGGTTGCCATAAGCTAAGGATATTCTTAGACATCAATGTCATATTCAACCATACCAATTGTTTTTGGCTGGCCACCGATCAGCCATACTTCTGTGTTCATACATATATTGTTCCGGTTTTGATCTTGCAAAAAACAGGGTATAATACATGTTATACTTTCGAACCCAAAAAACAAAAGCATATTTTTGGCACCCCTGATTGAAGAACTTTTACGGTTCGTGTTCCAGCAAAAACTGTTGGGTATTTTTTGTTAGGCTCTCTCTAAACTGGTGTAACAATATATTTATTGCTCGGGACACGTGAGGTCACCGTGGAGGCGTGGACATGAGGTTATTTCGCCAAAATGTTCCCATTATACTAGCCAACGAATGGATTGAACCACTAATATTGCGCTCTAAGGTCATAAATAAACTTTATTAGACATTGTAATAACGCTCTCGGTGTAATCTCGATGTTCGTGAATGTATGAAATTATTTATTAGCTATTACAGGATTTTTGGCGAGTTTAATAAGTTATGTTGATGTGACGGTTTTTAATAATAATGACAAAGTTTGGTCGTTTGTAATTTTTTACGAGCCGCTTTTGTGGTTCATGTTTATTATTGTTTGGCGAGGAATAATTACTTGGCTTACGTAATTTAATTTAGTAATATCTAGACTTTAAACATAATTAAAAATATTTGACATATATACCTAAAGATATAAATGTAATACCTGCAGATTATCTATACTTATAATAAAACTGTAACAAGTCCAATTCTGTACATTGAAGATATTTTGAAAATTATGTTTGGAGGGCAATCTATAACCGATACTAAAGCCAAAAATGTATTTTATTTTATTTTTGTCTGTCTGTGTCTGTCTGTCTGTATCTCGGCTGAGCATCACGCCGAAACTACTGGATGGATTGAAACGAAACTTGGCATGATTTGAGTTAATACTCCGAGGTAGGACATAGGATACTTTTTATCCCGACATTCGGCACGGTTCCCTTGGGAGAGGGGACTAAAGTCAAAATGTGTACTTGGTTATACGCTTGCTCCGATTTTAACAATTTTTCATTATAATTATAATAAATATTTGTAAGGGAACACTCATAGACAGTTGTTAACAATGTTTGGAAATCGATCAGGTTAAGCAACGTTAGGTAAGGTCATTAAATAGGTGGGTGACCGTTTAACGCCATTTGAACTAAACGTCTCCGTGCTTCGGAAGGCAAGTACAAAGTGGGTCCAAGTTTTTAACCGACTTTAAAAAAGGAGGTTTTGTAATCTATGCGAATGTATATTATTGAAAGTTTAGTTAACGTAAACACAACGCGGGCGGAGCTGCGTGGGTCAGCTAGTTATCTAAATAAGAATAGACATTTTATTGAACATTGATTTCGGAATTATCACCAAAAATATTGACTTAACTTATGGGAATAAAAAAATATTATGTTAATTGAAATTAAACTACTTTTACGAACTATATCGCGGTTTATTTTTGCATTAGAAATGTTGGGAAAATCTAAAATAAGCCGCGATATAATCTGTAAAATAGTTTGATTTCAATGTGTGGTATTCGCGAAAGTAAAAAAGGTCAACGGAACGATACAATTTCAAAACGCTTGAGGCGGTCATCAAGCGCTTTCATTCCCACTTAATCACCAACAAATTAATCAATAGTCTGTTCACGTGTTGCACACGGTGCGTGGCGAGGTAATGATGTATCCCATGCAAAGTCCACACACTAGTGTTGGGAAACACTTTCTTATTCCCGGAAACCTCGAACATTTTCCGCGTAACGGATTCTTTATTCAAACTATTGACGTAAAAAGTAAAAAGTTAGCCTGATTGTAAACGATATACCTACCTAGAAATATCTGCAATGCAATACTGCCGCTTTTTACTCGAGAAATATAAATAAGATATTATGAACGAAATATTTACAGTTTATTTATAAATAATAATATCTTGGGACAATTCACACACGGTCATCTGATCCCAAACTAAGCAGAGCCTGTACTATGGAAACCATACAACTGATACATTAGTATCAGTAAAAAAAAATGTATATAACTATTAACTTATATAATTTTTTTTTGTAAATACATACTTAAGTAGATAAATAACACCCAGACACTTGGTGGGAATCGAACCCACAACCCATCGGTTAGCGGACAGGGTGTCTAACCACTAGACCAACGGGCCCGTCAAACAAATATGTACCTATACATAAACTAGGTAAAAAATTTCATCCAAGTTGTCGCCGCCAGTCCTATAGGTACCTTCCCTCCCAGGAAGGGTACCTATAAGACTGGCGGCATTACCTCTTGGTTGTCTGGAAGAGATTGTTTTTTAGCGATAAGGATGCCTTCGTACATTGATATCTTCAACATATTGTTCAATTTACATGTAACTTCTGGTGTCCAATAAAGTGTATTCATTATTGAAATCAAACTACTTTTACGGATTTTATCGCGGTTTATTTTTTGATTTTACTATCCCGACGTTTCGAATGCTTTGCAGCACCCATGGTCACGGGAGGACTGAGGTGTTAAACGTCCTTATGTCACAATTATGCCGGTGTACCCTCAGGTCTTCTTAGTTATTAGTTAGTTGGCAGTTTGATTTCAATGTGTAATATTCGCGTAAGTAAAAGACAACATTATGTATTTATTATTATTATATTAAGTCGTAATTTCACCACCTACATGCCTTTTACATTGGAACACAGCAATATTTACACAGCTGCAGTTGGCATCAGAATATCTGACACTGGAGTGGTAACTACCTGAACAGTTGATTAGCAGCCGATAGACGTCCACTGCTGGACAAACCCCTCCCGGGTTGCAATCCCCACGCTTGGCAGGCAGCTTAGCGATCCCAGTATAGGTGGAAGATAAATCCAAAAGAAAGACGCTGCTACTCGTCATCCTGTTCTCGCTCAGTCGCCTCTTACGACACCCAACGAGAGGAGATGGGGGGATGCAATTCCAACCCGGCACCCCACGGAAGGGACCTACCACCTCCACCGTCACATAAATAGCTTTAATAAGCTTCGGCTTTTTTTTTTGCTTAACCATTCACACTTTCATAATATTATTCCTTGAAAGCGAGAAAGACTCAAACTCAAACTCAAACTCAAAAATCTTTATTTCAAATAGGCTTAACGCTAGCACTTTTGAATCGTCATTTTTTAATAGCTACCACTGGATCACAACGCGGCCTCAACTGAGAAGATCCGGCAAGAAACTCAGCGGGCTTGTCATTTTTTCACTTTTTTTTTAAACATTGTTTTGTTACAAATGAATCGACATTAGCGATATTGTGTCCTGCCGTTCGAAACATAAAGCAAGGAAGAAAAGAAGAAAACAATAAATTACGACAAACTAAAAGGCCAAAGGGATAGAAGTCGGACCAGTCCCCCCAAGCAGCACCCGCGCACGAGTGCAGCCATCACTCCCCTCAACCATATTGGAGGGAAGGGGGTGACCCGCCACAGATATTTTGCATATGCAGTTATTCCGATGGTAGTTTTTATGCTGGACATTGGACTACGGGACTGCGGGATCCTACAGTCCCGTAGTCCAATGGAATACACCTAGCTGCAGGTATATCGTAGTAAATTAAACGCAGGTGGGACGGACAGGTATACATGAGAGCCTAGTCACTAGTTTACTGTTGGAATGGAAATCACCATTAACTGTTTGGGCTATATGTATATAGATGAAAATTTTACTCGATGGATACTGTTTATAATATGATACTTGATATTTTTGACGGATGTATATGTACAGGTTGCACGTGTGTATTGCTACTTTTTTATAAAATTTTGTGACGAAGCGGGAAATGGGCCTCACCTGAGCCATGCCTGAGCCATTCAAATTCAAAATCATCATATCTATTTTACTGTTTTTTTTTGTGTGTTTTTCTATAATGGTGGAACAATAACGTATTATCTATCTATCTATCATTTATTTCAAATAAGCTTAACGCACTTTTGAACAGTCAAGTTTTTTTTTTAAAGCTACCACCGGATCACAATGCGACCTCAACTTCCGGCATCCGGCAAGAAACTCAGCGGGCATGTCATTTTTTTCACTTTTTTTAAACAGTGTTTGTCTTGTTACAATTAGATCAGCATCAGCGACAGTGTGTCTTGCCGTTCAAAAGATCAAATAATAAGAGAGAGAAAAAAAATACGACGAAAATACAACAAACTAAAAGGCCAAAGGGATAGTAGTCGCACGAGTTTACTCGAGTAGCAGCCATCACTCCCCTCAACCATACTAGAGGGAAGGGGGTGACTCGCCACACGAAGCCGCCACAAGCTAAGACTTTTCGATGGCGAGCATGACCGATCCAAAATCACAGTGGCTCACGTTTAATATTTAACTTCTTCTATTAAGCACCTTCAGTACCTCGTCAGGCAAAACACAAAGCACTTTAACATATTATTCATGTCATCAATCAACTGACTTGTGCTGTTGTGATATTATTATTAAGTCTCTTGAGTCCGGTAATCCTTTCAGAATGAAGCGCCTTTTAAGGTAATATAGCAATGTTTAGTAACTGCTGTTTTGCAGCAAAATAGCTGACACGACGACACGTATGTTCACCTACCTTGTCCCACAAAGAACCTACTGTGTAAAAAATTTGATAGAGGTAAATCCTATCTGCAGGTGTTATCTATATTATAACTATTTATGTATGCCCCAAACTTGTACTTAGTTATTATAGGAGTATGTGCTTAACCTATTGGGTGTAACAGAGCACAAATATATGGCACTTTAAAATACACAGAATTTTCGCCTAGTAAATATTTCCCGACGGGGTCGATAACCTCTATCGTAGGTTGTAAATCAGCGCGTGACGTCACACCGCAGTGCAACCGGTCGCCACGTAGTGGCCTCGTAGCACGTAGCATTGTTTGCTACGACGTCGAATACAAAGCATACCTGAATAATGTACTTAGTTTACTTGCAAGTAATTATTCAATATGACTATCTATAGTTATTTTAAACATAACTATGAAACCGTTCCGTTCCGTACCTACGCAATATATTCTCGTCCGAAATAACGCAGAAGCCTGAAGACGAAGGTTTTTAACCAGTGTGTGTTGCCAGTGATGACGTATGGTACTGAGACGTGGTCTCTAACGGCTTTCCTTTTAGAGAAATTCAGAGTCACACAACGAGCCATGGAGAGAGCTATGCTCGGAGTTTCTTTGCGCGACAGAATCCGAAATGTGGAGATTCGCCGAAGAACTAAGGTCACCGACATAGCTCTCAGAATCTGCAAGTTTAATTGGCAATGGGCAGGCCACATCGCTCGAATAACCGATAACCGATGGGGAAGAAAGGTTCTCGAGTGGCGACTACGAACCGGAAGATGCAGCGTAGGTAGGCCTCCCACTAGGTGGACAGACGACATTGTGCGCGTCGCAGGTAACCGGTGGATGCAAATAGCCAATTGTCGTTCATTGTGGCGTTCTAAGGGGGAGGCCTATGTTCAACAGTGGACGTCTTCCGGCTGATGATGATGATGATACCACTATGCCTTTTCCGGAAGCGATCGGCAGAGGTGTGCTGCTACAGACATATTTTTTTTTTAATTTATAATAATATCCTATATGGTAATAATAATAATGCATCAAATAATAAATAGCACTTACCTTATCTAGAATCGAACTCAGGACTTATTAATCAGTAGCTGTAAGTTGCAATCAATCGACTACTGAGTCAGTGTAGTTAATTTTGAAACCAGTTCGTAATTACTTCTAATACTGCTTCCAAAGGTTTAATAAATAAGGAATCGGATAAGTAAAAGGCACTGTTTTCCGTTAGTTATTTATTCTTAGGGCTGAGCAAGTTTTCTAACATCGAAAACCCTTTTGCAGATGTCACGCGACGAAAGGGTCTCGGGTAGTCCTTATTTAGGGTGTAACTTAGAAACGGATAGGACTCGTACGAAGTTTGTCGACTTGTGATATGGATTGTAGTAAGTATATTGAAACTATGTGCAATTAAAGAAAGATTAGAAGAAGAAGAAGCTTATAAATCTAATCTTAACAAATAATAAGTTTTAAAAACTAAAACCCGACTATGGATAAAATCGCAGTCTAATAATGTGATATTATATAGCCTATAACCAGCGGACAATCAAACTTCTAACGACAACCTACTTGACAAATTATGTTAAGTAGATTAGAAGATATGCGGGAACAGGTGAACATACATACATTCTTGTTAAAATCGTAACCCTCCCTCCATTCCGTAGTCGGGTAAAAATAATAACCATTCCATTCGGTGTTGCCGTAATCGGGAAAAACAAACATTTTTAAACAATATAAAATAGGTTTCAGTCCTGTCTACAATATTAAATATCAACGTGTGACTTACGTACACAGAACCTTTGTACCCACATTATCACTTCAGACGCTTTCAAAGTATCAGGTGTGCAACATGAATACCTAATATTAATGGAGTAGGTACATGTACTGCAAGATAAGGGACGGAATAAATCATCGGCTGAATGTTTTACTTCCCTGTGGGAAGAAACAGATTGTCCCGGCGAAGTTTGAGTAGGAATAAAACGGTGTTTTATCGGTGTGAATATTAGGGATCGAAATGTGTTTCAAATAGTCGTGAATTTTTTAAGTGCGGCAATAGGGGATTGGTAGAGGCACTTAGAACAGGATCAGATGTCTTGAACCTTTTTTTTTCTATGTAATATTCGTGTTGCGTAACCACCTCTTTCTAAAATAAAATCCATTTAAGTCTCTTACTGCCGCACTCACTAACGGCAATTAACTTTTATTCTAAATAAGTCACTTTTTGAAATCTATTTATTTAGACTGTCGAAGGTGATGATTTATTTAAATTATTGAACACGAGATAATTGATATCTCTACTCACTATATGCGTATTAAGTATTAATGGGCTTCGAAATAATCCAATTTCAAAAAATGTATTAATGATCATTAATTTTAATTGGCGTTTGTAGGTTCAGCAGTTAGGTTTGTATTATTCGTTGCAGTAATATATTGTAAAATACAACTTACAAGATAGAGACTTAAAACCTACCGATGGTGCAACCGTCCATTGCACCACAGTTCGTCACGTAAGACTTAGCCTTGTGCCTTGTCTAGAAAATATATCTGTTAGGAAAAACTTACTTTCTGCTTCGAAAAGAAACTACACAATGAGTATTTAAAAAGTGATTTTTACTTGGCCCGCGATTTTCTTTCAAGTATGAGTAACCATATCTACTTACTAACTTGAAAAAACGATTTCACCCTGAAACGAACACGCCTGAATGTCGCTGAAACGAAATAATTTCCAGCAAAAAAATTCTCGGATAGATAACGTTATATTTCTAACCCCACGCGCTGCGAACGCAAAATTGATCCTTAAATCTTCAGCAATAAATCATATTTTTAATACCGAAGAGATGTTTTGTCTAAAGGCTTCGCCATGAAAATGGAAATTTCAGACTAATCTCTTAGTGATAAAGTTGTAAATCGTTTGAATTATGTTTCGGAGGGTAGCTAGGCGCCGGCGTTCGTCACGTTTAAATATGATTTATGCAAGTAATTTAGTTAAGTACATATAGACATTACTGTGCGGAACGGATAGATTAAAATGTTCGTTGGATAGAGGATTGAGGCTCCTTTTGTGGTGTATCCGTGTCTCTTGATATAAATTACACGTTCTCCACCTCAGGGCGCAATAAGCGGTGCGTGACGTCATTATTGTTAACTGTTTAAGTAATTACTGTGTTGATATTATCGTTCATTATTTAATATGAAGAGCTGAGATAATTCGTCTGTATTGTGTAAAGGAAATTTATTTCTGTTAATGCAGGTACAGATTAAGATTTATTTCTCGATAAAATATCGATGAAAATGTATTTATTGTCTCGGTTAAATTCCAGTGCAATGATGTTATTTTAAAGGCTAAAATACGCCGAATCGATTTAATAAATATTATGTACTAGCTGACCCACGCAGCTCCGCCTGCGCTATTTTTACGTTAACTAAACTTTTAATAAGAGACATTCGCATCGAATACATAACCTCCTTTTTTATAGTCGGTTAAAATCTGGGACCCACTTTTTACTTGCTCTCCGAAGCACGGACCCGTAAAATCGGACCAAGCGTATAACCAAGTACCCGTTTTGACTTTAATCCCCTCTCCCAAAAGAACCGTGCTAGATTACGGGATAAAAAGTATCCTATGTCCTACCTCGTAGTAAGATCTCAAATCATGCCAAATTTCATTTGAATCCATTCAGTAGTTTCGGCGTGATGCTCAGCCGTGATACAGACAGACAGACAGACAGACAGACAAAAAAAAAAATTACATTTTCGGCCTCAGTATCGGTTATAGAATGCCCTCCAAATATAATTTTCAAAATATCTTCAATGTACAGAATTGGACCTGTTACAGTTTTATTATAAGTATAGATGTGTTAGAACGTCCTCGGGCTGCGGTGTCGAGATTTCTTCTTGGAATCGATGTAAATTAAATTAACGTGCTCTTTTACAATTATTAATGAAAAAACAATTATGATGCGTAATTTTTACAAGTAAGTAGTATCTGAGAGTAAGTGTCTATTATAATGATCATGAGAATAATAAAAAAAAAGGAAAAAATATGGCGTCTTCTTCAGTCTGTGGTCGAGCCTACGAGTGATGTGCCATTCGCTAGTGATGTCCGCGTTGACAGTATGTAAGTATGTATCTACGTATGTATTTCTATTTCTTTGTCACGGTCTACAACCTAAACGGCGGCGGCGTGTCGGAAATTGGCTTATAATGCGTCATTAGATTCGTCTTACTTGTGGAAGTGACAAAGGCTATATCGGGCTATATATTTAAAAAAAAAATTGTTCCAAAAATATCAATATGGGTATCAAATGACAGGTCTTAACGAGACAAGTTGGAATATATACAAGGTGTAAGGGACCACGTACCGAAAAAAAAAAATTATAAGGTGTCAAATAATGTCCGTTACAACATTACAGTAACCATTTATATGGCAAATGACAAATGACTAACTTGTTAATTTTCAATAATTTTCGAATGAATATACAATATGCGGAATAAAATTTATTTTTCAAATTACATTGCTAATTTTCTAAAATAATAATAGTTAATTGCCTATTACTTAATTGCCTATGCACTGTTTTTGTGCATAAAGAATAAATAAATAAATAAAAATTAAACAAATAATTAAGTTACAGTTTTTAAATGAAAATTAGGCCTTATTATTATACTAATAATGATGTTATTATGTTATGTTTATGTTTTTATAATTCATACTTGTTACATAAATAAAAGCTGGTGCACAGATAAATCGCAATTTACCATCAGGCAGGTAGGACGCAGTCACAGCAATTTAAATTTTATGAGGATTATTTTATAAATTAGATTTCCATGGAATCGGTCAAGCAATGGCATACAGAATGTAAAAAAACACGTGTCCGATCCGCGAGGGTATTATTCAGTGTATCAATACAAACACATGTACATAACTCATTTGTTAATTATCCCAATTTTTTTTTTTGTAATTTGTACCAAAAATACAAGATCAGATTCGTTTTTCTGGAACAAAGTAGGAAAAAAAATATGAGATATTCAACAAATGAGTTATATACATGTGTTTGTATTGATACACTGAATAAGACCCTCACGGATCGGACACGTGTTTTTTTACACCCTGTATACCTAATGAAAGTGAAAAAAAAAGTTATTTTATTCGTCAAATGCGTAAGCGCACTAAGACAGGAATTCTGAACATTCAAATTTTATATTTAGGTATGTGCGTATAGCACGCATTACAGAAGGATTCATACTGAAGAAGACTAGAACAGTTTTCACCTTTACTTATAAATAAGGCAAGTACGGATAGCTAAGGTGGCCCACTATTGGGCAATTATTAATTAACTTTACCTCAATCATTTAATAACACATAACAAACAGTTGTCCATATTGTCCTGTGTTTATTTTCATCCATAAAGCTTTTGTGTGCGACGTAGCAAACGCGACATATTTCCATATACTGAGTTCAAGGTTTTGAGGACATGTGCAAGTTATAAATGAATAGCGATATAGTGACTATTTTTTTTTTAAATTTTATTTAGGCTGTTTAACCTGTGGGGTGTCTGGATATGAATAGCACCCTCTCATGTCCTCCCGTTGGGTGTCCGTAAGAGGCGATTAAGGAAAAACAAGAAGACGGGCAGCAGTGTCTTTGTATTGGATTACCTACCAACTATACTGCGATCCCCAAGCCGCCTGCCAAGCATGGGGATTATGGTAACCCCTCGCTTCTAAGGGGGAGGTCTTTGTTCAGTAGTGGACGTCTTTTGGCTGCTGAAGAAGAAGTAGACAGTCTGCGGCTTACGCGATGAATTACTTACAAAAATTGTCTACAGTGCCCTTCACGCTAGAACACAGCAAATCTTACACACTGCTGCTTGGCGGCAGAATATCTGACACTGCGGTGGTACCTACCTGGACGGTTCCTTGCACAAGGAACCTACCACCTAGTAATTTACGTAGTAAACTCGTTAAAACTGCAAACATCTGTAAGCTTTTATATTTATTTTGGTACTAGCTGACCCACGCAGCTCCGCCTGCGCTATTTTTACGTTAACTAAACTTTTAATAACAGACATTCGCATCGAATACATAACCTCCTTTTTTATAGTCGGTTAAAAACTGGGACCCACTTTTTACTTGCTCTCCGAAGCATGGACCCGTTTAGTTCAAATGGCGTTAAACGGTCACCCATCTATTTAATGACCTTATCTAACGTTGCTTAACCCGATCGATTACAAAACCTTGATAACAACTCACTATGAGTGTTACCTTACTGATATATATTATATTATAAAGAAAAATTGATAAAATCGGACCAAGCGTATAACCAACTACCCATTTTGACTTTAATACCCTCTCCCAAAAGAACCGTGCTAGATTACGGGATAAAAAGTATCCTATGTCCTACCTCGTAGTAAGATCTCAAATCATGCCAAGTTTCGTTTCAATCCATCCAGTAGTTTCGGCGTGATGCTCAGCCGAGATACAGACAGACAGACAGACAGACAGATAGACAGACAGACAAAAATAAAAAAAAATACATTTTCGGCCTCAGTATCGGTTATAGAATGCCCTCCAAATATAATTTTCAAAATATCTTCAATGTACAGAATTGGACCTGTTACAGTTTTATTATGTTTCACAGTTCGGTCCTTAGCAACTTATAATGTTTACTTATTGTAGTTATGCGTCCATACTACTAGCCTTGCACGGTGTTATTTAGTTTTTTTTTTTTTCGGGTACTTTATTATTTTATCACTTTGCCTACCACCACCACACTGACACTCCTATAAGACGGCCCACCCGCAGTTTATCTTCATTGTTTGTTTCCGTGCTCAAGCCTTCGCACGTCTCCAATCCAAAGCTACAAGTGTATTCAGTATTAAATAAAAAGTGAAAATCAAGAACCGGACCACTGAGAGGCGACGCCGCGATGTCGGGACAACGGAGAGGTGCCGCCGCGGTGGTGACGTCGGACGTCTCTTCGTGCTTCGGGAAATGGATCGTCGTGCACTATTGTGTTCGTACGAATCGAGCTTCCATACCGGGTCGTCTCACACGTACATAAAGAACATATTTATGGTTAACAGCGATGCCCCAACAGGGGTAGTTGTCACCCCATCAGCGGGTATTGACGTTATCGCTGTGTTCAGACGATGCGAGCTTCCAATACCAGGGTCGTCTCTGTCGTAGTGTTGAACACGTTAACCGTATAGTGCGTTAAACAAAAGCCGTTCACCGTTATAGTGCGATACGTCCGCTCTGCTGATGTGAGTATACATATATATATGAGTATTTACGGTTAATTGCGATGCACACACCCAACAGCGGGTAATTGTTGCTTTCGCTGTGTTCATACGATGCGAGCTTCCAATACAACCAGGGTCGTCTCTGTCGTAGATAATGAACACCTTTACCGTCATTGTGCGATACACAATGCTCATGTGAGTATAGGTCTTGCTGCTGGTATGTCAGTATGACATGTTTACGATGTTATCTTTACGATACCTGTTTCCACGCCGTGTCGTCTCATTTGTACAAACAATGTACAGATGTACGAATAAATGCGTTGCGCATTCCTTATTGCGGGTAATTTTTATGACTTATGACTTAACGCTGTGTTTAGTAAATGCAAGCTGCCAATACAACTGGCAACATATAATCCGATCATTATCATTAGCCAGAAAAATTCCACTGTTGAATATACGAAGACGTCCATCTTGGAACGTCATAATTAACGATAATTTGCTATTATCATCCACCGGTTGCCTGGGATTCTTACAATATCGTCAGATATAATTCGATGTGTAGGTACTCCTAATTAGCGGAATGCGTCGTGCGCCACTCGACGAGATGAGTAAATAATTAAAAACTTGTAATAATAATTATAATAATAATTCACAGTAGAATGAATTCAAGACTTCATAGTTCGTACTGCAAAGTGGTATCTAGCAGAGCCGAGGGGGACTGGCCGCCGCGGGCTTGAAGCTCGACGAGATCCTGGCCGGCCTACAGCCGGAGCATCCGTGAGTGCCACCGTGGAGCTGCAGTAAGTAGCCTCTGAACTTATGGGACAGTACGCCGCGCCGGCCGCCTCCTACACTTATTATAAATACCTAAGTACTTAGTGGAAAGTAACTATTGATAAATCTGTTCTAGAGAACATAACAATATGACGAATTTAGCTAAATTAATTACCTTTTACGGTATAACTTTATGAACAAGTTGCAATATTTGAATGTGACAATATTAAGGACGAATTTTTGTCATACATAATTCTAATTTCTACATTTATTGCTATAAAAGATTGAATACTACATTTAAATCTGTGTAGTAAATTTATAAACTTCAATATTTTCTAAAATATATATTATTAGAATTCCTAAATAAGATTATTTAAAAAAAAGAGAATCTGTCCAGAAACCATTGTCTCTGGACCAACTTAGTAAAATAAAAACTGAACATACCACTGAAGAATTATTACCACACTCCTGCAGCAGGAATACATTGTAATCACCATGACGCAGCAACTTCACTGAGACTTCCGCACTGTACGAGATCTGAGAAACGAATGACTGCGGTACCGCTAGAGCTGTGACTTATACACGCGTTCACTGAACACGTTCGGCTATCCTACCTACAATTTATTTGATATCGGTTTTTGAAGTCTAACACGGCCTCTCCTGACATGAGACCGTCCTCGGGCTCGCTAAATTTTGATGACTTCTAATCCCGCTAGGCTGCGACGAACATAGCGCAGTTGCGTTGACTTGTCCTGCACAAAACACAATACCCAAACAAAGTATGCACATAACATAAAATGTTAAGGTGTACCTCGCTGCAGTTTTATTCTGCATTGAACATGAAATGATAAGATCTACATCGCTGCAGTTCAACGCAAGACGTATGGTACACTACTCTGCATTGATCATAAGAGTAGTCTTGCATTACATCGGTAAACTATAAGGGAGTCTTGTATTAACTGATAGCTATAAGGGTAGTCTCACACGTACAATGGTTGGCTCGCTTTGCAACGGTTAAAACATTGAGCCCTTCTCGAACATAAGACTTGAGAAAATCAAAACAATTTAAGGAAGTCAAAATAAGAATAAAAAGTAAAAAGGTATTGTTACTCATATCCCTGTGCTTCTTTGACTGCGATTACTGCATGGTCTTCGGTAGTTCCGCTTCCGCAACGCAGAACTTCGCTGTTGGTGACTAGGTCACGCCAGGGCACGCCCCATGCCTCGCAGTGTGTCTGCTTCTGCCTGCAGTCTGCACGTCAGTCAATCTCAGGACTCAGGTATACGTAGCTAAGAAAAACAGAATAAACCGCGAGCACTACGCTCACAAACACACGCATACACAAGACATAGCAATCAGTGTACATTTTAAATCATACAAGGGCAGTGAGAAAACATACACAGTCATAGGCTTTAATCAGGTATCTTCCTGCGCAACCGATACCTTGTGCGCAACCAGGCTTTACATCGGTCTCTAACAGGTTACCCTGAAACCTACGAATCGTACAGGCTTTACACAGGTCTTTAGTCAGCGTGGGCCCCGCTGACGCAACCCGTCACCCTCACACATTGTGGTCACCTCAAAACCACGTGCACATGGCTTTACACGAGTCTCTCCCACAACGGTGAAAACAAACACATCAAGTATCACATCGGAGGGCATGTGTTCTGCTCACCTCATCGATCATAAATTCCACGCTACTTGTAAATTATTAGCGTATTGCTCCCATAGTCTACCCCTGACCAAATAAATAGTTTCAAAAGAACATAACCTCTGCGTGCTTGCCTTTACCAAATAACAGTGTGCAACTTACGCCAGTGCGGCTGTCATTACCACACAGTCAACCCTGCAGCTTCTTTTCTTACTTCGGTGTCTGGCCATCATGGCCACGGTGTAGCGTGAAACACCAGTGTGCTGCGCGGCGACCGACGATGTAAGCGGTAGCCACCAACGCCACCATGTGGGCAGCAACGCCGCAGCGCGACCGTAGTGGGGCTGCACAGCGCCACCTTCGTGTGGCAGCCCGTCGCCGCGTCGCCACCATGGTGTGGTGGTCACACCACCGTTAGGGCGGCCATGCCACAGTTGGGGCGGCAGCGCTGCGTTTAGCGCCCAACGCCACTCGTGCAGCGGCAGCAACGCCACAATGCAGCCACTAACGCCACAAACGCTCTGGCGACTCGCACTTACACATTCTGTGAACATAACTGCAGAAAACTAACTAAAAATTTGACAGGTAGGTAGTCAAATCAACAAGTACATAGACACAATTAGCACTCGTCAATATATTAGGCCCTTACAACCCACAGCACTACAATCGCTCGGCCTTCCTTAACAAAACATCCAGATCGAACCAGATTTCCAATACGATTATTAGTCATCGACCGAGAAAATAAACACTATCCCAAAACAATGCTTTACAAATTGTAATGACTGATCAAGATTAACAACAAAACATCTTTTAACAAAATACAACTTTACTTCCAGATTTATTAGTAATCGCACTTTATTATTATAACTAGCAGTCAAAACTCAAATCAACCCACTGCTTAAAACAATACAAAGTAACAAAATAAATCCATCTAGTTCATTTGTACTAATCTAGCCGTAGCAATAGACTTTGCCGGTCATTAGGTACTTCCACGAACGAACTCACTATAGACCTAAATAGATTAACTGGCTCGATCGTTCAACCATCCATCGTGTGTCTACTGGACTAACAACAGTACTATTAGAACTATAAGCTGAACTATTACATTTTGATAGATTGATCTAGCGATAGATCGTAATAATCCTTATCGTATTCGTCTTCCATTACCAACATGAATCGTACAACCCGTGGGCATCATTAATATTTTTTTTTTCATAACACGAACTACCCGCATATGTACTTTTTTTTTTCGATAATAACAAAACATGAAAATAATGGAAACGAATATAACAAAATGCATCAGAAAGCGAAGCGGATAGGCTAGAATCCAATCCCACTTCTGATATTAGAATTCCTAAATAAGATTATTTAAAAAAAAGAGAATCTGTCCAGAAACCATTGTCTCTGGACCAACTTAGTAAAATAAAAACTGAACATACCACTGAAGAATTATTACCACACTCCTGCAGCAGGAATACATTGTAATCACCATGACGCAGCAACTTCACTGAGACTTCCGCACTGTACGAGATCTGAGAAACGAATGACTGCGGTACCGCTAGAGCTGTGACTTATACACGCGTTCACTGAACACGTTCGGCTATCCTACCTACAATTTATTTGATATCGGTTTTTGAAGTCTAACAATATATATATTCAGGGTGTTTCAAGAACCCTGTCCAATCACAGTGAGTGTTATAAAATATCTTAACACGATCATATTTACGTAATATTTTTTTTATCTAAGGTATATATTATTATATACTTAGATAAATAAAACCCTATAAACAGCGTTCAAAAAAAAAAAAAAACATCCTGTTTGATCTTTGATATTATTATTCAGAATTCATACGCTTATACTTATGTAATTTTTTGTTGAATATTTCATTGGATTTTTTCTGATATATCTACCAGCGTTGCGAATATTCCTCTTATAAGTTTGATGTGCCTTTTAATGTGTAATACACCACATTCAAGTTTGTTTTGAGTAACTTATGTGTTTTTTCTACAATATACACAAAACTATCTAGTTTACGCTCTCTATTCAATGTCTTTGCTTCTTAAGATTTTTGAGATCGACAAAATAATTTTACACCGTCCATATTATTAGTTCTTACTACCTTTTAATTTTGATTGTTACTATATTTTTGGAGATAGGAACTATTCTTGAGTTCAAATATGTTAGTTGTGTTTACTAGTACGTCACTATTACCATCCCTTAGTATTAATAATTATAAAAAAATATTGTTGGGTAATTTTAATTTTTTTTTATGCCCTGGTTGCGGGTTCGATTCACACGCAAAACACATTTGTCTGCGTGAACATGCTTATTTTGAGCGTTATTTGTCTATACAGAATATAAATCATACCTTGGCGTATTTGTTAAAAAAGAAAAAAAATACATTAAGTACACCAGAAATAGATATATTTGTAATTTGGAGGATTTACGAGTTCTTCCTATATTTAATAAAAAAAAAAAAAAAATGTTAAACACAGAACTTAAATCCTTTTTGGAACAATGACTAGATACATTTAAAATTAGGTTCGATATCTAATGAGTGCATTAATTAAAGATTGTGACTGTTGTGTATATACCTACCTACCTCTATAGCACCTAAATGTACTAAATAAATACCGATCACGACCATGATCTGCTAACAATCTTCTTTATTTGTCTGACTGCGAGATTGGTAAATAAGTTATACTTCTTGACTGAAAAGACATTCACGCAATTTCAGGTTGTGGTTATCACCAGTAATCAGCAATAACGTTAGGGTTATTGGCGCCATACGGGCTGTATATATATTATAAAATAAAAATAAAAACTTTAAGTTCATTATATGACTGTTGTACATAATACCCTTTATGAGATAAGCTAACGGTCATTGACATTACAATCAGCTGACAGCTGGTAGATACATATGAGGGTAGGTGACACAATAAATAATATTTGGAGGGTATATCTCCTTATCTACCCTCAACTTATAAAATGTGACATAAGTCTTGACCCATACATATGAGGGTAGGTGACACAATAAATAATATTTGGAGGGTATATCTCCTTATCTACCCTCAACTTATAAAATGTGACATAAAGTCTTGAACCAATACTTGTTATCCAAAAAAAAAAAAAAAAATATATATATATATATTACGCAGTAACTTTGAAGTGCAACTAATTAATCATAAAGATACTTTTACTATTATGGATGAAATTAATACAGGATTGTTCATTGATTACAATTTATTGCTTACCTATTGTCAAAGTTCAATAATGTTTCGGTTATGCATCATGTTAATTAAATAATTAATTTAAGGTTTTTTCTATCTATTCTATGTGGCCTGTGTGGTCTTTGGGAACATTTACGTTCACAAACTGATATTTACTTACATGTTACCCTTATTATATTGTTCAGTTATTGAGTATATAAAATAATTACGAAAATAGATTTCAATTTCAGTCATTGTCTAATGGTGAGGTTTTGCATATTTCCTTTAAAATTGTTTTTGTAAGCTTGGTGCATTTGCGCGTTTTTACAAGACAATGATTATTGCCACTGTTGACAGGTTTTGAAGTGAGATTTTTCTCGATTCGACCTTTCTATTCTTACATACTTAACCTTATAAATGGATAATTTTGCTTGCGGTTCCTCCGCAGTATAAATTACGATTGGTCAGGGAAGATAATCTACTTTATTACGGGCTTAATACTTACGTCTGAATTTTACTGTTGGCTACGTGTAATATAATATTAGTGTTATAAGACTCGTATCAAGGTTGTTGTTAGAAAACTCATTTGATATTTAAAACCAAAAAGGAAAAAAAAAAAAAATCTAGTGCATAATATTATGTAATGTTGTTTTTTGATTATAATAATTGCAGAGATAAATGAATTTGGATTTTTAGGGCATATCTTGTATTACCTATTCTATTTTATTTTATTGGGGAAAACAAACAGTTATATATTTTAGTAACAGTACACAATATGCATGCGTAGTATAGCCAAATGTACAACCAACAACATTCCCCAAATCATAATAGCTAATATTCACATTTTATAGATCATCACTCTAAACATCCTACAATAAGTAAACATTATAAGTTGCTAAGGACCGAACTGTGAAACATAATTAAGGATCAAACGAACTTACCCTTACGTGAAGTTCGATCATAATTATGTGAACAGTTCGGTCCTTAGCAACTTATATACTCCCCTCCCTTTTACATATCACCCGTCCCAAGTATAAAATGTGAAATGTTTTTCCTACTCTAAACATAATGAAGATAAACTGCGGGTGGGCCGTCTTATAGGAGTGTCAGTGTGGTGGTGGTAGGCAAAGTGATAAAATAATAAAGTACCCGAAAAAAAAAAAAACTAAATAACACCGTGCAAGGCTAGTAGTATGGACGCATAACTACAATAAGTAAACATTATAAGTTGCTAAGGACCGAACTGTTCACATAATTATGATCGAACTTCACGTAAGGGTAAGTTCGTTTGATCCTTAATTATAAGTATAGATTATGTTACTTTACGCATTTCCGCATATTTCTGTCACTTGTACCACAAAAGATGAGTCACAGGTCGCGCCTGGAAAACTCTCCAAGCGGTCACGTTGGCGCCGCGTGACGTAAGCGTGCGCGCACCGTGTTAGTACTATTGACACCGACGACGTGTGATTATGCGCTCATTATTTAATTATGCGGATGCCCTTACACCTTACCGTATTTATCAAGTATATTGTCGTATTAGATGTATAAACGAGTATATTTTCCGTTTCTATTCAATGGAAATTTATGATGTTATTTTTTTTTGTCGTGGAAATTTTGGCACAAGCTAACACGAGTAGATTTGTTGTAAACCAGTTGAGAAACTTAATACCCAAAATCATTGTAATTTAGACAAATGGTATTGATGGTAATTTTTGGTTCTATATAATTATTACATATTTTTTTTTTTAAATTACATCCGAGTGGTCGACAAATTTTACATGAGGTATGCTGTTAATATAGCTACGCTTTGTCGGTTAAATTATGCATAATATTTTTTTTTTTTTACTAGGTGGTAGGTTTCTTGTGCAGGAATCCGTCCAGGTAGGTACCACCGCAGTGTCAGATGTTTTGCCGCCAAACAACAGTGTGTAAACATTGCTGTGTTCCAGCGTGAAGGGCACTGTAGCTGGTGAAATTACCGGACACAGAGACTTAATATGTGATGTCTTAAGGGTCGGCAACGCGTTAATGATTATTTTGGTGTTGCTAGCGTCTATAGGCTGTAGTGACTGCTTACCATCAGGCGGGCCATACGCTTGCTCGCTAACTTGGTAGTTTGTATATAAAAAACAAGTTCAAGAAATCCATTGAAGCCGATTACAAAATACAAAAAAAAATAACTAAATAACAATTTTTTTAATTAATTTAATCTCTATTGATATTGGACTCATAGTAGTGAAAAAAATCTAAATGTGGTGAGATTGGCTGCAATCTTGCTTGAATTGCTTACGTGGATTGCCGTATAAATAACAACATAACATCTGAAGATGGTTGCCAGCACACTTTCTTCTCACAGGCAGCGCCTTGGGAAAATTATCTACATCAAAATTGATTTATTGCGAACCTACTAAAGCAATATGACGCTTAATTTACCATCGTCTTGCTTTATTTATTTCCTCTTGCAACTCACTTAAGGGTCGTCCTAATGATGTATTGTCGTAATATACGAGGATTAACTTGCAACTCCAGGCCCCTTGCAGTACAAGTGCAAGGATATAGGACGAATGTTTAGTTCTCACGCGATCGTAATTTAGCTTGGATTAAGTGGTCAGATGATTTGTGATAAGTATTTAGTTTTAGCAACTGTGCAGTTTTTCAAAACCAAACAGTTTTTTTTCTGTTTTGGTTAATACTAAATTTCCGTTTAAATTTAAACTACAGATTTTTTTAAATTATAGAAGGTATCGTCATGGGACTACTCCTGCCACTCATTCTTACAGTACTAAAACGAGATTTGACCCTAAGCGAGTTTCAGGGAAACTCTAAATTGTCTGGGTATCAGCAAGTAGCTGTAACAGCTCAGTGGGCGAGCTCTTGCCTTGGAAACGAGGTGCGCAGGTTCGATCCCCGGCTCGCACCTCTGATTTCTTTAATCATGTGCGAATCGTCTTTGTGCGATTGTTACTAGCTTTCGGTGAAGGAAAACATCGTGAGGAAACCTGCATGTCTGAGAAAGCCTATCTAGCTTTCGAATGACGTGTGAAGTCCGCCAACCCGCACTTGGCCAGCGTGGTGGACTATGGCCTAAGCCCCTTCATCTTGAAGGGAGGCCCGTGCCCAGCAGTGGGACATAAACAAGGGCTGGTATTATTATTATTATTATTACTACCCCATCGGGTAGCAGCTAGGGTGTCTAACCACTAGACCAACGGGCCCGTCAATATTGACTAAATTAGTGCTTGATCTCAATCCTATGTGATGGTAAGCGGTGATGTAGCTGTGATATACCTGTGGGGTGTCTTGGTAAGAATAGCACCCTTCCATCTCCTTCCGTTGGGTGTCCGTAAGAGTCGACTAAGGGAGAACAAGAAGACGGGCAGCAGCGTCTTTCTATTGGATTACCCACCACCTATACTGCGATCCTCAAGACGCCTGCCAAGCGTGGGGATTATGGCAACCCCTCCCTATTAAAGGGGGAGACCAGTACAGCAGTGGACGTCTTTCGGCTGAATGCTGGTGAAAGCGTATGAGATTAACTCTATATAGGTATAAATATACCATAGTTATATTCATCGTGGACAGACGACATTGTGCGCGTCGCAGGTAACCGGTGGATGCAAATAGCCAATTGTCGTTCATTGTGGCGTTCTAAGGGGGAGGCCTATGTTCAGCAGTGGACGTCTTCCGGCTGATGATGATGATGATCGTTGCTTGAGTTTTTTTTTCTGATTCCACTCTCGTTATGTACACAGTAGACTCAGTTTTCAATTAACGACATAGAGATTTTCCACACGGTCGCCCGTAATCCGAACTCAGCTGTAATGGAGCGCAAAAAACCTCTTGACTTTTTTCGTAGTCCAATGCTAAGTTATACAAACTGCTGCGATATAAAATGAAATGAGGGTTAGTACTAGATTGCTATCATGTAGGTAAAGTGAATAAAAAAAGTATTTTAGTACTTATATTTTTTATACAAATGAAGTGATATCGCTCTCAGTAAGAGTGGCAAGTTATCATCTTGGTCGACAAAACTTGAAAACGTGCGGCTATTTACGGAATGGCAGCATGCATTCTTTAATAGATATAATTTGTCAATGGCAAGGATATAAAAAAATATTATAAAAAAATATAAAAAAATATATGTTAAAAGGGTTGAATTGAAAAACGTTTCCACGTACCTGTGTCATATTCAACCCTATCAATTATCTTTGGCTGGCCACCAGTCAGCCAAAGATGATCTTGTAAAGAAAAACATGGTACCTAAGTATACTTACTTAGAATCACGCCCTATCACAGAATTAGCTATAAATATTTGTCAGTTCTGCGATATCAGATATCAGTTGTGTATACAAATGGTAAAATAATTATAATATTTAAGCCTCGTTTCTATTATATCTAAGAATATTTCCATTAACCGTCGAGGTGTCTAATAACATTTACGACCAAAACGTGTCTTGTAGACTGAATACAAATTTCAAATATCGTCTTAATTTTTACTCTATAAACGATTTCAATTCAGTCGGGGTGTATAAGTGCTTCTAATGGTAATGTCCACGTAGCATTCTCATCTAGGCCGCCATTTTGATTGTGATTACTTCTTAGCCGAGCTGTTTTGGTATGCAATACTCGATGCTGGGGGGTGGATTTTAAAATTATGTAAAAAAGGATGAAAGTGTAGAAAGTACGAATAATATGGAACGTAAGAAAATAATAATATTTTAGGATAATCCGCTCACGACCGTCTAATCCCAAACAAGACAGAGCCTGTACTAAGATAACGAGACAACTGATACAAATACTTTTATACTTTTTTTTTTTGTAAATACTGTTAATTATAGTTTCTGAGTAAAACACTGAAGTACTTGGCATGTCTCTATTCGACCACGCGCACAGATAGACTGAATGAGATTCCGCCTTAAATACTAACAGACATTTCTCCCACCACATTGAATGTCATTACAACAACCAATTCATAACACATTACAAATATTACCTTCCAGATTGTTATTTTTAACATACATCTCAAATAATTATGACATTTGTAACATTGCAGCATGTATGCAGTTGTCCTTACCAATTATTAAATCTGGCAATATTTCTTAGTAAGAATTTAGAGTTATTAGCATACCCTCAACAAGTTCACAATTTTAAACCTACTTGCTACAGAACTTTAAATCTGTGATCTTAAAAATGGCATTTCACAATCGCACTAACAATACATACTCATATAGATAAAAATCACTTATATGTATAGATACATGGTGGGAATATAATCTTATATTTCTATTTTATAAGGACGACCTTGCTCCGAGGAGAATAATAGAAGATATCATCACAGAATATAAATCACTTTTATTACAACACACTTTGTTTGCAAACTAAAAACTAGATAAATTAAATTCACAATAAACAGTTACTTCCAACTCTTAACAGTCTCGTGGTTGACACTCGAAATTCCCTCACAATACCACCGACCATGCTTTTTATCAGAAAAATCCCTACCCGAAAACGCCCAACGCCACGACCAATCACAGCCCGCATCAGTTCTCTTTAATGCGGCCCCGTGATTGGCCGGCGGCGGCGCTACGAATCAATTGCAGAGTCTATGACTAACTTCCGCTTCTGTTAGTACTCGAAAAGTAGTTACCAGTATATTAAAATATTAAACAATTAAAATAAAGTATTAAATAAGTAGCGATAAATCTACAAAATTGCAAACCCTAACAATCGACCATCCTGACGACGTGTGCGTCCCCGCACACGACCCAGGTGGAACCCTAACAATCGGTGTCCGAGTACATGGTCAGCAGCACGAAAGTCCCCAAATTCCATAACCATTACATAAATTAACAATTAAACATTCTAATACAATCAATTGAACATCAACAATTTGTACAAACTATACTTTAGAACCTGTTTTATTTTTACTTTATTTACATCTTGTACATATTTTACATTACAATAAACTTCGTTAGTTAATTAGATAATTAATTCTATTTCTTTTATTTTATTAAAAACAAATGTATCATCAATATAATTGCTGTTAGGAAAACTGTGGTCTGGTTAAAACCAAACTTAGATCTAAAGATCTAAGTTTATATTGTAAACATCTAGTATTCCATTATATTCGAATTTATTAGACAACGAATCGAAACCACATCGAAATATCAATATGTACATATAGCTCCACGCTAGACTGGTAATGCGCACACCAGCGCAAGCCGATCGATTGCTTCACACGGCGCAGGTGAGACTACTTAATGGCATTGGGATCGAATCGAGTCCATGCAGGACTGCCCAACTACCATTTCAAAATAATATAGACACCGACTGGCGGATATACAAGCCGATCGATTACTTGATACCGCACAGTGGCACAATGCATCGTGGTGGCTCACACAAGCCGATCGATTACTTGTGGAGACGCACCATCGTGGCACCGAACGTATCAAACCATGGCACGATCGATTCGACACCATGCATGACCGGCCGACTACCAATTCGAAACACCAACTGGCGGCACAAGCCGATCGATTACTTGATACCGCACAGTGGGTCGATGCATTGTGGTGGCTCACACAAGCCGATCGATTACTTGTGGAGACGCACCGTCGTGGCACCGAACGTATCAAAACATGGCACGATCGATTCGATACCATGCATGACCGCCCGACTACCAATTCGAAATCAGATTAAAACCAACGGCGTGCACAAGCCGATCGATTACTTGCGACGGCGTAGTGGGTCGATGCGCACAAACCGATCGATTGCTTGCGATTTATCTGGAAAGATACAAAAGACCTTCTGTAGCAACATTACTCTTAACATCTCAAATTATACACACAAAATTATGGATTCAAATTAATCACCATCATTACTATTCTACTACATTAGCTTTAGATTCATTTTCGTGAACTTCTATTGAACTTATGTGGCTCAAAGGCCTGTAGTTCATACTTTTGTTTTGCATGCGTGCTGCTAAACCGCAAAACATTAATGTCTTGATAGGGTTCTATAAACATGGACATAAGCTTTTTGCTTTGCCCATCACTGTTAATGCAGGGTTTATATTTCTGTCTTATCTTACCTATCTTGAACCCCACTGCGAATAACAGACCGCTATTAAGGAGTTTTTGATCGACTATCAAGTATCACGTTAAGAATGAGCTTTGACCCCATTCATGCTGCCATCAAATAACACCTCTGAATACACCTATGTTTTATTTTAACGTTGTTAAGTATCCAGCAAACCCTCCCCAAAAGCCTATCTCAATCTTTCTCATCATGTTAGTGCGTTTAGCGATTCAAGGATAGTACGATTGAATCAACAACCATCAACACCGACTAAACAGTGTTTAAAACCTTTTCAAAAGCAAATCTTGTGAAAGCATGTGATGCAGAATAACTACAGTGATCGCTTGCCAAGCGATCCCCTGTTCGACCCTAATTGTGTAAATTATAATCTTCAAAAAAGAACACAGATTGTTGGTTTTCTTGACAGGTATAATCAATCAAGTAAACACACCCACAACTACAAGTAGGTGCGTATAACCTTACTTAGATCTTACGAAGGGCCTAAGGTGGTCAACATACAAATCATGAAACGGCACCACTATTTTTGTTTTTGTGACATTGCGGAGTAATCATTCGCTTTTTTTTTAATAAGAGACTTCTATGCAAACGTTTATACATATATATACCAACGATATTGTACCATAATTTTAATTTTATTTACTTTTTTTGTGGCCCTACACGATCCATAATTATACTTAGTTTTAAGCTACCAATTTAATAAATAACCACCTTGTAAATATTATGGAATGCAATAAACGATATGAATATATTAATTTTAACATTGTTTTCTGACCAACCAGGATTGTCTGTTCTAAGGTCTTCTTTTGACACTGAAATGTTCAATGTCGCCGTGGTTCATACGACACAGTTGTCACCCCTCGGAACTACCCATCGAATACTGCTTTTATTACCATGTAAATAACTTAATACTTGACAGTCTTTTAAAACGTAATTATTTATGTAATTTAGGCACTTTTCATCACAATCGCTGTTAATACTTTTGATCCTACAGATTTGTCTCCCAGTTGGGCAGTGCAACCAGTAGTCATTAAATATTGTTATTACACTCAGAAATTGGTCATTGACGGCTACGGGACTTCGCGGTAGCTTATTTGGCGACATGACCCACTTTTGAACCAGTCCTATGTTACAGAACAATCGAACTCTTGCAAAGTTTACACATACAGCCACCCACTAGAGATTCTCAGAATTAACCCCGGTACAGAAATGTGGAATGCAGTTCACTAACCGGTAATTATTAAAATACCGTACCTAGCCCCAAACTAACCCTAAACTTTCGCAGAAGGAAAATAACAGCTAAACTTTATAACTGAGTAGAGGTTCTTCGCTTCTGCTAAAGTCTGTGATGTAGTATAGTAAGCGACGATATGCTTGCTCTGCTCAGAAATTGGAACCCAGCTATCAACCCAACTTATTGTAGCAGTGCATGCTAGACGTAGAGCCAGCACCGAATTAGACGTAGAGCCTAATGCTGCTGGGATCCGTACTCACTATCGAATTTCTGCTCAACGTAGAGCTGACCGTTAAACTATTGGACCTTAAGTAGTTTCACTGAAAACCATAACCCTCGTGACAGTAGTGCTGCTTAAGCAAATTTATTGAACACGAAAACGTGACAAGCCACTGTCGTAGCATCGAGCTCGAGCCCTTGCTGCTTAGAGAACAGCACTACGGGTAATACCGATGACAGGCCTGTTCAGCAAGTAGAGGTATCTAGTCTTCAATGACAGGAATAAGATAATTTCAAGTTAACAGCCGATAATCAATGCACATCCTAAATGAACCATCCCTTTTACGAACAAGCAAACTAAGACTAGTTTGAGACGGGCTAACTATTCCGGGATATAACATTTCACCTAACATGGAGAGAACCTTCACGTTCGTGATGGGACAACCTATTTGAGTGGTAACTATTAAACTCATGATGTTTGCGCGTCCTAAATTATGGAGGGATGTCGACAATGTCTATAGAGTTTCAGTATGTCTAATAGACGTTGCTAATCTTCACACATTTTTTTTTTCAATGAGCCTGATTATTATAATGCTGTGATTGTGACTACATTTTACGGTGGTCCCGTTATGGCCTTGTCCGAAAATTGCACTATTCTCACGACAAAATACAAAATCTATCAAGATCCGACAAATGGCTGATGATGGTACTATCACAACATCAACACGTCCGCACTTAGCTTGATAAGAGTAATTAGACATGTATTACTGTTTCTACTCTCTTTCATGTGTACTATTCGGGTGCAATGCGTTTTTTTTTCAAAACTGCTACTAAATGATAGATCAATCAGCCAATACCGTGGCTGCACCGTACAACCCAAAGACATCGACTGATCAAGCTGTAAGGGAACATTCACTCATTTGTCAAACTCAGGTTAAGGAGAATTTATTACCTACATCAAGAAATTGCAACTGAGTCAAGTTTTTATAAGCGATTAATGTTCGTGCGCTTCCGCTGAAGCCGCATCAACACTGGCTTGTCTTACATGCATTCACCACCCCCTGATACAACTTGGGCAGTAACGTCCATGCATAGTTGAGGTGATAACATACCCAGACTTAACAAAGGACCATGCCAATAGTATGGAGCTGAAGGTCAGCAATGCAATGCCCAAATTGCACTCTATGTCATAAGATAACTTTTTAACAGTATTTATATGATGTCTAGATTTAATGTCATTTATAGCACCGGTTCAAAAGATATTGGACATTAAACATGATAACTTCCTACTGGTTTTTTTTTTTACATTTTATCGTTCACAGACAGCATTGCTATTAGTTTTTTTTTCACTAGGAACTTCATGATCATCACATAAGCTAAGTCAGATCAGTGTTCTTTTATATACTTATCTGTATGTTATCAGATAAACATGTCGTTATTTGGAATTATCTAGTCTGTCTCCATTGTATAATGTCAATTTTTATGTGAAAACAATTTGGTTAGATACACTGGTACTGCAATGTTAACAAGAACGTCTTATTTTTTTTTATATCTAGTGCTTCATATGATTTAAAATTAACAACATAATTCTAGTTTTTATTTATTAGAGCAATCTTGTAATATACTTTATCTGGGCATTTCTGGGGTACATATGGGGATTGTCCTTTGTAAAACCGATGAGAGATGATTAGACAAAGTCCTAATTTTTGTACAACATATCCATTCGTTAAAGTGGAGTCACTGCCAAAGGGTACAAAGGCCGTGAAGAGTCCTATTTTCCGTACTTCATTCATAAATTTTGAGTAACGGCTCGGCTATTCTGACTTAATTAAACAACAACAACAACATTTCGCTTTTTGCAATGCATTTTAATAGAATTAGGATAGCACCAGTAATTCATACTGGTAAACTCATACTGGTGAGCTCATACTGGTGAACGCATACTGGTGAACGCATACTGGTGAACGCATACTGGTGAACTCATACTGGGGACCAGTCAGCAACTTCGGCTCGTAAAGAGAGTTCGATCTTAAAAAGGACTGATTTTTAATACCACAAAGATATTGCAAGAGCTGATCAGGATATGAGCATCGCGATGCCAGAGAGCCTCAAAGTTCGATACTTATATCTGTGAATAATACAATCTACCGCACGTTTTCCCTACAATATGATTGTGTGTCAATTCTTCATAATAAACCTCATACCTACTCCTTCGTCCTAAGACTCTTAAGTAGCCCCCCCTTCAAGACATAAGACCCGGCTATATCCTGCTCTAAAGGAAAAGCAAACAGTAATTTCTCTTGCCATTCTTACCAGGTCAATAGAATCGAACTACCAGACCTCGGCCAGATCCTAGAACTTCTAAATACCAAAATCAGTGATAGTTCTATCACCCTCCCGTATAGCGATGCACACTTGTTAAACAAATATAATTAATTTAACAAAGCATGCATGCGTGATTTGAAGGATCCAAAATCTAATAGTCTCGGTTTTTGCGTCCTGGGAAGATTGCAAGACCATCCCTAACGCATTTACAATATCGAAAACCTCTTTTTTTTTAAATGAAGGACTACGTGACCTGTTAGATTGTCCCGCGTCGACACGTGGCTCTGTGCTACCGGCAGTCAGCGGACCGATTGCGATGGCTCCTTCCACGTCGGTCGTTGTCCCGCCGTGATTGTTAACGCTGATTCCGATCCACCTTAGTCATCCTCGCGGCCGTCATTCCGTAGCTCACGCTCGACTCGCAACAAAAAGGTTGTGTGAATATTATGTTACAGACTTACACGTGTATCGTATTATGACGGTAGCTTGTAAATATTAGAGAGCATTTAATATAGGCAAGCTAAAATTACTACCTATGTAGTTAAAAGAAAACAGATTGATGACTACCTAACACAATCACTGCCATACTCTGTAGGAATATTTTGGTATCAGGTCACCCAATAATAACCGACGAGACCATAATACATTACTAATACTGCAATCTGACACTAATACTGCGCACTTCAGCTATAATTTGATACAATACAGACAGTGCTATCATCTTCCATATTATTCCATATCATGCAAGAAATGAATACAATCTCCCAATTATATTATTAGTTATAGGCTCTCCGAAACTGTTACATACCTATGTATTTTTTTATAAGAATACAATTGGTATGGATGTATCTGTCAATCATTGGACTACCTATTGAAATTTCTCCGTCTTGACCATCAGCTGTTTTTATTTGCAGAAAATAGCGGATTATACATAAACGGTTTAAGAAATTTATTTTCTCAAAAGATTACAAGATAATCACTTACAGAGAAAATACAAAATATAATATACGAACAGTTTGATTTGCTCAATTAGCGTTGTACATAAAAATAGAGGGTAGGTACTTTAAAAATATTTAAACATTTTTATTTTTCCAGGTATTGCGGGTACCTTCAAATTTCATTTAGAAATCACAATGCACGATAATAAATTTTAAGCAGCAAGCCGATATAGAAAAACTACAACGCATAGAGATAAATATCAATTCAAACTAATTCAAAAAACAAAGATTACTTAATTCAAAACACTTCTTGTCTAAAAATTGTAGATTTGGGCGTGTACTTACGTTTTGTTGAAGTTAGTTGCGAATCCCACTTCTGATCTATAAGGACGACCTTGCTCCGAGGAGAATAATAGAAGATATCATCACAGAATATAAATCACTTTTATTACAACACACTTTGTTTGCAAACTAAAAACTAGATAAATTAAATTCACAATAAACAGTTACTTCCAACTCTTAACAGTCTCGTGGTTGACACTCGAAATTCCCTCACAATACCACCGACCATGCTTTTTATCAGAAAAATCCCTACCCGAAAACGCCCAACGCCACGACCAATCACAGCCCGCATCAGTTCTCTTTAATGCGGCCCCGTGATTGGCCGGCGGCGGCGCTACGAATCAATTGCAGAGTCTATGACTAACTTCCGCTTCTGTTAGTACTCGAAAAGTAGTTACCAGTATATTAAAATATTAAACAATTAAAATAAAGTATTAAATAAGTAGCGATAAATCTACAAAATTGCAAACCCTAACAATTTTATATAAGTATTAGTATCAGTTGACTGGTTAGCGTAGTGCACGCAATGCCTAGTCTTCGGTTAGTCATCTAACCGAAGACTAGACTAGGTGTCTGGATTGTCCCAGGATATTACATATAATTATATCCTAGTTATGTTCTTGCCTATCTTACTTACCTATTTAAATTGCAAACATAATGCGTCTATTTGGCTGTAGCATATTGTTTCAAACTATTTATAAACCAAACTTTAAAAATTAATATCAATGCAGACATTGTAACAAAGCATGTAATTTCTATTCACATAACAATAGTTACCTGCCAACGTACTTCGATTGTTTATTCATATGGTTCGTAATAGGCAACAGTAACGTGTTATATTGGAAATACAAAATATATAACAAATCTTTGTACATATATGGACAAAGATGAGAGCTGTTAAGCAATAATCCATGAAACAGTGTCTATATTTTTATGAAAATTGAGACCTTATACTGTTGAAGTTTATATCAATCTGTATAAAAGGTAGACAGCTTTTTACATAACGTTACTCACATATAAAAATCTTTGTACATTCTAGACTGTTAAAATAAGCTAAACATGGCGATATCATCTTGAGTATATAAGACATCTATTTTGAAGGCATCAATGTATCTAATCGTCTCAGAGATTGCGTGACTCTATCTCTGGTTTTTCATTACGCAGATAGGCAGTATGTGCTAGCTTCTTGGGTGAATTCGGTGGCAAACACGCGAACTCTCGTGAGCAGATGGAACCAGATTGATCCGGCGGGTTTGTGGGGTCGTATCATTAAGGTGAAAGGCTCTTGGGAACAACTTACCCCAAGTCACAGTGCTAGGTTAAAAATAGCTGCATTTAATGTTTGTATTTTCGGAAGTGGTGAAAAGTTTTAGCGTATTAAAAAGGTTGAAATGATTTTTCATTTGAATATCGCAGTGTTTTTTTTAAATTAAAATATTAAAGTGAATTTTAGTGCATCGCCGTATTTTATTAATACCTAACTTGCTTTTTCCTATATTGTTTTGTATACTGTTCGTTAATCTCGCTAAAACGGCTTGACCGATTTGATTATTTTTTATTTTATTTTGTTCACTCTAAACCAGGGGTAGTTTTAAACCAGGGGTATCAACGTAAATATCATACACTACGACGTCATATACTACGACGAACGGATGACCACGTAGTGAAAAAGTGTCTTTCCATGGCTACGAAGAAGAGGGGAAGAGGTAGACCACTAACGACATGGTTGACGAAGGTCCAAAAGGACATGAGGGAGATGGCACTCAAAGAAGATGATGCACAAGACCGAAATAAATGGCGTCACATGATTGGGAAAGCCGATCCCGCGTAACGGGAAAAGGCGAGGCCAAAGAAGGGTATCAACGTAAATGAAATCGGTTAAAAAAGTGCGGGTAAAGCTGCGCGAGTTAGCTTGCCTAATAAATATAAAAGCCTACTAAAAGTAAATCGGATTTTAAGTACAAACTTTTCGATGTTATATAGGTACCTACTTGTTATAAAAAGAAAAAAAGCAACACATAAAGATTGTGGAAAAAAGCAACAAAAAATATTTTTTATAGATCATTAAGTTTTCTATATCATATTTTGTAACTCAAAAGGCATACGGCCTTCTAGCCAGTCTATCGGAAGGATTTTAGTATATAAAGCTAAAGTTATTTTCCGCTCATAAAGCCTTAATCTTTAAGGACCGGCCGAAAAAAGTGTATCCAGTTGACTTATTTTATGTCCTCCATTAGCATACTGAGTATGATTCAGTGTTATGAAATTTTTTCTTATTACTTTTTTTTTCTTATTGACGTCAGTTTGACGATGATAACGTGATTGTGCCGTCATAATTTACTTTTATTTATAGACTACTCTAAGTTGGTAGTTGTGTAAGGGACCGTTCAGGTAATTACCATCGCTGTGTCAGATATCCTACCGCCAACATTGTTGCGTTTCGGTGTGAATGGCACTGTATCTAGTCAAATTGCCGGGCTCAGTATCTGAAATCACAGATGACGAGCGGCAGTGCAGTGCAGCTGTCTATAAGCCGGCGTGAAGCACCCAACAGGAAGAGATGGGTGGGTACTATTCATACCCAGACACCCCGCGGCCAATAATACGGTATTTAATGTATATGTCCGGGTAAGAATAGCACCCTCCCTTCTCCCGTTGGGTATCCGTAAGAGGCGAAAACAAGAAGACGGGCAGCAGCGTCTTTCTATTGGATTACCTACCTCCTATACTGCGATCACCAAGACGCATGGCACCCTCCTTTAAGGCGGAGACCTGATGATGATGATACTGTATAACTACGGATATTATTTTATTCTGAGTAGTAGGTAAATACGTATCGACACATGATACTTTTTAATTATCTCAGTAAATTCAGAATAGTTTGTTTGGTGTTATCAGAGGTTAATGAAAACTGTATTGTGATGTGTCAAGTGATAAATAAGACGAATCTGATATATTGTCAGCTTGTTGGTCTAGTGGTTAGATACCCTGGCCGTTATTCAATGGGTCTGGGTGTTATTTATCAATGTTTGTACGTATTTAGAAAAAAAAGGATAGAGTTTGTGTCTGTTGTCGGGAAACGATAGTGCAGGCTCTGCCTAGTTAGGGATCAGATGTTATTGATATATTTGTTCATAAAAAGTGTGAATAATATTCTTTAACACATACTACATTGATACACACATTATATAAAAGATGTTTACAGTCACGTGTGGATAGTGCCGAAGCCTTACTCGAGTTGTAACAACAAGATTGTCGTGTCCCAGGGTCGTGAGTGCATCCGTGACTTGGATATTTCCATTAGTCATACGGAAAGGGGTTGCATTGTTTACCTTCTTACTCATCGGGAAAAGATCTTCTCGCCTTACTTTCCCGATGACTAACTGTTGCTAAAACCAATTATTAATTTGCTTAAATAATGTTTTACTAATAGTGCAATTCAAACTCTGGGACAGAAAGTACATGTTACCTGTATTCACGGAAGTGGAGCCAAGTAAGTAAAGACAAGGTAAGCAAAGGGGACACAGTGTGTCTCTGAACTTTTATAACTCAGATGTATGTATATACAAAATTTGAAATTAGAAAACTTGGTGTTTTTTTTTATCTATTTCACGTATATAAATAAGAATCTGATACATAATGGCTGAAGATAAAATGTGAAAGTTGAAATAAAATGATTTATTTCTTAAATGCCAGTGATTCAAAGTTTCTCACGTAAACCTAATACGTGTAGTCGTGTAATAAAATGAACATCATTTCTTAAGAGTCCCGTCAAGAGATTCTATTGAAGAATCTAGCTGATGCTGAAAAAAACGATTGTAAAACAATGCTCCAATATCACCTAGCGGTATGAAATATGCTTTACGAGACTGATATCAGAGTAGATTTCTCATATCTACCAAATAGACAAAACAATCATAAGAGTCAGCCGAGCCGTTTTGGAGGAGTGCGACTACTAACACGTCAAAGTCAAAGTCAAAAATCTTTATTTCAAATAGGCTTAACGGTAGCACTTTTGAATGGTATTTTTTTTTAAACTACCACCGTATCACAAAGCAGCCTCAACTGAGAAGATCCGGCAAGAAACTTAGCGGGCTTGTAAATTTTTCACTTCTTTTTGTTAAATATTGTTTTGTTACAATTGAATCAACATTAGCGATAGTATGTCCTGCCGTTCGAAACATAAAGCAAGGGAGAAAAGAAAAAAAACAATAAATTACGACAAAAATTACAACAAACTAAAAGGCCAAAGGGATAGTAGTCGGACCAATCCCCCCAAGCAGCACCCGCGCACTAGTTGACTCGAGCAGCAGCCATCACATATCAACCATATTAGAGGGAAGGGGGTGACCCACCACCAGATTTTTTTTTTTTTTTGAGAGGAGAGATTACAATTTGGATATTATAATAACAGTTTGCCCAACCGTTTGAACAAAAGAAAACGTAAGCATTAATTTTGAATGTCGTGACTCTGATGGAGCAGTACTTCATAGAACATCATAAATCTCGTTGAGCCACGCCAGGGATCATTCATAGGGTGCTGCGGATGACGTATGTATATTTTTTGCTGAATTTATCGTGGTTCGTAGAAGATGTGAGCTGTATACGGAATGGGCTATACAAAATTTTCATCTATTTAGATAGATGTAAGTAAGTAAATTAAATTATATCTTTATCAAAGATATTATTATCTTTGTTACAGTTTCCTTTTTTAAAGTTATCTGAACATTTGAATATTTTGGATTAACATTTGGATAGAGCACAATAACGTTCCACGTATTCAATCTTTAAGTTTCAGTGAAGTATATGTTTCCCAAAATTCTAATGAGTCTTACAACGTATTTATAAATAACTTTAAACTGATCTATGATCTCTGTTTTCCGGTACTACGATATAGGAAAAGACATAATGATATAAACTATTGGAAGACAAAAGGTATAGGTGTCGTCTAAAATGAAAAGGAAACTTTACTTAAAACACTACGTCAAAAAAATATAGCATACGTAAATAAATACAAATTATATAGAAAGCTTTTAAGAAAAATAATACTCCATAGACAAAGGCAAGCTAATTTAGAATTTATAAATAAACATGAGAATATAACCAAAGGAACCTGGAACTTAATAAATAGGCTTAATAATAATATAAAAACGAGTAAGTTAGTAACTTCAATTAAAGGAAATGGCGAGGTAATCACTGATCCCCAAAAGATGGCTGACTGTTTTAATCAGAAATTTGTGTCTCAAAATCAGAACCAAAACTTTTCAACACATGTCTATAAACCACTGAGCTATAGTGTTAAAAACTCACATATTTATGAAACCAGTTACGGAAAAAGAGGTGTTAGAAACTATTAAAATGTTAAAAAATAAGAAAAGTACAGGTTATGATGGCATAACATCGCATGTTGTAAAATTATGTGGACCAGAAATAGTAAAACCCTTGACACACATAGCTAATTTAATTCTTTCTACTGGAGTATTTCCTGACAAATTAAAAAAGGCTATTGTTAAACCACTGTAAAAAAAAAGGAAATGAGCAGGATCCCGAAAATTACAGACCTGTGGCATTGTTACCAGAATTTGCCAAATTATTTGAGAAATTAGTTCATAGGCGTCTTTTGCAATATTGTGAAAAGGAAAAGCTATTAAATGAAGCTCAGTGTGGCTTTCGGCAAAATCGCTCGACCACATTAGCTATTTTCAAAATGCTAATTGGGATATTAAACTATATTAACACAAAAGTCCCGGCTACTGCCATTCTCCTAAGAGAATGGCAGTAGCCGGGACTTTTGTGTTAATATAATTTAAAATTTTATGATTCACACAATCAAAAGCTCGGGACATATCTAAATATGTCCCGAGCTTTTGATTGTGTGAATCATAAAATTTTACTAAGACAACTAGAGAATATGGGCATTAGAGGTGTAACACTTAAGTTGTTTGAAACGTATCTAACGAAAAGGACACAAGCTACAGAAATAAATTATATCGATAGGAAAACTAAAAGTGTCTTGACCAGGAGATCAGAATTTCAAGAAATCAGGGTAACGGCAGGTTGTATACTTGGTCCATTGCTTTTTTTGGTTTATATAAATGAGTTACCAAATATAACAAATGATATGTGTATACTTTTTGCTGATGACGCTTCTATTCTGATTGCGGGAAATGAAATGTCAGTATCTCAGTACGAAACAAAAATAAATAACTCATTAACAAATATAATAGACTGGCTTCAAACTATAAATTTAAATGTAAGTCTAATTAAAACTAAATATATATAATTTCGTCCATAACAAGCTAAAGAAATAAAACTTAATTTAAATTATAAAGGAACAAGTATTAATAAAGAGAATTTTTCATGTTTTCTAGGTTTAACAATTGACAATCATTTAAATTGGAAAAAACATACATTGGTCTTTTTGTTATGCACTGCAAGTACCTACTAACAAACACAACAAACATCGAAACAGCAAGGGTAGCATACTACGCTAAAATCTATTCCATACTAAGTTATGATATAATATTTTGGGGAAATGCTGTTGATGTTCAAAGTACTTTCGTATTACAAAAAAGGTGCCTTAGAATAATGTATGGAATTTGGAATGACATTTCTTGCAGGCCAATATTTAAGGTGCACAGATATTTAACATTAACTGGCATATATATCTATCACATGGTACTGTTTATAAAAAAATACATAAGTTATTTTCCAAAAAACGACACACAGGAATATAACAGTAGGCTTCGAAACAAAGATAAGCTAATGTTACCACGTTTTAGGAAAGATATAGTCAAAAGAAACATGCACTACATTGGTATAAAATTTTATAATCATTTGCCAACTGCTTTGACTTCATTGAATGATAGACATCTTAAAATTGTATTAAAAGACATATTACTTGAAAATTGCTTCTATGACTTGAATGAGTACTTCAGCGCAAAGATAATATATCCTCGAATAAGTAATTGACGTAAATGTAATTAATTTTATAATAATTTACTTGCAAACTCGACATTGAATATTGTTGACATAGGTATTACTAAATAAAAATAATAATTGGACAGAATTTAATGCCAAATTATGAAATAACTATGATTTACGATTATTAATTTTGAAATCATCAATTTATTTAAATTTAGAATCAAAATTTACTTCGTTTAATATTGCATGCCTAAAAGGCATTCATATTGTTATTGTTGTTGGTATTGTTGGTTATTCTACATATTTATTCATAAGATCTTATGTACCACAATAAATTAATAAATTATTTGAATTATTGAATTATAGGACCAATGCTTAAATTTTATATATATATGTGTGTGTTTTTAAATGTTTTTCTTTCTTTCTTCTTTCTTTCGATGGCGTAAACATAATAATAATTTCTAACTTTGCATGGACCATGTTTATATTCCTTTACAGATAAAAAATAATACTCATTTGGGATTTTTAAAAAGGATCTAGTATAATTTATATCCATTTAAATATAAAAAAATATACCTTCCTATACTTAATGAGAACTTTACATGCCTAAATCTGGTCACACCGTCACAAAAACTAATAATAAAACAAATAAGGTAGAACTAAACAAACCAGCTGACTAATATACCTGCAATGATGACATTGTGGATCTCAAGCGTAACATGGGACGGACATAACGATGTCAAAGTTAAAAAAATGGTAAACATTAATCATAATAAGCTGAATTATACCAGTCACGAGCCCTAAGATCGTTCCAAAGTACCAATTGTACCAGGAATGGTATGACGCACACAGGCGGATGAACGGAGATTTTTCTGCAATGATTCTTTTTATGTGTAATTTTTTTGAATCATAGCTTGATGGTGGGAAATTGTATAGGAAGTTCTTGTAACGTTAGCAATAAAATATTTTTTTTTTAAAAATTGAACCGACTTCAATATCACTGAAAAGTATAAAATAATTTAAATATTATTGAAGTTGGTGTTAGCGTACCTGCTGTGTATATTTGGCACCAACTTCAATAATATTTAAATTATTTTATACTTTTCAGTGATATTGAAGTCGGTTCAATTTTTTTTAAAAAGATTTTATTTTAAACTTTTTAGTGATATTTTCATATATAAAGATTGAACCATCGAAAACCGTAAAATTATCTAGGTAGGTTATGATCACATTATCGTCTACATAGTTTTACATAATTCATGTTTCTTCAGAAAATAATATCCGGTCGTAATGAAATTACGACCGGATATTATTTGACGTAACGAAATCGGTTCATAATTGTCAGAGCAATGTAATGGAGAACATCAGTTTTATGGTTTTTACCAGATAAATTCCTCCACATCGTTCATGGTCCTCCAGGAAGTTCTTATCCGGTTGTAATAAAATTCATACAGATTCAATACAGTGGTTTCTTCTTTCGAATAAAAAAAGAATCATTGAAATTGGTAAATATTTGCCAGAGTTATGACCATTTTTGTCCGACCGAGCGAGTCCGAGCGACTAAAACGTCATCTATATAGGCTTTCTTGCAGCTCTCAGTGCGCAGTCACCATTCTTGTTTTTTCAGGAACTACTTATTACTAAGCAATATTTTTTTTATGGGACCCAATTAACGGATTAAAGAATGGATGGAAGAAAGATTTTTTCAAATCGGTTCATAATTGCCAGAGTTATGCGCGAACATACATAGAAAAAAAAAATATATACAGACGAATTGAGAACCTCCTCCTTTTTGAAGTCGGTTAAAAATATCGGATGTTGCCTCGTTATTAACATATTTATTGGCTAAATCTTTGGCTTAGTTATAACTTTGGACGTAACTATCACAGTACTCTAGCGTCCCATTCTTCAATTTTTTACGTAGATTTTGTAAAACAAGTAAATTTATCTTTATTATATTGTGGAGCTATACAGGCATTTCTTAATTTACTTTAGGTATTTGCGATATATTGAATTTATTGAGCTTTAAACTTATTAGGGCCAACGACACATGTCAGTTCAATAAATACAAAGCCATAGATACAAAAACTGGTATGTTACTGAAAAGAGTATGACTGATAACAGATTCGTATCACGACAACTAATGCAAATAGCATTCATCAAGTCTTTGGCACACTTGTTCCAACAAAACACGCACTCTTTGGAGTACATCCGATGACTAATGCCTGCAAAGTCAAAGATTTTGACCTTTGCTTGCAGTTCAAGTTGCTACTTCAATTATTCAATGTATTATTTATACACATTGTATGGAATAATAGTAGACACTAACCAATATTGTTGCTAACCTTACTAATTCATAGGAATGTGTAAATACAAAGAGTTCTAAGAAGATACCCACCCATGTTTATGTGTGTGTGTGTTGTGTGTTTTATTATTTTATAGACAGCTTAACTATAAGTTTAAAAAAAAAAAAATGTTATACGAGTACCTTTTGTTTGGTATCCAGACAAACCCGATTTAGGGTTTTTTTGAGATACTTTTTGTAATAAACTGATATGTACCCTTTTTAATATGAAAAAAAAAAAAAAAAAAAAAATGTAAAATCCACGAATAGTAGTTTTTTGAAATAGACAACTATTTGCGAAAGATGAGTAAGTGTTAATTCTTATTAGATTTTGGACAGAAAATATTGAAGCTTTTCAGAACTGACTTTTTAATAAAAAGATACCGAGCGTCGATTTCGATATGACATAGTCTGTATATGTGAGAACTACAAAATACAGATATAAATTTGTATATTTTATTGCGTAAATTGCTATTGTTCATTATAGAAGAGGTAGGGTAGGTAATAAGGATTTGATAACATCTATATTGCAAGAAAAACTAGTCTAAACGTGACAGAAATCAGAACTACTTCAGTATTTTATTAGTAGTGACCAATAGCAATATATTAGAGGGCTAGCAAAATATTATTCGAGGAGGGGGAGAAAGGTTCCTTTCGTTCCTCGAAATAGCAACATTTGACATATTACCAGCTACGCACTAGTAATTATAGTAGTATTCATATGCATAGGACTTTGCAACTTCTTGATGGATGTTTATGCGAACTCGCAAAATTCGGTATGTTTGATACTATAGTCTAAGGTTTGATAACACAATTTACTACAGTAATCTATGGTATTACAAGACTGCCGTGACGATTAATCATATTCTTATTTCCATTCCTGGTTAAAGAAATCACGTCAATCTATTGTAGGTGGAAAGTAGGATAAAACTTAAAAATATTTAAAATTGATCACATTGTTTTTGCTCAATATAGGCTTGTGCTTAACCGCGTTCCTAACTGATAGTACATGGTGATTTACCCATAGATAGAAGCACATAAGCCGAAGACGGGTAAGAATATTATTAAAAAAGCGTCTTTTTCAAATTTTCAGGTTATGGCTTTAATTAAACTACTTGGTTACAATTATATAAATTCTACACCGTATTTCATCATCGGCGCTTAAGGAAACTGGACAGTCAGGTATAAAAATACCACTTTATTAATATCACTTTTCCTGGAACGATCGATGTTATGCAAAACAAAAAGGCATCATTTATTACCACCGAACTCGAAGGTCGTTACGACCTGTCGTGGTGAGTCACTCGAATTGGGGCACTCCGGTGGTTTACGTGTACGCCTAGGTATAATTGACTGTGACTAATATTAGAAATTGTACTAATTTTACAGTCTTTGTTGCTTTTCGTAGCCAAACCTTGAACTGGGCATGTGAGTCATTTTGTACACCGTGGGATCGTTTACTGCTATTATGGTAACAGTCATACTTGATGTTATTTATAAATCGAAAAGAATTGTTAAGGTGTGATCATTAGGTCGCAATAATGGGGTAATAATGTTTTCGAAGTAACATGCCAAGATTGGGATGTATTTCGCTATAAATACAGGTACGCAGCGTAGACTGCCGGCAATGTGCGCGTCGCAGATAACTGTTGGATGCAAATAGCCAATCGTCTTTCATTATGGTGGTTGAAGGGGGAGGGCTATGTTCAGCTGTGGACGTCTTCCGGCTGGTGATGATGATGATGTAGGTATAGATTTTGTATTCTCTAAATTGTATAGAACTAATTTGCTAGTTGTTGTAATTTGTCTGTTCGATTCTTCATTAACTTCTTAATTACACAATTTGTTTTGATGCGATTTTCATGGCATAGTTAAAACATTGAAATGAAACTAATTTTACGGATTATATCGCGGTTTATTCTTGATTTTAATTACCCGACGTTTCGAATACTTTACAGCATTCATGGTCACGGGCGGACTGAGGTGGTAGCTGTCCAAATGTCATAGTTGTGTTAGGGTACCCTCAGGTCTTCTAATTATTATTGTTAATCCGATCTACGCAGAAAGAGCTTACAGTGTCTTGAGGTCTTGCAGTGGAATGCTTGTCTTTGGATTTGACTATGTTTATCACGGGATCCCAAGCTGGTGGTAGCACCCAGCCATCTTCTCTATTGAAATTTGGGATCCTCGCCAAAGAACAGCGCTACCTACCAAGGATGATTCGAGAGGCTATTGAAATTAAAAAGCATCCAAATTTCAATAGAGAAGATGGCTGGGTGCTACCACCAGCTTGGGATCCCGTGATAAACATAGTCAAATCCAAAGACAAGCATTCCACTGCAAGACCTCAAGACACTGTAAGCTCTTTCTGCGTAGATCGGACTAACAATAATAATTAGAAGACCTGAGGGTACCCTAACACAACTATGACATTTGGACAGCTACCACCTCAGTCCGCCCGTGACCATGAATGCTGTAAAGTATTTGAAACGTCGGGTAATTAAAATCAAGAATAAACCGCGATATAATCCGTAAAATTAGTTTCATTTTAATGTGTAGTATTCGCGTAAATATCAGAAATCATTATAGTTAAAACAGTTTTAGCGTGATCTATTAAAATTTCAAAAATATGGGTAATACGTAGCTTTATTTCCTGTCATTTTAAGTCCAATCCAAGTAGGTATCACCGCAGTGTGAAGGGCTCTATATGTAGCTGGTGAAATTATTAGACATAACATCTAATGTCTGAGAGTCGGCAACGAGCTAGTGATTCTTTTGGTGTTGCTAGCGTCCATAGGATACGGTGACTGTCTACAGGTGAACCGTACGATTGTTTGCTACGTTGATGGTATAAAAAAATATCAATACGATATAAACCCTAGCTGTGACCTCAATTTGATTGAAGTTCGTCGTAATACATTTTCTTATCAAATTAAACATTCCATTATCGATTTATTTAATTATGCCCTTTTCTACTTTGTAAGACAAATTTGTATACGTTAATGTTGTCTTTTATTTACGCGAATACTAGACATTGTAATCAATCTATTCTTACGGATTATATCGCGATTTATTTGTATACGTTACTCATAATTTTGAGTGAGCTTACCCTGGAATCATATTCATTATTATCACGTTATTTAGGTAAGTACTGATTTATTATTATTGTCTATTATGTCATTTGACATTCATCACATTTAACATAAATATTTTATTGGTCAATAAGTAATTTGTTTTAAGATAAGATTTATCAATATTTGAATATAAAAACATAAACATGAAATTCAACATAAATATACAAATTTTACATGATACATGTACTAAAGATTTGATAAAGATGATGGCTTATTCCAGTGGGCCGAACATGAAATATTTATTTTTATTGCGATTTTTGCCATTTTCTCGTTCGTAAAAATGACGTGTGCTTTCAATAAATGGCCAAAGCTATTTACATATATCAAAAGGCTCGTGAGCTTACCCGCACGCAACGGGAGCACGCACACCTGAAAATAAATGATGTTTTGCGATACCTCATTTTAAAGTAACAACTAATGGGGATCTAAAATTGGGGAATAACGTAAATATCAGGGCATTTGAAGAACTTCATAGAGTTGCTGTAGAAAATGTAGGATTTGTCACATTGTTTCATTGATTAATCGATATCGGCGTTATAATGAACAAGATGACTACAAATAAATGACAATATTTAACCAATTTTGAATAATTGAGGTTTTAAATTATCTAGATCATAAAAATATTAAGTCTTGGCATAAATATAAGATGTTTTAAACAAACAAAGATTATATGATTATAATCGATGCCTGATACAAGCGAAAATAAAAAAATATCCTCAATGCTAAATCGAATCAATTGGTTAATAGTCGATTTTTCATAGTTAAATTCTTTTTTACGCTGATCATAAAGTTTTATTCTAGAAAATCACTACATTTTTCGCCTGACTTATTAACACTGGTCTACGTCATTGGGCATCGTGACAGTAGACTGACAAAAGTCTTTTGGTTGTACTTCACATAATATATACAATATTATAAATAAAACTGGTATATTTTTTATCATGTGGAACGGTTTATTCATTGCATGACCCAAGTCTGAATAATTTGCATGTGAATGAGCTCCTGTTTAGTTAGAGCCGTGCACACGATTATTTTACAATTTTTGTTCACCGTCGCTTTAAGAAAGCTTGATACAGCGAGTGGCTCTGAAACGCGTGCACCTTCAGCATCAGCATTCAGCAATTCAGCGGCTTTAACAAAGGTTGATACAGCTACTAATCTTTGTACCCTATGCACATTCAGCATCAGCGTAACCGATTTATTCGCTTAAGTTAGCTAGGTATTTGACACCGCACACAAAATGCGACGCAGCTTCCACAGCAGTAGAGATCTAATGCAACAATTAGTAATGCTAAGAATATCGTGTGTGCAATAGCCTTTAATAAAGGGGTGGTTGTTCGCTCGGTACGCGAATTTCGTCAGAATTATAATTTTACACGGAAGCACGTGAACTTTCAAGTACTTGCACAGTGCTGCTTGCTTAGGAAATTGTGGAAAAAATCACAAAAGAATATCCTACGTTAGCTCCTAAGCTATGTGGAGAAATATTCAACAAGGTAATGTTTATTTTTTTATAACACAATGGTGGTATACAAACTAGAATACTGTCTGTTGATAAGAAATTACCGCAGTTTGTGGGCTTCGTTAATATTATTACTATATAGTATGAGGCGTTGCCGACCCTGAAAAAAACTTTTACTTCTCTTTTTAATAAAGCCTATGCAAACCTGTACTTACATATTTATTAGAGTCAGTTAAAGCGTTTCTTAATGCACATAACTAATATTTGAACAACTGGTGATACTAGACAGGTTTATATTCTGATAGGAATAACAACGCATTGACGCACGAACAGCAATATTATTATTGTTTCTCTATTTCCAGCTAAGCAAACAGTGTGATTTTTTCAGTTAAAAATCAAATTTATTTGCTACTATTACCCTAATCGAAGTTTCCAAGTCACCTCGTAAGGTAGACGGGGACATACAAGATAAATACCACTATCTCGAGTTAATGGTTTTCTGTCTCTTGTCTAAGAAGGGTGTCCATCCGGAACACGCCACTCAGGTCAGCTAGCGTTTGATTTGTCTTCGTTACTCGGACATATTTGCTGGTGCGTACAGAATTTTGAACTTTGTGCCTAATTTATCAGAACTTAGCCCACTGTGCGTGTTATTTTTGGGTCGGATTGGTTTAATGTAAAAATATTTGAAATAATGTAATAAAATTTTACTTATGAAATATTTCCATTTAGTCAGACAAATGTGTGAAGGTGTAATACCATAACATAAGTTAAAAAATTAAGAAAATACTATACTTTAATTACATGACTTGCTACAGTGAAAATTGTCATAATACATTACCGATATTGGGGGATGGAGCTGCTCGCGTCCGTAGGATACACTTAAATTCTGACAACCCTACACGTGTCCCCTGGGTAGTGCCAAACGTGCAGCGTAATCGGTGGTAGGCCCTAACATCGGCTGCCGGCCTACAGTTACCACCCACCAGTCTAAGTCATGCTGCCAAGCGATTCGTCGTGTTCCAGCATGTAGGCTGTTGAAGCCGATTGGAGGATGGGTCTGAGCAGTTGCGTTGCGATGTATGCCGAGAGCTATGCGCCATACCTTGCCCTGTCGGGTGCCAGGTCGCGGAGGGTAGCGGGATCCGAAGCACGGTGCTCCGCTGGCCGACCGCTGGTAGTAGGGGGCCCAAGTAGTGTGCCAGCCACACACGAAAGGCTGCCCCGCCAACTGCGAAAAATCCCGGGGTGGCTCCATCGTGCCGGTTGGCGACCGGGCGAGAGGACTCGATGGCGAGCCCTGGGGGGGTTCGTGCGGGGACGTCTCCAGATCAGGCCCCCATTGGCACGGCAACTCTGGTCGTGTTGTTGGGGTCACATCGCAGCGTCTCGCTCAACTGCCATCTTTCAACCTATTCACTCCAAGACCATTAAAATGAAAAAGAAACATAAAAAAGCACGTTTACACAGCGCAAGCACGTCCTCTCGCTCAAAGTGCACCTCTGTAACATTCGAGGTTTGCACTCCAATATCGATGCTGTCCACTACCACCTCGAGACCGATAAGCCTCACTTGCTTTTCTTAACGGAGACGCAGATTAGATGTCCGTCGGATGCGGCGTACCTTGACTACCCTGGGTATACTTTAGAGCACAATTTCCACCAGCGCGCCAGAGGCTGTGTGTACGTCCGCAAAGACATCTGCTGCCAGCGTCTCCGTCATCTTGAAGACCCCACTTTGTCTACGCTCTGGATGTTGGTAGACACTGGCATAGACAGAATTGTCTATGCCTGTGTCTACCGATCGCACAGTGGTGACCAGGAGACAACTCGGTTATTTCGCCAACTTAGTGAAGCCGCTGATATGGCCCTACTCCACTACCCTGATGCACAACTAGTCGCTCTGGGGGATTTTAATGCCTGCCACCAGGATTGGCTATTCCCATACCAGAGGACTAATCACGCTGGAAGAGAAGCGCGGAACTTTGCGCTGACACTGGGCCTTTTCCAGCTAGTAAAACAAGCGACTAGGGTACCTGACGTAGTTGGCCATACAGCCAATTGCCTGGACCTTCTGCTGACAACTGATCCAGACAGGTACGAAGTTAAGGTTTCCTCCCCATTGGGAACTTCGGATCACTGTCTGGTGAAGTCTGTATCCTGCTATTTCCCCCCTGATTATGACTCCCGCGGGAAACGGCGAGTATGGCGATACAACTCAGCAGATTGGGACGAGATGCGGCATTTCTTTGCGTCTTATCCTTGGCAGCAGGTTTGCTTTTCTTCTGAAGATCCGTCGAGTTGTGCGGATGCTATAACCGATGTGGTGCGTCAAGCGATGGACTATTTCATCCCTCATGCTGATGTACCTATCGGTGGCAAAGCTCGCCCATGGTTCAACGCTGAATGTGCTCAAGCTGAAAAAAGCAAGCATTCGGCGTATCTTTCCTGGGCTGACGCTCGTGACCGCAAAACTCCGGACATAAGTGAAAAGAAGAAAGCCTTTAACCAAGCCGCTAGGTCTTGCAAAAAGGCACTGAAGAAAGCTCGTTTCGACCATATAAACCACATTGGCACAAAGCTCTCAGCCCAGCCATCAGGGAGTAGAGCTTTCTGGTCTCTAGCCAAGTCGGACGAAACAAGCTTTTGTCGGCCTAGCTCATACGGCAAGAGAGAAGACAGGACTATTTGCTTCTCTCTTTGCTCGTAATTCACGTCTAGACACTGGCAGTGCTACTCCACCTCAACTGCCTCAACGCGACACGTCAATGACTGAAGTTCGCATTAAGAACAAGGAGGTGTTGAGTGCACTGTGTCATCTAGACGTGAACAAAGCTAGTGGACCAGATGGTATACCAGCGATAGTACTCAAGGTATGTGCACCCGAGTTGTCTCCAGTGTTGACGCGATTGTACCGCCTCTCATTTAGGACTGGAATAGTGCCCAAATCCTGGAAGCTTGCCAACGTGCAGCCCGTGCCCAAAAAAGGCAGTCGTGCTGATCCAACTAACTATCGGCCGATTTCAATAACCTCCATACTCTGCAAGACTATGGAGCGTATATTGAACTCGCGCCTCATGGCATACCTAGAGCAAAATGATCTCCTCAGCGACCGACAGTACGGGTTTCGCCAAAATCGATCGACAGGGGACCTTCTAGTGTATGCCACGCATGTATGGGGCGAGGCCCTCGAGAAAAATGGGGAAGCGCTTGCTGTATCCCTGGATGTCTCGAAGGCCTTCGATAGAGTCTGGCACGCTGGCCTGATAAGCAAGCTTTCAGCGTACGGCTTATCCCCAGGTCTGATCGGCTGGATAAAGGACTTCCTGAGTGAACGGTCTCTCCGAGTTGTTATTGACGGCTGCTCATCGGAGTCGATGATAACTAATGCCGGAGTTCCTCAGGGATCCGTTCTTTCCGCAATCCTCTTCCTGCTGCACATTAATGATCTGTTGATGATACCCGGTATCTATAGGTATGCAGATGACAGCACTGTTGTGGAAAGATATCTGCCGGGTACTCGGGCCGGTAAGGATATTATCCAGTCCGAAAGAGAGGCCATGGTAGAGCGTGCGAATCTCACAGTTAAGGCAGTTTCCGAATGGGGCGATGCCAATCTTGTGAGATTTAATGCCACCAAAACACAAGCGTGTCTGTTCACCGCCAAAAGGAGTCCGTTTAACTTGGCTCCTACTTTTCAGAATGCATCCTTGGAATACACCGACCGCCTTCAGTTGTTGGGAGTTGAAGTCTCCTCAAACCTAAATTTTGGGCGGTTCATTGAGTCCAAAGCCAAAGTAGCTGCAAGAAAGCTGGGTGTCCTAGCTAAGGTCCGGCGGTACTTCACACCGGGACAGCTTCTGATGTTGTATAAAGCGCAAGTCCGGTCGTGTGTGGAGTACGGTAGTCATATATGGGCCGGTGCTGCAAAATGCCATCTAGCTGCTTTGGACTCTGTGGAGAGGCGTGCTAAGAGGCTGATTGGTGATACTGGGTTAGTAGAAGCCAATCTACAAAGCCTAGAGCACAGGCGCAAAGTAGCCAGCCTCTCGGTATTCTACAAGATGCATTTTGGAGAGTGTGCACAGGAACTGCATGACTTGATTCCACCATCCCCCTTCTATCATCGGACGTCGAGACGCACTGCGCATACACACCCTTATGTGGTGAAAGTGCCTTCAGTCCGGACTAAACGATTTGCCTCTTCGTTTATATTGAGGACAGCTAAGGATTGGAACAGTTTGCCTGCGTCGGTTTTCCCGGCCGATTATAATGTGGGTGTCTTCACGGCTAGAGTGAATAGGCTTTTAATAAGCTAGTGCGCCTTACCATCTTCGATTGCGTCGCCACTTTCCATCAGGTGGGTCTGCAGTCAAGCACTAGCTTATGTTGAATAAAAAAAAAATATATAATTAAATATTCTATACAATAGTATGAACTATTTATTCATAAATGTATTGACAATAGACCAAATATACCTTTTTTAATAGGTATCAAACAACATGTTCCGCGGTAGAGCTATTATTATTTATAGCTACTTTAGTGTGAATAAATGTCCCTAAAGCGTAGAATGTTTAAATATTTAAAACATGCAAGCATATCTACATCTGCCTGGTTATTTAATACAACTTGTTTTCTCTCCGCGAACAACATTTATACCCAAGACTTACGTGTAGTTGGTGCACAGTGCATTTTTCTGGCTTCTGTTATTCAGGACAATCTGCAATATGCACCTTATTGTTTTAAACTTTAAGTTCCGTTTAGACTGTGGTCTACATATCAAATAAGTCACTGTTGTCACCCTGAGTAAACGGAACGGGTCCCCACAACAGGTTTTTATCAATTTTCTACCGAGTGCGTCTGGATGGTGGAAAACACTTAAACCATGAAAGTGAAATTTTATGTTCTTTTTGAAAATAAAACAGTTTTATTATTCGCTGAAACCGTAGCTGTGGATGTCAAGAACTGAATAATGTTACGATTATTTATTAGTCCATAGTTTAGGTGTTATTTTACGGTTTATAAAACTACGAGCAATACTGACTCGGGTTATTACGAACGGAAACAAAATTTCTATCGTAGATATTCGCGTTAAAGTGAATACTTACTGCCGAACCTACAAACGTCAATTAAAAATAATGATGATTAATCCATTTTTTGAAATCGGATTATTTCGACACTCGAAGCCAATTAATACTTAATACGCTGATAGTGAGTAGAGATAACAATTATCTCGTATTCAATAATAGAAATTAGTATAAATGGCTCCGACAGTCGAAATAAATAGATTATAAAAAGTGACTTAATTAGAATTAAAGTTAATTGGGGTTTGTGAGTGCGGCAGTACGTGTATTTAAATAAAATGACTGTCGCGGATAAGGGTTTTTCGTCGCCTGTTCCGGTGTGCCACTGGCTAGTCTAACCAGTGGTCAAGAAAACAACAAATGTTTCCGGTGATAAATTGTAATCATGGTCAAGCGTGTCACTTATAGGTCAAATTATAATACCAGCCCTTGTTTTTGTCCCACTCTTGGGCACGGGCATCCCCTCAAGATGAAGGGGCTTAGGTCATAGTCCACCACGCTGGCTAAGTGCAGGTTGGCGGACTTCACACGTCATTCGAAAGCTAGTTAGGCTTTCTCAGACATGCAGGTTTCCTCACGATGTTTTCCTTCACCGAAAGCTAGTAACAATCGCAAAAAGACGATTTGCACATAATCTATATTAATAAAAGAGCAGGGTGTTTTCTAGGAATCACGATACAGCAAAAACCATATAACGTACAATCTTGAAATTTGGAACCAACATTATTCAATTAGTCTAGATGAACAATAAGAACGGATTTTTCGAAATTCCATACTTAAGGGGGTCAAATGGGCTCCCAAAGTTTGTATGGAAAAAAATATTTTTTTCGTCACACGGACATGAAACTTTGTCAGTGTACTAAACAAAAGAAATAAAGAAACACGTGTATCACACTTTTTGAAAATCGACCCATATTGGGATTTTAGCCTGGTTTTTGAGTATGCAACGTGGAAAAAATAATTCATACTGCATTGCTGAAACTTTTCGAATAGATTAGTCAAATTATAGCAATCCAAGTGCAAATAATCATTTTTTGAAAATCATTTCGTAAAGGGGTGCAATTGGGGTCCAAAAAATGTTACTCGACCTACAGTCATAAAACTTAGTTTATATATTGCACACAAGAATCTAAGAAACTTATTTCCAGCATTTTTCAAAAAACTACCCCTAAGGTTTTTTAATGGGGTTTCAAAGTTTGCACAAAGAAGGATTTCCATTTCATCCTATGATGCAGCTAGAGTAACGAAACTCGGTAAATAAACTCAATACAACAATTGAAAAAACTAATTTTGATCATTTTTGTAAAATCAACCCCTAAGTGGGTCAAATGGGCTCCCAAAGTTTGTATGGAAAAAAGAAAATTTTCGTCACACGGACATGAAACTTTGTCAGTGTACTAAACAAAATAAATAAAGAAACACGTGTATTACAACTTTTTGTAAATCGACCCTTAAAGGGGTTTTAACATGGTTTTTGAGTATACAACGTAAAAAAAACATACTTACTGCATTGATGAAACTTTGCGAATATATTTATCAAATTATAGCAATCTATGTGTAAATAATCATGGTTGAGAATCAACTCCAAAATGGCTCCAATTGGGGTCCAAATAATGTTTTTCGACCTACAGTCATAAGACTTAGTTTATATATTGTACACAAGAATCTAAGAAACCTGTTTCCTGCATTTTTTGAAAAACAACCCCTAAGGTCATATCAAGGGGTTGCAAAGTTTGCACAAAGAAGGATTTCCATTTCATGCTATGATGCAGCTAGAATAACGAAACTCAGTAAATAAACTCAACACAACAATTGAACAAACTTATTTTGAGCATTTTTGTAAAATCAACCCCAAAGTAGGTCAAATGGGCTTCCAAAATTAATATGGTAAAATTTTTTTTTCATCACACGGATATGAAATTTTGTCAATGAACTAAGCCAAAGAAATTAAGAAACACAAGTATCACATCTTTTTCAAATTCGACCCGTAAAGGGGTGTTAGCATGGTTTTTGAGTATGAAACGCGGAAAAAAAATATCATGCTGCATTGATGAAACTTTGTGAATATGTACATTATCAAACTAAAGCAATGATTGTATAAATAATCATTTTTTGAAAATCAACTCTTAAAGGGGTCCAATGGGGATCTAAAAATTATTTTCGACCCACAGTCATAAGACTTAATTTATGTATTGCACACAAGAATCTAAGAAACCTATATCCGGCATTTTGCAAAAAACAACCCCTATGATCATTTAATGGGGTTGTAAAGTTTACACGTAGAACGATTTCCATTTAATCTGTATATATAAAAGAAGAAACTGACTGACGTACATATCAACGCACAGCCTAAACGGCTGGGGATAGAGACTTGAAATTTTGACAGTAGGTACATTGTATGACGTAGGCGTCCACTAAGGAAGGGTTTTTGGAAATACCTCCCCTAAAGGGGTAAAGTATGGGATGAAAGTTTGTATGAAAATCCGTCATTTTTGAAGTTAAATTGATGAAAATTAGTATTTGGGCTTTAAGTTAAAAATAAAAAATATATATTTCAGGATTTTTGGAAATTCCACCCCCAAGGGGGTAAAATAGGGGATGAAAGTTTGTATGAAAATTCGTCATTTTTGAAGATATATTTATGAAAATTAGTATTTAGCCTTTCAGTTCATGCTGCATTGATGAGACTGCGAATAAATTTATCAAACCAATGGAATTCGTGTGTAAAAATAATATTTTTTTGTGAATCAACTCCTAAAGGGGTCCAACTGGGGTCCAAAAAATATGTTTCGACTTACAGTTATAAGAATTAATTTATGTATCGCTTACAAGAATCTAAGAAATGTATTTCAGGCATTTTTCGAAAAACAACCCCTAAGATCATTTCATGGGGTCGGAAAACATGCACAAAGAAGGATTTCTATTTTCAGCTATGATGCACCTAGAGTAACGAAACTCGATAAATAAACTCAATACAATAATTGAAGAAACCCCTAAAATAAACCCATAAGTGGGTCAAATAGGCTCTCAAAGTTTGTATGTGAAAAAAAAACACGGACACGAAATTCTGTCATTGTACTGAGCAAAATAAAAATTAAGAAACACAGTCACAAGACGTATTTTGTGTATCTCACACAAGAATCTAAGAAACCTATTTACGCCATTTTTCGAAAAAAAAACCTGCTAAGTTTGCATGATAAAGGATTTACATTTCATGCAAATAGCATAGCTACGGTCATGATTTTAGAGTACTAAAAGGTAATAAAAACCGGTCAGGTGCGAGTCGGACTCGGGCACCGAGGGTGTCATACCTTCTTTGCACCTTTTTAAGTTAATTTACCATATGCTTAACACCACAGATACCTATAAAAAAAACCGCAAAAATAAGTTTGTTCATCGAGGTTTTTTATGATTACTTAAAAAATTTACTACTTAGAAAGATCATTTTATTTTTCCTGTATAATATAGTTAAGCATCTTCAAAGTTTGTAGAGGGGAATAATGTGAAATAATTATAGGTGATAAATGTCTATCTACGAGTATATATTTTAGAGAAAGTAGTCTGAGTAGTTTTGCCATTTGTTTTTTTGCTATTTGAGGTGTAAGACGAATAGTAAAATAACTTTAATAGGTACAATGAAGGTATGGAATCCTCGATGCGCGAATCCAACTCGCACCTGACCGGTTTTTATTACCTTTTTAACCGGCTTCATTAACCGGCTTCAGAAAGAAGGTTCTCTATTCGACGCGTATGTATGTAATATTAGTAAAAATGCGTAATATTAATATATGTTAGTCTATGTGGGCTTCTAAACAAATTTCCCAAATTTTATGAGTGTATGTATGTATGTATGTATGTATGTATGTATGTATGTATGTATGTATGTAGGTTTTTCCACGGATTTCTCAGAAACTACAGGTCCGATTTCAAAAATTCTTTTTGCAATGGTTAGAGTATTTTTCAACTTAGGGTAGAGTACAAGTTTCATCAAAATGGGTCCAGTAATTTAAGAGATATAAACTTTTTATGTTTTCAGTAAGTTACTGCAACGTAGACGTTCGAGTTGCGTGATAGTGCTGATACCTATATTGCTAAAATAAAAGCCACTAAACAGTGTTAAATAAACTATTTTTGAAAAAATAAAAACCGACTTCAAAGTAAATTATCTAAAAAGCATAAAATAACGAAAATATATTGAAGTCGGTGCTAGCACATCATGTCAACTAAGACTAGCACGAGGTGACACCGACTTCAATATATTTTCGTTATTTTATGCTTTTTAGATAATTTACTTTGAAGTCGGTTTTTATTTTTTCAAAAATAGTTTATTTAGTACTCTAAAATCATGACCGTAACTGCGCTATTATCTAACATTGAATACAAAAACGTACTGTAAATATTATTCAATCCCATTAATGTTGATAAGTAAAATATTTTTCTCAGGGTGCACTCTACTTTTTTTTACTAAATATGTATGAGCGGTTTAGTAGTTTATTAGGTATTAGTAGGTTTACTAGTTTGTTTTAATTAAAATATTTTTTATTAAAATAAAGCAATAAATATTTAAGAAACACATTCAGACATTAAAATAGGAGCTAAATGGCATACAAAAAAATACAGGCTATGTCATCAAGTATGTCTACTTGATACTTATTAGGTCCAGGGTTAATAAAAGTGTAAATAATATTTTTAAAACCTTGATCCCTAATTCAAAACACGTTTTACTAACAAAACCAACGCGGGCGAAGCCGCGGGAAACAGCTAGTTCATTAAATAAATCAGAGGTGCGAGCCGGGGTTCGAACCTGCGCACCTTGTTTCCACTAGGCAAGCGCTCGCCACCAGGAAAATGTCCTGTTTTCTCGTCGATAAGTTGCTCAAACATGTTGTTACAACTGTGTAAATACAATACGATAGGTTCAAATATTTATGTAAGTACCCATGTATATGGGTATGTAATAATATCTAGGTACCTATTTAGAAATTTCCTTCATTGATTGGGTATTACCTAATCCAATTTGGTGAGTAAACAACTTGGCAGGCGTTTTGTAAACACGTATTACTTATTATAGCGGAAGAAAGGAAGAGGGCTTTCTTTCTATCACATGATATTACATCTTTATGCTTTTGTGAGATATAGAAAAGCTATAGTAGTTGATCGGTCCTATCAACATCTCTGTTAAAATATGAGCGCTATCAAAAAAATTGAGGTCGTTAATAAATTAAAGTAATTTTGTAACGAAATAGGCAGGACGTCCGCACCTCTCGAAGAACTGATAACCGATGGGGAAGAAAGGTTTGGAGTGGCGACTACGTACCGGAAGACGCAGCGTAGTCAGGCCTCCCACTAGGCGGACAGAGGACACTGTGCGCGTCGCAGGTAACCGCCAGTCAATTGTCGTTCATTGTGGCGTTCTAAGGGGGACGTCTATGTTCAGCAGTGAACGTCTTCCGGCTGATGATGATGTGTGCAAGACAAAGCAAGAAACCAACAATGTCTTTTAACCATATAACCTTTAACGATAAATTAATGTCTAATATCTCAGTATTTCTAGTTACATAAACCACAATGAAAAAAATAATACGATCACACTTTCTTTAGGTATTTAGTACTGATGCGTTATGTTACCTCACGTTCAACTTACTTGTTAACTATATACAAAACTGTCACACAAAAACGCCTGCCATAAGAAATAACGTTTATTTACTTGAACAAGTTGTCCTTGATACCTAATACGGTAAGTTCCTACGCAAACTCTTCTATGTATGCCTTTTTATTTACGTATCTTATGTAAACAGTTGTAAGTGATCTACTTTACTGAGATCGTGCGCCCGCATTTTAACGAAGACTTACATACTGTTGTCTTATATCGTGGTATATTTAAAAAAGACGGGTGTTTTGTCAATTTTCTTGAGATACTAAAAGTATAAGAGCTAATGAGAAGCAAATTTTGAATAGTTTCGTCAACTAATAGGGGATGATTATCAGGGCACTTGTAAAAGCGCTATCTTCTCAATTTATTTAACTGAACAAAAATAACCAAAACGATTTCTAAATAATAAGTTACTGATAGTACTTTAAACTAAAGTAAAGTAAGTTTAAAAATATAATTAGTTCAATTATTCTGTACTGGTGTTATACCATACGACACTCACTATATGAGACTGCTAGAGCCAAAGTGGCGTAACTGTAATTTGGAATTTGATCTGAGTGCATTTTCGTAGTCTAAAAATATATTCTCAGATTTTAAAGTAGTTTTGGTATACACACTACTACTACACTCACACATACTAGTATATCACAAATATACTAATGAGAAAAAAGAGAAAAAGCCCGCTGAGCTGCTGACGGATTTTCTCATTGAAGTCCGCATTATGATTCGGTCGTACATAGTTGTAAAAATAAAACATTTTGTGTTAGGTCAACCATAAATAATGTGGTTATGAAAATGTTTAATTTGAAATGACAATGACAAAACTTACATACTCACTGCTAACCAAGGATATTCTATTATTGTTTCCGATCGTTTACATTTACGTGTCTATTTTTACATTTCTCATATATTCAAAAGTTGTTTACTTTTACTAGGTGGTAGGTTCCTTGTGCAAGGAACCGTCCAGGTAGGTACCACCGCAGTGTCAGATATTCTGCCGCCAAGCAGCTGTGTGTAAGTAAGTATTGCTGTGTTCCGGCGTGAAGGGCACTGTAGCTGGTGAAATTACTGGACACAAAGACTTAATATCTAATGTCTTAAGGGTCGGCAACGCGCTAGTGATTCTTCTAGTATTGCTAGCGTCTATAGGCTGCGGAGACTGCTTACCATCAGGCGGGCCGCACGCTTGCTTGCCACCTTGCTTAAATAAAAAAAAAAAAAAAACTTCATGAAATCAATTCAATCAAATACAAATAAAATTCAGTCTAGTGTATTTTTAGTGTCATTAAATTTACCTAAATTATAAATAAAACATTTTACATTTATTATACACACGATCCGTGAAGTACGTATCCATTGTAGATACCTCCTATTACGCCAAAACATGTTTACTTCGCAAACCAATGATAATGAGAATAAAATTCAACTTTAGTTTGTTCACTTCACCGAAAGTAATTATTCAAATAATGTATATACAATAATTGCAAAGCTGTTTGATTCTCAACGTTCTATACTTGTAATGTGTATACCTGTTTTTCTTTAAAATATCAAAAATGCAACAGTAAATGTATGAACGCTGGCGGGATGGACCGATGGCCAGCCAAATATGGCCAGTAGGGTTGAATATTCCATATTCAACACTGCCAATTGTCTTTGCCAATATTACATAATGTTGTCTTTTACTTACGCGAATATTACACATTGAAATCAAACTACTTTTACGGATCTTATCGCGGTTTATTATTGATTTTACTATCTCGACGTTTCGAATGCTTTGCAGCACCCATGGTCACGGGAGGACTGAGATGTTGAATGTCCTTATGTCACCATTATGCCGGTGTACCCTCAGGTCTTCTTAGTTATTATTGTTGGTCCGATCTACGCAGTAAGAGCTTACAGTATCTTGAGGCCGTGCAGTGTTTTGCTTGATATTGGATTTAATTATATTTATCACAGGATCCCAATCCGGTGGTAACCCAACCATCTTCTCTATTGAAATTAGGACGTTTTTTGATTTCAATAGCCTCACGAATCATCCTAGGTAGGAATCGGTGTTCTTTTGCGAGGATTTGAGGTTTATCAAATCTAATATAATGGTGGGTGCCAATATTCTTATTTTTAACGATCTTTTGGTCATTTACTGCTGGTACTCGTAGCATGTCGGTTAACATTGAGTACATACATTTTTGCGAAATTGTCGTATTAAAAGTAAAATGTAAATATCGTCCTCCTTTTTTGAAGTTTGGTAAATAGATAATACCAACCCTTCTGTATGTCCCACTGCTGGGCATGGGCCTCCCTTAAAGATTAAGGGGCTTAGGCCATAGTCCACCACGCTGGCCAAGTGAGGGTTGGCAGACTTAACACGTCATTCGAAAGCTAGTTAGGCTTTCTCAGACATGCAGATTTCCTCACGATGTTTTCCTTCACCGAAAGCTAGTAAAAATCGCAGAAAGACTATTCGCAGACGATTCATTAGATAAATCAGAGGTCTGAGCCGGGGTTCAAACCTGCGCACTGCGCACCTTGTTTTTAAGGCAAGTGCTCGCCCAGTTTCTTTTAACATAGAATTTTTATTAATTTTAAAAATCCTATGGACGAGCTCTCTAAGTGGCTAGTTTGTGCTTCGCCGTTCCTATAGTGTCGTTATAGCGACAATTATACACAAGTACCCTGTAAAGCAATTGAAACTTTTTGCGTCTGCCTGCAGCCATATTTTAAAAGTGCAATGTACAAAAGTGGAATGCAGGAAAACGATTACACTCCCTTCGTGCCAGGTTAGGGTTGCTATATCCTTTGGCTTCCAATGGGTGCTCCTGTTAGAAAATATCATGTCTGGTCATTGAGATATATGGGTACATTATAATTCAATGTGCCTGGTATTCGCTTTATTACGGACGACACGTGTATTCAATTCATTAATTTTACTTTTGTGTCTAAACAAAATTATTGATTGATTGATTTTAAAAGAGATAGCAGACTGCTAGAGCAAAAAGTAGAAGAATTACTGGGGGATTGCCTCCATCTTTCCGAAGACAGCATCCCCTTTATTTATTATTGTCAATTAATAACAATTAACTTAAAGATTATTTCTAAATTAATCGCATTAAGCAGTGGACGTCTTCCGGCTAATGATGATAAAAATCACCTTAATGGTTACTCATCACAAACAATGATTTTAAAAATCAAGAACCCAGACCTCGACAACAGGCAATCAATTGCAAACAAAAAACAACTGCAATTAAGGCTACCCACCGTTTACGTAGTAAAACGGCCACGTCAGCACTAGCCAGCAACAAACGGGGCTGGATTACAACGGAAATAAAATATATTATCGAGCAAATACTTTCCAACAATTTAGCAGTCGTGTCGCCAACGTGTTGTGGGCAATTTCGCCAATTTCCTGCTATGTCGATGGTGTATAACAAGCAGCCGTTAATTGGAAACTTTTTGCTGACTTACTCCGGCTCTGTTTGAATCCAATATTCGGAAGATCTTACATGGTGATTGTAATTAAATTGGATTATATTTTTAGTGGTTGGCCACAGTGAACGCGCGGTGACTTGAGCCTAGCGCGGGCGCGGCGGCGGGCGGTCGTTCGGACACTGAACAGAGTAGACGTGATTTTTGTTGTTACCTACAATAAAAAAAAAATAATAAAATAAAAAACAGTATTTTCAACACCTGCTAGAGCTGCTTATCTAGGCCTTTCTCACCACCACTGAGTAAGTGATTCAAAATGAGCCTTTTACGATCGCCCACTAATACTGCACCATGCGGCGCCGGCGGCTCGCAACCAGACTTGTCAAAGCTTAAAAATATGGAGACGGACTCTTCTATTACATTTCGAAAAAGAAAACAGCCTTTCGACGACGAGTGCAAATGTAATGAGGAGGTTGGTGAGATACGAACCGAGTTAAATCGTATGACTTCTCTATTAGAAAAATATGTTGCATCTAACGAACAAATAATGAATAAAATGCAGGATAGCATTGCGGAAGTTAAAACTCAAATTGCCGAAATCAAAACAACCAATGAACAAACAATAAAGGTAATTTGTGAGAACATAATGGAGGTAAAGTCTCAGATTAATGATATTAAATCATCTGCTTTACATATAACTACGGAGCAGAAAAATATAAAAGATCAAGTAACCGTACTGGAGAGCAAATTAACCTTAAGTGAAAACAAAATTAAATCATTAGAATCAAAAATAGACGAAACAAAATTACCATATCAATCACCTGTAAGGTTAGAGAGTCAACTGCAATTAAATGAACAATTGATTCGTGAGGTGCAGGAGCGCAACGAAAGAGAAAAAAATGTTATAATTGTTGGCCTACCAGAACAAATTTCCTGTAATGCTGAAGAAAGAACACCCAAGGACGAGGCTGATATAATAAATATTACAAACTTGATCGGTGTAGATATACCAAAACCGGCAAGAGTTATCCGAATTGGTAAATACAACCCGTCAAAAAATCGAAGTGTAAAGGTCTGTTATGATATGCAAGGCCCTGCGAAACGACTTTTACGTAACAAAGAAAAACTTCCTGAAACTATTAGAATATACTCAGATCAAACACCCACGCAGCTAAAATACTTACAGAGCCTTAAAGAACAGTTAGCCCAGCGCTTAGCTGATGGCGAAACTGATATCACAATTAAGTATCTAAACGGAACACCAACAATCATTAAAACCATTCCAAAAAACCCCCTTCAGTGAATCCTGCTACAACTATAACAAAAAAAAGTAATACATATCAAATATTGAACGATTATCAATGTCTGCAATCCGGTAAATCTCGACTAACTTTCCTTTATTTGAATGCACGTAGTATCCGAAAGAGGGGAAAATTAGATGAATTAAAATGCATTCTCAAGTCAATTTCAACAACTGTACATTTAATCTTGTTAACAGAAACCTGGATTGCAAATGAAACACAGGCTTTAGAACTGCAAATACCTAATTACACACACTACTATAACTATCGAACGGATGCAAAGGGAGGTGGAGTCTCGGCATACGTATACAATAATTTAAATCATAGTTTATCGGAATCAAAGTACATAGATGGAAATAATTACCTTTGGATACGACTAGAAAGATATGCGATAGAAATTGGAGTAATATATAACCCAGGCAATACAAATTTTAATAGTTTCGTCGATGAATACAATTCTCAGCTACAGCGAAGATGCAGAGCAATAGTCTTTGGAGATTTTAACGTCGATTTGTTAATAAAAGATAAACGAACTAGGCAATACACAGAACTACTGGACGCAGCTGGACATACAATAATTAACAAAATTAGCAAGAAATACTCCACACGCGACTCGAACACACGGAAGTCTATTCTAGATCATGTCAGTACCAACTTAAAAAATGATTGTTTTCACATGGCAGTGGTGGAATCCGCGTTGTCTGATCATAAACAAATTTATATTGAATTGAAAAAATACAAGCCTCCACCGCTGATGTCTGTTCAATATGAAGCAATTGACTATACTAAGTTGTACACCTTATATACACAGACTGTTGTACAGGAAAATGATTATGCGTCCTTAGAAACCACAATTAAACACCGCATAAATGACAGTAAAGTACGAAAATTGAAAATACTTAATCCCCCTCAGAAAGACTGGATAAACAAGAATGTAATACAAGAGATTAATCAAAGAAATCTCCTATGGATAGAGTTAAAGGATAACCCAGAAAATATACTGATGCAGAATGAATATAAAACCTATAGGGACTATGTTGCTAAACTAATTCAGGATACAAAGGATAGTTACTATTACAATGAATTTATACAATGTACTAACAAACCAAAAAAAATGTGGAGCCTAGTAAATAACCTAGCGAATAACAAAATGAAACAAAGCTGTGTTCCTTCTAAAATCATAGTTGAGTCTAAAGAAATAAGTAATAGAAAGGATATTTGTAACGAATTTAATAAATATTTTTCGACTATAGGGTCAATATTAGCAAACCAAATACCAAAAAGTTTTCATGAGAATTACGAACAAGCTTTACCTTGTGTTCAACTTTCCCACAATTTATCTACATTAGAACAATGTACTCGTGATGAAATTATTAAAATCATCAACAAACTCGATTCAAACTCTAGCACTGGCTTAGATGGTATAAACACAAAATCAATTAAATGTTTAAAAGATTTGTTTGCGGAAGCTTTAAGCAAATGTTTTAACCAACTACTGATAAATGGCATATTCCCTGATAGTCTAAAAGTAGCAAAAGTTACACCTATACACAAATCAGGAACAAAAACGGACCCCGGTAATTATAGACCGATCTCAGTTCTACCAGTGCTATCTAAAATATTGGAAAAAATATTACATAAGCGTCTTGAAAACTATTTAGATTCAAATAAACTCATTTATGATCGACAGTATGGATTTCGGCCCAAAAGTAACACCCTTGCAGCTACTGTTGACTTAGTTAATAAAATCAAACAGAATATAGATAAGAAAAATATTGCCCTTGGAGTATTCATCGACTTGAAAAAAGCCTTTGACACTATAAGCCACAGTTTGTTACTGAAAAAATTAGAGAGTATCGGTATTAAAGGTACTGCACTTAAAATGTTCAGATCATACTTAACAAACAGGTTTCAAATAGTAAAGTTAGAAAACGATCAAAGCGAAAAATTACCAATAACGTGCGGGGTCCCACAAGGGTCAATTTTAGGCCCTCTTCTCTTTCTCATCTATATTAATAATATACATGAACTAGGTTTGCATGGCCATTTAACATTGTATGCGGACGATACTTGTTTGTTTTACTTCGGGTCGTCAATACAAAATATAATTACTGAAGCTCAAAACGATCTGAATACATTATCTGCATGGTTTCAGCATAACCTATTAACAATAAATATACCTAAAACCTGTTACGTAATTTTTAAAGCAAAGAATAAACCGATCGCATCTCATGAACCATTACAAATTAACAATGTAGTTTTAAACGAAAAGCATTCTGAAAAATATCTCGGTCTAAGAATGGATAGCTGTCTGACGTGGAATATACAGATTGAGTATGTCAGAAACAAGCTCTTGTCGCTAATGCGATCACTCCGACACATAGTTCGGTGTATCCCACGTCAAATACGGTATACCATTTATAATTCTTTAGTAAAACCACATCTACTTTATTTAATAGAAATATGGGGGAGTGCTTCTAAAACAAAATTAGCTGATCTTCAAATCATTCAAAATAAAATAATAAAAATACTGTTTAACTATCACTATTTAACTTCTACATCCAAAATTTATCAAGAAACAAAGTTGATGAACATAAAACAATTGTACATTTATAATACATGCATTCTAGTTAAAAAAATATTAAGCAGCTCACTCCATACTAATTTATCTTTTGTAAAATCAAAACAAACAACTAAACGAGTTACGCGCCGCGGAAGTTTTTTAGTCCTACCCAAGATTAGAACGAACTATGGTAAAAAAATGATAACGTTTGAAGGCGCACAGCTTTATAACAAAGTACCTTCAATTATTAAAGATGCAAACTCATTAAACATATTTAAATCGCAACTAGCTCAACATGTTTTTGAAAAATACTTTTAACTACATAAGTGTTACATAATAAGTAGGTACCTAAAACTAACGAACGACTGTAATAGTTATATGTGAATATTGTTCTCAAATAAGTGACTGTTTGTCTTTTTTGGGAATAAATGTCTATAAACCGAAACCGATTTATTAATAAAAAAATACTTAAAACGAGCGACAAGACCGAAATGGTTTGATACCCCGCCAGCCGCGCGATCGGTCGCTTGTTGACTAGGCCCGCAGTGTGGCCAGAACGAGCGGATAGGAACGTTTGAAAAGTACGCCCGCAAACTCGCTCAAGCCGGTCGCGTTAGGCTCCCGCCTAAGGGCTCGTTTACGGAAACGCGGGGCGTCGCGCGTCGCGTGTGGCGTGGCGTCTCGCGGCGCGTCGGACGTTTTTATTGTTTACGTAGCGGCGGCGCGTGAAGCGGCGCGTATCATCGCACGCGCAAACACAAACGTATAGCAATATATGATGCTGTTTATAGAGACGCGGGGCGGGAAGAGTGGCGGTGCCCGCCGCTGCGCCCGCGGCGGGCACCGCCGCGTGCAACGGCGGTGCAACTCACTTTTTAACATACAATTTTCTTCTAAAAAAAAATCGATCATATCATACTCCATTGCGATGGAGACTACGTCTGTGTTGCATGATTACCAAATAGACTGGCAGAAGGTTCCGCCACAGGCATCGCTTCATCGAGAATCGCCGCTGCGTGCGCTGCCGCGATGAACGCCGCGTGAGACGCGGCGATGCCATCCGCGGGCGCCGCCGTAAAACATGCTCCATTTCAAGCAAACGCGTGTAAAATCGCTTCTCCGTAAACACACTCATACAACGCCCTACATTTGAATTTAGTGCGGGCCGCGCCGCCACACGCGACGCGCGTCGCGTGTGGCGTGGCGTCTCGCTTCTCTCTCTCCCTCCTACAATGCCATATGTTTTTACTCAGTGCGGGCCGCGCCGCCCATCGCGACGCGTGACGCCCCGCGCCTCTGTAAACGAGGCCTAAGTGGTTGGCCACAGTGAACGCGCGGTGACTTGAGCCTAGCGCGGGCGCGGCGGCGGGCGCGCAGGGTGGCCACAGTGACGCGCGGGCTGTTGTGGCGATAACACTAATTGCAGGTGTCGCAAACCTTTTATGAGGATTCTGTGTTTTTTACTGGATAGGCCCATCCTGAGATGGGAGGCGTTGATCATAAGAGATGGTGTGTTGGGTGCGCACGAAATAACTAAAAACAGTTAAATGAATGGAGATTTAAAAAAAAAAATATTAAGAATTGAAATTGTAGTCAAAAAAGTATATTTTATTTATTAAGGAACATTAACAATATACATATTATACACTTACAATTTCAAATGTCAAAAAAACCTTTTTTATACATGTATTTAAAGTTATTTAATAATAAAAAAAATACTTAAAACGAGCGACAAGACCGAAATGGTTTGACACCCCGCCAGCCGCGCGATCGGTCGCTTGTTGACTAGGCCCGCAGTGTGGCCAGAACGAGCGGATAGGAACGTTTGAAAAGTACGCTCGCTAACTCGCTCAAGCCGGTCGCGCTAGGCTCCCGCCTAAGTCACTTCAGTGTGGCCGCAAGCGGCGGTTTCATATGTTTGATATTTCGCACCCGCCGCCGCCGCCGCGCTAGGCCTGCAGTGTGTACGACCACATAGAGTTCCGTATCAAAAAACTGAAAAAAGAACCCTTATGAAGGCTAGGCTTCGAAAATTCAGGACAACAAAAAAGGAATCATCATCAGCCAAAAGATGTCCACTGCTGAACAAAGGCCTCCCTCTTAAAAGGGTGGGCTTGCCATAATCCCCATGCTTGGCAGGCATCTTGGGTATCGCAGTATAGGCTTTGAGACTTCAGGACAACAAAAAAGAAATCATCATCAGCCAAAAGATGTCCACTACTGAACAAAGGTCTCCCTATTAAAAGGGTGGACTGGCTTTGAGACTTCAGGACAACAAAAAAGAAGTCATCATCAGCCCAACGATGTCCACTACTGAACAAAGGTCTCTCTATTAAAAGGGTGGGCTTGCCATAGTCCCCATGCTTGGCAGGCATCTTGGGGATCGCAGTATAGATGATAGGTAATCCAATAGACGCTGCCCGTCTTACTGTTATCCCTTAGGCGCCTCTTACGATACCCAATGGAAAAAGTTAGGTGGTTGCTTTTCTTACCTAGACATCTCAAGGGCAAAAAAGGAATAGTTTAGTAAAACAATTAAGAAAAATAACCACTTTTAGCGTTTTTCTATATTTTTTTTTCTATTGGATCACTTATATACTGCGATTCCCAAGAGGCCTGCCAAGCGTGAGGATTATGGCAACCCCGCCCTCCTAAGGGGGAGGCTTTTGTTCAGTAGTGAACGAGTCTCGGCTGATGATAACGATGACACTTTATCACCTTGCCATAATAACTTTGCTAAAAGATGTGTTATCTTTCCGTGACAGCGAGAAATACTTACAATAACAGGGTACAAATGTGTATACATACATATTAATAATCTCTACTGTACATAAGTACTTAAGACTTAAGTATATGTATCGAATTATGTTATAGGGATGTAACCCCCACCACTTATAAACCCGACAGTACTCGAGTCCGCTCGAAGATTTTATTAGCACTAGTAGATCCATCCGTTCGGATAATTTTCAGATGAATTTTAACCGCTTCCGACGTTAATCACTAATTGAAATGTATTTTATCTTGACTCTTCATATTTGTTTATATAAATTCACTTTGTTTACTTGTCTGATTTCAAGCTTGAGTTGTATCAATAATAATACGACCCATGACTATTATTGAAAGATAAATCCGACTGTTGAAAACCCTGAAATTTTTCTGGTCTTTTTTGGTCAACATTAGTGACCTCGACGCTATATTTTTGGAAAGGTATTACGTAAATTGATCTAATAGCACTTCTTCTTATCGAGTCGAAATGAACACCACGGAGGCAATCATGTCATAGTGGAAAGATTGATTCATTCGTACTTTTAACATTATAGCACCAGCAGCACTTTTAACATTTTATACTAAGCCGTATACAAATCCGTCCATTTGTTCCGGCGCTACATCACCACGAAGAGATAGACACACATATGTACGTCGAACTTATAATACCCCTACTTATTGCAGTCGGGATATTGACATTGAACAAGAGTGTGACGTAGTCAAAACAATACCTATCGCATACTAAATGTACGAGTAACTTGATTAAGACCTAAGTGCTGTCTAGACGGTCTCAATTAACAACTAGGGTAATGAGTTAGTGAGTCATGATCTCAACTTCAACTGTCTTGTCTTGTTACACAAACATCCGGGAATTCCATTATAACCGGGTGACCGCGTGTAGAGTTTGTAGAGAGTAATAAAATTAAAGAGAAACACATTTCCTCTACCTCACAGAAGACCGCAATACCATAACGCGATATTTGTATGAGGCCATCGATAATGTGGCGTTGTGTTTAGTGTTACCTCCATTTTTTCTTTTTGCTGTCCACTAGGAAATCTTCAAAAGGTGTCCGGTCTCTTTAGGGGTTATGTGGGGTTTTTACTCACTAATTGCCGCACTTACAAGCTTCAATTATAGTTAATTATTGTTAATTTGAAATTGGATTATTTCGACACTTGAAGCCAGTTATTACTTAAGCAAATAGTGAGTATGAATTATCTCGTATTTAATAATCGAAAATAATCATAAACGGCCCCGGCAGTCGAAATAATTAGATTTTATAAAGTGACTTAATTAGTATTAAAGTTAATTGGCGTTTGTGAGTGCGGCAATTTAACCTTCTCAACGCTGTGATGAGACTCTGGACACTACGTTCGGACCTCACTGAAGTCTGTTCAGCGCCATATGCTCACCAGAATCCGTCCCGGGAAGCAGATAATTCAGGCTGTCCCAGCACCCTAGCGGTGCTTGCGATGATGCAAAGCCTAAACCGCGTCACGCGTCGCCCGCCACGGGCTTAGTGATTAACACAGATTCCTTTACCTTCTTCGGAGTCGCTGGATGTTCAGGGTGGGCCCTAGGACGTCCATTGAGTACGGCGGCGACTCCGAGGAGAGGACGGCGGCAGGGTTGTGACCGTCCCCGTGAGCACCGTGTCAGGTTCCCGGGAGTCTACAACCCGTCCCCTGGCGGCGGGCTCAAAGGCAAGGCACTGATCCCCCCGGAGAGCCCTAGGGAGCCCCCCCCCCCCACTCTCACGTGCCGATGCGACAGCCGCAGGGGTTTTAGTGGGTAAGAATCCCATATACACCGGTCAAGCCCCACAGCTCCCGGGGACCTTTTTTTTTATACTACCAAAGTGGCAAGCAAGCGTGCGGCCCGCCTGATGGTAAGCAGTCACCGCAGCCTATAGACGCTAGCAGCACCAGAAGAATCACTAATGCGCTGCCGACCCTTAAGACATTAGATTTTATGTCTTTGTGTCCGATAATTTCACTAGCTACAATGCCCTTCACGCCGGAACACAGCAATGCTTACACACTGCTGCTTGGCGGCAGAATATCTTACACTGCGGTGGTACCTACCTGGACGGTTCCTTGCACAAAGAACCTACCACCTAGTAAAAAAAGGTAAAGGTTTCCACGCGTCAAAAAAAAAGATTCCTTTTCCTTGTGTTTTTTTTTTATAATAACACATTAGCAGGTCTATTGCGTATCTTTAGCTGAGACCTATAGCCAGCCAAGTGACTATAAAGCTTCAGTTGTCAATCAAACTTTGATGTCAACTGAAAGTGTGTTGGTGTTTATTGGACACTCAATTAGGGAATGCCAAATGAATCATTTGATAGTTATTTGATGATCACTTTGCTATAGTGGCCATCACTTTAGTTGTGAAATGAGATACGTAATAGGGGGCAGGTTATGTGTGATTTTTACCAACTGGTCGAGCAATAAATTTGTGGACTGTAGGTGCTGGTTTTAATTGATTAAAATATATAAAATATGTATGGTTTGGTAGGAAATGTGTGGGAGACGCACCTGGTTTGTCGTCTTACTTCTCTCGGTACGCCGTCAGCTTCTCGATAGTGTTCTTTACCACGATTCCCGATAGTCCATGGGAAACTATACACTCGCGGATGCCTGGTCGACCGGCTAACGGTTTTATATAGTTAGTACAAAGTTTGGCACAAATTAACACTTAATTAGCGAATTAAATCAGCGGCGCGTGCGCACAGTGTCGCGGTACATCGGCCATTTTTCTGACGTATGTGCAATAGGGTAAGGAGGGGAGAGGGGTTCATATATACATAAAAATATAGGTACGTTTATTAATAAATAGGTATCTATACTATGGCGAAACCATTTCCCCCCGGCCTTAAAGGATTGCCTTTAAAATATAAATTAAATTAACTAAGTCTTACATAATAGAGTAAGAAATAAAGTTAAAGAAATGTAAGCAGTACACTTTTACCTAACCACTAACCTACTTAGCTATAAATAATAGAAAATAAATCACTGCGTAGGCAGTGGACATAATTTGACCACGGGACGCACGAACGATCCCTTGGTCGTTCTAACAGTAGCAACTCGAGTTATGTTGTCGCTCGACTCATGAGTCTTTTCAATAACACCTAATGGCCATGAGAAGAGAGGCGCATTATCGACCATAACTATCACTACAGTACCCTCAACTATAGGCACAGACGGAGTATTCCATTTCGCACGGGACTGAAGTTGGTGTAAATATTCTAAACGCCATCGCTTCCAAAACGACTTTACAATAGAGTCTAAAAGAAGGTGTCTTTCACGCGGGTTGTAATGTTCCGTCTCCGGTACTGGTATAGCCGTAAGTGGTGCGGAACACAGGAAGTGTGCCGGCGTAAGAGCAGAAGGCTCAGAAGGGTCGCTGCTCAATACAGTGAGGGGACGGGAATTAACTAATCCCTCAATTTCAGTCACCGTCGTTAGTAGTTCATCGTAACTCAATATTTGGTTCCCGATGACCTTGTAAAGGTGAGTTTTAACGACCTTCACCATGCTCTCCCAACATCCTCCGAAATGTGGAGCAGCGGGTGGAATAAATTTCCAATCAATACGGTCTTTGGTGAGCTCTACCTCGAGTTGTGGGTGATAATTTTCCAAAAACTTATAAAGATCCCGTAAATAGGAGCGAGCACCAATAAAATTTGTACCTCGATCCGAGTACAAACATCTCACGGGTCCTCGACGAGCAAGAAATCGTTTCAAGGCAGCAAGGAAACTGATCGTTGAAAGATCGGTGGCTATCTCTATATGAATAGCTCTTGTGGTCAAACACGTGAATATACATAACCACGCCTTTCGACACTTAGCTCCCCTTGTACGAATAGGGGTGTACTGGATGGGACCAGCGTAATCGCAACCGGTGTGAGTAAATGCCTTATCTACTTGATTTACCCGTTGACTGGGTAGATCAGCCATAGGAGGGAAGGTTGGACGAGGCCTAAATCTAAAACAAATATTACATTTAAATATACGATTACGAATTACACGCCTAGCTGCGAGAATCCAAAACGAGCGCCTTAATAATGACATGAGTAGCTCTGGGCCCGCATGGAAATATTTATTGTGATAATGATCAATTATCAAATCTACAATATGATCATGTCGCGGCAAAACTACAGGGTGCATTTGATCATAATCCATAGCCGCATTACGCAAGCGACCACCTACACGTATAATACCGTCTTCTAAGAAAGGTTTCAATCTAATTAAAGCTGAAGAGCAACACTTATTTAACTTTAAATTAGATATATCTTCCGCGAAATATTCCTGTTGTACTATGCGTATAACGAAATTTTTGGCAATTTTTAATTCGCTAGGCTTGGCTATAAGAGAATTCGTCTTCGGTATTTTACCTACGAATTTAAGAATATACACCATCACCCTGAGTAACTTACTCCAAGACGACATCTTCAAGAAAAGATTATAAATTACAGACTCATCCAACTCAGACGTAGTAGTAACAGAGAGTGAATGAGTTTTCTCCTCTAACAACGAACCATCAACGTCAGTGTCGACGTTCTGATTTATAGGCCATTGCGAGGTGGGCAACGATCCCCAAGGAGGCCCATGAATCCATATTGGAGTATCCAATAATTTTTGTGGAGATAAACCTCGGGAGACGCAGTCCGCTGGGTTCTCAGTACCTGGAACGTGGAAGAAAACATTCGCCGGAAAGTTATCTGTAATTTTCACAACTCGATTGGCTACAAAAGTCTGCCAACGGTGTGGTGACGAATTGAGCCAACACAGGACTACTTTTGAGTCTGTGAACCCATACACGTTAGATAGGCTGTAGCGAGGGCTGTACGTGTCATGCACGCGACGGAGCAGGCGTGACAACAACTCAACAGCGCAAAGCTCAAGCCTTGCGACTGTGAGTGTTTTTGTAGGCGCAAGCTTAGACTTAGCACATACAAGCTCTAAGCAGACATGATCTGCTAGAGTGATGTGTAAGTAGACAACTGCTCCATACGCGCGCTCACTCGCATCTGCAAACCCTACGAGGTTGACGACAGCGCCACTACAGACACCTAAGTGACGAGGAATTTTTATTGCACTAAGGCATGGCAATTCTGAACAGTAATTCTGCCATAGTTTAACAATCCGTGGGGGTGGGGTATCGTCCCAATCGCACTTTAATAGCCATAGCTCCTTAATGAGTAACTTGGCGTAAAGCACGGTGGGAGCCACAAAACCCATAATATCCCATAAACGGGCTACAGTAGACAAAATCGTGCGCTTAGTGCACTTGTTATTTGGTGCAACTATTTGACACATAAGACTGTCATCTGACATAGACCAACGCAAGCCTAATATCTTGTGTTGCAATTGCTTATCGAACTCTACATCCATTGAATTTTTATGCGTATCAGGAATGCTGTTTAGAACCTCTTCAGAGTTAGAGCTCCATTTTACTAGGTCGAATTTACCTCGTTTGAATAGCTCTATTAATTCGGTAGCAGCCTTCATTGCCGTGGACTCATCAGGGACACTAATTGCTATGTCATCCATGTACAGGGCCGTCGAAGCAATTGAAGCAGCAATGGTTAACTCACTTTCATCAGTAATAAGTTGTTTGATAACACGAAGCGCATGGAATGGGCTTGATTTCATACCAAAACAAACACGCGTAAACTGATAGATTTGAAGAGGATCTTGACAATTAAACCTATACAGTATTCTCTGATAACGCCTATCATTTGGAGTCATACCGATTTGTAAGAACATTTGTTTGATATCCGCACAAAACGCGATGGGAAACAAACGAAAGTTTAAAATTATACAAAACAAATCTCCTTGTAGGTTAGGACCAGAGTGAAGAAGATCATTTAGCGACAACCCTGAGCTAGTCTCGCAACTTGCGTCGAGAACTGGTCTGACAGGAGTAGTTTTCCCTGGGTTGAAAACCCCATGATGAGGAATAATATAGGATGGACCTGTATCTATACTGACATTAGTAACCAGTGACAAGTAACCTTTCTCTATATAATCTAAAATTACACTGTCATAAGCCTCTTTCAATTGACGACAAGCCTCCTTCTTTCGCTCCAAACACGAATATCGTCTCCTAGCTATTTCATAGGAGTCGCCCAATAAATATACATCTTCACGGAAAGGCAGAGCTACCGTATATCTACCATCTGGATCACGAGTAGTTGTAGCCTTAAAGTGTTCCTCACACTCTAGTTCGACAGGGTCATGCACTAAAGGAGAATTCACTTCCTCTAACTCCCAAAAACGTCTTAAGAGTCTGTCAACAGGAGTATCAACATCAACCGAACAACATGACGTCACAGTGCCGTCAGTGCCCTGGGGTCGTAAGCGTGTGGGTAGTGACCCAATAACTACGAAACCCAACACAGTTTCAATAACTGGTGGTATGTTAGCAATATTACTTCCTGACAGAAGTAAATGAGGAAACAAAGACGCCCCGATTAACATTTCCACGGGCCCTGGGACAGCGAATGACTCATCAGCAAGAGACAGTTCCTTGAGATGAGATAACTTCGTTCCATCAATAGGCATCGAAGGGAGATCACCAGTGATTTGATCAATTATCAGCGCGTTCATATTATAACTTATATTTAAATTAAACCTAGAATAAAACACTATGTTCACAGTACCATGACTACGTTTCTCTGTACCGCCCACACCCCTAACTACAACATTCGATGATTGCAAATTATTTAAGTTCAATCGAGTGTAACAATCTGTAGTAATAAAATTACTTTGGGATGCCGAATCGAGCAGACACCTTACGATTTGCTTATTACGCTTATTATCGTAAACAATAACTTGCACTGTAGCGAGTGCAACAGTAGTAGGAGTATAAGTCAAACTACCTGTATGCTGATTGCTACTTGCTAACGAATGCGAAGTCGTACACAAAGAGGACTGCTGATTAACTTGGGTGGGTAACATGGTATGTGATGATACATTAGGTGATGATGATTTGTCCTCAAAATGGAGTAAAGAGTGATGTCGTTTCTTACATGTTAAACATTTAAGTCCCGACTTACATTTTCCTGAGTTATGTTTAAGACTTAAACAATGTATACAAGCGCTCCTAGACTTAGCCGCTGCAAACCTGTTATTAGGAGACATCCTTTGAAACTCAGGGCATTTAAACATATACTCATGAGCAATATCATCACAAAGACATTTAAAGTCATTTCGTGTACTTTCCCTAACGTCCGACACATAAGATTGAGGGTTCGGTGCTATTTGCTTACTAAAACGATTATATTTTACATTAGGACTATTGCTAGATACCTTGTTTTGACAACGATCACTGCTAATATTCTGATAAACACGACTCTGAGTTCTAATAAATTCCTCTAACTGTAAAACTGTAGGGATCTTTGAATCACGAGCGTACATCTCAAAATTCTTAATAGTATCAGAATCTAGTTTTTTAAGTGCTAAGTGTAACAACAAATAGTCTGATAAATCGTCTAATTTTAAATTCTTTAAAGCATTAACAGCTGCTATTATTTTGTCGGCAAACTGTTGAAAGTTACTCACGGAGGGCTCCCTATTCAATTTAAAATTTAATATTTGTTCGATATATGTAGTCGCCATTAATCGCTTGTCTTCGTATCGGTCGATAAGTGTCTTAAAAATGAGCGAATAATTATCTCCACTCGGAGTTATACCCGAGATGGTCAGTTGCGCTTTAGTAGACAATTTACCAATCAAGTAATACAATTTCTCATCGTTTGAAAGCGATGGGTTTTCATGTACTATTTTCTTAAAGCTACTATAAAATAATGGCCAACTATTCACACTACCATCAAACGTCATTATCTCTAAAGGAGGGAGCTTAGGTCTCCGCTGTGCCGATGAACTTGCTTCGGAATGAGATGAATTTAAAGTTTCTAATACTCGCTTAACCGAACAATACATGTCCTCGAATGAGCTAAGCGACTCATAACTCAGTGCTGACTTAGGGTCAGTTTTTAGTTTTAATATATTATATTCATCCAAACAAGAACGGAACTCTGAACGAATTTCCGCAACTGTACTAGCCGACTCAAGAAAGGTAGACCTGAGTCGTTCGGTTTCCGTCCGCTTAGACAAATCGAAAATATTTTGCATACGTGAAAATAATGCATTACGTTTCGCATATGCGACTTGCAATTTAATTTTTAAATCTTCAATAGATTCGCCCGTCATTATGTCTAGTAATAGGTACCCAATCAAACACGATATAAAAATAAAATATAAGTATCTAAGTATTTAATGTATTGATACACCTTTCAACTTTAGGTACACTATAACTAACTAGTTATAACAAACGTACTTGAGCAGCAAATTATGCAATTAAATAACGTTAAATACAAAGCGGTATTGTTACTGTATTTAAACACGTTATCTAATACCGGAGTGACTATTTTATACGTTCGAACTTTCAAATAAATTTACCGTAAGTTGATGTTTGCAATAAACAATATTGGACAATAACTAACTTAAATACGCATAGGCCTATTTACCTTTATATGCACCCGTAAGCTATCAGCTGTATCACAACAACGTTTAGTTACGTAATTAGTTGCGAATACAGACTGTAAATTAAACAACAAACGAGAAAATAAATACCGTGCCAATAAGTGTACTAAACGGTTAAGTTATCGAATCTATAAGATAATACAAATATGTGTCATACAATGTTTTGACTGACAACTATATTCACTTGCATAGATCTAACTAACAATGAGAATAAGTATAGGTACGTGTTATTCGTGCACAATAACGTGAACACAGCCGTAAGTAATTAGTACATAAGCGGGTTACAAGTTATGTGACTGAACAACAACGGCCGCAGACTTATGGAACGTCTACCCACTAATAAAATTATTAATCGATGGAATTTGTCTTGATGAGAAATTATGTAGGTTCTAGTATCACAAATGTATATAACTAAGCGCCTAACGATAATTATCTATACAAGCATAGTATTCCATAAACACTTGATCTATCTTTAAAGGCAATCTATAAGGATAGAAGAAATCGCGGTTAACAATTATCCCGGATCGTATGGACCACTTATGGTCGAGCAATAAATTTGTGGACTGTAGGTGCTGGTTTTAATTGATTAAAATATATAAAATATGTATGGTTTGGTAGGAAATGTGTGGGAGACGCACCTGGTTTGTCGTCTTACTTCTCTCGGTACGCCGTCAGCTTCTCGATAGTGTTCTTTACCACGATTCCCGATAGTCCATGGGAAACTATACACTCGCGGATGCCTGGTCGACCGGCTAACGGTTTTATATAGTTAGTACAAAGTTTGGCACAAATTAACACTTAATTAGCGAATTAAATCAGCGGCGCGTGCGCACAGTGTCGCGGTACATCGGCCATTTTTCTGACGTATGTGCAATAGGGTAAGGAGGGGAGAGGGGTTCATATATACATAAAAATATAGGTACGTTTATTAATAAATAGGTATCTATACTATGGCGAAACCACCAACTATAAGGAAGACCAGGCTCCGAGGAGAAGAATAGAAGATATCACAGAATATATATCACTTTTATTAAAATACAATTTGTTTCCATACTAATACACTGAATATACGCTGACTAATATAAATTAGATAAATTAAATTCACAATAAACGGTTAGTTCCAACTGTTAACAGTCTCGTGGTTGACACTCGAATCCCCTCACAATACTACCGACCATGCTTTTAACAGAAAAATCCCTACCCGAAAACCAAACCCCCAAACGACTCGCCACGACCAATCACAGCCCGCATCAGTTCTCTTTAATGCGGCCCCGTGATTGGCCGGTGGCGGCGCTACGAAGCAATTGCAGAGTCTAAGGCCGCGCACACTTTGGACACGTTTTCGTACGAATTTTACTCGGACACATACGAACACGTACGAACGATCCCGACATTCCAAGTACTATGGGAGCGCGCAGACTGGGTGCGAGTTAATCGTGCGTATACGTACGTGTAGTTCAGACGTCCGAATTTTCGCGAACCGCCTTCGGTGCGCACAGACCGCTGGCGATAGGGTATTAGTTATCGCCGACTTCGAGGACGTGTACTACGCCCTGTGCCCCGTAAACTCAAACGTAGGCCCGTAAATGGATTCACACCAGAGTAGGCAAAAACCCCATTCCCTTTCCCTCGCATTTTTCAATGCGCATGGCCTCTCCTGACAAAGAGATCAGGTTGCTGACTTCCTGCGAAGTCACCAAGTTGATGTCTTGCTGGTGCAGGAGACCCTCCTGAAACCCTCTCATAGGAGTCCGAATATCGCCAACTACCATCTTGTGCGAAATGACCGTGACACCTCCCGCGGAGGTGGCACTGCCATCTATTACAGAAGGGCCCTGCACTGCATCCCTATCGATCCCCCTGCGCTCACTAATATAGAGGCCTCGGCCTGCCGCCTCTCTCTTTCCGGCCATTCGGCTGTTACTATCGCCTCTATCTATCTTCCACCTGATAAGCGGCCCCTCAGGAGTGATATCGAGTCACTCCTTGACCTGGACAACGCGGTCATTCTGGCCGGCGACTTGAACTGTAAGCATGTCATGTGGGATTGTAACGTCACCACCGGCAACGGCAGGTGCCTCGACGGCTTGGTCGACGTTCTCGACTTTGACGTCATCGCACCTATGCGCCCGACCCATTATCCCAATAATGTCAATCACCGCCCCGATGTCTTAGACATGGCCCTCCTGAAGGGTGTGACCCTCCGGTTGCGCTCCTTAGAGGTTCTCCATGAGCTAGACATCTCTGACCACCGACCGGTCCTAATGGAACTAAGTCCCCCGCCCACTTCCCAGCCGGTCACTAGGACCGTTCTGGACTGGCACCAGCTAAACACCCGTTTAGCCGATGCCGACTCTCCGAATCTTGCCCGCTTCCCGGCGCAAATCTCGTCCCCTCAGGACACCGACCAAGCTATCGGCGCTTTCACCGATCATCTCAAATCGGCCATCAGCCAGTCCTCCCGGCAGGTTGAAGCGGACAACTTTTACGCTGTGCGCTTCAAGCTGCCCGATGACATTAAGGAATTAGTCCGCGCTAAAAACGCGGCTATTCGCGCGTACGACTCCTACCCCACCGATGCCAATCGGGTCCGCATGCGTGCTTTGCAGAGGGACGTGAAGCGCAGCATCGCGGAACTCAGGGAGGCTCGATGGGGATGGGGTTTCTAGAGGAGATCTCGCCGTCAAACCAGGCTTACTGGCGGCTCGCGAGATCCCTCAAAACCGACACCGTAGCTACCATGCCCCCCTTGACCCGCCCTTCAGGCGACCCACCCGCGTTCGAGGACGACGAGAAGGCTGAGGTTCTCGCTGACTCTCTAGAGAGTCAGTGCACACCCAGCTCCTCTCCCGTCGATCCGGCGCACCTCGATCTTGTGGATAGGGAAGTAGAGCGCAGGTCCTCACTCCCTCCCACCGAATCCCTCTCCCCGGTCACGCAAACCGAGGTGGAAGACCTGATCAAAGGCCTTAAGCCGAAAAAATCACCGGGCCCCGACGGCATCTCCAATCGCGTTCTCAAGGTTCTCCCTGTCCATCTGATATGTCTTTCAGTGACTATCTTCAACGCAGCCATGTCCCACTGCGTCTTTCCTGCCGAATGGAAAGACGCGGATGTAGTAGGTATCCCTAAGCCGGGTAAGCCTCGCAGCAGCCCTGCGAGCTACCGGCCTATCAGTCTCCTAAAATCTCTCGGCAAACTCTATGAGCGCTTGCTACTAGCGAGACTCAAAGACTTTGTCACTTCCAATAATATCCTCATCGACGAGCAGTTTGGCTTTCGAACCAGACACTCTTGCGTCCACCAGGTGCACCGCCTCACGGAGCACATCCTGACCGGGCTCAACCAGCCCAAGCCCGTCTACACAGGCGCCCTATTCTTCGATGTTGCCAAGGCCTTCGACAAGGTCTGGCACAACGACTTGATATACAAGCTCTTCCAGTTAGGAGTCCCCGATAGGCTCGTACTCATCATACGAGACTTTCTCTCAAATCGTACTTTTCGATACCGGGTCGAAGGTACGTTTTCTTCGCCCCATCCTATACAGGCCGGAGTCCCTCAGGGCTCCGTGCTCTCTCCCCTTTTGTTCAGCCTGTTCACGAACGACATTCCTCGTTCGAGCAGAGTCCAACTCGCCCTTTACGCGGATGACACCGCTCTCTATTATTCCCATAGGAACATGTCCTATTTGACGCGTGCTCTTCAAGCCGCTGTCGACGCTCTGGGTCAATGGTTCCGTACGTGGCGCATAGAGGTGAACCCGGAGAAGAGTGCCTCGGTGGTCTTCTCCCGGGGACCCGCCAATATGTTCTCCGCGCGGAGCCTTTGGCCCTACAGACGACTGGCCCCAATATCCCTATTCAATCGCCCTATCCCCTGGACTAGGAAGGTTAAGTACCTCGGAGTCACCTTGGACTCCGCCATGACTTTCGGCCTGCACATTAGGTCCGTCCGCAATCGAGCGGCTTTCGTATTAGGTCGCCTGTATCCCCTTCTCTGCAAGCGGAGTAAAATGTCGCTTAGAAATAAGTTGATATTATACAAAGCCTGCATTCGCCCTATCATGACTTACGCGAGTGTAGTTTTCGCGCACGCCGCCCGCACCCATATCGATAGCCTCCAGGTTATCCAGAATCGTTTCCTCCGACGTGCCGTCGGTGCCCCGTGGTACATGCGGAACGTAGATCTGCATTCCGATTTCAAGTCAGATCCCCTTCGTAAGTTCCTCAAAGAAGCGTTGAAACGCTACTTTGAATCCGCGTCCCGTCACGCAAACAGTTTAATCCGCGCCGCCGCCGATTACGCCCCTAGTCCTTCTGACTCGCGCCGCAGACCACGGCACGTACTGCTCGACCCTCCTGACCCCATGACGGTCCTATTGGACCGGGACCCAGACACCGGTCTCGCCGGCGAGGCCGAAGGGTCGTACGTATGCGACTGCAACGACGTGCATCACCCCACTGAGTTTCTTACCGGTTCTTCTCAGTGGGCGCGTTGTGAACCGGTGGTAAACTCAGCCCTCTCTTAAGCGACAGCCCAAGCCGAGGCCGTGCCTCCCTGAGGTGCCCTTGAGCTCGTCGCTACTTCTGCCGTAAAGGCTAGAGCGCTTTAAGCGCTCGCCTCCTATTGTCCGGTGAAGCTGCAATGGCCATCTGCGGCCAACAGCGTCTATCATTCCCAAAAAAAAAAAAAACTGGTTGCGAATTAATCGTGCGTATACGTACGTGTAGTTCAGACGTCCGAATACAATCCGAACTTGTTGGGATTTCAAACACGCTCGTACGTTAAAAATTAAAAGTGGATGGGGAAAAAATTATTAACTTGGTTTACGAACGTGAAACAGTATGTGGTCATTATATATATTTCCTAATATGATGGTATTCACTGAATTCACGTCTTTTTAAATATATTTCAAGCACCGATAGATATATTTTTCTACGACAGCGATGACGCTGCCGCATTCTGCGAGTTATAAGAGAATTACCAGATACAGGTTATTCATGGCGCTCCAAAGAGGACTTCACGAGTACGATATAACCGGAAAAAATTAAATTAAATTTATTTGCATAAATGTGGTACGTACGTACGTAAACGTATTCAATGTGCGCATCTAATTCGTACGACCACGATCATACGTTTACGTACGATACAAATTCGTGTCCAAAGTGCGCGCGGCCTAAGACTAACTTCCACTTCTGTCAGTACTCGAAAAGTAGTTACCAGTATATTAAAATATTAAACAATTAAAATAAAGAATGAAATAAATAGCGATAAATCTATACAAAATTGCAAACCCTAACACTACTGAAACCTCCCCAGTGGTTATCATCAAGGCAGCACAAGAAAACTCATATCAATGATAGTTTTTATCTATGTATTTCGAAGTCGGAAGAAAATATAATGCGCAGTAAAACATATTTTATCAATAATACAATTAATATCTTCCCTCAGTCTATATTCAAATATTCATACGTACGAGCATTTAGTATTGACATAAGAAACGAAACAATAGTTTTAGTAAATAATACGTATCATATTTGGCGCATCTGTGCACATATTTTATCAGTTTTGTTTAATTTGTCGGAGTGTGTACATTTTGGAAGACAAAAAGTTTATGTTCATGATCTTGAATTTGTTTCATAGGAAGGTCATGTAGTCAACTATATTTAGTTAAGTAAAGTCTACGGACATTATTACATCATATATGTAGGTATATATGATGTAATAATGTCCGTAGTAGTGCTGAGGAAAACCGTTTGTTTTGTAAACCGGAATTAATGTATCCCAATCCCGCGGAGAAATAACTTTGTGTAGTCTCTTACCGGTCAAAAGTTCAGGAAAATGGGCATGTAAAATATCGGTCCTATGACTGATCTCTCCCCGATAGTGTCAGTCCTCTATCCAATCGGATTGTGAGAGTAAAGGAAAAAGAGAGAGTGCACACAAGTGCACGCACAACGACACAAGTATGAAATAGAAACAAGTCTTCGCATAGGTATACTTGGGAAACTATAATATCCCCGGCGTTGATGGCGGATGTCGTGAAAGATTGACCACTGTGATCTGTGAAGTATGTCTTAATTCAATATGGTGAGCGACATGCCTGCCTCAATATCACTTGAAACATTACTAAGTCATTAGACCCCAGTCATTTCCATGAAACCTAAATACAGCTATTTTACAATATTGCTTTTTGACGTAACAATTACTGCTACTGCAGTGGCGACCATGTGGACAGTCATATTATTACGCATTGCGAGTGGCATACTCGTATCACCTACTAAATATTTACAGAAATAGGTAATTTGGCGCCAAATAAGTAGCAAAATATTGTTTTTTTTTCTACTTACCTAAAACTTAATTATGTTTTGTATATCTATATATATAAAAGATAAGTCCTGACTGACTAATCGACAGACAACGCACAGCCTAAACCGCTGGCCCTAGAGACTTGAAATTTGGAGAGTGGATTCTTCACAATACGTAACCGCACACTGAGAACGGAATTTTCAAAATTCGCATTTGAAGGGGTCCAAAAAGGGGGTTTTATGTTTTATAAAAACGGTTGGTACCAGAACTTTGAAATAGTACACGTAGATTCCTTAGAGAAAATAAAGAGTCACGTGTCTTCGCATTTTCAAAAATAAATTCTTAGGAATGTGGTCGGTATTTCTTCATTAACTACCTTTGCGCGAACGAAGTCGCGGGGGACTGCTAGTAGCTACATAAACCTTCAGTGAAATATTATCTAAAGGATGGTGAAGACTTCTTAAAGATTCGTTGCGTGGTTAAGGAGGAGTTAGCGGATAAACAAACAGACAGACAGACGCGAAAAGCGACTTTGCTATAAACTATGTAAAAAAGAGGATAAATGTTAAACCTTGGCACAATCCACCTGATCCCAGGCTAGATTGAGCCTGCCTGTACTATGGCAACCAGACTACCATAATATTTTATGTATGTATTTTTTTGAATTCATATTACTCATACCCAGACACATCTGGGTGTTATTTATCTATATAGTAAGCAAACATTTTTTTCTCGAACATGACTGTATCAAAATACTGTACTGTGTAGGGTGGTGGTCTAGGGTGGGAATCGAACTCACTCACGACCTGTTGTGTTGCCAGGGTGTCTAACCACTAGGCCAAAAAAGACTAGGCCCACTAGGCCTCTTAAACTAGGCCCCTAGGCCACTAGGTCCCTTAAACTTTACAGGCAGTCTTTTATAAAATGATAATAATTCCCTAATCAGGCTGCCTATTGTGGGATACTTCGCTGTTTCTGAAAAACAATTATGATTACTTGTTTTGGATTTGGGAGTCAACAACAGTAACTGCTTAATATTATAAAATGTGTCATTTGCAAACATAAATCAAACTTCAAAACAATCAAACTTAAAACAAAGTATAAAGTTTAAGCTGCTCGACAATGTCAAAACTCTTCTAAATGAGTTTTGCGTAATTTCAAATCTGTGAGTACGACGTGAAACACTTCATTACGTCAAATATGCCGCAGATGCGAGGCTGTGACGTCACGTTGTGGGTTTTTGTCAAAGTGCGCTCAAACGCGCCATTCTTTTGATAGCAAACATGATGTTTTGCCGTAATCCGAGGCTCTACAAACTTGGCACAATATAGTCCGATTATGACGACGACTCTCATTTTGTTTGCTCATTGTTCAATGGCATCGATATACTATACCAACAAGATTAGCTGTCACGAACAAAATGACATCAAAAATGTGGTCGCAGTTACATATACCTACACAACTATACACGTACACGCAAAACAATAATATGTTCATATAAAAAGATGACTTACATACTATAAAATAAGGTTCAATAATAATTGCAGACAATTGAGCGACAGCCGTCTCCGTAGCTCTTATTTTCTTATTTTCGTGACCCCTTTTCGGGTCGTGACAGCAAATCTAGTTGGTATAGTATATCGATGTTCAATGGGGTACTTTTATGAAAACAGTACGTAGGTAGTTGTAAAAGTGCATTGTTAAAATATTTGTATAATTTTATTTCTTCATCTTAATTTTACGTAAAACGTAATTTCAAACACTACCAGTGCAAAGTGATGTCAGTATAACAGTCATATGCTTCTACGCTACGCTTGTCTTCGCAAATTGAATGGAGAAATAACCATTCATATTATAGGGTTGGGACGCGTTTGTCAAAATATTACTCGACATTGATTGCTAAGTATATGTACGAGATATCAATCGGTATCTTGTCTTTTGTGCTCTATTTCATATATTGTTTTTTTTTATTACAATAATTTTATATGTTATGCCGAAGGAATGTTTATAAAGTTATTCCTATTTTTATAGACTAAAAAAAAAACTAAATAATGATAATAGTACCTACCGATCTCTACAAGCAAACATAAGCAAAAAGACTTTAGCACAAAGTATTCACACAACGCAGAAAAAACATTAATACTCCAAAAAGAACCAAGGAACTTATTTTTTAAGCTTTTTCAATGGAAATATTTACCTCATGTTTACAATAAAAGCGTTTGAACGATCCCTAATTTTGCGTTCCCATACACTACGCTGACAAACAGCTAAGGGTTAACAGTCTGGTGCGTAACAGAGGGTGTTTGAAAAAGGAACGTTATACATAGGGTTAATAAAAAGTAGGTAAGTGAAAAAGGGCAATACTTGAAAGTGAATATGGAATTGTTTTGTAAACTTTTTTATTTCTTTACATTCACAAACTTTTGTATGAAGTTTTATTATTCTGTATTTGAAAGACCGTTATTTTAGGACGGTTTCTGTCCAACTGTTCTCTCGTATTCTATAACTGTTCTGTCTTAAATACATTTTTTTAATCACTAGAATTGTTTGGACTTAAATAATAAAAGTATCTATTTAAATAATATTTATTGAAACTAATATCGATTAGAGGTCTTATCAATTTTATATATTTTTTTAATTAATATAACGGTCTTTCATTCTCCATTTGTTTTACCAACCCTTGCGTGCTAAAGAGGCAAAATTACGTAGTTGTTGTAGGTACTTTATTATTTCTTCGGAGTCGCTGGACGTTCGGGGTGTGGGCCCTTAGAACGGCAGCGACTCCGAGGAGGACGGCGGCGGGGTTGCGACCCCCATCCCAGTGAGTACCGTGTCAGGTTCCCGGGGGGGCTACAATGCGCGCCCGGCGGCGGGCTCAAAGGCAAGGCACTGAGGGGCCCCTGGTGCAGATCCCACCAGAGAGCCCTGGGGTCCCCCCTCTCATGTGCCGATGTGACAGCCGCGGGAGTTTTAGTGGGTAAGAATCCCACATACCCCGGTCAAGCCCCACAGCTCCCGGGATCTTTCGAAGATTTCCCCCGCGTCAAAAAAAAGGTACATTGTTATTAATAAAAACAAAGAAATCGTAAGGTAGGGGTCCTAACGAATTACTTAAGTAAATAATAAATCTTAAAAATACGCTGTTATTCAAAGATATAAAGTCCAATTTTCAACTTTAGTATCTCGTCTATAATAGCGTTGCGTTGGATACTTGTTTTTGATGCATCCATCAATTTAGTGACCGTATCTATTACAATAGAGCAACTTCCGGCCTATTTACAACTCTTTACAAATGGACGCTGGGGTTTCTATGACGTTTGCGTGTATAAATCACCGCTTAAGCAACGATATCGTAGCCCTGTTGATATCATAAATGCATTTCTATTTTATTTATCTGTATATGACACGGATTATATATACGTATACTCTGTCCATTTTGCTATTGGTTTTTTGACTCCTGACGCCCATGAAGTTTCGTATTGTTAAAGTTAAAAATTCACAGAAATAATATTGTACTTCATGGACGCGTACCGCACTTTAGTGAGTTGCCACACCTAACGATAATTACGATTGTGCTAATATGTAAATAAGGTGTAATATGTTTTCATTGCTTTCGTCTTGTTTACATTAACTTTTATTCATTTTATTTTGACCTCAAGCATAATATAACAAAGAAAGACAACAAATTTTTAAGGTTGAAACATTAACATGAGTCGTCAGAATCAAAAAAATATTTAATCGAATGTACATTTTTCGATATCGATTACTTACTATGTTCACGTTCATTTCTGTTAGTATATAAATCGTGAATTTTTTTGTTTCAAATAGGGCAGATACTCGTATATTGTTAAGCATTGGAAGCCAATGTATTTCCGGTGTTTTTTTTTTCTTTTCGCTTCAAAAGAAGTAAAGTTTGCGATTGCTTTCATTGTTACAAACATTGTACCTAAACTTCATTATAATATTTTACGTCTTATGTACTACAATGATTATTAAATACTACCATAAAAGATACTTTTATTTCATACAGGCGAAGATATAAAGAAATGCGCAGAAAATGGTATCAAGACACAATTTATCACAACCACTTACTCTCGTTTACCCCAACACTTAGTCGAAGGGAAGAAATCTCGAGATAAAACTGTGATAAATTATCTCTATGATAGGGCACCAACTTAAAAGTATGGTGGCTTTATATTATTTCCCATCATCCCCGCGACTATGACAGATGCCATAAGTTGAACGGTATTTTTGCCATAGGTTTGATATAACATAGGTGTAGGTATATAACATCTTACATACCTACAAAATATGGTATAGGGTGGCACGATATTTATCTGTGTTATTATTAAACATAATATATTCCTAAAAATAGCTTTCGATTAATGATACTTACATACTATCAGTTTTGAAAACATATTTTATTATTAGAGATTAATGATTTTGGCATTTGTTACTAAAACCTCTAATAATACAGAAATTCCACGCATAGGCCACGTCTCAAATTTATTATAAATATTCGATACCAAGTATTCAATCCAATATTCGCTCAATCCGAAGCAGATCTTCAGGGAATTCCAACTATTGGAAGTCGGCCAGAGGTCCAAGATTTCCATCTGGAATTAGCTCAATATTGACCAAGATGGGCTCAGAAAGTTAGTCGTAGATTGATGAATGATAACCATTTCTTTTGGAGTTTTCATATTTGACCCCAATTCTGTGTATTTGCGCCAATAAAAAGGAAATGGTCGAGCACCTTCAATCATAATGTTATTGGAGAAAGAACTTTATTTACAAATCTTTATTTTTATTCTTTAGTTCATCACCATATATGCCTTTCTAACTTTTCAAAATAAGCTGCAGAAATTATTTGTCATGTTCTAATTATTTGAATTCAGAAATAATCTATATAGAAATCCTGAAATCCTATCACGTATCAGCTAGATCACCCACACCCTTTCTCATTTCACAATGAACACACCGTTAGCTGCAAGTATACAAGCCTAGGGAATACAACAAAAGGAGCCTCATTCTTATCGGCTCGGTACATTGTGCATCTGCAATGAAGAGGCGGAATTAAAAAAGCATTCCTGAATGTACAACTCCCTGAAGGGTTCCATCGTCTGAGGTTAGGGGTCGCAGGGCGAGCGATTGAATGTGGTCAAGGGGGCTGGACATTGGAAGTTTAGAATGCTGGACTGCGGTACGATTAACTAACGGCAAGCTTAGGTATGTAATTGAAAAGACTGACAGGGATTGATAGTTGTCGTACTGAACAATGGTAGCTTTGTTTAGATTGCGGAGAAGGCTCGCATTGAAGTTGATTAGAGTGTTAAGCAGAATGTACCGTCATTTGCTTTAATGGTAATACTTTATAGCATTTTTAACTTGATTGCCAAATCAGTCTTCTTTTAAAATACGGGAAGTGATGGTATAATCACTTTGTGAAATAGCTTTGTAGTAAGATTCTTACGAGGACGCAAATCATTCAACATATATGACATCGTCTAAAGCTATCTCATTACCTTTTAATTTACTTACTTGCATATTTATTTTAAGAACTTGATAAACAAAACTATTTGTAATATCTATATCTATACTTATAATAAAACTGTAACAGGTCCATTTCTGTACATTGAAGATATTTTGAAAATTATATTTGGAGGGCATTCTATAACCGATACTGAGGCCAAAAAGGTATTTTTTTTAATTTTTGTCTGTCTGCCTGTCTGTCTGTATCTCGGCTGAGCATCACGCCGAAACTACTGGATGGATTGAAACGAAACTTGGCATGATTTGAGTTAATACTCCGAGGTAGGACATAGGATACTTTTTATCCCGTAATCTAGCACGGTTCTTTTGGGAGAGGGCATTAAAGTCAAAATGGGTACTTGGTTATACGCTTGGTCCGATTTTATCATTTTTTCTTTATAATATAATAAATATTAGTAAGGGAACACTAATAGAGAGTTGTTATCAAGGTTTTGTAATCGATCGGGTTAAGCAACGTTAGGTAAGTTCATTAAATAGATTGGTGACCGTTTAACGCCATTTGAACTAAACGGGTCCGTGCTTCGGAGAGCAAGTAAAAAGTGGGTCCCAGTTTTTAACCGACTATAAAAAATATGTATTCGATGCGACTGTCTGTTATTAAAAGTTTAGTTAACATAAAAATAGCGCAGGCGGAGCTGCGTGGGTCAGCTAGTTGTAAATAAAACCAGTAGAATTTTGTTTTTATGTTATAATCTCTCAGCATGGGATATCTTCACTATCTGTTCGGTTTATTACATCGTTGAATCGTGGTGTCGTTGCTTTTCATCTTAGCTTATATCGAACTTAATACATGAGATTAGATTATAGCACCTAAACTCTGAAGACTGAAATATAAAGCAAGTATCTTATCGTTTCTATATATCGGATATGTTCGTACATGTGTATTACAGAGATGTTTCTAACGTCTCTCCGGCGTAATCTGTTGGATTATATGTTGGAATTACCTATTACGTAAGTATAAGTATATTTTAAGACTTTAAAAATTGTCTCAACTGCCAATCTTATAATTCTGTGAATGCCGCCATGACTGCGGAACCGCTGATTATGAACTTGTAGCTTTGTTCATAATATGATTTAAATTTAACTGTGAGAGTAATTGGTACAATTTCTATTGGCATTTTAACATTAAATTCATGATTTCCCTAACAATGATAGCTTAGTTTTGGCATAAAAACGTATTAAAGCATACTTGTAGAGGTAAGTTCAATAAACCTAAAATAACTTACTAAATCTGCAAGTAAAACAACCAAAAAAGGTTTAAACATTCCGTTACGAAAGGGTCTACATTAATTCAAAGGGCACGTCTCGCTTCCTGTCTCTGTGAACACTGTCGAAATGCTAATTTACCGGAAATTAAAGTTGTTCCCACTTGTTACCCTTTGGACATGACTCTTTAGCTGTATTTGTATGTATGAATAAAACATTTAAATCTATAAGGTTTTGACTTTTTCTTGACTTTTGTAATATGTAAACGAGTTCCCAGAACTATGTATCGTACAATGTTATTTAACTTCGAAAACAATACAAACCACCAGTATACTTATCTGAAGTATAATAAGTATTTTTAAAATATATCTTTGACATTGTTACAAAATCTCTATTAGCTGTCATTTTAACGTTTTTTTATTTATGACAGCTTAAAATCATAAGCGTAGAGTAATCAATCAAGGTGATCCATGATCGAATTTAATCAATTATTTTATTATATTTAAATTAATAGAATGAAACTAAGTGGCTATCTGCGTGTGTTTAATTGTTCGCTAGTAATTCGGGACAAGTGCAAAACGGATTTTAATACGGTTTTCAACACGTTTAAGTAATTTCTTTCTTAACTTGTGCCTCTAAATTTGAAACACCTCTTTGAATATTATTCATCTATATAATAGTATGTATTTAGAACCTTAAGAAAACCCAAACCCGAGTCGAGTAAAATTGACCAATAGGTAGGTAAATATACAAACATAATTATATTGATTATACGTTTCCATGGCAAATATGCAACTTCATTCGGTTTACCACTATAATCCATTTGGACCATTACTAAATCATGATTGTGGAGGTATTGGGCTCGAAAAACATGTAATTAAATGAGAAATCCTTGTTTTGTGGCGCGGCGGTGCGGTGTGTGGGTTCAGTTGTAAAACGGGAGACGATTTGTGTGCAATCTGCAAAATTTTATAAGGGTTTATGTGTATGGCTAACAGTTAATTATGAATATATGGTACGAGGCAGTATTCATTATCGCATCAATTCAGTTCAGTTAAGCCTGTCTAATTTTTGTACCTCTGTGTGATGGATAACTCCACTGTTATTTTAGTAATTATTAGGTTCCTTGAGGGCAGTAATTTCTTCGTCTGTGGCACTCGTACCAGATGTTTATAGTTTTGCGACAGAATAGCTGGCACTGATTACTCTTACGCCCAGTAGGTCCTATTCAGATTTTTTTATTAGGTTCCTTGAGGGCAGTAATTTCTTCGTCTGTGGCGCTCGTACCAGATGTTTATAGTTTTGCGACAAAATAGCTGGCACTGATTACTCTTACGCCCAGTAGGTCCTATTCAGATTTTTTAATTAGGTTCCTTTGGGGGCAGTAATTTCTTCTTCTGTGGCGCTCGTACCAGATGTTTATAGTTTTGCTACAGAATAGCTGGCACTGATTACTCTTACGCCCAGTAGGTCCTATTCAGATTTTTTAATTAGGTTCCTTGAGGGCAGTAATTTCTTCTTCTGTGGCGCTCATACCAGATGTTTATAGTTTTGCTACAGAATAGCTGGCACTGATTACTCTTACGCCCAGTAGGCCCTATTTAGATTTTTTAATTAAAATTTATCTGGCTTTTAAGGCTCAGTTAAGAGAGAGAAATCCACTCAGTGGTATAAATCTACTTAGTCTAAAGCAAGAAGAAATAAACAAGCACTTTTGTTGTAGGTACTATGCTATTAAGTACTACATTTAAGTAGATTATCATTTTGATCAGGTTGGTTGGTAACGTTTAATCTATATAAAATTAATGTCACATAAACAGTCTTCGTTTTTAAGAAGAAATAATGAAAAAACCAAAAGTCAACATAGGTATATTAGTCATTAATAATCAAGCTGATAAACTCTCAATAACGTAGATAGTATATCGATAGAATGTGTCAAAAATATCTTATCGGTTGATAATTCGCAATAGGTAGATGGTGAATCGTAGTTAGTGTAAACACCAAAAATAATTAACAAATATCTTATCTAACAGTTGATTTACGAGACAAAATTATACTAGATCTGACCCCCTAGACAATGTAACATTCTACAATCGTTATCGCTAGTAGAAAGTATAAAAATGTATGAGAATGACATATGTCATCGAAAAATCACGTGACAAATTATAGGGAATTGACACCGTTAGCGAATGAAGAAATAGATTCGCTATGAAGCGATTGCATCTTGTCTAGGCCCTCTGGATAGTTATCGATGGTAACATTTATTGAAACAAAATATTTACAGTTTATTTACAAACATGTACACTTAAACTAGGTAAAAAACTTCCTCGAAGTTGTCGCCGCACTGGGAGGGAAGGGTACCTAAAAGACTGGATAGTTAATTAAGTGCGATGTTTATGGCCAAAGGAAAAAGTAAAGCAAAAAGTAAAGTATTTTTATGAAAATGTGTTCTTATAAATCTATCGATATTTTAGATATATATATATTTAGTATAAACTTTTGAAGTACAACGAAATACATAACTTTGTAAAATACTAATTAATCTAATGTTTTTTTCACTCTTAGGCACGGGTCTTCTCTCAAGATGATAGAGCTTAGGCCATAGTCCACCACGCTGGTCAAGTTCGGGTTGGCGGACTTCACAAGTCATTCGAAAGCTAGTTAGGCTTTCTCAGATATGCAGGTTTCCTCACGATGTTTTCTTTCGCCGAAAGCTAGTAACAATCGCACAAAGACCCCACTGATCTGTCATTGCTTAGCTGAGCTATCATTCCTCTAAAAAATTATACTTTTGATTAAATAAGCTTCATGCCATTACAAGTATATACATACTACAATGTTATCTAATGCATTATAGTAAGATAGCTGTACTGTAAGGGTTCGTCGTGTGGAGATAGTTAATTAAATTTCAGACCGTCTAGTATTACAGCTATGTCTAACTGACAGGTTTGGGTTGCATTGCATCGTGTTTACACAACCACAGGTAGATATTATCTATTTCAATACAACGTTAAAAAGGAAAATCACACTGCACTAAAAATCACAATTAATTATATATTTTAAATTTTATTTTTATTGAAGTGCACCATCAACTGCCCATTATGTTCCTCTCTCTCATTTTCTAGTTAGGTTGCCTGGAAGAGATTGCTTTTTAGCGATAAGGCCGCCTTTGTACATTGATATCTTCAACGTATTGTTCAATTTACATGTAAATTTTGGTGTACAATAAAGTATATATATATTATTATATATTATTATTATTGTATGAGAATTATAAGAAAAATACAATACCTATAGTTATTTCTATAAAGTTATTGATATTCTTAAACAGTTACTTTTAATCTCCGTAATACCATGTGAAACATATTTAAACAGACTTTAAAAAGAATGATATAGAGAATCTCCTCTATATTGCGCTGGTAATTTTATATGTTCTATAATTAACCTGGAATAAATATTTGGCATAGATTTTGATGATTTTCTAATATATTTCCTAATATATTTAATTTTATAAATTAATAACACCTAATATATTTCCTGCCTTAATCTGATTGATCTCTGAACAGGTACCATACAATAGAAGCTGTATTAGGGATCATAGGTCCTATTAGTTTGAGTGATGCATCTATTCTTAGTAATATATGTAGTAATACATACAGTACATAAATGATGATAATCTCAAGCGGTGGTTACGCGTTGTCTACGATGGATGACAAATCCTTTGTTACTTGACAGTCGAGTGATTGTCGACACGATATATCTCGTGTCTAGGATTACATCAGTGCTTTGACTATAGACGGTCTATATGTACTGTATATGTATGTACTATATGTAATGTCGCATCGCTCGAAGAACCGATAACCGTTGGGGAAGAAAGGTTCTCGAGTGGCGACCACGAACCGGAAGACGCAGCGTTGGCAGGCCTCCCACTAGGTGGACAGACGACATTGTGCGCGTCGCAGGTAACCGGTGGATGCAAATAGCCAATTGTCGTTCATTGTGGCGTTCTAAGGGGGAGGCCTATGTTCAGCAGTGGACGTCTTCCGGCTGATGATGATGATGATGATGATATGTAATGTAGTATAACGATCCGACACATCGGTAATAGGTACTAAAACAAACAAAAGAAAACCCGTAAAATTATTTTTATTTCAATAATAATAAAAATATTCTGGGACAACCTACTACCCCGGCCTTCTGAGCCCAAACTACAATGATAAACAATAGTGTTTTTTTTTGTATACACACTTGTTTACACAAGACATATTACTCAATAATGACACTCTGTATTATGATATTGGCATATGAACTTGATTTATTAAATTAAAAAATTGTTAACTTCACCATTATATTCACATGCCTATTATGCCAGGCAAAATGGAATGGACATAAATTTGTATACATGTACTAGATCAAATTTTGTACTCCATTTAATATAAAAAAAATATTAATAAATATATTTGATTTGATTTGAGAAACAGACTTGTTTGTTATAAGTTAATTGTTAAAATATGTAGTTGCGACTACGTGGATATCAGAAAAAAGTATTAGTTATTAGTTAATAAATATTTCCAACACTGGCCCTTCAATTCAGATTTGTGGCAGCTTACAATGACCTCCCATTATGAATGTAGATTTGGTTCAGATCAGAAACTCCATCGTAGTAATATTCATGAAGGCTAATCTTTATCGTTCATTTCGCACCATTAAACCTTCAAATATGGAGGTTAATAAATCTAATTTTTCGTGCTTATGATGACTAGGCCTGGTTTCAAATAGTTGCATGTGTTTGGGTTATAGCTACGTCCATTGTTAACTGTATTGTAACAATAGAAATCTGTGGTCACGATATATGTAACTCACGATAATATACATACGTATAGGTTGAACTGTTAGTTTTAACTGCTCTGATTTGGAATGAATAGAAATAGAGGCTCCAAGATCCTTATTCTTTGTCACCTGCATTCTACGCTCAAAACATACGTTAAAAACGTCAAAATCTAATCAATAAGCAATCTTTTGGAGTTATATTTGAGCGTGGAATCATAAAATTTATAAACCATTCATCATTAGCAGCCAATAGACGTCCACTGCTGAACAAAGGCCTCCCTCTTTGAAGGGAGGGGTTGCCATAATCCCCACGCTTGGCAGGCGGCTTGGGGATCGCAGTATAGGTGGAAGATAAATCCAAAAGAAAGACGCTGCTGCCCGTCTTACTGTTCTCGCTTAGTCGCCTCTTACGATATCCAACGAAACGAGATGGGGGGATGCAATTCTAATCCGGCACCCCACGGGTAAACATATAGGCCCAAGAAACAGTCAGAAATGGCTAAATTATTCTCCTTGAAATAATATTTTAAATAATGTCTACAAATGTAATTATTCTAAAGTAATGTTGTCTTTTACTTACGCGAATATTAAACATTGAAATCAAACTACCCCGTCCCTCCCCGTGACCACGGGTGCTGCAAAGCATTCGAAACGTCGGGATAGTAAAATCTATACTTATAAAACTCAAAGAGCACTTTTTCTGTACATTGAATATTTTCCCATAATTTCTATGTGGGTGTACTATACTATCGACATAGAGGCCAAAACATTTTTTTTTGGAATTATTGTCTGTCTGTCTGTCTGTCTGTCTGTCTGTCTGTCTGTCTGTCTGTCTGTCTGTCTGTCGTTCTGTTTGTCCAGGTATCATTTGAAAACCCGTGGATGGATTTTGATAGGACTTTCACTGATGTGTTGTGTAGAAGTCAAGGTATAAATTGGTATATAAAACATCACGCTATGTTTCATAGGGGCTAAACAGTGAAACATTACTTGCACATATTATCACGTAATTTCCTTTGTATGTGGATAGGGTAATTATAGACTGATCAGTTAATCATTAAGATATGTATTATTACGCTATATACAATAGGGACTGAGCAGACATTTAGTTTGCATAAGATATGGCAGTGGCGAAGGGTCAATTTTTGTAAGGGGTAAGCCGGTCCGGTACACCCAGGACATTTACATTAGATTTCTGTATTGTTCTAAGTACTTTGCTGATAGCAATATTACATTATATCTTTGAAAGGTTAAAATCTGTAAATCCCGAGCGAGTCCAAACTAGATTAGGGGGGGGGGGGGGGGGGGAATTCATAGTTCATGAAATTTTAATGAAACTCCCCAAGTCCAGGTAGGGTATAATAGGTATTGCATTACAATCGCAACAATAAAAGTTGCGAAAGACTTAGAACTTTCATTATCGAATATGATAAGACAGTATTTTACGATGTTAGCGTGATTTACATTATGAACAGCGCCATCTATCGGTGAAATTGAACATACAATTACTAAACAACTAATCTATTTTAATAAAAGAAAGTTATTTATAACTCAAGAACGGCCTAACCGATTCGGCTGAAAAGGTAGGGAGGTAGCTTAGAACCAGGAAACGGACATGGGATACTTTTTATCCCGGCAGGTTAAGGTTAAGCAACGTTAGGTAAGGTAATTAAATATATGGGTGAACCGATTTGTATGAAAGTGTGCATATCGGGTAGAATAGGTCATACAGTATATTTCATACCGCTAGGTTAAGGTTAAGCAACATAAGGCAAGGTCATTAAATAGATGGGTGAACCGATTTGTATGAAATTTTGTGTGCATATCGGGTAGGTCTGAGAATAGGCCGTAAAGTATATTTCATGCCATTAGGTTAAGGTTAAGCAACATAAGGAAAGGTCATTAAATAGATGGGTGAACCGATATGTATGAAATTTTGTGTGCATATCGGGAAGGTCTGAGAATAGGTCATAAAGTATATTTAATGTCGCTGATACCATGATTGACTAGGATATATAGAACGAGAGGAGGGTGCAAGAGAGGAGAAAGAGGGAGAGGGGATTCGAGGAGGGGGTGATGGGTTGAGTGAGGGGGAGTGAGAAGGAGCAAGTTCGTAGAAGAGAGAGGGGGGAGAGTTCAGAGAGGGGACTACAGGGAGAGGAAGAGGGGGTGTGTGACGGAAACCGAAGCGGGAGGGAGAAAGAGAGAGGAGAGAAAGAGCATATAATTCGATTTTTTTTATAAGAGAGAGAGATATGGAGGGAAATAAATCTAGGGAGGACGGAGAAAAGGGGAGCAAAATGTAATAAAAGCGCGGGCGGAGCTGCACGGGTCAGCTAGTCTAAAATAAACCTCGATATAATCCATACAAGTAGTTTGATTTCAATATTCTAAAGTATCTATTCGTTTTGCTAAATTAATGGTAACCACAGACTGCATTTAATGTTTCTTCATATAAACTCACTTCCCTTTCAATTGAACACGTCACGGAGTCGTGGACAGTTGATAAAATAATTAGCTATTACCGGAGGGCCAGGCCTCCGCCCTTTGTCGTTGATAATATTATCTATCCGCTTCACTGGGCTGTGACTCATAATAATCTGATTTTAGGGTCCGGTTCTTTGAGGTCTTTGCTTTGACGTGATGTTTCCCTCCGAAGTTTTATGAGGGAAAAAAGTGAATGAAAGTAATCCTGATTCAAAGTTTAATTTTAACTTGAAGAGCGAAAATATTTTTTATTTCTGTTACAAGCGAATTGTTCAGGACGACTACAATAGGAAGACAAAATAGTGTTTGTGTTGCAGTGTTGTGTTTTATAGTAATATATAGTTAAGTTTTATAACTCTGCGATAGTTAAGAGCCTAGATTTAATTTCCTAATAAATTATAATATAGTTTTGTGTATAAGCTCACTATCCCGAGGAGGGGTGAGCTGAATCAGTTATAGATAGCCTAGCCTAGGTCTCATAGTACTTGCTATTTGTAATTAGCGTAGGGTAATAGTATAATAGAAGTACCCACATGCCCTAGATGTGCTAAGCACATATATGAACAGCAAATAGCTATTTGCAGCTAGGTCCCAAATCTAGGAACCAACTCAGGACCTAGATCTGGGTCCGCCTTGGTGGGTCTAAGTGCCTAAACAGCACTGATGTACATATTTCCATAGTTATAGGCAGTTGTTCTATCGCATATCATGTTTTCTAGGGTTTTTGCTATGACCTAGGCCCCTAGGTGGTCTAGATCATAGATATACAGATAGTACACATCGTAGGCTACCTATCGGTACTATTTGTGGGCATGTGGATGCTACGGGCAGGGCGCAGGCGAAGTGACAAGCGGCCAAAGCATAGTCGTCGCGCCCCTATTACAGTATTTATCGGCCTGTAGTTCCCTAACAGAAATAGATAGATAAACCCTATGTACACCGTTAGAAAGCTGCTTACACGCACTTTCTAACGGTATAGGTATCATGTATGTGTCTAGAATAGCCTAAGTAGAATAAGTGAAAATGTACAGTTTTGATAATAAAAATTAAACGTTAGTGGCTGCCTCGGTGGGGCTCTCGTTACGGTAAAGTTCCCTGCAAGGATAGTAAATGCGCATTCGGCGCCACTGTCGGTGAACAAGCAAGCGGTCGACGCGGGAACTAAAAGCAAGATATAAATAGAAGAAAAGAATATTCAGTACGAAGAGCGCCACCGTCGAAGCCACTATCAAGCTTGCTATCAAATTGGGAGTTCTTATTTCACGGACACCTTGTAACCAACCTACATTGTAACCAACAGCGTCAACACTCTTCGGCGGGTTCATACCGTACCAGCGATAGCTACAGACACACAGGACGTCAGTGGCTCGTGCATTCGGGTCCGCCCGTCCTGCACATTCGCTGGTCCTTCGAGCCGGATTACCGAAGAATCGGCTGAAGAGTACCAACCAGCATTCGCTGGTCCTACGGAGCCGGATTACCGAAGAACCGGCTGAAGAGCAGAAAATTTGGACTGAAGACTTACAAGATGCCCATAACGCGTTCAAGAGGACGGGCTCCCGAGGCGTGGATGATTGAGGTGGGGGGGGGCCCCCACCCCCAGAGAAGAACCGTCCGTTCGCCACGAGCTGCCGCCGCGTTCCCCGTCGACCGTCAGCACCGACCCGCCGCGGCCCGCGACCCCGCGGCGGTCCCCTCCGCCGGCCCCGAGGACTGTTCCAGAGAGACCAGAGCCGCCGAGCCAGAGGAAGGGGAAACATACAGGAAAACATTCAGATGCGACGCTGCGCCCCGCCGACGAAGCACACCGACCGGACGCAGCGACCGTTAGCCGGGAAGAAGAAACCCGGACCGAAGAATCGAAGAGGCCGACCGGCCCACCGAAGTCCCACAGGACTCATCGATCCCAGAAGAGGATACTGAAAGCCCGTGAAGAAATACTGAAACTCAAGTTGGAATTAGCCGAGCTAGCGCTACAGAAGGCTGAAGAGGACTCATCGGAGGACGACTACGATGACGACGGTCACTCCAAGACAGAATTCGTACGTTCCTGGCTGGAAGAAGCACCGGAACCAGAGTCACAGCCACGCCCAGAAGAGGACGAAACCGCCGGGAGGGATGCCGACGCCGCCGACGCCGCGCAGCCCGTTCAGACACTGCCGCTCTGCCCGGAGGACATCGCGCCGGCTCAAGACAGAAGACTTCACGAGCATCGACCGGATCCCGACGCCGCACAGAAGACTGGGGTTCCGGATACAGAAGAACAGAAGTGTGCTGATCCAGTGAAGATCCCGAAGGAAGGCGACGCACTCCGTCCGTTCATCAGCGAACTAACGTCCGCTATCGCCGCGCTCGCCGACCGAAGCAAACCGTTCGAGACGTACGCAGTCACGCCGGTTGCCGCCGCATCGAAGGTCATCATGGACCTGCCAATCTTCAGTGGAGCACACACCGAGTGGTTATCGTTTCGCGCCATATATGACACCACTCGCAGCTACTTCAACGACGTTGAAAATACAGCAAGACTAAGAAGAAGTCTCAAGGGAAGAGCCTTGGAAACAGTTAGCTCGGAACTCATCGGGCACGCGAAGCCGGACGACATTATGAAGGAATTGGAACTACAGTTTGGCCGTCCGGACTCCATCGCTCAAGCGGAAACAGAAAAACTCCGAACTTTGCCGCGCTGCACAGAATCGCCGAAGGACATCTGCACCTTTGCAAGCAGGGTCAGAAGCAGCGTGGTCACACTTCGCGCGTTGAAGAAAGAATATTATCTCATCAACGCCGAGCTACTGCGGTGTCTCACCGAGAAGCTACCGAACTCTCTGCGCGTCCAGTGGTACAAGATGTTCACCGAGAAGTATAATTCAGTTCCGGACTTAGCAAGATACAGCGACTTCGTCACCGAGCAAGCCCGCTACTGCAGCGCCTTCGCACCGCCGGAGCTGATCACGGAACCACGGGCCAGCCTACGGACGACGCCGACGCACAGAGCGCACACCGCAACAGAGAAGCAGACGCCGCGGTGCAGGGTCTGCAACAAGGAGGGGCACGCCATTACAGATTGTGCCAAGTTCAAGGAAGCCGATTCAGATGGAAGGTGGGATCTCGCGAAGAAGCACGGCCTATGCTTTCGCTGTCTGAAGCCAAGATACGCGAAGCATCACTGCAAGATCAGAAGGTGCGAGATCAAGGGATGCAAGAGGACGCACCACCGCCTTCTCCATCACGAAAAGGCGGCGTTGGTAGCGTCCACCGAAGAGAGGAATGCGGAGGAAGCCAGGGAGACAGTCGCCAACGCATGGATGTCGCAGAAGCCTCAAGCCTATCTGAAGATAGTTCCGGTACGAGTCATCGGACCGGCGGGAGAGACCTCGACGTACGCCCTGCTGGACGACGGGTCTACGGTGTCTCTCATCGACGAAGAGATCGCCAAGCAAGTGGGAGCCGAAGGACGTCTGGACCCGCTCAAGATGGAAGCCATCGGGGACATTATCGTCGACACGCCAGAGTCTCGTCGCGTTGCGGTCTCGCTCACGGGGCCGCAAGGACAGCGCGTTAACCTACGCGCGCGCACCGTACCAGGACTGCACCTGTCACCGCAAACCGTGAACCGGGACGACCTCGCGGGCTGCGGACACTTAGAAGATCTGCGCGAGAAGCTTGCCTACGAAGGAGCGGTGCCACGAATACTCATCGGGCAAGACAACTGGCACCTGCTTCTCGCCAGCAACGTGAGAAGAGGCCCGCGACATCAGCCGGTAGCATCGCTCACTCCACTGGGCTGGGTGCTACACGGCACGTACATCCGAACCCGACCACCACAGCGTGTCCACGCAGTAAAGACCGTGGATACATCTCTCGAAAAACAGGAGCGGCGCCCGGCCTTACAACCCGTTCGTCGCTCACCCGGCCACCGTGAAGAAGCACAGCAAGGTGACGGACTGGCGCCTGGTGAAAACACAGAAGATCGTCGCAGACGTCGCCACTCGCGACGTAACACCGGACGCCAACGACGGAAACAAACAGCATCGAAGCCCGTACAGCCATCCGTCACACTGGCCGAAAGAGAGGACAGTCAGCGCCGAACCAACGGCAGAAGAGAAGACTCTGACAGTAACAGAAGCTCGCAGCGCACCGAAACACAGAGAAGTCGTTCCCGATCCGCACAGATTTTCGAAGTGGGAACGATTACTGCGGGCCACGGCAAGAGCGCTTCAATTTATAGCACTGTGTCGAAAAACCACAGCGAAAACGTGCTACAAAAGGACCAGAAAGAATCCGGAACAAGATCCCGACTGGAGACGGCAGAAGAGGACTCAGAAGACCTGCAGACCTCCACAGAAGACAGTCACCACTCGAAGATTCGTCACGTTACCGGCCGAATTCCTAAGGGAAGCAGAAGTACTACTGATCCGCGTAGTACAAGAAGAGTCCTTCGGACGGGAAATCAATGACCTCCGGAAGGGCAACAGTATCGCCATCGACAGTCGCCTGAGATCGCTGCCAATAGAACTCCGCAACGACGACATCATCACGCTCAGAAGTCGCATCGCCGCTGCTGAAGATGTAACAGAAGAGACGAAAAGACCGCCCGTGCTAGACGGCGATCACTACATCACGCAGCTCTACATCGACTGGACGCACCGCGATCTACACCACAGTGGAACAGAAATGATCGTGAACGAGGTGCGCCAGCACTATTGGATAGTGCGACTTCGGCCCGTCACGAAAAGCATCGTGAACCGTTGCTTGAGATGTCGCATACGACGAGCACAACCTCCAGTGCCGTCCACCGGCGACCACCCGAAGACACGACTGGCACATCACCAGAGACCGTTCACATTCACCGGTCTGGATTACTTCGGACCGTTCTCCGTCACCGTCGGTCGTCAACACCAGAAGAGATACGTGGCCCTCTTCACCTGCCTCACCACACGGGCCGTACACCTCGAAGTCGCGGCCAGCCTCAGCGCGGACTCCGCCGTGCTCGCGCTGCGAAGGTTCGCGGCGCGCCGCGGGTGCCCCGCGGAGATCTATTCCGACAATGGCACCAACATGCACGGCGCGGACAGGGAGCTGCGCGACGCACTCGCCGAGGAAGCCGGCCGTCGTGGGATGGCGTGGCGCTTCATAACGCCCTCAGCGCCCTTCATGGGAGGCGCCTGGGAGCGTCTCGTTCGCTGTGTCAAGACCACACTGAGCACAGTACTACAGGAGAAGCACCCGCAAGAAGAGGTTCTGGCCACGCTGCTCTGCGAGGCCGAATACACAGTCAACAGCAGACCACTGACGCACGTATCAGTGGACACCGGGGACGACGAAGCCATCACGCCCAATCACCTGCTGCTCGGGGGGTCGGCGCGGCTGCCGACACCCGGGACGTTCGACGAGAGCGACCTAGACAGCAAGAAGCAATGGCGACGCTCGCAAGCGCTCGCCGACATGTTCTGGCGACGCTGGGTGCGCGAGTACCTGCCCGAGCTACAGTACCGGCGGGAGCCCCACGGGAGGGGTCCCAGTCTCCAGGTGGGCGATCCCGTCCTAATCGCCGACGGACAGCTGCCGCGCAACTCTTGGCCGCGCGGGAGGGTCGAGGCAATCTACCCCGGAGCCGACGGAGAAGTCCGCACTGTGGAGGTGCGCACTGCGGGGGGCATCTTAAAACGCCCCACGAAGAAGATCGTGCCACTACCAAAATAGAAGCGTCGAGAGCGCCGGAAGCGTCGCCCTTCACCGGAAGAGGATGCAGCATCGCTCCGGCCCGTCGCGCTGCAGCACGGCGGGAGAAATGTTCAGGACGACTACAATAGGAAGACAAAATAGTGTTTGTGTTGCAGTGTTGTGTTTTATAGTAATATATAGTTAAGTTTTATAACTCTGCGATAGTTAAGAGCCTAGATTTAATTTCCTAATAAATTATAATATAGTTTTGTGTATAAGCTCACTATCCCGAGGAGGGGTGAGCTGAATCAGTTATAGATAGCCTAGCCTAGGTCTCATAGTACTTGCTATTTGTAATTAGTGTTAGGGTTTGCAATTTTGTAGAGATTTATCGCTACTTATTTAATACTTTATTTTAATTGTTTAATATTTTAATATACTGGTAACTACTTTTCGAGTACTGACAGAAGCGGAAGTTAGTCATAGACTCTGCAATTGATTCGTAGCGCCGCCGCCGGCCAATCACGGAGCCGCATTAAAGAGAACTGATGCGGGCTGTGATTGGTCGTGGCGAGTCGTTTGGGGGTTTAGTTTTCGGGTAGGGATTTTTCTGATAAAAGCATGGTCGGTAGTATTGTGAGGGGATTCGAGTGTCAACCACGAGACTGTTAAGAGTTGGAAGTAACTGTTGATTGTGAATTTGATTTATCTAATTTATTGTAGTCGTGTATATTCAGTGTACAAAGTGTGTTGTAATAAAAGTGATTTATATTCTGTGATGATATCTTCTATTATTCTCCTCGGAGCAAGGTCGTCCTTATAGATCAGAAGTGGCTATCGCAACTAACTTCAACAAAACGTAAGTACACGCCCAAATCTACAATTTTTAGACAAGAAGTGTTTTGAATTAAGTAATCTTTGTCTTTTGAATTAGTTTGAATTGATATTTATCTCTACGCGTTGTAGTTTTTCTATATCGGTTTGCTGCTTAAAATTTATCATCGTGCATTGTGATTTCTAAATGAAATTTGAAGGTACCCGCAATACCTGGAAAAATAAAAATGTTTAAATATTTTTAAAGTACCTACCCTCTATTTTTATGTACAACGCTAATTGAGCAAATCAAACTGTTAGTATATTATATTTTGTATTTTCTCTGTAAGTGATTATTTTGTAATCTTTTGCGAAAATAAATGTCTTAAACCATATAAGTATAATCCGCAATTTTTTGCAAATAAAAACAGCTGACGGTAAGACGGAGAAATTTCAATAGGTAGTCCAATGATTGACAGATACATCCATACCAATTGTATTCTTATAAAAAAATACATAGGTATAACAGTTTCGGACAGTCTATAACTAATAATATAATTGGGAAATTGTATTTATTTCTTGCATGATATGGAATAATATGGAAGATGATAGCAGTGTCTGTATTGTATCGAATTATATCTGAAGTGCGCAGTATTAGTGTCAGATTGCAGTATTAGTAATGTATTATGGTCTCATCGGTTATTATTGGGTGACCTGATACCAAAATATTCCTACAGTGTATGGCAGTGATTGTGTTAGGTAGTCGTCAATCTGTTTTCTTTTAACTACATAGGTAGTAATTTTAGCTTGCCTATATAAAATGCTCTCTAATATTTACAAGCTACCGTCATAATACGATACACGTGTAAGTCTGTAACATAATATTCACACAACCTTTTTGTTGCGAGTCGAGCGTGAGCTACGGAATGACGGCCACGAGGATGACTAAGGTGGATCGGAATCAGCGTTCACAATCACGGCGGGACAACGACCGTCGTGGAAGGAGCCATCGCAATCGGTCCGCTGACTGCCGGTAGCACAGAGCCACGTGTCGACGCGGGACAATCTATCAGGTCACGTAGTCCTTCATTTTCCAAAAAAAAAAAAAATGTTTTCGATATTTTTAAATGCGTTAGGGATGGTGTTGCATCTTCCCAGGACGCAAAAACCTTATATAATATTAGATTTTGGATCCTTGAACTCAACGCATGCATACTTTGTTAAATTAATGATATTTGTTTACCAAGTGTGCATATACGGGACTAGGACTAGACGGGATAGAACTATCACTGATTTTGGTACTTTGAAGTTCTAGGATCTGGCCGAGGTCTGGTAGTTCGATTCTATTGACCTGGTAGGAATGGCAAGTGAAAATTACTGTTTGCTTTTCCTTTCGAGCAGAACATAGCCGGGTCTTATGTCTTGAAGGGGGGCTACTTACGAGTCTTAGGACGAAGGAGTAGGTACGAGGTTTATTACGAAGAATTGACACACAATCAACGTGATATTGTAGGGAAAACGTGCGGTAGTGTATTATTCACAGATACAACTATCGAACTTTGAGGTCTGGTTCCCTGGCATCGCGATGCTCATATCCTGATCTGCTCTTGCAATATCTTTGTGGCATTAAATATCATCAGTCCTGTTGCTGACTGTTGCTGACTGTTCCCCAGTAAGTTCCCCAATATGAATTACTGGTGCTGTCCTAAATCTATTAAAATGCATTGCAAAAAGCGACATGTATAGGTTTAATTAAGTCGGAATAGCCGAGCCGTTACTCAAAACTTATGAATGAAGTACGGAAAATAGGACTCTTCACCGCCTTTGTACCCTTTGGCAGTGACTCCACTTTAACGAATGGATATGTTGTGCAAAAATTAGGACTTTGTCTAACCATCTCTCATCGGTTTTACAAAGGACAATGCCCATCTGTGCCCCAGAAATGCCCAGAGAAAGTATATTACAAGATTGCTGTAATAAATAAAATTAGAATTATGTTGTTAATTTTAAATCATATGAATCACTAGATAAAAAATAATAATAATAAGACGTTCTTGTTAACATTGCAGTACCAGTGTATCTAACCAAATTGTTTTCACATACATATTGACATTATACAATGGGGACAGACTAGATAATTCCAAATAACTGACATGTTTGTCTGATAACATACATATAAGTATATAAAAGAACACTGATCTGGCTTAGCTTATGTGATCATGAAGTTCCTAGTGAAAAACTAATAGCAATGCTGTCTGTGAACGATAAAGTAAAAAAAAAACCATTAGGAAATTATCATGTTTAGTGTCCAATATCATAACATTAAATCTAGATAACATATACATACTGCTAAAAAGTTATCTTGTGACATAGTGCAATTTGCATTGCTGACTTTCAGCTCCATACTATGGGCATGGTCCTTTGTTAAGTCTGGGTATGTTATCACCTCAACTATGCATAGACGTTACTGCCCAAGTTGTATCAGGGGGTGGTGAATTGCACGAACATACTTAATCGCTTATAAAAACTTGACTCAGTTGCAATTTCTTGATGTAGGTAATAAATTCTCCTTAACCTGAGTTAGACAAATGAGTGAATGTTCCCTTACGGCTTGATCAGTCGATGTCTTTGGGTTGTACGGCTCAGCCACGGTATTGGCTGATTGATCTACCATTTAGTAGCAGTTTTGAAAAAAAAAACTCATTGCAATGAAATGAATAGTACACATGAGAGTAGAAACAGTAACACATGTCTAAAGGACGTATCAAGCTAAGTGCGGACGTGTTGATGTTGTGATAGTGCAATCATCAGCCATATGTCGGATCTTGATAGATTTTGTATTTTGTCGTGGGGATAGTGCAATTTTCTGACAAGGTCATAACGGGACCACCGTCAAATGTAGTCACAAGCACAGCATTATAATAATCAGGCTCGTGTGTCTGAAGATAAGCAACGTCTATTAGACATACTGAAACACTAAATATTGTCGACGTCCCTCCATAATTTAGGACGCGCAAACATCACGAGTTGAATAGTTACCACTCAAACAGGTTGTCCCATCACGAACGCGAAGGCCCGTCTCAAGCTAGCCTTTGCTTGTTCGTAAAAGGGATGGGTCATTTAGGATGTGCATAGATTATCGGCTGTTAACTTGAAATTATCTTATTCCTGTCATTGAAGACTAAATGCCTCTACTAGCTGCACAGGCCTGTCGTCGGTATTACCCGTAGTGCTGTTCTCTACAGCAGCAAGGGCTCGAGCTCGATGCTACGACAGTGGCTTGTCAAGTTTTCGTGTTCACTAAATTTGCTTAAGCAACACTACCGCCACGAGGGTCTAATAGTTTAACGGTCAGCTCTACGTTGAGCAGAAATTCGATAGTGAGTACGGATCCCTGCGGCGTTAGGTTCTACGTCTAATTCGGTGCTGGCTCGACGTCTAGCATGCACTTCTACAATAAGTTGGGTTGATAGCTGGGTTCCGATTTCTGAGTAGAGCAAGCATATCGTCGCTTACTATACTATATCATAGACTTTAGCAGAAGCGAAGAACCTCTACTCAGTTGTAAAGTTTAGCTGTGATTTTCTTTCTGCGAAAGTTTAGGGTTATCTGCTAGCTACCGTATTTTAATAATTACCGGTTAGTGAGCTGCATTCCACATTTCTGTACCGGGGTTAATTCCGAGAACCTTTAGTAGGTGTCTATATGTGTAAACTTTGCAAGAGGTCGATTGTTCTGTAACATAGGACTGGTTCTAAAGTGAGCCATGTCGCCAAATAAGCTACCGCGAAATCCCGTAGCCGTCATTGTGGAAGCCTTTTCTGACCAATTTCTGTAATAACAAACTTTAGTGACTACTGGTTGCACTGTCCAACTGGGAGACCAATCTGTAGGATCAAAAGTATTAACAGCGATTGTGATGAAAAGTGCCTAAATTACATAAATAACTACGTTTTAAAAGACTGTCAAGTATTATGTTATGTACATGGTAATAATAGCAGTATTCGATGGGTAGTTCTGAGGGATGCGGTGTGGCAACTGTGTCGTATGAACAGGTATGAACCACGGCGACATTGAATATTTCAGTGTCAAAAGAAGACCTTAGAACTGACAATCCTGGTTCGTCAGAAAATAATGTTAAAATTAATAGATTCATATCGTTTATTACATTCCATAATATTTACAAGGTGGTTATTGGGTGGTTATTTATTAAATTGGTAGCTTAAAGCTAAGTATAATTATGGACCGTGTAGGGCCACAAAAAAAATGTAAATAAAATTAAAATTATGGTACAATATCGTTGGTATATACGATTAAAGTATTAATAAAATAAGAAGCGATTTATGTATTGGCAAATAAAAAAAAGGTATAAACGTTTGCATAGAATTCTCTTATTAAAAAAAAAAATAACTTAAAAGCGAATTACTCCGCAATGTCACAAAAACAAAAGTAGTGGTGCCGTTTCATGATTTGCATGTTGACCACCTTGGGCCCTTCGTAAGATCTAAGTGAGGTTATACTCACCTACTTGTAGTTATGGGTGTGTTTACCTGATTGATTATACCTGTCAAGAAAACAAACAATCTATGTTCGTTTTTGAAGATTATAAATTACACAATTGGGGTCGATCAGGGGATCGCTTGGCAAGCTATCGCTGTAGTTATTCTGCATCACATGCTTTCATAAGATTTGAACACTGTTTAGTCGGTGTTGACGGTTAGTTGGAAGGGTTCAATCGTACTATCCTTGAATCGCTAAACGAACCAAACAAAATGATGAGAAAGATTGATTTAGGCTTTTGGGGAGAGTTTGTTGGATACTTAAAAATGCAAAAAAAAAAAACCTAGGTGTATCTGATTCAGAGGTGTTATTTGGTGCCAGCATGAATGGGATAAAGCTCTATTCTTAACGTGATACTCTATCAAACTCTCCTTAATAGCGGTTTCCGTTATTCAAAATGGGGTTCAAGATAGGATAGATAAGAGGACAGAAATATAAACCCTGCTTTAACAGTGATGGGCAAAGCAAAAAGCTATAAACGTGGACATATCCACGTTTATAGAACCCTGTAGTCATTAATGTTTTCTGGATTAGCACGCATGCAAAACGAACTATAAACTAGCTAGAACTACATAGGTGAAATAGAAGTTCACGAAAATGAATCTAAAGCTAATGTAGTAGAATAGTAATGATAGTAATTAATTTGAATCCGTAATTTTGTGTGTATAATATGAGATATTAAGAGTAATGTTGCTACAGAAGGTCTTTTGTATCTTTCCAGATAAATCACAAGCAATCGATCGGTTTGTGCGCATCGGCCCACTGCGCCGTCTCAAGTAATCGATCGGCTTGTGCACGCCGTTGGTGTTAATCTGATTTCGAATTGGTAGTCGGGCGGTCATGCATGGTATCGAATCGATCGTGCCACGTTTTGATACGTTCAGTGCCACGACGGTGCGTCTCCACAAGTAATCGATCGGCTTGTGTGAGCCACCACAATGCATCGACCCACTGTGCGGTATCAAGTAATCGATCGGCTTGTGCCGCCAGTTGGTGTTTCGAATTGGTAGTCGGGCGGTCATGTATGGTATCGAATCGATCGTGCCATATTTTGATACGTTCGGTGCCACGATGGTGCGTTTCCACAAGTAATCGATCGGCTTGTGTGAGCCACCACGATGCATTGTCCCACTGTGCGGTATCAAGTAATCGATCGTCTTGTATATCCGCCAGTTGGGGTCTATATGATTTTGAAATGGTAGTTGGGCAGTCCTGCACGGACTCGATTCGATCCCAATCCCATTAAGTAGTCTCACCTGCGCCGTGTGAAGCAATCGATCGGCTTGCGCTGGTGTGCCAGTCACCAGTCTTTCGTGGACCTGAGTAAGTCCATATATGTACATATTGATATTTTGATGTGGTTTCGATTCGTTGTCTAATAAATTAGAATAGAATGGAATACTAGATGTTTACAATATAAGTGTACAGTTTTCCTAACAGCAATTAGATAAATGATCCATTCCTTTTATTTAAAGGAATGGAATTATTATGGAATTATCTAATTAACTAACGAAGTTTATTGTAATGTAAAATACATGTACATAACATGATGTAAATAAGATAAAAATAAAACAGGTTCTAAACTATAGTTTGTACAAATTGTTGATGTTCAATTGATTGTATTAGAATGGACCTTCGTGCTGCTGACCATGTACTCGACACCGATTGTTAGGGTTCCACCTGGGTCGTGTGCGGGGACGCACACGTCGTCAGGATGGTCGATTGTTAGGGTTTGCAATTTTGTAGAGATTTATCGCTACTTATTTAATACTTTATTTTAATTGTTTAATATTTTAATATACTGGTAACTACTTTTCGAGTACTGACAGAAGCGGAAGTTAGTCATAGACTCTGCAATTGATTCGTAGCGCCGCCGCCGGCCAATCACGGAGCCGCATTAAAGAGAACTGATGCGGGCTGTGATTGGTCGTGGCGAGTCGTTTGGGGGTTTAGTTTTCGGGTAGGGATTTTTCTGATAAAAGCATGGTCGGTAGTATTGTGAGGGGATTCGAGTGTCAACCACGAGACTGTTAAGAGTTGGAAGTAACTGTTGATTGTGAATTTGATTTATCTAATTTATTGTAGTCGTGTATATTCAGTGTACAAAGTGTGTTGTAATAAAAGTGATTTATATTCTGTGATGATATCTTCTATTATTCTCCTCGGAGCAAGGTCGTCCTTATATTAGCGTAGGGTAATAGTATAATAGAAGTACCCACATGCCCTAGATGTGCTAAGCACATATATGAACAGCAAATAGCTATTTGCAGCTAGGTCCCAAATCTAGGAACCAACTCAGGACCTAGATCTGGGTCCGCCTTGGTGGGTCTAAGTGCCTAAACAGCACTGATGTACATATTTCCATAGTTATAGGCAGTTGTTCTATCGCATATCATGTTTTCTAGGGTTTTTGCTATGACCTAGGCCCCTAGGTGGTCTAGATCATAGATATACAGATAGTACACATCGTAGGCTACCTATCGGTACTATTTGTGGGCATGTGGATGCTACGGGCAGGGCGCAGGCGAAGTGACAAGCGGCCAAAGCATAGTCGTCGCGCCCCTATTACAGTATTTATCGGCCTGTAGTTCCCTAACAGAAATAGATAGATAAACCCTATGTACACCGTTAGAAAGCTGCTTACACGCACTTTCTAACGGTATAGGTATCATGTATGTGTCTAGAATAGCCTAAGTAGAATAAGTGAAAATGTACAGTTTTGATAATAAAAATTAAACGTTAGTGGCTGCCTCGGTGGGGCTCTCGTTACGGTAAAGTTCCCTGCAAGGATAGTAAATGCGCATTCGGCGCCACTGTCGGTGAACAAGCAAGCGGTCGACGCGGGAACTAAAAGCAAGATATAAATAGAAGAAAAGAATATTCAGTACGAAGAGCGCCACCGTCGAAGCCACTATCAAGCTTGCTATCAAATTGGGAGTTCTTATTTCACGGACACCTTGTAACCAACCTACATTGTAACCAACAGCGTCAACACTCTTCGGCGGGTTCATACCGTACCAGCGATAGCTACAGACACACAGGACGTCAGTGGCTCGTGCATTCGGGTCCGCCCGTCCTGCACACGAATTTTAAGAATAAGAATTTCATGTTATTTTAAAAGTTATTAAAACTAATAAGCAAAAAATTAAAAAGGTTATAAATTTACAATCGACCAATGATTTTCACCGAATATAGTTAAAAACCATCCCGATTAAACTAAATTTCAAATTAAAAAAAAAAACCTCATTCAAATCTATGTATTTGTGTGGTTGCTACGCTGCACTGGTAACACAGATAGGCTGAGGAAAACACAAATAAACATAGGCTTCAAACTTATAACAGCATGTTATACTTTGTTGTTAATTTGTAAGTCAAATATCTGCAGGTGTGGTTTAACGAGAATTTCTGTATTTATTTTTCCGTGCACAGCACAAATTCATGTGTTTCTATAAGGTGTGTAGGTACATTATGCATCGCAAAGTATCGGCATATCGTCTATGTATGAAATAGCCAGACGTTCAATATCGAAGCCCCGTCATCTGCAAACTGTCTGCATAACTCAATAACACAACTATGCGGTGTTTGACGACAGTATTCATAATACCTAGACAACTTAACGATATGTCATTAGGAATAGCTCTCAACTTGGTATGCCTAAAATATTTTAGAAGACTTTGAACGAACGCACTAAACATTATGTATACTTACCATAATTTGCAATTTTTTTTAAGATCTTAGGTATCAAATGGTTTATTTATTGTTTGAGTTATAACATGCTGAGTAATTTAAGGTGCGGCAACATTAAAAGTTATAGTAGGGAATTTCAAATTTTTTTTTTATACTACCAAGGTGGCAAGCAAGCATACGGCCCGCCTGATGGTAAGCAGCCACCGTAGCTTATAGACGCTAGCAACATCAGAAGAATCACTAGCGCGTTGCCGACCCTTAAGACATTAGATGTTAAGTCTTTGTGTCCGGTAATTCTAATCAGGGTATTGAATAACGATGTCATCGTGAATTTTTAAAAGGAATTTTACATATAAAGTCGTAATGGTAGCCAGTCTTCTACAGTCTGCAGCACTTGGAATAAAATGAACCAGTTAGATTTCAGTGAAAAATAAGGAAACATTGTTTGTTTACTTATCGTAGTCAACCTGTTGTAAGAGTTCTTCAAACTGTCATCATTATCATTAGCAATCGAAAAACGTCAACTGCTGAACAAAGGAGAAGGGAGGGAGGGGTTGCCATAATGCTTATGCTTGGCAGGCGTCTTGGAGATCGGGTAATTCAATAGAAAAACGCTGCTCTCCGTCTTCTTGTTTCCCTTTAATCGCCTCTTACGGACTCCACTCCCCACGGAAGGAGATGGGAGGGTGCTATTCTTAACCGGACTGCCCATGGGGTACCCTATAAGTATATAGGGTATGTAGGGTAGGGTATGTAGGGTAGGGTAGGGTGGGTAAATAGTAATTTATCCATAAATATTATTATATTATTTATCTCCAAACTTATCGAAGTCTCAGGAAACCGCCGGGCTGGTAGCTTTTTCTGCCAACGTATAAGCTTGGCCATACAAAGGGGTAATGCCACCAGTCTTTTAGGTACCCTTCCCTCCCAGTGCGGCGACAACTTCGAGGAAGTTTTTTACCTAGTTTAAGTGTACATGTTTGTAAATAAACTGTAAATATTTTGTTTCAATAAATGTCCATAAATATTTGAAGTTTTGTTATGCTAGTACAATTTCTCCAAACCATGCTAGTCTAAACAGGTACTTAATCTTCGCAACGCTTTTGAACGTTATAACAAATAGCCAGAGACGGTTTCATTTCGGAGGCGAAACAAAAAGATAATTACGCCCAATTAATTCCGACTCCTTGCAAATGAGGGTGAGGTCCCTTTATGTCCTCTCCACGCTTATATTGGTTCCCAACGATATTTAGTTCTACCGATTTGTTTGTTTTGCGTTTTAGGATCGTAATGAATTTTCTTTTATACTATAGATGCTGTATGGTCTCTGGCTGGTCGTAACAATGGACATTAATCTCAATGGATGTTTTAACAAATGTAAGGATCACTCCGTTTACATATGGACAGCCTTTGTTAACTTTGGTGTTGTTGAGAATGGCTCTCGAGAGAAATCTCGTGGTATGTATGTTAGTATTTAAGTCCAATTTCGTCCGTAGTTAAAATTAATTGTTTTTAACCGCCATCAAAAGGAGTTTTCTGTTTTGTTTAAGATAGTAAAATACGTGTAGTGGTACTACATAGTACATTTCTTCTGAAATGAAAAGAATTGAATTGTTCAAGCGTGTCTATTCACCGCGAAAAGGAGTCCATTCACCTTGGCTCCTACTTTTCAGAATGTATCCTTGGAATACATGAACCGCCTTCAGTAGTTGGGAGTTGTAATTTCCTCAAACTTCAACTTTGGGCGGTTCATTGAGTCCAAAGCCAAGGTAGCTGCAAGGAAGCTAGGTGTTCTTTCACAGGTCCACCGGTACTTCATACCGGGGCAGCAAATGTCATCTTGCAGCTTTGGACTCAGTGGAGAGGCGTGTAAGAGGCTTATTGGTGACGCAGGTTTAGTAGCGGCCAATTTACAAAGCCTAGAGCACAGGCGCAGAGTAGCCAGCCTCTCGGTATTCTACAGGATGCATTTTGGAGAGTGTGCGCAGGAATTGCATGATTTGATTCCACCATCTCGCTTTCACCATCGGACGACGAGACGCACGGCACGTACACACCCTTATGTGGTGAAATTGCCTTCAGTCCGAACTAAGTGGTTTGCTTTTTCATTTATAATAAGGACAGCTAAGGACTGGAACAGTTTGCCTGCGTCGGTTTTCCCGCCCGATTATAATGTGGGTGTCTTCAAGACTAGGAGTGAATATGCTTTTAATAAGCTAGTGTATTTTGCCATCCTCGATTGCGTCGCCGCTTTCCATCAGGTGGGACTGCAGTCAAGCACTAACTTATAAGTAGTTAAAACCATTTTTTTTTATGAAGTTAGGCTCAATTCACACCAGAATGGCTGCGGCCGGCAGCGCACTTTCAGTGTGAAGGAATTTTAAACTTTATCAACAATACGTCAAAGACCAGTATCGCTTAAAAAGCGTGGCGCCGCTCACGGCCGCTCGCGTCCCCCGGCGGGCGCCCGCGCGCCTCGTTTTTCAAGCGATACTGGTCTTTTACGTATTGTAGATCTTTATATATATAATTCTACTGTACGTGTGTATGTCACTGAACTCCTAAACGGCTGGACCGATGTTGATGAAATTTTTTGTGTGTGTTCAAGGGGATTCGAGAATGGTTTAGATTCCATAAAAAAAAACGCGGGCGGATCTGCGCCGGTCAGCTAGTAAAGTTTAAAATTCTTTCACACTGAAAGTGCGCTGCTGGCCGCTGCCATTCTGGTGTGAATTGAGCCTTACTGTTACGTTGCTTTATAATTTGCATGTGTTAAAAATATAAGCAAGAATTTTTTTATCCCTTCCAGATAGCCGTTACTTATAGTATCAAATCAAATGAACAAAAATCTTATAATATCTCTGTACTAGTTTTTCCAAGAGCATATACGGTTACATTGAGGCTAGCTGTCCGGTTGACCACAAGCAAGAAAAACTATGTAATACTTATTTCTATTCGCTCTGCGAGGCGTCTACCCGCAATCTAGTTTGCTGCAAGTTTAACCTCTTGCGGTTTAATATACAACAACCTACGGTTTACCTATTTTGTTTTTGCAAGTCGTCTACCGGACGGCTAGCCGCAATGCGAGTAATTAATAATAATAATGCCCTCCGGGCTGATACGACCACATCAGACAATATTTCACAAGATCAGCCATATACGTGGTCGATATTATAGTGCACAAGTGCTTGCGTAGACAAGTGCACTCTCTTTCTTTACCTCTCACAATCCGATGGGATGGAAGACCACCTCTACCGGGGAGAGGTAAGGCACAGGACCGACTGTTTACATGCCCATCCGACGCATGGATAATCAGGTGACCGGCCTGTAAGGAACAATTAGGTACACAAAGTTGTTTTCCACCAGCAAGCGCATTCCCACTGCGCTATGGAGGCTACAAAATGGTAGTAACTACACAATATCTATATGGCACTCTTGCTACTTACTGTTGTCAGTAAGGGCGAGGATGAAAAAAAAACAAAAAGTAAAGTGTATTGTCTTGTTCTAGGCCGCTCTATGTGCTGACTACAGCGTGCCTGTAGACTGCGTGTCCGCCGGCCCCGCGCCTCGCCCTAGCTCCTTCCACGAGATTTCAGCACCAAAAGTAAGTTAATCTCAGATTTGCGTATCTTAATGCACATGGAAATGAATAGGTGGATTATAATACATGTTTTTGATTACATTAATATTTTATCAACTCGATATTAATATTAATAATTCTGGGACACCACCACACACGTTCATCTGATCCCAAACTAGGCAGAGCCTGTACTATAGAAACCAGACAACTGATTCTAATACGTCCTATATCCTTTTTTGTAAATACATACTTAAATAGATAAAACACCTAGATACTTGGTGGGAATCGAACCCACGACCCATTGGGCAGCGGCCAGGGTGTCTAACCACTAGACCAACAGGCCCGTGGTTTATTGTTATATACTGGCTATAAAGACTCCAAATTTCTCCTCCCAATTGTATTTGATCGTGAAAAACGTAAGCCAGTTTCGAGATAACTAACTAATTTGCATATTTATAAGAAGAAGAAAAACATATATTTAACGACATCTTGTAACTAGCCTAGTATACTTAATTAATAATCAGAATGCCGTTGAAAGGTTATCCACTCAGCATGTGTCGTTGCTCCTGGCTGGCGCAATGACGCTGATCTTCCGTGGACACCCGTTTGAGCTCATCTACAGTATACACCGCACACAGGTTTCACAATGAAGTAAAACAACACAAGCAATTGAAATTGAAATTAACCACAAGAACAGGAACATACAATGCAAAATAAACTATTTTAAAATAAAATAAAAACCGACTTCAAAGTAAATTATCTAAAAAGCATAAAATAACGAATATATTGAAGTCGGTGTTAGCACATCATGTTAAACTAAGACTAGCACGAGCTGACACCGACTGCAATATATTTTCGTTATTTTATGCTTTTTAGATAATTAACTTTGAAGTCAGTTTTTATTTTTTTGAAATAGTTTATTTAACACTTTTTAGTGACGTTTATTTTGGCAAAATAGGTATCAGCACTATCACGCAACTCGAACGTCTACGTTACAGTAACTTACTGAAAACATAAAAAGTTTATATCTCTTAGACTACTGGACCGATTTTGATGAAACTTGTACTCTACCCTAAGTTGAAAAATACTCTAATTATTGCAAAAAAGAATTTTCGAAATCGGACTTGTAGTTTCTGAGAAATCCGTGGACAAACCTACATATATACATACATACATACACCCATAAAATTTGGTAAATTTGTTTAGAAGCTCACATAGACTAACATATATTAATATTACGCATTTTTATTAATATTACATACATACGCGTCGAATAGAGAACCTTCTTTTTGAAGCCGGATAATTAGACTAAAAAAATGATCTTATTATTATCCATAGTCTATTTATAAATACACAAGAGATATATAATCATATAGGTAATCTATTTAACGTAATCCTTCACTTGGATTTTATGCGCACTTAAAGCATATAAATCCCACCCCACTTGTTTGAATGATCTCATCTCGAGTGTGGGGTATAACTATAAAATTTTAATGGCGGACATAAAATTGTTATGAAAAACTCTGGCTTTCACTGCTATTTTTATACATCGACGAAAATAAATAAGCGATACTTTCCTTTGACATTGAACTTGCTAGTGGTGTTGTTGACGTATCACATTTTGAGCTATTGTATGTCTATTGTGGCCATATTATGACGCTTGATACTAATAAAAATACGAATATAATGCTACAGTGAATATTTTTTTACTTATCCAAATTCTTTACATCCTCGAAGCTATTGTATTCAGAAAGTATGCCTCTCTCACTTGTGTGACATACAACACTTAGAAATTAATTATTTTGTTTATAATTAACGAGCTGCCCTCGCAACTTCGCCTGCATTTTAATTTTTCAATTTTTTTCTGCTAGACAAAAATAAATTAATAGTTTAAAAAACTAAAAAATACACGCTTTTATAAGGAATACTGCACTAAAAGCAATATATTTAAACAGTCGAAAGTCTTAAGTCAATAGCTTCACAAGTGGTATTCAAGGGTTCCGTTACCAGCCTTCCGGGCCCATCCACAGGTCCACGTTATTAGGCAAAGTGAAAATAACTTTTTAATACGAACCAAGTGAGCCCAATCTCGATGTGTTTACTAGTAGCCATTTCAGGGTTCCGTCACCCACTTCCAGTTCCATCATCAGGTCCTCATTAAAGGTCAAAGTGAAAAGAACTATTTAAAAGAATTCAAATGAGCCCAAAATCGATGTTTTTACTAGTAGCCATTCCAGGGTACCGTCACCCACCTTCCATTTCCATCATCAGGTCCTCATTAATGGTCAAATTGAAAAGAACTCTTTATAACAAATCAAATGAGCCCAAACTCGATGTGTTTACTAGTAGCAATTCAAGGGTTCCATTATCCACCTTCCTATTCCATCACCAGGTCCTCATTAATGGTTAATGTGAAAATAACTCTTTCAAACAAATCAAATGGGCCCAAACTCGATGTTTTTACTAGTAGCCATTCCAGGGTTCCGTCACCCATCTTCCTGTTCCATCATCAGGTCCTCATTAATGGTCAATGTGAAAAGAACTCTTTAAAACAAATCAAATGGGACCAAACTCGATGTTTTTACTAGTAGCCATTCCAGGGTTCCGTCACCTATCTTCCTGTTCCATCATCAGGTCCTCATTAATGGTCAATGTGAAAAGAACTCTTTAAAACAAATCAAATGAGTCCAAACTCGATGTGTTTACTAGTAGCCATTCCAGGGTTCCGTTACCCACCTTACAGTTCCATCATCAGGTCCTCATTAATGGTCAAATTGAAAAGAACTCTTTAAAGCCAATCAAATGATCCCAAACTAGATTAGTTTACTAGTAGCCATCCAAGGGTTCCCTTATCCACCTTCGAGCCCCAGCATCAGATCAGCTCGATAATACCATATTATTGTATTGTCACCGGCCCTTGATACATGTACAAAATTTCAAATTATTTGGACGTGTAGAAGTGGGTCAAAATTGCATCGCAAGATTCCATTACCATCATACATACATACATACAGGTCAAGCTTATAAAAGCGTGATAAAAAAAGACGGGACGGGTTTGGGCGGAGACAAATCCAACAAATCGGGAATCATTAAAATCGGTCCAGCCGTTCTTGAGTTATAAATGGTGTAACTAACCGACTTTGTTTTTTAAAGTACTTACACATATATTTACAACAACTTGTACCATCAAATTAAAAATTTATGATACCCTAGTTTATTTTCACGCAACCTAAACTGCAGTGAAACTCTTGTGGCAGGTGCAAATAAATATATATAAAGTCGTTTAAAAACTAAAACACTAGTTTAAACAGGGTGGAAACGTTAAGTGTGAACAGACGATATTTTCGTAAATTATAGAGATTTTACAAAAATTGATACAGATATAGAAACTAGATGCCCTAATGCGTAAAATGGCATAGTAAAAAGAATTTTATCCTTTCCATCCTGTATATGTGTTAAGATTTTTGAAGTTATTTGGCGACGCTATTCGATAAGTTTGTGGATATAAAATACTTCCCCAGTCGGGCTACACGAATCCTGCCATTTGCCGTCTCAGAGAAAGTACCAAAGGAGTTAGTATCGCGTCGATTCCCCGAACAAATTTTTCGTGGCACTTTTGCGGGGAGCGGGAGGCGAAGTAAACACACACAGATACACACACACTTTCACGCATACCCACACTATAGTAAACTCGCAACACATTCAAAAATACACGCACACAAATAAAGAATGACCTGACCATATGACCAAAAATTTGGCAGAGTGGGTTAGCGCATCATGCTCTCTCCAGTGGTATCTTCCTCTAAGTGTGCCGTGTATCATTTTAAACTCATTATTTCTACATGACGGACATCGTAAGCGTAGTGGCTAGACACCCCGGCTACGATTTTCGTAAAGTAAAAACATTTGTGTGTGTTTTACACATCTGTTTATTTGTATAGCTGCGTGTAACTTACCTATACTATATGTACTACAAAAAAAATTGTTATCTGGTCACCTATACATGCTTTGCCTAAATAGTTTTGGATTAAATGACCATGTGTATTGGCCAGGATGTTGAAATATAAAAAAAATACACTTACTCGATCTTATTTTAAGTCTTAACATACGAATATGTAGGTGTCGATGACAACATCATTTTTGGGTCGTCGACCTGGATTCGAGACTGGAAAAACAAATGAATCAGCTGAATATTGATGTATTACGTTTTAAACTTAACGCCTGTATTCTTTAATATAAATAAATAGGTTTTTTTATACTTCCAAGGTGGCAAAAAAACCATACGGCCCAACTGATGGTAAGCAGTCACCGTAGCCTATAGACACTAGCAACACCGAAGAATCACTAGAGCGCGTTACCGACCCTTAAAGCATTATATATTACATCTTTTGTTTCCGGTAATTTCACTAGCTACAGTGCCCTTCACCGGAACACACTGCTGCTTGGCGGCGGAATATCTGACACTGCGGTGGTACCTACCTGGACGGTCCCTTGCACAAGGAACCTACCACCGAACAATGTAGAGTGTCATGTATTAGGTATTAAGTCTATTCTAAGTTATTGAAAATATTACTGTTCCTCGAGTACACAGCATGAAGAGAACCCCGATTATGTATTTGTCATAAAATTCTGACTTTCATTCATTCGTCATCATTAGCAGCCTATAGACGTCCACTGCTGAACAAAGGCCTCCCTCTTAGAAGGGAGGGGGTGCCATAATCCCCACGCTTGGCAGGCGGCTTGGGGATCGCTGTGTAGGTGAAAGATAAATCCAATAGAACGACGCTGCTGCCCGTCTTTCTGTTCTCGCTTACGATACCCAACGATAAGAGACGGGGGGATGCAATTCTAACCCGGTCTTAGAGGAGATACCACTGGAGATAGCATGATGCGCTAACCCCTCTGTCAAATTTTGTTCATATGGTCAGGTCATTCTTTATTTGTGTGCGTATCTTTTTGAATGTGTTGCGAGTTTATTATAGTGTGGGTATGCGTGAAATTGTATCTGTGTGTATTTACTTCGCCACCCGCACCCCGCAAAAGTGCCACGAAAAATTTGTACGGCGAATCGACGCGATACTAGCTCCATTCTAATTACTCTGAGAACCCGGTACTCCACGGGGAATTTTTACTTTGGTTGTAGACTATTACCATGAGATTACAATCAATGGCATGTTTTGGTCACTTAACTGAAAAGTTATTTTGTAATCTTCTTCTTCCTTGTCTTGTCCCATCAAGAGATCTATTATAAGGTTGGAATTGTATTTAAAAAATTAAAACTTGTTGCCGTCGCAAGTTAAAGCACAATGGAAACGTCCATTCAAAACTGGAGCAGTTCAATTTGGAAGGTTACCTCCTCCTTCTCACACTGTGTTCCATTAAACTCAAACTCAAACTCAAAAATAGTTTATTTCAAATAGGCTTAACGCTAGCACTTTTGAAAGGTCATATTTTCTTTTTTAAAAGAAGCTACCACCGGATCACAATGCGGCCTCAACTGAGAAGATCCGGCAAGAAACTCAGCGGGCTTGTCATTTTATCACTTTTTTTTAAACAGTGTGTCATGTTACAATTAGAACAGAGCGACAGTGTGTCTTGCCGTTCAAAATATCAAATAAGACTGAAAAAAATAAAAAAATACAAAGTACAACAAACTAAAAAGCCAAAGGGATAGTAGTCGGACCAGTCCCCCCAAGCAGCACCCGCGCACGAGTTGACTCGAGCAGTAGCCATCACTCCCCTCAACTGAGGATCATGACTCCTGCGAGACGCCGTCTTCGTCACTGTGTGTATCGCCGTACTTAATGGAATTTCCAGATTTTCGTACAATTTAATGTATCTCTCATAGCACTTCTGTCCTGAATCTCTTCCCTTGTATCTTTTCTGTCATTAGCTGCTACTTCTAGCTAACACAGCAGCCAATTTACGTCAACTTTGATGGTAGGGCTTCTTTCTTGTGTCGGTAAAAAGCTAGGACCTAACATCCACAATTATATCATTACTTGCTATGAGGTGGGATGGTGGTCTGGAATTAATATGTTTGGGGCATCACGTCAACTGGGGTACGGATTCTTACCCACTAAAACCCCGTGGCTGTCGTTTCAACACATGAAAGTGACCTGAGTTCTCAGGTGAGTTCTGCATCGGGCGCCCTTCAATGTCTTGCCTTTGATCCGAGAGGCAGAATACATCCCTGAAACCTGCTACCCCGTCGCTGTCGTCGTCTTCGGAGCCAGAACTAAATTACACTAAGTTAATACAACCTTAGCGTGCCTTCCCTATTTAGTAGGTACTAGTATCGGTAGTAGGTAGTATCGTAGTAGTAGGTATCGTATCGTATCGATATCTTAGTTATTCATGTATATATAAGGCAAAAAATCTGGATGGAAAAGTATCCTCAACAGCTTTATGTTACCCCTTTAGAAGATCTACCACCAGGTTTCAAGGAGCCATGGCCTACTTGGAAAAATTTAAAGAGATTGTGATCCCAGATTGGTCGATGCAAGTACAACCTAAATGTATATAAGTAGCACCAATATCAGCTGGGCTCTGGTCTGTTGAGACCATGGCGTATCTTTCCGTCTGCCCCGCATGTCCAACTACAGGTAGTTGGAGTTAGAGTTGGAAATCCTCCCTGAAAGGACTTGCTTCAGGCAAACCAAAGAGCGGTGGATGTAGCTTCTTATTGGGCAGATGAAATTTGATGTTATCATGTCGACACGAAAAGAAGAAGAAGATATCTTAGTATTATATTAACCTTGAGCGTTATCTTATCAGTCACGGTGCATTCGAATTATACTTTCGTCACATGAATGATTAAGTATTCATTATTAAATGAAAGTGGAGCACTTTCATTTAATAATGAATACTTATTATTATTGAGCTTAAAATAAATTTCACCCACTGCAAGTGACACAGACGCCCACATCGCAATCAGAATAAAAAATCAATGAACAAACTTCACGATGACCTTTTCAAGAACGTAGTGTTGTGAAAGAGTGACTCATTCAGTCATTCAACTCTACACTGCAGCATCTTATAAAAAAATAAATAAAATCGACGGTTTTACAAATTTTATATTCCATCGCTGCTTTTATGTATACTCTATTATTTATTTTTTATACAAGGCCAGCAGTGAAACTCCTTCGAATACGGATCAGTGTGTGCTCTGTCGGTGTCGTAGTAGAAAACAGAGTTATTAGTCGGTCAGTCTACTGATTCAAACGTATCCTTTTAAAGCTCGTGAGTCAACAGTTTAAGTTATAAACCAATGTTTACTAAACTTAAGAGGTGGCAGTGATGACGGAGTGGAACTGAAAATTTTATGTTCTCATTCAACCAGTAATCGTGCAGGTGGGTAGTTGCAAACCTGAGGTCGTGGGTTCGAATCCCTCGGGGAGCACCAACTTTGTGTAGTTGTTCCTTACTGGCTGGGCAAAACATGCCAATCACCTGATTGTCTGTAAAGTAAGATGATCCATGCGTCGGATGGGTATCTAAAAAGTCGGTCCTGCGCTTGACCTCTCCCCGGTCGTATCGGTCTTCCATTTCATCGGTGAGAGGTGTGCACTATAATATCTCCCGCGTAAATGGCTGATCTTATGAAAGATAGGCCGCTGTGGTCGTATCGGCCAGTATTATGTAGTTAGTAGGTCCTTTGTATAAGGGAATATCCCGGTAAGTAACAGCGCAATGTCAGATATGATGCAGCCAAGCAATGATGTGTAAACATAATGTAGTTAATTTGAAGAAAGAAAGGTCTAGCTCGTAAAATAAGGGTTTTTTTTTTTTGACTAAATTCATTTCTTGAGTATCCAGTGGTAGCGTAGTAGATCAAATCTATGTAGCAGCGCAGCGCAGGGAGTAGCACCTTCAGGCTATTTCCGGACCTATTTTTGCCGTCGGGGAGGAAACCTTTACAAGAGTCCAGTATCAGTAAGGGCGGAGGCAGGGTTATATGGGAATTCCAGTCATTCATTAATGCATTAATTAATGCATTCATTCATTTGTTTGTTCGTCATTAATTGATTAATTCATTCATTCATTTCTGTAATGTAGAGACTCTTACCAGAGTCTACCAAACGGAAACGGAACGGACGGTCTACGGAATTACCATTCCGTTCGGAAGTCGCCTCTCCAGATCAGGAAGAAGTCCTATCAGTCTCGTCTTTAACTTGAATAAGTATGAAGGTCAAATATATCGTAGATTAAAATTATATCATTCGCAAAATGATAATAATTAATCATTGTCTTATCAGCGATAAAGACTTCATAATTGACGATAATTTTGAAGTGTATTTGCACTTAAAATATATTTTAAATATTTTATTATTTGACATTCGTATTTTTTTATGCAGTGACCGAATAAGAATAGCACATCCCATCTCCTCTCGTTTGGTGTTGTAGGAGAAAACCAGAAGACGGACAGCAGCGTTTTCTATGTGGTATCCGACTATAAGTATACTGCGACCCCAAAGACGCCTGCCCAGCGAGCGTGGGGAAATTTCCACACTCAGCGATCCGGGGAATCGGCATTATCCCCACGAGGCCCCCTTGGAGATTATGTTCAACAGTGGACTTATTGTGGTTGTTCAGCAGTGGACGATGGTTTTTTTTATTTAAGAGAAAGAAGAGAAGAGAACACGGCCATACGGCCATGTCACTTTTATATGACCAGTAGTAACTACTTGTTTTTGCCCTTGCTTGTAACTGTTGTTAGGAATAGTAATCATATGCAAATAACTCTGTCACAACCCCTTGACTCACTGATCAACAAATCATCATGAATGACAAATGTGCGTATAGAATTTTAATTGCAATAAAGCTCATTCATAATTACGGTACTTACAAGAATAAGATACGGGCAAATGATTCACTTTAATGATTAAACATGCTATTGATTAATACTATCGATTCCTTGATGATTCAAGCGTGAAGTGACTCAGTCATTAGCATCCCTAAGGTTAAGGCTTGAATAATGAATGTACAAACATAATGAATCGGTTAGATTAATTACGGTTCTCCGTGGGGTGTCCGGGTAAGAATAGCACCCTCCCATCTCCTTCCGTTGGGTGTCCGTGAGAGGCGACGAAGCGAAAATAAGAAGACGGACAGCAGCGTCTTTCTATTGGATTACTTACCACCTATAGCTACTGCGATACCAAGAATCCTGCCTAGAGTGGGGATTATGGAAACTCCCTACCTTCTAAGGGGGAGGCCTTTGTACAGCATTGGACGTCGTTCGACTGCTGAAGCTACTGCTGATGATAATAATGATCATGATAAATATGGTACCTACCTATTACAGTCCTTTCTTTAACTGCCTCCCTTGGTAGACTGCGGGGACTTAAATTCAATTTCTTGTCTGTTTCACAAGTCAATTGATTGATAATATAAAGATTATGTGAAAGTGTTTTGTGTCTTGCCTGTCGAGGTACTACTTAACAGCAGAAGGTAAATGTGAGCTACTGTGATTTTGGTTCGGTCATGCTCGCCATCGAAAAGTCTTTGCTTGTGGCGGCTTCGTGTGGCGGGTCACCCCCTTCCCTCTAATATGGTTGAGGGGAGTGATGGCTGCTGCTCGAGTCAACTCGTGCGCGGGTGCTGCTTGGGGGGACTGGTCCGACTTCTATCCATTTGGCCTTTTAGTTTGTCGTAATTTATTGTTTTCTTCTTTTCTCCCTTGCTTTATGTTTCGAACGGCAGGACACAATATCGCTAATGTCGATTCATTTGTAAAAAGTGAAAAAATGACAAGCCCGCTGAGTTTCTTGCCGGATCTTCTCAGTTGAGGCCGCGTTGTGATCCGGTGGTAGCTTCTAAAAAATGACGATTCAAAAGTGCTAGCGTTAAGCCTATTTGAAATAAAGATTTTTGAGTTTGAGTTTGAGTTTGTCAACCAAACTGTTGTTGGGTTTGTTATAGCCTTAGATTTTCCTCTGACCGGATCAGGCCCAGGACTTTTTACACGACAACCTGAAACATGGATTATCTTACTTTTCAGACAATCAGGTGATCGGCCTGTATTTTCCTCACCAGTAAATAACAACTACAAAAATTTGTTGCTTCCTGCAGGATTTGAAAAGCAACCTCCGTTTTGCAAACAAGCCACATACGCCACAGAAAATACAACTATCATCATCATCATCATCATCATCATCAGCCGGAAGACGTCCACTGCTGAACAAAGGCCTCCCCCTTAGACCGCGACAATGAACGACAGTTTGCCATTTGCATCCACCGGTTGCTTGCGACGCAAATGTCGTCGGTCCACCTAGTGGAAGGCCTGCTTGCGATGCGTCTTCCGGTTCGTGATCGCCACTTGAGAACCTTTCTTCCCCAATGGTTATCGTTTCTACAACACAAAACAACAACATAATCTACTTCAAATGTACTTGTTTATTACTTTGTTTGCGCTTCAATAACCAGATAACTCATAACTAAGTTACTTTAGCGTGGCATCAAGAACAACTTTATAATACCAAGGTGTTTTCGTTCCGCGCTCTATTGTCAAATATACGGTATTACGTTTGTACGTGTTTTTCGACCGTATAATAAATTTGTAATCATTAATATTAACATTAATTATGAAGTTTATCTGAAATGGAATACAGGTCAAAATGATTCAGTCAAAAACCATCCCGGTTACACGTCACTATTATGTGTAATGCGATTGTACTCGGCATGTCTCACTCACTGTTTAGCCTAGCACCTATTGTAACATTAGCCAGCTTATAAACATTTCTAAATTTATATCAGTATTTATTTCATAGTGCCACCTATTTTCTAAACACTTGTGTCTGGCCAGTGACTAATCACATTGAGATAAGAGCGATGCTCTTGATATTGCGAAAGAGATGCATTATAAATTGCATCATCTGCATCATGGATAGCAGCTAGGATGTCTACATCTGCTAGGATCCTAGCTGCTACCCAAAAGGCTGTGGGTTTATTTACCACCCAGAACAAACAATTGTGTTCACAAACGTCTTTTTGTCATCATGAACATCATCATCATCAGCCGGAAGACTTCCACTGCTGAACGCCAGAATGAACGTCAATTGGCTATTTGCATCCACCGGTTACCTGCGACGTGCACAATGTCGTCTGTCCACCTAGTGGGTGGCCTACCTACGCTGAATCTTCCGGTCTGTGGTCGCCACTCGAGAACCTTTCTTCCCCATCGGTTATCGGTTCTTTGAGCGATGTGGCCTACTCACTGCCACTTCAACTTGTATGTTTTGATAGCTATGCCAGTGACCTTGGTTCTTCGGCGAATCTCCTCATTACGGATTCGATCGCGCAAAGATACTCCGACCATAGCTCTCTCCATAGTTCGTTTTGTGTCTCTGAGCATAAGCTCAGATTTAGCTTAGATAACTAAAAGGCCAGCAGTCTCTTTGTCTTTGTCTTTATGTCTTTTTGTACCAGAATATTATTACATTATTATTATGTATGGCTTGGCCTAGAATATATTGTTATTATAACCCGATTGTCCTTAGCCAGTTTGGCGGATTTTGTCAGTTCATATACCTAGTTGAAATGAGGGGCGATCCATGCCCAGCAGAGGTCTCTAAAGATTGGAAAATGCAAGAACAGCTTTATGACAAACTATTAATACTAAGGCATAATATAGCTTCTTCGCTTAGCTTTCCACGTACTCCGGGCCTTGCTTCTGTTAAATATTAGCCTAAGGTCTCATTTTATGAATTAACTATGACATCATATTTCACATTAAAGCGTTAAATTGAAAATCCCCATGACGTGTTTTATAACTAAATGGTCATTATTTTTATTTAATGCTACGTAATTTATCAAACTAATCGTTTATTGCACACCTATTTGTATGATTGGAATAAAAAAAAATTGCAGATCCGTTTATATATGACGGAGTTATACCCGTGCACACTAAAAACAAAACATAAACATCCCAATTGATAAACTCCTCCTTTTTGAAGTCGGTTAAACAATTGATTCAGCCAAATAATTAAAAAAAATACTTTTTTAAGTCATAATCATAGATAATAATAATGGTCATTATCAACAATTGAATATTTGGAAAAGGTCATTTGTCTTTTAATAATACCGTACGCATACAAAACATAATAGTACCTTATAACAATACTCTGAATAATAAATTATTCTTAATCTTAATGATAAAAACAATTTTGACAATGTGTTTGAGGTAAGCCTCGGTGCATCAAGGCTTTTATATCCGCAGATAAACCAACACAAATAGATGTCTAAATCATAATGTGTAACTTATACAATATAAACTAATAAAAAGATAAAAGATACCTACGTATAGGTATAGAAGGTATACGCGCTTGTACCCGTTCCAAAAAATAAGGGTTACACATAGCCAGACACACAGGAACTGACAGACAACAATTTGATCCTATATGGGTGCTATGAATTTTTTTAATTTTGGGCTATGGATAAATAAAACTTATTTGATGGAACCCTAAAACCAATGTTTTGTTATTTTTATTTGTTTAAAACTGACGTTGATTTATAACAAATTTATAATTTGAAGCTGACGTTGATTTACAATAAATTTTAGTTTTTTAGGTCTTTTTTTGTAGGCTACTAAAAAACCTTTAAAAATCACTGCATACGATTTTAGCATTAATAAACTCTGCAAATGACGTACACACGATGAATCCTTGTTATATAATAACATACCTACTGTATGTAAACAATCCTTGTATTTTACATAAGTTTTACAGCTTTACGGCAATAAAATGCCATAAAACGCATGTAAAATAATTGCGTTATGACATCGCTGAGGTCACAGTGACGAATGCATATGTATATAGAGTATGAAGAGTATTACGCGTCGTCAACCATTTGTTAAGTTGGTTCAAAGGTTATGATGTAACCGTGTGCTACTGTGAGTAACAACGGTTAGAGTTTAACCGCAAGGATGGGTGAGTGAGTGCGATAGATAATATTTATGGCATGAACAATCCTATGTGAATACCGCGCGTATTTTAATACGTAACACGAGCAATCGAATATTTTCTTCAGTATTTTATACTTACACTAGCTGACCCACGCAGCTCCGCCCGCGCTGTGTTTACGTTAACTAAACTTTCAATAATATACATTCGCATAGAATACAAAACCTCCTTTTTTAAAGTCGGTTAAAAACTTGGACCCACTTTGTACTTGCCCTCCGAAGCACGGAGACCTTTAGTTCAAATGGCGTTAAACGGTCACCCATATATTTAAGACCTTACCTAACGTTGCTTAACCTGATCGATTTCCAAACATTGTTAACAACTGTCTATGAGTGTTCCCTTACAAATATTTATTATAATTATAATGAAAAATTGTTAAAATCGGAGCAAGCGAACCAACCAACAACAACCAACCAAGTACACATTTTGACTTTAGTCACAAGAGAGGAAGAGGGCTCCCAAGGGAACCTCGGAGTATTAACTCAAATCATGCCAAGTTTCGTTTCAATCCATCCAGTAGTTTCGGCGTGATGCTCAGCCGAGATACAGACAGACAGACAGACAGACAGACAGACAACAATAAAAAAAATACATTTTTGGCTTTAGTATTGGTTATTGAATGCCCTCCAAACATAATTTTCAAAATATCTTCAATGTACAGAATTGGACCTGTTACAGTTTTATTATAAGTATAGATATAGATTATTTTATTTAGTATTTTGTACGTGTCATAATATTGTTCTTATTCAACCTAGTAACGAGGGAGGGAAGACGTTCGTCTGGTGGATACCCTCACGCCTGCCTGTAGACACATCTTTCCTTACGTATCAATGTTTAACTATAAATTCATTTTCTATCTTCAGCAGCCAGAACACGTCCACTGCCGAACATAGGCCTCCACCTTGGAACTATATATTAAGTAATTTTTTTGGCTACGATTTCAATTCTTAATATAAATTTAAAAAAAAACATCTCTATTTATTTAACTGTTTTTAGTTATTTCATGCGCACCCAGCACACCATCTCAGGTGTTCAACGCCTTCCATCTCAGGATTAACCTATGGTTTGCGACACCTGAAATAAGTTTCGCAGTCATGCGACGCAAACCATAGGTCAATCCGGAGATGGAAGGCGTTATACACTAGGCCGGTAGCGCTAGGCGCCCGTCACTTCAATGTGGACGCTAACGGTGGTTTCATATGTTTCGGTTCGGCGGTGCGGTCGTCGCCACCGCGCTAGGCCCGCAGTGTGGACGACCATTAAGTTTTCTGTATCCAAAAGTAAAAAGTGCTATAACCAAAATAGTTACAATACGTTCTGTTTTCAACGAAAATAACATTCTGGCTCCATTTTCGTAATCCTCATCTAATAATTTCAAAATGTTCGCACAGTAAAATTTCTGTGAGAGCCTACTTGAATAAGCAAAGTCCATGTAATATTTTCAACAACATTAATTTTTTGAGCAAAGTGAGGTTTCATTTGCTTCAAAATATTATTTTTCGAAAGCATGGTAGGTAGTCTATAGGCAGCACTCCACAGTAATAATAATATTTGATTAAATTAAGATGCATAGTATATTTGACTTGACCTTTTTCGCTTTGTTTACTAGCAGCGCGCCTTAACTTCGCACTGGTAGAAAAACATATATCCAGAATAAAATATAAAGAAAAATACGTTTAAAGTAGATCTAATTAAAATAAGATTTATTAATTAATGTATGTGGTCACCGACTTTATAATTATAAATTTATACATTAACAACCAACCTTTACATAAACTCATTTAGATAAAAGTTAAATTACCTATAAAATATAATAAAATATGTGAAGAGATAAAAACGATTCATATTATTAAAAAATGTCATAATTTATCATTTAATAAAAAATACAAACGGGTTTTATTGATCGCTGACCCATTGACATTATCCTCGACCTCCTAATACGATGGTATCTAATTATCATCATTTTAATCATGATTGAAACATCGATAAGTGGTATAATAGTTAGGAATAAATTAAGACGAGTCTAATAAAAATCACTCGCCTCCGCCACTCTGGCGGGCGATGCGGATCCGGTCATAGACGCTCGCATACATGCCCGCCAGGATTTCTAAGGGCGGAAAGTGTGCCAGTATGGTCGCCGCCTCAAAGGACACTGTTCGGTATCCTCGTGCAATCCGCAGTGCCATTCTCCGCTAGACGCTGTAGATTTTCGTTCTACAGTGACGAATGGCCAGCGGCCAATCGGTGCCCAGGTGGGCGCCCCGTCATGTCAGGTGATCGGCCTGCATTGTCCTAGTTAGTAAGGAACAGCTACACAAAGATGTTGCTCTCCGCGGGATTTAAGCCCGCGACCGTCGGTTGGCAAAGCAAGCGGTTTCCCGCTGCGCCATGTAGTCTACAAAGGACTGATTGGTCTGAAACTACTATAAGGTATACAATACCTGAAAAAAAAACGATTTTAAAGTTCTGTAATATGACCATGACCTAACAAACGTAAATCACCAGCCACGTCAATTATGACACATTATGCGTTATTCATTGACATAGAATCCCAACTGTCGCAGCCAGTGATGCATGGGTTCCGATAATTGTTAGGTTCCTGTGCATTTAGGGGCAGCATGTGTCATATCGCCTCTAACGTACCGGCTTACACGCATGTGCTGCTGGATTTCGTCATGCTTTTGTTGATACTCACCCCTCTGTGAAACTTAAAGTGGTACCACGTATGCCTGCCTATAGGAATACAAAAAAAAAAAATGACCAAGTGCGAGTCGAAGTCGTACACCGAGGATTACATACCTTCTCTAAATGGAAAAAAATAGTTTGTTATTCGACAACTAAACCGCATAATTAAGTTTATTTTTGAGAGGTTTTTGATGATTTCCAAAATAAAAACGGTGCCATTTTAGTTGCCTGCAGTGTACTTTTGGATTTTAATTTGGAAATTTATTTTTTCTAAAAGGTTTTAAATTTAAATACTTTTAGTAAATAAAAAAGAAATACTTTTTTAATTGAGAACAAATTTAATATATGTTTGTATCTTCGCTAACATGCCACGGGTATTCCCAAGCAAGTCGAATGATAAATGTCACAAAACGCAAGTAATGCCCACATTTTTATTTATTTAATTCAGTCATAGGTATTACGTATAAATTATTAATTTTTGATTACTGTTCAATTTTCAAACATTGGTGTGTCTAGAAAGAGCTTCTCTAAAGGTCAAAATAATGCGTGTTCATCTATAATCCTTGAGTTAATTGCAGCAGAAGATCTTGACGATTGATCAATATTTCTATTTCGACACACTTTCGACATAATAGCCTATGTTCATGTGAATAATTTATTCAAAAAACGATGAAGTTTATTCATATAAAGTGTGAATGTTTCAATCAAAAGACCAAGTTTATTCATACCGATCATCACAGAATGACGCTGACACTTCTCAGCGTTCTGTGCGTTGTGTTCATGTTCTGTGTTATGCTAGTAGCCAGTCATTTATCGAACTAAATTCATAATTTTATTCGTCCAAGCAGTCTACAATTTATATTTCATTGACTAGAGAGCGAACGTAACAAGTCGCCTGAAATATTACGAATTTTAAGCTCAGTAGTTTTAAATTCTACGTCATTACGTAAATCTATAAAAAAAATAGATCTATCATCAACCATATTCCCGTCAGACGTCGAACTCGGAACACCTGCGTCAAAATGACTCACTCACTACAATTACGTGAGTACAGCCGCCATATGTGACCTGGCGAAAGGTTGGGAACCACCGTTGCTCATGACTCATTATATACACTGATAACAATAAGTTGTAAATAGGTATCTAATGTAGTGCACCGTGACTAATAGCGGCGCCGAATGTGAGAGATTACCGAAATAGGAGGTTCCACGGAGTCGGTTTGTGCCTATTCTTTATAAATAATACCAGCCTCTGTTTATGTCCCACTGTTAGCCACGGACCTCCCTTCAAGTGCGGATTGGCGGACTTCACACGTCATTTGAAAGCTAGTTAGGCTTTCTCAGACATGTAGGTTTCCTCACGATGTTTTCCTTCACAGAAAGCTAGTAACAATCGCACAAAGACGATTCGCACATGATTAATTAAATAAATCAAAAGCGCGAGCCGGGGTTCGAAGCTGCGCACCTTGTCTCCAAAGCAAGCGCTCGCCCACTGAGCTGTGACTGCTCATGCTATTATTTATATGTAAACGATAATGTCTCTCTATATGTGACCAAAGCGGCTATCTTTGACAAGATGTGACTGCAACGCAGGAGATATTATAAGCTTATAATGCTTGCGCAGACATAAGTGCGCAATCTCTTCCTACAAGTACACTATCACAGTCCAAAGGGACAGCATATGGACTACGCGACTGGGGGAACTAGAGCGCAGAACTCACGTTTTAGATAAGAAAAAAATAACCTACTATTTTTAACCGACTTCAAGAAGGAGGTGGTTCCCAATTCGTCGCGTAGAGCTATGTATTTTTTAACAGGGTGGGCGAAATTTAAGCTCGAAGGATATTTTATGTATAGCTATTTTTAGTATACTCCCATTTTAATGGACTTAAAAAAGGAGGATATTCTCATATTATATTTTTGTACTTGAAATCTAAGCTTCGGTTCGGAAACCATACCAAACTTTTCCTCGCGTTTTTGTAACTTTCTTTAACCGTATTGTAGGTAAATTATAATTCTAATTCGTGTATCAAGTAAAAAAACTATCTAACTGTACTAAATAGTGTACAATTGTCATTCAATGTTCCGCAGTTAGTGGTGAAGTCATCGATAAGAGTCGACCGACATCGAATAAACTAGAGTGCGTTCACCTTATACAGGCTTAGATCATCGCCGACAGCTACGTTGCTGCCTCCAGCTCCGCCCACCATTTTCCAAGAATTTTTAAGAATTTTTTTTTGCTGTTTGTTTATTTAAAAAATCAATTTAATGTAGTTTAAACGAAAAACAATAAACAGAATTCCAAATTTGACAAAAAAAATCCATTATCTATACATATAAAATTACTTGTCCTGAGTGACTGACTGACTGATTCATCAACGCACAGGCCAAACCGCTGGATCTATTAAGCTGAAATTTGGACAGTAGGTTCTTCTTATGATGTAAGTATCCACTAAGAAAGGGTTTTTGAAAATTCCACTTTTAAAGGGGTATCGCTAGGGGTTAGGCGGGCGTAGCCGCAGACAATTGCTAGTGTAGATATAATATTACATCAATAAAATTCATGAAAGCTAGGAATTTGCATATGCCCGTCTGCAGCACATTAGACATCAGCATTATTACGTTTGATTCTTCTTCTTCTTTAACAAAATTATGGCTTTTATCAATTATTGATGATTTTGCCAGTGTCAAGTAGTTAAATAGCTGGAAGAACTGGAAAACGTAGCGTAGGATGTCCTGGACCAGGTGGAGTAACGATATACGCAAAGCAGTTAGCAGTGACTGGATGAGGAGAGCCGAAAACGGGGTTCAATGGCGTGTATTGGGGGAGGCCTATGTCCAGCTGTGGACTATTTTAGGCTGATAATGATGAATATGAAGTAGTTAAATAGCAATTGCAAAATAAATTATATACAAAGGAAAATTAGTGCACCACCAAGAGACGACCGCGAAACAAATCCTAGACGTTTGATCTTCGTCTGATTCATTCGTTTGAAAGATGTGTCAAAATCATGTATAGAATACCCTCTAAGATAGAATATAATGCATCATATTTGTTTATAAATACACTAGCTGACCCGCGCACCTCCGCCCGCGCTTTTATTACATTTAGATCCCCTATTCTCCCTCCTCCCTTGATTTATCTCTCTCCATCTCTCTCTCTGTCTTATAAGAAAAATCAATTTTTATGTTCTTTCTCTCATCTCTCTCTTTCCCCTTCCCGCTTCGAACCCCGTCACACTCCCTCTCTTCTCTACTCCCTCCGTTGTCCCTTCTCTGAACCCTCTGCTCCCTCTCTCTTCTCCCAACTTACTCCCTCTCACTCCCCCTTGCTCCACCTAACTCCCCCTATCCCTTACCCCATTACCGGCTCCTCAAATCCCCTCTCCCTATATATCCTCTCTTGCACCCTCCTCTCGTTCTGTATATCCTCGTCCGTCAATCATATTCATTCGCATTACGCGTTCTGCGACCTATATTTGCTCGTCTTGCTCGTGGCATTTTTCCTTCAATTAAAAAAGAATAAATCAAATCAAAAACAAATTGCTACATTAATAGTGGTACACAATTTTTTTTTTAAATAAAGAAACACACATGCATCCATGTAATTCATTTCAACCAGTTCAAAAATTACCGTTTGTATAAATGCGTTTGACAATTTAATTCAAATAAAGCCTGTAAACGATATTAAACACCGACGGCTCGCTAAATAAATGAGAAAAGTACACGCACACATTATATATCTACATATTACATTTGAACAAAAATATATACACAAAGCAATAATTATCGCTGACAATTTGCTTTAATCGAAGCACGTCCAAAATGAAATTATCGCATAACTGATATCAACATGCTTTTACTGTCAACACTGAAAAAAGTTTCAATTTGACAGCAAAAATCCCCATTTACAAAATGATTCGCCATTTATTGAATTCATTTGTTACAAAAAATGTGATAAATGAAGAACCGCTCTACTGATTTTGTGCAAATTTCACAACACCATCTACTAAATAGTCCGAGCAAAGCCTAAACATTTGGTTTGGATAGGTGAGCCCGTTCTTGAGTTATGAAATTACAACGAAAAGTGGCATTGATTTTTATAGATATAGATATTATTTTGTTATGTGCCACACAACAATAAAAAGAAGAGTTATCATAAAATAATTGCAAAATTACGCGAATACAATTTGTAATTTTGTGATGTAAAAAATATTCTAAAGTAAGATATTACGACAAATAACACAGTATTTTTGGTTCGTATTGATAAATGTGTCCAAGTTGAAATGTCTGTAGCATTATTTTATTTTCGTTCATACCAAAGTACATAATAAGCGAGTGGGTGAACACTTCAGAAAAAAATTAGGGCTGCAATAAGGTTTAATAAGGCTCACGCAGTTATTTAAATGCATGTATGCTTAACCCGTATGCTTAATTTGGAATTACATATTATGTGCATCATCATCGTCTTTTCTTAGGTTTTTTTGCTAGATAAACGAGCTATGTAATCCTTTCCCCTTCCAAAAGATTATGAATTTTATTAAAAAATAGAAAGAATGTGTTTGTTTAGTTGTTGCAGCAGTATAATAATCGCATTCAGCAGCTGAAACGAAGGTTGTTTTCATTAAATTTGCTATTAATTAACAAAATAAATGACATAGTATTATGTATTTTTTTTTTCGTCGTAATACTACTACTATAACTCTTTTATAGGTGCGGTGGTCCATCCAAAGTAATAGGTCAACAATAGTGACGCTATAACTAGACCATAAAAAATAGATTAATAATAAAAACAACCTTGGCGTAACACTATGATTTATTTAAAAAAAAAATTGGTATTATATATTTCGAACGCCTCCGCAATTAAAGCTCAACCCTAGAGGCTCTCCGCCTAATTCAATTGAAGGTGACATTCAGAATGACGAGTCTATTGGACATTATTATTATCGCCTAATATTTACCACGTTATGTATGGTGTCTGTAGACTTTAAATACGCGTAATGTTTAAGTCCACAATGATCTCAGATTAATTTCCTTGTACAAGATGTTTGTGTATTTCTGTTTTTTTTTATGTTTGTGTATTTCTGTACAAGATGTTTGTGTATTTTATAAGCTCGGGTGCTCATGGGGACGGGGAGTCTTGGGAGTCGACGTCGCGGCGCCGCTGTACTCAATGGACGTCCCAGGGACTCCGAACGTCTAGTGACTCCTAGGGATGCAAGGTAAACTAAACTAACTTAGTTTAGCTGGAGGTTTACAAGATGCTTCAGTGTCTAGGGAGAGGAACGGATATGTTGTGTAGCTCTCTATAGAAAGGCCTTTCACTTAACATCAGGACAAGAAGTTCGCCTAGTCGCACTTATGTTAAACTGAAAAAAAAAATTGCGGCGCAATTAGACATTTATCTAATAATCATTTGATTATTTGCAAATAATACAACACGGCATATTTATGATCCGAGATACGTAATAAATTATTCACATAATGTGTACATCGCAATGGAAAACCAAACAGTCTGTTGATGATAAGAAAAATTATGTTTCATGCTTGAGGTTAACATTATGTAAATTCATATTACATCACTATTGTATCTACCCATATCGAGCGAGATATGAGGAATATTTTGTACATTAATGTTATGTTCATTTATCGATATACATAATGTATTATACAGGGTGGAAACGTTGTGTGTCAACAGACGAGTTTTTAGCAAGTTATTAGTTACATACGTTACATTTCTCCATGTTCAAATACTTTTGTGTTTAGTTCCTGAAATGGTGATGTCAAGTACAATAATTTTTTGGTGCTTGGGTAGTGGCTAACCTGATGTCCTAGTTGTTAAACGCAAGTTCAAATGCTACTAAACGGTCACCCATCTAGGGACTGACCTTTTTTTTTTTTTTTTTTGTTTCGTGGGGAAATCCGTTACGGATACCCGCACCGCCACGGGGGTAGCAGTGCGGGTTATGTCGGACTACTGACAGAGTGTCAGCTACCGACTAAAACCCCACGGTGTCCTCAACCCGCTGTGTCGACGGGCCCCGGGAACGTACTTGGTACTCGTCCGGGTCCCGTCAGCGGTCGCTCGCCTTCCGGCGAGCCCTTCCTCGTCCGCGGGTGTAAAGCCCACGGACCTGTCTGCGGGTGTAAAAGGCCCGCAGACTCACTTCCGGGTGTCGTGCCGAGACACGACGGCACGCCATCCTCTGCGAGGGCAATAAATCGCAGTGCGCAGGCAGCAGTTCCCCCGTTTCCGCTGCCCGCACTACCTCGCTACGGGGGCATCAGGTCGGCATGGGCCCGCCTTCTGCGCCCGGGCCTCCTCCTGCGTCGCGGGTCAGCGTGAGGATCGCTCTCCCTGGCCCGCTCCGCTGCCTCCTTCTGCGACATTACGCATTCGCAGAAGGAGACCACCGCCGACCACGACCTCTCGCTGCTCACCATGGATTGTATCACGGCGGGCAGCGATAGGTCGGCCCGAACCGCGATCTAGGGACTGACCTTGCCTGACGTTGCTTAACCAAGTGATTGTTTACCAATCAGTGAAGATTACAACTGGCTATGAGCGCTTCAAAGTGAAGTCAAGTCCACGGAATGATTTCATGGCAAACAGCAGGTTGCGGATTCAAATCCGGCGGGAGTAACAACTTTGTGTAGCAGGCCCATCATCTGATTTTTCGGGGAAGTATGATTTTGATGATCCATGCGTCGGATTGGCATGTGAAATTCGGTCCTGCAACTGACCTTTTCCCACTCGTGTCGGTCTTACGTCCCTTCGGATTGTGAAAGTAAAGGAAGAGAGAGTGCAAGCATTTGTGCACTATAATAACTCCCGTGTCTTGTGAAAGATTAACTGCTGTGGTCGGTTATAGTGTCTAGGAGGAAATTTAAATGTTATTTATAATTGTAAATCTAAATCACTGCTTTAACAAGAATTCGAACGTGAGCCTCATCAGTCCTGTTTACATTAATGATATAGGAATATAGGATAGAATAAAACCCATTACTCGTTGGTATACATATAATATAATACATATAATATTCTCATAATTTAAATACATACATTAACCTGTTCTGTTGCCAGCTCAGTCACTTACAGGAAATTCTGGTTTCAAATTGTAAAGGAAATATTATACTTGACGTTATTGTTGAAACATTAAACTGTTCTAGAGATTACTAAACTTTTGTGATATATTCTAAACAGTATAAATCTAAATAATCAACAATGATTAGGTAAATATAACGCAAATAAAAAAATAATGGAATTGAGATCGTTTATCTACGCACATTGTTCTAAATACGTCAGCATTACTTTTAATAGTACCTTCCTACTTGTGGAAGGTTGTATTTCACACCGAGTTACGCAAACGCACGATGTCCATAAAAGGTCACTACGTAAATGCCAAACGGCCAAACTTAGATAAAGCGACCATAAATAACAACAATTTTTTCAATAACTTTATCGTCAATTGCTCGCTTACTACTACTATATGATTGTACAGATGGACTTAACAAACCATTGGTCACTAAACTTGATTTTATGTTGGCATAGTCGCGTGTACTAGCCATACCGCAGTACGTTTGTTTCGAAAGCGCTTGCAACTATTTCTAATCTAGTTCGTATCTATTTTAATTACATTCTGAGCCCGCATTCCGAAGACAACATTGATCAACGTACTGTTCGCTATTGTCATTTACTAGTGTAGATATTTGAACGTATCTACCGAATAAACGACCTCAAAACGGCATTCGACCTAGTCGAGCGTAATCTAACATAACTCAAGTCGAATGGAAATCCAAACTCGAAAGTTTACGTTGCGTTACCCAGTTATTGCCAAGAACATTTTGGACTCTACCTCATAGTATTAGAATTCATAATTGCTTGAAATAATAGGGGACACGTGCGGAATGGAGGTATTAATGGAGTAAGTTATGAACAACAAAGCGTTCCAGCGCTTCCGAATGCTGGTTACTTTTCTACAGTGTACGAAGGCGTTATATCGCCGCAGCGCTTGATCGCTGACTGGGCTATTTCAACCGCGATGACTCAAGCCTCGGTAAACAGTATGCGGGGCGATGAGTCACCGTTTTACACATTCGCGTATAGCGTTTGAGTAGTGTTGTCAGTCTACAGTTGGACTCGTCAAGTAACCGAACCGTCCTAGGCGTTTATACCGCAGGTTTACTGCCAAACGCTTAGACTTCACACATCATTGGCGAGATAAGCTACTGTTGTAACAAACAATTCGTGTACAATGAACAAGAACGAGTTTGTGTGAAAGTGTAGGTCTAGTTTGTATTTCGTGTGTGCGTGTCGGCAGTGAAACGGTCGATAAAGTTGGTGATCGTTCTGTGCTATTTGTGGATTCCTAACATACTTTTGGATTTGATATTGACAATTTGGATTTATGGTATAACAATGCCTCATACGAATAAGAAGCTGATTTCTAAAATGCGACAGATCGCGCAGTGGATACTAGTAGTGCATGTGGTGAGTTCCATAAAAGATCCACTATACATAATCATTTATAACTAACTAACAAACCTAATCCTAACATAGCTATAGAATAAGATGATCTGCATCAAATTCTAATAGATTGTTGTAAATGCGAAGAAAGCATGTGATCCTATTTTTGAACGCCAACCATATGAACCATATGCCAAGAGTTACAAACATTTTGACTAACATTTACTTTCAACGTAACATTTAGACTAGAAATACTTGCAGACAATTTACGTAAGTGAGCTACAGTAGAAGAATAAACTAAAATCGAGACAGTAGTAAGTAAATATTGATTAGGAGCCTCGGGTGATCCCGGGGGTTGACTTAACTCAGTTACAAGTTCAGAGAGCAAAGTTTGCTCTCCCATACCTAACCGAGGAGGCGCAATCTTTTGTTTTACAAAATAAAACACCAATAAAATACTTGAAATGTTGTATTGCAAGTGTATCCACGCAACAGTTTAACAATGTACCTATTGTGTTTTATCAACAGCGGAGATAATCAGAAGGACTGCGATATGAAACTGGCAAAATCAATGATTATACAAACAATATACATACTTGAGCTAATAATCTTTTGGCCAAATGTTTCCTTGCTCTAGGTTGATGACTCACTGAAGCTTTATCTTTACTTCCTCCGAGTTTCTGGGATGGGATATTGTCTGTGGGTGTGACATGTTAAAATTGTCGCCTCACAAAAGCTTAAGCCGTGACAGATGAACACGTTTACAAAAGAAGCAAATCTGATCTGCGTCCCTTTTTGTAATCACAATGACGGCCCACAAAGGTCTATTCACAAGGATTTTTTTAGTATGACAAAAACTTGTCACGCTTGTTGTTTGTGAAGAAAACGATACACAGATTTACATAGGTATAATGTGCATTGTTTTAAAGAGGTGTGCAAAATACATGATTCTGTTTAATTGGTCTTCATTATATTTAGTTTAAATGATTTTCAACGAGTGGGTACATTGACCTTCGTAAGGAGGTGTTGAAAATTTCTTCCATAATTGCTCCCTTCACTGAAACATTTGTAAGGGTCTACTTAAGACCCCGGCCCTTTGGGCGGCTCGGACTGGCAACTTAGTAATTAAGCTTATTTGCTTCCCGTGTTTTGTCGTTTTCGACAATTGTGTGCTTAGTCTAGTCCAACGAATAAACTAAATGCGAAAATAAAAAGCTTTGAACGTTATGAAAATAGGATAGCATAAGAATAAGTTATTATAATGTTTCATTCCCTCGTAGTAGCTCGCTCCAAACTAAACAAAAATATTATGGCTGGTTGACTAGACATGGCACAGACGGAGGGCTTTACGCCAAATGCAATGTAAAAGGAACGAGCCAAAGCCTATAAAAGTGAAAATAATAAAATGCAATCTGTTTAATTTGGTTGTACGGGACTTGTTTGCGGTCTCTGGTTTGCTGAACGTGACCAGACTGTGACTGGCGATAGCCTAGGTATGACCGCGCCAATTGTCCACCAGAAAATGCAATTCTCCTAACGAATTTTTGTTTTGCTCTTCTCTTATTTCAACGGCACCGTTATCATTCCATTTGGTTCATTCTGTTGATGAATTTTTTGATTAGGTGACTCATATTCAATTAAGTTTGAGCGAAAGTCATTACGATGATAAAGATAAAGTTGGCATGTTGTTTAAGATTCTTGCGGATATACAAATATAAGACGGGGGAATTGTTTGTCATCATCGTTTGTTATTGTAAACAAAACCAGCAAATGCTAGGTGACACTATGGATACATCTGCTAAAAGTTTCACTAACAAATCACCAGAGTTTCCGTTGCAAGGGTGCAACAAGTTTGGTTAATGTTAGCGTTCTAAAAACCGTCATTATGTTTATTAGTACAATATTTGTATTTATGCATAAAATAGTTTATAAGCATGACACTAGTATGACGGATTAAAAAAATCCTTGATCAAAGACTGCAACAAGTATAAATTTTAGAAAATTCCAGCAAATATATCGGCAATTGCATTATTAGTTCTTTTTTATGAACATGAAGGTATCAATAAAACTCTTGAAGATTTTAGCGATACCATAAAAGCATTATACATTTTACGAGTATAATTTAGACAAACAAAAATATAACACCCACGGAATTTGGGAAGGTTATGTTCTCATGCCAGCTATTATTGTTATATAGGCCACCTTATTTGGTGGAAGATTGATTCATCGTCTAAAAATGTATCGAGGCGTGGAAAATTTCACATAAAAAATGTATAGCTATGAACAGGCATTACCATATTGAAGTCACGCGACACCGCGCTATTTTAGCTCGGGATCCCAGGAGGCGTGTCTCCGGTATTAATACATCGGGCCGGGCTGGTGACTCATCTGGTCGTCTGAAAGCTCCGTCTTGTCCCACATCCTTCATACTGTTTGTATTACTCATAGCGGGTGAACCCGGAATTGTTTATGCGGACTTCTTTGGTATCTAGAGCTTGTTATTATTAAACAATGCCCTGAAAAATCATGATGACTGTGTTGGCTAATCCGAGCGAATAGGGATTTCCTCTGTTAAAGACTATTTGTCTGGCACGCTACTATATTCTACCAATATTATCTTGTTTGTCTTTCCTTTATGATGTAGTTGCTAGAAATATTTAATATTGCATTATATTCGTAACAACAACAAAGTTGTATATATGTGTGTAATATAAAATATTTGTATAAACTTGTTAATCGAGATAATTCCTCTCAATTAAGATGTTGAATGATATTGTGGAACCTGAGCATAAAAAAAGACATGAAGGACTCGTGAGTCACAGTAAAGGACGTCATTGTGCACGTGCTTAGAAAATTTAAGAGCATTTATTCGAGATCCTGAATTCCACAAGGCTGATCCAACACTTCCGAGAAATACATTTTATTTCTAGCCATAATTTTTTTTATCGTCTATTCAAAGATTCATAGTTAAATTAATTCTGACTCATTCAGGATAAAATGAAACTGTTAAGTGCATTAAAAATTGCTCATTGTTAGGTATTGAGATTAATGCACTAATGGGTACTTTTTATTATCTCTAATAAATATTCAAATTATTTTTAGCCTTGTATCTATTGTAGTTTTGGGCAGTTACAAGTTTGCGGATGTAAACCGCAATTTCCCGTATACTACTGGAAGTTCTTTTAATTTGACTAACCGTGCATACGCTGACACTTGTGATGACATTCTTTTGCCGATTCCCTTTTATGATTTCTAATGGTGTAGTAATAAAGTTTATCACCATAAACTGTATGTACCATACAGTTTATGGTGATAAACTTTCATATAGGGTCTCGGTCAATCATATGAAAATTGGTTAAAAAGAACACAAATCAATAATTCTTAAAAAAATGAATCTACTCTTCTAAAGTTACATTTAAAATTCAATACTAGAGACATTATTATTAATCAGGAATCAAAACATGACAAGCTGTTAGTATATTTAAATTAGAGAACGGCGGCATGTATGTCATTTAAATTGAATATTATTCTAGGAAGGAATTATATATAATCTTAGGAAGGAAGACGTCTTAGATTGACATTGCTGTCCTTGATTTCAATGACTCGCGATAACTAAGCGCAAATGAGGAAATGAATGACCAATATTTAATTAACTGTGGATGCTTTATTATACTACACCATTAGAAATCATAAAAGGGAATCGGCAAAAGAATGTCATCACAAGTGTCAGCGTATGCACGGTTAGTCAAATTAAAAGAACTTCCAGTAGTATACGGGAAATTGCGGTTTACATCCGCAAACTTGTAACTGCCCAAAACTACAATAGATACAAGGCTAAAAATAATTTGAATATTTATTAGAGATAATAAAAAGTACCCATTAGTGCATTAATCTCAATACCTAACAATGAGCAATTTTTAATGCACTTAACAGTTTCATTTTATCCTGAATGAGTCAGAATTAATTTAACTATGAATCTTTGAATAGACGATAAAAAAAATTATGGCTAGAAATAAAATGTATTTCTCGGAAGTGTTGGATCAGCCTTGTGGAATTCAGGATCTCGAATAAATGCTCTTAAATTTTCTAAGCACGTGCACAATGACGTCCTTTACTGTGACTCACGAGTCCTTCATGTCTTTTTTTATGCTCAGGTTCCACAATATCATTCAACATCTTAATTGAGAGGAATTATCTCGATTAACAAGTTTATACAAATATTTTATATTACACACATATATACAACTTTGTTGTTGTTACGAATATAATGCAATATTAAATATTTCTAGCAACTACATCATAAAGGAAAGACAAACAAGATAATATTGGTAGAATATAGTAGCGTGCCAGACAAATAGTCTTTAACAGAGGAAATCCCTATTCGCTCGGATTAGCCAACACAGTCATCATGATTTTTCAGGGCATTGTTTAATAATAACAAGCTCTAGATACCAAAGAAGTCCGCATAAACAATTCCGGGTTCACCCGCTATGAGTAATACAAACAGTATGAAGGATGTGGGACAAGACGGAGCTTTCAGACGACCAGATGAGTCACCAGCCCGGCCCGATGTATTAATACCGGAGACACGCCTCCTGGGATCCCGAGCTAAAATAGCGCGGTGTCGCGTGACTTCAATATGGTAATGCCTGTTCATAGCTATACATTTTTTATGTGAAATTTTCCACGCCTCGATACATTTTTAGACGATGAATCAATCTTCCACCAAATAAGGTGGCCTATATAACAATAATAGCTGGCATGAGAACATAACCTTCCCAAATTCCGTGGGTGTTATATTTTTGTTTGTCTAAATTATACTCGTAAAATGTATAATGCTTTTATGGTATCGCTAAAATCTTCAAGAGTTTTATTGATACCTTCATGTTCATAAAAAAGAACTAATAATGCAATTGCCGATATATTTGCTGGAATTTTCTAAAATTTATACTTGTTGCAGTCTTTGATCAAGGATTTTTTTAATCCGTCATACTAGTGTCATGCTTATAAACTATTTTATGCATAAATACAAATATTGTACTAATAAACATAATGACGGTTTTTAGAACGCTAACATTAACCAAACTTGTTGCACCGAGACCCTATATGAAAGTTTATCACCATAAACTGTATGTACCATACAGTTTATGGTGATATAAACCATTTTTTTTTGTATACTATTCCCTCTAAAACTATTATTATTAAATACTCAAAAGTATTGTAGCTGAAATCCTATACTGTAAAATTTTTTTTGTGGCTACACCACAAAAACAGTTACGTAAAAATTATCATTACGCATTCATCGATATTCTCGATTTATCTGTACAGTAATTGGCTACTAGTACTTACAGTTTCTGTTGTATGTAGTAGCAGGAAGTTAATTACAATGTTAATAGTGTACTGCGGTTCTATCATTGTGTGCGTGTATACGTAATACGAGTGCAGGAAGTGAGCTGTGGACTATTCAACCCCCCATTATGCGATACAATTATTGATGAATGGCCAGACGCGAGCATGTGTGCTTGAGCAGAATTCAATTTGATCCCTTTCAGAGTTAACCCTTACGCCTCAATGCCGGCATTGATTTGAATCGGTAAATAAAATGCGAGTTATACCTATTCGATCTGAGTAGTTTTATGGAAAAAACAGTTTCTAATTCGTTACCTATAAGAATTGTAAACTCATAATATTTGTGTGTATCGTGAGTTTTTAAAAAGTGATAGTTTTATACTTTGCTGCCTGATACCTACATTTTAGAGATTAAATAACTGTTTGCTGCTGTCTTATGGATAAAGCTCAGATACCCCGCTAGTGCCTTATCTGTCGTCTATCATATCTGTTTTCATATCTGTAAATAATGAAATATACTTGTATATTTTATTGTTTTATGGTTAAGAGGTTTCAAAATTTTAATTAAGTATCAAAATATGCAAATTAAGAGCGCAAAAATCTTTGTAGACATCGCAAATCAAAACTGGGAGGGGTGGAGCGGTCGACGTTTAATTATGTAAATAAATTTTGATGCATAGCAAGGAATCGTTAAACAATGCGCCAGATGAAGTGATTCTACCCTTCTGTACCATAAGTTTGAAAGAGAACTGCCCTGCGTACAAAATGGACCATCAATTTGTTTGTTTTGACGTTTCATGAACCTCCAACCTCTGCCATAGAGTACGAAGTTTTAACTTCGATTTGCTGCTATAAACCATTAAAAATTTCACCATAAAATCGTTACGCAAAACATGATTACATAAGTGCGTAGGCCTTTTACGTAAACAACTCTCGACTCAATCCATCTGAGCCTCTACTAATTTAACCCTTAATGAGAACTCTTGGTACGAGAGACCCTTCGTGTCCGGAGGCGCGGAAGCGGGAACTCATCACAGTCTCTAATGGCCTGAAACCACCCCCGGGTTAAACAGATATCATCTTATAAACAGATTCGAAAATAAAACATGCGAATCCCGACTGAATTGTTTCCCCATTATTCGGTATTCGTATTAAATTTTTAATTGGAGTTTTTTCACGCACCTGTACTCCTACTGTTTCGAAATGGCAGATAAAACAGTTATAAAAATACTTACATTTAATAATATCAGTCATTCCTTTTTACGTGAGAAATATCGTTCCTTTTTATGCTTTACCTATTGTAACGGAGTGGAACAAAATAAAACAGCAGACATTCCAAAAGTGTGCCATAAATATTTGTCTTCGCATGAACTAAATTTGGCAGCATCCCGTCCCCTGAAATGTTATCACCTCATAGTATCATTGATGCAGGCACAATATCTCATAATATTCTTTATATCCGTCCCCATAAACAGAAACGGTCGTGGTAATGACGCCCCGTCGTGGGGTGAGAGGACGTCTAACCGGCCGTTACGGTCGCTGAATATGTGACCGCTGCATTTTATTACCACTTTACTCTGCCACATAATCGACCTTCGTGATGAAGGGCTTCTTTCTGACTAATAGTCACACGGTATGCGATACCCCTCCACCTACATATTCAATGTCGTGCGGTATAGGGTTAATTGCCCGATCCGTTTTCTCTTTCTTATTAATGGAAGCAATTACGATCGTATCGATTTATTCCGAAAATAACTTTATAAATGGTAATGAATTGTATGCTTCTTTGTTCCAGGTTGAATTTATAGAGGCGTACTGCACGCCGCGGGATACTGCGAGACGTTCCCCGCAACGCAGCCGTCGTTCCCGAGAGCAACGTCGCTCGCCCGAAGCCACCAGATGGCGCTACGACTCGCGCAGGACCAACTACGACTTTGATTCCTGCCGACGCCCGTACGAGTACGAGAGTCGTAGACACCACGGCAGGGAGTTCGACGGTGATTCAGGGAGGAAGCCGGAGTTCGACGCCGAGTCGGCTCGACGTAGGGCGGATTACGAATCCGCGAGGCGGACCGACTTTGATCTATCGGCCCCGGGTGTCTCGAGGCGCAGTCCAGAAAGTGCGCCCGAAGGGACTGCAGAATCTCCTCCAGAGCCGGCGCCCTCTGCTCCCTTTAGACACGAGAGGCAGGCTCGACACCAATCACAGCCATACTACGAATCTGGTGAGTGTTCTTAAGTGTATGAAATTTTATGCTGTAGTTTAAAAAAATAGATTTAATAAGATCTGATCTTATCTTATGAAATCGAATCTAAATATCCCTGTTAATGTGTGTTTATTAATCAAATCTTGTTTATATCGTAAACGCTAATTAACATCGAAAATAATAATATGTTATTTTAAATTGTACTTAATTTTAATAACAGCTCATAACAACGTCGATGAAATATGAGTTCTAATTTCCGTTACTTTTGTTGCTACGCTGCTGTACAAAACAATAGGTATGCATTTGGCAAACAATGTGCAATGTAAGCTTTTCATTGACACAATATCCTCAAACTAGAACAACATTCAGATTACGTGAGCAACAAAACAATTAACGCCAACTGTATAGTTTTTAAAATTTGAGATTCGAATTTTAAAAAGATGACGTAGTCTGAACCATAGATTTAGGATTTTTTCACTACATCTAATATCTTTTAGTCTAAACGATATAGCAATTTTCAATTCCATTGCCAAAATTTTGAATGCAGCGATGAAAACAAAACATTGCACTTCATTTTCTTAGCTCACGTATAAGCTCTCACGTTTTTAAGTACGTCCTAGCCTCTCCATGGACGGTTGGGACAAAGAGTCCATTCAGCCAGTGCTACTATTGTGACGGAGCCTAGTTAGGCCATTGTTCTCTGTGGTTAGTGTCTAGGACGTATCCAGTACTTGACTTTATTAAAAAAATACAATAACCACCTCTTATACTACACTATTTAGAATTAGGTCAGTTTAATCATTTACAAATGTTGCGAATGTCTGGCTCTCACAAGATTTATAAATAATTGCCCAATTGGATGCTTTCCAGCAATTATTAGTAAATTTGTTATTTGGGTGAATGTGGAAAATTGTGTTTGCCTTTGCTAGCACTCGGTAAAAGTCGTATAAAAAAAGATTAAAAAGAAACTAATTAACTGAAAAAAAAACTACTACACTTTGTCTAACTTTACTAGGATTGATTGTATAGTTAAGTAACGTTGGTCGTTAAAAAACTAAACTACTGTAAACATAGTAATCTAATAGATGTTCTGTCAAACCTTTTAATTCTGTGATAGAGAAAACAGTACGAATAATAATTACACGACATTTTTTTTTCATCCAGAGTGGATTCATCCACTAATACCAGCTAGTATTGAAGCAACAATAGCAAGTTTTAATCAGCCCTTTTGTCGTTTGTGCGTTCGTCTAGACTGAGCTGGAAAAAATGACAGAGATTTTATAATAACAGAGCTTTTGTTTTAACCGTAACTGTCCTTCGGTATCGTGTATTTTTATGGCATTATTAAAAAAACCGCTTGAAAGTAAAATATTCAAAATAAATAGGGTTAAGGATTTGAAACGTCGGGAAAGTAAAACCAAAAATAAACCACAACATATTCCGTAACAGTAGTTTAATTACAATAAATAGGGTCTCCTAAACCATAAGAACCATTCCGTTTACACGACTTGTAATAAGCAGTGTCACTAATTTTCTGCAATTTCTCCATAAGTAGGTATATGAATTAATTGAAATAAGACTGAAATTCGAATAAATAGCTTTTAAAGATACATCACATGTCACTTTTACGAGCCGATCACCTTTCACTGCCAACGCGTTCCAGAAAGACATTTAACACGATAATCGCGGCAATTTAACAAATTTAGAGTTTCGCGGGCTGGTCATCCACGCGGAAAAGTAATTACGTTTCCTAATGACGTCACTTACCCTCCCATCTGTAGTCTCCACGTCTCGCTAATGGACAATTTGCACAGTATTTGACGACGCTCTGCTTGAATGTTCTGAATCGTTCCCGATCTTATTCCACTTTCAATCCTTTTCGAGAACAACCGTGGTCCTTGGAAATTTTCTGAGAGTATATTAACAATACAGAAGCAGTGTATTGAAATAAAAAGTATTATAGAAAATTATAACGTGCTGAAGCCGATTCGACTTCAACGACTAATCTTTCACAAGATCAGCCATCTACACGGCACAAGCGCTTGTGCTGACACAAGGGCACTTCTCTTCCTTTACCCTCACAATCCGATAGGACGGAAGACCGGCACGACCGGGGAGAGGTCAGGCGCAGCCGACTTTTTACAGGCCCATCAGGCAATCAGGCGATCTATCTGCATTGTTCTAGCTAGTAAGGAATAACTGCACAAAGTTAATGATTTCTGATATTTACGCGAATACTACACATTGAAATGAAACTAATTTTACTACTACACATACTACACATTGAAATGAAACTAATTTTACTACTACACATACTACACATTGAAATGAAACTAATTTTACGGATTATATCGCGGTTTATTCTTGATTTTAATTACCCGACGTTTCGACACTGTAAGCTCTTTCTGCGTAGATCGGACTAACAATAATAATTAGAAGACCAGAGAGTACCCTAAGACAACTATGACATTTGGACAGCTACCACCTCAGTCCGCCCGTGACCATGAATGCTGTAAAGTATTCGAAACGTCGGGTAATTAAAATCAAGAATAAACCGCGATATAATCCGTAAAATTAGTTTCATTTCAATGTGCACAAAGTTATTCCTCCTCTCGGGATTTGAACCTGTGACTCCGGTTTGCATAGCAAGTCGTTTCTCAATTCACCAAGAAAGCTACGAAAGGTTCAAAAATATTATAATATTATAATAGTGTGTGTGTTGAGAGCTTAAGTTCTAGAAAAAAAGAAAAGTTGACAATCTGAAAAATAACAATTACTATTATCCTATAGAGAGTAACATAAATAAGGCAGCAGAAAATACGCTATTAAAACAAAAGATTTGCGGAGCAGCCTTAACCGTGTTCTACGGAGCGCATTAAAAAAAGTTTATTATAAAATGGCATACAACGCATGGCCTGCGATTCGTTAGTTCCTATCGTCGCTGGTTTTAAAAACCAGACTTTTTATGCATGGAGTATTCAGAAGGAGCCCTTTGTTACACGAAGTAAGGAATACTCGTTAGGGTATTTCGACGTGTCTTTGAAATAACATTAGCCTCGCGTGTAACATGGAGTACGGGGGCTAAACGTATTCATTAAATGCGATAATAGTCCTCGACTTTCGCATGAAATAATAAAAGTTATTAGGCAAGGTTAAAAAATGGAACGATCAATATAAAAATGATACTAATTAAAAACTTTGTGACTTACAAAATTTACTTTGCATACCTTGTGGGGGTCTCCATGGCAGGAAACTTATTGGTGGTTGATGTGGCCTGCACATTGCCACTTTAAGTTGCAGATTGCGTAGTTAGGTTTAAAAAAAAAGATTAGCCGTCGTGGCCGAATACGCCTGGAAAACATTATTATTATACTACTAGCTGACCCACGCAGCTCCGCCTGCGCTATTTTTACGTTAACTAAACTTTGAATAACAGACATTCGCATCGAATACATAACATTTTTTATAGTCGGTTAAAAACTGGGACCCACTTTTTACTTGCTCTCTGAAGCACGGACCCGTTTAGTTCAAATGGCGTTAAGCGGTCACCCATCTATTTAATGACCTTACCTAACGTTGCTTAACCAGATCGGTTACAAAACCTTGATAACAACTCTCTATGAGTCTTCCCTTACTAATATTTATTATATTATAAAGAAAAATTGATAAAATCGGACCAAGCGTATAATCAAGTACCCGTTTTGACTTTAATCCCCTATCCCAAAAGAACCGTGCTAGATTACGGGATAAAAAGTATCCTATGTCCTACCTCGTAGTAAGATCTCACATCTTGCCAAGTTTCATTTGAATCCATTCAGTAGTTTCGGCGTGATGCTCAGCCGTGATACAGACAGACAGACAGACAAACAGACAAAAATTAAAAAAATTACATTTTCGGCCTCAGTATCGGTTATAGAATGCCCTCCAAATATAATTTTCAAAATATCTTCAATGTACAGAATTGGACCTGTTACAGTTTTATTATAAGTATAGACTATGCATAACAACTGGTTACAAACTAAAACTAATTTATTTTTATGACGAAACTTGCGTAGGGAAAATTAGAAAACAGAGTAGTTCATTTTTCCATAAAAATCTAAAATCTTTATATATGCATCTTCCTATATGCATAGGTCTCACGGGAGCTCCTACATATTGTATTTTTTTTACAACTACTACTAAAAGTAAAATACAAAGAAACAACGTAATAAATATTCTGAATACTTCCAAGATAGAATATTTGTCAAGTCCCCTTTGTCCTTTCACCCTTTTTTCTGGGAGCAAACATCTAGAAACGATGTCCAATTTACTTTCATGAAAATTTGACAAGTATAAAGTTGTAATTTCGTTGTAACATACAGATTTTTTTCAAAAATGTTCTTGCTGGTATAAAATCCTTTTCAATTCTTTACAATCGGTTGCATTTTAAGGGCTTGTGGGTGCACAATCTAGACGCTCATTTAAAAGCCACTTGAGACAAGCTGAGGCGACCTCACGTGCAAGAAAATTCCTCAAGAATTTTCACGACGCTCTGTATTTGTTGTTAGTTTTGTCTTTTAAAGGCACACATTGATCTGTCCAAGAATCAGTACACAAGATTTTTCTTAATTATTAACATTTTTAATTTCTATTGTTATAGAGTCATCATCAGAAGATCGATCTTCATCATCGGAAGGTGAAGAAGACGAATTCGGAGAGTTCGATCCATTTGCAACTGCACCCTCGTTGCACTCTCCTGACAGTGGTCGTTCAGATCCACGTTACGCAAACGCGCCCCGCAGAAACCCGAGTCCTTACTACTACGGCGACCTGTTCAAAACACCACAACAACCTGCGGCCCCATCTGCTCCCACAATTTCCACTACGTCATCATCTCGTGGACCCAGATACAGGAAATCGGCCAGCTTAGACGCTCCGCACGTTGCCCCCAGACCGAATCTACCAAAAAGATTTTCCGTCGCTGAGGATGGCTTCCGTGAATTAGAACGGTCGTCATCTTCGTCTGGCGAGAGCGCGTGGATGCCGCCGAGGCGTCGCGGGCGCGACGCGGCCGGCTGCGCGTGCGCCGCGCCCGAAGATGTAGAGGAGCACCAACCTTCTCGCAGCGTCTTTTACGTGCCGGCGCCGCTGCCTCGCTGGCCGCAAGAGATGACCACCAGACAGATCTACGAAACAGCCTTCGACTGTAAAATTGCACGCTCTGACGATGACTTGGACGACTTCGATCGCGTCAGTAACCATCCAGCTCTCCTACAAGCTGAGGAACGTAAAGTTGTTTCTTCTGCGTCGTCCGCTTTTGATGCAATTGAACGCAGTGAACCAGACTATAAAGGTCGTCGCAAAGTTACTATGAAAACGGACAGTGTACGACGCTCCAAAATCCCTACAATCCGTCAGAAAAGGGAGAATGAAAGTAATGCCTGTATTTTGACGGAGGAATTGGAAAAAGTACATATTGATGAAGATGATCGAACGGCATCAACGTCTCAACTTCCACTTCGTGGCTACACTCCATCACCACCATCAACGGCCCCGTTGCCGACAAAATTTCAACAGAAAGATGGATCCGCCATGAATAGTATAAAAAGTGCCCCGAACTTGCCTCAGTCCCAGCCTGCACATCCCCGTCTAAAGGATCTAAGACTGCCAGTAAAGTCACTTCGTACTCGCGAGACTCCGACAAGCAGTGATGCTAGCATGGCTGATGTTAAAGGATCCGTATCCACTGAGCTAGATCTTGGACAGCGTTTGAGAGATTCCAGTCGCGAATCCCGCGATGGTGATGATGAAGGGGTACAATCGAAAGACGGTATTTTTTTAGAGATTAAGGGCCGGCCCACTTCCGATTCTGATACACCTGAATTGAATCGGTACACGGGGCCAAAGGGGGTCGGCCCTATAATGGAGTTTAAGGGAAGGCCAAGTGTAGTACGTCCGCGGCGAAAATACTCAAGCACCGAAAGCATGGCCACAAGCAGCAGCGGTGGTAGTATGGAATCGCTGCGTAGTAGTAATAGTGAAGGAGACAGGAGTAGCAGTAGTTCAGAGAGTCGTCATTCGTCTTCGCTAAGTTCACATAGTTCAGATTCGGGCAACGTACCATTCACTAAATCCCATCATATGCAACTGTCGGGGTTTGGGCACCATCCAACTAAACTGCACATTCTAAGTCCCATATCAGATAAATCTTCACAAGAACCAGCATCTGAGACATCTGATAATAACAAAAATAATAATTCACAAAAAGTATCTCCCGAAGACGTAGAAACTGGGAATACTACAACACAAACGACAGTTGATATTATCGCCAAACCTAAACGCCGAGCCCTACAAAACAGAAATCTGTTAAATCTTACATTTAGACATTCGACGACTGGTGACGCGGAAATTCAAGGCTCCGATAGCGGAATATCGATACATTCGCGAGAAGGTGTCGATTCTCGAAATACATTCATCAATTTTAAAAATAGTAATACAGAAGAGGAACGTAAAGATGAAGACGTAGACTTATCCGATCTTCCGTTCGACATGCCCAAATTGCGGCGACGACGGGCTGAGGCCGAAGCCGACCTACGATCCTTGCCTTTTGACATGCCCAAACTGCGGCGAAAGTTGCGAGGACAGTCATTGCAACTGAACAACGACTTCGGAGTACCTATTTCCAATGCTTCTTCGAGTCAAAGCGTGCAAGATTTAAATCAAGGTGCGTATTTTAATAAACATTTCTTAAGGGACCACTTTTGTCAGTCAGTATTACTTTTTTCTAGTGGTTTTCGACGAGAATCCCATTATGTCTGAGGGGATTTACTTGTCAATCTGTAAAGATCGTATTATAAGAAGGGTCTGTCGAGTCAAATCCTAAGATTTCCTCTAACTGGTAGAGACCGCTACCGCATTATGCCGATTAAGACGTATGACTCGAGATTGCTTCACACGAAATTCTTTGGTCCATCGCCCATTCAATATTTAATTTGCTTGAGTGCTCTTTGAGGGAACTTTTTCCTGTACACGTTAGGAGCAATTTGTAAACGTTCAGTTGAGTTAGGAGAGAGTTCGTACTCGTAGAGAGTTTCGTGTGGTTTGACGCTTAATAAGACGTGGCGTCTCAGTTGGCTTATCTTCTGTTTTTTTATCGAGTTTTATTAACTTGGACATTATTTTTAGTATGCTATGTTTCTTATAAAGTGTATTTTGTTTCCAGGTAATAAACATAAGCCAAATTTAAAATTAAACTTCGGTAGCGGCAGCGGTGGTTCTGGCAGTTCTAAAGGGCTGCATTTGAATTTGGGACCTATAGCTCCGCCCCGGGATCTCGTTGACGCTTCTCTCCCACTTGACCGACAAGGGTAAGCTTTTAATTTATCACTGTTTAAAAAAAAGTTTTTTGTTGCGTATAAGCAATTATCGTTTGATGTTAATGTTCCATTTTTTTTATTTTCAGGTGGTACCACGGGACCTTATCTCGCGTTGAAGCTGAAAGTCTACTAAGGGATGCGGATGAGGGTGTTTTTCTTGTCAGGAATAGCGAATCGGCGAAACACGACTATTCGCTTAGTTTGAAGTAAGTTTTTAAAAACTGAACAATGTGAAATCGACTATAATTTTTATGATGCAGAGATCTTAAGGACTTCTTCTTTATACTAATTTGGTTTATTCTTTCTTCTCAGATCAACCCGTGGATTCATGCACATGCGTATATGCCGCGGTACAGAAGGGTATACGCTAGGCGGGGCAGCAACGGCATTTCCAACCGTTCCAGCTCTTATGAAGCACTATGTCACAGCTCAGAGGCTTCCAGTACGAGGTGCTGAACACATGGCATTGTCCACGCCTCTGCCAGCCGTCCTGCTCTGAACAACCCATCGTGAAACATCGGGTTGAATTCGTAGAACGAACCGAAAACCACCAGCTGGTAGGTTCAAAAGAGTTGTATATTCGCAATCGAGTTTGCAGTTCGATTAGAGGCGTAGCACAAGGAGTTAATTGTATAGAATTAGGTGAGCCTAGTAATACCAAAGATTAAGTATATTCTCAATGATTTCGCTATACATAGTGGCTTATCATTTTTTATATATCGCACTGTAATTTATGCTAGTCCGAAATACCGCAGCAACATAATGTAGATTTTATTTATTCGCGTGTAATCATTTTCAAGTTAATAATTGTACTGTGTGATTGAAATAGGTAACATAAGTATTGCTTGTATTCATTATCATTTAGTGATCGATACGAGAGAGGAAATCAGTTTTAACCACATAGATACTGTATCTGTTTCGTATTCATTGACGCAAATTATGATAATATTATTTTATACGATAATACATTCGCAAACAAGGATGATTCATGATTATTCTTATCTATGTATGTATTGACCCGTGTATTGTTTGTATAATAACTTGGCCTAAGAGATATAATTGTGTACTGATACTTAATAATTGTTTTGTCTTTGTAGTAATCTTAAAGACGTTTACGTAAATATGTAAAGAACAAGTTATAGAAACTTTCGTGATGAACAATTTTGAATTTTGTGGAAACGCATTAAGCACGAAATTTGGTTGTTTTAATTGTGGTCGAACACTTCTTATCTTCACCTCATTGTCGGAATGATTCACGAAAAACTACATTAAATTTACATAGATACAAGTGTGACATTCTCAAGTCTGAATTTAAATTTGTTTCTTCATTGCATATGAATGACTCACAGCAAAAACATTCAACATTATATTGAAACCGCGTAAACTGCTTACGCAAACTATAAAACGTATTCAGCAAGGTTAAAAACAAATCAAATTGCGAACGCCGGTATATTTATATAGCAAACATTAATAGGTACAGTTGTCACTGTAGAATGAGAAATAGTGCTCTAATCCTATAAAGGTAAGGTTGAGTTTAGTTGAAAAGTTATTAGTATGAGTCACTCCTTCGTAGGTTGGACGAACACGAAAATAATATCGATTTAGTACAAATTTGTACGTGAACTAGGTTGACGACAGAGTTTGATATACATGCATACATAATGTGTCAAACGTGTTATAATAAATTAATTATTATAAAACCTTCGGTTAAGCTTCTTTAAATCGCAAAACACAGCGAATAGATACCTAAGCGGAGACTTGTATCATTCTCTGTAATGCTCTATATGAGAGGACTCTATTAGCCACGTGCAGAGAGCTAGATGGAACCTCTCTTCTGGCCCTATTTTAGTCTATAAGTTCCACTTCTTAGATCTTATTGCTATTAAGTTCTAATAGGACACAATAATCAAATACGTTGCATTTTTTATGGAAGCAAATTCACTCAAGGCCACACGGCCGCTATGTATTGATATCGAATAGAATTTAATATAGCTTTCGTACTATAGTGACAGGATTTACATACGATAATCATTAATGTGGCACATAATAAAATAATGTAAGGTCATAGATGAAGATTGCACATGTTATGTAACTTTCACACGACAACTAATTTATATTTTTTGTTAATTAGAAAATAAGTAGAGTAACGGATGGATATGGGGCCCTTGGATTAATAGTGTATTATGTAGTTCATGTTCATAGGTATTATCACTTGGCTATGTAACAACGATCAGTGCCGGATTTTCCAGTAGGCTAGCTAGGCTATATAGCCTACGGTGGCGGTTTTGCGTGGCCACAAAAAGTTATCAACTTCGCTACTTTTCTCACTCTATTTGATTTCTGGCAATAAATCGACCCCACGACCTACCTGATACCGGCCAGTAGGTATGTCTAACCACTGGACGGTGAGGGTGCAACTTGGTTCAGGCATAGGCAACATATTTGTAAATCCCTCTCTGACAACGGCATTATTATAATCAAGTGATGTACTTCTTGAATAGCGTAGCAAGCAGCTAATTATAATATTTCTGTGATTTTGTGTTTAATACAATAAAAGCCAAAAAAAATGTTGTGTATTGTATAATTAAGTTCGTAATTTATTGAATAACGCATTATTCATAATAATTAATCCAGATATTATGTCTACTAATAAAAGTTGATGGAACAACGCGATCTCATTGTATACTTCCTCTGGATAATTCAGTTACCCTTAGCGTTAATTTGTATTCATTTGTACCTGATTTACTTTTTTGAAAAAAGAAAAAAAAACTTACTTGAAACGTTGTTTGAGACTTAAAATTAAGTTTTTAACAGATTTATTTTGTTAATTAATTTAGCGTTTAGATTAATATTAACGTAGACGTGTATGGGAATGAACGAATTTTTGATTATTATAATAATTATGTGAAAGATATTGTATGTAATTTCTTAACCACCGCAAAGCAGCTTTTGCAAGCGTGCAACTAATTTTAATATAGAAGTAAATGTACTCAATGTACTGTTTTATTATTAAGTATTGGTACTTAATACATGAGAGGGTGAAAATAATTGGGGTCCAGAATCATCGCTGATAGCGATTACGTAGAAAAAGCTATTTAATATCAGTCTCATGTGCTATGTTCCAAGTATGTAGTAAGTGCATAAAGGATGGTAGAATAATGATGTCGGATAAAATTATGTAGAAGTTTTGGAAGTGTCAAATTTTTTTTAAAGGCGAAGTACATTGGTCCGAAGCGAAGTTAGGTAAAAATTATAGCTTATAGTAGTTATAATCAACTGTAATTTTGAAGGTGTAGTTTGAAATTGATGATGAAATAAATTCCATATAAAAATTTGATTGTTTTATTTACAAAATGATTTTACTAAGACACATCAAACCCTCTATTAGACGAATGAATATTTTTTTGGAAAAAAAAAATATAGCCTATGGGCTCCCACAAATAACTGCGATGCGATTCGATGCGGCGCCGCATCGCAGGAATTTGTATCGAAACATTAATTTGTTTCTCGCTGATATTTACGATGCGATGCGAATTCGCGGTTATGTGTGGGAGCCCTATGTCACACCCACAATTAAGACCAATCTAACAACATACCATAAGTCAAAATCCATGAAGCCGTTTAGGCTGCAGGCCGTGCCAAAGAAATAGACAAACATACTATCTAAAACATAGCCTTCCCCTTGGAGAAGTCGAGTAAACAGATGGAAGATTATGATGTAGACGGATGCAAAAGTGATCAAGCTCTTTGTATCAATTCTTCATCATCACCATCAGCAGCACAAACACGTCCACTGCTGAACCCTCCCTCTTGGAAGGGAGGGGTTCCATAACCCCACGCTTGGCAGGCGTCTTGGGGATTGGTCGTTAATCCAATAGAAAGAAGCTGCTGCTCGTCTTCTTGTTTTCCCTTAGCCGCCTCTTACGGACACCGATTGGAAGGAGTTGGGAGGCTGCTATTCTTACACGGACACCCCATGGGGCGTATCTAGTGATTGTAGGTGCAGTCGCAGCCAACGATTTTGGGGGGGGGGGGGGGGGTCATATTAGACGGTCCCGTTGGTCTTGTACCTAGACAGCCTTTTTTTTTTTTACGCGGGGGAAATCTTCGAAAGATCCCCGGGAGCTGTGGGGCTCGACCGGGGTATGTGGGATTCTTACCCACTAAAACCCCCGCGGCTATCGCATCGGCACATGAGAGGGGAGACCCCAGGGCTCTCCGGTGGGATCTGCACCAGGGGCCCCTCAGTGCCTTGCCTTTGAGCCCACCGCCGGGGGGCGCATTGTAGCCCCCCGGGAACCAGTCACGGTGCTCACGGGGACGGGGGTCGCAACCCCGCCGCCGTCCTCCTCGGAGCCGCCGTACTCAATGGACGCTCAAAGGGCCCACACCCCGAGCGTCCAGCGACTCCGAAGGGAGTGTACCTAGACACCATAGCCGCTACCCAATTTAGCCGTGTACGAATATGAATGACCCCTACGATCCCCCCTCTCGGACCGTCACTGTGATTGTCCATAATTCTAAATGATACGCGAGGATAGAGCCCGTGGTTGGTAGAACGCGCTAGCTTTACTCGGAGGTGCCATAGCCAATTGTCATCACACTTTGGTAAATGATCACTTGGCTTAGCAACAGTAAAGTCAATCCATAGGTGGGTGACCGTTTTCTATTTGTTTGAACTGAACGCCTCCGTGAAGTCAAAATATATTTATTCTGCATAGGTATCACGGAGGCACTTACACACAAATATTTTTTTACATATGTACTACTGGATTGTAACGTGGCCGCTACTGAGAAGATCCAGCAAGAAACTCAGCGGACTTGTCTTTTTTGACTTATTTTTTTAAAGCCAGTTTATACTCGTATAGTGTTACAAATTGTAAGCCTTAAAATTCTAAGCTTGCATGAGTTTAGGCACGAGATTTTAGGCATAGGTAGATATATCATCCATATCCAGTCAGATGGCACAAATTTGTTCCCGGTTAAATACTTAGTATCAATACACCAGTCGTTAAGCCAAGTCAGAGGGTTAGGACAATTCTACTACTAACAAAAATAAAAACGAAAAAGCAGAAAATAAATAAATAAAAATCTCAAAAGAAACTCTCTCGCTGCTCTAGAAACAACGTGAAGTGGCCCTCGGCTGGTCAGTGATCAGCGATTCCTCAATGGCTACCTTTATCAAACACTTTATCAAAGTGCAATCATCTTTTTATGGGGTTTCTTAATATCAACCATCATCAACTAGGTTCTGGCTGAAAGTAACCAAGTACTCACCTACTTAACATTCAAAATATATAAACTGTAATCATTGAGTTGTTATAATTGCTCAATGTATGTAATAACATTATACTTACTGCAATGTGGTAAAACTATATTATTTTTAAGTAATAATTATTTACACAAAAAATCTTCTAAAAGTTACACTACGCTACATTAAGTTACGTTAGTTACTGTTGCAGTAGTAATAGTGTAAATAATTGGTGAAGGTCACTAAAAATGTATTTTTTTTATTCAAAGTTTGATAATGTTTATTCTATTGTTACTTACATTGTTGCTTATGTACCTTAAAATATTGTTTTGATTTCTTGCTGAACAGCGCCATCTATCGTTACTGTAGAAATCTTCTACGAAATCTAAGGTTTTTCTTTTAGAACCAATGAACGCAATTTCGTCCATTGTGTGCGACGTACTGAGGCATAGTAACATTGCAGTCTTTCCAATACAGATGTCGCTTTTATCATTGTTAGGGTCCCATTACACAAACCTAAATCTATACTTAAAAGAAGTCGGTTAATAAAACTGTAACTTAATAGGTCCAATTCTGTACATTGAAGATATTTTGAAAATTATGTTTGGAGGGCATTCTATAACCGATACTATAGCCAAAAATGTATTTTATTTTTTATTTTTGGCTGTCTGTCTGTCTGCATCTCGGCTGAGCATCACGCCGAAACTACTGGATGGATTGAAACGAAACTTGGCATGATTTGAGTTAATACTCCGAGGTAGGACATAGGATACTTTTTATCCCGACATTCGGCACGGTTCCCTTGGGAGAGGGGATTATAGTCAAAATGTGTAGGTACTTGGTTATACTCTTGCTCCGATTTTAACAATTTTTCATTATAATTATAATAAATATTTGTAAGGGAACACTCATAGACAGTTATTAACAATGTTTGGAAATCGATCAGGTTAAGCAACGTTAGGTAATGTCATTAAATAGATGGGTGACCGTTTAACGCCATTTGAACTAAACGTCTCCGTGCATCGGAGGGCAAGTACAAAGTGGGTCCAAGTTTTTAACCGACTTTAAAAAAGGAGGTTTTGTATTCTATGCGAATGTATATTACTGAAAGTTTAGTTAACGTAAACACAGCGCGGGCGGAGCTGCGTGGGTCAGCTAGTATGAAATAGAAACCCTTAACGTGTGACTACAATAAGAGAAATGCAAATCGATTTGTTTAGATTGTTTTAAAAGCTACTTACCCAACCTCATTAATAGTTTTTATTGAGAATCAAACGAACTTACCTTGTGAAGTTTGATGTCTAATTATATGAGTTTATTGAACGAAGACAAGGCTGATTTACATGCAGCAGACGAGATATTATGCTGCCCAAGTCACATATTTAAAGATAAAAATACATATTTTTAAAAATTAAATTTACTATTTTGACTCATTTCCCGGCAACGGCACGCAACCAGTCGCCATCTTCATTACTTTTAGAGCCAATTTTTTTCGATACTTTTCGGGAGTATTGAGGGAGGGCGGGAGTATCTTGTCTTCGTTCAATAAACTCATATAATTAGACATCAAACTTCACAAGGTAAGTTCGTTTGATTCTCAATTATACTTCGTTTATTTCACGAAGATAAGGCTGATTTACATGCAGGATGTTTAGAGCATCGAAAAAAATTAATTAAAGTTATTAAGGCATATTGCCTATCTATATACTTAATAAATTTCTTGTTTACTTTTCATGCAAGATATACAAGTAGGTATACTAAATACCGCGACAATGACTTTCTGTTATGTAATGGCAGAGATATACATCTCTCTGCGGTATCTCTAGTTTTCAATTTTCAAACAATATAGAAAGCGATCTCCAACCCCATTCAAAGAACCTGCCCTGCAAGGTTCATTATTTATTTTTCAATTTATGCACACAGAAGGAAACAATTACATAAAATTAATAGGAAAAAATGTACAAAAGTGCTGCTTATTTCATATGAAATCTCTTCCAGCAGACCTGTAAGAAGAGAGTCTTCCCACTTTCGTATACATATAGTTATGTTTAATTATAAGTAGGTATAGTAATTGAAGATAGATGAGTGGGAAACAATTCATATTTTCTGTTAAATACTGTGGAACGTAGAGGTTAACATTCGATTAGAGCGCAATTTTTTTTTTTTTTTTTTTTTAGATTAAGCTTAATCTGGTGTGAACATGTATACAAACTACAGCACATAAATAAACATAATAAGCAGCTGAAAAAGTTGTAATGTTGCACAGTTACGAGCACTCATTTTCTAAGATAATTTAATAGCCAACTTGTATTCCAAATAAATTTTCATATTTGGTGCAATAGTAAAAATATTTTACTGTAATACTTTGAAGAACCTTATTTCGTTGGGTATACGAGTATAAGTTCATTATTATAATATTACTGTTATCGTTGTTGTCGATTAGGGTAACAATGATAGATTCTGATTTCAGTTAAAGTAATGTGAGTGTAACCAGAATAATGTCTTGTAAAATAAATGATAGCATAGCAATTATCAAGGGATAGCGGTATCCTATCGATAAGGCTATAATATGCCCAATTATCATTAGGCGATTCACATAAAATGAAGATTCTAAGTCTGTATTAACATCTTTTTACTCTATTTTTAGACCTAATTGATATTAATTTTTAGTGTATTTCATGTGTATATAAAGACTTTATTTTCTTTTACCATTAGACTACAGTAGGTACTGGAGTTAAAATGTGAGAAGAAACGCTAGGTATTTTGCAAGAAATAATAAAATTCGATTATAATACGAGTAATATAAGTAGGTACATCGATGCTAATAAGTCAAAATTACATAAACCAATAATTGATGTGAGTAATTATTATGATAGTGGACATAGGCATCTAGAGTTTATCATGTTATAATGTATTACCGTCTATGATCGATCAATCAAATGATCTTGTAACTTATTATATAAAACTAATGTTTGACGGGACGGATAATGCGGTGACTAGAAACCTCAACCACCACCCCAAAGTCGAGGGCTGACTCCCAGCCAGGATAACAACTGTTTGGCATGTACACATCCAGCATGAGGTTGTTACAATAAATTATGTATTCATATTTGTACATACACATGTCATTGTATGTTCGCCGGCGGCCGGGTGCCGCCGTAGCACAGACATTGCTCAATGTTTGCAGTGTGTGGCTTAGGGGATTTTTTTATAAATTGTCAATACACACAGCTACCAATATAGTATTCCAAAGCATACCTGTAGCATATTCAGCTCGTAGTGTTTTTCTGCGTAGTTACTGGACTGCGGGCATGATGAAAGCGACGTCATCGTTGTGCAAGGATCTGCACAGGCCTGTGGTAGGGATAAACTTACGGCTTCTAGGCTGTCCACCCCCCATACGTTAAAATCTTCTGAAAAATGCGGTGCGAAATTAAATTACGTATAACTAATGTTTCTTATTTTTTTTATTTTTTTTTTCAGTTGGTTACCGCATACGCTGTGGTTAGTAACATTTTTCAATTCAATTCATGTATTGCAAAATATGAGTACCTAGTTAATTTCAGGTGTTATACAAATAAAGTACCATCATATTTGACTTTGCGGTATGCAATTACTTGATACGAATTTAAAGTATTCGAGCTGTGCAGGCAACGCTGTTGGACCTTCATGATTTCCCTGCCTTGCCAAATTTACAAAACTGATATTGTTACTACCTATAGGTACAAATATGTCATAATATAGGTATAATATAGGTTGTTCTAAGGTTTTACGAGTAAATAAATTGAAATTGAAATATAAGTTTAAGCAAGCTTCCGCCGTACTGGAGTTAATACTACTACTAGTACTGAATTTAAGCATTCTATAAATGATTTATTTTACGCAGGGCCTTGGCCCAATATTTGCTTAGTATATATGTCCTTGAAAGTGGTAAATCTGATTGATTATTAGGATCTCATAATTTACAAGATTATGTTTTGTATACGCATGTTATGCGCAATATTATTATTCACAACCAGTAGTCACAATCAGTATTATTATTTATACCTTTTTACTTGATTTACACTTACTGGGAGACATACTTTGCTATAACTCGGTCTATGCGCTACCTCCTCAGGTGGCGCATACCTAGCTGGGGTTCATAAAATCCATATCTAGCATTATGTGCCTGACAATTTGATATTATGTCTGGTACTATACAAAGCATTAAAGATTGTTTTATGTATTAGCTTGATGCCATCGGAGCTATACACGGTGTACGGGGGAATCCGACAATAATACATATTGTAAGGTAGTTCGATGTCATAAGACCCATAACCAGTTTACGTAAAGATCAAACAATAAATACACTTTGTAAGGTACATATTTTGATGTGACAGGCGCCCTACACAGTGTACGTGAGGATCGAACAATAAATACACGTTGTAAGATAGTTACACGCCATAGGACCCATACACGGTTTACGTGAGGATCAATCAATAAACACATATTGTGCATTTTGTCACAGGACCCATACACGATTCACATGAGGATCAAGTGAGAACACATTGCGACGTAGTTGGATATCTGATACTTACACGGGATACTTACACGATGCCCATGAGGATTAACCAATGAATGCACATTATAGTGTGGTTGGACGTCATATGATCCATACATGATTAACGCGAGGATTAAACGATGAATGCGCCTCGCAATGTAGATAGACGTCAAATGATCCTTACACGACTAGCGCGAGGATTAAACGATGAATGCGCCTCGCAGTGTAGATAGACGTCAAATGATCCTTACACGACTAGCGCGAGGATTAAACGATGGATGCGCCTCGCAGTGTAGATAGACGTCAAATGATCCTTACACGACTAGCGCGAGGATTAAACGATGGATGCGCCTCGCAGTGTAGATAGACGTCAAATGATCCTTACACGACTAGCGCGAGGATTAAACGATGAATGCGCCTCGCAGTGTAGATAGGCGTCAAATGATCCTTACACGACTAGCGCGAGGATTAAATGATGGATGCGCCTCGCAGTGTAGATAGACGTCAAATGATCCTTACACGACTAGCGCGAGGATTAAACGATGAATGCGCCTCGCAGTGTAGATAGACGTCAAATGATCCTTACACGACTAGCGCGAGGATTACAATGAATACACATCATAGGTAACATTGTATACATATGTCATATGATCCATACACGGTTTACATGAGGACAATACGACTAACGCCTCTTGACCAACTCCGAAGACGATGACAGCTCCTAGCTATTCACAAACACCACAGCAAAAAGACATCACAGAAAAGTATGATTATAATTACATTTATTTATTTCATGGCACCTTCCGTACACTATATACGTGTATTGTGTATTCACGTAGGTAACACGATTTCATAACACAAAGTAGGTAGTGTATATTATAGTAGTAATATTTTCGTAACATTGAAATTGTGATATCGAAATGGTATATCTGATCTATGATTAATTTGTGAGTTCAAATAGGTAAATATCCTATATCACGTCATCCCCGCGCAAAATATATACGTTGGGATATCACGAGTACATCATACGATGAGCATCGAATAGAATATAGTTCATGATAGGTACCTACCTTAATTATTTATGTTTTTTCCAAATGCCAAAGTACACAAAAGCGCGCAAATGCCCTTAAGAAACTATGTTGGGACACACATACAATACACGTTTTGTGATACTGAGCATTTACGTACGACATACCTTGGCGTATTTATGATTGAGATGTTTTAATCACAATGTAGATTATTTAATTAATATAAAAATATAATAAGTGGGTAGTTGCCGAAAGGAAAAATATTAGTCTGTACTTTGAGATATAACTTTGTACTCACCTTGAAGTTTTATGACAACTACAACAAGTAAAGAATTTACCAATATTATGCTGACACATCTTATGACGATACAATATGTTCACTAGCGGAAATTTTCTTTAAATCCAATCTTATTTGATTTGCGGAGGTAAATTTACGTGTGACTCGGGCATCACAAAATCACGTAATGAAGATGGCGACTGGTTGCGTGCCGTTGCCGGGAAATGAGTCAAGATAGTGAATTTTATTTTTAAAAATATGTATTTTTATCTTTAAATATGTGACTTGGGCAGCATAATATCTCGTCTGCTGCATGTAAATCAGCCTTGTCTTCGTGAAATAAACGAAGTATAATTCTTTAAGTTTCTTCCTTTTTCCAATTCTTTAATGGGGATCGAAATAGGGCGTCAAAATTGTGAGAGTGCTATAGGTACTTACTACTTTGTACTTACTCGTTAGAAACGAAAATACTAAATACTTATATCAAAGGGTATCTGAAACGACTTTATTTGCGCGTTCCACAAAAGATTATAATTTTATGTCTTGATGTTTTGGTTATTCTAATTTGATTAAAACACGGTTTTCTATGGGTACGTTATTTTATTTTATTTATTTCTTACTTTTTCTGTACACTTACTTTTCCCTGATCACATTTTTAATTTTTTTGTTTAAAAACGTTGTAAAGTTTTTATCCACTCACAAGTTTTTTTTTGACGATCGTATTTCAGTTATTTTTAACCGACTTCAAAAAAGGAGGAGGTTCTCAATTCGTCTGTATATATATATATATTTTTTTTTTGTATGTTCGCGCATAACTCTGGCAATTATTAACCGATTTGAAAAAATCTTTCTTCCATCCATTCTTCAATCCATTGATTGGGTCCCATAAAAAAAATATTGCGTAGTAATAAGTAGTTCCTGAGAAAACAAGAATGGTGTCTGCGCAGGAAAGTTGCAAGAAAGCCTATATAGATGACTTTATGGTGCTTTTTAAGGACAAAAATGGTCATAACTCTGGCAAATATTTACCAATTTCAATGATTCTTTTTTTATTCGAAAGAAGAAACCACTGTAATGAACCTGTACGAATTTTATCACAACCGGATAAGAACTTCCTGGAGGACCATGAATGATATGGAGGAATTTATCTGGTAAAAACCATAAAACTGATGTTCTCCTTTACATTTCTCTGACAAATATGAACCGATTTCGATGATTCTTTTTTTATTCGAGAGAGTAAACTACTATGATGATTCCATGCAAATTTCATTACGATCGGATAAAATGTTTCTGAGTTTCTGAAGAAACATGAATTATGTAAAAGTATGTAGACGATAATGTGAAATCATAATGATGTCATAACCTACCTAGATTATTTTACCGTCTTCGATGGTTCAATCTTTATGTATGAAAATATCACTAAAAAGTATAAAATAAAATATTTTTAAAAAAAATTGAACCTACTTCAATAACACTAAAAAGTATAAAATAATTTAAATATTATTGAAGTTGGTGCCAAATATACACAGCATGTACGCTAACACCAACTTCTTTAATATTTAAATTATTTTATACTTTTTAGTGTTATTGAAGTCGGTTCAATTTAAAAAAAAAATATTTTATAATTGTATTCTTCATAATTAATGTTAGTGATGTGCATTCCCGTAAATGTCAAATCTGCCTTACTGCTGATTTTTATTATTTTTCACACCACCTGCTCGATAATGTTGCATTATGTGTCATATAAAGATGTCATATAGTAGCTCAATAAATCCCTATAGTCTAGCCATGTAATAATGTGGTACTAAACTCCCTTGACGAACAAAACGAACAAAACCCAGTGTTCTATAAAAGGAAAAAATATAGATGTGAACTCTGCAAATCACTATGCTGATATTATTGACAGTCTCGTTGGTCTGGTGGTTAGACACCCTGGCCGCTACCCGATGGGTCGTGGGTTCAATTCCCACCAAGTGTCTGGGTGTTTAACTATTTAAGTAATTGACTATTTAATTGATACTGATATTACTATGGAAACCAGACAATTGATTGTCTGGTTACCATAGTACAGGCTCTGCCTAGTTTGGAATCAGATGACCGTGTGTGGATTGTCCCAAGATATTATTATTATTTTAATCAAGCTAGCAATATTTGTATTTTATTACCTCGCAGCACAGAATACATCTCGCAGTAGGTGTGAAAAGTCGTGTATTCTGCTCGGGGATAAAGGTGTCTTTGGCTTGGGCGAGCTTAAATCCCCCGCTGTACTCAGGATTCTAGTGTTAACTCTATACTCCCTCGCTACGCTCGGGAGTTGCTAGAATCCTTCGTTATGCTCGCGATTCAATTTAACGCCCGCGACATAAGACACTACTTTATCCCCTTGGTGCATAAGCTACTAGTGGTGTTTAGTTGGAAAGTCGTTGGATTGCTTTTTATAAAATAAAATATACCTTATACTCCTCGTAGGTAGCGCTATATTTTCTACCGATATCGCATAACGTTATTATCATAGTTGTAATAATACTTAACAACATAATTTTTTTATCGGTACTAAAGTATCGAGCTAAAAGTAACGTTATTTATTATAAAGCTTTGTAACATTTTTAAGCCCTGCGTATTTATTAATAATGATGTGTAAGCTTCTATAGACCCTTGTTAAAAATTTTAAGCCCGCTGCGTATTTATTAATAATGCTGTGTAGTCTTCTATAGGCCCTTGTTAAAATATATTATTTCAAGTGCTGGTGCGAATCGCACGCGAAACCCCTATACAATAAAGGTTTTGTCAACAATCCGAGTCGTAATGTTATTTGTCTGTTAGAGCAAATTTGTACGCAGCGCTTAATAAACTCCGGCTTCGTATGGGAACTCTATTGTTCGCTTATTTGCAGTCTTTTGTAAAATAAGCTGACCTCTATCCATGCCTACCGGATTTACTCTATAGCTATACGCTGTTTGCTCCTGTAGGTAATGGAATGAGTCGCCTTGCTTTATGTTTCGAACGGCAGGACACAATATCGCTAATGTCGATTCATTTGTAACAAAACAATGTTTAAAAAAAAAAGTGAAAAAATGACAAGCCCGCTGAGTTTCTTGCCGGATCTTCTCAGTTGAGGCCGCGTTGTGATCCGGTGGTAGCTTTTAAAAAATAACGATTCAAAAGTGCTAGCGTTAAGCCTATTTCAAATAAAGATTTTTGAGTTTGAGTTTGAGTCGCTTAGATTGTGAATAATTTTTTAAATAATTATATTAGTTGGTGGTAAGATTAAACGTAATTTACATTTAATCAAACTTTAAGAGAGTTAGGGTACATTAGATTAGTAGAGTAATTTAGTAAGTGGTTAATAGTTAGTAGAGAAAGTTAGTAATAGTAGAGCGCGTCAAATGTGAATTGTGAAACAACCGTTATAATATCTATTTCTTTAAATTATTCTTTAAGTGAATCAGTAAGAGCCAGATTGTAAATGACTCTCACAGCTCTTTTCTGCAGAATATAATTAGTATTAAGTTGACTTTCTCTCTGGTTCACTTCTTTCAAATGTTGCAATGGTTTTGGTAACTCTTCTGCTGCAATTGAATTAAATTTAAAATAATGGGAGTATCTATCATGATAATGTACTAATCCAATGAAATATTATAGATATTACGTCCCCAACGCTTGCGATACAAATGTTTGCTTTCGTCTGTGTGTCGCAAGCATGAAAATGAGCGAAATACCTATTACCAGGGGAAATGTGGTGTTGTGTATAAATTACGTTCACCGTATCACGTTAATGAAATGCTGCCATCGCATCGCGGTGATTCATTAATCTTTAATTATTTCTCATTTTAAAGTAACCAACTGTCTTCTCCGGCTGATAAGGTCCTCATTATTGCTGCAATATTAATTGCATTGGCATAAATTTTATTAATGCTGATGATGATGATGAAAATATTGATGATTATGTGGGGTGTTCGTGTAAAAATAGCACACTCCCTTCTCTTCCGTAAGAGGTGACTAAGGTAAAACAAGAAGACGGGAAGCAGCGTCTTTCTATTGGATTACCTACCACCTATACTGCGATCCCCAAGACGCCTGCCAAGCGTGGGGATTATGGCAACCCCTCCCTTCAAAGGGGGTGGCCTTTGTTCAGCAGTCGCAGGACGTCTTTCGGCTGCTGATGATGAAAAAACACTGCATTTAAGTAGGAACTAAAAGTCCATACGTATAACTAGATATACAGGGTATGATTTTGCATTTTTGCCATATTTGTAGACCTAACAGTTAAGGATTATGTTAATTGATTAAAAATAGTTTAATAATTCAGTGGTTAATAACTAAAAGATAATTAATGATTCACGATTAACTTTCAACCAGAATAAGAGCTCTCGAGGGCTCAGAATCGGTCCCAAGATTGGCAAACCGGGCGTACTCTTGTTTATCTACTTTGCGCGAAGAGCGATGCCAGACGGGGTTATTTTATAGTGACAGTTGCACACGGGATTTCTTTTCGTACCAAATATAAAAAATAATTCATAATTTTATGTCTATCATTTAATTATTGATTTATGTTCTTTAAAAGGTATATATCAACCTCCGTAAATATGGCAAGAATGCAGAACCACATTCTGTATAACAATAGTTGGCCGTAGACTCCACACATACGTAAGTAAGTACATATAATTATGTACTTAGGTAACAACGTCTTATTATCAAAGCCGGCGGCAAGCCGGTAAACGATGACTTAACCTCGAGGTTTGCTACAGTTTAAAAGATAACTTCAAAAAGCAGCGAATTTAATTCTCTGTATACTCAAAGTTGGAGTCGGAGATAATCACTGTTAGGTAAACGATCATCTGGCTAAGCAACAGGCAAGGTCAGTTCATAGATGGGTGACCGTTTTGTGGCGTTTGAACTGAGCGTCCCTGTGCTTCGGGGGATACGTAAAAAGTCGATCCCGTCATCTAGACAGCACTCGTTAAGCCCCCACTGAGTTTCTTGCCGGTTCTTCTCAGTGGGGGCGCGTTGTGAACCGGTGGTAAACTCAGCCCTCTCTTAAGCGACAGCCCAAGCCGAGGCCGTGCCTCCCTGAGGTGCCCTTGAGCTCGTCGCTACTTCTGCCGTAAAGGCTAGAGCGCTTTAAGCGCTCGCCTCCTATTGTCCGGTGAAGCTGTAATGGCCATCTGCAGCCAACAACGTCTATCATTCCCAAAAAAAAAAAACACTCGTTAAGCCAAGGCAGAGGCCTAATGGCCGCTTGTAAAACTGACACTAGGTTTGCTACAAACAATCAAACAAACAAATATAAAATAAGCATGAAAAGCTCGACTGGGAACAAACAAAATTGACTTAAATTTGGTTATAAATACACAATACAGATACAATTCTATATAAATATATACAGTTGTATATAAATATTTCAACTTGTCTTGTTAAGACCTTTCATTTAATACTCATATTAATAATGTTGTCTTTTACTTACGCGATTATTACACACTGAAATCAAACTACTTTTACGGATTTTGACGTCGGGATAGTAAAATCTAAAATAAACCGCGATAAAATCCGTAAAAGTAGTTTAATTTCAACTCATATTATAATAATAGTAAAAAAAATCGAAGTAAAAAAAAAACAAAATGGCGACTGACGTCTATATATTAACATTAAAAAAAAAAAATATAGCCTATACCACTCCCACAACTGAGACGAATCTAAAAACATATTATAAGTCAAAATCAATCAAGCCGTTTTGGCTGTAGGCCGTGCCAAAGAAACAAACATACATACACACATACTTACATACATACATACTTACATACAAAATCTAGAAAAATATAACCCTCCTTCTGGGGCAGTTGGGCAACAATATTCTAATTTGTGGTAAAAGTATCACTACCAATGGCTGGTCCATTGGTTCCGGTAATTCCATTTAGGGAAGTTAATAAAAGAAGTGGGCTGTATAACAATTACAATAACCACAAATTAAAATGAGCATTTGTATTAATAACCAGGGACGGCGAGTCGTAATAAAAAGCTTAAGTTAACGATGACAGGGAATTGCCATTTATATAAATGAAGCGAGTCTTTTACAGAAACACTTAAATGTTTAATGGTTTTCAGGTGAAAAACTGACGGAAGCCGTCTCAAAGGGTCAAAGGACTGTTTTATTAATTGTCTTTGAGACTGTCAGGTACAGGAAGTACCACAGTCACAGTAATGATTTTTTTATATTTCGGGCTTTTATATTTTCAAATATAAAATATTCTTGGCAGCTGTCACTATAGCTGGGGGCTTTGGTCTAGGCTGGTACTCTGCTCTCCAGAGTATCAACTAGAAATTATTTCCCTTTGGAGGGCTTGTCTAGCACTCCTACACTAACTAAAACTATTCGACCTGGCAGACTGAGACCTGTAATTTCTTTAAAATCTTATAAATAAAGTAAAATGAACTATGCTTTCTCTAAACTAAAGGTTACCTACTCTCGATACTCTAAACAGCAAGATTATGTCGGAAATCCAATCTAATCAAGTCTAACTTTTTTTTTTTACTCCCTATAAGACAGTGCTTGACTGCAGTCCCACCTGATGGAAAGCGGCGACGCAATCTAGGATGGTAAAGCACACTGGCTTATTAAAAGCCTATTCACTCTAGCTTTGAAGACACCCAGGTTATAATCGGGCGGAAAAACTGACTCAGGCAAACTGTTCCAGTCCTTAGCTGTCCTTATTATGAATGACGATGCAAATCGCTTAGTTCGGACTGAAGGCACGTTTACCACATAAGGGTCTGTGCGCGCCGTGCGTCTCGTTGTCCGATGATGGAAGGGGGATGGTGGAATCAAGTCATGTAATTCCTGCGCACACTCTCCAAAATACATCCTGTAGAATACCGAGAGGCTGGCTACTCTGCGCCTGTGCTCCAGGCTTTGTAAATTGGTCTCTACTAACCCAGAGTCTAACTGTCGGGTTCTTTTCTATAGCCCTGTATTCAGTACCAGTAGGCGTATTTCGCCTAACTATGATAATAATGTACACTCCGGAAATCAATGTTAATTTCAATAGGTACAATTCAATTTCCAAATTTACATAGTCGACTGGCGTAGCCGTATCTGCTGATAGCCGGTTTTACCTCTGTTCAACAGTGGACGTCTTTGGCTGCTACTGGCGATGACGATGATTAATGATATTCGACTCAACGGATATGTTTTCTAGAAATATTAATAGACCGGGATTAGTGAAGTTTGTAGATTAGTGAGTGGTTTCAGCTTTCTGAAAGTTAGTTTAATCCATATGACTTCAGAAACTAGCCAAAGTTTATCTAACCAAACAGGGCCCATACCAAAATATAGAGGGTTAGCCTTTAACTGAAGGGTGTCAAATAATAAATTAAATATTATTAAGAGACAAAATAAATAGTTCCGAATTAATGAGGGCCGCAAATAAAAAACTTAACAATAGTTTCGGAAGTACAAAAATAAAGAAAAGGGCAACCAGGTAGGATTAAAAAGCACACCTGGGAAGAACGGGAGGAGATGGGAGGGTTCTATACTTACCCGGAAACTCCACGGGTAATAGTATATTTATCTATGTAAGTAATTAAGTATCTATTTACAAAAAAATAATATAAAGTATTTGTATCAGTTATTGTATATGGTACTGAGACGTGGTCTTTAACAGCTGGCCTTTTGGAGAAGCTCAGAGTCACACAACGAGCTATGGAGAGAGCTATGCTCGGAGTTTCTTTGCGCGACATAATCCGGAATGAAGAGAATATGCAAGTTGAAGTGGCAGTGGGCAGGCCACATCGCTCGAAGAACCTATAACCGTTGGGGAAGAAAGGTTCTCGAGTGGCGACCACGAACCGGAAGACGCAGTGTAGGCAGGCCTCCCACTAGGTGGACCGACGACATTGTTCGCGTCGCAGGCAACCGGTGGATGCAAATAGCAAATTGTCGTTCAGTGTGGCGGTCTAAGGAAGAGGCTGAACAAAGGGGGAGGCCTCCCCCTTTGTTCAGCTGTGGACGTCTTCTGGCTGGTGATGATGATGATGTATCAGTTGTCAAGTTACCAATAACAGGCTTTGCCTAGTTTGGGATCAGTTGATCGTGTGTCACAGTTTTTTTGCAAACCGACAGAATAAAATTCCACAACAAAAATTATTTCAAAGAGTTATTTTTTATTCGTTTGCAATAAACAACACGGAACAGTCTCCCAGCGCGCATGTATACGATAATTCCTTTTCACACAGAGTTTTCCCATCAAATATTCACAACGTGAAACGCAGCTAATCCCACTTTCCAGTGCTCGCCAATGCCGATTATTTACGATATTCTCTTTGTTTATAAAGGACTTGTTTGATTTAATTTCTGTCTAAGTAAAAAAAAATATGAAATAATTTTTTTTCTTGGATTTCCTTCATATAAAGCACTTATAATGAGTTAATGTCCTTGTGTCGAGGATATTTGTATATTACATTTAGCTGAAAATCAATATTTTAAACAGCTAGCTTTTTCGCCTCCGTGGAAAACAGCTTTGTAATCTGGAGTTTTCTCTTGCGAGGAGCAAACACTTCTAAACACGGGTAAGGTAAAATAAGTTATTCGTGCGTCAGATGGGAATGTAAAAAGTCTGTCCTGCGCCTGACTGCTCCCCAGTCTTGTCGGTATTACATCATAGAGAGAGAGAGAGCACCTGTGTGTACGCAAGCACTCGTGCACTATAACTCCGGCATAGATGGCTTAATTATGAAATATTGGCCACTATGGTATCCCCCATCGCCTGTCGTTAGGTGTCGTAAGAGGCAACTAAGCGAGAACAGGAAGACGGGCAGCAGCGTATTTCTTTTGGATGTATCTTCTACCTATACTGCGATCCCCAAGCCGCCTGCCAAGCGTGGGGATTTTGGCAACCCCTCCCTTCTCAAGTGGAGGCCTTTGTTCAGCTGAGCAGTGAACTGCTAACAGTGCTGAGCTGCTAATGATGATTATTATTATTTTATTTACATAATAATAAACTATCAACACTTTATTTACAAACATAATTATTATACTAAGTAAAAAACTTTCTTGAAATTGGGAGGGAAGCGTACCTGAGAATAAATATTATTGGCTTTTTATTTTTGGAGGGCCAGGTTTATACGGTGGCAGAAAAAACCAGTACCTCAACGGTCTCCTGAGACCCTGAGATCAATTTGAATTAAATTTATTATGTCGAGTCATCCGTCTAATAAGACTAAAGTCCCATGGTCTCCATCGCACGGAGCGTAAAGTATAGATAACTAGAACCTAATGCCAAACGTAACAGTATTTAGACATTTTAAAATAAAACGGCGGCCTATCGAAATTGGGTTAAGCGTGTATTTGACCTAAATTTTGTTCTGGCCCACTCCACTGACCCAATATTTTTATAAATTATATTTAATTGGGTGTTTTTCACCCGGAAACCATACAGCAGCTTTCAGAGAGAAAAAGAAAACAACAAATATTAAATTCTTTGTAAAACTGATTTTGTATAAAACCTTAATATAATGTTGTCTTTTACTTACGCGAATATTACACATTGAAATCAAACTACTTTTACGGATTTTATCGCGGTTTATTTTTTGATTTTACTATCCCGACGTTTCGAATGCTTTGCAGCACCCATGGTCACGGGAGGACTGAGGTGTTAAACGTCCTTATGTCACAATTATGCCGGTGTACCCTCAGGTCTTATTAATTATTATTGTTGGTCCGATCTACGCAGTAAGAGCTTACAGTATCTTCAGGCCGTGCAGTGTTTTGATTGTTATTGGATTTAATTATATTTATCACAGGATCCCAAGCCGGTGGTAACACCCAACCATCTTCTCTATTGAAATTAGGATGTTTTAACCGATGATGATGATTAGGATGTTTTGGAATAAAGCGCGATAATTCGCGAAAATCCGTAAAAGTAGTTTGATTTCAATAAAACCTTAATTTTAATAAACGCGTTGCGTTCGCAACGAACCTTATAAATCGTGTAGAATTACTATAAATAAAAACAGTCCACTGGGATAATTATTTTTATACAACCTTTGTGGCAAAAAATCATGCGGTCCGCCTGATGGTGAGAAGTCACCGCCAGCTATGGACTAGACGCTAACAATATCAGAAGAATCACTAGCGCGTTGCTTGATATTAAGTTTATTGTGTCTAGTAATTTCACCAGCTACAGTGACCTTCCCACCGGAACACAGCAATGTTTCACATTGCTGCTTGGCAGCAAAATACCTATAAGAAACTCCGGTGGAGAACCACCGGAGTAGCACCTAGTAATACTAGGACGATTCCTTGCACGAGGATTATTATTAACTCAAAATTTTAGAAACATAACAAAAAACATTTTTTTACAAACTGCCACCGGATCGTTACGCGGCCGCAACTGAAGAGACCCGGAAGAAAACTCAGCGGGCTTGTCTTTTTTAATATATTTTTTTATACATTTGTTGTAACAGTAGAGTTGCATATAAGTGGGCTTAAAATTATAAGCTTGCATGAGTGGAGCAGTTCAAACCCACGTAGCTATTTCTTTACTGATAGAACTCATATTATAACAACATAAAGTAATTAATGTAAAGTAAGATGCTTAATAATAAAACTTGGCTACATCGACATACACTTAATGTAATGAAAAATAAACGTCCAAATTTGACTAAAAGGTTATTGAGGAGTGGTTGGGACTGAACACGACATAGCAGCAAACCATAAATCATAATTGAGAATATTATTATGTACGTTCGTGCCGTCTGGTACTACGCGCAATATGTATGTATGTACTTTTACGAACAGTAAAACAATATAAATAAGTATTATAGTATTTTACGGTTTTATCGGCACGACCTACAACTTAAAGGGCTAGTTGGATTAAGACATTTTTTTAACAACCCTTGGTCTTGTCCTACTGTTGGGCAAGGGACTCCCTTCAAAAAAAAACGCTAGCCAATTGCAGTTGATGGACTGCGCCACGCCATTTGAAAGCAAGTTAGGCTTTCTCAGATATGCAGGTTTCCTCACGATGCTTTCTTTCACTGAAAGCTAGTAACAATCGCACAGTGACGATTCGCTCATGATTAATTAAAGAAACCAGATGTGCGAAGTATGACGTATTATCTTTATTTTGTTTTAGTATGGTATTAGTTGTAGGAGATATTAACAAACTAACAGACCCGCCGCGCAGCTCCACCCGCGCTTTTTTTTACGTTAACACCTGTTCAGGACGACGGGAAAAAACTATAGACAATCAGTTTGTGTTACAGTGTGTTGTGTTTTATAGTTATATATATATAGTTAAGTTTTATAACTCTGCGATAGTTAAGAGCCTAGATTTAATTTCCTAATAAATTATCATATAGTTTTGTGTATAAGCTCACTATCCAGAGGCTGAATCACTTATAGATAGCCTAGCCTAGGTCTCATAGTATTTGCACTTGCTATTTGTAATTAGCGTAGGGTAATAATATGATAGAAGTACGCACATGCCCTAGATGTGCTAAGCGCATATATGAACGGCAAATAGCTATTCGCAGTTAGGTCCCAAATCTAGGAACCAACTCAGGACCTAGATCTGGGTCGCCTTGGTGGGTTTAAGTGCCTAAACAGCACTGCTGTACATATTTCCATAGTTACAAAAATGTTCTATCGCATATCATGTTTTCTAGGGTTTTTGCTATGACCTAGGCCCCTAGGTGGTCTAGATCATAGGTATACAGATAGTACACATCGCAGGCTACCTATCGGTACTATTTGTGGGCATGTGGATACTACGGGCAAGGAGCACGCGAAGCAACAAGCGGCCAAAGCATAGTCGTCGCGCCCCAACTTACAGTATTTAGCGGTACTTACAGTATTTGTAGTTCCCTAACAGAAATAGATAGATAAACCCTATGTACACCGTTAGAAAGCTGCTTACACGCACTTTCTAACGGTATAGGTATCATGTATGTGTCTAGAATAGCCTAAGTAGAATACGCGAAAATGTACAGTTTTTATAATAAAAATAAAACTCTAGTGGCTGCCTCGGTGGGGCTCTCGTTACGGTAAAGTTCCCTGCAAGGATAGTAAATGCGCATTCGGCACCACTATCAAGCTTGCTATCGAATTGGGACTTCTTATTTCACGGACACCTTGTAACTTACATTGTAACCAACAGCGTAACCACTCTTCGGCGGGTTTATACCGTACCAGCGATAGCTACAGACACACGGGACGTCAGTGGCTCGTTCACTCGGGTCCGCCCGTCCTGCACAACACCCTTTTTTTCCTTTCAAGCCACCCTTGACAAGCCCCTGGTCCGACTACTATCCCTTTGGCCTTTTAGTTAGTTGTACTTTCGTTGTATTTTTTTTTCTGTCGTATATGATCTTTTGAACTCAAACTCAAAAATAGTTTATTTCAAATAGGCTTAACGCTAGCACTTTTGAAAGGTCATTTTATTTTTAAAAAAAAGCTACCACTGGATCACAACGCGGCCTCAACTGAGAAGATCCGGCAAGAAACTCAGCGGGCTTGTCATTTTTTCACTTTTTTTAAATAGTGTGTCATGTTACAATTAGATCAGAGCGACAGTGTGTCTTGCCGTTCAAAAGATCAAATAAGACAGAAAAAAAATAATAAAATACGACGAAAGTACAACAAACTAAAAAACCAAAGGGATAGTAGTCGGACCAGTCCCCACAAGCAGCACCCGCGCACGAGTTGACTCGAGCAGCAGCCATCACTCCCCTCAACCATATTGGAGGGAAGGGGGTGACCCGCCACACGGCAACGAACGGCAAGACACACTATCGCTCTGATCTAATTGTAACATAACACAAGCCCGCTGAGTTTCTTGCCGGATCTTCTCAATTGAGGCCGCATTGTAATCCGGCTGTAATACTTTTTTTTTTAAAACATGACCTTTCTTAATTGCTAGCGTTGTACGGTCCTTGCTTGACTGTACACTCTTTTGATATGAGAAGTGGGGAAAGAAATATTGAAAAAGATTGTAAAATATGTATAATGTCCAAAATGTCCTTAAAAGTAAATGAGAATTAATGAATGCTATGGAAGAAATGAGATTAACACACGAGGCACACTTGCTGGCCTAAACGCGGTTTTGCTAAGATACCACTTGTTTGGTAGTGAGTACACACGGTTCCCTTGGCGGTCCGATGCGAACTGAATATAATTACTGAATTATAAAATGTGTGCGTCGCGTAAACTGCTGACTTGAGAAATGCACGGTTGCACCGTACATGCTCCCAAGCGCAAAGATGAATGAGAGATGAAGATGTGAGATAACAAGATGATTTCACTTGTTTCTTAAATTAAATATTATTAGGTGAATTTAGTTTTTCTAGGAATAGGTGTCGTGCATTTGTCAACTTTATGTATTTTAAGTACGTTAATGTCTGTCTTATTATCACTTTCACTAGCACTATGCACTTGAACCGTTGACAGCGAGCCTGAGAGCCCAGCCTCGGCTTCTGCTGCTTGCGTAGGCCACGCCTCTGAATTCGCCATTGCGATCCTCGCCACCGCCTGAAGCGCCGCCTGCTTGGTGCGAATCTTACGCACCATGAAGACTAGTCCAATAATCAGCATGATCCCAATTACCACATACAAGGCTGTGTAGTGGTGAATATCATGGTACGAAATCTGCTGAGTCAATCCTTCATTGGCTTTGAGATTGACTATCTGATTCTTGATTGCCTCCAGTTCCTTTTCCGAAGACAGTAGTGAGTAATTTTGTAAAAGCGACATCGGGATGCTGGCATCAATGATATGGTTAATCGGTTCTATATTTGGTACTGTAATAGAAGCCTTTGTGTTCAGGTTGATTAAGCCTTTACTATGTGAATAAACCGTGAAGTTTTCTGTCTTGATTATGCATCCAGGCTCAATTGTTAATATTCCTGCTTTCTCTAGATTTCCAGCCAAAATCTGATCTTCGCATAGTACTCGTATAGTACATTGACCGCAACAGAAATATAGATACATGTTTAACTTGCTAATTTCTGTCCATTGATTTAAACATGATGTAATGCTGATCTTGCATTGTCTGGTGTTGGATTGTAGCTGACATAATTTGTCTTCATTTTTGAGATGATAGATTGGGCTTTGCGCGTAGCATAAATATGTGTCCGGATTATCACGCAGGCACGACTGAATGTCGTAAGTAGACATTGTTAAATATGAGTCTTTCTTCAAATTGATCGCAACATATTCAGCAATCGGTGTAAGGACAGCCATGCTTGTGTCACCAATTACTTTAGGAACAGGTAAAATCTTCATTATCTCGAACGAATCTCTGGTAACCAATGGCAATTTTAATTCGAAAATTAAATAATCCTTTAACATTCTGGCCTTGACCTTTAATAAACTGTAAATTTCCCTAAAGTTATTCTGCAGGTCATTTACGGGTAAAGTAATGTCCTTTGCTAGGTGACTAGAAATGATATTCAACGTCTGTTTCAATTGCTCAGGAGATATCAAATGAAAATTTAGTCGGCCGTGATAAACATCTGTTATAGTGTCTAATATTGTGTTTTGAATTGTTTTTAAGTTCCTTAGTACGTTGCCTGTTGCTATAGCTGCTAAGCTAAAATCATTCATGTTTAGATTTCTTTCGGACTCCTTTTGCACCTTATTATCAGTTTCGGTTAATTTTATCGATAACTGATTTAGCATTTTGTGTTGTTTATGCATAGCAACTTCGCTTCTCTTTAAAATGTTGTACTCGGCTTCCATGACTGAAGTTTGATTTTTCATAAGTGAAACCAAATGATTTTCATTGTGTTTTATAACTTGTATGTCGTGTCTATATTGTTCAGCGAAATGTTCGTCGAGTACGCCGAATAGAGTGTTCGTGAGATACCCGACGCCGTTGATAATACCTCGCTTGCGTCGGCGCATGGCTTGCGCTCGACGCGTGCTGGAATGCTGACTCAACAACAGGTGATTGTAGTACACGAGTTCTGAGTATTCTTGCTGTAGTTGTATTTGTATGACATCGCAATGTGAAGAATCTTTTAAAGTATTACATAACTTTTCTAAATAATCTATGTATTTACTACAAGCTGCGTTCCCTTGCCAATACGGATCCATGTCATAATACGTGATGATCTTCCACTCATCGCGCACTAATTGCATATTCGAAATTTTGTCAAAGTATAGACCTTGTTTGTCTTTTAATTGTGTGACATTATAAGTACAGTATGCATTTGTAAATAGGTTCATGAAGGACAGTAGTAACATAGCCAGCGATAGTAGGCTATAACTTGATTTTTTAACAGAATGCTTGTTATTTTTGCTAGATTGTTGTTCGTGTGATCGCTGCTCTTGTTGAGCGATTCGGTCATTTACCGGCAGAACTGACAACTTAATTATGGGACGCTTGATAAATCCGCTTTTTGTTCTTAAAGTAACCACCCTGACGTGGCCGTCAGCACCGGGATGTATTTCGACGACGCGACCCATGGCCCACTTTCCTGGTGGTAAATTGGCGTCGTTGATTGTCACAATATCGTTGACCTTGATGTTAATTTGGGAACTGTTCCACTTGCTTCTTTTGGTTAGCTGAGTTAAATATTCTGACCTCCATCGTTTCCATATATCTTGAACTACCTTTTGAGTCAGGTACCATCTTGTGCGCATATCATTTTCTGTTTCTGGTATGCTCATGTTCTGATTAAGATTAATGAAGCTGGATGGCGTAAGGAATTCCAAGTCATTAGGATCTTCCGTCAAAGGGCATAGAGGCCTTGAATTGAGTACTCCTTCCAGAGATGCTAGCACTGTGGAATACTCCTCATATGTGAGCTTCTGGTCTCCAATCACTCTTCGCAAGTGATATTTTAGGCTTTTAACCGCCGCTTCCCATAGCCCACCTGCTGAGGGCCACGAGGGCGCGTTAAAATGCCATTCAATTTCCATGCCTGTTAATTCGTTCTGAAAATCTTGATCAAGCGTCTTCTGTATCTGCTCGTATTCCTCTTGCAGAATTTTACTAGCACCAATGAAATTGGTACCATTGTCGCTGTACAAGTGCCTGGGAGATCCTTTTCTTGCTGCCATCCTCCGTAGAGCGGCCAAGAATGCTGCTGACGTCAGATCTGAGACCAATTCTAAGTGCACAAGTTTGGTCACCATACAGACGAAGACAGCGATGTATCCCTTTGTGGTTTTAACACCACGACCCTTGTTGGCCTTTATTAATACATGTCCCGTAAAATCGACTCCTGTATGGTAAAATGGCTTTGCTGTGTTACATCTTTCTGAAGGTAAGTCTCCCATCAGCTGTGTCATCTTGTTAGGACTGTGTTTGCGGCACGTGACGCAGGTACGAATACGCTTCTTTATGGCTCTGTTGCCACCAAGAATCCAGTACTTTTGTCTGATAGTTGCTGACGTGACTCTAACTCCTCCGTGAAAGGTAAGTAAATGTACATGATCTATTATTAAGTTTGTTAAGTGACCTTCATGCGGTATAATTATTGGATGCATCATATCTGGATTGATGCTTGCCTTGCTTAGTCTTCCGCCTACTCTAAGCAGTCCATCACTATCCAGGAATGGGTTTAACTGCCACAATTTGCTTTTGCTCGACACATGCTTGTTTTGCTGTAATTGACTTATTTCTTCAGTAAATTCTATTTGTTGTACATATTTTATTATAGTATATTTTGCGTGTTTTATTTCTTGTAATGTAATATAAGCTTTTTTATTGAACTGTTTTTGTTTTATTTGTGTAATAAATCTATATACCAGCGCTAAAACTCTTATTAGTTTTGTAAATGAACTATATCTTGTTAATAATTCATAAATAACACTGTCAGCTTTTTCTTGCTTTGAAATATAGTTTACTTGCTTTGATTTTCTTGTTTCTTCTTCTGTATTGAACACTTCTTGTATATGTTCCTTGGTATAATCCGATAGCCAGGAGGGTCCTTCCCACCACAACCGATGTTCTGCCAACTGTTCGACACTCATGCCACGGCTAGCGCAATCCGCTGGATTTTCTGCAGACTTGACATAGCACCAGCTGTGCGGGGGGAGTAACTCTTTAATCTGTTTTACACGGTTTGATACAAATGGTTTCCACCTGCCTGGGTCTCCTTGTATCCAGGCAAGAACCACTTTGGAGTCAGACCAACAGAATATTTGGTTGTTATGGTTTATAAGGCATTGTTGAACTTTATGCATTAATTTTGCTAGTAAAAGAGCTCCACTTAACTCTAATCTAGGCAACGAGACCGTTTTGTTTGCTGGAACAAGTCTCGCCTTCCCTGCTATCAACACTACTTCGGCGCCAGTCTTGCTAACTTGCTTACAATAAATGACGCACGCGTAAGCTCTGTTTGACGAGTCGCAGAACCCATGCAGTTCCACTTGATCATTTTCACCAGTTCCGAGCCATCTTGTCAACTCGAACCTGTTTATTTTGTGCATGTTTTCCCTTATATTCGTCCATTTCTTGCAAATATCTTCAGGCAGTTTATCATCCCATTGGATATTTGTGGTCCAAACTTCTTGAAATAATAATTTGAGACTGGTAGATATTGGTGACAGCCAGCCAAGAGGATCAAAGAGTTTAGAGATGTCTGATAACATCGATCTCTTGCTCGGGTGCTTGTTGGTAGGCTCGATTGTGGATATAAATGTAAAAGAATCTGATTTAGGGTTCCATCGTAGTCCCAATGTTTTTGTTGACTCCGCTTGCTTAAAGTCAAAATTTTCTTGCATATTCTTCTCCCCGGTTACGTCTTGTAGTAATTCGGGTGCATTGGATGACCACTTTCTTAAATTAAACCTGCCAGATTTTAATAATGTAATTAATTCTTGCTGTAAATGTAATGCTGATTCGACTGATTGAGAACCGTAAAGCACGTCGTCCATGTAAAAATGGTGTTCTAAGGCCTTGATGGCCTCAGGGCTATAATTCTGTCTCTCATCTTCTGCTAACTTCTTTAACGTCATCATAGCCAAGAATGGCGCAGCTTTTGTGCCATAGGTGACTGTACATAATTGATAGTCTTGTAAGGGCATGTTGGGAGAATCCCGCCAAACGATTTTCTGCAGCTTTTGATCATGTTCATGCACCCAGATATACCGAAACATTTTTTCTATGTCTGCAGTGAAAGCTATACGATATTGCCTCCATTTGACCAATAAAGACTGGAGATCTTGCTGTAAATTAGGACCTTTTAACATGAGATCATTTAAGCTACATCCTGTACTAGTTTTCATAGACCCATTGTAGACTACACGAAGTGCTGTCGTACTCAAATCATTTCGCAATACGCAGTGATGCGGTAAATAAAACTCCGGTTTCTGATTACTAAATGACGGCTTCATATGTCCTAAGGTTTTATATTCATTAATAAACAACTTATATTTATGTGCAATGTTTTCATTGTTGTGGAATTTTCGCTCCAACTGGCGAAACTGCGCAATTGCTTTAGGTTTCGACGATCCCAACTGGTTCTCAAAGTTTTCTTGAAAAGGTACTCTTACTTCATACGAACCATCGATACGCCGGATTGTAGTTTCGTTGTAATAATCTATACACCGTTGGTCTTCAGTGGATAGTGACGAAGACTCTGTGATGTCTTCTATTTCCCAAAATTTTTGAATGTCGTCCATCTGATTAATGACCACATTACAATGAAGAGTTTTGACATTGCCACTCAAAATCCATCCCAGGCGAGTTTGTTGTGCTATGGGGAGGTTTTCATTTGCTCTGCTTATGCCGTCTAAAATAATGTAAGGGTAGACGTCCGCCCCCAACAGGATATCCACAGCTCTACTTACATAAAATTCTGAATCAGAGAGTTGTATGCCGTCCAGATGTGCCCATGAGGGCTTGTTGAATGTGTAAGTAGGTAATTTGTTTATAAGTGCGTTCATAATCAGTACCTCGGCGTTAAAAGAATATTCGTTATATAGTGAACAACATGTTATGTTCATAACGCCTTTACAGGTGCTCTCCTTAGCTCCTATACCAGAGACGATGCCCTTGCAATGTTTTCTTGGTAAAGCTAGCACCTGTGCAGCTCTCTCCGATATAAGCGACACTTGTGACCCCTGATCTATAAGCGCTCGCATGACGTGATATGATCCATCTCTTGCTTGAATCTTGATCAATGCGGTTGCCAATAATATTTCAGCCCCGATGTTCCCTTGTTGCAAATCGAGACTTTCTTGCTTCTCTTCGATCACCAAATTACAAGTTGAATTGGCGAATGCTTCATGTAAGAGCGTATTATGTTTTTCGTTGCATACACGACAACGTTTTTCCGAATTGCATTCTTTTTCGCTATGACCCCAAAGACAGTTTTGGCATACACGTAATCTTGTTATTGTTTGGCGTTTTATTTGTGGCGACATGTTGAGAAACTTTGTACAGAAATATAACCCGTGCCATTCCTTGCATAATGGACACGCTACATTTTTTGCTGCGTTGTTATTAGGTATGAATGCAATGGGTTTGCTTGTTGAAAATGAATGTTTAATGTATTTAGATTTATATTTCAAATTGTTTGTTGAATGATTTTGAATATTTTTTATGAATTTAGGTTCCTGCTTCTTGCGAGATGACTCTAGGGTAGTAAACTTGCTTTCTAAGAAACTGAGAAATTCGTGCAGTTTAGGCAAATCCCTTGGATGCTTCAGAGATTCCAAATATTGATTGTGTGTGTCTGTATCTAATTTTTGCAAAAGAATATGCACGATTAATGGATCCCAGCTGTCTGTGTCCACGCCAAGGTTCTTGAAAGCGTTTAAACACTCTAAAGTCGTATCGTGAATATTCTTGATATGATTCACGGTTGCTTGTTGAGTCGCTGATAGATTTAGCAAGGTGTTAACATAAGAAGTGAAAATAAGCCTAATATTGTTGTATCTATTATTCAATATATCCCAGCACACTGAGTAATTCTCTGAGCTAATTTGCAGATGCTGGATTAGACGTTCTGCTTCTCCACGGACTTTACTTTTCAGGAACTGCATCTTCTGGGCGCTTGAAATCGACGTGTTGCTGTGAATAACTTCCGTAAACAAATCTTTGAATGACACCCAGTTTTGGTAATTGCCATTGAAAATGGGTATGTCCATTTTTGGTGTGCTGTTCTCCCTGTGAGCTACTGACCATATTTTACTATTAATCGCCTTTTTTAAGTTGTTGTAGATATCTTCTTGTTCACTATAGGTTGTCTCATACTCTTCGTTGCTGCCTTCCAACTCACTGTCCAATTCCCAGTGTAAAGAATCTATTATAGACCAGCGAGATTGCAAAGTACGTAAGGTATCTTCCCATTCCCACTTCTCTGAGACGAGACCTAAATCTATTCTTGCTGATATCCGCTGAAATGCTCGAAAGTTGCTTGCTTGTTTCTTAAGCATTTCATCTAGTTTACTTGAAGAACCTGTAGAACGCATCTGGATTGGCAGCGACTGACGTCCTTCTTGTATTTCATGCTCAGGACTGGCCGCAGCTGTTTCTCCCTGTTGAGAAGTTCCTTGACCCTGGTCTCCTTGGTGAGATGGGCTTGGTTCAGAGACTGGTTCTAACTTCATCCGTTTCAGTAACCCCTTGTATTGTTCTTGGATGAGAGCTTTTGCTACCTTGTATGATTCTTCTGCTTGTTCATACTGCTGCTTTGTAAAATATGGATGGGACCTGCTTTCCCTTGATAATAATTGTTCGTGGTTGTACTGATAATCTGACCAATACGCTTCCAACGTTTCTAAACGTCGTTTAAAATAGTCGACCGTCTTGCGTTCCATCGAGTCTTTCCTGATATTGATAGCTAACTTGTTCATAGCCTCAAAGAGCTCGTGCTGGTTCGCGTGTAAGTTTTCCATGGTGATAACAAGCTTCTATGTAAGCGGTAAAATAAAACGATCTTACTTGTGTATCTCCGACGAAGTAGTTGTACTGCTTACGAATCCTTGGTGATCCGCTGTAATCCTTGGTAATACACTGTATTGACACTTCGACACTGATTAGTTCCGATAGTCACTGGTTCACTTCACACGGCAATGGTCCACGTAACGCGGCGCGACACGAAAACTATAGCGTGAGAAGCACTTTGAGAAGGACCAAAAAGAGATGTACGGTCCTTGCTTGACTGTACACTCTTTTGATATGAGAAGTGGGGAAAGAAATATTGAAAAAGATTGTAAAATATGTATAATGTCCAAAATGTCCTTAAAAGTAAATGAGAATTAATGAATGCTATGGAAGAAATGAGATTAACACACGAGGCACACTTGCTGGCCTAAACGCGGTTTTGCTAAGATACCACTTGTTTGGTAGTGAGTACACACGGTTCCCTTGGCGGTCCGATGCGAACTGAATATACACACATCAAAAGTGTCTAGGGATCAAGCATTTTTAAGCGGATTTCTTGAGATTGAGATGTGGCTTTGTAATAAATTTATGATTTTATAAATTTATATGGATCCTTTTTGGTGCATTTCATAATTTGAATCAGGAACTGTGAATCAAATTCGAGTAAAAGATGAAAATCAGCTGTCAATATTTTCCCTATAAAAACATACAACGCATTGAAGACATTATTAGTGCTACTGTTTCCCTACTACTGATTAAAACCAACGTTATTATGGAGCGGCGACGTCATTTAAGCAGGGAAGAAATGCTCAGAGCCGTGGGAATGATAGAAGCTGGTTCCCGGCAACGTACTGTGGCTTTAGCTCTGAATACAAGTCAGAGTGTTATCAGTCGACTTTGGACACGTTACCGAAGCACTGGTACCGTGGCTGAGCGCCATGGAGGACGGTATCGCTGCACCACACGGAGACTAGACCGATATATTCAAATCTTAACTCGAAGAGCTCCAACAATAACTGCCATGATGTTAGCCGTGAGGCTTCATCACTCTTCAGGGAACTTAATTAGCGACCAAACAGTCAGAAACCGCTTGCATGAAGTGAACCTTCATTCCCGAAGACCGCTACGGGTACCACCTATAGCAATGCACAATCGTAGGATTCGATATCAATGGGCTCTTGAACACAGAAATTGGGCAGAAGAACAATGGCGTTTCGTGTGCTTTTCTGATGAGTCTCGTTTTGGTATGAGACCGGATACAAGACGTATACGACACTGGAGAACCCCTGGACGCCAACAGCGATTAAAATCCTGCCAGGAAGTCCATCCTTATAGTGGTGGAACCATCATGGTATGGGCGGGTATTTGGATCGGCGGAAGAACTGAGTTGATTTGGATCAGAGGCAACCTCAACGCTCAAATTTATGCTGAGACGATTGTATCAGACGTCATCGTTCCTCTACAAGTGCAAATCGGTCCCTTATTTCAGTTAATGCATGATAATGCACGACCGCACACCGCAAGAGTTGTAAGACAGACTCTCGCCGCAGCTAACATCAATGTCCTGCCCTGGCCTGCTCAGTCGCCAGACTTGAACCCGATTGAGCATGCATGGGATATGCTACAGAGAAGAGCTCTGCCGAATATGGAGGGTATCCAGTCGCAAGAAGACCTTTTTTTGTTGTTGCAACGAACATGGGCGGCCATTCCACAGCGTGATTTGGATGAACTCATTTTGAGTATGCCAAACCGATGTTCTTGTGTTGTTAGTGTTCGCGGTAGAAACACGGATTATTAATTGTTTAAGTTACCCAATAAAATTTTAAAGAAAACTGTTATTTCAGTCTTTTTTTCGAACTTTTGTTAGTGGTTCAAATGTCAAAAATCCCTTTATTAGGAAAATGGCAAATTTCTTTATTAATGCAAAGGTGACTTGGTTTATCGTTACTGTGACAAACGAAAACACTTTATTTGATGAATCCTAAAAGAAAATTTTAATTAATATCAATCAGGAGAAAAGTTATTGCAAAAATATATGTTGATCCCTAGACACTTTTGATGTGTGTAATTACTGAATTATAAAATGTGTGCGTCGCGTAAACTGCTGACTTGAGAAATGCACGGTTGCACCGTACAAGCGTTAAGCCTATTTGAAATAAACTATTTTTGACTTTGACTTTGGATTAGAGCGATAAAAACAATGTCAAAAATTATTCAAATCGGACAAGCCGTTTCTGGATTAGTGAGACTAACGAACAGCTATCCTTTTGTTTTTTATTTATTATAATTCAGCTCCATTTTCGTCGTTCACAGTCATAATTTTTGTGCTTTTATAATATTTCTGATACAGTATTGGACGCAATATATCGCAACGGAATTGAAACCTCAACCCATGTCCGGAACGAAAATTATGCCGGAAATCTCGTCCGGTGAATTTGGATAATGCAATAACGCCTGATGTTGTAATAAAATTATAAGAATTAGATAACCTACGCAGGTCAGTGGGAAACCGAATGCTTTGCAAATTGGAGGTCGCGGGTTTGAATACTGCGGGGAGGAACAACTTTGTGGAGTTATTCCTTATTGGCTAGGAAAATGAAGGCTGATCGCCTTAGAACGATTGTCTGTAAAGTAAGATGATCCATTCGTCGTAAGTCGGTCCTGCGCCTGACCTCTCAACGGTCGGGTCGGTATTCCGTCTGGATTGTTAGAGGTTTAAAGGAACTTGTGTCTACACAAGCACTTGTGCACTATAATATCTCCCGCGTAGATGGCCAATCTTTTATTTATTTTTTGTTTATTACAAAAACCACAGCTCTTAGACATAGTAGTAAACGTAAACATACATGTAAATCTTACAGCCAATTAAGGTTTTACAATTTATAGAATATTTAGTCAGATACTATGTTTAACTAAGGCTACATACAATCAGAGAAAGAAAATTAATCATCAGTGTGTGCAGAATTAGTATTCATAACTGAAACAGCCAATTGCCATAAAGAGTATGATTAATTATATGTTGTGAGTGTGTGTGTGAAAGTGTGAGTGTGATTGTGTGCGTGAGTGTGTGTTTATTTTACTACATACTTATCAAAAAGAAAAGTTGGTGATCAATGATACTATGTATAAATTTACGAGTGTATCATTGTTGTTGTTGAGTGTATCTTTAAATGTGTTAAATTAATCCACCGACGAAAATTTCGTATTATATATGAATTTTGAGCATAGTTGGTGGTGCCACTCGGGACAGCAAATAATGTCGTATGTCGTGTACGGTAGGATGGTGCCCTTAACTGCATCACTGTATTGCTCAGCTGAAGGCAATCAATGGTGCTGTTACATATGCCGTGGAGAAAAAGCATGTCTGATAGTACGCCTATCTTCCAGTGTCATAAGCCAGCCAGCCAGCCAGATAGTGTCAAACTTACAAGCTTCGGGATAGTCGGGAATTTAGATTGAATGCTTTCAATTTCCTGTTTATAAGTTACGTATTTATTATTATATATTTATTATTATAGGAATAGAATAATTAAACGGAATTTAAGATAACATTTTCTCTTCAATAGGTAGGCAATGTGAGTGAATGTTTGGGTTAAAATTCGAAGTTCCACTTTACTGATTGAATTTAATTTTCGAATGTATATATTTTTTATGTATGTTCGCGCATAACTCTGGCAATTATGAACCGATTTGAAAAAATATTTCATGTGCCGGTAATCTGATCCACTGAAAGGGTCTAATAAAAAAAGTGAGAATAAGTATTTCCTGAAAAAAATTGTAGGTTCGCTAAAATACAATAATATTTAAATTATTTCATACTTTTTAGCGTTATTGAAGACCTTTTACTTGAATATTTTTCCTTTTACTAATTTTATTATCGCGAATAATACTCAAAAAAATTTTTTTTCAAAGTTAGATAACATTGTCTTACTATACGAATAAAACTGAGTATGCGGAACCTGTCCTTTGGTAATTAAGCCACTTTTACGCTTGTACCCAAAAATTGTTAGATTGAGATTTTACCTGCGGCCGGTAAACTACAGCTGGGCGCATATTTATGACATGGTCATCTTTAGAAATAATTTGTAACGTAATATTTATAAATTTATTAGAACGTAAGTAATATTATGGTATTATCTACCACCAATGCACAACCTAGCATTTAGCGCATAGCAATTTTATTTGTGTAACGCCAACAGGCAACCCGCTCCGCTCGTCTTCAATTTTATTTTTAATTATTATTTTTATAATTATTCACAACTTTTTTTCCTATCTGCCCTACCTGCAAACCTACTTAAGTATATCATATATTTTTGCTTACTAGCTGTTATAAATGTTATTCAGTAGGTATAGAGTAACAAATAACGATATAGAATTATTTTCCAGGCGCAGACTGTTCCGTATAAAACAAATAGTCGGCATTTTTACAGTAAGTCGATATCAAAAATTTTTGCTCAACTCTTTTCCCTAAAGAAATATAAAATAGTATTTCCGACGCGAACTGAACCTTAATAACACACTAGGCTGTCCGCATCCGTACAATATACATCCGGTTCAGGGGAGAGGGGTTTGCTAGCCTACAGGGAGCTCTGAGTTACAAAACAACTGCTAGCTTCCTCAAGAACACCTTTTCAACACTTGATCCATCTTCGCTCGAATCGAGATATCGTGGAGCAGATGATACTTTCTCTTCTTCAGTAGGTCATGGTCAGGTATGTGTCTAAAAAAGTTCCTCAGTTAACAGATAAGCTTTAGTATCCTCGCAGCCGTATACTGCTACTTAAAGTCACCGCTTCGAACGCTCAAGGTAATACGTAAGCTAGATTGTCGTACAACTCCGAGGTACCTTTTTTGTTCGTGCGGGGTAAACCTAAGGTCCCCGGGACCTGAGGGGGCTAACAAGGTTATTTATTTATTTATATTTAAGGAAGACTAGCAGCTTATAAAACTAATTACATTTCACATAATAGAAACTAAGGCTACCTGTCCACCGGAGCGGAGCGAGGCAGTGGAGCGGAGAAACGGAGAACTATTAATCAATAATATTTTGGAGCGGAGATTTTGTGCAATCTTATTGGTTAACTAGCTGACCCACGCAGCTCCGCCTGCGCTATTGTTAACTAAACTTTTAATAACAGACATTCGCATCGAATACATAACCTCCTTTTTTATAGTCGGTTATAAACTGGGACCCACTTTTTACTTGCTCTCCGAAGCACGGACCCGTTTAGTTCAAATGGCGTTAAACGGTCACCCATCTAAGTATGACCTTACCTAACGTTGCTTAACCCGATCGATTACAAAACCTTGATAACAACTCTCTATGAGTGTTCCCTTACTAATATTTCCTATATTATAAAGAAAAATTGATAAAATCGGACCAAGCGTATAACCAAGTACCCATTTTGACTTTAATCCCCTCTCCCAAAAGAACCGTGCTAGATTACGGGATAAAAAGTATCCTATGTCCTACCTCGTAGTAAGAGCTCAAATCATGCCAAGTTTCATTTGAATCCATTCAGTAGTTTCGGCGTGATGCTCAGCCGTGATACAGACAGACAGACAGACAGACAGACAGACAGACAGACAAAAATTTTAAAAATTACATTTTCGGCCTCAGTATCGGTTATAGAATGCCCTCCAAATATAATTTTCAAAATATCTTCAATGTACAGAATTGGACCTGTTACAGTTTTATTATAAGTATAGATATTTCTCCGTTTCTCCGCTCCACTGCCTCGCTCCGCTCCGGTGGACAGGCAGCCTTAAAGCCATTTAAAAGTCTCCACTGGTAGAACTGGGTATGTGGGATTGTGACTCACTAAGCCCCCGCGCTGTCGCATCGGCATATGAGAGGAGAGACCTAGGCACCTAGGGGACCGCCACTGCGGGGGGCGCATTTGAGCCCCCTGGGAACCAGATACGGGGGTCGGTAGCTGACACTCAATGGACGAAACCCCAAACGTCCAGCGACTCCGAAGACTCGGACATACCTACTTACTCATAATTTAAACAGAGAAGTGAGAACCTCCTCCTTTTTAAAGACGCGTAAGCCGGGGATAGGCTTACAATTGAGTATAGTCGAAATATGATTCAAACGACTTTAAAAAAATAAGGAAGTTCTCAGTTAAAATGTGAGTTTCGAAATTGATACATAGGTTTACAACGTGAATTTCGAAATTGATAGCACACTCATTAATTCGTGTGACCACCATGTCAGAACTTATCCAATAAATCAAACGATTTTGCAACCGAGCTTTTCCGGTGATAATATTGAACCATCCATATTGGTTCATTTGTATTCGACTCTCGAATTTACGGGAATCTCACACAGCTCCCGTGATTTATTGAAGTTCTTTTAAATACGGTAATTACTCGGCTAATTAAGTACCCGTAGGCTAATTTAGTTCCCCGTGGGGTGTCCGGGTAAGGATAGCACCCACCCATCACCTCCCGTTGGGTGTCCGTAAAAGGCGACTAAAGAGAAACAAGAAGACGAGCAGCGTCTTTTTATTGGATTAGCTACCACTACCACCTATAATGTGATCCGCAAGCCGCCTGCCAAGCGTGGGGATTCCGGGAACCTCTCCCTTCTAAGGGACAGGCCTTTGTTCAGCAGTGGACATTTCGGCTGCTTATGATAATTAAGTATGTACTAGATAGTAGGTCGCTGATGCGAGGGCTTGTACTTGTAGATACCACCGCAGTGTCAAATATACTGCCGTCAAGGAGCAGTGTGTGAACCAGTCACCTCACACAGCAATAACACAGTGACCATCGGCACTGGTGCCGATTCTGTGGTCACACACTAGACTAAACTAGACTAAATTTTAGTTTAGTCGTGTCTTTCCTATTCAGAGATCCATGAATTAAACTAAATTACGTATAGTTTGATAGAATATAATGGTTTTAGTTACTCAACTTAGTTTTAAACGTATTTTGCTATTCTTTTGTGCACAGATTACGTCATTTATGCCTAATATTAGAAACTTCAAACTAAAATTAGATCAAATTAGTCGGCATCTAAAAGATGTCGATTAAAATAAAATAGAATAGACTAAAATAGAATGAAATAAATATTAAAATTAATATTAAAATAAATATTAGAATAAATATTATAATAAATAACAAAAATAAATATTAATATAAATAATAAAATAAATATTAAAAAAAATATTAATTAATATTAAAAAAAAATTCATCATCATCATCATCACCAGCCGGAAGACGTCCACTGCTGAACAAAGGCCTCCCCCTTAGACCGCCACAATGAACGACAATTTGCTATTTGCATCCACCGGTTTCCTGCGACGCGAACAATGTCGTCGGTCCACCTAGTGGGAGGCCTGCCTACGCTGCGTCTTCCGGTTCGTGGTCGCCACTCGAGAACCTTTCTTCCCCAAAAAAAAATTAATAAATAAAAAATATATATTAACAATTTTTTGAAATAAAATAAATATTAATAAATATTAAAATATATATTTATAATTATTAAAAAAAATATTAATAATAAATTAAATATTAATAAAAAAATATAAATAATAAAATAAATATTAATAAATAAAAAAATATATTAACATAGAATAAAAAAAAAATTAGAAAATATTAACATAAATAAAAATAAATATTAAAAAAAAATATTCATAAATATTAATATAAATACTAAAATAAATATTAATTAATATTAAAAAAAAATATTTAATAAATATTAAAACAAATATTTAAACAAATATTAAAATAAATATTAATAAATATTAAAAAAATATTTTATAAATATTAAAACAAATATTACAATAAATATTTAAACAAATATTAAAATAAATATTAAAATATTAAATATTTTTTATTAATAAATAAATATTAATATAAAAATATATTAAAATAAAATAAAATTAATATTAAAATTAATATAAGTATCGTAGCCGGAGAATTATTTTAGTTTAGTTTAGTGTAATCAGATGAACAAGAGAATTGTTTTCAACTAACATGATTTGACCAATGAAAACCTCACTATCAACTCAATTTAGTAGCTGTCGAAATCAAATTAAGCACTTAATCATCGTTTGACACCACAAAACTAAAATTTAGTCTAGTTTAGTGTAGTGGTGACAACAGAATCGGCACCACTATCTGGTAAAATTAGTGGGTTCAAGAGACCAATAACCAATGATAGTATCATTGCCAATAAATAATGTTTCTTAAAATGTTTATGTAAAGTAATGGTAATCTTAAAAATCATACTTGGTACCTGGTGGGTTCAATGCCCACCTTGTATGTGTGTGTGTGTTGTGTGTGTGTGTGTGTGTGTGTGTGTGTGTGTGTGTGTGTGTGTGTGTGTGTAAATGCGCGTGCGTGTGTGTGTATGTGTACGTGCGTGTGTGCGTGTGTATGTGTGTGTGCATGTGTAGATTGTCCCATGACATTATTATTATTATATTAAAAAAAATCCCTTAGACCCTTAAGCTGTTGCTTTTTCTTACCACCACCACCCACCCACTATCCATTCATCCATTATTCCATTTTAATAATAAATCAGTACCCATCATGTCTACCCATGCGTCTATTGAAAACATATTTTCTACTCCTCGATAGGAACTCAATTTGAATAGCGTCAATAGAGAACCAACATAAATTACCTAACAGAATGGATTAATAAATAATACGTGACTGTTTCAACGTAAATGTTGGGTATCGATCACTCGCCGTAAGTGGGTCAGGTTAACCGGGGCTATTTTGGGAACGTCTTTTCTATAGGCTACCTGGACATAATGTATGTTTATTAGCATCTATTATTTAAAATAATGTTTGAATTATATATGTATATATGTAGTTGTCTAAAATCGTGGAGTAGATTTGTATAAAAAAAAAAAATTTCGTTACTAGACTTTTTTAGTGTAATTGTTATTCTATAGAAGGTCGTAAAATAGGAACTTTTGAATTCTGAACATAATTTTTAGTTGGCATATAAATTGATATTACTTTGCACAAATAACGACCTATCTAAAAATCTACTTTAATAAGGTTGCTTTAAAAAATGCAGGAATCATTCATACATTGATCCGTGGGGAGTCTGGGTAAGAATAGCACCCTGGGTGATTGGGTGTTCGTAAGAGGTGACTAAGAGAAAACAAAAAGACGAGCAGCAGTGTCTTTCTATTGAGTTACCTATACTGCGATCCCCAAGACGCCAAGCGTGGTGATTATAACAACTCGTGCTTACTAACGGGAACATCCTTTTTTAAAAGTCATTTAAAAAGGTTCTATGTATTTTCCTTCAAATTTACGGGTAATCGTAATGAGAGTATTGTATTGTGTTCTCGATTTCCATAACAATACCTTTTTTTCTTTTCAATAAGCTCAGGTAGTACCTGAGTTTATTGAATGCTTTCAAAAGGCACAATACTTGTGTTAAAAAAGGTCGATGTTTATGAGAATTTAAATTCTGATCACGATTCTTTATTCTTATAATTTATTGTAGCCACGGTGGCGCAGCGGGAAATCGCTCGCTTTGCAAACCGAAGATTACGGGTTTAAATCCCACGGAGAGGAAACAACTTTGCTCCCTTCTGGCTAGAACACAAGCCTGTCAGCTGATTGAAAAGTAAGATGATCCATGCGACGGAGGGACAGGTAAAATGTCGATCCTGTGCCGCCTAATCTCTCCCCAGTCGTGTCGGTCTTCGCATCGGATTGTGAGAGTATGGGAATATTCTCTCCCAGCCTCGCTGATAGAGGAGAACTGAAGGCGGTGAAGCGTGGCTTTTCGGTTACCATCACGGAAACATTCTCCAATAATACCAGCATTCATACGATTTATCAATGGCTAACAATTACATAACTAATATACAAAATGAATTAGATAATACCTCAGTTTCCGATTCTGCTGTAATAGAACCCAATGAACTCGGTAACATTCTCATACAGTCCGACAGAAGCTTAAAAATAATAACGCACAACATCAGAAGTATTTATCGCAACTTTGACCAATTCCTAATATTATTAAAAACCATAAACAATAATTGCGATGTCCTAGTCCTAACAGAATGTTGGCTGTCCAAACATAAACCTCCACCTCAACTTACTCATTACAAGCTTTATTACTCGTCGATCTGCCATAACCAAAATGATGGAGTTGTTATTTATATTCACGAAGATTTACTCCACACGGTAGAGCAACCAATTTTCATTGATGCAAATTGTCTACTCATAAAAAGTAAAGATACCGCCATTCTTTGTGTTTATAGGTCGCCCTTTAATAAAGTAATAGATAATTTCTTATATCGCTAGAAACTAATTTAAAATCTATTGGTGATTACAAAACTATCGCTGTAGTAGGTGATATAAACATAGATATTAAACCTTCAAACGATGACCGCAGAAGCCATGCGTTTCTAAATCTTTTCGCCGAAAATGGTCTCCTGCCTGCTCATGTTTTCCCCACAAGAGAATCTAACTGCCTGGATCACGTTCATTTAAAAACAAATTGCAAAGCCCAAACGTTTATTATAAAAACCTACATAACTGATCATTTTCCGGTCCTATTAGATTTAAAGATACCAAAAAAGAAAGATAAACCTTTAAAATTTAAACAAATCATTAATTACGACAGTGCTGTTATTACATTATTGAACACTGACTTATCACATATTTTAAATATTGATGAACCCAATCACGCTATTGAAACCTTAATAAAACTCATTAAAGAAGTATTAGATTCTAATACTACATGTCGTAAAGTCCCTAACAGAAAGTATACACTTAAGCCATGGATAATGCCCGGCTTGCTCAGATGCATTACTTACCGAGACGCTCTTCATAATAAATTAAAAGCATCACCATCAGATGAAGTACTAAAGACCACCTACTGAAGATACAGAAACTACTGCAATGAGATTTTGAGTAAATGTAAAGAAAAATATGAAAGCTCAGCGGTAGACAAGTGTAAAAATCCAAAACAAACCCGGGAAACAATTCGAAAGATCACTAACACCATAAATACAAAAAACCCGGCAGACAAACTACTAAATATTAATCCTATGGGAGCTTACGCATCGGTAAATGAAGTAAATGCGTATTTTTCTAATGTAGGACAAAAGCTTGCAGATAGTATCAACAAAAATGTTGACATACCAAATATAAAATGCGATATAAAAAGTCCCTCTTCTTTAAAATCATTCGTATTACTTGATACAGACACAAATGAAGTTGAGTCTCTAATTCAAAATTTGAAAAATGACTCTGCCTTAGGGACGGTATACCTGCTGTGTTCCTAAAGAGGGTTAGTAAACATATTAGTCCTATACTTACGCATATCTTTAACATGTGTTTAAATAACGGTATTTTTCCCAATTCTTTCAAACATTCAGTAATACATCCGATTCACAAAAGTGGTTCCAGAGACTGTGTAGGTAATTATCGCCCAATTTCTGTCCTGCCTGCCATGCCCAAACTACTAGAAAAACTTATCAATAAGCGTTTAATGAAATTTTTAATCCAAGAAATGATACTATCTGAATCGCAATATGGTTTCCAACCTGGTAAATCTACAGAAGATGCTGTAACTAATTTCACACAATTTGTTGCAACTAATTTGGACCAAGGCCGTAAGTGTGTTGGCGTATTTCTCGATTTAGCAAAGGCGTTCGACACAGTCTCCATAAAAATTCTCTTGTCTAAGCTTGAAGCGGCTGGAATCCGTGGCATGCCCCTGCTGCTTTTTAAAGACTTCCTAACTAATAGACATCAATCAGTAAAGATAGGCGACTGTGTTAGTTCTTCTCTTCCCATCACCTGTGGCGTCCCGCAGGGTAGTGTTCTCGGCCCAAGCCTATTCCTGATCTATATTAACGAACTATGCCTATACGAACCTTTCAAAGGAAAAATTTTCTCATACGCAGACGATACGGCGCTGGTTTTTCAAGGGGAATCGTGGTCCGAAGCAAAATCTCTAGCTGAAAAAGGCCTCCATCAGATTTGCTTGTGGCTGAATAAAAATCGTCTTACACTAAACATTTCAAAGTCTAAGTACATGACCTTTTCAATTAATGCAACTACACAGCCCAATCCAAATAATTTTACATTAAAGGCGTGTACCTGTCACAACAAGCATTCGCTAACATGCTCCTGTTTATCACTAGAGAAAACTAAAAACGTTCGATATCTCGGTGTTCAAATTGATGATACCCTATCCTGGCATGCTCAACTAGATACACTGTCAGAACGTACACGGAAATTAATATGGATTTTCAAAAAGCTTAGGAACGTGATAAGTGTTACATTATTAAAGACTGTTTATTACGCTCTGGTTCAATCAATCTTAAATTACTGCATAACGGTCTGGGGAGGAGCATGTAAGACAAAATTGATAAAGGTAGAACGCGCACAGAGATCTTTACTTAAAGTAATGCTCAGAAAGCCATTTCGTTATCCTACACTCAATTTGTATAAAGAATGCAATTTAATGACGGTCAGACAACTGTTTGTCCTGCACACTACACTTCGCATGCACAAAAAACTGACATATGACGCTAAAATTAAATACCCTAAACGAAGAAATAACAGAATATGTAATACAATCAAACACAACACTGCCTTCTTCAGGCGACAATCATCTTTCCTCGCGCCTTTTCTATACAATAATATAAACTCGGCGCTTAATATTTTCCCAAAAACTTCATACAATTGTAAAAATACTATCATTAATCATTAGATCAGATTTAAATGGAATCAATGAAATTGCAAAATAACGTACGAATGTTAAATAAAACTGATTTCATATGATCAAAGTTATTTTGAAGCCTCTGAGGAGATGTCAGGAGTTTTCTAAGGCCTAGATCTCCTATAAACGCTATCGGTGGCTTATATCGTCCCGCCGTACTTCGCATCACGATGCTTACTATAGAAATGTACAATACTCATTGATTTATTGACGTAGGCGTGTGGACGTGGTAGGCGGCATTCATAGTCTTTGTGTCTCATCTTTAGTTATTTCGAATCATTGCAGATTCAACGTCAACGAGACGTCGTCGTTCGCTGCTGATATGTAGTGACCGCTGACGCCTGTGCCTGGCGTTCAGACGTCGATCGAAACATTTACGCTGAAGTCGAACGTCACGAATAATATCATTTAATAGGAGACCGTAGCCTTATTTCAAACCATTGAAGCGTGAACGTCATTAGTCAGTACAAAACGGGGAAATTATTGTTGCCGTACGACCATCGATATAAAGTTGCGGTCCGAAAAATGGCACATATAAATAGCGATATTGTGTCGCTATTTCTATTCAAGCCACAGGCTGACAAAATTATTTTTACCGACAAGAGTGTCGCTGCTGTCTATATGAAACTGTCAAACTACGTGTCATTATTATAATAAAACCGTTAGTTCACGTTCCAGCAAAGATAAGTACGCGACCCCCGCGACCACGTTTTAACCCTGTCCATCTGATATGTCTTTTAGTGACTATCTTCAACGCAGCCATGTCCCACTGCGTCTTTCCTGCCGAATGGAAAGACGCGGATGTAGTAGGTATCCCTAAGCCGGGTAAGCCTTGCAGCAGCCCTGCGAGCTACCGGCCAATCAGTCTCCTAAAATCTCTCGGCAAACTCTATGAGCGCTTGCTACTAGCGAGACTCAAAGACTTTGTCATCTCCAATAATATCCTTATTGATGAGCAGTTTGGCTTTCGAACCAGACACTCTTGCGTCCACCAGGTGCACCGCCTCACGGAGCACATCCTGACCGGGATCAACCAGCCCAAGCCCGACTACACAGGCGCCCTATTTTTCGATGTTGCCAAGGCCTTCGACAAGGTCTGGCAAAACGGCTTGATATACAAGCTCTTCCAGTTAGGAGTCCCCGATAGGCTCGTACTCATCATACGAGACTTTCTCTCGAATCATACCATTCGATACCGGGTCGAAGGTACGTTTTCTTCGCCCCATCCTATACAGGCCGGAGTCCCTCAGGGCTCCGTGCTCTCTCCCCTCTTGTTCAGCCTGTTCACGAACGACATTCCTCGTTCGAGCAGAGTCCAACTCGCCCTTTACGCGGATGACACCGCTCTCTATTATTCCCATAGGAACATGTCCTATTTGACGCGTGCTCTTCAAGCCGCTGTCGACGCCCTGGGTCAATGGTTCCGTACGTGGCGCATAGAGGTGAACCCGGAGAAGAGTGCCGCGGTGGTCTTCTCCCGGGGACCCGCCAATATGTTCTCCGCGCGGAGCCTTCGGCCCTACAGACGACTGGCCCCAATATCCCTATTCAATCGCCCTATCCCCTCGACTAGGAAGGTTAAGTACCTCGGAGTCACCTTGGACTCCGCCATGACTTTCGGCCCACACATTAGGTCCGTCCGCAATCGAGCGGCTTTCGTATTAGGTCGCCTGTATCCCCTTCTCTGCAAGCGGAGTAAAATGTCGCTTAGAAATAAGTTGACATTATACAAAGCTTGCATTCGCCCAATCATGACTTACGCGAGTGTAGTTTTCACGCACGCCACCCGCACCCGTATCGATAGCCTCCAGGTTATCCAGAATCGTTTCCTCCGACGTGCCGTCGGTGCCCCGTGGTACATGCGGAACGTAGATCTGCATTCCGATTTCAAGTTAGATCCTCTTCGTAAGTTCCTCAAAGAAGCGTCGAAACGCTACTTTGAATCCGCGTCCCGTCACGCGAACAGTTTAATCCACGCCGCCGCCGATTACGCCCCTAGTCTGACTCGCGCCGCAGACCACGGCACGTACTGCTCGACCCTCCTGACCCCATGACGGTCCTATAGGACCAGGATGCGCCGTACCCTCCCCAACAACCGTATGCTACAGTAGCTATCAGACACCGGTCCCGCCGGCGAGGCGGAAGGGTCATACGTATGCGACCTCAACGACGTGCATCACCCCACTGAGTTTCTTGCCGGTTCTTCTCAGTGGGGGCGCGTTGTGAACCGGTGGTAAACTCAGCCCTCTCTTAAGCGACAGCCCAAGCCGAGGCCGTGCCTCCCTGAGGTGCCCTTGAGCTCGTCGCTACTTCTGCCGTAAAGGCTAGAGCGCTTTAAGCGCTCGCCTCCTATTGTCCGGTGAAGCTGTAATGGCCATCTGCGGCCAACTGCGTCTATCATTCCCAAAAAAAAAAGTATATATATAAAATATATATATCGATGCGTACGACAGTATGTCGTGGCATGAGAATAATCTATTAAAATGTGAATGCTTAAATATAAAAAACCTATGTCAATATCAATAGATGAATTATTAGCACTCAATTGTGTGTTGTTAAGAACTCACGTAAAAATATGTCTAAATTGGTATTTAGACATATTTTTACGTGTTACATACATTAAATGTACATGTACATTATTGTTAATGTACCTTGTGTTAGCCTATATATTTCAGCCCACGTCTTGGCATACAAACTTTCCCTGTAGTCTAGCGCTGCATAAATTGGATCGACAAAGTTAAAATGAATGAACCAGTTTCAGTTTTAAATCCGGATAGCGGAGTTGAAATCCCTAAGCTGTATAATCAATGTCGATTCATCATTACGGACTTTTAGGTTTCACTCGAGTTGGGAACAGCGGGTCAGAATACTGTCAATTAGATCATGCCTCAGAAGTACTCGTTTCATTTTAAATTGCTACTTTATTATTAGGTCTCTGGTCCAAAATATAGTCCAAGGGTACTACAGGGCCCTAAGTCTGTTAATATTTATAAAATGCCATACAACTGCCATTCACTATTGAGACCCTTTACGATAACGGGGTAATCAGGGAGTTAAGTAAGTTATTTTTTTAATATAGGGATTTTTGTTACAATACATACCAACCCCATTGTATGCACATTAATAAGAAAAAAAGAACATAAGGTAAGTAATAGTAGGTAAAAAAAAACAGAATATGTGTGCTGGGAACTCATGAGTTTGAGCAAAGTTGTAGCCTCTGTAGAGCTTGGATTGCCTAAGGGAGAAGTGAAAGTTTCAAGTCGATTAAAGTCAAGTCCGAGTGTTCAATGTCCGGTAAATTGAAAGAAAATGTCGAAAGGAAATGTGACTATACTTGATGTGGTTCTGCATTCTTGCCATATTTACGGAGGTTGATATATACCTTTTAAAGAACATAAATCAATTATTAAATGATAGACTTAAATGATAAGATAGACTTTTATGTTTGGTACGAAAAGAAATCCCGTGTGCAACCGTCAGCGTCACTATAAAATAACTCCGTCGGGCACCGCTCTTCGCGCAAAGTAGGTAAACAAGAGTACGCGCGGAATTGCCAACCTTGGGACCTATTATGAGCACTCAAGAGCTGTTATTCTGGTTGAACGTTAACCATGAAACATTAATTATCTTTTAGTTATTAGCCACTGAATTATTCATCTATTTTTAATCAATTAACATAATCCTTAACTGTTAGGTCTACAAATATGGCAAAACTACAAAACCACACCCTGTATAAAAAAAAAAACAAATGTTTCGCTTTATAAAATCCTATGCTTTATAATAAATATATGCTTTATAATAAATCTGATTTCATGACAGTGTTCCTCGCAGTTATGTTAAACACCCTAATGAATTTAAACACAGTACTATTTGCCACAAAAACTCACGACCCAGATATGAACCGTACCAGCAATACATTATTCAGTAACCAAACGCCCGCCTCGCGCCTAGAAGTATTCTAGATAGGTACACGTAGAAGCTTCCAATATCTTTGACTTATAATACCATACATGTTTAACTTTAGGAGAAAAAATTGTGATGATTTATGACGAGCACGTATACTTCTCGCCTTTTCCCCAATATAAAAATAAAGTTTTTTTTGTAAAGTTGTAGCAATAAAAGTAAATGTTTTCGTGGGTAATAAATAAGGCAGTTTCAGAATGAAGTCAAATGAAATCCTGAACAGTAATAGGTTGAAAGTAGTTGTTAATATTGCTGTGTTTTGGCTTGCTTGATTTGCAAACCAGAGGTCGCGGGTTCGAACCCGCGGGGGGAGACAACTTTGTGTTGTTGTTCCTTACTGGCCAGCACAATGCAGGCCGATCACCTGATTGTCTGTAAAGTAAGATAACCCATGCGTCGGATGGGTATGTAAAAAGGCGGTCGTGCGCCTAACCTCTCCCCGGTCGTGTCGGTCTTCCGTCCTATCGGATTGTGAGAGGTATAAAGGAAAAGAGAGTGCACTTGTGTCTACGCAAGCGCTTGTGCACTATAATATCTCCCACGTAGATGGCTGAGATTGGCCGCTGTGGTCGTATTGGCCAGGAAGACCTTATTTTATTATATACTAGCTGACCCACGCAGCTCCGCCCGCGCTGTGTTTACGTTAGCTAAACTTTCAATAATATAGGTACATTCGCATAGAATACAAAACCTCCTTTTTTAAAGTCGGTTAAAAATTTGGACCCACTTTATACTTGCTTTCTGAAGCACGGAGACGTTTAGTTCAAATGGCGTTAAATGGTCACCCATCTAATTAATGACCTTACCTAACGTTGCTTAACCTGATCGATTTCCAAACATTGTTAACAACTGTCTATGAGTGTTCCCTTACAAATATTTATTATAATTATAATGAAAAATTGTTAAAATCGGAGCAAGCGTATAACCAAGTACACATTAGACCCCTCTCCCAAGGAAACCGTGCCGAATGTCGGGATAAAAAGTATCCTATGTTAGGACATAGGATACTTTTTCCGAGGTAGGCCTCGGAGTATTAACTCAAATCATGCCAAGTTTCGTTCCAATCCATCCAGTAGTTTCGGCGTGATGCTCAGCCGAGATACAGACAGACAGACAGACAGACACACAAAAATAAAAATAAAATACATTTTTGGCTTTAGTATCGGTTATAGAATGCCCTCCAAACATAATTTTCTTAATATCTTCAATGTACAGAATTGGACCTGTTACAGTTTTATTATAAGTATAGTTAGTATAGATATAGATAGTTGGAGAAGTTACTGGTCTCAAGAGACTAAATAATACATACGAGTAGGTACAGTAGGATAATCCGTGTAGCTGCGAAAGGCTGCTCGATTTACAATCCGAAGGTCCCGGATTCGTATACCACGGGGTTCTCCCCGTGGTATTCGTTTACAAAGTTGTTTCTACAATTTTGTATAGTCATTCCTTGGAAAAAAAATATCAGCTAATCATATATTGTCTGGAATGTAAGACGATTCATGCGTAGGGAGAACATGGTAAAAACCGAGACCGCTCCGCGGTCTTGCTGAATTTCTGTCCGATTCGAAATCCGAATTGGATATCCGAATGTTTAACAATACGTACAGAGCTCTATATTATGATATCGCTACGTAGGCAGTTGAGGGACACCCGTTTTACTTATCTAGGCAAAGCCTCCCCCTTAATTGGTGGTAACCATAATCCCCACGCTTGGCAGGCGTCTTGCGGATCGCAGTACATGTGATTAAATAATCCAAAAGAAGGACGCTGCTACCCGTCTTCTTGTTTCCCTTAGTCGCCTCTTAGGATACCCAACGGGGGAGATGGGTGTTTGCTATTCTTACCCGGACACCCCACTGGAAACCAAGCCTATATACATATATATTAAAAAATAAATATCTTTTGGATTGTAGGCGCGTTGTTTCCAAGTGAACTAAGTACTTAGGCTTTAATGTGGGGTTGAATCGATAAGCCCGCATCTGGTTAGCCACTACTCGACCGCTAATCAGACAGCCAACATGCTAAGCTGAGAGCTACCGAAATTGGATAAAGATTAAATTATGGTGGTAACCATATTATCACTCAGTAAGCTAACCTTTTAAGTTATTTAGAGTAACTACATTCTTTAGAGGCAAAAAAAAAAAATCAATCGTCCGTGTGGATTTTTTTTGGAAAACTAAACCATAATAATGATTATTACCTATGAGATTTTAATTTTTAAAGAATCATGCCCACTCTCCATACATTGATTGACCTGTCACTTGAATTTTTTTACAGGTCGCGTCTACCTATAACTAGCGATGTATAAAAATAGTTATTATCTATAATAACACAATAACTAATTATCTTTTCATTTAGAGGCCAGGGAAAAATGCTATTAAGTAAAAAAGTTTTTGAGGTTATACCAGTTGTCAGATAGTTTGACAGCCGACAAAGTAACCTCTGGTTCATCCTGGGTTCATCACGATATCGACGAAATATCAAAAAATACAATTAAATAGATAATGAAACAAGTATAAATTATATAAAAGCCTCCCTCCCATATCCCTCTTCCTGGGACATGTTTTGGAGAGGACAGGGAAATTAAATAAAAACAGGATTTGATTTATTATTATTTATTTGATGATTTTCCTACAACCAATTCATCTAAAAATGCCCCTGGAGCCACAATGTTGGTTTCATGCCTGGCCCAACATAAATACCACACCAACGTCATAACATGTGCACAACAACCTACACTGCAACATCCTACAATGAAGTTGCAGCAATAACTCTATAATGCCTTCTCGTCCATTAATTAATACCGTTTGCTGTCAAAATGTACACATAGTAAGTACACTGATGTCTTGAGATATGATTTTATTTTGCCATTGATAAGTGAATTTTCCTCATTGCCTATCGCGGGTATACAATTAGTGAATAGACAAACTTCTATTAAGTTGACCATCCTTATTGTGAGGCTCGATAGGTTTTCCTTGAGAATGTGGACCACTTTGATGATCAACTACAAACAGGGCATGCTTGAGCTCATGCTCAAGCATGCACAGCGAGATGAAACAGCAGATGGATCACACTCATTGTTTCCATGAATAAAATAAAAGGATTAATAGGCTGTATGGATACGTCAAAGCGGGTTTCACAAATGTTCTTCTTCTGTTATCTGAAAAACAAATCAATTATAAGTGAAAAAAAAGAGATTTTGAAGCCTACAATGGAATTATTTATATTAGTATTCCTACATGATTTGATTAAAACAGCTGTCTAAAAAAACAGGGGAAAATCTAATGAAACTAATAATGCATTCGGTCAGTGAGTCGCCTATTTCTAGTAGTACTAGTCTATTTTTCATGTTATTTGAAAAATATACTTTGCTACTTCTGAATATCAATACTTTTGTAAAAAAACAATCATAACACAAACGTCCGCATGTCCGTTGCCTAAACCGTTAGTACTTTCTTGTTATTATACTTACTATTACTAGAGATATCCAAGTGCTAATTAGCGAGATGGTACTACTATCTAACTGAAGAGCCGATACCTAACGCTGAAACGTATTGACACTTAGGTATGTTGCAGTTTAAACAAAGCAATCTCGTAGAAGGCTCCATAACGCTTTCCATTCCAACAAGAGCGATAACGTCTTAGATCCCAATCTAAAAGCTCTAAATTCGTATCCATTTATCACAGGCTAATGTAATCGTAAGTGTGATCTATCAAAGTCCGTGGAAAACTGGAAAATGGAAAAGTTGTATTGTAATGGAAATCCAACCAAACTCGCACACAAGAGTACAAAAGCAAACGAACCACAGAACAGCACAAAACGTCATACAAATGACATTAATGACAGCCTGTCATTCTAAATAAATCATATGCTCTGTTTCTTTCTATCACATGTAACCTATATAAATGCATTCTTTTCTTGTGCGAGTGAGAAAGAATGTGTTATCTCTCCATAGATCCTTACTCTAAGATTGAGAATACTAAACTTACTAATAATGTTTTTTAATGGCTTTAATTAAAAATTCAATCTAGCGATATGTATTAAGCAAAAAATAAGCAATTTTTTAAGATATTATACATCACTAGACGCGTCAGAAAAATTTCAGGTCAAAACTGGACATGATTCTTTAAATACTTATATTTTTTTTAAATAAACAAATTTATCCACAATAAGGTGATATGGCAACACATATACCTATACCAAATTTCATGAGAGAAAAACATTCCAAATAAATTATATCCCATAGAGTACAGTGTTACTTTGAAATCCGGTAATTTATTAAGATTTAACTTGTGTCATGGGTACCAGCGCTCTCACAACGTTACATCCAAGAATAATTTATAGCCACAGAGGATGGTCGATGAAGAACACAAAAATTATAAGTCTTCTAAATTGATAAATTTTGTCCAAACTACATTAAGATACCGGTCATTATTTAATTACATCTATTAATTACAGGTTATCGCCGTGGGGTGCCGGGTTAGAATTGCATCACCATCTCCTCTCGTTGGGTGTCGTAAGAGGCGACTGAGCGAGAACAGCAAGACGGGCAGCAGCGTCTTTCTTTTGGATTTATCTTCTACCTATACTGCGATCCCCAGGCGTGGGGATTATGGCAACCCCTCCCTTCTAAGGCCACCTTTGCCTTGCCAGCAGTGGACGTCTTTCGGCTATTAATTATGATGATGATGATAATGATTACAGGTTATGAACCACTCTCAACAAAGTTCTATAGCGCATCTCGTTTAACGAAATAAATAACAACATTTCACTATTCATAGTGCTGTTTGAGTGAAGTTTACTTAATTACACGCTTCCCAAAGGACCGAAACACATACATAGGTATTCAGTACAAACAACTCGAGCCCCTAGTGACAAGTAATGTATATCAAATTGGAATATTAATGTTGTTTACAATCTCATCAAATAACTAGAATATCTATAGAATTATTTGGATATTTCAGCGCTACTACAAAATGATTCAAATACCTAATATACCATTAATTTATAATCTTATTATCAAGCGCTAATACATAATTTTCTGGCATATAATTAATGAAATATGTTATCATCATCATCATCAGCCGGAAGACGTCCACTGCTGAACATAGGCCTCCCCCTTAGAACGCCACAATGAACGACAATTGGCTATTTGCATCCACCGATTACCTGCGATGCGCACAATGTCGTCTGTCCACCTAGTGGGAGGCCTGCCTACGCTGCGTCTTCCGGTTCGTGGTCGCCACTCGAGAACCTTTCTTCCCCAACGGTTATCGGTTCTTCGAGAGATGTGGCCTGCCCATTGCCACTTCAACTTGCAGATTCTGAGAGCTATGTCGGTGACCTTGGTTCTTCGGCGAATCTCCACATTTCGGATTCTGTCGCGCAAAGAAACTCCGAGCATAGCTCTCTCCATGGCTCGTTGTGTGACTCTGAACTTCTCTAAAAGGCCAGCAGGAAATATGTTATAATTATAACCAATACGGCTACAGTGAACAATCTTTGATGAGCTTCATCGTTATCATCATCACCATCTGGCAGACGTCCACTGATCACGTGTAATATAGGCAACGATCCTATTGGAACGCTACAATGAACAACAGTCGGCTATTTGGATCCACCGGTTACGGTGGTTACGTTGACAGTCCACCTAGTGGGAGGCCTGGCTATGCTGAGTCTTCAGTTCGTGGTCGTCACTTGAGAACTTTTCTTTCCCGTCTTCTTCCTTGATCAGTTTACAACTTAATTTTTTGTTTGGCTTGTGGCCATCCTAGTGTCTTAGCAGCTTTTTAAATTCAGATCCATCTTTAGTGTCAGTTTCTCAAGCATAGATCTCTGATTTGGCTTGATGACAGCAACTAGGACTGACATTTTACGTGCTCCCCAAAGTATGCAGACGCTCACTTCAAATGCTATAATTAAAAATATTATTTATTGTACACCAAAACGCATTGGAGGACGTTTTCAAGCTCTTGGACTGGTACGGATTCGGCATCAACATCAATGGCGAATACATCACTCACCTTCGTTTTGCCGATGATATAGTCATTATGGCAGAGTCGCTGGAGGACCTCAATACGATGCTCAGCGACCTCAGAAGCTTTTCCCAACAGGTGGGTCTTAAAATGAACATGGACAAGACGAAGATCATGTCTAATGTCCATGTTGCACCCGTACCAGTAGTTGTTGGGAACGATACAATCGAAGTTGTTGACCACTACGTATACCTAGGACAAACAATCCAGTTAGGTCGGTCCAACTTCGACAAAGAGATCGCCCGAAGAATCCAACTCGGATGGGCAGCGTTCGGGAAACTACGTGACATCTTCTCATCTGAAATTCCGCAGTGCCTGAAGACAAAGGTTTTTAACCAGTGTGTGTTGCCAGTGATGACATATGGTACTTAGACGTGGTCCTTAACAGCTGGTCTTTTGGAGAAGCTCAGAGTCACGCAACGACCTATGGAGAGAGCTATGCTCCGGAATGAGGAGATTCGCCGAAGAACCAAGATCACCGACATAGCCCGAAAAATATAAAAGTTGAAGTGGCAGTGGGCAGGCCACATCGCTCGAAGAACCGATAACCGTTGGGGAAGAAAGGTTCTTGAGTGGCGACCACGAACCGGAAGACGCAGCGTAGGCAGGCCTCACACTAGGTGGACCGTCGACATTGTTCGCGTCGCAGGCAACCGGTGGATGCAAATGGCAAATTGTCGTTCATTGTGGCGGTCGAAGGGGGAGGCCTTTGTTCAGCAGTGGACGTCTTCCGGCTGATGATGATGTACACCAAAAGAGAAGATACAGTTTAAAAGGAAAAGAAAACTACAGTGTGACAATTGAAGGCGGTCTTGTCGCTAAAGCGATCTCTTCCAGACAACCTTCCGGGGTACAGGACAGTATGTTGAAGGGCAGGCTACTAAACGATCACCCATCTATAGACTGATCTTGCCAACGTAGCTTGTCCAACAGATCGCTAACCGAACAGTGATTAAATTTGGCTACCAACCCTCTATGCAGAATACATAGTGCACAAGTATTTAACGCTGACACAGATGCACTTCGATGGCCGCATCGAATAAACGTGCAAGAGCTCTTACACGTTTTTTTTTTTCGATTTTTCGGTTTCTTAGCCCATCCTCCTACCCTCTATTTTTTTTCATAAATTTTAGTCCAGAAATACGTCTGCAATCGTACTTGATTCCTTTTTTCCACGGAAATAATATATTTCTTTGTTACAAGAACATAAATATATGTGACTATCGCACGTTTAATGCATTCTCAATTACACAAGAATAAACATTTGTAAAAAACAAAACCTTTGCCATTGTTAGTTATCTGTTATTCAGTTTAGGTGATAGACGTTTACACGTTTATTCATGTATTTTTTTTTGTTGCTTTTATGATTAATGTATGTTACCCAAGAAGTAACTGCATATAATTTAGTATTATTTCTTACTATAATAGATAAGTTTCGTAAATTATCTACATCAATCAAGCACTAGTATTCTTTGTTTCGTAATCTTCGTAATTTATGGAACTAAGCAGTAATTATGTATAATATTACATAAGAACCTGAATGATGTGGGCCCTAGACGTTCATCGAGTACGGTGGTGACTCTGGGGATGACGGCGAGGTTGCGACCCCCATCCCTTGAGAACCTTGACAGGTTTCCGGGGGGGCTATAACTTGCTCCCCGGCGGTGACTTCAAAGGCAAGGCACTGATGGGCAGATCTCAACGGAGAACCCAGGTTCTCCTCCCAATGCCGATGGCCGACAGCCGTAGGGGTGGGGTTTCAGTGAGTTAGATTATTTATACGCCGGCTGACCCCGCACACTGTCCCAGTAACCTTTTGAGTGAACGAAAAAGGGTGGCTCGATTTTCATGTCACAGAAGCAGATGTTGGAGTAGATCAAGGAGAGCGAACCCTTTTAATTGGTGATGCGCAAGGCAGGAGGAGGCCCTGGCATAGAAGGCAGTCGAATGCCGACCTTATGCCCCCGTAACGAAGAAGCGCACCTGCTGCCTGTGCACCACGATAGTTTACTCTAGCGGGATATGGCCTGCTAAGGTGTCCTGGCACGCCACCTGATGAGATTCTGAGGGCCAATTACAGCGGCAAGCAGGTCCGTGGGCTTTATGCCCTTGGACGATGATGAGACTCGGAATAGGGCACAGGTACGTTCCCGGGGTCCGTCAATACAGGGGAGCTTGTACACCGTAGGGTTTGAGTCATTAGGTGACGTACATAACCCACCCCTGTGGTGAGTAACCATAATGATTTCCACACGTCAAAAAGGGATAGCTCGAGTTGAATCAAGCCAAGGCCTTGGCTCACCCCAGCGTGAAGTTGAAAGTAGCGTCTTACGCTGTACATACCAATACTTGCGTAGAATTGATGAGGCTAAAATTTCTTGAGAATTTTTGAGTAAAACATGAAAATTAAAAACCGTTATGGATTCGGCATCAACATCAATGGTGAATTCATCACTCACCTTCGTTTTGCCGATGATATAGTCATTATGGCAGAGTCGCTGGGGGACCTTAATACGATGCTCAGCGACCTCAGCGTTTCCCAATAGGTGGTCTTAAAATTAACATGGACAAGACGAAGATAATGTCCACGTTACACCTGTACCGGTAGTTGTTAAGAGCGATACACTCGAAGTTGTTGACCACTATGTATATCTCTGAAGGATCAGTATGAAATATAAAGCCAAAGTCTTTGAGGAGTGTGTTCAGCCGGTATACAGGGCCGAAATCATGACGTTCACGAAAAAGTCAACTGAGAAATTCAGAATCGTGAAAAGAGGAATGGAAAGGGCAGTGCTCGGAGTAAGATTGCGCGACCACAAAACCAACGAATAAATCAGAGACAAAACCAGACTGAGAGATATCATCCAAATAATTTCCCAAAGGAAATGGAGATAGGGACATATAGCTCGTATGCAGTCCAATAGGTGGACAAGGCGTCTTATGGAGTGGAGGCCCCGTTCGAACAGAAGATAGCGGGGCCGGCCACCTAAATATTGGTTGGACGATATCAGAGGACACGCAGGCCCAGACTGAATCAGAAGGGCACAAGATCCCCGGACTGGAGGGCAATGCAGGAGGCTTATATCTAAAAATGGACGACCGACACAGGTTGAAGAAGTAGATGTACTTAGGACTAACAAACTATCCAGTTAGGTCGGTCCAACTTCGACAAAGAGGTCGCCCAGAGAATCCAACTTGGATGGGTAGCGTTCGGGAAACTATACGAAATCTTCTCGTCTGAAATACCACAGTGACTGAAGACGTAAGTTTTTCATCAGTGTGTTTTGCTGTTGGCCTTTTAGTGAAGCACAAAGTCACACAATGAGCTATGGAGAGAGCTATGGTCGGAGTTTCTTTGCGTGACAAAATCCGTAATGAGGAGATTCGCCGAAGTACCAAGGTTTCCGACATAGCTCTTAGAATATGCATGTTGAAGTGGCAATGGGCAGGCCACATCGCTCCGCTCAGAGAACCGATAACCATTGGGGAAGAAAGGTTTTCGAGTGGCGACCACGAATCGGAAGACGCAGCATACCTATGCTGCGTCCTACCTAGGTCTCTCACTAGATGGGAAGACGACATTATGCGCGTAGCGGGCAACCAATAGATGCAAATAGCTAATTGTAGTGCATTGTTGCGTTCGAAGGGAGGCCTATGTTCAGCAGTGGACGTCTTCCGGCTGGTGATGATGAAAACATTTTACGAAAGCAACCTTTTTAAAATACAATGCATTAGTATTATATGCATTACACAATCGGAAAAGCTAACTTATTGACACTAATAAAAATGCATCTCATCATTACCATTACCAAATCACTGAATTTTTTCTTATACAAGCGCAAGCGGGCCAAAAGTTGTAGCCGGAATTAAAAGAAGCGTAATTTGTCCAGAATAATAGTATAACATTACATTGTGTTTATTAAATTCGTATAAATTAACACGAATAATCGTGTAATGATCGATAACAATTAGCTGACTACTCTGATTTCACACGAGTAATAATATTAAATGGTTTTTCAGGATTTTCTTGAAAATGAATTGTTAGGTATTGATGTGTATGTGTGAGTAGTGGAGAGAAACGTATGTGGTTAGTCCGCGCGACAGCGCATAAGAGCAGTGCAATAAAGGCCTTGTTGAGTAACACCGGTGTTTTGCTTCTAACATTGGCGACAGCTCGTTCGTACCCACTTAAAGAGAAAAAAAAAATGAACAATTTAATTGGATCGGTTCCTAGTTTCGATCTCGGCCAAGACTGGAACATCTTTAAAGAAAGGCTTTCTCAATGGCTAACAGCAAACGCACTGTTAGTAAAAGGTGAAGAAAAGGAACAAGAAGATGTCCGTCGAAAGGCGGTGTTACTAAGCGCACTCAGTGAGGATGCCTATAAATTAGTACGTGAGTTAATTGCACCGAAATCGGCAGAGTCCTTAACGTACAAAGAGCTGACGGCACAAATAGATCAACATTTTCTTCCCAAGAAGTCTTTATTGGCAGAAAGGCATAAGTTTCATACAGCAGCGCAGGAAGACGGGGAAGATTTTATGCGGTGGGCGGCGCGCGTTCGTCAGATGGCCACGGACTGCAAATTTGGTACGGCGGTGGATGAAATGCTGCGCGATCGCTTCATCTTGGGGATGCTTTCCGGACCAGAACGGGACAAATTATTTATGGAGGACACGGCGAGTTTAACCTTGAACAAGGCACTAGAGATCGCCGTGGCTATCAACAGTGCTAAACGCGCCGCTCGTCAGTCGACAGCTTCTAGCTCGGCGGTGGTATTCGCGTTAACAGCGGAAAATAAAAAAAATATAAAGTGTATGGTGTGCGGCTATAACAATCACAACACGGAAAATTGTCGGTTTTCAAATTATAAATGTAAATCGTGTGGGGTAAAGGGTCACTTAAAACGGATGTGTAATCGAAAAAATCAGAAAGTTAATTGCCTGATTGCCGCTGAGGAAAATCACGATGTTGACGGTAAGCAAACTCTTATTTGTAACGTTCGTAGTCGGCAGGGTGAGCCAATGTCGTTGACGGTCGAAGTCTACGGAAAGACTATAAATTTTGAAGTCGATAGTGGTTCTTGTGCGACTGCAATACCTTTAAGTATTTACAAAAATAAATTTCAAAAAGTACCGTTACTATCACCAGAATCTATTTTGAGATCTTATTCGGGGGAACTACTAGACATAGTAGGGGTAATGAAAGCACCTGTAAAATATGATGGAGTGGTTAAAGTTATAGATATCTATGTGATAAACGTAGCGGGACCTGCGTTGTTGGGAAGAAATTTTATATCCACATTCAATTTACAGTTATGTACAGTAAATCATTGCTCAGCGACAACAGACATTGACTACTATGTAACTCAATATCCTAATTTATTTTCAGACGATTTAGGGTGTTTTAATAAACATAAAATAAGATTATTATTAAAACCGGATTGTCAACCAATTTTTTTTCGGCCCAGACCAGTACCATTTGCTTTAAGGAATAAAGTGGAATTGGAAATTAAGCGATTGGTAAATCTGGGAGTATTAGTTCCTGTTGACCACTCCGAGTTTGCCAGTCCTATAGTACCAATACTTAAAAAGAATGGGGATATTCGTTTATGTGCTGATTTTTCTGTTACTTTGAATAAGTGTATACAAATTGTTAAATATCCACTACCAAAAACAGAAGAGCTATTTTCAAAATTACACGGGGGTATTAAATTTTCCCAATTAGATCTAAGTAGTGCTTATTTACAATTTTGTTTGGATGACGAGTCACAAACACTAACAACAGTAAATACACACAAGGGACTTTTTAAATTCACGAGATTGGTCTTTGGCTTAGCTAACGCACCAGCTATTTTCCAGAAAACGATGGAAAACTTGTTACAAGGGGTAGACGGCGTATCGGTCCTGTTGGATGACATCATAATAACTGGCACTACAACAAGGGAACACTCTGAACGTTTACAACAAGTTTTTAAACGTTTACAAGACGCTGGGCTTGTTGTAAATAAGGATAAATGTAAGTTATTCCAGGACTCCGTTTCATACTTAGGATTTATAATAGATAAAGACGGCATTCATAAATCAAAAGAAAAGGTAATGGCAATGATTAATACTAAACCTCCTCGTAATGTGCGGGAATTAAAATCATTTCTTGGTTTTGTTAATTATTATAGTAAGTTCGTGCCAAACATATCGTCTATTTTAAGTCCTTTATATAATTTACTGCAAAAAAATGTTGAGTGGTCATGGACAGAAATACACGATGCGGCTTTCAAGAAAATTAAAAACGAATTAACTTCAGACGTAACATTAGCTCATTTTAACCCGTTATTAAAATTAGTTTTGACCGTAGATGCTTCCCCCACAGGATTAGGCGCAGTTTTAGCTCAGATAGAAAATGGTATAGAACGGCCGATAGCATACGCGTCAAGATCTCTTAACAAGTCCGAAAAAAATTATAGTCAAATACAACGCGAGGCAACGGCTATTATTTTTGGAATACGCAAATTCCATCAATACTTGTTCGGTTTAGAAAATGCTTTTATTTTACGAACGGACCACAAACCGCTTATGTTTATTTTTAAACCGAACAAGGGTATTCCAGAAGTATCAGCAAATCGTTTACAACGATACGCGGTATTTCTTTCTGGGTATAATTACGAGATACAATATATCCAAAGCAGCAGTAATTGTGCGGATTACCTAAGTCGTGCACCTACAGAGGGAGGCAGCGATTGTTGCGGGGTCACTCCGAACGCTACTGATAACAAAGATAAGTCACTTATTACGTTAAGCAGTAAAGAACCGGTTTTAGGCGAAGACTACACAACATACATAAACTTTGTTACAGACGGACATTTACCCATTACCCTAAACCAAATCCGAATGGAAACAAATAAGGATATAATATTACAAAAAGTAAAACACTATATACAACAAGGATGGCCAAAACTAAGTAATAAAATTTACCTACCATTTTTCAAATGTCGTCATGATTTGTCTATAGAGGATGAATGCCTGGTAAGGGGTCATAAAATTGTCATTCCAAAATCGTTGCAACAGAAAGTGCTGGTTGAACTACACAGGCCACATTTAGGTATTACGAAAACGAAAACAGAAGCCAGATCTAGGTTTTGGTGGCCTGGTATCGACAGGGATATTATTAACCAAATATCATCGTGCCCAGTTTGCATTCAGTTAAAGCCAAACCCTCCTAAAGCTCCACTCACGCCGTGGCCTTTTCCCTCCCGACCGTGGCATAGGGTACATTTAGACTTTCTAGGACCCTTACAGGGTAAGATTTATTTAATTGCCATTGATGCATACAGTAAATGGGTCGAATGTTTCTTTTTAAATAATAATTATACTACTGCTACAGTAATTTCTAAATTGGAAGAAATAATGTCTAGGTTCGGTATAATGCACACTCTGGTGACAGATAACGGTGCTTCTTTTACTAGTAAGGCATTCGAAGATTTTTGTAATCTTAATGGTATAGTACATATTACTTCACCTACATATTCTCCATCCAGTAACGGACAAGCCGAAATTTATGTGAAGATTGTAAAAAAAATTTTAAAAGGCCTTATTTTACAGGGCATACCCCAAAAAACAATTCATTCGCGACTGATGGAATTTTTATTTAGATATAGAAATTCCAAGCACTCAACGACAGACAGCTCACCAGCCGAACTAATGTTTGGACGAAATATGCGATGTAGGTTTGATCTCTTACAAATACAAGAACCTAACTCATCATCATTTTCATCAGCGGAATTACAAAAGGCGGTAAAGGAGAAACAGGTTTTACAGGCTGCATATTTTAAAGGCAAGAGAACAATTGACTTTAATATAAATGAATGGGTACTAGTAAAAATGCATCACGAAAATAAATGGCACAAGGGCATAATTAAAAGCAAAATCGGATCATGCTTATACGAAGTCTTTATACCAATGAAAAATATAACAACAAAAAAACATAAAAATCAAATATTCAAGTTTAAGCCATCAGACATGAACACAGACAGCGAGTTAGATTGGGCAATTCATTGTGAATCACAGATTGCGGGAGCCAGCAGGGATCTCGGCGGGCCTCGTCCCACTGATACCAATACTAGGGAGGAGGAAGAAGAGTGGAGCGAGGCTAGTGAGCAGTCAGTCGTCGTGTCTGCTTCGACAGCCCAGCCGTTATCACCGAGAGAAGCTACCAATTCGAACGAGCGGCGGGGACAAGCCCGGCATGGACTAAGGGATATTCCTTACATTGATTATAAACAATATTACTGATTATTAATGTCTAGATTAAGGATTTGTGGTGGAGGGATGTTAGGTATTGATGTGTATGTGTGAGTAGTGGAGAGAAACGTATGTGGTTAGTCCGCGCGACAGCGCATAAGAGCAGTGCAATAAAGGCCTTGTTGAGTAACACCGGTGTTTTGCTTCTAACATGAATCAAGATTTCTTAAAAGTAATTATAACAGTCTAAAGATATTTTTTTACCTTTAATTTTGTTATACATTGTATAGACCTTCTTACAAAGAAACCCGCGATATTAAGGTTTAAACGTTTTTATGCTCTCCTGAAAAGTTGGTGTTTTTAACTTGCACGTTTATTCGATGCGGCCATCGACTTTATCTTCCTTTATTATCACAGTCTGATGGGACGACGGCAGGCAGATTTTATACAGCATCCGACGCATGAAGCATCTTACTTTTCCAGGCAATCTGCTAATTTGCCTGTATTGTTCTAACTAGAAAGGATTTTTCCTTACAACATCTAAACATAGCTTTTCATCGCTACTATAAATACAATATAAATCAATACAGACATCTAAAAGTAGCTATGTAGACGTGCGTTCATGAAACGCACTGCTGAGTTGCCGTAAAAAATCGTCGGCTACCTCCCCTATTCCTCTTCTTCACGTGCCATCATGGTGCCATCTACAGAGGTCGGTGACCATTTGTCTATATGTCTCAACCAGCCTCTAAGTTTCCAGTCCATATCATTCTTCTATTACCAGGGCCTCGTTTATTTTAAATTTTGCCTCCCTCCTCACCCCAGTCCAGGTGGGCCGTCCCCCCTTACAAGTCGTTAAGAATGAAACTAATTAAAACGCTTGTATTTTTTGAGAAGGCGTCAATATAACTGGTACTAAATGGTACCAATCTTGCCTTGTGATAGCTCGCTATTAAGTGCCATTTTCTTTAGACAGCTCATTATGTTAGCACGCTAACTCCACTAATGTTAGAGATTTGATGTGACAAGCGAGCTCGTAAAGTGTAGGGTTATGGACTTCCCGGTTCGTCTACTTTGTTGTTTAAAGTGCCTTTTTAGGGACGTGGAAGATTGTTAGAGGACTGAGTTTTGCTAAATAATAATATTAGTTTGGGTACTTAACATTTTAGTGTGAATTAATAGGTACTTAACAAATGTAAATTTTCAATAACAATTCCCTATTTTAAATTAATTTATTATATATAATTTAAAAATATTGTCATCTAGCGAGGCGATACTGTCAGCTTCCTGGGCACTTTGCCAAGCAGCGGCGATATGGCACAAAACTTTATACTGTTGATGAAATAAGTTTTTATGTTTTAACATATTATACTTCTACTAAGTATTTATTAAGTATTTATTATGATAAACACTAAAAAATAAATAATATACAATATCAATTATAAATTATAGGAATTATAATTATTAGATTACAATAATATCAATTAGAAAGCGATTATAGATTCATTTTCATCTCAGTTTTTACTGTCATGTTACATTTGTAATTAAAGTTCGACCGCAAAATAAATACATAGGTACATATCGTTGCTTCTCAAGAATAGGGTTGTAACAAAAAAATCTAGATTTTTGAGATTAATACTTAATCCGGTACGTAATTTCATAAGCTTTCTCGTAAATAGCGTATTAAAGTCTAGTTCCAAAAATTACCAACGTAACGCGCCTGTGCCGTTATTGCATAAGTTGCACGCCAGTCTCTCACGAATAACAAACTTGTCAGTTGTACATGTGAAATTTAAGTAAAACGATATATTTTCTCGTAAATATCATACCTAGCCGAAATGTATTATTTTAATACAGTTTGTATGTGTTTTTAATCTGCCTTTTGTCTGATGTCATAGGGACCGAACGTATTAAATTATCATTTTTGACTCCAGGCTGCTATTTAATATCCAGGTCTTCAATATCATGTTTGGTTCGGTAAATTTATTACGTGGTAAGTCTTAAAGTCTTATGTACAAAGGATCATTCAGCCTCTAAGTAGCAATGTATGAGCGTTGCCGTGTTTCGGTGTGTAGGGCACTGCAGTTGATCTGTGAAAAAATCCTGGCTTCGTCCACATTTTAATATGAAACTAATGTTTGTTCGATAAATAGATGTAACAGCTCATTGGGCGAGCGCTTGCTCATGCGATTGTTACTAGCTTTCGGTGTAGGAAAACATCGTGAGGAAATCTGCATGTCTGAGAAAGCCTAACTAGAGTTCGAATGACGTGTGAAGTCCGCCAACCCGCATTTGGCCAACGTGGTGGACTATAGCCCAATCCCCTTCTCCTCCTCAGCTTGAGGGAAGACCCGTGCCCAATCGTGGGACAAACAAGGGCTGGTATTATTATTATAATGTTGTTCGCTACATACAGAATAGTGAACTGTGAAGTGAACAAACTTCACAGGGATATTGTACATATCGATCCTCCACCTAAACATTAGGTATATAATATGTGCATACATTATTAGGCACATAATGACATCACACGTTTGAGCAAACTTATTTATAGTTAAGCACAGTGGATCCCCAGAGCCAGGGTGACATTACGCGTCGCCCACCCCATCCAAGACTCGGCATAATTTTTGCAGAGTTGCACGAAAAGTGATTTTCATTTTAATCTCTGCATGAAAATGTAAGTGGATTATCTTGTCAGGAGACAAGAGAAAATTAGGCTCGCATATTCACGGGCTCTGCTTAGTAGCCCAATTTTTAATAAGATAAAGTTTAAAAAAAATTGATTTTGTATGCTTTTCAGGGCGTTACGGCCTGAATGCTATTCAGGCCTTTTGTCACTTTGCCAAATCTGTGCTACGTACATTTTATAACATGAATTGGTGGTTGGTTGTTACCACCGGTTTAGGATCCACATAAACATAAATCCAAAATCAAGCAAAACACAGCAAAGCTTTAAGATACTGTGAGCTCTTCTGCGTAGATCGGACCAACAATAATAATTAAGAAGACCTGAGGGTACACTGACATAAATTGTAACATAAAGACGTTCAACTTCTCAGTCCTTCCGTGACCTTGGGTGCTGCAAAGCATTCGAAACGTCAGGAAAGTAAAATATGAAATAAACCGCGTTATAATCCGTAAAATAAGTTTTATTTCAATGAAATTGTAAGTGTTATTGCAACTTAATGTTATTACGTATTTATTGCATGTATGGCTTTAAGACATAAACGCGGGACAAAAGCCTGCAAACAATATTAGGTTACATAATAACTGCCTTGTTTCGTAAACCGAAAGATTACAACGTCAGTCTTGAATTTATAATTAATTTGTAAAACAAGACCAAGTAAGACCAAGACCTTTATTATTATTATGTTGGCCCTATCACTTTGACATTTATTTATGTACGCCTAACGCTGATATTTTAATATGTATGTAAATTCAAACATATTTCGGTTCATTTCGAAAATGTTTTCTTATATATATAAATAAACATGTAGGATGTCTTTCTTTCCCTTGGCTTAGCATTAAATGTAATCAGAGATCCCGTCCCAAATTTCTAGTATCAATACAGTCAGGGGAATTTCATTTGGAAGTTGCCACTCAATTAGCTAGTGGAGAAAACAAAGGAAACTACTCTCAAAGGTTATCTAAAACTGGAATTCGATTATTGGCATTTATACTGTATTTAGACAAATACAAGTTTCAAGTTCCTCCAGCCTAGAAAGTTGGGTCTAAGCAATCGAGGAAGTTCACAAAGACATGCCTCAGACATTATCGAAACAATAGAAGCTTTGATGATAAGTTCAATAAAGGCTTTGGGTTGGGCATCGTGTGTACAAAACTCTGTATAGTATATTGATAATTAAAACAATACTTATGTGGAATCAAATTGAGAAGTTGAAATTGGGGAATTACAACGTGATAAACTAAATTATATACGTATTCCGACTGCTAACGAACAAAATGGACTTAAATATATATTTATATAAAAAAAATATAAAAAAATATAATCATTAACTCCAATAATTAACTCCTATAATTAACTCCAATCATTAACTCCAATAATTAAATCCAATCATTAACTTCACTCATTAACTCCTCTCATTAACTCCAATCATTAACTCCAATAATTAACTTCACTCATTAACTCCACTCATAAACATCTATCATTAACTCCAATCATTAACTCCAATAATTAACTCCTATAATTAACTCCAATAATTAACTCCAATCATTAACTCCAATAATTAACTCTAATCATTAACTTCACTCATAAACATCTTCATTAACTCCAATCATTAATTTCACTCATTAACTCCACTCATAAACATCTATCATTAACTCCAATCATTAACTCCAATAGTTAACTCCAATCATTAACTCCATTCATTAACTACTATAATTAACTCCTATAATTAACTCCAATAATTAACTCCAATAATTAACTCCACTCATAAACATCTATCATTAACTCCACTCATAAACATCTATCATTAACTCCAATCATTAACTCCAATAGTTAACTCCAATCATTAACTCCATTCATTAACTACTATAATTAACTCCTATAATTAACTCCAATAATTAACTCCAATAATTAACTCCACTCATAAACATCTATCATTAACTCCATTCATTAACTCCCATCATTAACTTCACTCATAAACATCTATCATTAACTCCAATAATTAACTCCTATAATTAACTCCAATAAATAACTCCAATCATTAACTCCTATAATTAACTCCAATAATTAAATCCTATAATTAACTCCTAATCCTATGATTGGAGTTAATGATTGGAGTTAATTATTGGAGTTAATTATTGGAATTAATTATAGGAGTTAATGATAGATGTTTATGAGTGGAGTTAATGAGTGAAGTTAATGATTGGAGTTAATGATTGGAGTTAATGATAGATGTTTATGAGTGAAGTAAATGATTGGAGTTAATTATTGGAGTTAATTATAGGAGTTAATGATAGATGTTTATGAGTGAAGTTAATGATTGGAGTTAATTATTCGAGTTAATTATAGGAGTTAATGATTGGAGTTAATTATAGGAGTTAATGATAGATGTTTATGAGTGAAGTTAATGATTGGAGTTAATTATTGGAGTTAATGATTGGAGTTAATTATAGGAGTTAATGATTGGAGTTAATTATAGGAGTTAATTATTGGAGTTAATGATTGGAGTTAATGATTGGAGTTAATTATAGGAGTTAATTATTGGAGTTAATGATTGGAGTTAATGATAGATGTTTATGAGTGGAGTTAATGAGTGAAGTTAATTATTGGCGTTAATGATTGGAGTTAATGATAGATGTTTATGAGTTAAGTTAATGATTAGAATTAATTATAGGAGTTAATTATTGGAGTTAATGATTGGAGTTAATGATAGATGTTTATGAGTGGAGTTAATGAGTGAAGTTAATTATAGGCGTTAATGATTGGAGTTAATGATAGATGTTTATGAGTGGAGTTAATGAGTGTAGTTAATGATTGGAGTTAATGATTGGAGTTAATGATAGATGTTTATGAGTGAAGTAAATGATTGGAGTTAATTATTGGAGTTAATTATAGGAGTTAATTATTGGAATTAATTATAGGAGTTAATTATTGGAGTTAATGATTGGAGTTAATTATAGGAGTTAATTATTGGAGTTAATGATTGGAGTTAATTATTGGAGTTAATTATTGGAGTTAATGATTGGAGTTAATGATAGATGTTTATGAGTGGAGTTAATGATTGGTGTTAATTATAGGATTTAATTATTGGAGTTAATTATAGGAGTTAATGATTGGAGTTAATTATTGGAATTAATTATAGGAGTTAATTATTGGAGTTAATGATTGGAGTTAATGATTGGAGTTAATTATAGGAGTTAATTATTGGAGTTAATGATTGGAGTTAATGATAGATGTTTATGAGTGGAGTTAATGAGTGAAGTTAATTATAGGCGTTAATGATTGGAGTTAATGATAGATGTTTATGAGTGGAGTTAATGAGTGTAGTTAATGATTGGAGTTAATGATTGGAGTTAATGATAGATGTTTATGAGTGAAGTAAATGATTGGAGTTAATTATTGGAGTTAATTATAGGAGTTAATGATAGATGTTTATGAGTGAAGTTAATGATGGGAGTTAATGATTGGAGTTAATTATAGGAGTTAATTATTGGAGTTAATGATTGGAGTTAATTATTGGAGTTAATTATTGGAGTTAATGATTGGAGTTAATGATAGATGTTTATGAGTGGAGTTAATGATTGGTGTTAATTATAGGATTTAATTATTGGAGTTAATTATTGGAGTTAATGATTGGAGTTAATTATAGGAGTTAATGATTGGAGTTAATTATTGGAGTTAATGATTGGAGTTAATGATAGATGTTTATGAGTGGAGTTAATGATTGGTGTTAATTATAGGATTTAATTATTGGAGTTAATTATAGGAGTTAATGATTGGAGTTAATTATTGGAATTAATTATAGGAGTTAATTATTGGAGTTAATTATTGGAGTTAATGATTGGAGTTAATGATAGATGTTTATGAGTGGAGTTAATGATTGGTGTTAATTATAGGATTTAATTATTGGAGTTAATTAATGATTGGTGTTAATTATAGGATTTAATTATTGGAGTTAATTATAGGAGTTAATTATAGGAGTTAATGATTGGAGTTAATTATTGGAATTAATTATAGGAGTTAATTATTGGAGTTAATGATTGGAGTTAATGATTGGAGTTAATTATAGGAGTTAATTATTGGAGTTAATGATTGGAGTTAATGATAGATGTTTATGAGTGGAGTTAATGAGTGAAGTTAATTATAGGCGTTAATGATTGGAGTTAATGATAGATGTTTATGAGTGGAGTTAATGAGTGTAGTTAATGATTGGAGTTAATGATTGGAGTTAATGATAGATGTTTATGAGTGAAGTAAATGATTGGAGTTAATTATTGGAGTTAATTATAGGAGTTAATGATAGATGTTTATGAGTGAAGTTAATGATGGGAGTTAATGATTGGAGTTAATTATAGGAGTTAATTATTGGAGTTAATTATTGGAGTTAATGATTGGAGTTAATGATAGATGTTTATGAGTGGAGTTAATGATTGGTGTTAATTATAGGATTTAATTATTGGAGTTAATTATAGGAGTTAATGATAGATGTTTATGAGTGAAGTTAATGATGGGAGTTAATGATTGGAGTTAATGATTGGAGTTAATTATTGGAGTTAATTATTGGAGTTAATGATTGGAGTTAATGATAGATGTTTATGAGTGGAGTTAATGATTGGTGTTAATTATAGGATTTAATTATTGGAGTTAATTATAGGAGTTAATGATTGGAGTTAATTATAGGAGTTAATGATTGGAGTTAATTATAGGAGGTAATTATTGGAGTTAATGATAGATGTTTATGAGTGGAGTTAATGATTGGTGTTAATTATAGGATTTAATTATAGGAGGTAATTATTGGAGTTAATGTTTGGAGTTAATGATTGGAGTTAATTATTGGAGTTAATTATTGGAGTTAATTATTGGAGTTAATGATAGATGTTAGGTGTTAATGATTGGAGTTAATGATTGGAGTTAATTATAGGAGTTAATTATTGGAGTTAATTATTGGAGTTAATGATAGATGTTTATGAGTGAAGTTAATGATTGGAGTTAATGATTGGAGTTAATTATAGATGTTTATGAGTGGAGTTAATTATTGGAGTTAATGATCGGAGTTACCACAAATAGCTCGAACGCATTTTTTTTGAGCACGAATGCCTTATTAATGAGAGTTGAGTTACCTCAGAGTAATAATCCGTATCTGAGTACAGAGCCTACGAAACCATGGTACGCAGTGATTGCTGATTTCTCACCTGCAACTTTCTTTAATTGTTTTAGTGTATAAATAAACCTATTGATACGAATACAAATACTCTTAACATGAGATTTCCAATTACAGTGATTGTCTATGTATATGCCTAAAAATTTCGTGCCCGCAGCTTCTTCAATTGATAGACAATTCTACAGACGAATTGAGAACCTCCTCCTTTCTTGAAGTCGGTTAAAAATACCTTTAATGGCCTGGCAGAAAAGGCTATACTTACACCAAAAGTTAAATACGTATAACATGTGGATTTATTTATGAAACTAAAGAAAAATCATTGTAAATCGTTGTAGACATTGTCGTAGAAACGCAATGTTGAGTGTGATAGTAAATTAGACCAAGCGGCCAGACGCCACTATCGTCCGGATATCCGATGTCTATAAATTAAGGAACTCTTGTGTTAAGACTGTAGTTGAAGCTACGAATATGTATGTGCTCAGCTTTTAACTAATGAAAATTTAAATTAAAGTATATTTGAATTTCATAAAGAAATTTGATTCATTGAAATTAAACTCATTTTACGGATTATATCGTGGTTTATTTTTGATTTTAATTACCCGACGTTTCGAATACTTTACAGCATTCATGGTCACTATAATCCGTAAAATTAGTTTCATTTGAATGTGCAATATTCGCGTAAATCAGAAATCATTAAATTTGATTCAGGTTATCAAAAGTAGCCAATATCAAAAAATATGACTGATTTTTTAGAAATTAATAAATAATTTGATTAGCATGAGTTTTTACTCTTATATTTAGATAAAAGTCTATCACGTAAGAACAAGAGTAAGTGATGATTAGATAATGTTAACACACGCATTTCAAATTCTTAAGATTATCTGAGTTTTACCAATATACATTTAACAATAAATTATTTGTAGGGTCCGTTGGTCTAGTGGTTATATATGTTGTCTAAAATAAACCGCGATAATCCGTAAAAGTAGTTTGATTTCAACTAGTGGTAACAATATAGAATAGCTTTTGCATGTAAGAAGAGCGATCGTTTCAAAACGTTGTTGATATATTGCTAGATTTTATTTTAAGGTTTAAACCCAATCACACCAGTTTCAATGGAAATAGCCTTTCATCTCTCAATTGCTTGAAATGTAATAAAGCAATATTGTACAGTACAAAGCTACTTGGATAAGATTTATTCGGCACGTTGCTCACTCACTACTCTTAATAAAGGATTATTTTCTATTCACCTATTTTGTGTCGAGACATGTGTTCGCCTCAGTAACAATTTTGACAAGATTCTGCTTTCTGGGAGAATATCTGACAAGTCTTGATAAAGTGTGATTAGACCTAGACGGTCTTTCTTACAAGTAAGGTTCTCTCACTATCAAAGAAAATCCTGCTCGCTAAATTTCTTTATTTTATAAAAGTTTCTATACACGTACTTGTGTTATCAAAGGGTCCAAATCTTGGTCCAAATCAAGGCACAGACAAATAAATGTTTCCGACACATGTCACTAAAAATGACAAAGGGCTAACCGAGATTTTCCCAATACCTACTGCTACGATAACCAAGCAACGTACCTCGATAATGACGAGAATAATATTTCGAAAATTATTTATCTATCTATACTTATAATAAAACTGTAACAGGTCCAGTTCTGTACATTGAAGATATTTTGAAAATTATGTTTGGAGGGCATTCTATAACCGATACGTTAATATAAAAAAAATATTTTTATATTTTTTTTATTTTTGTCTGTCTGTCTGTCTGTCTGTCTGTCTGTCTGTCTGTCTGTCTGTCTGTCTGTCTGTCTGTCTGTCTGTCTGTATCTCGGCTGAGCATCACGCCGAAACTACTGGATGGATTGAAACGAAACTTGGCATGATTTGAGTTAATACTCCGAGGTAGGACATAGGATACTTTTTATCCCGACATTCGGCACGGTTCCCTTGGGAGAGGGGATTAAATTCAAAATGTGTACTTGGTTATACGCTTGCTCCGATTTTAACAATTTTTCATTATAATTATAATAAATATTTGTAAGGGAACACTCATAGACAGTTGTTAACAATGTTTGGAAATCGATCAGGTTAAGCAACGTTAGGTAAGGTCATTAAATAGATGGGTGACAGTTTAACACCATTTGAACTAAACGTCTCCGTGCTTCGGAGGGCCAGTACAAAGTGGGTCCAAGTTTTTAACCAACTTTAAAAAAGGAGGTTTTGTATTATATGCGAATGTATATTATTGAAAGTTTAGTTAACGTAAACAAAGCGCGGGCGGAGCTGCGTGGGTCAGCTACCCATACGTAAAATCACGCCTTTTTCCCGTAGGGGTAGGCAGAGCCCAAGGGCCGCTTTTCGCCTATGTGAGAAACGAGACGTGATGGGTGGCGAACCACATCACCGCCATTTTGGTTAATTAAATAATTTATATGATTGACCATTGTGTTCTCACGAATAAGGAGGGAAAGGGAAGGATAGGTGTTGTGAAAAGGAAGATTGGCAATTTAGAGGGGGAAATAGGAAAAGTAGGATATTACCGCCCAGGATATTATTGTAGGATATTATTAAATTATTTATTATTATAATAATTTAAAAGTCTACTTTTATTTAAATTCATACAGTATATCTTCAAAGCTAGCCATTATTGCCCCCTAAAAAGAGGGTTTCGTTTATCGAGAGTATGTTTGTAAGTATGTATGTATATTTTTTTTTGTCTCGGCCGAAATGGCTTGATGGATTTTGACTTCTGGTATGTCTTTAGATTCGTCTCAGTTGTGGAAGTGACTAAGGCTATTTTTTTTCAAAATGTTAATATGTCGGCCGTCAGTCGCCATTTTATGTTTTTTTACTTCCAAAAATATCAATATGGGTATGAAATGAGAGGTCTTAACGATATGAGTTGATATATATGAAGGGTTATGAGCGACAAAGTGAAAAGCAGGACTGATTAATAAGGATATTTATTTAGTCTAGAATACAAGAATTTTAGAAGCGCGTACACCATTACAGCAAAAAGGCAAGTGTGTGTGACACAGTTGTGACAGCACGTCAAAAACGTCAAAGACAATATAACTGTCAATGCCTAACAGCTAACAGACAACATTGAATTGTGTTTACATTACTAACACTGGCCCTTAAACCAATACAATATGTTGTATACTATTTTTCTAACAATATTGAACAAGTTACTTAATATACAATCACAAACTGGCCCTCAAATAAAACTATGAGAATAAACTAACATTCTATAGTACAGTCTGCACACAAAAACTATAATTTCGTAAACAAAGGTATTAAAAAATAAAAATACACTTCTTACTTACAAATCACTTAAACATAAACCTTTCACAAAACTATCATGTTTTTCTTTTGTTAAGGGTTTTGTCAATATATCTGCTATCATCAGATCTGTTGACAAATATTTAACATCAACTATATTTTTGCTTATGACTTCTCTTACAAAATGATGCCTTACATCTATATGTTTCGTTCTACTGTGAAACATAGAATTACAAGTTAATTTTTGAGCAGATTGGTTATCATTATACATTAATATTTTACAATCCTTTTCTAACAATTCATAAAGAAAAGAACGAATAAAAAGAGCTTCTTTACAAGCATCCGATACCGCCATATATTCAGCCTCTGTGCTAGAGAGTGCAACAGTTTTTTGCTTTCTACTTTCCCATGTAATTAAAGAATTACCAAGTTTAAAAATAAATCCACTGTAGGACTTTCGGTCAATTTCATTTCCTGCCCAGTCTGCGTCGACATAAGCTGTGACATCCAGTCCTGACTTTGTAAAAACTAAACCATAATTTAACGTACCTTTAAGATATCGCAAGACACGCTTAGCTGCAGTCCAATGTACTTCGGAGTGTGACTCATTGTATTGGCTGAGGATACTAACAGCATGCGCTATGTCGGGTCTGCTGCACACTGCTATGTACATAAGACAACCTACTAAGTTCCTGTAAGGGTACTTTTGTTCCTTTCCTTCACATTTCGGCAGTTTTATTCCTTTTTCTAAAGGGGTTTTTGCTGGCTTGCAATCTGACATGTTAAATTTTTCTAAAACCCTTTTAATGTATCCAGATTGATCGAGAGTTATCTTGTTTTTGCTTCTAGTAACTCTTGTACCCAGGATATGGTGAGCGGGTCCTAAGTCCCTCATCTCAAACTCTTTCATGAGATCATTCTTTATTTTACTCTTCAAATTTGAACCTTTAGTGTAAAACAGTAGAATATCGTCCACATACAATGCAATGATTATAAATTCACGTCCTGTATGTTTGTAATACACACATGGTTCTGAAGATGTTTTTCTGAAATGCATTTTCTTTAACAAAACTTCATTTATCTTGTCGTACCACATTTTTGAAGCTTGTTTCAGGCCGTATATGGCCTTATTTAATTTAAAGACCATATGTTCTTTACCTTTCACTTTGAAACTATCTGGCTGTTCCATGTAAACATTTTCATGTAAGTCACCATTTAAAAATGCAGTCTTTACATCTAGATGATCGATGTCCATATCAAACTCTACAGCGATGGCGAGGAGAGTTCTGATGGTAGAGTGTCTTACCACGGGAGAGAATGTCTCCTGATAATCTACTCCATATTTCTGTGTGTACCCTTTTGCCACCAAACGCGCTTTGTACTTCAAAAGTTCACCTTGCAGTCCCTTCTTTTTCTTAAAAACCCATTTACACTTGATTGGTTTTTGTTGTTTTGGTCGCTCAGTAAGTGTCCAACATTTGTTGTCAACAAAAGACTTGTATTCTTCAGACATTGCGTTTTTCCATTCTGCTGCTTCTGCACTTGACATGGCTTCCTGTACAGTTTCTGGATCATCGTCATCATTGTATAATTTTCTAACTAGTAGTACCATAGAGTCAGTAGACAGGTCGGCATCATCATAGACCGACGACTCCGTAGTCTCTGCCTCCAAGGTCGAGTTTCCTGGAACGTAAGTAGGATCCGCAGAACTATTTGTTTCTATTGTATCTTCCTCACTGTCTGAGTCATATACTGTAATGGTGCTCGTCCTTCCTCCTCTTAGGTCATCAGACATCTCTGGACTTACAGTAGATGGCTCAGACTGTCCATCAAATTGTGCTTGCCGTTCAGTCTCCAGAACCGGTTCCGGGGAGTGAACAACATTCACAGGATCCTCTGATTTATCATTTTTTAACAAATCAGTATAAACAGAGTTCTCATTATCATCATGTGACCTGTCTTTATAAAATGTATTTTCTAAGAAAACCACATTTCTACTTATTACACATTTAAAAGACTTTGATGGATCCAATAGTCTGTAACCCTTTGTATTTTCACAATACCCTACAAAGATGTGCTTACTAGATTTAGAATCTAATTTATTTCGATTCTGTGTCATAGCATATGCAATGCAACCAAAAATTTGTAAGTGACTCAAATTTACCTTTTTGCCACTCCATTTTTCTTCAGGCACTGACCCAACTACGGCTTTAGTTGGTGTTCTATTTTTCAGATAGACTGAGGTGTTGACAGCCTCCGCCCAGAATATATTGCTCAGGCCTGCATCCCGCAACATACATCTTGTTTTCTCAACAATAGTCCTATTCGCTCGTTCGGCCACTCCGTTTTGCTGTGGAGAATGAGGGACTGTTGTTTGATGCTTGATTCCATGTTCTCTCAAGAATACCTGTAATTTTAAATTAATGTATTCACCGCCATTATCACTGCGAAGGATTTTAATTTTATGGTTAGTTTCATTTTCCACCATTGCCTTGAAATCCTTGAAGTACTCGAATACTTCATCTTTTCTTCTCAAAAAGTAAACAAATGTTTTTCTCGTGTAATCATCTATGAATGTCAGGAAATATTTAGCACCACTAAAAGAATCACATGGCATAGGCCCACATAAGTCTGTATGTACTAAACCTAGGACTTAACTAGCTCTGGTATAAGATTTCTTTGGAAATGGTAACTTTGTCTGCTTGCCCTCTATACATGCAACACAAGATTTAAAAATATTAGAATTATAATTAATTCCTGTTACCATACCCTGTCTCAATAGTGCCATACTCCTGGAGTTGAGATGCCCAAGCCGACGATGCCACACTTCATGCGATTCTGTTTTACCTGTTGATGAGGTTGATGACCCTGTCCTGACCTCTTCATGCTCAGGTGGTGGTTCTCTTTCTGTCACTGCACTGTAAGAAGCAAAATTAGTGCTACTCCCCACACACAAAGGCTGATCTATGACATCAAGTTGATATATGCCATTCCTAAGTGTTGCAGTTGCTAAAACTTCATCCTCATCGGATATAATACATTCATGTTTACTAAAAACAACTTTGTAACCTTTTTCTACTAAAACACTAACAGATAATAAATTTGCTGATAGGTTAGGTACATAATAAACATCTTTAATTGTCCTTATACAGTCTTTCAGATGTACACAAACATTTCCATGACCTGCCGTTAACAGTTTTTCACCATTAGCTACATTTACCAATGACGGCTTGTCCTTTACAAAGTCACACATAATTTGTTGATTATTACACATGTGGCTTGTTGCTCCGCTGTCGACATACCACCTATCCTTCTCGATACCTGCCGTGAGAGCTGTCAGAAGAGCTTTTGTTGCCGTGTCCTTGGCAACCTTAATTGCCTTCTTCTCTTTAACTGGCTTGTTCTTCGGACAATCCTTGATAAAATGTCCAGATTTCTTACACCTGAAACATTTTGGTGGTTTTCGAGTCGCTGCCAAAGCTGAAACTTCCCCCGATTTGCTGTCACGACGCTCATATTCCTGCAGTAGTTTTCCTTTAACCAAGTCACTGGTTAACTGTTGGTTCGAGTTCTCCAGAGCCATTATGAGCGGGTCATAGTCGCTGGGCAGTCCGCTTAACATAATCACCGCTAGAAATTCATCATCTAGACCAGCATTAATATCCTGCAACTGCTGTGACAACTCAAGCAGCTTGTTCACGTAGCTGTCCATGCTACTGCATTCTATCAGCTTGGTGCCAAATACCGATCTCAATAAGCCAAGTCTCCGGCTCAAGCCTTTGTCTTCATAGGCTCCTTTGAGATTATCCCATGCTTCCTTCGCGGTTTTAGCATTCCTTACGTGGGGAAAAGCGCTTGGATGAACTGACAGACAGATTTTCGCCAGCGCTTTGTTAGACTGCTTCGTGTCCTTGTCTTCTTTGTCGCCATCGACACAATCCCAAAGTTCCTCGTGAATTAGTAACATTTTCATCAGAAACTTCCATGTAGAATAGTTTTCGGTGCCTCTCAGTTTTTCGATTGTATTCGGCGTAGTTGAGTTCGCCGACACGTTGTACATTTTGAGGTTACCGGTATCTAAGTACTTTTGTCGAAATACGAAAAAATATTTGTTAATTTACGTACTTATCGAGTCCTGGGCCCATAACCTGAAGGGTTATGAGCGACAAAGTGAAAAGCAGGACTGATTAATAAGGATATTTATTTAGTCTAGAATACAAGAATTTTAGAAGCGCGTACACCATTACAGCAAAAAGGCAAGTGTGTGTGACACAGTTGTGACAGCACGTCAAAAACGTCAAAGACAATATAACTGTCAATGCCTAACAGCTAACAGACAACATTGAATTGTGTTTACATTACTAACAATATATATATGTTTTATGTATATATAATGAAATTTAAGTCCAATTTGTTTGTTCGCAGTCGGGGTTTTTATGCTTTTATAGAAGAAGAAGAAGAAGAAGAAAAGCATTTATTTGCCCAACACATACTACTTATAATTTAGTTTTTTTCCTTATCTGTTTTTGTTCATGCTTATTAAATTGTTTAGTCGTAATTTTACTGGTACCTAAGTAAAAGTAATTGGAATTTTGCTTTCATCATTAATTTAAAAAAATATTTAATTTGGGATTGTTTGAGCGATTGAGATGTCGGCACCAACAAAAATTAATACTTTGGTCAAATTGTTGGTGTATTTTTTTAACCGACTTCAAAAAAGGAGGAGGTTCTCAATTCGTCAGTATATATATATTTTTTTTATGTATGTTCGCGCATAACTCTGGCAATTATGAACCGATTTGAAAAAATCTTTCTTCCATCCATTCTTCAATCCATTGATTGGGTCCCATAAAAAAAATATTGCTTAGTAATAAGTAGTTCCTGAAAAAACAAGAATGGTGACTGCGCACTGAGAGCTGCAAGAAAGCCTATATAGATGACTTTTTTGTCGCTTTTTAAGGACAAAAATGGTCATAACTCTGGCAAATATTTACCAATTTCAATGATTCTTTTTTTATTCGAAAGAAGAAACCACTGTATTGAATCTGTATGAATTTTATTACAACCGGATAAGAACTTCCTGGAGGACCATGAACGATGTGGAGGAATTTATCTGGTAAAAACCATAAAACTGATGTTCTCCATTACATTGCTCTGACACTTATGAACCGATTTCGATGATTCTTTTTTTATTCGAGAGAGTAAACTACTATGATGATTTCATGTAAATTTCATTACGATCGGATATTTTTTTCTGAAGAAACATGAATTATGTAAAACTATGTAGACGATAATGTGATCATAACCTACCTAGATAATTTTACGGTTTTCGATGGTTCAATCTTTATATATAAAAATATCACTAAAAAGTTTAAAATAAAATCTTATTTAAAAAAAATTGAACCGACTTCAATATCACTGAAAAGTATAAAATAATTTAAATATTATTGAAGTTGGTGCCAAATATACACAGCCGGTAAGCTAACACCAACTTCAATAATATTTATAGTTTATCTTTTTTTTTTAATTGAGTTATAGTTTATCGTAGGAATTAGTACTACAATGGTGCATTTTAACTCTGTCTATTGTTAATTTTATCTAAGAAATAATAAGGTCGAATACCTCTTGATAATGATGAAAATTATTGTTATGGAAAATACGTTTTAGTTTAGTGCAATTTATGTACCTATATCATGCCGAGGTATAATAATGCTGACATCACTGACCTACATCAAACCAAACACTTTTATTCAATTAGTTTACCCTATGTGAAGGCTTCTTTCATTAATATATATAAATTCGATTCACTTATTATTTGCTATTTTTGTATATCTGATTTTAAAGGGTTGTAGTAAATATGTTATAATATATTTTTGTATGCCTTAAAAAATGTATTTAAAATGTTAACTACTACAAGATTATTTATTATTAATATTATATTGTGTATACAATTTGTATAATTATGACAGTATACTTTTCCTCAAGACGTGATATCGTAAAATATGAAATCTCTAAGTATCATAACTAGAAAATTACTCTATTTAATTCATAGCATATTTTTATAACTACAAAATTTGTTACTATATAAGGAGTGGTTCATAGCACTATATGGTAGACACTATCAGTTATTACCAATATTATCAGATATTACCATAACAGATAATAATATATAAATACGGCCACAACGACGGCTTTGACTAGAACAGCAAATTACACAGGAAATATTATATTACGCAAGTGCACGCGCAGACAAAGATACACTCTCTCTTTCTCTACTCTAACAATCTACACTGGGAAGGAAGATGTCAATATATACTCGTTAAGATCAATTTTAACAACTCCCTTTTGGGTGTCGTAGGAGGCGACTAAGGGAGAACAAGAAGACGAGTAGCAGCGTCTTTCTATTGGATTACCTATAGGTACTGCTACCCCAAGATGCCTGCCAAGCTTAGGAGCTATGGCAACCCCTCCCTTCTAAGGGGGAGGCCTTTTTCCAGCAGTGGACGTCTTTCAGCTGATGATGATGCTTCACTCACCTGATGCTGTATTGGATCTAGTTAAAAAAATAACTTCTTAAAATATTACATCTACTCCAAAAACAATACTTTTTCCACCAGTCATACAAACTAAATTATCAAGCATCGTATAAATAACTAGCTGACCCACGCAGCTCCACCTGCGCTATTTTTACGTTAGTTAAACTTTTAATAACAGACATTAGCATCGAATACATAACCTCCTTTTTTATAGTTTTTACTTGCTCTCTGAAGCACGGACCCGTTTAGTTCAAATGGCGTTAAACGGTCACCCATCTATTTAATGACCTTACCTAACGTTGCTTAACCCGATCGATTACAAAACCTTGATAACAACCCTCTATGAGTGTTCCCTTACTAATATTTGTTATATTATAAAGAAAAATTGATAAAATCTGACCAAGCGTATAACCAAGTACCCATTTTGACTTTAATCCCCTCTCCCGAAAGAACCGTGCTAGATTACGGGATAAAAAGCATCCTATGTCCTACCTCGTAGTAAGATCTCAAATCATGCCAAGTTTCATTTGAATCCATTCAGTAGTTTCGGCGTGATGCTCAGCCGTGATACAGACAGACAGACAGACAGACAGACAAAAATTTAAAAAAATATATTTCCGGCCTCAGTATCGGTTATAGAATGCCCTCCAAAAATAATTTTCAAAATATCTTCAATGTACAGAATTGGACCTGTTACAGTTTTATTATAAGTATAGATTTATTACGTGCTTAAAAGAGCATCTTATATAGTAAATAATATAATACATGTGAAAAAAGTGAACAGCTACAGCTGTTCACTTTTTTCATACATAAGCATTCTCTATATAGACATGTAGTAAAAACTGAATCACCACTTACACGCATCTAATGCAGTAAGTGTGAAATGAAATGAAATGAAATTATATTTATTTGTCAGAAATGTGGTACATGCATAGGTGTTACAATATTTTGTTAGTTCTCAGCACATTTCACCGTATTTGGTGTACAAATATTGAATAATAATTCTAATTATATTTAACATTAATCATATGAAATTATATAAAATATTGAATTATGGACATACTTAGATGATAATCATACATGTTATTACATTTACACACTTCATTACATTTAAATGTCAGTTTTAAATTGTTTGTCAAAACAACAGCTATATATCAAATTAAGTTTAAGTAAGGAATTCAATTTTAAATGTCATATAAATACCAATGTCAATACAAATTTATAATGGTCATTTTTTATTTTATTTACTGTCAAAGAACTCGTTAAGGTTATAAAATATGTGTTCAATTAACCATTCTTTTAACTGCTTTTTCATATCTTTCTTTTCTTATCATCAAAAATAGTTAACAACCTTCAGCTATAAAAAATGTTAGAAGGTGATTGCATGTGTTGATAACTCAAGCAAAAAGGTTGATATCGTACTATACTCCGCTAAATGAAATTCACGATGCCACGTTCACTAATATATGCGCCTTCGCAGTTCCCTGTCGTTGCAGTGTGGCGACGTACATCCAATCACGCGATAGTTCCTTCACCTCTGACCCGGCACAACAGACCCAGTATGTCGTTAAAACGGCCTTCTAAGAATAAGCAGTTATGATGTTTTAACTTGAATGCACTATGCGGTATTACGAGTGATTACTAGTCTGCATACCTGTTATTGCGAGCTTTTGTTTGAACATTTATGTAAAATGATGACAATCTTCTTATTATATAAAAGAGTAGACAAAAACCCACTCATCACGAAATCTCAGAAACTACAAGTGCTAGGAGTCTCAATCTTTGCATGGGGGTTCCTTTTAAGACTTAGGTGCTCACTAAGACGCGATTTTGTGAAATTCAACCTCTAAGGGGGTCAAATAGGGGGGCAAAGTTTGTATGGGAGAACGCGATTCCTTGGTCCTATTGACTTGAAATTTTGCACAGACATTCGTTAAGAAAATTAATTGAATTAGTATTTCATATTTTTTATAATTTATCCCTTTACAGGGTAAAAAAGAAGTATTATTACTCAACCGATGGCGGTACAAATATATTACCACAATAAGATACGATAATTCGAAAGATAAAATATAAGTTCCTTGGCCAAGTGGTTACGGACGCGTCCTCTAAGTGCGGACTGTCCGGGTTCGCTTCCCGTGTGCGGATTTTTTTTTGTATTTTTAAACTTTGTTTTGATTTTTTTATTTATATTAAGATTCGATGTTTTAAATATTTAACTCATATTGACTCCGGCACTTTTTATCTAATATATTTTTATATTTAATACTTTTTTTAAATTTAAAATCATACATACGTAGTTAACTTCTCTCTAATGCTATGATTTAGTTATTAGTGGAAACTGAATTGATTTTTGTACTATTGGATCTTATATTAAGTAATAAGTGGTATCATTTGTTTGTTTCGCAAATATAACAAACTAAAAATAAAATAATGAAAATATATTTTCAAAATGTCTGTTTGGGTAGGAATACAATATGCATGCACCTATTGTACGTATGATATAAAAAATAAAAACTTTATTGGAATTATTGTCTGTCTGTCAGTCAGGGTTTTTTCTATAGGTTGGCTGGTGTTGGGGACCAACGAAGTCAAAGTATCTTTAAATAGGGTGAAACAAAGTCGCTATCCGAGTCTGTCAATATCGGATAGCACCTCCTAAACCACGCAGCGATTTTCACCATCGGTTAGATAATTTTTCATTGAAGGTTTTAAGTTTTATCTAAGTAAGTAAATAAACTTACATAGCTTACTGTTGGAACTCCACAGCATCAGTCCAAAGATAGCTGATGAATAGAAGGATTCCCATGGAACCGTAGCGCCTTGCTATATTCTTATAGCACTTTGTAATTAGCACGTAATTAAGGCGTTAGAATAAATTACTTATAATATTGTTACTTGCACTTTAACTTGCGAGCCGGTAATACACAATATCGAAGACATTCAACGAACCTGAGTTTTTATTTAAATTATTCCCTCAAGAAGTCCCCCATGACCTTCACATGGTCCATTGTCAAGCCGGATGAAGAAAAGTTTATATAATTGGAGAATTAATTGGATTATTGGAAATAATATCGTCAACGTCCTGCCGGACTTGGAGGTCACTCAAGGTTGTGTTGTTTTATTGTGCCGTGTTATATCTACGTGTTAATTATCAGCAGTAAGGATTAAAACCATACTTTAAGGACAGTATAGTAGGCATTAAGTTCTACATATTTTAATTCTATTGTGCTATAAAGCAAAACTGCTGAATCATTAATTTTATACTTGTGATGCGTAGGTAGGTGTAATATATTCCGTACTTGTGTCTTCGATAGATATTTTAATATGAATACAATTTATCGTTGTGTTTTAACTATTTAGCCGCATTATTTTTGTTTGTATCTTTTGCTATTAAATGGTATATGTATGCACTTCATGTTAACTACTTGTTAGTAATTGTAGGTAAATTCTGGCAAAGCAAAAACTTATTCCTAAAAAAGTTATTTTATTAAATTTCAAAAACTAAATTTATATTTACATTATAAATACAGTACATATTATTTACATTAGCTGTTGTTGCATAGTTATAATATTGTTATTTACAATTATCTCAATCAGTAGTACAAACCCGTATGAAATAGGTAGGTACCATTGTTTTTTATTTTAATTATCTGTCTGTACACAATTTGTTTTATATAAATTCCAGGCCGACAACACCCGACTTCCAGTATGTCCGAGGAAAAGGAGTTAGTAAAAAAGCGAGGAAGCTTCAAGGGTCGTTTAACTGTATTTACAAACTATCTTGACGGACTGGGTGATAAAACATTAAGCAGCTGTGACGTCACGGAATTACAGCTACGGATGGGCAAAATTGAATCGTTGTACGAGCAATATGATGAGGTACAGTTGCGGTTGGAATGCATTGCTGATGATATTAAAACACAGTTATCTGAACGTACTGAATTTGAGACTTTATATTACAAATCTATGTCTAGGTCACAAAATATATTAATAAAGTACAATAAAGATAATCAATCTGAAAAAAGTGATAAATGTACTCATGCCAGTAATTATAAACCTGTTAAATTACCTACCATACAATTGCCAAAATTTTCTGGTTCCTATAGCAATTGGTTGGAGTTTCGTGACACCTTTTTCAGCCTCATTCATTCTAATGATGAAATTGATGAAATTAATAAATTTCATTACCTGCGTGCCTCCCTGGAGGGAGCTGCTGCTGTGGTCATTACGTCAATCGAATTCTCATCTAGCAATTATGCTGTAGCGTGGAAGGTATTATGTGATCGATTTGACAACAAGCGGTTACTGATTCAGAATCATGTATCGGCCTTATTTAACATCGAAGCTATTAATAGGGAGTCTTCTATTGCTTTGAAAGGATTGATCGATCAGATAAATAAGAACTTGCGCGCCCTTGAGTCGTTAGGTGAACCTGTTAAAGAATGGGACACGTTGTTGATCTACCTTTTCACTCGTAAACTAGACCAGAAAACATATAGACAGTGGGAGGAGTTCAAAGGTAGTGTAAAAGAGGATAGCGAGATAAATTTTGATGCATTTATTAGCGTAATTCGCAGCCATGCCGATTTAATTGAATCCATGGAGTTATCCCGTAATAACCACCCCCACACTATAACCAAGACTAATCCAAGGTTAAAGACTATGATCACAACACAAATTCCTAATAATTCTAGTACTGAATCATCATATAAGGTTTGTCCTAAGTGTAAAAGTGACCATACTTTAAATAATTGTCCACAGTTTCTTGCCTTAACTAATGAAGCGCGTCTTAAATTATTGCCAGGCTATAAGGTGTGTTATAACTGTTTCCGTACGGGTCATTATGCCAACCATTGCAAAAAACCGGGTTGCAAATTATGTAAGCGTCGGCATAATACATTAATACATGTGTCGCCGGAGTCTAGGAGTGTTGCAAATACACATAATGAAAAATCGTTTATCAATACATCGGCTAATCACTCGTCTCCACCACAGTGTTCGCCGTCCGCGTCCTGCGATACAAACAATGTCGCGTTATCTGCCAATATTGCAGCGCCTCACAGCGCTGTCAAGCAGTGCAGCGTTTTATTGTCAACCGCTTTAGTTAAGTTGTACGATCGTGATAATCGTGAAGTCGTAGTGCGTGCAATATTGGACTGCGGAAGCACATCCTGTCTCATGACTGAGAAATTATGTAAAAGGTTGAACTTATCGACTACTCAAGTTAATGAATCATTACTTGGGATAAACAATGTGAGCTGCAGCGTAGGCAAAACATGTCAAGTCAATATGACATCACTTAATAATAGCTACGGTGCTAAATTATTTTGTTTTGTTTTGCCATTTATTACTAACGCTGTGCCGTGTCAAAAACTCGATATCTCTGGACTTAAAATTCCCTCTAACATCCAGTTAGCTGACTGCACCTTTTTTGAGCCAACTGAACCAGAAATCCTCATCGGGGCTGATTTATTCTGGAATTTGTTAGGATCGCAGCAAATAAGGTTAGGTCATGGAATGCCAGTTTTATTCGAAACCAAGTTAGGATGGATAATCTCCGGTCCTATTAGTGTAAATTGTAATAGATACTTGCCAACCGATCTTAGATGTAATTTCGCTCAAATTAACTCACCTTCTGACGATAGTTTAGAAAGGATCAGATCGGATCTGACTAATTTTTGGCGTTTAGAGGAAATTAACTCACAATCTTCTAGCTATATGCCAGAGGAAAAGTTGTGCGAACAACATTTCATTAAAAATACGACACGTTTGCCAGACGGTCGCTTTTGTGTTCGTATTCTTCTTAAACAAAACCCTTCTGTTCTGGGAGAATCATTTAATAGGGCTTCACAATGTTTATACTCTCTAGAACGTAGGCTGAAAAGTGACCCTGATTTTAGTAAATTATATCACGACTTTATGTCTGAGTACGAGATGCTTAACCACATGACAGAGAATAAAGAAGTCAAATCAAATTCTAATAATTGTTTCATCCCGCATCATGGTGTGTTACGGGAGAATAATATCACAACTAAGCTTCGCGTAGTCTATAACGCGAGCTGCCCTACATCTTCAGGCATATCCTTAAATGATATCCAGATGGTCGGTCCTACAGTTCAAGACGATTTGCTGTCTATACTACTTCGATTCCGACAGCATAAGTATGTATTGTCCGCTGACGTCGAGAAGATGTATAGACAAATAGTCGTCCATCCATCTGATAGGCCCTTGCAACAGGTACTATGGCGTAGCAACCCTAACGATCCTGTCAAGGTTTATACATTAAACACCGTCACTTACGGTACCGCTAGTGCACCATTTCTTGCGACGCGTTGTTTGAAACAAATAGGCCTCGAATGTAAGGATAGGATTGCTGATATCATCACCCATGATTTTTATGTTGATGATTTGTTGACAGGAGGGGATGACTTAGATGAAGTTAGGTTCATTCGCACAGAAGTCACCAATGCGCTGGCATCAGCTTGTTTGCCACTAAGAAAGTGGAAATCTAACGCACCTCAGTTGGTATCTGATGGGACTGATTCATCGTTAGACTTAAATATGGGATCTAATGAGCCCAACAAGCTGTTAGGTCTTGACTGGTTTGCGAACTCAGATGAACTAGGGTTTATAATAGGTTCAATGGCCGTTAAAGGTAACACAAAGCGTGACTTACTCTCGGCAATTGCACGCATTTTTGATCCCCTGGGACTTCTATCTCCTGCTGTTGTTACCATGAAAATGTTGCTACAACGAATGTGGCTTGATAAGCTGTCATGGGATGAACCTTTAAACCCGGAGCTTCAAGGCATCTGGAAAGGTATTGTCCAAAACCTACCTCTCTTAAATATTTTGCGTATTCCACGAATAGTAGTTTGCGATTCGTACAAGACGCTAGAGCTTCATATTTTCACAGATTCCTCAGAACGCGCGTACGGTGCGTGCGTCTATGTGCGTAGCGTTAATGATAAGGGGGATATAATGGTTCGTTTGCTAATGGCGAAGAGTCGAGTGGCACCAATTAAACCCACCACAATTCCAAGATTGAAGTTGTGTGGTGCCGTAGTGGGCGCTCGAATGTGTGAAAAGGTTATAAAATCCCTTCGACTACATGTCAATCATGTTTTCTACTGGACTGACTCGACTATAGTGTTGGGATGGTTGCAAATGTTGCCTTCAAAACTTCAGCCGTTTGTACGCAATCGCGTAGCTGAGATTTTAGATAAGGCTGGTAATTGCACCTGGCGACACGTACCTACCGACCAAAATCCAGCAGACCTTATATCTCGTGGTGTGGATATAAGTAATCTGCAAGGTTTGGATTTATGGTGGAGTGGTCCCGATTTTCTGAAGCATGATCCGTCTTTTTGGCCTTCCCATCTTAAACCTTTAGAGTTAGACAATTTGCCCGAAACTCGACCTCAAGTATCACTTTGCGCTGTTCTCGACCTTAATAAAAATAATACATTTATAGAATTTAAACGTTTTTCTAATTATTTACGGCTTGTACGTTCGGTGGCTTTTATGCTACGATTTATAAAATCTTGTAGGAAAGAATCCATCAGCAAATATTTATCACAAGATGAACTACAATATGCTTTAAATGTTATCATTATTAACTCACAAAAAGAATCCTTTCCCGAGTATAGAATGCTTATTGAAAAACAAAGTATTCCTCGGAAGAGCGCCCTCCTAAAGTTTAATGTATATCTTGATGAAAATAAAATAATGCGTGTAGGAGGACGTCTCGATAATTCTAATTTTTCTCATAATAAAAAGCACCCTATTTTACTACAGTCCGCTCACGAATTTACAAAATTATTATTCGATCTTGAACATAAAAGATTAATGCATGCTGGCCCGCAGCTGTTACTGGCTTCCATTAGGGAATCGTATTGGCCAATAGGTGGCCGTAATTTAGCGAAGACCTGCTACCATAAATGCGTACGTTGTCAACGACTCAAGGGTAGAGTGATTACGCCGTTGATGGGAAACTTACCACAGCAGCGTCTTCTCCCAGGTGGGTACCCCTTTGAAAGTACTGGTGTTGATTACGCCGGCCCCATCATGTCTGCTAGTCGCCAAGGTCGTGGATGTAGGTAGGTTAAGGTGTATGTTGCTATTTTTATTTGTTTCACCACCAAAGCACACACACACACACACACATACACTTGGAACTGGTAGGGGATTTAACGAGTAATTCGTATTTATTGGCATTGAACAGATTTATTTCAAGAAGAGGAAAACCTATTAATTTATATTCCGACAACGGTACTTCATTTGTTGGTGCGTACAATGATCTTTCTAAATTTTTCAAATCTAATTCGGATTCTTTGGCTGCAACTGTTGCTAATGATGAGATTAAATTCCATTTTATTCCCGCATATACTCCTCATTTCGGTGGACTCTGGGAGGCGGGTGTTAAGTCAACAAAATATCATCTACAGCGTGTGCTGGGTAATTGTAACCTTACTTATGAGCATCTTAACACTACAATAATACAGATTGAAGGTATATTAAACTCTCGCCCATTGACGCCGCTGTCTTCTGATCCTGCCGACTGCACGCCGCTGACACCAGGGCATTTTTTAATTGGACGACCCGTTACTTCACTGCCACAGCATAATCTCCAGGAGTACTCCATCACCCATTTAAATCGTTTTCAACGTATTGAGCAGCTCCGCCAACACTTCTGGGCCCGATGGAGCAAGGAGTATGTAGCCGAATTACAGCAGAGAACGAAGTGGCGCTCTTGCAAGGATGGTTTGAAGCTGAACACCTTAGTTGTGGTAAAGGAGGACAATCTTCCGCCGCTTAAATGGAGACTAGGAAGAGTGGTCGCCGTCTACCCTGGTGCCGATGGAGTTGTTCGAGTTGCAGATATTCGGACATCAGCAGGAATAATTAGACGAGCCTTCAATAGGATTTGCCCACTGCCGGTGTCTTCAGATTCTTGTTGAAATCGTAGTATTTCAACACCCGGGGGCATGTTGGAACTCCACAGCATCAGTCCAAAGATAGCTGATGAATAGAAGGATTCCCATGGAACCGTAGCGCCTTGCTATATTCTTATAGCACTTTGTAATTAGCACGTAATTAAGGCGTTAGAATAAATTACTTATAATATTGTTACTTGCACTTTAACTTGCGAGCCGGTAATACACAATATCGAAGACATTCAACGAACCTGAGTTTTTATTTAAATTATTCCCTCAAGAAGTCCCCCAGGACCTACACACTTACATTGACTAAACCTAAAGAGATACATATTTAACAATCAAGTACTAGAGAATTTCATTAATTCCATATATTATAAAGTAGGTAAATATCCGGGATATAAAATAACCGCCCCCCGGTGGCGGACTCAAAGGCAATGCACTGAGGGACAGCTGATGCAGATCCCACCGGAGGACCGCCTCTCATGTGCCGATGTGACAGCCACGAGAGTTTTAGTGGGTAAGAATCCCCCACAGGATCCCAGGGACATATTAAACGTGCCACCACCCCTTTAACTGTGACAACGGTGACAGATTCCCGGGGGGCTATAATGCGCCCCCGGCAGCGGCTTCAAAGGCCCTTGCCTTGCACTGAGGGGTACCCGGTGCAGCCCCATATTTTTTACGGACAGCCGTGGGGGTTTAGAGGGTAAGAATCCCACACACCGCGGTCGACGGAAGCCTATTGGAGGTCTACCCGTGGTCCCCGAAACTTTGAGTACGGTGACAGGTTTTTGAAGTGAAACTTCTTATGCGACTTCCTATGCCGTCCGTGAGTGAGTGAGTGGGTGAGTGGGCGAGTGGGCGAGTGGGCGAGCGGGCGAGTGGGCGAGCGGGCGAGTGGGCGAGCGGGCGAGTGGGCGAGCGGGCGAGCGGGCGAGCGGGCGAGTGGGTGAGTGAGTGAGTGGTTCTGTGTGGTTCGGTGTGGTTCGGTGTGGTACGGTGTGGTACGGTGTGGTACGGTGTGGTACGGTGTGGTACGGACTGACCGGGACTGACCGGGACTGACCGGGACTGACCGGGACAGAGCAGGACTGAGCGGGACTGAGCGGGACTGAGCGGGACTGAGCTGGACTGACCGGGACTGAGCGGGACTGGCCGGGACTGAGCGGGACTGAGCGGGACTGAGCGGGACTGGGCGGGACTGGGCGGTACTGACCAGGACTGAGAGGGACTGAGCGGGACTGAGCGGGACTGACTGGGACTGACCGGGACTGAGCGGGACAGACCGGGACTGACCGGGACTGACCGGGACTGAGTGGGACTGAGCGGGACTGACCGGGACTGAGTGGGACTGACCGGGACTGACCAGGACTGAGCGGGACTGAGCGAGACTGAGCGGGATTGAGCGGGATTGAGCGGGACTGACCGGGACTGAGCGGGACTGACCGGGACTGAGCGGGACTGAGCGGGACTGACCGGGACTGAGCGAGACTGAGCGGGACTGACCAGGACTAACCGGGACAGACCGGGACTGAGCGGGATTGAGCGGGATTGAGCGGGACTGACCGGGACTGACCGGGACTGACCGGGACTGACCGGGACTGACCGGGACTGACTCGGATTCAGCCAGTCTGAGTCAGTCAGTCAGGGACACCTGGTGCAGATCCCACCCGAGAACCCAGGTTTCCCTCTCATGTGCCGATGTGATAGCCACGGGAGTTTTAGTGGGTAAGAATCCCAAATACCCAGTTTGACTTCCCCACGGGATCCCGGGGACATATTGGATGTTTCCCCCGCTACTCCCTTAAACTGTGACAACGGTGACAGATTCCCGGAGGGCTATAATGCGCCCCCGGCAGCGGCTTCAAAGGCCCTTGCCTTGCACTGAGGGGTACACGGTGCACACTCTTTTGTGTGGACAGCCGTGGGGGACACATACTGCAGTCGATCGCCCGCAGGATCCTGGGGCCTATTGGAGGTTTCCCCCGCAATCCCCGTATCTTTGAGTATGCCCCCTTGACCCCTGTAACCGTGAGCACGGTGAAAAGTTCCCAGGTGGCTTTATTGTGCTCCCCGGTGGCAGGGTCAAAGGCAAGCCACTGAGGGTATAATGTTGCAGATCCCACCGGATAGCCCAAGAAGGGGTTCTTATGTGCTGATTGCACGGCCGTTGGGGCTTTAGTTTATAAAAAACCTACATACCCGGTTGACCACCAACAGGGTCCCGTAAATCCCATTAAAGGCTTCCCCGTGATCCCTGTAACCGTGAGCACCATGACAGGTTCTCGAGGAACTATAATGTGCCTGTCCGACGGCGGGTTCAAAGTCAAGGCACTGAGTGGTATCAGCTGGTGCAGATCCCGACAGATAGCCCAGGTCTGCCCTCTAATGTGCCGACGTGATAGCCGTAGCCGTAGCCATCTGCAGTTTCTAAAATTATAAATACCATTAACAAATCACAAGCTCAGAGATTCAACGTTACAGGCTTAAACCTAAGCGTTGAGTACTTTGCCCATGGACAGGCAGCTATATGTAGCCCTTTCACGCGTCACTTCTATACAAAATTCGTTCATATTGCGTTACGAAAAGTCAGCTACAAACTGATAAATAATTCCAAGAAATTCTATAATCAAAGGCAGTAGCTTTAAATTATTCACTTCTTTTTTTTTCTCTATTACACCCGTGCGAAGCCGGGGCGGGTCGCTAGTTATTATATATACCTGATTGCAACGTGATAAGCTTTGCGCAAGGGGGTCGCAAGAGGATTTTTGTAGCGATTCACTAGCGATACAATCGGAAAAAGACTGCAACCAGTCTCAATACTGTCGCTAGTGGTATACTTTTGCCCACGTTATGATGATATTGCATTGCTATTTTCCGTGTGTAAAAATAAAGCTGTCCATTTGCGACGAAGTAGTCGTGTGATGCAAATGTTTACCACACTACTAATTCGCTGCGAAAAGTCGCCGTAGGTAACCTTTCTTATACCTTTTATTTCTTGCGATGTACTTTAAAGGAGACGTTGCATTTATATTTTAGTCGTCAAGGGTCTTAATGGACATATGTATATCAGGTTGTTAAAAGATAAATTTCAATAAAACTAAAGAAACGATAAAAACCAATTTCGAGGTTGGCTAACCTTTAATTAACAGATTAAACCGCAAAGCCATTTAAAGTATGACGGTGGCACGGTTCTGTGGGATAAATACGAATAATTTGTTGAGTTACATATCCGCATTAAAGTGGTTTGAAGAATTAGATATTATAGCAATATCATTAACGTCTCTTACCCATTCCTGTTGCTATGCTTTTTTTTTTTGAAAATTCAGCTACTAATCTTGATTCGATTGTTAATAAACATATCAAAGTCCTTCGCAGGTACATATATACTTGTTTACTATTAAAGTAAAATTCTTCAAATTTTGTACTTGATTAATAATGATTCAAAAAAATAACAATCGGTTCCTCCAAGATTGTCCTCTTCTCTTGTCCTATAGTACTTTAGGACAAGGGTCACCTCTCGGCTAGTAAAGCCGAGAGAGCTTAGGGCTTAATCCGTTCACACGCTCCAAAGCCCAGACACCTATTGAATAAATTCTAGAATAGTAGTAAAACTTTACTAGTATATTAGATGACCCGCACAGCACCGCTCGCGCTTTTTTAGTATGAAATATAATGTACGACCTATTCTCATACGTACCAAATATATGTATAAAAAAAAATCATAAAAATCGGTCGAGTCGTTACGACCACAAACACCGTGACAACCGGATTTTTATATATTAGAAGAAGATTCAATGAGCAAACAAGTTTTACTATTCACTAATGGTGAAGAAAATCATGATAAAAAAAAAGTCAGGGTTCAAGAAAGCTACTTAAGGAAAAGTAGATTGGTTGGGCGTTAATAGGTAGTTTTTTGACTGCAGACAACACAGATCAATTTGTGTCATGTCAATCAGTAATAAATAACAAAAGAACATCATTTTAATAAAAGCTCTGAAATGCTTTTTTATGAGGTAGCATGGGAAAATGATGACAAAACTGGTTAATAGATTTTATCGTCGATTTATTACAGTTTTTAAATAATCTATGTACTATTAATCCCTATACAGTATGTAACACAACGAAATTCAAACCTTGAAACTGGTTGATGGAATATAATACAATGGTACGCTTTTTATGACCATTCATGCTATCCACTTTATTTTTTATTTGAATACAGGCCATTATTACTAGTAGTTTTAAATGGTAGTTGTTGAGATTTCTCGTGGATATAGAGTAATATAAGTAACCACTCAGATTGGCTAACTAAATCTAAAGAAATGTCATAACTAATTAGTACTTATTAATATCCTATATTGAAATTACAAATAAAGTAAATAGCACGAAGAGTGATAAAAAGTGTACTATTTTATTATATTTCACCTACCCATCAACCAGTTTCACGGTATGAATTTCATTGTGGTACATACTGTATAAAACGTAGTTCATAGATTCTGTTGGCAACAAACTGTGGCTAGCCGCACACGATCAATAACATTATCAATATTCTACAACCCGTGCGACTTAACTGTGCACCTGACGCTGTGGCGTCGCATTACAGGGAGGTGTACACTTAATTCGGGCGGGTTGTAGAATATTCATAATATTATACGGGGTGTAAGGGACATCGTACCGCGAACCGATACCAGGGATCCAGTACATGATTCTGAACATTCTAGTGTTGAAATTTTTCATCGACTTTTCATGAATATAAAAAAAATGCGGCTTTTTTTTAATAAAATTTGGGTAACATTATTATTTGTATAATAATAAAGCCTAATTTCAATTTAAAAACAATAAATAACTTATGTGTGCAAAATTAGCAATCATCAGCAGCCGAAAAGTCCACTGCTGAACAAAGGCCTCTCCCTTAGAAGAGAAGGTTTGCCATAATCTCCACGCTTGGTAGGCGGCTTGATTGAAATTAGCAATGTAATTTGAAAAACAAAATATTATTCCGCACGTATTCATTACATGCTGAAAAATTAACAAGTTAGTCATTTGTCATTTTCCATATAAATGGTTTCTGTAATGTTGTAACGGACAATATGAAAAATCTTATAAAAAAGTTTTCGGTACGTAGTCCCTTACAGCCTGTAGAAGGTGTGTGTTCTACCTATGAACTCCGTGCTAAAATGTATTAACTAGTTTTGACCCCATTCACATTTACACCTCTATTCACCCCGTTATACTCGGTAAGCACAATTCTTTGCTTGTGATATTTTAAGTAAACACGTTTGCTAGCTAAATAAGCTCACAGTTACACAATGGAATTTAATCAAACTAGATGAGACTGGATATAAAAGAGCGTCCAAGTTGCCGAGCAAGCCTTTCAACTACGAAAATAGAAAATGTGTACAGAAACCTGCACGACTAGAATATACGGTAATAAAAAATAACATAACCATCCAATGAGGTTTAATTTATTAGATACATAGAAAAAGTTTTATTTTTTAATAAAAAGGATAGCATGTAATTATGTCAAAACAAGCACCCATCTACTCCCGTTGGGTGTCCGTAAAAGGCACTAAGGGAAAACAAGAAGACTAGGTGGTAGGTTCCTTGTGCAAGGAACCGTCCAGGTAGGTACCACCGCAGTGTCAGATATTCTGCCGCCAAGCACCAGTGTGTAAGCATTGCTGTGTTCCGGCATGAAGGGCACTGTAGATGGTGAAATTACCGGACACAAAGACATAATATCTAATGTGTTAAGGGTCGGCAACGCGCTGGTGATTCTTCTGGTGTTGCTAGCGTCTATAGGCTGCGGTGACTGCTTACCATCAGGCGGGCCGCACGCTTACTTGCCACCTTGGTAGTATAAAAAAAAAGAAGACGGGCAGCACCGTGTTTCTATTGTATTACCTACCACCTATACTGCGATCCCCAAACAGCCTGCCTAGCGTGGTGATTATGGCAACCCCTCCCTTCTAAGGGAGAGGCCTTTGTTCAGTAGTGGACGTTTCGGCTGCTGATGAGATGGGTGTTCCCCGAGACGGGTGACGAGGCGGTGTAGACCCTGTGTCGTCGCGAGAACCCCAAGGGTACCAGGGGAGCATGCATTTCTGACCCCCCCCCCCTCCCCGGGACGTGCTTAAGCGAGCGTGTGACGCTAGAGAGACTGGCGAGGTTCGAACGGGGAGCCCCCCCGGTGAAGATACCCCGCGTTAGGGGGTAAAAAATCCCAAATAATATGGCCTTCACCCCCTGGGACACCTTGTGAATGTTACCTCCTCAACAAATAAATGGTAGATGGGTGTTTCACAAACTTTTTCGAGACATATTTTGTGTATGTATGTAGCTTTGATTGCTAAAGTTGCAACTTGCAGTCTGGTTTACTTAAGTAGTTTCTGGTTTACTTAAGTAGTTTCCAGTTGGGCCAGCGATAATGTGTAAATATTGCTGTGTTCCGATGTGAAGGGCACTATAGCTTATAAAATTACAAAATTAGGCTCGATAATATACATAATCGATTCTTTTTTTGTTTATAAATTACTAATTACTGTTCGGTTTTCCTCATCAACATCATCATTAACAGCCAATAGACGTCCACTGCTGAACAAAGGCATCCCCCTTAGAAGGGAGGGGTTGCCATAATCCCCACGCTTGGCAGGCGGCTTGGGGATCGTGGTATAGGTGGAAGATAAATCCAAAAGAAAGACGCTGCTGCCCGTCTTCCTGTTCTCGCTCAGTCGCCTCTTACGACGTCCAACGTATTATTGAAGTTGGTGCCAAATATACACAGCAGGTACGCTAACACCAACTTCAATAATATTTAAATTATTTTATACTTTTCAGTGATATTGAAGACGGTTCAATTTTTCAAAAAAAAGATTTTATTTGATTATTAGAGACTCAGGTGCAAACCGGTAAGCTCGTGATTACAATGAAGTGTAACAATAATCTATCACACAATATTACTGAAGGCAAAAATGACATTTTTCAAACGAAGCTCAGAAGTTGAAAAACGTTGAGTCATTACACTTAATACGCGCTACAAAGGAGAGCCTTTAGAAATATAAGTGTCAAAAGACTTGATGAATGTGCATTAAGGTAAAGTGACACTTAAGATGAGGCTGCTGCCTCACGACTCTACTTTGATGTATAATAAAGATCGTTCCAATATGAATTCTTATGTTTAATCAATCGCTGTTCTCTTGTATTTTACAATAAAACACTTTTGTATTTTTTACTTATACTATCCTTATTTATTTAATGGATTTAGAAGTATATTTTATCAATATTAATTAGTTCGAGAAACTACGCGATATCTTCTCTAAAAATACCGCAGTGCCTGAAGATGAAGGTTTTTAACCAGTGTGTGTTGCCAGTGATGACATAATATGGTACTTAGACGTGGTCTCTAACGGCTGGCCTTTTAGAAAAGTTCAGAGTCACACAACGAGCCATGGAGAGAGCTATGCTCGGAGTTTCTTTGCGCGACAGAATCCAAAATGTGGAGATTCGCCGAAGAACTAAGGACATAGCTCTCAGAATCTGCAAGTTGAAGTGGCAATCGGCAGGCCACATTGCTCGAAGAACCGATAACCGTTGGGGAAGAAAGGTTCTCGAGTGGCGACCACGAACCGGAAGACGTAGCGTTGGCAGGCCTCCCACTAGGTGGACAGACGATATTGTGCGCGTCGCAGGTAACCGGTGGATGCAAATAGCCAATTGTCGTTCATTGTGGCGTTCTAAGGGGGAGGCCTATGTTCAGCAGTGGACGTCTTCTGGCTGATGATGATGATGATGAATTAGTTCAAGGTCTGGTATTATTTTATGTAATATATTATTATTTTCAGAAATTTTCTTTAAATTTTCAATACTCATTATCGTCAAAAAATTTGGATCCATTTAATTTATTTGGAACGATGTTATTCGAATAATTATTGTTATAGTTCATATTAGCTGAAGGGATATTATGTGTCGAAATATTTGTTGAGTTCAAATTGGTTTCCTCAGGAAATTTAACCATGGGTAATTTCACTGTTTGAGTAGTACACGCGTCTAATTCTGATTCATTAATATTAATAATAATCGGAAGCGTTGCTGTTTTAGATTTATGCCATTTATCAGAAAGTTTATGAAACCTTAATTTGCAACTGAATCGAACCTACACTCTCGCGATCGCCAGCCGCACTTCCGACCGCTTCGCGATTTTACATTTCTATTAACTTTAACATAAAATGTTAATCGAATACCATGCTCAGTGCGTGTCTACGAGTGCTACGGTTTGTGTTTCGTAGATTCTTTTATCACGTGCTACGATGCTACGGCGTAGCGCTACAATGATACTACGGCACGCAAGAAGTATTTTACATAAAAACGATGTTGAAAATTATTTATTTCTTTACCCCCGTTTTTCCAATTCAAGGTAAGTGGAATGTTTAACTAGTTGAAAATTATGAGGTCCCAGCGATTAATAGTTATTTGATCTGTTATTTGTATCTTACTTAAAAGCATCGATATACTATCTTAAAAGCATTTGTAAAATGCGGGTAAACTAAACGTATTCATTAATGTAAAAATTACACCTTAGTGTCGCCACACACGGACCACCAGCCACAGCCACAAAACGCAGCCACCGACCTATTTCCTGTTGTTTTCATATATTTTGCATGGACTCGCCGCACACTATAGACGCCGCACACGATAGTGGTCTAGTGCTCTAGTGGTCACGGCGACAAAACGCCGCCACAAAACACCGACACAAGCGACTCGCGCGACTCTCCACCCCTCTCTCCCTCGTCGGAGTCGGAGTCCATTATGATACTGCAAGCACGCGTTAAAAAATGTAGTGGCCACCGACTGCAAGTGTCCAACATGGAGCACATGTGGCTGTCGCGAGCGTCAGCTTCTTTTGTAGCCGCTTCTAGCTTCAAGTGGCGGCGATTGTGGATGTGGCTAGTGGCCCGTGTGCGGCAACCCTTACAAGTTTATATATTCATATAAGTTATGAGTTTGATCTATCACAGTTGCTTCAATAAAAAGTATTTTTGATTAATAAAAGTGTTATATTATTAAGTAACTCTCACAAAAGTTAGTCTTATGATTAAAATATAATATTAACTAGTCTTAAATACTTATCACTACCAGCCTAGTAGTACTAGGCAGCCGTATCATTTATCATCAGGCGAATAAACGAGACAAGCCATGATAAAAAAAAAGTTCGATTTTCACCACCCCTGTGCAAAATCGAATTTATATTAATCCTGAAGCTTAATACTTTTACTAAAGTGAGAGAGATTATGACGGTTTTTAAAGACAATTAAAAGATTAATTCATGAATGGCAGCGAGGTTGCAGTTAATAATTACTATTGCATAGCATTTCTGGTGCAGTTCCATTGTAGAGGGTATTATGCATTCATATTCCGGCGACAAGAAATTTATCACTGGCCCGTTCCGTGTGCATGGCTTTATTCTACAGCAAAAACCCTTTGTTTGTTTAAAATATACTATGCTATGGTTTAAGTGGCGTGTGCAATGTACAAAGTAATTAATTATAAACAAAATTTTAACATTTGCAAAGACTGCAGTAGCGTTGCGAAAACTTTCAAGCGTAATTTCACGTAAGGAGGTTCTGTATGTACGAGATACTAATAACTAATAAAACATCGTATTATTCATGTGAATATCATAATAAGTTATGTATGTATGTTCGCTGGGCGCACTCGGACAATGGATAACATATGTATGTAACATATGTATGTTACATACATATAACATGAACATACATGCATAACTTATTATGCTATTCGAAGCAGCTTTTCCATGAATTCATGATACCACTGACTTGAGAAAATCACAATAACGTAACAGTACTAGTGTAAATGAAAGACGTAATTTTCGTTAATTCCTTTGTTTATTCTCGTCTCTTTTGCTCTACTTATTATTACCTTACAACTATCTCGTTCACACTGTCTTTCAATCTATCTAATTACCCTTTCACTCACAGTGGCAATCCCATTTCTATCTCACTCACTCTCAGCACTTACATTCCTGATCATTAACTCTTTCAATATTTCTGACATGCATACCTACTCGCGTTCCATACCTTACATGCACTTTGAAATTTACATTTTTTTACAAAAAAAAAACACACCTTACAGCAGTATATTTTTTTATAAGCCAGACAAGTCTAATGGTAAGCGACACACCTGCCTAAAGACAGTTGCACTCCACCGCCACTCTTCACCCGAGACATTAGTTATTAATAACTGCCGGTCCCAATATTCTATAGATCCCTAACTATAAGTTAAAATCATGTATCAAGTCATCGATATCCCGCGATAAACCTCCGAAATGGAGCGATAACTAAAACCCTGACAGACTGTCATTTCTAGTAAAGGTAGATTTCTTATCTGTCTTTGTTTAATGAACGGGAATATGTCATTATAGCTATGGATGGTAATTATTTAAACTTATAGTAAGGGATCGATAGGATATTGGGACCGGTAGTAAGTCTTTTGAGTCCAGTAAGCTGTTTGAACACCAGAAACACATCCATGTTGGCACGCTGCTGTTTGGTGGTAGAATATCTGACACTGCAGTAATGCCTTGCATAAGGGTACTAGGTACCTAATTAATAATAATATTCAATTGTAATATTTCTAATCCTCGTCGTGAATAGTCTGTCTATCTAGCAATTAGAATGCGGTTTTATTTATTTATTTGAAAGCTAATTAAATCAACATAGTTCTTAGATATATTTTCATTAATGATATTATAAACCATAGATAATTATGTTATATCCCATAAGTAGTTCGCATAAGTAGTTCTGCGCCCCAAAAATTATGACTCATGTACCTAATTAAAATATTTTCTCATTGTTAGGGACATCGTACCGAAAACCGATACCTGGGATCCAGTACATGATTCTGAACATTCTAGTCTTGAAACTTTTCCATCGACTTTTTCATGAATATCCAAAAAAAAAAACGTTTTTTAAAATAAAATTAGGATAACATCATTATTAGTACAATAATAAAGCCTAATTTCAAAAAATTACTTATTTGTGCAAAATTAGCAAACATCAGCAACCGAAAAGTCCACTGCTGAACAAAGGTCTCTCCCTTAGAAGGGAGGGGTTGCTATAATCTCTACGTTTGGCAGGCGGCTTGATTGAAATTAGCAATGTAATTTGAAAAAAAAAAATCCGCACGTATTCATTACATGCTCAAAAATTAATAAGTTACTCATTTGTCATTTTCCTTATAAAGGTACGCGTCCATTGGCCAGCGCCGGACGCACCGCACGCACGGCACGCAACGGATTTTAGTTTGCTTTCTATGATTTTACATAGCGCTGCGTCCATTATCCGCGCCGTCATTTTCCGATGCGGGCCGTCAAAATCATAGAAAGCAAACTAAAATCCGTTGCGTCCGTGCGTGCGGTGCGTCCGGCGCGGGCCAATGGACGCGTACCTTAAATGGTTTCTGTAATGTTGTGACGGACAATATGAGCAATCTTATAAAAAAGTTTTCGGTACGTAGTCCCTTACACCCTGTTTAGTTACGGTATGATAACATAATGTATGGTATGGTTTCCTTAATATTTACTTTTGTACAGTACTTTGTGCATTATCTAAATACGCATGAAGGAATTTTAATTGGTTTTCAAAGGCAGGCTGCATTCATTACATTTGACCGGCTTGTGACTTATTGCTAGTTCACCTAATTGGGGTGAATTTCGTTGTTTCACTTTTTGTGCGCTAATGGCATATCTATTGAATAAAATAAAATATAATTGGTTTTCATGTATCGTGGTTTTTATATTATCTTCCGGTGAGCTAAATCTTAAATATGTATATATTGAAATCAAACTACTACTACTTTTACGGATTATATCGCGATTAAATAAACCGCGATATAAAAAACTATATAATGTACAATCTTGAAATTTGGAACCAACATTATTCAAGTAGTCTAGGTGAACAACAAGAACGGATCAAATAGGCTCCCAAAGTTTGTATGGAAAAAAAAAATTTTGCATTTCTTATTTCTTCTTTAGGCTGCTTAATATGTCCTGCTAAATTTTCAATTAGTGTCTTAACATTTTCATCAGATTCCGTTGGCAAATTAGCTATTTCAATATAAATTGACAATTTCTCCTGTTCATATTCTTGCATCCGCTGTTCCAATGCACCAATACGAATTTCGAGGTTAGAATTTTTATTAGTTAGCTCTGTGTTCTTACGTTCAAGCATCTTTATTGTTTTCTTCTGATCCTCCATGTACTCTACTACTTCATCCAGTTTTGCACTGTGAAACTGTAGGGAATCGTTCAGTTCGCTCATTTCTTTTCTAATGGCTTTCTCCACCTCTTTCGAAATGTTATTAAGAAGCTTCTTTGCGTTTATTTGTACAGGCGCATCATTCTCTTCGTCCTCATCATCTGGTATAAATATAGATGAATTACGTCTTGGCGTTTCTTGCTGGCACTCCTGACAAGTCCACTCTAGACTTGGTGCAGCTTTTAACGCAGCAATCTGTTTATTAGTCAGACCGGAACATTTTATGTTGAGATGCACCATCCTCTCGCATTTGCTACATTCCAAACCAGGTGTTGTTTTAGTTAATTTTTTTTTACAATTATCACACTTATTAGTCATCGCGGGTAATTGTTAAAAAGCACAGCGTAAGTACATTAATAACAAGCGTGTTACTCGTGACACCGATAGATGACGACTGATGACACTTTGCGGATACATTTGTCATATTGAAGTAATCCATGTATTTTTTTTAATTAACCCCTAAAAGCGTTCAAATGAGTTCCGAAAAATATTTTATTCCTACAGCCACACGACATATTTTATGTACTGCATACAATACAAGAATCTAAGAAACCGTTTCCGGCATTCTTCGAAAAATCCCTAAAGTTTGCGTGAAGAAAGATCTCAATTTACCTAATGCTATATTGCAACTATGGTAACGAACTCAGTGAATGAATTAAACAAAACTATTGAATAAACTAATTTCTAGCATTTTTCTAAAATCAACCGCTAAGGGCATCTACCAATGGGGTTACCAAATGGTTTCCACTTAACAACCTCATAAGTTTTTTAATGGAATTGCAAAATAAGTACCTACAGTATCTTTTTAAATAAAGAAGTAAATATTTAAGAATTCCATTTCTTACACATATAATAGCTTACACAAAATACAGGCTACATAATTGATACCTATTATATCAGGGTTAATAATAGTGTGAACATTTTTTATATTTTTTTTATATTGTTACATTAGTGTGTGTGTGTGTGTGTGTGATGACTTATGGTATCGAGACGTGGTCTCTAACGGCTAGCCTTTTAGAAAAGTTCAGAGTCACACAACGAGCCATGGAGAGAGCTATGCTCGGAGTTTCTTTGCGCGACAGAATCCGAAATGTGGAGATTCGCCGAAGAACTAAGGTCACCGACATAGCTCTCAGAATCTGCAAGTTGAAGTGGCTTTGGGCAGGCCACATCGCTCGAAGAACCGATAACCGTTGGGGAAGAAAGGTTCTCGAGTGGCGACCACGAACCGGAAGACGCAGCGTTGGCAGGCCTCCCACTAGGTGGACAGACGACATTGTGCGCGTCGCAGGTAACCGGTGGATGCAAATAGCCAATTGTCGTTCATTGTGGCGTTCTAAGGGGGAGGCCTATGTTCAGCAGTGGACGTCTTCCGGCTGATGATGATGATGATGATGATGACATTAGTGTAAGCAATATTTTAAAAACCTCGATCCATAATTCAAAACACGTTTGAGTAACAAAGTAAACGCGAGCGAAGCCGCGGGCTACAGCTAGTGTGTAATATTTGCGTAAGAAAAAGACAACATTATGTTAAATATGTATACTTAAGTCGTGCTAATACTATTTGATATCGTATTACGTTTCGTGGCAGAAATATAGTGTAATTTCTAAGCTGCCATCAAAATCAATGCAATAAGTTTGCTGGTTTGTTTTCTTTTGGATAAACCGAAAAACAAAATAACGCCCCTATACACCATGACCACTAACATTCCACACTTTACGTTTTCCCTTACGAAAACTACGTTAATATCGCCCAATATATATAAAGTATTTTATGATAAAAGATGGTGTTTGTATACGTTGTTTATAAAAATTCATAAATAAGGAACTTTATTGACATTATATGAAAATAGATTTATAGACAGCGTGGAATCTTAAGCCCGTCATAGTGAATAAAGACCGAGTTAGACGCTTAATCAAACTTCTAAATATATAAATATCTCGGGAGAGCCTGTACTATGGAAGCCAGGCAACTGATACTAATACTTATAAACACATTTTGGTGGGATCGAACCCACAATCCATCGGGTATCAGGCAGGGTGTCTAACCACTAGACCAGAGGGGCCTGTCAAAAAAATAGAATTATTTTCTTTAGTTTATGCTAAAACTGAAAGGTTGTTCAATGCATATTTCATGGGCCCCCATGATACGTGACCTAAAAACCGGCTGAAAGGAAATGTCTCCAATTAAAAATTGACGGTCGTCAGCCATCGTTGCGAACAAGACATGGACTAATGAAATTATTTGATCGGATACGGCATTTTACATAGTAAAAAATTCTGATATTGATGATCTATTATGGCCCCATAAAAGACGCTGTCCACAATTAAATTCAATTAACTATTAGCCAAATACATTTTTTTTTGTTGAGTAGGTGTATATTTTTATGAGATTTTTACGCAATTCTTAAAAGTTTTAATATCAATAATTCTGTAAAAAATGTTCATCATCATCATCACCAGCCGGAAGACGTCCTCTGCTGAACATAGGCCTCCCCCTTCGAACGCCACAATGAACGAGAATTGCCTATTTGTATCCACTGGTTACCTACGAGGCGCACAATGTCATCTGGCCACCTAGTCAGAGGCCCGACTAACACTGTGTCTTCCGGTCCATGGTCGCCAATCGAGAACCTTTCTACCTCATCAGTTATTGGTTCTTCGAGCGACATGGCCTGCCCATTGTCACTTCAACTTGCAGATTTTGAGAACTATGTCGGTGACCTTGGTTCTTCGGCGATTCTCATTACGGATTCGGTCGCGCAAAGAAACTTCAAGCATAGCCCTCTCCATAGCTCGTTGTGTTACTCTGAGCTTATCTAAAAGATCAGCAGTTAGAGACCACATCTTAGTAACATATTATGTCATCACTAGCAACATACACTGGTTACATAGGTCACACTAAAAAATTCCGGAACTGGCCACTTACATAAACAACATTTAAAAAATTATTACAACATATTAAAATGGAACTCTTTTGCTGAGAAAGCAGTTTGTTTCATCAGACGGTCGATCGTTTTTACATTGTGGCACCATTTTAAAAATTTCATGTCTACATTAACATGGATTTAATTCGCGAAAATTTTCGTAGTATGATTTTCTACGATTTTAAGTGTAATTTGACAGCTCAACACAGCATCGCTTGGCTTCAATATGCTTTTGGTGATAAAGCACCATGCAAGAGGACTTTTTATAGCTGGTTTGCAGAATTCAAGCACAGTCGTGTCAATCTCAGTGACGAATCTCGCGATGGTCGCCCGTCCACCACTGTGAACAACAAAAACATCGATGTTGTGCGCCTTATGATTGAAACCGACAGGCATGTGACCTACCATGGAATTCTCGCATCCGTCATCTTGCACCACGTCAATGCTAGTTCCCACACGACCAGACAAACAAACGAATTTTTGAAGGTGAAAAACGTAGAACTTGTGAGCCATCCTGCATACAGCCCCGATCTGGTACCTTGTGACTTTTTTCTGTTCCCAATAACTAAGAACCAATTATGCGGTCAACGATTTTCGATACCAGAAGAGGCTGTCGAAGAGAATGAAAAACACTTTTCTGATGTCACCACGGAGGAGTGGCACAAAAGTTTTACAAAATTGGTATAATCGCATCGAAAAGTGCATTTACGCAAGGGGAGAATATTTTGAGAAACAATAAATTCATTTTTGACCTTTAATAGTATTTTTTTTTTCTTATTCATTCCGGAAAATTTTAGTGCGCCCCACGTAATACCTTCGTCTTCAGGAACTGCGGTATTTCGGACTAGAAGATATCGCATAGTTTCTCAAACTCTGTCCATCCGAGTTAGATTCTTCGGGCGACCTCTTTGTCGAAGTTGGGCCGAACTAACTCGATAGTTGTCCTAGGTATGTATAGTGGTTATTTTTTATTTTGTACCTGTGTACAATATATACATAATGTTATGTCAGAATACCCCAAAATTATGTGAATATGTTAATACAAAGCAAAATTCAATCCGACTAATAGCTATGTAATTTAATTATCAGAATCCATCCCTACCTATCTCATTATGGTTCTATTCATTTATTTCAAGTATTGATCGCGAGTGACACAACGTGTGTAAAGCGAAATTTAACATTGCATCATCATCATCATCATCAGCCGGAAGACGTCCACTGCTGAACGGCCTATGTTCCCCTTTAGAACGCCACAATGAACGACAATTGGCTATTTGCATCCACCGGTTACCTGCGACGCGCACAATGTCGTCTGTCCACCTAGTGGGAGGCCTGCCAACGCTGCGTCTTCGGGTTCGTGGTCGCCACTCAAGAACCTTTCTTCCCCAACGGTTATCGGTTCTTCGAGCGATGTGGCCTGCCCATTGCCACTTCAACTTGCAGATTCTGAGAGCTAACTAAGGTCACCGACAGTGACCTTAGTTCTTCGGCGGATCTCCAAATTTCGGATTCTGGAATAACCATAAGGCGAACGTCTCTCTTTATTGTCACCGAGCTATTGAAAATAAGAAAGCTATTTCATTGGTATGCTCATATATTACAAAAAATAATATAATATTGTAATGTAAACACAAATAAACTGTATTCAGTCACGCTAAACTTTTAAATTATTGGACTTTAGAATTTTATTCACAGTTACAATCTTCGAAACCAATCTTATTTTACGGACCATTTCTTTAAACTTATTGGTATAAGAGTTTGATGATCCCGTTAAAATTTAACGACTAACAATGTTTATTTTGATGCCGTATTTTTTTTATAATATTGTTGAGACTGCATAAAGTCAGTACATACTCGTAATATCCCTCACTTGTACGCTAAAGCATAGAGTCATCGTCTGATTGCATTCGGTACTAGTTTAAGATTTAGCTTCCGGAAAAAATGTTAATTGCATAAAATCTTATGCCTCTTTAACTCATTTTATTACAGAACAAGTCACAAAATTTTAAAAAGTAATAGAATACATACTAGATCTTTATAAGGTTCCCCAAATCTACAAGGAAGGCATTGAGGCACAGCATCCTTAGTCTACCGCATTATAGCGTCTCCCAGGACTAGTATTCGTCGGACGAGTGACCGACGAATAGTAGTCCTGGCTCACTGATAGGACCTGCCAAAATGAACGTGTTCCAAGTTAACAGTTTAAAAAAATCTTGAATTCTTGTTATCTTTATTAAGATAAAATCTTTACGGCATCCATGGTCACGACAGGATTCCTATCTTCCTGTTCTTGTTCACTAGCTAGACTGAAAATAGTATTCATTTCATTCAACCTATTAAATTATCTGCAGCGAGGTTTTTTTATCCTCTCGAGTCTTTAATGATGTGTATCTTCGTTACTTTATTTTTATATTATAGTGTGGTGATAGTTACTATAGGGTTTTATGTCACAATAGAAATATCGGTTAATTATATAGTAAGGATCCACTAAGATTGATTGTCCAGGTTGGTCTTGGTAAACATATATTATATTTCTATTTTAGGACGTTCTTTCCCCTGCCCTTCAAAGCATCTTACTACCACACCTACAAACGTCAATTATACTTAACGTTAATTAATCCATTTTATAAAATCAGTTTATTTCGACACTTGAAACCAATTAATACTTAACGCACGGATAGTGAGTAGAGATATCAATTATCTGTTATTAAATAATCTGTAAAATATTAAAAAAAAAATACTTTAATCTATACTTATAATAAAACTGTAACAGGTCCAATTCTGTACATTGAAGATATTTTGAAAATTATTTTTGGAGGGCATTCTATAACCGATACTGAGGCCGAAAATGTATGTTTTTTTATTTTTGTCTGTCTGTCTGTCTGTATCACGGCTGAGCATCACGCCGAAACTACTGAATGGATTCAAATGAAACTTGGCATGATTTGAGATCTTACTACGAGGTAGGACATAGGATACTTTTTATCCCGTAATCTAGCACGGTTCTTTCGGGAGAGGGGATTAAAGTCAAAATGGGTACTTGGTTATACGCTTGGTCCGATTTTATCAATTTTTCTTCATAATTATAATAAATATTAGTAAGGGAACACTCATAGAGAGGTGTTATCAAGGTTTTGTAATCGATCGGGTTAAGCAACGTTAGTTAAGGTCATTAAATAGATGGGTGACCGTTTAACGCCATTTGAACTAAACGGGTCCGTGCTTCGGAGAGCAAGTAAAAGTAGGTCCCAGTTTTTAACCGACTATAAAAAAGGAGGTTATGTATTCGTATAATGTCTGTTATTAAAAGTTTAGTTAACGTAAAAATAGCGCAGGCGGAGCTGCGTGGGTCAGCTAGTAATACATAAAAATGTAAAATAATTTAAATATTATAGAAGTTAGTTTTAGCTGTAGTACCTGCTGTGAATATTTGGCACCAACTTCAATAATATTTAAATTAATTTATACTTTTAATTTATACTATTATTATTTCATTTATTTTAAATATAACTACATTAATTACATTTTTAAATATAGATTATAAAAAAAAATACATTTAAAAATATAAAAAACGGCTTCCAACCGGCTGCGGGAACAGGGTCCTAGCAGACGGTGGTTAGGGCTCCAGAGAGAGGAACTTTCTCACGATGCGCGCCGTCTCCAGGAGCACTGCCTTCTGCATCTGGCCCTTGATCCAGCCGTCTAACGTGAGCCTCTTGAGGTGTTTATCGAGGCTCTTGGCCATTAGGCCATGGACGGAAACGACTATGGGTACAATGATTGCCCTATCAATGTCCCACATGTCGACAACCTCGTGCGCAAGATCAAGATATTTACATTCTTTATCTTTCTCCGCTTTCACGAGGTTCTCATCATGAGGGACAGTGACATCTACAATCATTGCACGACGCTCGGTGCGATCTATCAACACAATATCAGGTTTATTGGCAACAATAGTCCTGTCTGTGATGATAGATCGGTCCCAGTATAACGTGATATGGCCATCCTCCAGAACTGGTTCTGGTACATACCTGTAGTACGGTACCTCTGACGTCACAAGGCGGTATTTCAAAGCAAGTTGCTGGTGGATTATCCTGGCCACTTGGTTATGTCTGTGCAAGTATTCACCATTTGCGAGACGCGAACAACCGGAAATAATATGCCTCAGGGATTCACCAGGGCGATGACATGCCCGACAAATGTCGATGGTGCCATCCCTTAGGATATATTTCCGGTAGTTGTTCGTCATCACAACTTCGTCAATAATTGCACAGACAAAACCTTCGGTTTCCCCAAAGAGGTCACCGAATCGTAGCCAGGCCACGGAGGCTGAGAAATCTACATCGGGCCCATGAAGAGCCCGGTAGAACCTTCCGTGTAGCTCCTTACTTTGCCATACCGCCTCGCGATCACCAGTGGTGAGCACCACAGGCTTGCGCCAGTTCCCTTTGGCTAAGGATAGAGGGGTCAGTCCATTGTCCACAGCAACCACATCCGTTTGCATCTCTCCGCCGCAGTGGAGGAAATATTCCCTGAGATTACATATCTCACGGTTGTGTAGGGTCTTGGCATTTAAAAAGCCTCGACCACCACACTTCCGTGGGATATATAACCTCATCACTGAAGAGCGAGGATGATGCATACGGTATGTGGTTAACAGTGTACGAACTGTTCTATCCAGGGTGTCTAATTCAGTCTGAGTCCACTTGAGTATGCCAAAGGAGTACATCAAGACTGGCATGACCCAACCGTTGTAGGCTCGCACCCTGTTTCCGCCCGACAAAAGACTTTTAAGTACTTTTCTCAGGCGGCCCAGGAAGCGTTCCCGCAACGACTGTTTCATGTCAGTCTCATTGATGCCCAACGCCTGTGACATACCCAAGTATTTGTAGGTTTCGATTGCAGAGAGTGTCCTCAGATCGGTAGAGTCTGAGAGCTGTACGCTCCTAGACTCAACCAATCTCCCCCGCTTTACATGCATAACTGCACATTTGTCCACACCAAACTCCATCCTGATAGAATTACTGAAGGTTTCTGTGACCTTCAGCAGGCCCATCAGTTGGAGTTCAGTGGGGGCAAACAATTTCAAGTCATCCATGTAAAGCAGGTGAGATATGACCTGACCACCTCTCCGCAACCGGCAACCTAGCCCTGAACTCTTTAAGAGAGTGCTTAAAGGGTTCAGGGCCAGACAAAACCACACGGGACACAGACTATCACCCTGAAAGATACCCCGCTCTATCCTTATTGGCTCACCGTCACCAAGGGTCCGTCGAGATCCCGGATAGAGAAGGACCGTTCTCCACTGCCTCATACACGACGCCAGGAAGGTGCGTAGAGTTGTATTGACTTTATACAACTCCAGCACCCTCATAAGCCATGTATGGGGCACAGAGTCATAGGCCTTCTTATAATCTATCCAGCATGTCGACAGATCCTTCCGGTTCCGGCGAGCCTGCTGGCAGATGGCCATATCAATGAGGAGTAGCTCCTTAGTACCACGGGCCCCACTCTTACATCCATTCTGAGACGCAGACATTATCGAGTTGCCCTCAACATGTCTGTAGATTTTTGCTCTCAGAATGGATGTAAGAGTTTTATAAACTGTAGGCAGACACGTGATTGGCCTATAGTTCTTCGGGTCCGTGGTACTATTGGTCTTATGGAGCAGGTGGGTTATTCCTGTAGTCAAAAAATCCGGCAGCGACCCAGACTCTACGGCCGATTGAAACAGAGATGCCAAACAAGCATGAGAGCTGCGTAACCATTTGAGCCAGAAATTATGCAGTCCGTCTGGTCCTGGTGCCTTCCAATTAGGCAACTGACGGACTGCATCTGCTACGTCTTGGGGCCTGATGGTAATGGCCCCCATTTCTGGTATAGGCTCGCAAACTTGTTCGACATCCCTGATCCAATCACCCTCGGAGTGAGTGATGGGCACCGACCAGATGTTGCGCCAGAACCTAATCATGGCGTCATCATCCGGCCGCTGCGCCTCACCTGTCCTGTCTGGCTAGGTCGCTCCCAGGATCTATACACCCACCGTTGATCCCTTTGGAACATGTTATTCTGAGAGTATCGGTCCACACGTGCCCTATACCTGCGTATCCGATTCGCCCATGCACAAACTTTCTGCTTCAGAAAGTCGATGCGCTCTGTGACACGCGAAACGTATTCGCGGGGACCGATGCCGGTCCCCGAGAATGCACGTCTCACAAAGCGCATCACCCTAGGGCGCGTATTGCCCTCCCTGAAGCAGGTGAGCTTGCCAATGAGTACCCTAGCCTCGCCAATGCGTCGCTCTATCCTGCACTGCCAAGCCGGTACAGCAGGTCTCGGTCGCGTAGCTGCGTCAGTATTAGGTAACTTGACGCGAGCTACGCGACATGCCGTCATGGCAGCGCAGTACAGGAGAGAGTGGGCATCGGCAAGGTCTTCACTACTGTCAAAGTAACTTGACAGTAGTGAATCTAAGGCACACACAAGCGCTCTATTTCGTTTGTGCATAGGCAAACGGGGCAAGCGAGGTCTAAGGCTTTGAGGCATGGTCCGATACTCCCGAACAACATCCTCCAAAGTACTCCTCAACAAATTAATATACTGGGTACTTACGTTGGTAGTCGTATCGTCCCGATCATCGTCGCTATTAGCTGCGAGCCGCGGCGCCGGCGCGGTATCTACCACAGGGGCCACAGCTTGCGACGGTATACAGGGGGCGACACGACTACCTTGCACCACCGAGCGTAGCCGATCAAGTACGGTATCATCCAACATGTGTCCACGTTGAATGGCCCGTACCTGATCGGACAGTCGTTGCGCCGAGACGTTGACAGCTGGCTCAAGCACCTGGAACAGAGACAGCATCCGGTCGCGGTACGCAGTGAGGTTAGTTCCCCCCTCTGTAGCCTCGTAGTAGGCGCGCATGACACTCTCGTTTAAAGATGAGGTCCATTTCATGCGCCGCACTACACCACCGGGGGCGAGGACCCTGTTCGGAGCCGGTTGCCCCAAACGTCCCAATTCCCTCGGCGGCCGGCCTCTCCGCCGACGTACAGGTGGTGGCGACGACGGCGGAGAGAAATATTCGTCGCTCTCGCTCGACGCTACTGCAGCCGGCGGCGTGCCATCTGTGCTGGGGGCAGGCGGCTGCGAGGCGGAGCAAGGCGACGAATCCGGGGGTCTTAGTTGTGCTACTTTACTCCGTGTCAACATAAATGTTCTTCAAATCCCAATGTATATCGTTACTTACTATTATTATTATTATTATTATACTTTTCAGTGTTATTTTGTCAGCCAGCCTGTGGCTTGAAAAGAAATAGCAACACAGGGGTGCTATTATCTACTGTGTGCCACTTTTCGGATCGTAGCACATAATCTAGTTTAAATATTATATCGATGCTAGGACACGTCATACCATAAATAAATAAATAAAAAATATGCATTTATTTCAGACCATAAATGACCATAAATCCACATTATACAATTTGAATTATTAATTAAAATGACTACAATAAGTTGAGAAACTATTAAATGAAACTTGCAAATAAAATAAAATTATGAAAAAACTATAAAAAAATATTAGTGTTATTGAAATCGATAATTTTTTTTTTAAATATTTTATTTTATAACTAGCTGTGGCCCGCGGCTTCACCCGCGTTGGTTTTGTAAGTAAAACGCGTTTTAAATACAGGCTGAAGGTTTTTAAAAATATTGTTTACACTTTTATTAAACCTGGACCTATTATGTGTCATGTAATCAAATATACATACTTGATGACATAGCCTGTATTTTTGTAACTCTGCCTGTCTGTCTGCTACGCTTTAACGCCTAATCCACTCAACCGATTTCGATGACATTTGGTACAGAGACAGATTAGACCTTAAGAAAGGCTACCTTTTATCCCGAACAAAATGATTGAAGGGGTTGAAATAGGGAATGAAAGTTAGAATGGAATTTCGTCATTGTTGAAAATAATACTGTTATTTTCTAAGTTTTCTGTAGGTTTTACTTTGGTGTGCAAATAAAGAGTATTCTATTCTATTCTACCGTGACTTTGTTTTACAATTGATAAGAAATCCTACTCCCTGCTATCCCTACTAATAATCCCTACTTCCTCCCTACTTCTATACTATCTATCTTTATCTATACTTATATCTAACACTTCTATACTAATATTGTAAAGAGTTTAAATTTGTATTTTTGTATGTTTGTGTAATCTAAGGGTAATCTTCGGAACTACTGATCTGATTTTGAAAATTATTTTGCCTGCTACCTATGCTGGGTTGAGCCAGATCATCGTACTAAAGCTAGCTGGATAATTTACCTCGGTAAATCCAGGTGGATCGATTTGGATCTAGATGGACCGAGGTAGATCGAGATAAGTCAAGGTGGGTCTAAGTAGCTCAAAGTGAAATAAACTGGTTCGAGATGAGTCAAGGCGGATGATCAAACTGCATCAAACTCGATTGAACCGAGTAATAACTGATTGAATTGAATAAAAACTGGTTTGAGCTAGATTAAACTGGATCATGCAGGATCAAGATGAATCGAGGTAAATCAAAGTGGACCGAGGTGGATCGATATGCCAAGGTGGTATGAAGTGGGTTAAGATGGAATAAAGTGGATTGAGTTAAGCCAAACTCGATGATGAGATTGCATTGAACCGGATAATATCGGATTCAGCTGAATAAAACTGGTTTGAGCTGGATCAAACCGGATCAAGCATGATCAAGGTGAACCAAGCAAAAGCGAGCTGGATCAAAGTAAATCGAGGTGCATCGATGTGGATCGCGTTGGACCGAGGTGGATCGATATAAATCAAGGTGGTTCGAAATGGGTCAAGTTGGAATAAAGTGGATCCATATGATCCAAGCTGGATCATTAAACTGTATCAAACTTGATTGAACCGGATTGAGCTAAATAAAACTGTTTTGAGCTGGATTAAGCAGGATTAAGGTGAATCGTGCTAAAGCGAGCCGGATCGAAGTAAATCGAGCTGGGTCGATATGGTTCGAGATGGACCGAGGTGGATCGATATAAGTTAACGTGGTTTGAAATGGGTCTAGTTGGAATAAAGGGGATCCAAATGAGCCAAGCTGGATCATCAAATTACATCAAACTCGATTAAACGGGATAAAACTGGATTGACCTGAATAAAACTGGTTTGAGCCGGATCAAACTGGTTTGAGTTCAATGTAGCTAAAGCGAGCTGGACCTAGGTAAATTGAGGTGGATCAATGTGGATTACGGATCCAGATAGACCAACGTGGATCAATATAAGTCAAGGTGGGTCGAAGTGGGTCAATATGAAACAAAGTGGATCAAAATGAGTCAAGCCAGATTATCAAACTGTATCGAACTGATTCGATCTGGATCGAGGTGGATCGATGTGAATCTAGATGAACCGAGGGGATCGAGATAAGTCAAGGTGGTTTAAAGTGGGTCAAGTTGGAATAAAGTGGATTGAGTTGCGTCAAGCCGGATCATCAAACTGCATCAAACTCGATTGGACCGGATAATACCAGATTGAACTGAATAAAACTTGTTTGAGCTGGATCAAACTGGATCAAGCAGGATCAAGTTGGATTGAGCTAAAGCGAGGTAAATCGAGGTGGATTGATGTGAATCGAGATGCACCGAGGTGGCTCGATATAGTTAAATCTGGGTGGATCGATGTGGGTCAAGGTGAAACAAAGTGAATCGAGATGAGTCCAGCTGGACTATCAAACTGCATTGAACTGGTTCGAGTTCTGAGTCGATCAAGGTTTAGAAAAAAATCCAAGAACCAACACCACCACCACCACCTCCACCTCCACCTCGGTCCAGCTCAGCTACATTGAACTCAAACCAGTTTGATCCGGCTCAAACCAGTTTTATTCAGGTCAATCCAGTTTTATCCCGTTTAATCGAGTTTGATGTAATTTGATGATCCAGCTTGGCTCATTTGGATCCACTTTATTCGAACTAGACCCATTTCAAACCACGTTAACTTATATCGATCCACCTCGGTCCATCTTGAACCACATCGACCCAGCTCGATTTACTTCGATCCGGCTCGCTTTAGCACGATTCACCTTAATCCTGCTTAATCCAGCTCAAAACAGTTTTATTTAGCTCAATCCGGTTCAATCAAGTTTGATACAGTTTAATGATCCAGCTTGGATCATATGGATCCACTTTATTCCAACTTGACCCATTTCGAACCACCTTGATTTATATCGATCCACCTCGGTCCAACGCGATCCACATCGATGCACCTCGATTTACTTTGATCCAGCTCGCTTTTGCTTGGTTCACCTTGATCATGCTTGATCCGGTTTGATCCAGCTCAAACCAGTTTTATTCAGCTGAATCCGATATTATCCGGTTCAATGCAATCTCATCATCGAGTTTGGCTTAACTCAATCCACTTTATTCCATCTTAACCCACTTCATACCACCTTGGCATATCGATCCACCTCGGTCCACTTTGATTTACCTCGATTCATCTTGATCCTGCATGATCCAGTTTAATCTAGCTCAAACCAGTTTTTATTCAATTCAAACCGTTATTACTCGGTTCAATCGAGTTTGATGCAGTTTGATCATCCGCCTTGACTCATCTCGAACCAGTTTATTTCACTTTGAGCTACTTCGACCCACCTTGACTTATCTCGATCTACCTCGGTCTATCTAGATCCAAATCGATCCACCTGGATTTACGGAGGTAAATTATCCAGCTCGCTTTAGTACGATGATCTGGCTCAACCCAGCATAGGTAGCAGGCAAAATAATTTTCAAAATCGGATTAGTAGTTCCGAAGATTACCCTTAGATTACACAAACATACAAAAATACAAATTTAAACTCTTTACAATATTAGTATAGAAGTGTTAGATATATAAGTATAGATAAAGATAGATAGTATAGAAGTAGGGAGGAAGTAGGGATTATTAGTAGGGATAGCAGGGAGTAGGATTTCTTATCAATTGTAAAACAAAGTCACGGTAGAATAGAATAGAATACTCTTTATTTGCACACCAAAGTAAAACCTACAGAAAACTTAGAAAATAACGGTATTATTTTCAACAATGACGAAATTCCATTCTAACTGTCATTCCCTATTTCAACCCCTTCAATCATTTTGTTCGGGATAAAAGGTAGCCTTTCTTAAGGTCTAATCTGTCTCTTTACCAAATTTCATCGAAATCGGTTCAGTGGATTAGGCGTTAAAGCGTAGCAGACAGACAGACAGAGTTACAAAAATACAGGCTATGTCATCAAGTATGTATATTTGATTACATGACACATAATAGGTCCAGGTTTAATAAAAGTGTAAACAATATTTTTTTAAACCTTCAGCCTGTATTTAAAACGCGTTTTACTTACAAAACCAACGCTGGCGAAGCCGCGGGCTACAGCTAGTTATTAATAAACCATGAACTTATCTTTATATTGCAGTATAAAACGAAACAGTTATGGCCTAATTCGAGGAGATTTTTATCCAGTCGCAACATAACGTTTCAGAACAAGTGTAGTTCAAAAAATCTGTTTTTCGAAGTTTTTAAGTAACTACTATCATCTGAACCTAAAGTGTTTTCCTTTTAACTATCCTAATCATACATAACAGGGGTACAGGGAAAATTGTACTCTGTAATTTTATTTTTAAAGTTGTAACAAATCTTGTAAGTAAATGATATACTAGTTGTATATCTTTTACCTCATTTCGAAATGCTTTCAGGGACAAAGAAAATTGAAGGGACTAAAATATAAGATGGTTCTTTCTATGCTAAGTAAAGTAAAATAATTGGATATTCATAGAAAACGAGGAACCTTAGGGAATAAGAAGTACTTATTAATTTGTTTAAGTGATACGAACGAAAGAGAAGCAGTTGAAATTATTCACATTTTCTACAAAGAAAATAAAAATTATCCAGAACGTTAGTATTCGGAATTTAAATACCAATAAAGAAAATCTATTAACGTGCAGTCTCGTAGATCTGAAGTGCTGTTCGCAATTACTGTTTGTTCTGCAAGGGATTTACGTCAATACAGATGATTCATTATGTACGCTTCCACTCATTAATGAGCCACTCCGAACGCTAACATTTCACCCATCGTGTGAGGGATTCTCGATAATGATGATTGATTTTAAGCAAGTGTCCGTGCCGTGTGCATATTCACTCTGGCGCCATATTGACATAAAACAACGGCTAGCCATGCGCGTTTAGGATAGGATAAGAATTATTTTGAAGCCTTTTAAAAAGGGCTGCTTCGATGCTGCACCGTGTCCGAACCTGTTCCAACAGTATTCTAAAGGTTTGGGCAGACATGTTCGACTGTCCTCTGTTGAGACAGTGGGTCTCCCTCCATGTCTAGTTACTTGTTCCATTGTATATTACCTACTAACATAGATTGTAAGTGTATACTAACAAATGATGAATCTTGGTAATTTGAAATAAATTGTTTATTATTATTATTATTAATTCATCAGCATCATCAGCAGCCGAAAGACGTTCACTGCTAAACATAGGCCTCCCCCTTAGAAGGGAGGGGTTGCCATAATCCTCACGCTTAGCATCTTGGGGATCGCAGTATAGGTGGTAATGCAATAGGAAGACGCTGCTGTCCGTTTTCTTGTATTTCCTTAGTCGCTAATGACGACACCCAATCGGAGCAGATGGGTGGGTGCTATTCTTACCCGGAAACCTCATGGGTTTATTTAATTAATTAACACTTTATAAGGGCGAGGCCTTTGTTCTGCAGTGGACGTGTTTCGGCTGCTGATGAATTAAGACTTTTTGGTGGAAGTCCTATTTCGACTATCTGCAGAACCAAACTGAGCTTTCTCGAGTTTGATGCTCTCGACTATGATGCTGATGAGATGCAGATGCATTCAATTGATGTCAGTTAGTGTCCAACATATGCAGCACGTAACAACAGCAGCAGCAAAGCAGTTGCTCGTTTGTATTAAGGATCACTTTTTAACCGACTTCAAAAAGAAGGTTCTCTATTCGACGCGTATGTATGTAATATTGATAAAAATGCGTAATATTAATATATGTTAGTCTATGTGGGCTTCTAAACAAATTTACCAAATTTTATGAGTGTATGTATGTATGTATGTAGGTTTGTCCACGGATTTCTCAGAAACTACAAGTCCGATTTCGAAAATTATTTGTGCAATAGTTAGAGTATTTTTCAACTTAGGTTAGAGTATAAGTTTCATCAAAATCGGTCCAGTAGTTTAAGAGATATAAACTTTTTATGTTTTCAGTAAGTTACTGTAACGTAGCCGTTCGAGTTGCGTGATAGTGCTGGTACCTATTATGGTAAAATAACTCACTAAAAAGTGTTAAATAAACTATTAAAAAAAAAAAAAAAAGCCGACTTCAAAGTAAATTATCTAATAAACTATTTTTAAAAAAATAAAAACCGACTTCAAAGTAAATTATCTAAAAAGCATAAAATAACGAAAATATTATTGAAGTTGGTGTTAGCGTACCTGCTGTGTATATTCTGCACCAACTTCAATAATATTTTCGTTATTTTATGCTTTTTAGATAATTTACTTTGAAGTCGGTTTTTATTTTTTTAAAAATAGTTTATTTAACACTTTTTAGTGACTTATTTTACCAAGATAGGTATCAGCACTATCACGCAACTTGAACGTCTACATTACAGTAACTTACTGAAAACATAAAAAGTTTATATCTCTTAAACTACTGGACCGATTTTGATGAAACTTGTACTCTACCCTAAGTTGAAAAATACTCTAACTATTGCAAAAAGAATTTTCGAAATCGGACTTGTAGTTTCTGAGAAATCCGCGGACAAACCTACATACATACATACATACATACATACATACATACATACATACATACATACATACATACATACATACATACATACATACATACATACACTCGTGAAATTTGGTAAATTTGTTTAGAAGCCCACATAGACTAACATATATGAATATTACGCATTTCTATTAATATTACATACATACGCGTCGAATACAGAACCTCCTTTTTTGAAGTCGGTTAAAAAGCATAAAATAACGAAAATATATTGAAGTCGGTGTCAGCTGGTGATAGTGTTAGTTAACGTGATTAGCTAGCACCGACTTCAATATATTTTCGTTATTTTATGCTTTTTAGATAATTTAGTTTGAAGTCGGTTTTTTTTTTTTAAATAGTTTATTTCGTTCTGTTTTATACGTGTGAGTGTCCATAGTATGTGGCCAAGAAAGGCACGTGCTGGTTCAAACCATTACAATCACTGATCTAAATACTCCCAGTTTGCTAATTGTGAAGAAAAACATCTTGAGGAAAGGTTTATTTGAAAGGTGTATTTAATCCCGTATGACCCGTGGGTGTATGACCCGTGGGGTGTCCGGGTGAGAATAGTTCCCACGCATCTCTTCCCGCTGTGTGTCCGTAAGAGTCGACTAAGGGAAAACAGAAGACGGGCAGTAGCGTATTTCTATTGTATTATCTACCAACTATACTGCGATCCCCAAGCCGCCTGCCAATCGTGGGGATTATGGCAACCCCTCCCTTCTAAGGGGGAGGCCTTTGTTCAGAAGTGGACGTCTTTTGGCTGCAGATGATTTAATCATCACTCCGCACTTGGATATGTAATCTAAACCCTCTTATCACTTACAATGATACAAGAGATGTAATATTTGTCTGCAGTGGTAGATAATATTACTATTAAGTGTTATAAAAATGAAAAAGAAATATGATAAATTCCCGTGATAGTTTCGAATGACTCCTCCAAATATTTTTACTGTTATTTTTAACATCGAGTTGTGTCTACCCTCAAGGGTTGCCGTCCGACAACTGGGACAAGTGCCGCAGACGATCTCTACAACAGAACTTCTTTTTGTTCAACTAAAAATGAATATTTTATTTGTATGCCAAACATCATCTTGCGCAACGATTCGATTATGTAAATGTGTTATTATATATGATTCTAACATACGTTCTTAGAGTTATTTAGTTTTATATTACTATAGATGATATAATAAAGATCTTAAGTAGACCACAGCTGGTGCCTTAAGGTAAATTAGTTCTAGTTGATACACTTGTGAAAGTATTAAAAGTAATTTCTGAGGTTAATTAGGTATACCTGGGTGTGATCACTAGTTACTAATTAATAACTAAGTAAAATATACAAACACAAAAAGCCCGACTGCAATCATAAAAAATGTACCCACCATATAATTAAATTTATGTACACATGTATACTATACATAATAAATATGTATTTAAATTTGCCTCATTTGATACCCGTATTGATGTTTCTGGGAAGTAAAATAAACAAAATACTACAAAATTGCGACTTAAATCCCCAATATAAATTATTAATAATTTTGAAAAAATAAATTTTATAACCATCATCACTCCTACGACTAAGAGTAATCTAACACACTACTATACATAAGCAGACATTCAACGAGCCGCTTACATACAGGTTTTTTACTCAAGACAATATTTACATAGCTACAAAGTAAGGTACACTCTCTAAAAATTTAGACCTCCGTCTGAGGCAGTCGAATAAAAAGAACTTGAATTCATTAATGAAAAGCTGAACATATTTTTTGTCAAACTTAGCTAAGAACCACTCAGATTAAACTGGATTTAAATAAAAAAAAAGTATGATGCCACAAGCAAGCGAACACGCAGAGACAGACTTTACATTGATAACATACTCCGTTTCGCTTTAGAGGTTAAAAAGACTAAGCGAAAACGCAGCGGGTCACTAGTTACTAAAAGAAAACTAGACGCTATACACACTAGAAATGAAGTGTAAAATTTATTACAAACTTCTCGATTGCTTTTATTGTCTTGACTAAGTAATAAGTCATGCAATATAATCCGGTCGCTATCCCTATGACCGATGCATCGATTTTATTAATTACGGCAGACGGTGAACGGCCTCTGGGCGCCCGTACTCATTGTATGACAGAACATAGGACAAGGGATAAGCACCCACGTTAAATACAAATGTAAATGAATTTTGTTAAAGGCTTTGTTAGATGGGCAGTGGTTTAAAGGTCAGCTTAAAGCGAAGAAAGGTATTGCGATTGATTATTTTTAACAGTCAACGTAAAATAAAGTGGTGTTATATACATATCCATCTTACTAATGCTCAGTAGATTCTGATGCTGTGTAAACAAACATAAATTACCTACTAAACTGTAAATTACCAGTATTCTATGCATTTTGGAGAGTGTGCGCAGGAATTGCATGACTTGATTCCACCATCCCCTTCCATCATCGGACGACGAGACGCACAGCACGTACACACCCTTATGTGATGAACGTGCCTTCAGTCCGGAATAAGCGGTTTGCTTCATCATTTATAATAAGGACAGCTAAGGACTGGAACAGTTTGCCTGCGTCGGTTTTCCCGCCCGATTATAATATGGGTGTCTTCAAGACTACAGTGCTAGTGTGTTTTACCATCCTCGATTGCGACGCCGCTTTCCATCAGGTAGGACTGCAGTCAAACACTAGATTATAAGTAGTAAAAAAAACTACATATTTGTTAGTACTACGAGTACTCCTAGAAGTGAAAACCACTTTTGTAATTGTCTTTTTATTTTAAACTTTAACTATTTTTATTAATAACTAAAATAAATAAAGATAGCATTCAAGTTGGTATTTTTTGTATCGTTAACTTAGTAGCAATATTACGAGGAAATGACTAAACAAATTTATTTTTAATGGCCACCGTGATTGGCATTTTGTTTTATATTTCCCATCAAGATTTCTGGCTCGCTTCCTTCTAGCAAAAAAATATTTTTCTTTTCATAATTAACTTTATTTAATGAAATTTAAAAATAGGCACCTTCTTTTGAGTATCGTAACAGGCGAAAAAGACTGGCAACAGCTTCTGTCCTCAGCAACAGTCCTCTTTCTGTTGGATTACCTACCATCTGTACTGCGATCCCCGCGAAGCTTGGCAAGCATGGGGATTATGGCGACCCCTCCGTTCTGAGGGGGAGGCCATTGTTAAGTAGTGGATATCTTTGGGCTGATAATGGTGAATTAAATTTACAGACTTGTTTAGAAGTCGTTACTTTAAAGCTTAGCACTGTATTCTTTAAATCCCTAATCATCAAAACATCGATAAACTTTAATTGTTGTTGAATAATTGGTATAATCTTTAGTTAGTAGTTAGTTTTTGGCATAACGTTTTAAATATTAATCTATGTAAATGAAACCATATACCATAAAGCACGTCTCGTTTTCAGAATTTTGCAATCCTTAATCAGACTAACCAACGAGAAATGATCATCGGATTTTCAACCGCATTTAGTGTTCCCTCATTCCGGCAAATCCGTACTGCATACCGGAATTCCGGATTCATGCGGATATCGATACATACACTCTCGTAAATCACTCTGCATTCGACCTGCTGTCGATAAGCAAGACCGAAGCGTTCTATGAATTATTCATAATACACGTATCGGGAACGTGAAAGAAACATGGTTGATAAAAGTCGTAACGTCTTTGTTCTAAGGCATATTAGGTATTATTGTTTGAAGCCAATTGCAAAAAATATTACGTATAAAGTACGCACTTTCATGGAATATATTAATTTAAATAAAATATACATATTTACTAGTTTAGTAATGAGTTATTTATACCAAGGTCGATAGTCCTTACTTATCAACTGAAGACTGACGACAAGACTGGTTTGAACGTGTTGCAGATTACATTTTTGGTTAGCCGAAAGATCAACAGTGTTTACATAAAAATAATCTTATGGTTATCATCATCATCTATGTCGGTGACCTTGGTTCTTCGACGAATCTCCTCATTCCGGATTCTGTCGCGCAAAGAAACTCCGAGCATAGCTCTCTCCATAGCTCGTTGTGTGACTCTGAGCTTCTCCAAAAGGCCAGCTGTTAAAGACCACGTCTCAGTACCATATGTCATCACTGGCAACACACACTGGTTAAAAACCTTTGTCTTCAGGCACTGCGGAATTTCTGATGAGAAGATGTCACGTAGTTTCCCGAACGCTGCCCATCCGAGTTGGATTCTTCGGGCGACCTCTTTGTCGAAGTTGGACCGACCTAACTGGATAGTTTGTCCTAGGTATACGTAGTGGTCAACAACTTCGACTGTATCGTTCCCAACAACTACCGGTACGGGTGCAACATGGACATTAGACATGATCTTCGTCTTGTCCATGTTCATTTTAAGACCCACCTGTTGGGAAACGCTACTGAGGTCGCTGAGCATCGTATTGAGGTCCTCCAGCGACTCTGCCATAATGACTATATCATCGGCAAAACGAAGGTGAGTGATGTATTCGCCATTGATGTTGATGCCGAATCCGTACCAGTCCAAGAGCTTGAAAACGTCCTCCAATGCGTTTGTGAACAGTTTCGGAGAAATAACGTCTCCCTGTCTCACACCTCGCTGCAATGGGATTGGTTTCGTGCTCTCGTCCTGTAGTCGGATCGACATGGTGGCGCTGCTGTACAAACACTTCAACACTTCGATGTATCTTATGGTTAACTCACGGTTAATTAAACCACTGCAGCTGGCCAGAATGCCGATAACCACAAAGTGCGTATTTGCGCTTAGACCCAATTTAAAACAAAAATTACTCTGGCGGCAAAAATAAAATATTCACGTCCTATTGTCGTCGGCCATTTTAATGAAATATTCTGACGGTACAGTGTGCATGTACAAAATAATTCATTGACTTCGACGCGACTACGGGGATCGACTAACTCTGTCTTGTCGAATTTTCATGCTACATATATATAAACTGAATGTAGATAGAACTCAGAAATATTTTATTGCTTGGATAATATTTTAACTAGTTGGATAATTTTTTGGGTGTGTGATATTACGGGTTTCTAAATTAAGGGTTTCGTCAAGCTCGGTCGAATGCGTCTTTTAGTGTATGGTACTTTGGGATGAAGCTTTCGACAAGATTGGGGTGGCATTCACAGCTCCAGCTAAACTTCCGCAAGAAGCTAACGTGTCAGGCCTTGTCAGAAAGCAAGTGCCCCACCACTGTGAACTGCTCAACCACACTTACCTATAATTTGTGATGTTAAATTAAATGTTCAAAAAACGAGAAATAAAATCAAAACCATCTGCCAATAACATCAGCCACAGCAAAATTGACACCATCTAACCTGCACAGACGCTCAATTAGCGACGGTTCACTGAACGATGATCAAGCGTAATGGCGTGATATTTAATCTGCTGCACCTAATTGCTGGCTTTGTAAAATAATGTTGGATAAACAATGGAAAAGGCAAGGGCGGGGATCGATGGACCTGCCCATCTATTGATGCAAACTTAAATATAAATAAATATTGTGTAGGTAATATAATATTTTAGTTATAAATTATTTTATTCTCATGCATTACAATCCCATTTAGGTTAAAAGTCAAAGTCAAAATCTTTATTGTTACACAGAAATCATTTTTAAAAACTAACCGCTACTGAGAAAATGAAACCGAAAACCGCTAGTTGTAATAAATATTGTTAGTACATAATATTAAAATATTTAGTATATTCTGATTAAAAGTGATATTTTTTTCTTTTTAAATTAGTATACGATTGTGCTTGACTGATATGGGAGTACTTCTGTAGCTACTCTTCTTAGGTGAGTGTAACCGGTCAAATAACTACTAGGTACCTACATAGTTTTAGAGGCGCGATTCTGATTTGATTTTACTATGGATCTTCCTTTTTACAAGCTTTTATTTACTTTCACCTGTCCCGTTGTATGTAATCAAATCTTGCAAGTTAAATTTGATCCACTTCCCGGTTCACAATTGAGCTGAAATTATGCAAAATTTCAGCATATATAAATCGGATGACAATGAAATATTATTGTGACATAGAGCTGATCTTATGATGGACCTGGAAGCTGGCCATAGGAACTCCGTAATTAAACGACGCAACCCCAACGAGTTTGGACTCGTTTGATTCGTCTTGACGAGTACTTTGATACTATATGGTGACCAGGTTCTGATGATGGACCTGGAAGCTGGCCATAGGAACTCCGTTATTAAACGACGCAACCCCATTGAGTTTGGGCTCGTTTGATTCGTCTTGACGAGTATCTTTGTTGGCGTGAATAACTCGTTTGTTCCGTTTGTTATGAATGTGGATTATGTCTGAAAAAAACTAAACAAAAAAAACTTTTTTAAAATAAGCTTTTATTACCCTATTTGCTAATAAAATGAACTAAAAAGTTGAAAATAAATTAACTCTAATAAAAGCGTGTTAAATTTTGATGGTATACGTAATTAAGAACATTTAGCACCTTCTTTTTCCTCTTGCTATCACAATGTAACACGATTTTATTAGAGTTTATTTTTAACTTTTTAGTTCATTTTATTAACAAATAATAAAAGCTTGTTTTAAAAAAAAATTTTGTTTAGTTTTATTAACCTCTGACCGTGTTGTAGGTTTTAGTCTTATTTCTGTTTGCGACATGTCTATGGTATCGTAGGTCCTAAACGAATAGACAGATTTGAATGCTGTTTATGTGAATGCATGTTCAAATGGAATAGTTCTTAGGTATGCTTAATGAATATCTGTCTCGTCTAAACTTGCAAAAACAGTAAGTAATAAAAATACATTGAAATGAAACTAATTTTACGGATTATATCGCGTTTTATTTTTTATTTTATTTTCCCGACGTTTCGAATACTTTACAGCATTCATGGTCACGGGCGGACTGAGACAACTATGACATATGGACAGCTACCACCTCAGTCCGCTTATTTTGCTTGACTATCAGAACTTGGCATTCTGAAATCAATAGCCCCCAAAAAGCCGATAACATGTTGGGTATATCTGTAATTTCCCATAGGACAACCTTCGCAGACCGTTTGCGTAATTATTTAGGATAATGATACCCCATAATTCGATACGTTTGCGTGTAAACAGTAGGTAACTGTGTTATTACCTATATTATGCGGTCGTAAATGGGCAGCTTAAGAGTTCGTTACGCCAGGTGGGGTTTATCCCGGGTTTGTCAGATATTAGGTATTTGTGGGATTCTGAGGAATACTTTTATTGAATATATGGGATGATACGCGGTTAAAGAAGATCAACTTAATAAAAATCCAACAAGGTGATTTTTATTATGTTAACCTTTTTTAACTGACTTCAAAAAGGAGGCGGTTCTCTATTCGTCGTGTATGTATTTGTTTGTTGTTGTTCTTTGTAGGGATGGTACTTTACCCACTAAAACTTACTCGGTGGCCTTTATTAATGCTATGGAGACTGTGGCCACTCCATTGCGTCAGCTGGGCAGTGTGACCAGATTAAATTTTACGAAAATACCGAGGCGTCCTCTAAAAAATACTGAAATATACCGAGGCCACCTCGAAAAAATACTGAAAAAAATACTGAGTAAACCTCAGTGCACACCGAGGGTTCCGGTTCATCTTTGACGTAGAAAAGTTAGTTTCCTATTCATCTTCCTCCTCAAAAGACCAAACCGCACACCTTTTTGTTTTGTTTAACAAAGTTTTTTTCAACATTGTTTTAACTTTATTTTTCCGAAAAAAATTATGTCAATATTTATTACCATCGAGTTTTTGCTCATCTCAGGGTCTATAAATTTCGCTTGCAAAATCCATGTACTTTAAACACAGTGGATATGACTTGACGATATTACAGTTCGGACACTAGTCCGAACTTTTATACATATTTTTTTATAATTATAACCACTAGGTTATAATTATAAAAAATATGTATAAAAGTTTTTAAGTATCAACTTCTTTTTTAATAAAGTTTTGTTTAAGGTCATTCTATCATATCCAATTCTGTTATATTGTTTTATTTGTAGTAAAAAAACATGTACATGTGTTAGCGGCCGCCTTCTTGGTGGTAGCGACCCGAAAACCCAAATTTTCCAATTTTCGTGTTCTCTTTATTACTTGATAAAATAATATTTTGCAATTGCTTCTAACGAAACTGGTAAAATAATCAAGGATTGATATAACCCATATTTTGTAAAAAATAAAGCACCCATTACGTATCCATATTATAAGGACGTTATTCATTTCGTTATAAATTAATTAACAGTAGTGAATGATCGTGTTTGGGGCCTATCTGAAACCGACATGGGACTATCAAACTAATTTCGATCGGACCTGAAATTAATTCAAGTCACTTATATCTCGTCTAGGATCTAAACATTAACCTAAATGGGGATTCGCATACGTTTAATGGACAACTAAACTGAATTGTTCAATTCATGTACCTAACAGAAGTTGGTCAGTTATAGTCAAAATAATGTACACAAGATCAACAATCTACGTGTAAAATATTTTAGTCCACAAGTGATTGCGTAGGTAGATTCAAATGCACTCTCTCTCCCTGTACTCTCATAATCCGAAGGGACGGAAGACCGACACGACCCGTGAGAAGTTAGACACAAGATCGACTTTTGTCGTAAATGTCCATCCGAGGCAGGGATGAACTTACTTTTCACCATGCTTTTCAGACAATCAGGTTATTGGTGTATGGTATACCTAACCTATTAGGAATAACATTACAAAATTGTTGCTCCCCGGGAAATTCAAACCCGCGACCTCTGGTTTCCAAAGCATGCGGTTTCTCGCTACTACCTGGACCTGGGTAGCACCTACCTTTGTAATGGTTCCTTGCACAAAGACCTATGAATATTTTACATGACGTTAAGTGTATATCGTGGTGAAAATGACGTGCGTTCGCGTGTTCTTAAGTGTTTAATAAATAAAGTTTCATGCAAGAGATGTCGCACACAGTGTATTGTGACAGAGATTCACGACGCGCAATAATTTTCGTAACGCAATGAGAAATATATCACTCAGGCATTACACAGACGAGCTACTTTTATATTAAGCACACCTTATATATTTTTGTTAATTTTATTGTGACGAGAATAGCAAGATGGTCACCTGATGTTAAGTGACACACCCGCCTATACAGCATGTTAAAAAAAATGGAAATTTACATTTTACAAACATTCTGAAAGAAAAGTTATAGGGCAAACTGCATCAAAATCCTTTGCGTTCTTTGCATCTTCTAAAAATAAAATAAACAGACAGACATGATAAATTAGATAGGAACTTTTTATTGCACAACAAAAAGAACAGGATAATAAAACAGATTACAAAAAATTGGGTGGTCTTATCCCTAGTTGCGATTTCTTCCAGCCAACCATAGTGTGGAAAAGAAGTAACAAATGTTGTATAGAATCAAGTAAAATGTGTAAGGAAAACCTAGAAAGGTGTCTCGACGATTGAAACCACGGAGTAAGTACTCTTATTTATTTTATTCTCACACTTACAATATTATAGACAATAAACATCTTATTTTCATTTTCACTTGTTTCATAATATAATATCTCTGTTGACCGCGCAATTCCAACTAACCCCCACTAAGACCGTCCTAACTATTTATAGTTTCTTTGCTTTGTTCATTGATCGATATATTACTCTTTTTTCCGTTTCATTGATTTAATGTTTTATTATACAACTAGCTGACCCACGCAGCTCCGCATGCGCTATTTTTACGTTAACTAAACTTTTAATAACAGACATTCGCATCGAATACATAACTCATTTTTATAGTCGGTTAAAAACTGGGACCCACTTTTTACTTGCTCTCCGAAGCACAGACCAGTTTAGTCCAAATGGCGTTAAACGGTCACCCATCTATTTAATGACCTTTTTTTTTTTAACCCCCGCGGCTGTCGCATCAGCACATGAGAGGGGAGACCCCAGGGCTCTCCGGTGGGATCTGCACCAGGGGCCCCTCAGTGCCTTGCCTTTGAGCCCGCCGCCGGGGGGCGCATTGTAGCCCCCCGGGAACCAGTCACGGTGCTCACGGGGACGGGGGTCGCAACCACGCCGCCGTCCTCCTCGGAGTCGCCGCCGTACTCAATGGACGCTCAAGGGGCCCACACCCCGAGCGTCCAGCGACTCCGAAGATCTATTTAATTATATCTATTTATTTAATGACCTTACCTAACGTTGCTTAACCCGATCGATTACAAAATCTTGATAACAACTCTCCATGAGTGTTCCCTTACTAATATTTATTATAATTATGAAGAAAAATTAATAAAATCGAACCAAGCGAATAACCAAGTACCCATTTTGACTTTAATCCCCTCTCCCAAAAAAACCGTGCTAGATTACGGGATAAAAAGTATCCTATGCCCTACCTCGTAGTAAGATCTCAAATCATGCCAAGTTTCATTTGAATCCATTCAGTAGTTTCGGCGTGATGCGCAGCCGTGATACAGACAGACTTACAGACAGACAGACAGACAAAAATTAAAAAAATTACATTTTCGGCCTCAGTATCGGTTATAGAATGCCCTCCAAATATCATTTTCAAAATATCTTCAATGTACAGAATTGGACCTGTTACAGTTTTATTATAAGTATAGATATAGATGTAAAATAGTTACTTAATTTAATAAGTTAATGCCATTAATTTAGATTTACAATTATAAATAATCGTCACATGTTTTATAATAGTTTCAATATCAAAAGGATTGTTCAACGGTCAGCGAAAATACGTATTTTATAAAGATATCAATAGCAAAACTACTTTCTTTCAGTTATTTCTTATACATTTCAAAATAATAACTCAACCTTACAAATGAAATAAAGCTCAATCAAAGCTGCAAGGCAAAAAGAAAAAGTAGCTATAAAGGTATAAAATGATTTAGGTTTAAAAAAAATAGTTTTAAGATATGTGAATTTAATGATGAGTTCTTTTAATCTTGTACATTCTTGACAGAATTTCTAAAATGTCTGTCTGCAGAAAGTCGATATAATTCAAAAGCAAGGGAACACAAACTCAGTATAATTATAAATTCATGTTACTCAGAACAGCCTTATTTTATGACATCAAGTTTCCAAATACCTGCAAGATTTATAATGAATTATTATTTCTCCGACGCGCTAGTTGAATTCTTAATGTTTTTACGGTGCCAGTTTTGTCATTAACCGTTGAACTTTGATCTGAGCGCTCTCTTCTGTAATTATTCACCAGATTTTAATAATTGCTACAAGCCAGTCTTCACAGAAATCTCACTTAATGAATGATATGGTAGGCTATATGAGTTTAGAAAAGAAAGAAAGAAAATAAGTAGTTTACTGGTTGGTAGGTCTCTAGTGCAAGTAGGTACCACAGCAGTGCCAGGTATTCCGCCGCCAAGCAGCAATGCATAAACATTGTTGTGTTCCAGTAAAGGGCAATGTAGCTGGTTCAATTACCTGACTCAAGAGCCCAAGTGTTTATCATCCATATCCTCTTAAAGCAGCTAGAACAATTATTATCTTTAAATGATCATCCTATCTGGGAGTTCAACCTTGACATTGTAAATGCACCGTTAACATCACTTCTGTGAAGGTTTTTATTTTAGGTCAAAATATTAGAAAAAAAAACAAATCGTTTTCCACTTTTCAAATTAGCCATCACTCTCTTCCCGCAGCATAAACGGCAATTTTTTCTTATTTCGTCCCTCTGCAGTCTTCCAAATGCACAAGGGGGTGTTATCGCCGACTCTGTGAAATATTGGTTTGGTGAATGTAACGCGTTATTTCTTTCTTATCCTGTGGACAATAAATACATCTGGATTATTCTCGTCGTTGTGGAAAGATTGGCCAATCAGCAAGATTTTGCAGGGCTGATTGTCCACAGTGCATGAGACAAATGTTCACTTGTCACATTGAAACAACACGACTAAAATAATATAATGTATTGTTACGTGCGGGTGGGTAATCAAATGCCGATTAACGTAAAAGAAGAATTTATTCCACGTACACTAACACTGTATACACACAAGGCACAGTATACACACAAGGTACAGTAGTCCGAGTCGCACAGTACTTCTCAGTAGTCCAAAGTCTTCGCAAGGGTCGCTGGTACAATTCTCTTCGATCGCTTCCTTAAGATGTTTCCGCTGTCGCTTGTAAACACAAACTGTCTGGGCGCCTCTATGCGTCGGCTTATATACCTAAATTAACAGAGGGGTGGAAACTTCTAGATCATTCACGTATGTACCTACTTCTAGTGTTTTCGCGAGCGGATACAATAGCGCACTTGTTCGAGAAAACGAACAATAGGCGGGGTCAGTGAACCGAGAGCGAGCGAGTGGTAGGTACTTACACAAGTACTTGCCGAATTTGAGGGAACTACTTTCTATTGAGAATTCCAGATTTTTCGGTACGAATCGATAGTATAGACTAATAATGCGTTTTGAGATCATTGCAATTAAGTAATAATTAACAGAGTAATTAACATTTTTATGTCGCGGTCGTAACAGTATGTAGGCACGCATTCTTTATTTTATTTATTTTTATTTTATTTTATTTGGGACAACAAACGATTACATAATAAGGTAAAATAACAAATATGGATACTAAAAATAGGTAATTATGCAACCTGCACCGTTGACCACAGAATAAACTTAAATTACAGCACAGAGTTTTTAAATACTTACTTAAACAGCTTTACGTTTTATTATTAATATAAGTATACAATGACAATAAGGTTTAACTTGGATGATATACAGTGTTTATTATGGAGGACTAACTAGATTTAAGTTACAATGATTAGATTAGATTACTTTAGCTTAGAGTAAAAAGAAAAAAATTAGACTTGCTCCATGAGTTTGGTTATAAATTACGTTTAAATTGTACAGCCGAACTAGCAAATAAATCTAATTCAGTAAAGTTGTCGTTATACATTTTCATCATGCGTCTTAGAGGCGCTCTCTCACCTGCAACCGTTCTGCACAGTTTAGGGGCGAACAGTTTCTGATTATAGTTACTGCGGATACGTTGAGAACTACTAGGTAACTGTATATATATCAAATTCATGAGTTTAATACAGTCAAATTTATTATGGCATACTTTATGTAGAAATAACTGATCGTGAAGTACACGTCTATGTTTTAACGAAGTTATTTTAAATTTACTTAGCAGAGATTCGTAAGCAGCTTTTGCACGAAAACATTTATAGCTGACACTTTTGAGATATTTACGTTGCACTCTCTCTATCTGATCACTATACTTATGGTAGTGAGGATTCCACACAGGAACCGCATACTCCAACTGAGCTCTGACAAGGCTATTAAAAAGTAATAAATAGGTATGCCAGTTCCTGAAAGGTTTCAAAGACCGCATGACAAAACCACAGAGTTTAATGGATTTATTTACAATTTTATTTACGTGCGAGTCAAAATGAAGCTTGGAGTCAAGCAGCACACCAAGGTCCTGAATGAGTGGGGTTTTACCTAGAGGTGAATCCCCTAGAAAATATGTGAAATTTATATTATTGATATTTTTAGTAAAGGAGATTGAATTGCATTTGGAAATATTTAAATGAAGCTTATTTACTTTACAATATTCGAAAAAACGGTTTAGATCTTGTTGAAGTTTCTCACAATCAGAAATGGAATTAATATTACGAAAAATTTTGAGATCATCTGCGTATAGTAAATAATGGGAATTCATAAAACACTTACCTATATCATTAATGAATAGCACGAAAAGCAAAGGGCCTAATATTGATCCCTGCGGAACACCGGATGTTACAGAAGTAGTGTCTGACTCAAAACCATTTACTACCACTTTCTGCATTCTGTTAGTTACATAGGAACCGAACCATCGAAACAGGTCACCTCGAATACCGTTATAGGCAATTTTTTTCAGTAATAGATTATGGTCCACCTTATCGAACGCCTTGCTGAAATCTGTATATACAGCATCCACTTGTACACGATTGTCCATATTTTCAAACAGAAAATTAGTAAATAAAACAAGGTTTGTAGTAGTGGAGCGCTTCTTGACAAAACCATGTTGTTCGGGAATTATAACACTGTGTAGGCTTGGATATATAGCATTGTGAACAAGACGCTCAAGAACTTTGGATAAGGCAGATAACAATGATATCGGTCTATAATTCGTTACGACATTCTTCGAGCCACTCTTGTAAACTGGGATAACATTTGCAGATTTCCAGATCATAGGCACCGTACCTTCTCTTAGACTTCGGTTGAATAAGTAATGTAGGGGTATAGCAAGGGACTCTGCAGTATGTTTCAGAAAAAAAGGGGGGATGCCATCGGGGCCCGAGCCCTTGGTTATATCCAAGGATTTTAATGTAGTGATAATAGTCTCCATTGAAAAGGAAATACTGGAGATGCAGACGTTGTTGGATGTGTAATTTACATTATCTAGATCAGTATTGCTTAATGTACTAGGTTGGTTTTCATATACAGAGCTAAAAAATCTTGAAAATAGTTTACAGATTTCGTCAGGTGCCGTTGACACGTCTGTGCCATATGTGATACTGTTAGGTATACTTAAATTATCCTTTTTACTGTGTATAAAAGACCAAAATTTTTTGACATCAGAACGCATACTTTCTTCGATAGAATGTATATATGAATTAAAACAGTCCACTGAGAGTTCCTTAAAACGTTTCCGGAAAATGGAAAAAGTTTCGTAGTCTGACAAATTTTTATAACGCTTCCATTTTCCCCATGCTTTTTCTTTGTTTTTAAAAATATGAATTAAGGGGCGTGAAAACCAACTAGGAAATTTAGTACATTTAGGAGGTCTGAGTGGAACATATTTTTTTATAATTTCATTTATCAGGCTATAAAATCTTTCAGTTCCTAGCTCTAATGAAAGGCCGTGGAATTCAGTATCCCAGTCAATATTAATAATATCCCTGTTGATATCAGGATAATTGGCATCGGTAAATCGGAACTTAAGTACAGCGGAACGACACATAGGTATATGTGGTGAAAAGAATGATGTGGTGATAGAAAATGGTGGATGGTGTTTATCAATGGGTACTAACGAGTTTGGCGGTAAATAACACGTAATATTGTCGTTATTTGAAATTAAAAGATCTAAAATACGACCAAGATTATTTTTAAATTTATTATACTGCTTACAGTCTAATGTATATAAAAAATCGTTTAATAATACGTCCATAGAGGTGCTGTGTTGTGAAATATGTGGAGTGAGTGCAGCTTGACCAGTGTCCTGCCAGTTAATGTTCGGTAGATTAAAATCACCAATTATATAAATGTTGCTTGGATTTATAGAGCATAACTTGTTTTGTATGGTATTAAAGCAGGTTTGATAAGCATTAAAACCTTGATTTGGGGGTATATAAATACCACAAACAACATGGCAGTCATCCTGTAAGGGCGAATAGAACTCCAGCAATACATAATCTATATTAGATGGCATGGAATCGGTTTCGTCATCGTGGGTGTGCTGCGATCCTAGTTCACAACGGGTTGAATGAAGCCCTCGACGTACGGCTACTAACACGCCACCGCCGTCCGACTTACTACACGCTAATCTATTTCTGTCACAGCGGTATACTACGTAACGGGAGTCTATTATTTCATTGTCAGCAATATCAGGTATTAACCATGTCTCTGTAAGAATAATAATGTCATAGCAATCAGATAGTATGTTATTGTGCAAAATATTAAGTTTAGTCCTAAGGCCTCTGCAATTTTGGTAGTATACGGTTATATTGTTGTACTTATCATACATCATTTTTATGCTTGTATGTATAGTATCTTAATACAATGCATAGAGATATGACCGTTGTACTACACGTTAAGAGATAAAATAGCCTAAAAAAAATATTAACTGCAAGAATACGGATACTGTAATACAATGTATTATTGCAAATGACAAGTAGGCTACATACGAAATTATAATAATTACAAATATTAGTATTATAGCTGAAATTCAATGTATTATAATACAGAAACAGTTGCATTTTTATATCCGACGAGTATAAATGAGTGAAATAAAACAAATAGTGGGTATACGCGTAATATCCTCGTCGTGTGCATGAAGCTATAAGTCGAGTGCAACGCGCAGAGTAGTAAAAAAGTGAGAGACCGCACAGTGAATGTACTAAGTAAAAGTAAAATTGAATAAACCTGCAATAAACAACAACTTTACCGACTTTAGGCGAGAATATTGATATGTATTTTTCCTTGTGGCTTCTATCACTTCGATATCTTGAGTTTAATGGATATATCTTCTTCGGTACGTATCGCAACAACAGGAGAGGTCTCATTTGCTCGAGCAAGAATAGTAGCATGCTTAACCCAAATAAATTTGTATCCATTCTTTTTAGCTGTTTCCCGTGCTTGACGAAACAGTTTCTTGTTATGAAGAGTTAAGTGCTCATTTACATAAATTTTTCGGGATGGGCCTTGTATATTGATCTGGTCCGACGTAAGGCCTTTAGCAAGACGTGTAGCCGAGATGAAATCGTCGCGCTTGATCTGGCTGTTGAATTTAACGATCACGTTTTTCGGTTGAGAACTTTTTGGATTTAATTGTGCAACGCGATGTATAGCAACAATGTCTTTCAACTCCAGCGGATATTTTACAGTTTTAGCCATATTTTCGAGTATTATTATGAGGTTCTCGCCCCTTTTCTCTGGTAGATTAGATATCTCGATATTATTATTACGTGATTGTTGTTCCACAGCGTCTAACTTATTTTCCAAGTCCGTGATTTTATGTTGAGACTGTTCTGAGATGGAGTTCTTTTGTTCAAGTGTAGATACACGTTTATCAATATCATTCGTTTTTTTTTCAATCTCGTCGTATTTCTCACTCATGAAATTGATGGAAGTCTTCACATCTTCAAAGTCTGTTAGAAGTTTAGAGAAATTCTGTTCCTGTTTCGCAAACCAACTTTCAAGCGTAGTAATCATTTTATCCTGAAAATTCTTAAATTCCTGACGAAAATTGACTTCTACTTCGTTCAGATTTCCTTTCCGAAATGTTATGTAGGAAGGTGGTGATTCTTTTTCTATCATGGAGCCATCAACACTCATTTCGCCCGGTACTGGCGAGTTTCTTCCAGTTTGATCAAACGTACTGTTTAAGGTATTCATATTTGTACAAATTCTCTGTGTCGAGCTACTCTGTGCCGAGGAACAAAACAAAGCGGTGCACGGTGCGACCCGCTCGCGCTGAGCTGCCACTAGGAAGCGCTTACACACACACTGACTAACGCACACGTACGGTATCTTGGCCGACAGCGCACGACCGGTTCGCTCCTCGCCGCGCGAATGAATGATTCTGAAGGCTTGAGCTTGTAAATTAATCTTCTTGATGTGTATCTAACTCAGACGACTTGTGATAAAAGTTGTAGGTTAAAGTGCTTTGTGTCTTGCCTGACGAGGCACTGCTTAACAGCAGAAGTTAAATTTTAGACGTAAGCCATTGTGATTTTGTATAGGTCATGCTCCCCATCGAAAAGTTTTGACTTGTGGCGGCTTCGTGTGGCTCCCTTCAATATGGTTGAGGGGAGCAATGGCTGCTGCTCAAGCCAACACGTGCGCGGGTGATGCTTGGGGGGACTGGTCAGACTATACCCTTTGGCCTTTTAATTTGTTGTATTTTCATCGTATGTTTTTTATTTGATCTTTTGAACGGCAGGACACACTGTCACTGATGATGATCTAACAAGACAAACACTGGTTTAAAAAAAGTGAAAAAAAGATAAGCCCGCTGAATTTATTGCTGGATAGAAAATCCGGCAAGAAATTCAGCGGGCTAGGTGCAGATAATTGTCGCTCGTTGATTTCAAGTTTACTTGGCAACAAAGATATTTAACTACTTAGAGAGTAGTCAGTAATTTGTAACACGTATAATAAAGTCATTAGAAATGTACGTACGCTGAGAAGTGATATTTTTCAAGGAAATATGCCAATTTCGCATTGTGACTTTGTGACATAGCAAATCTCACAATGATTAAATTACTGAGAGACTACAGTTTACTTATAAATGTATTTGGTATATTTAGTGAGCGTAGGTAGGTCTCCCAGTTAATGGACAGGCGACATTGTGCGCGTCTCACGTAACCGGTGGATGCCAATAGCCAATTGTCGATCATTGTGGTGTTCTAAGGGGGAGGCCTATGTTCAGCAGTGGACGTCTTCCAGCTGGTGATGATGATGATGATAGGTGAAGAATTTAACATTGCTGGTAGTTGTAAAAATGGATGTCAGTTTGCTTATGAAAAACATCCCAAAGGCCGTATGGTCTATAACGGGTGTAAGGGACATCGTACCGAAAAAAAATTTATAAGATGTCAAATAATGTCCGTTACAACATTACAGAAATATGGAAAATGACAAATGACTGACTTATTAATTTTCGAGCATGTAAAGAATATATGCGGAATAATATTTATTTCTCAAAATACACTGCTAATTTTCCAAAATAATAATAATTAATTGCCTATTAATTAATTGCCTATGTACTGTTTTAGTGCATAAAGAATAAATAAATAAATAATTAAATAAATTTTCCACAAATAAGTAATTTATTGTGTTTAAATTAAAATTATGCTTTATTATTATACCAATAATGATATTAAACTAATTTTATTAAAAAAAATGTTTCTTTTTTTGGAAATTCATGAAAAAGCCGATGAAAAATTTCAACACTAGAGTGTTCAGAATCATGTACTGGATCTCTGGTATCGGTTTTCGGTACGATGTCCCTTACACCCTGTTTATTTAAGCTCTTCGCTTGGCAAGCTAGATAACAAAGCAGGCACCGTACTTTACAATAAAATATGTTCCTTTTTTCTAATACCTAACACAATTTATACATTTACAAAAATAACTGTGCAAACCAAATCTCCTATCCGCCTACATAGCGGATTTACAAAAAAAAACGGCCTTGTCGCTGTCCAATCACTACTATTCAATCCTCCTGTTCCAATTTTTTATTCAACGTAAATCCCATCAATGGTGATTGATTTTTCCTGTTTGGATTCCGGTTCTTTTAAATATATTCAAGCTTAAACATAAGACATTGTTCACGGTTCTAGCCATCTCGGAATATGTATAAAGTATAATTTCTATCAGCTAACAAAAATACATATTAAACAGGAACTTTTTCTCTATTTTTTTATAAAATTTTGGAGATAATGGACAATAAAGCAACAATAAAGTACCTCCTTCTTCCTTCGATAATACCTTCTCTTGCTTACAAAATTTATCCTTAATTAAGAGCTGTTATTAAATAATCTGTCAAACGTGTCTATTGGTATGCAAATTTAAACCTTATTGTATTGAAATACAGATCAAGTCTTTTTGAATCTGTATACTTATAAGGAAGACTGCTTTTAACATAATGTTACTCAACATTATAATCAGATCTGCAAAATCGGAAAGAAATTAATTTAATGACTATTCACATGTTTCTAGTATTCATGTGACGTGTCTTGTCAAGCTTTGTCAAAACTTCGGCGCTTGTGTACTTTATCTTGAATTATGTGTATTAGAATACTTTATAGTTTTCTAATACACATAATTCAAGTTTTTTTTTGGATATCTACATTATCAGAAATACTACTTATGTCTCTAATAATGTAGGTATCCAAAATGGTCAAGCAATTTTTTTTTAAAGTGATTTACGATTATTTGCTGTGAGTGTGTTATTATGGACGACGGTCTCTTAGTTGCAAGTCTTACTGCCACACCCAAAAATATCAATTAGTGTTATTTAATATTATCATCCAATTCCTGAAATCAGATTATTATTGTCCGTATGTCAATCACTGCTGCGTAATTTCTCATGGATTATGCTGATTCATGTGCAATGTACATAATTATTAATATTAGACTTAATCTTAGAAGTTTCTTTTTTATAATAATAATAGTTTATTTCAAGTAACAAGACTCATTAGTGTTAGTAACAGTTATAAAATAATACGATCATTGCTTCAAAACTCCCGCTGAAATTTTGGTGCAACGGTTCACAATGCCACAATCCAGTCTAGCGGCAATCATGCCCATAATGCTGTTGGAGTTTGCCCGCACTCTGCGCACCAGGTATGCACATCTTTTACGCAGTATTGTATAACAGCGGTCAACATGCAATTCTGCAAACATCCCTGATGCGCTATAGAACGATCAACACTCTAAAAGCGTTACTGTACACTAATCAGCCCTTGATAATTGATTAAATAAATATTATATTCTACTCTATTATTAACTCTAATACTTTATACACTTTTAGTTACTAGAGATATCTATTAAATCATTCTCGATAACTTTTTTCACCATAAATGAAGAACCCTAAAACTGTTCTCTCAAATAAGTACCAACATTATATATTCCTGTAGACAAACCCACGGTTACTCGTTTTACAAACCTTAAGGGATTCAATCCGAGCCTTAGGAAATACTCTTTCCTCGAGACGGGTTCGATGGTAAATTACCGCACAGGAAGATAAGTGTGGCCTATCTATGGTGCTGGGGGATTTTACGGGATCCCATGCCAGTTGAGTTCAATGGGCTAATTTTACTTCGCTTCTTATTGCTGACATTTATTAGAGCCGGGAACAATTTTACGATAAGGTGGTAGGTATTACTTTTTACAGAAAAAAAATGAAAATAAATATAAAATACTTGTTGAATGAAAATAAATGAATGAAAATAAATATAAATTGACGGGCCCGTTGGTCTAGTGGTTAGACACCCTGACTGCTGCCTAGTTTGGGATGGGTGGATTGTCCATAAAAAAAAACTTAAAAAGAAAATTATTTTAGAAATCTCTGTCTACTAAAATAATTTTTTTAGAGTTGTAAAAATAAGCCCGTTTTTTTTTCTTTCAGATTATTCCGTCCGTTGTTTGTCCTCATTACATAAAATATTAACGGTTTATTTATGTTTTGGTCTTTATACAGGATAAACAACCGCCCGAGGGGCAGTCTTCTATTGTTTTAATTTGTTTTGTGTATATACAGTCGAATTGGTCCTCTTCTTGTTGTTAAGCCGCTAAAAAAGTATTATAGAACGAATTATATTTTGAAAAGAATTGATAAATGTATAAGATGCTGCTAATAATTATATTCTAGGTATCTGAAAGAGATCGATAAGTATGTTATCACTTGATTTTTATAGAGTTGTAAATGAATGAATTAGATATTAGGTAAACATTAACAAAAAAATTCGGTGTTATCGATGACATACGTACATATTGTTCTATTAAGGGCATGCATACAAAACAGCTATCGATTTTGTTACTCTTAAATGGGAGACAGAGAAAATGTGTTGAAATAAAATAATACTTCGTCATGTTAGCGAGCGTAACGAGTTTTTGCTTGTTTTATTCCTTTTCTCCGATACAGCGTCGCCGCGGCACATTGTTACTACTGGAATACATATATTGGTAAGATACACGTTTCCCAAAAGACTTAAGTTGCACTGCGACTCGTCATTACATTACTGCTTTTGACCCCTGTACATATCACTATATGCTACTTGGTGGAAGAATATCCGAAACAATTTAGTTTTAAATAGCATAAAATAAAGTTGTTTTTTGCGTCGGTCTGTCTGTTTATTTACATCTTAATTATAAGATTTCGTATCATATAAAATGTTGTATACGAATGTTGTAGTCACGTTTAAAACTTAAAAAAATCCGTGTGAAAGTGCATTATACTACTTAAAGATAACAGATTTTTTTTTGCAACAACGCGAAACATGTTTTCAAAATATTTCCATAATAACGATACTTGAAGTGAGCTTAATTCATATCACGTTATCGTTAATACTCGCAATACAGTATAATGTTGTTTACATTGTATTGTAATTACGATAAAGCCCTCCGTTTTATCATTAGTTTGTGCGTATGTCCTACAATAGATAATTTCAAGATTATTTTCGATGAAATTACAAATAGGGAACTAATCCCTTCACTTATTCCTTTACTGTTACTTTTAGTGAATATACCTTTATTTGATTTTTGACAAGGAGCTCAATAGTCATTTTTAATCATTTTTTTGTTATTTGTTATCATTAGGTACGTCAGGCAAGGTCTGTGCATAGGTGGGTGACTAGTCACTGGAACTGAGCATTTTCATACTTCGTAAAGAAAGCGCGTAAATATTGGCGTTGGTTATCGGTTATAGAGCAGTAGTCAAGTCAAATCAATGGCAGACGAGCAGCTTGAACAGCTCCAACATTCGGTTGGCTGACAACTAATTAACAAACTACAAATAAACAAAAAAACCTGTAAGGTATTAGGACCAATCGGCCAGTGCCAGACCCCAGACCCTCAAACGTCGAACTTCTATACAGCGCCGCCGTCCGCGGCATGTAGTGCTTGACCCGCCGGACCCTATATCCAACAACCCGTGGTCGAGAGGGTCTGCACAGTTCTGAAAACAATGTCAAACCTACACACACACACTCACACAGAGTGAGAGACTCCGTTCTCGCCGGCGAGGCTGTGGAGTCGTACATAAGCGACCTCGACGGGCATCACCACACTAAGGTTTTTGTTGGAAAGATCCAACAAGAACTCAGTGAAAGAGCGCTGTGATTCAGTGGTAAAGGCAGTCATCTTGACGCCGAGGCCGTGCCACGCCGTTAAGCTAAGTCAGAGGCCTATGAGCAAGCTTGAAAACTCTGACAACAGGTTGGCCACTAACCATACGACAAAAAAAACTGATTTCAAACTTTATTCTAATCGGGAATTAACGCGATTTACCTTATATTTGGGCTTGACGTTTCGGCCGGGTTGCACCAGCCGTGGTCACAAGCAGACTCCGCTTGTCTGCTGACAAGAGCAGAGAGAGAGCGCAGAGTCTGCTTGTGACCACGGCTGGTGCAACCCGGCCGAAACGTCAAGCCAAAATATAAGGTAAATTCGTAGTGAAAAAAATCTTAAATCTATGGGTAAATCGCGTTAATTCCCGATTAGAATAAAGTTTGATAATGGAACGCGAAAGTCTAAAAGTAAAAATCTGATTTGTTCCTCACACAAAAAATTGACAGCACTATATATCTTCCCATAAAAAAAAAAATCAATAAAAAAAAATACCTTATTCAGACTTATAAATGTGGCCGCCGAGAGAATGGTTCCTGACGTATGTCAGTTGCTCATGACTAGTGATGGGAAATAATTAACGCTATTATTTCCTGATCGAAGGAAAAAGTAACATAAGTTTCAATAATTGTTTGTTTGGATTCTAATTTGTGAATGTAATAAATAAATAAAAAATGCGATATATTATTATCTTCAGCAATATTGATTACCATATCAGAAAAATATTTGTGACTGGGAAACAAACTTTAATCAGATTCCGATTCGCTTGAGGTGGTGCCGTCTTCGTCCTCATCTTCGCCTCCATGTATTATTATATTATTATCAAAGATAGTAAAACAACCAGACATATAAAATGACTACTGATATTACGCTACTTACCTTCGCGCGTTCGTTTCGTGCGCAGGTTTGATATTATTAACTTTATTATTACATTATATTATAATAAAAAATAAGGTAGAATAACGAATTCTACATATTCACAGCATAACTAAAAATAACGTTACAATTGTCAATATTTTTGGCGCATCACTTCAAAAATAGACAGTTGGGGTATCCTTGTAACTATGGAGTGGCACACTTTTAATAGTCACAAGTCCTGATCTATACCACTTTCATCAGGGATTAAATGTCTTTTTCCCTTATTGCCCTCTATATCAACGCAATTTACAACCCTGTGCAAAATGATTTAATTTATTACATTTATTGCATGTTTTCCCTAAAGCTGGACACTGACGAGGACTATGCTCCCTATTACATTTAAGACAGTGATAAAAGTTTTTATTAAAATTATTCCTATTCCCTTTATTAATACTACTGGACATGGGGTAATACTTAGCTTCTTTGTGAGTGTCATTCTGGAACTTCCTTACTACTGCGTCTACCGATGTCCTGGCCTCCTGCTGGTGTTGGATGGTCTTGACGTGCTCTCTGGATATATCCGCTGCTCTGCACATATTTACTGTCTTGTCCAGGTTGAGATCGCTGACCTCGCGAAGTTTCCGCTGAAGCTGCCTGTCATTAATACCCATTACAATTCGGTCTCTCAACATTCTTTCCTCAAATTCTTTAAAGTTACAATTTTTGATTAATTTTCTTATGTCCGAGTAAAAACTGTCGAAATTTTCCCCATCTTCTTGCTGTCTTTTATTGAAATTAAAGGTACTAATTAGTTCGTTTTGCTTCGGTGCAAAGTATTCTTCAAATATTTGTAATACAAGAGGTTTATACATTTTTTTTTCCTGATCCCCTTGGCATAGTACATTTAAATATAGGTCTTGTGGTTGTTCGCCTATACGTACAGTTTAATAGGATTGCTGTTTTTCTGTTATCACACCTCCTGTCGAATCCTGCTGCCGTGAGGAAAATTTGGAACTGTTGCTTAAATTTCCGCCATTTCGGTAACAATTTATCCACTGAATCCAGTGCCAACGGAGTTGGCATTTTATATACAATATTACTAGAAGTCATATTCACTTTATACGAGTACGATTATCTCAATTTGGCTCGAGCGATATTCCAATTTCTGCTGTTTCACTTCACTGCCATGGTATCGTGAACAATCTTACCAATCCTGGTTTTTTAATTTGCCAATATATTTTCTAAGGGTCGTCTGGAAATTGCGCTATGTGGTGTTTGCAGTATTTGTGAAATAAACACCTTTCCTTCAAATAATAATCTTTTAATAATTTAGCAAACAGTATTCCACAATTAACAATAAAACAGAAGTGTGACAATACCTGGGAGCAGGGAAGACCCAGCGTCACTTATCTGTCAGTTGACATCTGTCAGATGTCAACTGACAGCTGCGTTTAATTACACGCTGCTACAATATCTGCCCGCAAAAAGGACCTACACCTTGAGAAACACACGTAGTGAATCACCTAATTTCTGTTATAACTAGCTTTGAATCGCTAACTTCCATCACCCTAGCTATTAAACCAATTAGGTGTTAACCTTCTTAATAAGATTCTTCAACAGTAGTAGAAATGTAGTTTATAAAACTTAAACTTGACTTGCAGTCATAAATTTAATTACAGTTTGTGAGTGAAGGACCAACTTCTTCTCGACCGTACTTTCTTAATAAATATGGAAGAGTATCCAATGTTTCTTAGTTTATAAGGTAACTTCTTTGCTTCTTGGGCTTAGCTGGGTTTAATTTTAACCGACTATAAAAAAGGAAAAGGTTCTCAATGGCGACTGTATGTCTGACTGTAATCAATTTGTGAGCACAATGACTAAAGTTTTAATTTAATGTATGTATAGGTACGACTCTGTTCAATGTACTTGTACTGATGGGTTACAGGCTTTGCTGTATATACTTTTAGACGTTCGCGTTCCATTATCAAACTTTATTCTAATCGGGAATTAACGCGATTTACCTTATATTTTGGCTTGACGTTTCGGCCGGATTGCACCAGCCGTGGTCACAAGCAGACTGGTTCAGCCAAAATATAAGGTAAATCGCGTTAATTCCCGATTAGAATAAGGCTTTGCTGTGTCTCTTTTTATGGTCTGAATTCGTCTGTCTGTCTGTCACACCTATATATTTCAGGAACCACAGATGCTATCAACTTGGAATAGTTTTAGATCCTAATTACCCAACCTCTGCGCAAATTAAAAAAAAAATTTTTTTTATAATGATTTCTGATATTTACGCGAATACTACACATTGAAATGAAACTAATTTTACGGATTATATCGCGGTTTATTCTTGATTTTAATTACCCGACGTTTCGAATACTTTACAGCATTCATGGTCACGGGCGGACTGAGGTGGTAGCTGTCCAAATGTCATAGTTGTCTTAAGGTACCCTCAGGTCTTCTAATTATCCAGTCCTTGACTCCAAGATATTCCGTCACTAGTAAGTACCCCGTGGGTACGATCCGGAGATATCGCACAAGTTTCAGAGGTTAGAAAGAGAAAACAACAATATTATCTCTTTCGTATCCATCCCGCCTCAGCCGAGCGACAGCCACCTCATTCTTGTCCGTGCGATCACGGCGTTCGCACGAGTTCAAATACAAGGGATCTTTGAAATCATGAAAAATCGAAAATAAAGAAGACATAAAATTAAAAGTGAAACATTGTACGTGTCGCTGTTAACGAAGATGTATACTCTCGAGCTAAAGTGTACCCTTTGAATTCATTGGGAATCACTACTGTTTAATCCGTAGAATTCTACGGATATTATTGTGCCTAAATATCATTCTGCCTGCCTGCTGCTGCTGTACCTGCGAAGATTTATACGCTCGAGCTGAGTTTGTGTACCCTTTGCATTCATTGGGAAGCACTAATTTTTATTATCCGTTGTATTCTTCGGATATTATTTGGCCTAATTATCACAATGTCCTAAATACGACAGTTGCATTCATCGGAAATCATACAGCTTATCTGTTGTATTCTTCAGATATTGCATTTTTTTTCTTGGCCTATCTACCCACATTATTTACTACTACAGGTGAGTCCGTCTATTTTTAGATAAAAGCGAATAAATATTCGCTGTTGTTGTACCTTCAATTATGATCGAAAGAAAAATTCTAAATCTATGGATAGATACCTAATGGTAATCATCAGTCAAATGCAAGCTTCGCGTGGTATCGGAATTTGTGCTCGAAGGCAACAAATCACGGTTACAAATGTTGCCACAGAATAGTCCCTGATCAGTTTTGTTGGTGTGGTGGAAGGAATCTCTAACGAAGTTGATTCACTTAGTTTTATGAATCTTCATTACTCAATTTGTAATAGCTACTCTGAACCTGGAGTTTGGCACCATGCTGATCGATAGTTATAAGGCTATTAGTCAGTAAAGCTTAATTGGCTTCATGAAAGGTGGACAAGCCTCTTAAATCTTAAAAAAAAAAAAATTATATGCCGGATAATATCCGTACTCTAAACGAAGGGGCCACTCTTGGCTTATTCTCACTATGCCGAAACTGATACCTGTCAGTCGGTTATCATTCTACTGATCGATCAAACCTTGACAGATCCTTTTAAGATTGTAAAACAGATTTCTTTTTTTTTAGAACAAGTAGGTAGGCGATTTTGTAAAAAAAAAAATGCCCACATTTCATACTTATTGGAAATTTAAACGGGAAAGGCTCCGAAAAACTATATTTCAATTCTAGCACCAGCGCGATGACCGACAAAGTCACACACTACACTGACAAAGTCAGTGGTCTGAAACCAGTGAAGTTTTTAATGTGCACTCTAACCGCCACCAGCGCGGCGTCGAGGACTGTCATCATCGCCTCCGCTTGACTGATTGCCGACCGTGTCCGCCACGAGTCCAAGCGTCGCAACAATTCAATGAACCTCTCAGTTTCATAATTAATTACCAGTATAATGTTTGATTCAAAAACTTCTAGTAAAGTAAGTTTTATGCTGGGTCCATACTTTTGCTTGATTTGGCGCGCAACAGATATTCTAAAAATATATATATATATACTAAGTATATATATAATTATTAATTTCATTACGACTTATAACTATTAACTACAATTGGTATGTAATTGTACTATGTCGCTTTAGCAAGATAGATACTAAGCTCCTGCTTATATGAATGATAACTGTGATATCATTATGACGTTGACACATAGTTTACGTTTACTTTAGTCGTTAATTTGATATCAAGATAAATATTTTCATCAGATTTTCACGGACGCATTTCTAACGAGTAGCGTGCTCCTCTGTACTCAAACTCTAAAGTTGGAGCGGAGCAAGTGGTTCGTAAAAACTGGTGAGCATTGGTCTACATACAGTGTGCTAAAAGTAATGGTAATCCATTGTTATATTGATTTAGTCTCTGGGAAAAAAAAAAAAAAAAAGTGACTTTCGTGTGTATACCTAATACCACTGCCTTTTCTTATTCACACAGAATAAGTAGAGTTTATTACCCTAGCTAATATTGGGATAGGCTAACATTTGGAATTGGGGTGCACATATTAACAAATTCATATTTGCATCATATATATATTCATTCTTTATTATATTATTGAGGCTGATATAATAATAATAGGATAAATGCAGACACGGAACGAGAGATCGTGTGTAAAAAATAATTATGTATACATAATTAATACATATATTTATGTATAATACAATTAAAAGGCATTCTGGCATTAAGTCCGCCTATGTACTGTTTTGTGCATAAAAAATAAATAAATAATTTATTTTATCATTTATGTACACACAATAACAATAAAAGATAGAAGGAATAAAGGCAAGATACTATTCTTAATACAAAGGCACAGCTGATTTCTAAAGAAAGTTATTCCAGCAGGCATTACATTATTATTATTATAGACATTATTATGAGTCACAATTGTAATATTTCCGCTTGTGTTCCGTTCCTATTACAAAAATATTGCAACCTTTTGTATATTGTCTGCAGTCTCAGGGTTTTTTCTTTTTATACTCTGCCGGGCAGAGTATGTTATTCCATGACACTAAATGTCATGGAAAAATCTTCCAATGCTGTGATTATTTTATAAACGCTAATAAACCTTTATTAACCTGTAGATAACGTGATTAGGAGTTATCCTATTATAGCTGTCTTAACCTGGTATCACACTTTACATCTCTCGAGACAATACAGTAATTTCCTTCGAATAAATATCTTCTTTCCTCCTCAAAATCCAACGCATTCAAGTAGTGAATGCATTGGATTCACTACATCGACATGTTTCCCTAGCAGGATGTTTGATAGTCTGGTACATTTTCGTAGACAACACATACAACAATCAGCTTTTGAAGTTATTCTCTCCTAATTCACCCATTACTGGTAACATAAGTCTAGTTTCAAACAAACAACATTGATTTGATGATGACAATTGAGTTATTTCTTTAACAAGTTCTGGACTAGATTGTTATTTGAATATTGTATGGTTATTTACAACTAGCTATTTCTTTGATATCCACAAATAAAATTGGCAATATTATTAGAAGCAAAAACGGTTATTCAAGGAACCTGCAAATTGAAACCAATCTTTCCTCGCTATGTTCTACATTGCATAGGATCTAATTACTAGATTACTTAGTCACAATAACTCTAGTTACTTAAAAACATTACATAAAGTTACTGATTTTATTAGTTTAGAAAATATTATTCTAACCAAAAAATTACATATTTATACCTTTAATTCTCTGCATAAAGAGTAAACAAAATATGCAAATAATTGTCATTAACTAAACTATTAGAATTTACCAAATGTGTTGTAAGGTTTACACAGACTAAACCTTAGGTACGGAATTTGTAGATGTTAACCCATTTTAAATCTGCATCAATTCATTCAAAGACCTATTGATTTCCCACTTGTCTGGTAACAACATTAACTTTTCAGTTTTATTCTCCATGACATGGCTCACATCTTGACACCCTGTCCGCTGCCCGATGTGTGGTGGGTTCGATTCCCACCTTGTCTGGGTGTAGTTTGTCTGTTTGGGTTGATATATTTTGCAGGAAGGAAAGGTATTTAAGGTATAAGTACCTATTGATATCGTTAGTCTGGTTGTCGTGGTGCAGGCTCTGCCTGATTTGGGGACGAATGCCCGCGTGTGGATTGTCCCAAATATGGTATATTATTTGCTATACAGCAAACAAAATAAATGGTATATTATTATAAGTATATGTCTTCTCAAGCCATGGGACGATGTATAAGAGATATATTATTTAACAACACAATCGATACTTCTATCTGATTACTTACAATACGAGACGAGCCCTGACTTCAGCAGCTGTCCAGAACGCCTTTATTATTAAAACTATTAGAAAATTGGTCGCAAGATGGTCTGCACGATTAGCAGGCTATGACTATGCTATTTGGGATTACATGTTCAATAATGTTAATGTAAAATTTTAAATCATTGTATATTAAATAAGTTTAATTCATCAAATAATTATGTATAAAAACATAATTACTTATATCAAATTAATTAATACGTACCTACGTGTTTATGTATTCTGCAAAAAATTGCAAAATATATTTGGCTTTATTATAACTAATAGTTTAAGCAACAAGTTTAGTTAACTTTGTTTTATTCTCTTTAATTGCAACATTGATTTTGTATCTCTAAACATCTACTAGTGACGGAATATCTTGGAGTCAAGGACTGGATAATTGAATGATCAAACGAACTTACCCTAAGTGAAGTTCGATCTTGATTATCCAGTCCTTGACGAGAAGATATAAGGTCCCTCCCTACCCATTAATGACCCTGTTAAATCAATGTTGCAGCTGTATTTCATTTTACTCTAAAGATAATGAGGTGGCTGTCGCTCGGCTGAGGCGGGATGGATACGAAAGAGATAATATTGTTGTTTTCTCTTTCTAACCTCTGAAACTTGTGCGATATCTCCGGATCGTACCCACGGGGTACTTACTAGTGACGGAATATCTTCTCGTCAAGGACTGGATAATTAAGATCGAACTTCACTTAGGGTAAGTTCGTTTGATCATTCAATTATTATTGTTAGTCCGATCTACGCAGAAAGAGCTTACATCATACATTAGTATACACTACATATGTATGCTTACATTAGTATTCGAAACGTCGGGTAATTAAAATCAAGAATAAACCGCGATATAATCCGTAAAATTAGTTTCATTTAAATATTTTTTTTTTTTATAATGGGGATTGAAATGGGTCATCAAAATTGCAAAGTGAGACTGCTATATCAAGTGGGGTTATATATGAAAGGGCTTCATTTGCACATCGCAAAACAAATTTTTATTTTGGTTTATGTCACGTAGTTTTTGGCTGATAGTAAAAAACGTCAAAAATACCGTTCTGTAACTGGAATTTCTAAATACTCACTAATAATATTATTAGTGAAAGTATATACTTTCATACATAATTTTTCCACACACATTTCTATGATATTAATGATGTATATATCTGAATCGTTTTAAAAAAGTAAGAACATGAGCATATAGCGTATGGTACATAAAATATTATTCCACTTGGTAAGTCCATTTTATTTCTTGTCTCAAAAAATTTCTTACACAGGTAAAGTATAACAGAAAATTGCGCAAGCGGAAAATTTAAACAGCCCAACTGGCGAAGTATTTCCACCTTGCAAAAGATATAAATTTAAAAAGATTTATTTTTTTATTTTTTTTATTTTGGATATTTAATTTAATATGAGTATATTTACAAATATGTACACTTAAACTAGGTAAAAAACTTCCTCGAAGTTGTCGCCGCACTGGGAGGGAAGGGTACCTAAAAGATAAAGAAAAGATATTAATTTAATTAAATACTATAAAAAATATTAAAATGTTTTTTTTTATAGAAAGTAATTTCACGGGACGCCTACATCCGTGATGGTTTATTATTGTATCGCTCGCGTGTCATCGTTTTGTTGCTGTAAAACAACTTAACGTAACACGCACTGATTGTTTACAAGTTGGTTCATCGTTTCAATATTTTTATGTTTTTTTTATATATAACGTTGTCTTTTATTTACGCGAATATTACACATTGATATCAAACGACTTTTACGGATTTTATCGCGGTTTATTTTAGATTTTATAAGCGTCGGCATAGTAAAATCTGAAATAAACTTCGATAAAATCTGTAAAAGTATTTTTTTTATATTTTTACAATTTACAATACGCACTTCAAAAGAGACTTATGCATAGTAAATAACGCCCGATTCTATATGCCGTAATTTTGCAACAGTCGTGCGCGGTTCGAGACAGGTGATTGGACTCCGTTCGGTTTGTCATCTATACTATAATAAAACTCAAAGAGCACTTTTTCTGTACATTGAATATTTTTCCAAAATTTCTATGTGGGGATACTATACTATCGACATAGAGGCCAAAACAATTTTTTTTGGAATTATTGTCTGTCTGTCTGTCTGTCTGTCTGTCTGTCTGTCTGTCTGTCTGTCGTTCTGTTTGTCCAGGTATCATTTGAAAACCCGTGGATGGATTTTGATAGGACTTTCACTGATGTGTTGTGTAGAAGTCGAGGTATAAATTGGTATATAAAACATCACGCTATGTTTCATAGGGGCTAAGCAGTGAAACATTACTTGCACATATTACCACGTAATTTCCTTTGTATGAGAATAGGGTAATTATAGACTGATCAGTTAATAATTAAGATATGTATTATTACGCTATATACAATAGGGACTGAGCAGACATTTAGTTTGCATAAGATATGGCATTGGCGAAGGGTCAATTTTTGTAAGGGGTAAGCCGGTCCGGTACACCCAGGACATTTTCATTAGATTTCTGTATTGTTCTAAGTACTTTGCTGATAGCAATATGACATTATATCTTTGAAAAGTTAAAATCTGTAAATCCCGAGCGGATCCAAACTAGATTATGTATGTATTACAGTCGCAACAATAAAAGATGCGGAAAACTTAAAACTTTCGTTATCGAATATCATTAGACAGTAATTTACGATGTTAGCGTGATTTACATTATGAACAGCGCCATCTATCGGTGAAATTGAACATACAATAACTATAGAACTTTAATCTATTTAATATTATATCAAAGAAAGTCGTGTTAGTTACACTATTTATAACTCAAGAACCGCCTAACCGATTCGGCTGAAAATTGGTGGGGAGGTAGCTTAGAATCAGTAAACGGACATAGGATACTTTTTATCCCGGTAGGTTAAGGTTAAGCAACGTTAGGTAAGGTCATTAAATAGATGGGTGAACCGATTTGTATGAAAGTGTGCATATCGGGTAGGTCTGAGAATAGGTCATACAGTATATTTCATACCGCTAGGTTAAGGTTAAGCCACATAAGGCAAGGTCATTAAATAGATGGGTGAACCGATATGTATGAAATTATGTGTGCATATCGGGGAGGTCTGAGAATAGGTCATAAAGTATATTTAATGCCGCTGATACCATGATTGACGAGGATATATAGAACGAGAGGAGGGTGCACGAGAGGAGAAAGAGGGAGAGGGGATTCGAGAAGGGGGCGATGGGGTGAGGGATCGGGGGAGTTAGGTGGAGTAAGGGGGGAGTGAGAAGGAGCAAGTTCGTAGAAGAGAGAGGGGGAGAGGGTTCAGAGAGGGGATAACAGGGTAGGAAGAGGGGGAGTGTGACGGAAACCGAAGCGGGAGGGGGAAAGAGAGAGGAGAGAAAGAGCATATAATTAGATTTTTTATATAAGAGAGAGAAATATGGAGAGAGATAAATCTAGGGAGGAGGGAGAAAAGGGGAGCAAAATGTAATAAAAGCGCGGGCGGAGCTGCACGGGTCAGCTAGTAGAATAATATGAAAAGGATTTACAGTTAACAACGGGTCATGATAAAAACATAGATATGAACTGTATATAATTACTCAATGTATAAAAACATGGGACTGCAACTTGTGATATTTTATTCAAACCTATCTCGACCTGTAGAGGTAGGATAGAGTTATTCGGGGCACCAATGTAAATCTTCATCCACAATACAATTCATAATTTCAAGGCAGCACCAATCGATTGGTGTTCAATAATAAGTATAACTTATAAAAGCACAAACAGCCCGACTGCGTACTCACAAAATGGTTCTAAATAACTCCTCTAGTTAAGTTCTTTCATTTGATATCCATATTGATGATTTTGGAATATAAAATGACTGACATGTCCGTTGCAATAGTGATTAGGTACACCGACCGCTACCCAATAGGTCGTGGTTTCGATTCCCACCAAGTGCATGGATGTTTTATCTTTTTAAGTATTACTAGCAGCCGAAATACGTCCATTGCTATCTATCTATCTAAGTATGTATTTACAAAAAAAAAAGTATATAAGTATTAGTACCAGTTGTCTGGTTTCCATAGTACAGGCTCTGCCTAGTTTGGGATCAGATGACCGTGTGTGGATTGTCCCAATATATTATTATATTTTCTATTGCTGAACAAAGCCCCCCCCCCCCTTAAAAGGGAGGTGTTGCCATAATCCCCGCGCTGGGCAGGCGGCTTGGGGATCGCAGTATAGGTGGTAGTTAATCCAGTAGAAAGACGCTGTTGCCCGTCTTCTTGTTTTCCCTTATTCGCCTCTTACGGACACCCAATGGGAGGAGATGGGTGCTATTCTTACCCGAACACCCCACGGGTATATTTAAGTACTAGCTGACCCACGCAGCTCCGCCTGCGGTACTTTTACGTTAACTAAACTTTGAATAACAGACATTCGCATCGAATACATAACCTCATTTTTTATAGTCGGTTAAAAACTGGGACCCACTTTTTACTTGCTCTCCGAAGCACGGACCCGTTTAGTTCAAATGGTGTTAAGCGGTCACCCATCTATTTAATGACCTTACCTAACGTTGCTTAACCAGATCGATTACAAAACCTTGATAACAACTCTCTATGAGTGTTCCCTTACTAATATTTATTATATTATAAAGAAAAATTGATAAAATCGGACCAAGTGTATAACCAAGTACCCGTTTTGACTTTAATCCCCTCTCCCAAATGAACCGTGCTAGATTACGGGATAAAAAGTATCCTTTGTCCTACCTCGTAGTAAGATCTCAAATCATGCCAAGTTTCATTTGAATCCATTCAGTAGTTTCGGCGTGATGCTCAGCCGTGATACAGACAGACAGACAGACAGACAGACAGACAAAAATTAAAAAAAAATACATTTTCGGCCTCAGTATCGGTTATAGAATGCATTCCAAATATAATTTTCAAAATATCTTCAATGTACAGAATTGGACCTGTTACAGTTTTATTATAAGTATAGATATAGATAAATTTTATAAGTAAAAGAATACAAGTACACACATCAAAAGTGTCTAGTGATCAACATATATTTTTGCAATAACTTTTCTCCTGATTGATATTAATTAAAATTTTCTTTAAGGATTCATCAAATAAAGTGTTTTCGTTTGTCACAGTAACGATAAACCAAGTCACCTTTGCATTAATAAAGAAATTTGCCATTTTCCTAATAAAGGGATTTTTGACATTTGAACCACTAACACAAAAGTTCGAAAAAAAGACTGAAATAACAGTTTTCTTTAAAATTTTATTGGGTAACTTAAACAATTAATAATCCGTGTTTCTACCGCGAACACTAACAACACAAGAACATCGGTTTGGCATACTCAAAATGAGTTCATCCAAATCACGCTGTGGAATGGCCGCCCATGTTCGTTGCAACAACAAAAAAAGGTCTTCTTGCGACTGGATACCCTCCATATTCGGCAGAGCTCTTCTCTGTAGCATATCCCATGCATGCTCAATCGGGTTCAAGTCTGGCGACTGAGCAGGCCAGGGCAGGACATTGATGTTAGCTGCGGCGAGAGTCTGTCTTACAACTCTTGCGGTGTGCGGTCGTGCATTATCATGCATTAACTGAAATAAGGGACCGATTTGCACTTGTAGAGGAACGATGACGTCTGATACAATCGTCTCAGCATAAATTTGAGCGTTGAGGTTGCCTCTGATCCAAATCAACTCAGTTCTTCCGCCGATCCAAATACCCTCCCATACCATGATGGTTCCACCACTATAAGGATGGACTTCCTGGCAGGATTTTAATCGCTGTTGGCGTCCAGGGGTTCTCCAGTGTCGTATACGTCTTGTATCCGGTCTCATACCAAAACGAGGCTCATCAGAAAAGCACACGAAACGCCATTGTTCTTCTGCCCATTTTTTTGCCCAAAAATGCTTGATCCCTAGACACTTTTGATGTGTGTATTATTAATATCAGTTGTCTAGTTTCCATAGTACATGCTCTGCCTAGTTTGGGGTCGGATGACCGTGTGTAGATTGTCTAGTAGATATTATGTTACTCCCACAATTAAGACGAATCTAACGTCATATTAAAACCCATCGAGCCGTTATGGCTGTAGGTCGTGCCAAAGAAATACTCTCGATAAACATAGGCCTCATTATATAACAATACTGACTTACGTGCCCTAAGTAATTTTTTTCTACAAGTAGAGAGCAAGACGTTCTCTTGCTCGTTCCAGACAAGGTTTGTTTTTTTTCCTACTTGTTGTATAATAATAATACCAGCCCTTGTTTATGTCCCATTGTTGGGCACGGGCCTCCCCTCAAGTTGAGGGGGCTTAGGCAGTAGTCCACCACGCTGGCCAAGTGCGGGTTGGCGGACTTCACACGCCTTTCGTAAGCTAGTTAGGCTTTCTCAGACATGCAGGTTTCCTTACGATGTTTTCCTTCACCGAAAGCTAGTAACAATCGCACAAAGACGATTCGCACATGATTCATCAAAGAAATCAGAGGTGCGAGCCAGGGTTCGAAACTGCACACCTTGTTTCCAAGGCAAGCGCTCGTCCACTGAGCTGTTACTGACTCTGAGCTGTTATGACTTGTTGTATATTAAACTGAATTCAATATAACGCCCGACTAAGTACGCTTAAAAAACCCGATACAGTTATTAAAAAAAACTGTTCTAATATCTTTGGAATTTTCGGAATTGAAGCAAAAATAGATATCATTTTAAGAGATACTTATTAATTTTCGTCTGGACTCTAGTATTACGGGCTTTTGAATACCGCCTTTTGATCTCGAGGGCTTTTGCAGATTTGGTGTTATATTTTAATAAACCTGAGATTTATTAGCAACATTTCTTATGGAAAGTAATTAATGTAAAAGATTTGAAAGGCATTTAGCTCTTACTTTTGCTTTCAAATTATTTATAAAAAATAGTAAATTTTATTTTTCTAACTTAGCTACTTTATGCCAAAATATCTTGTTTGCAATTATAGAAGTTGATGTTAACTAGTTTAATAAATAAACAGTCTCTTGTGCCACAAATTAGATTTGAAACCATCATATCGATGCTTGAGTGCACAAAACTAAATTCAGTTAATTACATATGTACATACTAAATTATAGGTCTATTATAATATTGTGGTACGTATTTATGTTTTGATATGCGGGGTTCGCCCTATTATTAATTAGGCTTGCATCCCACACTGGCTTTTATGGGCCAATTATGATAAGCCAGAGTTGAAAGTCCTTTTTTTTTTTTTGACGCGGGGGAAATCTTCCAAAGATCCCCGGGAGCTGTGGGGCTCGACCGGGGTATGTGGGATTTTTACCCACTAAAACCCCCGCGGCTGTCGCATCGGCACATGAGAGGGGAGACCCCAGGGCTCTCCGGTGGGATCTGCACCAGGGGCCCCTCAGTGCCTTGCCTTTGAGCCCGCCGCCGGGGGGCGCATTGTAGCCCCCCGGGAACCTGTCACGGTGCTCACGGGGACGGGGGTCGCAACCCCGCCGCCGTCCTCCTCGGAGTCGCCGCCGTACTCAATGGACGCTCAAAGGGCCCACACCACGAGCGTCCAGCGACTCCGAAGGAGAGTTGAAAGTCCTGGTATACATTGCTGTTTGGCAGCAGAATATCTATCTCAGAATATCTATCTCAGAATATCTATCTCAGAATATCTATCTCAGAATATCTATCTCAGAATATCTATCTCAGAATATCTATCTCAGAATATCTATCTCAGAATATCTATCTCAGATTATCTATCTCAGAATATCTATCTCAGAATATCTATCTCAGAATATCTATCTCAGAATATCTATCTCAGAATATCTATCTCAGAATATCTATCTCAGAATATCTATCAGCAGACACTGCGGTGGTACCTACCTGGACGGCTCCTTGCACAAAAACCTACCACCTTGTAAATAATTAAAACTACTTAGATTGCAAATACAATACAAATATCCCAAATGACCCCCAAGACGCCTGCTAAGCGTGGGAATTATGAAAACCCCTCCGTTCTAAGGGGAATAGGTAAGTACCTATCTTAAATTAAACTTTATTTGTATTATCATCATCATCAGCACCCAAAACACGTCCACTGCTAAAGAAAGGTCTCCCCCTTAGAAGGAAGGGGTTTTCATAATCCCCACACTTATCAGGCGTCGTGGGAATCTTTTGGGATATTTGTATAGTAATAAAGTGAAATAAAAACATTACCTCCAGTCTTGTACATTAAAAAAAGTTGATTATACTTACTTATTATTGTTTAGTAGATACTTGTTAAGAAAAGTTTTGAAGTTTATTGGTTCGCTTGGTGATCTTGAAAGTTTTTTATTATAAAAAGTGCCTATAAAAAGCTTTCGCTTTGATAGATAATTTCTTAGAATAATAAGTGAACGGTAAAGATTATATTATTTTTAACCACTAAAGGTCTATCATCATTTTGATTATTTGAGTCAGCCTATTAGGTACCTTTTTACGTCTAATACATTGGTACAACCAATTAGGTATTTCAATTTTTTTTTATATATTTTAAAATTTTATTATTAAAAATAATGATATTTAAAACAAAAAACTAAAAAAGAAAAAAGAATTAAATATAAACAATTAAAAATTGATGAAATTTCACGTGATTATAAACGCGCCATGATTGGTCACCATAGTCGTGACGTCATAATGTTAAAGCTAACTACTAGACTAGACAATAATATTGAAAATTTATTGCTAAAAAACGACTCTGAACAACGCTGAACGACACTGCACGACGACACTGGACGTCACTGAACGTCACTGAACGACTCTGAACGACACTAAACGACACTGAACGCCACTGAACGACACTGAACGACGACACTGAACGTCACTGAACGACACTGAACGACGACACTGAACGTCACTGAACGACACTGAACGACACTGAACGACACTGAACGACACTGAACGACACTGAATGACACTGTTCAGCGTTGTTCAGAGTCGTTTTTTATCAATAAATTTTCAATATTATTGTCTAGTCAAGTGTAATAGCCGTTGACGCTGTACTGTTATTAAATAGCTTTAACATTATGACGTCACACCCGCTCGGGTTTGTTCAGGAGCTGTCGGCGTGTTTCCAGTACTGGATTCAAAAATTGTATTTTTATTTTGAAATAACTTTTCAATTATTGCGAAAAAAATAAACAAAAAATAGTTTTATTATAAAACTTATATGATCTTTCCATTTATCACAAAAAATAAATTCAAATACCCAATTTGACGCATACATCCAAATATGAAAACAAATTATATTCTATTGTTTTGGTAGTTTCACTTCTTTGTTAGTGGTTAACAAGTTATTTAAGCTGCCCTCTATGGTTTTTTTTTTCAACCTAGAGGTTCTAGCAAAACTGTCTCCTGATGATAAGCATCACGCCTTAATATAGACAGTTATATTACACTAAACTCGGTACCGCACACATTACGAGCTCGATCTTCGCCAAATGCAGCCACACTATTTTTAGAAATCTTTGATCGGTGATATTTAATCAACAGTGAGAACGGCTTTCACGTTCACCCGAATGCTTCACGACGTCATGAATAGCCGTTTGTGAAACATTCACACACTATACACACATGCATTTTATATAGGGTAAGAGTGGGATAGTTGCCACACTTTTTTTAAATTACTTTATATCTCTCAGTGAAAAAAGAAAAATTCTTTATTTGTAATACGGGTAGGTACTTAGATTTATTATCTTCAAACTTATGAAAGGAAAAACCATCATCTTTGATATTTCCAGAGTATTAGCCATTTTTGCGGCCCTCTAAATTTTGGGGCAACTATCCCACTTTTGTCTTTTACCCTATACACACTTGTCGCGAGAGCAAGAAACTTCACTGAATACCGCGTCAGATATGCGGTATTCGTTCTGCATAATCATGCGACCGCATATAGAGGACGAACTTTTGTGGCGTGTAATTGGAGCAACAACTTCACATTCACATGCACTTAGTAAAAACTGTATTATATACTCAAAAGTTATGCGAACGTTGTTCACTCTTGTCGGAATTATTCGTAAATTGCTTCCTTATTTGAGAATCATAAACCATAATCTTAATAATAGGTATCTAGCACCAGAATGGTTTTCTAGGATTCATCATCATCATCAAGATAGACGTCCTCTGCTGAACAAAGGCCTCCCTCTTAGTAGGGAGGGGTTGCCATAATCGCCACGCTTGGCAGGCGGCTTGGAAATCGCAGTATATGTGGAAGATAAATCCAAAAGAAAGACGCTGCTGCCCGTCTTCCTGTTCTCGCTCAGTCGCCTTTTACGACACCCAACAAGATAGGATGCAATTCCAACCCGGCACCCCACGGGTCAATAAACAAGGGTCATCTGAATCCGCAGTGTTATCAAATTCGTTCAACCAATTTGATATATAACCGCGGAAGATTTGAGTTTGTTAAATGTTCTTACAGAATAACTGCACTACAGCATAAAAATACACTATGAAAATAGTTTAAATTGATGATTATTCTTTATTCTTGTTAAATAACGTATATTGGTACACATAGATTAGTGCTGGGCACTACACATAAGTATATTACCCTACTACAGTGTCGTAATTCATAGAGGGCACAATATTATGATAACCTTAATCATATAATGCTACATTAATTCCATTTCTTCCAATGTTCAAAATATTTCTGGAGAAGTCAATACCTCTACTTTAAATGCATTTCTTTCCATTTGACCTAACTAAAACCAAACGTTTTGTTGTATGTTTATTTTGGTACAAACACCTTCGCATTCCCTTTTGGTATACACCACTCAAGCATGGTGATTGGAACGGACCACAGAAATACTATCCATCTCTTTCACACTTATTGAAATAATGAAAATATGGTGAGCTTTTCCACCGTGAACCGACTTCAGCGGTGTTAGGAAAGCTTTCAGTCCGCGTTTGAGCGGCAGGCCGCGCGGACGTCAGGCCACGCTGCTTAATGACTTGTCGCGATATTTTAAACGCATTTCGTACGTTTTATTTCTGCTGAAATAAAAGTTGCGAGTGTGAATGCTATTTGGTGCTGATGAGCATCTAACTTTTGTTATTGAATTTGAATACCATAAAACAATTTTGCGTTTGCAAGTGGATTGTGATGAATTGGATGTAGAAAGTTTATTTTGGTCGTTCGTGCTGTGTATGTGTATAATTTTGCGCTTAATTTCGAACATAGCCAAACTGATGCCCCGATTAGATTTCTTCTAATAGTTTCTTCTACCCATTGGTCCAAAATAGTGACTTATTAGAAAACAACTGATATCAACCATTCATATCCTAAATGTAAATATATTTTCTATGTATATTGTGTACCTGGTTAGAGGATCAAAGTTTCAGGTGTAGACTTAGTAAATTCAGTGTAGTGCTTTTGTGTAAATAATAGTTGTAACGCGAACATTATCTACGTATACATACTGTAAGTTTACATACTCCATAAGACCAACAACGAAGACTAATTGATATCGATTTTTCGCATATACAAGGTGAGTCAATTTAAATATATGTAGATGATAGTTTAGGAGGCGGATATAAAAAAAAAACACATAATTATTTAACGCATCTTTGTTAGCTTCACCTGAGTCTTGCATTGTAATTTCTACCTATTTCTGTTCATGATTAACTTAAGAAACTTTACAGATTTGACCGGGTCGACGATACCTTTAAACATAATAACAATTAATAGACTCTATTTAATAGCTCGTGGTGATAGGTTTTAGTTAGGTATTTATGTTATTTTTTGGATTCATAAATTATATCCTTCTTTTAGCTTGACCTACAACTATATGCAGGAATCTAAGGAACTAGATATTTTAAGCTAAGCTATTTAGCTGTTTTGGGACAGGCAGTTAGTTATTTCTGCTCCACCGAGACGAGATTAAAATGGCTTTGCGCTCCTTTACTTCAGTGCATTCCAAACAGAGACCTGGTCATGGTGCTGGCGGTCATCGGTAGATTTTAGTTTATAAGAAGATTTCTACTCACTATTACTACACTAAAAAAATATTATTAAAAGTATTTACAATACATGCAAACAAATAAAAAAAGTAAAGTATTAGTAAGAAAAAAAATACTATATACAAATCGTCCTCACTCTTGGGCGGTAATGTTCCCAGAACGCTGAATGGCAATGCTAATCTGCTGACCAAAATAAATGCCAGCGTTCCGGTATCCAGATGTTAAACACATTACACACATACACTCTATACTATTATATAATGGGATATAATGTCTAAATAACCTGAATATAACAACAACAACTATGCAAGTTAGGGGCCCCTTGCTCATAATTGCTACGGGCCCCTCGCTAGCTTAATTCAGCATTGCAAAATACCCTCTCTTCCGTTGGAAGTTTTCAATCTTTTCTGAAGATTTTCCCCACCCTTAACAAAAAAAAAAACTGATCTAACTGTTTTAATTAGACACAATCATCATCTACACACCGTTTTTGTATATGTAGCAAAAAAAAATAACAAAATGTTATATTTTTGTTTTCTGCCTCCTACTCTATTCGATTCATTGAATATTCAATTCTATTCATAGAATAGTCTATATTATAAATAATTTTATAGTAGTTTCGTTATATTACGTATAGTAATTTATAATTTTTAAATTGCATCCCTTACTAGAAATTTCGAAAATGTTGCGTCAAATTAATTTATGATTTGTTTATTATTGTTTTAAGATATAGTTCAGGACTGATGACTACATGATTAGTATTAATCATCTAGTCATCAAATAATTATCTTTAAACTTTTACTTAAGATTTTTTTTTTAATTTATTGACTTCCTTTCAAGTTAATGACTTAAAATTATCTCTCAGTACCTATAACGCTGTAAGAAATTCTATGAATACCAAACAAGTTATTATTAAATTGTGTACTATTTTTATGGGGATGATTTTATCAAGTTTATTTTATATTTACTAATGTGTATATTATAATTGCAAAAGATTAACAGCTAAGGACTGAACTGACTGAACAGTTTGACTGCGTCGGTTTACTCTCCCCATTATAATATGGGTGTCTTCAAGGCTTGAGTGAACTGTAAGCTAGTGTGCTTTGCCACCCCCGATTGCGTCGCCTGGCGGGATTACAGTCAAGCACTGGCTTATATTTAGTAAAAGAAACCAGTCAAGTCCGAGTCGGATTCGAGCACCGAAGGTTCTATGCTATCTTTGCACATATAAAAGTTGTTTTACTATTTGTTCTATACCTCAGATAGCCAAAAAACTGCAATACTAAGTTTGACTCTCGTGGTTTTTTAGGATTACTAAAAAACTATACTACTTAGAAACACCATTTTATTTTTCCTGTAAAATATACAAAAACCTCTATTTTCTATAGTATATAATCTGAAATGACTAATTTCAGATTTCGGCCCCCATAAAATGGTTTTATTGACGTTTTTGATTATAGGCCAAAAACTAGTGACCTAAACCAACATAATAATCAATTTTTAAATTGGCAAATAAAGCACTTACATATGATACTCCACTCGATATTTAAAAAAAAATGCGATGAAGTTAAGCAACTATTCCAAGTTTCAAATCTGTGCACCAGTGGTTCCTGGAATATATAGGTGTGGCAGACAGACAGACGGAGTCGCATCATTTTTTACCCTTTAGGTATGGAACCCTAAAAATACAACCACAATGTTTAAGCTTCATTTGAATACAAAGATATTTTTCTTTTTATTTTGTAGGTTTTGTTGAGTCGTTCTATAATGAAGCGAAGGTTATATTCGGTAATGTAACATTCAAATGCCAAGGGCTCGAAAGGGTGTAAGCTTTTGCTAACCTTTAGCAATTCCCATTTAGTTCCAAAACTTGATTTGGCACGGTCTTGTCCAAATATACTGGAACGTGATCTTTGATGCGGAAATTTCTTCGCGTCGGCTGTTATTGAAGTGTTCCCTATCAATATTTAAACTTTTGAAATTTTCATACCGAGCTCAACTTATATCAATGAGCTATAAAGTTAGAAAGTAAATATTCGAGAATATTTTTTTGATTATGAGGTTTTTTGATTAGGTATTCCTACGTAAGCTAAACATCGATAAAAGTTATTTTGTAAATTGATACATTACAGTTCGGAATTACTTATTACTTGAAAAAGAGATTCTACAAAGTAATAAGCTGCTATAAAATCAGTAATACGAATTTTATATTTAAACTGCTTACATATATTTCAGATAAATTTACAGCATAAAATTGCTTTTCAGACAAGTAAAATACGTAACTTAAGAGATACAAAAAAGAAGATTTAAAAAAGCTTTGATCTGAATGACTACTAGAAATAGGTTTTTATTTGAGACCAAAGCTTATTACATTAATATTCCGCTACTAAGCTGTAATGTATCTACTATCTTTAGCTCTAAATGTAGAGACCTGTCTCAAGGATATTTAAGTACTATATAATTATCTTGAACAAGTTAATACTGACGGCCCGTTGGTGTAGTGGTTAGACAACCTGACCGCTACCCAATAGGTCACAGGATCGATTCCCACCAAGTGTCTGGGTGTTATTTATCTATTTCTGGAAGTATTCCAAAACAAAAAAAGTATTGGTATCAGTTGTCTGGTTTCCATAGTAAGTACTGGATCTGCCTAGTTTGGAATCAGATAAACGTGTGTGGAATTGTCCCAGGTTATTATTATCACATATACATAGTTTACGACAGGAACGGCGCAGCAGAAACGTTCGTTAAAAAAATTAAAGAAGTCCGTTAGGAAACCTTACAGAAGAGTGCAGCCAAAGATGATGAACTATAATAGAGTCTTGGATGATGAAATGAGATGATTTAGGGTCGTAAAGGTAATAGTTTCCCACTACACTCCACCATTTCCAATCTCACATTACAAAAATGAAGATAAATGTTGCGAGAAAATACAGGGTGCACGTTTTCCAGGAACGAAATATAAGAGGCCATTTATTACACTTATAAAACCTCTGTGAACTGAAAATTGTCGACTATACAGTGCGTTAGTGACCTCGTATTTTTTTTCTAGTGGGGAAATCTTGAAAAGGTCCCGGATCCTGTGGGGGATTAACTGTGGTATGTGGGACAAAATCCCCGGCTTTCGCATTGGCACATGAGTGGAGTTACCTGGGCTCTCCAGTGGGATCTGCACCAGGTGCCCCTCTGTGCCTTCTCGGTGCTGGCTTTTGAGCCCAAGGCACGTGGACCCCAGGTACCATCGCGGTGTTCACGGGGACAGGGGCAGAAGCCCCGTCGCCATTTCCCTCAGAGTCGCATACGTCCAGCGATTCCGAAGAAGAATTTATATTACTAGATCAACCAGGGGAATCAAATAAAAGATCTTAACGAGACGATGTGAGATATATATGCATACGTATACGTATTAAGTATGTATAATGTAATTTAGGACCATTTTGTTTGTTCGCAGTCTTTTTATGCTTTTATAATTTATCTTGCTTAACACTTAGTCGTTTAGATATCTTTCCAACTCCCTATCTACTTTTCTGTTTAAAATTTTTGCTAATTCTAAGAGAATTTAATGTCTCCTTGAGTCCCTCCGATGGTCAAACCTCGATGCAATCACTGGTAAAATAGGTAAGCGGGATAAATCTCAGTAATATTTGTCTCAATCCAGTTTAAGATAGTAACACTTCCTAAAAAGCTGCTCGAGCAATCATTGTTTGACTAGGTGGGCAAAGTAACACAAGTCCCTTCAGTCCAACATACAGGTACCTAAAGTTCATAAGCAAAAAAGTGTGTAATTAGTACACTTAATGGCAGAACTCGTTAACAGGCTACAAGCGTTTGCAATTAGCATGATTTTTTTTTAGAAAATAATAAGTAAGTTAATTTTGGGTTTCATATTTTTTCTACTTTTTTCGTGAGTGAGTAAGAATGGGGTTGCAAGTTAATTAGAATCGACTTATTTTTCTGACCTGGTTATTTGCTAGTTATTAGGCCCCAAAAAGGCATCAATCATCACTATCTTTTATAGCAGTGGCTATTTTACGGGAGTTTTAACCTATTTAAGTTAAAATTCTTTACATTTCAGGCATACCATTAAAATTAATACCATTTAACTTATTTTTTTTTCTAAATTTCTCAAATGTTTGTTTGATTATTAGCACTATAAATATGTTCACTCCATTAATTCAATCATTAGTAGAAACTTTGTTGGCTAGACGTTTTAATTGTATGTTCCATATTATGAACTGTTTATGCTGTTTGTTTCTCTTATCTAAATAAATAAATAAATAAATAAATACATTTAATTGATAAAATAATACATAACTTCCCATTGACGTACATTATTGAAACCACCTAAACGCAAGGGCAAAGACATCGTTAGACAGGAAGAGTCACTGTTCTACGGAATTTTATTGACACCAATAAATAAATGACAGCTAGTTAAATGGCTAACATTTGTACAAAGGTCGCATCGATCGTCACTTATTCGTAAAATATTGCGTTGTAATGAAAACTGACACGATTCTCGACGTTTTCGTCGGCGTCGATTACCGGATTGGATTTCTGAGAAATGACACAATTTATCGGTAGTAATGTTGTTACATGGATTTTTATTAAACGACAAGATATTTGTCCACGAAAATATCTACGGAGGTAATTTTGACAGGACGGAAATCGTAATCGGACGGGAATCGAAAAAAAGACAAAGTATTATTGAAATTGAAAATAGCTTTCATAGATACAATCATGATCTAAAACAAATAACCACGGCCAATCATGTTGACTAGTTAATGATGTTTCTTTTTCTTTGCGAATCTTTCATCATTTCTTTCTTCTACACTAACGAAATTATCTACAGCTTTGGGAGTTTGAAGTTGTAGATTGAAGCTCGTCCCAACCATCTACACTCACTAAACTTCACCGATTAACATTTCCTCCCGCAATTCAGATAATTATCTACAATAAAAACAAACATTCACCCAAAGAAGACGAAAATGGGTTTCCTAACTTTGTGGATTCGTCTAATTAAAATGATTGCAGTGTAATTTACTCATGCCATTCTGTCAGTATACGTCTGTCATAGCTTTGAACCATTATGTAATCCATTTATTTTGTTAGCAAGTGTCTGGTTACTGACCTGTCGTTGCAGGGCGTGGGAGTAGGTGATGGATGGCTGCCAACCTTCGCTTCCCGTGGTTATTTATTCATTTAGTTTAGATTCTCGAAGTACCTAGACTTCAAGAATTTCACTCACCGTCTATTATGAATCCATAATTAATCAATTCTTTAATAAATAAAATAATGATACCAGCCCTTTTCTGTGTCCCACTGCTGGGCACAGGCCTCCCCTCAAAATGGAGGGGCTAAGGTCATAGTCACGGATTTATATTTACTATGTAAAAACAGTTATAATACAGGTTCGTGGTCATAGTACATATGGGCGCTGTATTGATTTTAATGATTAAATGTTAAAATGACGTCATATCCGCGATGATATAAATGCAATAAAAAGAGTAAAGTATTTGATAGTTGCAGAGATTAATTAAATAAGTCCATTAAAAAATTTAATATCTTATTTATACGCTCAAATCTGAATATAAATTTAAATAGATTGTATTGTAAAATCAAACGCGAATATGATTGTTATATGTTTAGGAATCATTCCTGGTTATTATTATATAAATTATTCTACGAAAATAAATTGTAATACAATATTTAAAAAACATGTGTGATTTATTATCATGCAATTTTGTTTAATTTATACTAAAATATGTTTGTTTATGGAAATACTTTGATTTATATAAAAGGCGAATATTGATAAAAACGGAAACAGTCGTTTGAAATTCGTCGAAGTGTAAACATCTCTTATGCCGCTATATTTCATATTCATTATCATATTCATTATATATATCATATAATACAGTGTTTTGGAAGATATGTGCGTTATTACTCCATAATTATGGATTCCGAATATAAGCACCATGAAGCCACGCCGACATATACCACGCTGGCCAAGTGCGGTTTGGCGGACTTCACACGTCATTCGAAAGCTAGTTAGGCTTTCTCAGACAGACAAGGGGTTCGACCTGTGCACCTTATTTCCAAGCCAAGCGCCCGCCTACTGAGCTGCTGCTGTCAATTCTTTACCTTAATTTCAATTGATAGACTGTTTCTATAAACACTAATAACCCATGAAGAATTTTTTTTCTTTTTTTGCAATTGTATTAAATTACCCACCCTTTGATGAATAATGGTGTCTGTGCCAAAATAGATTGTTTAGACTACACAATGGTATTGTTCAAGAGTTTATACAGATCAGTGACTCTGTTAATGATGGAAGGGTGTATGAAAACAACCGATCGCAACAATTCCCTTTAAATGCTGCTATTGTCTTCAAAAATACTTTTTACAAAATTCTGAAAAGAAACCGAAAGTTATTTGAATAAATACAAAGAAGTACAAATAACGATAAATTTCAAACAGCTGCGTACATAACGTAATGTCGGAAATATGTTTATTTTGCGTCCTCATACGTTTTCGTACCGAAGGGCTCTTAATTTGATTTTGTACTTCTGATGTTTTTAAGGTCTATGAATTTTTAAGCCCGCTTAATAATAAAGGTCTTCAAATATTACTGAATCTTAAATTTAAGGATTAAAGGAAAATAATGTCGTTTTAACTTTTTATAATTATTTTACTGTACTCATTGAAATCAAACCCTCAGGTCTTAGTTATTATTGTTGGTTGTTGAGGGTACACCGGCATAATTGTGACATAAGGACGTTCACCATCTCAGTCCTCCCGTGACCATCGGTGCTGCATTCGAAATGTCGGGATTGTAAACATCTAAAATAAACCGCGATAAAATCCGTAAAAGCAGTTTGATTTCAAAGTGTAGTATTCGCGGGACTAATAGACATTGTGGCAACTCGACACAAGATGACGCCACATGTGGAAGCGTTGCGACGAAGCGGAGTACCACATACTACAAGACAGATGGCTCCACCGACTTCTGAATCGTGCAAGCGAAGTTTCTCTAACTTGAAGAATATATACAACCTCCCGACAACAACTGTCGGGGGCTTCGGCCCTGACAAAGCATCACACCTCGCTCGGTCGGAGGATCCTCCCTTTAGCACCGCCGCCGTCAGATTGCTACAACATTATGTTTACTGTACTTCTGAGTACTGACGATCCGTTAAACGGTTTTCGTCCTTTTCATTTAGTTAATTTCAGGCGGTGCTCCGCCCCGCACCGCGGTGTGTTATTTCAGTATTTTTAACCGGCTTCAAAAAGAAGGTTCTCTATTCGACGCGTATGTATGTAATATTGATAAAAATGCGTAATATTAATATATGTTAGTCTATGTGGGCTTCTAAACAAATTTACCAAATTTTATGAGTGTATGTATGTATGTATGTATGTATGTATGTATGTATGTATGTATGTAGGTTTGTCCACGGATTTCTCAGAAACTACAAGTCCAATTATGAAAATTCTTTTTGCAATAGTTAGAGAATTTTTCAATTTAGGGTAGAGTACAAGTTTCATCAAAATCGGTCAAGTAGTTTAAGAGATATAAACTTTTTATGTTTTCAGTAAGTTATTGTAACGTAGACGTTGGAGTTGCGTGATAGTGCTTGTTTAGTATTGTATACTAACTCTTTACTAAAATATAATCTACATTACATTATCTATGTCAACCCTCTTCCGGTTTGTCTGCGCCTCACAACGCACGCATTGTCTTTCACTATATTAATAATTTAAATAAAATAAGTGTATAAGTGTAAAAAGTGCCACAAATAAATATATATCATTAAAAGTGCAACCGGCGTATCCTTTATCAATCCACTGCTTTATAATATCAATCAAAAAGCTGGTCCTTCGAAAAGCAAGAACAAAGAAAAGTGGCCATTTTGCATTGTAAGCATACATCAAGATCATTTAATTTTGCGGCGCGCGGAGACAAGCGCTGCAGCAACAGCTACAGCCAATCAATAGAACCGGAAAGTGCACAACTAGCCAATCAGCGTCGATCATTAAAATAGACTGCCAGGAACGGCCTATCGCACACAGACAGCGCCACAGCGCAGCAGCAAAAAAAAAAAAAACCAAGCCGGCCGCAAGCGCACGGGACGCAAAAGGGACAAAGAAAATAATTTGTGTGAAAATAACTATATACTCTACTAGTGCTATTTACAATAAAAATCTATCACTAATCCAACTGCAAATACGTATTATCAAATATCGTACATACATTACAATCAGTGAATAAATAAATTGCGTGTTGCATCAAATTGCCCTAACAAGATGGCGCAAGCTGAATTAGAAACGCTTAAATTAACGAGAAGTACAGCGAAAGGGAAAATTACAAGAATATCCAACTTTGTGCAAACCTATGATGCGGAAAAAACTCCAATTCACGAATTAAAAGTGAGATTGCAGGAATTAAATACAATTTATATGAAATACGATGACATCCAAACGAAGATTGAAATTTTAGACACAGGAAGCGAACGACTTGACTTGCATGAACAAGATCGCCTGCAAACAGAAACAAAGTATTATTCAGTCAAAGCACAGATGGAATCATTAATTTCAGGTCCCCAACAATTAGATTTCTCTACAACAATGATACATGATTGCGGTATAAGAAAGCCACGTGTAAAACTGCCTTTACTTGAATTACCAAAATTCGATGGAGATATACGCCAATGGCCCGCTTTCAAGAACATTTTCTATGCTTCTGTGGACAGCTCGGACATACCGACTGTAAACAAGCTGCAGTACCTGAAGTCTGCCCTGTCAGGGGAAGCTGCTGGCCTAATATCATCGCTGCTTATAACAGAAGAAAATTACAGTAAGGCATTAGATATCCTGAACAAAAGGTATGAGAATCAAAATATAATTGTAAACTTTCACTTGAGATCCTTTATGAACTTCACAGTAATTTCTAAACATAACCTTAAAGATTTTCTAGTAATATTACAACAAAGTTTAGACTCCCTAAAAGCAATTGATTTACCAGTAGACAGTTGGGATGTACTTTTAATATTTTTAATTACTCAAAAATTAGATAACTCATTAAGAGCAGCTTGGGAAATAAATAAGAAAGACTCATCTTTGCCTAAATTGTCAGATTTAATTGATTTTTTGAACCTCCGTAGAACTGCATTTGAATTACTTAACGATAAAAATACTGATGTTTGTAAACAACATACCAAAACTGTTCATGTCAATTCTGTACAACATATTAAAAAATGTATACTATGCAACCAAAACCATGAGTTGTACAAGTGCCCTAGTTACTTAGAAATGAATGTATCTCAACGTATTTCCTTTATAAAATCTAAATTATTATGTTTTAATTGTTTACAGCCCTACCATAATAATCATAAGTGTTCAAAATTAAAATGTTTGTCTTGTCATCGCAAGCATCATACATCTATACATATGGATAGCCCTCCATATAAAGTCAGTACCACAACAGTGGCCACTGCAAACAGTACTACAGCTATCGCTTCACTGGACTCAACTAAACCACAAACATCGTCTCGATTGAGTCAAAATGCAATCATTCCGGCTAACATGCAACAGGAATATAAACAACATGTTACGCCTACAGTCCTTATGGCTAAAAGCAATAACAATGTTCTGCTTTCCACAGCAATTATTAAGATTCAAGACTCTGCTGGAAATTGGGTAAACGCTCGAGCACTACTGGACTCTGGAAGTGAGGTGCATTTGGTGACCCATGAGCTTGCAGCAGCCTTAAAGCTTCCATTTGTTTATCAAGCATGTAAAATACAGGGTGTTGGAAATAAAGACAACATTGCTCAAGTCAGTATAAACACAAATATTTTATCACGCCACAGCGACTTTGCTACAAATGTCACACTGCTTGTAATGGATAATATTACAGTTCCATTGCCACATACTTACATAGCTACACAAAGCTGGAATATACCCTATGCACTAACAAACAAATTAGCTGATAATACATACTACATACCGAACAAAATTCAAATCCTTCTCGGGATAGAACTATTCTATTCTCTTTTATTAGATGGTCGCATTCAATTAGGTCCTAACTTACCTGTCATGATAGAAACTGTATTTGGGTGGATAATCTCAGGACCATTCACAAATAACTCTACACCTCTCGATACTAACATGCATACAAGTACATGCCACAGCACACATGTTAGCTTGCTTGTATCTCAATCCACAGATCAACTTATACAAAACTTCTGGGAGCAGGAGGAAATCATACCTCATTATAACAAAGCACAATCACCAGAGGATCAATATTGTGAAACACTTTATCAATCAACTACTACACAGGACGACACTGGAAGTTACACAGTCAACTTACCAATACAAAACGAAAAATTACTAGAACTAGGTAACTCCTTCAAAACAGCTTACAGATGCTTACTAACACTGGAATCAAAATTTCAAAAAGATCCATCACTATTTTCTCAGTACAAAGCTTTCATAAATGAGTACATTGAATTAGGTCATGCATATTACATCAAACAGTTTACACCTACAGATACCAACGCTTATTACCTACCACACCTACCCATAATTAAACCTGATAGTAGATCAACTACATTACGAATTGTTTTTAATGGTAGTTCCAAAACTTCAACTGGCATATCATTAAATGATATTCTCTATGAAGGTCCCAATATTTATAATTGTTTACTAGATATAGTTTTAAAATTTAGGTTACACAAATTTGTATTCACTTGTGACATAATTAAAATGTTTAGATGCATTTTAGTCAACCCTGAACAGAGATCATTACAAAGAATTTTATGGAGAGAATCTAAGTCAGACACTTTAAAGTGTATTGAGTTAGCCACAGTAACTTATGGTACTAAGTGCGCTCCATACTTGGCATGTCGCACATTGCTTGATTTAGCTAAAAAATATAAATCTACTCATAGCCTAGCAGCTGAATGCATTGAGAGTTGTGCATATATGGACGATTATTTAAGTGGAGACAATTCTCTTGGAAAATGTACACAATTGTGCTTAGAACTTATAGATTTGCTTAATATAGCAGGTTTCAAATTACATAAATGGACCTCTAATAATCAACAAATTTTAGAAAATATTTCATCGTTAGATCCTATCAAAACAAATAAACATAATTTACACAACACTGACAAGCCTACCAACTCATACAGCTTCAGTAATCCAGACTCAGTTAAAACACTTGGATTATACTGGAATCCTACACAAGATACACTCCACATACAAATACCTAATCTCGATAAGGTCACACCCACTAAAAGAAATATTTTGTCACAAATCTCTCAAATTTTTGATCCAATTGGTATCTTAGCACCAACAATAATTATAGCCAAAATTTTAATGCAAGACATTTGGAGAGAAAATATAGAGTGGGATTCTTTAATACCAGATAATTTACAACTCATTTGGCAAAAGTTTATTGAACAATTACACTATTTAAAGACAATTGAAATTCCCAGGTGGTATTTTAGTGACATACCTACAGAAATTTATTTAATTGGATTCTCTGATGCTTCTAATAAAGCCTATGGTGCATGCTTATACTTAAAAGCTACTTATCCGAATAAAGACAGTACTTGTAATTTAGTTATGGCCAAATCAAGGGTGGCACCAATAAAAAAAACGCTCACTCACTTTACTCATTCAAATCTAGCCCATTAAGGAGACTAAACCCCTTCCTGGATGAACATAAACTCATAAGGGTTGGTGGACGCATTCAGCACTCGGACATTCCATACACTCAAGCACATCCTGTTATTTTACCTGCTAAAGATTATATATCTGCATTAATTGTAAAACATTATCATGAAAAATTGCTTCATTCTGGCATTCAAACTACTCTATACAATATTAGATTAAAATATTGGATATTGAATGGCAGGAACGAAGTAAAGAAAGTAATTCATTCTTGTGTCAGATGCACTCGATTCAGAGCTCAAACATGTGGTCAGCAAATGGCAAGCCTTCCTAGTCCTAGGGTATCTCTCGAGAGAGCATTCCTTCACGTAGGTGTTGATTTTAGTGGCGCAATAGCTGTCAGGAACAACATGACTCGTAACTGTAAATATTCAAAGGTATATATATATATGTCTATTTGTATGTTTAGCAACTAGAGCTATCCATCTTGAGTTAGTGACTGATCTTAGCTCACAGGCCTTTATATGTGCATTAAAAAGGTTTATATCACGTAGAGGAACACCTGTTTGTTTATATACTGATAACGCTACTAATTTTAAAGGTTCAAAGACTGAGTTACACGATTTGTATAAAATGTTTAAATGTGATACCTCATACAGTGAAATTGTTAATTTTGTACATCTAATTCAATACAGTATAAGTTTACCATACCTCTTGCAAGTCATATGGGTGGTATATATGAGGCTGGAATAAAATCAGTAAAGTCATTACTTAAAAAGCATTTGTTTTCTACTAAATTAACTTACGAATTATTATATACACTTCTAGTACAGATAGAAGGTACTGTTAATTCCCGACCATTGTGTACTATTACTGATCTACCAAATGATGTAACTTGTTTAACACCCGGTCATTTCATTATTGGTACTTCTATTACTGACATACCAGAATCTAATGTCTTAAACCTAAATGAATCTAGATTACATGTTTATCAAAGGATTATGTTAATCAAACAACGTTTTTGGAAAGAATTTTATTTTAGTTACTTATCTGAATTACAAACAAGAAATAAATGGTTTAATATTAAGAAAAATTTAAAGATAGGTGATATAGTTATAATCAAAGATGAATGTACACCACCTACCTTTTGGCCCCTGGGCAAAGTTATTTTTACAAATATTAATAAATCTGATGGTCTCATTAGATCTGTAGTAATTAAGACTTCTAAGGGTGAATTCACTAGGCCCATCCATAAGTTAATTTTGCTTCAAGAATGTTAATTTAAACATTGATTGTTTTGCTATATGATTAAAAAATTAAAAAGTTTAGTTTAATTTTCTAAAATATATATTTGTATAATTAGACACTTAATACTATAGTTTATATATCTTAAGAATACCTAGATTGTGGATTAATATAATTTAAAGTTTATTTCATATTTATCTATACAGTTTTTATTGTTTAAATACATAGTTTATTACCAAAAAGGCGGGAGTATGTTTAGTATTGTATACTAACTCTTTACTAAAATATAATCTACATTACATTATCTATGTCAACCCTCTTCCGGTTTGTCTGCGCCTCACAACGCACGCATTGTCTTTCACTATATTAATAATTTAAATAAAATAAGTGTATAAGTGTAAAAAGTGCCACAAATAAATATATATCATTAAAAGTGCAACCGGCGTATCCTTTATCAATCCACTGCTTTATAATATCAATCAGTGCTGATACCTATTTTGGTAAAACAAGTCACTAAAAACTGTTAAATAAACTATTTTTTAAAAAATAAAAACCGACTTCAAAGTAAATTATCTAAAAAGCATAAAATAACGAAAATATATTGAAGTCGGTGTCAGCTGGTGCTAGTGTTAGTTAACATGATGTGCTAGCACCGACTTCAATATATTTTCGTTATTTTATGCTTTTTAGATAATTTACTTTGAAGTCGGTTTTTATTTTTTTTTAAATAGTTTATGAGAAATCTGAGAAGCAACTTCGAAATATATATTAACACAGCGTAAAAACACCAGTCCCTTCGCCATGTTGTCAATATACAATACGAACCACTAGAGAATACAAAACAAGTGCATGGGAATGACATATCTCTTGAATGACACTCTTCGCTATGTCACGTGAGAGATAATTATGTCATTCCGATACATTTTTGCCTACAGACAGGTGGTACATAAATTACTGAAAATAAAGATCACTATGCAGCATGGCAATTTATTACCAGTGTGCAGGAAAGAATAGCACCCTCCCAACCCCTTCCGTTGGTGTCTGTAAAAGGCAATTAAGAAAAAACAAAACGACGGGCAGCAGCGTCTTTCCATTGGATTACCTACCACCTATACCTACTGCAATCCCCAAGACGCATGCCAAGCGTAGGGATTATGGCAACCCGTCCCTTCTAAAGTGCTGATGATGATGATGATGATGATAATGATGCAGCAAGAGGCACATAAAGATTAGAAGTGCCAAAAATCTTATAAGCACTAATTTTCTTATAAACAGACGAACGATAAATAGGAAATAACTGCTTAAAAAACCAATGTTCTACACAATCAATCTGACATAAATGTACACGAACAGCCAACGCAATGGTAAAAGGATATAAATCTATTCATAGGTGGGCGTGAAGAATCAATTTGTTGCGAGTTATTTGGCAAAATTCTTACAATTATGCCAACCGAATAGTCAACAGTTTACCTATGTTAGTAGTCTTCAGATACAGAAAAAATGTACAGAATATTATAAAAAATTAATAGTTTTATTATACAGAGTGTTTGAAAATCGCTGTCTGATCCGTGAGATCAATACAATTCTATGTAAGTAACTCATCTATTAAAAATCTCATACAATTATGTATGTAACACATTTATTGTAAATCTCTTTTTTTTTCTTATTTTGTACTAGAAATAGAGATCGGATTCGTATTGCTCTTACAAATTAGGAAAAAAGGCTAAATTATAAAAACATTAAAAACCCGACTGCAAACAAACAAAATGGATTTAAATTTCATTATACATACATCATACATATACACATGTATATATATTTCAACTCGTCCCGTCAAGACCTCTCATTTGATACACATATTGATGTTTTTGGAAGTAAAAAAAAAATACAAAATGGCGACGGACAGCCGCCATATAAACTTTTTTGAAAAAGTATATAGCCTATGTCTGTTCTACTACTGAGACGAGTCTCTGACTGTCCTCTCCCCAGTCGTGTCAATCTTCCGCCCATCGGATTGTGAAAGTGTACAAGAAAGAGAGTGCAGTTGTGCACTATAATAGCAGCGTTTTCCCTGAAAGAAAACGCATATTAAACTACTTACCTTATTCGAAGCTTATAATGAGAGCGGCACTTCCGGTTTCCCGTCATATTTGTTCCTATTGGTCTACTTCACTGTGATTTGATCGGACGTGACGTCATATTGCCAGGCGGGTGGGGGGAGCTGTTGTAAAACACGCTCACTCCATTCGTGTTCATTGTGTCGAAGAAATACCAGGCAGGTTTAAAAAGTAAGCTTCGAATAAGGTAAGTAGTTTAATATGCGTTTTCTTTCAGGGAAAACGCTGCTATTAAACCACAGTACCGTTATTCGAAGCTTATAATGAGACGTGTTTGTTATCGCCTGGTAATATCAGTAGATTAATGACGCCAATGTGATTTACGGATGTATTTTAAATATCCAAGTATGAATTTTAAATAAAAATTCAATAGATTGCATTCTTATATATATATATATAGATATTTGTATATGCTAATTATTACTTTAAGAAACGAGTAGCAAAAAAAGAGAAGAGGAGAATAGAACTGTATCAACCATTAAAATCAATATTATGCCAATTATTCATTGTGTTTTGTTAAACAATCCAGTACAAAAGTACTTTTTTTTTTCGTGATATGTGTTTTTGACTTCGTCTTTATAATGCAGTGTAAAATGTATTAAAAAAATCTCCAATTTCAATGTGCTAGCTATTATTAAAAACCACTACGCCTGTGACGCATGATAGGTAATTAATTAAGCTAAATTATGTTCGTGATTTTAGTCTTTTTGACCCATCAATAAAGATAAGATAACTGAATACATATACAATTTGTTTTTAAACACTCAACACCAGGTACTGCGATGTTGTATACTTTGCAGTACGTGGCCTTCCGATTAACGACACGACTATGCTTTACAGAGTACTAGGTGATGTTACAATGTTTACCTCTAATTATTATGCAGTGTGATAATCTTTAACATCCAGCAAGCAACAGTGTGAAGAGTAGACTTCACTTTGTGTAGTAATAGATAAATTATATGGGATTTTTATCTAAACTCTATTAAGGCATTACTCTAGTCATTAGTCAGGGTCTTTTTATAAATGTTAAATCGTATATACATTGCTATACATATATGCATGTATGTGTTCTACATGTGAAGTAAGCCACTTTGAAAATTGCTCACTAAATCATATCCTAAATAGATGAGTAAAGGATTAATAAGTAAAATCGATTTAAGAACATGTTGCTAAGAATTGACAAGCAAGTAACTGGACTGATCAGTATTGTACATTGTCAGAGTTAGGCAATAATAATACCAAACAACTATGATTAATGCTCGAATCCGCTATAAATTAGCAAAAAATGTGGCAATATTTCCAGTTATTTTAATTTAGTTTAGAAAATCAAGACCAGCTCATGATAATTCCAAACTACTTCGTGAATTTTTAATGTAATATTTGGTTCGATTTGAAAGGTCAAGTCTGGATCACCAAAACTCACATTTTTAAGTTTCAGAACGAAAGAATATTGTCTGTATGCGAAAACAAGGACTCTTTAAAAGTTGTGTCATATGAATAGATGACTCAAAACTCTTTCAAGAACAGAGTCTGCTCTCCAAAATAATTCAGGGCCAATACGATTAAATATATATTTAATCTATACCAGAATACTTCAGAGCCAATACGAGTAAGTATACGTTCACCGAATACACGAATAATCATAAATGGAGGATGATTTGTAGTCGTTCTGCTCCAAAGTACCTTAAATATTTATGGACATATTATGTACTCCATATATCCTACTATCTGTCTCTACAAGGATATTGTATAAAATATTATCAATGAAATTTGATTTGTATTAAAGAACTAATTGAAAAATATAATATTCATATGCATCTGTGAATGGTTGGTCCCACCCCCTGTCTGCATACTAGTTTCCATTACCTCTGTAAAGGAAATTTGTGTTGTCACTTTGTAATAAATGCGAAATTACAAGATAGTAAGCAGGATTGCTAATATTTCTTTTGGTTGCAATGCAACTGCTTTCTTTATATTTTCTTACTCCCGACATTGATCGGAAGTTAAATTATGGGGTTAAAGAATCTTTATTCTCATTAGAACAATTACAGTTCGTACAATTATACGCCTGTTCTCCGCAATTGTGAATGAGGACTGCATTACTTTTAGCTAATAATGCAGGCGATGCATCTTGGCATAACTTGGTTACTTACACCCAATTACACCCACAGAATTGAGTTTGATATTGTTATAGAAACTCGTGAATGATTCCATCATTATGGATCGCCAGAAGTCCCAATTATAAGATTACATACCTTTTAACTTTGAAATGGGATATAGTATAGAAAAAGTAATGGTGGTCTTCAAATAAAGGACATGTTGTCCCCACATCATATCCAATCATTGTTTGAAGAACTTTCTTAAAATGTTGTATCCAAAACTTTGATAAACTATTAGCAGTTTACGCTCCTGATATTTTAAGACAGTAAAATTAATGGACCATGATTAGGATCCAAGACGTGACTGCAAGCCAGGGTCATGAAATTTATATATTTATATTTATAATTGATTCATAGAATCACGTACTTGCAATTTTGTATAGCAACTGCAACCTTCTTCTGAAAGGTAAATTTCTGTATTCTCTCCCCGCGAGAGTGCGTGATAGTCAGAACAAACTCCTCCGAAAAAGGTTATTAATAAGACGATGTGCCAGGCACACACACACTGTTAATGTCTTAATATCTCTGCTGAATTTAACAGAAAAATAGTCTCTCGAAGAGCAATATGCAGTTACCACTCCTGCAGGGAACTAACTTATTGGGGTACCCTGCGGAGGTACGTAATTGCTAAAAATACCCTGTCAATGTCACTATGCTTATAATAATAATATCCTGGGACAACCGATCCCAAACCAGATACAGCCTGCACAACGGCAACCATACAACTGATACGAATGCACTTCCTACTTATATCGATAAATAGTAACAGAAACTTGGTGGGAATCGAACCCACGACCACTGTGTAGGAGTTAGGGTGTCTACGAGAACGACGGGCCAGTCAAATTATTATAATGAAATGGACTTCAGAAAATAACTTTCAGACTGACAAGAATGCCAAAATTGATTTTGAAAATTAGGTACGTGCTCTCTCCACGAGCTATACATGTCCCTGCGAGGGAGGTTAAATCTTTGTGTATCCACCCTGCGAGGGTGAGTAATAAAATGTGCAGTCCTTGCGAAGGACAATATACTAATGGTGAAATAGACTTCAGCCAACCACTTCCAAATTGACAAATCAAAATTGATTCTAAAAACCGGATACACTGTACGTGCTCTCTCCACGAGCTATACATGTTACTGTCCCTGCGAGGGAGGTTAAATCTTTGTGTATCCACCCTGCGAGGGTGAGTAATAAAATGTGCAGTCCTTGCGAAGGACAATATACTGATGGTGAAATAGACTTCATTCAGCCAACCACTTCCAAATTGAAAAATCAAAATTTATTTAAAAAACCGGATACATGCTCTTTTTATGAGCAATTAAGAAATAAAATAAATAAATAACTACTTATATACATATGTACCATCACGAGATGGAGGTTTATTATTTATATATATATACATATATGCCCCTGCACCACCCTGCGAGGGTGGTGGTTTGTGCAACTCCATGCAATTTAAAATGGAATCTAGAAAATATGCCACGTGATGGTACTGAATGCTGATGGTGAAGTAGAAGTCAGCCAACAACGGTCAGACTGACAAGATCGTTAAAATTGATTCTGAATCAGGTGCCTGGTCATGATCAACATACATGAGATGATACATACCATCCTGCGACAGGTTAATTATTTGTGTACCCATCCTGAGGGTGGGCGATAATATTTGCAAACGTTATGCAAAGGAGAATAGAAATTAGACCTCGTACCACGTGATGGTACTCTATTCTGGTGAAGTAGACTTCAGCCAACAACTTTTAGGCTTTGACAAGATTATCAGAATTAAATCTGGAAACCAGGAGCTTGCCTTACGACGAGCAACTGTACATGTACTGCCCCCGAGATGGGAGGCTTATGATTTGTGCACCCATCCTGCAACGATGGATGGCAACTTGTGCCATGAGATAGTACTTTATATTGATTGTAACCTTACTAGGCTTGCCATATATATACGTGAATTTTGTGTATTAGACACTAAAAGTTACTGCGTTGCGTACGCATGCACTGGATTTCTCCAAGACAAACAGATTTGTTAATATGATAGCATCTCTACGTTTCTCAATACTCAATATTGCGTCGCACAAACTTATTGAAAAAGTTTTAAGAGATTTTAAAGAAAACCGTAATTGTATTTCAATTAACTTTGAAACAGTTATATTTCCAACTTTCTGCTCACAGACTATAATAGTAATTATCCTACATAGCCCACACAAGAAGACTACAAAATATTGTCATGCAAGCAATGATATTGTATATAATATCATTGCCTGCAATTTTTTTTTTTTTTGTTAGGTACAACAAAAAATATGTTCGCAAATGGTTTGTCTGTAAAATTGAGGTGGCGGCCACAATTGTAAGACTTAAATACTCCATTTGTACTGTATCTAGGCTTTTAATTCCCAATCCTAGGTTACCCTATGAGTATAGTTCTACTTGTCAGCACACGTGAACTTACAGATACCGCACAATCAAAAGTAATATATTAACAAAACTCACTTGTTTACTGAATTTATCCAATTATCACACCACATTGATAACGCCTGAGCGCCTTTTCTTCAAGTACAACTAATGTCACTGTTTCACTGTTCCGATTGTATTATTGTAAATTGACCATCCATTCTGAAAAAAAGCTTAGAACTAACTGTAAGTGATGTATTATTATCGTAGAACTCGCCTACAAAATAATTCTGCAAATGCTTAAAACTGCAGGTAGATGTACTATATTATCGTAGGACTTGGCTACAAAAATAGTTCTGCAAATGTTTTAAACTGCAGGTAGATTACAATTTGTAATATTACATGTTTATGTGACCGTTACTTTTTATCCACTTAGAAAACTCGCACATAAAGCTTACCCACATTAAACATTAATAAAAATATCAATTCAGCACAATTCAGCCCAAGTATTTAATTATAATTTTTAAAATTTTCAAATATACAAATTACTGTCAGTGGGCTAAATGAAAATTGATTTACAAATTTATGACCAACATAGCCCAATTTACTTGCACTATATTCAAACCACACACTATTTAATAGTATAAAACATTTCATTATCAATAGTATAAAACATTTCATTAGGAACACACAAACAAAACGAACGGCAAACACCGTTAAAATGTTTTGTACTTACGTGCATTTTGTTCGGCTTCAACTATTTGTAGCAAATATTGTTGTTTAACATTGTATACTTTTGGAATTATTTAGATATAGAATTTGATTTAAATTCCACAAACAGTTGTATATTGTAGCCTCGGACGGGTGTCCGTGACGGGAAACAAGACGCCAATGAACACGAATGGAGTGAGCGTGTTTTACAACAGCTCCCCTCACCCGCCTGGCAATATGACGTCACGTCCGATCAAATCACAGTGAAGTAGACCAATAGGAACAAATATGACGGGAAACCGGAAGTGCCGCTCTCATTATAAGCTTCGAATAACGGTACTGTGGTTTAATATCGTAGATAGAGGACCTTATTTATTTATTAAACAATTTTTGTACACACAAATACAGGACAGAGAAAACCACAGATATAGATTTACATAGATAACGCAAGTATCACGATTTGTATTGAAACTAAGCGTGCCGACTTTTGTACCAAGTTTTTAACACCTTCTGTGACGTCACGGCTGAATTTCGTGACAGGAAGTCCAAACCGATTCAAAGACACCGATGCCGCCGATGCCCCACCGATGCCTTGCCGATTTTCTTTAGTTTTTGCGGCCGATCGGCTCCAAGATTGCAACAACAGACGCGTGCGGACTGTAAGTTAGCGGCGACCAACCCCGAAGTTTTCTCGGGGCTTGGACACGAGAAGTACATGCATTTGCCTTATCTATGTAAATCTATATCTGAGGAGAAAACCTTAGGATAATAAAAGTACAAAGGCACTACTTATTTCATAAGAAATCTCTTCCAGTAGGCCCAGGCGAGAAACATAAAACAAGGAAATAAGACGCAGTGTGGGAATAAGTAAACACATAGGATACAAGGAATAATATTAAAACATGTACATAGATACAAAAGCGATACAATAAAAAAATCTATACTTATAATAAAACTGTAACTGGTCCAATTCTGTACATTGAAGATAATTTGAAAATTATATTTGGAGGGCATTCTATAACCGATACTGAGGCCGAAAATGCATTTTTTTGAATTTTTGTCTGTCTGTCTGTCTGTATCACGGCTGAGCATCACGCCGAAACTACTGAATGGATTCAAATGAAACTTGGCATGATTTGAGATCTTACTACGAGGTAGGACATAGGATACTTTTCATCCCGTAATCTAGCACGGTTCTTTTGGAAGAGGGGATTAAAGTCAAAATGGGTACTTGGTTATACGCTTGGTCCGATTTTATCAATTTTTCTTTATAATATAATAAATATTAGAAAGGGAACACTCATAGACAGTTGTTATCAAGGTTTTGTAATCGATTGGGTTAAGCAACGTTAGGTAAGGTCAATAAATAGATGGGTGACAGTTTAACGCCATTTGAACTAAACGGGTCCGTGCTTCGGAGAGCAAGTAAAAAGTGGGTCCCAGTTTTTAACTGACTATAAAAAAGGAGGTTATGTATTCAATGCGAATAACTGTTATTAAAAGTTTAGTTAACGTAAAAATAGCGCAGGCGGAGCTGCCTGGGTCAGCTAGTCCTAAATAAATACGTAAATATATGAAACCATTTGATACAATCGACAAAAACAATCTGGACAGTGGATCGATAGCAGTGTGACCAGATTTAGCAGAATTCTGCTATTTTAGCAGAATTCAGCCCCCATTTTAGGGCTTAGCAGAAATTTTGCAGAATTTTACTTGGATAGTTTCACAAACGTACCTAATAAAATCTGTCACTTTTATATATTTTAAATAAACTGCTTTTTATAAAGCTTGTGATATTAAATAAGGTTCAATTACTTTAGTAAAGCATTAAAAAAGTATTATTGGATATTCTGGACAGTCACCGGTCAGTTAAAATATGCCAAGCTCTTATAAAATTGTTTTAAAAGTTGTATACTTTTTGGCATGGAGGTTAGCATAATGATCAATTTTAATCTGGTCACACTGATCGATAGTAATCTTTAACACGTTTTTTAAATGAGGAAATGGTAATCTTGTAAAAAAATATTGGCCGCTGGTCGTATCGGCCAAGAAGTCATTATTATTATTATCAAGATACTTGCTAGAGACAGCTGCAATTTAATGTATACATACGTATACGTGTTCTATAAGGGATAGACTACGAAATTGAATGGAATATGTCTCCATCGATTGAGCACATTATACCGTCGTACGTCATCACAATCAATTACTATGGTACTTGCAAACAAACCTCATCCCTTGCCCTAATAGTGACGTCAAGCAATGACGTCACTCGTGTTTCACGTTTAGCTTGACAAATAACATGAGGTTTATTAAAACACAATTCTACATTATTTTTGAAATCTATACACTGTCTTATATACATAAAGTTGTCCATTAGTTCAATCTAAAGTTGTTTATAATTTGAAACTTCATCATGACCAGCTGGAAGACGTCCACTGCTGAACATAGGCTTCCCCCTTCGAACGCCACAATGACCGACAATTGGCTACTTGCATCCACCGGCTACCCGCGATGCGTACAATGTCGTCTGTCCACCTAGTGGGAGGCCTACCTACGCTGCGTCTTCCAGTTCGTGGTCGCCACTCGAGAACCTTTCTTCCCCAACGGTTATCGGTTATTTGAAACTTAATGAGAGCAAAACCAAATGTGTGCAATTTGTAACTTGTAATTTGTAACACTTAATGTAAGACAGATGGCAACCAATGTGGAAATTAATGGAGCGACGTTGGACCTTGCAGAGTCGACTGTGTTCCTAGGTATAACAATTGACGCTAAGCTACAATGAGCCCACACATTAAGAAATTGTCAGGTAGACTGAGTTATGAAGTTAAAAATATAAGACGTTTAACTGATGTTGAAACTGCTAGAATTGTTTATTTCAGCTATTTCCAGTATTATGTCTTATGGTATATTACTGTGGGGATCTTCTGCAGAACTTAACCATTTTTATTCTGCAGAAAAGAGCTGGGAGAGCCATTTAAAATCTGGCTCCTACTGATTCAATGAGAGAAAAAAAACAAAGAAATAGATATTCTAACGGTTGTTTCACAATTCATATTTGAAAATTTAGTTTATATTCAGAAACATATTGGATCTTTTAAAAGGTAGGTATAGTGCGATTCATGGTGTTAATAACCGGAACAAACACAATCTTGTTTTACCTTCCACGCGTCTCCACACAACAGGAAAATCGTTTATGGGCCCAAAGTATACGCTTCTATAATAAACTGCCACAGGATATCCAAGATCATCTACTGAATAAATTTAGACCTTTAATAAAAAGCCAGTTGTCGAAAAAGGCTTATTATATAATCTCGGATTACCTGGAGGATAAATTTGCGTGGGCTTGAACTGCTCAACTCTTTCAAACTTAGAATTTGAGGCTTACAGTTCGTAACATCTTTTAAACTGGTGGTTTACTGATGGCTGTTCCACAAGTCGAATTATTGATAACATAAATACCATGTCAAAGTGTTTTGTGTCTGCCTGACGAGGTACTGCTTAACTGCAGAAGTTAAAAGTGAACCACTGTGATTTTGGTTCGGTCATGCTCGCCATCGAAAAGTATTTGCTCGAGTCCACTCGTGCGCGGGTACTGTTTGGGGGACTGGTCCGATTACTATTCCTTTGGCCTTTTAGTTTGTTGTTTTGTCTTATTTTTTTTTCTCTCTTTTTTATCTATCGAACGGCAGGGCACACTATCGCTGATGTTGATCTAATAGTAACAAGATAAACAATGTTTCAAAAAGTTAAAAATAACACAAGCCCACTGAGTTTCTTGCCGGATCTTCTCAGTTGAGTACGCGCAGTTGATCTGGTGGTAGCTTTTAAAAAAATGACCATTCAAAAGTTAAGCCTATTTGAAATAAATAACTTTGACTTTTGACTTTGACATAAAATTCCTTGGACATATCACTAATTATTACATTTTTTACAACAAATAAACAATCCGAATTATAAAAAAAAATATTTGTAAAGTTATCGAACACAATATTTTTGAGAAAAAAATTCACGTTGCTTAAGAATAAATAAAAGTAACAAGGAAATGCTAATCCGGCGTTAAAGGTCACATACTCGTATCTTGGTCATAATCTACACATATCTTGTAAACCTTCCACGTACATATGGGGCTCGGGAACTCACAAAGAAAAGGATTTTTTCCTTTCGGTATGGATACCGGGGGAATACAATGCGTGTTAAGGATTGTGGACCTGCATGAAAATAGCTTTGCCGAAACTATCCCGAATGCCCAATTGTGATCGTGACAATAGACATTCGTGTAGAATTTCGATTATTCAATATTCTGAACTTTGAAATCAAACTACTTTTACGGATTTTATCGCGGTTTATTTTAGATTTTACTGTCCCGACGTTTCGAATGATTTGCAGCACCCAAGGTCACGGGAGGGCTGAGATGTTGAACGTCCTTATGTCACAATCATGCCGGTGTACTCTCAGGTCTTCTTAGTTATTATTTTTGATCCGATCTACGCAACAAGAGCTTACAGTATCTTGAGGCCGTGCAGTGTTTTGCTTGGTTTTTGATTTAATTATATTTATCACAGGATCCCAAGCCGCCGGTGCCGACAGCCGCCGGAGCCAGTGGTAACACCCAACCATCCTCTCTATTGAAATTCAGATGTTTTTTGATTTCAATAGCCTCACGAATCATCCTAGGTAGTAATTGGTGTTCTTTTGCAAGGATTTGAGGTTTATCAAATCTGATGTAATGGTGGGTGCGATCCTGAACATGTTCATAGACTGCAGACTTCATACAGCGTCGGTGTTTCACATCAACTCTGTGTTCATTAATGCGAGTTTTTATTATTGATTTCAATGTGTAGTAATATTCGAGTAAATAAAGACAACATTATATTCTTAACTTTGTTCGTGATGATATATACTTGTAAATCCAACCCTGGCGTGGGTCGACGTCGTCAATTTATATATATTAACGTTTTATTAATAAAATATTTTTTATCGATTCGTTGGATATGAGACAGTATGACGTAGTGTTGATTAAGAAACTAAAACATAACTAAAAGCGAACTTAATCACCGATAATTTCTTGCCAGAAAAAAATAAAAAGAATCTGACATAAAACCCAGAACTGTACAATTATATCAACATCACTAAAATGCAAAGCAAACAATTAAAATGTTTTGTGCATTGCAAAGTTGATGACAATTCTAAAAGAAGATGTTAGGTACACAAAATATTCTTAGAATCCGAAACATAAATAGTTAAAACGTTTTTTGTAAATAAATATATTTTCAGATATTACTTCCTGTGGAAAATTGTATTAAGAATCAGAAACATAGGTAATTAAACCTTTTTTTTGTAAATATATGTATATATTTTCAGATATTTTTATTTATTTTATTATTATACTACCAAGCAAGCAAGCGTACGGCCCGCCTGATGGTAAGCAGCCACCGTAGCCTATAAACGCTAGCAACACCAGAAGAATCACTAGCGCGTTGCCGACCCTTAAGACATTAGTTGTTAAGTCTTTGTGTCCTGTAATTTCACCAGCTACAGTGACCTTCACGCCGGAACACAGCAATGTTTACACACTGCTGCTTGGCGGCAGAATATCTGATATAACTTTACCTTTATTTTTTTTTTCTTTCTCCTTTAATAGTCAGTTTCATCATAGCTCTATTTTATCGGTACTGTCATATGGGCTCGCTGGAGTTTAAAAACTGTCTGTCTCCCGAACATTTCATGGTGATAGTGACGCATTTTTAATACGCATTAGAATGTAAAAAATACCGTTCAAGTGCGAGTCGGCCTCGCGCACCGAGGGTTCCATACCATTTTGGATATATTGAAGTAATTTTACTATTCATGTAACACCTCAGGTAGCAAAAATAAATCAAACCAAACCAAAAACTAAACTAAGTTTGTTTGTCGAGGTTTTTTTAGGATTATTAAAAAACTGTAGAACTCGGAAAGATTATTTTATTTTTCTGTAAAATATATATCAACATGTATTATCCATAATTATTTCAGATTTTTCCATCCATAAACATCGGAGATAAGGGGAACGGTATTTTTTTTTACATTTTTGATTATCAGCTAAAAACTTCGTGACATATACCAAAATAAAAATCTGTTTTGAGATTTACAAATGAAGCACTTTCATATTATGTCCCACTCGATATATTAGTCTCGTTTTGAAATTCTGATGACTGATTTGGACCCCCATTATAAAAAAAGTAAAGCAAAATATATATTTTTCTTTACTTGCGATGAAGTTGGGTAAGTAAGATCTAAAACTATTCCAAGTTTCAAATTGATAGCATCAGTGGTTTCTAAAATATATAGGTGTGACAGACAGACAAACAGACGAAGTCAGACCATAAGGGCTCCTTTTTTACCTTTTAGATATGGAACCCTAAAAAGTACATACCTATACAACGTGATGATAATACTAAAATCTAAGTGGATTTTAGTATTATCATCATACAAAAAAATACTAAAAATAGAAATTATTCCAAATTCATAAAAAATAATACTTACCAAAATTCACTTAATGGATTACAGTAAAAAGTCTAAATTTTTTAATAGAGCTATTAACTGTCTCTCGTTTTGAGCCTGGCACTTACAAACCAATACACTTTAACAGCTTAACTTTAATACGCAAATTCACAGCCGTTGATACAGAGATTTGAGCGGATCATTTACTCAGATAGCATTTCTTAGAGAGCGAGTGGCTCCTTAGCCGTAAGAATGCTATAACGAAACGATAAAGGAGTCTCATTTCGTTCATCATAATTCTTGCTAGCCAGCCCCCTTTGGTTGATGTAATAATTGGCACTCACTTCAAAATTAATTTAAATAAAATATATGTATAACGGGGTGGAGACTGTAGGGTCTCCGGTGGATGGTGATTGAGTGAGTTTGGTCGTCATCGCCCCGTCCGCCGCGTTGTATATAACTATAGTAAATCCAAACTCACTTTTGTGAAAACTACCTTCAACAATCATTATTTATGCAAAACTACCTTCAACAATCACTATTAATCCACTAAAAGTGTTAGGGTTTGTAATTTTGTAGAGATTTATCGCTACTTATTTATTTCTTTGTTTTAATTGTTTAATATTTTAATATACTGGTAACTACTTTTCGAGTACTAACAGAAGCGGAAGTTAGTCATAGACTCTGCAATTGATTCGTAGCGCCGCCGCCGGCCAATCACGGGGCCGCATTAAAGAGAACTGATGCGGGCTGTGATTGGTCGTGGCGTTGGGCGTTTTCGGGTAGGGATTTTTCTGATAAAAAGCATGGTCGGTGGTATTGTGGGAGGAATTCGAGTGTCAACCACGAGACTGTTAAGAGTTGGAAGTAACTGTTTATTGTGAATTTGATTTATCTAATTTATTGTAGTCGTGTATATTCAGTGTACAAAGTGTGTTGTAATAAAAGTGATTTATATTCTGTGATGATATCTTCTATTATTCTCCTCGGAGCAAGGTCGTCTTTATAGATCAGAAGTGGGATTCGCAACTAACTTCAACAAAATGTAAGTACACGCCCAAATCTACAATTTTTAGACAAGAAGTGTTTTGAATTAAGTAATCTTTGTTTTTTGAATTAGTTTGAATTGATATTTATCTCTATGCGTTGTAGTTTTTCTATATCGGCTTGCTGCTTAAAATTTATTATCGTGCATTGTGATTTCTAAATGAAATTTGAAGGTACCCGCAATACCTGGAAAAATAAAAATGTTTAAATATTTTTAAAGTACCTACCCTCTATTTTTATGTACAACGCTAATTGAGCAAATCAAACTGTTCGTATATTATATTTTGTATTTTCTCTGTAAGTGATTATCTTGTAATCTTTTGAGAAAATAAATTTCTTAAACCGTTTATGTATAATCCGCTATTTTCTGCAAATAAAAACAGCTGACGGTCAAGACGGAGAAATTTCAATAGGTAATCCAATGATTGACAGATACATCCATACCAATTGTATTCTTATAAAAAATACATAGGTATGTAACAGTTTCGGAGAGCCTATAACTAATAATATAATTGGGAGATTGTATTCATTTCTTGCATGATATGGAATAATATGGAAGATGATAGCACTGTCTGTATTGTATCAAATTATAGCTGAAGTGCGCAGTATTAGTGTCAGATTGCAGTATAAGAATGTATTATGGTCTCGTCGGTTATTATTGGGTGACCTGATACCAAAATATTCCTACAGTGTATGGCAGTGATTGTGTTAGGTAGTCATCAATCTGTTTTCTTTTAACTACATAGGTAGTAATTTTAGCTTGCCTATATTAAATGCTCTCTAATATTTACAAGCTACCGTCATAATACGATACACGTGTAAGTCTGTAACATAATATTCACACAACCTTTTTGTTGCGAGTCGAGCGTGAGCTACGGAATGACGGCCGCGAGGATGACTAAGGTGGATCGGAATCAGCGTTCACAATCACGGCGGGACAACGACCGACGTGGAAGGAGCCATCGCAATCGGGCCGCTGACTGCCGGTAGCACAGAGCCACGTGTCGACGCGGGACAATCTAACAGGTCACGTAGTCCTTCATTTAAAAAAAAAAAGAGGTTTTCGATATCGTAAATGCGTTAGGGATGGTCTTGCAATCTTCCCAGGACGCAAAAACCGAGACTATTAGATTTTGGATCCTTCAAATCACGCATGCATGCTTTGTTAAATTAATTATATTTGTTTAACAAGTGTGCATCGCTATACGGGAGGGTGATAGAACTATCACTGATTTTGGTATTTATAAGTTCTAGGATCTGGCCGAGGTCTGGTAGTTCGATTCTATTGACCTGGTAAGAATGGCAAGAGAAATTACTGTTTGCTTTTCCTTTCGAGCAAGATATAGCCGAGTCTTATGTCTTGAAGGGGGGGCTACTTAAGAGTCTTAGGACGAAGGAGTAGGTACGAGGTTTATTATGAAGAATTGACACACAATCATATTGTAGGGAAAACGTGCGGTAGATTGTATTATTCACAGATATAAGTATCGAACTTTGAGGTCTGGCTCTCTGGCATCGCGATGCTCATATCCTGATCAGCTCTTGCAATATCTTTGTGGTATTAAAAATCAGTCCTTTTTAAGATCGAACTCTCTTTACGAGCCGAAGTTGCTGACTGGTCCCCAGTATGCGTTCACCAGTATGCGTTCACCAGTATGCGTTCACCAGTATGCGTTCACCAGTATGCGTTCACCAGTATGCGTTCACCAGTATGAGCTCACCAGTATGAATTACTGGTGCTATCCTAATTATAAAAATTAATTAAGTCAGAATAGCCGAGCCGTTACTCAAAATTTATGAATGAAGTACGGAAAAGGACTCTTCACGGCCTTTGTACCCTTTGGCAGTGACTCCACTTTAACGAATGGATATGTTGTACAAAAATTAGGACTTTGTCTAATCATCTCTCATCGGTTTTACAAAGGACAATCCCCATATGTACCCCAGAAATGCCCAGATAAAGTATATTACAAGATTGCTCTAATAAATAAAAACTAGAATTATGTTGTTAATTTTAAATCATATGAAGCACTAGATATAAAAAAAAAAAATAAGACGTTCTTGTTAACATTGCAGTACCAGTGTATCTAACCAAATTGTTTTCACATAAAAATTGACATTATACAATGGAGACAGACTAGATAATTCCAAATAACGACATGTTTATCTGATAACATACAGATAAGTATATAAAAGAACACTGATCTGACTTAGCTTATGTGATGATCATGAAGTTCCTAGTGAAAAAAAACTAATAGCAATGCTGTCTGTGAACGATAAAATGTAAAAAAAAAACCAGTAGGAAGTTATCATGTTTAATGTCCAATATCTTTTGAACCGGTGCTATAAATGACATTAAATCTAGATATCATATAAATACTGTTAAAAAGTTATCGTATGACATAGAGTGCAATTTGGGCATTGCATTGCTGACCTTCAGCTCCATACTATTGGCATGGTCCTTTGTTAAGTCTGGGTATGTTATCACCTCAACTATGCATGGACGTCACTGCCCAAGTTGTATCAGGGGGTGGTGAATGCATGTAAGACAAGCCAGTGTTGATGCGGCTTCAGCGGAAGCGCACGAACATTAATCGCTTATAAAAACTTGACTCAGTTGCAATTTCTTGATGTAGGTAATAAATTCTCCTTAACCTGAGTTTGACAAATGAGTGAATGTTCCCTTACAGCTTGATCAGTCGATGTCTTTGGGTTGTACGGTGCAGCCACGGTATTGGCTGACTGATCTATCATTTAGTAGCAGTTTTGAAAAAAAAAACGCATTGCACCCGAATAGTACACATGAAAGAGAGTAGAAACAGTAATACATGTCTAATTACTCTTATCAAGCTAAGTGCGGACGTGTTGATGTTGTGATAGTACCATCATCAGCCATTTGTCGGATCTTGATAGATTTTGTATTTTGTCGTGAGAATAGTGCAATTTTCGGACAAGGCCATAACGGGACCACCGTAAAATGTAGTCACAATCACAGCATTATAATAATCAGGCTCGTTAAAAAAAAAATGTGTGAAGATTAGCAACGTCTATTAGACATACTGAAACTCTATAAACATTGTCGACATCCCTCCATAATTTAGGACGCGCAAACATCATGAGTTGAATAGTTACCACTCAAATAGGTTGTCCCATCACGAACGTGAAGGTTCTCTCCATGTTAGGTGAAATGTTATATCCCGGAATAGTTAGCCCGTCTCAAACTAGTCTTAGTTTGCTTGTTCGTAAAAGGGATGGTTCATTTAGGATGTGCATTGATTATCGGCTGTTAACTTGAAATTATCTTATTCCTGTCATTGAAGACTAGATACCTCTACTTGCTGAACAGGCCTGTCATCGGTATTACCCGTAGTGCTGTTCTCTAAGCAGCAAGGGCTCGAGCTCGATGCTACGACAGTGGCTTGTCACGTTTTCGTGTTCAATAAATTTGCTTAAGCAGCACTACTGTCACGAGGGTTATGGTTTTCAGTGAAACTACTTAAGGTCCAATAGTTTAACGGTCAGCTCTACGTTGAGCAGAAATTCGATAGTGAGTACGGATCCCAGCAGCATTAGGCTCTACGTCTAATTCGGTGCTGGCTCTACGTCTAGCATGCACTGCTACAATAAGTTGGGTTGATAGCTGGGTTCCAATTTCTGAGCAGAGCAAGCATATCGTCGCTTACTATACTACATCACAGACTTTAGCAGAAGCGAAGAACCTCTACTCAGTTATAAAGTTTAGCTGTTATTTTCCTTCTGCGAAAGTTTAGGGTTAGTTTGGGGCTAGGTACGGTATTTTAATAATTACCGGTTAGTGAACTGCATTCCACATTTCTGTACCGGGGTTAATTCTGAGAATCTCTAGTGGGTGGCTGTATATGTAAACTTTGCAGGAGTTCGATTGTTCTGTAACATAGGACTGGTTCAAAAGTGGGTCATGTCGCCAAATAAGCTACCGCGAAGTCCCGTAGCCGTCAATGACCAATTTCTGAGTGTAATAACAATATTTAATGACTACTGGTTGCACTGCCCAACTGGGAGACAAATCTGTAGGATCAAAAGTATTAACAGCGATTGTGATGAAAAGTGCCTAAATTACATAAATAATTACGTTTTAAAAGACTGTCAAGTATTAAGTTATTTACATGGTAATAAAAGCAGTATTCGATGGGTAGTTCCGAGGGGTGACAACTGTGTCGTATGAACCACGGCGACATTGAACATTTCAGTGTCAAAAGAAGACCTTAGAACAGACAATCCTGGTTGGTCAGAAAACAATGTTAAAATTAATATATTCATATCGTTTATTGCATTCCATAATATTTACAAGGTGGTTATTTATTAAATTGGTAGCTTAAAGCTAAGTATAATTATGGATCGTGTAGGGCCACAAAAAAAGTAAATAAAATTAAAATTATGGTACAATATCGTTGGTATATATATGTATAAACGTTTGCATAGAAGTCTCTTATTAAAAAAAAAAGCGAATGATTACTCCGCAATGTCACAAAAACAAAAATAGTGGTGCCGTTTCATGATTTGTATGTTGACCACCTTAGGCCCTTCGTAAGATCTAAGTAAGGTTATACGCACCTACTTGTAGTTGTGGGTGTGTTTACTTGATTGATTATACCTGTCAAGAAAACCAACAATCTGTGTTCGTTTTTGAAGATTATAATTTACACAATTAGGGTCGATCAGGGGATCGCTTGGCAAGCGATCACTGTAGTTATTCTGCATCACATGCTTTCACAAGATTTGCTTTTGAAAAGGTTTTAAACACTGTTTAGTCGGTGTTGATGGTTGTTGATTTAATCGTACTATCCTTGAATCGCTAAACGCACTAACATGATGAGAAAGATTGAGATAGGCTTTTGGGGAGGGTTCGCTGGATACTTAACAACGTTAGAAAAAAAAACATAGGTGTATTCAGAGGTGTTATTTGGTGGCAGCATGAATGGGGTCAAAGCTCATTCTTAACGTGATACTTGATAGTCTATCAAAAACTCCTTAATAGCGGTCTGTTATTCGCAGTGGGGTTCAAGATAGGTAAGATAAGACAGAAATATAAACCCTGCATTAACAAACTCCTTAATAGCGGTCTGTTATTCGCAGTGGGGTTCAAGATAGGTAAGATAAGACAGAAATATAAACCCTGCATTAACAAACTCCTTAATAGCGGTCTGTTATTCGCAGTGGGGTTCAAGATAGGTAAGATAAGACAGAAATATAAACCCTGCATTAACAGTGATGGGCAAAGCAAAAAGCTTATGTCCATGTTTATAGAACCCTATCAAGACATTAATGTTTTGCGGTTTAGCAGCACGCATGCAAAACAAAAGTATAAACTACAGGCCTTTGAGCCACATAAGTTCAATAGAAGTTCACGAAAATGAATCTAAAGCTAATGTAGTAGAATAGTAATGATGGTGATTAATTTGAATCCATAATTTTGTATGTATAATTTGAGATGTTAAGAGTAATGTTGCTACAGAAGGTCTTTTGTATCTTTCCAGATAAATCGCAAGCAATCGATCGGTTTGTGCGCATCGACCAACTACGCCGTCGCAAGTAATCGATCGGCTTGTGCACGCCGTTGGTTTTAATCTGATTTCGAATTGGTAGTCGGGTGGTCATGCATGGTATCGAATCGATCGTGCCATGTTTTGATACGTTCGGTGCCACGACGGTGCGTCTCCACAAGTAATCGATCGGCTTGTGTGAGCCACCACAATGCATCGACCCACTGTGCGGTATCAAGTAATCGATCGGCTTGTGCCGCCAGTTGGAGTTTCGAATTGGTAGTCGGCCGGTCATGCATGGTATCGAATCGATCGTGCCATGGTTTGATACGTTCGGTGCCACGATGGTGCGTCTCCACAAGTAATCGATCGGCTTGTGTGAGCCACCACGATGCATTGTGCCACTGTGCGGTATCAAGTAATCGATCGGCTTGTATATCCGCCAGTCGGTGTCTATATCATTTTGAAATGGTAGTTGGGCAGTCCTGCATGGACTCGATTCGATCCCAATGCCATTAAGTAGTCTCACCTGCGCCGTGTGAAGCAATCGATCGGCTTGCGCTGTTGTGCACATCACCAGTCTAGCGTGGAGCTATATGTACATATTGATATTTCGATGTGGTTTCGATTCGTTGTCTAATAAATTAGAATATAATGGAATACTAGATGTTTACAATATAAACTTAGATCTTTAGATCTAAGTTTGGTTTTAACCAGACCACAGTTTTCCTAACAGCAATTATATAGATGATACATTTGTTTTTAATAAAATAAAAGAAATAGAATTAATTATCTAATTAACTAACGAAGTTTATTGTAATGTAAAATATGTACATGATGTAAATAAAGTAAAAATAAAACAGGTTCTAAAGTATAGTTTGTACAAATTGTTGATGTTCAATTGATTGTATTAGAATGTTTAATTGTTAATTTATGTAATGGTTATGGAATTTGGGGACTTTCGTGCTGCTGACCATGTACTCGGACACCGGTTGTTAGGGTTCCACCTGGGTCGTGTGCGGGGACGCACACGTCGTCAGGATGGTCGATTGTTAGGGTTTGTAATTTTGTAGAGATTTATCGCTACTTATTTATTTCTTTGTTTTAATTGTTTAATATTTTAATATACTGGTAACTACTTTTCGAGTACTAACAGAAGCGGAAGTTAGTCATAGACTCTGCAATTGATTCGTAGCGCCGCCGCCGGCCAATCACGGGGCCGCATTAAAGAGAACTGATGCGGGCTGTGATTGGTCGTGGCGTTGGGCGTTTTCGGGTAGGGATTTTTCTGATAAAAAGCATGGTCGGTGGTATTGTGGGAGGAATTCGAGTGTCAACCACGAGACTGTTAAGAGTTGGAAGTAACTGTTTATTGTGAATTTGATTTATCTAATTTATTGTAGTCGTGTATATTCAGTGTACAAAGTGTGTTGTAATAAAAGTGATTTATATTCTGTGATGATATCTTCTATTATTCTCCTCGGAGCAAGGTCGTCTTTATAAAAGTAACAAGCAATTGAATCATCAGAATAATCCGAACAATGACAATCGACCGAAACCCCAACAATGAATGGCCAGCATCACCTTCCACCGGAGACCCTACCGTCTCCACCCCGTTATGTATATTGGAATTTATAATAATTTTATGACCGGTATATTATGACGTGGTCCATAATAGCTAGCCTTTTAGGGAAGCTCAGTCAACAACGAGCTATGTAGAGAGCTATGCTCGGAGTTTCTTTGCGCGACAGAATCCGTGATGAGGAGATTCGCCGAAGAACCAAGGTAACCAACATAGCTCTTAGAATCTGCGAGTTGAAGTGGCAGTGGGCCGTCCACATCGCTCGAAGAACTGATAACCAATAGGGAAGAAAGGTTCTCGAGTAACAACCACGAACCAAAAGACGCAGCGTAGGCAGGCCTTCCACAACATTGTGCGCGTCGCAGGCAACCGGTGGATGCAAATGGCGAACTGTCGTTCATTGTGGCCGTTTAAGGGGGAGGCCTTTGCTCAGTTGTGGATGTCTTCCGGCTGATGATAATGATGATGACCGGTATGCCCATTTTTTTTCAAATATTAGTCAATAATCGCCATTGCCATCGATTATTTCAGACCCATTAAAAGTTTGTTATTAAAACACAAATCTTCATTTCATTACCACTCTAAACAAGTGATAAACAAAAGCTCATACAATGGTTTCCGGTTTTTGCGGAAAAGATCAGCTTACATTATTATTGTTTCTCAGAAAAATTGTAATTCGGTACACGTTTCGGTTGACCTCAACAAACAAAGGTTAGTTTTGGGTCAAGAATAGTTAGGAAGAGATATATTTTACTTTCAATTTTTTACCAAAAACCTATTTTAATGCAGTAATAAAAATCGTTGAATGTTATCATATCAGTTATGGTTCTTATATGGAACGAGAGTAAAAAATGCAACACTTTATATCAGCTCGGCCTTATCTTAAATATCCTAGTAATCATTTTGACAGGCTCTTTGGTCTAGTCACTAGACCAATGGGCCGGATGTCTAACCACTAGATATCCTGGCTGCTACCCAATAGGTCTAAGATTCGATTTCTGCTTTCTTTCTGTTATTTCTATAAAGGGTGTAAGGGACCACGTACAACATTTTTTTTAATAAGATTTCGAATAACGTCCGCTACAACATTACAGAAACCATTTATATGGAAAATGACAAATGACTAAGTTATTAATTTTCGAGCATGTCATGAATATATGCGGAATAATATTCATTTTTCAAATTACAATGCTAATTTTCTAAAATAATAATAGTTAATTGCCTATTCATTAATTGCCTATGTACTGTTTTTGTGCATAAAGAATAAATAAATAAATTTTCCACAAATAAGTAATTTACTGTTATTAAATTAAAATTATGCTTATTGAAATGAAACTAATTTTACGGATTATATCGCGGTTTATTTTTGATTTTAATTTCCCGACGTTTCGAATACTTTACAGCATTCATGGTCACGGGCGGACTGAGGTGGTAGCTGTCCATATGTCATAGTTGTCTTAGGGTACCCTCAGGTCTTCTAATTATTATTGATAGTCCGATCTACGCAGAAAGAGCTTACAGTATCTTGAGGTCTGGCAGTGGAATGCTTGTCTTTGGATTTGACTATGTTTATCACGGGATCCCAAGCTGGTGGTAGCACCCAGCCATTATCTCTATTGAAATTTGGATGTTTTTTAATTTCAATAGCCTCACGAATCATCCTTGGTAGGTAGCGCTGTTCTTTTGCGAGGATTTGTGGTTTGTCAAATCTAATATAATGACGGGTGCGATCCTGAACATGTTCACAGACTGCAGACTTCGTATAGCGTCGATGTTTAACGTCAGCTATATGTTCTTTTACACGGGTTTTTACCGATCTAAAAAAAAAAAAAAAAAAAAAAAAAAAAAAAAAAAAAAAAAAAAAAAAAAAAAAAAAAAAAAAAAGTAAAATTAGTTTCATTTCAATGTGTAATATTCGCGTAAGTATCAGAAATCATTAAAATTATGCTTTATTATTATACCAATAAAGATGTTAGACTAATTTTATTTTAAAAAAGTGGTATTGTTTTTGGAAATTCATGAGAAAGCCGATGAAAAATTTCAACACTAAAATGTTTAGAATCATATACTGGATCCCTAGTATCGGTTTTCGGTACGATGTCCCCTACACCACGTATATGAATATGTATTTACAAAAACGTATAAAAGTATTCGTATCAGTTATCTGGGTACCATAGTACAGACTGTCTAGTATGGGAGGAGATGACCGTGTGTGGATTGTTCCAGGATATTCTATTATCCTGTCAATGTTCCACTACAGGGCAAGGAGTGGAGATCCTCCTCTCCTCTTTGACAAGAGAGATGGACGGTTCTGGTCACAATCATGCTTAGGTCACCTGATGGTAACCACCTGATGGACATCATACTGTTTTTTTTTACATACTTTGGAAATCTCTTGCACATCATTACTTTGGAAATCTCTTGCGAATTGCATTGGGGATCCTCTACCTACATTAGTTTCAAATAAATCAATTTTATAAATGAACAATGATCCAAGAAAAAAACCTACTTTTTTAATACGCTTTTATTAAATAAGTACTTTTTGTTGTTAGTTATACTAACACATTAAAGAAATTTTGTGTCAATCTGCATGCTATGAAGTCTTTGTAAGTCCACCATCGATATAATATTCAAACTACGAGATAAGGTCTGAAAAGTGGCACACAAATAGCGCCCTTGTGTCGCTGTTTCTTTTCAAGCCACAGGCTGTCAAAATTATTTTTGTCGATATATAGAATAGACAGTAGCGACACTCCTGTCGCTACTGTCTATTCTATATATGAAACTGTCAAACTACACGTCATTATCACAATAAAACCTTTAGTTCACGTTTCCGCCACGAGCACAGATAAGTCCGCGACCCCGCGACCACATTTTAGATGTAATTTTGTTAATACATGTTTCAAAATTAAAAAAAAAAATACAAAATCTAGTTTATATACAACTAGCTGACCCACGCAGCTCCGCTCATGCTCTTTTTCTATTCTATTCTTGGTGGCTATAAATTTGGGCCCGGTATTCCCGGAACGCACTTCGACCCAGTTGGATCCATTGTGCATGCCCTAGCCCTTACTCTGTTGCTGGCGTATCGAAGAGCTCCCTCAGGTACGCAACGATCGCGCCAGCTTGGAGCTGTACATAATCATTTGGTGTAGGATAGGCTACTCCCAGATGATGCAACCTACGTCTCACAAGAGCGTCGCAGCCACACAATATGTGTCGCATTGACTCTTTTTCATCTTCGCAGAATCTGCAAATGTCACTAGTACTTAGCCTCATTCTGTGTAGATGCTCGTTGGTGCCAAAATGTCCCGTAAGTGCACCCATCAGGTGCCTTATTTGTGATCATGCTCTTTTTACTCAGAAACCTTTTTGGGCTAATGTACAACACTTTGCTGAAGATCATGACATGATCAAATGTATAGTTTACGATTCTATAAAGGACATACAGGCAAACATTAATTTTTATATATATAGATTATTAATTAGTTTCATTTCATTGTGTAGTATTCGCGTAAATATAAGAAATCATTATATATAGATTATATTATATCCATGAAGTCCACCTTACAAAGACATCGTAGCAGGCAAATTGACACACAATTTCTTAAATAACCACAAAGTCTAGTTAAGTGTTGAATGAAAAATAAAAGATAAAAAATATTATATTAAAACAGCCCTCAACACTTCAGTCTAAAAAGAATTTCAGTCAAGATTATCTCGTGGCTCTCGTGAGGCCCAGTATGGCCGCCTGGCCACACTTGAGATATTTCAGTGTCTGCCAGAATTATAACAAGGGTCGGTCATGGACACTTGACCGCGTTGTTGAGCTATGAACACCCCAGTTACATCACTGTGGAACAAATTTAAAGTTACTGTGTGGCTTAGGTGACGTCATCACATTGTTGGTTGATATTTACTTTTAGAACTTAAAATAGTGGCATTGGTAGATAGGACAAATTCATTAAGCCGCAGTCACAGTCATTTTATACTTTAAAATGAATACAGTATAACTCTAAAATGGATACGATTTACCGAAAATCCTTTTTGTAAAGGCAAACTAATAATATGCTCTTATCTTTTTAATTACTTATTTATCTTCCTTTTTTTTCCTTTTAATTTTTTATTGTGGATATAGAAATTTATGGTCTGAAATAAATGCGTATTATTTATTTATGCAAGTGTCCCGTGCACCCAGTACATCATGAAGAGTCAGTGCCTTAGAAGTATGTTTTTTTTAAGTATAAGGGTACTATGATTAATGGCTCAAAACTAGAGTAGCTCAAAGATGGAAATACCTCCAACTACGGAATCTTCTATGCATATTATTGTTATACGTAATGGATAAATAACCGCACCCTTTCTGAAGTCGGTTAAAATGATTCATGTATCATTATTAAGTCACAATTTATTAAAAATCACAATAAAAAGTATCAATTTCATAAGAAAGTTCAACTCAAACTTAGCATGTTTACGATAGCTAACAGTTCATACTTTCCTAAACATTTCCCTAAAACAAAACCGACCAGAAACTATGTCTATTGTCAACTAAATGTCTAGCATTGTGTTCAATTACCACAATTGAACGAAAATAGAGGTAGCTAAAATAGTGTTATGTGTCCAATCTCGAGCCAAGACAAAATAGCGAGCATCCCTAAAATTGTCCCTTAGGAAGTAACTGTCCTTTACTGCGAAATTATATTGGAGAGCCGTCGTAGACCGGAGAACTGACTGCCGACTGTTTGAATTATTAAAGGACCTTTCTAATGAAAAAATGTGACCTTAGATTGGGTATAAAAATGTTCATCATTTTTTTATGGTAGGTGTCTTGAGACAGGGACAATTCAGATAGGTACCACCGCATTTCCTTGTGTTTGAAGTTTTTTGGTTTTGATCCTTGAGGTCTAATACGGGTTTTGATACTAATAAACTCTGCAAACACTAGTGAAATGTACAAGAATGGAATAGAATAGAATGTATTTTATTTCACACAGAATATAGATTACACAACAAATAACTATAGCATTTAATGTACGTCGTCTGTGTGAAACAGGGCTCCCACTCAGCTTAATGCTGTGTGGGGGAACAAGCACCAACACAGCGCTGGTTTTCAGGGGCAAGCCCTAAGTGACCCCACGAACGCAAACCTAGGTAACCAAAAAAAAAAAAACAAATTATGTACTACCTAAGAATATTTGCAATTATACTTAAACCTACAAGACAAATGGATAATCTAATACAAAGTAAGCACGCATAACAACAATAAAACAATTAATTTAAAAACTATCTAAATAATAAAAACAAATTAACATAAAACTAAACCGCTCTAATCATAAATAGTCAAGAGAAAACTAACTGTTTGATCGAGCTCGTAAGCTATCGAAACCCGTACTATACCCGCTGGTAATGGAAACACGGGTTTGAAAGGCACTGAAAGGCACTCTAATGTCTCGGATGACCACCGGCATAGCAGTGCAGCTGCCTATAGGCAGGCGTGTAGCCATCAGGCTAACGTCTTGCTTGTCTCAAAGAATTGAATAAAAAACTGACTTAAATATACATGTCTCGCATTAATAAAATATCACAGTTATTCTATGAACTGATAGAGCTATATACGAGTAGGTATAGCAAATATTGTACGACTCACCCCGGTTACATAAAAACTTAATTAGTTATTTCCTGCTGGGAAAAAATAACTAACGAATAGTCAATATCACTTAAAATAAATTCAAAGTTTAAAAAACTAAAAATACACGCATTTATAAAGTACCTATACTGCACTAAAAAGTAATAAATAATTTATGGAACTCGTTCTTTCTTTCTACCCCGTGTTTGTCATTAAGCATTATATTTAAGTGTGAAAGCGTGGGGCGCTTTTTCTCTGTATTCACTGATTACAATTTATTGTCATGTCGATAAAAGTACTTACTTACATACTTGAAATTGGAAAGAAATGTTAAGCTGTTATTCAGAAAAGGCGCCCCACGCTTTCACACTTTAATATAATGCTTAATGACAAACATGGGGTAGAAAGAAAGAACGAGTTCCATAATTTATTTATTACTTTTTAGTGCAATATAGGTACTTTATAAAAGCGTGTGTTTTTAGTTTTTTAAACTATGAATTTACACTTTTTAGTCTTAGAAATATTAGTCTAATAGTCTTAGAAATATTAGTCTAAAATACGGATAAACTTGGCAATTTTTATTTATTCAGAGCTTGAATCGTAGGCAGGTTGTTGCAAAACATATATTTACAGGGTAGATATTACCTACGCATAGGTATCGCAATGAGTTTGCTAAATTTAAGAAAGCACTACGTAATTCCCCTACCTTCCAGTTCCATCATCAGGTCCTCATTAATGGTTAAAGTGAAAAAAACTCTTTAAAACAAATCAAATGAGCTCAAACTCGATGTGTTTACTAGTAGCCAATCCAGGGTTCCGTTACTCATCTTCCTGTTCCATCATCAGGTCCTCATTAATGGTCAAAGTAAAAAGAATTCTTTAAATCAAATCAAATGAGCCCAAACTCGATGTGTTTACTAGTAGCCATACCAGGGTTTCGTGCCCCACCTTCCAGTCCCATCATCAGGTCCTCATTAATGGTTAAAGTGAAAAGAACTCTTTGAAACAAATCAAATGATCCCAAACTCGATGTGTTTACTAGTAGCCATTCCAGGGTTCCGTTACCCACCTTCCTGTTCCATCATCAGGTCCTCATTAATGGTCAAAGTGAAAAGAATTCTTTAAAACAAATCAAATGAGCCCAAACTCGATGTGTTTACTAGTTGCCATCCAAGAGTTCCCTTATCCACCTTCGAGCCCCAGCATCTGATCAGCTCGATGATACCATATTATTGTACTGTCACCGGTTTTTGATACATGTGCAAAATTACAAATTATTTGGAAGTGTAGAAGTGGGTCAAAATTGCATCGCAAAATTCCATTACCATCATACATACATAGTTACATACATACATACATACAGGTCAAGCTAATAAAAGCGTGTTAAAAATACGCTTCGTGGTTTAGGAGGGGTTAGCCGATATACAGACAGACGCAGAAAGAGACTTTGTTTTCTACTGTGTAAAGGTATGTACATAAATGGCGCGCCGACTCCAAACACGCCAATAGCAACGCTGCCTGACTAAACAATGCCTTCCTCGCGCGCACACCTTCGCTGTCAAATAAGTAACCCCCTTTTGTGGCTACGACTTCAGAAACTATTAAATACATTATAATCTGATAAATTGCCTTAAAGGCTTGCTGGTAATTAAATTCACTTCCTGTGTATAGATTGATATTATTATTATGCATTATCAGACCAAAGGGAGTCCGGGTAAGCATAGCACCCTCCCATTTCCTCCCATTGTGTGTCGTAAGAGGCGACTAAGGGAAAACAAGAAGACGTGCAGTAGCGTCTTTCTATTGGATTATCTACCACCTACACTGCGATCCACTAGACGCACACCAAGCGTGGGGATTATGGCAACCCCTCCCTTCTAAGGGGAAGGCCTTTGTTTAGCAGTGGACGTCTGTTGGCTGCTGATGTGATGCATTGTCATTACATTAATTTTATTTTTATTAAGTTAATGCTACGCTTTATAAACTATACTTCTTGTGATCCAGAAAAAATACTATAAGCAGACTTAGCACGATGTGTAAATCTTGACATATAAGTGTGAGAATGAATGACGTCAATATGACGTAGTATTTCAGATTTTTGTGTAGAGAAAATCGATATATATATAGATAGTACTAGCTGACCCACGCAGCTACGCCTGCGCTATTTTTACGTTAACTAAACTTTTAATAATGTTGTCTTTTACTTACGCGAATATAACACATTGAAATTAAACTACTTATAACCAACAATAATAACTAAGAAGACCTGAGGGTACACCGGCATAATTGTGACAGACAATCTCAGTCCTCCCGTGACCATGGGTGCTGCAAAGCATTCGAAACGTCGGGATAGTAAAATCAATAAATAAAACGCGATAAAATCCGTAAAAGTAGTTTAATTTCAATAAACTTTTAATAACAGACATTCGCATCGAATACATAACCTCCTTTTTTATAGTCGGTTAAAAACTGGGACCCACTTTTTACTTGCTCTCCGAATCACGGACCCGTTTTGTTCAAATGGCTAACGCCAACGGTCACCCATCTATTTAATGACCTTACCTAACGTTGCTTAACCCGATCGATTACAAAACCTTGATAACAACTCTCTATGAGTGTTCCCTTACTAATATTTATTATATTATAAAGAAAAATTGATAAAATCGGACCAAGCGTATAACCAACTACCCATTTTGACTTTAATCCCCTCTCCTAAAAGAACCGTGCTAGATTACGGGATAAAAAGTATCCTATGTCCTACCTCGTAGTAAGATCTCATATCATGCCATGTTTCATTTGAATCCATTCAGTAGTTTCGGCGTGATGCGCAGCCGTGATACAGACAGACAGACAGACAAAAACTAAAAAACAATATTTTCGGCCTCAGTATCGGTTATAGAATATAATTTTTTTTTTTGTTTTATTTTTCCAAATATAATTTTCAAAATATCTTCAATGTACAGAATTGGACCTGTTACAGTTTTATTATAAGTATAGATATAGTATATCGATGGTAGAGAATGACATTTCGATGTCGAAAACTACGGCATAGGGTGGCTTTAAATTTAAAGCGCGGCTGCAGCGCTGCAAACGCTCTTCTTTGTAAATCCATTTACATCAAAACGCGCGCTTTTTGTTTTTTAAAGATCTACAATGCAGCGCTTTGAGTTCACCCATACTCTACACCGAACTGTCAAGTCTGCAAGTCGTGCTAGGACTGCTGAGGCGGATCCTCAGGGATTGCTAATATGCAAAAGGGTGGGGTTGCAGCTAGTGGGTGTTAAGCACAGTTACCAATTCCCAATATACCAACAACCAACCAGCTGTTTTACATTTATTCCTTTTAAAATAAACTGATGAAAAATTTCTTCCATGATTTATCCAAGAAGAAATTTATCCGCTTCAAATAACCTATCGTTACAACTACGCTTGAATGTCGCTGCCTGCACCACACCCTTCTTGTTATTAAACTCATGTCGTAGAGCAATGATTTCAACGTTCCAAATACTTTTCGTCAATGAAGTGAATGTTACAATTAACAAACTGGTCTCTTTACCCAACCCCAAACTCACCGCATGATTTATATTCGCCTTAATGAAATTCTAAATCGCCCCAATATGGCCCTTAAGTTTCTTTGAGCCCATGACCCAAAGGTATCTCCGCAGAACGTGCAACCAGATAGATCTTACAACTGTAATATGATTACCCTTAGTTATCTTCAAGCACACATCGGTGGCTAAACCTCATCCGCACAAAGGTGCACTCCTATTGATTCCAGTATACGGTTTGTATAATAGATTACTTCAGTTCACCTTTCTTCATGGCTCCCTCTCGACCTAGATAAAATATAAATCGTGTTTTATCTGACCGATATACTCAGTGGAGTTATAAAATGCTTCCTAGAAAACCATACTGCGGTATACCTTTACATGAATCACGTGAGTTCTACTTTGGATAATTTTGAATTTGGATAACTTAATTCGAAATTCTTTGAACTCATTCGAATTTTTTTTCATGTAGGCACTTTACTGTGTCTGGTAGCAGCAGGCTGCTTGGCGGCAGAATATCTGATACTACGTTGGTACCTATCTGGACGGTCCGTTGCAGAAAGGACCTAGCATCTAGAAAACAGTTATAATATATATGTTATATATATTAAAAATCACGATTTATGTAATAATCACCTCACGAACGTTCGTCCTAAAGATAAATTCATTTTTTGCCGCACACTTTATTCCTTTCTGCCTCACAAAATCACGAGTACTATTTTAGAATTAACTTTTTCTGAGCCTTGATAAAGTCTAAATAGAAATACGAGAAAGATAAGTCGCAGATTTATATTTCGCCTTTTCTTCTAAGGCGTTTCTATCATAGAACATAGTTTTAGTCAGTAGTCAGGGAGCGAGTCATTTCTCTTCACGGTCACCAGTTTGTAGCACTATTTAGGATGATCTCTTCAACCCTTCGAGCATATGGATCTGTAATAATTTAAATTTACTAGAGATGGATGTTTTTTGACGTTTTATTGAGAACGACAGATCATGTACGTATCTTACATCTAGCATTCTATCGCTCTGTCAAGAGCGTTACGACAGAGATGCTAAATGGAAGGCACTTATGTAACAAAGTATATGTATACTAGTAAGATAGGTCCTTCTCTCCGGTCGTATCGGCTTCCCGTCCCATTGGATTGAGAGAGGTAAAGGAAGAGATACTGCACTTGTGTGACTTGTGCACTATAATAGCTCTTGCGTAGATATCAGATCTTGTGAAAGATTGGCCGCTGTGATCGTATTGGTCAGAAAGGAGGACATTGTTATATCGTTAAAAAAATAGCAAAATAAAATTATATTGACATCTGTACAAAAGTTCAAAACGCTGGTAACCTTAGTATCACTTTCGTATCCCATTTTTTAAATTAGACATATATCACGGTAACAAAATGTGTTATTACAAAATGTTAAGCCATATTTTTAAATTTCTCTATTGAAATGTTTAATATTTTAAGTTCAAGTCATTATTAAAATGTTCAAGTTACTATTAAATTTACTTTTAAATGTTTTATGGATAAACATGTTGAATTACAAAAATATCAAATAATCAGGCTCATTGATCCACCTAAAGAATTCATCAGAACATGTCGAACGCACAGATTGCTTTTTAGATTGAATAAGTTGTTAAAAAAATAAAATATCGGGTTTTGCGGCAGACAAGAATTATTACAAAATAATATTATATTTAATTTTATCTCATTCATGTATTATATGTATGTTGTTTTGTTTTTACTAAAGTCTCTCTTTACTGACGCACACACAAACATCATCATCATTTCATCATTATCATCACGAGCCGGAAGACGTCCACTGCTGAACATAGGCCTCCCCCTTGGAATGAACGACAATTGGCAACTTGCATCCCTCGGTTACCTGCAACGCGCACAATGTCGTCTGTCCACCTAGTGGGAGGCCTACCTACGCTTCGTCTTCCGGTTCATGGTCGCCACTCGAGAACCTTTCTTCCCCAACGGTTATCGGTTCTTCGAGCGATGTGGCCTGCCCATTGCCACTTCAACTTGCAGATTCTGAGGGCTATGTCGGTGACGTTGGTTCTTCGGCGAATCCTCTCATTGCGGATTCTGTCGCGCAAAGAAACGCCGAGCATAGCTTTAGAGAGCCATAGCTCGTTGTGTGACTCTGAGCTTCTCTAAAAGGCCCGCTGTTAAAGACCGCGTCTCAGTACCATATGTCATCACTGGCAACACACACTGGTTAAAAACCTTTGTCTTCAGGCACTGCGGAATTTTAGATGAGAAGATGTCACGTAGTTTCCCGAACGCTACCCATCCGAGTTGGATTCTTCGAGCGACCTCTTTGTCGGAGTTGGACCGACCTAACTGGACAACCTGCCCAAGGTAAATATAGTGGTCAACAACTTCGAGTGTATCGTTCCCAACGACTGCCGGTACGGGTGCAACATGGACAAACATCAATTAGGGTTAATTAGGATTTGTTCTTGAAATAGGATTATGTCAACAATCGAAGACGTATTTTAAACAAGAATACTTTAAACGGCAGGACACACTGTTGCTGATGCTGATCTAATTGTAATAAGACAAACGCTGTTTAAAAAAAGTGAATAAATGACAAGCCCGCTGAGTTTCTTGCCGGATCTTCTCAGCTGAGGCCGCTATGTGATCCAGTGGTAGCTTTAAAAAAAACAATGACCGTTAAGCCTATTTGAAATAAATGATTTTGAATCTCTGAAAGTGAATACTATATCATCGGCAAAACGAAGGTGAGTGATTATCACTCACCTTCGTTTTGCCGATGATATAGTCATTATGGCAGAGTCACTGAAGGACCTCAATACGATGCTCAGCGACCTCAGTAGCGTATCCCAACAGGTGGGTCTTAAAATGAACATGGACAAGACGAAGATTATGTCTAATGTCCATGTTACACCCGTACCGGTAGTTATTAGGAACGATACACTCGAAGTTGTTGACTACTATGTATACCTAGCACAAACTATCCAGTTAGGTCGATCCAACTTCGACATAGAGATCGCCCGAAGAATCCAACTCGGATGGGCAGCGTTCGGGAAACTACGCGATATCTTCTCGTCCGAAATACCGCAGTGTCTGAAGACGAAGGTTTTTAACCAGTGAGTGTTGCCAGTGATGATATATGGTACTGAGACGTGGTCTCTATTGGCTGGCCTTTTAGAGAAGTTCAGAGTTACACAGCGAGCCATGAAGAGAGCTATGCTCGGAGTTTCTTTGCGCGACAGAATCCGAAATGTGGAGATTCGCCGAAGAACTAAGGTCACCGACATAGCTCTCAATCTGCACGTTGAAGTGGCAATGGGCAGGCCACATCGCTCGAAGAACCGATAACCGTTGGGGAAGAATGGTTCTCGAGTGGCGACCATGAACCGGAAGACGCAGCGTTGGCAGGCCTCCCACTAGGTGGACAGACGACATTGTGCGCGTCGCAGGTAACCGATGGATGCAAATAGTCAATTGTCGTTCATTATGGTGTTCTAAGGCTTGTGTTCAGCAGTGGACGTCTTCCGGCTGATGATGATGATAGTGAATAGAGGATATCGATTCGCTCGTACTCAATAGCAGAACATGAACATAGACGATTCCGAGAGTCGAAATACGCGGCTGTAATAATTTAGTGCGGTGGCAAGGACAATTGATTTCCATACGTTTATGAAGATTATATATATCCCAATTTGTTTTCTTTTTATACAACTAAGGTGGCAAGCAAGAGTGTGGCCCGCCTGATGGTAAGCAGTCACCGCAACCAATAGACGCTAGCAATACCTGAAGAATCACTAGCAATACCTGAAGAATCACTAGCGCGTCGCCGACCCTTAAGACATTAGATATTAAGTCGTTGTGTCCAGTAATTTCGCCAGCTACAGTGCCCTTCACGCCGGAACACTGCAATGTTTTCACACTGCTACTTGGCGGCAGAATATCTGACTATGCGATGGTACCTGCCTAGACGGTTCTCTGATTGAAGTTAATTGTTCATGACAAAGGTTGCCTAGAAGAGGTCGCTTTTAGCGATAAGGCCGCGCATTGTTGCATGTCTTATTAATTTGTATCCTATTCTTGTAGTATCTGTTTGTTTGTGCGCAATAAAGAATTGTCTATATATCTATATCTAGGCAGTACGCCTGTACGCGATAATCTTCGCAGGCCCCGTGTCATGTATTCTGCCGCAAAGCATTCATGTGCAAATGTTTCTGTGTTCTGGTGTGAAGGGCACCGCTGACAGGCCTGGCAGGTGCTGGACAAAGTATGAGGCTCAAAACACGTAATAACTTACGTTTCATAAGCAGCTTACTACAGCAGGCCTAGCACGAGTTGCAGTCTTGACAGATCGGTGTGAAGTATGACGTAGTCTTCAACACCGAAACGTCATTCTCTATACAAAAACGTGAAATGCTACGTCATAGTGACGTCATACTCACACTCATCTATTAATATTGGCATATCGTGCTAAGCCTGCAGGTGTGTCGTTTATCACCAGGTGAACGTCTCGTCTAAACGTAGTAGTTACATTCTCCTTGGTCTCGCCAATGATTGTGCAGAAAATTATGAAAGGACCAATAAAATTATAGCGTTCCATACTCATTTATACTCAAAACAACCCATAGCTCACATAGCTCATAGAATATGCAAGTTGAAATGACCATATCACTCTAACAACTGATAACCGTTGGGTAAAAAAAGGTTCTCGAGTGGCGACCATGAGCAGGATGAGCGTAGGCAGGTGGACTGATCACATTGTGCACGTCGCAGTTATGAAAATAGCCAATTGTCGTTCATTGTGGCTTTCTAAGGGTGAGGTCTATGTTCAGCAGTGGACGACTTCCGGCTGGTAATGATGAAGTAAAAAAAATTCTCGAAATTGGGTTCCATTAAAGAAATAAGCAATCATATTTTTCTATTTCGCAATGGTCAAAAATCTATAGTGGACTATCGAAACTTGCGGTATGTATACAGTCCCAGTCCCAGAAATGGTGTATCAAGCCGGTAATGACTCATTGTGTAATCCACAAGCAATCAATTTGTGGAAAAAAAATCATGAAAAAAGTCAACAGTCATAGTGCAGTGAGCTCAATATTTTGTTGGTTATTTAACCGAAAATGGATTAATTTCTAATTAAAAACGGCAGAATGAATAAAAACAGTAGCTCCATTTGAGTAGGCACGATGACACAGGGTTACTTAGAAACAGTTTGAAGACGATATAAATATTTTATATATGTAATTCAAAATATCATATTTTGGCGTATTTGATATTTTTTCGGGGTCTTTATTATCAATACTATACGTAACTTTTGGCTTGATATACCCTTTCTGGGACACCCAGTGTTAGTTTATTCGTATTGCTAGAGAACTACATAATTCAAACAAATGTGTCGGCTCGGAATCGATATGCGCCGTTTGATCAATAATGTTTGAACGACGCGACGGTCGGTCGGGTCCTAACTCTTCAATTAGAGCAGCTTTGTTCGTTTGTATTACACTGATGTTTGATCATGTACAGCAAACAACATTTGGCTTGTAAGCTCGCTAAACTTGGAAAAACCTAAATAGATTAAGAATCTAAGATGGTCAATGCAAGTAGGTACGACCTAAACTGCTTTACAGCTGATTCCAGTAGTAAAAAAAATATGGGGCTAATCCCACCACTCATTCCCACCACTGTGACTTCTGTAAGCCAGGATCTGATTCCAATACTGCTTATGTTCCCCACATAAGGAGTACTGGAATCAGATGCAAATGTGGTGCAGCCCAGCAAACCATGGCACATCTTACCGACTGCCCCGCATGTCCACTCCAGGTTTCTTGTTCTTCATGTCGACATGCAAATAAGAAATTCGCAGAAAAATTAAGGAAGCTATTTCGGGATCAAAATACCGAATTACTTGGTGCTAGGGTCCTTGTGCAAGGAATCGTTCAGTTAGGTACACACGGCTATCCATGAAGCTTGATACCCTACATAACGATAACTATGCCACATAAAAGACAGATATTTAACAAATATCTGTGTTTTATGTGGCGTAGTTAAAAGGGACGGGGCATGCGGCGCAAGCGCCGATTGGGATGAATTGAACAACATCGTATCGCACCTCTTGCACGATTCAGTCTAGATCGAGGTGTAGCCGTGTGTACCGCCGCAGTGTCAGATATTCTACCGCCAAGCAGCAGTGTGTAAACATTGCTGTGTTTCCGTGTACATAGTACTGTTGTTGGTGAAATTACCAGACACAAAAGACGGACACAATCTTAAGGGTCGGCATCGCGCTAGTGATTCTTCTGGTGTTGATGCTGGCTAGCGTCTATAGGCTGCGGTGACTACTTACCATTAGACATACCACATGATTGCATGCCTTATAAATTATATTATAGGGATTCATGCCGTGTTAGAAAAATCGGTCATATTACGCCGTTTGAGTTTTCACGCACCCCACAGTATTAAAGGAACATCAAAATAAATATCGGTACATAAAAGCGCAAATAACATAACAGTACTGTATTTAGGGAAAATTGTTCAGGCCACTGAATTTAACAGTTGAGAAAATGTAGAGCTCCTTTCCAAGTTTTATCAGACGTGACAACTCCTTTGGGTCATTACCGAAGTCGAATAACAGATATTATCCGCGGTTAAAGTTTTTAAATGTTGTACTAGGCAAAATAGTGTTAAAGGAATGAGTTATTTAAATGTGTTTTTTTTTTGCGGAATTGTATGCATTTTTAACTGCAATCGGAAAGATGACAAGTACGTATCGTATTTGCATTTAATTTTAGACAAATATTACTCGTCATATATTTTATATTTGAATGCAGGTATTTTCGCGGAAGTCATTGCGGGTTTAAACTAACACAATTTAGAGACTGGATGGACGAACAGATAAAAATAAATGAGGTACCTACTACTATATTACGTCGCCACATAGTACCTCATTTGAGATTGCAAGACGAGCTTTAGGGTTGTATAAATGTGTGGAAAATTGTCCTATCGTCATGAAAAGAGGAAGCGGAGGATAAAAGAAAAGGCGAAGGCCTGTGCAAGTCTCAGTAATGGGGTAGAATAAGGGGATAGAACGAGTTACTTTTACGGATTATTTTTGGTTTTTACTTTTCCAACGTTTCGAAATTCATGAGGCTATTGAAATCAATAACATTCAATAGAGAAGATGGCTGGGTGTTACCACTGGCTTGGGATCCTGTGATAAATATAATTAGATCCAAAACCAAGTATAATACCGCAATGCTTTTCTGAGTAGATCAGACTAACAATAATAATTAAGAAGACCTGAGGGTACACTGGGGTAATAATACCGGAATTTCAACACCTCGATTTTCCATAAAAATGGATGCTGCAAAACATTTGAAATTCGGAGAGAGTGAAAACCAAAAATAAACGAAATTTATTTCAATATTATTTTTTACTTTTTTTATTTATTCATGTAAATAAAAAAATCCAGATCAAGCTACTAATAAGGATAAAGGCCTATAGGAATGGATAATTAGAATTATTTATCGAGGAAAAATCTACTCAGCAAAATTCCCAGATCTTAATTTAAACACAGTCCGTTCAGAGTTTGATTAATGTCAGTTTAAATATAGACGGACGGACAGGAGATTCAAATATAAATTTGACGGCGAAATAATTAACGCTCAAATTTATAATTAGTGCGAATGAAAGTCGCGTCAGGATTCTGGAAGGGGGGGGGGGGGGCTGCTAAACTTCAAAACGAAGGCTATTAATATAAATGTTCATAAATCGCAACACTGAGCATTATTACCGAATACTGAAGTTTGTGTCCCGGGAAATAACTCAATAAATATAAAAGGCCCTAATTTTCCACAACGGTTAGTATTCTTGAAAGATAAAGAGCGCGGCTTATAATAGATGATTTTCAGCTTAATTTCAGATTTCTCAGCTCAGTGGGCGAGCGCTTGCCTTGGAAACAAGGTGCGCAGGTTCGAACCCCGGCTCGCACCTCTGATTGCTTCAATGAATCATGTGCGAATCGTCTTTGTGCGATTGTTACTAGCTATCGGTGAAGGAAAACATCGTGAGGAAACCTGCTTGTCTGAGAAAGCCTAACTAGCTCTCGAATGACGTGTGAAGTCCGCCAACCCGCACTTGGCCAGCGAGTTGGATTATGGCCTAAGCCCCCTCATCTTGAGGGGAGGCCCGTGCCCAGCAGTGGGACATAAAACAAGGGCTGGTATTATTATTATTTATTACTAGCTGACCCGTGCAGCTCCGCCCGCGCTTTAATTACATTTTGCTCCCCTTTTCTCCGTCCTCCCTAGATTTATTTCTCTCCATATCTCTCTCTCTTATAAAAAAAATCGAATTATATGCTCTTTCTCTCCTCTCTCTTTCCCCCTCCCGCTTCGGTTTCCGTCACACACCCCCTCTTCCTCTCCCTGTTGTCCCCTCTCTGAACTCTCCCCCCCCTCTCTCTTCTGCGAACTTGCTCCTTCTCACTCCCCTTCACTCAACCCATCACCCCCTCCTCGAATTCCCTGTCCCTCTTTCTCCTCTCTTGCACCCTCCTCTCGTTCTATATATCCTAGTCAATCATGGTACCAGCGGCATTAACCTTATGTTGCTTAACCTTAACCTAGCGGTATGAAATATACTTTATGACCTATTCTCAGACCTTCCCGATATGCACACAAAATTTCATACATATCGGTTCAACCATCTATTTAATGACCTTTCCTTATGTTGCTTAACCTTAACCTACCGGGATAAAAAGTATCCTATGTCCGTTTACTGGTTCTAAGCTACCTCCCCACCAATTTTCAGCCGAATCGGTTAGGCCGTTCTTGAGTTATAAATAATGTAACTAACACGACTTTCTTTTATTAAAATAGATTAGTTGTTTAGTGATTGTATGTTCAATTTCACCGATAGATGGCGCTGTTCATAATGTAAATCACGCTAACATCGTAAAATACTGTCTTATCATATTCGATAGTGAAAGTTTTTCGCATCTTTTATTGTTGCGATTGTAATGCAATCATTAAAACTTCATGAACCACCCCCCCCCCCCCCCCAATCTAGTTTGGACTCGCTCGGGATTTACAGATTTCAAAGATACAATGTGATATTGCTATCAGCAAAGTACTTAGAACAATACAGAAATCTAATGTAAATGTCTTGGGTGTACCGGACCGGCTTACCCCTTACAAAAATTGACCCTTCGCCACTGCCATATCTTATGCAAACTAAATGTCTGCTCAGTCCCTATTGTATATAGCGTAATAATACATATCTTAATGATTAACTGATCAGTCTATAATTACCCTATCCACATATAAAGGAAATTACGTGATAATATGTGCAACTAATGTTTCACTGCTTAGCCCCTATGAAACATAGCGTTATGTTTTATATACCAATTTATACCTTGACTTCTACACAACACATCAGTGAAAGTTCTATCAAAATCCATCCACGGGTTTTCAAATGATACCTGGACAAACAGAACGACAGACAGACAGACAGACAGACAGACAATAATTCCAAAAAAAATTGTTTTGGCCTCTATGTCGATAGTATAGTATCCCCACATAGAAATTTTGGAAAAATATTCAATGTACAGAAAAAGTGCTCTTTGAGTTTTATTATAGTATAGATTATTATTATCAGATTTCTAAGTAAGTAATTTTGTAATTATGTCAATACCTACCATTTAATATCGTTGGTTTGTGGTTCTTTCATTGTATAACACTAGACAGTGTTACGGTTCACAGTTCTAACCCTTCGGACAGCGAGTTCAGATGTAACGTTTTTAAAATTGGAATTTTAATATAACGAAATGACTGAACATAATCTGGTTATAACTATATTCTCATACTTCTTTGTGTCAAATATCGGTGTCGCATTGATAATTGGATATTTTTATTTAACAACACAAAAGAACTTAATTAAATTTTATTGAAATGAAATATGCTGACGTAATTTTTATTATTGGCTCTAATTCTCATTTATTAAAACGGATTAAAAGTCCCCCAAGTGCCGGGATGGCGTAATTTAGCCTAATGTGGCCCAAATACCCAATTCTCGCTATAATTTATTACAAGCAGTTACATTAATTTTAACTACTTAGCTAATAAAAATATTTTCCAAGAAACAGTAATTATTTCTTGAACAAGAGCAATGAAATCGATGTGGGATTTTAAAATATTAGTTTATAAAGCTACGTTTTCATGATGCCCCGGATAGCCAATGCTCCGGACTGCGGTAGGCAGTAGTGCATTCGTCACTGGACTACAGACCGCGACATGTCAGGCGTAGTGCATGTTGGTATATGGCTGTGTCGCTGGTTAAATAGAAGGCTTCAGTCAATTGGATAGTTGAGTCAATTGGATGGGCAAGATTCCTCGAGGTGCCAACACAGAGACTTCTTATAGAACATTCATCATCATCAGCCGGAAGACGTCCACTGCTGAACATAGGCCTCCCCCTTAGAACGCCACAATGAACGACAATTGGCTATTTGCATCCACCGGTTACCTGCGACGCGCACAATGTCGTCTGTCCACCTAGTGGGAGGCCTGCCTACGCTGCGTCTTCCGGTTCGTGGTCGCCACTCGAGAACCTTTCTTCCCCAACGGTTATCGGTTCTTCGAGCGATGTGGCCTGCCCATTGCCACTTCAACTTGCAGATTCTGAGAGCTATGTCGGTGACCTTGGTTCTTCGGCGAATCTCCACATTTCGGATTCTGTCGCGCAAAGAAACTCCGAGCATAGCTCTCTCCATGGCTCGTTGTGTGACTCTGAACTTCTCTAAAAGGCCAGCCGTTAGAGACCACGTCTCAGTACCATATGTCATCACTGGCAACACACACTGGTTAAAAACCTTCGTCTTCAGGCACTGCGGTATTTCGGACGAGAAGATATCGCGTAGTTTCCCGAACGCTGCCCATCCGAGTAGGATTCTTCGGGCGACCTCTTTGTCGAACATTAGCATAGAAGTAAACCCTATTCGAATATAATGGTATTTGGCCATAGTTGTTTGTAAGGAACGGATTACTTTCCTTTCCAATTTCTTGAGCTGGTCTTATTCTTGAAGTAAGGGTTAATACGATACTATGAATATCGCGTTACTCAGTAGGTGTAAAGAATATTACATTTAGCTTTACTGTAGTTCTCAGTGTGTAATCGCCTAGCTCAATAAAGACTACTTTATGAAGGTTTAAGAATAATGGTCTGAAGACAGTAAAATAAATTGGCTCTTATTACTCACGATCCTTAGTAGTTTTCGTGTTATTCAACGTTATTTTAGGATTACTTATATCACAATATTACTCGTCTCATTTTCGTGGCAATAAAGCTTCTTAATGAAGAATGAGATGTCTCTAAATCCGAGTAAAATGCTTTAGTAATACGGTTAGATGATGATGCTATTTATAACTTACATAGAAGTATATTGTCATAATATGTGTATATTGACATTTTTATCAATGAAGCTTTAAACTTTCAGAGTGATTAACAACATTTTATAGAGTAACGGGTTTAATGCCAGGATTTTTTTATGGTTTTCCGATATTTTGGAGCTGTTCTTTTCGACACGTCAGCAGCAGAGTATGGGTTAAGCAGGCCGCATGCGCATACAATAGATCCAAGTAGGTAGAAGTGCGTTCGGGTGACTACCGAGACCAATTATAGCCAATAAATATAATAGAGAGGGAATGGGATTGAGTTGGGTTGACTTCGATCAACTTGAATCAGGCCAAGTCTAGGGCCTTCGCAGTCACTGGACGTCCAGGGTGTGGGCTTGGGCCCACGTCCTTGGGGACGTCCATTGAGTACGGCGGCGACTCCGAGGAGGACGACGGCGGGGTTGCGACCCCCGTCCCCATGAGCATCGTGACTGGTTCCCTGGGGGCTACAATGCGCCCCCCGGCGGCGGCCTCAAAGGCAAAGGCACCGAGGGGTTCCTGGTGCAGATCCCACTGGAGAGCCGATGCGACAGCCGCGAGGGTTTTAGTGGGTAAGAATCCCACATACCCCAGTCGAGCCCCATAGCTCCCGGGGATCTTTCGAAGATTTCCCCCGCGTCGATAGAAAAAAAGGTCAAGTCTAGAGTGGGGTTTAAACTGGTCCGAAGCGCCAATCAGGACTCTCCTCTCAATATCATCGCTTGATTAATGGGTATAACGCGTGCAAAGCCGCGGGTACTGCTAGTATTGACTAACGGGTTAACGGGACTAACAACTAGGATGTTTTATAGTTTTCCGATATTTTGGCACTATTACACAAGTGCCATGATCACGGTAAAACTGGTTAGTTCTGGCTGCTACTGCCGACGAGTGCACTTATGACTGACGGTAACTGAGGGACCGGAATTCATGATTTTTGTTAAGGACAGAGTTATTTTTCTTGTTTCTAATAAGGTAGTGTACATTTAATATGTAATTTAAAATGTAATGTAAATTTAAAATCCACCAAACTAATATTTCTATTTTTTTATTTAGCATTTTATTTGTCCCTATGAATTTTATATTGATATTAGCCGGCTGCATTTATTTATTTATTATTGTTGGTTATTTATATTTGATTCTATCAAATATAATATTTATGTATTATACTAATATTTATATATATATTATTTTGTTGTTACGTATTTTATTGTTTAAAGTTATGTATTTTTTTTTTCTCTTTTTTTAATTGGTTTGTATAAACAACCCCGCCTTGCAGTTCATAGTTCCTCTCCATCCAAAGGTTGCCTGGTAGAGATCACTTTTAGTGATAAGGCCGCCCATTGTTTCATTCTATTTTACTGTTTTTTTTTCTCTTGTTTTTTTGTGTTTTTAATAATGGTGGAACAATAAAGTATTATCTATCTATCTATTTCTTTGGCAGAGCCTGTCATCAAAACCTGACTGCAGTGCAGGCCCTACAAAATACTACCTATACTTTTTTGGGCAGACTGATATAAATCCCCCAGCCTCGCACTAATCTCAAGACTTGAGACGACGACGAGAAGGCCTACAAAATCATTACACTAGAACGCTAAACTTTATAGGTATAATAAACACAGAACACATGCCGAAAAACTAAACGCTAAACTCAACAAACAGTCTAAAAGTCGAACTGCAAAAATTTAAATACATCTCATAACTTTACCTCAATGTGCAAAGAACATAAAACTACTACCAAAAAGTAGTAAACAAATGAAAGAATAATAAATTCTTGATATTTATTGTACAAAAGCTACGAGATTTACTCACTGAGCCAAGGGTAATAACATTTTTGTTAAAGCCACGAAAATTAAGTAATATTTATTACGCGTGATTTAGGCAACGCATTTTTCTTAATTTTATCACAGTAAAAGAATATTTTTATCTTATTATGTTTAGCAAGTATTGAGATATAGTATTACCCGGGGGGTGCCGGGTTAGAACAGCATCCCCCCATCTCCTCTCGTTGGGTGTCGTAAGAGGCGACTATGCGAGAACAGGAAGACGGGCAGCAGTGTCTTTCTTTTGGAATTATCTATACTGCGATCCCCAAGTCGCCTGCCATGCGTGGGGATTATGGCAACCCCTCCCTTCTAAGGGGTCTATCGGCTGCTAATGTTGATGATGATGATGAATGATGATTACATATTATTTTGTATTTGCATGTTAAAAGACAAGATTTTCTGTAAAAAGAAGAAAGAAGATGATCCATGTGTCGGATGAGCATGTAAAAAGTCGCTTCTGCGCCTGACATTTTTCCGGTCGTGTCAGTCTTCTATCCTATCGGATTATGAGAGTAAAGGAAGAGAGCATGCACTTGTGTGTACGCAAGCACTTGTGCACTATATTATCTCCCACGTATCTGGCTGATCTTGTGAAATATTGGAAGCTGTGGCCGTGCCGGTCAAGAGGAGATTATTATATTTATATTATATTTTATTTTTTTATTCCCCAAAAAAATAACGAAACTACAAACATAAAGAGCGATTCAAAGCCAAATTAATAATTCATATAGTTACATGAATAATGTTCTTACTAAAGCTGCATTTGCCGAATAATTGGAACGTGGTGTTATTTTGACTTTAAGACCATCTATTTTGGCTTTAATTAATAACAAATGCTCATAGTTTGCAACAAAAGCCAAATACCGTGTAATTAGGTAAAACATGACTCATTGCGGTCCGTATTTAGGACACATAAAATCAATCGATTCAAACAACACGAACACGGGACGATATATTTACAGCTCGAGTGCTTTCCTCAATCGATAAATTCATAGTTTACAATCGATATGCGTGGGCGCGGCGGTATAAAATGTTTATTTAGTTTTAAATAGACGATAATTTCGCTTGCGTCATTAGTGATGTAATCGGGGTTACTAAATGATTTTGGAAGCACGCATTTAAAAATAACTAACTAGATGGAATTCCGGCACTATTTCGGGAAGAATGTATTAGGCGTTTGGTGCAAAATTAAATGGGTTTCGTGATACAGTATTTTATGTGTTTATACAAAGTTTTTTTAGAATACTAGTATTAATGAAGGCCAATTTAATAGATCCATGGAAGTAATAAGTATTACTTCCATGAATAGGTCACATTTAAGTATATAAAAGACTGAAGAAACTGACGTCTGTCAGTTTGTTTGTTCTGTCTGTTTCTTTTGTCATCTATACTATAATAAAACTCAAAGAGCACTTTTTCTGTACATTGAATATTTTTCCAAAATTTCTATGTGGGGATACTATACTATCGACATAGAGGCCAAAACATTTTTTTTTGGAATTATTGTCTGTCTGTCTGTCTGTCTGTCTGTCTGTCTGTCTGTCTGTCTGTCGTTCTGTTTGTCCAGGTATCATTTGAAAACCCGTGGATGGATTTTGATAGGACTTTCACTGATGTGTTGTGTAGAAGTCTAGGTATAAATTGGTATATAAAACATCACGCTGTGTTTCATAGGGGCTAAGCAGTGAAACATTACTTGCACATATTACCACGTAATTTCCTTTGTAAGTGAATAGGGTAATTATAGACTGATCAGTTAATCATTAAGATATGTATTATTACGCTATATACAATAGGGACTGAGCAGACATTTAGTTTGCATAAGATATGGCAGTGGCGAAGGGTCAATTTATGTAAGGGGTAAGCCGGTCCGGTACACCCAGGAAATTTTCATTAGATTTCTGTATTGTTCTAAGTACTTTGCTGATAGCAATATGACATTATATCTTTGAAAAGTTAAAATCTGCAAAATCTGTCGTTCATGAAATTTTAATGAAACTCCCCAAGTCCAGGTAGTAGTGGTGCGTTCCTCACTCATGAGTCGCCTCATTCGAGGTACTCGTGAGGACAAATTGAAAGAGTTCCTCATTTTTCAACGATGAACCACCTCATTTTATCTTTCATTCCTCGTTCACGCTCGCGAGATTGAGGTTTGAGGCCACACGCGTTTACCTCGCCTCGTCGTGCGAGCGAAAGGCGAGCGAGTGAGGATTACTGAATGAGTGAGCGAACAAATCGACCAAATGAGTGAGGACGATCTGTGTGAGCGTGGTGACTGGTGAGGCGTGAGTTACAATTTTGCGAGTTAGGTTTGTATCAGGGATGTTGCGGATGCCGATTTTTTCACATCCGCGGATGTGAATGCGGATGCGGATTTTTTAAGGCTCACATCCGCGGATGCGGATGCGGATGCGGAAGTTTAAGATCTTATATAAATACTAGCTGACCCACGCAGCTCCGCCTACGCTATTTTTACGTTAACTAAACTTATAACAGACATTCGAATACATAACTTCCTTTTTTATAGTCGGTTAAGAACTGGGACCCACTTTTTACTTGCTCTCCGAAGCACGGACCCGTTTAGTTCAAATGGCGTTAAACGGTCACCCATCTATTTAATGACCTTACATAACGTTGCTTAACCCGATCGATTACAAAACCTTGATAACAACTCTCTATGAGTGTTCCCTTACTAATATTTATTATATTATAAAGAAAAATTGATAAAATCGGACCAAGCGTATAACCAAGTACCCATTTTGACTTTAATCCCCTCTCCCAAAAGAACCGTGCTAGATTACGGGATAAAAAGTATCCTAAGTCCTACCTCGCAGTAAGATCTCAAATCATGCCAAGTTTCATTTGAATCCATTCAGTAGTTTCGGCGTGATGCGCAGCCGTGATACAGACAGACAGACAGACAAAAATGAAAAAAAAATACATTTTCGGCCTCAGTATCGGTTATAAAATGCCCTCCAAATATAATTATCAAAATATCTTCAATGTACAGAATAGGACCAGTTACAGTTTTATTATAAGTATGGATATATAGATATAGATAGTATATGAATGAAGAATTAAAACATTGTTAAAGTCATTATTAACATTTTTATTAATGAGTATTAAGTAAAATACTCCAATTTTTATTTAAGTACTAACTTATTGGCATTTACCTGAAGATTTCCCAATAAATAATTATTTAAGTACACACACAATGATCACTGTATCACAATAACATTTAAAATCTTATAATATAAACGTTATGATTTATTTACAATAAACAAACGATGCACCAAAACAAATGCGTCGGATCTTGTCCACCAATTTCTTCGCTTCCATTGGTCATTCATTGTCACGTGCGAACGCCACGCGCCACTGGGCGGCCCTGCCCATTTCTTTCTCGTCGCAACTTGTGCAACATTCGCATTCGCATGAAAATCCGCATTGATTATTGCGGATGCGGATGCGGATGCAGAAGTCCAATTCTATGCGGAAGATCCGCATTTGCGGATGCGGATGCGAATATTCGCAACATCCCTGGTTTGTATTTAGATAATCGTATCCTACTAATATTATAAATGTAAAAATTTGTGAGGATATATGGATGATTGACGATGACCTCAGTAGTTTAAACTTTATTTAAATCAGGAATTGAAATATCAATATTAATTTCGTGATCTTAATTCTCTTAAATTATTATCTATTTATTTAGTGATAAGGCAGGTAATTGAGTGTTTTTTTGTTTATTTTGGACTAAAACACTGAGCGAAAGAAAATGATGTGTGTGAGAGAAATAGCAATAGAGAAGCACGCTGCAGCTCCAACGGTCCGGCGCCCTCCTCGCTTCCTCGTTTGTGGCGCGTAACTCGCATGAGTGAGGCCATGAATTGATATCCTCACCTCAAATGAGGTGTACCTCGCGAGTAACTCACGAACGAAAATGATGTACTCCTTCATCCTCATTTTAAATTTACGAGTTACCCATTACTACCAGGTAGTGTATAGGTATTGTATCACAGTCGCAACAATAAAACATGCGAAATACTTAAAACTTTAATTATCGAATATCATTAGACAGTAATTTACGATGTTAGCGTGATTTACAATTATGAACAGCGCCATCTATCGGTGAAATTGAACATACAATCACTATAGAACTTTAATCTAGCTAAATAAAAGAAAGTCGTGTTAGTTACACTATTTATAACTCAGGAACGGCCTAACCGATTCGGCTGAAAATTGGTGGGGAGGTAGCTAAGAACCAGGAAACGGACATAGGATACTTTTTATCCCGGTAGGTTAAGGTTAAGCAACGTTAGGTAAGGTCATTAAATAGATGGGTGAACCGATTTGTATGAAAGTGTGCATATCGGGTAGGTCTGAGAATAGGTCATACAGTATATTTCATACCGCTAGGTTAAGGTTAAGCAACATAAGGCAAGGTCATTAAATAGATGGGTGAACCGATATGTATGAAATTTTGTGTGCATATCGGGGAGGTCTGAGAATAGGTCATAAAGTATATTTAATGCCGCTGATACCATGATTGACGAGGATATATAGAACGAGAGGAGGGTGCAAGAGAGGAGAAAGAGGGTGAGGGGATTCGAGGAGGGGGTGATGGGGTGAGGGATCGGGGGAGTTAGGTGGAATAAGGGGGAAGTGAGAAGGAGCAAGTTCGTAGAAGAGAGAGGGGGAGAGGGTTCAGAGAGGGACAACAGGGAGAGGAAGTGGGGGAGTATGACGGAAACCGAAGCGGGAGGGGAAAGAGAGAGGAGAGAAAGAGCATATAATTAGATTTTTTTTATAAGAGAGAGAGATATGGAGAGAGATAAATCTAGGGAGGAGGGAGAAAAGGGGAGCAAAATGTAATAAAAGCGCGGGCGGAGCTACGCGGGTCAGCTAGTTATTATAATAAATGTAATCGTAATTAAAAAGTTAAGCAATTGTGCAGTTCTAACTTCAAATAATTTAATAACATTATATGTCCGCCATTCCAAGGTTACGTTGTTAAATTTTGATGACATGTCAAATGTGATCTTTTAAATTTGGTCCTACTTTAATATGATCGGATCTGATCAAAAATTAGTTAGAGTGAAGTTATAAATTTAAAAATGGAAGACGCCAACTAATGTGTATTAAGTATTATAGGATTACATCATGGAATATAAAAAAAACCGTTTTCTTGTTGAAAACAACATAAAATTTTATAGTCTTCATTATTATCTTTAATTTAAAATAATTCTATTTAATTAGTAATTAATTTAGTCGTAAATTGAAATTTAAAACTGGTGCGATTTATGAGAAAAGTACAAATACGAATAGTAGGTAAGTATAATTTGCATTTTACGTACAACATATAAATAGCTGTTCAATAAAGTGCCTCTGTAACACATAGTTTAATATAGCAATATATTATTTCTCTATGCCACGAAGGAATTACATTTTCTCCTTCACATCGTAAAAGTAGTATGTTTTACATTCAACCGTTTCCACTGAGGGTTGCATAATAAGATAAGCATAATGGAGGTCGAGTTTCTATTTATAATCGAGTACCCGTTGAAGTGCTGAAAGCCTTCTTAATGTGACGTCAGAACTGGATAGTGTGTACCCACCAAGTAGTGATCCGCTTATAATATTGTGCCCTAACTTTTAGCTTCAGAGGCTATACTAACTAAACAGACAGTAAGTATACCATATTGAGCCGTAGGGTGTCCGAGTAAGTAATAGTTGGGTTACCGTAAGAGGCGAATAAGGGAAAACAAGAAGACGGGCAGCAGTGTCATTCTAATATTGGATTATCTACCTACCACCTATACTGTGATCTCCAAGACGCTAAGCAGGCGTAGAGATTATAACAAACCCTCCCTTCTATTATGCTTTTTATTATCATCTTACCTAGACACCCAAATATCTAGTTAATCTAAAAAAATATCTTGTTATTTTTCAGTGTAAAGGGCACTATAGCCAGAAAAAGCTATGTAGCATGAGACGCGGGTACAGTGCCACCGACGATTTGCAAGTACGCATGGCATGATCACCGTATGTTAAATCACCAGTGACTATCAGGCGAATGACTCTTCTTATCATTATCTTCTATATATATAAATAAATAGCCGTCTGTCTCCAGTCTCGCTAAAATTCAGAACATGACTTGTCCGACTTCAATATATAATCTGTGATTTGATTTTTATTCGCTTTAATCCAGGGTTAGTTTTTGAAGAAAAATGGGTGTTAATGTAAAAAAATGAGGGCAGAGCTGCGTGTGGTATAAAAAATGCACTTAACCGCAATAATAAACAATTTAATCTACTGGATAAGTTTACCTACATACATACAGCTGAAGTAAGCAAAATAAGTACGTATAGGAAAGTTCATTCGCACGATATTTTAATAGCTACAGATATTCTCCAAATTTAGCGTGGTTAAATGTATTTCCTGTTCAAAGGGCTTAATAACCACTTCAAGTACTTTCCACCGAGATGGGTGGCTTACGAAAGAACGATTATGTCATTATATTCTCATTCTTAACCACTCACTCTGATATCGTGTTACGAACCTAAGTGGAGGTGAGAGCCATCAATCAAGACTACCATGCTTATTAAGTTTGCCAGTAAATTTAACTTTGAGCTCTACTAACCGAAAAATAAAGACAAAAATCGTGAAACAATCGGAACATCAAACGTTTTTAGATAGGCTCACAGTATTTAATATTACGAAAAGCGCAAACTAATTTATTCCACGACTCATGCGTCAATTGTTTCCAGAAAGCCTCGAGTTATAAAGATGATACCCGGTACAAAACAAATCATGTTTATATAAAAAAAAAAAAAATTATAAAAGTAATCCTTAACAACCCTTTATTGTACACGCAAACGTTTATTTCTAGAATTTAGTGAGATAAAGATCTGAAAATTTATCTTAAATTGTTTTTTTTATTTACGGTTAATAATGATTATGTTTGGTGTTGTTCAACTTTGTAACCCTCGCGGTAATGATAGTATAGTTCAAGTTAATAAATCAGTCAGAAATAAACCCTTAATGCTTTTATATTTTTTGACTGTCTTCTAAAAAGAGGGACTTTTCTCTGTTGCATTTTCATATCGCTAGACAGAAGCCCTTATGGTGGCGAGTAGTCATTGGATGCAAGCAGCATAACATCGATATAGTCTAAATAATATATCGATGCAGCATAAGGTTGGTTGGGTTTGAAGTACGGACGCAGTCACGAATGCTTGATCACTTTTAGAACGATAATCGCTTGCACAAGCAGGACGGGTAAGCACACGTAACTTCGTCGTCGTTCAAACAAATTTGATTAATAAAATCTTTTTAAAAAAAATTGAACCGACTTCAATATCACTGAAAAGTATAAAATAATTTAAATATTATTGAAGTTGGTGTTAGCTTACCGGCTGTGTATATTTGGCACCAACTTCAATAATATTTAAATTATTTTATACTTTTCAGTGATATTGAAGTCGGTTCAATTTTTTTTAAAAAGATTTTTTTTTAAACTTTTTAGTGATATTTTCATATATAAAGATTGAACCATCGAAGACCGTAAAATGATCTAGGTAGGTTATGATCACATTATCGTCTACATAGTTTTACATAATTCATGTTTATTCGGAAAAAAATATTCGGTCGTAATGAAATTTGCATGGAATCATCATAGTAGTTTACTCTCTCGAATAAAAAAAGAATCATCGAAATGGGTTCATAATTGTCAGAGCAATGTAATGTCGAACATCAGTTTTATTGTTTTTACCAGATAAATTCCTCCTCATCGTTCATGGTCTTCCAGGAAGTTCTTATCCGGTTGTGATAAATTTCATACAGATTCATTACAGTGGTTTCTTCTTTCGAATAAAAAAAGAATCATTGAAATTGGTAAATATTTGCCAGAGTTATGACCATTTTTGTCCTTAAAAAGCGACCAAAAAGTCATCTATATAGGCTTTCCTGCAAGTTTCCTGCGCAGTCACCATTATTGTTTTTTCAAGAACTACTTATTCGGAGGCAATAATTTTTTTATGGGACCCAACTAACGGATTAAAGAATTGATGGAAGAAAGTTTTTTGCAAATCGGTTCATAATTGCCAGAGTTATGCGCGAACATACATAGAAAAAAAAAATATATATATATATACAGACGAATTGAGAACCTCCTCCTTTTTTTGAAGTCGGTTAAAAATCAGCGTTCGTGGCTGCGTTAGTACGTGTAAGAGACCAATGTTGACATCTTATATGTTGATGATATCTCTCTGGCGCTTCTTGACTTGAGTCTCATTGAATAATACAAACTTCAAATAGATTTTCCGCTGTCTACCGATTTAAATCATTCCACATAGTTACCTATTCAACACGGTTCAGTTCTCATTATTAAAATAACACTGAATTTTTGTTATACTAGAACTCTACTAATCAATACAAACTATTAATAGGTACTCTAATAATAAACTGTGGGAGTTTTTCCGTTAATTTATTTCACGACCTCAATTTGTGAGGCTCTTAAAATACCTATACACTTAGCCTTTAATCCTTATAATGATAAAGAAATACCCTTGTGTTTATAATGAGAAATTTCAGAATTCAATTGAAGCACGTTCTTTGTCTCCTTAAGTAAATATTTTTTTATGCCTAGTAAAGTGCTCTTAATATTATAATGAAATTTTGTTTTGAATTTACAAATAATTGTTATTCTTTGTACAATACTAATTAATGAAATAACTTTATACAATTATTGAATTCATTAAGCTACGACTTTTTCACTTCAGACATTTAAATCCGTACTTGATGAGCTTTTTGATGTCTGGAAAATAATTAGACTGGATTCAAGAATAAAACTTCATTAGTCATGTAACTTTATACCAGAGTAAAAGCTGTACGGGGCTTGGTTATATTAATACCGTTTATAATGTTTCTACATTAGTTGGCTGTTTTTTTAACTAATAAGACATCGAAGGTGTATCGCCGTTGAACTAAATTCTACAGATTATATCACAGCCTATTTTAATGTTGGTTTTGCCTATCAGATGGCACTTAGTTTAATCAGAAAAACCTGCAGCAATACTCCTCTGCCGACCCCTCTCTTTTTGACGAAAAGGTATGCCCTACCTTGTAGTCTATAATATACTTGAACTCTATCAGACACCGGTCTCGCCGGCGAGGCCGAAGGGTCGTACGTATGCGACCGCAACGACGTGCATCACCCCACTGAGTTTCTTGCCGGTTCTTCTCAGTGGGGGCGCGTTGTGAACCGGTGGTAAACTCAGCCCTCTCTTAAGCGACAGCCCAAGCCGAGGCCGTGCCTCCCTGAGGTGCCCTTGTGCTCGTCGCTACTTCTGCCGTAAAGGCTAGAGCGCTTCAAGCGCTCGCCTCCTATTGTCCGGTGAAGCTGCAATAGCCATCTGCGGTTAACAGCGTCTATCATTCCCAAAAAAAAAAAAAAAATACTTGAACTATACTTTTAGAGCAGGTGTGGATTAAATCTTTCACTTTCTAAACATTAAAAAAATAAGTAATGATCCCAGTCATTGGCTAGTCAGTGTAGTGGTTAGATAGCCTAGACCCAACCCAAAATGTCGTTCAGGTTAGATTTCTATCTATGATTCTCTGTCTATGACGGGCCGTTGGTCTAGTGGTCAGACACCCTGCCTGCTAATCGATGGGTCGTTGTTGTTTATCTACTTAAGTATGTATTTACAAAAAAAAAGTATATAAGTATTAGTATCAGTTGTCTGGTTTCCATAGTACAGGCTCTGCCTAGTTTGGGATCGGATGACCGTGTGTGGATTATCCCAGAATATTATTATTATTATGAAGAAGTTTTTCTTTCTCAGCCGCTTGGCTGGTTTTGTTATTATTATTATTATTGTATGGATATTACATTAAATTGTCTATATCAATCAATTGTGTGGTTACTGTAGTACACTCTACCCAGTTTGAATTTATAAAATGATTAATTTTACTAGGTAAATCCCTTGTGCAAGAGACCAGCCAGGTAGGCACTCCGCAGTATCAGATATTCTGACATTTGTAAACATCGGTTTTCCGGTTTGCAAGGCACTGTAGCTGATGAAATTATCAAGCTCCGGAGACGTAAGAACTAATGGCTCGGGTGACGAGCGGCAGTGTATGCAACTGTCTATAGGCAGTAGGAGTGGGCGTTGAATGAACGAATGTTTTCTTTGGACTGTTTTTTTGGCTTCAACTAATAAACCAGTTTACAGTTCACCGATAAACATGTTTAATGATAGACTAGTTGATCGTTGAACTTCGTGCAATACGTAAGTAGTCTGTGAACGTCGACCACTAAACTTTTCATCAACAGTTTAAACTGGTCTAAAAGACTGTTTTATAAACCGGTTTATTCGCTGACGATAAACGGTCTCATTTCGTCGACAGTAAAGGCATCGACGACCCACCTTTGATAGGCAGGTATGTCGCTCAGCGAACATCTTGCTTGTCAACCTGACAAATACTGTTTGATTTCAGTTATTTATTTTTATCAATTAACAATAGAATAAACGAATGATTTCACATACTATTCATATAGTATAGTAATACTAAAAGTATCTTTATTATAAACTAGCAGTAGCCCGCGGCTTCGCCCGCGTTTACTTTGTTACTCAAACGTGTTTAGAATTACGGATCGAGGTTTTTTAAAATATTGTTTACACTAATGTTGTCTTTTATTTACGCGAAGGCTACACATTGAAATCATAGTTTGATTTCAATGTGTAGCATTCGCGTTAGTTAAAACGTTCGTAATAAATTGTTACTTACCAATCTATCGTCCATGTATTTGTGGATTTCCATTAATCCTTTAGGCAGTGATAATCTTTTTGATATCGTGCATTCCAAGTTTCAAAGGAGTTCCCAAGGACAACATTTACCGTTTCTGTATTTTGAAGCCAGCTTCATAAATAGTAAGCTTATTGTCTTTTACTTACGCGAATATTACACATTGAAATCAAACTACTTTTTACGGATTTAATCGCGGTTTATTTTAGCTTTTTTCTATCCCGACGTTTCCGATGTTTTGCAGCACCCATAGTCACGGGAGAACTGAGATGTTGAACATCCTTATGTCACAATTATGCCGATGTACCCTCAGGTCTTCTTAGTTATTATTGTTGGTCCGATCTTCGGACGATCGATTTCGATATTTTCACACTTTTATTAACTCTGATCTAATCAAAACATTCTTAAATATTTACTTCTTTGTTTAAAAAGATACTGTACTTATTTTGCAATTCCATTAAAAAACATATGAGATTGTTAAGTGGAAACCATTTGGTAACCCCCATTGGTAGATGCCCTTAGCGGTTGATTTTCGAAAAATGCTGGAAATAAGTTTATTCAACAGTTTTGTTTAGTTCATAGTTGCATTATAGCATTAAATGGAGATCTTTCTTCACGCAAACTTTAGGGATTCTTGTATGCAGTAGGTACATAAAATAAGTCATGTGGCTGTAGGAATAAAATATTTTTTGGAAGGAATTCAATTGAACGCTTTTAGGGGTTAATTTAAAAAAATAACATGGATTGCTTCAATATGACGAATGTATCCGCAGTGTAATCAGTGCAGCATGGATTTTTTTTCTCGTATACTCAAAAATCGTGCCAAAACCCCGTTAAGGGTGATTTTCAAAACAAATGTGTTAGACGTATTTCTCAATTTTTTTGATGAGTAGGTACACTGACAAAGTTTCGTGTCTGAAAAAAATATTTTCTTACATACAAACTTTGGTACCTCATTTGCCCACGGGTTGATTTTCAAATAAAACATTGCACACGACACAACAAAAAAATGAACCAACTTCAACAACACTAAAAAGCATAAAATAATTTAAGTGTTATTGAAGTTGATGTTGACGTACCTACTGTGTATATTTTCTTCAGGAACGCTTTATCCGGTCCTAATTAAATTTGCATGAAATCATACAGTAGTTTACTCCCTTGAATAAAAAAAGAATCATCGAAATCGGTTCATATTTGTCAGAGTAATGTAACGGAGAACATCAGTTTCATGTTTTTTTAACCGACTTCAAAGAAGGAGGAGGTTCTCAATTCGTCTGTATATATTCCTTTTTTTACCAGATAAATTCCTCCACATCAATCATGGTTCTCCAGGAAGTTCTTATCTAGTTGTGATAAAATTTATACATATTCATTACAGTGGTTCCTTCTTTCGCATATAAAAGAATTATTGAAATTGGTAAATACTCGTATTTGCCAGAGTTTGACCACTTTCGTCCTTAAAATAAATGCGATAGAAATATCATCTTTTAGGCATTCCTACAGTTTTTTCTGAGTCGCCATTTTTGTTTTTTCAGGAGCTTATTCCTAAGTAATTTTTTTATGGGATCAGTGGAGTGGCCTATCCGTACCAGAAAGATTTTTTGAAATCGGTTCATAATTGCCAGAATCATGCGCGATCATACATAGAAAAAAAATGTACAGACAAATTGAGAACCTCCTCCTTTTTTGAAGTCCGTTAAAAATGCTGAAAATTAGTTTGTTAAATTGTTGTGTTGAGTTTATTTACCGAGTTTCGTGACTGTAGCTGTATTATAAATTAAATGGAAATCTTTCTGCATGCAAACTTTGAAACCATTAATTGATCTTAGGGGGTTTTATTTTTCGATGAATGCAGGAAACAGGTTTCTTAGATTATTATGTGCAATACATAAAATAAGTCTTGTGACCGTAGGGTAAAACAAAAGGATTTGGACCACAATTAATCCCTTTTGGGAATCAAATAAAAAAAAAATTGCACATGGATTTCTTTAATTTCATAAATGCATCCGCAGAGTCATCAGTCATCGGTTTTCCGAATTCATACTCAAAAACCGTGCTAAAACCCAATCAAGGGTTGATTTTCAAATCAAATGTGTCAGACGTGTTTCTCAACTTCTTTTGATGACTAAGTTTTGTGTCCGTGTGATGAAAAATATTTTCTTGCAAACTTTGATACCCCATTTGACCCAGTTAGGGGTTGATTTCCGAAAATTGCAGAAAATTTGTTTGTTGTTATGTTGAGTTTATTTAATGAGTTGTGTGACTGTAGCAACATTATAGCTAAAATGAAAATCCTTCTTCATGCAAACTTTGCAACTTCATAAAATGACTTTAGGGATTGTTTTTTGAAGAATGCCTGTAATACGTTTCTTAGATTATTATGTGCAATGCATAAAATAAGTCTTGTGACTGTAGGACAAAAAAATATTTTTTGGACCCAATTAGACCCTTTTAGGAGTTGATTTTCAAAACAATTAAATTGCTTTAACTTGATCAATTTATTCACAAAGTTTCATCAATGCAGCATGATTTCCTTTCCGCGCTTGATACTCAAAAACCATGTTAAAACCCCTTCAAGGGTTGATTTAAAAAAATAATGTGATACACGTGTTTTTTATCAGTACACTGATAAAGTTTCGTGTCCGTGTGCTATGAATATTTTTTTTTTCATGGTATTTTTGATACCCTATTTGACCCACGTAGGGGTTGATTTTTGAAAAATGGTGAAAATAAATTTGTTAAACTGTTTTATTGAGTCTATGTACCGATTTTCGTTACTCTAGCTGCATTATAACATTCAATGGAAATCGTTCTACGTGTAAACTTTCCAACTCCAATTATATGACCTTACGGACCCCTTTAGGAGTTAATTTTCATAAACTATATACACATAGATTGCTATAATTTGATAAATATATTCGCAAAGTTTCATCAATGCAGTAAGTATGTTTTTTTTACGTTGTATACTCAAAAACCATGTTAAAACCCCTTTAAGGGTCGATTTACAAAAAGTTGTAATACACGTGTTTCTTTATTTCTTTTGTTTAGTACACTGACAAAGTTTCATGTCCGTGTGACGAAAATTTTCTTTTTTCCATACAAACTTTGGGAGCCCATTTGACCCACTTGGGGGTTGATTTTACAAAAATGATCAAAATTAGTTTTTTCAATTGTTGTATTGAGTTTATTTACCGAGTTTTGTTACTCTAGCTGCATCATAGGATGAAATGGAAATCCTTCTTTGTGAAAACTTTGTAACCCCATTATAAAACCTTAGGGGTAGTTTTTTGAAAAATGCTGGAAATAAGTTTCTTAGATTCTTGTGTGCAATATATAAACTAAGTTTTATGACTGTAGGTCGAGAAACATTTTTTGGACCCCAATTGGACCCCTTTACCAGATGATTTTCAAAAAATGATTTTTTGCACTTGGATTGCTACAATTTGATTAATGTATTCGCAAAGTTTCAGCAATGCAGTATGAATTTTTTTTTCCGCGTTGCATACTCAAAAACCAGGCTAAAATCCCAATATGGGTCGATTTTCAAAAAGTGTGATACACGTGTTTATTTATTTCTTTTGTTTAGTACACTTACAAAGTTTCATGTCCGTGTGAAGAAAAAAAAATTTTTTTCCATACAAACTTTGGGAGCCCATTTGACCCACCTAGGTATGGAATTTCGAAAAATCCGTTCTTATTGTTCACCTAGACTATTTGAATAATGTTGGTTCCAAATTTCAAGATTGTACGTAATATGGTTTTTGCTGTATCGTGATTCCTAGAAAACACCCTGCTCTTTTATTAATATAGATATCTTAGGTATTAACGGAAACTAACATTGAATTACTGTCATGAAAATTCTCGCCAGCGGAACTATTTTCTTGTTTCTAATTAACTGGTGAAGTGGATACCGGGAAAGAGGATTCACTGTCGAGAAACTTTATATCAAGGAAAGAGCTTTCATCTAGATTTTTTTTTGCTTTTGTCTTTTTTTAATAAAATAATTTGAAGTTGTTGAAAAATAATTTGAAATATGATTTTTTTTAAATAAAATAAATAAAATAATTTGTAAAAACATAGGTATTTACATAAAGATCTTAAAAAAAAAAAGACATGGTTCGCTATGTTTTGCCTTATAGACATACAAATATGTAGGTGCGTAGCAGCAGCATGCAAATAAATTTATAATTATTACATAATTCAAAATGAAGTTATACAATGTCAAATAAGAATTCAATTATTAATGTCAATGTTAAAGTTAAGTAGGTACATAAGTCAAATAATGATGTTATAAAAGGTTCATCTGAATCATGCTAAAACTTATTGCACATACTCGTTACATTTACGCATACAGTCGTTCGTATGCAAATTAGCTATTTAAGATCTTAAGAAGTAAACACTGCTTGTATACAGCTAAGGCTATAGCTTCCAAATAAATAAAAAAAAACGTACCTATCACTATATTTCAGAGGCAAGTAAGATTGAGGGCACAATTTATCAGACGTCTCAAACGAACTCCACCGTATTTCACACACACACACACACACACACATTTGCTTGATAAAATTGCGATAACGTTTGAAGAACCCAAGGGCTATTAAATACGCAAGAGCTAAACTTAGATTAATGATGTAAATACATTGATGAAGAAAAAGTTGAATAATCGATTTACTGTTTGTATACACTTTTTAATGAGACGGGCCCGTTGGTCTAGTGGTTAGACACCCTGTCCGCTAACCGATGGGTCGTGGGTTCGATTCCCACCAAGTGTCTGGGTGTTATTTATCTATTTAAGTATGTATTTACAAAAAAAAAGTACATAAGTATTAGTATCAGTTGTCTGGTTTCCATAGTACAGGCTCTGCCTAGTTTGGGATCAGATGACCGTGTGTGGATTGTCCCAAGATATTATATAGGTTATTTGTAATGAGGTTATTGTTAGAATTTATTTAGTTTTCCCTGCTATCAATACTTTTTATATTTTGATTAGTATGGTAACTCGCGGATCGATGTCGGTGGTTGTCAATTATCTAAGACGTTTAACAGGAATACTATGCTGTAATTTTGGCTGTAAAAGAATAAAGAAATATTTAATACTTTCAAGACATTTTACTTATCACGCCCCACATATATATATATATATATATTATAATGGATAGGCAGGCATTTTAAAGCTAACAGCTCCTAAGCATTGTGTGCATTCCTGTTTCGTTGTAAAATAATTAGTAACAAACTAACGGCCGAACCTACAAAACAAACGTCAATTATAGTTAATGATAATTAATGCATTTTTTGGAATCGGATTATTTCGACACTCAGAGCCAATTAACACTTAATATGCGGATAGTGAGTAGAGATAACAATTATCTCGTATTAAATAATTGAAAATAATCAGAAATGGCTCCGACAGTCGAAATAAATAAATTCTAAATCGTGACATAATTGGAATTAAAGTTAATTGGCGTTTGTGAGTGCGGCAGTAAATGGTCATTACTTTTCATCATCATCAACAGCCGAAAGAAGTCCACTGTTGGACATAAGCCTGACCCTTAGAAGGGAGGGTATGCCATAATCGTCACGCTTGGCAGGCGTCTTGGTGATCGCAGTGGGTAGGTAATCCAATAGAAAGACGCTGCTGCCCGTCTTCTTATTTCCCTTAGTCGCTTTTCACACTCAACGGGAGGAGTAAGGATGGTGCTATTCTTACCCGAACACCCCACGGTTTACATTTCATGGAGGTTTTGGTGGGTAAAAATTCCACATAAACCGGCCTTCGCCCCCTCGGAGACCAGGTAACTTTGGAAGGTTTCCTCCTCGACGACAAAACAACAAAAGGTACACATACTTAAAAAGTATAATGTAGGGTAAATATGGGATAGTTACCCTAGGGGTATAGTTGCCTCGATTGTAATTTCTCTAGTTTGGCGGATGATCACATGTTATTTTATTTATCTTTCGAGAGACTGTAGAGTCTACAGTAAATATGTAGTAGAAATTACAATCGAGGCAACTATACCCCTTTTTTTTTTTTTAACGTGGGGAAATCCATTACGGATTACCCGCACCACCACGGGGGTATCAGTGCGGGTTATGTCGGACTACTGACAGCTTGTCAGCTACCGACTAAAACCCCACGGTGTCCTCAACCCGCTGTGTCGACGGGCCCCGGGAACGTACATGGTACTCGTCCGGGTCCCGTCAGCGAGGCAACTATACCCCTAGGGCAACTATCCCACATTTACCCTATACACAAGTATATTATTGTATATTTCAAATACTTACCTATCAATGTTAATGGAAGTTTTAATACTCACTTCCATCACTAAGACAAATCTAACGACATTTCATTAGTCAAAATCCATTGAGACGTTTACGCTGTAGGCTTCTGTATCTGTACCTGTAGGCACTGGCAAAAAAATAGACATACATACATACACTAAAAAAACATAGCGCTCCTTTTGGAGCAGTCGGACAAAAGGGATATATTACCTACATCTTATACTCTCAAAAACATAGCCCTCGTTATAAATCGGGTGGAAATGTTAATTAGGTAAGTCTAATGTGTGATGATTATGTTTATTTCTTCATTGAATATACTTGACGAGTATAAATTCAAAAATTAATTAAGAAAATAAATAAACTTTATATATTAAAAATAGCACGAGAAGAATGTGAACTTGATTGATGAGAACTGTTATTTTAATAAACTGCGAAATTAACATTCCAGATTTATTAACTATCTTATACAAGCCAAGACATCGTTTTTCATTACTTCTAAAAAAATAGTTGATGTCTGATTCAATTTCACTGTAGCATAGATAGATGATGTAACGAATAAGTTTATGTAATTTAATATATGAAATTTAACTAATTGAAACAATAACAAAGGCTTTCACAACAGAATGGTGTGACTACGCAATAAATATATTAACCTCCTTTTGACGTAGTCGGGTAAACATTGGGTTGTTGCTGGTTTTTACCCGACTACGGAACGGAGGGAGGGTTATGATTTTAACAAGTATGTATGTATGTATGTGTGTATGTATGTATGTATGTATGTTCATCTGTTCCCGCATATCTTCTAATCTACTTAACATAATTTGACAAGTAGGATGTCGTTAGAAGCGTCTTGATTGTCCGCTGGTTATAAGCTATATAATATCATATTATTAGACTGCTATTTTATCCGTAGTCGGGTTTAAGTTTTTAAAGCTGGTTATAAGCTATATAATATCACATTATTAGACTGCTATATTGCCCGTAGTCGGGTTTAAGTTTTTAAAACTTTTTACTTGTTACTATTTCATATCAACTACGCTACTTTATTTAGCTTGAATTGTCTAAGAATCTTATTGCTATATTATAACCTGTTAATCTTTAGTTATCTATCTATATTAATAAAAGAGCAGGGTGTTTTCTAGGAATCACGATACAGCAAAAACCATATAACGTACAATCTTGAAATTTGGAACCAACATTATTCAAATAGTCTAGGTGAACAATAAGAACGGATTTGTCGAAATTCCATACCTAAGTGGGTTAAATGGGCTCCCAAAGTTTGTATGAAAAAAAAAATTCGTTACACGGACATGAAAATTTGTCAGTGTACTAAACAAAAGAAATAAAGAAACACGTGTATCATACTTTCATACTTTTTGAAAATCAACCCTTGTAGGGATTTTAGCATGATTTTTGAGTATGAAACGCGGAAAAAAAATTTCATAATGCATTGCTGTAACTTTGCGAATACATTAATCAAATTATAGCAATCCAAGTGCAAATAATCATTTTTTGAAAATCAACTCCTAAAGGGGTCCAATTGGGTCCAAAAAATGTTTCTCGACCTAAAGTCATAAGACTTAGTTTATATATTGCACACAAGAATCTAAGAAACCTATTTCCAGCATTTTTCGGAAAACTACCCCTAAGGTAATTTAATGGGTTTTCAAAGTTTGCACAAAGAAGGATCTCTATTTCATCCTCTATTGCAGCTAGAGTAACGAAACTCGGTAAATAAACTGAAAACAACAATAGAAAAAACTAATTTTGAGAATTTTTGTAAAATCAACCCTTAAGTGGGTCAAATGGATTCCCAAAGTTAGTATGGAAAAAAAAATCTTTCATCACACGGATATATATTAAGAAACATATGTATACCTGTAAAGGGGTGTTAGCTTGGTTTTTGAGTATGAAACGCGGAAAAAAATATCATGATGCATTGATGAAACTTTGCGAATGCATCTATCAAACTAAAGCCACCCATGTGTAACTAATCATTTTTTGAGAAACTTCTACCACAGTCTATTTTATATACTGTGCTACTACTAAAGGGGTCCAATTGGGGTAAAAAGAATTATTTTTGATCTACAGTCACAACACTTACTTATTTACTGCACACAAGAATCTAAGAAACCTAAACAGGTCAGGTTAAGGTCATTTAATGGGCTAGGAATGTTTGCACAAAGAAGGATTTCCATTTAATGCTATGATGCAGCTAGAGTAACAAAACCTGGTAAATAAACTCAAAACAACAATTGAATAAACTAGATTTCAATATTTTTGTAAAATCAACCCCTAAGTGGGCCAAATGGGCTCTCAAAGTTTCTATGAAAAAAAGTTTTTTTTTCGTCACACGGACGCGAATCTTTGTCAGTGTACTGAGTAAAAGAAATAAAGACACACGTATAACACATAAGCTTTTTGAAATCGACCCTTATAGGGGTTTTAGCATGGTTTTTGAGTATGAAACGCGGATAAAATTCATACTGCATTGATGAAACTTTGCGAATACATTTATCAAACTAAAGCAATTCATGTGTAAATAATCATGTTTTGAAAGTCGACTCCAAAAGGGGTCCAATTGGGGTCCAAAAGATGTTTTTCGACCTACATCCATAAGTCTTAATATATATACATTGCACACAAGAATCTAAGATACCCCCGGCATTTAGTGAAAAATAACCCCTAAAGTAATATGATGGGGTTGGAAAGTTTACACGTAGAACGATTTCCAATGAATGCTATAATGCAGCTGGAGTAACGAAACACAACAATTTAACAAACCAAGTTTCAGCATTTTTCAAAAATCAACCCCTATGTGGGGTCAAATGGGTTATCAGTTACTATAGATTTTTTTTTATTTTATCGCATGGACACGAATCTTTGTCAATGTACTGATAAAAATAAATTGAGAAACACGTGTATCACATTTTTATTTAAATTAACCCTTGAAGGGGTTTTAGCATGTTTTTTTAGTATCACATGTGGAAAGAGAATATTGATGCACTGATGAAACTTTGTGAATAAATTCATCAAGTTAAAGCAATTTATTTTGAAAATCAAGGGTCCAATTGGGCCCAAAACATGTTTTTTGTCCTATAATCACAGAAATTATTATATGCATTGCAAACCTATTTCAGGCATACTTAGAAAAACAACCGCTAAGGTCTTTTTATGGGGTTGAAAAGTTTGCATGAAGAAGGATTTTCATTTAAGCTATAATGGTGCTACAGTCACAAAACTCATTAAATAAACTCAACAAAACAACAATCTAATTTTCAGAATTTTTCGAAAATCAACCCCTTAGTGGGTCAAATAGGGTATCAAAGTTTGCAACAAAATATTTTTGAGCACATGGACACGAAAGTTTGTGTCAGTGTAATCATCAAAAGAAGTTGAGAAACACGTCAAATACATTTGTTTTGAAAATCAACCCTTGACGGGGTTTTAGCACAATTTTTGAGTATGAATGCGGAAAAAAATTCATACTGCACTGATGCATTCATCAAATTAAATAAATCCATGTGTAAAAAATCATTATTTTAATTAACCCCTATGGCGGGTTTAAAATATGGCTAGAAGCCAAGAAATAGCGGTTTTAATATTTTTAAGTGTGGACTGTATTAGGTGTATTAAACTAGTAGGTAATGAACGCTACTCGACGCTGTAAAACGCAGGTAAAAGTCAAGGGAAAAGGCAGGAAACAGCTAGCACCACTCACCTGATGATTAGCTGGTACCAGGCACAATGTGTCGACACAAAAGTTCACAAAACTTCACAATTATAGGCAATAGAAGCACTCTCGCGGCGGCGGCGGTGTGCTGTAGGTCTCGTGGTTAAACGGTAACTAAGCGGGTATAGGCCACTCAAGGAAGAACGGGATTGGTTGATTTGGAAATACGTCATTTACGTCATTTACGTCACAAGAGAGCGTTCAGAAATGCATGATTAATTTAAATACCAAACACCCTAAAAGGGTTTAATCTAAGAAACCTGATTCCGGCATTCATCGAAAAACACCTCCTGAGGTCAATTAATGATTTCAAAGTTTGGATACAAAAGGATTTTCATTTAGGCTATAATGCAGCTACAGTCTCGAAAGTCGGTGAATAAACTCAACACAACAATTTAATAAACTAACTTTCAGCATTTATCGTATATCAACCCGTGGGATAAATGAGGTATCAAGTTTGTATGTAATTTTTTTTTCTTCGACACGAAACTTATGTCAGTCTACTCATCATAAGAAATTGAGAAACACGTCTAACACATTTGTATTGAAAATCCACCCTTGACGGGGTTTTAGCACGGTGTTTGAGCATGAAACGCGAAAAAAATTCATACTGCACTGATGACACTTTGCTTTGATGACATGTTTTTAAATTAACCCCTAAAAGCGTTCAATTGAGGTCCAAAAAATATTTTATTCCTACAGTCTAGAATCTAAGAAACCGTTTCCGACATTCTTCGAAAGATCCCTAAAGTTTGCGTGAAGAAAGATCTCCATTTAACTACTATGGTAGCAACTATGGTAACGAAACTCAGTGAATGAACTAATTTCCAGCATTTTTTGAAAATTAACCGCTAAGAGCATTGGTAAATAGCAATCGGATTACGAAATGGATTCCACTTAACAACCTCATAAGTTTTTAAATGGAATTGCAAAATATGTACAGTATGTTTTTGTTGTATTTAATGCTAACAGCGCAGTAACAGTCATGGTTTTTTTTTAAATAAAGTAGTAAACATTTAAAAATAGGAGCTATGATAGCTTACATAAAAAGAAATACAGTCTACATACTTGATACCTTGATCAGGGTTACTAAAAGTGTAAACAATATTGAAATCAATCGTCCGAAGATCGGACCAACAATAATAACTAAGAAGACCTGAGGATGCACCGGCATAATTGTGACATAAGGGCGTTCAACATCTCAGTCCTCCCGTGACCATGGGTGATGCAAAGCATTAGAAACGTTGGGATAGTAAAATCTAAAAGAAACCGCGATTAAATCCGTAAAAGTAGTTTGATTTCAATAAAAGACAACATTAGTGTAAACAATATTTTAAAAAAACCCCGATCCATAATTCAAAACACGTTTGAGTAACAAAGTCAACGCGGGCGAAGCCGCGGGCTACAGCTAGTATTATAGTAAAAGTAACAAACAATTCTGCAAATCGAGCTATTTCGGATTAAGTTTTCATCTATTGTACATTTATATGTATTTGCTCGGAATGTTTCGGTAATTTGGATTAAGCAACTAAGTAAACAATAGACCCTTAATTGCGCAAATAGTTTAGAACGCTTGCTGGGTAAGCTGTCGATTTACATGAATATATAGTTTCAAATAATCTTTGCATTTAACGCCTTCATGCTCAAATCGATCCTCTATTACTTTAGTGTGTTTATGTTTATGTAATAAGCTATATTTATTGATTCTTTAAATAAATATAACTGTATAACTTATATAATCCTCGATAGCAAAAAATATTATTGACGAAAAAAATAAAATGTATTTGATTGGAATCTTTCATCTTTTGTTTCGATTTCCCTCGACGCAGTTTTGTATTTGGCTCTTATAGTTGATCCGATTACGTACAAATACACGAGGGATTTAGGACTTGCCTACATTGTGCCATAAATAATTTCTTATTTTGAGTTGTGATCGCAATTCATTTTATTTATTGTGGTTTAAATGTACAAATTCTACATGATTTTCGCAAAACCCTGTGTCGTATTTTATTTACGAGTTATAAACAAAAGCTTCCTAAACCACTGCATTACATTATAATTTATTGATATATGTAGCTATAACTAGGTAGTTGAATTAACCTATTATTTAATTATTAATTGACTTCATCAGCAGCTGCTGAACAAAGGCCCACTCCCTTAGAAGAATGAGAGACGCTGCTGCCCGTCTTCTTGATATCCCTTAGTCGCCACTTACGACACTTTCTTCTTACCTGGACACCCCACGACTATTCAATCAATCTTATTTATTAAATTTGGAGACACTGATATTAATAGTACCTACGTAAAATTACATAAAAATTCATTATTAGGGAGATATGATATCTTCTCCAACAGCTGCGTCTACACCGGGCGCACGAGCTCGCACGGCAACCTCGCAGTGTGGCTTACAAACCAGGGCCGTGCCATCAGAAGGCCTTGAGAATTGGATATGCACAATTCATAAAAGCTTATTGTTAAAAAAAGGAAACAGTTACGTTTTAAAAAAGACGTATAATATGATATTGTAAGACGAATCGACTGTTCTTGAGTGTTCATGATAAAATTTGAACAATCAGTTGATATTTCCGTCCACACCGGTCGAACAGTGCACACTAAGGCACCTTTGAGCGCGTTTACCGACAACCGCCAGACACCTCTCGGGGTGTCCGGCGGTTGTCGGCAACGTGATAGTGATTTTTCTGGTGTTCCTAGCGTCTATAGGCTGCAGTGACTGCTTACCATCAGGTGGGCCGCACGCTTGCTTGCTACCTTGGTAGTATAAAAAAACATTGTAGATTGCAGTAAATGATTGAGTATTGAGTAATTTACAATCCCCAGTTGAAACTCCTTAACTTTCCTATAGAAGAGATATTTTTTTATTTTATTTTACTTTATTGGGAAAACAAACAGTTATACATTATAATATCTGTACACAATATGCATGTAATGTATAGACAAATGGTTGTACATTTGTCTATACATTTTCCACGGCTTACATATAAATAAGATTAAAGGTTATTCTAGGGACAGGCTCGATGTTACAAACGTAGCTATAACTGTTGATAATATATAGCTGAATAGCTTCTGCCTTCTGCCAAAATAATAGAAATATACTTATAAAGAAAATAATGATGTACTTAGAATGTTAAAGATGTGGAAGATGATACACTGCAGTGAGTTAACCACTACTCAGCACCTTAACTACCATTTTTTTAAACTGGTTTATAGTTACAGCAAATATATCAATATCTGTAAATAACTTGTTATGACTATCTAAAAGTCGACGTAGAGGAGAGCGTAGGCCAGCATTGCTTCTACAAGATGTCGTAGCAAAAACTGTACGCGATCTCACCTCGCGCCGGTACTCAGTTCTGGGGACTATATAGCATAATTTATTACTAATTTTAGTGCAATCAATATCACCATGACAAATTTTATACAGCAACATTGCTTCCAGTTGTAGACGTCTAGACTTTAATGTTAAAATCTTGTACCTACTCAACAACTGGCTATAAGTTAGACGTGCGCGGTGGCACCTGTAATTCATAGAACGAAGGAACTTACGTTGTACAGACTCAATTTTATCAACATATTTGTTATATAAGGGGTTCCAAACACAACAGGCATATTCAAGTTGAGGTCTTATTAGGGTCTTGTAAAGGGCTAGATAAGTGGCTTCACTCTTAAACTCCTTGCATGCTCTCATAACGAAACCATACATCTGGTAGGCTTTATTCACAATGGTGTCAATGTGTCCATCAAGATGTAACTTAGTATCCAATAGTATACCCAGGTCGCGTAACGTCGAGACTTTGGTGAGATCAGTTCCATTAAGCTTGTATTTATAAGTTATGGTATTCCTATTTTTAGTAAATGTGATGCTACTACATTTAGATATACTGAGGTGAAGCTTATTTTCCTAGCAATATACACACAACCTATTCAAGTCCTGTTGAAAGAGATGACAGTCATTAATTGTACTAATAATGCGAAATACTTTAAGGTTATCCGCATATAAGAGAAATTTAGAATTTAAGAAACAATTGTTTATATCATTGATAAATAGAATAAAAAGCAGTGATCCAATGACAGATCCCTGCGGTACACTGGAAGTAGCCTGTATATTGCCAGAATGATAACCATTAAGAACTACTTTTTGGACTCTATTAGCCACATACGCAACGAACCAACGTAAAAGATTACCCCTTATTCCATTAAATGCTAGTTTGTTTAGTAGCAATTCATGATCCAACTTTGTCAAAAGCTTTTTGGAAGTCCGTGTACACAGCATCGGTTTGAGATCCCTTATCCATGTTTTCGAACAGCGTATTCATAAAACATACTAGATTTGTAGTTGTTGACCTGCGTTTAACGAAACCATGTTGTTAGGGTATTATGATATTGTGTAAAATAGGATAAATTTCTGCGTGTACCAGACTTTCAAAAAGCTTCGACAAAGAACAGAGAATGGAAATTGGACGGTAGTTCTTCACATCTGGCGGGTTAAGGAGTTTAAAAATTTTCCTAAAGCAATTTTCTAGTGGACTGTAAATATAAATATATAATTATATATTAAAAACGCGGACAAAAGAAACTATACTACATTCGCAGCATACTGGATTGCAAGGACAAGGAAGTTAGCAACTGCAGGGAACACAAATGGAATAAATCGCAGCTGCTGCAAGGAAAGGATGGTGCGCCCTACCTTGAACGGCTGCGATGCGATGATGGCGGCGTCCTCTGCTGCTCCACAAATTGGATAGTTGTATCTGCTGCTATTGTCTCTGGCACTTCTTTTGCTTTTAACGAGGGCGGAATTAATTATTATATGTATTATTTTTAAATAATATCGCGATCACGCCATATGAAAATATTTAACGGCGGCGGTGACAAATTCACGTCACATTTTCTTCTTTTTTATATAAGGCGCACTAGGATGAAGGACAGGGAAATCCAGCCTGCTACAAGTGCATTTTGGTAGATAAAAAGTTTCCAATAACGAGATCCAACATCCCCCCGGCCTTGAAGGAATCCCTTCAAAAAATATGGACTAATAAAATCTATATTCAATTGACTATACTAGTCTTCAATTAAAATAAATAACAAAAAAAACTGGTTGGTTACCACCGCTTACAACCTGTGTGTCGCTAACATAAATTACTAAACTTAAATAATAAATAAAATAATTAGTAAAAATGCTACTGCGTTGGTAACGGGCACAACAGTACTATAGGTCGCTCGTAGGTACCACAATTAGTTTGCACTTCTGCAACACGAGCAATTCCATCTTTACCAGGAAATAATCGTGTTATAACTCTCAATGGCCATTGCAGAGGAGGCACATTATCAACATTAATTATGACAATCGTACCTACAGCTACAGGGTTGGAAAGAGTGTTCCATTTTTCCCGCATTTGTAAGTTATGAAGATATTCAGAACGAAACCTCTTCCAAAAAGACTGGACAATCGAGTCCATCAAAGAAAACCTGGACAGTAAATTAGCTCTCTCATTGGTCACATCCGCTGCTGGTAAGAATGCCAAAGGAGCGGTATGTAAAAAATGTGAAGGAGTAAGAGCTGTGGGTTCTGATGGATCTGAACTTAGGAGATAAAGTGGCCTGCTATTAAGAACACATTCTATCTGATTAAGAATCGTAAGCATCTCCTCATAAGTAAGGATTTGTTTACCTATAACTCGAAAAAGTAAAGCCTTGGCACTTTTTATATTTGCCTCCCAGATCCCTCCAAAATGTAGGGCGGTGGGAGGATTAAAACGCCAAATAATGCGGTTTTTAGTAAGCTCATTTTGAAAAGTTTTATAATAATCATCAGACTTTAAGAAGTCATGCAACTCGTTTAAATACGATTTTGAAGCTATGAAGTTTTTGCCGTTGTCGCTATATAAAAATTTACATGGACCACGTCTTGACAAAAAGCGTTTAAACGCGTCTAAAAATGTGGCAGAGCTTAAATCAGAAGCTAATTCGATGTGAACAGCTTTCGTCACCAGACATATAAAAAGACAAAGATATGCCTTTTGACTGCGAATCACACGCTTCCTAGCCATTGTAATATACAAAGGGCCAGCATAATCTACCCCTGTATGAGTAAATGCGTTGCATTGTTCTAAACGGCACTCAGGTAAATCAGACATTATAGGGAAAGTTGGCCTTGGGTTCATACGAAAGCAAGTATTGCATTTATGTATGCGTTGTTTTACAATGCGTCTGGCTGACAGAATCCAGAACCTTTGCCTTATTATTGAGAGCAATAATTGAGGCCCAGCATGTAAATAAGTGCGGTGATAATAATCAACTAAAAGATCAATCACATGTCCCTTTCTCGGCAAGAGAGCAGGATGCTTATGAGAATACTTAAGTGAAGAATAATTTAAACGTCCTCCAACTCTTAATAAGTTATCGGAAGATATGAATGGACTAAGCTTACGCAAAGCGGATGAAACAGCTTTCCCAGTTTGTAAATTCTTAATGTCGTTAGAAAAATAAAAATGCTGGATATGTTTTATGAAATATATCTCAGCGGTATTTAAATCATTAGCGGTAATTACATCGTTGCGAGGCAGTTGTTTCAAAAATCTTAAAACATAAACCACACAATGGAGCAGTTTACTCCATGAAGAGCACCTATCACTCAACAATAATATTGGATCTTCCTTTACACTAGCGGTTACACAAGTGACAATTTTTGATTCTAGTTTTGCTACCGAACTTGGAGAGAAAGTTGAAATAGGCCATTCGCTAATAGGTAGAGTGCACCATGAAGGGCCATTGAACCATAGATGATGGTCCTTTAATTGGGAAGGCAAAAGGCCTCTCGACAAAGCATCTGCGGGGTTTTGCACACCCGGAATATAATATAAATTTTCAGGGTCAATATAAGATTGACATTGTGCTATTCTGTTAGCAACAAATGTGTTAAATCTGTGCGGAGATGATTTCACCCAACACAGTGCGACTTCAGAGTCAGAAAAAGCATAAATACTATCAACAGGATATCGTTGCGATAATGTGTCACACACCATACGCAATAACTTCGTCATAAGAACGATACCACACAGTTCCAATCGAGCAGCTGTGACAGTTTTAATTGGAGCAACGCGTGATTTTGAGCAAATAAGACGAGCGATTGGTTCTCGATCACCTATAGTAACATGAGTATAAATGACGCATCCATACGCCTTGTCACTGGCGTCAGAAAATGCTATCAACGACAATTTACAACCAGGTTCAATTCCCATATGTCGCGGGAAGTCTAATTCAGAAATTAGATGCAACTCATGCAGAATAGAATAGAAGACGGGCAGTAGCCGATAAAATTGCACGCTTTGTGCCTACTGGTTGAGGAGGTGAAGTGGAGAAAACAAATTTATCAAAAGCAGGAAGCCAACGTAGACCTAAAATCTTTAAGCCACTGTCACTGTCAAAAGAGATTGACTCAGACTTACGTTGAGACACTGGTATGTGTTCTAGAAATTCTGAAGAATTGCTAGCCCACTTCGCCAACTCAAACCCCCCGGCCTTAAGCATATGGATGAGCTGATAGGCTATATCAGCCGCCAAAGATACAGAAGATGCCGAAGAACATACATCATCCATGTACGTATCCCTTTCCAACACATCCACGGCAAGTGGGTATTTGGGACCCTCATCCTTAGCCAACATTCGCCAAATTCTCATCGCTAAAAATGGTGAAGAACATAAACCAAACGTGACTCTATTATATTCGAAAGTATCTAGCGGTTCATCGGAAGAGAACCGGTACAAAATTCTTTGATATCTGCGGTATGTAGCATGTACTTCAATACATAAGTACATCTGCCGTATGTCAGCAAAAAATGCTACACTAAACATACGAATATTAAGAAGAATACGGAATATATCAGCCTGAAGATTACAACCAGTATGTAAGATATCGTTTAAAGAAACCCCAGCATCCGTTTTGGCACTACCATCGAGCACAATACGTAACTTCGTAGTGTCTTTATCTTCGCGGATAACAGGATGGTGCGGTAGATAAAAACCTGGCTGTATGCACTCCTCTGGTGGAGTACGCGAAATTATACCCTTATCCAGATAGTCACGAATGACATCATTATATCGAGTGCGTAACTCAGGTGACTTGTCTAGCTTATTTTCCAGAGACAAGTACCTCTTCTTAGCTGTAATGTAAGAGTTACCTAATTTATCAGGACTTTCTTTAAAAGGCAACACTACAGAATAACTGCCAGTGCTATTGCGGGTAGTTGTGGAAATAAAAATATTTTCACATTCTTCCTCTTCAGGACTTAAAAATTTATTAGCGGGTAATTCCTCAAGGGTCCAAAATTTTTCTAAAACTTTGTCAAGCGAGTCTTGAGTGAATGAACAAAAAGTGCGGGATAAGTTGGGTGTCATAACAACAGGCGTATTACCCATTACGATATACCCTAATGTAGTTTCAATAGCGGAAGGCATATTATTATTACGCATAATGCGATCAAATAATAAAATTTGACAGTAAATATTTACTCCCAACAATATTTCAATCGGTCCAGGTACGCCATAGGAATCGTCACTGAGTGGAATATTTTTCAGGTAATCTAAGCTTGAAGTATCAACGTAAGAGTCTGGCAAGTGTGTTGTAATATTGTCCACTACTAACGGTTTGATAGAATACACGGTGGAGTTACCAAAACGCGGGCTAAATTTGATATCAGTTGCGCCAAGAATACGCTGTGAACTTCCACCGATACCCTGTACTTCAGTAAACCGATTTTGTGTCGATACGTGAAGCGATAATCGTTTACAACAAGAAGATGCGATATAATCGCTTTGTGAACCTGGGTCAATCAAACATCTTACAATATGATGTTGATTATTGTTATCAATAATAATTATTTTTGCGGTTCCTAATAGAGTTGTAGATAAAGAACGATCAGAATGATCGCGCGAAACGTTACACATAGAAGTGTGTATAGCGGTAGGTGCAACATTCACTTGATTGACCTTATTCTTATTAGACATAGAGTCGCTATTTGCAGGTGTTGCGGATATATGATCCGATTGAGATACACCGCGAGTCACATGTAGAGGTGGAGCGGACACACTTCTATTGGAAGTGCAATTATTAAAATTATTTAATTCACCAAAATGTAATAATGAATGGTGTTTATAATATAATAATATCTTGGGACAATCCACACACGGTTATCCGATCCCAACCTAGGCAGAGCCTGTACTATGGAAACCAGACAACTGATACTAATACTTATATACTTTTTTTTTTGTAAATACATACTTAAATAGATAAACAACACCCAGACACTTGGCGGGAATCGAACCCACGACCCATCGGTTAGCAGGCAGGGTGTCTGCCAACTAGACCAACGGGCCCGTCGAGTTTAGCGGAACAGTGGGAACAATATTTTTGCGAAGTGCATTTAAAAGTTCTATGTTTGCAACTTAAACAGTTATTACAAAATGAATTATTTTTTACGTAAATAAACCTATCATATGGTGTTTTTGACATAAAGACAGGACACTGATACAGATGCTCATGAGCGCTATTCTTGCACAGGGTACAAGAAACTTTATTCACTTTATTTGTAAGGTTAACATCAGTGTTAATAAAAGACTTAGTTGGTTTTGGCGTTGGAACTTTATTACGTGATTTATCGAAATCTGGAACTGAAAATCTTTGCCCAATAGAACGAGACATAATCTTGCTTTGCTCTTTTACAAATTCAATTAGATTAGCGTATGATGGAATTTTTTGCTTACGATACATTGTTTCAAATAATTTGATCGTATTTAAATCCAATTTTTGTAACGCAAGGTGTAAGAATATAAAATCCGATAAATCAGTAATTTTTAGTTGTTTAAGTGCTTCTACAGACGAATTAAAATTATTAATGAAACTTTCAAAAGCTGAAGCACTGTTAATATTCAGCGGTTTAAATTCTAACAACTGGTTTAAATAACTACCAGCCAATACGCGAGGGTCATCATATTTATCAATAAGTGCATTCCAAATTATATTATAATTCTCGGCGGTTGGTGGCAAACCAGCGCACACAGACTTTGCGCTGTCAGTCAACTTGCCAACTAAATAGTAAACACGATCACCATCAGTTAAATCCGCATTGTCATGTATAACACTTTTAAATTGCTGGTAGAATAGTGGCCAATTGCGAGCGTTTCCATTAAAGGACATTAACTCAATAGGAGGCAACTTAGGCTTGGATTTCGATGCTGAAGAAAAGTTTTGATTGTGACTTTTACTACTAGCGGCGTCTACTTGTGACATAACTCGCTTTATGTAACAGTACATTTCTTCAAATGAAAGCCATGCCTGATAATCAATTTTATCCTCTGGGTTTATTTGCAATTTAAATGTGTTATATTTATCTGTCGCTTGTTCGAACTCACTACGCAAAGTATCAATATTACTCACATTACACAGGAAAACTTCACGTTGGGATTCATTGGTAGCAGCAGACTTAGATAAATCATATATAGACTGCAGCCTGGCAAATAATACATCGCGCTTAGAGCGCAGGATAGTCAACTGGACATGATCCTCGTTAGATATTTCAAACTCTTCCTCACTATCTGCCTTCTTACCCTTCCCCATTATTAATATTTAGTTAATTAAAAATGGGTACACAAATAAAATATATTTTATGTCACTGTTAAATCAGTCATAAAACACCGTTGAACTATAACAATGTTCAATCAGTTGGTAAATACAAGAAATTAAAAATTAAGATAAATATGAATTTTCAAAGGCATGTGTGAAGTTGCCTTAATACATCTGAACGCATATATGAAGTAACCTTAATTACTCCGAACGCGTTATAATAAATCCTTTTTGCGAGTATTGAGGGATCGCTCAGGCGTGACCTTAAAACAAAAGCTACACACGCGCACTGCGTTGACAGCTGATGCGGTTGCAATTAATTTTGCACTATAATAAATATATGCGAAATCACTCTCAATAGAAAATATTAATGGGTATAATAGGTAGAATAAGAGTATTCTAATGCGATTATGTAATGGAATGAAACAATTATCAATGCGGGATGCGTAAGAATACGACTTAAAATAATAAATTTGATAATTATTTCAATACCAATTACGTTAAATTATACGTATATAGACATAGTACGTAAGTTGTAAGCGGTGGCTAAGAATAACCATATCATTTGCTTTACTATAATAGTATAAGCACAAATTATATTCTTAAAAATCTAACATTCATTATCAGGGCCGAAGTGACCAAAAAATGGCGGGTTAAGGAGTTTAAAAATTTTCCTAAAGCAATTTTCTAGTGGACTGTAAATATAAATATATAATTATATATTAAAAACGCGGACAAAAGAAACTATACTACATTCGCAGCATACTGGATTGCAAGGACAAGGAAGTTAGCAACTGCAGGGAACACAAATGGAATAAATCGCAGCTGCTGCAAGGAAAGGATGGTGCGCCCTACCTTGAACGGCTGCGATGCGATGATGGCGGCGTCCTCTGCTGCTCCACAAATTGGATAGTTGTATCTGCTGCTATTGTCTCTGGCACTTCTTTTGCTTTTAACGAGGGCGGAATTAATTATTATATGTATTATTTTTAAATAATATCGCGATCACGCCATATGAAAATATTTAACGGCGGCGGTGACAAATTCACGTCACATTTTCTTCTTTTTTATATAAGGCGCACTAGGGAATAGGATGAAGGACAGGGAAATCCAGCCTGCTACAAGTGCATTTTGGTAAATAAAAAGTTTCCAATAACGAGATCCAACAACATCATTTTTCGAACCACTCTTGAACACAGGAATAATATTTGCTGATTTCCACACAGAGGGGAAAATACCCTCAGCGAGACATTTGTTATAAATAATATACAGAGGACCATGAATACTATTAGCGGTATTTTTCAGGAAGGAGGCGGGAATGCCATCCGGTCCTGCACCTTTATTAGGATTTAAGGATTTAAGAGCCTTGTGAATTTTGTCGGAGTTAATATTCAAAGTAGTTAGGAGAACATCGCTAGAAGAGTTCTCATTAGGTGGCGACCAAGAATTACTTACAGTCAAGCGTTCGTAAACAGAACTAAAAAAATTGGCGAACATATCACATATTTCACGCGGATCACTAGTAGATTGTGATTTATATGTCATGGATGAGGGAATATTAGACTTAGGAGCTTTTTTATTAGACAAGAAAGTCCAAAAGTATTAGGGAATACTGTCTTCCACAGAATTTATAAACTCTGAAAAGCATTTCTCACATTGGGCCTTAAATATAGTCCTGTAAAGGGAGAACAGTTCATAATCTGAGATATTATTATATTTTTTCCATCGGATCCAAGCCTTATTTTTATTATTAAAAATATGTATCAGTGATCGCGAGAACCAAGCAGGAAATCGGGAAGTTCTATTAGATACTAAAGGAGTCTTTTCTTTAATGATATTGTAGATTGTAGAGTAAAAGACATCTAGTGCTGCTTCGGATGATAATGGGCATAGCAAGGAAGTCCAGTCAATCTTCTGTAGTTGCCGATTAATTATCTCGTAATTAGCTCGTCGAAAGTTTAATGGTGTTAATCATGATAAATTTGGACATGGTGTTAATCTTATCCTCAAAAGGAGAGTACAAAAATACTAAAGCTTTTCACTGTAAACCTATGCACATTACGGACTAAATTCCTTTATTAGACCAGAAGCACTAAATCCTACATCTCAGAGAAGTAATAAACTGCACATGGTACCTAGCGGTAAATTATAGTGCCGTGAGATATTACCACAATTTAGTACGCTACATTTGTGTGTATTCATCTATACAAATACCGGCTCACGAGCTACGACGTTGACAAATTGTACCCCTGGAGACATTACTTGGAAAACTTTGCTTGGATACCATTTAGTTATACTAATTTCATTACATTAATTTGATTTTTGAGTTGTAATTAATTTGGCCCAAATTATTTACCAAAAAAAAAACTTCAAAGAAAATTAAAATACAATAAAAAACAATCAATTTATTATGACATATTACCATAAATGGATTTTTTATATTGGCCCAAATTATTTGCCAAAAAAATCTTCACAGAAAATTGAACAACGATTAATTGTGATATTTTTTCATTATATTTTGCTTTAGCTAATAAAGTTTATTGTAAAGTATGTTTGTGTAATGAAGTATACGTAGAATATTATTATTATTTTGGTCCAAAATATGGACTAGGCAATAAAAAGCACCTATTACGCACCTTTCAGTTTGACACCTTCGCTTGACATATAAAGTTAAGTCGTTACAGAAATGTCTGTGCGTAATTAACAACAGTCATGTGAAAGCCCCAAATAACACACATGAGTATAATAATCCTTGCCAAGAGTGGAACTCCTAACTGATGAGTTAGCAACTCCTACGAAAGTAAAAAGCTCTGCTTGCCTTTGCCCACCAAACCAACGTACGATGAAACTTTGTGAAATTTATAAAAGTGACTGTAAATAACCGTAGACGTTCTTCTTTCCTCGTAGACGTGAGGGATACTAAAAGGTTTCTCATGTAGTGATGAAAAGATTGACCAATCAGTAAGATATTCTATAGCGTATTGTCCAGAGTAACATCGATTATTTCACCATATGAGAAGGCTTTTCCGCTCATCCCTGAACTGTAGATTGAATACAATGACTGAACACATATAGGGTTGCCACACTTTTTGAAATTGCTTTATATCTCTCAGTAAAAAAAGCAAAATACTTTATTTTTAATACGGGTAGTCCGCCAACCCGCACTTGGCCAGCGTGGTGGACTATGGCCTAAGCCCCTTCATCTTGAAGGGAGGCCCGTGCCCAACAGTGGGACATAAACAAGGGCTGGTATTATTAATACGGGTAGATACTTTGGTCTATTATGTTCAAATTTATGAAAGGAAAAATCATTATCTTTAATACTTCCAGAGTATTGGCGATTTTTGCGCATCTCTAAATTTTGGGGCATCTATCCCATATAGGGGATAGTTGCCTAATCCCGCAAAAACTTTGATCGCATCTTGCGTTTCCATAAAGATAAAGCAATCGCATAAAAACAGTTGACCGTGTTGGTCAACTTAGTGGTAGTTGTAGAGTCGCTCGATAAATAAATAACATGTAATGAATCACATGTTATTTATTTATCGGCAAACTAGAGAAATTACATTCGAGGCAACTATACCCCTGGGGCAACTATCCTGGTTTTACCCTAAGCATGGTATGGTGTCTTAGAAAAAATGGAAAAAGCTACCAGTAGCACCCTCATGCGGCGTGTTTTGAAACTTTTCTCTGTTCGGCTTACTTTAGAAATGAAAATATGATAGTAGATCAGTATTATGCAACTGTTATCATAAGACTTATAGCGGTATTGGTAAATAGGTTGGGTTTAAATTAATACTAGTTCGCGGTACGCGGTTTCGAATCCCAGCCCGTATGAGATCTTTTTTGTTTTTATTTTATTTTATGCCTATAATACTTATGAATATACTATTATCGTCCGCGTGCTTTATATGGGATACTACATAGTTTTAGCTATTGATTTTAATAAAAAAATATCGAGGCTATTTAGAGTACCAAAACCGTTTTGACGTGGGAGTTACCCATCTATTTCTAAGGAATAATATACTCTTATCTATGACCCTAAGGAATAATAATTAAGGACATAGGATGTATTGTACAAATTAAAGACTCTTTAGATACTGCTCGTTTACTCGTGCTACAAACGTGCATATGTATGGTATCTGTACCGTTTATTTCCTGCTTGCTGAACACACGACTGTCTGACCTTTATTAGATCTTTATTAATGTATGTAATTTAAACCTACTTTGTTTGTTCGCAGTCGGGCTGTTTGTTATTTTATAATTTATACTTGTTCGCCCTGTACTAACACTTTCATGGTCTTGGTAACCTGTTATAATTAATAATTGCTACAGCTTATCTATCCAAGCAACTTTAATTTTCAGTGTATTCGTCAATCGGATAGTAAAATAAATTCCATATACTGTCTCTATAATAACTATTTTCTTAACTTCAAGTAGGTATTATTAAGGTAAGCTTTAGCTCAAATTCTAGATTCTTTTTCGGTTTGTGGCACTGGTGGCAAAACCACTGGCACAGAACGGAATAATTCACTTCAAGTAGGTGAAATTACACTCAGATACGGGTTTAAGAAAAGTTCATAAACGTATTTAACACTTAGTGGTTTATACTCTATGATTTAACCAGTCATTAAAATAATAACTGTTTTTCACAATGACTTCTTATCCGTGAAATGTTTTAACCCTGCTTGTATATGTACATAACATAATTAACATTTGTACTTATTCCGTTTTGTCTACTGTGTAATATATTTCCGGGGATGTTTTCATTATGATACAGCGAGACTCACATTTTTTAATAACACCAACTTAGCCTTATATAAATGTACCTATGCTCTGTTGGTGAAAATATTTGACCTTTCAGATTTTCCTGTTAGTAGACATTGTTGTCACGACAGATTTTTTAGACTCGAAAACTTAATTTATTATAGGAAGTAAATAAGGAGGATTATTTACTCCTTTAGTAAATTAAGTTTTCGAGTCTAAAAAATTCTGCTTAGGACACATAGTCACGTCACTGTATGGTAGTTATTAGTTTTTGATAGAAGATTTTCCAACCACTAGCGGCGCTGGTGTGAAATGTTCAGAGAATCTCAATGTAGAGAATACTGACCCATAATTTAATTTTAGCCATATCAAGATCATCTTTACCTTATTGTTTAAAGTGTAGGGTAAGACTGGGGTCATTGAGTACGGCGGCGACTCCGAGGAGAACGGCGGCGGGGTTGCGACCACCGTCCCCGTGAGCACCGTGGCTGGTTCCCGGGGGGCTAAAATGCGCCCCCGTCGGCGGGCTCAAAGGCAAGGCACTGAGGAGCCTCTGGAGCAAATCTCCTCTCGTGTGCCGATGCGACAGCCGCGGGGGTTTAGGTGGGTAAGAATCCCACATACCCCGGTCGAGCCCCACAGCTCCCGAGGACCGTTTGAAGGTTTCCCCCGCGAAAAAAAAGGGGTAAGACTGGGGAAGTGCGCCAGTCGTGTTGTTCCAACGGTGCACCAAGTATTCCGTTAAGGTCTAAAAAACTCATAACTAAAGGTGTGTTTATCATGTGTTACGAACTTACCTCTTACGTCGCATACACCTCTTGTGGATATTCGATAGAAGGTAATACGTTACAAGTATAGAAATTATACTTGAGTCAATTTTGTATTCAGTAGGATTTTTGTGCTCTCAAGCTTCTTATACTTATTGTAAACGTAAATCTTTCCAACCATCTGTCGCACATTGAAAGATAAGTGATAACGAATAGGCATTTCGAAGTAAAAGAAAAAGATTCGGCTATAAATCGAAGCCAGTTGAATGTGAATTTATTAAAACGTCTCAGCTCAGGCCGACAACTGTACTGGGAATAATCCCTTAAATAATATATTTTCTGAATACTGGTAAAATTGTAGAATAAAATCGTTGTGGTTTTCTTTCCGAAAGCAATGTGAAATCAATTCTTTCAGCATGTTTATTCAATACAATGAGTCGGTCGGCTCTGTCCTTTATTAATATTTGGACCAGGAATAAAAATAAAATATTTATGACTAAATATTTACAAAAGCAAAATATATTCATGGATTCCTCCCACGCAGAAATTGTGTTTACTGGGATATTTTTTTCCTTTTATTATCAGTTCATTAGTAGAAGAATTTCATCATAGGCTTTTTATTTTTTATTTAATTTATATCGAAAATAATACTGAAGCTAATTGGTGTGCCGATTCGACAGCTATGGGGGTTTAAGTGGCTAAGAATCACACATACCTAACCCCCCCCACACCTTTTGAAGGGTTTTCCTGTGTTCCTGTTTCCTGGGTTCAAAACAAAAAAAGCCGATCAAGTGCGAGTCGGACCCGCACATAAAGGGTTCTTAATCATCAATAAAATTTGTATTTTTTTTTTTTTTTTTAACACTTATAAGCTAGTACTTGACTGCAGTCCCACCCGATGGAAAGCGGCGACGCAATCGAGGATGGCAAAACACACTAGCTTATTAAAAGCCTATTCACTCTAGTCTTAAAGACACCCACATTATAATCGGGCGGGAAAACCGACGCAGGCAAACTGTTCCAGTCCTTAGCTGTCCTTATTATAAATGAAGAAGCAAACCGCTTAGACCGGACTGAAGGCACTTTCACCACATAAGGCACTTTCACCATATTTCATTTCATTTGTCATTATAGTGGCGCTAAAAATAGAAATTCTGTGAAAATGTCAACTCTCTTCTTATTAAGGTTCATGAGATACAGCCCGCTGACAGACAAACGGACGTACAGACTGCGGAGGCTCAGTAACAGGGTCCCGTTGGCACCCTTCGGTTACAGAACCCCAAAAAGAGGTACCTACGCACTAACGCCTGCCGGTATGCCATCGCTTGATTAGCAACTGATCTAGCCAAATTTAGTATAAATGCAGAAGTACAGATGCTCGAGTCAACTCGTGCGCGGGTGCTGCTTGGGGGGACTGGTCCGACTACTATCCCTTTGGCATTTTAGTTTATTGTATTTTCGTTGTATTTTTCATTTTCGTCGTATTGATATTTTGAACGGCAGGACACACTGTCGCTGGTGCTGATCTAATTGTAAAAAGACAAACTTTGTTTTTAAAAAAAATTTGCAAAAATGACAAGCCCGCTGAGTTTCTTGCCGGATCTTCTCAGTTGAGGCCGCGTTGTGATCCGGTGGTAGCTTCTAAAAAATTGACCGTTCAAAAGTGCTAGCTAGCGTTAAGCCTATTTGAAATAAAAATTTTGAATTTTGAATTAGGCTACCATTTCTGAAATTATAATTTTTGAGTATAATACAATAATTAATGACTGCGGATGAAGCTGCGGGTACAGCTAGATGGAAATAAAGCCCGAATGTTATACCAGAAATTTGGCTAGAAATTATACAAGCCACAGGATTGTGTACGCAATATTGAATTTATTTTGTTTACATCAACGTTAGTAGTAATAAAATTATTACGCGTTTACAACAAAATTACATAAATAATTCATGTTCAACGTCAAATGAAACGACGGGATGCGTTTAATTTCACCTGTAGTGTACATTTCCCGCATTTGTTCAGAATTACACTGTGCTATGTAAGAGTATATAGTAATTTCCATAGATGCTTGATGTATTAGATGCTGCCCGACAGCATCTACCCCTGGGTAAGGCCATGAACAAGCTGAACAAATTGGTATTTCCTTTTTTATTGTATAAAGCCCTGAATCAGGAAAATGATCGTTCAAGTCATCATCATCATCATGATATCCAATATTTAAAAAAAACGATTGCGATGTATAGAAAGGCGTTAGATCTTGCCGAAAGATAGATTATACACTGCTGAACAAAGGCCTCCTCCTTAGAAGGGAGGGGTTGCCATAATTTTCACGCTTGGCAGGCGGCTTGTCGATCGCAGTATAGGTGGAAGATAAATCCAAAATGGGGGGACTGGTCCGACTACTATCCCTTTGGCCTTTTAGTTTGTTGTACTTTCGTCAGATTTTTTTTTCTGTCTTATTTGATCTTTTAAACGGCAAGACACACTTTTGCTCTGATCTAATTGAAACATGACACAGTTTAAAAAAAAGTGAAAAAATGACAAGCCCGCTGAGTTTCTTGCCGGATCTTCTCAGTTGAGGCCACGTTGTGATCCATTATCTCATGTATGCGCTGGACCATACGCTATTGATGCAGTGAGTAGAAGAGTACTTTGAAGTAGAGTTAAAGTTATCTAAGTTACGGCCATAGATAAGAGTATATTACTTAGAAATAGATAGGTAACTCCCACGTCAAAACGTGCCCCCTAACACCAGCGCCTCCAGCGGTGTGATTTGAAACTCTAAATAGCCTCGAGCATTTTTAATAAAAAATAGCGAAAACTTTGTAGTATTCGATATAAAGTACGCGGACGTCAATAGTATATGCATAAGTATTATAGGAATAAAATAAAATACAAAAATGATTTCATACGGGCTGGGAACAGAGAAAAGTTGCAAATCACGCCGCATGAGGGTGCCACTGGTAGCTTTTTCCATTTCTTCTAAAATACCATACCATGGTTACGGCTTTACTGATGTGTAAGGCACGGTAGACTTGGCAGGTTTACAACTTTCGCATTGGCTTCATATATTAATTCATGACTATATGCATAGATATACCTATTATTCTTAATATTTAATATCCTATTACTCACAAAATTTAGCGATTCTTGGAAGATTGTTTTACATATCTACACTTTCGTTCCTCGTTATGATTTATCACATTTTTCACATGAAAACATTTGAATATTTGTGTTCTTCTTTCTTGTTTCTGTCATAAATAAAATAAACATAAATATTAAATGAAATCAGACAGTTACAGATTAATAAGTGGTAGGTTACTTGTTGTAGGTGTCAGGTAGGTAGGTATTTTGTAGGTATCACCGCAGTGTATTCTGCTGCCAAACAGCAGTGTGTAAACATTGCTGTTTTCTGGTGTGAAGGGCTCGTTAGCACAAAATGTTTTTAGAATCGGCAACGCGCTAGTGATTCTAGCGTCCATAGGCTGCAATAACTGCTTAACACCAGGCAGGCCGTATGTTTGTTTGCTACCTTGGTTGTACAGACAAAGATTCAGTTAAAATTGACTCCGAAGTTAAACGCATGTACAAATAATATGTCTCATCGATTTACATGCGATATCAGAATGAAGTCCATACATTAGAAGCTCTAGTACAACAGCAACCTATTAAGACTGGACAATAAATAAACACAACATATCTGCTAATACTCACATACCTACATTATAAGGCTCTTGTCATCATTTTCTTCGCTCAATGGATAAAATTCTTTATTTACTTTTGCTGAGAAAACATTTTACAATCTATTGTAATAGAGAAAATATATTATACAGAATGCAGAATATGGTGTATAAAAGGATAAGTCAGGCATAGTAAGGGCTCTCCCTCAGATCGTCGAACTACCGTACATCGCCGCCGTCCGCGGCATGTACTGCTCGACCCACCCGACCCGATGTCCGTCCTCCTGGACCATGACACTACACCAACACCAACACCGTCAACGACGTCACGAGTCGTAAACACATCAACACACAGACACCGGTCTCGCCGGCGAGGCCGAAGGGTCGTACGCATGCGACCTCGACATGCATCCCCTCGCTGAGTTTCTTGCCGGTTCTTCTCAGCGGGGGCGCGTTGTGAACCGGTGGTAAACTCATACTCTCTAAGCGGCAGCCCAAGCCGAGGCTGTGCCTCCCTGAGGTGCCCTTGTGCTAGTCGCTACCCAACTGGCTGGAGCGCTTAATGCGCTCGCCCTCTTGTCCGGTGAAGCTGTAATGGCCATCTGCGGCCAACAGTACTAATCCTACACAAAAAAAAAAAACTAAGGGCTCATTTACGGAGGCGCGGAGTGTGGCGTGGTGTCTCGCATCTCTCTCTCTCATTCCTACAACGCCATATTATGTTTTTATTCAGTGCCAGCCGCGCCGCCCATCGCGACGCGTGACGCCCCGCGCCTCCGTAAGGGGTCGTGCATTAATCACGTGATGTTTTTTAGCAACTTTTTAACCCCTCCCCCCCTCCTGGTGATATGTGGTGAGGTTTTTAAACTACCCCCCCCCTATCCAAAATCACGTGTATTTTTTTGTAAAAATTTCAATATACACACATCAAAAGTGTCTAGGGATCAAGCATTTTTAAGCGGATTTCTTGAGATTGAGATGTGGCTTTGTAATAAATTTATGATTTTATAAATTTATATGGATCCTTTTTGGTGCATTTCATAATTTGAATCAGGAACTGTGAATCAAATTCGAGTAAAAGATGAAAATCAGCTGTCAATATTTTCCCTATAAAAACATACAACGCATTGAAGACATTATTAGTGCTACTGTTTCCCTACTACTGATTAAAACCAACGTTATTATGGAGCGGCGACGTCATTTAAGCAGGGAAGAAATGCTCAGAGCCGTGGGAATGATAGAAGCTGGTTCCCGGCAACGTACTGTGGCTTTAGCTCTGAATACAAGTCAGAGTGTTATCAGTCGACTTTGGACACGTTACCGAAGCACTGGTACCGTGGCTGAGCGCCATGGAGGACGGTATCGCTGCACCACACGGAGACAAGACCGATATATTCAAATCTTAACTCGAAGAGCTCCAACAATAACTGCCATGATGTTAGCCGTGAGGCTTCATCACTCTTCAGGGAACTTAATTAGCGACCAAACAGTCAGAAACCGCTTGCATGAAGTGAACCTTCATTCCCGAAGACCGCTACGGGTACCACCTATAGCAATGCACAATCGTAGGATTCGATATCAATGGGCTCTTGAACACAGAAATTGGGCAGAAGAACAATGGCGTTTCGTGTGCTTTTCTGATGAGTCTCGTTTTGGTATGAGACCGGATACAAGACGTATACGACACTGGAGAACCCCTGGACGCCAACAGCGATTAAAATCCTGCCAGGAAGTCCATCCTTATAGTGGTGGAACCATCATGGTATGGGCGGGTATTTGGATCGGCGGAAGAACTGAGTTGATTTGGATCAGAGGCAACCTCAACGCTCAAATTTATGCTGAGACGATTGTATCAGACGTCATCGTTCCTCTACAAGTGCAAATCGGTCCCTTATTTCAGTTAATGCATGATAATGCACGACCGCACACCGCAAGAGTTGTAAGACAGACTCTCGCCGCAGCTAACATCAATGTCCTGCCCTGGCCTGCTCAGGCGCCAGACTTGAACCCGATTGAGCATGCATGGGATATGCTACAGAGAAGAGCTCTGCCGAATATGGAGGGTATCCAGTCGCAAGAAGACCTTTTTTTGTTGTTGCAACGAACATGGGCGGCCATTCCACAGCGTGATTTGGATGAACTCATTTTGAGTATGCCAAACCGATGTTCTTGTGTTGTTAGTGTTCGCGGTAGAAACACGGATTATTAATTGTTTAAGTTACCCAATAAATTTTTAAAGAAAACTGTTATTTCAGTCTTTTTTTCGAACTTTTGTGTTAGTAGTTCAAATGTCAAAAATCCCTTTATTAGGAAAATGGCAAATTTCTTTATTAATGCAAAGGTGACTTGGTTTATCGTTACTGTGACAAACGAAAACACTTTATTTGATGAATCCTTAAAGAAAATTTTAATTAATATCAATCAGGAGAAAAGTTATTGCAAAAATATATGTTGATCCCTAGACACTTTTGATGTGTGTAGTTTATATTGAAATTTTCGGAATATTATCTTTAAATACAGGTACTTAACTAATTAAATGTTGAAGGGGAAGTCGTTGCCGGCAACGGTGAGTCAAGGCCACGTGCCGCTGTTTGGTTTAGAAATCGTGCATTCAACGAAAAATAAATACACGTGATATCTCATTTATACCCCTCCCCCCTCCTGGTGATATTTCGTGATTTTTTCAGAACCCCTCCCCCCCCTTTCGAGCCTCACGTGATTAATGGACGACCCCTAAACAGCCTAAGAAACGCGTCCTTTAAATTCTCACATGGTAATGAGAACATCAACCTTCTAAAAATATGACAAAGAAAGACAAGCCTGCTGAGTTTCTTGTAGGATCTTCTCAATAACGGCCGCGTGTGGTAGTTTGTAAAAAAATATTTTATTTGCCTCCGTGGGGCCTATATATGTATAATAAATATATTTTGACTTAGACTGCAGCAGTAGCAGCTGCTGCTTATAAGCAGTAATGAGATTTACTAATAAATAATGAAAGATCCAAGATATAAAAAGATTGCAATTGTTTCTTTAACCTAGACAATGATAAGGCATATTTATTCAATCAACCTTATGCTTATCCAGATTTTCGCAATTCGGCGTAATAATCTATTGAGGATTTGTGATCTTAAGATGAATCATACCCAGACGCAATAAACGCTTGAATAATTGTGGGTCGATAACGTGTTTGGGTATTCGACTTATAAGTCTAAATATAGGCGACTTAAATCTACACCATGATCGTGTTAGTTGGTAATTATTACCAACAAAGAAATTTGAGTAGGTATATTATAGCACACTTCTGATACTTAAGAAAACAATACTACTTTTTTACCCGAATGCCCCAGGAGGAGGTTTATATTTTCGAGATTATGTATATAAGTATTGTATGTATATCTGTGCGTGTATATCGCAGCACACGAGATTGGCAGCGGACTGTGTTCTTGTATTGGCTGGTCGTTGTAGCCGGGGTTGGTATAAACACAAACACTGAACTGATTTAGATAACTATTTATTGCGTGAGGCAAATATGTACAAAATATATAATGAGCGTTATGAGGTACAGAAGAGACGGAGCAAATCTAAGTAAGTTATGATATAAAAAATAGGAACAGGAAGTCTAGTGGTGGCAAAGATAATTAGTCTCTGCACCACAGATAACTAGTTGGTGTTGCCAACATGCTAGGGGGCACGGGAGAAAAGCTTATTTACCTATTTACTTTTATAAATTCAATATCCAAAACCCATTAAGTCCTTACAGCATATTGGTAACATTGTGTCTAATGCTGACAATATTTATCTTACACTAGCTGTAGCCCGCGGCTTCGCTCGCGTTTACTTTGTTACTCAAACGTGTTTTGAATTATGGATCGAGGTTTTTAAAACGTTGTTTACACTAACGATATTGTTCACACTTTAATAACCCTGATCTAATAGGTATCAAGTATGTAGCCTGTATTTTTGTGTAAGCTATTATATGTGTAAGAAATGGGATTCTTAAATATTTACTTCTTTATTTAAAAAGATACAGTACTTATTTTGCCATTCCATTAAACAACTTATGAAGTTGTTAAGTGGAAACCATTTGGTAACCCCATTGGTAGACGCCCTTAGCGGTTGATTTTCGAAAAATGCTGGAAATTAGTTTATTCAATAGTTTTGTTTAGTTCATTCACTGAGTTTCATTACCATAGTCGCATTAGGTAAATGGAGATCTTTCTTCACGCAAACTTTAGGGATTTTTCGAAGAATGTCGGAAACGGTTTCTTAGATTCTTGTATGCAATACATAAAATATGTCGTGTGGCTGTAGGAATAAAATATTTTTTGGAACTCAATTGAACGCTTTTAGGAGTTAATTTTAAAAAAATTGGATTACATGGATTACTTCAATATGACGAATGTATCCGCAAAGTGTCCATAATGCAGCATGATTTCGCGTTTGATACTAAAAAACCGTGCTAAAACCCCGCTAAGGGTTGATTTTCAAAACAAATCTGTTAGACGTGTTTCTCAATTTTTTGATAAGTACACTGATAAACTTTCGTGTCTTTGAAAAAATTGTTTATTACATACAAACTTTAATACCTACCTCATTTATCCCACGGGTTGATTTTCGAATAAAACATTGCACACTTTATCCGGTTCTAATGAAATTTGCATGAAATAATTACAGTAGTTTACTCTCTTGAATAAAAAAGAATCATCGAAATCGGTTCATATGTGTCAGAGTAACGTAATGGAGAACACCAGTTTCATGGGTTTTTAACCGACTTATAAGGAGGAGGTTCTCAATTCGTCTGTATATATTCTTTTTTTACCAGATAAATTCCTACACATCAATCATGGTTCTCCAGGAAGTTCTTATCCGGTTGTGATAAAATTTATACATATTCATTATAGTGGTTCATTACCTTCTTTCAAATAAAAAAGAATCATTAAAATTGGTAAATATTTGCCGGAGTTAGACCATTTTTGTCCTTAAAAAGCGATAAAAACATCATCTTTTAGGCATTCCTACAGTTTTTCCTGAGTCACCATTTTTGTTTTTTAGGAACTGCTGATGCGTAAGTAATATTTTTTAAGGGACCCAATCAGTGGAGCGGCCTATCCGTAACAGAAAGAATTTTTGAAATCGGTTCATAATTGCCAGAGTCATGCGCGAACATATATAGAAAAAAAATATATGTACAGACAAATTGAGAACCTCCTCCTTTTTTGGAGTCGGTTAGAAATGCTGAAATTTAGTTTGTTAAACTGTTGTGTTGAGTTTACTTACCGAGTTTCGTGACTATAGCTGCCTTATAACTTAAATGTAAATCCTTCTGCATGCAAACTTTGAAACCATTAATTGACCTTATGGGTTGTTTTTCGATGAATTCAGGAAACATGTTTCTTTGATTGTTATGTGCAATTCATAAAATAAGTCTTATGACCGTAGGGTAAAAAAAAACATGATTTGGACCCCAATTAATCCCTTTTGGGGGCCAATTTAAAAAAAAATAATGCACATGGATTTCTTTAATTTCATGAATGCATCCGCAGTATCATCAGTGCAGCATGAATTTTTTGCCGCATTCATACTCAAAAACCGTGCTAAAACCCCGTCAAGGGTTGATTTTCAAATCAAAATGTGTCAGACATATTTCTTAAATTCTTATGATGACAAAAGTTTTGTGTCCGTCTGATGAAAAATATTTTTTTGCAAACTTTGATACCCTATTTGACCCACTTAGGGGTTGATTTCCGAAAAATGCAGAAAATTTGTTTGTTGTTTTGTTGAGTTTATTTATTGAGTTTTGTGACTGTAGCAGCATTATAGCTAAAATGAAAATTCTTGTTCATGCAAACTTTGCAACCTCATAAAAGAACCTTAGGGATTGTTTTTTGAAGAATGCCTTAAATAAGTTTCTTAGATTATTGTGAGCAATGCAGAAAATAAGTCCTGTGACTGTAGGACAAAAATCATTTTTTGGACCCTTTTAGGGGTTGATTTTCAAAATAAATTGCGTTAACTTGATGAATTTATTCACAAAGTTGCATCAGTGCAGCATGATTTTCTTTCCGCGTTTGCTACTCAAAAACCATGCTTAAACCCCTTCAAGGGTTGATTTAAAAAAATATTATGATACACGTGTTTTATCAGTACACTGATATAGTTTCGTGTTCATGCGATGAATATTTTTTTTTCTATAGTAACTTTGATACCCCATTTGGCCCCCTTAGGGGTTGATATTCGAAAAATGCTGAAAATTAGTTTGTTAAATTGTTTTGTTGAGTCTATGTACTGAGTTTCGTTACTCTAGCTGCATTATGTGTGGTGTTAGTGGTGAAAAAAAAAAAATTTTTTATACAAACTTTGAGACCCCATATGACCCACTTAGGAGTTGATTATCGAAAAATGCTTAAAAATTTGTTTATTCAATTTTTGTATTGAGATTATGTACCGAGTTTCGTTACTCTAGCTGTAAGATAGCCTTAAATGGAAGTCGTTCTACGTGTAAACTTTTCAACCCCATTAAATGGTCCCCCTATGGTCAGAGGTTGTTTTTTGCAAAATGCCGCAAAACTTTTTCTTAGACTCTTGTGTAGAATACATAAATTAAGTCTTATGACTGTAGGTCGAAAAACATTTTTAGGTTCCCAATTGGACCCCTTAAAGAGGTGATTTTCAAAAAAAATATTTTTACACAATAATTGCTTTAATTTGATAAATGTATTCGCAAAGTTTCATCAATGCAGCATGATATTTTTTTCCGCGTTTCATACTGAAAAACCATGCTAACACCCCATTACGGGTCGAATTTGAAAAAGTTGTGATACACGTGTCTTAATGTCTTTGGCTTAGTACATTGACAAAATTTCATATACGTGTGATGAAAAAAAAAATTTCCATACTTACTTTGGGAGCCCATTTGACCCACATAGGAGTTGATTTTGCAAAAATGCTCACAATTAGTTTGTTCAATGGTTGTGTTTATTTTATTTACTGAGTTTCGTTACTCTAGCTACATTATAGCATGAAATGGAAATCCTTCTTTGTGCAAATTTTTCAACCGCTTGATATTATTATACCTTAGGGGTTGTTTTTCGAAAAATGCCGGAAATAGGTTTCTTTAATTCTTGTGTACAATATATAAACTAAGTCTTCTAAAAACATTTTTTGGACCCCAATTGGACCCATTTCGGAGTTGATTCTCAACACATGATTATTTACACATAGATTGCTATAATTTGATAAATATATTCGCAAAGTTTCATCAATGCAGTGAGTATGTTTTTTTTACGTTGTATCCTCAAAAACCATGTTAAAACCCCTTTAAGGGTCGATTTACAAAAAGTTGTAATACATGTGTTTCTTTATTTATTTTGTTTAGTACACTGACAAAGTTTCATGTCCGTGTGACGAAAATTTTCTTTTTTCCATACAAACTTTGGGAGCCCATTTAACCCACTTAGGGGTTGATTTTACAAAAATGATCAAAATTAATTTTTTCAATTGTTGTATTGAGTTTATTTACCGAGTTTCGTTACTCTAGCTGCATCATAGGATGAAATGGAAATCCTTCTTTGTGCAAACTTTGAAACCCCATTAAAAAACCTTAGGGGTAGTTTTTTGAAAAATGCTGGAAATAAGTTTCTTAGATTCTTGTGTGCAATATATAAACTAAGTTTTCTGTCTGTAGGTCAAGAAACGTTTTTTGGACCCCAATTGGACCCCTTTACGAGATGATTTTCAAAAAATTATTATTTGCACTTGGATTGCTATAATTTGATTAATGTATTCGCAAAGTTTCAGCAATGCAGTATGAATTTTTTTTTCCGCGTTGCATACTCAAAAACCAGGCTAAAATCCCAATATGGGTAGATTTTCAAAAAGTGTGATACACGTGTTTCTTTATTTCTTTTGTTTAGTACACTCACAAAGTTTCATGTCCGTGTGAAGAAAAAAAATTTTTTTTCCATACAAACTTTGGGAGCCCATTTGACCCACTTAGGTATGGAATTTCGAAAAATCCGTTCTTATTGTTCACCTAGACTATTTGAATAATGTTGGTTCCAAATTTCAAGATTGTACGTAATATGGTTTTTGCTGTATCGTGATTTATTTATTTATTTATTTATTTATTCTTTATGCACAAAACAGTACATAGGCGGACTTAATGCCAGAGGCATTCTCTACCAGTCTACCTTAGGGTGATGCAGAGACAAATCGTGGTAGGTGCAAACAAAACAAGTGAAACTAAATAATCATAGATAAATATTTTAAAACTATAATTAATTTTATTATTCTGTGATTCCTAGAAAACACCCTGCTCTTTTATTAATATAGATAAATCAAACTTATTTAATAAGCTAAGAAACAAAACTCAAACTTATTCTTCTTATATAGGTAAAATATATATTTATTTATTATTTAAGCTATACATAGATATTTATTAGTTTTATTATTTACTCTAACAATATATACTTAATAAAAAAATTGTTTTAACAAAAAGACTACTATTTCAGTAAACGATCAGTTATTTTATCAAAACTAAAAATTTATTCTTCAACAAAATGTTTAAACTTTACTTAATAGTACAAAGTTTATAAACTAATTTACTTAATACTTATTCTACAGGTAATAAACAAATGCTTTGCAGTGAACGCTTATAGACCTTTTTACTTGGCGTCACTACCTCAACAACACGGATTTTACCATCTAATCCAGGGTATAACTTTACAATTCTTGCCATAGGCCACATTAAAGGAGGCGAATTAGGCTCTCTCATAATAACTAAAGCTCCTACTTTTACATTAGGTACGCTGTCGCGCCATTTGGGACGACACTGAAGTACATTAAGATAATATTTGTGCCAGATATTCCAAAAATGCATTTTGACTTTATTACAAATTTCCCAAAATTTTAATTTACTAACAGGTACATCAACAGTATCTTTTTCAGGAAATGACGTTAAAGCAGTTCCTATTAAGAAATTACCAGGAGTAATATAACTAAAATCATTTGTATCAGAAGCTGTAACAGGCAACAATGGTCTGGAATTCAATACTGATTCAATCTGACATACAATAGAATTTAATTGTTCATATGTCAACAAATAATGTTGTATTATACGCTTAAGATGAAATTTCATACTTTTAACTGCAGCTTCAGCAAGGCCAGCAAACACTGGAGAGTAGCTGGGCACGAAATGAAATTGTATGCCTTGTTGAGCAGCGTAATTTTGTACCAGTGTTTGATGGTCCTGTGAACTGTGTAGCTTATATAACTGAACTAATTCGTTCCTTGCGCCCTTAAAGCAACCCCCGTTATCGCAAAAGACGTCAGAGGGGAGTCCTCTTCGCGCTATAAAACGCTTAAAGCATGCAAGGAAACTATCAGTGGTTAAATCTGAAGCAATTTCTAAATGGACGGCCTTTACAACAAAACAAACAAATACACATACGTATCCTTTTGTTTGTATAGCCCTCCTCACGCGGGAATTTTTAACTGGAATGGGGCCTGCATAGTCAATTCCTACTTTTTGAAATGGTCTACAGGCTGTTACTCTTTGGGACGGCAAGGAACCCATCAGTTGCTTGGCACATTGGGCTTTCATTCTGAAACATAACAAACATTTATGTACGATCTTTTTGACACGTCGATAACCGTTTACAAACCAATATTTCTGATTAAGACTTGATAATAATAATTTAGGTCCAGCGTGTAACAATCGCAAATGTTCATGGTGTATAATTAAATCAGTGATACGAGAATCTGTAGGTAAAATTAATGGATGCCGCTGAGAATAGGGAATATTCGCCTTATCTATTCTACCACCAACTCTTAACATACCTTGGCTATTTAGAAATGGGTGGAGATTTTTAAGCACACCTTTTACGTTCTCATTATCAGATTTAAGACAATTAATCTCTTGCTTGAAATGAATGCTCTGTTCAAATTTTATAATTTTTAGCAAAGAATTTTGTAGCTCCACAGTAGATAACGAGCCCGACATACGTGAATTTGTATTTTTTAAATTATGACAAAAACGAAGTATATAAGCCATGACGCGGATCATTTTATTTAAGTCAGAAAACTTGTCAAGAAACTGATAGCAGCTCTTTTCCTTATGAGTAATGAGAGACACCTTGGCATCAGAGAGAGTAGAGGTCTTCTTCATCTCAGGCAAGTCAGGTGAAGCGGGTAAGGTAAGTTGATCATCAAACATGTACCTGCTATTATGTAGAAACTCTGGTCCTTGCCACCATAACTTACAATTAATGAGTTCAGCTGGATCGGTCCCTCTGCTCACATAGTCAGCTGGATTATCTTGACTGCTTACATACAGCCAGCGCCATCTATCTGTCTGTTCTCGAATCAACTTCACTCTATTAGCAACATATGCTTGAATTTTAACTGGCTCAGTTGCAAGCCATGCGAGTGCTATTTGTGAGTCAGAGAATAAATAAACATCGTTTATATTAATTTTTATGATGAGTGTGTCATACACCTTTTTAATAAGCTTAGATAGAAGAAGCATTGCATTTAGTTCTAGACGCGGTACAGTTAGTGGATTGCTGCGAGGGTTGATTCGAGACTTAGAGCAGAGCAAGGAAAGTGTAGCCTTACCTGTGTCGTCAACCACTCGGAGATAAACACAACAGCCATAGCCTGTAGTGCTTGAAGCATCCGCAAAGCCAATGAGGTGCACCAACGAAACATTGTTAGGAACACTTATATTTCTTTCAATAGATAATGGTTGCATGTTAGATAAACTTTTAGCAAAGGTTAACCATTCTTGTTTTAAAGGTTCAGACGGAACGTCATTCCAATTAATTTTTTCTGACCATAATTTTTGCATAATTGCTTTGGCTTTCACTATAACCGGTGACATAAAACCGAGAGGATCGTAAAATTTTGAAATATAACTTAATATTTGACGTTTAGTAGGTGATTCACTATTAAAGGGTTCTGGGCAAGAAAAAATAAAACAATCTTGTCTGACATTAGGTGTCAACCCTAGGGTTTTCATGTTAAAATTATTCTTCTGAAGGTCTAAATCATCAAACTGTTGTTTTTCAGATGGAATGTCATCTAAAATCTGGGGACAATTAGATGCCCACTTATGCGTTTCAAAACTACCATTGCTTAATAATTCACATAATTGTTGCTTGGCTTGGATAATTGTATTTAAATCGGAGTGTGAATAACACGCGTCGTCCACATATGTACAATTTTGCAATATATAAGCTCCTATTGCGAAATCCTCTTTATATTTATTTGCAAGCTCATACAAGCAACGTGTAGCAAGAAAGCTAGAACTTTTTTGACCGTAGGTAACAGTGTCTAACTGTATACATTTTAGTGGTTCCGTTGAATTGTTTCTCCATAAAATATTTTGCAACACACAGTGCTCTGGATTTACATTAATGCAACGAAACATTTTACGTATATCAGTAGTGAAGGTATATTTACCTAAGCGAAACAAGAGCATTATTTCGACTAAATATCTTTGGACTGGAGGCCCATTGAGCATAATATCATTAAGAGACAACTTTTTGTCTGTTGGCATAGACCCATTAAAAACTACGCGAGTCTTCGTACTTTTACTATTCTCATTTATGACTGCATGGTGAGACATAAAATATAGCGGTTGGTTTTTAAAATCTAGAGAACTGAAATCTACATAGTGACCATGCTCTAATGCAAGATATTCATCAATGAAATTATTATACTCAGTAAATAAAACTGGATTCCTATACAATTTTCTCTCAAGGCTTAAGAATCTATATAAAGCGATATCAAATGAATTACCAAGGAGATCTTGAATCTCATTCAATGGTAATTTTAATGGTAAATCTACTTGAAATTTATTGTTCTTCAGAACAGTTGTATTTTGAAATATCTCCTCACACAGTGCATGTTCTGAATTTTTCTCAGTAAAAGTTTCATTTATACTTTCACTTGACCAAAATTGTTGGATTGTTTCATTAACATCGGATTCGCAATTAAGACATAAAAGTGTTACCTTGTTAGTATTAGCATGCACATGTTTCGGCAAAGCCCCAGCGATAACATGGCCAAACCTCGTGCTGATAACCCGTGGTTGCAAGTGCTGTTGAGAAGTACGCTCAGTTGACTGCGGAGAACATTGCTGCAGTAAGGACTGGTCCTCTGGCAGTAGCACCTGGAAGAATACATCAGCAGCAAGGAGCATATTTATTTCAGATGGGATATTAAAATCCACATCGGCCAAGTTAATGTGTGAGGGCAAATTTAAAGTCGCTGTATCAATTTTGTACTGCGGGAGTTTGCATGTTATTTTTTCTAAAACATGGCAGTTAACTGTTACCTTATAAGGTGTAGCCAGCGAAAATATTTCTAAGGGGATAGAATATTTTGCAGCATTATTATTATTACTGACCCCAACTATAGTTGTATTATCTGGGTTAGGAGTAATACCTAAAACCTCTATTACCTTGCTTGTCACTAATGACACTTGGGACGCTGAGTCCAAAATTGCCTTTATGTGTACTTCCCTACCACTCTGTGAATATAGTTTGACCTTGACAGTAGGTAACAATACTTTATCAGACACTATATTTGAAATTAAAGTTACTGGTTGCACAGAGGCGGAGTCATCATGTAATAAGGTGTTGTGACTCTGTTTACAAATAGTGCAGCGGAAATGATATTTACATTTTCCTGAATGAGGATTGAGACATACCTTGCAAAGATTAGCTTGCTTTGCAATATTGTTTCTTTCACTGTAAGGCAAAATTTTAAAATGTTTACATGAGAATAATTTATGCTCGGAGGACTTACAGTATGCGCATGCGTTGCTTCCAGAAGCTGTAGTCACATTCACCACTGCCTTGTGTATCTTACTTGTAGATGGATGCTCTGCATTCTCTAATGCCAAGGCTCGCTTCTCTAAAAACTGCAGGAAGTCCACCACTGTTGGATCGGATGATTCAACTCGCTCGAGCTGGTATGCCCGGGATGTGTAGGAATCTAATTTGCGATATAAAATGGTTAAAACGATTGGATCCCACTGTTCGACTTTTACATCTAAATTTTTTAAAGCGGCTAAACATTGTTTGACATTAGACACAAATTCTCTTATATTCGAGGGAGTAGATTTATGCATAGCATTCATATCAAGCAGGGTATTGATATGCTCATTAATGATTTAGAATCTATGATTGTATCTTTCATCGAGGAGCTTGAGGGCTTCCTCATAACCTTGGATTGTAAGTGGTAAGTTTTTTATTAAATCAAAGGGTTCTTTCTGAAGAAAAGACCTTAGGTAATATAACTTTTGAACGTTATCAATAGAGCGGTCATTGTGAACAATAGCACGGAATAGATTAATAAATGGGGTATACTCACAGTATTTTCCCGTAAAATTTGGTATTTGTACAGTGGGCAACTTTGTTTTAAAGGTCGGAGCCACTTCTGTAGACGACTTTAATTTTATGTTTTCATTTAGTGTGGTTAGGATATAAAAATACTTATACTCGCAGTCGGCTACATCTTCGCTATCTTTTTCGTCCAATGCGAGTATTTGTTTATTGTAAGATTCGTATTCCTGAAATAATTCTACAATACGCGACCTTTTGGATTGTAGCACGTAGATGTTACTTTCTATTACATCGTTAATGTTGGACACAAAAGTGTATAAACGTGTCATAGATGATTTGGTATAGCCTCTGGAGGCTTTGAGTTGCTTTAAACTAACACTTTCGTCTTTAGACATTTTGTACAATATTTCACAAGAAATAATTGTAAAATTACAAATAAATATCTTATGTTTTACAATAGCTTCTACGCACAAAGAACTTGTATGACAAGATGGCGTCTTAATTATACGAGTCAAATGAAGAACTAGACTTATTAAAATAATTATTAATATACGGAAACGGAAGTCTGTCTTGTCCAATCCTGTTGTTTTGCTTGACGTTTCCCGCAGATGACAATTTTTGTGATTGGTCCTTGGAAATAGCTGCGTCACAAAATTCAAAATGGATGGTCTTGCGCAGAGCCATAGACTATGCGTAGCAAACACGATGACTTGTTCAAAGTGAATTACAAGGAAATACTTGCGTGTCCGCCATATTGCTGTCCTATAATGAATCTTGCGTCTCTTTCTTTCCTATTGCTTTTTGTTATCGCTGTCCCTTTCTGAATGACCTTGTAGATTTTGAATGGTAAGGAACAGAAAATTAAATCGACGAATTCTTGCCTCGCGATCCAAATCTTTGCAGGCTTCACGTTAACACGATTCAGCTTGAGCTTGGCGTTGCGTTGTTACCTTCCCAAATCCGGCGATGATGGGACCACACATGTGCGTGTATATCGCAGCACACGAGATTGGCAGCGGACTGTGTTCTTGTATTGGCTGGTCGTTGTAGCCGGGGTTGGTATAAACACAAACACTGAACTGATTTAGATAACTATTTATTGCGTGAGGCAAATATGTACAAAATATATAATGAGCGTTATGAGGTACAGAAGAGACGGAGCAAATCTAAGTAAGTTATAATATAAAAAATAGGAACAGGAAGTCTAGTGGTGGCAAAGATAATTAGTCTCTGCACCACAGATAACTAGTTGGTGTTGCCAACATATCTATTTCTTTGGTACTGCCTACAGCTTATACGGCTTGATGGACTGTGACTTATTATGTGCGAGTGACTTAAGCTAAGTATATATTGTTTTTATTTTATTTTATTTTGAAACAAAATCCACAGCTCATAAAATAACACAGTCAGAACATATTTCTTATACAAAAAGCCAAGAACGGATTTACATTATTTAGCTAATTAAATTAAAGTAGTCTAAGTAGTCAAAGAAATCACGAGAAAAAAAGAAAAAGAATAATTAACTTATTCAACAAAAAGTATTCAACAAGAATTAAATAGTATGCGTTGTGTAGATGGGTGTGTGTATGTGTATAGAGGTGTGTGTGTATATGTGTAGAAGTGTGTGTGTAGCAGTGTATTTGAGTAGATGTGTGTATGTGTGTGTGTGCTCATGTGGGTATATGAATAAAACTGCATGCGTGTGTCTATGAATAGCCCTCTTGCATCATTATTTTTATAATGTCTTTTTTAAAACTAGACTTACTACCATAAAAAACGTCCGCTGAATTAAATTTCTTATTATAATCTCTGTGTAAGCGATTAACTATAGAGTTCTGAGCATAGCTTGTGGATGAATGAGTCACAGCAAACAAACTTGTGTGTCTTGTTCGAATTTTTGGAGTACAGAAGCAGAGGGTTCTACAAGTCAAATCTGCACAGTCAATATCTCCACGACATAAACCATGCAGAAAAGCCATATCCAATAAAGTACGTCGCTCCTTAAGACTTAGAAGATTGTGGTACCTACAAGATTCCTCATAAATTTGGGAGTAACGGTACGTTCTATAGTTCAAATGCTTTATAAACCTATGTTGAATTTTTTCCAAGCTGTCAATATTGATTATATAATGTGGGTTCCAAATAGTACTACAGTATTCTAGGATGCTTCTGACATACGTATAGTAAAGTAACTTTATACAGTTAATATCAGAGAATGGAGTACTAACCCGCAAAATAAAACCGAGGTTTTTGAACGCTGAAAGTTTTATAGCTTTGCTATTGTTCCAAAAATATTAATATGGCGTATTTTTTTTTACTCCCAAAAACATCAATATGGGTATCAAATGAAAGGTCTTAACGAGATGAGTTGAAATATATATAAGTACATGTTGTTGGTAGTAGGTATCCATTTTGTTAGTGCTTTCATAACTTATACTTGTTCATAAAGGTATATCACACCTGTTCACTAAATTTTGTCACTAAAGTTGTAAATAGATCACATACGATAAAAGATATTACTAGCATCAAAGTATTATGTGCTACTCATACTCAATAAATTGTTAAACTTTTTTAGGAGATGAAAAGCACCAAACATGTACCTATTCCTTTCATATTAAATCAACAAGTGAAGGCATATACCTGTTCAGAAAGAATGAATGAATGACTGATCATATTTATTTTCCCGTTGGAAGGGCTCCCTAATATTGTGCTCACAACGAGAATTGCACAAAAACTCCGACTTCTCAGAGGAGTCGTAAAATAATCATAAAACATTATGGTTATAGAAAAATATGCCTTTGGTGTCGGCTGCAGGAAATTGCACGATATTCATGTTACGTTTAGAAAAGATTTTGGTGTTATTTTATTTGGCTTACCGAAAATACGTACAATAAAATCTACTGGCTTTATGGCAATAGTGGAGTAAAAACAAGTATTACAAGTATCAAACTAAGTCGGAAGTTAACTAAAGTTTAACTCAATAAGCAATTTGAATCGAGACATGGAAGTATGTAATGAAATAAAAAATGAAGAAGAAGAAAAAAACATTTATTTGACATGCACGTACAAGATAACGTTACATTACAGACATTTACAAACTACGTATACAAAAAAAAGAAACATATTAAGAAAAACAAAAAACCTGAAATAATGAAATAATTTCGCAATTATTTCTTTATTTCAAGTTTTTTATCGCTAAACTGAGTACATTTGAAAACTGGGCCTCGACTTTAACACTTAAGTAGTTTTGTTCAATAAATAAGTACTTAACATTGGGCCACATAGTAAAACCGATAACCGCCGGAGAAACAAGGCGCAGCGTAGGCAGGCTTTCCACTAGGCCGACAGACGACATTTTAAAAGTCGTAGGCAACCGATGGAAGCAAATGACTTAGTGTCATTCATTGTGGTATTCTAAAGGGGAGGCCTTTCTTCAAGTATGTAAGATTAGCAATCATCTTAGACCCTCTGCTATATCTTGAATTCCAGAAAAACACCAGAACGAAGAAACGTTTACCATTATTTAAAATTAAAAAGAGACCTTTGGTCAGCAGTAGACGTCTTCCATCTAATGACGATAAACCATACCATTACGATTAGTAGCACATAACAGTAGGTATAACAGGTGTAAAGGACATCGTACCGAAAACCGATACCAGGGATCCAGTACATGATTCTGAACATCCTAGTGTTGAAATTTTTCATCGGCATTTTCATGAATTTCCAAAAAAAAGTACTTTTTTTAATTAAAATTAGTATAACATCATTATTGGTATAATAATAAAACCTAATTTTAATTTAAGAACAATAAATTAATTATTTGTGGATTTTTATTTATTTATTCGTTATGCACGAAAACAGTGCATAGGCAATAATTAATTGCCTATGCACTGTTTTTGTGGCAATAGGCAATTAACTATTATTATTTTAGAAAATTAGGAATGTAATTTGAAAAATAAATATTATTCCGCTAGTAGAGGATCCCGTCATAGAACGACCTTCACCGAGCTGGTTATTGGATAAAACGTATTTTATATTCAATTTAATATGTCAATAAATATATTGCACATGGGTTGTCTAAAAAATTTCAGTCCAGGATAAGATTAATTAATATTTAAAGAAATTATTTTTTTTTAACTTTTTCACCGGTTTGGTTAATAGACAAATTCCATACCGAAAGTATAAAGCCCATAGAATATGCAAACGTTAGGTTGCCTTTTCTTTTCCAGTCACAACTCTCGGGTTGGCAGGTATAAACAGGTAAATCGATACTACTAAATTAAATTAAAATAAAGATTATTTCATTACGAACACGGTGGTATAGGGTTGTCTGCGAAAATTCAGTCCTGAAGTCCGGTTGTCGAATTTTAAAGACAACCCAACCCGTTTAGAGAACAGCAACAAAGACAACCCGTTTAGAGACAACCCATGTGCAATATATTTATTGACATATTACATACTGTATACGAATGGGGAATCGCAAATAGGGTTGAATTCAATGCCTCTAAAACACAGGCCTGTCTCTTTTCTGCCAAGAAACATTCTTTTCTGCTTGATCCTGCGTTTTGTGGTGTATCTATACCGACATCCAACCATCTAGATTTGTTAGGTCTCAATTTATCCTCCGACCTTAATTTCGGACGATCCATTGAGTCAAAAGCCAAAATATCTGCTAAAAAGCTTGGTATCTTGAATAAGGTGAGGCGGTATTTCACAAAGGAACAGCTTTTGATTCTTTACAAAGCTTAGGTTCGACCCTGCATGGAGTACTGTTCTCACCTGTGGGATGGCTCTGCCAAATATCAACTTGACTCCTTGGATTCGCTAGACAGACGCGCTCGCAGGATAATTGACGATAACGACCTAACAAATGAAAAACTGCAACAATTGGATCATCGTCGCCTAGTTGCATGTTTATCGGTTTTTTACAGATTGTTCCACGGTGAATGCGCTCAAGCACTTTTTGACCTTGTACCACCATCCCCTTTCTTTTACCGGACTACCAGGCGCCGGAAGGGTCTCCACCGCTTTGTCGTTGACACTCCAACTTGCCGCACTAAGCGTTTCGCTTCTTCTTTTCTCATGCGCACGGCCAAGCTGTGGAATACCCTCCCGGACGACGTTTTCCCTGATAAATATAACTTGGGTGTATTCAAGTCTAGAGTGAACAGGCATCTTATGGGTAAGCGCGGTCCATCCTAGACTACATCTTCACTTACCATCATGTGAGATTGTGGTCAAGCGCAAACCTATTTATTATAAAAAAAAAAAAAAAAACATTGAATATAAAATACGTTTTATCCATTAACCAGCTCGGTGAAGGTCGTTCTATAACGGGATCTTAGACTACGCATATATTCATTACATGCTAGAAAATTAACAAGTTAGTCTTTTGTCATTTACCATATAAATGGTTACTGTAATGTTGTAACGGACAATAGTCGACGTCTTATAAAAAAAATTTCGGTACGTGGTCCCTTATACCCTGTATATTATGATTTTATAGATTACTATCTAATAAACAAAAATGTCAGACTAAATAAAATAACGTGGATAATAGAATTGATAAGTAGATTTTACCGGTCGTGTTGGTCGTGTGTCGGTGTCAAACCCATTTATTATTTACAACAAGGGTGCCGCCGCTTGCCCGTTTTTAGAAAGGTCCGTATTAATGTTTAGTAGTTTTCTCGGTTTTGATTTTCGTTAAATGTATAAGTAAAGATAAGCTCAGAGTCACACAACGAGCTATGGAGAGAGCTATGCTCGCAGTTTCTTTGCGCGACCGAATCCATAATGAGGAGATTCGCCGAAGAACTAAGGTCACCGACATAGCTCTCAAAATCTGCAAGTTGAAGTGGCAATGGGCAGGCCACATCGCTCGAAGAACCGAATACCGATGGGGAAGAAAGGTTCTAGAGTGGTGTCCACGAACCCGAAGACGCAGCGTAGGTAGGCCTCCCACTAGGTGGACGAGAGACGACATTGTGCGCGTCGCAGGTTTTTATACAACCAAGGTGGCAAGCAAGCGTGAGGCCCGCCTGTTGGTAAGCAGTCACCACAGCCTATAGACGCTAGCAACACTACAAGAATCATTAGCGCGTTGCCAACCCTTAAGACATTAAGCATTTACCTTAAGGTGGACAGACATTGTGTGCATCGCAGTTGACCGGTGAATGCATATAGCTAATTGTCGTTCATTTTGGTGTTTTATGCAAATGACCTTGTTATTGATATTTATTTTTAAGGATTTAACTGGGAAATTGACTATCCTAATACAAGCCATACATTTTTAAACAAAGTTACCATTCTTTTTAATCCCAATGTTCTGCATAATATTAAATTACACAACGTTATAAATAACATATTTACAAATGCCTTGCAATAGGTAATATACAATACCTACTTATAAATAATTTAATGATACCAAGCACAATTTTTTTTATAAAATACTTTTTGTCCGGAATATACTAAAAAGCATTCAGATTTGGCAGAAATATTATTTCTAATCTTAACATCTGAAGAGGAATACAAGGAAGAATAATTTCCTGAGTTTTCTTGGAGTTTCCTGTGTTATCGACGGAGGCTCGACATGAGGGAAACAGAAATATCTCAAAGCCGTCTACAAAGGAAAATGGGACGGCTCGTACCTATACAAAATCATCCGAATTGAATTACAGAGTGAGTTTTTTCAGTAGATTGCGAGGACATATCACATTTTAATCATCGACTTTTTAAAAACATTTTTATTTATTTTAAACCCAGCTGAGGTTTAAATCTGATAGTCGAATGACACGCCTGCCCTTTGATAAGGTTGCATTGAAAGAGGTAGATGGACGTTTGGAGGTGTGCTCTATATACGTCCATCGGGCACAGCCCTCGTCACCGTGACAGGTTCTAGGAGGCTATAATACGAACCCCAGCGGTAAGAATCCCACTTAAACCGGATGACCCCCTCAAGGTCTCGGGGACCTTTTAAAGGTATGCCTTCATTGCAGTTTTTTTTTAAATTGATCTCAACAGCTACCAGTAAACATCACGTTCCATGCGACGGACCGGAACAGGTGGAAATAGACAGTTGACATCCTTAACATTGAGATAACGATTAAGTAGAGTCATCATCATCATCATCACCAGCTAGAATACGACCACTGCTGAACATAGGCCTCCCCGAACCCCCTAACGCCACAATGAACGACTATTGACTATTTGCATCCACCAGTTCACAATATCGTCTTTCCACCTAATGGGAGGCCTACTTACGCTGCGTCTCGCGGTTCGTGGTCGCCACTCGAGAATCTTTCTTCTCGAGCGGTTATCGGTTCTTCGAGCGATGAGCCTGCCCATTGCCCCTTCAACTTGCAGATTCTGAGAGCTATGTCCGTGACCGTTCTTCGGTGAATCTCCTCGTTACGGAATCTGTCCCGCAAAGAAACTCTGAGCATAGTTCTCTCCATAGCTCGTTGTGTGACTCTGATTTTCTCTTCTCTTAGTGCTTACCACACCATATAAAATCCTGTATTCATGTTTTTCATCGATATAATATGATGCTCACCGGTATAAGTTGTATTTACGATGTCATTCATTGTTAGAGTTTTAAGTTGAAGTCTAGGTACCTACATAGACTAGACATTTACCTTAGGGATATCTTTTAGAAAGGCAATATAATACCTTTTGTATGTATTTGCGGACTAGCGCAAACTCAATAGTTGCTTATATTTTACATGGGATTGCATTAAAGGAATGGGATTTTAATGAACTAAACATTACGGAGAGAGACAACTTAGGTAAATAAATTAAACAATCAAACAGCAAAACTAATTAAAAAGTTTGAATTTACGTCGGGACAACAATGAAATGAGTAGATATAAATCTTCTACCCCTCGCATTCATGACTCACATTGAAGTACTTAAAAATTCTGCAAAAAATCTGCAAAGCTTACTTTGACCCAAATCTGACTAAATGGTAAGCGCTGATGCCACCATAAGTGGAAGAGCACGGTTTTTAATAATGTACCTGCTGGCCGATACGATCACAGCGGCCAATCTTTTGCAAGATCTGCCATCTTCGCTTGAGATATTATAGTACACAAGTGCACACTCTCTTCCTTGTTACCTCTCACAATCCGATGGGATGGAAAACTGACACGACTAAGAAGAGATCAGGTGCAAGACCGACTTTTTACATGCCCATCCGACGCATGGATTATCTTAATTTACAGAAAATCAGGTGATAGGCCCGTATTATCCTAGCATGTAACAACAACTACACAAAGTTGTTGCTCCCCGCGGGAGTCGAACCCGTGACCTCCGGTTTGCAAAGCCAACGTTTGTCCAATGCGCCACGGAGGCTACACTCGCTTGTTAAAAAGACAAAGACAACGACTCTGTATCAGAGATATCATTAGTTAAGTAAATCTGCAACAAGAGGAACAGGGAACAACCATCACCTCTATTAGCAATATTACTATCATCATACTTGACATGAGGTAGGGACGTCAATATACGTAGTTTATAGCTCTGTCACTTACTATCGAGAAAGTAAGGTGAAAATAATATTGCTATTAGAGGTCATGGTGCAGGCCCAGGAAGGAACAAAACGAACAATGGAACCGCGAACACAGCAGCTAGGTTACTGGCAGCTTTAGTCACAGAGCCTTAACCCCCAAGATGCCAGCCACGCTAAGGGGTTTAAACTCCTCCCTTCTAAGGGTGACCCTTTTTTTTAGCCGTAGAAGTTTTTCGTCTGACAAAGATGATAGAACGCCACGCGAAGGTGACGTCATTTGACTGCGTTCTTTATCGACGTAGAGGTAGGTACTTTTTTTTATTCAACCTAATGACGAGACAAGCAAGGGTGCAAGGGTGCAAGGGTGCAAGGGTGCAAGGGTGCAAGGGTTCGTCTGATGGTTGGTGACACGCCTACCTATAGACAGCTGCATTGCACTGCCGCTCGTCACCCGAGAGATTAGTTATTAAGTCTCATGTGTCCAACACTGCAATCTTTACACACGGCTGCTTGGCGGTAGAATACCTGACACTGCGGTGGTACCTACCTCGATGGTCCCTTGCATAAAGGATCTACCTAACTTAGTTTTGTTGGCTGCTGCCCAAGTCAACTGGTGCGTGGGTGCTGCTTGGTTGGTCTGTTCCGACTATTATCCCTTTGGCCTTTTAGTTTGTTGTATTTTGTCATTGTTTTTTTTCTTTTTTCTCTCATTTTCTTTTTTTAACGGCAGGACACACTGTCGCTGATGCTGATCAAATTGTAACAAGCCAAACACTGTTTAAAAAAAAAGTGAAAAAATGACAGGCCCGCTGAGTGTCTTGCCGGATCTTCTCAGTTGAGGCCGCGTTGTGATCCAGTGGTAGCTTTTAAAAAAATTAACCTTTCAAAATTGCTAGCGATATTTAAAATAAATAATGTTGAATTTGTTCATGTTAAAGATAAGAGTACAGGGTAAGAACCTGTAGTAGTACCACATGACATATTTTCATTTAACGATAAGCTTTGATGCGGTTTTCATTTAGAAAATTAAAGAGCCTTAATAAAATAAGCTCACGCGAAGCCGCAGCCAGACGCTACTTAATACAAAATTCATTAAATAGATAATATGTCACAGCTAGAAAATACGTGTCCTAAGTATTCGGAATAATGTGCAAGCATATTAAAGTAATATCATACTAAAATGCTACATTGAAGGCAGAATAACCTTCATAAAAGCAAAACAGTAAAGTGGAAGACGTTTGAGAGTTTATTTGCGGAAAGTTTTACTAAGGGACATAAAATTTCTTAAAGTTACGATACAATATTTCACACGTAGAAACAAAATACTATTTCGTATCGCGGCTTAGTTGAATCCAATGAGCTTTCAAAGTAAAGATTTCTAAGGATACTATCTCATCATTCACAAAATAAAGTCTTCATCATCATCAGCAGAAAGACGTCCACAGCTGAAGAAAGACCTCCCCGTTAGAAAGGAGGGGTTATACCACAATCCCCACGTTTGGCAAGGGTCTTGAGGATAGTATAGATGTTAGATAATCCAATAGAAAGACGCTGCTGCCCGTTTTCTTGTTGTCCCTTAGTTAGTTGCCTCTTACGGACACCCGACGTTAGGAGATGGGAGGGTGCTATACCCGGACGTCTTACCCGGACGGCCCACGGGATATCTGACTTCAAATATACGTATATTTATGTGATAAATTTAATGTGTTTTTATATTACTTCATTTTTAACCGACTTCAAAAAAGGAGGAGGTTCTCAATTCGTCTGTATATATATATATTTTTTTTTTTCTATTTATGTTCGCGCATAACTCTGGCAATTATGAACCGATTTGAAAAAATCTTTCTTCCATCCATTCTTTAATCCGTTAATTGGGTCCCATAAAAAAATTATTGCTTAGTAATAAGTAGTTCCTGAAAAACAAGAATGGTGACTGCGCACTGAGAGCTGCAAGAAAGCCTATATAGATGACGTTTTAGTCGCTCGGACTCGCTCGGTCGGACAAAAATGGTCATAACTCTGGCAAATATTTACCAATTTCAATGATTCTTTTTTTATTCGAAAGAAGAAACCATTGTATTGAATCTGTATGAATTTTATTACAACCGGATAAGAACTTCCTGGAGGACCATGAACGATGTGGAGGAATTTATCTGGTAAAAACCATAAAACTGATGTTCTCCATTACATTGCTCTGACAATTATGAACCGATTTCGATGATTCTTTTTTTATTCGAGAGAGTAAACTACTATGATGTTTCCATGCAAATTTCATTACGACCGGATATTTTTTCTGAAGAAACATGAATTATGTAAAACTATGTAGATGATAATGTGATCATAACCTACCTAGATAATTTTACGGTTTTCGATGGTTCAATCTTTATATATTATTTATATATTGAAAATATCACTAAAATGTTTAAAATAAAATCTTTTTTAAAAAAAATTGAACCGACTTCAATATCACTGAAAAGTATAAAATAATTTAAATATTATTTAAGTTGGTGCCAAATATACACAGCAGGTACGCTAACACCAATTTCAATAATATTTAAATTATTTTATACTTTTCAGTGATATTGAAGTCGGTTCAATTTTTTTTAAAAAAGATTTTATTTTATTATTAATTAACTTTAAGTCCTTTCATCTTAATGTTAAAATCAATACTACACAGGAAATTTTTGAGACCCACAGGAAATCATTTTTCTCGGTGTACCGCTACCAGTAATATTATACTTTAAACATTACTTTGCTAAATGGGAACGTAACTGGCTTGTTTGAAAAACTTTGAGTCCCCAAGGATCTAGAAAGTTGAAGTTGGTAGAACTGTGATGTGAAAATGAAAAACTTTCTACATCATTTTACATACAATCAGTACGTTGTGTAAGCTATGTAGTTCTTTTTTTTTCTTGGCACTTTTAATTATTTTCTTTGATGTTTTCTGTTTATTATTTTTTGATCTGTCCTTAGATAGAAGCAAGTGATTCAGAACTTTATTTATTGTTCTGTTACCGATTCTTCTGTGTAATCAATTTATATATGTACATATTGGTATAATTAGAATAGTAATCTCTGTGGCGTCACCAGAGGACCCAACTGAAGATCAGCGCTGGTTGTCTACAGCCAGCATAACGCTGAGTTGGGACCTTTTTATGGCGTACACAGTACATTTAGCTGTAATTATTTTTAAATTTTTAATTTGGTTACGTTTTTTTTTGCTTGTGTGCTTTGTATGCTATGAATAATAAATTCTTCTTCTTCTTCTTCTTTTGTGACCTTACACGTGTTTGGTTGACTTACGGTTGAATATTATACTGTCTTCAGATCCATAGTACGGCATACACGCGCAGGTATACCTGACAGGTATACCTGTACAGTTCAACTGCGCAGGTAAACCTGAGCGTGTATGCCGCAAAACTGTGCAGGTTTCCACGCCTGTACAGGCGAGTCAAAAAATATGAATTTTCATATTTTTAACTGCGCAGGTATACCTGTGCAGTTTACCTGTGCAGGCAAAACTGAGCGTGTATGGCGCTCGCCTGCGCAGGCGTCAGTTATCCGATGACTGTTAGAGGGAAAGGACGCGCGGCGCTCTAATACAGTATGTCGTCTCGTAAGCGGAATGTAGTAATGGAAGAATTTATAAACATGTACAAGTCGGAGCATTGTTTTTGGCATATTAAGTGTAAAGATTATCACGATAAAATTTAAATAATTTTATTCCTTGACATGATTATGTCACCCTGTAACGATAAAACATTTGTACGCCGGAAACGGTAGAATACTTGGTACCATCTATTATTGTAACATAAAAATATGCTGACAAATAATGATTCTTAATCTTTTAAAAATAAAAAAAGTAGCAGCAATTATAATAAATCGTAAGAAAAAAATCATCGAGAAAAGTCTTTTCATCTTATTGGGGCCTGTTGGTCTAGTGGTCACGCCGGCTGCTACCCAATAGGTAGTGGGTTCGATTCCTGCCAAGTGTCTAGGTGTTATTTATCTATTTATGTATGTATTTACAAGAAAAAGTCATCTAGTTTCCATAGTATAGGCTCTGCCTAATTTGTGATCTGTGTGGATTGTCCCAGAATATTATTATTATTCGTAGATAATTGCGGTAATAATAATTCGGTTTAAATTTCAATTCCTTCAATAAGTCGACATAAGAGTACTGTTTGCTTTTCACCACTGTTCACGGTGTCGTCGTTTAATATCCTTTTCTTTAATAAAACAAACTATTAATCTATTAACGCTACTGCGTCGCAGTCATGCGCCGCTGTCGGGGCCATGGTTTCAACTGAGAGTTTGTGCAGGTTTACCGTTACGTGTATGGTCTCTATGGAGCTCAATTATACCTGTACAGTTTAACTGCACAGGTATACCTGTCAGGTATACCTGCGCGTGTATGCCGTACTTTAGCATACATTTGTGACCACAATAGGTGGCTTTGAATTGTACCTTGAAATACGGAGGAAATGCTTAATTTACATATAATTCAATCGGGTACGAACTACCAAAGAGAAAAGGTGTATAATGAAAGGTGAGCTACTGAATAATAAAGGAATATATTATTGTCGTTGCCCGTATATGCCCGTGGTATGTCCGGGTAAGAATAGCACCCTCCCATCTCCTCGCGTTGGGTGTCGGCGACTAAGGGAAAATAAGAAGGCAGGCAGCAGCATCTTTCTATTGGATTGCGTATCACTGCGCTCCCCAAGACGCCTGCCTAGCGTGGGGATTATGGCAACCGCTCCCTTCTAAGGGGGAGGCCTTGGTCCAACAGTGGACGTCTTTCTCCTAATGATGATGATGATTTGGTTTTTATTGTGGTGGCGGAACCTTAACGTTTTTACCGAACTGCTTCAGAAAGAGGCTATAGTTATTCCACTGTATCGTCGTTGTCAAACCAAAATCTGCTATGTGCACTTTTTGAGATTTTTACTTTTTGACCTTTTCGTATAGTTCACAGCCCTATATACCGTATAAAAAACTGTTATGTGTCTATGAGCATTGTACGACGATCTACGACCACTTTTTAAAATATGCTATGTGCCGCAGCTAGATGTTTGTCAAATAAAATCTGCTATGTGATACACTATTTGACTGTTCTTCAACTTTTGTGTAAAAACTAAATACCTACAATATTATTATTTTATTGCAAGTGGGTATTCTAATCTAACTGACCTACATGCAGTTATTTGTTACGCTTTCACTATAATTATCACAATGGAGTAACCAAAGGAATTGATTGAATTAGAAGACCGCCCGCTGCGTCGAGGAAAGCTTGCTAACTTTATAAACATAACTTCATTAAATGTGATTGGAATATTTCCTCATTCCATTGCGTAGGAAGTAAATTAAGTGAGCGTATCTTTTGCGTAGAATGACTGAGATTTCTACTTAACTAACGCGCTTGTTACCAAATTGTGATCAGTGATAATATTTTGTTTAGATACAGGGTTGATTTAAGAATGTTTTGAACTTGACTTGACCTGACTTAACTTTTTTTCATCATATTGAACAATTTTTGCTGTTTTTAATCATTCATTTTTATTCTAGCCTATGATTTAAATAATTAAGAATCAAACGAACTTACCTTGTGAAGTTTGATATCTAATTATATGAGTTTATTGAACGAAGACAAGGCTGATTTACATGCAGCAGACGAGAGATTATGCTGCCCAAGTCACATATTTAAAGATATAAATACATATTTTTAAAAATAAAATTCACTATTTTGACTCATTTCTCGGCAATGGCATGCAACCGGTCGCCATCTTCATTACTTTTAGAGCCAATTTTTTTCGATACTTTTCGGGAGTATTGAGGGAGGGCGGGAGTATCTTGTCTTCGTTCAATAAACTCATATAATTACGATTATTCCCAGTCGTCACCACTGGCAACGTCCCCACTGGTGACAAACGGGAAAAAAATTCCCATTTGTCGCCAGTGGCGACGAATGAAACATTAAATTCCCAGTTGTTACCAGTGGCGACAATTGGAACTTTTAATTCCCAATTGTCGCCACTGAAATAAATAAAAAACATCATCACCATCATCAATCAGATACGTCAGAGTTTATTTTTAGCACAGCAACATGCTGAGGCAGCATCTTTTTCGTTTGTTGTCCGTGGTACCACTGGGGTACTACGGACTACGGACAACTCCGTGGTACCACCAGAGATCAATTAATTAGATTTCAGACATCAAACTTCACAAGGTAAGTTCGTTTGATTCTTAATTATACTTCGTTTATTTCACGAAGACAAGGCTGATTTACATGCAGGATGTTTAGAGCATCGAAAAAAAATAATTAAAGTTATTAAGGCATATTGCCTACTTAATAAATTTCTTGTTCACTTTTCATGCAAGATATACAAGTTCATACTAAATACCGCGACAATGACTTTCGGTTATGTAATGGCAGAGATATACATCTCTCTGCGGTATCTCTAGTTTAAAATTTTCAAACAATATAGAAAGCGATCTCCAACCCCATTCAAAGAACCTGCCCTGCTAGGTTCATTATTTATTTTTCAATTTATGCACACAGAAGGAAACAATTACATAAAATTAATAGGAAAAAATGTACAAATGTGCTGCTTATTTCATATGAAATCTCTTCCAGCAGACCTGTAAGAGGAGAGTTGAAAAAAAGTAGAGTAAAGTGGACACAGTGCACATGAAGATAAAGTTTCCATATTTATAATATATGTGCATCTTATACATAAACAAACATATCGAAGGATATCGACGACCCATGTATACTTCCCACTTTCGTATACATATAGGTATGTTTAATTATAAGTAGGTATAGTAATTGAAGATAGATGAGTGGGAAACAATTCATATTTTCTGTTAAATAGTGTGGAACGTAGAGGTTAACATTTGATTAGAGGGCAATTTTTTTTTTTTTAGGTTAAGCTTATTCTGGTGTGAACATGTATACAAAATACAGCACATAAATAAACATAATAAGCAGCTGAAAAAGTTGTAATGTTGTACAGTTACGAGCACTCCTGTTCTAAGATAATATAATAGCCAACTTGTATTCCAAATAAATTTTCATATTTGGTGCAATAGTAAAAAAAGTTTTACTTTACTACTTTGAAGAACCTTATTTCGTTGGGTATACGAGAATAAGTTCATTATTATAATATTATTGTTATCGTTGTTGTCGATTAGGGTAACAATGATAGATTCTGATTTCAGTTAAAGTAATGTGAGTGTAACCAGAATAATGTCTTGTAAAATAAATGATAGCGTAGCAATTATCAAGGGATAGCGGTATAACCACCCTGATCACCTCTATAAGGCTATAATATGCGATCATTAGGCGATTCACATAAAATTGAAGATTCTAAGTCTGTATTAACATCTTTTTACTCTATTTTTAGACCTAATTGATATTAATTTTTAGTGTATTTCAAGTGTATATAAAGACTTTATTTTCTTTTACCATTATACTACAGTAGGTACTGCAGTTAAAATGTGAGACGAAACGTTCGGTATTTTGCAAGAAATAATAAAATTCGATTATGATACGAGTAATATAAGTAGGTACATCGATGCTAATAAGTCAGAATTACATAAACCAATAATTGATGTGAGTAATTATTATGATAGTGGACATAGACATCTAGAGTTTATCATGTTATCCTGTATTACCGTCTATGATCGATCAATCAAATGATCTTGTAACTTATTATATAAAACTAATGTTTGACGGGACGGATAATGTGGTGACTAGAAACCTCAACCGCCACCCCAAAGTCGAGGGCTGACTCCCAGCCAGGATAACAACTGTTTGGATGTACACATCCAGCATGAGGTTGTTACAATAAATTATGTACATACACATGTCATTGTATGTTCGTCGGCGGCCAGATGCCGCCGTAGCACAGTCATTGCTCAATGTTTGCAGTGTGTGGCTTAGGGGATTTTTTTATAAATTGTCAATACAGACAGCTACTAATATAGTATTCCAAAGCATACCTGTAGCATATTCAGCTCGTAGTGTTTTTCTGCGTAGTTACTGGACTGCAGGCATGATGAAAGCGATGTCATCGTTGTGCAAGGATCTGCACAGGCCCGTGGTAGGGAGAAACTTACCGCTTCTAGGCTGTCCACCCCCCATACGTTAAAATCTTCTGAAAAATGCGGTGCGAAATTAAATTACGTATAACTAATAAGTTTTTTTTTTTTATTACTGTATACGCTGTGGTTAGTAACATTTTTCAATTCAATTCATTTATTGCAAAATATAAGTACCTAGTTAATTTCAGGTGTTATACAAATAAAGTACCATCATATTTGACCTTGTGGTATGCAATTACTTGATACGAATTTAAAGTATTCGAGCTGTGCAGGCAACGCTGTTGAACCTTCTTGATTTCCCTGCCTTGCCAAATTTACAAAACTGATATTGTTACTACCTATAGGTACAAAAATGTCATAATATAGGTATAATATAGGTTGTTCTAAGGTTTTACGAGTAAATAAATTGAAATTGAAAGCTTCCGCCGTACTGGAATTAATACTACTACTAGTACTGAATTTAAGAATTATATAAATGATTTATTTTACGCAGGGCCTTGGCCCAATAATTGCTAAGTATATATGTCCATGAAAGTGGTAAATCTGATTGATTATTAGGATCTCATAATTTACAAGATTATGTTTTGTATACGCAAGTTATGTGCAATATTATTATTCACAACCAGTAGTCGCAATCAGTAGGTATTATTATTTATACCTTTTTACTTGATTTACACTTACTGGGAGACATACTTTGCTATATCTCGGTCTATGCGCTACCTCCTCAGGTGGCGCATACCTAGCTGGGGTTCATAAAATCCATATCTAGCAGTATGTGACTGACAATTTGATATTATGTCTGGTACTATACAAAGCATTAAAGATTGTTTTATGTATTAGCTTGATGCCATCGGAGCTATACACGGTATACGGGGGAATCCGACAATAATACATATTGTAAGGTAGTTCGATGTCATAAGACCCATAACCAGTTTACGTAAAGATCAAACAATAAATACACTTTGTAAGGTATTTTGATGTAATAGGAACAATACACAGTGTACGTGAGGATCGAAAAATAAATACACGTTGTAAGATAGTTACACGCCATAGGACACATACACGATTTACATAAGGATCAATCAATAAACACATATTGTGCATTTTGTCACAGGACCCATACACGGTTTACATGAGGATCAAGTGAGTACACGTTGCAACGTAGTTGGATATCTGATACTTACACGGGATACTTACACGATCTCCATGAGGATTAAACAATTGCACATTGTAGTGTAGTTCGACGTCATATGATCCATACACGATTTACGTGAGGATTAAACGATGAATGCGCCTCGCGGTATAGTCAGACGTCAAATGATCCTTACACGATTCACGTGAAGATTAAACGATGAATGCGCCGAGGCGCATTCATCTGCGAGCAGTGTAGATAGACGTTAAATGATCCTTACACGGTCCACGTGAGGATTAAACGATGAATGCGCCTCGCAGTGTAGTTAGACGTCAAATGATCCTTACACGATTTACGTGAGGATTAAACAATGAATACACATCATAGGTAACATTGTATAGGAACATATGTCATATGATCCATACACGGTTTACGTGAGGACAATACGACTAACGTCTCTTGACGAAATCCGAAGACGATGACAGCTTCTAGCTATTCACAAATACCACACAAAAAAGACATCACAGAAAAGTATGGTTATAATTATATTTATTTATTTCATGGCACCTTCCGTACACTATATACGTGTATTGTGTATTCACGTAGGTTAGGTAACACATTTTCATAACACAAAGTAGGTAGAATATGAATAAATATTTTCATAACTTTGAAATTGTGAGGTCGAAATGGTATATCTGATCTATGATTAATTGGTGGGTTCAAATAGGTAAATATCTTATATCACATCATCCCCGTGCAAAATACATACGTTGGGATATCACGATTACATCATACGATGAGCATCGAATAGAATATGGTTCATTAATTATTTATGTTTTTTCCAAATGCCAAAGTATACAAAAGCGCGCAACCGCCCTTAAGATACTATGTTGGGACACACATACAATACACGTTTTGTGATACTGAGCATTTACGTGCGACATACATTGGCGTATTTATGATTGAGATGTTTTAATCACTATGTAGATTATTTAATTAATATAAAAATATAATAAGTGGGTAGTTGCAAAAAAGAAAAATATTAGTCTGTACTTTGAGATATAATTTTTTACTCACCTTGAAGTTTTATGAAAACTACAACAAGTAAAGAATTTACCAATATTATGCTGACACATCGTACGACGATACCATATCTTCACTAGCGGAAATTTTCTTTAAATCCATTCTTATTTGATTTACTTATTTAAGTGGAGGTAAATTTACGTGTGACTCGGGCATCACAAAATCACGTAATGAAGATGGCGACCGGTTGCATGCCATATTAGTATCATCTATGATGCCATTGCCGAGAAATGAGTCGCAATAGTGAACTTTATTTTAAAAAAATATGTATTTATATCTTTAAATATGTGACTTGGGCAGCATAATCTCTCGTCTGCTGCATGTAAATCAGCCTTGTCTTCGTGAAATAAACGAAGTATAATTAATTATATGTACGGTGATAGATTTCCTGTTGATCTGTCAGCTTTAGGACGATAATCGCTTGCACGAGCCGGTTCAAAATACGTGCGGGAAAAGCGTACATTGTCACGTAACGGATAGTTTAGGGGTGAGTAAGTCGTCACGTTACGATATAGGTGTGAGCATAGGTGTAGAGGTCAGGTAGAGAAAATCCGGAGACCACTACGACGACGGTAGCTACCTAAGGGGAAAGTGGCAATTAAAGGAATGAGAACACAGGACATTCAATTACACTATTATATATTTACAGTTCACTAATAGGTTCACAGTTCATTTGAAGGAATCGGGAACGCGGACACTTATAAACGTAAAAGATCACATAACTTGCTTGCACGTAAGGGCTCCTGGGCGCAGGGAACGGTGCCCTAGCGCCTGCAAAAGCGAGGCGGCGTGCCCAGATGGCACAGCCGCAGCCAGGCCGTTAGACGCTGGCAGGTTCAGCACTGGCCATGAAAGTCAGCCAGCAGGCCGACCGATGCGATGGGGTACGGGCGTCAGCACGCTACAACAGCAGCGCCCGTAGTTTCGTGGCCTCTGGCGTAGATACTCTCCGATCCCAGCTCAGGACCAGGCTATGTCTCCGACTCTCCACGGCTCCAACTCATCCTCCAGTCTCACGATTCCAGAGTCTCGACCCTCGACTCTCCAGCACAGCCTCTAGACTGACGTTTATTTTTTTTATCTTCAAACTTGACAGCTCCTTGTCTATCAAATTTAAATTTAAAATATTAATTAAAAATAAATACAAATATTTATAAAATTATGTGGTATGACAATGGAGGTTGATATATGAGGTTGTAATGAGGTGAACATGCTACAACATTACTTCGGTCGTTCAAGGGATTTTGTTTGAAAAGTGGTCAAGGGTTCGTAACAGCGACAGTAAATATTTGTTTATATGTACTTCAAGTAAGAACTGCATATGTAGAAACTTATTTTATTTGAGCAATTGGTTTAACTTTTGATGTTAGCTTATTGATTTACATAACGGCAGATTTATAGACCTTTAAAATATTCTTCGATAGTCGCTGAAATAAAACTAATATAATTAATGTTTCAAGGTGGAAAGTCCTTTGTGCAACCGTCCAGGTTGGTACTGCCATAGTATTATATTCTGCCGCCAAGCAGCAATGTGTAAACATCGCTGTATTTCGGTGTGATGGGCATTGTAGATGGTAATATTACCGGACTCAAGAAACTTTATAACCAATGCGGCTATAGGGAATATTCACGGCTACAATTCGTTTTATACACAGCGGAACTTAAATCAGAATGGCGGTGTTGTGGCCTATGTCAAAAATTGTTGGAATGCATCCGTGTCTGAACCCCTCATTGAGGAAGCGTGCTGCCTGTCTATCCAGGTGCCAAACGATATTACAATTTTAGGGGTATACCGTTCACCAGCGTTCAGAAATACGAGTGTTTTTATAAACTCTCTGGATAATATACTTGAATCCTTCAAATGTTCTTCGAACATTGTTTTAGCAGGTGATATAAATATAGATTTACTATCAACAGACCGAAGGAAACACAATCCATCGGAGTATCTCTGTGTTGCTGCGGAGCATGGTCTTCAACCTGCTATTACTGTTCCCACCAGACTTCAAGCTTGTTTAGATCACATTTTTCTTAAATCGAAACTTAATGCGGTTAGTGCCGTTTGCGACTCAGATATAACCGATCATAAAATTGCTGTTCTAGGGCTGTCACATGTAAATTGCAAAAATATGCCACCTAGGATCAAACTGAAAACGAATTTCGATAAAGTCTTAAATGATCTTAAGGAAAATAACTGGTCGGCAGTAATAAATGAGGAAAATGTCAATGTTGCCACACAGCTGTTCGTAGACTCTCTGTCATCAGCCATACAGACTCACACACAAGAGCTAAAAATTAGCAGATCTAGAACTATTATAGAACCTTGGATTACACCCAGCCTGCTCCGATGTATACGACGCAGAGACCTACTGCACTTGCAAACCAGGAAATATCCAAATAATACCATACTTTCCTCTACTTACACTAGATACAGGAACTTTTGTAACAGTCTTCTACGTAAACTAAAAAGTGAATATGAAAACTCTGAACTGGAAAGGAATCACAAGAACATGAAGGAATTGTGGAAAACTATCAAAAAAATTTGTCATTTCAAGCACCAGAACAGTTCATCAGCTGACCTTCTTTCCAACAATGTAGATCCTAATGAGTCTGTAACTAGTTGTAATTCATACTTTGCTACGGTTGGACAAAATTTAGCGAACAAAATTTTAACAAATTCTAAAGAGACGGAAACCAGTTTGGCGTCAAAAGTAAACACTTCTGTGGGTCCTTTAAATTCGTTCTTTCTCACTCCAACTGACACGACTGAAGTAAATGATCTTATATCCCAACTAAGCAACAACAGTGCTCCAGGTTTTGATGGTTTTACTAACATTCTACTAAAACACATAAAGAATCAAATTACGATACCTTTAGCTCACATTTTTAATCTCAGCTTGAGTTCGGGTTGTTTCCCTGAGGTTTGGAAGATTGCTGCTGTATCTCCAATCTATAAGGATGGGCCGAAAGATTTGCCATGTAACTACAGACCCATTGCATTGCTTAGTGTTTTTTCCAAATTATTAGAGAAGATAACTAATAGACGCTTAAGAGCCTTCTTGGAAAACCATCACTTACTTGCTGACAGTCAGTACGGTTTCAGGAAACACAAATCGACGGAAGATGCCACTCAACATCTGGTTAATCTTGTAGCGTCTAATCTCGACCACGGTCTTTGTTGTTGTGGAGTGTTTGTCGACCTTGCGAAGGCCTTCGACACAGTGTCAATTCCAATATTATTGCGTAAAATGGAAGGTATGGGAATCCGTGGCACAGCTTTGAGATGGTTCTACAGCTACCTCACAAATAGGCAGCAACTAGTGAAGGTCGAGGGCTTTAAAAGTAACACTCTCCCTATTAATTTTGGTGTACCACAGGGCAGTATACTGGGCCCACTGTTGTTCATTATATATATAAATGACATCCACGATCTAAAATTAGAAGCGGCTGATATAGTGTGTTATGCTGATGACACTGCAATTTTGTTCTACGGGAAAAGTTGGAGTGCAGTTCGAACAGCTGCAGAAATTGGTATGGCCCTACTATCAAAGTGGTTACAAAACAATCTCTTGACGCTAAACACTAATAAAACAAAATATGTGTGCTTCCATAAAACTGCAATAAGTCAACCAATAAATTTTCCAGATCTTAGGATTCACACGTGTGACTTGGGAATTTCGTCTGGGTGTGACTGTGATTCAATAGCGCGAACGAAGGAAATCAGGTATTTAGGTCTGACACTTGATGAGCGCTTGAACTTCGAGTCCCACATCACGAGTTTAGCGAAAAGGATACGGAAAGTTATCGGAGTCATGAAGTTGTTGCGCAAATCGGCCAACATCTCTACTCGCAAACTTGTTTATTTTGCTATCTGTCAGTCCTTAATTACTTATTGTATTGGAGTTTGGGGTGCTGCTGCAAAGACTTTTATGATACTTTTTGAAAGAGCCCAGCGTGCGGTCTTAAAGGTCATGCTTTGTAAGCCAATTAGATTCCCAACGAACGATTTATATAAAGAAAGTGGAGTTCTCCGAGTCCGCCAACTATTCATCCTTAAAGCTTGTACTTCCTCACATAGACGTATTCTCAACTCGGAAAGTTATAAATCCTTATTAAAGAAAAGAGTGTTTAGATTAGAACTACCCAAGATTAAATCTAGGTTTGCCAGACGATTCCAATACTATGCTCATCCCTCAATCTATAATAAAGCCTTGAAATTTTGTGACATCAAGAACAGTTCCATTAATGATGCCAAAAAGAAAGTCACTATTTGGTTAAACAGTCTTGATTACGTAGACACTGAATCTCTTTTTGCACAAATGGTATAACTTAATATTTTACACATAGCACATGCACAACATAATTATTTTATAACAACATTATATCCGAATTTTATTTATCATCATTCCTTACAAGCTAACAGTAACTTTAAAAAAATATATATATATATATCCTGCACTTTTTAACTTATATTGGATTTCGATTAGTAGATTGTATTTTAAATAGGGACACAACTATGTTATGTTAACTCGGAATTGGTATCCCAAGATACAGGCTTTGCCTAGTTTGGGAACCCCTGGAAATGCTTGTTTGTTTGTTAAGTTAAGTACTACATATTCTTGTAACTTCAAGTATAGTAATTGTAACTTTAAGTTTGTTATTAAATAAATGATTTATTATTATTATTAATGTCTCGGGTGACGAGCGGCAGTGTAGTGCAGCTGTATTTAGGCAAGCGTGTCGCTTACCATCAGCAGCCGAAAGATGTCCACTGTCGAACAAAGTCCTCCCAGCAGGGAGGTGTTGCAATAATCCCCACGCTTGGCAGGCGTCTTGGGGATCGCGGTACAGGCCAGTCTTCTTATTTTCCCTTAGTCGTCTCTTCTGACACCATACTGGAGGAAAGTGGGCGGGTGCATTCGTCTCATCGCTAAGTTGAATAAAAACGTGTGTCAGTTGATGAAAGTGGTTTTTATATAGTTCAACACCACTTTTCCTTTGTTCTTTTGTACTACAACAGAGGAATACGATAAATTATAGTGGCTGTATTTTCATAAAGCGCTGAACTGCATTGCATCGACACAAACAAAGGCTTCCACACTCCGAACCGACAGTGCGACGGCGTGTAACATGCAAATGCTTTTTGTCACGAAAATATTATTGTTTTGGTCGATCTATCATGTTTTGACAATGCACAAAAGTTACCGCGATAGCAGAAATTTAAACGTTGATTTAAATTTAAACTAACTGCCATTTCAAATTATTTTAATAGTAACTAAAACTTTATTTTGTAATCGAAAAACAATTTTCTTTTTGATGCTACACCAAGTTTACAATATATACGTAATATGTGACGTGTATTCGCTTTTAAATACATTTGAAATATGTACTACTAGCAGTCCCCCGCGACTTCGTTCGCGCAAAGGTAGTTAATGAAGAAATACCGACAAAATAAACTCAACCCGATAACATTTTGCACGACTTGGGAATCAAAATCAGGTCCAAGCGATCAAAGGTCATACTCGCGCCCATCGTCACCGAGGCAGTCCAAATAAAAATCTAAAATTAAATACAAAATATTTTCCCATGAACTTTTAAATGACAATAAACTTGGGAGGAAACTTAAGGTCAAACAGTGAAATTTGTTAATACAACGGGAATATTTTTCCAAATAATAAACTAAAATACACGTAGTTGTCTTTTTAAAGCATCCAAGAACACTATGCCGAATGACACCATAATCCATTCAGCATGTTTTTAGGTTTCCATACCTAAAAGGTAAAAAAGGAACCCTTATGGCGGTACTTCGTCTGTCTGTCTGTTTGTCACATGTATATATTTCAAGAACCACTGGCGCTATCGATTTGATATTTAGAACAATTTTAGATCTTACTTGTTGGATAAGAATACTTATCGCAAATTAAAAAATATTTTATCTCTTTTACTGTTATTTTAATGGAGGCCGGTGTCAAAATTTCAAAGAGGCTACTATATCAAGTGGGGTATCATATGAAAGGGCTTCATTTGCAAATTTCAAAACAGTTTTTTTTTGTTTATGTCTCGTGTTTTTTTGGCTTATAACAAAAAATGTCACAAAAAATACCGTTCCCCCCTTATCTCCGAAGTTTGTGCAGGGAAAAATCTGAAATAATTATAGGTAATAGAGGTCTATCTATATTTTAAAGAAAAAATAAAATGAAGAAAAAATAAAGTGGTACAGTTTTTTAGTAATCCTATAAAACCTCTAGAAACAAACTTAGTTTTGCGATTGGGTTTTTGCTATAAGAGGAATATTAAAAGAACTTTAATACGTGCAAAGAAGGTAGGGAATCCTCGATGCGCGGGTCAGACTCGCACATGACCGGTTTATTTTTAGATTTTTTTTGGTTCGATTCGGTACTTTTTTGTTTCGCGGGGGAAACCTTCAAAGGGTTTCCGGGAGCTGTAGGGCTCGACCGGGGTATGTGGGATTCTTACCTACTAATAGGACGAAGTAGAGTTTGAGAAATTTTGAGGGTCTCTAGGTCAAAGTGGGACCCAAAGTCAAAATCTCGAGTGTGGTGTCTTACGATTTTCATGATAAATATGTGGGATATTTCAGGGACAAAAATGGGTTACTATGAAAAAACGTTATCATCATCATCAATCAATATATATAAAAGGATAAGTCCTGACTGACTGACTGACTGATTGACAGACAACGCATCGAGGGTTCCATACCTTCTTTGCACGTTTTAAAATAACTTTAATACGTGTAAAGAAGGTATGGAACCCTCGATGCGCGAGTCAGACTCGCACTTGACCGTTTTTTTTTAGTTTTTTTTTTTGGTTCGATTCGGTACTTTTTTTTTTCGCGGGGGAAACCTTCAAAAGGTTTCCGGGAGCTGTAGGGCTCGACCGGGGTATGTGGGATTCTTACCTACTAAAACCCCCGCGGCTGTCGCATCGACACATGAGAGGGAACCCTGGGCTCTGCGGTGGTATGCTTAGATTCGGTACCCAGCTTCAGAGTCATAAAATAAATTAGTTTTTGTTAAACTCTTTAAAACTGTTAATTTCGATAAATTTGGTTGGGTTCAGTTCGGATTTTTACTATCTGAGGTATTAAAAGAATAGGAAAATAACATTTATATGTGCAAAGCAGGTATAGAACCCTCGGTGCGCGAGTCCGACTCGCACTTGACCGGCTTTTGTTTTTTGGTTCTATTCGGTACCTAGCTCCGAACCGGAGTATCTTACCTACTAAAATGCCCCGTACTCAATGGACATCTAGGGCCCACAACCTAAACGTCCAACCGACAACTCCAAAGGTTGCCCGTTATTTGTCCAGGCTTATGTCTGAGGAGAAAGGTGGCAGCTTTTTTTTTTAGGCAGCAGCTTGACGCGTGTGCACGCGGTGCAGGATACGCGCGTTTGCGAACACTCTCGACAGCCTCGTATTGAATTGAAACCTTGCGTGCATTTAGAAGCCACACTCGCGCTAACGCAGCAGTTAGCATAATAGTTTAAATAACTAATATAATCTTTTCCCATCACTTTTAAAATCATATCAAATTCAAATGTTAAACATCGATGTCGTATTTTAGTTTTAAAACCCATGATATAACGCATACCTGCCGCTTATATCATAAATAAATACCAGTCAAGTGCGAGTTGGACTCGCGCACCGAGGGTTCCATACCATCTTTGGATGTATTAAAGTTATTTTACTATTAATGTAATTAACATCTCAGATAGCAAAAAAAAAAAAACAAACCACAAAACTAAGTTTGTTTGTCGAGTTTTTAGTATTACTATAAAACTGTACTATTCAGAATGATCATTTTATTTTTCCTTTAAAATATAGATATACATATTATAATTATTACCCATAATTATTTCAGATTTTTCCCTCCACAAACTTCGGAGATAATTTTTGGTGGTATTTTTTTACATTTTTGATTATCAGCCAGAAACTACGTAATATAAACCAAAATAAAAATGTGTTTTGAGATGTGCGAATGAAGCTCTTTCATATGATATCCCACTCGATATAGTAGTCACACTTTGAAATTTTGATGATCCATTTCAACTTTAAAAAACTAAAACAAAAAATATATTTTTTTCATTTGTGATGAGGTTGGGTAAGAAAGATCGAAAACTGTACCAAGTTTCAAATCGGTAGCGTCAGCTGATCCTGAAATATATAGGTGTGACAGACAGACAGACAGACGAATTCAGACCATAAGGGTTCCTTTTTTACCTCTTAGGTATGAAACCCTAAAAACGGTTTTCAATTACCTTTTAAAAGACACCATACGCGAGATTTTTAACTTAGGGGGTCCTATTTTGACCTTAAGACACTCATAATTTCTTAAATCTGACTTCGTCCTAATAATACTCTTTCATATTGTATTGGAAAACAGTGATAGGTGTTAAGAAATGGTAAAATATTTTTTTTATTACCGAAATTGAGGTCCTGTGACTTTCGAGAAATGCAAAAATACGTAATTGTTTATTTTATTTGAGGCGTATGCGTGTGAAAATTCAAGGCTCTAGTACCAACCATTCATGAATTATAACGATTTTTTTATAAAACCCTCTATTTGGACCCCTTAGGATGCGAATTTTGAAAATTCCGTTCTTAGTGTGCGTTTACGTATTGTGAAGAATTTATACACCTCCCAAATTTCAAGACTCTAGGGCCACCGGTTTAGGCTGTGCGTTGTCTGTCAATTAGTTTTTTTCAGGACTTATCCTTTTATATATATTAATTGATGATGATGATAACGTTATTTTTATAGTAACCCATTTTTTGTCCCTGAAATATCCCACATATTTATCATGAAAAACGTATTTCATTTACCTTTTAAAAGACATCACACTCGAGATTTTGACTTTGGGTCCCATTTTGACCTTAAGACCCTAAAAATTTCTCATACTCAACTTCGTCCTATTAATACTCTTACATTTTGTGTCGAAAAACAGTGAGAATTATGAAAAAAAAATCCAAATAATATTTTTTGTAAGTTTGTGGTCCTGTATCTTCTTCTATATATTTTGTTTTGAAAAATGCTAAGACAGGTAACTCTTTATTTTCTTTAAGGAATCTACGTGTTCAATTTCATGGTTCTGGTACCACCCGGTTCTATAAACCATAAAACCCCCTTTTTGGACTCCTTCCGATGTGAATTTTGAAAATTCCGTTCTTAGTGTGCGGTTACGTATTGTGAAGAATCTACTCTCCAAATTTCAAGTCTCTAGGGCAAGCGGTTTAGGCTGTGCGTTGTCTGTCAATCAGTCAGTCAGGACTTATCCTTTTATATATATAGATTGACATGTCTAATGAGACATTTGGAGAATTTTTTTACTGCCCCTCTTGTTATTCAATATTTATCTAGTCAGGAATAAGATAATGCATCATTAACGGACTCAGAGTGCGCAGAAAGTCCTCGTTGAATGGCGAATTAATATTCTTACATTACTTTCATAGGACGAACCATCAACAATCAGCCCTAGAAGATCTTGCAGATTGAACAATCTTTTCGTCATTGATAATCTTACAGTATAGGATAGATGCCAATACGAAAAGAAGAAGTAAATGATTGGTTTGTTTAATTAAGTACTTACTTCTATCTAATATCAAAGTTATTAAACATTTGTGTTCTGTGCTCTTAAATACCGCAAGAACTGGTCAAAATACATTCGTAAAATGTACCGATTGGTACTATCATCGATAGTACCAATCGGGACATTTATAAATCAGTCGTTGAACCGTAAAATTCAATTAAAACATTATAAGATGACAGTCAAGTTAAATGCCAATTTAAAACGTCGGAATCTGTGGGAATGCTCGATTACCTGTCAAGGCTGAGCTTTGATAGATTGTCCTCTCAGATCTTTTTATACCTAATCAGTTGCTGGGTGTTAAGATTGAAATTTTAATTCGAGATCGGGAATCGAATCCTACCTTCGCGTCGCGTCGTCGTGAAATCTAATCGTATATCCGAGAAGGAAGTAAAGATAATTTGATATACATTTTTGATAAGAGAGTTCGATTGTCATGACTGGCGGGTTTAAAATATGGCTAGAAGCCAAGAAATTGCGGTTTTAATATTTTTAAGTGTGGACTGTATTAGGTGTATTAATTAGTAGGTATTGAACGCTACTCGACGCTGTAAAACGCAGGTAAAAGTCAAGGAAAAAGGCAGGAAACAGCTAGCACCACTCACCTGATGATTAGCTGGTACCAGGCACAATGTGTCGACACAAAAGTTCACAAAACTTCACAGTTATAGGCAACAGAAGCACTCTCGACGGCGGCGGTGTGCTGTAGGTCTCGTGGTTAAACGGTAACTAAGCGGATATAGGCTACTCAAGGAAGAACGGGATTGGTTGATTTGGAAATACGTCATTTACGTCACAAGAGAGCGTTCAGAAATGCATGATTAATTTAAATACCAAACAACCTCCCGGCTTTGAGGTAACCTCAAAAACAAAATAAAAATAAACCCAAAAAGGGGGAAAACATATATAAGAACATCACCATTAAATTAGGTGTATGCGTGCGGTAATATAATCTAATAATGCGGAATATAAAATAAGTCATAAGGACAAAAACTAGAGCGAAGGATAGTGCTTATATTAATACTAATTGTAACTTAAACTAGCGATAATATAAAGAAAACTACTGCGTTGGTAGCGGACAAAGTCGCACTACAGGACGCTGCAGAATGCCACTTTTGGTTTTCACTTCAGCAACTCGAATTACACCGTCTTTGCCGGGAAACAATTTAGTGATAACCCCAAGCGGCCAACGTAATGTCGGACAGTTCTCTACATTGATGAGAACTACTGTACCTACAGTTACAGGATTTGCAGGTGTGTTCCACTTTTCTCGCGACTGCAGATTATGTAAATATTCAGTGCGGAATCTCTTCCAAAACGATTGGACTAATGAGTCCATTAACGAAAAGCGCGTTTGAAGAGTCATGCGATCATTTTCTAACGTAGGAGCGGGTAAACATTCCAGCGGAGCGGTATGTATAAAATGGGCAGGTGTCAACGCGGAGGGTTCTGACGGATCAGTGCTCAACAAATATAAGGGTCGCGAGTTCAAAACTGATTCAATACCATTCAACATCGTAACCATCTCTTCATATGTTAATATTTGTTTAAATTTTACGCGAAATAAATGGCTTTTAACAGACTTTATATGGGACTCCCAAATTCCGCCAAAATGCGGTGCATTTGGTGGATTCATCTTCCAAATTATACGGCTTTCCGCTAATTCGCTACTAAAAGTTTTGTAGTAATCGTCGGATTTAAGAAATTCATGAAGTTCGTTTAGATAAGAACGCGAAGCAACAAAATTCGTACCGTTATCGCTGTAGAGATACTTACAAGGACCTCTACGCGATAAAAATCTTTTAAAAGCGTCTAAAAAGGTAGCTGAGGTTAAATCAGAAGCAAGCTCAAGATGAACTGCCTTGGTTACTAGGCATACAAAAAAGCATAAGTATGCCTTTTGACTACGGACACCTCGTCTTCTAGTATGAGTTATATACAACGGTCCAGCGTAGTCTACGCCCGTATGCGCAAAGCGGACATCATAGGAAAAGTAGCTTTTGGTTTTAACCTAAAACATGCGTTACATTTATGTATGCGGGAACGAACAATGCGGCGGGCGGATAAAATCCAAAAACGTTGTCTCAGTATTGAAAAAAGTAGTTGCGGACCAGCGTGAAAGTTTTTCTTATGATAAAAGTCAATTATCAAATTAATTATGTGACCATTTTTCGGCAACAATATTGGATGTTTATGTAATTTTTCTAATGATGCGTTATCTAACCGACCTCCGACATATAGAATGCCGTCATTCATGTATGGCGTTAATTTGCGGAGAGCTGAGGAACAACCTTTTCCTTTATCTATAAGTTTAATATCATCAGCGAATGAAGCGTGTTGAACGGCCTTAATTATAACAAGTTCAGCAGCGTCTAAATCTTGCGCGGTTATTACATTATTGCGGGGCAATTTTCCTAGAAATCTTAACACATACACTACAGTGCGAAGTAACTTATTCCACGAGGATACTCTATAACTTAATGTCAGAAGTAGATGCTCAGTTTGCGCGGCGGCGGCGTCGCAAGCGACGTGAGATAATGTTTTTTCTTCAGGTAAACATGAGCTTTGCGGTGAAAATTGCTGAATTGGCCATTCACTAATAGGAAAAGACATCCAAGATGGGCCTTGGAACCAGAGATTATTCTCTATTAAGCGTGAGGGAAGCAGCCCGCGAGATACACAATCCGCGGGGTTTTCTACTCCTGCGACGTGATAAAAATGATCACTTGGCAATAAAGATTGACATTGCGAAATTCTATTGGCGACGAAAGTATTAAATCTGTGTGGGGAAGAGTGAACCCAGCACAGAGCGACTTCAGAGTCAGAAAATGCGTAAATATTATTTATTGGGTGTCTTATTGACAATGTATTGACCACTGAACGCACTAACTTAGCGAGCAGTGTTAAGGCGCAAAGTTCAAGTCTCGCTAAAGTCGCTATTAATTGTGTTGCTGTCGCTACAGCTTCATCTAGCGTTGAAGCTGTGGAAGCAAGGTCATCCATGTATATATCGAGCTGTCTTTCAATAAGACTAGCTGCGAGAGGATAGTTAGCTCCTTCATCTTTTGCTAACTCACGCATGACGCGAAGAGAGAGAAAAGGTGAGGAACGAAGACCAAAAGTGACACGAGTAAATTCATACGTTTGCAAGGGTTCGTCATCAGAAAAGCGAAATAAAATTCGTTGGAACTTGCGGTGCGAATCTTGTACATGTATGCAAAAATACATTTTACGAACATCAGCGAAAAAAGCAATAGAATATATTCGTACATTGAGTAAAATATTGAAAATATCAGTTTGTAAGTTTTCGCCGGTATGCAAAATATCATTAAGTGATAAACCGTTATCCGACTTACAACTGCCGTCTATTACTACACGGAGCGGTGTTGACGATTTATCTTCCCGAACAACCGGGTGGTGAGGTAAGTAAAAACAAGGCACGTCAAACCTTATCATTTCTTGCGGAACAAGTGTTAAGAACCCTTTATCTAAATATTCCCTAATGACGTCATTGTAACGCGCGCGAAGTTCAGGATTTCTACTAAATCTTCTTTCAAGAAGAGAAAATCTTTTTTCAGCGATTTGAAGCGAATTACCTAATTTTTCTGGTGGATCCTTAAATGGCAAAGCGACAACGTAACTGCCATCAGGATTGCGAGCGGTATTAGAGGTGAAAATATTTTCACACTCATTATCTTGCGGACTTATATACTTGGTAGAAGGCAATTCTTCCATTATCCAAAATTTTTGAAGCATGTCATTAAGCGGTTCTTGATTAATTAAATGAAAAGAATGCGATTTATGAGTAGGGGACTCCACATAAGCGTCGCCCATTATTACATAACCTAGCGTTGTTTCTAGCGCCATAGGCGCGTGCAGCGTAATTATTTTATTTGACAGTAATATTTTACAATAGGTATTTACCCCCAAAAGTAAGGAAATTTCCCCAGGTACAAAGAACTGGTCATCAGATAAACGTATCGAAGATATATAATTAATCTTATTTAAATCAATCTTAACGTCCGGTAATTTCCCGGTAATGTGAGGCACTACTAACGGTTCGACTTCATATACGAATTCATTATCGAAGCGAGATGTGAATTTAACGTGAGTAACGCCTAATATTTTTTGCGATGAACCACCAATGCCATGAACTTCGGTAAAGCGGTTTTTTCCCGATATGGGTAAAGATAAACGTTTGCAACAATCAAGCGAAATATAGTCACTTTGTGACCCTGGATCTATTAAACATCTTACATAATATTCACGTCCATAATTATTTATTACTTTTATTTTTGCGGTCGCTAATAAAGCAGCGGTTTGAGTGTGATTAATATCATTGTTAAGGTTTGTAATACTAAACGACAAGACCGTAGTAGACTCCAAGCCCTGAGTGCATACACTATCACCCGAGTTGGACTGCGGATTAATTTCGATCTTATTCGTAGAAGGATTAGAGGTTAAATTACAGTGAGCATTACGAATACCCGAGACGGCCGGCTGGGAAACCGGTTTTTGATTTAGCGCTTGCGCTTCATATTTAATTGTAAAATGTAATAAGGAATGGTGGCGTTGATTGCAATGTAAACATGTACGTTGCGAATTACAAAAACTGGACTTATGTTTATTACTTAAACAATTCGTACAAAAACCATTTTGTTTTATGTAGTTATACCTTTCCTTAGGCGTTAATTTAGAAAAGCGCGGACAATTAAACAAGTGTGTGTGTGTCTTATCTTGACACATAACGCACGGTTGATTGTTGTCAGTATTAATAAAAGTTCTAGTAGGACCACTGTTAGGTCTAGGTATATTATGTTTTTTATTATTATTAGAAAGTTTGTTTGCGGTAGGTTCAAATTGTTTTTGTATATTATTAAGTATCTTACTTTGCTCTTGGACGAAACTGATAAGACTCTGATATGTAGGTATATCAGTTTGACGTTGCGACAATTCAAAGGCTTTAACAGTATCTGCATCTAATCTCTGCAATGCTAATTGCAAGCACATAAAGTCTGTTAAGTCATTTAATTTTAACTGTTTTAGCGCTTTAATTGAGGAATCAAAATTATTAATAAATGATTCTAGATTTGCGGCGGAGCTAGAAGTAAGCGGTTTAAATCTTAACATATGATTAAAATAAGAGACAGCGAGTGAACGAGTATCGTTATATTTTTGTATAAGATTATTCCAAATTATGGGATAGTTTTCTGGCGTAGCGGACAGCCCAGCGCAAATTGCTTTGGCTTTATCAGTAAGTTTACCAACTAAATAATATACGCGTTCAGTATCCGTTAAATTCGGATTATCATGAATAATACTTTTAAATTGTTGATGAAACATAGGCCAATGACGAATATCGCCATCAAACGATTGTAATTCAATAGGCGGCAACTTATTGTGGTAAGAAGAAGGCTTGGATTCAGTCTTTATCGGAATATTAGAGTCTTTCTGTAACTTAGAAAGAACCCCCTTTATATGACAGTATAACTCTTCAAATGCGATCCAGGTTTGATAATCAACGGAACTGGTGGGGTTGGCTTGTAAGTAGACATTATTATAATCATCAACAACCTTTTCGAAATCAGTACGTAACGTATCTACATTACTAGCGTTTAACAAGAATGTATCACGCTGTTGTTCATCAGCGATAGCTGATCGCGACAATTCGTAAATTTTTTGCAAACGCGAGAACATTGCTTCTCGTTTTGCTCGAAGAATGACAACCTTTGGGTCCTCCCGGCATGGCGACCGTTCTTCACCCCTAGATTTACTCATTATTCAGCGGATTAATTTAATAAAAGCAGGCGATAATAAATAAAGTATGCGTTTGTTGGTTTTAATAGCTTAAAAACCAATTGCTATTAAATTAAAGCGGTACCTAAGTATTTATAAACGATTAAGTACAACTAAGCGAATGAGTTACCCTAACTACCGAGATATGCACCTATGAAATTATTTAATTAGCTTTAATAGCCTATAACTAATTAAATAATTAGCGAGCGTAAAATATAATATTATTAATATTTTAATAACTTAGCGTATTGTGAAGTGAAATGAGCACGTTAAGTAGGTAGGTGGCACGTATTAGCTGCGACGCGAGCCAAGCGGGGCACAGAATACTACCTGCATACAGCGTATGATTGTAAAGAAAATAATTTTAAGTACGTAATTACGATTATCAATCTATAAGCACTGTCCTTCAACACAAATAAATGCCTGCGAATTAGATTGCAGAAATCTAGAAGCGATTGAATATACTTATGACTTATGTATATTATCAAAGCGGGCGGGAATAATTTATAATTAAATAGGCTTTTAAATGTTATTTCACAGACAGATAGATAATTATAGCGATTAGATAATCGAATAATGAAACCATTGGATGGGACCAAAAAAGGTATCAAATCCGGTGAGATGGACCAAAAAAGGTATCAAATCCGGTGAGATGGACCAAAAAAGGTGGCGGGTTTAAAATATGGCTAGAAGCCAAGAAATTGCGGTTTTAATATTTTTAAGTGTGGACTGTATTAGGTGTATTAATTAGTAGGTATTGAACGCTACTCGACGCTGTAAAACGCAGGTAAAAGTCAAGGAAAAAGGCAGGAAACAGCTAGCACCACTCACCTGATGATTAGCTGGTACCAGGCACAATGTGTCGACACAAAAGTTCACAAAACTTCACAGTTATAGGCAACAGAAGCACTCTCGACGGCGGCGGTGTGCTGTAGGTCTCGTGGTTAAACGGTAACTAAGCGGATATAGGCTACTCAAGGAAGAACGGGATTGGTTGATTTGGAAATACGTCATTTACGTCACAAGAGAGCGTTCAGAAATGCATGATTAATTTAAATACCAAACATGACTTATGGGTTTTTATGCTTAATGCTTATGATTTCAATCCCTAGTTAAATTTTACACATGGGATACTGTATTATTATATCGAGAAATAAAAAAATGCATTGTTACTTAGGTCAATTATAATTATAGGTGACATTTTTCTTTGATTGGTTAATGGTTTACCCGATTGATTTGAAAACGAATAAATATCGGTCCTAGTCAACAGTGTAGGACAGAGATTTCATGTTGCACTTACATTTATTATTTTAGATCTTGATTTAAAAAAAATGTTTTTTTTTTGTTTTCTCTTTCGTACGGAAGGATACACTAGCTGATGATGTGATGGTAGCAAGAAAAAAACTTTAGACATAAAAAAATTACAAGTCTACTGAATTTATTTCCGAACTAGCTGGCCCACGCAGCTCCGCCCGCGCTGTGTTTACGTTAACTAAAGTTTCAATTATATACATTCGCATAGAATACAAAACCTCCTTTATTAAAGTCGGTTAAAAACTTGGACCCACTTTGTACTTGCCCTCCGAAGCACGGAGACGTTTATTTCAAATGGCGTTAAACGGTCACCCATCTATTTAATGACCTTACCTAACGTTGCTTAACCTGATCGATTTCCAAACATTGTTAACAACTGTCTATGAGTGTTCCCTTACAAATATTTATTATAATTATAATGAAAAATTGTTAAAATCGGACCAAGTACACATTTTAACTTTAGTCCGCTCTCCCAAGGGAACCGTGCCGAATGTCGAGATAAAAAGTATCCTATGACCTACCTCAGAGTATTAACTCAAATCATGCCAAGTTTCGTTTCAATCCATCCAGTAGTTTCGGCGTGATGCTCAGCCGAGATACAGACAGACAGACAGACAAAAATAAAAAAAGAATACATTTTTGGCTTTAGTATCGGTTATAAAATGCCCTCCAAACATAATTTTCAAAATATCTTCAATGTACAGAATGGGACCTGTTACAGTTTTATTATAAGTATAGATATAGATCTACTCAGTTGAGGCCGCGTTGTGATCCGGTGGTAGCTTTAAAATATACTGACCATTGAAAAGTGCCTAAGCTAAACCTATTTGAAATAAATAATTTCATATAATTTCTCTTAAAGCTTCTTTCTTTTATTGCGATCTCACCAGTAGTGGGGATGCAGCCGAAGGACTCAAGGACACCTCGCCTGTCACCAAGGCGATCTCGCCTCGGCTTGGGCTGCCACTTAGAGAAAATAAGTATACTACCGGTTCACAACGCGCCCCCCCTGAGAAGAATCGGCAAGGAACTCAGTGAGGATTACAAGTTGTAATACGAATGTCATAATAGCGACTTATACCACTTAAAAGCTTAACAAACAATATATTTATGAAGCTTATATAGCTTAAGCTTATAATAATAATATGGCTTACTGCATATTAGTCCACACTGAAACAAAATAAGTACATAAGGACTGTTAACTCAATAAGAATCCGACCATCTGCCGGCTTAACTGAATTACCTGCATATGGCTTCTCGCGAAGCGTAATACCTTTAGAAAATGCCAGTATGTTTTATAAACTAAGGGCGATTACTGATTGGGCATATTATCCGCGCATTTCTTAATGCTTCTTCTAGTGTTGCTAGCGTCTATAGGCTACGGTGGCTGCTTACCATCAGGCGGGCCGTACGCTTGCTTGCCACCTTGGTAGTATAAAAAAAAAAAAAAAAAAATGCACGCTCGTATGATTCGTTTTTATGTGCCTCATTACAAACTCATTCCAGTCCTTACCAGTCCTTATTATAAATGAAGAAACAAATATCTTAGTCTGAACTGAAGGCCACCACTTAAGTAGGAGTGCGTACGCGCTATGCGTTTCGTCATCCAATAATAGAAGGGGGAGTGCGGAATCAAGTCATGCAACAGTAACTCCTGTGCGCCAAAATACATCCTGTAAAATACCGATAGGCTGTCTACTCTACGCCTGGACTTTGTAGATTAGTTTTCACTAACCCAGGGTAACTAATTAATTAGCCTCTTAGCGCAACTCTCCAATTTGTCAACTTATTTTCTCCATAGAAAGTGACAGAGCTATAAACGAACGGACTACGTATATTGACGTCTCTACCTCGTATCATATCATAGTAAAATTATAAAAATACTGCTTTGAAGGTTGTGGTAGTCATAGTGGTTCTAAGGTTCATTATCCATCATATAACCAGGGCGTTTCAAACTATATACCGAATATTTATGATCATCTGAATTGGAGCTTTAAATATGTAAATACCCTAAGTCCGTTCTCGACCGCTAAAAGAGTTTAAAACGCGAAGTTAATTATAGCGCGCTAGAATGCTAAGTAAATGTTAGCGGAGTCAGTTTCTGCCGGTTGCAATTAAACCACTTTATGCAGCTTATTTAAACTTTGTTAGTCTTTGAGATGCCTTATTTATAATAAAAACACGTTGAAAATTCATGAGATAATCTAGTAGGTAATAAATTTTATAAAGTATTATTTCGCGTGGATGGTTTTGCATAGTTCCAATTTCGGCCTATTGAATTTTCAGGTATTTGAATCTGAATGTACGACAAAGGATTTTACTATAACGTATAATTTAGGTCATGCCTGAATTGAACAAAATTTTAAGCTGTTGCTAATTTAAACTTTATTTTTTATCGGGAATTAACGCGATTTACCTTATATTTATTATTTATTTAGATACTGTGAGTGTAGTTTGTAGTGGGCTTAACGTTACAAGTGAAAGAACGGGGGTAGATGAAGATATTTCTGCCTCCCGCACGGAGCCGTCTCGCTGAACCAGTCTGCTTGTGACCACGGCTGGTGCAACCCGACCGAAACGTCAAGCCAAAATATAAGGTAAATCGCGTTAATTCCCGATAAAAAATAAAGTTTAACAATGGAACGCGAAAGTCTAAAAGTATATGTTGCTAATTTTATTTTATAATAAATGCTGACCGATAAACAAATCTAATTTTTGTAATGAATTGCAGAACTCATCAATACAAAGAGTAATTTCTGTGCCTACTAGAGCTCGATCTTTAAAGACAGATGAAGAATAAGAATATTATTTTTTGAAGTATTGAATTTATATGTATGTTTAATTGATTGCCTTGATTATTCTAAAGTTATGTTTTTCATACTCTTAACCGTACTACTTCCCTCGAATGTTTTAAGATTAATAATACATTTTTTATTGATAACATAAATAGTATATGACATTCAGGAATAGTGTAGCTTTCCATCAGTAAAATAATTTTCCAGGGATCCAGTACATGATTCTGAACACTTTAGTGTTGAAATTTTTCATCGGCTTTTTCATTAATTTCCAAAAAAAAAATTTTTAAAAAAAAAAAAAAGTATATTATCATTATTGGTATATTATAAAGCATAATTTTAGTTTAAAAACAATATATTACTTATTTGTGGAAAATTTATTTAATTATTTATTTATTTATACTTTATGCACTAAAACAGTACATAGGCAATTAATTAATAGGCAATCAATTATTATTATTTTAGTAAATTAGCAATGTAATTTGAGAAATAAATATTATTCCCCATATATTCATTACATGCTCGAAAATTAATAAGTCAGTCATTTGTCATTGTCCATATAAATGGTTTCTGTAATGTTGTAACGGACATTAATAGACATCTTATAAAAAAAAATCGGTATACACCCATTATATACAAGTACATATCCTTAAGTACGAAAGTACACATACACATAGATCAAGGGAAACACGTGATAACTTATTCCTCGAGACATGGAGAGTCCCAAAGGAAAATAATGTGTTTGCCTATTCTCAAACATAAAATATTCAAACTACGGTGTTGCACCTCGACGTCTCGGAACATCCGGGATTACATCTGAACCTGGAGCAAATCTGCCTGAATTTAAACGGATGCTATACACATCTGATGCCCCGGACTATAGAGGTAAATTGAGCTTGCTCTCCTGCCCGTGCCGTGAATGACAATTCCTAGGACTGAAATAAAACAACCGTGATTTTAGCTTTATTAAGTTGGACCTTTCGCTTTGCGCGCGAGAGTCATCTTCATTTTGATAATTGAAGATTTAATTTAGATAATTACATCAAAAAGGTAGAAATTCAAACCCTAAACTAAATTTTAGGTTTCAAATCGAGGTAAAAAGTACTTTGGACGCAAAATGACAAATGAGAGGTTTTGTATTACAAAACAAATTTCAAATCTTACAATATTTGCAATATTTGAAATTCCTGAAATAAAAGTTACCGATCACAAGATGTGCTAGAGACAATTTGTAGAACTAGGCTAACATAATGAATTGACCATTAATAGTAATTAGTTGCCGAACCTGAATACATTCAGTCAAAAAAGTATCGGGAATGGATGATTTGTTTACGGTTCCAAATAAAATTATTAGTTTTTTTTGGTGTTGTTAGATTGGCACAACTGTTTTTACATTTTGGCGCGGGGTTCGAATTGCATCTGTTATTTAGATTAAATATAGTGCTGTTTTTAGTTAAGTATATTATCATATCTAGTGGGTGTTGCGAATTTCATAATGGACAAAATCATCGAACAAAGGTATCTAAGCTATAAATAATACGCGGCGTAGATAAACCAAAATCTTACTCTTTTATGTGTTCCGTGATCTCTTCTGAGATAGTAATTCCTTCTCTCTCTCCTGAGACACTGTTAACGACACGCGACATCATTATATGACATTGGAGTAATAATAATGTCGTATTTTAGAGTAATGAGATACCCACCTCTAGAGAGGTATAAAACAAATGAAGCTTGTTCTCGCAGTACGTGCGTTGAATTAAGAATATAAATGGTAGGTACTGAAAATTAGTAATTCTACTAAATGCGGGCTATTGTGTCGCTGTCCTATTAAATATTTGGATGGTACTTGTAGATGAAAAACAAAGGGAATCCCTTCACATATTAACATATGTAACATAACAAAATAATATTTGGTATAGCAGAAAATCAAACAATTTGCGAAGGTTTGTATAGGAAATAATTTTTATTAGATTGATGTAAGTGTACTATTTTTGTTGAATTGTTGAATGATTCTATATATTTTAATATTACGTACGTGTTATTAAACATGATGGTAAATTGGAAGATTTTTTTTTAATAATAACTTGGGACAGTCCACACACGGTCATCCGATCCCAAACTAGGCAGAGCCTGTAATATGGAAACCGGACAACTGATACTGATACTTATATATTTTTTTTTTATAAATACATACATACTTAAATAGATAAATAACACCCAGACACTTGGTGGGAATCGAACCCACGACCCATCAGGTAGCAGCCAGGGTGTCAAACCACTAGACCAACGGGCCCGTCAATTGAAAGGGATCTCTCAGTTTAATAATTTCTGAGAATTTATTTACTACTAGCTGACCCACGCAGCTCCGCCTGCGCTATTTTTACGTTAACTAAACTTTGAATAACAGACATTCGCATCGAATACATAACCTCCTTTTTTATAGTCGGTTAAAATCTGGGTCCCACTTTTTACTTGCTCTCCGAAGCACGGACCCGTTTAGTTCAAATGGCGTTAAACGGTCACCCATCTATTTAATGACCTTACCTAACGTTGCTTAACCCGATCGATTACAAAACCTTGATAACAACTCTCTATGAGTGTTCCCTTACTAATATTTATTATATTATAAAGAAAAATTGATAAAATCTGACCAAGCGTATAACCAAGTATCCATTTTGACTTTAATCCCCTCTCCCAAAAGAACCGTGCTAGATTACGGGATAAAAAGTATCCTATGTCCTACCTCATAGTAAGATCTCAAATCATGCCAAGTTTCATTTGAATCCATTCAGTAGTTTCGGCGTGATGCTCAGCCGTGATACAGACAGACAGACAGACAGACAGACAGACAGACAGACAGACAAAAATTAAAAAAATTACATTTTCGGCCTCAGTATCGGTTATAGAATGCCCTCCAAATATAATTTTCAAAATATCTTCAATGTACAGAATTGGACCTGTTACAGTTTTATTATAAGTATAGATTTTAAACCAAGAAATTCGCTTCGCGTCTTATCACTAGATAAGACCGCCTTAAATTGTCACACTGCAATTTTTCTTTTAGTTTTAAACTGTACCTTCTCTTTAGGTGTACAATAAAGAATATCTGTATTGTATTGTAATTACTTACTAAATTAGTTTTTTAATGCAAGACAAGTTACCTCAGTTTATTGTAATGTACTAATTTTATTGGAGTTAATTCGAGAATGAGAATGTATGGCATAATCAAAAATTTCATTATATTTACTTACTGTAATTTTAATATCGTTTATTGAACATCGGTTGAAGGAATTGTGCTAAATTCAAACGAATTTAATATGATTGTATAACTTTGAATTCGAATTCCGGATCCAAAGTTTCAGGTAGAGGTTTCCGCCTTTGCCGCCTGAGCTTATTGCTCCTGGGAATTATACGATTCATTGTTACTTACATACTTTGTAGGTATGTGTCAAGTACGAAACTTTATAATGTCAGAACTTTGTAATCACGTTTTATTACACTTACAAAGTGATTTTAGAAATCTCACGCTTACGTAGAACGGGGCGTATTTTGTTGAAATTTTATTTAATGGAAAAGTATTTTGTTCGTACAAAAATTCATTCCAGATAATTCATAGTGGGGGGCAAAATCTTTTTGCCTGTATACCTCGATATAATAATTATATCGATACCTTTATAAACTGCATGCTACTGCGGCCATGATATGCGTGGTGTGTAGTCTTATTAGTCTCGGTAATTTCTTCTTCGTGCCTTATAAGTTCATAATAGGGTCATAGTATAGACTGGTATATTAGACAGACGCCTTTAATTGGATAGGAATTCACCGGAAAATTATTAAACATGCATCACGAAACTAATCAGTTTTCGTATTTGGATATTACACTATGTCTGTCTTGATTGATTGCCACTTACCTTTAGAGAATTCTTTACATTAAACCCGTATTTAATTTCTGACTCTACGACATAACCGGAATAGTACAGCAATTTTTTTTAATGCAAATCGGTCATGAAATAAAAAAAAAGATATTTTATTGTACTGGCAGGAAAATATAACCAAAACAATGACACAAAAAATAACAAATCCATATTAGTCACAAAAGGACACATTCAGCTAAAGAGCTGAATGTGTCCTTTTGTGACTTGGCTTTCCAAGTCTTATGTGGCAAAAAGTCGGTCCTGCGCCTAACCTCTCCCCAGTCGGGTCGGTCTCCCGTCCCATCGGATTATGAGACCTATAAAGAAAGAGAGAGTGCACTTGTGTCTGCGCAAACACTTGTGCATCAACTCATAATATCTCTTGCCTACAAGATTAGCCGCTGTGGTCGTATCGGCCAGGAGGACATTATTATTATTTATTATTATGTGGCCCCTGATGCTGGTTTCAGTGCGCCTAGGAATTGCTCACGAAAATTCCCGTTACAATTTTTCCCGGGAAATCCCAGTATTTTACTGTTTTTTCTAGTACCGGTACTGAAAACAGGTCTCCCGAGTATTCCGGTATTTTTGGGACGATTATTTGTTGGCATGTGCAATGCAAACCATGCAAAAGTAGAGAAATGGATATAAATATCATCCGTCCATACTTGTATTCTTGTCTATTGCTGGTGGCTATTAATTGGTTCCGGTAACCACCGGAACGCACTTCGACCGAGCCCTTACTCTGTTGCTGACTTATCGAAGAGTTCCTTAAGGTACCCACTATTGCGCCAGCTTGAAGATGTACGTAATTGTCTGATGTAGGATAGACTCCCAGATGACTCAATCTAAGTCTTTCGAGAGCGTCGCAGCTACACAGTACATATGTATAAGATAGACTATTTTTTATCTTCACAGAATCTGCAAATATCTACGGTACTTAGTCTCATTCTGTGTAGATGCTCGTTGGTACTAAAATGGCCGATGAGTGACTACAGTCACATTCAATACGAGGTATTTATCGTTCAAAAGCTGTAATACTTTTACGAGCCGCGGACAGATGTTTAACGCGTATTATGTAAGCTAACAATGAACGTTTCTAGCAAATGTATATTCAAATAAGTACTGGTGACACTTGAAGATTCTGCGAAGGTGAAAAAGAGTCAATGCGACACATATTGTGTAGCTGCGACGCTCTTGCGAGACGAAGGTTGAATCATTTGGGAGTAGCCTATCCTTCGCCAGATGATTATGTACAGTTCCAAGCTGGCGCGATCGTTGCGTAGGTACCTGAGGGAGCTCTTCGATACTCCAGCAACAGAGTAAGGGGTAGGGCATGCACAATAGATCCAACTGGGTCGAAGTGCGTTCCGGTGGGTACCGTGCCCAAATAGCCACCAAGAATAGAATAGAATATTCAAATAAAAATTGTGGGTACATAATTATGTAATTTAATGACAGGTATTACAGGCATTATTGTGGTAGAGTGCGCGCCAGATAAGTCTGCGCGCGACTGGTGGCGTATATAATGTTGCCAGTCGAGGAAATATATTTACCCATTTTGTCTTCATTTAATTCGCCAGTTCCGCAACTAAAATATAAATCTATTAGTTATTGAAGTAGTCATAACTAATAGATTTATATTTTTGATGACATTCTCATTTGTATTAAAAAAATAACGAATGATCCTATATGAATATTATGATGATAAATTTGAAGGCAATGAAATTTAATTTATTTTATCGTAGAAAAACAGCGGAAAGATAAAATAAATTAAATTTCATTGCCTTCAAATTTATCATCATAATATTCATATAGTGAATCGTAGAAAAACAGCGGAAAGGAAGTAATTAAAACTGACTGAGATGTTATTGCAAGTCTTTTATTGAGTATCTACTAGAACTTTTAAATTTTGTGTAACAATGGTCCTGCAATGGGTCAATCCCTTCTATTCCAAGATCTTCATCATCATCATCACCATCAATACTAGATTCATTTTCAGAGGAGTCCGATGATTCAGTGTCACTTGTAACATTAATAATAAATTTATCCATCTCCATATCCATCAGCTTATCTGAATCATAATATTTGTCTTCAATTTTTTCAACATGCTGGCACACGTTGTACCATTCTTCTGTAGTCACTGTGCTAAAAGCAGCTTCAGTTATTGAGGCTATTTCCCCTGGAGTTTTGTTGACATTTTTCTCTGCAATTCGTCTCTTCACAATAGCCCATATCTTTTCTATGGGGTTTAGGTCGCAGTGGTAAGGAGGCAAACGCACTACTTCACATCCATTTTGGTTCAATAAGTTTTCAACTTCATATATCGGTTCCCCTTTGTGCTTCTTGATCAATTCATTTAATTGTGGTTTTGTCCAGTAATCTTCAAATTCTATATTGTTTTTAGTAAGCCACTCTTGGAGCTCTGCTTTTAAATTGCCCATTGTTGGTGCTTTGTTAATTTGTGTGCAGTGATATGATGCATTATCCATTACTACAATACAATTTTGAGGCAAATTTGGAACAATCTTATTTTTCATCCATTGCATAAAGTTTGCAGAATTCATGTCATCATGGTAGTCACTTGATTTTGATTTTGACTTAAATAGCAGCAACCCATCACTGACAAACCCACTTTTACCACCAGCATGGGCTATGATCCATCTTGTGCCGGTGCTATCAGACGAAAGAATACCAGGCTCATCATCCGATTGCCAACATTTTTGTAGATGATATGAAGCATGTATATATGTTTCATCAAGATAAATGACAGGCCGGTTTTCCCCTAAGCGATTCTTCCGCATCCTATGAATATATTTCGCTCTCCAAGCTGCAATATCACTGCGTTCCATTAAAACCTGCCGTTTAGACTGGCATTTTCTATATTTGAAGCCCATATCTTTTAATATACGTCTTAAAGAAGTCCTGCTATATTTAAAATCAATGTCGGTTTTCAATTTCATCCAAAGTTTATTTATCGTGGGAATCTCTTTCTTCACAATGTAAAACGAGTGAATTATATGCCTTATTGCACACTTATCAAAATCATCTATTTTTCCAATATTTGTCTTCCGGGTTCTAGTTTTACCTGGAGTCACAATTTTTGAAGATGTAGCTGCTGCCTCATTACCTTCTTGAGTAATTTGGGTAACAGTGCGTTCAGAAACACCTAAAAATAGAAAACATTTATTAATATCGACCTGCCCAGGTTTCGCACCGGTGTTTATATATTTTTCATATACATACACCTGCAATGAATAACGATCTAACTGATGGTTAAAATCGTTAAAATTTTGTTGCGTGGATTAGGAGGAATTAACGGAACAGACAAACAAACGCGGAAAGACACTGTTGTTATATATTATTTACAGAAGATTCAGTAAAATATAAAAAATTATAAATTAAGAACAACTTTTTTTACGTCTATGCAAACTTAAAAACAATATTATTTAAAAGAGTTAAATCATCATAGCAATAAACTTTAACAATCATCATTCACAAAGATTACTAAATTATTCAAAAATATATAAGGTGTCAAGATTTAAGAATAAATGGGGAAATATTCATCACTTGGCAGCCCCAAAACTAACCTGTCAAATAAGCAACGCGGGCTCTAACTTTGGAAAAAGGTATAATAACAGGCCCGTTATTGTCCCGTTCTGCCTCACAAGCACGTTTCACCTTCAAAATAACATCCCTGCCAGCACTTTTAATCACTTTTGGCATGATGATGGCAAAATTAAACCAGTCAAAACAAATAGAAAAACGGAGCTCACAATACGACTACAACACCTGACAGTAAGTACAAAATGGCGGAACCAATTAGTTCCGATTTTGGCCGCGCGCAGACTAATCTGGCGCGCACTCTAGCTTACTGCGAACTCATTTTTTTTAAATAAAAATGTTCTACTAATACACTGATTAATTATGTAGTAAAAAAAAAATAAACAGATGAATTGAGAACCTCCTCCTTTTTTGAAGTCGGTTAAAAATAAGATTATGACAAGAAATTAAAATATTATGTTTTTCTACACTAATATTATAAAGAGGAAAACTTTGTTTGTTTGGTTGTAATGAATAGGCTCAAAAACTACTGGAGCGTTTTTAAAAATTCTTTCACCATTCAAAAGCTACATTATCCACGAGAAACATAGGCAAAATTTTATTTTGGAAAAAAATAGGGTTCCGTAAGATATTTGGGTTTTTTCGGACACAAGGTGTAAAAAATCAACCAGAAAAGTTACTTATTTGCGTGCGCTGCCTAAACTATAAAAGATAGAACCATAAAATGTTCTAATTAATTGTAGATCTTATAAATATCTACAAAAAAGTCCGCGGCACACGCGCGTATCTATGTCGAGTGAGGCCCAACAACCATTTTTTTATTTAAAAATCTTGAATTTTGTTTGGATTACATTTAAACGCATTTATTTTACTCATGCTATTAATCCTTATCAAAATAAATTATTTCATCATTAAGTACAGTTTATGTAGATAATATTTTGTCTTTGAATGATTAAAATTGGACATTTGGTTTTGAAGTTATGGCGAAATTAAAATATTACTGCTTATAAATTAAAAGATTTCTGCTGCACGGCCCGTTGCGAAGTGAGCGTCACCAAGACGGGGGTGCGCATGCGGGAGGGGAGATCTATGAGTAAGGTACCCGCGCGGCACAGACACGAGGTCGGCTCCCTACGCAGCAGTCGTGCGCGAATTCTAATAATTTACGTGCGATTTTTTTTAGATTTCTTTCTTAAAACTACACCTACGCAAAAGTTCTTCTCAGAGCTAAACAACAGTTCTTCTCAGAGCTAATCAACAGTTCTTTTCAGGGCTAACCAACAGATTTTTTCAGGGCTAACCAACAGATTTTTTCAGGATAACCAACAGTTCTTTTCAGGGCTAACCAACAGTTCTTTTCAGGGCTAAACAACAGTTCTTTTCAGGGCTAAACAAAATTTCATTTCAGAGCTAGAATATTACACGCTATTAGCATTTTCTTAAACATTTGAAAATGCCTAAGAGAGCCAGGTCTCAACTTTCTAAACATAGTTCTCAAGCACGGGCAGCAAGAATACGTCGTATGGGAGAATCTTCACCTGAACGTTCACAACGCCTTGCTGAACAAAATCAGAGAAACTCTCAGGTACGCGCACGAGAGTCGAGTGTCGAACGTTCGCAACGCCTTGCACAACAAAATCTGAGAACCTTTGAGTTACGTGCACGAGAGTCGGGTGAACCGATATGTATGAAATTTTGCGGGTAGGTCTGAGAATAGGTTATAAAGTATATTTTATGCCGCTGATACCATGATTGACGAGGATATATAGAACGAGAGGAGGGTGCAAGAGAGGGAGAGGGGAGGGTGATAGAGTGAGTGATCGGAGGAGTTAGGTGGAGCAAGGGGGGGGGAGTGAGAGGGAGTAAGTTGGGAGAAGAGAGAGGAGGGAGAGGGTTCAGAGAGGACAACGGGGAGAGGAAGAGGGGAAGTGTGACGGGGACCGAAGCGGGAGGGGAGAGAAATAGCATAGAATTAGATTTTTATTATAAGAGAGAGAGATGGAGAAAGATAAATCAAGGAAGTAGGGAGAAAAGGGGAGCAAAATGTAATTAAACTGCGGGCGGAGCTGCGCGGGTCAGCTAGTTTTACAATAAAATAACAAATACATTATCAAATATCAGACTGTTTCAAAGACTAACAGTAAGTTGTGATGCCACCTTTAGTACGTTAGTACATATACATACCATAATGTATTGGATGAGCTATTTTACAAAGACCAACCGTTTCCAATAACTTTAAAGTAGCCAATATACTTCCAGCTTATTAAACGAAGAAACCCGGTATTCCATTCCGTTAATCCGAGATGCACTTCCGTGAATTCAATTCCCGGTATTTTTAAACATGAGTCAGATGTTCCGTGCCTTTGCACAAAGTGCATCGCACTTTCAATGAAAATAGGTTCACATCCAGAAGTGTCGTCTGACAGAAATAAACTGAAGATTGACACAGTGCGAACTAATACGAATGCATGCTGCTCCGGACTTAAAATTTGAAAAAAGTTTCAACTTTTATAATCCTATTTATGTAGACAACATTTCATCATATATGGTATGAAATATTAAACCAACAAAAGAGATGTTCCATTTTGGCTATGTACACTACATGGAAAAATAGGAAAAATATATGAGAGTTTCATAAAAATACTTATAAATTAATTTGCAGCAGAGTACAATTGTACATAAATGATTACTTATGAACTTATTTAGTATGTCCACCCTGTTTTTAGGACAGCCATGACGGACATCTCATGTGCCGATGCGACAGCCGCGGGGGTTTTAGTGGGTAAGAATCCCACATACCCCGGTCGAGCCCCACAGCTCCCGGGGATCTTTGGAAGATTTCCCCCGCGTCAAAAAAAAAAGAGGCTTCATACATTTCTGAAACAACTCCTTTAATAAGTTTGCGTTTGTTTAATAGTTTTAACGCATGTAACATTTGTTCACGTATTATATAAATATCCTGAAAGAGATATTTTGGAGAGGACCGTCCAGCTAGGGACCACCGCAGCGTCGATATTATACCGCCAAGCAGCAGGGTGTAAACATTAATGTGATCCGGATGTGATGTGTGAAGAGCAATGCAGCTCGTAAAATTACCGGTCTGTACGTCTGTTTATAATTTTCGCTAGATATTAGTTAAATCAGGAAAAATAGCAAGAGAATTGAAAGTCGAACTAGAAATGAAACCAGTCATCTATCACTGATACAGTTTGAAATCAAACTACTTTTACGGATTTTATCACGGTTCGCGGTTTTAGGATCGCACCCACCATTATATTAGATTTGATAAACCTCAAATCCTCGCAAAAGAACACCGATTCCTATCTAGGATGATTCGTGAGGCTATTGAAATCAAAAAACATCCTAATTTCAATAGAGAAGATGGTTGGGTGTTACCACCGGCTTGGGATCCTGTGATAAATATAATTAAATCCAATATCAAGCCAAACACTGCACTGCCTCAAGATACTGTAAGCTCTTACTGCGTAGATCGGACTCACAATAATAACTAAGAAGACCTGATACCTTATAGACACCGGCATAATTGTGACATAAGGATGTTCAACATCTCAGTCCTCCCGTGACCATGGGTGCTGCAAAGTATTCGAAACGTCGGGATAGTAAAATCAAAAATAAACCGCGATAAAATCCGTAAAAGTAGTTTGATTTCAATGTGTAATAATCGCGTAAGTAAAAGACAAAGTTACTGATACAGTTATACGTACTGGGCAAGTAGCGTTAAATTTCAGCCCTGAGCTCCCTGAGTCTCGGGGCTCTAGATAACGTGCAACCTTTGGAGTCATTGGACATTTGCTGTGTGCAGGCCTTAGTCGTCCAGAGAGTACGGCGGTGACTACGAGAAGACTGGCGGTGGGCTTGCGACCTTCATTCTTGTGAGCACCGTGTCAAGTTCCCGGGTGGCTATAATGCGCCACCCGGCGGCGGGCTCATAGACACCCACTGAGGGGTTCATGGTGCAGTTCCCACCGGAGAGTCCAGGTTCTCATGTGAGAAGGCAAAAATGGCGGGGGTTTTAGTTAGTAAGAATCCCCCATATGTCCCGGGGACCGTTTGAACGTTCCTCTGCGAAAACAAAAAAAGAACGGATCTCAGGCAGGTCGTCCATTGAATACGGCGGAGACAGCGACGATTCCGAGGAGGATGGCAGCGGGGCTGTGAGCACTGTGTCAGGTTCCAGTTGGCCCACCGGCGACGGGCTCAAAGTCAAGGCACTGAGGGATTCCTGGTATAGATCCCACCGGAGAGCACAGGTCTCATGTGCTGAAACAGCAATATTAGTGGGTAAGAATCCCACATACCTCGGTTGACCCCCCAGGTCCCGGGAACCTATTGACCTTATGACGAGCCCGTTGGTCTAGTGGTTAGACACCCTGTCCGCTAACCGATAACTCGTGGGTTCGATTCCCACCAAGTGTCTGGGTGTTATTTAGTATTTACAAAAAGAAAGTATATTAGTCATTGAAATGAAACTAATTTTACGGATTATATCGCGGTTTATTTTTTATTTTAATTTCCCGACGTTTCGAATACTTTACAGCATTCATGGTCACGGGCGGACTGAGGTGGTAGCTGTCCATATGTCATAGTTGTCTTAGGGTACCCTCAGGTCTTCTAATTATTATTGTTAGTCCGATCTACGCAGAAAGAGCTTACAGTATCTTGAGGTCTTGCAGTGGAATGCTTGTCTTTGGATTTGACTATGTTTATCACGGGATCCCAAGCTGGTGGTAGCACCCAGCCATCTTCTCTATTGAAATTTGGATGCTTTTTAATTTCAATAGCCTCACGAATCATCCTTGGTAGGTAGCGCTGTTCTTTTGCGAGGATTTGTGGTTTGTCAAATCTAATATAATGACGGGTGCGATCCTGAACATGTTCACAGACTGCAGACTTCGTATAGCGTCGATGCTTAACGTCAGCTATATGCTATATTTTCATTTCAATGTGTAATATTCGCGTAAGTATCAGAAATCATTAAAGTATATTAGTATTAGTATCAGTTGTTTGGTTTCCATAGTGCAGGCTCTGCCTAGTTTGGGATCAGAAGATCGTGTGTGGATTGTCCCAAGATATTATTATTATTAAACATTTTCTTAACAATTTACTAAGTATTGGAATTCAAGCAAAATGTCAAGCAAATACTTGGCTCAATTATTTCTTAATAGGTAATAATTTCACCCTGCTACTTAATTACGAATTCTAACAATATGAAATTAATATAACAATAACAGTAAATTATAATGTTGTAGATAGAAAATGTAGAGCTTGAAATTGTTATTTTATTCTATCATTATCATTATTAGCAGCTGATAGACATCCACTGCTGAGCAAAGGCGTCCCCCTTAGAAGGGAGGGGTTGACATAATCCCCACGCTTGGCAGGCGGCTTGGAGATTTTATTCTATACAATATTCTTACCCTATGTTTCTTTTCACTCCGTCACCTAAGTCCAATTTTTTTTTTTTTTTTGGGAATGATAGACGCTGTTGGCCGCAGATGGTCATTACAGCTTCACCGGACAATAGGAGGCGAGCGCTTGAAGCGCTTTTGCCTTTACGGCAGAAGTAGCGACGAGCTCAAGGGCACCTCAGGGAGGCACGGCCTCGGCTTGGGCTGTCGCTTAAGAGAGGGCTGAGTTTACCACCGGTTCACAACGCGCCCCCACTGAGAAGAACCGGCAAGAAACTCAGTGGGGTGATGCACGTCGTTGAGGTCGCATACGTACGACCCTTCGGCCTCGCCGGCGAGACCGGTGTCTGATAGCTAGTGTAGCATACGGTTGTCTGGGAGGGTTCGGCGCATCCCGGTCCAATAGGACCGTCATGGGGTCAGGAGGGTCTAAGTCCAATCTAAAGCTTAAGTCAAATTCCATCAAGAAGCTAATTAGGTTATTGGCTGTGCCAAAGAAAGACATTCATACATACATCATCTTCAGCAGTTGAAAGATGTCCAAGGATGAACAAAGGCCTCCCCTCTTAAAAGGGAGGTGTTTCCATAGTCACCACGCTTGGCAGGTGTCTGGGGATCGCAGTATACCTAGGTTTTAGGTAATCCAATAGAAAGACGCTGCTGCCCGTAATCTTGTTTTCTCTTAGTCGCCTCTTACGGACACCAAACGGTAGGATATATGAGGGTTTTATTCTTAACCGGACCGGACACCCAAAGATCCATACACACCTACTGTTGAAAATCATTACCCTCCTTCTTGGGTAGTCGTGAAAATATGTTATTCTACTCTACCTTACAAAGATATTCATAGAGAATTGCTTATTAGATTACATATATTGACCAGACTATCGCAAAACGATAATAATCTCCAAGTATACACAGATTTTCCTAACCTATGTTACACACTATCATATTGATACTGCTAAGAGGATTCCAAGATATGATTTGCTGCGTATCTCACAAAAGACCAGCGGTATTACAAAGACGGTATTACGTATTGTAAATATGATATATTATCGTTTCATGAAATGTCTGAAAGGAATGTATAATATTAAAATCCATGGGTATATAATATTGTTACCCAACTTTCACAGAAGGTGGGTAATGTTTTTAGTGTGTAAGAACGCATGTCTACGAGTGTTAGCCTACCACGCTCAGTAGCGACATGCGCTATACAACGAGATGGATTTAAGATTATTTAAAACAGTAACACGTGAGATGTGGTCCCTAGGGGCCTTTTAGATAAACTCAGAGTCACACAACGAGCTATGGAGAGAGCTATGCTCGGAGTTTCTTTGCGCGACCGAATCCGTAATGAGGAGATTCACCGAAGAACCAAGGTAACCGACATAGCTCTCAAAATCTCCAAGTTGATGTGGCAATGGGCAGACCACATCGCCCGAAGAACTGATAACCGATGGGGAAGAAAGGTTCTCAAGTGGCGACCACGTACCGGAAGACGCAGGGTAGGTAGGTCTCAGGTAAGCGTTGGATGCAAATAACCAATTGACGTTTATTGTGGCGTTCAAAGAGGGAGGCCTATTTTCAGAAGTGGACGTCTTCAGGCTAGTGATGAAGATGAAAATAGTAACATAGTTTAAAAATATATTGTGATTTTTTTTAAATGGTAGCCGATCGTTCTTTTGTGTTTTACTAACTAAATCATTAAAGTCATCAAATCATATGAGCGCCAAACGAAAGGTCCAAGTTAGGTATATGTAGGTTATATGTATACTTACCCTATTTTTCATTACAAGATCAAATTCGGGGCATTAAATGAATGAATACAGGAGTGATGGCCGAACAGTGGCCAACCAGACAATTGGTAGGGCAGAATATGACACTTTCAACTCTACCAATTGTTAATTTAAATTTACTTTACCTATAATTAATACTCAAAAAATCATATTGAAGCAATGCCTCATTGCTCAGCAAACCGTGAGGCCCTAGTGCGAAATCCTTTCCCTTTTTTTACCGTGAGGAAATTCTTATGTTGGAAATACATTCGTAAGACCAAATGTCAAAGAACACTTAATTAAGATGGAACAGACGAATACTGCTTGTGCCCACAGCGATGCTCTGAAGCACAATTTGCACAAATTACTCAAGCCATTTCATTAAAGGCCAGCCTGCGTCGCCTGATTGCGTGGACATTAGTGCCACATTACCGCGTTATTGCTTGCAGCGGACCGTTTCAAATGCAAATCTAACTTAACTAGTAATCAACTCTAGTGGCGAATGTCTGAAGTATCTAATGTTAGGCAGTGTACACAATTGTATCGTATAGCAGTAAACATTTTTACTCTTTTTGACCCGAATGCTCCAGGAGCAGGGTTATGTTTTTCGGGAGTATGTATGTATGTCATTGACACGGCAACGGATTATGTCGTTAAATTCGTCTTAGTCTTAGTTCTGGAACTGAAAAGAAGCTTTATGTAAGCTGAATCTATATTATAGCTGAGTATTTTTTTTTATTAAATTGACGTCCGTCACTCGCCGTTTTACATTATTTTTACTTCCAAAAATATCAATACGGGTATCAAATGAAAGGACTTAACGAGAGGAGTTAATAAAATATATATAAGGGCCACGATTGTGTAACGAAGGCGCGGGACCGGATTTTGTGGAGGAAATTGGGAGAGGCCTATGTCCAGAGATGGACCCGATAGGGCTGAAGATGATGATGATGATATAAGACCATTTTGTTAGTTCGCAGTCGGGATTTTTGTGATTTTATAATTTATACTTGTTTAGGCATTCTGCCACCAAGTAGTAATGCGTAAAAATTGGATCCTGCAGGAGCAACAACATTTTGTAATTATTTCTTACTGATAAGAAAATTACATTACGCAAGCACTTACCTATGCACTAAAATATCTCTCAGTGTTCTCGATAATGCGAATCGATAATTGACCGCTGTGGACCACCACAGCGGTCAATTATCGATTCGCATTATCGAGAACCGGCATTTTTAAGGTTTTTCTCCTGATCAATACCAATTGATCAGGAGAAAAACCTTAAAAATGCCGGGCAAGGCCACGGCGGATCGCTAGTGTAATTATATTCTAGTAATGTAGCTTTTAAGTACTTAGCTACTTACGATAATAGACATAATGAACTACGAAACTGAATATTTGTGTGAAATAAAACCCTAATTACAGAAGGCAATTAAGGTACATTAAGCGCGGTCTGTGGTGGAACGAAGTATATACTCGTTTGTACTGGAATTACCCATGTGTATTCCCTTAGTAGCTCCAACACGCATTAGTAAATTACGCTTCCGCACGTACCACGGACAAGTAGTACGTCCTTACTTGTAGTACTGGCTATTTAGTTGCTTGTATTTTATTAATTACTAGCTGACACACGCAGCTCCACCCGCGCTCTTTTTATGTTAACTAAATTTTTAATGGCATAGGTACCTACAATTGCGTTGAACCTCCTTTTTTTAAAGTCGGTTAAAAACTGGGACCCACTTTTTACTTGCCCTCCGAAGCAAGGAGACGCTAAATTGATTACACGGTTACCCATCTATGTAATGACCTTGCCTAACGTTGCTTAACCTGATCGATGGCCAAAAATTGATAAGAACTGTCTTTGTGTGACTCCTTATTATTATTTATTATAATTATAAATACCACGCGTGTAACCAAGTAAACATTTGTGACGGGCCCGTTGGTCTAGAGTCTAGTAGTTAGGCACCTTGTTTTTTGACGCGGGGAAACCTTCAGAATGTCCCCGGGAGCTATGGGGCTCAACCGGAGTATGTGGGATTACCCACTAAAACCCCCGAGGCTTTGACCCAGGTCTCTTCAGTGGGATCTGCACCAGGGGCCCCTCAGTGCTTTGCCTTTGATCCCGCCGCCGGGGGGCACATTGTAGCCCCCCGGGAACCAGTCACGGTGCTCACGGGGACGGGGGTCGCAACCCCGCCGCCATCCTCCTCGGTGGTTAGACACCCCATTTTTTTAACGTGTGGAAATCCTCATGGATACCCGCACCGCTACGGGGGTAGCAGCGCGGGTTATATTGGACTCTTACCGACTAAAACACCACGGTGTCCTCAACCCGCTGTGTCGACGGGCTCCGGGAACGTACTTGGTACTCGTCCAGGCCCCGTCAGCAGCCGCTCGCCTTTGGCGAACCCTACCTCATCCGTAGGTGTAAAGCCCACGGACCTGTCTGCGGGTGTAAAAGACCCGCAGACTCACAACCAGGTGGTTTTTGTGGTTTAATACCCTGGCCGCTATCCGATAACAATTTATCTGTATGTATACATAATGTTGTCTTTTACTTACGTGAATATTACACATTGAAATCAAACTACTTTTACGGATTTTATCGCGGTATATTTTTGATTTTACTATCCCGACGTTTCGAATACTTTGCAGCACCCATGGTCACCGGAGGACTGAGATGTTGAACGTCCTTATGTCACAATTGCCGGTGTACCCTCAGGTCTTCTTAGCATTCGAAACGTCGGTATACAGTTTATGTCATTATTATTTTCCTACCATATTATTCAAAAAACTGTGTTTTTTTTCTAATTTTGTAACAATAATTATACCTTGCTCGTTATTCTATTCACGGCATCTATTCATAGATACTTATCAAGTATCTTTTATTTTCGATAGCCATAATAATCAACCAGATAATATATGAAAAATTGAGGTTACGATTACCAATTCTATTTGAAGTAATCAAGCCTTTGTATATTTTTATAACAATATCGTTTTCAGAAACCGCACACTGTTTAAGCATAATATATTTTTTGTAGTTTATGAGGTCTAGCTAATATACACATGAAATATTTTTAAGTTTGTTTGCCTAAACATCAATCACGGCAAAAGTCGGGAAAACTTCTAAAAGCTTTCTCTCTGTAAAAAACTTTTGCACTTCCATTTCGATTTGAAGGTCACAAGACCCCTTTGAGTTAACTTGGCTCTAAAACTTGATTGAATTTGTTGTCAAGCAGAAAAATTTTGACGGTGACAGGATTTTTCGATTTAAATATGAATAGAACTATTGGAATAAACCTAGCCTTAATGGAATCTTCGTTTTGCGTATATTGAATTAAATTATATAAATAATTTAACTAACCAAAATGGCGGCAATGTGGTTCGCCACCCATCACGTCTCGTTTCTCACGGAGGCGAAAAGCGGCCCTTGGGCTCTGCCTACCCCTACGGGAAAAAGGCGTGATTCTATGTATGTGTATGTATTAAATCTACAATTTGTTCGCCTAATTTGACAGTACATACAGTTTAGTGAATACACAGACACAATTAGAGCTCTGTTTCTTCCTCGCCTCTCCAATCCGATAGGACCGCAGGACCAACTTTTTACATGCATATCTGATCCTTGGATTATCTTTCTTTTCAGGCAATCATAAATCTAGCCTTAATGCAATCTTCATTTTGCGTAGATTTAATTAAATCTACAATTTGTTCGCCTAATTTGACAGTACATGTAGTTTCGTGAATACACAGACACAATTAGTGTCTCTTCTTTGCATCTCCAATCCGATAGGACCGCAGGACCAAATTTTACATGCATATCTGATCCTTGGATTATCTTACTGTTATCCTGTATTGTAGTAATCAGTAAGGCACACAATTTTCCTTTTGTTGTCTTTTGTTGGACTTGTGGGGTCAACCGGGGTATGTGGTTCTTATCCACTAAAACCCCCGCGGCTGTCGTATCGGCACATAAGAGGGGACACAAGGGCTCTCCACGGGGATCTGCACCAGGAGCCCCTCGGTGACTTGCCGTTAAGCCCACCGCCGCACCGGGGCGCATTATAGCCCCCCGGGAACCAGACACGATGTTCACGGGGACGGGGGTGGCAACCCCGCCACCATCCTCCTCGGAGTCACCGCCGTTCTCAATGGACATCCTAGAGCCCACATCTCAAACGTCCAGCGACTCCAAAGAGTAAGGCACACCTGCATAAAGTTGATGCTGGATTCAAACCTGCGACGTCCGGATTTCTTTGGCACCACAGAGGTTACACAGCACACATCGACTCTTCAATTGTAAGCATTTTGTATCATTATTAACAAATTCCTAAATGTTTAATATGTAATGTTGTGAAACATGAATAGCCAGACCAATTTACCACTTGCTGGTGGTTTACGATTGATGCCATTATATTCCCCGGGGATATCGTAAAGCCAGTGCTTTTTATGAGTGTACACTTACGTTTTATTGCGTTTTGTTACAGAAGATACTTTAAGATGTGTTCATGTATCACTGTGTACACGCTTTTATTATTCTGGAAGAGAATTCACTATTGTAACGAGCATTGTATCGACTCGTTATTATACTCGTAATTAATTTTGTCTTGTACTTGTGACTCGTATTTATGTAAACACTTGACGTTAAGACGAAACTACTTTCACAAATTATATTGCAGCTATTATTTGATTTTTACTTTTTCGATGTTTTGTAGCACGTACGTATGTATTTTTTTATGCCAATGTTGCCTTAGAACTTCTTAGTTATTTTTGTTGGTCCGATGTACGCTGAAAATGCTTACAGTACACACTGCAAGACGTCATGTGTGTCTTGACGTATTGCAGTGTTATGCTTGAATTTAATTATATCACGGGATCCGAAGTCAGTGGTAACACCCAGCCATCTTCTCTCTTAAAATTAGTTTTTTTTTTTGATAAACCAATTATCCTTGGCAAAAATCGGTGTTCCTTGATAAATTTCACAATTTTTTTGCTTAAAATGGAGAGATTTCATACTTTTAATCTCATAAAATAGCCTATTCTCACAATGTAAGCGTAGATCCAGAATGTTTTAGACGGAAATCGTTTCATATTCAATCTGAATTTGGGATACACGATAGGGAACTAAAAAAGTATTGTCGTTTACTTATTATAATGTAATGATACTTCACGGTCTATCTATATAATGGACACATCGCGTGACGACCTCGGCACAGTTTGAACGTTCAAGCATCCAAACCACAATTTTGATACAATAAATGAATTATTGATTCAAGTAAGTATATTTACAACAGGTATTTATCGTGTATCGTGAATATATTATTTAATAAATCGAGATTCTTCTGACACAAGATTTTATACTTTCAAAATTCTTTGGTATTTTCAACTTTATCATTATTTACGTACCTACCATCAGGTGGAGTTGATAACAAACTTTTTTGTTTTCATCACCAAGGTGGCAAGCAAGCATGCGGCCGCTTGATGTTAAGCAGTCACCGCAGCCTATGGACGCTAGCAACACCGTTCACTAGCCGGTTGCTGACCCTTAAGACATTAGATGTTAAGTTATTATGAGTCTAGTAATTTCATCAGCTCCAGCCCTTCAATCGGGAACTCAGCAATGTTTACACACAGCTGTTTGGCGGCAGAATATCTGAAACTGCGGTGGTAATTTAATTAAATTAAATTATTTTTAAAAAATAATGTAATATTAAGAATTGCTCACCTCATAATAAAACGTAGAGAAGAATAAATTAAAAAAAAACAACAATAAAAGTGTATTAAACCATGCCCTAACAAGAAAATAACTATTTCCATCCACGTTATTTTAATTTCTAACCTCAATAGAGATTCCCGGGTCCTGAATATAAATGATCTTCAAAGACGTTAAATGTCAAAGCATGTTACGTTACCCGTCCTCAACTAAACTGTTTTATATGTTAATTGTGGACCATACAAAGCTGGTAGTTTAAAGCTAGGAACAGGAGTTCGCTACTAGTTGCTCACTCACTGTTCTGTTTTGCTTTGGAAGCCCAGGATTGTTGTTTGAATTAGTTCTATATGTACTTCCGGGCGAACCGAGAAACTATTCGCTTTTCAATCTAAAAATCGCGGGTTCGAATCGAATGTTAAGAATGGTTGAGAGAATACAGACCGATATGAGCGTCTGGAAAATGCATCCACGCAGTGCATTGGGTGGGTATGTAAAAGGTGTTCCTTTTTATGATCACTCTCCGGCCTTCTTTATTATGGTCATGCACTGAGCAAGGCACTGAGGTGTACCTACTGCGAATCCCACAGGTACGCCCCTCATGTGCTGTTGCGACAGCTGCCGGAGTGGGTATGAATCCCATATAATCTGGTTGACCCTCACAGGATCCCGAGGATTTATATAATTTTGCTCTGCGAGAGAAAAAAAGGCTTGACCTGTTTGATACATCATGCTCAAAATCATCATAGCTTTATAAAACAAAAAGGAGGGATATTATAAATTTGAAACCTATGTCTAACTGTGTGTCTTTATGTAAACTAGCTCTTAAACGAATGTATAGACATATACGCAGCTTTTTTTGTTAAATTTCATATCTGTATTAACTGGGATGAGCTAAGTTTATCTTGATATTTAGAGCCCCGGGCTCAGGACTGAAACTAGTCAAATAAAATAAAAACTTCAACTTGGCTGAAAAATTAGTCATCAATACTGCAACCGACAATGGTTTTATTATTATATCTTTAAATTATTATAATGATGAGTCCTATTGTTCCCCTATCTTAGGGTTGGAGTGTACTACACGAAGCACAAGTGATAATGTCTCAATGCCTAGCTACCCATGTGGAAGCGACAAGTCTGTAACTCACTCATTGTGCCTATCTATAAACCGCTGCCTATTTGTTTAGCATAATAGATTCAAACAAGATTGAGGACAATAATTCACACTTGATTAAACATGCATTATATTCATGATAACGTTATTATAATTTATTGGGATAAGATATTTTTACGTTTTATCCATTCATTACCTCTCTGCACTTTACACTTACGTATTCTGTGGTTCAAAAATAAAGTACCAGATATACAATAGGCTAAATAGTAAGTAAAAATAAATAAAATAAAATTTCTCCTAATAGTGTATTAATGACAGCATTTTTTTAACACGCTTTTATTAGCTTGACCTGTATGTATGTATGTATGTAACTATGTATGTATGATGGTAATAGAATCTTGCGATGCAATTTTGACCCACTTCTACACGTCCAAATAATTTGCAATTTTGCACATGTATCAAGGACCAGTGACAATGCATTAATATGGTATCATCAAGCTGATCAGATGCTGGGGCTCGAAGGTGGATAAGGGAACCCTTGGATGGTAACTAGTAAACATATCGAGTTTGGGCTCATTTGATCTGTTTTAAAGAGTTCTTTTCACTTTAACCATTAATGAGGACCTGACGATGGAACAGGAAGGTGGGTAACGGAACCCTGGAATGGCTACTAGTAAACACATCGAGTTTGGGCGCATTTGACTAGTTTTAGAGAGTTCTTTTCACTTTTACCATTAATGAGGACCTGATGATGGAACTGGAAGGCGGGGGACGGAACCCTGGAGTGGCTACTAGTAAACACATCGAGTTTGAGCTCATTTGATTTGTTTTAAAGAGTTCTTTTCACATTACCATGAATGAGGACCTGATCATGGAACTGGAAGGTGGGGGATGGAACCCTGGAATGGCTACTAGTAAACACATCGAGTTTGAGCTTATTTGATTTGTTTTAAAGAATTCTTTTCACTTTACCATGAATGAGTGCCTGATGATGGAACTGGAAGGTGGGGGACGAAACCCTGGAATGGCTACTAGTAAACACATCGAGCTTGGGTTCATTTGATTTGTTTTAAAGAGTTCTTTTCACTTTGACCATTAATGAGGACCTGATGATGGAACTGGAAGGCAGGGGAATTACGTAGTGCTTTCTTAAATTTAGCAAACTCATTGCGATACCTATGCGTAGGTAATATCTACCCTGTAAATATATGTTTTGCAACAACCTGCCTACGTTTCAAGTTACGAATAATTAAAAATTGCCAAGTTTATCCGTATTTTAGACTAATACTTCTAAGACTAAAAAGTGTAAAATAAATTCATAGTTTAAAAACTAAAAATACACGCTTTTATAAAGTACTTTTAAGTACCTATACTGCACTAAAAAGTAATAAATAATTTATGGAACTCGTTCTTTCTTTCTACCCCGTGTTTGTCATTAAGCATTATATTAAAGTGTGAAAGCGTGGGGCGCCTTTTCTGAATAACAGCTTAACATTTCTTTCCAATTTCAAGTAAGTAAGTACTTTTATCGACATGACAATAATTTGTAATTAGTGAATACAGAGAAAAGGCGCCCCACGCTTTCACTCTTTAATATAATGCTTAATGACAAACACGGGGTAGAAAGAAAGAACGAGTGCCATAAATTATTTATTACTTTTTAGTGCAGTATAGGTACTTAAGTACTTTATAAGAGCGTGTATTTTTAGTTTTTAAACTATGAATTTATTTTATTTTTGCTTAACACTGGCTTGCGCTAGGCAATATATATATATTTTTTGTCCTATTTTAATAGAAATATATTTTATAAACTATTTTATTAATCATTTACACATTCTTTCATTAAGGAGAGATATTAATTTAAATGATAATTTTACGTGACGCTGACGATAAAAGCATAGTATTTAAACAAAAATATTTACGTTTTGCCACAAATGGAAACGCTTAAGTGAATTAGTCTTTCACACGTAAAGTATACATTACTATTAAATTTGAGACTTTTGCTTTTCACGTTAATGAGTAATTTATTTACTTAATAAATATAATACGACACATTTTAGTAGCTAACCGATTTTATTAAAAACATTCCATTTAGGTATTTGATAACCAATAGGCTAGATTATCAAAAAATATTGGACACGTATTTTTTTCTTTTGTCGATTAAACAAAAAATGACGAAGATATAGTGCTTTGAAATGTTCCGTGACGTCACTCCAGTATACACATTTTACTGAGTTGTGACGTAAAAAGCCCCCACTCCCGAACTTAGACGCTCTATATCTTTGACAATTTTTATTGATTTGTTAAATAAAAAAATACGTGTCCAATATTTTTTGATAATCTAACTGACGGACTATTTAGATTTTTTTTTTATCCAGTCATCATCCCTATTCTTATTATTCAAACAACTTCTTGACGAACAAAGTGTTAATGGAAACAAAAACGAAATTAAAAATTATAAATTAGCTAGTTCTCCTTATACTTAACATCTTTAATAACCAAATTGTTGGGGCCAATTCAATTTTGTTGATAAAGTTTTCTCATTTGTCTTTCATCTACAAACTTGAATCTAATAATAAATTTATTATAAAACGTTTATAATCGTTTTATGATAATTAAAATGTCAAAGGAACAAACTAATAAAATTAACTGACTTAACCCGAAAACGTTGCGTGGGTTAATTTGACCATCCCTGTCTGCTCTAAATGAAAAATCGCACCCACAGCCGGGTTATTGGACAGATACGTCAGTCCGTTAGTTCATTGTACGGTGAAATGGTTAAATGTATGGGCTAGAACTGTATATATATATATATATACAAGGGAATAGGAGATTAATCTCGTCTCTTATAAATTCTTGTACCTATATTACAATTTTGGTATCCTAGTCATAATTTACTTCAAATAAATTGTAATTATAAAAAACAATTTCAGATTTAAAAAGATATAATATTTTTATTTTAAATATATTTATTAATTCTGCTTTTTGTCTTTTTAGATAAAGTGTATGTATATGTATATTTTGGTGTGCAATAAAGATTATTTCGTATCGAATTCTGTTATTGCCCGTGGGGTGTCCGGGTAAGAATAGCACCCTCCCATCTCCTCCCGTTGGGTGTTCGCGAGAGGCGACTAAGGGAAAACAAGAATACAGGCAGCAGCGTCTTCTGTTGAATTACCTACCACCTATACTGCGATCCCCAAGCCGCCTGAAGCGTGGGAATTATAGCAACCCCTCCTTTCTAAGGAGGAGGCCTTTGTTCAGCAGTGGGCGTGTTCCGGCTGCTGATGATTCTGTTATAATTTAATCGTTACAAAAATCGAAAGAGAGATACATTAAGATATTTTATTTTTATTAAGTCTTCGTTTGTACCTATTTAGAAAAAAAAAAAACAAACGAATACCTAACTGTCACTTTGAAACGTACATATAGTTAGTACCATGTTAACAATATCAAAATTCATAACTAGTTTTTTTTTAGATAAATGAAGACAATGTTATTAAAACAATGTTTGAATTAGATGTCTTTTAGTCTAACTATGCATTAGTAGTAGGTAAGTAGATCAGACGAAAAAAGAGACTTTTTAAATGCGAGAACTAGCTTTCTCGATAAGTGCCACTTGAACCTTTCAAAGACCTTTTATCGCTTTTTTCTATTAATTTGATCCAATCCCATTTGAAAAGACGATGGCCAGATGCAAATGAAAACTCGATTATAGGATTTTTTAAGATTCAAATAAAAATCCATTTCTTTTGGAATGAATAGATTTTCGGACTCAAAATTGTAAAGTCGTCTAAGATTTTAATTAGGTATATAAAAAAAAACTAATATCGATTTCAGAAGTTCAGAAGCTTTACGTCAAACCCGTCAAGAAACACCGGAGATATTTATGGTAACAAACGAAACTCCTCCTTTTAAGTCTGATAAAAAAAAACAAATTTGAATAGTGCCGTTAAATAGTGTACCAGTAAACTATTTATTTATATTTGCTGTAAAAGGGTCTCTGGCTAGGGTTCATCTTATTCCATTGCGATAAAACGTCATGCCAATTTCTATAACATAATCAGCTCACACTATTAAAATTTAATGCTTTGTTTTAGAGGCGAGGCAATAACGGTTTTCAAAGAAAATTCTCTCGTATGAAAACAGGAATTTCCATTACATAACTCCGTCCTAACATCTGTATAAGGTGTAGCGGATAACAGTGATGCAACACGACACTCTCCCGGTCTTCCCCCTTTAGTTCTTCCCCCTTTTACTAAGTAGTAGGGTTGACAAACCACCTCACGTTAATTGGATTGTATTTCTTTCTTTCTATCTTTTGGGTCGACTTTTGTATAGTTCGTTATAAGGGCTTTGTGAAAAAGCTCTACCAAAAGATATACATTTTAACTATTTATAACAATTGTTTTAGAAAACAGGTTGCTTGTAACTACACACATCAAAAGTGTCTAGGGATCAAGCATTTTTGGGCAAAAAAATGGGCAGAAGAACAATGGCGTTTCGTGTGCTTTTCTGATGAGTCTCGTTTTGGTATGAGACCGGATACAAGACGTATACGACACTGGAGAACCCCTGGACGCCAACAGCGATTAAAATCCTGCCAGGAAGTCCATCCTTATAGTGGTGGAACCATCATGGTATGGGCGGGTATTTGGATCGGCGGAAGAACTGAGTTGATTTGGATCAGAGGCAACCTCAACGCTCAAATTTATGCTGAGACGATTGTATCAGACGTCATCGTTCCTCTACAAGTGCAAATCGGTCCCTTATTTCAGTTAATGCATGATAATGCACGACCGCACACCGCAAGAGTTGTAAGACAGACTCTCGCCGCAGCTAACATCAATGTCCTGCCCTGGCCTGCTCAGTCGCCAGACTTGAACCCGATTGAGCATGCATGGGATATGCTACAGAGAAGAGCTCTGCCGAATATGGAGGGTATCCAGTCGCAAGAAGACCTTTTTTTGTTGTTGCAACGAACATGGGCGGCCATTCCACAGCGTGATTTGGATGAACTCATTTTGAGTATGCCAAACCGATGTTCTTGTGTTGTTAGTGTTCGCGGTAGAAACACGGATTATTAATTGTTTAAGTTACCCAATAAAATTTTAAAGAAAACTGTTATTTCAGTCTTTTTTTCGAACTTTTGTGTTAGTGGTTCAAATGTCAAAAATCCCTTTATTAGGAAAATGGCAAATTTCTTTATTAATGCAAAGGTGACTTGGTTTATCGTTACTGTGACAAACGAAAACACTTTATTTGATGAATCCTTAAAGAAAATTTTAATTAATATCAATCAGGAGAAAAGTTATTGCAAAAATATATGTTGATCCCTAGACACTTTTGATGTGTGTATTACTGTAGCCGGTAAATTTGATAATGACGTGATAAAATCCTGTAAAATAAACTAGTTATATCGATATATTAAGATGTAAATAAGTAATTCTATATGACCATTAACTTGCAAAGCCAACCAAAGCTGAAGCTTATTTCGATAATATAGGCATTATTATACTGGTGAAAGACGAAGTTTTTTAATAACGGCAATATCCCAATAATTTTAATATTATTAAAAATATCTCGGGTTACGAGCGGCAGTGCAATACAGTAGTCTATAGGCAGGTGTGTCGCTAACCACAGGCGTCTTGCTAGTGTCATCACTTGGTTGAAAAAAAATATTCGTCCCCAAATTTTAAAGTATTATCTGGCCACCTTACTCAGAAGTAATCTTCTAATGCATTTGTGTTGACACTGCAGCGAAACACGAAAAGGCAACATTGTTTCTTTTGTATGTAGCTGTAGTGCTTTAGACGGAACGCGGATTAAGTAGTTGGAACTTAAAGCGAAGGTGCACTACACCCACAGTTATGAAGACGTTCCGGAACTGGTTTTAGTGCTATTATGGCATTTAAGATATTTGTTTCCTTTTCTGTGTGAGTGCATCATTCTCAAAGCTTATAAATTTCAGTAACTATGGTAAAATACTAAAAAAAATTAAAGGTTTGGGTAAGTAAGTTTAGTTGTAAGTTAACTTTTAAAAGTTTTATATAAGTATATGATATATAAACTTTTTTAAAACTTTATTTATATATCGTTTGCAGCCATTTTTCCTGACACTATTTAGTCGTAATAGCAATTTTTTTCATGACTTTTTATGCCCAGAACCAAATCTATGAATTTCAGTTTGACACTTAAATTTATGTGCATTGGGTACATAGTACTATACACAATACAATAGATATGATATAATAAAAAAACAGCACTGTATTTAATCTAAATGACAGATGCAACTCCTGCAACTGCCAATCTAACAAAAAAAAAATTGAATTTCGAACCATAAACAAATTATCCATTCCCTATACTTTTTTGACTGAATATAGGTATATTATTCCCGATGAAAGCATACATAACAGAGGAACTTATATTCAAGAAACGAAAATTAATTTAATTAAAGACCTTAATATCACGTATCTTCAAGATTACTGTTCGCAATATCTTCACTCGGATAATCATCTTAATCCATAGTTTGATTGAAGGATTAGCTGCGCCGCCTTTCGTCTCTTTTAGGCTCTGTTTGAATAACGAAGAGGCAAAGAATTAACATTAATTAAGATGAAGCTTCCTGATAAGACGATCAATTTTACTGTAATGAAATTTTTAAGGCCTATTTACATTTTACTTATTATACTTATAATAATACAGTGTTAATATTGTAATAGTTTTAGCAATAAACACTACTACAAATATGAGTAGTAGAAATCAAATGACTAGGAATCCTTTGTAAATATGTGTAATATGCATATTTAAAGTGGTATATTAAAACGGTCAAAGGCATCGGGAGGCTGAAGTTAGTCGAAGAGCAAAGGTACATTTAAAAGGCAAACATTTTCAATTGAGTCTATTTGATTATTGATCCTATTGCTAATAGTAGGTATCAAAGTAGTATCAACGGCTTGACGGGTTAGGTTATTTAGTATTTCACTTCAAGAGCCTAGTTGAATCGTAAATTATTTTGGTAATTTACTTGTTTGTAGTCGTTATGTTTGGATAAAGTAAGTTTAATATTAGCTATTTATTTACTAGTAGTATAAAGAGAAATCAAACTAAGTGTTTCTAACTACGTGTATATAAGTCGGACCTTTGGAATTGTAAGAGAAAAAGCGAATCACGGACATAATTATCAAGGAATCTCCGGAAGTACGCTTTGGGATTTTAAATTTGGCATACATGTGTCTCATGTTAATTAGAGAGAGAACGACTCACAATGGTGGCTACAAGGCTATTTAGTGTCAAAAAAACCGTTGTATATAACCTATCACCACGTGAAATTCGGCATAAAGGTTCGACTTACAATAACTTAAACTTTACTGCGCTAATACGACTTAGTTTTTGCCATTGTTAGGGACCTGCACCGCTGCAAACCTTTTTGGGTTTTTTCATATTCAAAATTATCGTGGAATATTTTAATGTATTCTGTTTTGTGAGTGTATTATGGTTAGTCGTGCAGTTGGTTAATAAATGTGCTATGAAGAACACGAGCTGCGGTCCAGCCTTTAATTTCTAGATTTTTTCTATTATATTCATAAGAATAAGAATACTTACAATAATAACCCTGCAATAAAAGAGTTTTTTTTCCTATAGGGCTATTACAATGGTACTTAAGAGTATCTGGATGACTTTTAATCATTACAGTGTAGATATAAATTATTTTACATAGCTGATATAAAACCTTTTGAACAAAACCAACAATGTAAGCACACATTATTATACCTACCTATACTTATTTTAACCAACACGTTTCAGATCAGAAGTAATCTCAAATAATGCCAGAGGATTTTTCTGAGCTATATTAAAGGATTTATCACGACCTAGGGCTTAGCAATAAATCTTTCTTCAGAATTGCGTGTGTCATAAAACTGTGCCCCAATTCAGTCCAGTACCACAAGGGCATTTACGTTATCAAGTTGTGTTGTCTAGAATAAATTACAATAACGGAATTTCTTTGAGCTTCAGAAAACGAAAGAGTGAAACTTCAACGAGGTAAAGCATAACGGGAATCTCCAATCAACAATGTGAGGCGAGGCAACCCATCAGCATCATCCGTAATTCGTCTGCTCTTGAACATAGCCTCCCCCTCGGAAAGCCATGAACCACAATTGGTTATTAACATCTACCGGTTGCCTGCGACTCGCACAATGTCATCAGTCCACCTATTGGAAGGCCTGCCTACGCTGCATCTTCCAGCTCGCCTATCGATAATCTTTCATTCCCGTCTGTTATCGGTTCTTCAAACCATGTGGCCTGCCAATTTCCATTTCACCTTACAGATTCTGATAATGTTATATGAATGAATGAATTCCATTCATTACTACTATTACTATTCAACTAATGATGTTAAAATGATTGCTTGCCATTTCGCATTTTTTTTTCAAGTGAAAGAAAGAAAACATAACAAAAGGAGACAAAGAGAGAGAAAACTAGAATGATTTTTATAAATACCACAAAACAATAGCACATTAATTGTATATAAAACAAAGAAAAGAAAGAAGTTTAAATAGTAGTAGACATAGAAAAGAGTGAGTTATTTGTGTATAAGACTGGCAACAAAGGTTACTCGATAGTGCCACAACTATCGTTATAAGATAACCCCTAACGTAAGTAACTCAATTCAAGTACTTGGGTCACTGGCTTACGGAAAATGTAAGTGACAATGTTGACATTGAAAGAGCACGCAGAGCGCTGGCTGTCCGATGCATTATGCTGGCCGCAGATTTGCACGATGTACCACATAAGTTAAGATCACGCTATTTAAAGCATACTGTCAGGTCAGTCACTGTACACGTGTAGTCTGTGGGTTCGGTATACGCTGAGGGCATACAGCGACCTGCTTGTTCAGTACAATAATGCTCTTAGGGTGCAGTTAGGGTTACCCAGATTTTGCAGTGCATCAGGCATGTTCGCTGATGTTGGGGTTGATGGCTTTCATGCCGTCATCCAAAAAAACTGTGCCTCCCTCCTGCAGAGAGTACGTACCAGCCCTCAGAGCATCCTGGGAACAATATGTGATAGATAGGGACTGCCCTGTGCTGAAGCGTGTGTGAGCGGTGTGTAGTGCTGTAGCTCATAGTCTTCTTCAATGTTTAATTCTTATATTTTCTATTATTTGATTTCACTAACACTAGTTTCCGAAGATGCGTTTGTAGTAATACTATGGATCTATTTGTGGTCTGAAATGGAGATTAATTTATTTATTTTATTTTTGTAGAAAAAGATACGCTGAATGCTAGTCAACTATCGTTCATTGTGGCGTTACAAGTGGGAGTCCCATGTTCAGCAGTGAACGTCTTCCAAATGGTGTTAGATAGAAAAATAATAAACGGTGGCTACGTGTTTCAAAGCAGGAGTCTACCTAGCTTTCTAAATCAGAATACAAAAGAAGAAAATCATAATTTGAAAATGCATTATAACTAATGCAGCTTGGCAGCATGAAGTTTGACTCTGATGTTTATCTTTTCCATTTAGGTATTAGCTTTTCATTTGGGCCCTGTGCTTGACTGATTTTGAGATATTTTAATACAGTAAAATACATAAATTATATAAAATAAATTAGTTATGTCACTGGTAATAGGATTCTAGGTAGGTTCTGGTTGGCTCTCGTTGGGTGTCGTAAGAGGCGACTAAGCGAGAACAGAAAGATGGGCAGCAGCGTCTTTCTTTGGAGTTATCTTCCACCTATACTGCGATTCCCAAGCCACCTGCCAAGCGTGGGGATAATGGCAACCCCTCCTCTCTAAGGGGGAGGCCTTTGTTGAGCAGTGGACGTCCGTCGGCTCGATAACATGCAATTTGCGATTCTATTAAAGGCAAATGGATAAAAATAAAAGATTTATAAACTGTATAATGAATAAGTGACTGGAGGTATTTATATATCACTAATACTACATTATGGAAGCACGCGCCGTAAAACAGATTTTATTTCTCATATCAAGCTTTCATGTATATGGTTATGATATTTTTATGGCATTTGGTATAAAAATCACTTCTCAATATTTTTATTAAAGTTCTATAGATACCTATAGGTTTTTAATTTAATGTCTAATATTCATCATCATCATCACCAGCCGGAAGACGTCCACTGCTGAACATAGGCTTCCCCCTTCGAACGCCACAATGAACGACAGTAGGCGATTTGCATCCACCGGTTACCTGCGACGCGCACAATGTCGTCTGTCCACCTAGTGGGAGACCTACCTACGCTGCGTCTTCCGGTTCGTGGTCGCCACTCGAGAACCTTTCTTCCCTAACGGTTATCGGATCTTCGAGCGATGTAGCCTGCCCATTGCCACTTCAACTTGCAGATTCTGAGAGCTATGTCGGTGACCTTGGTTCTTCGGCGAATCTCCTCATTCCGGATTCTGTCGCGCAAAGAAACTCCGAGCATAGCTCTCTCCATAGCTCGTTGTGTGACTCTGAGCTTATCCAGAAGTCCAACAGTTAGGGACCACGTCTCAGTACCATATGTCATCAATATTCAATGTTAATCTCTAATATTATCTAATCTGAATGGTATAATAAAACAAATTTACGGTCCTTGCGTGTCTGTCCATCTGTGTCTTTCCTTACTTCTTATTTTTATTTATTTATTTATTCTGTACACATAGAAATATAGAAAGAATTACAATAGAATAAAAAAAAACATATGTACAATGGTGTGCTTAACCCAATATGGGTTTTCTCCCAGCAGGCCATTAAGTAGAAAAAAAAAACACGTGCACAATAATATATAATAAAATAAATAAACTATTACTAACCTAAACATATATACTTATATATATACTCGTATAATATATAAATATGAATATATTACATTGATATAAATATTATCTACAAAGAATACATAATAAATTAAATCTATAAGGAGAGGAAATGCTTTTTTACATTTTTTTTAAAAACGTCTAAATTACCGCTAGTACGGAAGGAATGTGGAAGAGAATTCCATAGCCGTACTGCTTGTATGGTAAAAGAACCGTCATAGCGACTAGAAGAGTGAGAAGGAACTTCAAGAATAAGAGATACAGTGGAACGACAAGGTTTGTCACGTACAAGAAAGGAAAAACGATCACGAAGATAAAGAGGAGATTTAGGATTGTTAAGTATAGAATATAGAAAAGAAAGAATATGCCAGTCTCGCCGTTGACGGATCGGCAGCCACCCTAATTGAGCCCGAAACTCCGATACATGATCATATTTCCGTAGACCAAAAATAAAACGAATACACAAACTGACACACACACACACACTGACACACACTTCTTCAAATCTGATCGAATGAATTTTTAAAAATAATGGATTTTCATATGGTTTTTAAAGTTAACAATGTTCATTATAACTATTAGGTACTATGTTTTAAAGATTTTACTTTTTATTTATTTTGTTGATTGATCCTGTGTCGGGTCTGTTATGAACCTTGACAACGTATTAAAGATAAGAAATTTAATACGTTCCTATGCTACAATTCTGTGCTACTCTTTCATAGTATGTATATTAGAAATGGTTGTGCTTAATAAATATCAGTACTTGATCGTGCCAAAGCCTAATGACTAAAACAAAGGTATGAATCCACTTTTGACCATAAGTATGATAAGAAACAACACAACTCGTTATCGTTTACAACTGTATAGTATTTACCGGTACAGAATACATAGTTTTATGCCATGTTTATTCTTATTCCCCATCTTAGCCCGGTGGCCGCAATAAATTTTCTTTTACTCAGACTTCAATCCCAGAATCCATCTAACTTGGGGGATCCTTGCGGGCTACACAAAAGCTCCAGTAATCCCCGTGATTCCCAGAGGACGAGTGCAAAATACATTCTGTAATTCGATAAACAAGGGAAGGATCATAAACGGATGTTTTATTATAATGATGAAGGTTTAAGACAATGGTTTTCCGGTTAAATTGTGTAGAAGTTTGTGTTCTATTTTACTTCATTTTATGTTTATCTTTTAAATTTAATATTTATATCCCTAAACGGTATAAAACAAATTCTATCCGTTTTTCGTATGGATTTTACAATCGTTTAGAGACTTTGAAAAAAATATCCAAATTTATATCAAATGTTTACCAGATCAGGTCATAATACTTTACTTGAAATAATTACAGCGCATCTTGTGCCTTCTTTTATTTTTATTTTGGTACTAACAGCGTGTGGAGGTATACACTAAAGTAAAGGCCTCAAAAAAAAAAGGAAAAAAATAATAATATAAGAGACTACAGCCTCTGACAGAGCCGCAAATTGAAGATAAAAGTTATCCCACTGGGCAGTGGAACTTTTATGTTTCGGAGCCGAATGGTCTGTTGAATCATCTCGTGTTTGGACAAACATAAAAATATATTATACATTGTGTATTAGTCAGACGCTCACATCACAGCTAGTTGTTATCACTGTTCGGTAAAAGATAAGTTGGTAGAACATGTATCCGTTCATCGGTGGGAACGTAAAATCGTTGCGGTTGTGGTCATCTAGACAGAAGTCGCGAAGAGGTCACCCGAAGAATCCAACACTTCTCGTCTGAAATTTTGCAGTGCCTGAAGATAAACTTTTTAGAAAAGCTCTGACACACAATGAGCGATGGAGAGGGCCTATGTTTGGAGTTTCTTTGCGCGACAGCATCCGTAATAAGGAGATTCGCCTAAGAATCAAGGTCACCAACATAGCTCTCAGAATCTACAAAATGAAGTGGCAATGGGCAGGCCACATCGCTCGAAGAACCAATAACCGATGGGGAAGAAATGTTCTCGATTGGCGACTACGAACCGGAAGACGCAGTTTAAGCAGATCTCCCACTAGGTGGACTGACGACATTGTGCGCGTTGCAGGCAACCGGTGGATACAAATGGCTAACTGACGCTCATTGTGGCAGTCTACGGGGAGGCCTTTGATAACGATGAGATAGAAGTTGTTAAGACAAATCAGGGGCCTAAAGTTAGCTTGAACAATACTGACACCAGGTTGGCCACTGACCATAATACAAAAAAAAATGCTGAATAAAGCTCAAAACTGTAACAATGTTAGCCTTCACCACTTGGCTGTTTCCTAGAAAAGATTTAAACATACTAGTAGTCTATGTTTACCAGTGCATTTATATTCTTGATAGTAGGTAAAAAGTTCTATCAAAGTTCTGATAAACTTTCGATCCGAAGGGATCCTATAAAGTAAAACAGTAGACGCTTACACCGGGGAAAAGGATATATTTTTGATGTTCTGGGCCTTTTATATAACATTTGTAATTCAGATAAGACGTTTGAAGATGGGAGTGTTATACGTGAAATCAGAACTTGTTTTGTAAAGTGTTTTCAGGGTCTATTCTTTTCTTTGCTATATCACTATATTATACGTCACTACGTAAATAGTAGAAAATTCGTTTAGTGTATAGTACCCGTTGGCCATTATATGGTACCCATATGATCAGGGTTGCTTTTTTAATTGGTAATGATAATAGAAATGGTATGGTTGGCAACTTCTCGTTCTCGATCTTAGAAATATAAAAACCAAATAGTCTTAATCTCTATTTTGTGAGTTCAAATTGAAACTTATTTCTGTTTTAAGTAGGTCCATAGTGACAAATTACTATGTGGCATATTAAAATGGTCCATAGTGGCAAATTACCTTGTGGCATTAATATGCCGAATTTTAATAAATTCGGCCTTATATCACCCTCAAATTCGGCCTTCGATTACCGTATTGCCATCAATTAGCTAATCTCTCTCTTCAAAAACCCATTTGGAGTAAGATAAACACTTGATTTTACTAGGTACTTGACATTATTGGTCAGAAAGACCGCATTCCTGTAATGTATTATACCGTCTTCGACAAATATTGTTCATAATATTACCGCCAAGAAAAGTTATTATTTTCTTAATTATTTTCCCTACGGGATATTCGTTCCTTAATACTTTGATTGCTACACCGTTATTTGACATATTAAAAGCTCTGAGTAAGAAATTATTATTATAACTCAACTACAGCGGCCTGCCCCGGCTTCGCACTGGTACATTGCTTAAAATCGCTTCGTTAATAAGCCATTGATAAAAAATGGTTATTGTGGGTTATCCCTAAGAGATAAACATATATCATCGTTAATTTTTTTGTAGACCTTGTTAAGGTGTACAATACTGTATTACATTATTTTGATCTATCTTGTAGGGTTCAGCCAGCGTTTGCAATGTAAGCGCAAAAAATATTTACGACATCACATTAGAAACCTCTAAAATTATCAGTGTTTCTCTACTATATTATGCATGTATTATACATATAAACCTTCCTCTTGAATCCACTCTATCTATTAAGAAAACCGCATCAAAATCCGTTGCGTAGTTTTAAAGATCTAAGCATACATAGGGACAGACAGACGGCGGGAAGCGTGTTATACTATGTAGTCATGTCATAATTTCAGCCGCCAAAACTAACTTTAATTAAATGTTATTTTTGTTTCAGACAAAAATGTCAGCTCCAACAACGGACAGCACAGAAGCCATTACAAACTCAGGGTACGGGAGCAGCGATGAAACTGCCAGTCTTCTCATATCTGGACCGGCTGTCACAGTAATCGTACCTTCGGAGAATAGAACAGTAAAACCAGTTCTGCAAAGACAAGACTGCACGACGCATCTGAGGCCCCAACTATCAGGTGGACCAGGTAGCGAAGAAAGTGCTGCATCGATAAGAATGGAAGACGGAACTGCGCGCAGTGTCCCAGACATAGAATTGCAATGCCGGGATCAGCTCGCAGACCGACCTCAGACGCTCGTTTCTCCCATAGCGACTTGCTCGCACTCGCACAGGGGGTCAATGACATGTCAGTTAGTTCCACAAACGTACGCGAGGTGTCGCGTCTGTGAACGGAGACAATCCACAGCGCCAATATCGGCACTACAACTAGCGCGATCTGTGTCGCGGGAAAGCGTTCGATCGGCTTTACACTACCCCTGTGGTTGTAGCTCGCTCCACGCTGTTAGCACGTGCCCCGTCATACAGCCCCCAGCGCTTTTACTACCTACAACGAGTGCAAGAATTATCCGCCAGAGTTCGCAGCCGGAGTCTAGCGCATGCGCGGCCCATTGCCCGCATCACACCCACCACCACCCTAGCGCCTCCTTGCGGCAGCTAAGGGAACCAGGGGACGGAATCGCCGGTATTGCTGCCGACTCATTGCGAATCAACGGAGGGATGCGACCCTTCAAACAGGTAAGCTTGAACTTTACTAGGTGGCTCAGTAGGTGGAGCCACGTAGGAAAATCATATCATGCATATCATTTAGCTGTGATGGATAGGTATATTTTTATGATTTTTGCGACTTTTAACAATATTCATATGGATAAACATTTTTAATTGGCGAGTATTTTGAATGTACATTCAAACAGCTTACGGAAAAATGTTAGGTAGGTAACAAAAATTGAGGCATAGGTAAAAAACATTTATAATACAGTAAAGATATTGTGACAGGGTTTGTTAGAAAAAGTGTAGTAAACCCCTATTATGTAAAAGCCGACAGTCTCCCTAATTAGAGCGGCAAGGAAATTTCTGTAAGAATACAGTTCTATAATTTCGAAGAGGCTTCACTCAAGTAAACAAAGGGAAGTTTGACCGACATTACTCAGTAAGGTCGGGTATACATAAATGTCGACACATTTTACGGAACATAACAAGAAAAACATAAAGGTTAACTTTCTAAATAGCTCTCGTACAAATAGATTTGCTTTCTACATATTTTTTGTGTGTCATTATGAATTATGTGTTCCGTTGATTGGTACTTATTTAGGTACGAAAGAAAAACACTTTGAGTGATAAAAGTAAAATACAAAAACGTAGTATAGACATTACTTTCGTCGAGCAATCGGACATTGACGGAATGTTTTGTCGTTGTGAAGGCATCTTTGCCAGCTGTTTCAACGAGATGAGCCTTTTCTTAATGTGTCCTTTTGCAACTCACAGCCATTTGACTTGCTCTTACGGCACTTAGTGATATTGTAACACTTTTTGCTCTTAAGCTAATTTGAAAGTAGAATAAGCATAAAGTGCAAGCTACGAATACAGCGTATTTTGGAGTTGGAGCATATCAATCTGTGTGATCATCTGTCATATTTAGTGTTACTACAGTATCAATAGGTCAGACAAAATCGCTTACAACAAAATTACTGTCTTATCCTGGCTCAAATTATTCTATGCAGTTGGCGTGTACGTGCTGTGTAAGGGTCTTGAGACGGGTTCTCCCTTCTAATAAAATCAAATCAAATGTGCAGTTTGATTTGATTTTTCTTTTTAACCTGCAGGGGCTGCTTCTCTGTCCACAAACCCTGTCGCAGACGCGCCGAGCCCGGCTGAGACGTGCATTCACTGAAGCCACGGGAGATACCGTTAACTACGTTAAAACGGTGGGCTCCTATTGGATTATGCACCGATGATACCACTGTCGACTGTACAATCTCCCGTATAACAAAACTTTAATTTATTATCACTTTTATTCCAAATATAACTTTAAGAGAGCCTAAATGATAATAACATAATTCCAGAATAAGATTCTTTAGTATTAGATTAGTATCAATAAATGTAAAAAAGTATGTACATTGGTAAGTATGTCATAGGTAGATATTAAACTTTTTAGCTTAGCATGCATCTAAATTTAGTATTAAAACTATTTAAGTAAATACTCTGGCTGTACTCAGGTCAGGTTGTACAGTCGAAGAGCTGGTATCCGTGGATTTTTCACCAAAGCAATATGTTAGTTGGCGAATGTGTCGTCCCTCTAGCTTCGCCTAATGACCACCGTTAGCCGCTACCCCCACGACCCTGACATCTTACCCTAGCATCAAATTGCTTGTCACCAACAAATCGTTTTCTGTTCATCACTTTGATGGAGCAAAAATATTACTATACCATCGAGCACATTTACTCCAAATTTCACTAAAATTAGCTTTCAGTGTCTTGAGAAATGTTAAAGTGCTTTAACAATACCATGGCGTTTTTTACTTCCATCATGATTTGCCGTTTGATAAATTAATTTCGATGTTCTAAATTTTAAAGAAAACGTTTTGTCACCGCTTTGGGAACCCATTACTCAAGCAAAATACACAGCACCTACACAATCATTAGCTATCCATTCTCACATTGTTTTGATGGACATAGATAGCGATATGCACTTTAGATCGATGACTATAGATTGCACAGAAGCGTGACTTGTCCATGTTTAGATGGAAATTACATTTTACGTTGCTATTAAATTAATATTATTTAAAGAGTTTTTATAATTTGCGCTCATACATACGTATGATGTGCAAGGTAAGGCAAAAATGTTATTCGTTTGATTATTATCAACACATCGAAATCGGTATACATAAAAGCATGAAGTTACTACAATTTGCTGCCAAACTGTTGAGTCTAAATTCAATGTAACAAATTCAGATGCATAGAATACTAAAGTTAGACACAAGTTCTCACCACACACTGTAGTTTCTAGACAGCAAATTTCACCAAACTTATAGCAAACATTATGATTTTGTAGTTATGTACAATAATGTACAGGCAGGAAAGTCTATTGTCTTTATTAAAAATGAAGGAACTTTATGATAAAAGTCTGCGAAAATAGCAGCATAAGTACGTGATATTCCTTAGATTGACGTGTAATAAAGGTGGATCCTCTATATGCAAAGTAAGTAACCGTGATATTGGAAATTATTCTGCACCATGGCATCACATCAATTTTATTGTCCGCCATAAAGTATCTCACCTGACGGCAGTAGGAACTTCGTTTTCACGCCGCCATAGCCTTTGAGCATAATGTTTTCGGTATGTTTATGAGATCATCAACAAAGTTCAAGGTTCATGATGCTCATTACTAGGTTTGCTAAGTGAATTATCTTGAATTTACCTAAATTAGACAGTTGCGATACATTTTGGCAGTAGACCAGACATTTAGTGGAGCCGAGTATAATTACTTAGGCGAAGTAAATTGGACAGCATATTGCCTATGTAGGTGTTCTAATATTCTGACAAATTTACCTCTAAAATTATAATTAGACAAGATCTTGTTATGGTATATTACTACAACACTAGACGTACAAGTAAGCTCAATTAGAGATGTTCATTAGTATTTTCTTTTCACTGAGTTTATAGCAAAATACCAATCCATTTTCATCTCCAATGGATGTTTGGAAAATACCAGGTACTCAAGTAACAAACGGATTGGTTTAAGTTTCAATATCGATTCTGACTGTGCATAACTTACAGGAGAGAATATAAACTTTTTTATTATTATTTTAGCTTTATAGAATTTATCGCACCACGATTTAAGCTAGAAAATTTTAACTTAATATACTCGTACACATTACTTTTTTACTTGCCAAAGCTTCAAATAATGATGGTAAACGAAGCCTTGAAAAAAATTCGTTTGATGTTCAAATAATTAATAATAATAATGTCCTCCTGGCCGAAACGACCACAGCGGCCAATCTTTCACAAGATCAGCCATGTACGCAGGAGATATTATAGTGCACAAGCGCTTGCGTAGACACAAGAGCACTCTCTATTCCTTTATATAATACCTCTCATAATCCGATGGGACGGAAGACCGACACCGACCGGGGAGAGGTTAGGCGCAGGACCGACTTTTTATATGCCCATCCGACGCATGGATCATCTTACTTTACAGACAATCAGGTGATCGGCCTGCATTGTCCTAGCCAGTAAGGAACAACTACTCAAATTTGTTGCCCCCCGCAGGATTCGAACCCGCGACCTCCGGTTTACAAAGCAAGCGGTTTCCCACTACGCCACGGAGGCTACAAAATAATTACATGTACCTAAGCACTAGTATTTTATTACAAAGGAAATAAATTAGAAGTAAATTCTTAATACCTATATTTACTGAGTGTCTTATTTGTATCCTAAAATACTTATTCTATTTGCAGTTAAATGGGCAGTCTTAATACAATCCATTCATTTCATTACCTTGTCCAAAATTCGCCGTCTAATATTTTTGGAAGTTCCTGTTTTTATTAGTTTTTTTTTTATACTACCAAGGTGGCAAGCAAGCATGCGCCCCGCCTGGTGGTAAGCAGTCACCGCAGCCTATAGACGATAGCAACACCAGAAGAATCACTAGCGCGTTGCCGACCCTTAAGACTTTAGATATTAAGTCTTTGTGTCCGGTAATTTCACCAGCTACAGTGCCCTTCAAGCCGGAACACAGCAATGCTTACACATTTAATGCATTATTAGACTTAATGCAGTTTAAACGAAATCTAACATAAGCTCTTGATTTGCTACTGCTTAAATAATTTATGAACAATATAAATACTCTCTGTATGAGCGCTATTTTCTCTCCAAGTGTTAGGAAACAATTTATAATTAATTTGAATGCCTACGTGATTCACGTAAACACAACCAATTTCTGGTCTATACATATATGCATATTCGTGTGTATACCTTTAAGTTTATGGTAGACAAGTTTGGGTAACTGGCAGTAATTGTGAGATATTTTGCCAAATGGCTAGAATATTTTTCATCATTATTTTTAAATGGCCTGTTTGTTATTTTATTTTGTTACTTATAGAGTAGAGTAGAGTTAAAAGAATCCCATTCAAAGGTCAATCTACTTTGAAAACAGAGATACATACATTTATGATACATTTACTGTTGCATAAATATACACATACATAGTAGTAGTATGTAGGAATTGAGCAACTATGATCTGTAATGAATGTTAAGGAATTTAAGAATAGCAGCATGCAGCAGATCTTTAGACGATGAAATTTTAAAAAGGAGTTAAAGAAGATATCTTTCATTGCGGTTCCAGTTTAAGAATGTTTTCAAGATCTGGGAACCTTTCCAAAAATACATACTAAATCAGCTTTTGGAATTCTGCCCGTCTTCATTGAAATGGCTGTCTGGGATGGCCATTTCGTCTCGGAACCTCAAAGTGGCAATATACTTACTTGTCTAGTATTTCCTATCAGGCTTTGTAGCATTTTGCAGCTTTACTATATTTAAAGCGGATTTAAATTTTACTAGAGTCGTGAAATTTTATCATTTTAGGTGTATATGATTTATTTATTATTCGTAAATTTGACCAGGGATTATTAAACTGTATTTACTTTAGGAAGTTTATTTAGTATTAAGAAGCCTTTTATAAAAAACATAAGCCTCGTTTTATCTACATTATAATTCTGGAGTCAATAATTTTATTGTATAAAGCTTAACTAGTACTAGTGTAGATTTGATTCTTAACCAGTAAAATTTCACTTATTTTTCAATCTTTACTATAATCAATCTTCAAAAATGTGGACCTTGTAGTGCAACTTCAAGTATTAATTATAAATAAGTTTACAGGATTAGCCTTCCAGGCACACAGCAATCTGATATTCCATTCAGTAATCCGCGACTCGCAATAGCCTGTAAAAAATAACATTGCTTAAATTCTTAACCATCTGAGACCTCTGAATAACGTTTGAATTATAAACCAATTTCTTTTCTCTCCTTGCCATTATCCCTGCCTTAATTTCGGGTTTTCGGTATACGACGCGGTAGTAAAATGGAAACATTTTGTACATTTGTTTTTTTTTTTTCTCCCTATAAGCTAGTGCTTGACTGCAGTCCCACCTGATGGAAAGCGGCGACGCAATCTAGGATGGTAAAGCATACTGGCTTATTAAAAGCCTATTCACTCTAGCTTTGAAGACACCCACGTCATAATCGGGCGGAAAAACTGACGCAGGCATAGCTGTCCTTATTATGAATGACGATGCAAATCGCTTAGTTCGGACTGAAGCTATTTATTTATTTAGCTATCTTTTATCATTTATGTTTTAGTAATATATGTTTAGATTGCAGATTGAGCAAATATTAACTTAACAAATCAAAAAATACGAATGAGGTCAAAATACCTGTTAGCATAATAATATTATGTCCTCTTTGCACTGTAAGCAGCAGCAGCTGGAAAACTTCACTGCTGCTGCCTGCTCCTTTGAAGGGAGGGATTCCTATAAGCCCTACGCTTGGCAGGCGTCTTGGGATCGCAGTATAGGTGGTAGGTAATCCAATAGAAAGACTCTGCTGGCTGTATTTTTTTTCCCGAAGTTGCATTTTACGGTCACCCAGAGAGAGGGGATCTGGAGGTCGCTTTTCTTACTTGTTTGGCTTTAAAAATATTGTCTCTTTAACTTCCATCAAAATATTGATTATGTTCCAAATTTGTCACTCTTTATTAAGTATTGTCTCTTTAACTTCCATCAAAATGTTGATTATGTTCCAAATTTGTCACTCTTTATTAAGTATTGTCTCTTTAACTTCTATCAAAATATTGATTATGTTCCAAATTTGTCACTCTTTATTAAGTGCTCGTCCTTTGATGTTATTAAGCATGAAATAACATAGTTCGCAGTATTCCCTCATTAGGGAGTCTCAATCAGCCCAGCTTTGTGAAACCCGAAACAATTAATTAACCGCCATCTTCTCAGCGCTATCCTGGGGTCATATGTCGTAGTTCGCTTTGTGAAGATCTTGACAGAGGGTTGGATTATTGAGTACAACTATTTGTCTTGTAATGTCAGCCAACTACTACCTTAATTGTGATAAACATTTAATGCCAATAATCCTGTTCTTCGATAGTAAGGTAGTCTATAAAGGATTTAGAACTTAATATTGTTTAATTGACGGGAAATGGGTAACAATAAAAACCACAAAAATATTAATCAATATTGGTAATATAAAGAGTGTGTTATGTGTGAAGGTTAGTAATGATTTTTGATCTTGTCGCTCTAATAATGATTTCTGATATTTACGCGAATATTACACATTGAAAAGAAACTAATTTTACGGATTATATCGCGGTTTATTTTTGATTTTTATTACCTGACGTTTCGAATACTTTACAGCACTCATGGTGGACTGAGGTGGTAGCTGTCCATATGTCATAGTTGTCTAAGGGTACCCTCAGGTCTTCTAATTATTATTGTTAGTCCGATCTACGCAGAAAGAGCTTACAGTATCTTGAGGTCTTGCAGTGGAATGCTTGTCTTTGGATTTGACTTCATTTATCACGGGATCCCAAGCTGGCACCCAGCCATCTTCTCTATTGAAATTTGGATGCTTTTTAATTTCAATAGCCTTACGAATTATCCTTGGCAGGTAGCGCTGTTCATTTGCGAGGATTTGTGGTTTGTCAAATGTAATATAATGGCGGGTGCGATCCTGAACATGTTCACAGACTGCAGACTTCGTATAGCGTCGATGTTTAATTTGTTTTTAGTCGTCGATGTTTAATTTGTTTGTTATGTTCTTTTACACGGGTTTTATCCGTAAAATTAGTTTCATTTCAATGTTATCGCTCTAATGTTAAAACGAACATAGATCACGACATAATCCGCAAATTAGTTACTACACACATCAAAAGTGTCTAGGGATCAACATATATTTTTGCAATAACTTTTCTCCTGATTGATATTAATTAAAATTTTCTTTAAGGATTCATCAAATAAAGTGTTTTCGTTTGTCACAGTAACGATAAACCAAGTCACCTTTGCATTAATAAAGAAATTTGCCATTTTCCTAATAAAGGGATTTTTGACATTTGAACCACTAACACAAAAGTTCGAAAAAAAGACTGAAATAACAGTTTTCTTTAAAATTTTATTGGGTAACTTAAACAATTAATAATCCGTGTTTCTACCGCGAACACTAACAACACAAGAACATCGGTTTGGCATACTCAAAATGAGTCCAAATCACGCTGTGGAATGGCCGCCCATGTTCGTTGCAACAACAAAAAAAGGTCTTCTTGCGACTGGATACCCTCCATATTCGGCAGAGCTCTTCTCTGTAGCATATCCCATGCATGCTCAATCGGGTTCAAGTCTGGCGACTGAGCAGGCCAGGGCAGGACATTGATGTTAGCTGCGGCGAGAGTCTGTCTTACAACTCTTGCGGTGTGCGGTCGTGCATTATCATGCATTAACTGAAATAAGGGACCGATTTGCACTTGTAGAGGAACGATGACGTCTGATACAATCGTCTCAGCATAAATTTGAGCGAAAAGTTTTAAAGTTTTAAAGAAAACTGTTATTTCAGTCTTTAATAATAATAATAATAATAATAATAATAATAATATCTTGGGACAATCCACACACGGTCATCCGATCCCAAACTAGGCAGAGCCTGTACTATGGAAACCAGACAACTGATACTAATACTTAAATACTTTTTTTTTTTTTTGTAAATACATACTTAAATAGATAAACAACACCCAGACACTTGGCGGGAATCGAACCCACAACCCATCGGTTTCTTTTTTTCGAACTTTTGTGTTAGTGGTTCAAATGTCAAAAATCCCTTTATTAGGAAAATGGCAAATTTCTTTATTAATGCAAAGGTGACTTGGTTTATCGTTACTGTGACAAACGAAAACACTTTATTTGATGAATCCTTAAAGAAAATTTTAATTAATATCAATCAGGAGAAAAGTTATTGCAAAAATATATGTTGATCCCTAGACACTTTTGATGTGTGTATTTCAAAGTTAATACATATTTCAATTTCTACTTTTAGACTTTCGCGTCCCTCAAACTTTATTTTAACCCCTAAACTGGTGCAACCCGGCCAAAACATCAAGCCAAAATATAAAAGTAAATAAAGAAAAAAAAAATGTATAATTCCTATAGTAGGTCTAATTCCATCCATGTATGTCTAAATTTTCTAATATCATGTTCTCCATTCTACTGGTATGTCTAGTTGTAATTTAAGTATGTATGTAAGAAGTATAAAAATATGTTAGTTTTTTCCCCGACTGTGCCAGAAGGAAAACTAGGTTTCTGACTTTCCTATCTACGTAATATTGTTATTTGTAGATACTTCAACTGAAAATTTAATTTGCAAAACAAATTGGACTATGAACAGTATCATATGAAACTCAATAAAACTTTTTGCTTAGTTTATTTTACGGTTCGGATTAGCATTACTTGTTTTATTTGACATGTAGAATCCAAAACTGTTAAACACGGTTTTAAACTGTTATATGTATTTAACTCGAGAGAACTCTTTCTACACAAAAAGAGAAATTTAGTTTGAATTGTACAGTTTTTAAATGTACTCAACATTTAATTATAGTAAGTAATGTTTTGCATTACAAAGTTAATGTTATCATCAAATAGTATTAAAAAAATACATTATGCTCTCGTGATACTTTCTTTCTGATAAAGGATAGAAAGTAGCCTTGAATTTCGTATTTTTTTTTGTAAAAAGTATTAATGTAAAAAAATAATGGTATCTGTAAAAGCAGGATCTCATATTTTTCGTTCCCTCGAGTCTTCCGGTTACAACGTATTATCCACGAAAAATACAAACAACGCAAACAAAACAATGGTTCACTTTAGCTGTTGCTGGCGAAAATATATGGCTTATTTTTGACCCATATTGCGTTTTAAATTACATAAATTGAATTAACTAATTTAGTCCCAAATTGTATGGGGTAAATTATGTAGGCCACATGCCTGACCATGGATAGCTTCAATTTATTTCACAAAATTAATGTATCGATGATGTAAAACACAATATACATAATTCAAGATTCCTTATTTGTACGTTTGTTAGATATGTTTGTATTTTTATAAATATTTTCATGCAGTTGCAATGTTGCGGTTGTACACCGGAAAATATAAAACGAAGAAATACTTAAATACTTTTTCTGCATTGCTATACTCCCTAGAAAGAGAGCTAGACCTCTATACGACAAAAGAGACATTTGGCAGCGAGCTTGAATCTTATCCAAAGATTAACAGCGGGAATCATTATGCAAGCCAGTGTCTAAGACAGCGTTGTGCGTTAAAGTCTAGGATTTATGCCCGACAAGGTTGAGAGAACTGTATTTGCCAAATATTGTCCCCTAGAGTGCAGTCAGTATACTACGAAGGCAGTTGGATTTTCTTGCAGGCAAAATAATTCCTTTCTAATAATATTAAGGTACAAAATTCGAACTCTGGTTTGAATAATCAAGCAGGGCGGTAGTTGAGACATGGAGAAAATTGTAGGAAAAGAAAAGATGGAAAAGAAAAATGTCCTGGTTACATAACATCAGACAATGGACCGGGAGAAAAGCTGTAGAACAGCAATTCAGGCTCATCATTGGTACAGATACAGTCAAGCAAGTTATCGTACAACTTCAGTAACTGAGAGGCATTGAAGAAAGATGAAGATTACAGTGTTCCGGTGAAATTAAATATGAATAGATAGTCGTAGTCATTATATCCCGCGAAAAGAAGATATATTATAAATTTACGGCAATGAGTGTCTAGGAAATCGCTTCGATAAGACAGATTTGACGGTAGTGTATTTGAATGTATTGTGTATAAAGTTAAGTTTTAGTGGTGGTACTTTTAAGCTTTCTTTTACAAAAATCGGCTATTTGTGAATTTGCTTTCTTGTATGTATTGGGTTTTTAATTTTGACCTACCACTGTTTAATTATAATTTGTTAAATTTAAGGATGTATAATTTGTTTAGTTTATAATTTGTTCAGTTTCAAGTCAAATGTTTGTTTCTATAATGATATTTAAATTGTTATGTTTATTTATGGGAGAGACAATTCTGGGGCATTCTGGGTTTTATCATAAAATCTTCCTTCACCATTATCAAATGATCAATCTTAAGAATATACATGGGCCACACAAAGCGGAATGATATTGGCACTGTCAACAATAGGGTGAAGTTTGAACCAGCCCCTTACGGCATTTCAATAAGATCCTTTGGCCATTAGGCTACCATTGCTTTTCGTCATTACAAGACACTAAACTCCCAATAGTACGTGCTGTGTTCATGAACAATTTCCTTCAAATATTATTTTACAATCAGTGCCACCATTATCCGATGCTATTTTGGCATCGCACTATCTGCGGTCACCCGCTATTGCAATGGCATGGTTCCAAAACTGCACAATAGGCCCATATTTGGGGCCTGGTCGGTCGTATAAATTATATACTGAATCCGGTCACACAATATGTTCCATTACATTGAACTAATCCAGTCGGATAGGGGCGATATGATCGATTTAAACGGCGGGAATTGTATGAATAAACAAATACATAAACAATCCAAACGTGTAAACATGTCAGCCCTTGTTAGTGTTTTTATACAAAATATTGGCCGATATTTTGTATTACAAAGTGTATTAGCATATAGCTTAGGTAATAATCAGTTTTTATGCTGTTTTTCTGTTGTGTTTTGGTGTGAAGGGCACTGTAGCTGGTGAAATTAGCGAGCCTAAGAGACTTAATAACTAATATCTCGGGTGACGAGCGGCAGTGCAGCTGTCTATACATATACAGGCGTTTACCATCTCTCTCTCTCTCTAGACGGTGTTGGTCTACTGGTTAGATACCATGGCTTCTACCCAATGGGTCGTGGGTTAGATTCCCACAAAGTGTCTGAGTGTTATTTATCTATTTAATTATGTATCTAAAAAAATGTATATAAGTTAATACTTATATACATTTTTTTAAAATAAATACGAATGTATCTGTCTGGTTTCCATAGTACAGGCTCTGCCTAGTTTGGGATTGGATGACCGTGTGTGGATTGTTCCAAGATATTATTATTATTATAGGGCTGCCGCGCTACTGCAGCGCATCAAGTATGTTTGCAGAGGCCAATACTGATTGCTTCAAAACAATAGTAAGGAAAATGGTTGCCTCCCTGTTGCATCGCGTGCGGGCCCTAGCAGCCTCTTGAATAGTATTATTAGTAGGTTTGATTGTCCAGTGGTGCGTTACTGGAATTCCGTGCATATGGCGTCGAGGCCGGTGCTATTTAATGTAAGATAAAATTGTTTACTACCGTACCTAGTTTTTAAGCTTTACTAAAAAACTATGGATGGATTTAATCTGATATAAATAATTATTATTATTTACGCGAATACTACATATTGTAATAACTACTTTTATGGATAATATCGCAGTTTATTTTAGGTTTTACATTCCCGACGTTTCGAATGCTTTGGTCACGGCCGGTCCAAAGTATTATTAGTAGGTTTGATTGTCCAGTGGTGCGTTACTGGAATTCCGTGCATATGGCGTCGAGGCCGGTGCTATTTAATGTAAGATAAAATTGTTTACTACCGTACCTAGTTTTTAAGCTTTACTAAAAAACTATGGATGGATTTAATCTGATATAAATAATTATTATTATTTACGCGAATACTACATATTGTAATAACTACTTTTATGGATAATATCGCAGTTTATTTTAGGTTTTACATTCCCGACGTTTCGAATGCTTTGGTCACGGCCGGTCCAAAAATGTATACCGGGTGGAAAAATATGTATAGAAAGAATACATATACAGTGGTGATATAACAGGGTTCTTTAGTATCTGCAGCTAGCAAACGCTGCTTATCGGTTGCCGCAAAACCCATGTTACGAGTAATATAGCCGCTACGCAATGCTATGATTAGCCAAAGCCAACGCAAGCCAAGCTAAGCAGCGTGAGGTGTTTCGCGTAAGCCGTATAAATGACCACACGACTTGCGCTGGTGGGCACTTGCCAAGTTTTGGCAAGCTTATGGACGAGCCATAGCTAATATTGTATACATACCAGTTACTAGAATGAATACCTCGTATGTCAAAAAAACCTTTTTTTTTGTAAAATCTAATGAAAACCGCATATTTTATGTTACAACAAAAACGAAATTGATTAAACATATTTTTTTAGTCTACATCAGTGTCTTTAATTTTGAAAAACGTCGTAACTTTGTATGTATAATAAACTATTTTAAAAAAAATAAAAACCGACTTCAAAGTAAATTATCTAAAAAGCATAAAATAACGAAAATATATTGAAGTCGGCGCTAGCACATCATGTTAACTAACACTAGCACCAGCTGACACCGACTTCAATATATTTTCGTTATTTTATGCTTTTTAGATAATTTACTTTGAAGTCGGTTTTTTTTTTTTAAATAGTTTATTTAACACTTTTTAGTGACTTATTTTACCAAAATAGGTATCAGCACTCGAACGTCTACGTTACAGTAACTTACTGAAAACATAAAAAGTTTATATCTCTTAAACTACTGGACCGATTTTGATGAAACTTGTACTCTACCCTAAGTTGAAAAATACTCTAACTATTGAAAAAAGAATTTTCAAAATCGGACTTGTAGTTTCTGAGAAATCCGTGGACAAACCTACATACATACATACATACATACCTACATACATACATACATACATACACTCATAAAATTTGGTAAATTTGTTTAGAAGCCCACATAGACGTTAGTCTATGTGGGCTTCTAAACAAATTATAACGCGTATGTATGTAATATTGATAAAAATGCGTAATATTAATATATGTTAATATATTAATATTACGCATTTTTATCAATATTACATACATACGCGTCGAATAGAGAACCTTCTTTTTGAAGCCGGTTAAAAACAGAACTCACAGAACAGAAAACTGTACATACGAGGCATTCATTCTGCAGCGACGATATGATTTTCAAATATTATATGATTAATTTGGTATATGACGAGTAATTTCTGTCGGAGAACCAAAAAAATAATTAATAAATATAATAAAAAGATTCACTGTACACGAATAACTTATACCTACGCACCTTTACGTTGTAAGTGTCCCATCGGTTCGTACTAAACGATTTGCTTCATCGTTTATAATTCGTACATGTAAGGTTCTGGAAGGTACTGGAATAGTTTTTTCAGCTGCTGATGTGTTTCACCATCATCAATTGCATCGCCCCTTCCCATCAGGTGGCATTGCAGTCAATCACCAGCTTATAATGAGTAAAAAAAACCTGGTTACTCAATGAACGCCCAACACGCGTTACTGTGCGAATTATTTCAAGTGACAATTAACCGCAGAATAGTTGTTTTGTCCTTCGTTTTTTTTTCGTGAACATGGTTTTTATTGCATATATCTCATGTCGGTGGTTCATGGCTATGAAGTTCAACATAAATCAAAGTGGGAGTTTCAAAATATACGGGATTGTTTTCAAGGGTGTCAAAAATGTTGAATCTGGCGCAATCGTTGCGTACCTGTGAGAACTCTTCGACGCATCGGCAACGGAGTAGACTTCGGTCTTCGGTCTTTTAGCTCTAAGTTGAAGTAATCATTGCGTAACTAAGCGAATTCGTCGACACATCAACAACAGAGTGGGCTAGGGCATACACAAGGGATCAAACTGGGTCGATGTGCGTTCCAATGGTTACGGGGCCATAATTTTTAACCACCAACAATAGAATAGAATCCAGTTTTGTTAAATGTTAAATATATTCCTGCAAATAAAACAGTTTCTTTTAACTTTGGCGTTGTCATTGGCTTTATTAAGCAACTAATCGATTACCAATAAACAATTACTAAAGTTGTTCTTCGGAAATAATGACTGTGATGTATTATGAAGTGATGATGAAGCGTAACACGCGATCCCGTTGTGTTTGTTTACAGTGTAACTAAACTATTGATTTATGATTCAACTGGTTACGTAAGTTGCAACTTTATTGATTATTATATCAAGTACCATTTCTTGTTGCCACCGCAAAATAACCTTTCTACTCTCGATAGCAGTTCAATTCATTTCGATATGAATGATGCATGGTTATTGATGTAACAGGAAAATTGTTCAATCTGAAAAATATTCTGGGGCTGATTGACTTCTAAGCCTGAAACATATGCACCTGTAGCCTCCTTAATGCTTCAGGTCACTTCAGGTAGTTCCGGAGAACGCAAGTTGGAAACCCATGGCGAGCATCATCTTTGTGTAGTTGTTTCTTACCGATTTGGACAATACAAGCTGCTGATCTGAACTGATCACTTGTTTGGCCGAAAAGTAAAATAATCCATGTCTGCGACATGGTCAAATGTGGTCCTACACAAAATATTTATATAGGTAAATAAAAAAAGAAACACCTGTGTCTGTGCAAATACTAGTGTTCAAAATATCTAGTAAAGATTGGCTCTGGTAATCTCATAGGTCATACAATATAATGACACCATTGTGGGAGGCTTTTTCCGCGCCCCGTAATAGCTGTTTTCTCCATGGCTTCTCCAATATTTTGATCGTATAAATCTTTTTTAGCGTTTATTCCTTATTGTTAATGTCTCAGTTAGACAAAGTATCCTAATGTAGTAGTATCTTTATTTTATTGCTTTGCTTTTTTCTTACAATTTAATCGCTAAAGCGGTTTATATTTATCTCCGATTTAAAAATAGTTTTTACTTTTACCTAGCCAAAAAAAAATGAAGACCACAAAATGAAGTCCTGCCATTTAGATTAGAAAGTGTAAATATATTACCACCCTCGGCAGCTTCTTTGCTACACACTACACAGTAAATGATCACTGGATTTATGTTTATTGTAAATATACTTTTAGGTTCTATTTCTTGTATTGGCGTTATAGCTATAGGTATAAGTATTGAATGCAATATGATTATGAAAACAGCAGCAAACATTTGGTATGCAAATGCTTAAACCACTTTTGTGTAATAGAAGATATTTCCGGGATCGTGCAAAATGCTTACCTATGTTCTGGGACATTTTGTAGCATAAGCGGCTTACATAACAGCGTTGTTTTTTCTTAAAGTCAAGAGGTTGTTTTAGTAGAATATTTAATATAATCCGTGATCGGCAGGGTGAAAACCGGTAGCGATCACCGCATTGTTAGAGGCACATTGAATATCAATGTCAAGCTTGAGAGGTCCGGTCTGATGAAGTCCACGCTCCGTCCGGGAACCGCCCAAATCCAAAACCCCGAAGACTTTCAACTCAAACTACACAATCGCTTCCAGTGCCTAGCCGAATGCGAAACTGCGGACGAGTTAAACAATGGGTTGGTGCAAACTGTCCATGCAGTGGGGTCCAAGTTCTTTAAGACCCCACGCCGTAATAAGCCTCAGAAGCTCTCCAATCAAACCATTAAGTTAATGGAAACCCGAACTGAGCTGAGACTGCAATCTTCAGCTGATATGTCGGAATATGCTGAACTCAATAGACGAATCTCGAAATCCATGCGACACGACTTGCGTTCCTATAATACAGCATGTATTAAGGACGCAATTGAGCGGAACCAAGGCTCTAAAGTGTTTGCAAAGAATTCGTCTATTGGGCAAAGCCAAGTGACCAAGCTGAAGATCGACGACGGCAGTGTCATCTCATCAAAGTCGGAGATATTGAGAGAGCTCGAGAGGTTTTACGGACAGTTGTACACCTCGACACGAAAACCCATTGCCCGAACAGCTCAGGACACCAGAGCCCAACTAACCCGACACTACACTGAGGACATCCCAGACATCAGCTTGTACGAGATTAGAATGGCTCTCAAACAGCTTAAGAATAACAAGGCGCCGGGTGAAGACGGAATCACAACAGAACTTCTGAGAGCGGGTGGAAAACCGGTACTTTTAGTCCTCCAGAAGTTATTTAATTCCGTCTTACTCGAGGGTACTACGCCAGAAGCATGGCACGGGAGTGTGGTGGTTCTCATCTTCAAAAAAGGTGATAACACTTTATTGAAGAATTATAGACCCATCTCACTCCTGAGCCATGTATACAAGCTGTTTTCGAGAGTCATTACGAACCGTCTCGAACGCAGGTTTGATGACTTCCAGCCTCCCGAACAAGCCGGGTTCCGAAAAGGCTTTAGCACCGTAGACCACATACATACGCTCCGCCAGATTATACAGAAGACCGAGGAGTATAATCGGCCATTATGTCTAGCGTTTGTGGACTACGAAAAAGCCTTCGATTCAATCGAGGCCTGGGCGGTATTGCAGTCCCTCCAGCGGTGCCACATTGACTATAGGTACATCAAAGTGTTGAAGTGTTTGTACAGCAACGCCACCATGTCGATCCGACTACAGGAAGAGAGCACGAAACCAATCCCATTGCAGCGAGGTGTGAGACAGGGAGACGTTATTTCTCCGAAACTGTTCTCAAACGCATTGGAGGACGTTTTCAAGCTCTTGGACTGGTACGGATTCGGCATCAACATCAATGGCGAATACATCACTCACCTTCGTTTTGCCGACGATATAGTCATTATGGCAGAGTCGCTGGAGGACCTCAATACGATGCTCACCGACCTCAGTAGCGTTTCCCAACAGGTGGGTCTTAAAATGAACATGGACAAGACGAAGATCATGTCTAATGTCCATGTTGCACCCGTACCGGTAGTTGTTGGGAACGATACTCTCGAATTTGTTGACCACTACGTATACCTAGGACAAACTGTCCAGTTAGGTCGGTCCAACTTTGACAAAGAGGTCGCCCGAAGAATCCAACTCGGATGGGCAGCGTTCGGGAAACTACGCGATATCTTCTCGTCCAAAATACCGCAGTGCCTGAAGACGAAGGTTTTTAACCAGTGTGTGTTGCCAGTGATGACATATGGTACCGAGACGTGGTCTCTAACGGCTGGCCTTTTAGAAAAGTTCAGAGTCACACAACGAGCCATGGAGAGAGCTATGCTCGGAGTTTCTTTGCGCGACAGAATCCGAAATGTGGAGATTCGCCGAAGAACTAAGGTCACCGACATAGCTCTCAGAATCTGCAAGTTGAAGTGGCAATGGGCAGGCCACATCGCTCGAAGAACCGATAACCGTTGGGGAAGAAAGGTTCTCGAGTGGCGACCACGAACCGGAAGACGCAGCGTTGGCAGGCCTCCCACTAGGTGGACAGACGACATTGTGCGCGTCGCAGGTAACCGGTGGATGCAAATAGCCAATTGTCGTTCTTTGTGGCGTTCTAAGGGGGAGGCCTATGTTCAGCAGTGGACGTCTTCCGGCTGATGATGATGATGATTTAATATAATATATTAAATATTCTACTAAAACAACCTCTTGAAGATATTATCTTCATTTATTTTTTTTATACAACCAAGGTGGCAAGCTAGCATGCGACCCGCCTGATGGTAAACAGACATCGCAGCCTATAGACGCTAGCAACACTAGAAGAATCACTAGCGCGTTGCCGACCCTTAAGACATTAGATATTACGCCTTTTATGTCCAGTAATTTCACCAGCTACAGTGCCCTTCACACCGGAACACAGCAATGTTTACACACTGCTGCTTGGCGGCAGAATATCTGACACTGTGGTGGTACCTACCTGGACGGTTCCTTGCACAAGGAACCTACCACCTAGTAAAATATATATATAATCAATATATATATATATATATAATATAAAATATTTAATAGTATATTCAGGGATTTAGTAAATTATGTACTTTCCCATTTTTTGAGATGTATATTGGTAAAGAATCTGATAGAATTCAACTTGTGGGCAAAGTTGAATTCTATCAGATTCTTTAGCATGGAGTAATTATGCTGTTTTAGTCTCTTTAAATAATTCGAGTAATTTTAATACTTGTGCTATTTTTATTTGAGTCGAATTTATATGTAACTCTAGTCATTTTCTTCTCTGTTCATTGTTTTAAACAATAGAGCGCATATTAAAATTACGTTTTTATGAGGTATTTTCCTTCAAACAGTATTTTATTTTAAGATTAATTACAACCAAGGAATAACATTAATATTGTAAATTTCTTATCGCACACTTTGTTCTGTATACCTAGTGGTAAATTTAATAATATCAGAACCCTTGGGTGGGTACATGCCATCGCTAACGACCAAAGTGATTGGCTTTTATTATCAGATTTATAACGAGATCACTGCTGCGAATTGGCTCAATTAGTCTGATAGATTCCAACAGACTTATTTTTGATGGTTATTTTTTGTTTAATACTAGCGACCCTTGGCTTCGCACATGCGTATATATGTGTAGTTTTTCTTTATAATATATAAAAATTTAGTGTAAAAGTATCTAACTGATTGTGAAAACCGTTAAAATCTGTTGCGTGGTTTAGAAGGAGTTAGCAGATATATAGACAGGCAGACGCGGAAAGCGCCGTTGATTTATACCTACTGTGTAAGGAAGATAAAGATATAAAGAAGAAGATAAACAAGATAATCCCGGGTAGCGACCACGAACCGGAAGACGTAACGGAGACAGCCCTTCTACTAGGACTGTCAACATTGACCAATTTACCAAACATTTGAAACATAAATATATTTAACTTTAAGCAGCTACAAAAGCAGTCCACGGTGAATAGTAAAACCGTATTTGAAATAGTGTACTCATAAATGTACTGTGTCTAATTGTGGTAGCTTAGAAGTATCGTATCGTATAATTAATGATTTTGTAACCTGGAGTAATTAATTTTCCATATTATAAAGCAGCATCTCGAGTATAAAATCTGCAAAGCTGAAGTGGGAATGGGCTAGGCAAGTAAAGAGCCGCATATATGACCAAGTGCTGTCACGAAATGGTTACCACACGATGGATGGTCGTCTAATTATAGGCAGACCAAGGAGAAAAAGGAGGGTCGATTTACCTTTCTCAGACAGTACTTGGCCAGAGTTGGCAGTAGATCGAGATGTGTGGTGGTGTGAGTGCCTTTGCTCAGCAGTTGGACACACTAAGAGACTAGCAGTATTTAGATAGAGACATTGCAGTCAATAACTTGATAATTGTAATTATTGTCGTAATGTGTCCCCAATCTACCACAATGGTTGTGGTATGAGTTCAGATTGAACCAATTCAGAACGCTCATAACACAGTAGGCAAACTCCGTTAAAACTATGTTTATATTTGTCTATTTAGATGCATTATTAATACTTTAAACTCCCAGTTGCGTATGAAGTATCAACAAAATCTAAAACAACGTGGGGCTAAGTAAGTCAAGGCCTCAAATCGTAACGGCACAAGGTCGCAAACGTAAGTTTATGCGTAATATAACCAAGGTTGGCAGGCCATTTTGTCAATGGGATAGGCCGAATTCCATTTGGAAGGTATCCGATAGTCTTTGTTGCGAGATTTATTTTATATATGCAATGGCACTAAAGTTTCATTTGGCTGTTGTAAGAATATTGAAAGTGATCGAGTTATCTGCGCTAGTTTGGATTGTTTCTAAGGTGTTATTTCCTTTTTTCCCATGAACATAAAACTGGATTCTCAATTTTCATGATTTTTTCCCGTATGCTCCAGAAAGAGGGCTATTTTTTTTTTTCGAGAGTACCTATGTATATATTTCTTTGGCATAGCCTAGAGCCTAAGCGGCTCGATATATTTTGACTTATAATATGTCGTTCGATTCGCATAATGATTTCTGATATTTGGGCGAATACTACACATTGAAATGAAAGTAATTTTAAAATCAAAAATAAACCGCGATATAATCCGTAAAATTAGTTTCATTTCAATCGTTAGATTCTGAAGTTGTGGGAGTGACCTAAGCAGTATATTTATAATCTTTTCAATAAAATTAATATCGTTTCCGTCAGCCGCTATTTTGCTAAAATATATATGGGTATTAAATGAAAGGTCATAATGAGAAAAGTTGAATTATATATACATGTGTAAACTTTTTATGTATGTATGAACTAATAAAAGACCTTTTGTTTTGTTCGCAATCGGGCTATTTCTGCGTTCAGCATTTAAACTTGTACCTATGTATTGCGACCATGATGCTCATCTGCTATTCACATTAATATTTTCTAGAAAAAAAGTGCCTATTTTCACATATTCTGTCTGATGTTACTTAAAAAATCGGATCTAAGTATGTTTAATTATCTTGAGGATTTTTGATATCATCAACCATTAAAAATGTTGAGACCTAGACTCTTTTAAATGACACTATTATCCCTAAGCTAAAAATTGTTCAAGTAATAGGTTCACTTATGCGAAGACTATAAACGCTAGCAGCGGGCCCATAAAACGATATATTGCTATTCTAAGTTAATTTAAAATATTATTGCTTTCTTGAACTGAATGAAGATTTTTTCTCCAATTACCGTATTGTATTTTAGAGTATTTTAGTGCACGGCGATGGTAAGACCACCAACTAGCATATATACGATACTGGTATGTACAATATACATATATTGTATATGTTACAATATATGTATATTCAACTAAGGGCAAATTTGTGAAAAAGTCTGAGGGAAATTTTTGGCATTGAACCAGCTACTCTCGTTGCCATGTAATTTATTGGAAGTGTCGCACACTTTGTTTGCTATGTGTAGACACGAAATGAGTTTAAAAAATTTACTATTTTGTCTTGAAACTGGGTAATCAATTCATACCAGATTAAAAAAAATGTATATGTAAGACAATTGGCAATAAGTCTTGACAATTAGGTAAGAATCTTCTATTATATTGTCGGTGGCTATAAATATGGCCCGGACGTACGCACTTCACTCACTTAGATCCATTGTGCAGGCTCTAGCCCTTACTCTGCTACTGAAGCGTCGAAGAGTTTAATACGTACGCTACGATTGCGCAAGCTTGAAGCATAATCATCGGGCGTAGGATAGGCTACTCCGCCATGACTCATACCTACGTCTCACAAGAGCGTCGCAGCCACACAGTATAATTATGTAGCATTGACTCTTTATTACCTTCACAGAATCTGCAAGTAGGTATATATAGTATAGTCCTTACATATGAAATTGGCGTTTTGTACGAGAGGAATATAAAGACAATGTTTTTTTGGAAAATATATTTAATTAATCAAAATATGCATCATCGTTATTTATGCACTGTTGCCATCTCATAGGTAGTTCATTGATCCCTTTACTAAAAAAAACCATGGGGGCGAGAATCAATAAACTCTTTAAAGGTGGTTTGGACTGCCGCATTGGAGTTGAATTTTTTTCCTTGTAAGAAGTTGTCCAAATTCCGGACAAAGTGGTAATCTGTTGAAGCAAGGTCCGGGGAGTACGGTGGATGTCGCAGACATTCCAATTGTAGCTCATCTAACTTAGTGGTTCTTTGTTGTGCAGTGTGTGGTCGTGAAGCAGCAGTGGCCTAGAGCGATTGACCAATCTCGGTTGTTTAGCAGCTAGTTCTACCTTCTTGGTTTGTAGTTTCTGACAATATATATCTGCCTTAATCGTTTGACCAGATTTTAGAAAGCTGTAGTGAACGACACCGACGGCTGGGTCTCCAGGGTTTAGCCGTTGCGACAAGCACTTCCAATTATCGTACAGTATCCACTTTTCATCACTTCCTTTCATTATTGTGTCGGTTGAGCAAAGTAGCAGTCGATAAGTGTTTGCAAGTTCGATTTACTCAATTCATGAGGTACCCATCGTTCAAGTTTTTTTACTCTCCCGATTTGCTTCAAGTGGATTAATACAGTTATAACACTTACCCCGAAGCCTGCAGCTATCTCTGAAGTGCTTTGTGATGGATCCGCTTCCACAATAGCCTTTAATTCTTAATTTTCCACTTTGGTCTCCGGCCGTCCACGGGGTTGGTTCAGAAGGTCGAAATTTCCAAAACGAAAACGTTGAAACCAAAAACGTATCATGCTTTCTTTTGCGACACCAGCGCCGTACACATCATTAATCCTTCGAGCTGTTTCTACAGCACTGGTGCCACGGTAGAACTCGTACTCGTAAATAAACCGATATTTTATGTTTTCCCATAAGCGACGCCGAAGTTTTTTTTTTTTCTGTCTTATTTGATATTTTGAACGGCAAGACACACTGTCGCTCTGATCTAATTGTAACATGACACACTGTTTAAAAAAAAAGTGATAAAATGAGAAGCCCGCTGAGTTTCTTGCCGGATCTTCTCAGTTGAGGCCGCGTTGTGATCCGGTGGTAGCTTCTTTTAAAAATAAAAAAACATGACCTTAGCGTTAAGCCTAATGAAATAAACTATTTTTGAGTTTGAGTTTGAGTTATGGGATTCGTGATTTTTCAATTTAGAATATTATGAACGGTATCCTTCCTCGGTATTAGCAACTATAGTTGAATTTAATAATTTTGAATAAAAAAAAATCTACAAAATGTTGTTTTCCAATTTGTACGTACCTACGTTTCTGTTGAAATTGAGTAGCACATTGTGTTTTAATCATTATAAAATTACGTTTGCCTCATTAAAATTCCAAGAATTGAAAACAAAACATAATTTGCTGCGCTCACGAACAAAATAAATATGAAACGGACGTTGAAAGTTAAAGGCTCTATTTGTTCCTGCTCTATTAACTTTGATGATTACAGTGCAGTACCTACTTGTGAATTCTTTTCATGTTGACCTGAAAACGTTAAATTCCGAAGTCACGTGGGTATCGATGTAGGTATCGTGAGACGTTACGAATGAAATTTCATACATATATGCATTAGTGTTTTGCTTGCTGTAGTTTCATACATACATTTACAGTAAAGATACAAGCTGGGCGTGTCCTTTCAATGTTTTTAAAGTTATAGTTAGCATATTATGAATATGTTACCGATATAAAAATAACCACAAATTCGAAGTTTTTCACTTTGTATTTATGATACGGAAACTACTCAATGAGTTGATGTAGATAATTACTTATCTACACAAAAAATACTTTGTTTTTTTATATTTTAGAAAAATATATCATTCTTTAAAATACACGAATGGTATCTTTAAATAAGTAAGAGATAATGAGAATACAATAATAGTACAGCTATGTAGGTAGGTACTTTGAAGTACCTAGTGTTCAAAGAATACATTTACTATATTGTACCAATTTAACAACCCAAACGTGGATTGACAAGCCATGACAGACATGCCTTTTAAAAGCAGTTTCGGTTCTAGAAAAATACATTTGGGATTTAAACCAACCGTTTTCTAAAGGCTTTCACATTAATATTTATTTATTGAATTTGCGTTAACCACTTGCCAAACAAACCATATAATTAGTAGGCACATTCGTCACGTCAGAAATAGCATATCTATCTAAAATAGCATCAAAGCATTGGCATATTATTCAAATGATGGAAGGAGGAAGTATTTGATCTCAGTCGGAAGTGATCCCAATAATTCAATCTACAACTAAATTAAATTAATGGACGGGCCTGTTGGTCTAGTAGTTAGACACCCTCGCTGCTACCCAAATAGGTCGTGGGTTCGACTCCCAGTAAATGTCTGGGTGTTTTATCTATTTAAGTATGTGTTTACAAATAAAAAGTATATAAGTATTATTATCTATTGTCATAGGCCATAGGCCAGGCATGCCTGTAAGGTGTCCGGGTAAGAATAGCACCCTCCCATCTCCTTCCGTTTGGTGTCCATAAGAGGCGTCTAAGGGAAAACGAGAAGACAACCACCTATATACTGCGATCCCCAAGACGCGCGACCAAGCGTGGGAATTATGGCAACCCCTCTTTTCAAAGGGGGGGGGGGCTTTGTTCAGTAGTGGACATTTTACGGCTATTGATGATTATGCTATTGCGGTCCGAGAGGGGGGATCATAGGGGTCATGACCCCCCTCCCCCAAATCCAAGAGGTAAAGGGTGTAAAGGTACAAGACCAACGGGACCGTCACATATGACCCCCCCCCAAATCGTTGGTTGCGAGCGTACCTGATGCTAAGCTCGTTTTTATAACTCACTTTTATCTGAATTGAGTTCCCGGAATAGCACAATTTGATTTGGCCAACCTTCACAACAATTGATGATTCTACCCAATAGACTACGTCTGAAATCAAATAATACGATCGAGACCTGACAAGAAATCAGATCCCTTTTACGCGTAAAAAAATTTGGGTATAATCCTTAATTTTTGATTTGATGACCACATCAATCATCAATATAAAATCATAATCAATCATATGGGGAAAAATATTAATTGATGCCTAATAAATACGTCATTATTTAAATTAAAAAAAAAATAGTTCCAATGCATCAGCATTCAAAACGCACCCTAAAAACAAAAAAAAAAAAACTTTAATCCGATATAATCCGTCAAACTATAATTATTGTTACTAACCTATTATACATTGATTGTACTGATACTATTTTTACGGATTTTAACCAGGTCGAAGTTCGCAATTACTCGCGTTTAGTAATTTTATCAAAATGTATAATAGGGTAGGTCGGATGTTATCAACACGTAATAAGGCTTCTAATATTGTAATTAATTCCATTGTGCATTTGCAATTCTAATCCGACACGTGACTGCCATCGACGTCGGAAGCAATCGATTGTAAATCGGTATGCCACAGCAAATGCTTATGGTAATTTATTTCATGGGTAAGTAATTTAAGAAATCATGGGTAAATTGGTAAAAAAATCTATGTTAATTATGAATAGATTTTCAAGCTACCATATAGTCTGGTATTTACTATCAGCAATAAATGAGTGAGTCAGGTACTAACCTTAGATCATATAAAAGAAAACCTAACTCACTCAATTATTGCTCACTCATTTATTTCTTTCATATGAAAGATGTTAATGGTAAACTTGTTAAAATTAAATTTTCCAGAACTCCAAAATTTCTTATTGAAGCCAGTTTTGTATTCTTGTTTTAATAACTTCATTATGTGCTCCATCATGGAAAATATGAATTATAAAAATCTGTCCACCACTTTTTGATATAGGTTTAAAGAGTTCATTCTCATTCTCATCTAAATACATATATATATAACTCAAACGTGACTGACTGACTGACATAGTGATCTATCAACGCACAGCCCAAACCACTGGACGGATTGGACTGAAATTTGGCATGTAGGTAAACGTTATGACGTAGGCATCCGCTAAGAAAGGATTTTGATTAATTCTACCCCCAAGGGGATAAAATAGGGGATGAAAGTTTGTATGAAACTTTGTCAATTTTAAACCAATCGGGCTGAGACTTTGCATGAATAAAGCTACTATGACGTAGGCATCCCCTAAGAAAGGATTTTGAGATGCAGGCTATATAAGATTAGTAACTTTTCAGTTTAAAATATACGAATTTCTGTATGATAGCCCCATCTACATTGAGTTATTTTGGAGAGAACTTTGAATGAACCATTTTTGTGCATAGTGCATAGATAATCTAATCCTCGAAATATATATAACTCAAACGTGACTGACTGACTGACTGACATAGTGATCTATCAACGCACAGCCCTAACCACTCGACGGATCAGCCTGAAATTTAACATGCAGGTAGATGTTATGACGTAAGCATCCGCTAAGAAAGGATTTTGATTAATTCTACCCCCAAGGGGATAAAATAGGGGATGAAAGTTTGTATGACACTTTGTCAATTTTAAACCGATTGGGCTGAGACTTTCCATGAATAAAACTACTATGACGTAGGCATCCCCTAAGAAAGGATTATGAGATGCAGGCTATATAAGATTAGTAACTTTTCAGTTTAAAATATACGAATTTCTGTATGCTAGCGCCATCTACATTCAGTTATTTTGGAGAGAACTTTGAATTAACCATTTTTGTGCATAGTGCATAGTTAATATATCTAGCGGATTATATTTTCTAAATATATATAACTCAAATCTAAATATATGTATATAACTCAAAGGTGACTGACTGACTGGCATAGTGATCTATCAACGCACAACCCAAAAATTAAAAAAATAATCCTAATTTTTTAGACACGCTAAACAAAAGTAAAGCCGCAAAAACTATACCTAATTAATAATAATACTTCTTAACGCGAGCGAAGCCGCGGGCAAAAGCTAGTATTCTCATAAAAACATAAAGTTCATTTACAATGAGATGAGATATTATATAGATACTTAATCCTGCTCGCGGGGGAAAAAGGAAAAAAAAAACTTTTGTGTAAATAAGAAAATACATGGAAGTGGCGTTAGCGTGCAGCCCTTTATTGAGCTGGTTTGGTCTTCTCAGTGGGGGCACGTTATATCTGGTATTAAGGTAGTGTTTATAGATTAAGCTGAGGCCGATATGCTGACGTCTGTTTATGATCATTATTCCCACTCACTTCAGAGTAAAGTACTCTAAGCACTCGTTCTTTCTCAATACCCAAATAAAAAAATAGACTTAATAAGCTTAATTCAGCAGAACAAACATTTTCGAATTTAATTGAATTCCAAGAAGTCTAATTTACTTTTTCTATAAATCTATCTGTTTACAATTTAAAATTCGAACCAAAGACTACATATTATGGTAAAAGAATAGAAAAAATAGTAACGTAAAATGTAAGAAAAAATTTCATTCAAATCTATTCATTTTATTAAAGCTCTTAGGTCACGGAAGCCGGTGCTAACGGCTTGTGACGGATTATATGGCTAAGTGAATGCTAATGTTCGCAATATAACCACGGTCCACAACGCGGCTTGAAACGTATCTGAAATATTAAAATCGTTGGCAGCCATTACAAATGCAAAACATTCAGTCCTAGTTTTGCACGTAGTGAAGAATTTTTTCTTCGTTGTTCTTTATTTAGGTCATCGCCTTGAAAGTTAGTTTACAATCACCATCATCATCAGCCGGAAGACGTCCACTAAACATAGGTCTCCCTCTTGAGAGGGGGGGATGGCTTGCCATAACTTTCGACTCCCTTTGAGAGGGGTAGGGTTGACATAATTCCCATGCTTAGCAGGCGTCTTATGGGTCGCTGTACATATATCTGTACTGGGATGGATATCGAACAGAAGACGCTGTTCTCGATGCAAACCACTGTCGTAAATTTTGGAGCCAAGATGTTGTTCGTCGACTGGGTCTTCGGATCTCTTATATTCTACCTTGCATTATGAACATTGCATTCTTTAAAAGAAGAAATCTTTACTTATTATTATTTCTCAAAATGTGTCCTAAATCTCATTGTCCTAGTTGTGTTTACATTTCTATAAAATTATATACCAGGCTCAGTGCCGTGCCTTGGGGAAACCTATGTCCAGCAGTGGACTGATGTGCGCTGATGATGATGATATTTTATGTACCGGAAAGAGGTACTAAAGAGTATTACAGTAACTATCCGTTGTAATTTTATTAAATCACATAATTACTTTAACTATTTGCTAACAATGAAATACAATGTACTTACCTGTTCATAAATGTTACAATTCAAATTGTTAATACAATAACAACACCTGTTGTTAATGTTCTGTTGATTAATAACAAAATATAATTATGTTGATAGAAACAATAAAATAAAATTAATCGGTTATGCAGATTTGAATCAAATTTTCCTACAAATTACTTTGTTCTTTTAATTAATTGTATCAATTTTATATATGGGAAGTTGTATAGTATTATGACGATAAATTACCCAGAAATGTCATGCTATCTGAGGGTACATATTAGGAACATAATCCTTTGAATATTGTACTACTGATTTCCTTTACAGCTATTAAAAAAATCGGAAAAAATACATATAGAATCTTGTCAGTACCTATCGTATCAGTAGATCGTAGTAATCTCAGTAATCTTCAAGTTAAGTTCCTGTGGTAGTTGTCCAAAAAAAGAATCTACGTAATAGCCCCCGTGAGGCCTATAAGAAACGTTCTGCCCTCAAGCAGCAGTGTGAAAACATTGCTATGTTCTGGTGTTGACACTTTTGAAAGTACCAAACTTTCGGTGACGAGCGGCAGCTGTCTATAACCTGCTTATACATTTGCGTGTCAAACATTTTGCTTGCCGTTAGGTTGTATAAAAATATTGCTCTGGTACGGTGTATAGGCACAAAATACTGAGAGTACAGAAGGCAAGCTCATGTATGTACCTCGCTTTTCATACCCACGCTCGGCGGTCGCGCTAAGGTTATCAACTCATGCGAAAAAACTATCGTGATAGTGGCACTCGTATCTAGTTTTTTGATTGATTGTTTAGAATAAAACTGGACGAACGGAAATAAAAACTAATCTATACATATAAAATTACTTGTCCTGACTGACTGACTGATTCATCAACGCACAGGCCAAACTCTGGACCGAGAAAGCTGAAATTTGGACATTAGTTTCTTTTTATGATGTAACCACTAAGAAAGGGTTTCTGAAAATTCCACTCCCAAAGGGTTTAAATGGGTTGGAAAAAAATAGCAGGCGTAGCCGCAGGAAATTGTTAGTAATAACTAAAATAATTCGCTCGCACTAAACCGAGATATCGTGTCCGAGAGCGCTGTCTATGTGTGCGTTGCTCGAACGCCCGTTGTATGAAGCTTGCCTTCTGTACTCTCAGTATTTTGTGGTATAGGGCATTCTAGCAGCGAAATTAACGGGACCAAGAGACAGAGATCATATAACTTATATCTCGAGTGACAAGCGGTAGTACAGTGCAGCAGTAACATCAGGCGAACGTATCATCAAAAAGTTGTTAAAAAAAACTCTGTACGATAGTTCTAGCCCTCGTTGTTCGTTAGAGATTAGAATACCCATTATCCTAATTTGAAAGGCTCGTCGCTGCATAATGTTTCACATTACTGAGCTAACTATTCATCGTAGAGTAGCAGTGCCTCACTTAATGAAGACTTGGCTATTGACGCCGGCGATATTTTACATGATTAATAGTTCCAGGAGATGACGTTGTTCTAGTTTTAATGCGGAATTTATAGTGCTTTAGAACTCACGTCTGAAGTATAAAGCCCACTGGATTATAATGAACTCGGGTAAAGTGAAGTTTATCGACTTTCGTGCCTCCACTTTGATTAAATATCAGTAGTACTTTATACTTTAGAAATAAAAAATCTGATTTAGGAGGTCACACTATTTTTTAATTAAAGAATGTGTTTTTAGCAACAGGCACAATGCAAAATTAACAGCTACCGTAGTTATAAGAATAACTTACACTATTATGGGCCCCTAAAAACATAATTGCTTATTTATACTTCATGCATTTCTCCATTCAGTTCAAAACCGTGAATAGACTTTTTAAGTACTGTCTTTTCATTATAAAAAAACATTACAACATTAAACAATTTGTTGTAAAATACGACCGGTTTCATTTTTTTTTTCAAAATGGTTGTTTGAGGTCTTACAGACAAGTATTACCCAATTAGCGTAAAATACTCATTCTGAATAACATTTGCATTAATAAGTCCCAGCACTGCAACTTCTCTAATTAATATAGACCGACGATGACACCCATAATTTGTAAAACTTTATCAACTAATTATACTTTCATGATTCGGAGAGTTTGCATTTGGGAGACATTTTTGAAAAAAAGGGTGACTGTGCAGATTGTTGTGAAAAGTTTAATAAGTACACTGGACCGCAAAGAAAAAGGGTCGGTTACAAAATCTTCCATATCTTCAAAAGTACTGGACCTAGCTTTATGAAATAAAGACTAAATTAAAGAATATTTAATGGCACATAAAATAATATAAGCAACTATTTTATTTATTTTTGATAATAAAACTGAAAATGAAAATAATAGTAATTTTTAAATTTTGATCCAAAAAATTCAAATCAATTGTTTCCCATTTGTTTAAGCTTTGCAATAAAAAAGTTATAAATATGGTGTCTCTACCTTATAAATTTTATTATTCTGAAGTCATCATGTCGTTAACTCCTAAAGAAATATCCTTCTTTAATTTAGTCTTTATTTCATAAAGATAGGTCAAGTACTTTTGAAGATATTGAAGATTTTCTAACCGACCCTTTTTCTTTGCGATCCAGTGTATTGTACAGGTTCATAAAAAGAGGTTTATATCTCAGTGAGCAATCGAGCATGATACATTTTTAATAGATCAAAACAAATCAGTTATAACAACGAAGCAAGCTCATAACAAAGTAAAATGTATCAGTAATATAAATTCAACATAAGCTAGTGCTTGACTGCAGACCCACCTGATGGACAGTGGCGACGCAATAGAAGATGGTAAAGCACACTTTATATAAGAATAGATACTGCAAAATCTTTTATCGTTACGAGTAAAATATATGCAAAAAGATTGTACAGCAAAGTGATTTGAGTCAAAATTCTAGTTCAATGTAAATCTTTAAAATGTGCATACCATGCATAAAAATTATAATGAACGGCAAAAATTATATTGAAGCGACAAAATGAAGTGCAGATAAGATGAAAATTAAAGTTGTCGCGACTCATATCTAATAACAGCGCACTGCAGGAGTACTCTTAAGACAAACGAGTACTCCAGCTATATTAAATTTGCCACAGGCGGTACACAAAGTAGAGCTGATATTAATACTGAACAACACCGCAGCAGACCTCGTAAAATGCCTAACAAAGAATGATGACTATGAAAATCGGGAACCTGACTTTTTCTATTAACAAACTTCGTCGACTCAAACGATTTTATTTGAAAATAAATATGCAAATAATGCTTTGTCGGCTATTTTAATAACCTAATATTGAGTAGAGATGTATTCTAAGTCTAGTGATAGATTTCCCAGTCTCGGTATAAATGTTTGGATGTAATAAAATCTCTTGCAAGGTTTAACCATATTCGAAGCATTTTTTGAACTGTGGGGTGATTTTTATGAAAATTAATGAACCGAAAAATACTTGAAATTTCTTCAGATACAGTGCTTTTCCCGCAGGAACGTACTAATTAGGCTGTTAATATTTTGCGGTGGTATCTACATGAACGATCTCTTACACACTATTTCCCATGTAGTCCCAGTATCTAGAGCATAAATGGATGGATGACCCCATGATTTAGCGCGCGATTGCCTTGATGTCAGTTTTTTAGCCACATCAAATGATAATGGCTTGATAGAATGAGCGCACATCTACGCAATCACCTATCATTCGGTTAGGTGCGAAGTTTGACCAGTAGCAGTTGCTTGATACGGGTAACTTGTATAACCAATGTGACACATAATCACAATGACATGAAATATGGAAGTAGTACTAATTTATTTCAACAAAAATAATAATAAAACTATGCAGATAATCTACTTAGAAACATATTTGATAAAGTAATAATAATACAAGTATTTTAAGTGTAAAATTTCGTCCCAAGTAATATGAAGGAAAAAACGAACGGGGCACGAAGGGAAAGTATATTGAATATTCAAGACATTAAATTTTACCTACTCAATGGAAATATTCTTTTGTTTTTATAAATGGTAATAACTACAATCACTTTATAAATGGTAATACCCGTGGGGTGTCCGGGTAAGAATATAACCCTCCCATGTTCTCGCGTTGGGTGTCCGTAAGAGACGATTATGGGAAAACAAGAATACGGGCAGCAGCGTTGTTTTATTGGATTACCTACCAACTATACTGCGATCCCCAAGCCGCCTGCCCAGCGTGAAGATTATGGCAATCCCTCCCTTCAAAGGGGGAGGCATTTGTTCAGCAGTGGACGGCTATAGGCTGCTGATGAATAACCACATTCAAACATTTAAAAAAAAGTCAAGCTTTTTTGGGCATCGGACCAAATAAAATGTAAAGAATAGACAGCCACTTTTTGCCACTCTTGACAACACAACACCAATTAATATGACGAAACAGAGTTGGTAAATGCATAGTTACCAAAATCTTAACGCAGTTTCCGAAATTATTCCTTTTACTATGGATCGATCGGTCATGCTCGCCATCGAAAAGTCTTTGCTTGTGGCGGCTTGGTGTAGTGACCCACCCCCTTCCTTCCAATATGGTTGAGGGGAGTGATGGCTGCCGCTCGAGTCAACTCGTGCGCGGGGACTGGTCCGACTACTATCCCTTTGGCATTTTATTTGTTGTATTTTCGTCGTATTTTTTTTTTATTTGAACTTTTGAATGGCTGGACACACTGTCGCTGGTACTGATCTAATTGTAACAAGACAAACTTTGTTTTAAAAAAAAATGTGAAAAAATTACAAGCCCGCTGAGTTTCTTGCCGGATCTTCTCAGTTGAGGCCACGCTGTGATCCGGTGGTAGCTTTTAAAAAATTGACCGCTCAAAAGTGCGTTAAGCATATTTGAAATAAAAATTTTGAATTTTGAATTTTGACTATTTTATCTGGCTTAATAATCCCCAGAAATTTACGCACAACTCACGGCTCCACAATTAACCAGCGAGCGTTTGAATGTAATAGCAACACACATGCTTTTTTCACATTTTACGTATACAATATTTTTTCTCCGCAACAATGATAATTATATGTACGAGCTAGCTGTTACCGGCGGGTTGGTCTGACTTTAATAATATACTAATTTTAATATCAACAATATTTTACTACTATGAAGTGGCAAATGTGAGGCCGTACAAGTATGTCAATACTGGAGATAATGAAATACCCCTGCTGATATGCCATCAGCTATCCGCTAACTTTATTTACGTCTAGACGACACTGAGCTAAGAGGATTTGGCTATCGATAAGCCGTAAGAAGGCAGTTGTGGTGGAGAAGCATGACTAGTCTAGACATGGGCAAAGAAAGACGCAAATGCAGCTGCTTTCTTACTTGCAGAGTGCGGCAGAGTCCTATTAGGTTTCATCAAGCAAGGGTGCAAGCAGTGAAGGCCGATAGTAGTTTATTTTGACTGATTTGGCAAGAGACCAGAAAAATCTTCTCCCTGATGACTGGACTATGAGCTTTGTGTCAATGTGGTCGAAACGAGCCATCTTCAACACCTTTTTGTAGGACTTAGCAGCTCAGTTAGCTCTATTCTTGGTGGTTACATCGCAGTTTGAAGTTTTCTAACGTCAACACAAGCAAGCTCTTTTAGCTTTTTAAAGCTAAAAGAGCTTGCTTGTGTCACTTTTCCATTAAACAGTCTGTACATTTTTTTTTCTTTGTTAATGTTGCTCGATAATGTTTTGCAGAACTGTTTCAATTTTTCTCGTCTTATCTCCAAGCGGCAAGCATTAAAATGATAATTAACATTAATTAACTTGTTTCGTCGGATTGTTCCGGTTGTCACTTGCATAAAATACTGATTGCGAGACATTCAAACAATTTTCGTGCTTTTGAAAGGCTGTTGTTTCAAAATGTCAACTTATTTAGCTTAAATAGGGGAGACTAGGGAAAACTAAATTGTATTTTATTTTTTTATTCAACCTAGTGACAAGACAAGCAATGCGTTTGCCTGATGGTAATCGGCACGCCTGCCTATAGACAGCTGCAATTCGCTGCCAACTACACACATCAAAAGTGTCTAGGGATCAACATATATTTTTGCAATAACTTTTCTCCTGATTGATATTAATTAAAATTTTCTTTAAGGATTCATCAAATAAAGTGTTTTCGTTTGTCACAGTAACGATAAACCAAGTCACCTTTGCATTAATAAAGAAATTTGCCATTTTCCTAATAAAGGGATTTTTGACATTTGAACCACTAACACAAAAGTTCGAAAAAAAGACTGAAATAACAGTTTTCTTTAAAATTTTATTGGGTAACTTAAACAATTAATAATCCGTGTTTCTACCGCGAACACTAACAACACAAGAACATCGGTTTGGCATACTCAAAATGAGTTCATCCAAATCACGCTGTGGAATGGCCGCCCATGTTCGTTGCAACAACAAAAAAAGGTCTTCTTGCGACTGGATACCCTCCATATTCGGCAGAGCTCTTCTCTGTAGCATATCCCATGCATGCTCAATCGGGTTCAAGTCTGGCGACTGAGCAGGCCAGGGCAGGACATTGATGTTAGCTGCGGCGAGAGTCTGTCTTACAACTCTTGCGGTGTGCGGTCGTGCATTATCATGCATTAACTGAAATAAGGGACCAATTTGCACTTGTAGAGGAACGATGACGTCTGATACAATCGTCTCAGCATAAATTTGAGCGTTGAGGTTGCCTCTGATCCAAATCAACTCAGTTCTTCCGCCGATCCAAATACCCGCCCATACCATGATGGTTCCACCACTATAAGGATGGACTTCCTGGCAGGATTTTAATCGCTGTTGGCGTCCAGGGGTTCTCCAGTGTCGTATACGTCTTGTATCCGGTCTCATACCAAAACGAGACTCATCAGAAAAGCACACGAAACGCCATTGTTCTTCTGCCCAATTTCTGTGTTCAAGAGCCCATTGATATCGAATCCTACGATTGTGCATTGCTATAGGTGGTACCCGTAGCGGTCTTCGGGAATGAAGGTTCACTTCATGCAAGCGGTTTCTGACTGTTTGGTCGCTAATTAAGTTCCCTGAAGAGTGATGAAGCCTCACGGCTAACATCATGGCAGTTATTGTTGGAGCTCTTCGAGTTAAGATTTGAATATATCGGTCTTGTCTCCGTGTGGTGCAGCGATACCGTCCTCCATGGCGCTCAGCCACGGTACCAGTGCTTCGGTAACGTGTCCAAAGTCGACTGATAACACTCTGACTTGTATTCAGAGCTAAAGCCACAGTACGTTGCCGGGAACCAGCTTCTATCATTCCCACGGCTCTGAGCATTTCTTCCCTGCTTAAATGACGTCGCCGCTCCATAATAACGTTGGTTTTAATCAGTAGTAGGGAAACAGTAGCACTAATAATGTCTTCAATGCGTTGTATGTTTTTATAGGGAAAATATTGACAGCTGATTTTCATCTTTTACTCGAATTTGATTCACAGTTCCTGATTCAAATTATGAAATGCACCAAAAAGGATCCATATAAATTTATAAAATCATAAATTTATTACAAAGCCACATCTCAATCTCAAGAAATCCGCTTAAAAATGCTTGATCCCTAGACACTTTTGATGTGTGTACAATTAAAATGGTTAATGTCGACGATTTTTTTTTTGTATTTGAAACTAAGCTTGATAAAGCTATCGGTAATTTCACCTTGCGTTCCAATATAACCCGTGGTTTATTTTGTTCAACTATTATTATTGTAACGTGAAACAGAAAAAACAATTGCATGAAGCAAAATAATTAACGATTTCTATACTTCTTTGTAAATCTGTAATAAATATCAGCAAATAAGATGAAAACAATTTTGATTCATTTAAGACACAGATTTCAAATATTTTTTTTATGGTACGGTTTTCAAGTGATCCATATACAATTTATAAAACATAAAAAGTATAGCCTCAATAAATACTGATGAGGCAGTCACCGAGACAAAGGGCAGTAAATATATTTATTGCATCAAGAAACTGGTGAAGAGTTATGACGTATATGCGTCTAACAAATGACGCTATACCTTTTACGTTGTAGGAAATAATGTTGAAAGTGTGTATAGACCATAGTTTTGTTATGGATATTAGTTATACTCCGTCTAACAAAAGATCCACTTTATGTTACTGAGACGTGCTCTTTAAGCTTCTTTGTGCGATGAAATCTAATGACGAAAGAAAGGAAGGAGGACAACTACATAGTTTTCAGGATCTGCAACTTGAAGTGGCAATGGGAGGCCACTTTGTCCGAAGTTTCTCAAGTGGCGATCACGAATTGGAAGACATTGTGTAGGTGCCTACCTAAGCCAGCGGCGTGCACAGACGGTAGGCAAAAAAAAAATATTCGGCTTGTTTCACCTATTTTAAGTATGTTATTATACCATTTCAAATATCCATAGGCAAGAAAATACTATAGACATATTAATTTGCATTTGAGAAAAATAATAAGTTTATTCAGCGGCTCCATACTGACAAAAATACTTTGCCTACCCTAGGATTTCTTTAAACAGTCTTAATTTAAAAAAATCTTAGTTTGGACATGAATTAACGTATTTTTTTTTTAATGTAAATGGATGTGTTGGTAATATCGGTTAATTTAAGGATATTAATGCTGGAACACGAACAAATAGCATAAAGCATAAACAACTCGCAGATATTTTTGCCTGCTTTCTACGGTCTCCCATAGGTGGACTGTCTACATTGTGTGTCGTTGTGATGATATCGCTGCCAAGCTATATTAACATTATCGTGGGGTCCCAATAGGATGAGCCAAATAAAACCCTCCTATGACGTTAACAAATATACTGTATTTAAAGTTCTTTAAAAACATAAATAAAACTAGGCTTCTTAAAATAGGCTTCTTATACTAAGCTTCTTAATTACTTGAGGATCCAGGAAAATGTTTACACGCGAATAGCTCACCTATTACAATATAAAAGTTCGAGGTCTTACAGTAGTCACAACGCATCTTTGTGTGTCTGAAGCTGGCTGCAAGACGCTACGAAGTAGCTGTTTTTGTGTTTTTGTATTGAAAATTCATGGCTGTAGTTGCGAAATGGTTCGTTAAACCCAGCTTCAGACACAAAGATCCGTTGTGAGTACAGTAAATTGTGGGCATTGATCAGAAACATTTTCAACATTTTCTACCCGTAGCAGCATAAACATCTGTACATAATAATACCTCATCGATTTAAATTACATTTTTCTTAGGTAGCCAATACGAATGAACTGACACAGTACTATTCACCTGCTTTAACGGTTGGTGGTAGTGGATATGAAATTAAATTTGGGCTTGGAGAAAATAATTTGTATAATATAGAAAGATTTACACACACACATTAATAAAGAAAATAAACAATAATCAACACAAATCAATATACAATAAGAATGAGAATATATGACCCGAGCGCGGTAGGTACTTAGCGGTACCGAGCTGGAATCCTCACTGAACGGCCGCGGCGTCCCCGCGGTTCTGCGCATGCGCGACGCTGAACGAGCGCGTCGCTTCTGCACCGAGACCGCGGCGGGGAATTCGAAATAATATCACCCGCTCGAGGGCCGGTACTGCGCGTTATACTGCTATAATTGTATTAAATTATTGTGAAGTGAGAAATAAAGGTAACGAATCACAAGTGATATTGAAGATGCACATGAAAATTTATCGAGTATGTTCAGGACGACTACAATAGGAAGAAAGGACAAAATAGTGTTTGTGTTACAGAGTGTTGTGTTTTATAGTAATATATAGTTAAGTTTTATAACTCTGCGATAGTTAAGAGCCTAGATTTAATTACCTAATAAATTATAATATAGTTTTGTGTATAAGCTCACTATCCCGAGGAGGGGTGAGCTGAATCAGTTATAGATAGCCTAGCCTAGGTCTCATAGTACTTGCTATTTGTAATTAGCGTAGGGTAATAGTATAATAGAAGTACCCACATGCCCTAGATGTGCTAAGCACATATATGAACGGCAAATAGCTATTTGCAGCTAGGTCCCAAATCTAGGAACCAACTCAGGACCTAGATCTGGGTCCGCCTTGGTGGGTCTAAGTGCCTAAACAGCACTGATGTACATATTTCCATAGTTATAGGCAGTTGTTCTATCGCATATCATGTTTTCTAGGGTTTTCGCTATGACCTAGGCCCCTAGGTGGTCTAGATCATAGATATACAGATAGTACACATCGCAGGCTACCTATCGGTACTATTTGTGGGCATGTGGATGCTACGGGCAGGGCGCAGGCGAAGTGACAAGCGGCCAAAGCATGGTCGTCGCGCCCCTATTACAGTATTTATCGGCCTGTAGTTCCCTAACAGAAATAGATAGATAAACCCTATGTACACCGTTAGAAAGCTGCTTACACGCACTTTCTAACGGTATAGGTATCATGTATGTGTCTAGAATAGTCTAAGTAGAATAAGCGAAAATGTACAGTTTTTATAATAAAAATAAAACGTTAGTGGCTGCCTCGGTGGGGCTCTCGTTACGGTAAAGTTCCCTGCAAGGATAGTAAATGCGCATTCGGCGCCACTGTCGGTGAACAAGCAAGCGGTCGACGCGGGAACTAAAAGCAAGATATAAATAGAAGAAAAGAATATTCAGTACGAAGAGCGCCACCGTCGTAGCCACTATCAAGCTTGCTATCAAATTGGGAGTTCTTATTTCACGGACACCTTGTAACCAACCTACATTGTAACCAACAGCGTCAACACTCTTCGGCGGGTTCATACCGTACCAGCGATAGCTACAGACACACAGGACGTCAGTGGCTCGTGCATTCGGGTCCGCCCGTCCTGCACATTCGCTGGTCGCATCGAGCCGGATTACCGAAGAATCGGCTGAAGAGTACCAACCAGCATTCGCTGGTCCTACGGAGCCGGATTACCGAAGAACCGGCTGAAGAGCTGAAGATTTGAACTGAAGGACTGAAAATTTGGACTGAAGACTTACAAGATGCCCATAACGCGTTCAAGAGGACGGGCTCCCGAGGCATGGATGATTGAGGTGGGGGGGGCCCCCACCCCCAGAGAAGAACCGTCCGTTCGCCACGAGCTGCCGCCGCGTTCCCCGTCGACCGTCAGCACCGACCCGCCGCGGCCCGCGACCCCGCGGCGGTCCCCTCCGCCGGCCCCGAGGACTGTTCCAGAGAGACCAGAGCCGCCGAGCCAGAGGAAGGGGAAACATACAGGAAAACATTCAGATGCGACGCTGCGCCCCGCCGACGAAGCACACCGACCGGACGCAGCGACCGTAAGCCGGGAAGAAGAAACCCGGACCGAAGAATCGAAGAGGCCGACCGGCCCACCGAAGTCCCACAGGACTCATCGATCCCAGAAGAGGATACTGAAAGCCCGTGAAGAAATACTGAAACTCAAGTTGGAATTAGCCGAGCTAGCGCTACAGAAGGCTGAAGAGGACTCATCGGAGGACGACTACGATGACGACGGTCACTCCAAGACAGAATTCGTACGTTCCTGGCTGGAAGAAGCACCGGAACCAGAGTCACAGCCACGCCCAGAAGAGGACGAGACCACCGGGAGGGATGCCGACGCCGACGCCGCGCAGCCCGTTCAGACACTGCCGCTCTGCCCGGAGGACATCGCGCCGGCTCAAGACAGAAGACTTCACGAGCATCGACCGGATCCCGACGCCGCACAGAAGACTGGGGTTCCGGATATAGAAGAACAGAAGTGTGCTGATCCAGTGAAGATCCCGAAGGAAGGCGACGCACTCCGTCCGTTCATCAGCGAACTAACGTCCGCTATCGCCGCGCTCGCCGACCGAAGCAAACCGTTCGAGACGTACGCAGTCACGCCGGTTGCCGCCGCATCGAAGGTCATCATGGACCTGCCAATCTTCAGTGGAGCACACACCGAGTGGTTATCGTTTCGCGCCATATATGACACCACTCGCAGCTACTTCAACGACGTTGAAAATACAGCAAGACTAAGAAGAAGTCTCAAGGGAAGAGCCTTGGAAACAGTTAGCTCGGAACTCATCGGGCACGCGAAGCCGGACGACATTATGAAGGAATTGGAACTACAGTTTGGCCGTCCGGACTCCATCGCTCAAGCGGAAACAGAAAAACTCCGAACTTTGCCGCGCTGCACGGAATCGCCGAAGGACATCTGCACCTTTGCAAGCAGGGTCAGAAGCAGCGTGGTCACACTTCGCGCGTTGAAGAAAGAATATTATCTCATCAACGCCGAGCTACTGCGGTGTCTCACCGAGAAGCTACCGAACTCTCTGCGCGTCCAGTGGTACAAGATGTTCACCGAGAAGTATAATTCAGTTCCGGACTTAGCAAGATACAGCGACTTCGTCACCGAGCAAGCCCGCTACTGCAGCGCCTTCGCACCGCCGGAGCTGATCACCGAACCACGGGCCAGTCTACGGACGACGCCGACGCACAGAGCGCACACCGCAACAGAGAAGCAGACGCCGCGGTGCAGGGTCTGCAACAAGGAGGGGCACGCCATTACAGATTGTGCCAAGTTCAAGGAAGCCGATTCAGATGGAAGGTGGGATCTCGCGAAGAAGCACAGCCTATGCTTTCGCTGTCTGAAGCCAAGATACGCGAAGCATCACTGCAAGATCAGAAGGTGCGAGATCAAGGGATGCAAGAGGACGCACCACCGCCTTCTCCATCACGAAAAGGCGGCGTTGGTAGCGTCCACCGAAGAGAGGAATGCGGAGGAAGCCAGGGAGACAGTTGCCAACGCATGGATGTCGCAGAAGCCTCAAGCCTATCTGAAGATAGTTCCGGTACGAGTCATCGGACCGGCGGGAGAGACCTCGACGTACGCCCTGCTGGACGACGGGTCTACGGTGTCTCTCATCGACGAAGAGATCGCCAAGCAAGTGGGAGCCGAAGGACGTCTGGACCCGCTCAAGATGGAAGCCATCGGGGACATTATCGTCGACACGCCAGAGTCTCGTCGCGTTGCGGTCTCGCTCACGGGGCCGCAAGGACAGCGCGTTAACCTACACGCGCGCACCGTACCAGGACTGCACCTGTCGCCGCAAACCGTGGACCGGAACGACGTCACGGGCTGCGAACACTTAGAAGATCTGCGCGAGAAGCTCGCCTACGAGGGAGCGGTGCCACGAATACTCATCGGGCAAGACAACTGGCACCTGCTTCTCGCCAGCAACGTGCGAAGAGGCCCGCGACATCAGCCGGTAGCTTCGCTCACTCCGCTGGGATGGGTGCTACACGGCGCGCACACCAGAGCATTAGGTCAGCGCGTCCACTTCGTGAACAGATTGACTGCCAGCGAAGACAGCGTAGAAGAGCAAATGAGGGAATTTTTCGCCATAGAATCTCTCATCGTCAACCCTCGTCGGCCGGCGAACGACCCCGAGAAGAGGGCCGAAGACACGCTCAATAAGCACACACACCAGTTGGAGGACGGACACGTACAGACTGCGCTGCTATGGAAGAAAGAAGACATAACGATGCCAGACAGTTACGGCACCGCTATGAAGAGGCTTGTCTCCACGGAGAAGAAATTGGATCGCAATCCCGACCTGAAGAATAGGTACGGCGAATACATGGATTCGCTCGTACAAAAGGGATACGCAGAGATAGCACCGAAGAACAGCGTACCCGGAAGAACCTGGTACCTGCCCCACTTCGACGTCCACAACGCGATGAAGCCTGAGAAGCTGCGGATCGTACACGACGCCGCCGCAAGATCAACAGGAATGTCTCTCAACGATTACCTGCTCACCGGACCGGACTTGCTGCAATCACTGCCAGGAGTGATGATGAGATTCCGCCGACACCCCGTCGCAGTCTCGGCGGACATAGCTGAAATGTTCATGCAAGTCAAAGTGAGACCAGAAGACAGAGACGCGCTCAGGTACCTGTGGAGAGGACACCGGCGGGAGGGAGCCCCGCAAGAATATAGGATGACGTCGATAATTTTCGGCGCAGCAAGCTCACCGTGCACCGCCATCTTCGCCAAGAACTGGAATGCACAGAAACATGCCAGCAAGCATCCGGAGGCGGTTGAAGCAATCGTCCATAATCACTACATGGACGACTATCTCGACAGTTTTCGTACAGAAGAGGACGCTGTGCGAATAGCGAAAACAGTACGTGACATACACCGAGAAGCACACTTCGAGTTACGAAAATGGGTCTCCAATTCAGAAGACGTCAAGAAGACGCTGGAACCAGAACGGGACGCAGTCAACACAGTCAGTATAGGCTGCAAATCAACAGAAGAGAAAATTCTGGGACTGATCTGGAAGCCGGAAAAGGATGAACTGAGCTTCAATCTAAAGCTAGCACGTCTACCAGAAGACATACTGCACAGAGTCGCGCCGACCAAGAGAGAAGCCCTCAAGATCGTGATGTCGCTATACGATCCCCTCGGCCTCGCCTCACCGGTCACAATACGGGCCAAACAAATACTGCAAGAAGCCTGGAGAAGAGGAATCGGATGGGATCAACAGTTAGACGAAGACCTGGCGCATCAATGGAAGGAATGGGTCGAGCACCTCAAGAATCTCAAGACCGTCAGTCTGCCGAGAAGCTATCCCGGATACACAGACGCAGAATCTCTCCAAGTACACGTATTCACCGATGCCAGTGAAGCCGCCTACGCTGCTGCCGTCTACTGGAGGACGACTTCGCTCGACGGAACACCGCACATCAGCCTGGTCATCGCCAAGGCGAGGGTGGCGCCGCTCAAGACCACGTCAATCCCACGTCTTGAGTTGCAAGCCGCCGTAATGGGAAGTAGACTGGCTGCTGCCGTCGTGCCAGAACACCGGGCGAAACCAGAGTCGGTAACATACTGGACCGACAGCAAGACCGTTCTCACGTGGCTTCGAAGCGGCGCGCGGTCGTACAAACCGTTCGTCGCTCATCGCGTGGCCGCCATAGAAGAGCACAGCAGGGTGACGGACTGGCGCTGGGTGCCGTCCAAAATGAACGTCGCCGACGTCGCTACCCGCGACGTGCCGCCGAACTTCAACGCCGGACACGAATGGTACCGGGGCCCGACGTTTTTGTATGAAGATCCGTCACAATGGCCGAACGAGAGACCAAGCATCAACGAACCAACGGGAGAAGAGAAGACTCTGACAGTAACAGAAGCTCGCAGCGCACCGAAACACAGAGAAGTCGTTCCCGATCCGCACAGATTTTCGAAGTGGGAACGATTACTGCGGGCCACGGCAAGAGCGCTTCAATTTATAGCACTGTGTCGAAAAACCACAGCGAAAACGTGCTACAAAAGGACCAGAAAGAATCCGGAACAAGATCCCGACTGGAGACGACAGAAGAGGACTCAGAAGACCTGCAGACCTCCACAGAAGGCAGTCACCACTCGAAGATTCGTCACGTTACCGGCCGAATTCCTAAGGGAAGCAGAAGTACTACTGATCCGCGTAGTACAAGAAGAGTCCTTCGGACGGGAAATCAATGACCTCCGGAAGGGCAACAGTATCGCCATCGACAGTCGCCTGAGATCGCTGCCGATAGAACTCCGCAACGACGGCATCATCACGCTCAGAAGTCGCATCGCCGCTGCTGAAGATGTAACAGAAGAGACGAAAAGACCGCCCGTGCTAGACGGCGATCACTACATCACGCAGCTCTACATCGACTGGACGCACCGCGATCTACACCACAGTGGAACAGAAATGATCGTAAACGAGGTGCGCCAGCACTATTGGATAGTGCGACTTCGGCCCGTCACGAAAAGCATCGTGAACCGTTGCTTGAGATGTCGCATACGACGAGCACAACCTCCAGTACCGTCCACCGGCGACCACCCGAAGACACGACTGGCGCATCACCAGAGACCGTTCACATTCACCGGTCTGGACTACTTCGGACCGTTCTCCGTCACCGTCGGTCGTCAACACCAGAAGAGATACGTGGCCCTCTTCACCTGCCTCACCACACGGGCCGTACACCTCGAAGTCGCGGCCAGCCTCAGCGCGGACTCCGCCGTGCTCGCGCTACGAAGGTTCGCGGCACGCCGCGGGTGCCCCGCGGAGATCTATTCCGACAATGGCACCAACATGCACGGCGCGGACAGGGAGCTGCGCGACGCACTCGCCGAGGAAGCCGGCCGTCGTGGGATGGCGTGGCGCTTCATAACGCCCTCAGCGCCCTTCATGGGAGGCGCCTGGGAGCGTCTCGTTCGCTGTGTCAAGACCACACTGAGCACAGTACTACAGGAGAAGCACCCGCAAGAAGAGGTTCTGGCCACGCTGCTCTGCGAGGCCGAATACACAGTCAACAGCAGACCACTGACGCACGTATCAGTGGACACCGGGGACGACGAAGCCATCACGCCCAATCACCTGCTGCTCGGGGGGTCGGCGCGGCTGCCGACACCCGGGACGTTCGACGAGAGCGACCTAGACAGCAAGAAGCAATGGCGACGCTCGCAAGCGCTCGCCGACATGTTCTGGCGACGCTGGGTGCGCGAGTACCTGCCCGAGCTACAGTACCGGCGGGAGCCCCACGGGAGGGGTCCCAGTCTCCAGGTGGGCGATCCCGTCCTGATCGCCGACGGACAGCTGCCGCGCAACACTTGGCCGCGCGGGAGGGTCGAGGCAATCTACCCCGGAGCCGACGGAGAAGTCCGCACTGTGGAGGTGCGCACTGCGGGGGGCATCTTAAAACGCCCCACGAAGAAGATCGTGCCACTACCGAAATAGAAGCGTCGAGAGCGCCGGAAGCGTCGCCCTTCACCGGAAGAGGATGCAGCATCGCTCCGGCCCGTCGCGCTGCAGCACGGCGGGAGAGATGTTCAGGACGACTACAATAGGAAGAAAGGACAAAATAGTGTTTGTGTTACAGAGTGTTGTGTTTTATAGTAATATATAGTTAAGTTTTATAACTCTGCGATAGTTAAGAGCCTAGATTTAATTACCTAATAAATTATAATATAGTTTTGTGTATAAGCTCACTATCCCGAGGAGGGGTGAGCTGAATCAGTTATAGATAGCCTAGCCTAGGTCTCATAGTACTTGCTATTTGTAATTAGCGTAGGGTAATAGTATAATAGAAGTACCCACATGCCCTAGATGTGCTAAGCACATATATGAACGGCAAATAGCTATTTGCAGCTAGGTCCCAAATCTAGGAACCAACTCAGGACCTAGATCTGGGTCCGCCTTGGTGGGTCTAAGTGCCTAAACAGCACTGATGTACATATTTCCATAGTTATAGGCAGTTGTTCTATCGCATATCATGTTTTCTAGGGTTTTCGCTATGACCTAGGCCCCTAGGTGGTCTAGATCATAGATATACAGATAGTACACATCGCAGGCTACCTATCGGTACTATTTGTGGGCATGTGGATGCTACGGGCAGGGCGCAGGCGAAGTGACAAGCGGCCAAAGCATGGTCGTCGCGCCCCTATTACAGTATTTATCGGCCTGTAGTTCCCTAACAGAAATAGATAGATAAACCCTATGTACACCGTTAGAAAGCTGCTTACACGCACTTTCTAACGGTATAGGTATCATGTATGTGTCTAGAATAGTCTAAGTAGAATAAGCGAAAATGTACAGTTTTTATAATAAAAATAAAACGTTAGTGGCTGCCTCGGTGGGGCTCTCGTTACGGTAAAGTTCCCTGCAAGGATAGTAAATGCGCATTCGGCGCCACTGTCGGTGAACAAGCAAGCGGTCGACGCGGGAACTAAAAGCAAGATATAAATAGAAGAAAAGAATATTCAGTACGAAGAGCGCCACCGTCGTAGCCACTATCAAGCTTGCTATCAAATTGGGAGTTCTTATTTCACGGACACCTTGTAACCAACCTACATTGTAACCAACAGCGTCAACACTCTTCGGCGGGTTCATACCGTACCAGCGATAGCTACAGACACACAGGACGTCAGTGGCTCGTGCATTCGGGTCCGCCCGTCCTGCACAGAGTACATAAAATATGTTTACTTGATCGAGGTACGCCGTGTGGCTGCAATATTTTTTTACGAGCAGGGATAACGTGTAGAGAATAAAGTGTGTGTGTGTGTGAGAATGTATATACGAGGCACATAATAACATGTGCACCTACAACTGTATACTTTATAGAATACTAGCTGACCCGTGCAGCTCCGCTCGCGCTATTTTTACTCAGAAACCTTTTTTAGCTCATGCACAACACTTTGCTGAAGATGACATGATCAAATGCATAGTTTACTATTATATAAAGGACATACAGACAGACAATCATACATTTTTATATATATAAAGGTTGCCTGGAAGAGATCGCTTTTAGCGATAAGGCCGCCCATTGTTGCATGTTTTATTAATTTGTGTCTAGTTCTTCTAGTATCTGTTTGTTTGCGCGCAATAAAGAATTTTCTATCTATCTATCTATACAGATAAAACAGCATGTATAGCAGATAAAAAATAAATAAACAAAATTCAATGAAATGTGTTCAGTGAAAATTGGAGCATTTCAATAGCATTGTATAGATCTGTATTACATGTACATTAAAATGTATACTTGATACACTATAGAAACAGTATTATATAGCTCTCAGCGCTAATATAACTCTCTAATACTCAGTTATACATTAGATTCAGTATCGCTATGGATTTATACCTACCTATGTTCTAACTAAATGCACAATAATAAATTCCAAAAGCAAAGCGACGATATGGAAATGCACATGAACGTCAGAACCATGTTGAATATACCCATCTTAACATAAGTCAGTTCACCCATTGCATTGTGCACGCTCGGCAAATCGCCAAGAGGTGCACTAAGGCAGAAACACTTAACTTCGAACGTTAAAACTTCAACTTTTCTTATTGTTCTAGATAACGTCTGGATTGTTCACAACTATGGACTTTTCAAACCAATTATACTATCCTATCTCTTATTTAAAGAAGTGCTAAGAGACTTGAGTACTGTTTGCTTTATAAACTAAGGCTCTTTATAAATTGTTTTACGATAGTTGTTCTCTTAGACGAGCGGTAACAGCAAACAAATATACATATGTATATTTTTAGAATCATTGTATATTGCATAAACACATACATATTTTTAAACATTAATAACATGATATGGCGGGTCACCCCCTTCCCTCTAATATGGTTGAGGGGAGTGATGGCTGCTGCTCGAGTCAACTCGTGCGCGGGTGCTGCTTGGGGGGACTGGTCCGACTTCTATCCCTTTGGCCTTTTAGTTTGTCGTAATTTATTGTTTTCTTCTTTTCTTCCTTGCTTTATGTTTCGAACGGCAGGACACAATATCGCTAATGTCGATTCATTTGTAACAAAACAATGTTTAAAAAAAAAGTGTAAAAATGACAAGCCCGCTGAGTTTCTTGCCGGATCTTCTCAGTTGAGGCCGCGTTGTGATCCGGTGGTAGCTTTTAAAAAATGACGATTCAAAAGTGCTAGCGTTAAGCCTATTTGAAATAAAGATTTTTGAGTTTGAGTTTGAGTTTATCATCTGTGATTAACAATTCTATAAGAACTTACTGATTTTGGCACGGATAATTTATGAGTTTTTAATATTTCGACGTTGACTTTATTCAGCATTCAGCAGCCATCCCGTGATTATGACACTTGCAACAGCGCTTATATATTGATAACTATAGTTAAAAACTCTTAAGTCCCTCAGTGTGTATATCCAGGTCTTGAAACTATGCCCAGTAAATGGCAATATGTCCGTCCCTATTACATGAGACATAACAAAGCTACTACTGTTTGTTATTTTCAGCAACGATTTTTCATCAACGACTTAAGGATCGCCATAATTTTGGGTGCATATATACACTCCATCTGTGCTTGGAATGAAAGGTCATTTAGGAAGATCTTATAAGGCTAATTGTTTAGATCACGGTCTGGTTTGCGTTTGTATATTAAGCCATTATCGGATATTTATTCCACATACTTCAAAATTTTATGAATTTGTTATATATAAAGCATGTACATAATAATATACAATATCTAATCTGGGTTAATAGATTACTAATACAAAATCTATATTCTTAAACTGGCTACAGTTACGAAGTTTCACAATTTTTATATGTAAGTATACATTCGGCTCCAAAAAGTAATATAATTTTATAGCCGTACCAAAGTTGTACACTACTTCCATTTTAAGTGCATGAAAAAGATACAATTTATTTTTTGATTATCTTAGCTTTTTATTATGAATTTTGAGGTTATGTTTGCTTAATCTTTGTACTTTACTTATATAAATGGTTTATGTTGCATCTTACATAATTTTATAATCATTGTAAGTATAATAATTGCTATTGTAACTATTTTTTTTAGCTTCAACTTCACTTAGCTTTAGATACATAATTAAATGTATACTATAGTCCTCCTTTTAAGATAGTTTAACAGTAGTTTTTCTTCATTCTCCATTAACTGTCATTCAAACATGACTGCCAACTATTTTTAATATCATTTTTAATGTTAAGTAATCAATTTTAGTATCTATAAAAGTTTTCGGTCTTAATATTTCTGTTCAGAAACAAAATTAAATATCGATCGCTATAACATTAAACAAAGTATCATTAAATTCTGTTTTAGGCCTGTACGGGACCACGGGATCAGATGTCACAGGTAATTTAGACCATGCTGCTTACATAGTTTGAGGCTTTGGAGAGTTAATTTTAATGCTAGCTTTTGATAGATGCTTTGAAATGTTTTTGAATAGATTACTTGTTTGATGTGAATCTTACGGAAAATGTTAATTAATTTTAAAATACAGTGTGATTGTTAAATTCTTTTGTGCATAATTTAACAAGGATTGGTAGATAATATACATAATTGGATGCTAGAACTTAATAGATATTTAAAAGTACCAGGATGGTGTTATAAACGATCAAAAGCATAAGAGAAAAGAAGGAGGTGACATATGGTATGTTGGTCAAAATTTTCCAGAATCAATGGAAAATATTTGTTTGGGGAATGAACTACTTGCCAAGGTTTCCCTGAATTATCACAGCATGGGGTTCTTTAGAAAAGGAATAAGAAAATTTGAACATTGTTGGGAACGCCAAAGTAATGTATGATTTTAACTGCTTACTATCAGACTAATGCTTGTTTGCTACTTTAATAATAGAAAAGATTTGGGTTATGACCGACACGATAATGATACTATTACTTTGGTAACTAGCCTATGAACGATAGATGACTCCACAACACCGGCATTAAAATGGACTACAATGACCAGTTGTCCTTGAGCTGTAACTTTACATAAAACACACTTGGTGACCTTATTTATATCAATAATTCAACGCCACTCAAACCTGGCCTTTATTGGTCGAGTTCCTACAATGAAAATAATTCCACACAATTAATAATTCCAATAATGCTCTAGTTTTGGATTATGTAATCTCAATATGCCTTTATTCTATTAATGTATGCGTATTTGTTTCTAGTTGTGTTCAATAGTACTAGACAAATTTTGGTGAAGCTGGTGTCAATTTTATAGATTTGAAAAAGTTACATTTGTTTTAAAACATAGCAGGCCACATGTAACCAAATGTCTATGAATTGTTTTGATGTAATTATTTCATAAATGAGCCTGATATTTTAGGACTTGAAAAATAAAATGTAGGGGCCAAGTTATCGCGTACTCCTTTATTATTTTTTGTGGAAATAAGTATAGATTTTCAGGATGCGCTATTATTAGTAGCAAACATATCGGCATGCTTGAATCACATATACGGAAATGGATCTGATAGACGGATATAGTGAGACTGAGCAGAGAGGGATTAAAGTACGTCTATCCATTTCTTGTATTTTTCCGGCTTCGCTTATGACCTGTCCCCAATAAGTACATAAATGGATTAGTTTAGTTTAATCCCTGTATATATTAATAACGCTAAAGTGAGTTTGTTAGTTTGTCTGCTATATCTTCATGGCTCACGGCTAATGTACTAAAGTGTTTATTTTGAAATAGAAGTAGAACATAACTAAGAGTTAGAGTTCAGAAAAAAAGTTTATTTTTGCATCGAAACTAAATAAAAATACTAGAAAATATTTTTATTACTAAGGTAAACGTTGATGTTTTAAAATGAATATCACTGTAAAAGAAATTAGATCACTTCTGCCATTTCAAATTAATATACAGTCATTAGTATAAAACAATGTCTGAACAGCCGCTAACTCTTCTTTCGGTTTTCACTTTCAGTTAGATATTTTTTTACTAAAGGTACATAAAATATACTAGCTGACCCACGCAGCTCCGCCTGCGCTATTTTTACGTTAACTAAACTTTGAATAACAGACATTCGGATCGAATACATAACCTCATTTTTTATAGTCGGTTAAAAACAGGGACCCACTTTTTACTTGCTCTCCGAAGCACGGACCCGTTTAGTTCAAATGGCGTTAAACGGTCACCCATCTATTTAATGACCTTACCTAACGTTGCTTAACCCGATCGATTACAAAACCTTGATAACAACTCTCTATGAGTGTTCCCTTACTAATATTTATTATATTATAAAGAAAAATTGATAAAATCGGACCAAGCTTATAACCAACTACCCATTTTGACTTTAATCCCTTCTCCTAAAAGAACCGTGCTAGATTACGGGATAAAAAGTATCCTATGTCCTACCTCGTAGTAAGATCTCAAATCATGCCAAGTTTCATTTGAATTCATTCAGTAGTTTCGGCGTGATGCTCAGCCGTGATACAGACAGACAGACAGACAGACAGACAGACAGACAGACAGACAGACAAACAGACAAAAATTAAAAAAAATACATTTTCGGCCTCAGTATCGGTTATGCCCTCCAAATATAATTTTGAAAATATCTTCAATGTACAGAATTGGACCTGTTACAGTTTTATTATAAGTATAGATAGATATAGATATACCCGTGCGAAGGCGGAGCGATTTGCTAGTAAAGCAATATTTCCAATAACAGAAACCTATTTACGGCACGGCTAGACATTCTCAGAATAGCTTCATATTACACGTCTAAAACGACAAACGAATTCCCTGTACTATTACCTAATACAAAAGTGGTTACTTTGAAGGAAAAACAAACTTGTAAAACAATACCGTAAAGGCTATTAAGTACAACGATTACTTTAATAGGGCTATGAACGATGCTCTAGAATTACTTATCGCTAGCAGCGGATTCCCGCTCAATAAATTTTCGGATTCAACTGCCTGAATATTTTACCAAACCGTATTTCCGTTTAATTCGATACGACAAAGTTTATTGTAATCTTAGGCTAAATATTAAATCTTCTTTGCTGTCGTTTTGCTGAAAACCTATTTTGGTCTTATAACAATCAAAACAGAACTCCTATGCTAGCAAGTGCATCTTTCGACTAGTATTTTTCTTTCTACTCTACTTATAGTGATGATCTTAAAAATAAGCATAATATTAGATATGTCTGGGAAAATATGACACTTTTTGATCAAATACCAACTCGAGATCTCGGGATTTTATGTGTCGTCTAAGAACTTATGCTAATTGCTACGTATACATACATATAGATATTAAATGCTATCAATAATTAAGGATCAAACGAACTTACCCTAACGTGAAGTTCGATCATAATTATGTGAACAGTTCGGTCCTTAGCAACTTATAATGTTTACTTATTGTAGTTATGCGTCCTTACTACTAGCCTTGCACGGAATGATTTAAAGTATTTTTTTTTTTTTCTTTTTTTTTTTTCGGGTACTTTAATATTTTGTCACCTCACCGCCTCATATAAGACGGCCCACCCGCAGTGTGTCTTCATTATGTTTAGAGTAGGAAAAACGTTTCACATTTTATCCTTGGGTCGGGTGATGTGTAAAAGGGAGGGGAGTATATAAGTTGCTAAGGACCGAACTGTTCACATAATTATGATCGAACTTCACGTAAGGGTAAGTTCGTTTGATCCTTAATTATGTTTCACAGTTCGGTCCTTAGCAACTTATAATGTTTACTTATTGTAGGATGTTTAGAGTCTAGATCTATAAAATGTGAATAGTTAGCTATTATGATTTGGGGGAATAGGTAATATAATACAAGTTATGCCCTAAAAATCCAAATTCATTTATCTCTGTAATCTCAGTAAAAGCATCACATAATATTAGGCACTAGATTTTACTTTTTGTTTTAAATATCAAAAGAGAGAGTCTAACTCCTTACGACTCTTATAACACTAATAATATAATATTACACTTAGCCAACAGTAAAATCCATACGTAAGTAAGTATTAAGTCCGTAATAAAGAAGTTTTTTTTTTTTTTTTTCAATATAAGCCAGTGTTTGACCACAGTCCCACCCGGTGGAAAGCGGTGACGCAGTCGAGGATGGTAGATTATCTTCAATGATCAATCGTTATATTAATACTGCAGAGGAACCGCAAGCAAAAGTATACATTAGGGTTAAGTACCTAAGAATAGATAAGTCGTATCGAGAAAAATCTCTCCTTAAAACCTGTCAACAGTGGCAATAAATCATTGTCTTGTAAAAACGCGCAAATGCACCTTATAAAACATATTTGAAAGGAAATATGCATATCCTCACCATTAGACAATGACTGAAATTGAAGTCTATTTTCGTAATTATTTTGTATAATCAATAACCGAAAAATATATACGAGTATATGTATAAAATATATATATAAATAATGTAAGTAAATATCAGTTTGTGAACGTAAATGTTCCTAAAGGCCACACAGGCCACATAGAATAGTTAGAAAAACCTTAAATTAACCCATTAACGCCCAAAATAAAACTGCTTGTAAAAATTATATTTTTATAATATTTATTGTATCATTATAAAGTAAATAAAAGGTATGTAAGCAAAAATTTTTAAAAATTTATCCAACGCAGAAATTATAAGGGTGTACCTGGACGAGTACAACGGGCGGATTAAGAATATAATTGCCTAAAGCAAAGTAGTTCAACACATAGAATTTTCCTGCAAAGTTCGCAACGCCAACCAACGCGATTGTAAGGAATAACACATTGCAACTAATAATTGTTATTGCGCTCGGGATTGTGACCAGCATGAGATACTCCCTTGGGTTTTGGGCAAGTATAGGTAAAAATTGCAACCTCCAAGGTTCTTCCGTTGGGTGACGTAGGAGGCGACAAAAGTAGAACCCAGAACACGGACAGCAATGTCTTCTGTTGAAATATCTATCTTCACGTATACTGCTATCCCCAATGCTTCGGCAACATTCCCCATATCTACCTCCCCCCCCATCATAATTGAGGCAGACTGACGTTATCTTTTCGAAGTTGGTCACGAATGCATTGGACGTGTGAGCTCTTGGACTAAAATGATACAGACACTAGCAGAGTCGCTGGAGGACCTCAATACTATGCTCAGCAAATGAACATGAATAAGATAAAGGCGTCTAAAGTCCACCAATTGGAGAGACTGTCCAGTTTCGGATTTCAGTCCAACGTCGATAATGAATTCTTCCTAAGAATTCAACTCGGATAGGCAAATTACGTGGTATCTTCTCGCTCAAAATACCGTAAAGCCTAAAGATAAGGGACTTCAAATAAAGTGTGTTGCCACCAGTGCCAATAAGACGTGGTTCCCGACTGCTAGTCTTTCAGAGAAGGTCTAAAGTCTCACGAAGGGCTATAGAGAGAGCAATGTTCAGAGTTTCATTACGCCATAAAATCAATACATTCGCCAAAGAATCAGTCATCAGTATAGCTCTCAGAATCTGCAATTTGTAATGGCAATGGGTGGGTAAGCCCTAGCGCTCACAGAATCGATAACAAATGGCGAAGAAGAATTCTCGAATGGCGACCACGAACCGGAAGATGCAGCGTAGGCAGATCTGTTACTGGGTGAACCGATGATATTGTGCGAGTTGCAACCGGTGGATGTACGCCAATTGGCAATTGGTAAGAGGGGGGGGGGGGGGGCATCTATGTTCAGCAGTGGTCTTACAGCTGATGAAGATGATGATGATTATTATTTTTGAGGGCTTTTTCTAATCCTGAAAAGCAATTTTGTCTTGTAAAGACGCCCTTGTAAAATTATCAAAATGTCTGAAAATATTGGTCCATAAGTGCCCATTGTACCCATCCGGGTACAGTGACATAAATGGACTCTGATATGGGCTTACTGAAAGTAATTGTTACTAAAATGGTATCATATGTTTCTATATAGATGTACAATAGTTTTTAATAAAGAAAATATCAAATTACTATTTATTTTATAGTAAAAATATTTTTTTTCATTTTACCTAAAGACCTTGGCCCTCAAACACAATTTGTCACAAAAAAAAATTACATTTGTTTTCGCGCCGCTGCCAAACTTATTTTTTTCATACACTAGTTATACCATTTAGTTACTATATATGTAATTACTTTCATACAATCCACAAATAAATATAACTAAATCATGCATTTTGTTGCTGTACCCGCGCGAGTACAGAGGGCGTTAATGGGTTAATTATTTAATTAACACGGTGCATAACAGAAAACATTACTGAACATATCACCTTGACAATAGGTAAGCAATAATTTGTAATTCATGAACAAACTTGTATTTCATTCATAACAGTAAAAGTTATCTTTATGATTAATTAATTGCACTTTGAAAGTGATTGCTTTCTTTTTTGTTTTTTTTTTTATAGGAAACAAGTATTGGTATATAAGTTGAGGGTAGATGAGGAGATATACCCTCCAAATGTTATTTATTGTGTCACCTACCCTCATATGTATCTATCAGCTGTCAGCTGATTGTAATGTCAATGACCGTTACTTTATCTCTTAAAAAGGATATTACAACAGTCATACATCGAACTTAAAGTTCTTTATTTCATACTAACTATACCGCCCGTACAGGAGGCGCTAATAACTTAAAGAAGATTGTAAGCAGATCATGGTCGTGATCGCTATTTATTTAGTACATTTAGGTGCTATAAAGGTAGGTAGGTATATACACAACAGTCACAGTCTTTAAGTAATGCAGTCATTACCGTACGTAATTTTAAATGTATCTAGTCATTGTTGTCGATTACTGTTCAAAAAAGGATTTAAGTTCTTTAATATATATTTTTTTTGCAGTAGTTTTAAAAATATAGGGAAAACACCTAAAGTCTCCATATTACAAACATATCTATTTCCGGTGTACTTAATGTATTTTATTTTCTACCATTAAGCACCTTAACTAAGTATATTTTCTACTTTACCTAAATGTTACTTTACATGGAAAATACAAATATCTAAATAATTGTTTGGTGTTCATATAAATATATGAAGCAAATAATTATGTATAGCGTTTAGAACAGACTTATCAAAGAAAAACCTTAGACCTTCCGTTTGGTTTATTAATCACGGTTAAAATCAGAGGTAAGATACTCATGGCTGGACCTTATAGAAACAAATACGCCAAAGTATGTTTTTATATTTTGTATAGACAAATAATGCTGAAGACATTTTCACGCAGACAAATCTGTTTTGCTGTGAATCGAACCCGCAACCAGGGCATAAAAAAAAACCAATGAAAATTACCGAATAGTTTTTTTTTTATTTTTTTTATTATTATTATTACCAAGGGATGGTAATAGTAAGTACTAGTAAGCACGACTAATATATTTGAGTTCAAGAATAGTTCCTATCTCCAAAAATATAGTAACAACTAAAATAGGTAGTAAAAAATACTGATATGATCGTTGTCAATCTCAAAAATCTTAAGAAGCAAAATACATGGAATAGAGGGCGTAAACTAGATAGTTTTGTGTTTATTGTAGACAAAGCATATAAGTTACTCAAGACAGCTTGTTTGTGGTTTATTACACATTAAAAGGCACATCAAACTTATAAGAGGAATATTCACAACGCTGGTAGATAAAATATATCAGGAAAGATCCAAATGAAATATCCAACAAAAAATTACATAAATATAATCGTATGGATTCTGAATAATATCATCAAAGATCAGCCAGGATGTTTTTTTTTTTTTAAACACGCTGTTTATATATATATATACATATATATGCCTTAGTTAAAAAAATTATCACGTAAAAATGATCGTGTTAAGTTATTACAAGTTAGTCTTAACTATATTTGGACAGGGTTTTTGAAACACCCTGTATAACTTTTACCTCATTATTATTATTTATTTTTGGAAAAATCGAACTTTATGAATTTACTACACAGATTTAATGTAGTATTCAATATTTTATAACCATTAAATTTAGAAACTAGAATTATGTATGACAAAAAATTCGTCCTCAATTTTGTCATAAGTATTCAAATATTGCAACTATATTGTTCATAAAGTTAAACCATAAATATAGTCATCAAGGTCATATATTTAGCTAAATTAACGACGAATTAATAATATGTCGATTGTTTTGTTCTCTAGATCAGATTTATCAATAGTTATTTTCAACTAAGTATTTATAATAAGTGTAGGAGGCGGCCGGCGGCCGGCGGCACGGCGTACTGTCCCATAAGTTCAGAGGCTACTTACTGCAGCTCCACGGTGGTTCTCACGGATGCTCCGGATGTAGGCCGGCCAGGATCTCGTCGAGCCTGTGGTAAGGCCCGCCGCGGCCAGTCCGCCTCGGATCTGCTAGATACCACTTTGCAGTACGAACTACGAAGTTTTGAAGTCTTATTAATTCTACTGTGAAAAAATATTTGTATTGTTATTATAACTTCTTAATTATTTACTCATCTCGTCCAGTGGCGCACGACGTATTCCGATAATTAGGAGTACCTACAGATCGAATTATATCTGACGATATTGTACGAATCCCAGGCAACTGGTGGATGGTAGTAGCAATTACAGTTAATTGTGACGTTCCAAGATGGACGTCTTCGTATATTCAACAGTGGATTATATTTCATTGCTTTATACTTCAGATATATATGAATTGACAATGTAGTTTATCTCTATATACTAGCGAGTTGCGCACGTTTAGAGACGTAAAACTGTGTTTTTTTTTTTTTTTTTACCACTAGTTACGTCGCGGACGGTCCAGACACCTCATTGTTTCTTTGTGCGCAGCGACGAGCGCACGCGCCTAAGCAAAAACAGTTTAGTGATATTAAAATATTAAAACATATCTATTAATGTGGGAAAAATCGTGATCGGCTGCGAGCCTATCGCGATAACATAAGTACCTGCGAGCTACTTATGATTAACTATAAATAAATTAAGTTGTGTGTCTAAAAATACTTGGTAGTAAACAAGTTACCTACCCACTTATTATTCGAATTACTACCTTCGAGTTCGAGTCAATAATATCTACCTTCAAAGAAAAAGTGACGAATGACAACAAAATGTTTAAAAGTTAACAAAGTCGTGATTGACCGAGAGTCAATTACGACAACATAATTAGCTGCGAACTAATTATGAGTCATGGATTCATGACAAATGAATGCAGTTGAGGCATCCAATTGATTATTTATCGGATGCAAGACAAGTTCCATAGATTTCTGGTAAGTAACACATAATTACTTGTAATATCCATAGGAAATAGGGAATACAACTATTGATGGTAGTCATCACGGCGACATGATTGGCTGCGAGCTAATCAAGAGCCATGGATTATACAAATGAGATAGGAAATGCGTGCAATCTCAAAGAGATATACACGTCCCAACCTACAATTTATTTTGTCTAAAGTAATACCCACTAAACAAAGGTTACACACAAGATACTATTATTATTTTTTCTGCTCAACTACCCACCACTTTTAATTTTTAATTCGTGCATTTACACATATAATGGTACGAGCCCCGAGTCTGGCTGAACTACCAACGGGTCTTCAACACGAAAGCGGCTCTGCCTAAGTGGTTCAACTATCAAACAATCGCACATTGGTGCGATTGTTTATCGCCAGATCCTGGTTTCAATTCCCAGGTTGATTAGGTCTTTTTTACGGGGTTTTCATAAAGAAATCCTGCGCTGGGTTTCCAAAAGGCATCCTTCTAGTGGAAATTGGTTTAGAAGCGTGCATAGCAAATGCCTACAAGGCAAGGCTATACTATTCCCAGAGAAAAAAAAAACTTTATGGTATACATTATTGGCAGAATGCAAATATTTTGTACTCTTGTGGTCCTGTGTCGGACATGTTACGTACGTTTCTATATAGGAGTATAGAAATAAAGGTAAAGTACCAATCCAAACTTATGCAAAACAATTAACTTGCATATAAGTCCGACCTTGAATTTATGCTGTGCAAAAAAGTATGATAAAATCAATAAATAAATGACAATTTGGGATGTGACAAGAGCACTCTATCCTATTTATCAAGACTATGTCAGGACAAAGAGGTATGACTTACGTATTTCCGTGTTGGCGTGAAAATCACAGTTATTCATGCCTTATTGGTCAGTCAATAACATTTTCTGGGTCTATTAGCCCAGGGTGCGTCCAATTAGCATAGGTATTGGTATAATTACATAATATACTCTAGTCGAGGTGGCATTTCCTTGCACCTCAACAGCATGATAATTAATAAACAAGGTTCACAGATAAGAAAACAAAACTCCTGAATCATCAGCCCCTTCCACCTTGTAGAAGAACTGGGCGGTACCTTCTAGCTGCCCTTGAAAAGGGGGGGGGGGGGCGAGATAAGGGGAAGGCCAACAGCAGCATCAATCGCATGTTCTAGCGCTAAAGGATACCGGCTGGACTAACATGTACGCCTCATCATGTAAGGTACAACAAATATTCAGATTTAGATTTCAAATGTTGGCCACAAACATATGTATTTTACTTGTATAATTATATAAGTAACAAATTTCCCAGCCATGTTAACATGGATATTGTGAAAACGACGTTTCATGTCATCTTTGTTCTGAAGTAGGTAATTAACTAAAACTAAATAGCACCACATCCAAACTTTACTTACATTATAAGCAGAGGTATGGATGCTTATATTGCAACACATATATAAACTTTGTATCGTTATTTCATTGGACACATTTAATGAGATTAACTTATTCTAGTTTTAGTAAACTACTAAACAGAGGATTTAGCCATAAATATGTATATTTTATGAAAATCAGAAACGAATTCTGTTCCTTAAATTGCAATGAGGAAAAAAAAAATACACTCAAACCGGAAGTCTAACCCTTTGCTGTCACATTGTTAGATCATCGGCATTTAGTACAAATATAAAATATATTTGACGCCAAAACCTAAGTCCGGCAAGCGATTCATTTATATATTAAAATATTTGCACTTATATTTATATAATATCAATATAGCTTTTATCCTCTCTACTTATAGATAATATTTAAAATCATTACCACAGTGAAACTTGAATTTAACAACAGTTTACACCACTTTGTCATACTGACCATAAGATTCCCAGTCTGAAATTACCGGTACTAGTAACAACAATATTATATAATATATAAATATAGTAAAACAAAATTTGTATATAAATATCATCTACCTTCTATGGTACCGAGAATAATAACTAAGATTAACTATTAAGATAGAGGTTAAATAACCTATCAATCTTATCATAGAAAATATTTTCGCAAGTTTTGTGGCATAATCACGTAGAGATATCAGCCGACGTATATATTATTCTAAATTACAGCGTACACAATACATACTCTCGTATGTTTGGCCTTAATGGTGCTTGATGAGGTTATGGTGAAATTTTATTAAAATGATTGTAATTAAATAAATTGTGACCGTCACAGTCTCGATGCGGCGCTCGTACGAGTAACCCGCGTTACAGATAAGAATAAGTGTTCTTTTGTCTAGCGTGCGCAACTATCGGTTTGGTGTGCGACGCGTGCAGCGCTTGGTGCATTGCTGCGTCGCGCGGTTTATAACCGGTTTCGTCGGCATGTAGTGAGTTCGTTTGCATCTTTTAATGAATAGCGAACGTTTGTTTACTGATAAAAATGTTGATGCCTATAACGACTCGTTAAATGAGGATTATAATATATTAGACGTTGAAGTTGAAGAACTAGTTGAACAGACACCTTTAAAGGAAATGGAGACCGATACGGGATTACACTCTGCAAAAAGGGGAAGAGAAGAAGAGGTAGATGAAGAACAGTGGACGTTGGTGAGGAATAAAGGAAAGAGACTGAGAGAGGAAGTTATTCAAATATACATTTCTAGCAAGGACAAAATGCCAAAACAATTCTCGTTGGCCAAATTATTAAAAGAAAACAACATTACAGATATTATTAGAGTCAAATATATGAGTCCATATAAAGTAAGACTGGATATGAAAAATGAAGAAAGTGTGATAAAATTAGAGGAATGCACCAACTTTGTGGACAAAGGTTGGAGAATGCAGAGAGCTTTTGAAAAGAACATATCATACGGTGTCATAAAAGACATAGAAATAGAAATCACCGAAGAAGATATGCTTAAAACTATCACTTGCCCTAGCCCCGGAAAACTTATTTCGGTCAAACGACTGATGCGTCGAAATGCTGACAAAGGGGGCTGGTCTGACAGCGAATCTGTACGCCTATGTTTCGAAGGTTCCTTTTTACCAACGCATATTTACGCAGATGATCTTAGAATCAAAGTGGAGCCCTATATATTCCCGGTTTCACAATGTTCGCGGTGTTGGAAGTTTGGTCATACAGTCAAGTTCTGCCCGTCCTCAAAAATTACTTGCCCAAAATGCGGCGCCAACCACCCAAATTGCGAAATTAATTTATATAACTGTGTCAATTGTTCAGGTAATCATATGGCTTTAGACCGCACTTGTCCTTTCTTCATAAAAGAAAAAAAGTTAAGAGAAATTATGGCTAATTTCAACTGTACGTATAGGAAAGCTCTTACCATGTATGTGCCACCTCACTCACCACCACAAGAACAGATAATCTTTACACAAGAATGCGAAGAGAATATACAGTATTTTATGAATGACAAAGACGAAGTGAAAGCCGAGAAGATGGAATACTATACCGAAGTTTTGAAAACTACTCCAAAACCGACACCTCAATCTACCCGAAGGTTCACATCCAAAAAAAATAAGCAAACACGGCCCAGTTCACCCTGGGTTTCAGAAGAGGAAGATAAAAAATGTTTTGAACCTCCTTTAATGAATCAGACGGAAAAAAAGGAAGTAAATTTTAAGGAGTTATTAACTCGAATAAAAGAAATTATATTTATAAATAAATGTTCCATTCAAGAAAAAGTTAATGGTGTAATTAAATGCTGCGTAGAATGGTTGATTTTATTGGCTGTGGAGTTTGTATCAGAAGGGACAGTTGTCAAAAACTTTTTTGATTATATTAATGGATCTTAAAGTAATAAAAAAGAATTTGAGTATAATCCAATGGAATGCGCAAAGTATTAAGCCTAAACTGATAGCATTAGAAAGTCTACTGTCCCAAGAAAGGATCCATATTGCTGCTATAAGTGAAACATGGCTATTATCTAATGAGAATATTAAAGTGAGTAACTACAATATTTATAGAAAGGACAGAAGCGATGGTTATGGCGGCGTTGCTATTGTTACCCATAAGTCTATTAAATCTCAGGAACTGCCAATAAATCATCCTAATCCAGGAATAGAAGTGATAGGTATTAAGGTATATAACTGTGATCAACTTGAATATATTATGTCTGTGTATATCCCACCAGGTGTAAGCATATCTCAAAATGACTGGGACCAACTATTATCTTTATGTAAGAAAAGAACTTTAATTGTCGGCGATTTAAATAGTCATCATTCTAATTGGTCAACCAAAACTGATCACCGCGGTGTATGTATTTTTGACTCTATGGTTGACAACTCATTCATTGTACTAAATAACGGTCAACATACAAGAATTAAACTTGTAAATGGTTTTTTACAACAATCTTCTCCAGACATGTCATTGGCTTCTTCAGACATAGGTTTAAAATTTGAGTGGAACGTAATCAATGAGACACTAGGTAGTGATCATTGTATTATTAAAATTAAATATAATATGCAGTGCAGTAATTCTACACTTAGATTAAAACGTAATTTTAAAAAAGCTGATTGGAGTTCCTATACTAACGTTTTACAAGCACTTTTCACAGAAATGAATATTTCCAATAACTTACAAGTCTGTTACAACATGTTTGTGGACATCTTAAACATTGCCGCGGAATTATACATACCAAATATCCAAATTTGTAATAATCCAGATAGTAAGTTCTCACCTAAACCGTATTGGAATAGTGAACTATCGCAGTCTGTAGCAGAAAGACGTTTGGCACTTTCAAAATTTAGACGAAATCCCACACCAGAGAATTTAACTATATTACAAAATAAAATTAGGATCGCTCAAAATTCGATCCGTAACGCTAAATCGGAAAATTGGCAGGGTTTTTGTTCTGGCTTAGACCAAAGTTGTTCTTCTAAAGTGGTGTGGGATCGGTTAAAATGGATTAAGGGCTATAAGGGTTCAGTACAGTATATAAATAAAGACCAAGCAGAGGAGCTTTTACGAAGTCTGACGCCAGATTTTGTAACACCTAATGACCCTGTATTTGTATCGCAAAATGAGAATTTAGATGTTCCATTTACTTTACAAGAGTTAAGCAAGTGTATTAAATCAAAAGATACAGCTCCTGGTTTCGACAACATTTCATATTCTATGTTAAAATATTTGCCACATAATGGAAGGATTGTTTTGCTAGAGTTATTTAATAAGTTTTACTATGATGGGTTTGTTCCTGAACAGTGGAGAAATATCATTATTATGCCTATTCCTAAGCCCGGTAGTAATACACATAATCCTTCATTGCGACCAATTTCTATGATTTCTTGTTTGTGTAAAGTTTTCCACGGAATGCTGTTCAATCGTCTAGAATGGTATGTTGAAAGAAATAATATCTTGTCTAGTAATACAACTGGCTTTAGAAAGTGCCGTGGCACTTTGGATAATATTGTTAACTTAGTATCACGAGTGCAAGCAGGTTTCTCAAAGAAATTAAGTACTCTAGCAGTTTTCCTAGATATTGATAGCGCCTACAATAATGTTGACATATGTAGTTTAATGAAAATAATGGATGAGATTGGAGTAGGGTTTAGGATGTGTCTATATTTATGGAACTTTCTAAAAGAGAGGTCGCTAAGAATATTGACGATGGATCTTGAAATTTGCCGAAATACATGCCGCGGATTGGCTCAAGGTGATCCGTTATCTCCTCTTCTTTTTAATATTGCCACTTCTAAAATTTGTAAATCTTTTATTCCAAACGATCACACGTACATTTCACAATACGCTGATGACTTTGTGATATACGCAACAGGAAAAAATATCAGAGATCTAACTTCAAACTTACAAGTAGACCTAAATAAAATAACTCTGCTTATTGAAGACTTAGGTTTAAATTTATCATCATCAAAAACGAAAGTCTGTGTTTTTAAGTCCGGTTTTGTTAGAGATACAACAGAAATTTATATTAATAATACACCTGTACAAAAGGCAGACAAGATTAAATATTTAGGGGTCTGGTTAGATGACAAGCTTAGATGGGGTAAGCATATAAATGAGACTGTAGAAAAAGTGTCCAAATATCTTAATATCTTTAAAATGCTATCCGGCACCGGGTGGGGTGTACATACTATTCACCTTAGACGCCTCTATTTAATGCTGATACGGAGTAGACTAGATTATGCTAGCTTAGTTTATGGTAACAGTAGTTCAACACAATTAAATAAGTTACAGAAAGTACAAAACCAATTTTTACGAATTGTTGGGGGATTTATAAAAAGCACACCTATACATGTCATGGAAAGCGAACTCTTGATTGAACCCTTGCATGTACGTAGGCAACATTTAGCGTCCAAATTTTGGCTTAAAATTCAGTCACTGGGAAATTCTGAACTTATTGAACTTATTAACGAACTCGCCCTTCTGTGCCAAAATTCATTTTGGAGACATAAAATAAAACCATTATTGATTTCATCTCATGAAGAGTATTTAAATATACATGTGCATGCAAATAAACTACTTGATATGTTCTCCTTAGATACTTGGGTAACCAATATAGATTTATCAGAAGTGGTGAGGCCTTTTATCGAAGTACTGGAGAATCCTAAACATACATATAACACGGACGTTATTTATCAAAAATGTACACAGTTTTTATCTAGTTTATACAATCAGCACTACTGTATTTTTACAGATGGTTCTAAGATAAACGATAATGTTGGGGCAGCGTTTTATGACCCCCAGACTGATACCTCTGTTTGTTTCCATATCACACCTAGTAATACATCAATCATGACTGCGGAATTGATTGCCATTACTGAAGCTCTTTCATATATTGACTCTGTGCAGGGTGATAATTTTGTAATCTTGTCGGACTCAAGGAGCGCACTCCAACATCTGGCTCGTTGTACCTCGACTGTTCGAGGAACACCGATAGCCTACACTGCTTTGCAATTAATCTGTAAACTAAGAAATGACAATAAAAAGATTATATTGCAATGGATACCATCTCATGTTGGTCTGGAGGGAAATAAAAAGGTAGATACTTTAGCAAAAGAAGGCGTTGGCAATGGTGTTCGTATTATTCATACTCCCTATATCTCGGAAAATTTAAGTATCGCTAAGAAAAAATCTAATAAAATTTGGAAGGAGTACTTCGATGAAAGGTCACGCACAAAAGGAATATGGTATAAAACCATCCAACCTCATCCATCTCGGCTGTTGTGGTTTAACGATACAAATCTGTCCAGAAGAGATATTGTTACTGCCTTAAGGCTTCGGTCCGGGCACATGCCATTAAATAGTTTTGCTTTTATGATGAAAAAGAGTTTATCACCCAACTGTACCGTATGTAATGTAAGGGAGGACGTTTATCATATATTGGTGGAATGTGTCCGGAATGGTGCCGAAAGGCAGCATTTTGAGATCCAAAACAATTTGTCATTATGTACTATAGGTCAGTGTAATTCTGTATTGGCACTCCCCACGTCGGATGAGGCCAAGATGTTATATAAGATGGTAGATGTAGCCCTAAAACATCGTTTGTAATATGTTTTGTGTTACCAATAAGGGTGACATGTTCATGTTATGATCAAACCCTTGTAAAAAATAAAGAGAAAAAAAAAAAAAATTGTGACCGTAAATTTATAATTGCAATAGACAAAATAAGATACATCGAACTGATAAAAGTATACCTTTTTATCGGAGGTAACAAACAACGTGCAATACGGTTGTTATAGAATAATAATTATCTGATTCATGCATATATATTCCTTTGATGATGATTATCTTGATGACATATGCATAGCGATAAAAATGTATATATTTATGAAATTTAAAACCAAAAGTTAGATAAAATTATAAGAATTATGAAATACAAAATTGGAATTTAAAATTAGAATTAAATTTACAAAAAGAAAAAATAAGGGTTAATTAATTACCAAGCTGGCGTGAGAAGCGTATCCGTTTGCGTTTCTTATAATAAATATTTCTCGAACGCAGATTCTGATTGGAAACATCATTTTGGTCTTTAAATTTATGTTACAGAAATCTTAAGCCTAGCAACTTTAATTCCAATACAGCAAATTCAACTTCCTAGCTCAGCAAAAACAAGATAGGTATGCATATGCAGTATATCCACACTAACACACAACCCAGGGTGAGTTAATTTATTTTCATGTGTTCGCCATTATCGTTAATGTCCCATCGAAGAAATCGATGATTAAGCTACGGGAAATCATTATTCTTTTCCCAAATTGATAATATTGGCCATGGGACACTTAAACACCAAACTAACCTGTATACAGCATGCATGCACTTGCCTTTCACGCGGTATACTTAATAATGACGGCCATCGATGAAAAATACCATAAAAAAGCATAGCGTTCCATCAAAACTATCGTTTAAACAAAGTATGAGTATCAACCCTCTACATAAATACCGTGATACCGGCTGGCGTAGTGTTGTGCCAACACAGATATTGGATCATTATTTCTATTATTAAAATCTTATCGTATTTTCTGCTTATAGAAATAGAACTCAATAAGTTAAACGTAAGTATAAACCAAAACCTGCTTGTTTTGGACCTAAGTACGAGTATAAAACACTAATACTTGAGACTTATAAAAGATATTTAATCACTTTAGAATCATAAAACTTTAGACAAGTTGTAAAAGAATATCAATAATAGGCTAAGGTAACTGCAAGTTCAAATACATAAATACGGATATCTAATAAACGTATGTAGATATCTTAAGCACGCAAAAATAAGTTAAGATAGTCATAAAAAAAGTGATAGAACATCGGCCCTTTGACATTCTAGTTCTATTTTAGTTCTTCTTTAACAAGAGAAATATACACCTGGTCTTTAACGACTATACCTTCGTAACAAGACATATAAGGACAACTAACATAGTAAAAGTTTTACTAACATAGATCACTCACAGCTCAACTAATTAGTTAGTAAAATACAAGTGATTAAAAAAAAAAAAAAAAAAAAAAAAAAGAAAAACCAGACTAGGGTATTTCTTAAATTGTCTTCCGTGCATAACAAACGTCACCTTGGCCGTACGATTTGCGGGTCTTAGGAGGTACTCCTACTGTCATAGCTAGAAAACCGTCAGCTAAACTAACTTATTAGTGGTTTTTGATAAACTTATTATTATTACCTATTATAACCCCGTTAATTATTACCTATTATAAATCTACAAAAAATTATCAGTTTAACTAATATTTTCCTTAAACTATACTATTTTTCTTAAAAAAAAAAAAAAAATTGCTATACCATCGAAACAAAACCTTACTCTCTAAACATCTACATTGTCAATTCATATATATCTGAAGTATAAAGCAATGAAATATAATAGATGATCAAACGAACTTCTTGAAGTGAAGTTCGATCATTATTATATGAATTGCTTTATACGAAGATATAAAAACCCGCCCACCCATGATTAAATCACATAACACGTGTTCAGTGCATTTAACCCTTGAATAAGGTTTTGTTGAATTATAGGCATAAACATAATCTCTAAAGAATGAGGTGTCTGGACCGTCCGCGACGTAACTAGTGGTAAAAAAAAAAAAAAAAAACACAGTTTTACGTCTCTAAACGTGCGCAACTCGCTAGTATATAGAGATAAACTACATTGTCAATTCATATATATCTTCGTATAAAGCAATTCATATAATAATGATCGAACTTCACTTCAAGAAGTTCGTTTGATCATCTATTTTGTCTGGCTGATGATAATGATCGGATTATATGTTCCCAGATGTGTTGGCGGCATGCATTTCATAATAGTGTTTGCAACAATTACCCGCAATAAGGAATGCGTATCGCATTTATCTGTACATATGTCCATTGTAAGGGGGAGGCCTATATTCAGCAGTGGACGTCTTCCGGCTGATGATGATGATGATGTACATTGTTTGTACAAATGAGACGACACGGTGTGGATACACGCACCGTAAAGAAACATGTCATACTGACATACCAGCGTCCAGCAGCAAGACCTATACTCACATGAACATTGTGTATTGCACAATGACTGTAAAGTTGTTCATTATCTTACGACAGAGACGACCCAGGTTGTATTGGAAGCTCGCATCGTATGAAAACAGCGCAAGCAACAGCTACCCGATGTTGGGTGTGTGCAACGCATGAACCGTAAATACTCACATATATACTCACATCTGCAGAGCTGACGTATCGCACTATAACGGTGAACGTGTTCATTATCTACGACAGAGACGACCCCGATTGTATTGGAAGCTCGCATCGTATGAACACAGCGAAAACAACAACTACAGGAGTGTGCATCGCTTTTGTGTAACGCACTATACGGTTAACGTGTTCAACACTACGACAGAGACGACCCCGGTTGTATTGGAAGCTCGCATCGTCTGAACACAGCGAAAACGTCAAACCCGCTGGTGGGGCGACAACTACCCGCTGGTGGGGTATCGCTGGTAACCGTTAATGTGTTCTTTATGTACGTGTGAGACGACCCTGTATGGAAGCTCGATTCGTACGAACACAATTTAAATAGTGCACGACGATCCATTTCCCGAAGACGAAGAGTCGTCCGACGTCACCACCGCGGCGGCACCTCACCGTTGTCCCGACGTCGCGGCGTCGCCTCTCAGTTGTCCGGTTCTTGACTTTCACTTTTTCTTTAATACTAATTTAATTATTTTTATTTAATACTAAATACACTTGGAGCTTTGGATTGGAGACGTGCGAAGGCTTGAGCACGGAAACAAACATTGAAGACACACTGCGGGTGGGCCGTCTTATATGAGGCGGTGAGGTGACAAAATATTAAAGTACCCGAAAAAAAAAAAGAAAAAAAAAAAAAAAAACTTTAAATCATTCCGTGCAAGGCTAGTAGTAAGGACGCATAACTACAATAAGTAAACATTATAAGTTGCTAAGGACCGAACTGTGAAACATAATATCATTCGACTTTGCAATGACAATATACAGAGTGGTAAAAATCCCCTCTCCGATCCGTGAGGGTATTTTTTGGTGTACCAATGCACAATGTATGTATAACTAATTTTTTTAACATCTATTTTTTTTCTAATTTATACCAGAAATATGAAACCGATCTGGAATTTCTGATTTTAAACACTCTGTATGTCTGTTAATGTAAAATGTATTGATGCAGAATATCTTCTTACTGGGCTCAAAATACATTATAACAATAAAGTCTTAGTTGACGAGCGTCTACAGCTATCTATCATGCGTGTCACTCAGCAACTGGCGAAAATCTGCTCTTCTCCTTATACGTGTATACAATAGTATTGAATAGATTCTCATTCACACGTATTAAGTTCAAGGTAACAATGACCTATCCACGTCTATTTATGATGCTTTAAATTCATATTCTATACTTGAATTGTGGAAAAAGCGGGATTCAATCACCAGAACGTAGTGCATGAGACGGTGGCTGACCTATTAATTATTCATTTCTATTCAAACCGATCAGTCTATGGACCGACCCAGAGAGGACCGAGATAGTGCGATCGAATCTCGTTAAAGATCACTGAGGTAGATCGCCATATTGAACTTTCAAGAACTGAATATGACAGTTGATTTATTTAGAATCTATCTCCTCTAATATACTAGGTCTGCTAAGGTACTATAAATCGGCATTTTAAAGACTAGATAATGAATTAAAAATGACCAACTCAATATTATTTAAAAAAAAAAACAATGCGCAATTAATAAAAGTCCCTTAACATGATTTTTTCTTTGAATAACAGTAATAATAGTAAAACAGTAACAGTACCAGTAACAGTAATAGTAGTAGTAGTGATTGTGCTGCAAATAATGGTAGGTACAGACAAATCGTAGGTACAATTATTAATATAACATAATCATCATATTAATAATCTTATTCTTAAAACACTATTTATTATAAACCTACGAAACATAATTTAATTTTATTATAAAGAAAATTGAATTTGTATTACTTACTAAATTAGGTGGAAATAATTTAATCATTGAATATTCTGATATATACATGATCCTTGATGCTTCTTGAGTTATTTACGCTACAACGAGTTAACAAGCTATGGATTCATCAATTAACGGATTACGATAGCGATAGCTGGCTGTAAATAAATTAGAACTTCATGGTTTGAAATTAAATTTAGAATGATTTCAAAATTGGATAAAAGAGATTTTATTATTTTTAAACAATGATGATAAGGTATCGTATTATTACCTACAATAATTGATGGCATGAACATTGTTACGGTTCTAATAGTAACTTTTACCGTTTTAATTAAATTTACAGCGATTTATGGGGTCTGTAGCGTAGACCGTGTTGTCTTGATGATATCGTAGTGCGTACGAGTATAACTGTATTGTCTTATACACGGAGATATTATAGAAATTAACTGTGAGAATAGTAAATATCAACAGGTTCAACAAACTTATTATTATGTAATGCATGTTATTACTGCGTCGGTTTCCGATTACAATGTGGGTGTTTTCAAGGCTAGAGTGAATAGGCCTTTGACATGCTAGTGTGCTTTATTTACCATCATAAATAGGCCATAGGCCTCCCCCTTGGAATGCCACAGGCCTGCCCATGCTGCGTCTTCCAGTTCGTGGTCATCATACGAAAACCTTTCTGTCCCATCCATTATCGTTTCTACGAGCGATGTGGCCTACCATTTGTCACTTCAATTTGCAGATTCTGAGAACTATGTCGATGACCTTAGTTCTTCGGTGAATCTCCTCATTCAGATTCTGTTGCGCAATGAAACTCCAAGCTAGCTCACTCCATAGCTCGTTATGTGAATCTGAGCCACTCTAAAAGGACCACCTCTTTGTAAGTAGGTGTGTAATTACTGGCAACATACACTGGTTAAAAACCTTAATCTTCAGGCACTGCGGTATTTTAGACGAAAATATATGGCATAGTTTCCCGAAGTCTGCCCATTCAGAATTCTTGGGGCGATCTCTCTGTCGAAGTTGGGCCAACCTAACTGCCCCGCTAGACAATGTAACATTCTACAATCGCTATCGCTAATAGAAAGTATAAAAAGTATGAGAATGACATAAGTCATCGAAAAATCACGTGACAAGTTATAGGGAATTGACACCGTTAGCGAATGAAGAAATAGATTCGCTATGAAACGATTGCATCTTGTCTAGGCCCTCTGGCTAGTAGTAGTTGTCTGGTAACCATATTACAGGCTCTGCCTAGTTTGGTATAAGAGGACAGTGTGTAGATTGTTATTATTATTGACTACAATAATAACATAAGGCTCAGTTCACAGTTAGAAACAGATAAACATACAGTTGGTATTATTTGCCATGTGGTCATTAATTTGCGATTTGCTATGACTTTAGGTGGCTTAACTTACTAGTATTGTGCGCGCCATCTATTCTTATTTAAGTGGTCTGAGAAAATTTAATTTTATTATGAAGCTTGAGCAAGAAATAACTACACAGACTAAAATGTACACAAATATAGTACTACCCTGAAAGAAATTCGTTCCTCTGTAACAATAGTGCACTTTGCTGCATTTCGCTCTTCTGTTAGCACAATTGCTTAGTCTTATTTATACTAGTTGTACATTGCTCCTTGGATCCCTAGTGCAAACACACTTCACCTTTTCGCCCAAAGGCGAGAAAAATCCGGACTCAGTACGGGATTACGTCATGGGAGGAGTGAACTTTTAATCGCTAGTTACTGCACGGTTTATTCAGTTTTTTTTTCTTTATATTTAAGTTTAATGAGTAGGCAAGTGACGCCGTATAACATTCAAACGTCGAATTCGATTCGGGTTCGATTTAGGGATGTGTCAACTCGATTTATTGTATCCAATTCGATTTAAATCGTGGTAGGTCGTGACAGATCCTGTACGAGGGACTCGTGCGATTTGTGGGTCAACTTTGTGCGAACACGTTGACCTTAAAGTTGAACGAACTTGTAAACCAATCGCCGTAACCAAGTCAGACCAAACGTGATAGAAATAAAACTATATGCTTACATACATTTTGTAAAATAACCCAAATAGAATTTTTACTTCTTTAAAGTTAATTCTTTAAAGAAGTAAAAATTCAATTTGGGTTAATAAAGTATAAAAACCGAAAATAACATAAATACTATATATTCTAAAGGCAAAAACAATACTAAAAAAAAAAAAAATTTAACACTATGGAAATACAATTTAGTGTGTCAATTTAAGGCTTTAAGCTTATCGCTAAAGCGATCTCTTCCAGACAACCTTGGTAGGTACAGGACATTTTATTGAAGGGCAGGTGTATGTATATAGTAAATTTACTTATATGTACATACATCAAATAAAAAATACAAATAGAATGATGATAGACTCACAATATAAATAAAGAAAGAGAACTAACAGTTTTCCCTTCTGTTGGTATTCACTCAGGTTATTTTAGTTGTCAAAGCGTCCAACATAATGTATGTATCAATAAAATAAAAATAATAGCATCGATTAAATATTAAAAACGACCTTATACAAACAGCATAACACTTGCGAATAAGCCAGCTTACAAATAAAGCAACCACAGTGAAATCCGAATCCAAAAACATAATTGCCCATTTATGAACTATGATCAGAAAGACTTAATAAAGTATTTGTACGAAGCCGCTTACCTTAGGTACTCTGACTCTTGGGAGAGTATCCAACATTAATTTTAAATTGCTCGGCCTACACCATGACCCTGATGAATTTTCTGTGAGAGTAATAAGGTTTACCTAAATGAAGATTATAGCTCAGACGTGGCCTTCGTGACGCAACAGGAAACCGCTTTCTTTGTTAATAATCAGAGGTTGCAGAATAGAAAAACGCAGACCAAACACCAGATTGTCTGGACAGTAGGATGATCCATGCGTCGTTTGGGCATGTTTATAGTCAGTACTGCGTTTGTCTTCCACCGCATCGGATTGTGATAAAAGAGGAAGAAGGTGTGCACTTATGTCTTTGCAAGCACTTTAGTGCACTTTAATAATTCCCGAGTAGATCTGATACTGAACCAGTGGGGTGCCGGGTTAGAATTGCATACCCCCATCTCCTTTCATTGGGGTTCGTAAGAGGCGACTAATTGAGAATAGGAAGACGGGCAGCAACGTCTTCCTTTTGGATTTATCTTCCAACTATACTGCGATCCCGAAGCCGCCTGCCAAGCGTGGGGATTATGGAAACCCTTCTAGGGGGAGGCCTTTGTTCAGTAATGGACATTTCTTGGCTGCTCATGATGATGGTGAGATCTCATACTGCGTAGGCTGATCTTGTAAAAGATTGGTTGCTGTGTTCGGCCGGCCAGGAGAACATTATTATTATAGCTCGAGTAATCAATATTTACAACTGCAACAAAGAACTATTAGTGCATTTCAATTTAAATTATTCAATAAATTTTATTCCTCCCTATAAGCTTTGTCATCAAAGCGAATCTAGACAAAGTCCTCACTGGAGTCTTGGAATCGTCGAAGAGAAAATCGCATTCAACGAAATGAATTGAATGTCCGCCCGGATTCCATGGGATTACTACCGAACGTATAATCTATTTTATACGATTCACAGTTCATTTTATGTACTATGAATATTATAAGAATAGATAATCCTGATGTTGATTTTTAAAAGTTCTTTACATGTTGGTTTTATGAAGTATGTTTAATCTCTAGTAAGACTCACACGAGCGTCTTAAAATAATCCAAATCCGTACATTATCTTCCTTAGTTTGATAACTAAGGAATATAATGTACGGATTTGTACTGTTGTCATTTCATCAATAGTGATGATTCACTATTGATGAAATGACAACAGTTTTAACCCCTAACGTACGAGAAGGTGTTTTAGCGATGCGTTGGCGTGGCTACTAACGGGAGAATCCTCCGACCGAGTGAGGTGTGATGCTCGGTCAGGGCCGAAGCCCCCAACGGTAGATGTTGGGATGTTGTATATATTGTTAGCGTACGTAAAAACTTCGCTTGCGAGATTCAGGATCCGGTGGTGAGGCCATCTAGCTTGATGGATGTCATACTATTCGCTTCATTGCAATTTCATACCTACTTGTCGCAAAAAACTTCATTCATAAGAATAATTTATATAATTCATAAGATAACCTGTATTATACATATGCTGAAAAATTCATGATACTAGATGATGTACACACATCAAAAGTGTCTAGGGATCAACATATATTTTTGCAATAACTTTTCTCCTGATTGATATTAATTAAAATTTTCTTTAAGGATTCATCAAATAAAGTGTTTTCGTTTGTCACAGTAACGATAAACCAAGTCACCTTTGCATTAATAAAGAAATTTGCCATTTTCCTAATAAAGGGATTTTTGACATTTGAACCACTAACACAAAAGTTCGAAAAAAAGACTGAAATAACCGTTTTCTTTAAAATTTTATTGGGTAACTTAAACAATTAATAATCCGTGTTTCTACCGCGAACACTAACAACACAAGAACATCGGTTTGGCATACTCAAAATGAGTTCATCCAAATCACGCTGTGGAATGGCCGCCCATGTTCGTTGCAACAACAAAAAAAGGTCTTCTTGCGACTGGATACCCTCCATATTCGGCAGAGCTCTTCTCTGTAGCATATCCCATGCATGCTCAATCGGGTTCAAGTCTGGCGACTGAGCAGGCCAGGGCAGGACATTGATGTTAGCTGCGGCGAGAGTCTGTCTTACAACTCTTGCGGTGTGCGGTCGTGCATTATCATGCATTAACTGAAATAAGGGACCGATTTGCACTTGTAGAGGAACGATGACGTCAGATACAATCGTCTCAGCATAAATTTGAGCGTTGAGGTTGCCTCTGATCCAAATCAACTCAGTTCTTCCGCCGATCCAAATACCCGCCCATACCATGATGGTTCCACCACTATAAGGATGGACTTCCTGGCAGGATTTTAATCGCTGTTGGCGTCCAGGGGTTCTCCAGTGTCGTATACGTCTTGTATCCGGTCTCATACCAAAACGAGACTCATCAGAAAAGCACACGAAACGCCATTGTTCTTCTGCCCAATTTCTGTGTTCAAGAGCCCATTGATATCGAATCCTACGATTGTGCATTGCTATAGGTGGTACCCGTAGCGGTCTTCGGGAATGAAGGTTCACTTCATGCAAGTGCAAATCGGTCCCTTATTTCAGTTAATGCATGATAATGCACGACCGCACACCGCAAGAGTTGTAAGACAGACTCTCGCCGCAGCTAACATCAATGTCCTGCCCAGGCCTGCTCAGTCGCCAGACTTGAACCCGATTGAGCATGCATGGGATATGCTACAGAGAAGAGCTCTGCCGAATATGGAGGGTATCCAGTCGCAAGAAGACCTTTTTTTGTTGTTGCAACGAACATGGGCGGCCATTCCACAGCGTGATTTGGATGAACTCATTTTGAGTATGCCAAACCGATGTTCTTGTGTTGTTAGTGTTCGCGGTAGAAACACGGATTATTAATTGTTTAAGTTACCCAATAAAATTTTAAAGAAAACTGTTATTTCAGTCTTTTTTTCGAACTTTTGTGTTAGTGGTTCAAATGTCAAAAATCCCTTTATTAGGAAAATGGCAAATTTCTTTATTAATGCAAAGGTGACTTGGTTTATCGTTACTGTGACAAACGAAAACACTTTATTTGATGAATCCTTAAAGAAAATTTTAATTAATATCAATCAGGAGAAAAGTTATTGCAAAAATATATGTTGATCCCTAGACACTTTTGATGTGTGTAGTTTCTACAATTCAGATAATATTGCGCTTTATCTTTTTATAGTTTTCAAGGGACGCAAGAACCGTGTAAAGGCGCTTTAACGGCTAGTTATTATTTTTACAGCATGCCTATAACAAACATTTTATGGCCAAGTTGGTAAAGTGTGCAGGCGATGTATTGTGGGCGTGTATTCGACACATTAAACATATGGAGGTAATGTTCTGCGCTGGACATTTTTATAGACAAAGAATAAATTGTGGACATTTTAGGTTCAAGAACAAATGCTTAAAATAAAATAGACGTGCATTTTTTATGCTAACAATGTGGCAAGAATGCTGCCCGCATTCTTGCCACATTGTTAGCATAAAAAAGTCGTCTGATGGTAAGCAGTCCTCGCATTCTATGGACGCAAGCAATACCAGAAGAATCATTAGCGTGTTGCCGATCCATGAGGCTTTAGATATTAAGTCGATCGAGTCAACTCGTGCGTGGGTGCTGCTTGGGGGGACTGGTCCGACTACTATCCCTTTGGCATTTTAGTTTTAGTTTGTTGAATTCTCGTCGAATTTCTTTTTTTTTGATATTTTGAACGGCAGGACACACTGTCGCTGGTGCTGATCTAATTGTTACAAGACAAACATTGTTTAAAAAAAATGAAAAAAAATGACAGCCCGCTGAGTTTCTTGCCGGATCTTCTCAGTTGAGGCCGCGTTGTGATCCGGTGGTAGGTTTTAAAAAATTTACCGTTCAAAAGTGCTAGCGTTAAGCCTATTTGAAATAAAAAAATTGATTTTTTGAATTTTGAAGCCTACTATGTCCAGTAATTTCACCAGCTACAGTGCCCTTCACACCGAAGCACAGCAGTATTTACACATTGCTGCTTGGTGAATATATGTCACTGCAGTGGTACCTACCTGGACGGTTCCTTGCATAAGGAACCTACCACTTGGCATTGATTGATGTCTTTAAAAGCAACGTATATAACTTACTTTAATAGTAATATCTTTTTTTATGTGTACATGAAGACCACCAGATACGCATCTTCTGATAGAATGAACCATCGATATAATATATAAACTAAATGAACATTCACTAACCAAATGACATCTAAAATGCGGTCGCGGGGGTCGCGGACTTAATAATAATAAATACACTTTATTGTATACCAAATGTTATATGTAAATTGAACAATACGTTGAAGACCTATCTGTGCTGGTGGCGGAAACGTGAATTTACGGGTTTACTATGTTAATGACGTGTAGTTTGACAGTTTCATATAGACAGTAGCGACACTCCTATCGGCACAAATAATTTTGTCAGTCTGTGGCTCGTTGGCTTGTGGCGCTATTTCTGTGTGTCACTTTTCGGACCGTAACAGCTAATCTAAATTAAACAAAAATAAAATATAAATATCGATGGAATGAACAGTCAAGCAGCAAGAATTTCTAGGGCTAGCTATAGTCCAAGGTGTCGTTTCAACATGTATTATCCTACTCTAGGCTGTTTCCACGCACACGCAAAAGAAAGAGAAGAATAGCATTCCATTTAGTAAAAAAAATAAAAATGCCACAGAGCGCATTCTTGGCATGGTTTCGACGCAGTGACTCTATGAAAACTGTGCCTTAGACGGCTTGACCCGCTCTACTTTTTAATCTTAAAAACGCTATGGTATTTTTATTTGTCTGCGGCTCGATTCGTGTTGTTTCATGTAACGATACATACTAAGGCAACATAATTTAAAATCGGGAATTTGACCACACACGTTCATCCAATCCCAAACCAGGCAAATTCTGTACTTAGTTAAGTTAACCAGATAACTGAGTACCAATGAACGTGTGCTGGCGGCTGAGGGCCCTCACTTTGTCCCTTCTACACTTCTCCTTTTAGTAATCTGTGCTACTGTTACAATGATTTTTTTCTGCATGTCTGTTCACCGCCAAAATGAGTCCGTTCACATTGGCTCCTACTTTTCAGAATATATCCTTGGAATACACCGACCGCCTTCTGTTGTTAGGAGTTCAAATTTCCTCAAACCTCAGCTTCGGACGGTTCATTGAGTCCTAGGTAGCTGTAAGAAAGCTAGGTGGTCTTGCGTACGGGGTACTTCACACCGGGCAGCTTTTGTTAAGCTTTTGTTTGGTCAAATTAATGTTGCACACTATACAGGTAATGGTTAGAAGTAATTTAAATCGCAAAAGCTTATTACAAGCTACTGTAAATACTGCACTGGTAATAAAAACCACAAAGATTTCTTTCACCTCTAGCACAATGAACGACAAAGAGCTCTGGAAACTTGACGTAGCAGTCGCTGCTCGAAAGAACTAATTCTATTGTCCGTCCGTCCATGCCGTATATCTTTTACCCACAGTATAACGCTTCGGTCTGCATAAACACACCCATTTAGCGTGTCTGAAGTACAACGGTGGCTAATAACTGAAATGTAAAAAACAGAAGTTACGTGCTCCCCATAAAACTGGTTATGTGCGGTATAAAACTACGTGTTATGAAATAACGTTAAAAGCTTTAACGTTTTATTTCAATTTTTTATACTTTCTATCAAAGCAAAATAATGTTTAAATAAAAAAAAATGTGCGTGCGTGGAGTCCCTCCGCGCGGAAGAAGTGAAACTTCATTCTCGCTCAGTCGATCGGTCGGCCGGTCGGTCGGTCCCTCACTCACTCACTCACTCACTCACACACACACACACACACACACACACACACACACACACACACACACACACACACACACACACACACACACACACACACACACACACACACACACACACACACACACACACACACACACACACACACACACACACACACACACTGAAACCCACTGAAACCCACTGAAACCCACTGAAACCCACTGAAACCCACTGAAACCCACTCACCCACTCACTCAGTGACGGCGTCACATGAGCGCTTTCATAACCTTAACAAATTTAACGCTTAACGTCTATCACTTAACGTTTAACACCTATCACTTAACGCCTATCACCTTCATTTAACGCTTAATGCGTTATGTGATAACATTTTTGGAAGTCGCATAAGAAGTTTCACTTCAATAATACATGATCGATTGCTAGATAGCTTTCAACAAATAAGGAAGTTTTCAGAAGATGATTATAGTGCATACTAAGCATGAGGCGCTTATAGTCAGCTTATCACTGTTCGATAAACGATCAGCGACTACGGTCTAAGCAACGTCAGACAAGGCCAGTATATCGATGGGTGCCCGTTTAGAAGTATTTGAACAGAGAGTCTCCTTGAAAGCACGTAATATGTTGAGTCACCATTGCTGTCATCCAGACCGTTCACTTTGTCACCGTTAGACGGTCGAGCCCTTTTTTTTTTTTTTTTTTTTTTGACGCGGGGGAAATCTTCGAAAGATCCCCGGGAGCTGTGGGGCTCGACCGGGGTATGTGGGATTCTTACCCACTAAAACCCCCGCGGCTGTCGCATCGGCACATGAGAGGGGAGACCCCAGGGCTCTCCGGTGGGATCTGCACCAGGGGCCCCTCGGTGCCTTGCCCACACCCCGAGCGTCCAGCGACTCCGAAGAGACGGTCGAGCCCTAATGGAAGCTTAAACAACTCTGACATCTGTTAGGTTGGTCATTTACTATACGAAAATTAAGTAACAAGATTACTAAGCTCTTTTTTACTCCCCCAAACTGACGGGACGAAAGAGCGACGCAACTGGGGTACTCCCTGGTCACTGCCAGACCAAAGACGAACTTACAAAAACATTTTTTTGATAGCAGTAAAACATTACCATGTCTTCTAATGGGTCAAGTTTTACATAAAACCGTCCAGGTGAAGCAATGTTACCCTGATGTGTGAGGTAACTGAAGAAATGTCCTAAATGACAAGCGACAATACAATATAACTGTCGCATCGCCATCGTTACCATCAGATCGATTCACTAAGAGAAAACTTGACAGACACGTTGGCCTAGTGGTTAGACCTGGCTGCTACAAAACATCGTGGGTTCGATTATCACCCAAACATTTGTGTGCATAAACATATCTGTGTTGTGTATGGGTGGTAGCTATACAACGTGTTACAAAATACCCCGTAAAAAATCAATAAAAAAATATTATTATTTTCACTGATGTGCAAACTCTATTTCAGTAAAATTAAAAAGTAAACTACGCAGAATGTACCTAAATTTCTACCTAATTCGCGGAATGACAAAAATTTTAAAAGATCTAACCTTACTAGGGTTAATAACATTTTTGGCTTTGATAATTAATTATATTTTTTGCGGGGTATTTTGTAGCTCGTTATTGGTATGTATTTACAAAAAAAAAGTATATTTTGTGTTTTTGTATCAGTTTTCTGGCTGCTATAGTAAAGCCTCTGCCTCGTTTGGGATCAGATGTGACCGCGTGTGGATTATCCTAGGATATTATTTTAATTAAATTTCATATAAAGATATTAACTTATACACTGTCATAAAAAAGTATCATGATATTTTAATTATATTTAAAAGTGTCACTATGAATAATGTATTACAGCAACAAATAAGATTAGAACACAAATCCGATGAAATCCCGAGGGAGGTAGACAGCTACCTTTTAAAATTTCAGTCTGGGTTATTATCCTCTCTGCACAATACAGACGAGACGAGACGAAATGCGATATACCAGCAAACAATATGAAGGTAACTTTTATTACCATACAAAGAAATCAGTAACACGAGTATATACATATAAAGCAGGGTTTATGCATATACCCTGCTTTTCTTTACAAGATCTAAATCGGAACAATAAATGTATGAACACAGGAGTGATGTCTAACCTATGCCCAGCCAAAGACAATAGGTAGTGTTGAATATGACATATTTTTGAAGTGAAAACTTATTTAGCGGTGCTGTGCACTTTTTTCTGATGGGGAAAAATTTTAAATTTAGCGTCACGTGTCCTGACGCTAAATTTACGGTCACGTGACCGTAGGACCTGATCGAAAAATCGTAAGGTAAGACGTAGGCGGCGCAGGGCGCTTGCGCGAATTGTCGTCTGTGTTTTTGTTACAGCGTATCACGCGCATGATATTCAAGTTTTCACTTCTGCCAACACTCCCGGAGTGCAACCCGTTTTTTTATACCTCCAAGGTGGCAAGTAAGCATGCAGCCCGCCTGATGGTAAGCAGTCACCGCAGCTTGTATACGCTAGCAAAACCAAAAGAATCACTAGCGCGTTGCCGACCCTTAAGTAATTAGATATTAAGTCTTTTGTGTCCAGTAATTTCATGAAGGCAGAGCCCCTAGGCCTTCACGCCGGAACACAGTGTTGCTTGTCGGTAGAATATCTGATCTGATATTGAAAGCTACCAGGCTTATTTTGGTTACCTTGCCCTTGTTTGCGTGGCGGGAGCAACCTTCAAAACGTCTCCGGATCCTGTGGGTTCTACCGCTAATGCACACGCAGCTGTCGCATCGGCACATAGAGTGTTATGGAGAGAGGGTCTTAGTCTCTCTAGTAGAATGTGCACCAGGTACCTCCCAGTGCCATGCCTGAGAGCCGCTGTCGGAGGGCGCTATATAGCCACCCGGGAACCTGTCACGGTGCTCTAAGCATCGTGGCACAGTCGCCGACGTACTTAATCGTCTAAGTACATACCTACCTAGGTCAGTAATACCGTAGTACCGTATAATTTTCAGACGACTAATACAATGTTTTGTTTGTAAATTAAATATATAAACAACTATACAGATAGACTGTATGTCTGAGAAAGCCTAACTAGCGTGGTGGACTATGGCCTAAGCCCCTTCATCTTGAGAGGAGTCCTGTGCCCAACAGTGGGAGAAATCAAGGGCTGGTATTATTAGTTAGATAACACTCAGGCGGAACGTGAGTATCGAACCCACGACCTATGAGTAGCGTCCAGGATTTCCAACCACTAGACCAATTACGGGCCTGTCAACTTGCTACGCTTGCGAGGTAGTAATATTTTGGGAAATAAAAATATCTAAGAAAAGAAGAAAAATCTGTGGATCATTTAAAATTGACAGTACCAGGGCGATAGCTACTTTGATAGATTAATGTAATTTTCCAGACATTCTGGATATCTTATTTCTATCGAGCTTCGAAAATTTATTATAAGTAGGTACATATTTTTTTTAAACAAAGGACATATTTATTGAAACAAAATATTTACAGTTTATTTACAAACATGTACACTTAAACTAGGTAAAAAACTTCTTCGAAGTTGTCGCCGCACTGGGAGGGAAGGGTACCTAAAAGACTGGCGGCATTACCCCTTTGTATGGCCAAGCTTATACGTTGGCAGAAAAAGCTACCAGCCTACCGGTCTCCTGAGACTTCGATAAGTTTAATGAAAATTCTTTCACCAAAGCGTGCGTCTCATGAGACCAAGGCCCCATGGTCTCCACCGCAAAGGGCGCAAATATAAAGCTCGAACCTAGAACTGCATACTTGCGTCGCTTTGCATCACCAGCGGTCGCCGCAGCCCCTCCAGCCGCCCTGCAGGTTGCCGGGGTGTGGGACGCAGTAAAAACTATTTGTTTAAAGTATTAACTATTTGTTTTAACTTTTTTAGACTATTTGTTTTTCTTTGGCTCTGTTACGATTAGTAACGATTCCTTTTCGCATATTCTAACGGAAATACTCCTTTATTTAATAAACATACCATATTTCAATAAACCCGTTGAGAAGTATCTAATTCCTCACTGATTTAATTATAAAAGCGAGTGGATTCATTAACAACATGAAAAACAAAATTCCTTGTCAGTAAACGAACTGTGAAAACCTAATGCATTTTATTTACATTTTGTTTCTGAACCGGTGATTTGTCATCCAAAAAGACCTAACTGTCTGCATGATGTGATCTAAAATCGTCGTTGTGTATTATGCTAAAGGTTGTTTTTCATTTGCAGTAAATTTTGTAGTCTTTCGTTTTGTTATGGGCAGAAAGCGAATGTTTCACTTGGGTGGGGCTTTTGTGTAATAAAACGAATGCTTTCCTGTGTCTGGACGTCGATAGCTATGCGTGCGTGCTATGAAATTTTGGTGGTAGCTTCCGAGGAATTCTGTTTGACGTTATTTTGCGTGGTTTTCTGCGTTTTTCATGTCTAACCGTGCATTTATATTAAAATAATGGAACATAAATTCACAATTAAACACATACTTAAAGTATCTGCGAATATCAAAGCTTTAACGATGTTGGTTTCAGATGATAAACGGCAGGATTGCGTAATAATAGATAATAATATCCTGGCACAATTGAATTTGAACTAGCGTTTAATAGTAAGTAGGTAAGTATATGACAAAAAAGGCAAGATCGCTGAATTTCTCGCTATTAGCAGAGGCCGCATTACGATCCGGTGGTATTATGTACAATACCGGTCAAGTGCGAGTCGGATCCGCACATAAAGGGTTCTGTACCGATTTTGAAAAGTCATAATTTTTAATTAATATAATTTTAAACTCTACCTATTACGGTTCATGAGATACAACCCGCTTTCAGACTGACGGACGGACAGCGGAGGCTTAGTAATAGAGTCCCGTAGGCACCCTTCGGGTACGGAACCCTGAAAATGATTTATGTGCCTCCGTGGAGCCTGTACATAGTAAAGATATTTTGACTTTACTTGATTTAATCCGCACACGGATATTTAATCCCGAACTAGGCAGAGCCTGTACTATGCTAACCAGACTACTGATACACATCTAATTTTTTATTGTAAATACATATCACCATCAGCAGTCAAAGGAAGTCCACTGCTGAACAAAGGAACTTCCTGACCTTTAGAAGGGTTGCCATAATCACGATGCGTAGCAGGCGTCTTGAGAATGGTATGGGTATGTAAATACATGCTTATATAGCTAACACCCATACATAAGACGAATAATAAAATAAATAGACATATATTCGAACCCACGATGTGTTGGGTAGCAGCCAAGTCTAACGACTAGGTAGCCCTTAGCCCAGTATATAACACCCAGACAGGTAATAATCGAACCCATGACCTTACACGACCAGAGTGTCTAAACTGTCTAACCATTATGTTATGTGGTCTAATTATTAGACTAATGGGTCCGTAATGTAATAAAAATCAAAAAATGCAGCCAACAAATAATCCTACTCCAAAAAAATTCAGTAAATCATACTGGAATGCAAAACCAACTCGGACTGTTGTGTTTGGATACATGATATTCATATTTCCGGGTTTATTCTGGGTGGTTACGGAAACATCTATAAATATTTCAGACTGAAAGCTTCCTAGAATATCCGGTAAATTCGGTCTGCCTATTCACGGCGTTTCCTCTATATGTATATCTAAAATTGAAAAAGCTGTCCGTTAGTCTCGCTAAATCTCTGAAACGACTTTACCGATATGTTTTTTTTTTTTGGTTTGGTCGTTTTAACCCAGGGGTGGTTATGAAGAAAAAAAATCGGAATGATACTTGAACGTAGTGAAAAATCCTAAATCTATGTGATGATCCATAAAAAAGGTTGAAAAAAAAAACGCGGGTGAAGCTGCGCTGGTGAGTTTGTCTTTATTTTAAAAATAGTGAAACTAAATTGCTAAGAGGTGATGTGCCATTCATGTAGGTCTTGATTAAGGATTCGAAGCTCACACTTCTTCTTCATCTTATCGAGTTGACATGAATGACCACTGAGGTAAGCATGTCGCAGTAGAACGATTGTCTGATTGTGTCGGGTGTGCCTGAACAACATTATATTATTTCGCCTGGGGAAATGTTTTAAAAGTATTTTCCTCGTAGCCTAACTTTACCTACAGTAATAATAAAAGACACAAACGTCAATACTAATTCTAATTGACGGGCCCGTTGGTCTAGTGGTCAGACACCCTGCCTGCTAACCGATGCGTCGTGGGTTCGATTCCCGCCAAGTGTCTGGGTGTAGTTTATCTATTTAAGTATGTATTTACAAAAAAAAAGTATATAAGTATTAGTATCAGTTGTCTGGTTTCCATAGTACAGGCTCTGCCTAGTTTGGGATCGGATGACCGTGTGTGGATTGTCCCAATATATTATTATTATTATTATTTATTATTATTAATTCTAAATTTCATGCCGACTAAGCGGAAGAACCGTTTTCTGTAGCCTGTAGCTCTATTTTCGTAAACTATTTTTCTTTAAGTAGTGTTAGTGTGATTGATGTTGCCAAGGCCTTCGACAAGGTCTGGCACAACGGCTTGATATACAAGCTCTTCCAGTTAGGAGTCCCCGATAGGCTCGTACTCATCATACGAGACTTTCTCTCGAATCGTACCTTTCGATACCGAGTCGAAGGTACTATTTCGTCTCCCCATCCTATACAGGCCGGAGTCCCCCAGGGCTCTGTGCTCTCTCCCCTTTTGTTCAGCCTGTTCACGAACGACATTCCTCGTTCGAACAGAGTCCAACTCGCCCTTTACGCGAATGATACCGCTCTCTATTATTCCCATAGGAACATGTCCTATTTGACGCGTGCTCTTCAAGCCGCAGTCGACGCCCTGGGCCAATGGTTTCGTACGTGGCGCATAGAGGTGAACCCGGAGAAGAGTGCCGCGGTGGTCTTTTCCCGCCAATATGTTCTCCGCGCGGAGCCTTCGGCCCAGCAGACGACTGGCCCCAATATACTTATTTAATCGCCCTATCCCCTGGACTAGGAAGGTTAAGTACCTCGGAGTCACCTTGGACTCCGCCATGACTTTCGGCCCGCACATTCGACCCGTCCGCAATCGAGCGGCTTTCGTATTAGGTCGCCTGTATCCCCTTCTCTGCAAGCCGAGTAAAATGTCGCTTAGAAATAAGTTGACATTATACAAAGCTTGCATTCGCCCAATTATGACTTACGCGAGTGTAGTTTTCGCGCACGCCGCCCGCACCCGTATCGATAGCCTCCAGGTTATCCAAAATCGTTTCCTCCGACGTGCCGTCGGTGCCCCGTGGTACATGCGGAATGTAGATCTGCATTCCGATTTCAAGTTAGATCCCCTTTTCGTAAGTTCATTAAAGAAGCGTCGAAACGCTACTTTGAATCCGCGTCCCGTCACGCGAACAGTTTAATCCGCGCCGCCGCCGATTACGCCGCTAGTCCTTCTGACTCGCGCCGCAGACCACGGCACGTACTGCTCGACCCTCCTGACCCAATGACGGTCCTATTGGACCGGGATGCGCCGAACCCTCCACGACAACCGTATGCTACACTAGCTATCAGACACCGGTCTCGCCGGCGAGGCCGAAGGGTCGTAAGCATGCGACCTCAACGACGTGCATCACCCCACTGAGTTTCTTGCCGGTTCTTCTCAGTTGGGGCGCGTTGTGAACCGGTGGTAAACTCAGCCCTCTCTCAAGCGACAGCCCAAGCCGAGGCCGTGCCTCCCTGAGGTGCCCTTGAGCTCGTCGCTACTTCTGCCGTTAAGGCTAGAGTGCTTTAAGCGCTCGCCTCCTATTGTCCGGTGAAGCTGTAATGGCCATCTGCGGCCAACAGCGTCTATCATCCCAAAAAAAAAAATCTATTAATTCTATCTGTGCGCGTGGTGGAATAAAGACGTACCACGTACTCCAGTGTTTTACTCAGAAATTATAATTAACAGAAGTGTCTAGACAAGCAATATGTTTTCCTGACAGTAAGCGATACACCTGGGGCCTTACCATAAACTCTTATGGCAGGGCAGATTAACACAAAAAGTGACCTGTATACTTACAATGACCGCAATAATTAGCAGGCCACACAGCTATTACGTCACTCAAGCAGGTTAGTGGTCACGTCATAATATTATTGTCACGCCAGTTAGTGCGCTCATGGTACAAATTTGTGAGAACGGTCAAGTTTCGTGTTAAACTGCCTTATAGTTCATGGTAAGGCCCCTGTTGTATGGTTAACTGCACTGCACTGCCGCTCGTCACTAAGATGTTAGTTATTATCTAACGTACTCACAATCGTCAAATAGCGTTATTTTGTTAGATTTTTTCAAGTTAGGAGCCGTTTACATTGTTCATTATGGAGTACGAGATAATCCTTATCTATAATACTAATAGGGCCATACCCTATAGTATTGATTGGATTCGAGTGACGAATAATTCCATTTTAACCACTGGATTAGTGGTAATTTACAATAACTTTTGAGAGTGCAGCAGAAAGTCATTTAATAATCATTTCAATATCAACTTATATATCAAGTACTTAGGTGTACATAGTGCTTCTGTAGACTGTAACCGTCGTATTACGAGAAACAGTTTATCTAAGGACCTAGATTTAGACTCAGGTTTAAGGAACGATTTCCTGAGTTTAAACCTAGGGTCATCATTAAACTGCTTTTCGTAATAAGATGTTTTGATGTTTGCCTACAACAGTTTTTGCGTTTTATAATGTGGTGTATTCAACGATAGAGAAAATAGTCGTTTTTAATAATCTAGAACAATTCTAGTTCTTGATCGCATTTCCATATTCCATCAGGTAAGATTACAATATAGCACCTAAATAGTTTAAATGTATAGAATAAAATAACAAAATTATATAAACTTTGTAATTTACCTAGATACAATATAAAATACTTTCATATTTATGAATCTGTAAAATCTACCATCTGTTATACAATATTTTTGAATACAAATATGTAAATTCGATTCTGTGCAACCAATTCGGTTGCATTCAGTTTGGGAAAAAAACTGTCGTCATACAAAATGACAAACAGTAACGAACTGGCTTCCATTTCTACAGAGACGAAAAAAGCGCCGATCGGATTTAGTTATCGACTTTATGTCGCCTGTCATTCACATGAGTTGAATCGTATGTACATTGAACCTACAGTATTGTTACATGAAGTACAGCTGGTTATGGTTGGGTTAGATTTTGATGAATACTGTATTATAATCCAATTCTAATAACCTGTTTAGAGAGGTAGAGCGTGAATACTCGTTGGACAAAATTGACTTACTGACGATAGCAAAGTATCTTTGGAATAGGTGGGTGATATATAAACACGTTAATAAACGATAAGAAGCCGGTTGTCGAAAAAGGCTTATTACAAAATCTCGGATTACCTAGAGGATAAAGCTGCGTGGGCTTGAACTGCTCAACTCATGCAAGCTTAGAATTGTAGGCTTACAGTTTGTAACACCTCTTAATCTGATGGATTACTGATGGCTGTTTCACAAGTCAATTGATTGATAATATAAAGATTATGTGAAAGTGTTTTGTGTCTTGCCTGTCGAGGTACTACTTAACAGCAGAAGTTAAATGTGAGCCACTGTGATTTTGGTTCGGTCATGCTCGCCATCGAAAAGTCTTTGCTTGTGGCGGCTTCGTGTGGCGGGTCACCCCCTTCCCTCTAATATGGTTGAGGGGAGTGATGGCTGCTGCTCGAGTCAACTCGTGCGCGGGTGCTGCTTGGGGGGACTGGTCCGACTTCTATCCATTTGGCCTTTTAGTTTGTCTTAATTTATTGTTTTCTTCTTTTCTCCCTTGCTTTATGTTTCGAATGGCAGGACACAATATCGCTAATGTCGATTCATTTGTAACAAAACAATGTTTAAAAAAAAAAAGTGAAAAAATGACAAGCCCGCTGAGTTTCTTGCCGGATCTTCTCAGTTGAGGCCGCGTTGTGATCCGGTGGTAGCTTCTAAAAAATGACGATTCAAAAGTGCTAGCGTTAAGCCTATTTGAAATAAAGATTTTTGAGTTTGAGTTTGAGTAATAAAGAGCTAGGCGAAAAAAATGTCCCATCGCGCTACTAGCAGTGCCAAGAAATTGTGCCACGGAGGGTTAACCTATCTAGGTAGGTAAGGACAGTGTAGGATATTAAGCGGCCAGATAGGTAGTTAAAAAGTTTACGGATTGTTGAATTCTGGTAAGATGGGCACTGTAAAGAAGCCCAAGAGACTTAGTAACTATTTCTTTGGGTGATAAATGGTAGTAAATGGATAAAATGTATCGTGCCATCATGCATCGTGTTAACGTTCAGAATGCTTCGTCATTAAGTGGCTTAAACAATACTACCATAAACTAGCAACCAGGCGCGGCTTCACACGGAAAAAAATTGGTTATAAACTTATCAAATAACACATAATTTATGTTGGATAAACCTTCCGAAAGAAATCCTTAAGGTTATAGGAAAAACCACATCAAAAGCGCAAGTAGTCCAACAATAAGTAATAGTTATAGACAGTTACACAGTTTATTAATTTTATTAATTTTTGTTACTTATTGTTTAGTACTTTTAAAGTTATTTTTTCTTTTTTGTTTATTAGTTAGAAGTACCTAATCACCTGATTGTTGGAGTGTCGCGGGGTTTTGGCGCTGTAAGCCGTAATACAAGCTTTAAAAAGCTTAGTACAGCAACAGATGCTAAGTACTAGATATGAAAACTTAATGTTTAATCATTCATCCTAATGTACTCTTGTTGTGAAAATTTATTGGTTAATAAAGAAATATTATTATTATTATAGAAACATAAGAAGCCCAACTGCGAACAAACAAAGTGGTCTTATATAAATCCTATAAGTATATATAATATATATCAATTTCTGTCATTAAGATCTTTCATTTAAATGTTCCTAATGATATTCTTGCAAGAAAAAAAAACAAAATGGCTGCTGACTGCCGCCGTTTTACATTTTGTTAAATATATAAAAATATAAAGGCCGTGCCAAATAATAGACATACATTTTACTTTGTGAATAGTGTTGTAGGTTGTGCATTTAGTAAGTCATTATTTATTGTATTCCAATTTTAGTAATAACACATGTACAACTGTTTGCTGTTCCGAATAAAATAAAATTAAAATAAAATACATACTTACTAACATACATACTCTCGAAGACATAGCCCTTCTTCTGTGCAGGCGGACAACAAACACACGCGAATAGTGACTCTTCTATAATTATAAGTATGACCACTACTGAACTAAAATCTATAAGATTCTTCACGATATTACTTACTGCAATAAGATATTTTTTTTATTTAATCTATCACATTCCAAAAGCGATATCCATTTCCGTTCATTGGTGGACTTAATAACAGTTATCAACTTTAACCAAATAAGAAATGCAATAAAATGGAAATTAGCTGGCCAAACTGAAATCCGGCGGACCTGTTGGCCAATGGAACCACAGAACGTGCTCCAAATTGGGATCCTGCTGGCTTTGCTCGAATTTTTTGCGGCTTGGCCAGTTGGCATGCCACAATGAGGCCTGACAAAAATCTTTTTTTATGCAAATACACTTTGCGAGATTAACAACCTTTTTCATTTTATACGCCGCGGCATTAGAGTGAAATTTTAATTTGAGGTTTGAGCCTTTTAAAATATTAAACGGAATAATGGAAATGGTAATGCCAGTAATTGAATTCCTGCTAACCATTTGAAAAATAGTCCTCGTTTGTAGCAAATGTTTCACATGCTTGAGTTGTTTCTATAAATTGATGTCAGCTACAAGTAATAAGTTTTAAAAACTAAAACCCGACTACGGATAAAATCGCAGTCTAATAATGTGATTAATAAAATTGAGTAATATTATATAGCCTATAACCAGCGGACAATCAAGACGCTTCTAACGACACCCTACTTGACAAATTATGCTACCGGAAACTTTCTACCCTACACTTGCAGATTATGAGAGCTATGTCAATGACTTTAGTCCTTCGGAAAGATTGCTCATTCTCTCGCCATAGCTCATTGTGCACTCTGAGCTTCTCCAAAAGGTCCGCAGTTAGGGACCACGTCTCTGTACCTTATATTATCACTGGCAACACAAACTGGTTAAGTATTAATTCTTTTTAAATAATTAAAAAAAATATTATAATAATAATAATACCAGCCCTTGTTTATGTCCCACTGTTGGGCACGGGCCTCCCATCAAAATGAAGGGGCTTAGGCCATAGTCCACTACGCTGGCCAAATGCGGGTTGGCGGAAAAAAAATTACGTATTATAAAAAAAAAACTTATCTTATAATTGAATTCTAGCAACCTACAAAATTTTAATGAAATGAGATATTTCATTATGTAACGATTTACAACAACAACAACAATACAATAGGCCCTTATGATAATGGGAAATTGCCACGTCTTAAAATTAGCATTTAGCTTCGTAAGATAAAAACCTTCCGAAAGTGTCTACGTACCATGCACATTTTAAATTATCTGCTTCATATTTTTTCATGCAAGGAATCGTAAATATGTTAGTAATACACCGCCAAAAAAAATTTCACTCTGAATTCGAAATATCTGAATAATTCTCTTCAATTGTTGTTAATTGGATCAACAATTCTATTTCGACGGGCCAGAGCCCATTTTTGCCAGTAATTGAATTAATCAACGGGGTATACTTTTATATAGCACGAAGGCAATTGTGGAGGGTCGTAACGAAGCTGACTTAAGCGTATTTCGATACACAAAATAAGTCTTCGAACGTTTATTTACGACTTAATAAATACAAGTTTTATAGTTCAGGTGAATTTGAGAATTCCGTATTACTGGCGGCTCGTAAAACTCTGAATGGAGTTATTTAAAAAGTGATACATTTGTGATTAATTATTCGATATTTATTTGTCTGATTTCAATATTTTACGGCTTGTGAGTTTAAGATGTAGTTGAAGTAAGACTTCATTAGCATTACTAACATTATCATCGGTTTGCTAACTAACTCATTAGTTAGGTAGGTATGTTGAGGATTACATTTATTTCTTCTTTTAATTGTTCTCAAAAATTTTGTTTATTTTTTGCCCAAGTATTACACACACCGTTTGCATCATTTTATGAACTATATGCGTTAGAAGCCATGTTTTTAATAGTAATAATAATTTTTAAGAATCTAAATTAAAGATTTGGATAACTGACGCTCAGTTAGTTTATTGGTCTAAAGAGCGAACAACAAGCGATAAAGGTGATACCATTTCTGATCACATTATTTATCTATGAATTAGTAACACCTTACAATAATAATGATCCCAGTAGTAGGAACACATAGGAATGGAGAAATATAAAAGCAAACAACTCAACTAAATAATGTAGAGCATGTTCAGAAAATATCGTTGGTATATCATAGTGGACTCCTTTTCAGTGTAATACACGCATTCACATCAATGTCTACATCATCAAACTACTAATGAATTTATAAATAATAATTGTAGATGTCAAAAAATAGATTCAGTATCTCAGTATAAGTACCTTGGGCTTATAATAGACGATAAATTCAACTGGAGACCACACGTTGATTATGTATGTAATAAATTAAGAGCTGTGTTATCCAACTCTACTTAAGTTTAAATTACCCTATAAGACGCTAAGAATGCTATGTAACGCATTGGCAGATTCAGTAATAGGATACGGACTGAGCAGTTACGGTAGAACGTACAAAACATACTTGAATGATATTTTCCAACTACAAATAAAACTGCTAAAAACTATTGTACCTCAGAATATTAAAAACAAATTTAGAAATGATATTATTAACTTATTTAATTATTGTAAAATCATAGATATATATAACAAAACAAAGATGTACATTATTTGTGATGAATTTCATAATGCAACTGCATTACGTCCAACGACTCGTTTGCCTAATTTACGTAACCTATCATATTTACCTTGGTATGTACTACCACCATATAAAAATACATATGGTAAACGAAATTGGGAATATGTATGCTTAATGAATTACCACACAGTGTGCTTGATATACTCCTATGTAAACCAGATAGGTGTAGAACGTTCCTCAAGTCAGTATATTTATCACATGGGATCTTACAGACAACTGCAGATGAATAGCAGTAATTATTGTGCTAACATCTGAAGGTCTAATAAGTACAGTTGTACACACAGGTGATTGCTAGCTGCTATCCGTGTGTGGTTGTCTGTGGGTACTACGTAATATAGCTAACTAAGTTATTTCTTATCGCTTTAATTATCTGTTAATTTAAACATTCTAGCGAGTGAAGCAGCGATACATAAATCACCATGATTTTTCTCGCTGTTAATTTTTGTACCAACTTTTTGTAACCATTTCTTTTATTATGAATAAATGACTAAAAAAAAAAAAAAAACGTGGCACCGAAACGTGGTGGTTCTGCAGTACATCGCTTTTCCCTTAAAGGTAGGCGTAAGGAATTATTTATATTTTCATGCTTGTGTTGCCTTTCAAGAGTTTTGTATATATTTACGACTGCGTCGGTGGTTAAATGGCAGCTAGTGTGACTTCTGCGATTGTAATATCATGGGTTCTATAGGTAAGGCAAAGTGTATTTTAATAGACTTAAAATAAACAGTCCAATTCGGTTCTATGTTCTTTTTTAATGTTTGTTACCTCATAACTCCGTTTATGGTAGTCCAGTAATTTCGTTGATATCTTATAACAAATAAAATAAAAAAAACCTACAACCGAATTGAAAACCTTTTTTTTAACTCTATTAAAATACACTTTGCCTTACCTATAGAACACACACCTTCCTTCACACTGGAACACAATGCTGTGGGTTTACTTGCATGTGGAAACTACTACATAGTTTTGGAAAAAGTGAGTAAATAAGACAACGACTAAATACTTCTTATTTCAAAACATATTTGCTCCACAATTTATTTTCATTTGACATAAGTAATAGCGATGCAAAACGAAAATTAATGTTTGTTGAACATAATAAACTGTTTACTGAAGAAATATAAAGCAAAGAAGCCAAATAAATATTGATGTATTATGTTTTGAAATAAGATTAACAGAAAATTGCTTTCATAGCCCCCAGGCTACGAATACTTCTATATTAAATCGCCGCTGAAAGCGAGTAGATCATATATTTAATAAAAGGTAAATGTTGTAGTTTTATCTCAATGCTTAGCTTTTTTGATCGATCCTTGTTTTTCATTAAGACAATTTTCAAAACATAATCACAGTCAGAATTTAACACAAATATATTTAACTAGCGACCCGCCCCGGCTTCGCACGGGTGGGTGTAATTGAGAAAAAAAAGAAGTGAATAATTTAAAGTATAAGCCTTTGATTATAGAATTTCTACATAAATAATGTCTGTAGCTGACTTTTCGTAACGCAACAAATTTTGTTTAAAAGTGACGCGTGAAAGGGCTACGTATAGCCACAGATTAATAAAGAAATAGCTGTCTGTCCACGGGCAATGTACTCAACGCTTAGGTTTAAGCCTGCAACGTTGAATCTCTGAGCTTGTGATTTGTTAATTGTATTTATAATTTTATTAGAAACTGCAGACGTGTACCGGTGCACAATTTGGGTGGATTAAGGACATGAACAGGACACCATTTCTTTAAAACCAATTTATGGAAGCAATACGGGCTTCCTTGTTAGGTTTCATCGTTAAGACGTAAACCGGGTCAACCGGGGAATTCTTACCCACCAAAACCCCCGCGGCTATTACGTCGGCACATTAGAGGGCGGACCTGGGCTATCTATCGGGATCTGCACCAGCTGATACCACTCAGTGCCTTGACTTTGAACCCGCCGCCGGAGATGGGGCACATTATGGTAGCGTAGCTCTTTCTTTCCTCTTTTAGTTCTTCTAGATGCTTCTCTATCACTTCCTTGAGGTCCTCTACCTTTCTATTGCTCTCAGCAATTAGAAGGGAGTGTTCCCCCAGTTTTTTGAAAAGACCCTCATTTTCGTTGGGTTTCTCCACTTCGCGGGTTTTTTCCCTCTCTTTCTCGCTGTTCTCCTTTACGGTTCTTGTGAGCTCTGCTACTGTGGAGATCAATTGATCGAGTTTCTCCTTTTGTGGCTCCTGTGTCTCCTTTTCGTTTTCCTGTTTCCGTTTCCGTTCTATACTACCCCCTTTCCCGCCATATGGTCTTCCTTCCTCGGCGTCTATCACCCGTTTATACAGCCTCAAGTTCAAATCTCTCTTTGGGATTTTTTTCCTGCTGTGCTTAGAAGACGCTTCCGTAACCTCCAGACCACGGCTACTCTTGTTCTATTATTGGAATTACTTGATCATATTCTTGTTATATGTCTGCTCAGTCCCTAATACATATAGCGTGATATTTTGCCTAAATAAATAATAATAATAATATCTAAAGTATTAAAGTTATCCGTGTACAGTACCTAATTTACGTACTAAGCAAATCTACGTGAGAATATTTGTACCGCCATCGGTTGAGTAATAATACTGCTTTTTAACCCTGTTAAGGGATAAATTTAAAAAAAAATCCCCTCAGTGGCTTGCCTTTGAGCCCGCCACCGGAGGGCACAATAAATAAATTACCTGTCACCGTGCTCAAAGTTTCGGGGATCACAGGTAGACCTCCAATAGGCTCCCAGGATCCTGCGGGTGGTCGACCGCGGTGTGTAGGATTCTTACCCTCTAAACCCCCCACGGTTGTCCGCACAAAATATGGGGCTGCACCGGGTACCCCTCAGTGCAAGGCAAGGGCCTTTGCAGCCGCTGCCGGGGGCGCATTTAGCCCCCCGGGAATCTGTCACCGTTGTCACAGTTAAAGGGGTGGCGGGACGTTTAATATGTCCCCGGGATCCTGTGGGGGTTCTTACCCACTAAAACTCCCGTGGCTGTCACATCGGCACATGAGAGGGGTTCTTCGGTGGTATCTGCTTGAGCTGTCCCTCATTGCATTGCCTTTGAGTCCGCCGCCGGGGGGCGGGTATATTATATCCCGGGTATTGACCTACCTTATAATATATGGAATTAATGAAATTCTCTAGTACTTGATTGTGAACTATGTAGGTATCTCTTTAAGTTTAGTCAACGTACGCTATGTAAGTTTATTTACTTAGATAAAACTTAAAACCTTCAATGAAAAATTATCTAACCGATGGTGAAAACCGCTGCGTGGTTTAGGAGGTGCTATCGGATATAGACAGACTCGGATAGCGACTTTGTTTCACACTATGTAAAGATACTTTGACGTCGATCGATCGGTAACAACACCAGCCAACCTGTAGAAAAAACCCTGACTGACAGACAGACAATAATTCCAATAAAGTTTTGGCTTTTATATCATACGTACAATACATGCATAATTATTGTATTCCTACCCAAACAGACATTTTGGAAATATTATCATATATATTATTTGCATTATTTTATTTTATTATATTTGGGAAACAAACAAATGATACCACTATTACTAATTTATGATCCAATAGTACAAACATCAATTAAGTTTCCACTAATAACTAAATCATGACATTAGAGAGAAGCTAACCACGTATGCATGATTTTAAATTTAAAAAAAGCATTAACTATAAAAAAAATATTAAAGATAAAAAGTGCTGGAGTTAATATGAGTTAAATATTTAAAACATCGAATCTTAATGTAAATAAAAAAATCAAAAACAAAGTTTAAAAATACAAAAAGAAAATCCGCACACGGGTAGCGAACCCGGACAGTCCGTGCTTAGAGGACGCTTCCGTAACCACTCGACCAAGGAACTTTTGTCTTATCTTTCGAATTACCGTATCTTATTCTTGTTATATATTAGTACCGCCATCGGTTGAGTAATTATACTCCTTTTTTAACCTGTTAAAGGATAAATTAAAAACAATATGAAATACTAATTCAATCAATTTTCTTAACGAATGTCTGTGCAAAATTTCAAGTCTATAGGACCAAGGAATCGCGTTCTCCTATACAAACTTTGCCCCCCTGTTTCACCCCCTTAGAGGTTGAATTTCGCAAAATCCTGTCTTAGTGAGCATCTACGTCCTAAAAGGAACCCCCATGCAAAGTTTGAGACTCCTAGCACTTGTAGTTTCTGAGATTTCGTGATGAGTGGGTTTTTGTCTACTCTTTTATATAATAAAGATTACTTATGACAAAATGCGAGCAAAATTTTGACCAAAAACTTTTAACACGTGGAACAAGTCAATAGAAACATGCAATCGCTCTAAACCGGCAAATAATATTTTTGAAGAAAATATGCCTCTATGACAAAATAACTGTATATAAAAACGATGACAGCTTTTATATTAAAAACATCCTAAAGGCCTCTTATGGCATATTTTTCTCATTAATCTCTTTGATTTATTGTTTTTTTTTTCTGTATCAGCCATCGATATAATATTTAAAATAGATTTGGTGTCACGGTTCAGAAAGTGGTAGCGAGAAATAGCGCCATTGTGTCGCTATTTCTTTACAAGCCACAGCCTGACAAAATTATTTTTGCCGAGAGGAGTGTCGCTACTGTCTATATGAAACTGTCAAACTACACGTCGTTGTCATAATAATCCCGTTAGTTCACGTTTCCGCCACCAGCACAGATAAGTTTGCAACCTCCGCGACCACATTTTAGATGTCATTTTGTTCGTGAATGTTTATCTAGTTCATATATTATATCGATGGAATCAGCACATAGTTTTTGAATTCATTAAATCATCCAATTTTGAGCAGTAACAGCTCAGTGGGCGAACGCTTGCCTTGGAAACAAGGTGCCCAGGTTCGAACCTCTGATTTCTCTAAATAATCATGTGCGAAACGTCTTTGCGCGATTGTTACTAGATTTCGGTGAAGGAAAATATCATGAGGAGACTTGCATGTATGAGAAAGGCTAACTAGCTTCCGAATGACGTGTGAAGTCCTGGTTGGCACCCGCACTTGGCCAGCGTGGTGGACTATGGTCTAAGCCCCTTCATATTAAGGGGAGGCCCGTGTCCACAGTGCGACAAAAACATATATATATTTACAAGTATCATGTCAGTACCTTTTCTTTTTATAAGGCCCGAAAAAATAAATGTAATTATTTCTGATGTTAACGCATTGAAATAAAACTAATTTTACAAATTGTATAGCGGTTTTAAACCGAATCTAATTACTTACTTTTCATAAAGTGATAGTGGTTCTGAAGACCGAGATACCTACGACATGTTGAGCTAATTCAAACTCTATCTAGTAGTACCTACTAAAGTCATTTCACTTTGTTTGAATTCTATCTTTCAATAGAAAGATTTACCATTAGCTAACCAAGAGATGCCTTAGAATTTATTCTAAAGGTCTAATCCTCCTCTCCGCACTTGGGCTGCAGAATGGATTATAGGTTAAACCCTCGCATCTTTCATGTTAGAAGATAGGACGTCGTTTCCCTTGTTACGCTATAGTTAAGATATTTATATTTTTAAGCTTTAGAAGCTTTATATTTTTTTTTCAGGATCGTAGCTTAGTAATTTATTATTAGAATATTCATAAAATAATCGGGATGTTGAGAACAATAAAAGAAGATAAATGGATTAACCAATAATAAAACATTTAGATTTAGATTTATTGAATAAGTTACACCATCAACTTAACACTAAACATTGTTAAAAATAAAGAGCATAGGATTTAGACAAAGCGTTAAGATACTACAGGTATATACAACACTGAAGAATAAAAATGCAGCCACATGTAATAAAATAAAAGAATAATAAAATATCAATAGAAATAGACATAAAATTTAACAATTATTAACTAAAAAATAGACATTGAAATAAATAAAATGAGTACAATATATTAATTAAAATATAAAAATGTTAACTTAATTTACTTATTATAAAGGTAAGGTAATTACGAATAGAAAAGAAAGATAATACTAATTAAAACAAAAGCGTTCGGTTTTGCATATTTGGTTACGATATGTAGGATATACAAAAATATAATTATAATATCTTTAAAATATTAAAATATAAAAATGTTAACTTAATTTACTTATTATAAAGGTAAGGTAATTACGAATAGAAAAGAAAGATAATACTAATTAAAACAAAAGCGTTCGGTTTTGCATATTTGGTTACGATATGTAGGATATACAAAAATATAATTATAATATCTTTAAAATAATGTTTACTGTAAGTGATCAAAAAATAATCTAAATTAGACAAGTCTGCTTTTACAGAAATTTCTTGCTGGTTTCCATCAACAGGGGTGGCATTACGATCAGGCCCTGTAGACAGTTTAACATTCTACAAGCGTTAACGACGCGAATAGAAAGTTTAAAAATGTATGAGAATGACACAAAATATAGAAAAATAACGTGAAAAACTATAGGGAATTGACACCGTTATGAAGAAATTGAATCGTTATTAAGCGATTTTATCTTGTCTAGGCTCTCAGGGCTCTCTAATTCTTGATGACCATTTCAGATTCCATTCTCAAATTTTGTCTACATAATAAGTTTTAAAAACTAAAACCCGACTACGGATAAAATCGCAGTCTAATAATGTGATATTATATAGCCTATAACCAGCGGACAATCAAGACGCTTCTAACGACACTCTACTTGTCAAATTAAGTTAAGTAGATTAGAAGATATGCGGGAACAGATGAACATACATACACACACATACATTCTTGTTAAAATCATAACCCTCCCTCCGTTCCATCGTCGGGTAAAAATGACGCTTATATCGCTACTAAAAAGTTACTTTGTTATGATACTTTGTTATGATTGTTCTATTAGGGGTTGTCCATTAATCACGTGATGTTTTTTTAGCCACTTTTTAACCCCTCCCCCCTCCTGGTGATATGTGGTGAGGTTTTAAACTAACCCTACCCAAAATCACGTGTATTTTTTTTTGTACAAACTATATTGAAATTTCCGGAATATTATCTTTAAATACAGGTAACTGATTAAATGTTAAAGGGGAACTGGTTGCCGGCAACAGTGAGTCAAGACCACGTGCCGCTGTATGTTCCAGAAATCGTGCATTCAACGAAAAATAAATACACGTGATGTCTCATTATACCCCTCCCCCCACCTGGTGTTATTTCGTGATATTTTTCGGACCCCCCCCCCCCCTTTCGAGCCTCACGTGATTAATGGATGCCCCCTTAGAGGATACGGAAGTTGTTTTAGCAGAACAAAACTGTAAGCGCACAATGTAAGTGGTTTTACAGAAGTAGGACCTTGATGGTAGTAGTAATAAATATAATTACGAGTCTTGGAATACCTATAAGTAAAATAACTATTGGCTTTGGCTCCAATCTCAAGATTGAGGTTCTATATTTTACCACCTATACTAGTCACGCCTTAACGTTAAGCAATAAAATAATATAACTAAGTAACTTTCTGTTATAAGTTGAGCAAATATTCATTACGGTGAAAGGTTCTAGTCGTAATAATACACTTATTCAAGGGGTGCTATGCATTCATATTGATCAACCGAATCTCGCCGTGGCCTTGTCTTTGCAGATGTGGAAACCCTTGTATTGACCTTGCCGCAACTGTTTCTTTATAATTTCACCCAGTACCCTTAGGCGACACCACAAAGGATTTTTTCCCCGTTTTATAATTGTACACGCTTGTTTAGTATGGAAATAAATTAGGTTATCTTAAAAGGAAAGTAGATAAAAAATTGTCATCATAATTATCAACCGGAAGACGTCCACTACTGAACAAAGACAAAAGACTTACTGCCGAACCTACAAACGCCAATTATAGTTAATGATCATTAATCTATTTTTATTACCCGTAGGGTTCCGGGTTAGAATTGCATCCCCCCATCTCCTCTCGTTGGGTGTCGTAAGAGGCGACTAAGCGAGAACAGGAAGAGGGGCAGCAGCGTCTTTCTTTTGGATTTATCTTCCACCTATACTGCGATCCCCAAGCCGCCTGCCAAGTGTGGGGATTATTTTTTTACATTTTTACTCCCTTCTAAGGGGGAGGCCTTTGTTCAGCATTGGATGTCTTTCGGCTGCTAATGATGATGATGATGATGATGATGAATCTATTTTTTTAAATCCTATATTATTAATACGCAGAATAATGAGTGTAGATATTAATTATCTCTTATTGAATAATCTTTTTTTTTTTTTTTGTGTAGGAGTAGTGCTGTTGGCCGCAGATGGCCATTACAGATTCACCGGACAAGAGGGCGAGCGCTTTGAGCGCTCAAGCCCGGAAAGGTAGCGACTAGCTCAAGGGCACCTCAGGGAGGCACGGCCTCGGCTTGGGCTGCCGCTTAGAGAGTGTGAGTTTACCACCGGTTCACAACGCGCCCCCGCTGAGAAGAACCGGCAAGAAACTCAGCGAGGGGATGCATGTCGAGGTCGCATGCGTACGACCCTTCGGCCTCGCCGGCGAGTCCGGTGTCTGTGTGTAGGTGTGTGTACGACTCGTGACGTCGTTGTCGGTGTTGGTGTAGGTGTTGTGTCATGGTCCAGGAGGACGGACATCGGGTCGGGCCTATTGAATAATCATAAATGGATTAGATTTTAGTTTTTTTTTTTTAGATTATCAGCTGCTTGGGAACCAGTGATTAAAATGACAAAACCTCGCTATTTGCTGGCGGTTAAATATACAGATACTGTGAGTGTAGTGTGTAGTGGGCTTAACGTTACAAGTGAAAGAACGGGGGTAGACGAAGATATTTCTGCCTCGCGCACGGAGCCGTCTCGCTGAACCAGTCTGCTTGTGACCACGGCTGGTGCAACCCGGCCGAAACGTCAAGCCAAATATAAGGTAAATCGCGTTAATTCCCGATTAGAATAAAGTTAGATGAATCATAAATGGCTCCGACAGTCGAACTAAATAGATTTTTAAATGTGACTTAATTAGAATAGAAAGTTAATTCGAGTTTGTGAGTGTGACAGTCAGGGAGCACTTTTATAATATCTCTAGGTAAGACAATTACCCATTTGCAACCATCGGCTGCTCGTGACTTTTACAATGCCGTCGCGGCGTTGCTCTACCTAGATAGTAGAACTTGGGCGGCCCGCCTATGCTGCTTCTTCCGGTATAATAATATGGTCGCCACTCGAGAACCTTTTTTCCCCATCGATTATTGGTTCTTCTTCATATAAATAGCGGTTGTAGGTAATTAGAAAGTACTAGCTTGACAATTAATAGTTTAATTCTAGTCTTAATATATTAGGAAAATTTAATGCAAATCTGCTGACCGTTATTTAATAACAGTATGGCATTGTGACTCATCGCGTAAAATATGTCGTTGCTTTTCGCGTCTATCTATAAAACGTACAGATACTGTACTATTAACTATAACTTTCTAAGCATATAGGTTTAAAGAGTTTATTCTCATAAAAACATAAAGTTCATTTACAATGAGATACAAATGACAGATATAGTGTTCAGATTGATTCTGGAGTGTAAGAACAACAGTGTTGTCATAGTTTTTGTATGTATGACTTAAGTTTCTTTTTAAACATTTTAATGTTGTCACATTCTTTTATTTCGTTTGGTAAATCGTTGTACAGCTGTATTCCCTCAACCAATATCGTTTTCTTTCCATAGTTCGTTCGCGCAAGGGTAAGCTGGAGTTTATGTTTATTTCGTAAATTGTGTGAATATATTTTTTTATGTATCTGTGTATTGGATTTGATGGAACCAGTACTTATTTTTTTAACTATTAGACAGGTGTAATATTTGTATAATTGTGTGAGATTAAATATTCCTGTTTTACTATAGAGTAGCTTTGTAGAAGTGAGATAATGATAGTGATAGAGTACTTTAATTATCTTGTTTTGAGTCCGTTGTAACGTGTTTAAATGCGTTTTTGCTGCGGATCCCCATATTTCTATTAAATATTCCAATTGCGACTTTACTAAGGAATTATAAATCATTGAGCGGACATTTTTTGGAATACATATAATATATACTATAGAATATCGCTTACAATCCAATACAGTCACTTATTTCATAAAGCAAAATAAATAGAAATTAACAGATCGGATCAGATTGTAATCAGAAATATTGTTGATGACGGTAGTAGTATACAACTCTTGATATCAATATCCTATGTAACTTGATAACAGAGGTTCGACGTCCAAAAACTCAAACAGATAAGGAAAAGTCCTTGAACTCGAGAAAATACAAATGTACAAGGAAACTATGCTTTCTATATGAACATATATATACATAGTCATGGACATGCGTAGTGGCCGCTGTTACGAACCGAGGCGAACGAATCTTCTTCACCACAAAAGATTCCACAAGCCAATTTAGAATGTACCGTCGAGTAACTACGGTTGAGAATCGATTCAGCCAAGGGTTGAGCAAGCGCTCTATGTTGGGCGGAGGCATCGAATCGGGGGTGATTCAGTTGGCAACTCGCCGTATAAGAGGGTAGTATCGCGTACGCGCCCCGCTCGATACATTATCACTGATAAAAACCTTTCGAGATGACACCTCTCAATCCATCCCTGAAGACAATTGTTTAGCATGTCAGTGCCGTTTATAAATACTATATAAAAATACAATACCGTTCAATTGACCCCGATATTTCATACGCCGGTTGTCAAAATCGAAATCAGATACGTGTCGTTCGGCGTCCGCGTTTTGTTATTAATATTTTAAATAGTAACATTAGAAAATAGACTGATTAGTGTTCTTGCGTTAAATTTTTTCTAGTGTTGAAGGTTGAAAAATAGTTTTTATTTAATTTTCAAAGTGGTCAGTTATCAAGATTGATATTGCATGGATATACCTAATGTCGAAGTGCATCTGCTATGGCTGTGACATAAACCTTCGTCGTTGGGTATAATTGTAGAAATAATACTTTTTCTAAATTGAAAATCATTACTCATATGCTTTTCGAGTTAGTACCATTTTTTATTTTTCAGGAATTCTTATTTTAAATCCGTATTTATTTTTCGTTTATTTTTAACAATCACTTAGTATACATATATCTATTTAGAATAGTTAATTTATACCTATTTATAGGTACACTTGTGTCTGCAAATTTTATTTTTAACATGCTTAGTAACAGGAACAAAAGAGAAAAACATTTAAAATAAAATGTTTAAAAATTCATTAGAAAAAGGTTTTGTACCATCATTATCGATATCTATAAGTGCCTACCTATTGTTGAAAAAATTTAATTAAATACGTCGGCTTATAATGCTTCGTACATAGAGCGGTCGTATCATTTTTCCATTGTATTTTATATGATCATCGTTCGCCAATTAGTGCTCTGTTCACTTTACTGACCATAAAAGTAGTTTCACACACTTACGACTTGTGTCCTACATTTTTATAGCTTCAACCTACATGGAAAAAGAATAGTACAAAAACACTTACACGTAACGCAAGCGAGTATTCTTATTGAATCTAGAAATAAAAGAAAATGTCGCCCTGTGATATTGTTTTTGTATGAGTTTGTATGAGTATTGATCTTTTTGCGGTAAAATGTATAAATAAAATTCGTTTTTTTTCCATCAGCTTAATAAACGAACATATTGTAGGCGTATGAAAGAATCAAGAATCTTGCTGCTGCCTACCACTTGCCTTGCTGTAAGACTGCCTGACAGACAACGCACAGCTTAATATCATTTACACGTAAAACCTAGAGTACCTATAGGAAGTACCAGTTAAAAAATATACACGATGAATTGAGAACCGTCTCCCGTTTGAAGTTGGTTGAAAATATTTTGATAGTTAAAAGTAATTCCATGGGCGTATGCCCATAGAATAATAACTACTAGTGAATTGGTAACATTGAAACACTCTTTAAAGATTATCTCGAGGTTTATTTTTCATTTTAACTTTTCCAACGTTACAAACGATTTTGCAGCACCCGATAGTTACAGGAAGACTCAGTTGGTAAACGTCCGTATGTAATAGATATTTATCCCAGGGGTACACCCGGGATAAATATCTATTACTGTAGGTACTGTACTATATATCTAGGTACACTCAGGTGATCTTTTATTCATTATTGTTGATCTGATCTACGAAGTGAAAACTTACAATATTAGCTAGCAAGCTCACAATATTAGTTAATATATCTTTAGGCCTTGTGAATTATATCTTAGGTATTCTATTTGCGCGAGACTAAAAACTTATTTGAAGGGCAGACAGAGTTGATTCTAATATCTATACATTTACTTTTTTAATTGTAGTCTATTTTTTTGTTTTATATAATTACAGTAATTACAATTGTTAAAGAGCATTTATAATAAAATAAAGAAGGCTTGTTTGTAAGCCTCTTTTACCGGGATACAAAATTAAAACATTAATCGTATTTTTTTAATACAACCAAGGTGGCAAGCAAGCATGCGACCCGCCTGATGGTAAACAGTCATCGCAGCCTATAGACGCTAGCAACACCAGAAGAATCACTAGCGCGTTGCCGACCCTTAAGACATTAGATATTAGGTCTTTTGTGTCCAGTCCGTCGTATAAAATCATATCAAAAATTAATAACAATAGTTTATGTTACGACACTTTCTTCCATCAACATTACCAGAGGCTCCATAAACTTGAAAGTAGGGCATAATAAAGAGATGTTTTAAAACAATAAAATGAAGATATCAATATAGTACCAACGACAATACATTTTCTTGAGACGAAAATATTCATCGGTGACCTATATTTTACTATTCAATCATGAATATGAAAGGAGTGAATCAATCAATCTTTACAAACAGAGGTATGATAAATTGTTTTCACAACTCTATAATGATACACATAACCCTTCAAAATGTAGGCGAAGAAATATTTCCTAGCAAGAAATATCATACACTCGGTATTTATTACTACGTGGCAAGCCTTTACGTCTCTGATACAATATGCTTATAGACCACGCAGACCACATGTTTCTGTTTTCATCATCAGCAGACGAAATACGTCCACTCTTGAACAAAGGCCTTCCCCTTAGAAGGGAGGCATTTGCCATAATCCCGACGCTTGGCAAACGTCGATCGCAGTACAGGTGGTAGGTAATCTAATAGAAAGATTCTGCTGCCCGTCTTCTTGTTTTCCCTTAGTCACCTCTTACGGACACCTAACAAGAGAAGGCAGGATGGTACTATTCTTACCATGGGCCTGGTTTCGTACTCGTATCTTGAACATAATATTGGCTGGGTTTTTCAATCACGAAATATCTAAGCAGACGTGAAGTGCTAGCAATATTTTCTGTGATCGGCAATCCGTGTGTATGACGATGACGCAGTCTGGCACCTTTAATAGATCTTTTTACTTTATCTAGTTATCCTTAGTTATATTTGGAATTCTAAAAATCATAATATTTAAGTAATTACTAATTGAGCTTCAAGTAATATTCGGTGCTTACGAATATTTTTGAACTGGCAATAGCACGTTTTGCGTTTTTTTTCTTCTTACAAAATTAGATAACTAGTGTTTGGGTTTATTTGTTTATTGATATCCCACAGCATATACATAAAAAAAACGCAGAAAAGTACATTTAAAGACTGGCCCGATATACATGCCACTTACGGGTTAACACAGCTTACATAATAGGTAGACAACACAATATTACAAAAAAAAACGAAATTAGGAAGAATTTGTGAAGTAAAATTTGATTGCATTGAATATAATAACCAGTCGGTATTCGTTGAAGGTTATACAGGTTTACGCTCCGACCTCGGCACACCCTGACGATGAAGTAGAGGCTATGTATGAGGAGATAGCAGAAGCCATACATACCTCCAAAACACACTTCACCGTTGTTATGGGGGACTTCAACGCGAAGGTTGGCACACGGAATGGCGATGAGTTGAGAGTGGGGTCATATGGGTACGGGCAGCGGAACCAAAGGGGCCAGCGGCTGGTCGACTTCATGGAGAAGGAGGGACTCTTTGCGATGAACTCCTTCTTCAAGAAGCGACCATCCAGGAAGTGGACGTGGATAAGCCCCGATGGTTCAACCAAAAATGAGATTGACTTCATCATGACGACCAAGAAGCATATATTCGATGATGTCTCTGTGATCGGCAGGGTGAAAACCGGTAGCGATCACCGCATTGTTAAAGGCACATTGAATATCAACGTCAAGCTTGAGAGGTCCCGTCTGATGAAGTCCACGCTCCGTCCGGGAACCGCCCAAATCCGAAACCCCGAAGACTTTCAACTCGAACTGCATAATCGCTTCCAGTGCCTCGCCGAATGCGAAACTGCGGACGAGATAAACAATGGGTTGGTGCAAACTGTCCACGCAGTGGGGTCCAAGTTCTTTAAGACCCCACGCCGTACAAAGCCTCAAAAGCTCTCCAATACAACCATTAAGCTAATGGAAAACCGGACTGAGATGAGACTGCAATCTTCAGCTGATATGTCGGGTTATGCCAAACTCAATAGACGAATCTCGAAATCCGTGCGACACGACTTGCGTTCCTATAATACAGCATGTATTAAGGACGCAATTGAGCGGAACCAAGGCTCTAAAGTGTTCGCAAAGAATTCGTCTATTGGGCGTAGCCAAATGACAAAGCTGAAGATCGATGACGGCAGTGTCATCTCATCGAAACCGGAGATATTGAGAGAGCTTGAGAGATTTTACGGACAGTTATACACCTCAACACGGGATCCCATTGCCAGAACAGCTCAGGACACCAGAGCCAAACTAACCCGACATTACACTGAAGACATCCCAGACATCAGCCTGTACGAGATTAGAATGGCTCTCAAACAGCTTAAGAACAACAAGGCGCCGGGTGAAGACGGAATCACAACAGAACTTCTGAGAGCGGGTGGAAAACCGGTACTTTTAGTCCTCCAGAAGTTATTTAATTCCGTCTTACTCGAGGGTACTACGCCAGAAGCATGGCACAGGAGTGTGGTGGTTCTTTTCTTCAAAAAAGGTGATAACACTTTACTGAAGAATTATAGACCCATCTCACTCCTGAGCCATGTATACAAGCTGTTTTCGAGAGTCATTACGAACCGTCTCGAACGCAGGTTTGATGACTTCCAGCCTCTCGAACAAGCCGGGTTCCGAAAAGGCTTTAGCACCGTAGACCACATACATACGCTCCGCCAGATCATACAGAAGACCGAGGAGTATAATCGGCCATTATGTCTAGCGTTTGTGGACTACGAGAAAGCCTTTGATTCAATCGAGACCTGGGCAGTATTGCAGTCCCTCCAGCGGTGCCACATTGACTATAGGTACATCGAAGTGTTGAAGTGTTTGTACAGCAACGCCACCATGTCGATCCGACTACAGGACGAGAGCACGAAACCAATCCCATTGCAGCGAGGTGTGAGACAGGGAGACGTTATTTCTCCGAAACTGTTCTCAAGTGCATTGGAGGACGTTTTCAAGCTCTTGGACTGGTACGGATTCGGCATCAACATCAATGGCGAATACATCACTCACCTTCGTTTTGCCGATGATATAGTCATTATGGCAGAGTCGCTGGAGGACCTCAATACGATGCTCAGCGACCTCAGTAGCGTTTCCCAACAGGTGGGTCTTAAAATGAACATGGACAAGACGAAGATCATGTCTAATGTCCATGTTGCACCCGTACCGGTAGTTGTTGGGAACGATACACTCGAAGTTGTTGACCACTACGTATACCTAGGACAAACTATCCAGTTAGGTCGGTCCAACTTCGACAAAGAGGTCGCCCGAAGAATCCAACTCGGATGGGCAGCGTTCGGGAAACTACGCGATATATTCTCGTCCGAAATACCGCAGTGCCTGAAGACGAAGGTTTTTAACCAGTGTGTGCTGCCAGTGATGGCATATGGTACTGAGACGTGGTCTCTAACGGCTGGCCTTTTAGAGAAGTTCAGAGTCACACAACGAGCCATGGAGAGAGCTATGCTCGGAGTTTCTTTGCGCGACAGAATCCGAAATGTGGAGATTCGCCGAAGAACCAAGGTCACCGACATAGCTCTCAGAATCTGCAAGTTGAAGTGGCAATGGGCAGGCCACATCGCTCGAAGAACCGATAACCGTTGGGGAAGAAAGGTTCTCGAGTGGCGACCACGAACCGGAAGACGCAGCGTAGGCAGGCCTCCCACTAGGTGGACAGACGACATTGTGCGCGTCGCAGGTAACCGGTGGATGCAAATAGCCAATTGTCGTTCATTGTGGCGTTCTAAGGGGGAGGCCTATGTTCAGCAGTGGACGTCTTCCGGCTGATGATGATGATGATGGAATATAATAAAAATTTAATGTATTCTAAAATTAAATAATTATGTTCTATAAGTAAGTATGTAACAGTAAAGTATGTAAGTATGTATGTGGGTTTATGATTATAATTAAAAATATATAATTCTCATTTCAAAATTAAATTAATAAATTCTTTTTTATTATAATTACATTGCTCAATGTGTTTAATGATCAGATGCGAACGGCTTGGCAGTAAAAACTCTTAATATAAATCAGAAGTACTCGTTTGGTGTTTGGTTGGGCTGAAAGGTTGGGTATTTTAACAGACTAAATATGATTTAGAACAGATAACAAGTATTTTCGAAGAGAATTGATGCTAGCTAAGAATTATCGTTTGCTGGTTTGTAGCTCTGACAAAACGTGTTATTTTTTGAGATTTGTCCCGGTATTCATCATCAATAATAATAATGAGAATAATTCCATCTAAATCTACACTAATATTATAAAGAGGAAAACTTTGTTTGTTTGGTTGTAATGAATAGGCACAAAAACTACTGGACCGTTTTTAAAAATTCTTTCACCATTGGAAAGCTACATTATCCACGAGTAACATAGGCTAAATTTTATTTTGGAAAAAAATAGGGTTCCGTAAGATATTTGGGTTTTGGTGTAAAAAATCAACCAGAAAAGTTACTTATTTTGCGTACGCTGCCTAAACTATAAAAGATAGAGCCATAAAATGTTCTAATTAATTGTAGATCTTATAAATATCTACAAAAAACAAGTCCGCGGCACACTATCTATGTTGAGTGAGGCCCAACAACCATTTTTTTATTTAGAATTAAATCTAGAATTTTTATTTAAAAATGTCGAATTTTGTTTGGACTACATTTAAACGTATTTATTTTACTCATGCTATTAACCCTTATCAAAATAAATTTCATCATAAAGTACAGTTTATGTAAATAATATTTGGTCTTTGAATGATTAAAATCGGACATTTGGTTTTGAAGTTATGGCGAAATTAAAATATTACGATTTCTGCTGCACGGCCCGTTGCGAAGTGAGCGTCACTAAGGCGGGGGTGCGCATGCGAGAGGGGAGTTTAGATCTATGAGTAAGGTACCCGCGCGGCTTAGACGCGAGGTCGGCTCCCTCTCGGTTTTTTTAGATTTCTTTCTCAAAACTACACTTACGCAAAAGTTCTTCTCAGAGCTAATCAACAGTTCTTTTCAGGGCTAACCAACAGATTTTTTCAGGGGTAAACAACAGTTCTTTTCAGGGCTAAACAACAGTTCTTTTCAGGGCTAAACAACAGTTCTTTTCAGGGCTAAACAACAGTTCTTTTCAGAGCTAGAATATTACACGCTGTTAACATTTTCTTAAACATTTGAAAATGCCTAAGAGAGCCAGGTCTCAACTTTCTAAATATAGTTCTCAAGCACGGGCAGCAAGAATACGTCGTATGGGAGAATCTTCACCTGAACGGTCACAACGCCTTGCTGAACAAAATCTGAGAACCTCTGAGTTACGTGCACGAGAGTCGGGTGAACCGATATATATGAAATTTTGCGGGTAGGTTTGAGAATAGGTTATAAAGTATATTTTATGCCGCTGATACCATGATTGACGAGGATATATAGAACGAGAGGAGGGTGCAAGAGAGAGAGAGGGGCGGGTGATGGAGTGAGTGATCGGAGGAGTTAGGTGGAGCAAGGGGGGGGGGGGAGTGAGAGGGAGCAAGTTGGGAGAAGAGAGAGGAGGGAGAGGGTTCAGAGATGACAACGGGCAGAGGAAGAGGGGAAGTGTGACGGCGACCGAAGCGGGAGGGGAGAGAAATAGCATAGATTTAGATTTTTATAGATATAGATTTATATAAAAGAGAGAGAGATGGAGAGAGATAAATCAAGGGAGTAGGGAGAAAAGGGGAGCAAAATGTAATTAAAGCGCAGGCGGAGCTGCGCGGGTCAGCTAGTAATTAAATATATTAATTCCTTCCAATAGAGTTCGTGTTGGATTTGTCCCCACACAAGCCTTTTAAAACTCCGAATGTGAAAGCCCGAGAAAATAAAAACAAAAGTAAAGAAATGATAATAATATCCTGGGACAATCCACACACGATCATCTGATTCCAAACTAGGCAGAGCCTATACTATGTGAACCAGACAACTGATACTAATACTTACTTACTTTCTGAGAATACATACTTAGATAAATAACACCCAGGTACTCTATCCATGTAGGAATTAAACTCACGACCTATTGGACAACGATCAGGGTATCTAACCAACGGGCCTGTCATTGGAGGCAATTTCTTAGAATTAGCGTATCATAATTATTCTAGTAGAATTACTATAACTTTTCTTTGAAATAGATTTATTTTTATTATGTTATAGCTTTGTTATTTGATTAATGGTTATAATTATTATAATACCTAATGATACTACCTTGCAGTAGATATTAATATCAATATTATAATAATTCAGCTAAGACTACAGTAATAGATAATTATAATTATTATTTACTAGGTGGTAGGTTCCTTGTGCAAGGAACCGTCCAGGTAGGTACCACCGCAGTGTCAGATATTCTGCCGCCAAGCAGCAGTGTGTAAGCATTGCTGTGTTCCGGCGTGAAGGGCACTGTAGCTGGTGAAATTACCGGACACAAAGACTTAATATCTAATGTCTTAAGGGTCGGCAACGCGCTAGTGATTCTTCTGGTGTTGCTAACGTCTATAGGCTGCGGTGTCTGCCATCAGGCGGGCCGCATGCTTGCTAGTCCCACCACCTTCTATATCTATCTATATACATATTATAAAACAAAGTCGCTCCCGCTGTCTGTCTGTCCATATGTATGCTTAGATCTTTAAAACTATGCAACGGATTTTGATGCGGTTTTTCTTAATAGATAGAGTGATTCAAGAGGAAGGTTTATATGTATAATTCATGCATAATATAGCAGAGAAACATTGATAATTTTAGAGGTTTCTAATTTGATGTCGTAAATAAACACATTTTTTTGAGCTTACATTGCAAACGCTGGCTGAACCCTACGAGATAGAACAAAATAATGTACTACAGTATTGTACACCTTAACAAGGTCTACAAAAAAGTCCGCGAGGGTATATGTTTATCTCTTAGGGATAACTCGCAATAACCCATTTTTATCCTTTACTTTGCACTCGTGCGAAGCCGGGGCGGGTCGCTAGTGGTAGTATAAAAAAAAAATGGTAGACCTAAGTTCAAATTAGAACCGGTGACCCGGGATTTTATTTCAATAATTATTTGCAAAGCTGGCTGGCCGTCGGCTCAAACTCAAACTCAAACTCAAAACTCAAAAATAGTTTATTTCAAATAGGCTTAACGCTAGCACTTTTGAAAGATCATGTTTTTTTTAAAAAAGAGCTACCACCGGATCACAACGCGGCCTCAACTGAGAAGATCCGGCAAGAATCTCAGCGGGCTTGTCATTTTTTCACTTTTTTAAAAATAGTGTGTCATGTTACAATTAGATTAGAGCGACAGTGTGTCTTGCCGTTCAAAAGATCAAATAAGACAGAAAAAAACAATAAAATGCGATGAAAGTACATCAAACTAAAAAGCCAAAGGGATAGTAGTCGGACCAGTCCCCCCAAGCAGCACCCGCGCACGAGTTGACTCGAGCAGCAGCCATCACTCCCCTCAACCATATTGGAGGGAAGGGGGTGACCCGCCACACGAAGCCGCCACAAGCAAAGACTTTTCGATGGCGAGCATGACCGATCTAAGATCTCAGTGGCACACGTCTAACATTTAACTTCTGCTGTTAAGCAGTGCCTCATCAGGCAAGACACAAAGCACCTTAACATATTATTGATGTCATCAATTAATTGACTTGTGCAGCAGCCATCAGTAATCCACCACTTTATATGGTGTTACAAATTGTAAGCCTTAAAATTCGAAGCTTGCATGATTCAGGCAGTTCAAGCCCACGCAGCTTTATCCTCTAGGTAATCCGAGATTTTATAATAAGCCTTTTTCGACAATCGGCTTTTTATCAAAGGTTTACATTTATTCAGTGGAAGATCTCGGATATCCTGTGGCAGTTTGTTATAGAAGCGTATACCCATAAAGGATTTGCCTGTTTTGTGGAGACGCGTGGAATGCAAAACAAGATCGTGTTTGTTCCGAGTATTAACACCATGAATATCACTATATTTTTTAAGATCCAATATTTTTCTGAACATATACTAAATTTTCAAATTAAATTTTCAAATATGAATTGTGAAACAACCGTTAGAATATCTATTTCTTTGAATTTTTCTCTAAGTGAATCAGTAGGAGCCAGATTATAAATGGCTCTCACAGCTCTTTTCTGCAGAATAAAAATGGCATTAAGTTCTGCAGAAGATCTCCACAGTAATATACCATAAGACATAATAGGCTCTATTAATTAACCCTGTTATTAAGTTATATTTGTCAAAAAAGCAAATTAATGGTTGATATTATTATTGCGGTTTATTTTAAATTTTTACATCCTCGTCATTTAGAATACTATGCGACGGTTATATGCGAGTACAGACTCACAAGAAGAATAAACAGTGAAATAATTCAAAAAATATATATATTTGAAATCAAATATATAATTTTCTAATAAAATAATCTACAATCTTTTAGAACTATAAATCATTCCAGGTTGTCTGGCCCGCAAACTTTGGAGATAAGAGAGAACGGTATATAGTCGTACTTTTCGGAGGTAAGTCAAATCAAAATTTAATGAGACTTGAATCAGTAAGAAGTAATTTTTTTTTATAGCAAACCCTTTCAAATAATATTTGAAATTTAAAATCAGGAAAGATATTTTTTTTTAAATTTAATATAATATGATCTATTTGATTTCGAATATAAATCAAATATTCTGTTAATATATATGTATACACGTAGTATTTACAGATAACTTATGTAGGTAACAATGTAACGATTCAAATGAAAAATAATATAAAATCTTCTATTATATAAAAATTAATAGCTGTCCGTAAGTCTCAGTAATAGTCAAAAATGGCTTAACTGATTTTAATTTTTTTTTATTTCGTTTGCTCCAATCCAGGGGTGGTTTAAAAGAAAGAAAAATGCTAGTTTTAGAATAAAAATTACAAGAAAACTCTGATGGTTTGATTAAGAATTAGTTCATTCTCACAATATAAAAATAAATACTATCACACTACACGATTCTAAAGATCTTAAATAGGAGAAAGCACTGAAATCAGTTTTTTTTCTTAGTGTCTTTGAAGTACGAACCCAAGAAAAATAAGCAATTGTGATTTCAAACAGGAAGGAAATTTAATTACATTGTATTGTTAAGAAAAATAAAAATATTATCACAAGTTTCGCGTTTAATTTTATGCTTCTGAACATTATCTCAAAAGTATTGAGTTCGAGGAAATGTGGGGAACATCTCTAAGGTTTTATTGTGACGTGCATCGACCGCCCGACCGTCGCCGGCTAGTCTCCGCAATCTTGGATTGCTATAGTAAATACATAGATTAAAAGCTCGACAGACGTGCAATTCCATATATTTCTTTAGTAGAGCAGTGATAGATGCAGTCGTTTTAATATAAAAGGAAACATTAAACTGAGTTTCAATTATCAAAAAGTAATTCTGTAGTCTGGTAAAATGTTTTATTATGATTCAATGAGAGTGTAGCTTCATAAAATATTGACGTCTTATAACAAAAAAAAAAAATAATAATATGCGAAATATCTTCTAAAATAGAATCAAATAATTTTATATCGGGTAAGTATATGCTTAACTCACGCATCGTCCGATACTTTTAAGTCCATGCCTGTAAATTTCCAATCGCCTTCTCATTTATTTAGGTAATTTATTTGAAACAACCTGTCTGCGTGTATTTATTCAATGAACACAATAAAAGGTTGGCGCCATCGAAGTACGAGTAAGCAAATTTAGTGAGGGCGCAGATAAATTTGTTTGGTAACATCTACGTGCTAACAGGTTTTACGGTAACATGAAATTGGTCCCATATGTATTGCGTTTTTACATTTTTATTCTCGCGTGGCCAGCATTAAACAGTTGAAGGCCGAAAAATATGACAATTTCATAAATAGGTACGATTGTTATCGCAATTTTATTTCCACTTCATATCCGGCTGTAAATGTACTTCGTACCGGCAATGATGTAGTTGCGGAATAAAAACTTAATGAAATCTACATAAAGCTCATTTACCTGTAAAAAAGAAATGAAATTTCCTTTGGTTTTTTAACTTGCAGTAAATCTCACTTTGGGTGTCCAGTGTTCTGACTTTTAATTCTTCAAGTTACAAAGAAAGTTTAAGCAACTTATGATTTACATTTTGGAAAAATATCACGCACAGCATCTTCTTTAAGTTCTGTTTATCAAGTTTATTCTTTTCATTGTAATAGAAATATTTCCTTCCATTTTTTGGCGACCTGTACCGCTGCAAAACTTTGGCATGTATAATATTCAAAATTATAGAGAAATAACTTTTTACATATTTTGTTTTTATATTTCTTTTGTTATTTGAGTTGGTCAATAAATGTGCTATGAGACGAACGCGAGCTGTAGCCCCATCTTTGATTATTAGCTTTGTTTTAAGTATCCTTTTCACATTTAATCTAAAAAAAATGTGTAAAGTTGTCACTCCTGTCGTCAGTATGCTTTCAGATCTTTCAAATAAATTTGATCGCTCGGTAAATTTTGTAGCTACAATATCTGTACACTACACTCGTTTGTACACTGATTACGCATTCATTTATCATCTAAAATTATAATTACTCTTCCTTTTGAACTCTTTGTAGCGTGAAGAAATTACGCTGATGAAAAATGTTCGAAACTTTTTAAACCCCATGTTTTCTCCTGATAAAGATTTCGTTCTTCTTACCTTTTTTGTATTTTATGTAAAGTTTTTTTTATTTGTTGTTATTTTTTTCTTATTGGTAATGAAGTTTAAACGCGTTAGACACTCATTTTACATTAAAAACAGCAATGCCATTCGATCCCTTTTTAAATAAAAATGGAACGAATAGTTTTCCCAGCCCTGATATTATTTGTTCTCATTTACCTATTTCGAGTTACTTTGTACTTGAGCGTGAAATGTTAAGTCGATAATACTTCAATTTTACAACCCACTTTGTACTAAAATCTTTACAACGTTTCAAGTTGCCGAACTGCACTGTTGCACAACGTAAAAGGAGATAAATTTCAAACCTAGTGTTAATAATCTAAGATTTCTCAATAATTTCAAACACTAAATCGCAGGCGTTTACCAAGATATATGACGCATATATTGGCAATGAAATAGAAAATATCGCCTCATACTTCAAGACACATGTTCATTTTCATGTATCCCAATTTATAAAGGCGAACACATTTTGTTTTGTCATCGAAGTTATAGGCCTATTTAAAATTTCACAATAACATAACGCCTTATTATAAATTTTATATTTCTTTTTTTCTTTAAGTTTTATAGGACTTTTATTATTCTTATTTCACAGCAGCAGTTTCGTATTTTATGTTCAAAAGATTTTTAATCGAATGACTACATTTATTTTTTTTATGTAATTTGTGCCTTTCTTTTGATATCCACTCTATGTATTATTATTAAAATATTTATTTGCAAAACTGCAAAATATTTAAGGGAAATAAAACTTAATATAGAACTTTAAATTTTTATGCAGCGCATGAAATTAAATTCTCTTATTCAATAACTGTGACTACATAAATAATTAAGTAATAGGTACTACTTAAAACGGTAATAATAGGCTAGGTGACTGGCATTTCCCAACCTCATTAGCCAAGGACAGTTTAACATTCTTTGCTGTTTGTATCCCTAATTAGAAAATAATTTAAATTTTAACAAGAATCTTGAACCTAATCAATTAAGGAACGTTACAGAAGGAACGTAATTAAAAGTCTCTTTGGTCGTTCAATAATCAAAATGAAAGCGTGGTTAGATAAATTCGTTATTCGCAGATAAAATTGGTTTCTCTAATGTCTAATGAGCTTTTAATTAATTATGTTTAATATTAAATCTATAGCTATATTCAATGATTTAACATAGTTAGAACGTCGTATCTTATCGTCGTATATTATTTACTATTGGAATAAGCCCAACAAAGAAAGACAAATCAAATATGTTTGGCCTAACACGACTAACCACTGGAACGCCCACGGATACTACGGTATCACGGCTCAAAAGCGTGTTGACCGCCTGCGGATACCATGGTATCCAGTGGCGGTTAACCACTTTTTGATTGAGATTTCGTTTTCTGTAGCCGATCATAGACTATTAATCATTAAAATAGAAGCGCATCGGCATTGTGAAGTGAATTAGCCAACTTAATAAAATTATTTGGTACCTCAAGTAGAAAAAAATAAAAATAAAAAAAAATGACAAAGTTTGATATTTACGTACAGGTGTGTTTGTGGGTGCGTCGGCGGCGTTAATATTTGTTATTATTGTGAGATTATTGTTTATTTTGATGCATATTATACATAAAAATGATCGTGAAGAATAATGCTATAATATTTTGATGTAGGTAAGTAGAAATACAATCTCAATGTCTTAACTTTTTTCCCTTTGAAAAAAGCAGGTAGTTTTCGTGTTTTCAGTGGTTATAGCTGTAGCTAAGTGTATTAATCAGTTCAGCTGTTGTACTTCATTACATAGCTTATTTATATTATCTCCCATCTCCTCCCGTTGGGTGTTCGTAAGAGGCGATTAAGGGAAAACAAGAAGACGGGTAGCAGCGTTTTTCTATTGGATTACGTACCACCTATACTGCAATCCCCAAGACGCCTGCCAAGCGTGGCGATTTTGGCAACCCCTCCCTTCTAAGGGAAAAGCCTCTGTTCAGCCGTGGACGTCATATGGCTGCTGATGATGATGAGATTTTTATGTTAACACCTTATATTTTTTCTGAAAAATAAGTTGTTACTTCCATATAAAAGCTGTTTGGATATAAAAGTTGCGGTGTAAGCCGTATAGGGAATAACACAGAAGATTTTCGGTCATAATATAAAGTTTTCTAGAACAAGGGAATGAGATTGCCTATTTTATAGCTATAAAGGCACAGGACTGTTGTTTTGGACAAATAAGACTGTCTATATCAGTACCAAGATATAACTATTTTTTTCTTTGTTTAACTTTGTTTTTATCATGTGCTTGTAAGGACAATGATCTAATGTGCCTTATAAATCGATTTCTATTTTTTATATATCATATTTTAGAGTAACTTACTTAAACAATCGCTTATCGCACCCATAGTGCTATAAATTATATTGCAAGTACATTGAACTTTTCTTAAACGTATTCTAGCGGCCATAGTTAGCTTATAAGTTGATCGATGTTTCTGTTTCTTGTACAAACACGTTGTTAACACAATGGTTAACCTTTTACAATATTCTACTTTGCTTAGTACCCACTAACATTTAAAAAATAAATAAAGCAAATAAATATATTTTTATGTTGAATAGGTTTAGAGATTGACACTGACACAATTCACAACATGACATGCCCTTTTATTTTTTTGTAATTTAATTATTTTATACTTTATTTTATAAAAACAAAATATTTTATAGATTTCTAAAAGAATATTATAGTGACGTAAACAATAACAAAACAGTAGTGCTCAATAGTGAAGTGCGCAAAGACTATGAACAATCGAATATTGACGATTAGTTTGTCAAGAATCGAGAATGCTGGTAACAAGGTGAACGGACCCAAGATCGATGCAGTACAATTGTCAACACAGCCGGATCATGCCTTGTCGACGCCAGCGCCGACTCGTTTATATCTGTAGCTGATGCAGCGATATAAAACTGTCGATGATAGTCTGCTTTGTCGCTGAACTCACATCTTTTCAGGTACGTCACTATTCATGTTACATTATTAACCCGAAAGTTATTTTACAATTAAATACCAGTTGACTATAATAATGTTTAAAAAGTATTGATTGGCACTAAAAGCACATAACTTATATAGAAAATTGAAACGATAATAGCTACATTAATTGAGTAACTGTGTCGTAGCCTTTAAAGCCTACCTCCAAATAGGTACCAGTCTTTCATTAGTGGGTTTAAACATAGGTATTATATGATTTATTTAATAATAAAATCGTAGAAAAGTAAAAACTGTACATTGAATATTCTTTGAACTTTTTTATTGCTACGTGTTCTAGGAACGATACTGATTCCGAATATATGATTTTTAGAATTTTTGTCTGTCTGTATGTCTGTGGCTTTGTGTAGACTTGACGTCAAAATTGCTGAACAGATTTAGTTGCTATTTGGCAAAAATATTTATTGATGACCTAGAAAAATTATAGGATACAAATTATCTCGCTATTTGTTATGGGGAATGAGCAGTGTCGAAATATGTACTTTTTCTACTAAAATTTGCCGTGAAATTATTTTGTGTTGAAGATTTGTGCACATACTGTTCAACAGACTTAGTTGATATTTAACGGACATGTTTACTATAGACCTGATCAGACTTAAATATAAGTAATATCAAGCTATTTGTTACAGGGAATGAGCAATATTGTAATAAGCACTTCTTCATCTTAATGTTTCCGCGAAATTGTAAAAAAACTAGAGTAATGTTACAATATAACAGAATAATTGTGGATTTAAACTCCAAAATTAAAATCATTACGCTATATTAACATAAGGAGCTAAGCAGTAACTATCTATAATGCTACATAAGCAAGGGAATTTCGAGATGTATCCTAACGGCTGATACAGCGTAGCGGTTGAACGGTCTTCCGACATTTTTGTGTTTCCGGGTTCGATCCCGGATTAACTCTTCTTTTTTTTCCTTTTTATTTTACTTTTCATAGTACTATTACGACATATCGGTACATTACGAGGTACTTCTACAACTTAAATCGATAGGTATTGCTTTCAATTTTTAATAAAATAAATTAAAATGTTCATTTTTTGAATAGTCTCAGTTAGATTATAAAATATGAGTTCCCACTGCTGCATCTCGATTTAAAGAAAGTAAGTAACCAAGTAAGGAAATTGTAAGTTATAAGCGATTGGGAACGCTACAGTGAAGCTTGCGCCTGTAACATCTCCTCACAAGGACAAGCACCTTCTGTTTTGCTAAGCGGTACTCACTGTGCACCTACTTATCGATTCCTTGGTAACAGTGGCGAGTGTGAAGCTTAACTCAGTTATGATCGAAAGCGCCACTTAGTGAAAGGAATGGTCAATCACCAAAATATCTTAGATTGTTGGCCAGGTTGCGCCCGTTAAACTGAATATAATATTTTGCCATTTGAAGAGGCTCTTTCCGCGCACTTCAGTTCATAGTTTTCCCTGTCAACGTGAGCACCATAGTGCCGCAGCATAGCATTATTATCGCCATACGCGTGTCAGTCGACGCTACTGGGGTTCTATCTATTACAAGAACGTGACAATGACGTGTCCAGTTCAAATGGTCTAAGGCCCTCTGCGTTATACTCAGTCTAAACAGAATACGTTGCAGATTATATACCTACATATCGTCATCTGATGTGGACAGTATTAGACTCTTTACCGTGGACATCATATGATGAATCCAAGTATCGTCGTTCGGATGGCTAACCTTAGTCAAAGTTGAAGAAGAGAAGTGGTCGAGAAAGTTAGGAGTGGGTTTTTATCTACATACATAGGTATGTTACTTATTAACTTCACTGACCATGAAAAACGAGAGAGGAGCCCAAAAGCATGAGTTATACGTTTCGCTAACGTATACAAGAACATAAGGAAATTTCAAAAGTCTGTAGTGTTTTAAGAGGTCAGCATCCCAATTTATTAATTCACCTTTCAAATGACACACACGCAAATTTTAATTAAAAGTTCAAGCTACCCTTAGGCATCTGACCTGGCTTATCGACTGATGTCTAGCTAACAACTTGGACTGACTTTTTACTTAGGTACCCGCCGAACCATGAAAATGCTCAGTTCAAATGATACCTTAACGGTCACCCATCTAAGGAATGACGTTTCTTAACCAACTGATCGTTTGCGAACAGTGATAATAACTGGCTACGAACATGCCAATTTTTCTGTAAGCGTATGGTTCTCAAATCAAAAAGTTGCAGGGACAGACACTGAAGGCTGCATGTCGGTCGAACTGGGTTGAATGGCTCCAGTTACTCTTAGGAGTCGCTGGATGTTTGGGATGTGGACCTTAGACGTTCATCGAGTACGGCGGCGGTGACTCGGAGGACGGCGGCGAAGTTGCGAATCCCGTCCCCGTGAACACTTTGACAGGTACCCGGGGGTAATATGCTCCCCGGTAGCAAGCTCAAAGGCAAGGTACTGAGGGGCACCTTGTACAAATCTCATCGATTGATTCCCCACAGTATCTCAGGGACCTTTAAAGGTTTGAGGTTTTGAAGGAAAAAAGGCAGCTCGAACTTCATGTAACAGAGCGGATTCGGAACATAGCAAGAGGCCCGGGCGCAGAAGGCGGACCATTTTATTTTTTGACGCGGGTAAACTTTCAAAAGGTTCACGGGAGCTGTAGGGCTCGACCGGTGTATATGGGATTCTTACCCACTAAAACCCCCGCTGTTGTCGCATCGGCACATGAGAGGGGCCCCAGGGCTCTCCGGTGTGATCTGCTCCAGGGTAACCCCTCAGTGCCTTGCCTTGCACCAGCCCGCCGCTGGGGTCGCATTGTAGCCCCCGAGAACCTGTCACGGTGCTCAGGAGGACGAGGGACGCAACCCCGCCGCCTTCCGCCTCGGAGTCGCCGCCGTACTCAATGGACGTCCTGGGGCCTACACCCCGAACGTTCCGCGACTCTGAAGGGCAAAAGGCGGACCAAAGCCAACCTTATGCCCCCGTATCGAGAATGTGCAGAAAGCAGGAACGAGGGGGAACTGCTGCCTGTGCACCACTATATTACACTCTCGCTAATATGGCGTGCGAAAGTATTCCGGCATGCCACCTGATGAGATTCTGCGGGCCTTTTATAGCGACAAGCAGGTCCGTGGGCTTTACTTACACCCACGGAAGATGATGGGCTGGCCAGCCGCTGGTGGGACTCGAAATTGTATACAGATAGACACGTTTCCGGTGCCCATCAACATAGCGGAATTTGGACACGAAGGGTTTGAGTCAGTAGGTAGGAGTCATACTGAACCCACACTGTCACTCCCGTGATGGTATAGGCAACCCTTGGGATTTCTCCACGTTAAAAAAAGGAATGGCTTAAGTTGAATCAAGCCAAGGCCTTGGCTCACCCCAAGGTGAGGTTTAAACGAGCGCCTTACGGTGTACCACTTGCTTGCTTGGCAATGACGATAACATTGCTTGAGCTCATCAAAAATACAGGCTGCGGGCAAAGCCGCGGGTACTGCTAGTATGATTTAATGACAGACAACCTAAAGTAGATAGTGACATAAACATCACTATTATAACAAGTAACTGATTGCAAAAAATGCTATACTAAATAATTGTTAAAAGTGTGCTTAGATAGCAAACAATGATGACAAAGTATTCACAAAGTTATGTTTTAGTGAAGCAAGTGACGTCATGCTGACTAGAATAATTTATTTATTTGCTTTATAAAATTTACTAATTATAGTTAAGTTTGACCTATTCTATTATCAGTTTTTAATATAAAACCAGTTTAAAAATATCGTCTACCGATATATTAATTTGGTGACAAGGCTACGTTACTTAAGTTCGGGCGGCAAGTGTATATTACCAAAGTTCGAACAAGATATAAAAATATAAAATGAATAAACGTATATTTCACCTCACCGAGTACATTACAGGGGTGAATGCAACAATAGCCGTAGCGATGACAACGCATAATCACCGAAAAGTCTTATAAAAAGTCGACTCATATTCAAAGCTTTGTCGCGTCATCTAAATAATAGGTAGGTCGTTTCACTTCTGCCGTCTGAGTTTTGTTTGAAATACAAGAGTGAGAGGAGCTAAGCGCTTTTGTCGCTGTGAAAATGCTGATTTAACACCATTTGTTTATACTTGCCTTTTGGCAAGCTATTCTTTTTAACAGCAATGTCATTTTAAGCATTAAGTACATTTGTGTATTAGAAATTGCGACTACATTTTCCAAATTGGAAAGTTCAAAAATGCAATGAATTTCTCTTAGTACGAAAATCATATTATTTTTGCACAACTGCCCCAGAAGAAGCGCTATGTTCTTGCGGTAGTATGTGTATGTATGTCTATTTGTTTGGCACGGCCTACAGCCTAAACGACTCAATTTGTGACCTATGATGTACCGTTAGATTGGTCTTGGTTGTGAACATTTTGTGTTTTTTCACATCCAAAAACATCAATGTCAAATAAAGGGTCATACAAGTTTAAATACATTAAGTAAGTATATGCTTATACCCAGTTTTTCTTATCAAGATCAAAATCATATTTTATTACATGATATTTTGTTGAATACTCTTGTGTTCATACATTTATTGTCCCGATTTTAATCTTCTGAAGAAAAACAGCGTAATCCTACATCTACATTCATTTCATATACGTTTATTGTATTACAAGACCATCTAGTTTGCTTGAAGACGTATTTTTTATATAATTTATACTTGTTCCAAAAGGGAATCGAATAATTCCATCGAATCCGTTAAAATTCTTCGTGAAATCGTCGCTCCTTCATCACCTATATGCGTTTATTACGTTACGAAAACTTTTTCGCTACTGTACTTCAAGTTGCCAAATTGTGACGACGTTGTTTTTCATTAATACGGGAAAGGCGAGGAAACGCTGAGAAACGAGTATTTGTGACGTAATTTATATGCCCTTTCTTACGCAAGTTTGGAAAGGAAAAAGTTTCTTACCATTTGAATTTATGAATATAAAATTTTAGCTTTTTGTGCGTTGGAGTAAAATATGACCTACTTTAAGATTTATCCCTTTGATAAATCGACCAATATTGTATAAACTTGGCTATAGGATAATATGTTGAGTATCTTGGATAAAAAAAAACCGACTTCAATAGACACCACACTAAAAAGTGAAAAATAACTTAAATATTCTTGAAGTTGGTGCTAAAATAAACACGATATTTACGCTAACACCAGAATCGACTGACCAGCACCAACTTATTTTTCACTTTTTAGTGTGGTGTCTGTTGAAGTCGGTTTATATTTTTTTATAACACTTATTCAAGACTATGTCTAAGTAACGGGTACCATACATATATGTACCACGAATATAGCCACGAATGTAATACATACCAACATATATATACATATATATATATATAGCCAACAAATATTTGAAAAATATAACATGTAGTTATAAATATGAAACGTTTTTATTTGTACATCATCGCGTGTGGTTCACGTCCTAGCCATTTTCAAATTACCGGTCAACATGCGTGCGGCTACACTATCTTGAATATTTGAAGACAACGACTGTTTAGACTCTGGTCGTTAGACTTTTTTTATCTGACCTACATTCTTGCTACCTCTTACTGCTGGTGCTTACCAATGCGTACGTGGTAGGAAATAAAAGTGAAACTTATCCAAAATTGAAATGCTAACAGTTAATTTTTACCCGACTACGAAACGGAAGGAGGGTTATGATTTTAACAAGAATGTATGTATGTATGTTCATCTGTTCCCGAATATCTTCTAATCTACTTAACATAATTTGACAAGCAGGGTGTCGTTAGAAGCGTCTTGATTGTCCGATGGTTATAGGCTATATAATATCACATTATTAGACTGCGATTTTATCCGTAGTCTTGTTTTAGTTTTTAAAACTTATTACTTGTTAATTCAATCATCTTTTGGCTATTTCCATACATTAAAAAAATCTAAGCTTGAAATTCTCGTTTAGGCCGTGCTCTTTTTGTTTCGGACTCCTGTAAATAATTTCAATTATTTTTTAAAACATAACACCGCAAGCAAGGTCAAGGCCAAACCACTACAAAGCCGAGCTTACGTCACGTATTTTATTTAAACTTGACGGAAAATGACGGTATTAACAGAATTGGGTCATTATATTGTTTGTTGCAAAGGTAGCCTAGTGGTTTAACTCCAATATCGTTAATCGCTGATTTGGCTCACTGCCAGACTGCCACAGTATACATTTAATTTTATGAAAAAGGTTTATAATTGAAAATTAAATACAGAGTTATGGGTGTGAAATATACTTCCTCTTGGCTAGCGGTTTCAATTTCGCATCCTTAAGTTAACGCTCCAAAGCCTTTAAATGACGTCTAGTAGAGCAAACTCGAGAAAATGAATCCGGGTTCCACGAGTGCTTTTAACGATCTAGGTTTTACGTCACTTTCTAGCGTCGCCGAGTCTAGCTTTTTGCGTAATTTTTTTATCGTAGTGTATATTTTTTTTTATACTAACAAGGTGGCAAGCATGCGTGCGGCCCGCCTGATGGTAAGCAGCCACCGCAGCCTATAGACGCTAGTAACACCAGAAGAATCACCAGCGCGTTGCCGACCCTTAAGACATTAGATATTAAGTATTTGTGTCCGGTGAGTTCACCAGCTACAGTGCCCTTCATGCCGGAACACAGCACACACTACACACTGCTGCTTGGCGGCAGAATATCTGACACTGCGGTGGTACCTACCTGGACGGTTCCTTGCACAAGGAACCTACCACCTAGTACAAATACTGGAGTGGTGGTGGTGGTGGTATATAATACTGGAGCACATAATAATTATTTAAAACACTTAATTCAGTACTTTAAAGACGTTTAACTCGATTCATTTCACCACGAATTTTTGCTATCATGGATACCATTTACTTTCACAACCGAGGACTTAAAAGATCGTGCTGAGTGGCGAAATAGTAGTCGAAAGGCGGACCCTGGCAATAACGGAGATTAATCACGCCAGACAGAAAATAAAGAATATGGATACAATTTACTTCCATAAAGATTTTTTCACGCAATGATTTTCGATATTTACTCGCATACACTTGCATATTATCTAGGTATTAGAATGAAACTTGTTTTAGGGATTACTTATATTGCGGTTTATTTTTTATAATATTTACTTTCCCAATATCTCGAACGCCATATAGCGCCTTCTGGAGGAGTTTTGAAGAGATTGCCATATTTGAGAGAAAGCATTCGGAAGGCTTTGAAAATATAACTGAAATATAACTGATGAGATGAAGATGTTTACAAAATTGTTACAAACTAACGACTTGCAGTTTCATTTGTATAGTGCACTTGGATATACTCCTTATGTATACTACTACTCCTTATATATACTACTACTCCTTATATTTATGCCTTTGTTCAAGTGTTCGCATAAAGTTCAAGGTTTTAAGGATCACGTCGCTCATTTAAGGAAACAAACCAGTGTCAACTTAGATTAATCTGGTTTAATAAGACTTCGAGAAAACGCCTGTTGGCCTGTACAAACATCCATTTAATTAAGCAGGAACTTTGGAAGACACACGTTTTCCTGTTTGTTTTTGACAAAGTAATCCCTTGTGTTAAAATACCTAAAGGCAAAAATGACAAACAACTGAATCGCGTGTATGAATGTTTAGAATTAAAAAATAAGCCCCATTCTTTTAATGACGTCGTTACCCATTAAAAATAATCGAAAATATTTGAAGTGAGTAAACTGTCTGTGCACTATCATAAATTGCTTTGGCCTTGACTTACGCTAATGCTAAAATACTTTACAAATTTCATTACATACCTACATAGTTACATTTACATACGAGTAGAAGTCAATTAATAGTGTGCAAAGAAGCGCAAGGAGTTCGGAATTTAAAAAAATTATAATGTTTGCGTTAAAGATTGAGGTACAAGTTCTACTGTTACCAGACCTTTGCCTTCACTGAATTAAAAAAAGATCACTGTCCAAAGAGATTGTTAGCTTTGTACTTTTCTTTAGCAAGTCTAACTGATTACTTCATAATTACGTATGCCACATTGACAAATTACTCCATAGACCGAGTATTTATCACTTGGACTCTGTGTATAGTAAATGCGACGAGCATTTACTGTAGGGTTAATTCTTCTATCTAGGGTTAATTCTTCTATCCCTTTGGCTTTTTAGTTTGTTGTACTTTGTATTTTTTTATTTTTTTCTGTCTTATTTGATATTTTGAACGGCAAGACACACTGTCGCTCTGATCTAATTGTAACATGACACACTGTTTAAAAAAAGTTATAAAATGACAAGCCCGCTGAGTTTCTTGCCGGATCTTCTCAGTTGAGGCCGCGTTGTCATCCGGTGGTAGCTTCTTTAAAAAAAAATCATGACCTTTCAAAAGTGCTAGCGTTAAGCCTATTTGAAATAAACTATTTTTGAGTTTGAGTTTGAGTTTGATTCGAAGCAAAATGCCTATAGCGCTTAAAATACTCTAACAGTCGAGGGTAAATATGTCAGACATTTTGTTAAGAAAATGATAAATTATTTGGCGCTCGCAGAGAGCGAAATTTAAAATTGTGATGCAAGCACTCTGCGGGCACATCATTTTCTGGTTCATTTCGCTTGGACTGATTCAATAAAAATGAGTGCAAGGAAGTTATTTTTGCATCTCTGAAAAATTACCAACGACTTATTTAAATATCATCGCGTTAATTTCCAAATTTAATCGTTAGGTGACTCAGGATTGCTCGATATGATTTCGGATAAACTATGCCACTTTAAATTCAAATGGTTTATTATTTCATCTATACGGGTAGATACAATATGTCTTAAATAAAACATGCGTGATTAACCATATTCAGCCAGCAATTAAGTTATTAAAATAATATATCAAAAATATTTTTGTTTAAAAATAACATCGATATAATATAAAAACTAGATTTGGTGTCAAGGTTCAAAAAGTGGTAGCGAGAAATAGCGCCCTTGTGTCCCTATATCTTTACAAGCCACATCCTGACAAATTTATTTTTGCCGATAGGAGTGTCGCTACTGTCTATATGAAACTGTCAAACTACACGTAATTATCATAATAGAAATGTCAGTTCACGTTTCCGCCACCAGCACAAATAAGTTTGCAACCTCTGCGACCACATTTTAGATGTCATTTTGTTCGTGAATGTTTATCTAGTTTATATATTATATTGATGAAAAATAAATACATTTTTGAAGTTATTTTTTTATTATAAGACCCAATAGTTTTTGCAACGAACACACGTTCTTTAGACTTTTTTGGGTCTCAATGAACAAATTGAATCGTATCCCATGACTGTTGTAGGGTGGGGACGGGGTCTATACAAAATCCCCCATGGTCCTTTGTCACAAAATTCTTAAACATTAACTTTTTTTTTTAATACAAGAACTATACTATACCATTTTTTCGAAATTATAATGTCAAAAATTTTCGTCGTATAGCTCATAGTTTCGAAATTTAATTTTCAAAATTTTTGTCATTTGTGGTGGAGTTTCAACGCCAACGCAAAAAAAATACTATTTTCCATCAAAAGCAAGTTATCCTATACGTCACTGGCAGTTAATAGAATTCTAACGACGCGTGAAGAGTAAAAAAATCTTTGAAACTCTTTGTGAGAACCTATTTAGTCGTGCCTCTCAAGTTGCTTGCTGTTGACTCTCGGGGTCTCATTACCTGCTTCATTAAAACGAGTGTACTCGTGAAAAAGTGCTAACAGTCTTTCCCAGAGAGCTGTGCGCACGGATAAGAGCTTTGAGAGAGGCTTTCATCTCTTGCTGTTTATTAATAAAATATTGGAGGAAAAGAGTGTTTGATACTTTTTTAGTTTTGATAATATATTAGATGTAGCTGAAGGACTTTATTATTATAGACTAAGTAACTAGTTGTAAATCATTAAGATAAAGATGTATTAGATGTAGCTTGTGGTTCATCTATTATGAATAAGTCATAAGTGATGGTCATGGCCACAAATTGCTATGGATCGGGAAAAGTGGAAAGAGGAAAAGAAGGACTTTGCCCTGCAGTGGGACAGTAGCGGCTGAATTATTATTATTATACACTTGTAATAAATACCTGTGACTTTTTTCTGAAAAGTCACAGTCATCACCGTGACTAATGACTTTTTTTTTTTTTTTTTGTGCTTTAGGTGATCTCAAATGATAATAAAATGATTTACTATTTAAAAACTTATAGAAATTTTTCAATGAAACCGGTTTTACTTTCACAAAATAAATTAGTTTCCGACTGCATTAAGTATCAGTCAATACGGCATGGAAATAATATGGAGAGCTATCGTCAAAGTTCTTACTACTGCTGTTATCTCACTGCTCTCGATCCTGTACTTAAATCACTTGTAGATTCAATAATTAAAACATATACATTTTTTTGAGAAAATATATTTATATCCTTTGTTAATTCCTTAACTAATACAAATCTAACAACATATATCATAAGTCATAATCCGTCGATCCTGTTTAAGCTGTAGGGCGTGCCAAAGAAATAAACATACATACCCACGAAAACAATAGCCCTTCATCTGAAGTAGATGGGCAAAATAATATAGCTAATAAAAGTTAAACAGATGAGATGAATCAAAACTATACCTGCCGATGAACCATCCCACTTGGAAGATCCATCCAGTGAAAGATAAAACCTCTAAACAACTAACAGCTAACATAAATGTAGACAACCAAATTAAATTATTTCAAATGATTTACCATTATAATTCAAAACATTTTGTAAGGGAAATCGCGGTACTTAGTGAACACATAAAATTGCTCGGACTAAGTTCACTTTACGTCTTTTAAACAGTCATTTGCATTAAATGATAGTAGTACGGTCCTACATTATGTTTAACCTTCTAACCGATTTGTGGGAGGGAGTGGAGTCCCACGCTGCGAAGTTTATGACATACCGTTTATGAGGATTCCCAATACTGCTGTATATTTTGATAGACATGCTTCTATCGATACTGCTATAAAGGTAACATCCCCTTTTAGTGTTGCATTAAATATTAATAGATATAAATAGCTTTTGTTATGTACAATAATAAATCCGGAACCAAAATAAATATCCACATTTTATCCGATTTTTTATATTCTACTGCACAATTGATGTGTGATACCGCACTTGTAAAATGATCCACATTTTAAAATAATGTTGGACAGTAATAGGCGGCTATGAATATTAATTAATAGAAGGTATCGTTTATTTGAAATTAGGCCCTACCTAGTAGTAAAAGAATAATTAAGGGTAACAACTATTTAGCTACAACATATTTATACAGTACAACATTTAGTTGTAAGTATACAATAGTAATAATTAGTAAGTTTTCATTTTAAAGTTAGTAGGTATGGAAAGGCAACGTCTGTCACGGTTTTTTCTAATAGCCTTGATCTCTCGTTAGCATATTACTGTTACTCAGGTTGTCAAGCTATCCGCTGCATGGTATTCCACGATTTCTTCTTCTTTTTTAAAGACAGTTGGAGATAGTTTTTGATTCATCATTGTATGTACTTGGGCAGGCTTGCCCATTTCTATTTCAATTTAAAATCATCAACACATATTTAATATATCTCTTCTGATTACGGTAATATGTTTGATATATCTAGTTAACTAAAGATGAGCTAAAGGGTAATATAAAATTATTACTATCAAAGTCGACAAAATATTTATGAGAATTTGAAAAGTTACTAGCTATCTCAGATAAGTTTTAATTAGTACAACTTGTACGGTTAGCCAAAAATATGGTTTACCACCCTACGGTCGAAGTTAATATTCATATAGTTACTAATACTCTCTTTATCGTTAACGTCAACACTTTGAACTGTGTTCCTAGTTTAAATTGACGCATCTGATATCTGATAGAAATGTTCATCCTTAGTGTTATTTTGATTGCATAGGAAGTTTTGTCAAAACTGGTAAAGCACTTTCTTGGCCAACCGTAGGTACTTATGATACACTATCAAATTTTAAAGTAGTTAAATACAGTTTTTTCTTATTATATCTACATATTATTATTAATGTTACGTTCCTCGATTAATATTCGTTAAATTAATGTGAATAATAATACCGTCCGCGGATATTTCAATGTTTCGCTAACTTTAATATCTTTCACTCGTTTTTAATGAATAGATTCACAAAGCCTTCTTTCTTACCTAAATTCCACTTGAAGGTAATGCAGAGTGGTTGCCTTAGGTCTGTTTTGGGCAATCCAAGCTATCAAATATAACCATACCAAATTCATACAAAATTTGCTCTGTACCAGAATCGAACCGAACGACAGTCATGTGTTGTAAGTAACCTAATATTCAACACAATACGACATCAAGTTTATCTACTTACCTTTCCGAGCGTATTCACTTTTAGATCACATGACAAATGCTCATTTGCTGCCAACAAGGCTTTCCACGGAATAATTAGGGTAGTCACACTAAATGAAACTTCGTATCTGCATTATGTAAAGGTGTACAAACAAACTGGAATATTTCAACGTGAAAGGGTGAAAGGGGATATCCGCTGTGTTTACTTCACCTTGTAGTTAAGTGAACAGCAAACAAGCCAGGTGATGTATTCATAGCTTAAAGGCAACCTAAAATTTTAGAAATTGACACAATTTTTGTCATGTTATTTTTACTTGGTGGAAAAGACGAATTGAGATCCGCGTCAATATTAATGGATAGCGACTTATAGCTAAGTAAAGATGTCTACGATCTGTGAGAAATTGTTTTGACAGCAAGCCTACTAAAATATTTTCGAAGGACGTACATGAAAATTCACATTATATTGTACCCTTTTACGACATGTAGTTGCATTGTATGTATGTATGATTAGTCTATTAACTTACTAAAATAAATAAAAAAAATGTGAACAGATTAGATTAATCGTCTTTTTACTAGATACTCGTATAAATTTAGGCCTTTTCAAATGGCTTATGTTAAATTAATTTAAGTCGGCATGCCAATTTTCGTATGGTACATATAATACTAGTTCTAAGGTGATCGATGTTATAGATCCCCTAATTAACGCCTATTTTACTATTATCGTAGTTTGTACATGATTGCCATTGCTCGCTCATTTGAACGTTAGACCTTTGAACTTTAGACCAGATGTCCATCTGGTCTGTTTGCACTAAAAATAATTTTTAAACCATTGCAAGTAAATAAAACAGACTCAAACCTCTGACAAAGCATTATTATTTCTCTTCAAAAGGATTTCTCCTAGCTCTAAACATGAAGCTTATAGCACTTTTGTTTGCGCACTTTAACACTATTTTACAATGGCCTAAGTTCAGTCGTCTTTATTTTCACCAAATGGTTACTTTTCTTTGTGTTAAAAAACTTGAAGTAAGAATAAAGCTACATTAACGTTTTTTCTTGGGGCTTCTTCATCATGTTGATTCTAAAGTATCCCCTTTTGGAGTCATGAAGGGAAAGGCAGTTTACCTAATGATGAATCTATTGGTCATCTTTTATAGAGGAACGTAACGCACAGGGTGTTCGAGGCGTGGCCATTTAGCGTCTGATTGATGATGATGATAGTGAAATCGTTTGATGTTTAGTAAATCACCAGTGTTTACGAGGAAAAATTCCTTTACTTTAATTACTGTCAAAATACACACTACAAAAGTGTCTAGGGATCAAGCATTTTTAAGCGGATTTCTTGAGATTGAGATGTGGCTTTGTAATAAATTTATGATTTTATAAATTTATATGGATCCTTTTTGGTGCATTTCATAATTTGAATCAGGAACTGTGAATCAAATTCGAGTAAAAGATGAAAATCAGCTGTCAATATTTTCCCTATAAAAACATACAACGCATTGAAGACATTATTAGTGCTACTGTTTCCCTACTACTGATTAAAACCAACGTTATTATGGAGCGGCGACGTCATTTAAGCAGGGAAGAAATGCTCAGAGCCGTGGGAATGATAGAAGCTGGTTCCCGGCAACGTACTGTGGCTTTAGCTCTGAATACAAGTCAGAGTGTTATCAGTCGACTTTGGACACGTTACCGAAGCACTGGTACCGTGGCTGAGCGCCATGGAGGACGGTATCGCTGCACCACACGGAGACAAGACCGATATATTCAAATCTTAACTCGAAGAGCTCCAACAATAACTGCCATGATGTTAGCCGTGAGGCTTCATCACTCTTCAGGGAACTTAATTAGCGACCAAACAGTCAGAAACCGCTTGCATGAAGTGAACCTTCATTCCCGAAGACCGCTACGGGTACCACCTATAGCAATGCACAATCGTAGGATTCGATATCAATGGGCTCTTGAACACAGAAATTGGGCAGAAGAACAATGGCGTTTCGTGTGCTTTTCTGATGAGTCTCGTTTTGGTATGAGACCGGATACAAGACGTATACGACACTGGAGAACCCCTGGACGCCAACAGCGATTAAAATCCTGCCAGGAAGTCCATCCTTATAGTGGTGGAACCATCATGGTATGGGCGGGTATTTGGATCGGCGGAAGAACTGAGTTGATTTGGATCAGAGGCAACCTCAACGCTCAAATTTATGCTGAGACGATTGTATCAGACGTCATCGTTCCTCTACAAGTGCAAATCGGTCCCTTATTTCAGTTAATGCATGATAATGCACGACCGCACACCGCAAGAGTTGTAAGACAGACTCTCGCCGCAGCTAACATCAATGTCCTGCCCTGGCCTGCTCAGTCGCCAGACTTGAACCCGATTGAGCATGCATGGGATATGCTACAGAGAAGAGCTCTGCCGAATATGGAGGGTATCCAGTCGCAAGAAGACCTTTTTTTGTTGTTGCAACGAACATGGGCGGCCATTCCACAGCGTGATTTGGATGAACTCATTTTGAGTATGCCAAACCGATGTTCTTGTGTTGTTAGTGTTCGCGGTAGAAACACGGATTATTAATTGTTTAAGTTACCCAATAAAATTTTAAAGAAAACTGTTATTTCAGTTTTTTTTTCGAACTTTTGTGTTAGTGGTTCAAATGTCAAAAATCCCTTTATTAGGAAAATGGCAAATTTCTTTATTAATGCAAAGGTGACTTGGTTTATCGTTACTGTGACAAACGAAAACACTTTATTTGATGAATCCTTAAAGAAAATTTTAATTAATATCAATCAGGAGAAAAGTTATTGCAAAAATATATGTTGATCCCTAGACACTTTTGATGTGTGTATTATGACTATACTTTACTAGTCATTATGTATACGATACGATATGGATACGATATTCCTAAAAACAACCAAAGGCAACGCAATAACAAATTATTTATAGAATTGAATAAGAAATTCATAATGTTAAATTTATACATATATCTAGTCAATTTTTATCTTTGTAATTTTGGTAGGATTAAGTACTTAGTTGCTAATTCTGAGTTCAGCGCTATTCAGGGGGTTTTAATCTGTTTGTCTAAAAATCTCTCCTGCAAATTATATAAAATTTATACTGAAGCTATAAAAGTGATAAATAGACTCATTAGCAATTAATGTCGCACGTGTAATTAAGATAAGGACCGTCTCTTTCCTCGGAATGAAACGGCAATTTGTTGGTTCGGAAAACACCTGAGCGAAGTTTTGAGTGAACAATAAACTTGATTTAAGGTCTGAGACGTTTTGTAGCAGTTGGTCAGTATTGCCAAGAGATGTGATCAAGCGAAACTTTTGGGTAAAGAACGAATGGCCTCGTCATAAAATGTTCGATTTTAGTCTTCTGAGTATTATAAGATAATAGGCAATATTATAGCATAGAATCTTAGTAGATTTAAATAACGCTTTAATCACTAAGAAATATTTATTTTCATCATATCGTGAGGATCATAAGAATTTTAACTTATCAAAACAAAGCGCGTTACCGTAAAACTCTAACAGCCTTACAAATAAACGTGGTATAACAGTTATACTCGATAACAAATTAAGAATAAGCAAAATGTCTACAAATAAACGAAGAATAGCTTATACCCAGTATACGTTGACATTTATATTCATACAACTGTTATTCCGAAGTTATTCCAGCCCGCACCCTTGTATAAATCTAGTATAACATCAAAAATACCACGGTTTGTGTTAGTTTACGTACTTAAACATTTATTTTAATTATGGAATTAGATGCAATAGAAGAAGTACTCAAAAAAATTTAGTACAAAATAGAAAATTCTTTCGATTTTTATAGCGATGACCAGCTTACAATAAAATATCGATCCCTCAATCTCAATATGGACCGCTTTGAGGTACTGGGGACGTTATTAGGTATAAAAGGTACCTAATAACCTTCACCTACTCAAACAAGTAATTTTTTTATCTGCTGTATCAGTTTTGCTGTGTTATGCTCGTTTTCTGTTATCCATTCCTTGCAAGTGCAAACATGCTGCGGACATTCATACTGGGTACTCTATTCACAAAAATACACACATTGTAAAAACGTGTTGCAAAACATCTCAAAACGGTCAAGAAACGTACAGTTTACAAAGGAACACAGCTGTTGTTAAAGACATAATGCGCTTTTTGCAGAAGTTTCACTTACGTCGCGCTGTTGCCAATTCGTACATCTTGACTTAACGAAAGAATAGTTATACCAAAGTTATACCTACTTTATTTGTAAAAAGATATTCTCGACATATTTTTAATTTATTACTGTTATAACTAAACCTAGTATAAGAATAGAATAGATGCGGTGTAACTAATTTTTATTTGTAAGGCTGTAAAAATACAAAAATACTTTACTAATTCAATGCGTAGTATAATATTCGCGTAACTAAAAAACAATATAACTTATATGACCATAAGTATGTGTGCATACATTTTAGCTATGGTTGGTAATAATATATCTATACTTATAATAAAACTGTAACAGGTCCAATTCTGTACATTGAAGATATTTTGAAAATTATTTTTGGAGGGCATTCTATAACCGATACTGAGGCCGAACATGTATTTTTTTAATTTTTGTCTGTCTGTCTGTCTGTCTGTATCACGGCTGAGCATCACGCCGAAACTACTGAATGGATTCAAATGAAACTTGGCATGATTTGAGATCTTACTACGAGGTAGGACATAGGATACTTTTTATCCCGTAATCTAGCACGGTTCTTTCGGGAGAGGGGATTAAAGTCAAAATGGGTACTTGGTTATACGCTTGGTCAGATTTTATCACTTTTTCATTATAATTATAATAAATATTTGTAAGGAAACACTCATAGACAGTTGTTAACAATGTTTGGAAATCGATCAGGTTAAGCAACGTTAGGTAAGGTCATTAAATAGATGGATGACTACACTAAACGTCTCCGTGCTTCGGAAGGCAAGTACAAAGTGGGTCCAAGTTTTTAACCGACTTTAAATAAGGAGGTTTTGTATTCTATGCGAATGTATATTATTGAAAGTTTAGTTAAAGTAAACACAGCGCGGGCGGAGCTGAGTGGGTCTACTAAGAAGATCTATGATGAATGGTTACAAATGGGTTCCAACTGACGTCACTCCCACGTATAACCTTGAGGACAGAAGTAAACAACATATTCGGAAAAAGCAACACACATCCAGATTACATTAACTTTTATCAAAAGATCTGCGTCAAAAGGAGTGTATGTAAACAATTTAACCCTTTCACAAGTGTAGGCGATAAGAGCAAGATAGACCATACCGATGTATCAGGCCTCGAACGAATTTCCTTACATGGTTTTTCGGACCTTATTCGCTACACTATCCAGCCAATCTTGTTTTGGACAAACAAAGTACTACTTTCTTGGGAAATATTTCTTATTTTCCTATAAAGTTATAGGTTTGTTTTTGTTGATGCCTCTCCTCCAACTCTAACATTGTGAGGAAGTAATTACGTATTTATATTGGTTTTTAATGTTGAGTTATGGTTGATATTTTGATAGTAACATCTTTTTGTATTCTGACCATTAATTTAGCTATCCAGGCCGAGTCAACATTTGATTTCGTAATGGTGTGTGAATAAAAATTCGATTCGCGTAAAATATGTAATTTGTCTGGTGACTTGTTTGCTAATTTTGCTGACTGTCTAATCTTTACATAACGATATGAATCTTTGTTTTGTAGTAATTCATGTCAACATGATAATAAGAACATTCCATTAATAATCCGTTATAGTGTGTCATGTTTTGGCAACGGCTTCAAGAAATAAAGAATTCAAGACAATGTTTTATACGAAATGTAGTTCAGTATAAATAATTGTACCTTTCGAACTAGTTTCTTTGTCATGTGTCTTCACTACAATATTCTTACTGTACAAATATAAGATGGAAACTAAAATTACACACAAAGGGCAAAATCTTATGTATCACTTATCACTCGAACGACAGCTTCAGTTTATGTAGTTGTTAATAAAGGCTTGTTTAGTGAACGGGGTGGCCCTTGGATTATCGTGCTGTTCTGAGAAATAAAAGTTCTGATTTCCAGTCTTCTTGTTTATTGTGATTCACAATTATTAACACCTTTACACTACACACCGTACTGAATATGAAAAGTGTAAGCGTTATACAATGACAATCTGAAAACCGCGCGGGCGCTGTGATTAGCAAGCAATCGTGATATTGAATCAAATTCGACAATGATGATAGCTTGTTCGTGAAACAAATTCGACTGAGTCATTCCATAGATTCCACAGATGACACAAAATACATAGAGTATGAATCGATATGATATGATTATAAAATTAAAGAGTACAAATTATGAATAAATGAAAACATGTTTATTTTGAATTAACAAGGCTGATGACCTTATTGTCTGGAAATAAAGATGATACATGTGTCGGACGGGCATGTAAAAGGCCATCAAAATGTGACAGTAAAGGAAAAGAGTGCACTTGTGCTTGCATAAGCACTTGTTTACTATAATATCTCTCCTGTATATGACTGATCTTTTGAAATATTGGACGATGTAACCGAATCTGTCTAGTGGATATTATTATGTATTATTGATACTTTTATAACTAGATAATACATATTTAATAAATTTTATAAAAGTATAATAAATGTGACGTCACATTGCATAAAGAAAAAACATCAGAAATAGGTTTTTAAAACATATGTACCTTGGTAAACTTTACCTACACCTTTTAGGAAAATGTGAAGGTTAATTGCGCCTTGACAGAAAACTTTCAGACAAACATTTATCACAGTTAGGAACAGTTAATCCTTCCAATAAATAATTTTAGATGAAAAAGTTTCTGGTCATCAGTCATTTGGGACGGGGTAAGTTAGCAGTCTGGCGGAAAAATTAAGATTGAACAAAACGTTGGTGTTTTTTGAAATTCAGTTACTTTCCGTCGATTAAAGTGATTAGCATCTTTACAATAATCACTTTAGAGTTCTATCTTTTATACTTCACTTTCAACAATTGCAATAGGATTGCTTACTATGTGTGTAAGGCCTCGTTTACGGAGGCGCGGGGCGTCACGCGTCGCGATGGGCGGCGCGGCCCGCACTGAGTTAAAGCATATGCCGTTGTAGGAGTGAGAGAGAGATGCGAGACGCCACGCCACACGCGACGCTCGACGCTCCGCGTCTCCGTAAATGAGGCCTAATTATTACTTGAGATTTTACCTATTACCTACGATATTTTTTTAGATAACCTTGATTCTTCACATTTTAAACATAAACATTTTGTAACGGTGTGGTCTTCGTTTATTTAGATCTCTTTAGTCCTTATGCTCCAGCAATATCTACGTAGATGTACCATTTATTTTTGAATTATACGTACCTAATACTCGTACCGGTAGTTGTTGGGAACGATACACTCGAAGTTGTTGACCACTACGTATACCTAGGACAAACTGTCCAGTTAGGTCGGTCCAACTTTGACAAAGAGGTCGCCCGAAGAATCCAACTCGGATGGGCAGCGTTCGGGAAACTACGCGATATCTTCTCGTCCAAAATACCGCAGTGTCTGAAGACGAAGGTTTTTAACCAGTGTGTGTTGCCAGTGATGACATATGGTACTGAGACGTGGTCTCTAACGGCTGGCCTTTTAGAAAAGTTCAGAGTCACACAACGAGCCATGGAGAGAGCTATGCTCGGAGTTTCTTTGCGCGACAGAATCCGAAATGTGGAGATTCGCCGAAGAACTAAGGTCACCGACATAGCTCTCAGAATCTGCAAGTTGAAGTGGCAATGGGCAGGCCACATCGCTCGAAGAACCGATAACCGTTGGGGAAGAAAGGTTCTCGAGTGGCGACCACGAACCGGAAGACGCAGCGTTGGCAGGCCTCCCACTAGGTGGACAGACGACATTGTGCGCGTCGCAGGTAACCGGTGGATGCAAATAGCCAATTGTCGTTCATTGTGGCGTTCTAAGGGGGAGGCCTATGTTCAGCAGTGGACGTCTTCCGGCTGATGATGATGATGATGATGATGAATACTCGTATATGTCGTAAATCAATGTACGATAAACGAGGTATGCTATGGTGAAATATGGTGACAAGTTCTCCCGTTTTAGTTCTTAAACATTTTGTGTGCCTAATATGACACCTTAAAATGCCGCATTATTACAAATAGGTTAAGTCAAACTAAAGATGTAAATTGCTTATTATGCAACCCGTGGGTCGGAATGGGTCCCGATCTGTACACTATTGCCTTATAGGCCTTTGGTCTGTTATTAAATATCGCAGCTGTTGTAATCGTTCTGCGGATTGGGTAGTGTGATAAGGTCATAAATGTAACATTGACGTCATATTTGTGAAGTAAGTAGGTATAGCTATGTGAAATATACTTTCTTTTTTTTTTGACTTATAATAAAATCAACATAATACTCGTACCAGCCCTTGTTTATGTCCCACTGTTGGGCACGGGCCTCCCCTCAAGATGAATGGGCTTAGGCCATAGTCCACCACGCTGGCCAAGTGCGGGTTGGCGGACTTCGCACGTCATTCGAAAGCTAGTTAGGCTTTCTCAGACATGCAGGTTTCCTCACGATGTTTTCCTTCACCGAAAGCTAGTAACAATTTCACAAAGACGATTCGCACATGATTAATTAAAGAAATCAGAGGTGCGAGCCGGGGTTCAAACCTGCGCACCTTGTTCCCAAGGCAAGCGTTCGCCCACTGAGCTGTTACTGCTATACTATTTTGACTTATACTACCTTTAAATTAAATTAATTTTTGTTTAATGTTGATGAAAATTAACTGATCCTAATTTACTTGTTCTTTAGCTACATCACTAGGGAAGATAATGTAATGAACCATACCACGAAGATTGAGTTTGCGATGGTAAAGCATAAGTAAAATTGTAGTTCAAGTACAGCCATCAAAATAACCACTCTGCCAAGAGTGAACGTCTAACGACATCAGATAAATATTTCATTATTTACAGGAAAACCATCAAATCAGAGTTTATAATAGAATAGTTAGTCTGTTGTTTAACCATTACTTGGAAGTTGGGAAGCTTTGACCTCTTGTGCTGTGGTACGAGACCGCAACCAAGTTTTTTAATTATAAAGTTCCAGATCAGCGTGAATTTAGGAAAAACATTTTCAATATAAGACTTCTAATGAAAATATCAGATTAATAATGCCCCCAGTTTTAAAGAACTTTTTCTTGAAAATTAATTTTATTTCTCATCACTTATATGTATAAGTAAAACACTTACTAACCACTGATCAAAATACTCTTTAATAAAGACCATTATTAAATCTATCGGAATAAAATTTATGATCGTTACATCAAATTAAGGTAACCCTATTTTTCATCATTTGAGTCTTTTTGGATTTCATTCTAATTCTACAATATTAGGTAGTATCGTTATGATAATGACTGAGAGAATATCAGTTGTTCCTTTTATAGCTCGCATAACCTTTGACACGTGACCCTTTTCATTTTATTGTTCAACATCTAGAGCGCTCCCGCCCTCGGTTGTAACACCATGTTCCATAAGGTGGAATCGGGGCAAATATTGTCAAAGTTAAGTCAATGTCACTTTTGAATGGTAATTTTTTTAAAAGCTACCACCGGATCACAACGCGGCCTCAACTGAGAAGATCCGGCAAGCAACGCAGCGGGCATTGAATAGTATTGTGTAAAATAATAGGTAATTTCATATTGAGTTATTTTAAGCGTACCTAAAAGTAGTTTCATAACGATTTCGTCCTTATCTGATTTAGAGCGTTGAACTTCTGAATAGGAAAGGTTATACCAGTACAAGAAAATATTTTTTTTAGACGAAAATAAAACCGACTTCAAAGGAAATAATCTAAAAAGCATTAAATAACGAAAATATATTGAAGTCGGTGCTAAGCATAGAGAGCATCAAATGACATTACCAAGATATCAGTAGTACGTGGGCTTTATCAAATGAGTTAAAATGAAATGTGTACAAAATATCGCTGACTACTCTTTCCGATAATAAAGTCAAGAAATTACAAGCAAAATGCGAGTCACTATTAATCTTCATTTTAAACGCAACTCGAATGGATAGGAGAGAGTAACTTATTGAAAACATTAATAGTACTTACATATTTTAATTCAAGATTTCAAGCTAAAGATTAGAAGCTTGTAATTAGCGATATTATTATTCATTTAGTTACATTATGTAATCATAATTAGTCTGTAAGCTTTATGTGGGGAAAAAAGGTAATTACTTTGAATTCAATGTGTAAATATCAGTTTTCTTTTACAAAAAAAATAATGAATCTGTATATTTTCTCTGTTTTCTTTGGAATATATAAGCTTCATCCATTCGGGTTGATTAAAGGCAATTCCAGCGAAAATTCACTGTTGAGTTTAAATTCGATCTTCTTGGAAATAACTCGACTCCTGGTTTTGAATATTCAAATATCTTCTCTAGTTAGACTATTGTTTATTCGAATTTATAATAATCTCATACAATATTCTAATTTCAAATGATTGTTTTCACTTGAATAAGAAAATAAAACTTCGCTGAAGTGACGCTGTATGTACCTCATACAAAAATAACATTTTGTGCGATTTGAGATTGAATTTTACTAGCTAGGTATATTTATCGAATTTCTTCGTATATTGGAACAAAAAACCAGGTCAAGTGACACAGTGAGTCAGACTACGTGACAGTAAGTAACATAAAAATCATTGAAATGTAAAGGCTTTTTCATTTATGATGAGGTTGGGTAAGCAATTTTAAAACTATTCCAAATTTTTAATCTATAGCTTAAGTAGTCGCTACAATAGAAAGAATAGACAGACAGATGAAGTCGTCTCATGAGGTTGTCTTTTTACTAACGGTATGGATCCCTCAAAAAGGGGAAACACATCAGCCGAAAATGTGAAAAGGTTTTATCAAGACCGATTTTAACCAGGTAACATTGTCTCATTCAAGTACAATATCCAATGAGGCGCAAAATAAAAAAAGAAATTTTTATCTCAATTTATTGAACCGAATATAAATGTCGGCTAAGCCCAGACTTAACCCGAAAATAAGGCGTCTAATATCCTAACTTTGCGCATCCCTATTTCACGCAAGATCTATTATTAGGCTGTTAAAGGACGCTGTGAGCCGATTTGGCTCAGATATCTCTCTTTATCGCCTTTAAAGGGCTGTCAAATATATAACTATATCTTTTTATATTATTTATTTTATAGTAGATAGGTGTTGTCAACGTTACTTCGATGGTCTGGTGGTTTTAGATGCGGCAAATAAAACGTTATATGGTTTAATATTGGTGTTGCTGAATATCTTGAGAAATGATTTCTTATCATAGTTTCTCTCCGGAATAAGTAAGTAATTATCTTGTAGAAAATGAAGCCCCTTTAAATAAAATAAGAAATATTAAAAAATGCTATTGACGATAGGGACATTCTAGGTTTGGATCTCATAAGCTGTCGGGAAATTTAATTTGCTACGCAGAGTCAGAAAATGAGACCATCAACATCCATTAGCAGCCGAAAGTGTCCACTGCTGGACAAATGCGTCCCTCTTTGAAGGGAGGGGTTGCCATAATCTGGAGATTCCCAAGCCGCCGCCTGCCAAGCGTGGGCGTTTGGCAGGCTTGGGGATCGCAGTATAAGTGGTAGGTAGGTAATCCAATAGAAAGACGCTACTGTCCGTCAACTCGTTTCCCTTAGTAACCTCTTACGGACACCCAACGGGAGGAGATGGGTTGGTGCTACTCTTACCCGAACTCCCCACAGGAGACAGATTAGTGTTTATACGAGAAGGTCCACATCCCGCATGTCTAATAAAACGTATGATGTCCCGTTGGTGCAAGTTAATAATAAAAAAATAGTTTCCTACGGTCGCAGTAGTCAACCTTTTAATAATAACAGCCAACTACGCACGACATATGCACAAGTGCTTGCATATAGACCAATTCTTGAAATAAAACTACTTTTACGGAATATATCGCTGTTTATTTTAGGTTTTACCTTCCCCGACGTTTCAAATGATTTGTAGCACCCATGGTCAAGGGCGGACTGAGGTGTATTTTTGGGACTGAGGAGGCGAGCGGTTATGGCACTCTAGCCTTAAACGGACTGAGGTGTTGAACGTCCTTACGTTCAATTTATACCATCGTAATTTTGCCGGTGTACCCTCCCCCTCATTTCTTATTATTAGTGCAGTGTTTTGCTTGGTTTTGGATTTAATTATATTTTTCAAATGATACCAAGCCGGTGGTAACACCCAACCATCTTCTCTATTGAAATTAGGATATATTTTTTTAAGACAACGGCGGAACTTTTGCGAGGATTTGTGGTTTATCAAATCTGATATAATGGCGGGTGTGATCCTAAAAGTATTGCCAAACTGCAGACTTCGTACAGCGTCGGTGTTTCACATCTGCTATGTGTACTTTAACGCGAGTTTTTATTGCACGCTTTGTTTGCCTGATGTAGGAGAGCCCACAGTCAGCGTCGAGTTTTTATATCAATGTGTGTAATTCGCGCAAAGAAAAGACAATATTATATATATTTTTTTACTCTAGTACAGTACGCTCAGGCATAAAACTGACACAACTAGGCAGATATAGAGTGCACGGCCGACTTTTAGAAGCCTATCCGGCGCATGTATCGTCTTACTTTTGAGACAATGAGGTAGTTAAATCGTTAGTAGGCTAAGGATTTAAAATAACTACACAAAATAGTTGCCAACAGCTACACTTGAACTCTGTTGTGCCAGTGTGACCACAGTTTAGTAGTTATATACAAAAGGAGTCAATATTAAACAGACATCAAACCGAGATAGCTACATTTGCTTAGTAAGCAAAGGGACATTATACCAACAGTATTATACACATATATTTTTTTTTTAATAAAGCATTTCTTACTTTTAGACTTTCGCGTTCCATTATCAAACTTTATTCTAATCGGGAATTAACGCGATTTACTCATATTTTGGCTTGACGTTTCGGCCGGGTTGCACCAGCCGTGGTCACAAGCAGACTGGTTCAGCGAGACGGCTCCGTGCGCGAGGCAGAAATATCTTTGTCTACCCCCGTTCTTTCACTTGGAGCCGTCTCGCTGAACCAGTCTGCTTGTGACCACGGCTGGTGTAACCCGGCCGAAACGTCAAGCCAGAATATAAGGTAAATCGCGTTAATTCCCGATTAGAATAAAGTTTGAAAAAAATTATTTTCTTTTCTTTCTTTTCAACAGTAATGCTGTCAATGACAAAATTAAATTTAGATGTTTACAACATTAAACTATTTCATCATTCATCATCACCAGCGGGAAGACATGCGCTGCTGAACATAGGTCTCCCCTTTCGAACGCCACACTGAACGACAGTTAGCTATTTGCATCCACCGGTAATTTTACAAGGTAAAATAATATTATACAAATATACATATGAAAATGATTTAACATTTCGACTGTCGGTTTATATGGTAAGGTAAATAAAGAATGAAACGTTGTGGGATCAAACATTTCATTGCCGAGGGATTAATCGACTTAACGATATCATAAATAGAATTATTATGTATTAATTTATTGGTAAATCAAAATGATTAAATGTCCCACATCCATTAAAATGTTTATGATTTTTGCGGCGTTACCTGTGTATAAAAGAATGTAAATGTGTGGTCTGGATATACAATACAATACAAATATTCTTTATTTTACACCAAAAGAGAAGATACAGCTAAGGGAAAAGTAAAATTGCATTATACTTCGTTTATTTCACGAAGACAAGGCTGATTTACATGCAGCAGACGAGATATTATGCTGCCCAAGTCACATATCTATACTTATAATAAAACTGTAACAGGTCCAATTCTGTACATTGAAGATATTTTTAAAATTATTTTTGGAGGGCATTCTATAACCGATACTGAGTCCGAAAATGTAATTTTTTTAATTTTTGTCTGTCTGTCTGTCTGTCTGTCTGTCTGTCTGTCTGTATCACGGCTGAGCATCACGCCTAAACTACTGAATGGATTCAAATGAAACTTGGCATGATTTGAGATCTTACTGCGAGGTAGGACATAGGATACTTTTTATCCCGTAATCTAGCACGATTCTTTTCGGAGAGGGGATTAAAGTCAAAACGGGTACTTGGTTATACGCTTGGTCCGATTTTATCAATTTTTCATTATATTATAATAAATATTAGTAAGGGAACACTCATAGAGAGTTGTTATCAAGGTTTTGTAATCGATCTGGTTAAGCAACGTTAGGTAAGGTCATTAATTAGATGGGTGACCGTTTAACGCCATTTGAACTAAACGGGTCCGTGCTTCGGAGAGCAAGTAAAAAGTGGGTCCCAGTTTTTAACCGACTATAAAAAAGGAGGTTATGTATTCGATGCGAATGTCTGTTATTAAAAGTTTAGTTAACGTAAAAATAGCGCAGGCGGAGCTGCGTGGGTCAGCTAGTTTAAAGATAAAAATACATATTTTTAAAAATAAAATTCACTATTTTGACTCATTTCCCGGCAACGGCACGCAACCAGTCGCCATCTTCATTACGTGATTTTGTGATGCCCGAGTCACACGTAAATTTACCTCCACAAATCAAATAAGATTGGATTTAAAGAAAATTTCCGCTAGTGAATATATTGTATCGTCATAAGATGTGTCAGCATAATATTGGTAAATTCTTTACTTGTTGTAGTTGTCATAAAACTTCAAGGTGAGTACAAAATTATATCTCAAAGTACAGACTAATATTTTTCTTTTCGGCAACTACCCACTTATTATATTTTTATATTAATTAAATAATCTACATTGTGATTAAAACATCTCAATCATAAATACGCCAAGGTATGTCGTACGTAAATGCTCAGTATCACAAAATGTGTGTCCCAACATAGTTTCTTAAGGGCGTTTGCGCGCTTTTGTGTACTTTGGCATTTGGAAAAAACATAAATAATTAAGGTAGGTACCTATCATGAACTATATTCTATTTGATGCTCATCGTATGATGTACTCGTGATATCCCAACGTATTTATTTTGCGCGGGGATGACGTGATATAGGATATTTACCTATTTGAACCCACAAATTAATCATAGATCAGATATACCATTTCGATATCACAATTTCAATGTTACGAAAATATTACTACTATAATATACACTACCTACTTTGTGTTATGAAAACGTGTTACCTACGTGAATACTCAATACACGTACTCGTATATAGTGTACGGAAGGTGCCATGAAATAAATAAATGTAATTATAACCATACTTTTCTGTGATGTCTTTTTGCTGTAGTGTTTGTGAATAGCTAGGAGCTGTCATCGTCTTCGGAGTTGGTCAAGAGGCGTTAGTCGTATTGTCCTCATGTAAACCGTGTATGGATCATATGACATATGTATACAATGTTACCTATGATGTGTATTCATTGTAATCCTCGCGCTAGTCGTGTAAGGATCATTTGACGTCTATCTACACTGCGAGGCGCATTTATCGTTTAATCCTCGCGCTAGTCGTGTAAGGATCATTTGACGTCTATCTACACTGCGAGGCGCATCCATCATTTAATCCTCGCGCTAGTCGTGTAAGGATCATTTGACGCCTACCTACACTGCGAGGCGCATTCATCGTTTAATCCTCGCGCTAGTCGTGTAAGGATCATTTGACGTCGCAAATATGATAACATAATTTATTGTAACAACCTCATGCTGGATGTGTACATGCCAAACAGTTGTTATCCTGGCTGGGAGTCAGCCCTCGACTTTGGGGTGGTGGTTGAGGTTTCTAGTCACCGCATTATCCGTCCCGTCAAACATTAGTTTTACATAATAAGTTACAAGATCATTTGATTGATCGATCATAGACGGTAATACATTATAACATGATAAACTCTAGATGCCTATGTCCACTATCATAATAATTACTCACATCAATTATTGGTTTATGTAATTCTGACTTATTAGCATCGATGTACCTACTTATATTACTCGTATTATAATCGAATTTTATTATTTCTTGCAAAATACCTAGCGTTTCTTCTCACATTTTAACTGCAGTACCTACTGTAGTCTAATGGTAAAAGAAAATAAAGTCTTTATATACACATGAAATACACTAAAAATTAATATCAATTAGGTCTAAAAATAGAGTAAAAAGATGTTAATACAGACTTAGAATCTTCAATTTTATGTGAATCGCCTAATGATAATTGGGCATATTATAGCCTTATCGATAGGATACCGCTATCCCGTGATAATTGCTATGCTATCATTTATTTTACAAGACATTATTCTGGTTACACTCACATTACTTTAACTGAAATCAGAATCTATCATTGTTACCCTAATCGACAACAACGATAACAGTAATATTATAATAATGAACTTATACTCGTATACCCAACGAAATAAGGTTCTTCAAAGTATTACAGTAAAACATTTTTACTATTGCACCAAATATGAAAATTTATTTGGAATACAAGTTGGCTATTAAATTATCTTAGAAAATGAGTGCTCGTTTCAGCTGCTTATTATGTTTATTTATGTGCTGTAGTTTGTATACATGTTCACACCAGATTAAGCTTAATCTAAAAAAAAAAAAAAAATAATTGCGCTCTAATCGAATGTTAACCTCTACGTTCCACACTATTTAACAGAAAATATGAATTGTTTCCCACTCATCTATCTTCAATTACTATACCTACTTATAATTAAACATAACTATATGTATACGAAAGTGGGAAGACTCTCTTCTTACAGGTCTGCTGGAAGAGATTTCATATGAAATAAGCAGCACTTTTGTAAATTTTTTCCTATTAATTTTATGTACCTAATTGTTTCCTTCTGTGTGCATAAATTGAAAAATAAATAATGAACCTTGCAGGGCAGGTTCTTTGAATGGGGTTGGAGATCGCTTTCTATATTGTTTGAAAATTGAAAACTAGAGATACCGCAGAGAGATGTATATCTCTGCCATTACAGAACCGAAAGTCATTGTCGCGGTATTTAGTATACCTACTTGTAAATCTTGCATGAAAAGTAAACAAGAAATTTATTAAGTATATAGATAGGCAATATGCCTTAATAACTTTAATTAATTTTTTTCGATGCTCTAAATATCCTGCATGTAAATCAGCCTTGTCTTCGTGAAATAAACCAAGTATAATTGAGAATCAAACGAACTTACCTTGTGAAGTTTGATGTCTAATTATATGAGTTTATTGAACGAAGACAAGATACTCCCGCCCTCCCTCAATACTCCCGAAAAGTATCGAAAAAAATTGGCTCTAAAAGTAATGAAGATGGCGACTGGTTGCGTGCCGTTGCCGGGAAATGAGTCAAAATAGTGAATTTTATTTTTAAAAATATGTATTTTTATCTTTAAATATGTGACTTGGGCAGCATAATATCTCGTCTGCTGCATGTAAATCAGCCTTGTCTTCGTTCAATAAACTCATATAATTAGACATCAAACTTCACAAGGTAAGTTCGTTTGATTCTCAATTATGACAATTTAAGGCGTTCTTATCGCTAAAGCGATGTCTACAGATATATTACAGACATACCTTCAATAGCGTAGATCTACTCAGTGGACTGTATTCTTGTTGATGTTGAAAAGCCAGTAAAACGCCGGTGGAAGTTAGATTTTGTATATTCTACTTATGCTACTGTCAGTTCCGCTTATAATTCTGACCGGCGGAGCCGTTCCTAGTGTTGACGATAGCCAGTTAGTCTTTCATGTTCTTGATTTAAAACAAACTAATAAATATAATTCTATGTATCTTTTTAAGAAGTATATATTAAGTAAGACGTATATAAGAAGTATATATTAAATATATTTCATATAAAAAAATCACCTTGAACACTATTTACTTTTAATTGTAAAACTTTATTCCTAAATTTTTTTTTTCTTTTATATTTTAGTATCTATTTTCATATCTTGTTTTGTCAGCGACATACTGTAGCTGTTTTTTTCTTTATGCTTTTGTTTTATATTTATTTTTCTCCTCTTACTGTACGGATTTCTTTATAAAAGTCACACTGATAAAAACAAGGCCATAGTTTATTGACGAGATGAAAAAAAAGAGATTTGTTCAACTAATACCGTACCAAAGTACAGTGGGGGTGTAAAGCGAATGCTCTCCCCTCAGGGATTTACAACGCAAGATTCCACAAGATAAAAAATTCGCTGAAATTGCTCGGAAAAAGGTTTCCCAAATTGTGCCTACAGTTATCTATTTGGATTCCTTTCCACTGCATTGATAATGTATACTCAAAATGGTCTTACGCATGTAACGTTTTAAATAATAATAGTATCTTGTGATGATCTAGGGAATCTCCAATTGGTTTACTAGTATAGAATGGACCAACAAGTAATGTGGCTTTCTTTTGATTTATGCTTCTATCTTCTAATATTTACATCTTTTCGACACAGTTTTCAGCATTAGCATCAACTGCAGCCGAAGGATGTCCACTGCTCAACAATGACCTACCCCTTAGAAAAGAGGGGTAGCCATAATCTCCACGCTTGGCAGGCGTCATGGGGATCGCGGTATAGGTGGTAGCTAATTCAATAGAAAGACGCTGCTTCCCGTTTTCTTGTTTTCTCTTAGTCGTCTCTGACATGTATGTACCCTCCCATTTCACACACACCCAACGCACACCCAACGGGAGGAAATGGGAGGGTTCTTACCCGGACACCACACGGGTACATACGTAAATGCAGTTAAATAGGACAAACTTTTCGAAAATACAATACAATACAATACAAATATTCTTTATTGTACACCAAAAGAGAACATACAAATTAAAAAGGAAAAGTAAAATTGCAGTGTGACGATTTAAGGCGGTCTTATCGCTAAAGCGATCTCTTCCAGACAACCTTGGGGTACAGGACAGAATATGGAAGGGTAGGTGTGTCATACATAATCAATACATATATATATAAATAAATATAACAATAACATATATAACCATACATATATATATAACATAATATAGAAATGATAAATATACATACTACACGTATTATGATGATAAATAAACAGAAATAGGAGAAGTTTACTGCAAGGAAAGATAGTGAGAAGTAACCTGAGATTTGAAGACATTTAAACTCTGTGCTCTTCTTATATTTTGCGGCAAAGCATTCCAAAGACGACCAGCATAGACAGTGAAGGACTTAGTGTAAATGTGAGATGTATGGGAAGGAGTAAGAGGACACAGTTCACAAGAGGTGCGAAGAGTGTGATGTCCAGAGGTAAAAAAATTAAATCTCTCTTTCAAATACTGTGGTGCCCGCGGGTTATGAAGAATAGTGTATAGAAGTGAAAGGAAATCAGCATTCCGGCGAAGGCGGATAGGAAGCCACTTGAGCCACGAAAGCTAGAGATATGGTCATACTTGCGCAAACCAAATATGAACCGGATACAAAAGTTTTGAAGACGCTCAAGTTTATTTAATAGCTCTTCTGTAAGATCTGGATAGCTGACGTCGGCATAATCAAGGTGAGGTAAAAGTAGGCACTGCGCGAGCGCAATTTTGGACTCAATTGGCAAAAAGTTACGTAATCGCCTAAGCGATCCTGCAACAGCAAACACCTTCCTGCTAATTTCTGCAACTTGTGGAGCCCACGACAACGTTCGGTCAATTAAAACGCCTAAATTTTTAACTACATCACTGTAAGGTATTAGAACGCCATCGAACATAATTGGAGGTAACTGGACCCAGTCAACCCGAGAAATTAAAGCCTTACTACCTACAATGATTGATTTGGTGAAAATAACGCAAGACGTCATTTGAACTAAGTGGAAGACAAATTCTTATCTTTTTAATCTATCAGAGTAGTAGTCCTCCCGTGACCACGGGTGCTGCAAAGCATTCGAAACGTCGGGATAGTAAAATCTAAAATAAACTGTGATAAAATCCGTAAAAGTAGTTTGATTTCAATGTGTAATATTCGCGTAAATAAAAGAAAACATTACATCAGAGTAGATCTCGATAAAAACAAGATGAAATACTCAAACGTTATTATCGGGAATTAACGCGATTTACTTTATATTTTGGCTTGACGAAATGAAATTCTATAAGTACAAATTAATTAGCTCTACCATCATCGTTGTTAAAAATCACAAGGGTGCGTTGATTTATGAATTGATTGATCCCCATACGTTATATCAATGGACTGTCGTGATCGAAACCATATAAATTCAAATCGATGTTATGTCACCCGTAACATGAAAAAGATGAGTAATGGCGGGCATTATACAAATGTTCTACAATACAGCATGCATTTATCAAGCCTCGATCATTATGCTCACTCAACCACGCCCTAGCTACTCTATAGTAATAATGTACTATATCGTGAAATGGTATGCGAATGTGAGTATTTTTTTTATACCGAGCTATTACAAGCGCGATTTATTTTATTGCGAAACTGTATAAAATATACTGAAATCTTTTGAATCGTTATATAGTCTTGTTTTTTTTTATTTAACTTAGGGTGAACTTCACTAGGTGGTAGGTTCCTTGTGTAAGGAACCTTTCAGGCACACTACAGTGTCAGATATTCTGCCACCAAGAAGCAGTGCGTAAGAAGCATTGCTATATTCTGGCGTGAAGGACACTGTAGCTGGTGAAATTACTTAGTCTTAAAGGTCGGCAACGGGCTAGTGATTCTTCTGGAGTTGCTAGCATCTATAGGCTGCGGTAGCTGCTTACCATCAGGCGGGCAGCATGCTTGCTTGTCACCAGGGTAGTATAGAAAAGGGTGACTTTTGAAGTGCGGCTGCCGTCGCGCGTTTTCGATTTATATGGATTTACAAAGCCGCGGAAATTTGAAGTCACCTTTAGTGACGAGACAAACGATACTCGTATGATCTTCTGATAGTAAGCGGTTCGCCTGCCCGTAGTCAGCTGCAGATCACTGCCACTCGTCATCCAAGATATTAGTTATCAATCAATTATGTCCGGTAATATCAGTATCCTTCACACTGGAACACAGCAATATTATATTTATTAGCTTTAGAATATCTTACACTGCGCCTCACTGCGGTAGCTACCTAGATAGAGACCTAGTAAAAGTAGTCTACTTTATCTATTTTGATTAACTGTAATATGGTCTTATACAGCGATGCTGCTTGTGTGGTTCAGTGCAGGGATTGTAAACTAGACAAGCCATGGTTACTATACCACAAAATATATATTTAAAGGAGTAGGGTGCAGTAGAAAGCTTAGTTTGATTTGGTAAGTACCTCCATGATGCCGCAGGAGATTTGGATGCAGAAGGCGATCCTACGCTGATTTTATACCCACCACGTAGTGAGGTAGTTCAGGCAACAGGAATGGGTGAACTGCTACCTATGTACTGCACAGTAACAAATCGCCCTCGCGAAGCATAGCGTGCTCAAGTGTCACAGCACACCACCGGATTAGGGTCTGTGGACCTTTTGGGTGTAAAACAGCAATCAGGTTCATGGGCTTTACGAGGGTAAAACACTACCCCTACCTCGTCAAACAGCTGCGAGGTGAAAAACCGCTGGTGGGACTCGGAAGAGTACACACGTATGTACCCAGGGGTCGCCAATATTGGAGGATAGACACCGTGGGGTTTTAATCAGTAGGAGTCTGAACATCACTCACACCGCTACACCCATGGCGGTAACCATCAGCATTTACCCACGTAAAAGTAGGAACCTCCATCATAAAGGAGACTGTAGCCAAATTGTGTTCTTGTTTAGTAAGTTACCAATGATTCTACATTAGATGGATGCGCACTACCTTTTTCACATAAATATAAAATAACTCCTATCAGAGGTACTATGGCAAGAAAAGCTACAAAAGATAGTACCGCTGACGCTAGCATAAAGATTCGTGCGAAATGCACACTAGCGCTGTTCGCATCGTGCGAAAATTATTTTCAAATGTAACGACCTTAAAAATTCCATTACGATGTGATAGAAGCGAGATATGAAACTGAATCTTGCAAAGCGCTCATTGCACAAATCCTTGCTTCGTCTCGCATGTAGTTTTATGAGAATATGCACACGAAAATGGTATGCAAATCTACTCAACTTGATATAATATTCACATCATCTTGGTACCCAAAGGAATACATGTCAGATTTTCCTATATTCCCAACACAAATTGTCTTTTGCTTATTAAAAAGTTGTTAATACACAAGGGTAGAATAACTTGGAGCTTATTAAAAAAATCCTCAGTGAAATGCAGGGATAATACAACCACTAACAGTATATACTAGGACCAATAAAAACTAGTTCTAGAAATGGGTAAAGCATGTACAATGAATGAAATTAATAATAATGATTGGCATTACAACTAGATCACAAAAATAACTTTAAAAAAAACTGAATAATATGTCAATGCCAGTTACTCGTTGTTAATAATATACTGTGCATCGGCTTTATTATAACTATATTACAACCTTTAACTGTATGCGTTATTATATGCGTTTTGAAAACAGCAAATACAGTTTAAAAATTCTTTGTCATTGAAATTAAACTACTTTTACGGATTTTATCGCGGTTTATTTATTGATTTTACTATCCCGACGTTTCGAATGCTTTGCAGCACCCATGGTCACGGGAGGACTGAGATGTTGAACGTCCTTATGGCACAATTATCCGGTGTACCCTCAGGTCTTCTTAGTTATTATTGTAAAAGTAGAAAAAAAAAAGTAAAAGGAGTTTAATTTCAATGTGTAATATTCGCGTAAGTAAAAGACAACATTTCTTTGTCATTTTTCAGCAACCAGGACTCTATTAAAAGATCCGCTAAGAAACTTAGTAGGATTGTCTTCATTTTATTCCTACCCCATTCCGATGCTGGAGAGGCATTCTCGATTAGATTCATGAGAGCCACTAACGAATCTAAACGGAAGGTGAATTAATGTAATTGTGTACATAAAAATATTTTCGATGTAATACATAGGTGCCCCAAAAATATTTTCTTATAGTGAAGTAAAAATATACCCTGAGGATGAGAGTTCTTACAAATCTATTAAATAAGTGATACAATAAGTAAACGAGGATACAAATTTAATACTCAAAAGTAACCGGTATTTTTTTTGACGCGGGGGATATCTTCCAAAGATCCCCGGGAGCTGTGGGGCTCGACCGGGGTATGTGGGATTCTTACCCACTAAAACCCCCGCGGCTGTTGCATCGGCACATGAGAGGGGGGACCCCAGGGCTCTCCGGTGGGATCTGCAGCAGGGGCCCCTCAGTGCCTTGCCTTTGAGTGTTTTCATTTTTGTATTGAGAAATATGGTTTGCTCAGATCACTACAATAGCTTCACCAGGTAAATCGTAATAAAATATCGAGGCGAGAATCCGATTAATTATGACTTTCTTTTTTAAATAGACGCAGTGAAATTTGGTGGTTGAGATTGATTTTTATATGGTAGAAACTGTAAGACACAAAAACAATGGAAGGAAAAAGAATGACCTATTTTTTAGACAAAAAATGTCTACCTGAAAAAGGCAATCGTACAAAATTGGTTTCACTCGGCCCTCAGTTTCCATTTCCCTTCGCAAACTAGAAGTCATAAAACCTTTTCACCTTCTACAAATGTGCTTCTCAATGGCTACTTGCGACAGGAAATGACTGCCAACAATCGGAAGGGAACATAAGTAGCCAAATATTGGCATAGCTGGTAACATCGAGCTATTTATCTAAGTCAAAGAAATATTGATACGAGATTTTTATAACTTGGATATGAAGTCATTTATCAAATTATTTTATGGGTTACGTTATGGGACTATTATTAATCATCATCATTAGCAACCGATAGACGTCCACTGCTGAACAAAGGCCTCCCCCTTAGAAGGGAAGGGTTGCCTTAATCCCCATGCTTGGCAGGCGGCTTGGGGATGGCAGAGATAAATCCAAAAGAAATGCGCTGCTGTCCCTCTTCCTGTTATAATAATAATAATATCTTGGGACAATCCACACACGGTAATCTGATCCCAAACTAAGAAGAGCCTGTACCACCCTGTACTATGGAAACCAGACAACTGATACTAATACTTATATGATCTCGCTTAGTCGCCTCTTACGACACCCAACGAGCGGAGATGGGGGATGCAATTCCGGCAGCCCGGCACCCCACGGGTTATGGGACTATATTATTCTTATATTCATTAAACATGTTCTTATTGATGGAAAAGATTACTAGAGGAGGAATTTCCATGAAGTTTTGAGGTCGGCGATGCTCTCTGTGGTGACGAGTTACCGAGAACCGAAATCATCTCATTGCAATAGAATTGCAGCATGCTTTTTACTCAAAAGTTTAATGAAAGAGTTATCTATATTTTAAATATTTAACATATTACAATTTGGTGTTACGTTTTTTCCATTCATTTCTCCAAAGAGAAAGAGATTTGCATATGGGTTTCCCTAGTCTTGTACTAAGTTCCCTTGCGACAAGGGGAGACGCTATTGCCGTACGGATTGCCATACAGCCATGTATTGACTCAGCTCAGTATAGACCGGTCACAATATGTAAACTCGGGCCTTTTATTTGGTGCACCAATGTATTCTCGGCTACGTTCGGTCCAATAATAGAGAGCGAACATACTGTTATAATACTGGGACCAGTTCTATACTCCGGGCTATTAAGCCACTGCAAAATGACTTGTTTCTTGATGCAGACCACGAAGTAAATTTAGTTACGATGGAAGGATTCGTGACGTGGTCTTTAACAGCTGGCCTTTTAGAGAAGCTCAGAGTCACGCAACGAGCTATGGAGAGAGCTATGTTCGGAGTTTCTTTGCGCGACAGACTCCACAGTGAGGAGATTCGCTGAAGAACCAAGGGCACTGACATAACTCTCAGAATCTGCAAGTTGAAGTGGCAATGGACAGGCCACATCGATAACCGTTGGGGAAGAAAGTTTCTCGAGTGGCAACCACGAACCGGAAGCCTATGTTTAGCAGTGGACGTCTTCCGGCTGGTGATGACGATGATGATGATGGAAGGATTCTTTAATCTGCAAGATCCTTTTTATTTATAGGCAAACACCCTAGCTACTCCAAAGTACAGTTCAGTGGGTACATTTCCGCCCAGGAAAACCATTTATGTGCATGAATGAACATGTCTGTTTTTCCTTCTTCTGGGTGTTATTTATGTATTTAGAAGAAAAAAGTATAAGCATTAATTTGTAACGATTGTCTGGTTAAAATTGTACAAGCTCGGCCTAGTTTGCGATCAGGGGCATTAGCCAAGTAGCCATTCTTCTATATGAAACTCTAAAGAATAGAAATAATTGTAATGGAATATCATATCTCTTCGCTAAGTCACGTGAAGATATGTCATTCCCATACAATTGGTTGGAGGAAAGTAACTTGGCTAAGGCTTCAGATGTGTGGATGTCCCAGGATTTATATTATTTTTCTATGGCTATTGGTATACACAGGGTTCAGGGTTCAGGGTTTCATGTCGCTACTATTACATACTAACATTTAACACCTTTATTGTATACATGAAAGCAATAAATACTTTGATACTTGATACTTTGATACACGGTTAGTCTAGACGTACCTATGTCCTTCGGAGTTGCTGGACGTTCGGGGTGTGGGCCCTAAGATGTCCATTGAGTACGGCGGTGACTCCGATTGCTACCCCCATCCCCGTGAGCACCCCTTCTGGTTCCCGGGGGCGGGCTCAAAGGCAAGTCACTGAGGCGCTCCTAGTGCAGATCCCACCGGAGAGCCCGGGGGTTCCCTCTCATGTACCGATGCGATATCCGCGGGGGCTTAGTGGGTAAGAATCCCACATACCCCGGTCGAGCCCAACAGCTCCCTTGGACCTTTTAAAGGTTCCCCCCGCGAAAAAACCTATGCACATTATTATAAGTCATTCGAGGTGGAGCTGTCAGCGACCCCGATCCTATATTTTAAAACTCCTACTGGTAATACAGTGCCTGTGGGATGTCCGGGTGAGAATAGTAGGTACCTACCGACCCGTCTCCTCCCGTTAGGTGTCGTAAGAGGTGATTAAGGAAAACAAGAAGACTGCCAGCAGCGTCTTCTTATTGGATTACCTACCACCTATAGGTAGTGCTATCCTCAAGATGGGCATGGGGATTGTGGCAACCCCTCTCTTTAAAGGGGAAGGCCTTTCTTCAGTGGTGGACGTCTTTTGGCTGATAATGAACAAAGTTCCATAAGACTACTGCCTGGTGAAAAATAAACACTCTTCAACATATACTGAAATAACTTTATAATTCGTAAATTTAAGCCTGAGGGTTTACCACCATCTCATTAGCAGCTGATAGACGGACGTCTATTCAGCAGTGGACACTGCTGAACATAGGCCTCCCCCTAAGAATAGAGGGGTTGCCTATTACCCACGCTTGGCAGGCAACTTGGGGATCGCATCATAGTTGGTAGGTAATCCAATAGAAAGACGCTGCTGCCCGTCTTTTTGATTTCCCTTAGTCGCCTCTTACGGACACCCGACGGGAGGAGATTCATACCTGCATATCCCACAGGATACCACCATCTGTTCGGGCAGTATAATTGTAAAATGATATTCGCGAGAAAGGAATAGAGCTATAAACTGCGTATATCTGCGTCCCTTTCCCACGTTAAAGTAAGATTTTAATTAACATTGCCATAAGAGATGCTGTTATCGCTCGCAGGCCCTTAAAAAAATCAAACTGAAAATTTTCATTCGACCTTTATACATGCAGTTAAAAGAATCAAATATCTACATGCCCTTTCTTAAAGGATTAATCCATCACTCGGACAGGTGACAAGTGATAACGGTTGTTACCTTGGGAGATAAGGTGCCAATTCCAGTAAATGTCACGACCATTGTTGCATTGTTGGTTGTGGTCAAACTAATGGTCTTCCGGTGTGCTGCTTCGAAGGACAGATAATTGTAGTTCTTTACACCAACTCGAATTTCACTGCATTTTTTAATGTTTACCTATTTCTGTATTTAAATTAGTTTTCGCTTTTTCGGTGAACCAGGTATGGAGTAGGAAATTAAGAAAGCTTTCACTAATGTTCTATAGTAACTTAGTATGCCACTTTTTGTATTTTTTTGCATCCCAACGTTGCCTAGAAGAAATCGTGGATGGAGATAACTCTGCCCTATGCCTTTTAAATTTATTTATGTGCTTTATTACAATAAACAGTAGCATAAATAATTAATAGTAAAAAGTTTCAAGTTATTTCACCAACAGTTGGTTTGATACAAAATCTTTTTTCTTTATAATATTTAATAAATACTTATAGTATATTTTTAAAAATTATTCTTGTAGTTATAGTAAGCTTTGATTTCAGACGTTTCTAAATATATTTATCTCTATTATTATGAAAACGGTATCTATACGCAGATTCTTGAATTTGAGATAATTTCCCGTACAATAGCGATTAAAATTTAACAAATAAAATGTTACCAAAGGATTCGATAATAAACACCCGTAACTCCAATTTAAGGTCAGGTTAAATTATGGTACCCTTACCGATAATGTGTGCCTGTAAATCCTGTGGGTACATATATTCAGGTAGATAAAGATAGGTAGGTACGTACCTCTATAAATTGTTCTTACAGCATTAGACTTGCCGATATAGAGATCTTGATATTATGCGTCTAAGGTAGTACATAATTATAGTTTTTATCATCCAAATAGGTGTGTAGTTTATATATTAAGAATAGAGTACGCGTTTGTCTTTGGTCCCTATAAACAAATCGTAGGCAGGTTTTCCTCCAAAAGGCAGGTGAACTGAACTATTTAAAGTTATAATAAAAGAGTTATATTTATATGTAAGTGAAAAGTAGTGATAGGTTTGATCTGACAAGCGCAAATGTCGATAAATACAGCTGACGGTATAGTACCTATTGTCGTGTACCTGATAGGCATTAATGCATTTTGATGTTCTTACTCGTGCCTACGTGTTCTTACTTGAACTATACATTCTATAGTACTTGTGCTGATTTATATTCTGAGATTACTAGCTATGTTTATACCCTGTTGCTTTACAAGATCAAAAATCTAGCAATAATTGTATGAACACAAAAGTGGGCTTACCGGTGACCAGCCTAAGTCAAATGGTATGGTTCAATATGTCATATTCAACCCTACCAATCGTCTTTGGCTGGCCACCGGTTACAGCTATGCTCATCCATTTATTGCCACAATTTTGATATTTTAAAGAAAAACAGGGTATAAACGTGACTGTCATCTTAGCTGATAATTTCAAAAATGTTTTTTCAAACGCTCTCCTAAGTTATATAAGAAATACCAGTGCAATATTTCTTGCTACGTGATACATCCACTGGCTTAAGCTATGCATCGTAGTCGGCTTATATTAAAATTTCAGTAGTTACTCCCGTTAGAACAACATTTTCTAGTTTGCAATTTAGTGTAAGAATAGCTTCCGGTTTAAAGTGAATTATTTTCATCACTATTATTAGATAAATAGTTCAAATTTCTAGAAACCACGTCTACTAATAATTAAACTAGACTCTTCTAGATGTTTTGTATCATTTTCGATTAATGTAGGATAACACAAGTCTGTATAGGTCTCATATTTATAAGTACAATTTCTCCACTATTTATCACCCTTTTTCTACTTTAGTACCTACACTTTTTATCTATAGAGCAAATCGATATCAATTTCCAAATAAATAAATACGTTATTTTTTTATTATTATTTTTTTACACTGCAAATATGCACATAGGCGGACTTAATGCCGTATTCTCTGTCAGTCTACCATTGGATGATTCAGAGTCATATTTGTACATGCATTCATAACTGATCTAAAATTTAAAGAGATTTTTAACATAATATATAGACAACCATATAAAAACAAAAATATATACGTACTTAGATATGGTAAATGATTATATTTTATATATTATTTATTAGGAGACTATGATAGTTAAGAATTATCATTTAATAAAATTATGAATATGCGCGACGCGAAAAAACATTTGACTAGCAATACAATCGTCTAATTATAGCAGCATTAAGACGTTATATTAAATTTACTGATAGCGACTAGCAGTGTGAAATCGATACGGCTGAATTGAGTCCCGTTTCTGCCCTATTTACTCCATTCTAAATTAGGAGTATTAGTATTCGAATGCAAAGATTGACACTTTTATTTACAATTCTCAACTGCGGGAGGCTCATTAAAGCTTTAGAAGTAATAAAAATTTAGAAGTATTTCACAGACAGTTCAAAATTAAAACAATATCCATGTTAGAGAAAATCAAAATGTTGAGTGGCATTATGTTCCTGCGCTGTATAATATTGCTGTATAAGGAATCTCTGTATTGGCTTACGTTTGACTTTGTACGAACAAATGAAATTTTGTAGAAATTAAAGTAGAAAACTCTGATACAATTTAAGCTTCCACGTTCATCTGCGTTGTCACTTACTATCATGTAAATAGTATAGTAGTAGTAGTAATATTGAGTATAAGTATAAAATATAAAAGCACAAAAAGCCCGACTGCTAACTGCAAACAAAATGGTCCTAAATTACATTTATAGATACTTACAACTTGTGTAGACTTGTATATAAATTTTAACGTAAAGACCTTTCATGTGTTACTCATATTCATGAAAAAAAAAATCGAAAATGACAACTGACGGCTGCCATATTATTTAAAAAAATATATAACCTAGTCACTCCTACATCTAAGATAAATCTAACGATATCTCACACTTACCAAACCACGTACCAAAGCAATAGATACGTACACTTACGAAAACCATAGCCCTTCTTCTGAGGCATTCGGGCAAAACAATAGTTTTATTACTTCAGATACATAAGAACAACCTATAATATTTCATTATTTTCAATACCAATTATACAAACAGAAAATGTTATGACAAGCCGTGCCATTTCTTCTTTATAAACCATGCCGTTTTCCTACTCAAAGGTTTCCATTCAATCAACAGAACAAAGACAATTCTGCTGTGACCATTTTTTTTCATCCCACATACAGGCAGGCAGTGGATCCATTTATTATCCAACCATTGTTTTAGAAAGAGATGCGAGTTATTTTCTAATGACACTGAACTCTTAATTAAAGTTAAAGCAAATTTGTCCTTTGGGTCAGGTTAATCTTCATGGTCATGATTGTTACAGAATTTTGTGTCAGTAACACTTTCTTTCATTTATTATATTTTTTTTCCGTGTTGACATTAATGTTGTAGGTATAGAAGAATGCATATAGGGATAAATTGGTCAATTAGAATGACTTTCTAAAGCTGATTGGCTGGCTAGAGTGTAATAGTAATACCAGCCGTTGTTGTTGTCCCAATGTTGGGCACCGGCCTAAAGATGAAAGGGTTTAGGCTATAGTCCACTACGCCGGCCAAGTACGGATTGGCGGACTTCACACGTCATTCGAAAGCTAGTTAGATTTTCTCCGACTTGCAGGTTTCCTCGCGATGTTTTCCTTCACCGAAAGCTAGTAACAATCGTACAAAGAAGATTCGCACATGATTAATTAAAGAGATCAGAGGTGCGAGCCGGGGTTCAAACCTGCGCACCTTGTTTCCAAGGCAAGCACTCGCCCACTGAGCTGTTACTACTATGGCTATGAGTTTACAAGGCATATATTAGATATAAAACCCTATTTCCATGCACCCATATGTACAATATCTACCAAGACTGTTTTAATAGTATTTTATGATACAAGTGAGCTAAGTACTCGTAGCTCACGACACACGAGGCTGTGGGTTGTACTGAATATCAAAACCAAAGTCAAAGTCAAAAATCTTTATTTCAAATAGGCTTAACGCTAGCACTTTTGAATGGTCATTTTTTTTAAAAGCTACCACCGGATCACACCGCGGCCTCAACTGAGAAGATCCGGCAAGAAACTCAGTGGGCTTGTCATTTTTTCACTTTTTTTAAACATTGTTTGTTTTATTACAAATGAATCGACATTAGCAATAGTGTATCCTGCCGTTCGAAACATAAAGCAAGGGAGAAAAGAAGAAAACAATAAATTACGACAAAAATTACAACAAGCTAAGGCCAAAGCGATAGTAGTCGGACCAGTCCCCCCAAGCAGCACCCGCGCACGAGTTGACTCGAGCAGCAGCCATCACTGCCCTCAACCATATTAGAGAGAAGGGGGTGATAAAAATTATGATAAAAATTCTGAACCAATGTCATTGTTCTGAACTCTGTAAGTGTAAAGTAAAATTTATCTTTGTCATTAATATTCTGTTATTGATGTTTCTTCGGTAACGCTATTTATTCTTCTTCATTTATCTTTACTTAGCTTTATTATCTTTTCTAGGTCGGTCATCACTCAAAGTGTTGGTCCGAATACTAGATTGATAACAGTATTTTAATATAATGGTTCACACCTATATTTATCCTGGGAATCATGTTTAACAAAACTTGCACTATCATTCAAGTTATTTTGAAATATTTACCAAAATTTAGAACGATTTTTTCAAATAAATAAAAAAAGGAACTGTTATCAAAATATTATTTTCTATCGGTACCTAAAGCTATAAATAAACATGTTTTAAGAAAATGCTTACTAATTCAGTGAACACATAATAGTTTTGCTTTTTTTAACTTTCAACAAGTACCTACAAATTATATAAAAGCACAAAAAGCCCGACTGCGAACAAACAAATTGGGCTTAAGTTACATTATACATACATAAAACGTATACATACACATGTATATATAATATATTTCAACTCGTCTCGTTAAGACTTTTCATTTGATACCCATATTGATGTTTATGGAAATAAAAAAATACAGAATGTAGGCTAACGGCCGTCATATTATTTTTTTTTTGGAAAAATATATAGCTTTTGTCACTCCCACAACTAAGACGAATCCAACGACATATTACAACTTGTAGTCCATCAAGCCCTTTAGGCTGCAGGAAGTGCCAAAGAAATATACATACATACATACTTATATACATACATACATTCGAAAAACATAACCCTCTTCGTGGGACATTTGGGCATGAAGAGCTACGGTAATAACCAACATCTTAACATTATAAATAGTTAAATATTTAATTATGTAGTGTGTTATTAGTCTACCTATCCTTCTTAGTTGTTGTACATTTCACTTACTCTCACACATTAATCTTCTTTTCCTCTACCACTCTGGGGTTTGCTGGTAGAAAACTCAATTATGAGTTAAGCTCGCCTTTGTACTTTTTTTCATGTATTGTATTTTATCTGTGTTCTGTGTGTATGTGTACAATAAAGAATTAAAGAATTAGTTGCATAACTTAATATTCAGCATACATAGGTAAGTATAGTCATTAACCACCAAATTAATACCTACGTAATTCCAATGCCAACAAAGCTCGTAAAATCCTATTGTGTTCGGGAACTGTATGCAAATTACACTATTTCTCTGTTATTGTTTGCTCATAATTTTGTACGAAAATTAGTTTATTTAGTTATATTTCATAGGTACGTATATATAATTACAAAATATATGGGCGTTTATGTATATACTTATATGCCCATAAATTCTTAAATGATTTAGTAATAGTAGAGCGCAGTGGGAACTTGTTAAAGATTAAAGCATTTTATCATTAACCTTGCAGTAACCCACACGAAAATAACCCATATTCAACTGACGTTGTAATTCCACAAACAAATAACATGTCAAAATGGAAACCAATTAATGAACTTAACCTAATTAACATATGTATGATTTCTTTCCCCCGTGCCGGGTTAGAATTGCAACCCCCCATCTCCTCTCGACGGGTGTCGTAAGAGGCGACTAAACGAGAACAGGAAGACGGGCAGCAGCGTCTACTGTGATCCCCAAGCCGCCTGCCAAGCGAGGGGATTATGGCAACCCCTCCCTTCTAAAGGGGAGGCCTTTGTTCAGCATTGGACGTCTATCAGCTGCTAACGATGATGATGATGATTATTTCATTCTTTCTTGTTTTGTTATGCTTAGTTGAGACCCAATAGAGAGACGCTGTTGACCGTCTTCTTGTTTTCCGCCTCTTACAGACACTCAACGGGAAGAGATTAGAAGAGAGAGAGAGAAGAAGAGAGAGTTCTTACCCCACAATTAAGTTTACAGTACACCTACGTTTAACATTTTTATACTGAACTTGTTATTAGTAACAAAGTACAATGGATACTTGAAACTCTGTAACAAAGTCTGCAGCGCTAAACTACATGTGACTTTTTTAAAGATACCAAATTAACTTTGTAAGTTGAAAACAACTAGGTACTCGTAACAATGTTGTTAACTATAGGTACGAGTAGTTTATAGCGCTCAAGCAAAACTTCAGGTAAAGTGCTAGAAATTTTATTGTAAGCCATCATCGATATAATATATAAACTAGATTTGGTGTCACGGTTCAAAAAGGGGTAGCGAGAAATAGCGCCCTTGTGTCGCTATTTCTTTACAAGCTACATCCTGACAAATTTATTCTTGCCGATAAGAGTGTCGCTACTGTCTATATGAAACTGTCCAACTACAAGTCATTATTATCATTATAAAATTGTTAGTTCACGTTTCCGCCACCAGCACAGATAACTTTGCAACCTCCGCGACCACATTTTAGATGTCATTTTGTTCGTGAATGTTTATCTAGTTTATATATTATATCGATGTAAGCCATACATATAAAGAATATCATAATTGAGAAGGCTTAAATAAAAACTTGAATAGGTACTAAGGATTTCATAAGATGAAATGATTTCTGAATAATGATAAATTATCTTTACGTTGAATATTATCATTGATAATATTGAAACTTCGTTACATTTATTGTAAAATAATCAGGCAAATGACGACAAAAATAATAAATATCAAACTTATTGTATGCACAAGAGCCTTTGAATATGAATTTAGAACTTTAAGTAAAATATACAGAAGAATGATCATGCCAGTCATCAAGACAATTACAATTTTAAAAATTCACTGGAGTACAGTATACTACAATTGCCGAACTGTAGCCCGATTCTCGTAATAAAAATAGTAACGTTAACGTATCGACTTAGTCGTTGAAACACTTTTCGTATTCACGTCCGTCGATTTTACTTCAACGGCAACGATTCTGAAGTCGTCCGATTGAACTATCATTAGTATTCTGGTATTTAAATCGTCGTTCAATCGTTTTATAACGTTGACTGAATTGTATTCTCCGAAAATGACGTAACTACCGATCGGCTGCCAACGAGTAAACGTCAAATTTCGCAATTTAAGAGTCGTATGACTGGCTGATAAAGAACAAAAAAACTAAGCTTAATGAATTATACTAATCTTTTACCAACCAAAATTCACATGCTTAGAAATAATTGTTATAAAGTCTTGAACTGATTCATGTATTTCATTATATGGAAAATTGCTGTATACTAAAATTCTAATCGAATAATCTTTTTGAAGCTTATACATGCAACGTGAGTCAACGTGTTGTTCTACCTGGTTATATACTTATTTAAGTGTGAATATATCAAATTTATTGCCCTTTGTTACTAAATCATAGCAAAGCTGTTTGGTAAAAGAAAATGATTCAGATCCTTCATCGGATTGAAACTCACAAGTGGTTTAAAATACATTATGAATGAAAACATAGTAATTGAAACCGTATGCACACACTTTCAACCTAATTCTTGTTTCAGGTCGTTGATGAAAGATAATTATTTTTATTTTTTATTTATTTAATCATGCAAAATATTTATAAACAAAAACCAATCACGCCATATAAACCCGTTAGGGTTTGTCGTTGACGTGAGTGAAACAATCTTCGTACTTAACTAAAAATAAAAGGAATAAAAACGTACAATGGTTGTTATAAAAGGAAAATATAAGTACATTATCTAAATTATGCATCGTTACAATCAATATTATGCTAGGTCGGTAGATGGATGGATGTAATTGCAAATTGTATATTTAGATATCACTCAGCCAAACTATTAGGTGTAACAACTCTTAGGTAGAGAAAAAGGGGTGACAATGAGTTTTAACCCAATTGTAAGTTAGATCCAGGTCCATATCTAAGATACTAAAATAATATAATTTAAAAGATTAGCCTGTCAGACCCAAAAGTAAGACGTATCTATCATTCATATCGATGTGTCACAAGTAAAAATCCCTCTAACCATTTTGGCTGTAGGCCGTGCCTAAGGAATACACACATATACATAAACACATACTCTCTTAAAATATAGCCCTCTGTCTGGTACATTCAGGTAGTAGAACTTGACGCTACATGAAACGAAGTCTACAATGTTCTAAGTTTTTTATGAAGATAATAAAAAATATTAAAGTTTTCTTTTATCCGTGCGAATACGACACAGTCATTGAACTCGCAATTACTTTAATAATGTTTCTTTTGTTTACGCGAATAATACACATTGACGGGAAATTACTTTTATGGATCCGTAAAAATGTAGTTACAAATCAATAAAAATACTCGTAAAATATTAATGCGGGTTCCATTCTTTTTTCAGTTTATTTGGTGGTTTATCAATAACATCGTATTTAATTAATAGAATTTATAAAAGTAAAATTTGAGTAGCTTATTGTTGATAAGGTTGATGATGTTTTAACTAAAGACCGAAAATGTATTAACCGGTCCGATATTTGGTGATAATTTCCAGGTGACGTCATCACCTACCATGGTCTGAATCTATCTATACTTATAATAAAACTGTAACAGGTCCAATTCTGTACATTGAAGATATTTTGAAAATTATATTTGGAGGGCATTCTATAACCGATACTGAGGCCGAAAATGTATTTTTTTTAATTTTTGTCTGTCTGTCTGTCTGTCTGTCTGTATCACGGCTGAGCATCACGCCGAAACTACTGAATGGATTCAAATGAAACTTGGCATGATTTGAGATCATACTACGAGGTAGGACATAGGATACTTTTTATCCCGTAATCTAGCACGGTTCTTTTGGGAGAGGGGATTAAAGTCAAAACGGGTACTTGGTTATACGCTTGGTCCTATTTTATCAATTTTTCTTTATAATATAATAAATATTAGTAAGGGAACACTCATAGAGAGTTGTTATCAAGGTTTTGTAATCGATCGGGTTAAGCAACGTTAGGTAAGGTCATTAAATAGATGGGTGACCGTTTAACGCCATTTGAACTAAACAGGTCCGTGCTTCGGAGAGCAAGTAAAAAGTGGGTCCCAGTTTTTAACCGACTATAAAAAATGAGGTTATGTATTCGATGCAAATGTCTGTAATTCAAAGTTTAGTTAACGTAAAAATAGCGCAGGCGGAGCTGCGTGGGTCAGCTAGTCTGAAATAAAACAACATACTTATCTTAATACTTATTTAGGTCAAGCTTTTTATAACAATAATATCCAAGAACCGAGGAAGCGTTGGATAGACAGTATTGGGGAAGATTTGCTAGCTATAGGGAATTTTACCAACTGGAGGAGAGTGGCAAAGAGACAATTGGAAAACTACTGTTGACGAGGCCAATACCCCAGAAGTTGTAGCGCCGTAAAAAAGAAGAATTCAGGGACAATCAGCATACGGCTAGCTGATCCTAATCAAATAAATTAAATAAAAAGATCGTCCACTTCAAAATATACTACATTTTTTTTAGTCCATATAGCAACACATTGGCACTGATAAAATAATTATGTTGGTGAGAACTAGATGTACATATTAAAAAAAAAAACATAAAATAAAGTAATAAATGACAAGCCCACTGAGTTTATTACCGGACCTTCTCAGTGGCAGCTGGTGATCCGGTGATAGTTTTTACGATAAAATATGACAATTTGAAAGTGCTATTTTTGGCCTATTTGAAATAAACGATTTCATTTTCATTAAACAAAAGGCACATTTTAATGTTCTATTAAATACGAATTGCTATAAAATTCTTTTGTTTTTACTCCTCACAACAAAGGTATCAACAAAATAACATTTAACTCACAATACACGAATCGAAATAGGTCATTAAGCTCGTTTATGTGCACAATAGACGTTGTACGATTCTGAAGACAAAGTTGGAGCGTTGGGCTTTGAGGGTTAAGTAATAGAAAATCATATACTACATACAATGTTTGTGACTCGGGACACGTTTTCCGAGCACGTGAAAGCTATCTCGATTTATATTTTTGAGATACACTAGAAACGCTCGCGTTTATAAGTTATAATTAAAATGTGCACGAAATGAAAAAAAGGTTGACGTTGGGGTTAATATTAAACCTAACCCAACCAGATAACAATATGCGTCACCTTCTAGTTGGAGTCACGGATCACTTCAGTAGCAACGAGTACTCCCACAGAATGAGGCTAGATACTGTAGTTACTTGCAGATATTCTATCTTTAGAACTCTTCGAGGTGTGAGCAATGGACAAATGACTAAGGAATGTACAATAGATAAAAGAGAATGGAAGAGCGTCAGGCCAATTTAGCTGATAATAAATAGGATAAAATTACTATAAAAACACAATTATCGTTAATTGCGGCGCTCCAAGGGCAGGAATGTGTTTAGCCATGAACGTATTTTGGTTGTTGATGTAGATGATAATGTTGCATGTATGTAATTTCAAGAGTCACTTTGAGTTGCAAAACTAAACAACTACGTAAGAACAAACATATTTCACCAATAAGTATAGTGCATTCTAACTTTATAGATGAACATACATAGAACATACTTCTGGGTCAATTGCGCTATTAAAGCTCTCCACATTAATAAGACGTTAAAAAGCTGTTACGTTACTTTTAAGCGGTTTGCAACCAATTTCCTCGACACAATTTATAGTTTCACTCGTAATATAGGTGCCCTTTTGTTCCAATTCTGACCGATTACATCGTTTTCACGTGATTAGGCAATCGACTATGAAATTGTTACGGTTCACATCCATTAGTTATAATATATTTACAATATATGTGTTTCAGACTATTTTCTAGTAATCGATAGACGTATTGCCAATTAATTCTGTTTGTACATTTTCTTTAAATACACATTTGGTAATGGTAATAGCAAAGGTAACTCAATGCGAAGTTTTCAATTCGATTTCCAGGTTGGTAATTGAGATGGGTTCTTAGTCGGAAAATGAATATTACCTAGAATAGCTAAAATAACTGTTGACCTAAAATAGCTGGCCAAATAGTCTTTTAAATTATTGGGACTTAGTGATAAGACAAAATGGTTGTTCCGCCTGCACATCAACAAATTTATTTCACCGCGGTTCGTTGTCTGACAGACTAGTTAGACGATAAAGTGTTACAGTAAAAAGGACAAAATCAAAGAATTATCATCCCAGAAATACAGCACCATTTATTGAAATAATATTACCGCTATAGTAGCCTCCATGGCACAGCGGGACCGCTCGGTTGTAAACCGGAGGTCGACTGTCTAAAAAGTTAGTTAGATAATCCATGCATCGGATGGGCATGTAAAAGTCGGTCCTGCGCCTGACCTCTCCCCGGTGATGTCGGTCTTCTATCCCATCAGATTGTGAGAGTAAAGGAAAAGATAGTGCACCTGTGCCTACGCAACCGATTATGCTCAATAATATCTCCTGCGTAGTTGGCTAATCGTGTTAAAAAAAATTAGGCGCCGTGGCCGAATACAGCCTTATCATCAGGCGGAAGACGTCCACTGCTGAACATAGGCCGCCCCCTTAGAACGCCACAATTAACGACAGTTGGCTATTTGCATCCATCGGTTACCTGCGACGCACAAAATGTCGTCTGTCCACCTTTTTTTTTTTAACGTGGGGATATCCTCATGGATACCCGCTCCGCTACGGGGGTAGCAGCGTGGGTTATGTCAGACTCTTACCGACACAGCGGGTTGACTACCCCACGGTGTAGTCAACCCGCTGTGTCGACGGGCCCCGGGAACGTGAACTTGGTACTCGTCCGGGTCCCGTCAGCGGCTGCTCGCCTTCCGGCGAGCCCTTACTCGTCCGCGGGTGTAAATGTCGTCTTTCCACCTAGTGGGAGGCCTGCCAACGCTGCGTCTTCCGGTTCGTGGTCTCCACTCGAGAATATTTCTTCCCCAACGGTTATCGGTTCTTCGAGCGATGTCGCCTGCCCATTGCCACTTCAACTTGCAGATTCTGAGAGCTATGTTAGTTCTTCGGCGAATCTCCAAATTTCAGATTCTGTCGCGCAAAGAAACTCCGAGCATAGCTCTCTCCACGGCTCGTTGTGTGACTCTGAACTTTTCTAAAAGGCCAGCCGTTAGAGACCACGTCTCAGTACCGTATGTCATCACTGGCAACACACACTGGTTAAAAACCTTCGTCTTCAGGCACTGCGGTATTTCAGACGAGAAGATATCGCGTAGTTTCCCGAACGCTGCCCATCCGAGTTGGATTCTTCGGGCGACTTCTTTGTCGAAGAATACAGCCTAGAGAACATTATTACTACCATCGACCTCTTTGGCTATATTTTTGTTCAAAACATATTTCGCAATTAGGCACCTAACGAATCTCTTTGATGTTCAGTTGAACGTGAAATAGAATAGAGAGTACTTAAACGACATGAAAGGATTAAGTTCATATTAGGGCATGAAATCGTTTACACAAATAAATTATTCTGCTACGTTTCCGAAAGCTTTAAAAAACAGGAAAACAAAATTTCCTTCCTTTTTTTTATAAATTTATTATTTTAAACAGCTCAGTGGGCGAGCGCTTGCCTTGGAAACAAGGTGCGTAGGTTCGAACCCCGGCTCACACCTCTGATTTCTTTAATTAATCATGTGCGAATCGTTTCTGTGCGACTGTTACTACTAGCTTTCGGTGAAGGAAAACATCGTGAGGAAACCTGCATGTCTGAGAAAGCCTTCGACTAGCTTTCGAATGACTTGTGAAGTCCGCCAACCCGAACTTGGCCAGCGTGGTGGACTATGGCCTATGCCGCTTCATGGGGTGGGACAAAACAAGGGCTGGTATTATTTTATTTTATCAATGGTTGAGCATATTCATTTATTGCCAATTTTTAAATTTTGGTATCTCATTGTAAAATTAAAGATTTTCTTCGGACTTAAAAACATGCACTTTGATTACACCACTGTAGGCATGTTATTTCATAACTAAGTATTTTTAACTTTCCACTGACCTTTCAGTACTAAGGTATTATGTAATACATACTCATTGCCTTTCAGTCGGATTTTCAAATTCCGTGAACCTAGAACTTTACAGACTCAGGAAAATGTCAAAGCCTTTGTCTGGAAAGACAAACATTTTTAAAAATTATATCACCCGCAATCCCTGACCTGATTACTTGGTGGGAAGCGCTGATGTAGTCCTAGAAGATAAAGCGCACTAAATTTTGTTCTGTGCTATAAGAAAAGAATAATCATATAGTTAACAGCAAAATGAATGAAAACTATCTATCAGTTGCAAGCTCACTGACTGGCCATTTTAACCTTCAAGAAACGCGTACAACACGCTTGTGTATAGAGTTATAGACAAACAGATTAGATTTGATATTAATAAGACAAATATGATAAAAATAAATAATTGTATTCTAAATAATATTTAAAAATAAAATTTTTTTATAGTCTATACATTTATTGAAACAAAATATTTACAGTTTATTTACAAATATGTACACTTAAACTAGGTAAAAAACTTCTTCGAAGTTGTCGCCGCACTGGGAGGGAAGGGTACCTAAAAGACTGGCGGCATTACCCCTTTGTATGGCCAAGCTTATAAAATTGAGTTGGGAATATCTATTATTGTTATTATTTATTATTAAGGCACACCACCAGTTTACATATCAAACATTAACTGAAAAATATTACAGTAAGCACAATTCCTATATGCACAACAATAACAGGTATGCTCAGCATTTACCAAGTATGCTAACATTAGCAAAAATAATACTTAACATTTGAAAAAGATTAAGTAAAAGAAGAAGAAAAAATTGTTAAAAGGTTACATTAATGAAAATCACAAGAGATTTATGCGAATGATTTTAGTACCTGTATCTGTGGGTTTTCGTTATTACATTCGAACCCTGGACGAGCAGCCTTCCTTTTTTAATCTATCCACTACAATATGAATAACTCCGTAGTTTTCAGGTTGACATAAAAAGAAGAAGACAAATATAGTAAAACTTGGCTGTGGTTTCATAATGCGGTAATAAAACAGCATGTAGTCTGTCGTGAAATATATATATCTTGTTTGTGAATATAGGTACAGTTAACACAACAAAATTCAGACCGTGAAACTGGTTGATGGGTAGGTGAAGTATTATTATATAAGCGTACACTTTTTATCAGTATTCACGATATCCACTTTGTTTTTAATTTTAATATACCTAATGATATAAATGATAGGACATAGTCAAAATATATTTATTATAATATAATATATTATAATATAGGCCTCACGGAGGTACTAGCACATCATGTTAACTAACACTAGCACCGGCTGACACCGACTTCAATATATTTTCATTATTTTATGCTTTTTAGATAATTTACTTTGAAGTCGGTTGTTATTTTTTATAAAATAGTTTATTTAACACTTTTTAGTGACTTACTTTACCAAAATGGGTATCAGCACTATCACGCAACTCGAACGTCTACGTTACAGTACCTTACTGAAAACATAAAAAGTCTATATCTCTTAAACTACTAGACCGATTTTGATAAAACTTTTACTCTTCCCTAAGTTGAAAAATACTATATCTATTACAAAAAGAATTTTCGAAATCGGACATGTAGTTTCTGAGAAATCCGCGGACATACCCACATACATACATACACTGGTAAAATTTGGTAAATTTGTTTAAAAGCCCACATAGACTAACATATATGAATATTACGCATTTTCATTAATATTACATACATACGCGTCGAATAGAGAAGCTTCTTTTTGAACCCGGTTAAAAAATCATTTTTAACATACCTACTACCACCGGATCGTTACGCGGCCGCTATTGAGAAGATCCGGCACACTCAGTGGACTTTTCTTTTTTATTATATACCTTTAATTTTAAAAGCCAGTTTATATTACTCATCAAGCAGTTACACGGTTTGCATTTCTTTGTGTTACGTACTGTACATTATTATTACAAAGCCATGAGTACGGATACCTATTTGAATGTTATTGTAGACGGTGAAGAATTTTTTAACATGATACCCCGAAGGCATTTACGTCCTATTTTCGTTGTTAAGGAAAAACATTGTAACACTAACAAGGTTGATTAAACTGATGTTTGCGATTCTTTTAACATTACCTGAACTGTTAATTAGGGAATTTGTTGAAACATAATGGTATAGGACTAATATGTGGATAAAAACTCTTTGACACAACAAACAGGTAACAGCAGTGATTTGCTACTTATTACCCTAACGACATATATATTTGGTAACAAGTGACGAGTGCTGTCGATTTTCTTTCGCCGTCGCAAGACCACCTAGTCAGTACACATCATACTCGTAATATCCCACATAGATGGCTGAAAGATTAGTCGCTATGCTCGTATCGGCCAGGAGAATAATATTAAAATCCGCATTATTACATCTTACATTGTGGCATTTTCACCCATGGAGTGTCCGGGTAAGAATAGAACCCTTCCATCTCCTCCCATTGGATGTCCGTAAGAGGCGACTAAGGGAAAAAAAAATGTGCGTGCGTCTCCACGCACGCACATTTTTTTCCTCGCGGAGGGAGGAGTCCCTCCAAAATAGGTATCAGCGCTATCACGCAACTCGAACGTCTACGTTACAGTAACTTACTGAAAACATAAAAAGTCTATATCTCTTAAACTACTAGACCGATTTTGATAAAACTTTTACTCTTCCCTAAGTTGAAAAATACTATATCTATTACAAAAAGAATTTTCGAAATCGGACATGTAGTTTCTGAGAAATCCGCGGACATACCTATATACATACATACATACACTCGTAAAATTTGGTAAATTTGTTTAAAAGCCCACATAGACTAACATATATGAATATTACGCATTTTCATTAATATTACATACATACGCGTCGAATAGAGAAGCTTCTTTTTGAACCCGGTTAAAAAATCATTTTTAACATACCTACTACCACCGGAGGAAAAAAATGTGCGAATGTGTGGAAGAAGTGAAACTTCATTCTCGCTCAGTCGATCGGTCGTTCGGTCGGTCCCTCACTCACTCACTCACTCACTCACTCACACACTCACACACGCACACACACATACATACACACACACTCAACTCAACTCAACTCACCCCAACTCACCCCAAATCACCCCAACTCACCCCAACTCACCCAACTCACACAACTCACCCCAACTCACCCAACTCATCCCAACTCACCCAACTCATCCCAACTCACCCCAACTCACCCCAACACACCCAACTCACCCAACTCACCCCAACTCACCCCAACTCACCCCAACTCACCCCAACTCACCCCAACTCACCCCAACTCACCCCAACTCACCCCAACTCACCCCAACTCACCCCAACTCACCCCAACTCACCCCAACTCACCAACTCACCCCAACTCACCTTAACTCACCCCAACTCACCCCAACTCACCCCAACTCACCCACTCACTCAGTGACGGCGTCACATGAGCGCTTTCATAACCTTAACAAATTTACGCGTATCGCCTATCGTTTAACACCTATCACTTAACGCCTATCACCTATCATTTAACGCTTAACGCGTTATTTGATAACATTTTTGGAAGTCGCATAAGAAGTTTCACTTCAAAAATAAGACGGGCAGCAGTGTCTTTCTATTGGATTACCTACCACCTATACTGAGATCCCCAAGCCCTGCTAAGCGTGAGGATTATGGCAACCCATCCCTTCTAAGGGCCTTTATTCAGCAGTGAAAGTCTTTCGGCTGAAGATGATGATGATGATCATGTAGCTTTTTTGCACCTTACTTACCGTTTACTATGATCATAATAAATGGAGAACAAATTAAATCACTAAATTTGCAATATGAATTGATTGAGATTCCACACGAACTTAGTTAACTAAGTATCCACAGTCTACTATTCTATAATAGGGTCCAGTATAATGTTCCACGTTCTTTAGACATACCGGATGCAATGTTGATGGAAACTGCGATCCGTACTTAGTTTAGAGGAGTTTGAAACTTGTGAAGATCCCGGCTTTATTAAACTACTCCTACTTTGTCTATATGTTTAGATATACTTGCATTTGTGATATGAGAATCTGGAACTTATGAAATATGCTAATGTGCATATTAGGGATCCATACGGTGTTGATATTTTTTCCTATTTCCACTATGAGCGTATATATATATTATATTCGTGTATGGTTGTATATAAAAATTATTTGTCTATATATAGCGTGTCTTATTTTGTTTTGATTCTAACATTGGTGTTGGGACGCCCCAACTTTGGTTAAAAAAATTTTTACTGAATTTTTAAACTTAAAAATTATGTCCTTCGGTTTTAATGGATTATGAAGTTTTGTTCCATTGTTTATATGTTATGTTCATAATGATAAAAATACCTAACTGAGAGCAATTACATAATTGAATTTGAGCAATTTATATGGTTAATTGGACGACATTAATTTATAACGTAGGTTGGACATTATCACTTTAATCATGAGTTAATATTTTAATTTTTTTTTTCGTAAAGTGTTATTACCTCTGAGATATGGTAGCACACAGCCAACACGTCAAATTAAAAAAAATAAGGGCACCTGCCTCATTTTGCCTGCTTCACTAAAGGTGTTTCTTCAACTTGCGGAACAATCTTGAGAAATAATACTACCTAGCTACGAGTCATTTTTCAAAAGCCAAGGAAATTAGGGGAATCTGACACCAGGTTAGTGGCTAACCTGGTATCGGCGTTTATCAAAATTTCCTTGGACTCAATTCATGCCAAGATGGCAGCGTCCGGCAGCGCACTTTGAGTATAAAATCATTTTAAACGTTATCTGCAATACGTAACAGACCAGTATCGCTTGAAAAATGAGGCACGCGGGCAGCCGCCGGCGACCGCGAGCGGCCTCTCGCGACCCCGTGCTTTTCAAACAATACTGGTCTGTTACGTATTGTAAATAAGTTTAAAATTCTTTCACACTGAAAGTGCGCTGCCGGCCGCTGCCATTTTGGCATGAATTGGGCCTCTGATTTGACTTATTACATGCTGTATAATAAATGAGACTGATTTATTTATTTATTCTGTACACACTAGATAGTTTTACAATAGAATAAATTAAAACATATGTATAATGGCGTGCTTGACCCAATATGGGTTACCGATGTTTATGTGCACTCCAAATTAAAGAGTTACTCTGTTTAAATATCTCTAAATGGTCACCCATATTTGGCTGACATTATTTGACTAGCTGATCGTTCACGAAAAAGTTATTATAACTAACAGCTAATAACTTAGAGCATTTCATCATCTAATACTAAAACATAAAACAGGTATTTCAGATTTTATTCAACGTGTAGGTTTTTGTTAGTATAAAATCTAAGTTACGCACATAAAGGGAAGGAATATATGTATAAGGAATATATGTAAGTCCCGATATATTTGTCACCGTTACAGCAAGCAGCGTGTTTACTTTTCCCCTGACAAATAAAGAATTTAATTTATGAAGGGTAGTTTGTTTCTTTTACTGCCGCCGGAGTCAGGAAGTATTGGCGAAAATAAATAACTTATCCTAGAGTCTCAGTACACACTGTACTTTCATCATCACTGATCAGCGATTTAGTCGCTTTTGGGAAGCTACTAAAGCTAGAAGCTGTTATAGAGATCAGGCTCTAATCTCGTACCTATGACTGCCTCAGCCTTTTCTTAGGTACTCGCAAAGGAATTTTACAAAAGGTACCTGGGACGCTGTAGGAGGTCCACCGGTGTATGCGGAATTCTTATCTATTAAAACCACCGCAGCTGTCTTATTGGATTATTAGAAGAAGGATCTTTTTTTGACGCGGGGGAAATCTTCCAAAGACCCCCGGCAGCTGTGGGGCTCGACCGGGGTATGTGGGATTCTTACCCACTAAAACCCCCGCGGCTGTCGCATCGGCACATGAGAGGGGGGACCCCAGGGCTCTCCGGTGGGATCTGCACCAGGGGCCCCTCAGTGCCTGGCTTTTGAGCCCGCCGCCGGGGGGCGCATTGTAGCCCCCCGGGAACCTGACACGGTGCTCACGGGGACGGGGGTCGCAACCCCGCCGAGGTCCTCCTCGGAGTCGCCACCGTACTCAATGGACGTTCAAAGGGCCCACACCCCGAACGTCCAGCGACTCCGAAGGTTGCCCGTTGTTTATAGCCCCGGGCTCAGGGCTGGGGAGCGAGACGTTGGGCAGCCGCTTGTGGCGGCCTGCGCCTTCGTCGCCGAGCAGGATCATTGCGTTCGCGTTCCCGCTCGGCGGCCTCCTTCTGGGATATGACAGTCTCGCAGAAGGCGGCCATCGCTCCCTAATACGCCGCATCCCCGGACAGCATAGCCGACACTACGCTGCCCAGGGAGAGGTCCGATCCGATGACTGCGACCAGGTCTCGACGCTCCAACGAGCACACGGGGCAAGCCTCCAGCGTGTGTTGGGCGGAGTCAGACTGGTCGCAGTGGACGCATCTCGTCGTCGCTTCACGTCCGAATTTATGCAGATAATCACCGAAACAACCGTGGCCAGTGATTACCTGCGTAAGCCTATAGGTGAGTCGTCCGCTCCATCGCTGTATCCAGGCTTCGAGATGCGGCAGGAATACCTCAACGACGCGTATGCGCGCTATGTGTTCCGGCTGGAGCCGCTCGCGCCACGTCGCGAGAGCGATGTGTCGTTCCTGCCGCTTTATGGATTCGAGCGCCACCGGCTCGCCTCCGCCACTCTGGCGGGCGATGCGGATCCGGTCATAGACCCTCGCATACATGCCCGCCAGGATGTCTAAGGGCGGAAAGCATGCCAGTATGGTAGCCGCCTCAAAGGACACCGTTCGGTATCCTCGTGCAATCCGCAGTGCCATCCTCCGCTGGACGCTGTAGATTTTCGTTCTACAGCGTCTAATGGCCAGCCTCGGCGCCCAAATGGGCGCCCCGTATAGAAGAAGGACCTGGGTTTACCAGTAGGATTTGCACCAAGTGCCACTTAGTGCCATACTATTGAACTCACCGCCGGGGGGCGCTTCTGGGAACCTGTTATGGTGGTCACGGAAACATCCTACTCGGAATCGCCGTCATACTCGATAAACCTCTAGGACCCACACTCTAAAATATCCAGTGAGTCCGAAGGACTTTTTTACACGACTCCCCAGCCCTAAAAAGCTCTTGTCCTCCTTTTACAAATATCAGGAAATCGCAATACCTATTCTTACAGTCGGAAAAGTTATAGAAAACTTAATTTTATATGCTAGCACTAATATGCACATATTATTTGCTAATGAGTGCATGTATACGATTCGCGTGCATCTACGAGTAATTTCTTCACGCAAATACAGGTAGGTATATTGTTTTTTTTTTATTTATGTACATACAATAATATTAAAGGAAACAAGAAATATAGGAAAAATAATCGACAAGTTATTTCTAAAGAAATTCCTTCCAGCAGGCTTCCGGCAGGCCTGAGAGTGGAAAGTTGGAAAAAAGAAATGGGACGTAGTCTGTTATTTTATAATTTTTTGTTGTTTGAATGTTTCGAAGAATTTAGAAAAAACTTATAAAATGTTTTCCTCTGTATATTTCTTTTGATAATAATGTTAAAGAGGGCTTCCGCGATTTGATAAGGAAAATGTGTATAGATAATCTTACTTCTTTTTTATTCTACATAAGCTAGTGCTTGACTGCAGACCCACCCGATGGAAAGTGGCGACGTAATCGAAGATGGTAAAGCACACTAGCTTATTAAAAGCCTATTCACTCTAGCCATGAAGACACCCACATAATCGGGCGGGAAACCCGACGCAGGCGAACTGTTCCAATCCTTAGCTGTCCTCATTATAAACGAAGAGGCAAATCGTTTAGTCCGGACTGAAGGCTTTTTCATAGTTTGTTTAAAATTTTAATATATTTAAAATAGTTTTATATAAATTTAACGTAATATGGACGTTGGATGTTAGACTCTATTTAGAATATAAGGTTGTAAACTTATTCTGTATCTGGTTTATATGACCAATCCTATCTAGTGCAGTGCTTGCCGTGTCTGCGGTTCGGACATGGCCGCCAACTACACCGAACGGGCGGACCTGTGGTCGTATCTAATATACTTTTACTGGTATTTATTCAGTGTAACGAAGTGCATTTTAATTGCATTATGTGCGCATACAATATTTATTTTACAAAGACTTAAATAACCTTTGGCTTCGTTGCTGGATTTACCTCAACTAAACGTACCGTAACATGCACCAATTTTGTATATTAGTTGTTGTTGCATTGTTTTACGGCGAATTTATCTTAATTTAAAAAAAAAATAAGATGGACGGTAGACTATTTTAACGTTTTAATATACCTACAGTAGTGGTCTACTGAACATCTTAATATCAATCAGTAATAAAAACAGCATAAAAATAACCCATTGAAATGAAACTATTTTTATCGCGATCTATTTTTTATTTTTATTTTCTCGACGTTTCCACTGCCAACCACAACCAACAATAATTACTAAGAAGACCTCAGGCACAATATAATAGTTCTGAAATAAGAACGTTTTACGCTTCAACCACCCTGTTTAGTAGGTTACTTTAATAGAAATAGATTATTTCTTAAATCGCATCAACTGTGTGTACGTGCACGGTTAACCAAAAATGTGGTTTACCACCCTACGGTTGAAGTTCATATACACATCATAAAACGAGGTTGATTTTCCCTTGCAATTAATTATTCATACAGTTATTAATGCTCTCTTTATAGTTAACGTCAACACTTTGACTTGTGTTACTAGTTTAAACTATCGCATCTGATAGAAATGTTCAACCTTAGTGTTATTTTGATTGCATAGGAAGTTTTGTCAAAACTGGTAAAGCATTTTCTTGGCTGACCGTACATAAATATGTGTTCCAGCTAAAAATAATCTTCTTCTTAAACTATCACCACTGGCCGAAAGACGTCCATTGCTGAACATAGTCTTCTCTCTTTGAACACCACAATGAACAACATTTGGCTATTTGCATTTACCGGTTGCCTGCGACTCGCACAATGTCGTCAGTTCGCCTAGTGGAAGGCGTGCCTACGCGGCGTTTTCCGTTTTGTGGTCGCTACTAGAGAACCTTTCTTCTACATCGGTTATCGGTTTTACTACAACTATTGCTACTTCAACTGGCAGATTCTGAGAGCTATCGGTGATTTTAGTTCTTCGATGAAGAACTTCACTTCAACATTTATGCATAAACGGTTATCCCATCAACCTGAACTTGAATAGGGTATACAATATCTAACCTAATTAAGGGGGTAACAACGGTAAAATTGCAAAAATAGCCTTAGTTTAAAGAGTTCGATGGATCAATCCGCTATTGCATTGGCTATGGAAATTATATGTACTTATACCTCAGATCTTCAGCAAATAGTTTTATTGATTAGATATTGGATTAAGTATAACGTTTTCAAGCAATATGTATTTAAAAAATGTACTATGTTGGATATGAATTGCGTTAGCGTTCAACATCCGTTCATCGGATAGACATCAAACTTGGACTATTAAAAAGCACATAATCTATTCTACAATTTGTATTGATTACATTTCTTAATTTCATACATGTTTTACAAGAAATTATAGAAAAACCACGTACGCTATGCATTTCCCCTTGCAGCGCCCCCGCGATCGCCTTCTATCAGTCCTTCGTGGACTGTTACGGCGGGTGGACGTGCTCGAATTTTTTTTGACAAGACGAAATTAATTTAAATGATTTTGAACATATTTTTAATTAAGATATGTTACAAATGGTATAATTATAACATTATAAATCATTTCAAATGAAATCTATACATGTATATTTAATTAAATATATTTTTATGGTAATACCATATTTTTGGTTCATCATAGAGTATGCGAAAGTATTGTTGCCGAGTATTATGCCTAACTTTTAAAGCGTATCAGAGTCATATGATCTTACTAATTTAAATCGAATTTTATACTGTGTAGGTCAACAAAATGACATACATTATGATATCCTTTATCCTTTACATTATGATTTTTTTTGTCAAAACATTAACGGTGTTATTAATACTATCATGTTGGTTTTTGCAACTTAGCAACGAGTCGAGTACATGGGTTGGCTTGGTGGTGAGCAACACGCTTATCTACGGACAGTTGCATTGGACAGTTGCTCGTCTTTTGAGACATCTGGATGGTTAAGTTGGAAGGGTACTTGTGTGCTATCTAGGTGGCGCCACTTTAATCTTAGATTTCTTCCGCTGTGTAACATAAGTAGAAGGTCACTGTAGCTGGCAAAAAAACTATTGGACCAAAAGGCTATAATTATAGTTTTGGATGACAGGGACAGGAAGAGACTTTTCTATGGGTGGGTGCTTCGATTACTATCAGGTAATACCTTTTTACTTAACTAAGTTGCGTAACAATAAACTGATGGTGTTGTTGGCAGACACGAGAAAAAATACCACCGTATATGGTTTTAGAGTAACTAACATATTAATAATAATAATAATATATTAGTTAGTCTAAAACCAGATTTTTTATTACAATCAATGTCAAATGCTCCGCGTAGTCAAACCCCGCAAGAGGTACAGAACTCAAGATGAAGTTACGTTACGTTCATAATATGACGTTACACTAAAAAAGACTATTACTGAATTCGTGCGTTCAATCAAACAGTGCTACGGATTCCTTTGGCAGCCACGTATATTGAATAACAACACAGGTCAGCTGATTTTGTAGTTTACTACCCTGGCCGCTGCCCTTAAGGTCTTGGGGTCGATTCCCACACAGGAAAAACATTCATGTGCATGAACATAATCTGCTTGTCTTGAGTCTGGGTCATTTTGACCTGTACTTAATGATGTAAAAAGTTAAGTATCTTATCATAGTTTCAGTTCGATGACCATTATGGAGTCGATCGCGGAACTCATCAACATCATCATCAGCAGCCGAAACGTCTACTGTTCAACAAAGGTCCTCTCTCCCTTGGAGGGGAGGGGTTGTCATAATCCCCACGCCTGGCAGGCGGTTGGGAATCACAGTATAGGTGGTAGGTAATCCAATAAAAAGACGCTGCTGCTCGTCTTCTTGTTTTTCCTTAGTCACCTTTTACGGACACCCAATGGGAGGAGATGGATGGGTGCTATAATTCTTATCACGGAACTAATTGTCGCAATAATAATAATTTATGATTTTTGGGTTTGCACGACTTGGGTCGACGTTGGGTATCTGGTCTTGAGTAAGGTTGGATGCTAGCAAGCTTCCAAGATTCGGGTACTTGTGCCGCTCTTAAAGAGAATATACGCATTAGAATAGGAAACACTACAGTTACACGCTTCTTTAATAATACCGCTAGTGTCTCATCAGGGCCACTGGCATGCAGCATCTTAAGTCACTCTCTTTATCAAACTCGAACATCTCAATCAATCATCAATTTGGTTTCAGTTCATTTTTCCAGGGATCAAAAAGCTTAACTATCAGATGGATGTTTATTGGTTAGAGAATTTGGAACTAATTCAGGAAATATGTTACAAAGGTCCCTTTTTAAGAAAAAATCTACTTTTTAAGAAAAAAAAAACAATATTTTGTAGGCTCTGTTAAACGCTTTTGTTTTGACGTGCAGAACAGAAACCTTAGAACTTTGTGCATAGCTTCGTTTCAAGTACGCTTACAGTAGTCACGGCGGATCTTTGTGTGTCTGAAGTTGGCTGCAAGACGCTGTGCAGTAGCTATTTTTATGTTTATGTATTCAGTACTCACAACTGTACTTGCGCAATGGTTCGCCAACCCTAACTTCAGACACACAAAAATCCGCTATGACTACTGTAAGTTATAAGTAGTACGAATTCATATGGATTCCGAATGGCAGGCACAATGTATTCAGCTGGGTCGAAGTGCGTTCCGGTTGTAACCGGACCTAACTAATAACCACCAATAATATAATAGAAGTATGTATAAGTCTTACTAGTCAGGTATTGGCCATTCTATAATAGACGAACTGAACCATTGATATGAAGTTTGGAATATGAAATGCAATAATCCATATCCTGACGCAACACGTCAACTACGTTACCACTGTAAGTTGTTGTTATCAGATTGTAATTAGGTGGCACGCCAAGGTATAAATCAAGATATTAAAAATTAGGTTACCGTTTTTAAACTGCATCAGTCTTGTTCTTTTCGTGTCACTATGAAATGACAAAAAGCTTTGAGTTAAAATCGGTTTTTATCATGAATTTAAATAATTCATCAGTCATTTATTTTACGTATACATAATCAACAAAACATTCAAAAGTTATATTATTAAGTATATTTGCAATAGATATAATTTTATTGAAATTTCATTCTATAACGGAATAGGCAAACTTAACAAAACTTAATTTGACACATCTGCATATTTTAGTCTATAATTTTTCAAATGTAATATTCATATTTGCTGGTAGCGCCCTCTACGATGACAACTCTCGGCCGGAGCGGTCAGATTCTCAAGGTCATTGGCGCATGTTACCCCCTTAATAAAAAAATCCAGATTGTAGGTATATTTTATATTTTTCTCTTTTTAGGAATGTTTTTTTTAAATCGTATAGGTATAGTAGAATTTATGTTTTACAGAGCTGAATAAAAGCTTGTAATTGTCTGAGTAAGATAATCAGAAAAAGATATTGCAATAATCTAACAATTACTTTAAGTCCAATGAACATGTGCGGCTCTTAACTTCATAAAAGCTGCGAATTCAAACAAAAATCCAAGTTTTCTTCACTAGCACGAGTCTGCACGAGTGCTATTCCAGATCAGTTGAAATTATTCCGCTTAGTATTCCAGGCAAGTGGCTCTACAGTAACCCACTTTGTATTATTAGAAACTTTTCTATCTAGCACCACGGTGGCAGTTTTATTAAATGGCCCGTTATCAAGTTGTTCTTAAGTGAAAGGTGAAAATCTTTTTGCAATCCCGGTGCAGGCTCGCTTAACTTTTTAAGTTTCAATAGATTTTTACATAATAATATGTTGACTGATATTAAGTGGCAATGCAGATAGAGATGAAAGCGCAATATTCTTCTTCTCTGTAACGCTCTTGATAGAGCGGTCGTGGCCGTTATGTAGTGTCACTAGGGGCATATGTTACGCGCCTCACGACTTGCATGCCGTCATCCTGCAAGCATCCTGGAAGCGCATTACAGGAAAAGAAAGATGGTGTTTTTTTTATTTTGTTTTATTAGTAGGACTTTTGCCTTATGATAAGGATAATACGCCTGACCATGGACAGGGGGTATACCACCATCTGTTAGATCTGTATTATTGTAATATAATTTTTGCGAGAGAAAGGAATAGAGCTATAAGCTGCGTATCTCTGCGTGGCTTTACTAAGGAGAATTATGGTTATTTTAACACTGCCATAAAAGCTGATGGTAGGATCCCAGATAGTCCCAGTCCCACTTGAAATTTGGTTATTCAGATTTTTGCGACCAGTAAGTTCTTTTTCTTTATACAACCTAGGGACGCAAGACAAGCAAAACGTTTGCTTGAAGGTCATTAGCAGCCGAAATACGTCAACTGCTGACCAAGGACATCCCACTGAGGAGTAAGGGATTGCCATGATCCCCACGCTTGGCAGGCATCTTGGGGATCGCAGTATAAGTGGCAGGTAATCCAATAGGAAGACACTGCTGCCCTTCTTCTTGTTTTCCCTTAGTCTTACGTACACCCGACGGCAGGAGATGGGAGGGCGCTATTCTTACGCTACCCGTGGGGTGCCACTTGATGGTAAGTAGCTAAATCTCTTGTCTTTGGCAATTTCACCAACTGCGTAGCTTTCCCTTTACAACGGAACGCAGGAATGTTTGCATTGACATTGCTGCTTGGCGGCAGAATATCTGACCTGGACGGCCCCTTGCATAAGGGGCCTACCACATAGAATATATCTATATCTAGAAATATTAATAAATACTTTGGAATTACTGAGCACATAATATCATAAATTGCCTAGTATTTTAGAATATATCAATTTCTAGAAATATTAATGAACTAGCTGACCCGTGCAGCTCCGCCCGCGCTTTTATTACATTTTGCTCCCCTTTTCTCCCTCCTTCCTAGATTTATCTCTCTCTATATCTCTCTCTCTTATAAAAAAAATCTAATTATATGCTCTTTCTCTCCTCTCTCTTTCCCCCTCCCGCTTCGGTTTCCGTCACACTCCCCTTCTTCCTCTCCCTGTTGTCCCCTCTCTGAACCCTCTCCCCCTCTCTCTTCTACGAACTTGCTCCTTCTCACTCCCCCCTTACTCCACCTAACTTTATTTTAGATCAGAACAGAATATTCCTTGACCACTATACTACTTCTACTATATGCCAACAAGCCCACTGTTGGCCTATAGTGATTAGACACCCTGGCCGCTACTCAAATAGATAAAGGTGGTGTAAAATAGGCAAAAAAAGTAAATTAGTATTAGTATCAGTTGTCTAGTAACCATAATGCAGGTTCTGCCTAATTTGGAATCAAATGTGTTTAGAGTGTCCCAGAATTATATAAAAAAATCATCATTGGAATATCACGTGCTTGTGTGTAGGTATAAAAAAACCACACACTGTCATTTGATCCCAAACTAGACAGAGCCTGTATTATACCAACTAGAAACTGATACTAATACTTAAAAATTTTTTCGTACATGCGGCGACACCCAGACACGGTGTGGGAGTCGAACCCATGACCTATTGGATAGCGGCCAGGGTGTGGAACCACTAAACCTACCTACCTGTCCAGCATGGATAGTTTTATTTACTCGTTTTAATAGTATTTCTAAGCTTCATTCTCGTGATATAAGAGAAACATTTCATTATATTAATGACGTAAGTACGTACCTTTATAAATATGAATGAAATGAATCTTTTGTAATACCGAATGAACCCATTTGGGAACTTTGTTTGATCATCTATTATGGATGATTGAGTTACGTTTGACAAATCTAAATTATCTTGACATCAGTGAATACTGAGTCACTAATAACCCACGCCAGGTTGACGATGAAGTACAGAAGGGAGCAGTTAATATAAATATTAAATTGTTTTAACCACGCGATATAAAGGGATAGTGTGCGGGGCTGGGAGATTCTCAATCAACTCAACCTCAATAAGCTTATTATACTGAATTTACAAGGAATTTATCTGAAAATATTCGATGATCAAAATATGAAATATAAAAACTCACTCTTTCCGTATTGATAAATATTTACATATAAATAGAGATAAAATGAAAATAGATTCTGACATAATTCAATCGGGAATTAATATGTATTATCGTATTAATTCAAAATTAAAATAATATTCCATAATAGAAAGTGAAAGTATTTTAAAAGATCATTTTTTTTTTATTTAACCTATACTGTCCAACTGCTGGGCAAAGGTCTCCCCCATGACCACCCACATATCCCTGTCGTGAGCGATTCCAGACCAATCCTTCTTAAATGCGTCTAAGTCGTCACGCCAACGCTTTTTGGGCCTTCCACGACGACGACTTCCATCCTTCGGCACCCATTGTGTGACAACCTTGGCCCATCTAAAAGAACATTAGGTTCTGATATATAACCAAATATTTATAGGCCATTGAAATAAAACCGTCCGTAATCCATAAAAGTTAGTACCGGAATAAGACTCAATCAAACATAGTTTATGCTTAAAATACCTGAAATTAAACTTTAGTTTAATCGAGAATTAACGCGATTTAGGTACCTTATATTTTGGCTTGATATTTTTTTGTAGTGGGCTTAACGTTACAAGTGAAAGAACGTGGGTAGACGAAGATATTTATGCCTCGCGCACGGAGCTGTCTCACTGAACCAGTCTGCTAGTGACCACGGCTGGTGCAACCCAGCCGAAACATCAAGCCAATATATAAGGTAAATCGCGTTAATTCCCGATTAAAATAAAGTTCGATAGTGGAACGCGAAAGTCTAAAAGTATATACCTGAAATTCTATAATAAAATATTGATAAATAAAACAATTATAAAAATATTAAGTCCACCGATTAGTATTTAAACCTCAGTCTAATACAGTAACAATTAATAATTCAACAAACTAAAGTGATCAGAATGTTCTAAGTAATCCGTTTAATTTTTAATGCAAGAGAACTTTGACATTACCTATTTGAAAAGTCATTTATTTAACGATATTCGTTCACATGTTTATTAATATTAAAGCTGTCTTCTTTCTTTACTTTTGGCACGTACCCTTTCCTTCTAATATCATGGTTGAAGGAAGTGATAGATAGCTACGGCTCGAGTCATACTCTTGCGCGGGTGCTGCTTGGTGGACTGGTCCGACTACTATCCCTTTGATAGAGTCAGTTGTTACTAGCTAGTGTTTGACTGCAATCCCACCTAATAGACCACTTGCGATGCAATCAAGGATGGTAAAAAACACTAGCTTGTTAAAAGCCTATTCACTCCAGTCTTGAAAACACCCACATTAAAATCGGGCGGAAAAACTGAAGCAGGCATACTATTTCAGTTCTTAGCTGTACGTATACCTATTATAAATGACGAAGCAAATCACTGATTAAGACTGATGTAACGGGCATAACATAAGGGTGTCGTCCGATGAAAAAAGGGGTAGTGGAATCAAGTGATGTAATTTCTCCGAAGTTCTGAAAAATAGCAAAAGGCTTGCTCTGCGTCTGTGCTCTAGGCTTTGTTAGTTAGTTCCCATTAAGCCAAGGTCACCTCTTAGCATGTCTATCTACTGAGCAAAATGTGATATACAAAATCTTCATTGTATTCAGGTCTCATCGCTAGAGTGCTCCGCACCCATAACAAAAATGACATGGGCGTTTTCTGGTCACGCACAGCAACAAAAAATTAACAAAAAAAATAACACCATGTTCCTTACAAAATAAAAGCTATTTTTGTACAATGCCTTTTTCTAAGCCAATGACCTCGTCTGTAATTACCAACGAAGATAACAGGGCAAACTAAATTGTGATTTAGCACAGCCCTAATTTCATTAATAGGTATCTATGTAAAACCCCTTTTTTCAAAAATGTTTCTAAGTTAGGATATAATATACAACAGGTACTAGGTAAGGCAAGAATACATTAAGTTAAGAATAGATTAAGATACCTGTAATTATTATTTTAACACTAACTTATACTCGTACTGTCAGACCAGTTTTTTTTTTTTTGTGTAAATCAATATCAGCTATAACATCATCCTCTTCATTAACTATTTCCGAGCAAATAAGTATAAATTTTAAAAGTACAAATCTCCAACCTAAATGTAATATTTATATTATAAGATTAAATTATGCATATTTGTTAATAAACTGTAAATATTTAGTTTCAGTAAATGTCTTTATGATTAAAGCACATTAAATACATACGTATACGTATGCGGTAACAGCTCAGTGGGCGAGCGCTTGCCTTGGAAACATGGTGCGCAGGTTCGAACCGCGGCTCGCACCTCTGATTTCTTTAATGAAACATGTGCGAATCGTCTTTGTGCAATTGTTACCAGCTTTCGGTGAAGGAAAACATCGTGAGGAAACCTGCATGTCTGAGAAAGCCTAACTAGCTCTCGAATGACGAGTGAAGTCCGCCAACTCGCACTTGGCCAGAGTGGTGGAATATGGCCTAAGCCCCCTCATCTTGAGGGGAGGCCCGTGCCCAACAGAGGGACATTAACAAGTACTGGTATTATTTATTTATTTACACTTAAGTACAAACACAAAATACAGAACACATAAAAAGGAAACAGAAACATCTATACTTATAATAAAACTGTAACAGGTCCAATTCTGTACATTGAAGATATTTTGAAAATTATATTTGGAGGGCATTCTATAACCGATACTCAGGCCGAAAATGTATTTTTTTTAATTTTTGTCTGTCTGTCTGTCTCTCTGTCTGTCTGTCTGTATCACGGCTGAGCATCACGCCGAAACTACTGAATGGATTCAAATGAAACTTGGCATGATTTGAGATCTTACTACGAGGTAGGACATAGGATACTTTTTATCCCGTAATCTAGCACGGTTCTTTTGGGAGAGAGGATTAAAGTCAAAATGGGCACTTGGTTATACGCTTGGTCCGATTTTATCAATTTTTCTTTATAATATAATAAATATTAGTAAGGGAACACTCATAGAGAGTTGTTATCAAGGTTTTGTAATCTATCGGGTTAAGCAACGTTAGGTAAGGTCAATAAATAGATGGGTGACCGTTTAACGCCATTTGACGCCATTTGATCTAAACGGGTCCATGCTTTGGAGAGCAAGTAAAAAGTGGGTCCCAGTTTTTAACCGACTATAAAAAAGGAGTATTCAATGCGAATGTCTGTTATTAAAAGTTTAGTTAACGTAAAAATAGCGCAGGCGGAGCTGCGTGGGTCAGCTAGTTGTAAATATAGGCGGCCTTATCGCTAATAAGCAATTTCTTCCAGGCAACCCATAGGATAAGAAGGAAATATAAATATAAATGTAGGTTATTATTATTAAATACATACGTATATTGTTTTGAAATACCATGAAGAACGTACCACCTAACAGTACACAACAGTAGTAGTTTGACTCTAGAATTTTGGATAACAAGAATAAATAAGTCGTCCAGTCCAAACAAACCATTTCTCTATCATAATATTTTCACGACTGCATACCGGTATCATTTAGCTGAAGTAAACTAAATAAAATTAGCAATAGATTACATAATCATGCCCTAATAATTACGGATAGTGGGCTAACATTCTAATAACAACTAGTAACGATTCGACCTCTGTCCTAGTAATCTTCCAATAACGATTATTCTGATGAGAATGGCGACTGTAAAATTAGGTCAAATCTATCCAAGCAATCTTTCAGGGTCTGATTTACATATTAATCTAATATGAATGCGTATGGGTATTATTATGTTGGTCACGATACGGGAATAATGGGATTAAATCTAATATCCTAGTGCATTTCAGAATATCACAGTATTAGTCTTCAATCGTTTAAATTATATTATGGACTTTAACAATTAAAGGCCCTATGCCATTTAAAATCAATTCTAGAAAAATGCGCTTGAGATAATATTATTTTAAGGAATTCATGAGTTTGCTACCTATAGTAATTTGGAATCAGTTTATTTCCTCATCAGCTGAGAAACGTCCACTACTAAACAAAGCCCTCATTCTGAGAAGGGATTCTATAACCCCCACGCTTGGCAGGCGTCTTGGCGATCGCAGTAGGTATAGGTGGTAATCTATACTTATAATAAAACCGTAACAGGTCCAATTCTGTACATTGAAGATATTTTGAATATTATATTTGGAGGGCATTCTATAACCGATACTGAGGCCGAAAATGTATTTATTTGAATTTTTGTCTGTCTGTCTGTCTGTCTGTATCACGGCTGAGCATCACGCCAAAACTACTCAATGGATTCAAATGAAACTTGGCATGATTTGAGATCTTACTACGAGGTAGGACATAGGATACTTTTTATCCCGTAATCGAGCACGGTTCTTTTGGGAGAGAGGATTAAAGTCAAAATGGGTACTTGGTTATACGCTTGGTCCGATTTTATCAATTTTTCTTTTTAATATAATAAATATTAGTAAGGGAACACTCATAGAGAGTTGTTATCAAGGTTTTGTAATCGATCGGGTTAAGCAACGTTAGGTAACGTCATTAAATAGATGGGTGACCGTTTAACGCCATTTGAACTAAACAGGTCCGTGCTTCGGAGAGCAAGTAAAAAGTGGGTCCCAGTTTTTAACCGACTATAAAAAAGGAGGTTATGTATTCGATGCGAATGTATGTTATTAAAAGCGCAGGTGGAGCTGCGTGGGTCAGCTAGTCCAATATAAAGACGCTGCTGCTCGTCTTCTTGTTTTCCCTTGGTCGCTTCTTACGACAACCAACGGTAGAAGATGGGCAGGTGCTATTCTTACCTGGGAAACCCTACGGGCAGCAGTTTATTTCCTTTAAATCATTAAGAAATATTTTTTCGGTAATTATTATTACGGAATTAATAAAATAAGTTATTGAAGAAAGGTTAGGTAAAGGGACTATGCTAGAACATTAAGTATGAAATGTATTTAATTAATATGAGCGATTGAGCGTACACACTTTTCGGACTATAAGCTGTCAATAAAATATGTAACACAATCTTATAATTCTAAGGCACAAATTCAAGGTATTGCAATTAGTAGGCACTTGGCGGAATGAAATATTATAACTTGCCACTCCAGTTATTGTCGGACCAAAGAAAATTAAAGTTATGCAATAATTTACTCCTGGACGGAAAAGTTTGATTGCTCTATGACTTTTAAGCTGCGAATGGAACCTCAATTTGAACTTACTTATAGTATAAGTAAGAAGTATTTACCAGATAACAATTATATAAATATTCGTCAAATAAAAAACAAAGTGGATATGAAATGATTCTTTTTCTTCTTTAAGTGCCTCTCCATTACTGAAGGTTGGCGGTTAGATTCCGAAACTTCACTTTATCCATGGCTAGTCTGAATAGCTGTTCCGGTCCATTCTCTGATGTTACGTCTGATGAAATGATTAGATTAGAATAAAACCACAGCAAAGTTAGTAGGTACTATTTGTCGTCACAATTTTAAAAATTAATTAAAAAAGGATTTTTTTTTATAAAATATTTTAAATGATAGGGTAAATGTGGGATAGTTGCCCTAGGGGTATAGTTGCCTCGATTGTACTGACTGTATCTTTCGAGAGACTGTAGACTCTACAGTCTCTCGAAAGATAAATAAAATAACATGTGATCATCCGCCAAACTAGAGAAATTACAATCGAGGCAAGTATACCCCTAGGGCAACTATCCCACATTTACCCTATAGTATAATCGTTAAAACTGGAATAAATCATGAAACACATAAAAATGATAAATGATGATCTGTATTGATTTTCCATCTCGTTGGTTTAAAAATAGAATTTATGTCTACCTTCGTTCATTTATTTCAAGTCCCTAGCCAAATAATACAAACGTGTTCCCCATTTTCTTGTACGCTGCCGAGACATAGACCATACTTGAAATTGGAAAAAGATAAATTTTGGAATGTGGTGCTGGAGAAGAAAGCTTGGAGCATCATGGTTGGTATGGACTGACCAAACAAAATCTACGGTGGACGGCCCTTTGTGTGAGTGCACCAGCGTTTCGACAAAAAAGAAGACAAATTATAAGTAAAAGGTTTGCTAGTTCTTATAGTGCCATCGTCGTTACCGACTGTACCGAAGTTTGGCAATCATTATGGCAATTTGAACTTTATCTTTGACACGGCTGCTCTAAAAAGTGTACGCGTGTGCGTTTGCCAAACCAATGTCGAAGATTTTTCATTCCCGGTTTGCGAGCACCCTGAGTTTTCCTTGGACAAGACAGTTGGAGTAACTTATATTTTGGAACTCGAATAATGTGGCTAAAGTATACTAGTTTCCTTCTCTTAATAGTCTTCAGAATCTCCACTTTTTGCCTAAACGTTCTTGAACGTAGTGAAAGGCCACATATCAAAAAAGTTTCCAAATTTTGTTATCGAATCTGTAATGATTGTGTATGAACACACTGATAGGCAGTATCGGCATTATTTACTTTGTTCTTGATACACCTAACAACTGGACGAAGTTTGTCTTCGATATTTAAGCGTGCGTCAAGCGACACTTTGATGGTTTATACCGCAGTAGTTAAAAGGACACTGTTCGCTTTATTATATTGAAACCATTTTTCTGTTCAGATAATTATACGTTTATGGTTGCGTGTCAGACAATACGGATTCACAATAAATTTCCATATATTTTTTTTTTCTTCACCCTTATGTAAGGTTTAGGTATTACGGTTATATTGCTGAGTATGTATCTTTATGAGTGACCATATTAAGCAATTTGTGGAATAATAAACACGCGAAGTTATCTTTATTAAATTTACAAAAAAAGTAGCCTACTAAGTCAGTATGTGATTAGCAAAAATCATCTTGGTAAAAGTATGATCAATATTACATGAAGTCTAGACAAGTAAACAAGCGTACGATGGTATTTTATATCATTCTGAATTTTTTAAGTTTAAGTTTCGAAGCGTAAACAAAGATACTGAATTTTTCAACAAAAATTGCACTGTTCGTTGACTTCGTTATTTTTTTCGACACCGTATTTGCTTGTCTGGTTTAGTTATAACGGTCTACTAGTTTTGATATATCGACACGCACCACACATATATTCTGCTTTTGACGTATTGAGTTACATACCTACCGAACGTATTTCAGTATAATATTTATGAGAAACATGAATACGAGATAATTTTGGGAGAGTTTGCCAAGTGGGCCGATATAGTTGAGTAATTTACAAAGTCTTTGAGGTAGAGGTCTATGACCGCAACTGAACTTTGAATTGATGATGCGAATGCTTCTGTGCTATTAACATATTGAAGACTCTCTCTGATCATAAATGTGTCACCTACACCTTTGATTTAAATCCACCGCCTCAAGCGAAAACAATCTATAAAAGAATGCAACAAACAAATAATCCGAAGTACATTACCTCATTACTACTACAATTGAGCAAAATTAATTGGGATACTGTTCTAAATGCAAATTCTAATATAAATAAAAACTACCAATCTTTTGAAAATAAAGTAAAAGAACTTATAAATACTACTATACCTATAAGGAAAACAATATATATAAATAAAACAAATAAAAATTATATAACTAAAGGTTTAAAAACATCCTGTAAACATAAGAGACTTTTAAAAATATTAATAAATCAATCTAAGAGCACAATTTTAAAAAGGCATTATAAAATGTATACTAAAATCTTAAAGAAATGTGTAAATAAATCAAAGAAACACAACTATTCACAAGAAATGGAAAAACCAAATAATAAAACAAAGAAAATGTGGAATATAATTAAACGTATTACACAAAAACCTAAAAATACTCTGTCTGACAATATAAACATAGATACAAATGATAACTTAACGAATCCCTTAGGTAACGCCAATAATTTTAATAAATATTTTGCATCTGTGGGCTCCCCAATGGCACAAAATAGAAGTAGTGGTTGCACATCCTTCAATCATTCAGTTCTCTCTCCAACCATCAACTCAATGTTTCTAAAACCGGTCACCGAAAAAGAACTAAACAGCATTATTAAATCCTTACCAAACAAACGTAGTTGCGGTATTGATGATATACCATGTACATTACTAAAATCCTGTGCAAGCGAATTAACTCCTCCCTTAACGCGCCTAATAAACCAATCATTCGCTGAAAAAACATTCCCATCTAAATTAAAAATAGCCATAATAAAACCCATCTTAAAAAAAGGAGGCAAAGCTGGCGATCCCAGCCAGTATCGACCAATAGCATTACTACCGGCTATATCTAAAATATTTGAAAAAGCAATGACAAGTCGTATCTGTAACTTTCTGGAAAAATACAAAATATTGAACCCAAATCAATTTGGTTTTCGAAAAAACCACTCGACAACACTAGCAATATATAAGTACATTCAAGAAATCCTTACCTACATAAATAATAAAAACTACGCGATCGGTCTTCTGCTCGATATGAGTAAAGCCTACGATATGGTATCACATGCTACTCTACTAACCAAATTATATGGAGTCGGCATCAGGGGAGATGCGCACGAGTGGCTAAAGTCGTATTTGCTTGATAGGCAACAATGTGTGCAGATTGAACACTTAAATGTGAGGACCAGTGAAATGGAAAACGTACGTTCTGACACCTTGACCATAAATTGGTCAATACCCCAAGGAAGTGTAATAGGATGTATTCTATTTCTCGTGTACATAAATGACCTGCCTAAAATATGTGAACAACTATGTGTGCTCTTCGCCGATGACGTCTCTATACTCTTCAAAAGCCCTACAACCAACTTAGATGATTCCCACATAATAAAAACCTTCAAAATCGTAAGAACCTGGCTTCATAACCACAACTTGGAAGTGAATATGAAAAAAACCAAAATGATCCAATTTAAACCTTATCAAAAGCAAAACATAAACTTAAAACCATTAACCACAACTATTGGTATTGAGGAAGTCAATGAATTTAATCTTTTAGGACTAACATTGGATACGCATTTAAATTGGAAAAAGCATGTAGAAAAAATTAAATCAAAATTATCACAATTTGCCTATGCCCTGTATGTACTTAAAACTAATACAAACACTAAATGCGCTCTATCTGCTTACTACGCCTACGCCTACGCATGGCTCCGCTATGGAGTCATCATGTGGGGACATAGTACAGATGCAATAGATCTATTCATCGCCCAGAAAAAATGCATCCGCATTATATATAATATAAAACCAAGAAATAGTTGTAGACCTCACTTCATAAAAGAAAAACATCTCACCTTGCCTTCAATGTATATTTTGGAAGTAGCCTTATTCGTCAGGAAACATTTAAGCTTATTCGAATTTGATACAAATGTAAGACGTAAAAATAAATTAACCCTACCAAGACCAAGATTAGAAATGTTTCGAAACAGTCCACAGTACCGCAGCATTCAAATTTATAATAAGATACCTAACGCAATAAGGGATTTAAACACAGATAGCGCCTTTAAATCGAAGCTTAAATCATTTTTATTGGAAAAATGTTATTATAATATAAAAGAATTTATGGAAGATAAATGTAACTTGTAACTTTTCATATAATTATTGTACTCCCTCTTTGCGACACCCTGCCAGGGTATGTACATATTAGTATAGTTTTAGGTAACTTAACCTTTAGCTTAAGACTGTATGTATAAAACGCAAATAAATGAAATGAAATGACTTAATGAGGCGTTCAATTTACCCAATTATATTGGAAGTATATGCCTCTTACTTTACTAGGTGGTAGGTCCCATGTGAAAGGGAACAGTCTCTTATTGGGTAATATATAGGCACAGGCCTAGCATCATCATCCACTGCTGAACAAAAGACTCATGCTGATCAAGCATCAGTGTCAGTGTGTCCTGTCGTACGAAAGTTAAAACAAGAGAAAGATAAACAAAACACTACGATGAAAATATAACAAACTAAAAGGCCAAAGGGACAGTAGTCGGATCAGTCCCAGATATTCTACCACCAAGTCATCATCATCATCATCATCACCAGCCGGAAGACGTCCACTGCTGACCATAGGCCTCCCCCTTCGAACGCCACAATGAACGACAATTGGCTATTTGCATCCACCGGTTACCTGCGACGCGCACAATGTCGTCTGTCCACCTAGTGGGAGGCCTGCCAACGCTGCCTCTTCCGGTTCGTGGTCGCCACTCAAGAACCTTTCTTCTCCAACGGTTATCGGTTCTCTGAGCGATGTGGCCTGCCCATTGCTACTTCAACTTGCAGATTTTAAAAGTTACGTCGGTGACCTTGATTCTTCGGCGAATCTCCTCATTCCGGATTCTGTCGCGTCGCATCAGTCCCAGATATTTTGCCACCTAGTAGCAATATCTAAACAGTGCTGTGTTCCAGTGTGAAGGACGCTTGTGAAATTACCGGGTTTATGCACCTTAATATCTAATGTCTCCGTTAACGAGCAGCAGTGCAATGCCAATTAACATCACCGAACGTCTTGCTTGTCTTCGCTTCGTCTATTTTGCTCTGAGCGCATCGGCTACTTTGACAATGTTGATAGGAAATGTCCCTTACTGCTAATGCTTTTCATAAATACCACAAAACCACCACCACCACCGCGTACCACAAAATTATTATTAAAATAAAAGATAATGGAGTCATTGAAATAATACAAGAAAAGAATTATTGATACGAATGCGTGGATTGGGCAGACTTAAATTCCATTCATCACTCTTCATTCATAATACGCAAGTAGTCCTGATCACACATATGTCGCACAACACCGGTTTTTGCTTTCAATCTCCTTGTTACCTGAGATACGTGTCCATAGTGGGTTGTGTGCTTGTGTTTGCGGAAATACTTGTCCACTATACTATATCCCGCGTAGATGACCAATCTTGTGGAAGATTGACCACTGAGGCCAATGAGGCTGAATGTGTTATCCTCAAAACAACTAACCTTGTTTTTGTTTTTTTGTTGTGTGTTGCCTACTTGACACATAATTAAACAATGTATACTTCAGCCGAAACAAGTTCAATAAAAAAAGAGCAAAAAGGTTATATAAAGACCTTTTTTCATTCTTTAGCCACCCAACTAGTAGGCGTGACATTGACAGATGAATAGTGCCGAAAAACAACTTCATTGATTTCATTGAACATAACAGAGTAATAAAATTTAATTAAAGTACTATAAATAATTCCATTAAGTATATTCCATTTACACAATTTGTTGATTAACTGATAAGCAAAGTGTATGTAGGTAATTTAGCAAATATTTAGGACGATTTGCTTGTAACTTTTTTACTTTTTGGCCGATTTGATTAAAGGATTTTTTTGTTTATTTTTATTTTTGATTAGAAAGCTAAATAATAAACAAAAATAGTAAGTATTATTAAACATTACATAATAACAAAAAAAAACAGCTAAATAACAGCTTTATTTTACAAAAATAGAACAAGAAATGATAACATGAACTTGACGATCAAACCCAAAACTCTAAAGACTAATATCCCAATACTCTAGATGACACTGCCAAGCCCATGTCAATGCGTGTGTTCGGCTTGTCTTGTGTAGGCTTGCCTCGGTCAATCGAAGCGGTACGTAGCGTTCGTAGTCTTTTGGTAAACCGCAAACATGTAGATCGGGCATGAGATACATTCATATACAGATGAATACAGCTCAGTGCCGGTACTATAGAAGCAAAAAAGTGCTAAAAGCTTTACAGACCAGTCCACAAAATTAAATAAAGCATTAAGTATATACTTTTAGACTTTCGCGTTCCATGATCAAACTTTATTTTAATCGGGAATTAACGCGATAGAAGGTAAATCGCGCTAATTAAATAAGTTTGAAATGAAGTGTTCAGTATTTTGTGAGAGACTAAAAAACAATAAAATTATAAATACTAATAATAAACTCAAAACTACTGGGCTGATTTTAAAAATTCTTTCACCAATAGAATGCTATTTTATCCCTGAGTAGAGTAACATACTCATAGGCTATATTAATTACTAGAAAAAAAAATCCAACCGTGCGACGCCGCTAGTTAAAAAATATACAGTGGAACATAAGAATCTCCTCCTTTTTTGAAGTCTGTTAAAAAGTGTACTAATGCCTAAGCAATAATTTATGCACTATAATAGTAGATGCCTTATCTTGAGAAAGATTGGCCACTGTGGTCATATCAGCCAGGAGAGCCTTATTAATGTCGCCCATCGCATCACCTGTGGAGTTTTATTTAATTGTTTTGGGACTAGTCTCGTTACTCATTCTCACCACTGGGACTTTTCAAAGCCGAGATTTACAATTGTAATTAGTAAAAATTTGTAAAGGTTTTATTTAATTAAATCCCGGGGAAAAGATAAATTGTCTTAGCCTCTAAAACATCCAGATAGTCATAAATACTCAACTACATAATTATAAAAATGCCTGTGTTGAATCTACACATGCTGTGACGTACCTGGTCATAAAGTTGTCCATCTATTTGAGGGTTACAGCGTTAAACCAAAAGTGGTTGTTTACGCAACCCTAATAATTATAGTAGATATCATCCATCCCTGTCCGACGTGAGCCAACATTGATCAAAATATGAAACCACTCGCAGTTCCGAAGTGTATGATGGATGGGTTATGTTTGGAGGTGCTGTCGCATTATGAGTTTGTCGATTATAGAGAGAGTCGTCAGCTCATCGGAAATACTTCAAAAGTTGTTTTATAAGAGAACTTCGTACAACTACGATGGAACCTAAACGTAACACCATTAGTAAATTGACAACATTGATCAATCAAGTAATTGAAAAGTACTAAGATTTAAAGTACAACTCAGTCTACGTTTAAATGTTAATCACAATTATTTTTTATGTACAAATATGTTGAGATTTAGTAATCCATTTTCTTATAGTCTACCTTTGGATAGTGCAATGTACATATGTACATATGTACATGTTACTTTTATTCGTCTAGATTATTCTGCACTGATCTAGAAGGTGATTCGAGAATGATCTGAAATATTTAGACTTATCCTCTAAATTTCGAGGATAAGATTATTCTCGAAGCTCTAAAAAATATCAGAATGTTTTAAATGAATTAAAAATTATTGAAATTAGTCTAGCATGTTCTCGATTATTTTATAATTTTATAGGATGATCTGGAAAGCCAGCTAAGCGGGGGTTTGCAGCTAATATACAATAAAAAGTATAGTATAAAAAAAATATATTGCATCAATACATCTTAATTCAAGGTTCGTGATATTGGCATTCGTTTATACTATATTTAAATATACGTAAAAAATCGGAAAGACATCATGTCAGATGCTATCAGAATAGGATTCTTTTGTATAAAGAGGTTTTGATATATTCATGGGTATGTAAAATGTTTTGATATTTTGTATACTGATGCCATTTCTTTTTCAATTATGGTTCTGATTTTACGTATAAATCTCCATAAAATAAAATCCAAGGCTGAAAGGCCGTAAGCAACTTTTGAAGTATTTAAACTACATATCGATCAATTTCCTATAAGAAAAAAATACAAATCATAATTTTGCTCCAAATTATTGATTTATTTATTAGGTTTTGGCTAATGATGTTAATAAAGGCTTATAGGTATTTACTATCGGCTGATTGGAGTCTAAAAGGGACTCATGTCTTTACCTTTGAAATTAACACGGTTTGGCCGTAAAATATTAGTAATGGTTTGCTACGCATGCTATAGGTATCATTTCGTCGATTGTTCTTTTAGGATAGAGGATAATTATTATTTATTTTTAACCGACTTCAAAAAAGGAGGAGGTTCTCAATTCGTCTATAATATATACACTAATTCTCAATTGGTCTATATATATACACCTGCGGCTTCGTCCGCTATTTTTTTTATTAATTTATTTTAGTTAGAGATTCTTTTTAGTAAATTTCAAGTCAATCGAACTATAAAATAAAAAGTTACATACAAAAGTATGTTAGTCTTTAAAGTATTTGTTTCTATGGGCCATAGTTGCCTGCAATAAAGGATTAAATAAATAAATAAAAAAGAAAACACTCTATAGAGTCGAATTTTCAAAAACCATTTCTTAGTGGATGCTTACGTCATAAGAAGAACCTACTGTCCAAATTTCAGCTTTCTAGGTCCAGTGGTTTGGCCTGTGCGTTGATGAATCAGTCAGTCTAGATTTAAGATTTATGTATGTTCGCGCATAACTCTGGCAATTATGAACAGATTTGAAAAAATCTTTCCTCCATCCATTCTTGAATTCATTGATTGGGTCGCATAAAAAAATATTGCTTACGAGTAAGTAGGCGAGTGTGCAGGAAACCTGCAGGACCGAATGCTTAAAAGATGACATTATGTCACTTTTTAAGGACAAAAATTTTATCACGACCGGATAAGAACTTCCTGGAGGACCATGAACGACGTGGAGGAATTTATCTGGTAAAAACCATAAAACTGATGTTCTCCATTACATTACTCTGACAAAAATGAACCGATTTCGATGATTCTTTTTTTATTCGAGAGAGTAAACTACTATGATGATTCCATGCAAATTTCATTACGACCATCATAAGTTGTTACTCCCTGCGGGATTTGCGCTGCAATCGGTTTGCAAAGCCAGCGGTTTCCCACTGCACCATGTAGGCTACAAAGAGGTGGAGGTATTGTAAATATAAGATTTTTCATTACCAATACCGGCATTTTCCTTTCTTCCGCGAATCCAAAGCAGTCTATAAAAAATTCAGCCTTAATTTTATCAAACCGAAAAGTAGCGTAGCACGTGCATTACATCGAATTTGCGATATACCCGGCATTTAAAGCTATATTAGGCCTCGTTTACGGAAACGCGGGGCGTCACGCGTCGCGTGTGGCGTGGCGTCTCGCGGCGCGTCGGACGTTTTTATTGTTTACGTGGCGGCGGCGCGTGAAGCGGCGCGTATCATCGCACGCGTAAACACAAACTTATAGCAATATATGATGCTGTTTATAGAGACGCGGGGCGGGAAGAGTGGCGGTGCCCGCCACTGCACCCGAGGCGGGCACCGCCGCGTGCAACGGCGGGTGCAACTAACATTTTAACATACAATTTTCTTCTAAAAAAAAATCGATCATATCATACTCCATTGCGATAGTGACTACGTCTGTGTTGCATGATTACCAAATAGACTGGCAGAAGGTTCCGCCACAGGCATCGCTTCATCGAGAATCGCCGCTGCGTGCGCCGCCGCGATGAACGCCGCGTGAGACGCGGCGATGCCATCCGCGGGCGCCGCCGTAAAACACGCTCCATTTCAAGCAAACGCGTGTAAAATCGCTTCTCCGTAAACACACTCATACAACGCCCTACATTTGAATTTAGTGCGGGCCGCGCCGCCACACGCGACGCGCGACGCCCCGCGTCTCCGTAAATGAGGCCTTATACGTCATTCACTAACCTTATGTGTTTTTTTTAATTAATATTTCAATGAATCATTCCGAGAACAGTTCTGTGTTAGTAATTATACGCTTCGATTGGCTTTTGTTTTACCAATCGTTTGCCCAATTTATTGACGAATAAAAGTACGTAACGTACGTTTTTTTTCTTCAACAATATAAGTCTTTAGTGGTAAAGTAATGTTATTGGTGTAAATAGTTTGTAAATTCGATCCTATAAATCTCTTTAAAGCTGAATTCCTACACGAGCTTTTCAGCTGTCTCTGCCTCTCTTAAAAATAAAATGCAAGTATTTCATTTAAAGCATACACATCATCATCAGCACCAGTAAAAAGACGTCCACTGCTGAACAAATGCCCCCTCTTAGAAGGGAGGGATTGCCATAAAGCCCACGCTTAGCAGGCGTCTTGGGGATCGCAGTATATAGGTAGGTACCTAATCAAGATAAAGACGCTGCTGCCCATATTCTTGTTTTCCCTTAGTCGCCTCTTACGGGCACCCAACGGTGGGAGATGGGAGGGAGATGCTATTCTTACCCAGACACCACACAGGTACACATACACTATTTTTTAAAAAAAAAGGTAAGTACTTATTCAGTTAACAAATATTGCTACCACCACCACAAACCATCTTATACCTACTAAAAGATAATCCACTACCTTTACAATATTATCAAAAGTTCATTAATCTTTCGGCGGTAGACGCGTGATCGCGCTATGCGTTTCGCGTGGTAAATCACCTGCCGTTGAAAGCAAAAGTAATTTAGCTATTCCAAAATGCTTGTTTGGTCAGCATTGCATCAGAAGCATTGAGCCAATTTTCTTAACTCAAAAGCTTGTAGCCCAAACAAAGCATCTACTAAATAAGATCTCAATACGATTTGTATATTTCTATATTAGTAATTACTTAGTAAAAAATAAGTTGTTTAATACGTAGAATTTGATTAATAATGAGACGCCAAACTACGTAGCCTAAAATTAAAATCTACGTGCTAATGACGCCTTCTCATAGATATGGTACGCCCCGTATCGGTACTTAATACCTTAATACAATTATATGTATGTATAAATAACTTGTGTAGGGCTGTGGTTATTGTTTAGTTCCAAGTAACTCGGTAAAAGCCTAGAATTTATAACTATGCCCGGGAAATGACGATAGAATCACTTTACCTCAGTTCTCCTACAGCCGTCGGAACGCAAATCTAGTAGTATGCCCCTTTGGACATTCTTCATTGAAAAGAACAGGTGCGAAGTGTTTTTATTTTATGATGATTGTAAAACTGCCTGAAGTAGTTTAAGGAACAACATAACTCAAAGGAACAACAGGGTCAAAATTGTTCACGGCATTTGCACTCGTCGCCAAGACTTCAACATTTATTATAGAGAGATAGCATTTATTATAGGGGTCCCGCTATTTGTATTCAAGACGTACTCCGATCCCCTATATTCGGAGTCACCTGTCTGCAACTCTGACTAGCAAAAAAAGGATGTGCAATCGCATTTATTTACTACTGAGAATAATAAAAATTCAGGTAGGTATTATTAACCGACTTCAAAAAAGGAGGAGGTTCTCAATTCGTCTGTATATATATATATATTTTTTTTTTATGTATGTTCGCGCATAACTCTGGCAATTATTAACCGATTTGAAAAAATCTTTCTTCCATCCATTCTTGAATCCATTGATTGGGTCCCATAAAAAAATTATTGCTTAGTAATAAGTAGTTCCTAAAAAAACAAGAATGGTGACTGCGCACTGAGAGTTGCAAGAAAGCCTATATAGATGACGTTTTAGTCGCTCGGACTCGCTCGGTCGGACAAAAATGGTCATAACTCTGGCAAATATTTACCAATTTCAATGATTCTTTTTTTATTCGAAAGAAGAAACCACTGTTTTGAATCTGTATGAATTTTATTACAACCGGATAAGAACTTCCTGGAGGACCATGAACGATGTGGAGGAATTTATCTGGTAAAAACCATAAAACTGATGTTCTTCATTACATTGCTCTGACAATTATGAACCGATTTCGATGATTCTTTTTTTATTCGAGAGAGTAAACTACTATGATGTTTCCATGCAAATTTCATTACGACCGGATATTATTTTCTGAAGAAACATGAATTATGTAAAACTATGTAGACGATAATGTGATCATAACCTACCTAGATAATTTTACGGTTTTCGATGGTTCAATCTTTATATATGAAAATATCACTAAAAAGTTTAAAATAAAATCTTTTTAAAAAAAAATTGAACCGACTTCAATATCACTGAAAAGTATAAAATAATTTAAATATTATTGAAGTTGGTGCCAAATACACACAGCAGGTACGCTAACACCAACTTCAATAATATTTAAATTATTTTATACTTTTCAGTGATATTGAAGTCGGTTCAATTTTTTTTTAAAAAGATTTTATTTTTTTATATATTACCATACTACTGTATCTACGGTTACCATCAGGTGGGTAAGCGATCAAGTACTAGCCTCTATTAATATGTATTTATAATAATATGTACGTAAATACTTTACAATAATAATTATTCTTTATAGTATTAAGTTTGTTACACGTAACTTGTTTCGAATCTAAAATTACGTGCATAATATGTATGTAAAACATTGAATAACGAAAAAAGTTTCGACGGGAAATGAAGTTTTGGGTTGCGTTATGAATACGATATTGGAAGCTTATTCCAAAAATATATATTTCTTATGTTTTTTCTGGTATGTTTTACGTACTGACGAAGTTTTTTTTTTTTACTTCGGGTAATCTAATTACAAATGTTTATTTGTGACTTGCGACAGCCACGGACGTTGATGAAAATTTAACCAACTTTAAACGGGAGAAAAGTTACACAACATTATGCAGAAAAGTAGTCCAGTGACACCGGTCCACCGAGCGACACGGAGAGAATTAAAAAGAAAGAGGACCCAAACAATTATTTACTTGGTAGTGCGGCTTGACAGGTTAAACACACTTGCAACTTAAAGATATAGTTATTGACTCTTGTTAGCGTTTCACATACGGAAGCATTCACTCACAGTACCAACATTTGATCAAATTATATCTCCAAAACGAAAACAAGCAAAAAATAAAATGTATTAAGACGCTTTATAGAAGCGTTTGCAAATGAATGAATATATTAACGACTATAAAAAGATATTTCCTTTCATTCTCAAAACGATATCATTCTAAAACAAAGGGCATCCATACATACGGACAGTTTTTACTTCAATAGTTTCCATGAATGATCCCATTCAGTCCGGATCACCCAAGTTTAACCGAATTGGCGACGTGACGACGCGGTTCTATTATATATTAAGACAGACCTCTACAGTGACCTCAACCGTAAATTGTAGGACAAACCAATTGAAATTGTGGAGAGGAATTTTATTGGAGATAAGAAGGTTCTCTTTAAATAAGAAAGCACGCTAGGTAGCTTTAGCTCTACTGATTATGAACTTTATAAATATCACGTAAGATATATTATTGAATAATAAACTACACTACTACGCTACGTTTTAATACCTTAAGGATTAACCAATGTAATAAAATAGAACCATTATTGGTTTCGTCTATGAAATATGTAAGTAGTAAGCTTCTTACATTTACTTCGAAGCCTTTTCCATGCCGTTGTTTTTGTTATTCTGTAGCTTAAGGTAGTAATGTGGTTATATTAATATACCACTGCCAACCATTTTTAGATATAGGGGTCAATTTAAAATATATTTATAAGACAATTTTATGGTACATAATTTTACATTTTACTTAGATATTTGGTAATTAACAACATACTCGTACCTAAACAGAAGTAGCGTGGTTTATATCAAAGTTCGTTATTTTTTTATCATCGAACAACCAGACACACAGTTGCGGCGAAGTACATTTATGTTTGTTGATGAGAATTTTCCATCAGTCCGAACAAAGAATTTTGCTAACTCATTTACCCCACGAACCAGTTTGGGACTGGAATAATTTGTTCGCATCCGTCTTCCCGTCCAATTACAACTTTGGTGTCTTCAAAGATTAGCTTGTACTGTATAAACTTAATGTAAAAATATGTTTGTCTAATTTTTTGATATCGCGAGGGTAGCCTTCAAAAGGTCCAGTCTCGGGGTCGCTTGAGTTATGTGGAATTCTTACCTACTAAAACACTCATGACTGTTGCATCGGCACGAAATATCGACAGTCGGAAACCCGCCGCCATCCTGCTCGGAGTCGTCTCCGTACCAACTCGATGGATGTCTAGGGCACACACCACAAACACCCAGCGACACCGGAAAAAATGTCTACGATCCGCTACATATTGAACAACTTTGACCATAATTATAAGAAGCCATATTATGAGCTTGGCTATCCAAGCCAGAATTCTTATAATATGGTCAAAGTCTAAGCCTCTGCTTATCGTTTATTGGAAAGACTAAGGTAGCCCACACAGGGTCAATAATATTGTCAACATTCTACAACCCGTACGATTTAACTGTGCACCTGGCGCTGTTACGTCGCACGGTGCACAGTTAAGTCGGGTGGGTGGTAGAATATTGACAGTATTATTGACAGTATGCGGCTAGCCTAAAGGTAAGATCATGTGAACGACAGAACGGATAATGGCTCTCTGACGACTATCGCCAACCACAACCATCAAATATGACTGAAAATTTTGTATAAAGAACGTCTTTAAGACAGCATAATTGAATCAACTGGGATTAAATTCGAGGAATGGATTATTAATAGTTGAAGTATAGGGAAGCAGTAGGTTATATTTGCGTAAACATACATATTTGCAGCCGTTGAAAAAGGAAGCAGCATTGAAATTACGACCGACGAATCTCGAAATCTGAAGCTTCCTCGAAAGATTCCTCTACTAATTCGGCAATCTCTGGTTTTTTAATAGGCGCACCGAAAGATTATTTGTACAGCTCCACAAAGTTTAATTAAGCAATGGTTTACACGCAATGATTCAAGTTTATTGTCTACGTTACGACGAGATTAGTTTAAGAGACATTAATCTTGGAGGAAGGAAGAGTGACGGATGGTACTAGACGACTGTATCAGGAATTAGCTAATTAAATCAGGTAGATAATGGATATCGCGTTTCTTGATGCTCAGGCTCGGGGGCATTAAACAAGATTGAATAAACGTCTTATTGCTAGTGTAGTGGAATTGGAAATTCATTACCTACTTTGTTGGTTCTGTTATTAGAGCTATTTAAAAATCATGACCAATAAATAACCAAGTACCAAATATTGTGAAGTATGAATTTTACACTTTTTAGAATACTGTACATATCACTGTAAGCGACAGATTAGGATCATCATCATCAGCTGAAAGACAGAAGAGAGGGGTTTCCATAATTCCCACGCTTGGCTGTCGTCTTGGGGATCGCAGTATAGGTGGTAGGTAATCCAAACACACTCATCCTTTTACCTCTCACAGTCTGATGGGATGGAAAACCGACACGACCGGGGAGAGATCAGGCTCGACTTTTTACGTGCTCATCAGACGCATGGATCATCTAACTTTACAAACAATCAGGTGATGGGCCTACAGTGTCTTAACCTGTGGGGAACAACTACACAAAGTTGTTGCTCCCCGCGGGATTCGAACCCGCGACCTCCGGTTTGCAAAGCAAGCGGTCTCCCACTGCGCCACGGAGGCTACAACAAAATAAAACACAACAAAAGATAGAGAGTACGGTACTCTATGATGGAACACATTAGTTTACGGGATCCATAAGGAATCTGTTTAAAGGTACGCGTCCATTGGCCCGCGCCGGACGCACCGCACGCACAGCACGCAACGGATTTTAGTTTGATTTCTATGATTTTGACCGGCCGCATCGGAGAATGCCGGCGAGGATAATGGACGCAGCGCTATGTAAAATCATAGAAAGCGGACTAAAATCCGTTGCGTGCCGTGCGTGCGGTGCGTCTGGCGCGTGCTAATGAACGCGTACCTTTCAGTGACATCAGGTATCATGGAAATGATTATTCCTGTGGGACAGTACTTATTATAAGTTTATTTTTCGGTTTTCACTAACCGTACATCCGGTGTTTTCCAGTTGCGGAAGCCGGTGTCGACGCTCTCCATCCCTGGCGCGATGAAGGCGTACTCCGGCGGGGGGAGAGACGCGGGGGGTGAGGAAGCAGGCGTCGCACTCGTTGGGGTCCACAGCGAGTACCCACGGTTTGGAGAGGAGCGAGCGCTCGGCGGCGGCACGTACAAAGGCGGGGGGGCAGCTAAACACAAACCCAATATAGGATATAGGTTAGTATGAATTCTATTTGTTTTGATGTAATTGTCCGTTGTCGGATGAGTATAAGAAATTTTGCCACCGTTACTCGAAATATGTGATGAATCATAATTTACCTGGTGCGTTATTCAATGTATGCGTTAAGAAGGTGAAGGAAAGGGCAGCTTGTGGCTAGATGTTGGTGCGTAACGATACTACGTACCCGAGTGCTCCAGAGAGTCAGGCCTCCGCATCGGCGTGTCTTCGTTGGCCGAGTTTCAAATTCAAGTTCAAAAATATTTACTTCAAATAGGCTTAACGAAATGAATGGTCAATTTTTTAAAAGCTATCACCGATGCATAACGCGGCCTCAACTGAGAAGATCCGGCAAGAAACTCAGCGGGCTTGTCATTTTTTCACATTTTTTTTAAACAACGTTTGTCTTGTCACAATTATTATTAGATCAGCATCAGCGATAGTGTGCCCTGCCGTTTGAAAGATAAAACAAGAGAGAGAAAAAAAATACGACGAAATTACAACAAACTAAAAGGCCAAAGGGATAGTAGTCTGACCAGTCGCCCCAAGCAGCACCCGCGCACGAGTTGACTCGAGCAACAGCCATCACTCCCCTCAACCATATTAGAAGGAAGGGGGTGACCCGCCACACGAAGAAGCCACAAGCAAAGACTTTTCGATGGCAAGCATGACCATGAGAATGAGTGGAAACCGAAGGGTGCCTGCAGGACTCTCAGCTCTGACTTGCCTCTGACAGCTTGGCCGTCCAGGGAGCATCTCTTAGAGCTATATGCCCCAGGGATGCAAGTCTTAATGTGCATAACGCTGCAAGTAGCTACTACGTAGAGTACGCCTTCTGACGGCTATATGGAGAGCCCATCTAGTGGGTGGCAAGTCACCACTTGCCAAAACATAATTAGTGTACTCATTATGGCAAGTGACCTCGGCCTATTGCAATAGCCCAGTGTTCAGTCACCAAATGCTCACTCAAAATAATCTAGAAATCTTTTCACATACATAATGAAATAGTCCTTACACCTGTCAGAGTATAAAAGGTTAAATACATTTATTGAAACAAAATATTTACAGTTTATTTACAAACATGTACACTTAAACTAGGTAAAAAACTTCCTCGAAGTTGTCGCCGCACTGGGAGGGAAGGGTACCTAAAAGACTGGCGGCATTACCCCTTTGTATGGCCAAGCTTATACGTTGGCAGAAAAAGCTACCAGCCCGGCGGTCTCCTGAGACTTCGATAAGTTTGGAAGAAATTTCTTTCACCAAAGCGTGCGTCTCATGAGACCAAGGCCCCATGGTCACCACCGCAAAGGGCGCAAATATATAGCTCGAACCTAGAGCTGCATACTTGCGTCGCTTTGCAACACTAGCGGCCGCCGCAGCCCCTCCAGCCGCCCTGCAAGTTGCCGGGGTGTGGGACGCAGCAAGTGTGTCGACACATGTCGCATCCCGCTTTGACCTGTCAGAGTCAACTGCTGTTTAATGCTTATCTTATTTACAGCAGTTGATCCTGACTGTGGTATTCCATATCTTTAATTACTTCCAACAGGCCTCTACGTGTTGGATTCGTCCCCACGCAAACCTTTTAAGAGTCCGGGTGTAAAAGCCTTAGAAAATAAAATAAAACAAAAAATAATAATAATATTCTGGGACAATCTACACACAGTCATCGATCCCAAACTAGGCAGAGACTGTACTATGGAAACCAGACAACTGATACTTACATAAATACTTTTTTTTGTAAATATATAGGTACTTGTATAGATAAAACACCCTCAGCCACCACAAAAACTTCCAATTTAAATAATTATGTTTTATTTATGGTATGTTTTAAGCGGCCCTTGGGCAGAGACACCCCTACGGGAAAAAGGCGTGATTTTATGTATTTGTATGTATTTATGATTCTTATTAAATCATCAAAAAGAAATAAGCTTTTACTTCTTCGTATATTTATAATGAAATAAACTTTATTTTAATTTATATTTGAAAAGGTAGCTCAAAAATTTTAAAATTTCTCTAATTTTTTATAACCGGTCCGTTTTCTTTGCGGCCCAGTGTATTTTTTTAGTCGCAACAATTATAAAACCTTCAAATTTTTCAAAGTTGGAATTCTAAACTAGACTGATCTCTATAATTTCACTTTTAATTGCTAACTTTATTATACCATATTAAAAAGGTGAGACCAAGGAGCTCAGAATGGCAAGAGTTCTCAAAAGTCGATCAATGGAATGATAATGAAGCAGACGAAGTTCGACGCTCGAGCATTAATTGGAGAGCGTCTTTGAACGCCAGATAATGCTGAGCCTCACTTTTTGCCCTGAATTGTTTACGTTCAATAATGCAATGTAGAGATAATAAGAGTTTTGTAAAACTATGAATGAAACACAGAGCAGGAGATTTAAAAGTAAACTAAGTGAGATTCAAACATTTAATACGAATTGTTAATATATTAATAATATCCTTGGACAATCCAACCACAGTCATTTGATCCCAAACAAGGCAGAATCTGTACTATGGTACAACCAGAAAACTGATACGAATACTTATATACTTTTTGTTGTAAATACATAGGTACATACTTAAATAACAACCAGACTAAACTAGAAAACGAATTCACAACTTATTAGTTAGCAGCATGGGTATTTAATCACTAGACCAAAGGGTCCGTATTTTTTTTGTAAATTATTATATAATAACTAAATTACTGGCCCATCATTTTTATTGAAAAAAAAAACGTCCAAAAAGCGTCAATATTACTTGTTCTTTAATAGATAAAAGTACAGAATAATTATCATAATTTTAATTGCACTTCTAGCCATTTATAATAAAAAACATAATATTTCAGAATTGATATACAACACTACAGTATTCATAACACATCCAGAAAACAACAAAACAACAATAGCGCGTATGATAATAATTTTACACTCCAAAAGTTACGCTTGCCGCTTACAATGCGAAATAAAATACAACGGACATATCTGTACCACCGTGATTTCAAACCGCAAACACTGTGAAGGATTTATAAACCTCCCGTTTTGGATTTCAATATGAAATTTCCATTTTACAGTGGTCGGTACTTAGCTTTGATACAGTATGACTATAGTTGGACACCGAAGTAATGTACATATTTCCAAACTATACCATCTGGGGATGGATAATACGACAGTAAATTAAACCTCGTGTGCGTAATGACGTTCCCAGTCGAATGTCTATTAGATTATTAGAAATATGATTGTGATAAGCCTCTTATATAATTACTAGAGTGGTGACTATTAGGTGTGATTGCGTCGAAACATACGAACGAGTAGGTATCTCCGCTCGCGCTGTTACCGCCCGTACCAGAGTAGTGACCCAATATTCAGAAATGGTGTTTTATTTTGATTACATCATTCTGCAGTATAGTTTGTTCGAAAAAACATTTTTCATATTTCTACGTAAGGATTTATTTCAAAATATTCCTATGTCGCTACATAGGAATATTTTGAAATAAATCCTACCAGTATTACCAGATTTTTAATTAATTGTCGTATCGTCTTCCCCACATTGTATAATATATCGGCCAAGATCAGCTATCTACGCGTGAGATATTATATTAGTGCACAAGAGCTCGTGTAGGCACAAGTGCACTCTCTCTTTCTTTACTCTCAAATCTGATGGGACGGAAACCCTCAACGCTTGGGGATCGAAAACTATACTGTGTATACGGGAGGGATATTGGATGATAAATTATTTATTAGTTTCTATCAAGAATATACTGGGTACATTACACGTGAGGTGTCCGGGTAAGAATAGCACCCTCCCATCTCCTCCCGTTGGGTGTACGTAAGGGAAAACAAGAAGACGGGCAGCAGCGTCTTTCTATTAGATTACCTACCACCTATACTGCGATCCCCAAGCCGCCTGCCAAGCGTGGGGATTATGGCGATCCTTCCCTTCTAAGGGGGAGGCATTTTTTCAGCAGTGACGTGTTTCGGCGACTGATGATGATGATGATACCGCCCAGAAATGTGTGATCATTTCTGAGGTCCGATGTGAATGCCACTGTATCAGAAGGAATTACTGAGCTTAAATTTGATAATTAATGTCTCGGGCAGCGCAATTTTCTAGGGCAGGCTACGCTTACCACCAGATTAAGATTAAATATTGAAAGAAATGGTAAAGAGATTTCAGTAGGTGCTAGGTCCCTACTAGGATATTTTGCCAACAAGCAACAGTGTGTAAACATTGCTGTATTCCTTTGTGAAGGAAACTGTAGCTTTTGAAATTACCAGGATCCAGAGAATTAATAATTAAGGTCTCGGGTAACGAGCGACTGTGTATCGCAGCGTCTGAATAAAAAAGAAAGACTCTCTTTTTACTCTCTATAAGCCAGTGCTTGACTGCAGTCCCACCTGATGGAAAGCGGCGACGCAATCTAGGATGGTAAAGCACACTGGCTTATTAAAAGCCTATTCACTCTAGCTTAGAAGACACCCACTTTATAATCGGGCGGAAAAATTGACGCAGGCAAACTGTTCCAGTCCTTAGCTGTCCTTATTATGAATGACGATGCAAATCGCTTTGTTCGGACTGAAGGCACGTTTACCACATAAGGGTGTGTGCGCGCCGTGCGTCTCGTTGTCCGATGAAGGAAGGGGGATGGTGGAATCAAGTCATGTAATTCCTGCGCACTCTCTCCAAAATGCATCCTGTAGAATACCAAATAATAAAATAATAATAAATAAATGGATAATATTAAAAAAAAATCGCAGAATATATCATCAAACAATAAGCAACCATTTGATTCGCGTGAGGAGATTAAGACCCTAAACCCTTTCATGATGAATGGACCATACAAGCAGAAAAGCCTTTGCCTAGCTGTGAGACATTAACGGGCTAAGAGCTAAGATTGGTTTAGCTATTAAGTTTTAGGACCTAATCTCGGTTCACTCGAAGTTTTAATGAGCAGCTTAGATTCAACACCTATTTAAACAAGCCACTTTTCTACATTTATATGCTCACATAGTGACCATATCTACATCATTACATTGATGTCGGTTTAAGAATCTTTATGTACAATGAACTTAAAGATGATCTTTAAGACGTCCCTAAAATGTGATCAATAAAGCTCGGTTAGTACAAGATATGTAGGTATCATTATTACGGCGAAGTTCATTGTTTCGCCGATACACCACCCACTATTTTCATTAAGTCTCTTGGGATATATAAAACCAATAAGCAGTGTAATAAAGCTGGGGTCAATCCTTGGACGAAAGCCGACGAGTTATTCCTTCGAGACCGGCATACATAACGATGTATCATCCCCCGCGATTGTGGGTCCACATAATCTAAAGTGCAGACATGAAGGATTGATGCTTTTCGCCAAAACAATGGGTGTATATGTTATCCTATTCGGGCCAACAACGATTCTTGTTAGATATATTACTTTATTGAATATATATCAGGTACAACTTACCTAGCTGTACATAAGATCAAAAGGTTATAATATATTTAATATCTATGTTCTTAAACCGTTCTCATTAATGGCTTCAATGAAAGCGCTAATTATACTATCCAGATTTCGTAAGATCTCCGAGAATATACAAACATTAACATGTCAATGTTACAAAGAGATTATTAGCAGAAGTAGCAAAATTTAAGCTCCAATTAAGGTGTATATTGTAAGGTGTGTAAATTATTTATGGAGTAACATTGCTTAACACAGAATTCTAGATACCTTATAACCATGTTATCAGTTTTAATGAATACCTTTCTATACGTGGAAATAGGTTTGAAAATTTACTAAATCAGCTACGGTCATTTAAAATTGAACTTGCAATTCAAGTAAATAACTGTAGATGACAAATAAATCATCTGAATACATCAAATAGTCGACTATAAAAATGGATTCAACTTGAAAAGAAAATTTACTAGAACAAAGAGCAACCAAATGCGATGGGAAATGTGATCATTATTTTAATATCTTTAAATGTCAGACAGCATTACCACGAAAAGATACGGCATGTATCCCGTGACACGTAAAATCCTTCCTGGGACATTATTTGTACAGTTTATGGGATCCAAGCGTGCTCCTATCAGTATTGTATCAAGCTGCGAGATCCTTATTCCGAGGACTTTTTTAAAGCTTCAAAAGAATATTATTATGCAAAGTTTTTCACCTTGGAAATTGAAAGATTGTCAGAAAAGTCTGTTTTCATGTTGTCTTGTCTAGCTTTTTTTACTGATATTTGTTTTAATTACTAATTTTGAGTAGAAGGGATATCTGCATATCTTTAAAGCCATAGTAATTGTTTCACAAAATTTCATTTAATAGTTATTTAATTTAACGGCAAATCAAATAGGAAATTAATTTTATCTTTATTCGATAAAACTAAATTATTATTGTCAAGGTAGCTGATTTCCATTATTTTACGTATAAAAATGCGAACAAAACAGAATAGCTCTGATATTTTCTTCCATATAATATAGGAATTAAACATGTACTGTACGGATTCGGGGCTCCAACTCTACACTATATAAGCGTACAAAAGTACACCACTAAAGCTAGTGTTTTAATAATTCCCGTACAGCCTTGAACGAACGGAAATAACCTGCATCAGGGCCGCATCGATTTTGTTCGTCTTTCGAATAATTTAAGTGCTGCATTGGGTTTTCACAACACAGTGCACGTTTTAGAGCATAAGCATTTTACAAAAGAAAGAAAATATGTAAGATAAAGGATTCTTCCCTTCTTAGTTAAGGAACATTATTTGAAGAACCAAGTGGTTACTGCCGCACTGGGAGGATAAGGTACCGAAAAGGAGCGGCATTTTTTCTGCATTGTATAGACAAGCTTAGCTCCTGCCAACTTGGCCGAAAAGTAACTAGCCCACCGGTCTCCTGAGACTTGTACCCTGATTATATATATTTATAAGCATCTTCAGAGAAAAGCCTTTACCAAGACATAATAAGATTCTGAACACAATCGCAAAGTTTCTTTGCGATCGTGCTAACCCATTGTAAATCCTATGGCTATTTCCTTATGATCCAATTTATATTCAGGTCAATAGAAGATTGTGACGAACCCATGATTGGGTAGGCCTTCGTCAATAAAAGCTAATCCCGTAATTCTGGACATCCGCACGGCTACATTGATCAGAATTGAACGAATACTAAACTGTGACCCAGCAGTAGATTATGTCATCACTTTAACATTTGAAATGAGATTATCTATTTCAATGTGTTAATTTCTGTTAATTTTGTTTTTCAGATTAGGTAGAAGAAAGGCGTTATTTGAAAAAAGAAAAAGAATAAGTGACTACGCTTTAGTAATGGGAATGTTTGGTATAATAATTATGGTTATAGAAAATGAACTTTCCAGTGCTGGTGTATATACTAAGGTAATTGAGGTCTTATATTATTCATATTTAAGTTCAATTTTGGATTATTTTCATCTCAATGACAGCTTATTTCATTCTCATTCCAGGCATCAATATATTCACAAGCGTTGAAGACGCTTATATCAATGTCGACTGTGATTTTACTTGGCCTAATCGTCGCATACCATGCTTTAGAAGTACAGGTACTTGAAAAACTTTTCTTTTTACGTTATAGAACATTAACTTTTTTACTAATTTTCATATTCCCTTAATGTTCAAAATAAAATTTTTCGCGATATCGTTATAAAACGAGAAAAAATTGTTTACGACTTAAAAACTGAGTTACGAGTAAACATTCAGAACCAATCTAAAAAAAAAAGCTAAAAGCTAAAAGTAAGTACTTTTAGCCATGCTTTTAGTGAAATCGTACGGTGGTTATTAAAATGCAGGGAGTATTGAAAATTTTCAATTTTGGTAATGATCGTTTTGCTTTATTCATGTGTGAATGATAATTTAAAGTCGCCTTTTTTTAATGACAGTAATTATAATTCTGTAATATGCCTGCGGAGTGCATCACTCATCTCCTCCCCGTGACTATCGTACGAGGCAACTAAGCGAGAACAGGAAGACGGGCAGCAGCGTCTTTCTTTTGGATTTATCTTCCACCTAATACTGCGATCCCCAAGCCGCCCGCCAAGCGTGGGAATTATGGCGAACCCTCCCTTCTAAGGGGGAGGCGTTTGTTCAGCAGTGGACGTCTATCAGCTGCTAATGATGATGATGATGAATGATAGATAATGAAAAACGTTGCGATGAAATCTAGACGTTCGAATAAGATCTAGGGTCTAGTTTCAAAAAATAGGTAAAAAGAAGAACAGAACATTACCAAGTATCAAATTACAATTTAAGATCTCGGTGAAAGATTATTTTTACCTATTATCAGCTTTTGGATGGATTAGGCATATAACATGATACGAGAGTTAATATTTGTTTAGGAGCTGCTCACACCGGAAACGGTAAAAGGCAATGCTGTAACAGCCGAAGCTGAATATTTTATCCTTCTATGAAGGAATGGCATCGGGTGATTTCAGCTTTTTAACTCCGTCTAACCATAGCACATTCGACCTATGGAACTAAATTTATACCATGTGTTCCATTCATGAAATTGTCATCATCATCATTTTTGTTCTTGTTGATTTCAGTTATTTATGATAGACAACTGCGCCGACGACTGGCGGATAGCAATGACGTGGCAGCGGATAGCCCAAATAGGACTTGAGCTGGCGATCTGCGCCGTTCATCCCATTCCTGGCCAGTACACCTTCACTTGGACAACCAAACTGGCAAACAAGGGCGGTGTCATAGGGGTTGAAGTTGTAAGTTTCAATAATATATATTTCTTCAACTTACTTACGAAAAGTCTGACTACAGAAATGTTCGTTGCATTGTCTACTGAGACATTAGTTATAACTCTTCTGACTTCCTGAGCCCAGTATCAGATATATCCAGCTGTTTTTTAATTTTAACTTTTTATTTTTCTTAAACATCATGTCAAGATTACGATACATTATATTTACTTGTGTTTATTAATACCATAGCTTATTTTGATATACCGTGATTTTATTCTTAATTCGGTTGTATGGGCTCTGTCTGCATACTGGCGGTATTTTTTAATCATCTACTTTCTTCTTATTTACTTTCATTTATACACTATTTGTTTTTTTTTTATATAACTAGGCATTTATTGAAACTAAATATTTACAGTTTATTTACAAACATACCTAAACTAGGTAAAAAACTTCCTCAAAGTTGTCGCCGCACCGGGAGGGAAGGGTACCTAAAAGACTGGCGGCATTACCCCTTTGTATGGCCAAGCTTATACGTTGGCAGAAAAAGCTACCAGCCCGGCGGTCTCCACTATTTGATATTTATTTTGTTTTTAATTTTTTCCTTAGGGCACGACCTATAAACAAATCCAGGTTTGTATTAATTGAATTAAAGTTTTGCCGAGTTTTAAGTGATGTTAGAGTCTTTGTATATAGCATGCATCCAAGTGTTGTTTAATGAGCCCAATTTTTGTGTGTGACTGATATAATAAAATGTGATTGACAATGTTTCTTAAATTTTTATCACATATTTTCAGTATTTTTTTTTTTGTGTAGAATTCAATAACGCATGTTATAAATAGTTATTCCAGTAACACATAAATCAAAATAAGAAGTACGAGGGTGAATCAAAAAGTTCTTAGAAGTGCATATATATGAAACCTTTTTGGATCAAGTTCGATATTCAAATTAAAGAGTGTCTATCACACTATATTTATGCAGACTGTCACTTGTTTTTGTCAGTTCGTTCGCATGTAATAATTTTTTTTGTGCAACGAGTTGCTAAAAAGTCAAAATTATGGATAAAAGTGAGTTACGTGCGGTGATAAAATATCTCAGTTTGAAAAAAATGTCTACGAAGGAAATTTTTTTGGACATTCAGCAGACATTAGGGGGTGATGCTGTACCCTATTCTACGGTTGCGTACTGGGTGGCTGAATTTAAAAGAGGTAGATCAAGCTGTAAAGATGACCCGCGTTCTGGGCGGCCTTCAACCTCCGTTACAGAAGAAAATGTCAAAAAGGTTGAGAATCTGGTTTTGGAAGACAGAAGAATGACTATAAAACATATAGCTGAGATCCTAAAGATATCTTTTGGTAGCGTTCAATCCATTTTAATTGATTCACTGGGGTTCAAAAAAGTGTCTGCAAGATGGGTGCCACGAATGTTAACCGACGAAAACAAAAAGCGACGTTTGGAAATTTCCAAGCGTAATCTCGAAATGTTCCAGCGTGATTCGGATAATTTTTGCCGTCGTCTTGTCACCATGGATGAAACGTGGGTCCACCATTTTGATCCTGAAACTAAAAGACAAAGCATGTCTTGGAAACGACCATCCTCTCCATCCATTAAGAAATTTCGAGTTGCTCCTACCGCTGGCAAAGTTATGGCCTCTGTGTTCTGGGATAGTGAAGGAATCCTTTTTATTGATTACATGCCAAAAGGCCAGACGATTACTGGACCCTATTATGCAAATTTAATCCCGAAAGTGCGTGAAGCGATTAAAGAAAAACGTCGTGGAAAACTGTCGTTGGGCGTGTTGTTCCTTCAAGATAACGCTCCTGCTCATCGATCGGAAGTTGCGCTCAACGCAATCCGCTGTGCTGGCTTCAATCTCCTTGACCACCCACCATATTCTCCGGACTTAGCCCCAAGTGATTTTCACTTATTTCCAAAATTAAAAGAGGAAATTCGTGGAACAAAATTTCACGATAATGACGCGGTTATAGCTGCCGTAGAGGACTTTTTCGAGAGTCAAGAAAATATTTTTTTTTCACAAGGAATAAGGAAGTTAGAAACGCGTTATTCTAAATGCATTGCATTGGAGGGAGATTATGTAGAAAAATAAAATATTATTATTTAAATCTTTGCATTATTTAATATTGATTCCAAGAATTTTTTGATTCACCCTCGTAATTTTAATTTATCGTAACACTAAGCAAATAATTACCGGTGTAGTTATGACTGGTTATAGGTATAGCAATGCTCTAGCTCACTAAAGTATGAAGAAAACAATGCGGTTTGAGGTTAATAATCAACAATTTGGACTACAAATAGACGTCGAGGTAGCAACGCGTGCTGTTCAAATTATTCCTAATGCCGTATAAAATATTACTCAATATGGTTTTGCCGACATATTAAAACTTAAATGTTACAACAGTGAATTAGTTGAAGTAAATCAATATCAGAAAATTAATTAGATATTAATAAATCTTGAAAATATGTACTCAATATCTTTCCTCATCATGCCAAATAACTCGGTCAAGGTGGCCTTTGTACCTCTTCAGCCACATTGCTCGAAGAGATTCAAACTTATGTATTAGAAACCAAGAAAAAAAATACTTAATTAATGATTTTCTACTTTTTGATTTTCTAAAACACTAAGTCAAAATCATTTACTTCGAATAGGCTTAGGCTAATACGGTCATTATTTTTTAAAAAGCTACTACCGTATCACAACGCGGTCTCAACTGAGAAGATCCGGCAAGAAACTCAGCGGGCTTGTCACTTTTTCACTGTCATGTTACAATTAGATCAGCATCAGCGTATCTTGCCGTTCAAAGGATCAAATAAGCGAGAAAAACAAAAAACGACAAAAGTACAACAAACTGAAAGGCCAAAGGGGTAGTAGTCGGACCAGTCTCCCCAAGCAGCACCCGCGCACGAGTTGACTCGAGCAGCATTTAAGCATTGCACTAAGCACGATATGTTAGATTTTTAAGACGTTATTGTATAGTTCTTAGTTTTTTTTTCACAGAATGTCTGACATCACTTGAAATATTTTATACATAAGTCTTCATTTAATTGCGTGCCTTAAGGTTGGTCGTAAGACTAATTTTACTGAGTCTAATTAGTATTTTTTTTCTATTTTCAGGTTCCCTATGACGTCACACTGTCACTGCCGATGTTCTTTCGGCTCTATCTAATATGCAGGGTCATGTTACTTCACAGTAAATTGTTCACTGATGCCTCGTCCAGGAGTATAGGAGCTTTAAACAGAATTAATTTTAACACTAGGTAAATTAAATTCTGGTTTCATATTATAATTTCTCTCCAAACAAACAAAACAACAAACATATAAGTTAAAATATAAATCTTAACTTCACAAATTTTGTATGCAGTTTTGTGAAATTCCGTGGCGCAACATACAAAATCGTTTTAAATATACCATAAGTTCAGTGTTGGAGTTCTATTGGGAATTAAAATCTGTGCAGGTTTTTCTTAATACAGTCTAAACACCTGATTGTCAGAAAAGAAAGACTCTTATTTTATTACTAGCTGACCCACGCTGCTCCGCATGCGCTATTTTTACGTTAACTAAATTTTTAATAACAGACATTCGCATCGAATACATAACCTCCTTTTTTATAGTCGGTTAAAAACTGGGACCCACTTTTTACGTGCTCTCCGAAGCACGGACCCGTTTAGTTCAAATGGCGTTAAACGGTCACCCATCTATTTAATGACCTTACCTAACGTTGCTTAACCCGATCGATTACAAAACCTTGATAACAACTCTCTATGAGTGTTCCCTTACTAATATTTATTATAATTATGAAGAAAAATTGATAAAATCGGACCAAGCGTATAACCAAGTACCCATTTTGACTTTAATCCCCTCTCCCAAAAGAACCGTGCTAGATTACGGAATAAAAAGTATCCTATGTCCTACCTCATAGTAAGATCTCAAATCTTGCCAAGTTTCATTTGAATCCATTCAGTAGTTTCGGCGTGATGCTCAGCCGTGATACAGACAGACAGACAGACAGACAGACAGACAGACAGACAGACAGACAGACAGACAGACAGACAGACAGACAGACAGACAGACAGACAGACAGACAGACAGACAAAAATTTTAAAAATTACATTTTCGGCCTCAGTATCGGTTATAGAATGCCCTCCAAATATAATTTTCAAAATATCTTCAATGTACAGAATTGGACCTGTTACAGTTTTATTATAAGTATAGATTTAAAGTTATTTTATAATTTTATTACTAATTCCAAAATTAAAACATGTTTTCAGATTCGTCTTGAAGACACTTATGACAATTTGCCCAGGCACAGTGCTACTAGTTTTTATGGTATCCCTTTGGATAATCGCCAGCTGGACACTAAGACAGTGTGAGAGGTTAGTATTGTTGTTATGTGTTGTCAGTGATATCAAAAGTTTATTTTCATTAGATTTTTGGCTGGGTCCACATATACCTGGTTGGGAACATGATGTGCATAGTTTGGTGCTACAAATTGTACTCTCACCAAAATACGCTCCTAAGTTTTGTATTTCAGTATTTTTGCTTCCATTGTTTTAGTTTGATGTCCACATTTTACCTTTGTCACCCGAGTTATCGAGTCTTACTGATCACAATTGTATTTGCCTATGTGGGCATGTAATGCTTTTGTACTGTGGCAATGTATATAAAGTTGATTTTGGCTTTTTAAACCCACTGTGTATTTTATTTTCCCAATCTACGGTAAGAATTCGACGAGTTTGTAGTGCCGCTAGGTTCATGATCATCACGATAAAATACAAGAGTTTGACTTTGACTGTTTTCACAAAATGTAGCTTTTCTAAAATGGACTCTAAACACAAATGCTATTATGTTATTTTTCATACGTGTTATATGTAGTCAACGAATTAATTAATCGATGGTAACAAAGAGGATGCTTGTTGTGATTAGTATATTTACAAAATTATAATGATTATAAATGCACAATGATTTTGTTAAGTTTAAAGCCGTGTCACTAATCACCAAGCATTATTTAGAGTTACGATATAAATCACAGCACGGCTTTTAAAGATAAATCTAGAACAGAACGTACTACAATACAATATTTACGCACAAAATGGCTCTAGGTTACAAATACACTATATGTTAGATGATGCTTCTGAGACTAACCATCAACAAGCACAGAACCATTTCACCTTATCATAATCATGCATTTAAACAAGTTACCTCTTCCTCCTTATTTGGAACGAGTTGCTTGTGACTATCTTTCTCACTTCAATGTTATTTCCTTCTCTCTTCTTCTCAATCTATATTTAAATGTTTATCTGTGTTATCATAACCTTCATCTAAGGTTTAAAAGTTTAATTCACGCATGGCTACAAGTATGATTATTTGGTATTCGACCCAAATTAATGTTTAGAATGCACGTTGTATTTAAAAATATCTTTATTATACGGTATTAGTACGTACAATTAATGTGTAGTAAGAAAATTTTGTTTTCGATCAGGTATGACAAAATTTTCTTTTTTGTCCGCTGGTTATTATTCTACACCGTGAATTAACTGAAGTATTTTAGTTTTCCAACTAAAACCGAGTTTAACTTGCAACGATGACGTTGCCGCAATCATAAAATATATATTCTTTTATTATTAAAGATTGTTTAATGTAGTAAATATAATCAGATATCTGTGGTTCTTGTCGGGCATTTTGGCTCTCAGGTTCCACGACGAAGACCATGCCAATTTGCTAAACTCAATGTGGCTGACAGCTATAACCTTCCTCTGTGTCGGCTACGGAGATATAGTCCCCAACACATACTGCGGCCGTGGCATTACCCTCACCTGCGGTATGGTGGTATGTATAAAAATATAGTAGGATAGTATGGGTTCGGTTTCAAAATATTTAATTCTTCCGTGCATTACGGCTAGGAGAAACTAATATTATACTAGGCACTGCAAGATTTTGTAATTTGTTATTTGTCTTTTCACTTGCGTTGTCTAGGCACGGCTAGGACGGTAAAGGTGAGCCATTTTATGTGTTAATAAATACATCACTAATTGTTTGAAGCAATTTCACGGATTTAATCAAAGTCAAACTCTTTCATTTTAACACTGATAAGACGTTTTTCAAATGTTTTATTTCTATGATCGAATATACTTCGTGAATAGGTTAAAGCTTACGTGCGTGTAGGCTGGTTATATGAATGATCACTGATGAACTAGGTCACTTCAAATTTTGGGTAGACAGGTCAGTTAGTAAAGCGTTCAAATTTATTAACAATTCAGGTTTCACGACGAAGAACACGCTAACCTACTGAATGCAATGTGGCTTATTGCGATAACCTTTCTCTCCGTCGGTTTTGGTGACATAGTGCCAAACACTTACTGCGGCAGAGGTATCGCGGTTAGCACCGGTATTATGGTAAGTTCCTTAGAAACAAACTGTATGGCTATATGTGTTGACTGATGTCGCGTCGATTGACAAAAACAATTTCAAACCCAATACCAACTTGGATAAAGTACTCCAAAATACTGGAATGCTTTTACCTTATTGGCTTATAAATTATGATTTTAATTTACAATCAGTCAACACGGTTGTTTCAATGTACTAAACAGTTCACACTTTACACTTCAATGCTTTACACTTTTGAAAATCAAAGGTCACAGTTATTGTCGGTGTATTCAATGTTAAAAAAATGTATTAATGTTCACAGTGATATGTTGATGTTAAATTATATTTTGAATGTAATATTGTATCTATGTACATATATATCATAAGTAATGCCACCACTCTTACTCACACTCAATGTATACACAATTTCTTAGGATAGGGTAATCGTTCTATTTATTTATTATTCGTAGTTCTTGCAGGCAACAACAATATTTGGATTATTTATATCAATACTATAAGTACGGTTTTTGATAATTTTTAATTAAACTTACGTCCATTTCCCTGTTAAAACCAGCTATTAGAAATTATATATTTTGTAGTATGGAATGCTTCATTTCTCCTTACTATTTCTAGCTCTCTCTTCACTTAAATATTTCACTAAATTGCACAATAATTTTGTTTTTTAAAATGGCTCACTTTTCCTAAAATTATTGTAATACAGATTTGTACAATACATTTTATTGCACCTAATATAGTGTTTGTGTAAAAGTTGACCAATATTTCATAAGATATTAGATGTTCTTAATGTTAAAATGGAAGTTAAACGTTAAAACTGATATTATCCTGTGCACTTATTCTAGAATAAAATGCACGAGAAAGGTGAAAAACTACACTTTTATCCGGATAAAGATCATAAATTTGTAACAAAATGAAAGAAGGAAAAATGAGTAACGCTGCCCTTATATCTGTATTAAAAACTATTTTCCTTCTTTTATAAGCTCCTCATAGTGAATCGCATTTTAGCACTAAATATAAAATACTGAAACTAATAAATAACGTGTCAATATAATTAAATAAGAATTACAAGCAAACAAGAGGATAATTGAGACAGGAAAAGCTAAGAACTATGTAAAAAATAATGTATAAAGTTTTAAAATATTTAAGTGTTTCTATTATCCTCATTCATTTTAAGTTGTAATAGTAATAATAATATAAATAAAAAAATAAAATATAGCGCACAGCTAAAAACATTAGTTTCTTTTAATTTTTAGCCTTCGAAATCGGCTTACTGGAATGATCAATTCTCGAATGCTTGTACACGTTCGCTTGCATTTTACATTAAGATATTCACTTAACAGGGAGCTGGATGCACAGCGTTATTAGTCGCGGTTGTTTCAAGAAAATTAGAATTAACTAGAGCCGAGAAGCACGTTCATAACTTCATGATGGACACACAACTTACTAAAAGAGTAAGTATTGCTGAGATATAAGTTCATCACAATTATTGTTAATCTAATTAACAGGGGGCGGGATGTACAGCATTATTAGTGACGGTTGCTTCGAGAAAATTAGAGTTAACTAGAGCGGAGAAACACGTGCATAACTTCATGATGGAAACGCAACTGACGAAAAAGGTAAGACGACTGATACAAAAGTAACAGTCGAAGGATACGATGAAGGTAAGACATGTAATGAGCCAGGAAATGCTAGTAATTAATCACATAATTTTTTTAACATAGATTTAGAAAGGGTGTGACAAACAGACGGACAGAGAGACAATGATATTCACCGCAAGGATTTCAGTTAGACGTTACATGTTTTAAAAAAGTTTGTTGATTCAGCTAGTGATTAACATTATTCGCATAGTCAGAAGCAACCAACAATTTTTCATAGTTATGCACAGTTGTAGCATCACCTGATTAGTAAACAAAATTAGTAACTAATTAATAAAAGGAAATTAAATAAATAACGCTGTTGTCACAAGAATGCAGACAAGTACTAACAAAAGCCTTTGACACCATGTGAAGTCCTCAGCTATTAAAATAATATTAATATATCGGTAATTGAGAAGAATATTTAAGTTACACTATAAATATTTTCTAGCTGAAAAATGCAGCAGCCAACGTACTGCGAGAGACGTGGTTGATATACAAGCACACGAGGCTCGTGAAACGAGTCAATCCGGGTCGAGTGCGAACTCATCAGAGAAAATTTTTGTTAGCAATTTATGCGTAAGTTTGCTAGATATTTTTATATTCTTTTAAATCAAATTTCATGTTTAAATGATGTAGGGCACAGTGTTAATGCTAATAGTACAATTAGTAATTGAAGATAAACACAATTTATTTAGGCTATTTTCACATTGAAAAGAAGTGTCTTACAGACAGTCCTGGAAGGAAGTAACTTGTGGATTGACGGGCCTATTGGTCTAGTGGTTAAATGGACCCTAGCCGCTAGCGTTGGGCGTAAAATATAACCATTTGCATCAGTTGTCTGGTTACCATAGTACAGACTCTGTCTAGTTTGGGATCAGATTACTGTGTGTGAATTGTCCCAAGATATTATTATTATAACTAAGACCAAACATAGATTGTTTTATGATTTCTAGATTACGAAAAGTAAAGATGGACCAAAGGAAATTAATGGATAACGCCAACACGATAACAGATATGGCAAAGGTACGTTGAGTTCTGATGTTGTTATCCTAACGCTACTGCTACACTCGTACACTCATTTAGTTGTAGCTATTTAGCCGGCACACTAGGAATGTAGTATTTAGCCTTAGTAAACTTATAAAATATTTGTGTAAGTGATTCCAGTTCCAGTATCTAGATGCTCGAAAATTTTAGCAACTACATTTTGACCGACATAATTAAATTTAAATTTTCAAAATGTTAATAGAACCTCTCCTCGAATTTAATTTATTGGCATGCATTTTTATTTCAATTCCATTACCATATGCTTTGCGCATGAAATACAACTAGGCAAATTTGTTATATTATGGAATGTTCAAAAACTCATCACTATACATAGTATAAACACACCTAGTAACAGTCCTATGGTAAACAGTAGTGATAAGCCATGGAAGGCAAAATTATTTTACAATAATACACAAACAGAAATTTACGATTAGAAACAACAGTTGGTAATGAACTGCAAAACGATTGATATTAGGACCCCTTTCTGTTACAGACTCAAAACACAGTTTATGAAATCGTTTCGGACATGAGCACAAGGCAAGATACCATAGAAGAGAGGCTGACTAGTTTAGAAGAAAAACTTACATTATTACAGGTAGTTACAAATTCTGTTACAATTTACAAGAAGAGTGGAATTAATAAAATAAAAATTACAGCAAAAAACTATACTTAAGGTACATTAATTAAGGTACATTACTGCAGAATAAATAATAACCAGAAAAAGTAAACACCTACTTTCTAATCAAAGCATGTTGAACTGTTAAAATAACATACAAATTCATTTTAGTTTTCAATTACTTTCTAGGAACAAGTTAACACTCTACCAGACGTAATGGCGCGGTGTCTACAACAGTGTTGGGAGCGAGCTGAGCAGCGGAAGAATTTTCTGCATCCTGACACAGCTGCTGTACCTACACCGCCTTCATCAACTATAACGCCTTACACTAGGTACTAACTATATCAACTAATAAAATCTCAATCTACCTTTCAGGCTAGCATCTTTATAAGAAGCTAGATGCTATACTTATTTCTACTACTATTCCAAATTTTATTATTATAAGTGTAGGTACTGTAACGTTTTTGTTCTTACAACCAGTAGTATACCATATATTGTGATTTTAACTTAGACTCTGAATATTGCTAACAGCTTCACCTAAAAGTTGTGTTTGATCAGTAATCTTTATATTATTTGAATAACCACTCTTTAATTTTCTTCTGGTTCACAAGCATAAATAGTAGTTTCATCTCATGTTGATAGCAGTATTGTTGTATGTGACTATGAAATTGAAGTTACCTATTATTTTAGACCTAGCTGTCGCTTTATTGTTTAACTTTTACTACTCCCACTTTGAAATTCACTGTTTAACCCGCTACTCCGATTTCTTCTTTTCTATTATTATTCGTTGCTACAATTACAGATCCGATAATTTGAATACATTCCAGAACACTAGCGTCAGCTTCACATCCATGGCCACCAAGTCCTGTCCTACAGCCGGCGGGAAGAACGCACTCCGCTCCTGAGAGCACCGCAGTCCATTCGCCCACACCGGCTCCGGCGCAGCCATTGAGCCCCTCCCCCCACGCGACTCGACCCCCTCTACCCAGCTGAGTACCGCCTTCCAACTCCGAACTCCTGTGCTGAACTCGACGAAACTCGGCGCCCGTCCTCTGACCCCCCCTTAAACTTGACTACGCATCAATGAGATTCACGGGGCAATTGTTTTGTTTTAAAAAACGAAGGTTTGAATATACGAATTCATCAACCGCGTTGCACGAAAGATATTAGGAATATTTATACCTTCTTTATAATGCGAGCTGAATATTCCCCATAGTCTGACCTACAGACTATTAAAATAATAAATAATTTTCGACGTTCTTTGAAGGAATAAAATGCAACTATCATGCAATTTTTTAAATTTCTGATGAATTTATTTTCTACAAAAATTTCACTCACACTTGTAATTTTTAAAATTTAGGTTGAGATTTCATGTATTTGGTGATGATATGTTTAAAGTGAAACAATTACCCCGGTTTAACGATGCACCACATCGCGGTGCGAGACCAGGTCAGCCGTAGTTTTCTTCGCTGTTCCCCAAAGATTCGGATGTGCCAGACTGTTTTCTAGTGATATTTAGATAGTGAATGAATCGAGGTGGTACGGACATGCTGTTGTGATTATACAAGATGCTTTATCAATAGACGCTTTAGCTAATTACTTTAGACGGTATTTTGAATACAACGTTAATAATAGTTAATTATTAGCTACACGTCTGAACACGTTTTATCCAATATTCGAGGAACCAAATTACACTGTTTTTGGAGATGAGTGTTTTTACAATGTTTTTTTTTCTGTGTATGCCACTGTTAACATTGAGAAATCTTTTGAAGCGAAATAAATTTTAGAATGTTTCGTAGATTTCTTAATGTAGGTACTATACATTGTCAGTTAAAGTAAATATCACATAGCATAAAGCAAAAGAATAATAATTATCACATAGCATTTATATTGAGCAGCTAGAAGGTTATCTGGCTGCATCAGAACTAAAATATAGATTGGTTTCGGTTCCGTGTATAAGATTACTTACTTAGCAGTAAAATTACTTCAAATAGAACGTAGTAATAGAGAAAAAATCACAGCTACATTATTTTAAAAAAAAAATCGAATAATTTAGCGTTAGAGTTGCGATGCATAAACTCTGACAAGTTTGAAATAATCGAATTGTGATTACTTCTCTAGTACGTAGTACATATTACCTCAATGGTTACAAGTCAGGTTTTGGCTGGATGCAAAAATGATGAAGAATATCGAAATGCGCAATAGATTATCAAAAACACCAAAGTTAGGTAATGACAAGATTAGCAAAAGGTTTTTTTTCTTCGCCTGCGCATGGACAGTTGTATTGGCGCTCGCTACCTGAATTATTAGTAAGAAATTCTCCTGACCTTAGTAATTTATTTGAAGCTTGGTAATTAACTTTACTAAGCTTAGTAATTTCTCCAGCTACAGCAATGCGCTGATTGTACTTCTGAATAACAACTTATCAATATTATCTTCTGAAGAATAAAAGTCTGGCTTTGCAAAGTGATCATTCTTGATTTTGGGTAATTGCACGTTTCGGTTTCTAAATCATCTTTGTTGGTTGGAATTAGCAAAACTATACATAATTCAATCATAGGTAGATGTGTAATGTCTATACTTCTTTGGTTTTTGATCAGCCGGGAACATTTAAAACACGCCTTGATTTAACAAGACTTTTAATATTTTGCACTGAACTGTAATGGATTTTTAGAACATAATTTATTTATTTCTAGAATACGCTGTATTTTTCAATTATGTATTTCACAATGATTTAATCTATATAATAATAACACAATATTAATTTTACATGACCAAGATTGAATTGTTTTATTAACTTAGCATAATAATTGATTGCTTAACGAAAAGATTGTAATTTATATACTTACCCCGTATTAGTAAATATTTTTTTAAAACAAAACAATAAACAACAAAAACCATAAAAATATGTTTTTGATTTAGTTTTTCCAAAACAACAGAAGTGAGATAATTGCACGTATTCTAAGATAAACCTGTATACACACTTATAGAGATTATATTAGGTAAATTAAATTGTTACTACCTGCCTATTGACATGTAGATTGTAATTTTTTTCTAAGAACTAGATTAAGTAAAGCTTTGTATAAGACATAAGATTGATGGCTGTCTAAATAGTGCCTAAAACACTACGAAATTTCGATAATTCAGTTTTATTAACTTAGTAACTTATGAATGTAAATAGGTAAAATAAAAGTGGAGAATATAATATTTAGTAAATATCTAATTTTGTAGTTGTACAAGTACGTACGATGGGATCAATTTGTTTTTACATTTAATTTTAGCGCTTCTCTTTTGTATTTTACGATGTATATTTTGGTTTATTAAATGTAATAAAAATAATTCGGACTCCCAAATTAAATTTGCTCAAGAAGTATTATTCTGAATAATGAAAATTTTGTTTTCTGTTACTATTATGTTACGTGCATGTACAAAATCAAATACATAGAATAGACCAATATTGTACTAGAACTTTAATAGATTTAAAAACCCAAATAGACTTTAAAACTTTTCATAGTCAATGCCAATGACGCTAGTCAGTTTGATTTAATGTAGTTAATTTTAATTAATTAATTAATCAAATGTGTTAATAAATTTACTTTTAAAATTGGTCAGAACAGGACGTCTTAATTTGATTCTTGCTAAAAATAGTTTAAATTGTAAATAAGCCTTCTTTATGTCATCATTTTATGCCATGTTTCGTATTCATAATACTCGTATGACGGTGTATTAATATCAATTATTTCAAATCGTCAAAAATACCTAGCTTTTATAAAATTAGAATAGAAAAATAATCCTAATTAAATTAATTGTTCATAATATTTTACAGAACACCAACTAGCGTAATAGTTAGTCGTATTACAGTTTTATTAGCGTAGAGATTATCGTATTTCCTGTATCATTATTATTAATAATTACTTAACTCCCCATCTTATATAAAAAAAATCTTAAAATTTTTCATAAACAGTTTTTATATGCGATACTTTCTATTTTCCCTAGTGTTTGTAACTACCTCGAAATTTTTACACGTCATATTAACCCACAGTTTAACTAGTTCTTGCCACTTAAATCCTTATTCATTAATTTAACAGTGACGTAGTAAATCACCATAAGTATCAATTAACTAAAGTCTCCTTAAAATAAAAGCAAGTAAAATATTAATAGGAAAACGGTATATAAATCTAAAACGCACAATAGATTTGATATAAGTGGCATATTAGTCAAACTAGGAAGAATTTTCGGTCTTTACCTAACGGTAGCCTAATTAATGTCCCCATTACAAAGAATTTTTAAAAGTCTAGTCACTAAATGTCGCCGCACACGGGCCACCGGCCATATCCACAATCGCCGCCACTTGAAGCTAGAAGCGGCTACAAAAGTAACTGACGCGCGCGACAGCCACTTGTGGTCCATGTTGGACACTTGTGGTCGGTGGCCGCTACTTTTTTTAACTCGTGCTTGCAGTGAAATGAAGGGAGAGAGGGGTGGGGAATCGCATGAGTGGCTTATGTCGGCCTTTAGTGGCGGCGTTTTGTGGCCGAACCGACCACTAGAGGCGAGCAGTGGCAATTTGTGGCGTGTGGCGACCACCGGCGTTTACAGTGTGCGGGGAGTCCATGCAAGATGTATGAAAACAACAGGAAATAGGTCGGTGGCTGCATTTTGTGGTTGTGGCCGGTGGTCCGTGTGTGGATAGACTAAGATTAATTGCTTTATAGTCTGTTTTGTGTAGGTCACTTAATCTCAAAAGTGTTTGCACGTTTTTGTATTTTATCACTGAAGATCAATTTGTACCAATTTAGAATATATTATACTCTTCAAAGGTATAAATAATCAAAAATAATAAGGTAAATATAATCTGACAAACACTTCTGCGAATAAGTAACAAAATTTATCAAAATTTAAATAAAAAAATATTTATTTATTATAAGAATTGACCAAAACGTTGTATAAGTAACGTAGGATTTGTAAATAATAATAATAGTATCAGATAGGCATGTATAAAATGAAATGTAAATACCAGTTGTATTTGCAAATTTTTATGTAAATAGTTAAAATATAAATAAAAATACGGTTCCAGTAAAATTATTTTTAAATAATTGCGTTCAATTGTATAATGAAATTTTACGTTGTATGCCAACGGAATGTTCTATGCGGTGCGTAAACAAAAGAAATGAAACTTTTGTGATCATTGTTTGATGAAATGAAAGTGTAACTTCGATTATATGAGCTGTAGTATTTTTTAATATGATTTTTATTTACACCATTACATACTGTGTTTTCCGTGGGGCGCAGGGTTAACATTGCATCCCCCATCTCCTCTCGTTGGGTGTCGTAACAAGCGACTAAGCGAGAACAAGAAGACGGGCAGCAGCGTCTTTCTTTTGGATTTATTATCCACCTATACTGCGATCCCCAAGCCGCCTGCCAAGCGGCATGGGGATTACGGCAAACCCTCCCTTCTAAGGGGGAGGCCTTTATTCAGCAGTACACATATTTCGGCTGCTAATAACGATGATGATATTGTGTGAAGGCCCTTGTCCGAAGTGTGTAGTAAAGATAGGTTTGTACCCTCCGAAGTGCACCGTACCCTTTGCGCGGGTCGCGGACCCAAATCCCGCGGGGAGCAACGTAATAAGGCACATATTAACTCTCTCATCGTTTCCATATGGCATGACATACTATTGTAGACTTGAGTCAATATTTTAGCAGATATTGAAGACTCTTTAAAATTATGACAAGGCATTAGCTGAACACTGACCATGCCTTTTTTTGCTGGTGGTGTGGAAGCCTTTAAAAGGTACCCAGTCTCCGTAGGTGCATAGGCCAGGTTCAATGGGAATTTAACCCACTAAAACCTCACCGGTGGTCTTTATCGACGCTATGGAGGGACTCTGGGCTCTCCATTCGGACCATCGCCAGGGTCTCTCCAGCACCAGATGCTAGAACACGTCCTGGGGGGGGAGCAGATATGAACGCCTGCACCCGACACTCTTGCGGTGCTGGCGACGACACAGGGCCTACACCGCGTCGTCGTCCACCTCGGGGTCACATTCAGTAAGGACGCGCCGAGACCCCACGAGCCCCCTTTAAGGTACGGGATACCTCGTCATATTTCTATTGGGCTCCTGACTATGGGGCCAGAGGCCCGAAGCAAGTAACGCCACCGCCCTGACGCTGTTGCCTCCGCCGAGTGAGATCGGCCCTCTCGAAGAGAATACCTCAATGGATTCGACGCGGGATGTCGCTTCGAAACCATTGAGGTATTCGAAATACCCTATACCACAGATCATAGTAATACTATAGGCCCTATACCCTATACCCTGTTCGAAATACTGACCATCCCTAACGACGCCATCCATGCCGACGTAATTAGTCGAGAATACAAAAATGAGATCTAGAAGTGAAGGATTAAAATTTGGGAAATGATGAGTTGCATGAAGTAGGAGAATAGATAGGTTGCAAGATTCTATAACGGATTGAACCCTTCAATACCAGAAGAACAGATATTCTTTTTTAAGTAGCCTGTATTAAAATTTCTCTATGACTGTAAGCAGGAACTAAGTATTCAAGAACGCATTCAAGAGATGAGTTTTTACATATTAAATAAGAAATCCCTTTTTTTTTTCGAAACTATAATAATAATATGTTGGGACAATCCACACACGGTCATCTGATCCCAAACTAGGCAGAGTCTGTACTATGAAAACCAGACAACTGATACTAATACTTATATACATATTTTTTTGTAAATATATACCTACTTAAATAGATAAACTACACCCAGACACTTGGTGGGAATCGAACCCATGACCCATCGGTTAGCGGACAGGGTGTCTAACCACTAGACCAACGAGCCCGTCAAATGACTACTTTTTTATGTTTGCGGAAGTACGACCAATTATGAATCAGATATTTGAGCAAAATCATAAAGATGACACACGTATAATTATGTTATTCAATTGTCTCGGTTTCAAATTATGGTAAGGAAGGATTAGTTTCATTGCAATTAGGGCACACACTACCCGTGGGGTATCCGGGTAAGAACGGCACCCACCCATCTCCTCCGGTTGGTTGTCCGTAAGAGACCACTAGGGGATAAAAATAACGGGCAGCAGCGTGTTTCTATTGGATTACCTACCACCTATAATGGTATCCTCAAGCCGCCTGCCAAGCGTGGGGATTATAGAAACCCCTCCCTTCTAAATGGGAGGCCTTTTTTCAGCAGTGGACAACTCTCGGTCTGCTTTTTTTTTAATCAACCTAGTGACGTTCACCAGTTCGTAGCGACACGACTGTCTATAGGCAGCTGCAATGCACTGTCGCTCGTCACCCGAGACATTAGTTAATAAAGTCTCTTGTGTCAGGTAATTACTCCAGCTACAGTGCCTTTTACATACTGCTGCTTAATAATAATAGTATATAATAATACCAGCCCTTGTTTATTACCCAATGTTGGGTACGGGCCTCCGCTCAACATCAGGCCGTAGTCCACCACGCTGGCCAAGTGCGGGTTGGCGGACTTCACACGTCATTCGAAAGCTAGTTAGGTGTTCTCAGACTTGCAGGTTTCCTCACGATGTTTTCCTTCACCGAAAGCTAGTAACAATCGCACAAAGACGATTCGCACGTGATTAATTAAAGAATCGATGCGAGCCGGTGTTCGAATCTGCACACCTTTTTTCCAAGGCAAGCGCTCGCCCACTGAGTTGTTACCGCATACTGCTGTTTGGCGGCAGTATATCTGACACTAGGATGTTCCCTTCTAGAAGGGACTTACCACCTTATGATGGTCCCTACTAGGGACCATCCACCACTTTGTAGTATTTAGGCACGGTATTAGGATTAAATGTTAAATGCTTATTTTAATTACAGTTTACTCGTTTAATGAACACCGATCACTTTGTTTTATGTGTTAACAGTCTTTTTGGAATTAATCTTTATAGAAACCAAAATTTAAAATTATTCATTCTAAATTACAAACCTATTAAGGCTCGACCCAAATCTGGAAGAAAATTAAGTCCAAATAATTCAGATTGGCCAACGCATGAATTTAGATATCCAATTTCGCGGTTCATTCAGTTTCATTGGGCAATTACAGTTCCTTTTAAGAATAGGCTAAATCTTATCTCCTACAACTAATGTAATAATATCTATATTATATATACATATTTTGGGACAATCCACTCACGGTCATCCGATCTTAAACTAGGCAGAGCCTGTACTATGGAAACCAGACAACTGATACTAATACTTATATACATTTTTTTGGTAAATACATACTTACATAGATAAATAGCACCCAGACACTTGGTGGGAATTGTGAATAGTGCGAACTTACGACCCATTGGGTAGCAGCCAGGGTGTCTAACCACTAGACCAACGGGCCCGTCAAACATAATATCTTGGTTCTTATATTCTTCGGACACATTTTATTACAGTGAACGTCTCTTTTTCTCTTTTTTCTGGAATCTTTTTTCTATTACATTTTTACCTCAATGTCTTCAAGTGTTGTTGTATTACTATATACCTATTGGTAGGCAAGGTTGCCAAAGCTGTATGAGAATTTTGCCAAATGTAATATCGAACAAAACCGTTACAAGTTATATTGTGTCGTGACTAATAAAATTAGGCAAGTAGCGTGTTTACTTAATTTCCGACTTTACGTGATTAAACATTGCTGGAACTAATATAAACAACCGTACGTTACGTAAATCCCAAACGCTTAGTATTTGTTGTGTGTAAACAAATATTACGAAACGATTATATATAATACTAGCTGGCCCGCGCAGCTCCGCCCGCGCTTTAATTACATTTTGCTCCCCTTTGCTCCCTACTCCCTTGATTTATCTCTCTCCATCTCTCTCTCTTATAAGAAAAATCTAATTCTATGCTCTTTCTCTCCCCTCCCGCTTCGGTCCCCGTCATACTTCCCCTCTTCCTCTCCCCGTTGTCCTCTCAGAACCCTCTCCCTCCTCTCTCTTCTCCCAACTTGCTCCCTCTCACTCCCCCCCCTTGCTCCACCTAACTCCTCCGATCACTCACTCCATCACCCTCCCCTCTCCTTCTCTCGTTCTATATATCCTCGTCAATCATGGTATCAGCGTCATAAAATATACTTTATAACCTATTCTCAGACCTACCTGCAAAATTTCATACATATCGGTTCACCCATCTATTTAAAGACCTTGCCTTATGTTGCTTAACCTTAACTTAGCGGCATGAAATATACTTTAGGACCTATTCTGAGACCTACCCGAAATGCACACAAAATTTCATACAAATCAGTTCACCCATCATTTTAATGACCTGGCCTTGTGTTGCTTAACCTTAACCTAGCGGTATGAAATATACTTTATGACCTATTCTCAGACCTACCCGATATGCACAAAATAAATCATACAAATCAGTTCACCCATCTATTTAATGACCTTACCTAACGTTGCTTAACCTTAACCTACCGGGATAAAAGTATCCTATGTCCGTTTCCTGGTTCTAAGCTATCTCCTCACCAATTTTCAGCCAAATCGGTTCAGCCGTTCTTGAGTTATAAATAATGTAACTAATACGACTTTCTTTTATATACATATAGACCAGCTGACCCGTGCAGCTCCGCCCGCGCTTTAATTACATTTTGCTCCCCTTTTCTCCCTACTTCCTTGATTTATCTCTCTCCATCTCTCTCTCTTATAATAAAAATCTAATTCTATGCTATTTCTCTCCCCTCCCGCTTCGGTCCCCGTCACACTTCCCCTCTTCCTCTTCCCGTTGTCCTCTCTGAACCCTCTCCCTCCTCTCTCTTCTCCCAACTTGCTCCCTCTCACTCCTTCCCTTCACTTAGAATTCGCGCACGACCGCTGCGTAGGGAGCCGACCAAAGAGTACATTATATATACTGAGAAGCCGACCTCGCGTCTGAGCCGCGCGTGTACCTTACTCATAGATCTAAACTCCCCTCCCGCATGCGCACCCCGCCTTGGTGACGCTCACTTCGCAACGGGCCGTGCAGCAGAAATCTTTTAATTTATATGCAGTAATATTTTAATTTCGCCATAACTTCAAAACCAAATGTCCAATTTTAATCATTTACAGACGAAATATTATCTACATAAACTGTACTTAATGATGAAATAATTTATTTTGATAAGGATTAATAACATGAGTAAAATAAATGCGTTTAAATGTAGTACAAACAAAATTCAAGATTTTTAAATTAAAAAAATGGTTGTTGGGTCTCACTCGACATAGATACGCGCGTGTGCCGCGGACTTTTTTGTAGATATTTATAAGATCTACACTTAATTAGAACATTTTATGGTTCTATCTTGTATAGTTTAGGCAGCGTACGCAAAATAAGTAACTTTTCTGGTTGATTTTTTACACCTTGTGTCCGAAAAAACCCAAATATCTTACTGAACCCTATTTTTTTCCAAAATAAAATTTAGCCTATGTTACTCGTGGATAATGTAGCTTTCGAATGGTGAAAGAATTTTTAAAAACGGTCCAGTAGTTTTTGAGCCTATTCATTACAACCAAACAAACAAAGTTTTCCTCTTTATAATATTAGTATAGATAGTATAGACTAGCTGACCCACGCAGCTCCGCCCGCGCTGTGTTTACGTTAACTAAACTTTCAATAATATACATTCGCATAGAATACAAAACCTCCTTTTTTAAAGTCGGTTAAAAACTTGGACCCACTTTGTACTTGCCCTCTGAAGCACGGAGACGTTTAGTTCAAATGGCGTTAAACGGTCACCCATCTATTGATCATTTATTGACCTTACCTAACGTTGCTTAACCTGATCGATTTCCAAACATTGTTAACAACTCTCTATGAGCGTTCCCTTACTAATATTTATTATATTATAAAGAAAAATTTATAAAATCGGACCAAGCGTATAACCAAGTACCCATTTTGACTTTAATCCCCTCTCCCAAAAGAACCGTGCTAGATTACGGGATAAAAAGTATCCTATGTCCTACCTCGTAGTAAGATCTCAAATCATGCCAAGTTTCATTTGAATCCATTCAGTAGTTTCGGCGTGATGCTCAGCCGAGATACAGACAGACAGACAGACAGACAGACAAAAATTTAAAAAATTACATTTTCGGCCTCAGTATCGGTTATAGAATGCCCTCCAAATATAATTTTCAAAATATCTTCAATGTACAGAATTGGACCTGTTACAGTTTTATTATAAGTATACATAATCGTTTCTATTTACGCATTGTGGCTATAATATTTACATCATTCTGCCCATTTTTTTAACAAGCCAAACAAGTATAGATATTAAAAATAATGTTGTCTTTTATTTACACACACACCCACGAAGGTGATGTGAGTGATGTATTCGCCATTGAAATTGATGCCGAATCCATTCCAGTCCAAGAGCTTGAAAACGTCCTCCAATGCGTTTGTAAACAGTTTCGGAGAAATAACGTCTCCCTGTCTCACACCTCGCTGCAGTGGGATTGGTTTCGTGATCTCGTCCTGTAGTCAAATCAACATGGTGGCGTTGCTGTACAAACACTTCAACACTTCGACGTACTGTTACATATAAGATTTGTAGGTGGGCTGCTCTTAGAATAAAACATATGTTGTGGTACAATTATGTTCTGTTTATTGTCAAAATCACAAACTGTTCCCTACTTAAGTCTTAAACCTTATATTTAATTATTATTAAAAGTAATACACTGTATTAGGCCCAGTGCCATACACTATGCGACGCTTATGCAACCCTATTTGAAAATAGCCAGCTTATATTACTTATTCACTCAGCGGTGGGAGCTATGGTCGTGGGTGGTTGGGAATAAAGCCAATATAGTTAAAAGTTTTAGAGTTACTCCTTCCAGTATTAAAGTAAACGAAAGTATTAGAACCGTGTGGGGAAGCCTTAATAATTAATACAAAAGGGGGGCGCCAGGGACTGTTTCAGTCCCAAATCCGGAGGTGACGAGGCGATGTACACTCGACGCTTCGGTTAAAACAGTACTCCACAAGTACCAGTTAAATTTAACCGGTTAAATACCGGTATTTCAAAATGTTAAATAAAAATATACCCAGTTAATAAAAAACTAGGTTAATAAAAAAAACCGTTGTAAATAAAATAAACAACGTGGTAATAAAAAAACGTTGTTATAAAAAAAAAAACCGTCTGGCCTGCCTCTCGGCTAGGCGCACTCGGTGTCCGTACAGCCGTCCCGGGGTTCTTACGGACTCGAAGGCACCGGTCACGACCTGATTCGTGGCGTCGAGACGGGCCCTCGGAGTTCACTCCTAGAACGGACAATACGGACCCCTCATGAGACACTATTCACACTAACATCAGCAAGGTTTTAGACACCACTAAATTATAGACTTTCCAAGACTACTTACAGTTTTTGGGGATGGTATTTGGCGTGGCTGTACGGTAGGCCGGTCCGCGCTCCTAACACTCGAGCATCGGAATTCTGGAACGATTGTTAGAATTTAACACTGATACAACAACCTATGCGATGATTTCTGTAGAATGCCACTACTGGCATAGGCTAATTACCTGAAGAACGAACGGATCACTTTGTCTCAGTGTAGTCTAGGTGTCTAGGCGGTGATTCGTGCTCAAATGAGCTGCCTGGGGTTCCACCCCTCCAATCCTACCTCAAAAACGAATAATACCACCTAGTGGCGATTAGCCCAAATAAGGGTAAAATTAAAGTCCAATGCTCCTCACAAAGCATTCCATGGAAATAATTAAGATCCTCAAACTACTACGATTTGGCGTTGGCCAACAAAGTTGACAACAATCAGACTCACAACATTGATAAATCACTGGAATTCACAATTCCCAGTGAATTAATTACGATAAAAACATTTATCTGGGGAAAATTATCCGGTCATTGACTGGAGAAATTAGTTTTAGTACCATTGCCACACTTAGTCCAAAGACAAACCTCACAAATCCACAGATTAAATATAATTCGGCTAAATCGAAGTATCTAGAAAATACTTCTTATAAAAAAAATTGTTAGACTTCCGTTAATTTGGTCAATCTTAATTGATTTTCACTAGAGAGTGATTATAAGTTAAATATACCTTGTAAATTAGTTTTAATGGACTGCAAATAAAGTTTTGCTTAAGTTTTATTTACTTTATTGTCTGTGAACTCGACGTAATTTTGTTCGGGACTGTCAGATGGCGTTACTGAGCCCTTTCGAGTTTGACATTTGAATTATTAGACCATGACGGAATGTAAACAAACAATCTTTGGAAAAGAATTTAAATTACTTTAAAGGTGTTAAAATTAGTTTATTACTTAACAAATAGAGTGAAAGAATTTAAATTACTTTACAGGTGTTAAAATTAGTTTATTACTTAACAAATAAAGTGAAGTGAATTGCAATTACAGTGACAATGTTAATAGAACCAAGGAAAGTTGTAAGAAATGATCAAAGGTAAGGTACGCTGCATTTTGCATCGTAACAGTACCTCCCCAACCACCAGAGATTTGACCGACTTAGGCAAATCTCGACGCTGGCCCTCCAGCGTAATACCTGCCAAAATACCACCAAACAAGACCTCTCATTCAAAAGCAGTAGGTACACAACTCCAAACTCCAAAAGCTACACTAAGCTTAGCTAGATAAATTATTAATCCACATAATCCTTTAACTAACGTGCACCAACAGCAATAGATTACTGAAAGAAAAAGTAAGAGGACACAATGCAAACCTGTGTACGATTAACATGTAATAATGGTACCTGATAAAAATATATTAATAAATTATAAAATATAAGAGGTTGTTTTAATTTTCAATATAATATATAGGATTTTAGTCACACTTCACGTATAGAGTAACAAACCGCTCTATTAGGCGACATTGTAGTAGGCTTTTAGTGTCGGGTCTACAAGTCCGCCCGTGTTTTAAGGCTTATTTTTAATTATCCATGTGGCCTATCTGTTTGTGATGAGATACTAATACATATACATAAAAACCAGGGTTAAATATACAGTTAACATTCAACTACAGTGTTCACCGACCGCACTGTTATTTCCCGCCATTGACAGGGGTGATAAGGCTTATTTTTAAATAAATGTAACTGAGTACTGCCAAAGTAAGTCTAATCAATTTACAAACATTGAAAAGACGAACCCAACTGTCAAAGTAAGTCTAATCAATTTACAAACATTGAAAAGACGAACCCAAATAAATTGTGGAGATAAATATATTTAAGTGATAATACCTAAGTTAAGCCAGAACAAACAACCAAATCGTACACTGGTATCCATGTTATTCCCTATAAAAAAATACTCCAGCTAGCAATCAACCCTACTTAGACCTAATTGGTTAAACTCAAACATGGTGAAAAAAAAAAATTGTTTTAAAACGAAAAAAAAACAACAAACAAACAAGTCAGGCCTTCAACAACAAACAACAAACACAAATAGTGTGTACAAAAACAAAAAACAACAAAAACAAAACAAAAACACCCTCAACCAAATTAAAAGAAAAAAAAAAAACTAAATACTACTGGTACGACCCCTTAAAACAAATCCAAATACATATCTTATTTCCATCATAGCAGCCTACAATCCCGCCAAACGGCCTCCAGCCTCAGGACAATCAAGATGCTGCCTAACCAGCAGTCCGGAGTTTGTTGGTTCAACACTAAAACAATGTAAACTAACACCCAGCACGATTGCAAACTAATTTAAAAGAGATTTCCCTACCAACCCAATAGTCCTGCATTGAGGCATATACAGCCACAAATGCGGAGAAGGAAGGAGAAAAAAAAACAATTAAGGCATATTCCGCCCTCTAAAACCAACAACACACAACCAACAAACCGAAATATCGAAAGCCTATAAACTTTTAAAAGAAATCTCCCTACCTACTCAATAGTCCAGACGGAGGCATATACAGCCACTCATGTGGAGGAGGAGGAAGGAGAAAATAATGTCCAGCGACCCCAAGGCATATACAGCCCTCTAAAGCCACTCAGACACAACCACAAACCACAACATCCAATGCCTATAAACTTCGATATTCCTGTTACCCCAAAAAGAAAAAAAAAAAATTCTCCAAACCTACACAGTAATCCAACACGGAGGCATATACAGCCACAAATGCGGAGGTGAAGGAAAGAGAACGTTATTTAAATGTTTCAATGACGAGCACTGCGATTGTGTGTATTAGTAAGCGCGACCTTATTAAAATAAATTGGGTGTTTCATTTAGTTAAGTGTAAAAAACGCGTTAAAATATAAACTGGCTTTCACAGTAAGTCTTTCATAAGTTTGTCATTTAAAATCCGCAGGTATCACAGTTATAAAAAAAAATAATTTCAGTAGTCAATAAAATGTTAAAAAAAATTGGTAATATAAAATTGTCAGTTTAAAATATCAAATAAAAAAAATAATTGTAAAAATTGAGCATCTGTATATAAAAATAATAAATGTTAAAAATGTAAATTAAAAAATAAAACAAACAACAACATACACAAAAATTCAGTCAGAATTCCGTGCTATGGCACGCTAGACGGTTTTTTTTTACTTATATCTAAAATTCACCCACGGTTCTGGAAGGAGATTAAAAACTGGCTTATAAGTTACAGCAATTGACGTAACCTCTATTCCCAACAAAAACACACGTTGAGTGCGCCACTGTTACATATAAGATTTGTAGGTGGGCTGCTCTTAGAATAAAACATATGTTGTGGTACAATTATGTTCTGTTTATTGTCAAAATCACAAACTGTTCCCTACTTAAGTCTTAAACCTTATATTTAATTATTATTAAAAGTAATACACTGTATTAGGCCCAGTGCCATACACTATGCGACGCTTATGCAACCCTATTTGAAAATAGCCAGCTTATATTACTTATTCACTCAGCGGTGGGAGCTATGGTCGTGGGTGGTTGGGAATAAAGCCAATATAGTTAAAAGTTTTAGAGTTACTCCTTCCAGTATTAAAGTAAACGAAAGTATTAGAACCGTGTGGGGAAGCCTTAATAATTAATACAAAAGGGGGGCGCCAGGGACTGTTTCAGTCCCAAATCCGGAGGTGACGAGGCGATGTACACTCGACGCTTCGGTTAAAACAGTACTCCACAAGTACCAGTTAAATTTAACCGGTTAAATACCGGTATTTCAAAATGTTAAATAAAAATATACCCAGTTAATAAAAAACTAGGTTAATAAAAAAAACCGTTGTAAATAAAATAAACAACGTGGTAATAAAAAAACGTTGTTATAAAAAAAAAAACCGTCTGGCCTGCCTCTCGGCTAGGCGCACTCGGTGTCCGTACAGCCGTCCCGGGGTTCTTACGGACTCGAAGGCACCGGTCACGACCTGATTCGTGGCGTCGAGACGGGCCCTCGGAGTTCACTCCTAGAACGGACAATACGGACCCCTCATGAGACACTATTCACACTAACATCAGCAAGGTTTTAGACACCACTAAATTATAGACTTTCCAAGACTACTTACAGTTTTTGGGGATGGTATTTGGCGTGGCTGTACGGTAGGCCGGTCCGCGCTCCTAACACTCGAGCATCGGAATTCTGGAACGATTGTTAGAATTTAACACTGATACAACAACCTATGCGATGATTTCTGTAGAATGCCACTACTGGCATAGGCTAATTACCTGAAGAACGAACGGATCACTTTGTCTCAGTGTAGTCTAGGTGTCTAGGCGGTGATTCGTGCTCAAATGAGCTGCCTGGGGTTCCACCCCTCCAATCCTACCTCAAAAACGAATAATACCACCTAGTGGCGATTAGCCCAAATAAGGGTAAAATTAAAGTCCAATGCTCCTCACAAAGCATTCCATGGAAATAATTAAGATCCTCAAACTACTACGATTTGGCGTTGGCCAACAAAGTTGACAACAATCAGACTCACAACATTGATAAATCACTGGAATTCACAATTCCCAGTGAATTAATTACGATAAAAACATTTATCTGGGGAAAATTATCCGGTCATTGACTGGAGAAATTAGTTTTAGTACCATTGCCACACTTAGTCCAAAGACAAACCTCACAAATCCACAGATTAAATATAATTCGGCTAAATCGAAGTATCTAGAAAATACTTCTTATAAAAAAAATTGTTAGACTTCCGTTAATTTGGTCAATCTTAATTGATTTTCACTAGAGAGTGATTATAAGTTAAATATACCTTGTAAATTAGTTTTAATGGACTGCAAATAAAGTTTTGCTTAAGTTTTATTTACTTTATTGTCTGTGAACTCGACGTAATTTTGTTCGGGACTGTCAGATGGCGTTACTGAGCCCTTTCGAGTTTGACATTTGAATTATTAGACCATGACGGAATGTAAACAAACAATCTTTGGAAAAGAATTTAAATTACTTTAAAGGTGTTAAAATTAGTTTATTACTTAACAAATAGAGTGAAAGAATTTAAATTACTTTACAGGTGTTAAAATTAGTTTATTACTTAACAAATAAAGTGAAGTGAATTGCAATTACAGTGACAATGTTAATAGAACCAAGGAAAGTTGTAAGAAATGATCAAAGGTAAGGTACGCTGCATTTTGCATCGTAACAGTACCTATAGTCAATGTGGCACCGCTGGAGGGACTGCAACACCGCCCAGGTCTCGATTGAATACGCTAGACACTAGGCTTTTTCGTTGTCCACAAACGCTAGACATAATGGCCGATTATACTCCTCGGTCTTCTGTATAATCTGCTGGAGCGTATATATGTGGTCTACAGTGCTAAAGCCTTTTCGGAACCCGGCTTGTTCGGGAGGCTGAAAGTCATCAAACCTGCATTCGAAATGGTTCGTAATGACTCTCGAAAACAGCTTGTATACATGACTCAGCAGTGAGATAGGTCTATAATTCTTCAATAAAGTGTTATCACTTTTTTGAACAATAGAACCACCACACTCCTGTGCCATGCTTCTGGCGTAGTACCCTCGAGTAAGATGGAATAAAATAACTTCTGGAGGACTAAAAGTACCTGCTTTTCACCCGCTCTCAGAAGTTCTGATGTAATTGCATCTTCACCTGGCGCCTTGTTGTTCTTGAACTGTTTGAGAGCCATTCTAATCTCCTATCGTTTTGTTCAGGAGATCTGAATTGTAAAAAAAGTTTTTTCATTTTTTAAAGAAGCATGTGAATAAAGTGCGTCATTAGAGTACTAAGTAGGTTGATTTGGTTTGAGTTCATAATTTGAATATTACGATATGAGTGACTACACTCATATCAAAAAAGTATTTATTAGTATAAATACTTTTTTGATATGAGTGTAGTATAATACTTTTACTACTTTTGTAGTATAATACTTTTACTTTAAATACTTTTTTGATATGAGTGTAGTAAAATATTTACAGTTTATTTACAAACATGTACACTTAAACTAGGTAAAAAACTTCCTCGAAGTTGTCGCCGCACTGGGAGGGAAGGATACTTAAAAGACTGGCGGCATTACCCCTTTGTATGGCCAAGCTTATACGTTGGCAGAAAAAGCTACCAGCCCGGCGGTCTCCTTAGACTTCGATAAGTTTGGATGAAATTTCTTTCACCAAAGCGTGCGTCTCATGAGACCAAGGCCCCATGGTCTCCACCGCAAAGGGCGCAAATATATAGCTCGAGCCTAGAGCTGCATACTTGCGTCGCTTTGCAACACTAGCGGCCGCCGCAGCCCCTCCAGCCGCCCTGCAAGTTGCCGGGGTGTGGGACACATGTCGCATCCCACACCAGCGGCTTTCCATGTTGCCATGGTATTAAAGTGACTTTTTTGATTAAATCGTCAAGTTTAGTCTAAGGATAGTAAGAGTTATAAGTCACACCCTAAGCATTATGATTCACTAAAATACCATATCGCGCTCACTGCACATATAACACTAAAATCGCGCTCACTATTTTACGTAGAAGGAGTCTTGAGCAAGTGACATAAAAGTTATGGTTCGATACACGTTAAAGCTATTTTTCGCCTTCATGAAATATACGATTGCATATGTCAATGTGAACAGAATAACCAATACTTTCAAGATCCAAAAGTCAAAATATGAAATAGGAAACCATTTTAGCTGCATACGATACGCACACACGTGACCAAATTTACGTAAGGAATACAAATCGAATGCAGTCGTCAGAACGCGATCCAGTTTGTCAGAGCAATCCGAAAGCAGCACACTGTTGCCAAAGTCGATAATTTGTATTTCCGAAGTATTCAAGTCTGTAAAAGCAATACTTTTGTTTTTAACGAAAACACGTTTATTTGTTGTTAAAGAACGAATTATTCCAAAAATATTTTAGTTGAACTTCGAGATTTGGGTCTCTCAACTAAGTTAGCATTGATGTATAGGGAGACCATAACCCTTATAATTTATTGAATATTCATAAGGCACATCTGGGTAAACACGGCAGACGCTACCAGCTACCTACCAGCTAAAAGAGTTACTGGTGCCAGTCTAGCCAATTATCGGGTCAGCATTAGATGGGCCAGGAGATCATTATTATTTGTATTAGCTTTAGAAGCGGCATCTACTTAATTATCTAAGCAGTATTTTACTAGGTGATAGGTTCCTTGTGCAACAAGCCGTTTAGGTAGATACCACCACCTTCAGAGTCGCTGGACTTTCCTGAATCATCCATACTGGATCCATCCACTCCGAGGAGGACAGCGGCAGGGTTGCGACCCCAGTCCCCTTGAGCACCGTGACTGGTTCAAAGGCAAGGCACTGAGGGGCCCCTGGTGCAGATCCCACCAGGGAGAACTAGGTCTCATGTGCCGATGCGACAGCCGCGGGGGTTTAGTGGATAAGAATCCCACATACCCCCTGGTTGAGCCCCACAGCTCCCGGGGAACTTTTGAAGGTTTCCCACGCGTTAAAAAAAAGTTACTACAGTTGTGTTCCGGCGTGAAGGGCACTGTAGTTGGTGAAATTACCGAACATAAAGTCTTAACATCTTCTGTCTCAAAGGTCGGCAAAGTGATTCTTCTTGTGTTGGTAGCGTTTATAGGCTGCGGTAACCGCTTACCATCAGGCGGGCCGCACGCTTGCTTGCCACCTTAGTAGGTAGTATAAATAAGTACCTTAATCCTTGTCACGGTAGTTCTAGTTGACGGCAGTCTGGAATCGGAGATCAGCCGATCACCATGGCAGCAGATATAACAATTATCTCGCCTTTTAAGACCTTATTTCTGGCGGATAGAGGAACCACACTCATGTTTCTTTGTTAGACAACATGCCCGGGATTAATTGTTGAATATTAGATGAAAATTATTATTATTATTTATTACATAAACAGCAGTTGACTCCAACAGGCATGGCGTCTAATTGTAAAACAAGTTTGTGGAAATGGTTCTGGTGTTACCTGAGTGCATTTGGTGGACTGGATTGGACGTTTGTGAAAGGCCGTCATCACTCACGTCAATTCTATTTTGGCATCATCATTCATCAAAATCATTAGGAATAAATAATAATAATAATCTTCAGCTGAAAGACGTCCACAGCTGAACAAAAGCCTCCCCCTTAGAAGGGAGGGATTGCCATAATCCCTACGCTTGGCAGGCGGCATGGGGATCGCAGTATAGGTGTAAGATAAATCTAAAAGATCGGCCCTGAAGCCCATCTTCCTGTTCTCGCTTAGTCGCCTCTTACGACACCCAACGAGAGGAGATGGAGGGATGCAATTCTAACTCAGCACCCCACGGGATAGGGCATATTTTGGCATAGGGTGGGGTAATTCGCCACCGAATAGTTTGGCACTTCAAAGTACTTTCGCGGTCACAAACGGTGTATCACGCTTAGGACGATAATCGCTTGCACAAGTTGCGAAAATACGTGCGTATGTAACGCCGTTCAAAGATTTGATTGAAAACTAGTACGCCCGCTATTATTATTTTGTGATGTAAATTGATTCAAACTTTCCGGGTTAAAAATACAAATATATACCGGGCAAACAAAAATACAAAATGGCGATAGCCTCAATCTAATACTGTTTAATGTTTATAGTGAGCTTAAGCATAAAAAAATTAAAATTTATTTGATGTCTTTAATCAATTATACAAACGGGAAGTTTCTGTACGCCTTTGTAAAATTTAATATGATTCTTATTACGGGTCATATTAAAACAGTTTTAAAACTGGAAGTTAAAACGATACAGTAAGTACAGAGAGTACCCATCCAATTATGGGTTTTTCCATGAATAGGTATACGTTTAAAAAATGTTTTTTGACCTATTTTGATGGTAATGGTTACCTTTAAAACCACCACTCCCAGATGACTCAGCCTTGTTAAAGGTTAACGGGTTTGTTGTGATTTCCAAACGAGTTCGCGTTCCAGTAGTAGTCGTAGCAAAATACTCAGAAGAGTGTTAGAAGAATTTGTCTATTCACAATTTATTCATCACCACTCCCAGATGACTCAGCCTTGTTAAAGGTTAGGGTTTGTTGTGATTTCCAAACGAGTTCGCGTTCCAGTAGTAGTCGTAGCAAAATACTCAGAAGAGTGTTAGAAGAATTTGTCTATTCACAATTTATTCATCACCACTCCCAGATGACTCAGCCTTGTTAAAGGTTAGGGTTTGTTGTGATTTACAAACGAGTTCGCGTTCCAGTAGTAGTCGTAGCAAAATACTCAGAAGAGTGGTAAAAGAATTTGTCTATTCGCAATTTATTCATCACCACTCCCAGATGACCTGCGGTTAACAGCGTCTATCATTCCCAAAAAAAAAAATCAGCCTTGTTAAAGGTTAACGGGTTTGTTGTGATTTCCAAATGAGTTCGCGTTCCAGTAGTAGTCGTAGCAAAAGGCTCAGAAGTGGGATAGACGGATTTGTCTATTCGCAATTTATTCATCTCCACTCCCAGATGACTCAGCTTTGTTAAAGGTTAACGGGTTTGTTGTGATTTCCAAACGAGTTCGAGTTCCAAATATAATCGTAGCAAAATACTGAGAAAGGGGGTAGACAGATCTGTCTATTCCTAATTTATTCATCACCCACCCGCATAAATTATCCCGTGATCGTGGCGCTTGCATCAGCGCCGGAATATCGGACAATGATTTATATAATACTGGCAGTATGCCCGTAAGACAATTTATATGTTACAGGGTACTTTTCCGTATTAGGTAGTAATCAGTTGGCACAGGGTAGACTTGACCACTTCGGAGTCCCTGAACGCTCGGGGTGTGGGCCCTTTGAGCGTCCATTGAGTACGGCGGCGACTCCGAGGAGGACGGCGGCGGGGTTGCGGCCCCCGTCCCCGTGAGTACCGTGTCAGGTTCGCGGGGCGCTACAATGCGCCTCCAGGCGGCGGGCTCAAAGGCAAGGCACTGAGGGGCCACTGATGCAGATCCCTTCGGAGAGCCCTGGGGTCCCCCCGCTCATGTGCCGATGCGACAGCCGCGGAGGTTTTAGTGGCTAAGAATCCCACATACCCCAGTCGAGCCCCACAGCTCCCGGGGATCTTTGGAAGATTTCCCCCGCGTCAAAAAAAAAAGAAAGGGTAGACTTGACCAATATCTTGAAACCCGTCAAAAGGTAGGAGCGCTTATCTATATTGATGATGCCTGGGTAAAAAAAAACATTCTAAGTGGTCCATCATGAGTTAGAGTATCATAAACATATTGGACATGTACCTATTTTTTACAAACCCATAGAAACAACGATAAAGAGCATGGAAGTTGAGATGATGGGACATCACGCCTCAGTAAAAAGTGTGCAGAATTTCAAGGCTCTATTCCGTATTTTCTTTATTTTTGACAGAAGAAAAATTCCTGTTCAATTGTTTTTTGATAGGTACTTTAATGACGAATAGAATTTGTCAGAGGCAGGCCTATTGTAGGTAAATTCTTATTCTTTTGTTGCAATAAGCACACATAAGTTAAAAGTCGAGCGCCAGTGCAGTGCATATTATGTATGATGTTGTCTATAGGCAGGCTGTTGCTGTTGCTGCTTACAATCAGGCGATCACTGTACTTGTATCGTCACTTTGTTAAAGATTTCGAGTTTACTAGGTGCAAGAAACCGTGCAGGTAGGACCACCGCATCGTCAGATATGCTGCCGCTAAGTGTGTAAACATTTTCATGTGAAGGGCACTGTAGCTGGTACTACTTGTACCAGCTACAGTGCCCTTCACTCAATAAGTTTTAAAAACTAAAACCCGACTACGGATAAAATCGCAGTCTAATAATGTGATATAGCCTATAACTAGCGGACAATCAAGACGTTTCTAACGACACCCTACTTGTCAAATTATGTTAAGTAGATTAGAAGATATGCGGGAACAGATGAACATATATACACACATACATACATTCTTGTTAAAATCATAACCATCCCTCCGTTCCGTAGTCGGGTAAAAATTACCGGACACTAGAGACTTAAAAACTAATGTCTCTAAAGATGAGCGGCAGTTCACTGCAGTTCTCGCCTATAGAGAACTGCACTGAACTGCCGCTCGTGTCGCTTACTATCAGGTGAACGCTGTGCCTCGTCCTAAGTTGAATACCAATTCCTGCGTTTACCTAAATCAACGTAATTTACCTTGAAAATAAGTTTACTTATAATACGTAAATACCGTGTCAATACCAATAAGATCGCGTTATTTTGATTGACAATCTTAAATTAAATTAGTAGGTTAATTAAAGTCACGCCGCAAGTATTTACATCAAACCATAATAATTATTATTATATGGAGCAATCTCCTACCTTGTGCTTTATGAATATCGCATAGGTATATAGTAAATACCAATAGATCAGAGGTACCAACGTATTATGATTTAGAGTGATTCTTGATTTTTATAATATACTAGCTGACCCACGCAGCTCCGCCCGCGATGTGTTTACGTTAACTAAACTTTCAATAATATACATTCGCATAAAATACAAAACCTCCTTTTTTAAAGTCGGTTAAAAACATGGACCCACTTTGTACTTGCCCTCCGAAGTACGGAGACGTTTAATTCAAATGGCGTTAAACGGTCACCCATCTATTTAATGACCTTACCTAACGTTGCTTAACCTGGTCGATTTCCAAACATTGTTAACAACTGTCTATGAGTGTTCCCTTACAAATATTTATTATTTTATTATAATGAAAAATTGTTAAAATCGGAGCAAGCGCATAACCAAGTACACATTTTGACTTTAGTCCCCTCTCCCAAGAGAACCGTGCCGAATGTCGGGATAAAAAGTATCCCATGTCCTACCTCGCAGTATTATCTCAAATCATGCCAAGTTTCGTTTCAATCCACCCAGTAGTTTCGGTGTGATGCTCAGCCGAGATACAGACAGACAGACAGACAGACAAAAATAAACAATATTTTTTTTTTTGCTTTAGTATCGGTTATAGAATGCCCTTCAAACATAATTTTCAAAATATCTTCAATGTACAGAATTGGACCTGTTACAGTTTTATTATAAGTATAGATGACAATCAGTTTGTTAAAATAACACATATTTATATAAAAAATCTAAACTAAACTGCATACTACTACTACTTGTTACTTTAGATTCAGAATAACCTAAAAGTAAACTTAAATCAGAAATTATAATAAAAAATTCTCCTCTGTTCGGTTGTAATACATACATGATTGGATTATGTTACCTCCATGCCACATGTGAAAGTCGATTTCCAGTGAAAACTAAGATCGCAGATTTAATCTTTGTAGGAGCAATTGGTGCCAGTTGCAATTTTCTTACTGATGAATATAGCAAGAGGTCCGAAGTCTATTAGATATGAAATTTTATGTTCAACCCGCGGACATGAAAATATACTGAGCAAATTAAGATACATACATATATTAATTTCACATTCTTTTAAAATAGACCCCTGTAGCATAGCATGGTTTTTTAGTATCGCATGCGGAAAAAAAACATGCTGCAGGCAATCCATGCGTAAATAATATTTTTTGAAAATCAACTGTTCAACTGTGAAAAGGGTCCAATTGGATCCTTGCACAAGAGAATGTAAGAAATATATTTCCAGTATTTATCGAAAAACAACCCCTAAGGTCATTTATTGTATTTTTTTAATAAACAAACCATAACTAATATGGTGCCTTACAGGTGGACTGAATCTAGTTGGTGCACCTATAAGAATCTTTCGTTCTGAGGTTATATCGACCTGTGCGATTTTTACATGTATCCCGCTTTGCAAAGGAGGGTGGAATTTATATTTTTCTAACTCCTACCACAGTCACAGTGGTGGGAATGAATGGTGGGATTAGCCACAAAAAAACTATGGAAGCCAATTCAGGCACTGAAATAGGTATGATACCATGTATTTTTGTGTACAAAAATACAGACAGACATACTTGAGACTTATTGGGTCAAGGTTTAATACAAGTGTGGTCATCAATGTTAAAAAGAAAATTTCAACCCCTATAATGATTTCTGATATTTACGCGAATACTACATTGAAATGAAACTAATTTTACGGATTATATCGCGGTTTATTCTTGATTTTAATTACCCGACGTTTCGAATACTTTACAGAATTCATGGTCACGGGCGGACTGAGGTGGTAGCTGTCCAAATGTCATAGTTGTCTTAGGGTACCCTCAGGTCTTCTAATTATTATTGTTAGTCCGATCTAAGCAGAAAGAGCTCACAGTGTCTTGAGGTCTTGCAGTGGAATGCTTGTCTTTGGATTTGACTATGTTTATCACGGGATCCCAAGCTGGTGGTAGCACCCAGCCATCTTCTCTATTGAAATTTGGATGCTTTTTAATTTCAATAGCCTCTCGAATCATCCTTGGTAGGTAGCGCTGTACTTTTGCGAGGATTTGTGGTTTGTCAAATCTAATATAATGGCGGGTGCGATCCTGAACATGTTCACAGACTGCAGACTTTGTATAGCGTCGATGTTTAACGTCAGCTATATGTTTTTTACCCGGGTTTTTACTGATCGTTTTGTTTGCCCGATGTATGAGAGCCCACAGTCACAATCCAGTTTGTATACTCCTGCATCTTGTAGAGGTATATGGCACTTGACTGATGGTAAAACCTGACTAATCTTCTTTGGTGGCTTGAAAAATGTTTTAATTGAAGCTCGCTTTAAGATATAGCCAATTTTGTCTGTTACCCCTCTAACATATGGCAATACAGCAGGCATACGTTCGACTGTGGATGGCTTAACACGTTCACCGTGACGGCGGCGCGGAACTCGAAGCTTGTTATCATACAGGACCTGCTTGACATGTTGAAGCTCGGAACCAAGATGTTCCTCGTCACAGATCCCGTGTGCTCTCTGAAACAATAAAAAAAAAATCAAGAATAAACTGCGATATAATCCGTAAAATTAGTTTCATTTCAATTTCAACCCCTAATTAAAAAAATAATAATAACAAAATCTAACGCGGGCGAAGCCACAGGCGAACAGCTAGTGCTTAATAAAATAGCAAATAGTACTAAAGAGCTGGGTGAAGCCCGCTAGTTATTTTTTATTACGACTTACGAGTATTGTCATAGGAAATTATTGTTGTTTTTTTTCCTTAGGAAGCGGCACGTACAAAGACGTATACAATACAAAAAGGGCTTTTGGCAAATATGAACTGTTGTGAATTATGAGACAAGCACCTATTTGATCCCGACAGGAAAACTAGTATAACTACTCAATTATCTTTACTTCTATTTGGCTTGCGTTGGGACGAATCCAACATTTAGAGGCCCTTTTTAGAAAGTTCAATGTTGTGGAAACCATTCGGTGATCACCTGCTAAAATGATAAAAATGGCAGCTGACCTCGGCAAGTGTACAAACTATTCTAAGTACATATTTAAATGGGTTTATGTCGTTGAACATTTGCTGGACTAGAAGCGAAGCTATTGCAGAAGGCTATGGTCATTTGCCATAATCATTTATCTAATTATTTGTGACAAGTGGTGACTAGTCACCTACTAGATGGGCTCTCCAAATGAACGCACGACGGCGATAGAGAGCTATAACGGTGTGAGTGGCTCAGGGGTGTCGATAGGTGTGCTGCACTTTCTCCTAAGTTAAACGCGGCGTTATTCCCTTTTACTCTGAAGCATATAGCTATAACAATTCCTCTTTGGACGGCCAATTAAACAAACCAGATCTGAGCGTCCTGCGGGTTCCCTAGACTACTTACTTACCGACGAAGACACGCCGAGATGGGGGCCCTGACCGACTCTCTGGAGCACTCGGGTCCATGGTGTCGCTACGCATTGATAACTCGCCACAAGCTGTCTGCGGGTAAATTATTATTATCACCAAATTAAGCTCATATACTTTCAATATCCGTTCAGTAGTTTATAAACAATCTTCAGTACTCTACTAGACAAAAATAAATCTTTTGCTTGCTCAAATTACTTTAACGTACAAGAAGACAAATATTTATATTATAAAAGCATAAAAAGCCCGACTGCGAACAAACAAATTGGCCTAAATTACTTTATACATACATAATACGTATACATATATATGCTGTAGCCTCCGTGGCGCAGTGGGAAACCGCTTGCTTTGTAAACCGGAGGTCGCGGGTTCGAATCCTGCGGGAGGCAACAAATTTGTGTAGTTGTTCCTTACTGGCTAGGACAATGCAGGCCGATCACCTGATTGTCTGTAAAGTAAGATGATCCATGCGTCGGATGGGCATGTAAAAAGTCGGTCCTGCGCCTAACCTCTCCCCGGTCGTGTCGGTCTCCCGTCCCATCGGATTATGAGAGGTATAAAGGAAGAGAGAGTGCACTTGTGTCTGCGCAAACACTTGTGCACTATAATATCTCCTGCGTACATGGTTGATCTTGTGAAAGATTAGCCGCTGTGGTCGTATCGGTCAGGACATTATTATTATTACATATATATACAAAGTAAGTATATATATGTAATATATATATATGTAATAGAATAATTAGAAACTAAAAAAAATACAAAACGGCGGATGATCGCCGCCATTTTTTTTTTTTTTTTGGAAAATATATACTTAGTCAGTTTTGTCACTCACACAACTAAGACGAGTCTAACGACATATTATAAGTCACTGTCCATCACTCCGTTAAAGCTGTATGCCGTGCCAAATAAATAGACATACATATGTATGTATGTCTATATGTAATGTATGTACATACACACAATGTATGTATGTACATACACACAATGTATGTATGTGTACATACACACTCTCGAAAAATATAACCCTCCGCCTGGGGTGCAAATTAATAAAAATATCGCAACAATTAGTAGGTATTATCGCTAAAAACGATCTCTGAATGTTGTAACACAGAATAAATAATGTTGTAGTCCGTGATACTAGGCATATCAACATGAGCCGTTCATATTTAAAGTTTTCTTCCCCGCACTTTGAAGTTGTGGAATGAATTGCCTACCGAGGTTTTCCCGAATAATTACAGCATGGGTTTTTTTAAAAAGGGAGTTTACAAATTTTTACGGGGTCGGCAACGCGCTTGTGATCCTACTGGTGTTGCTAGCGTCCATAGGCTGCTTTAACTGCTTCCCATCAGGCGGGCCGCATGCCTGTTTGCCACCTTGGTGGTATAAAAAAAAAAAAAAATATATTTTTGATATTATTAATACATAATTTCAATAAGCAACCCGTTTTAGTACACTTAAATTCACTTATTACCAACTTCAATAGATGTTCCAATTTCTTATCGTAGGTACGAAGAATGGAGCTTAACCATAATAGGCTTACTTAGTACTTACATTTCGACAAAGGAAACAGGCCGAAGAAAAATGTCTAAAAATGTACAATCATGATTTATAGTCTACTTTAGTCTACACATTCTTTAAGTACCTAGCCATTAATCATCTAATTCTAAGAGCTGTTTATTTTAAAATATTCAGGGTTTAATTTTAACATCTTTTTAGCTTTGTTTAGCTAAAATTTTATACGTGGTAAAGGGTTTAGCCCAGACAACGCGTGATAAATGTGGGCAATTTTTTTGCTAAATTAATACTTTAACATTCTTCCTTTGACTATGTTAAGTCATGGCTAAAAAAGCTATAGTTTGCCTTTTACTGACCAAGATCGGTAAACACTGCTGGTTAGTCGGTCTTCATTAAACAATAATTATGAAAAATCCATGTACCTGTTAGGGTTAAGGTGTATTTTCCGAGATGGGCATTAACGCGGCCCTTCAATATTCATATTATTAAAGACAGGTACGGGTACGACAAAACATGGAACTCAATATCTCAAGTGATATGAATATGAATGTAAGGTTAGGTACGATACGTACATTCAATCATATCTCTTCCTCAATCTTAAGGAAATATGTTGAATAGTGAACCTATTTAATAAATTGAAGCTGGCTGTGTGTTTTGTAATGGTTTATATTTTCGAATGTTCTTTTTGACTTTGTCACACATTATGTTAGGCTTCCTTGTAATGTCTGTTAATTATCTATTATAATATTTTCCAACAATTATTATTTTATTCCCTAATTACGCTCACTCTACCTGCTTCCACACTCTGCTACATTGCCCGTAACCGCTACATTGGTTATGGGCCCAGTAGCAGAGTCAGCGTAATAGAAAGGAGATAAAAGTTGTTTCAGGTGATTTTACTAAAAAGTAGTTAATTACGAAAAAGCGACGATGAGTTCAGCGATGATGAAATTCGAGCCGCTGGGTAAGGACAACTACGATAGTTGGAAAATGCAAATGCAGGCATTGTTGGTAAGGAACGGTGTTTGGCGCTACGTAAGCGGAAGAACACAGCAGCCTGCGGAGCCAACAGAGGCAGAGAAATGGGAAGCAGAAGACGAAAAGGCCAAGGCTGATCTGATACTGTCAATCAGTGGGAGTGAGTTGCGGCATGTCAGAGGATGCACAACGTCACGAGAGGTATGGTTGAAATTAGAGTCTACTTATGCTTCAAAAGGTCCTGCGAAAAAGGCAACGTTATTAAAGAGACTCATGCTGCACAAAATGACAGAAGTGGAGGATATACGTGAGCATATAAATTCATTTTTTGATGCAGTTGATAAATTAGCAGATATGGATGTTGGCATCCATGATGACCTTTTGTCAATTATGCTCCTATATAGCTTACCTGCAAGCTTCGAAAATTTTTGCTGTGCTATTGAATCGAGAGACGAGTTGCCTAGACCAGATAGTCTAAAGATTAAAATTTTAGAGGAGTACGAGTCACGTGGGCATGGCGATGTACGAGAAGGAATTATAGAAGGAGTAATGTATTCCAATCGGAATGTATATAGACAGGGAAGGAGCAAGAAATCCACTGGAAGTATTGTAAATCGACCGAGTTCTAGCAGAACTGGGGGCGAGAAGTTCAAACTTTAATGTTTTAAGTGTCATCAAGTAGGACATAAGTCGTCACAGTGTCCAGAAAAACGAAAGCACAAGGCTAATTGTGCTGAAGCTGACGAAACTCTAATAAGTCTTAATGTTTCAGGCGCTGAAACCAATGCGTGTAAGATTTCAAACATACGGAAAGACGGTTGGGTTATCGACAGTGGGTGCACGTCGCATCTATGTAATGACGCGAGTAAGTTCGGCGACACTTTAACTGAGACGATTGATGAACTAAATTTAGCCACAAATGTGAGTACAAACGTAACAGTTAAGGGTACCGTCAGATTATCAGCATATAATGATCACACAAAAAGTGTAATCGAATTCCGTAATGCTTTACTTGTACCGGAATTACGAACAAACCTTATTTCTGTATCTAAGATTACGGATGGTGGTCATAATGTCACTTTTACCCGGGATACTGCTCAAATCATAGATAAAAAAGGGGAAGTTAAGTTGACAGCTTACCGCAAAGGAAATTTATATTGTATGCGTGAATCTGAATCTGCATATGCCATGGAGTCAACTACTGACTTGCGTTCTTGGCATGAGCGGTTAGGGCATCTAAACGGAAAAGATGTAGTTAAACTTCTAAGCATGTTAGGTGCGATAACAGATGTAAATGAGGTACGACAGTTACGCGATTGTGATATTTGTGCTAAAGGTAAGATGACCATGCTTCCGTGTGTAAGTTGCACTGAACCCTGTGATGAAAAATTAAAAATAATTTACTCCGATATAGTAGGCCCCATGAAGTGTGAATCTAGAGAAGGTTCTAAATATTTTATAACTTTTGTAGATGATTATACACGATGGTGCGAAGTATATTTTCTATCTTCGAAATATAAAGCTTTGGATGCATTTAAGTTATACAAAAGTAATGTCGAGAAACTGACAGGTTTTAAAATTAAATACTTTCAAAGCGACAACGGTGGTGAATATTGTAACAGAGAATTCGGTGAATTTCTGCGACAAGAGGGAATTTCGAGAAGACTGACTGTTCCTTATACACCCCGGAATGGAGTAGCGGAGAGAATGAATAGAAGGCTGGTGGAGATGGCCAGGTGCATGATATTTCATTCTGATCTTTCCAAAAGTTTTTGGGCTGAAGCGGTGGATACAGCATGCTATATCAGGAACCGCTGTCCCAATGGTGAACTGGGAGGTGATATTCCATACGAAAAGTGGTTTGAAAAACCAGCAAGCAAGTATTGACCATCTGAGAAAATTCGGAGCCAGAGTAGATGTTCTTGACAGAGATCTGACAAGGGAAAGATTTACTGCTAGAGCTATGTCAGGTATTTTCATAGGTTATCCGAAAATTAATAAGGGATATAGAGTATGGATACCGGAGAAAAGAAAATCTTTTGTTGCGAGAAATGTAAAGTTTCATGAAAAGGTGGAATCAGACTTAGGTGTCTCCATGCAAGAAAAACATAGCTCGTTGGGCAAGAGCAATGATATGAACGATAAAGAGTTCATAGAAGTTATTTTTCTGAAACAAAAGGAACATGGTGAATCAGGTGGTAGACGAAGTCTGCAAGAAAATGCATCGAAAGATTGCAGACGCAATGAGGAATTACAGAGAAGTAAAGAGATGCAAGAAGAAAATTGCAGAGAAAATGAAGACACAGTCAATCCCATGGATAAGTCACGGGTTACTAGTGTTGAATTTAGACAGGTGCCCACATCATCTAAACAAGCCCCAGGTAGTCCAAGTTTATTACGTACCGGAAATGTCGGCCGTCCGAAGAAAATGTATAAAATGGTGGAATTGGAACCAAAGGAGAATTGCGTTGTCGATTCTGATAATTCCGAAGATTCTTTTTTAGATTGTACTGATTTCGTTGGAATGACCGAGATTTTATTAAAGAGCGAAGAAAGAGCCCAGAAGGCGTACGCAATATTGTCAGAGATAAGAAGTCTGATACAGAATGAGACGAGGGAAGTAGAGAAGAGACCAGAATATGGCAGTATTATTGGTTGTGATTATGCTTTAACCAAAAAGCTACAAGTTAATAAAACTTCGAAGAAAAAGGGCAAGATTAAAGATTGGATATCGTAGTTTAAAAATATCCAAGGAGTTTAGTTAATGTGATTAAGGGCAGGCAATGTGTAAATTATTTTATTTTAGGCATAGACTATAAGCGACTTGACAATGACAATGTCATGGTTTGTATGGAAAAATATTGTGATATTTTGAAAATGTGTATATCGTTTTAATTTGTTCGTGCAAAACTCGAAAACAAATAAGGTAACATGGTGTATAAGGGTTTCTAATGCGTATTTAGAAATGTTTTAATAGACGTTACATATTTTAGATATACTTTTATTGTAGGTGTGCTTGGAAACGATACACGGTATAACTGTACGATGGACGTCAAGAACTATGTGTATACACAGAGAAATAGATGTGTCAAGGAAGGTACAGCAAAGTGATCATATATGCTGGTAATCTAGATGCGATACTTTGCACGGGATCCCTAGTTCATGTTTGTATAAGCATTTTTATAAGGGGCGTTTTGGGGATCGTCAAGACAAGGAATATAGAGTGCAGCATGTACCCACTAACGATATGGTCGCTGATATATTGACTAAACCATTACCTTTGGTCAAGCACGTACAGTGTGTCAGTGCCTTAGGCATTAGGGCTTATAATTGATACATTGTGTGTTCCAGTAGCTTCAATTTAAAGGGGCGTGTTGAATAGTGAACCTATTTAATAAATTGAAGCTGGCTGTGTGTTTTGTAATGGTTTATATTTTCGAATGTTCTTTTTGACTTTGTCACACATTATGTTAGGCTTCCTTGTAATGTCTGTTAATTATCTATTATAATATTTTCCAACAATTATTATTTTATTCCCTAATTACGCTCACTCTACCTGCTTCCACACTCTGCTACATTGCCCGTAACCGCTACAAAATATAGATAGATATACTCTTTATTGTACACAAACTCACCTACACATAAAATAAAACACATAAAAACACTTAAAAACTGAAATATGTACAAAGGGCGGCCTTATCGCTATTCGCAATTTCTTCCAGGCAACCTTGGGATGGAAAAAAGAGAGAATGAAACATAAAAGTGGGGTAGTTAGCTAGTGCAACAATTACGATATTTAGAAAACAAAAAAATAAACAAAAAAAAGAAGAAAGAAAGTAAAGAGAATATAAAAGAAAAACATAGCTATAAATTATAAATACCAATATTAAAACCAATATAATCATATATTGTATATATATCTTAAATTTATACGTACACTATGTACTACAAAATATATAAGAACCTAAATATAATAATAAATAGCAATATAATTATAGTAAAATATATAATAATAATAAAAACATTAACCATAAAGACAGCAATTAAAAAGCAAAAAACAATGACTATAAAGAAAGATAGTAACTTTTCAAAAGATTTTTAAATATATGTGGGGATTTGGCTTGCCTTATCGAGATTGGTAAGTCATTCCATAAGCGCACAGCCTGTACAGAAAAAGATTTTCCATAAAAATTAGTAGAATGAGAAGGCATATTTAATTTAAGGTTTTCTGATGACCTTAGAGCTCGCGAATGCGTCTCGTGAAGGAACTGGAAGCGTGCTTTGAGATATGCTGGGGTAGTTGGACTAAAAAGAATATTATAAAGGAGATGAAGAATGTGTGTGTTCCGGCGAAGTCGAATTGGTAACCACTTGAGCTTTTTACGAAAATCGGAAATGTGATCAAATTTGCGTAAACCAAATATGAATCTAATACAAAAATTTTGGAGACGCTCAAGCTTATCAAGTTGGTCTTCATTGAGATCAAGATAGCTGACATCGGCATAGTCTAAGATAGGGAGAAGGAGCGACTGAGCAAGCGCAATTTTTGTGGCAATCGGGAGAAAGTTTCGCAATCTCCTTAAAGAGCCAGCAGAAGCAAACATTAATATAGAATATAGGCATGAATATAAAAGTAGACATAGGTATATGTATACATTTTACATAAGATTGCTTTACTAGCGACTGCGGCTTTGTGGTGAACAAAAAAAATGGACATAGATATATATTACATTAGTATACTCATGTATACTAAGCATGTATACATATTATATTTCAACTTCTCTCGACCTTTCATTTGATACTCATATTGATGTTTTAAGTGATTTAGTTTTCAGTGGAAGTAAAAAAAATACAAAATTGGTGGCTGACGGACCAGATGTTAATTTAAAATATATATTTATGTCACTAACAACTTAGTCGAATCTAACGATATCGAACTAGTTCTACACGCATTTGCTTACACATATTATTATAGTTAATATTTTAGATATACAAGGTTGGTTTGGCAACAAATATCCTGTTTATGACAGTGAATTTTGAACGATGTAAACAGTAGCTAAAGGTCAAGGAAGTTGGTTTCCACCTCACGTTTACTTATTTCCCTTTTAATGACGTAACCTGTCAGTAAAGGCTGCGATCTATTCATTTATAATGTGAAAACCACGTGGAATGCTTCAGATACCAATATAATTAAAAACCTAGCTTAACAAACAATAGGTATGTAGGTATATGTACCGGAAGTTAGCAAAAAGGTCCACTTTTCCTTTCACTCTTTAAAACATCTTCAAAAGTTCCTGTCCTTAGATACTAAAATTACTCTTGCCCAAGCCCTAATTCAACCCATTATCGACTACGCTGATGCCTGTTATTTGGATACCACAGAGGAGCTCCTAAACAAGCTTGAGCGTTTGCAAAATCTATGTATACGTTTTATATTCGGTCTCAAAAAGTATGATCACGTCTCTCAATTTCGCAAGAAGCTCAAGTGGCTCCCAATTCGTCTTCGCAGGAACACTCGCATACTTTGTCTTCTCTTCAACATTTTATATAATCCCAAATCCCCTTCCTATCTACAAGAACGTTTCTCCTTTGCTTATTCACCTGACGTTCTTTGTAGATCCCATCTTCGTACCATTTTAAAAGTTCCTCAGCATCGCACTGGCTTCTACTCTAACTCCTTCACCGTGCATGCAGTTAGACTGTGGAACTCTTTGCCTCATGATATACGTGGCTGTCAATCTTTATCCATATTTAAGAATCGCGTTAAAGAGCACTATCTTTCCTCTGTTTTGTAGTCTCTGTCTATTTTCCTATAAATACAATGCTTTCATATTTGTTTATATTATTGGTATATATTTAGTTATTTATATATATAATATATATATGTATACATAGGTATTTATTTTTATTTAATTATGTATTTATTAAATTGATTGTAGCTCTGTTTTATTTTTTCATCTTATTATTTAAATATGTATTTTTATACACACTGCGCCCTATCTCTTTCTTTCACCGTTTCTCTCCTGGGCGTGCTGGAAGAGATTTCTATAGAAATAAGCTCTGCCTTTGTACCTGTATTCTCCTAATACTTCTCTAACCATGTTTGTGTGTACATAAATTTATAAATAAATAAATAAATAAATATATTTTGTAAATACAGATAACGGTTTAAAATAATATGATGTTAGTAATATTTTCACCAATAACAATTTCATATGCATAATCTAAAATATAACACTGTAGAGTTCACTATATTTGGTAATGTTAACACTTCACTATATCGGCTCGTTAACGCACACACCACGTCTGACCCGCACAGTGGTTGACACTCGACTGAAATCCCCTCCTACATTAGAGGGGCTTTTATGTCTTTGTCGCATCCCCACTCAGTGCCTGCGTAGTGTGCCCGCTTGAGACGATAAACTTGTCTACCCACAACTTTACACAATTTACCAGTACACTACATCCCTTCCTTTTAAAGAAAATTTAATTTTTTAATTTAAATGTAAATTAATAATCGATTCTCAAAATAACAAGTATGTAACTATCATAAAATGAATAATGTTCATTAACTGATCTTATTGTACACCGTCCTTTATACATCTCTTTTTTTTTTGTTTTTTTTTTACAAGAATATTAATGTCAAAACTAGACATTCATCGTAATTTAATTACCAAGTTAGAAATTTAAGACTTACTTCATAATAGTACTTCTGAAATAATATTTTTTTAAATTCTTTACATAGAAGCATTTATTACATTTTATTAAACTAGGTAAGTACCTATTTTATTATATATTCTCGGAGTATCAAAAGCACGTTTCGTTACTCCTGCCAGTGTGGCATAATGGAGTGCCTCTGAAATGTTTCTGGAGTGTTTCTACCAAACACCAGGTCCTAGGGGACCTCAAGGATAAGGTTTGTATTGAGAGGGAGTGCGGGGTCACTCGGGAAGGATATATTGGCCCACAAGTTGGCGTGCTCTTCAAAGGAAGTTAGAAGCACTCTTAAGCATTGCGCAAGACATTCTAAATGTACCGGCTGTGGTCAACTGCACTCATGGTTCACTCACCGATGCTTGCGTTTATCGCAATAAATAATATCCTCCTGCCACAGCAGCCAATCCCCCACAAGACCAGCCATCGACGCGGGAAACAGTTCACCCGCGCGTACACCAATCTTATTCTTTCCTTCACAGCCAACCCTAGCCGACCAGCTTCCTATTCTAACTTTCTAACGGCCTAGGAACTAAAGTCACAAGAGTGTTGATCATAACTATTATATGATTTGATAACACAAGTTAGTAAGACCCTGTGATGCGAACCCACCACACTACATGAAATATCACCAGAGAACATTCCCGAGTAATAAGAAAGTACAGCGGCAACAATAAAACAAGGCTCCTAATATCCATTGGTCGCATTGGATCTTTACAATAGATTCACTACCACTGCTCCCCGGATAATTAGCGATTATTATGATAGACTCAGTCGATTAAATAGGTAATATTGATAAAAATAAGAATTGTATCCTCCACCGAAAAGTTCAAATAAGACCACCGTATTTCGCTGTCAGTCAGCCACCCATATCAATGACATCGCTAGCACGTCCATCCTACGAGACACTGCCTCCCCTTGTTTGGATCTATAGTGGAATATACCCACATAGCTTTGTTTGCTCGGTCAGTCTTGACAGAGTTGATGGACTAGTCAAATAAAGCCAAAATTAGGAACTAATTAGACCGTTAACATTCAATGTTGAGATCAAATTTAAATCTGCTTACGACAGCCAATCAGTTCTAACTCTAACGCATCCGGATCAAGATTACCCACTGATAAGAAAAGAGATGCCTAAGCCAACACGCCCTTGTAGTTAACTTCGATAAGAAGAAACCTCCCAACTACTCCGCGAGTCTTGCTATTGAAATACTTCGTATTGTTAAATTAAACTTTTGTAAAATTAACAGAGCGGATTATTAGAACTTCTAGTCACACAAACCTTTCGCCTTACAGTATCACCAGAGTTCTGAAAGAGGTTCAAGGAAACTGAAGGTTCATTAAAATGAAACCCGCTTTAAAATTTTAGCGATGCCACGACGCGGCGACGTACCAAAGGGAGGATCCTCCGACCAAGCGAGGTGAGATGCTCGGTCAGGGCCGAAGCCCCCCACAGTTGATGTCGGGATGTTGTATATATTCTCAACGTTTGAGAAACTTCGCTTGCGAGATTCAGGATTCGGAGGTGTCGCCATCTATCGCGTTGTATGTGATGCTGGTTGCTTTTCATCGCGTCGCTGTACCACATATGGCGCCATCTGGTTATGTTGAGTAGTCACATTACTCTCCCCGAAGACTGGAAGTCGATGAACGTCTTCATTTGCCAGCTCGTCCTTGCGTTCCAGTCGCTGTACCAATACCAGTGGATGCAGTTCCAGTGAGTCGAAGCTGATGCTGCTACGTCTTCAGTGAGTCGAGGTGTGCAGTGGGTATGGCTGACGGCTGCTAGGCGTACCGGTGAGAAGGGTGCGCTCTTCTTACAAGGACCGGCCGTAGTGCAGGGGTGTTGTGCCATATTGTGGCCGAAGGTCGACCAGGCTTGCATCCACAGCCACAATGCGTTGGTCATCCGATGAGGTCGGGATACTGGCTGGCTTATGACTCGCTGGTCGTTGCAGGAGAGAGCGATGGCGAAGCTGTGCTGTTGTCCGATTCGAAGGCTGCGTCGATGTTCAGTGCGGGGTTACCAATTCAACCTCATTCTGTGTAGATGCTCGTTGGTACCAAAATGTCCTGTGAGTGCACCTACATGGTGCCTTATTTGTGATATGTTTAGGTTTAATAATTTAATCCCTCAGTCCACCCTTGTGCTAGATAATGTTTTGGAGTGGTTTAGCCCTGACGCTGCCCTCCATTCCTTCATGTGTTCGTCCCTAGCATGTGCATAAAATGCTTGATGATATATTCCATATGGAACCCCACAAATGGTTCGGGGCCAACCAAATGTCTAAGAGCTGGCCTTCGCTAGTTTATCTGCCTTCTCAATGCCCTCGACGCTTTCGTGTCCAGGTACCCCGATAAGGCCGACATTGTTGTCTTCCCAAGTTGTTGAAGCATGTAACACGTTCTTTGACCAGTTTAGCAGCAACTCTGAAGGAATTCAGAGCCTTCAGTACTGCCTGACTGTCGCTGAGAATGCAAATTTTACCTTTGACATTTCTCCTTTGCATTTCTTTGATGCTGGCAATTATGACATAGGTTTCCGCTTGGTATACCGATGAATGCCCCATGCCGTGACCAACACTATAGTCCTTCAACAACCTCTGCGCTACCAGGGTGACCATCAGATCAGGATCAGGATCAGTAATACTTGACATTGCTACCTCCCGATTGGCCTCCACCATACACTTTATTGTACGGTATTTTGAACTCATTCGCAATTTAATGCCCGTTCACAATCCAATGTGAACCACTTTTTGTACGATATTTAAACCATCCCTGCGCAATTTAATGCACGTTTGTTAACCCTCGCAATTTAATGCACGGTATTGAAACCCTCGCAATTTAATGCACGGTATTGAAACCCTCGCAATTTAATGCACGGTATTTAAACCCTCGCAATTTAATGCACGGTATTTAAACCCTAGCAATTTAATGCACGGTATTTAAACACCCATTAGAAATTTGATACCGCCCTACAAAATTTATTGAATGTCCTTAGCAAAATTTTTATAAGTAAGTAATACCAATTAGGTTAGGTACTGCAAATTAAATACTAGAATCAATAGCACTCAGGTATTTTAAAACAACCCTTACATTACAGATCAGGATAGGTTTGCTAACCTTCTATACCTACACATTATAACTGAATAATTTATTTTATTGTGACTAGTTACTTATAAGTATTATTTGTCTTATAACAATTAAAGAGTGATCACTGAATTTGTGTTCAATGTATAACCGTTAATCACTCCTATATGCCATTACATTTTATTAGGTTAATGTTAAAATAAATACGTGTTGTAATCACAACCTCAAGCAAATCTTGTGGGAAAATTTAACCTAGGAGATATAATTGCCCCTGGAACCCAACTCGTTGATATTATAATATGCAAATATATACATATAAATTTCCGAGTTTAAATTTGTTTAGCTGTGCTTATCAGGAGGACAGGTGCCATTCTTAAAAACTTTAGAAACATTGTGGACATCGACTTATTAATAAAACCATCTACACGGCTTTGGGTCAGTCAATTATTAGCTATGATATCTGTCTGGGAAGGCACATAAAATCGCTTCTTTTAACTGCAGAAAGGGCACAAAGATCTGTGGTTAATATATTATTTTTTTTGAAGCGTTTTCAGCATCATTTTCGGTATCACGGTATTTTTATAAAGAAGCACAGGTGCTAACCTCTAAATTTTCTAATCTTTAATGGAAGATTTTTTTGTTTAAAACCACCTACTGTACGTACTAGCTTTGCAGGTATATTTGACATTATTATTTTTATTTTTTAACCAAGCAATTCGAAAGTACTGAGATATTTCTAAATACTCTGTATTTGGAGAGAAACATATTATTACAAAATGGTCACCATCCTTCATTAAGACATACGAGACGACTTAAGAATTGAGATAATAGTTTGATTTCACACTTCTGTAATTTTTTAACTGTGTTCTCTTTATTACACTTAATATTATATTCCAAAACTTGAAAAGATTTTAATTGTATGTCTATGATCAAACACTTATTTTGTCACTTCCAATTCTTTGCAAAAATAGTTCATTTTTATTATATTTCCAAAACTTGAAGATTTTAATTGTATGTCTATGATCAAACACTTATTTTGTCACTTCCAATTCTTTGCAAAATAGTTCATTTTTTATTTAATTTTGTTCACTTAATATTACTTTTCTAAAGGTGAAAAGATATTAGTTGTATGTAGGTATATATGATCAAAAACTTATTTTGTCACTATTTGCAAAAAGTTCATTATGATTATTTTACTCACTTATCACGTAATAAGGTATTTAGTTCACGCCACTTGATTTTTTTTTTAATTAAAATTGCACTTTGATTAATTAATCAAAAATATAAAATTACTCACGGTTTTCACCTCGTCGCCATGTAGAGTTCACTATATTTGGTAATGTTAACACTTCACTATATCGGCTCGTTAACGCACACACCACGTCTGACCCGCACAGTGGTTGACACTCCACTGAACTCCCCTCCTACATTAGAGGGGCTTTTATGTCTTTGTCGCATCCCCACTCAGTGCCTGCGTAGTGTGCCCGCTTGAGACGATAAACTTGTCTACCCACAACTTTACACAATTTACCAGTACACTACAAACACAATGAAGATTTATAAAAAAAAAAGTAATATTACTATTGTATCCCCTGGGAGGCCGGCTTTTTATAGCGTTCTTTCTATAAATGAATTCGCTGCGTCTGCGCAGCGCGTTTATCATGTTTCAAACCACTTACGAACGTTATGTAATCTGAACCACTTATCCGAATCGCATTCTGTAAACTGAGTTCTACTGAGAAAAGTATTAGTTATGCAGTATATCCTTTTTTTGAGTTATAAATATTGATTTTTTAAAGAAAAAGTCCGAAGTAGACGGATTTTCGGCAAAGTTGATTTTACCTATTTTTGATCTCGATTTTGAGGGTAGAATATTGACCCAGGCACTAAGAAAGATCCATTCTTTGCATCCAAACACCTTTTCATACAGGTTTTAAACAAAACACTACCAAAAAAAAAATATATCTCAAAATTTTTTTCAACTGTCGTCATCGCGCGCCATGACGTCATAAAAATTCTATTGTTGAAAAAAAAATTCTATTGTTAGATTGGATTTTATGACTTTAACTTCGAGTTATTATCATTATGATGTAATTACGATGTATTTACAACAGTTACATTACAAATAATATCGAAAATAAACCAAAAGTAAACAAACAAACAAATAATGACTCGGGTCAGATTTCATTTCGAAAATATCCAATATTTTGATAAAATACGAACTAACTAACGTCTACACTGCTTTATTATGATGTTATAACACTAAACACAACAAAATAATATCACTTCACCTGAAAATAATAAATATTTACATTATAAATAAACATTCAGTGACCGCCAAAATAAACATTCAGTGACAGCTACCGCCCACTTTTGCTAACTGAAGTTATCAATGAAAAAGTCAAATCGGCAACTGAATGACGATTTTTATAAAGAGCATATACACTAAAGAACCAATAAAGCATAGGGTTCCCATACAAAAAATAAAAATCTACCACAAAAAACACGATGTGTGTCGTATGGTGCAATATGCACCAACGGCCCCCGAGGGAGGTGCGTGTTTTCGTGTATTATGGTGCAATATGCACCAACGGCCCTCAAGAGGGTATAAATATTTACAATTTTATAACATAGTTATGTTGCCCCATGGACGTTTTATAATAACTAATATTACTAGATCTACTAATTAAGCAACACTCAAGACTCAATTGAGAATCTCCTCCTATTTTGAAGTCGGTTAAAAAGGTCATTCTGTAAACACATTCGTCATTCGTCTAGACTCTAGACGAATGACGAATGCGTTCCGAACAGCTTTTGATGCATTGAAATGAAACTAATTTTACGGATTATATCGCGGTTTATTTTTGATTTTAATTTATTTTTGATTTTTTTTTAATGCGGAAATTAAAATCAAAAATAAACCGCGATATAATCCGTAAAATTAGTTTCATTTCAATGTGTAATATTCGCGTAAGTATCAGAAATCATTAAGCTTTTGATGCTCTAGACTAGCACTAGCATCAAAACGTGTTCGGACGACTCATAATTTTAGAATTCGTCTAGAGCATCAAACTCTGTTCGGACGTCTCATTAGTTTAGTATTCGTCTAGAGCATCAAAATCTGCTCAGACGCCTCATTAGTTTAGAATTCGTCTAGAGCATCAAAATCTGTTGAGACGTCTCATTATTTTAGAATTCGTCTAGAGCATCAAACTCTGTTCGGACGTCTCATTAGTTTAGTATTCGTTAAGAGCATCCAATTATGTTCTAATGTCTCGATTAACTTAAAATATAATCTTGACTACAGTGTTTTACTCTTGAACGTAGTGAAAAATCCTGAATCTATGGTTTTACTACACACCACATTGACGCACCAAGAATATTACTTCTAAAATATTTTAAGATTTATAGACCTCGTTCATCATCATCATCATCACCAGCCGGAAGACGTCCACTGCTGAACATAGGCCTCCCCCTTCGAACGCCACAATGAACGACAATTGGCTATTTGCATCCACCGGTTACCTGCGACGCGCACAATGTCGTCTGTCCACCTAGTGGGAGGCCTACCTACGCTGCGTCTTCCGGTTCGTGGTCGCCACTCGAGAACCTTTCTTCCCCAGCGGTTATCGGTTCGCCGAGCGATGTGGCCTGCCCATTGCCACTTCAACTTGCAGATTTTAAGAGCTTTGTCGGTGACCTTGGTTCTTCGGCGAATCTCCTCATTCCGGATTCTGACGCGCAAAGAAACTCCAAGCATAGCTCTCTCCATAGCTCGTTGTGTAACTCTGAGCTTATCTAGAAGGCCAACAGTTAGGTACCACGTCTCAGTACCATATGTCATCACTGGCAACACACACTGGTTAAAAACCTTCGTCTTCAGGCACTGTGGTATTTCGGACGAGAAGATTTCGCGTAGTTTCCCGAACGCTGCCCATCCGAGTTGGATTCTTCGGGCGACCTCTTTGTCGAAGTTGGACCGACCTAACTGGATAGTTTGTCCTAGGTATACGTAGTGGTCAACAACTTCGAGTGTATCGTTCCCAACAACTACCGGTACGGGTGTAACATGGACATTAGACATGATCTTCGTCTTGTCTGAACTGTCCTGTCTGAACTCAAATGCATTTTACATTCTATGCCAAACCCGATACACGTTGTAATATTAACGGAAACCTGGATTAAGTCAGAACCTGAAGCTGAAAGCATAAGATTACCAAACTTTACACACTATTATAATTTTCGAAATAGTGGAAGAGGTGGAGGTGTCTCGATCTTTGTACACAATGATTTAAGGCATACTTTCATTGAGGGATATTGTGAAGATGATAATCATTTTTTATGGATACATTTAGACAAATTCTGCTTAGACATAGGAGCTATATACAAACCGGAAAGGACTAATAATCCTGAATTTATTGAAACTTATTCTCTTCAATTGCTTAAGCGAAAGAGAGTAATTGTTTTTGGCGACTTCAACTACAATTTACTAAAGCGAAACCAAGCCGCTACTGTATATAAAAGAATGCTCAAGGAAAATGGATTTTTTGTATTAAATAACATCTCTTGGGATCACTGTACAAGAGAGACCTCAAGCACAAAGACTATACTCGATCATGTTTGCTCCAACATCACAAATAACCATTTTCACTTAGCCATTATAGAATCAGTCATTTCAGATCACAAGCAGATTTATCTAGAAGTGCATAATCATAAGCCTACAAGGAATAAAAGAATACAATATCGAGCAATAAACTACAGCAAACTAAACAGCTATCTACAAACAACAAATCTAAGTGACTGCAACAACGAATATGAGCGACTAGAAGAAAAGCTACTAGAAGCAATTAAGAATAGTAAAATAATAAAGACAAAAATACTAAACCCTCTAAAATCAGACTGGATAAACAAGGACATATTACAAGCTATGGATAAAAGGAATGAACTTGGAAATACCTATATGAGGACAGCACATCACGATGAAACAGCAAGAATGGCATACATAGCGGAAAGGAAAAAAGTTCAACAAAACGTACATCAAACCAAAAGTAAATACTATCAAAAATTGTTTAAAGAATGCGTAAATAAACCCCTTAAAATGTGGAAACTCATTAACGACTTGAGCAACAATAAAGTTAAGCTAGTTCTGCTCCAGCCAAACTGGAATCAAGCTCAGGTCCAATTACAGATAATTTACAGATATGTCAATATTTCAACTCATTTTTTGCTAATATAGGATTAGATTTAGCTAGTAAAATACCCCAATCATTCCATAATAGTTTATATAGTGAAGTAGATAATAATGGCGAAACTTGTAATAATACATTAGAACTTTTAGAATTAAATCACACAACCATTGATGAAGTAAGTAAAATTATTGATAATTTAAAGACAAACACGAGTAGTGGTTTGGATGGTATCAGTTGTAAAGCTATTAAAAGCGTTAAGAATTTGATTTTAAGTGAGCTAACACAATGTATCAACAAATGTTTAGACACTGGCTACTTTCCTGAATCATTAAAAATCGCCAAGGTTACACCAATATTCAAATCAGGTAAGAAAACTGATGCAGGCAACTATCGCCCAATCTCCGTACTTCCTATTTTTTCTAAAATCCTGGAAAAAGTAATTTACAATCGTCTCGAGCAGCACTTAAACTCCATTAACTTTATCTTTGATAAGCAATATGGTTTTCGCCCCAAGTCAAACACTCTTTCTGCCTGTATGGATCTTATAACCAACTTAAAAAATAAAATTGATAAGAGACAAATTGGTCTGGGTGTCTTCATAGACTTAAAGAAAGCATTTGATACCATTAGCCATAAAATGCTTTTGTATAAACTGCATACTATTGGTATCAAAGGAACTGCGTACACAATGTTTCAATCATATCTTACTAATAGACGCCAAGTTGTTAAAATTGGTGATGACCAAAGCTCTCCTGAAATTATTACCTACGGTGTCCCACAGGGATCCATTTTGGGTCCCTTACTATTCCTAATCTATATTAATAACATAAGCCAATTAGGTCTAAAAGGTGATATCTCTTTATATGCCGACGATACTTGCTTGTTCTACTATGGGGATGATATTGCGACTATAATAAAAAATGCTCAAGACGATCTTGATTCTCTATTTGTCTGGTTTCAATCTAGTTTACTAACATTGAATATAAGTAAGACCAATTATATAATTTTCAGGTCCAAAAATAAAAAAATACCGAATTTTAAACCTTTAACTATAAACCAAGAGCCACTAACTAAGGTTGATTCCGAAAAATATCTCGGTCTTATCCTAGATAGCCAACTGACCTGGAAGCCACATATTGAAAAGATCCGCTCAAAACTGATATCTCTAATGTCTGCCCTGCGCGGTACCGTGCGCTGTTTTCCTAAGTCAGTTTGTTACATTATCTACAACGCGTTGGTAAAGCCGCACTTAGATTATTTGATTGAGGTTTGGGGGTGCGCCGCTAAAGTCAACATAAATCACTTACAAGTTGCACAAAATAAAATAATAAAACTATTGTTCCACCTCGATTATCTAACTCCAACATCGACAGTTTATAGACAGACCCGATTAATGTCCCTTTCACAAATTTATAAATACAACACTTGTTTACTCATACGAAAAATCCTAAATAAAAGTATACGAACACAAATATCATTTAATATAAAATCACATTTTCATAAACGTTCGACAAGGCGACCGTATGATATCCAGCTTCTTCGACCGCGAACAAATTATGGAAAGAAAAATATTATGTACGAGGGTGCTCAGATTTATAATAAATTACCAAATGAAATTAAAAAAACAAAGCAATTTCTATCATTTAAACATAAATTAAAACAATACATTTTAAATAACTTAGTATAGTTTATTATTATCCAATATCAGACAAATAACTAACTAATAAATAATCAAACTTGTTACGTAATTAGTACCTATTAAAATGAACCATTAGTAACTTCTTTTTAGTACATATACCTACCCGCAGTTTTATTTTAATGTATTACAATATATTATTATCATAATGTAGATTTCGTACACTCGTTAGATATAAGTTTCTATTGTATTTCTCTAGTAAGTGAATTATGTATATTCTTTTAGAGAAATAAATTTCTTAAACCATAAACCATAAATTTCAATATAGTTTATACAAGTTCGTTTGATCAATGATCTTAGTTTATACAAAAAAATACACGTGATTTTGGGTAGTGGGGGGGGGGGGGGTCGTTTAAAACCTCACCACATATCACCAGGAAGGGGGGAGGGGTTAAAAAGTTGCTAAAAAAAATCACGTAATTAATGGACAACCCCTAAGGTTATCTTTTAGGAAGGCACAGATGTTGCCATTATGTCCATGACTATCTTTCTAGTAATGTTTTGCAATAAGATGGATGGTGAAGAGTCTCAGTCACACAAGGATCTAAGGAGAGAGCTATGCTCGGTTTTTTTGCGCGACAGAATCCGAAATGTGGAGATTCGCCAAAGAACTAAGGTCACCGACATAGCTCTCAGAATCTGCAAGTGGCTTGTTTGGTATTTAAATTAATCATGCATTTCTGAACGCTCTCTTGTGACGTAAATGACGTATTTCCAAATCAACCAATCCCGTTCTTCCTTGAGTGGCCTATATCCGCTTAGTTACCGTTTAACCACGAGACCTACAGCACACCGCCGCCGCCGCGAGAGTGCTTCTATTGCCTATAATTGTGAAGTTTTGTGAACTTTTGTGTCGACACATTGTGCCTGGTACCAGCTAATCATCAGGTGAGTGGCGCTAGCTGTTTCCTGCCTTTTTCCTTGACTTATACCTGCGTTTTACAGCGTCGAGTAGCGTTCAATACCTACTAATTAATACACCTCATACAGTCCACAATTAAAAAATATTAAAACCGCTATTTCTTGGCTTCTAGCCATATTTTTAAACCCGCCATCTTTTTTGGTCCATCTCACCGGATTTGATACCTTTTTTGGTCCCATCCAATGGTTTCATTATTCGATTATCTAATCGCTATAATTATCTATCTGTCTGTGAAATAACAATTAAAAGCCTATTTAATTATAAATTATTCCCGCCCGCTTTGATAATATACATAAGTCATAAGTATATTCAATCGCTTCTAGATTTCTGCAATCTAATTCGCAGGCATTTATTTGTATTGAAGGACAGTGCTTATAGATTGATAATCGTAATTACGTACTTAAAATTATTTTCTTTAAAATCATACGCTGTATGCAGGTAGCATTCTGTGCCCCGCTTGGCTCGCGTCGCAGTTAATACGTGCCACCTACCTACTTAACGCGCTCATTTTCACTTCACAATACGCTAAGTTATTAATAATATTATATTTTACGCTCGCTAATTATTTAATTGGTTATAGGTTATTAAAGCTAATTAAGTAATTTCATAGGTGCATATCTCGGTAGTTAGGGTAACTCATTCGCTTAGTTGTACTTAATCGTTTATAAATACTTAGGTACCGCTTTAATTTAATAGCAATTGGTTTTTAAGCTATTAAAACCAACAAACGCATACTTTATTTATTATCGCCTGCTTTTATTAAATTAATCCGCTGAATAATGAGTAAATCTAGGGGTGAAGAACGGTCGCCATGCCGGGAGGACCCAAAGGTTGTCATTCTTCGAGCAAAACGAGAAGCAATGTTCTCGCGTTTGCAAAAAATTTACGAATTGTCGCGATCGGCTATCGCTGATGAACAACAGCGTGATACATTCTTGTTAAACGCTAGTAATGTAGATACGTTACGTACTGATTTTGAAAAGGTTGTAGACGATTATAATAATGTATACTTACAAGCCAACCCCACCAGTTCCGTTGATTATCAAACCTGGATCGCATTTGAAGAGTTATACCGTCATATAAAGGGGGTTCTTTCTAAGTTACAGAAAGACTCTAATATTCCGATAAAGACTGAATCCAAGTCTTCTTCTTATCACGATAAGTTGCCGCCTATTGAATTACAATCGTTTGATGGCGATATTCGTCATTGGCCTATGTTTCATCAACAATTTAAAAGTATTATTCATGATAATCCGAATTTAACGGATACTGAACGCGTATATTATTTAGTTGGTAAACTTACTGATAAAGCCAAAGCAATTTGCGCTGGGCTGTCCGCTACGCCAGAAAACTATCCCATAATTTGGAATAATCTTATACAAAAATATAACGATACTCGTTCACTCGCTGTCTCTTATTTTAATCATATGTTAAGATTTAAACCGCTTACTTCTAGCTCCGCCGCAAATCTAGAATCATTTATTAATAATTTTGATTCCTCAATTAAAGCGCTAAAACAGTTAAAATTAAATGACTTAACAGACTTTATGTGCTTGCAATTAGCATTGCAGAGATTAGATGCAGATACTGTTAAAGCCTTTGAATTGTCGCAACGTCAAACTGATATACCTACATATCAGAGTCTTATCAGTTTCGTCCAAGAGCAAAGTAAGATACTTAATAATATACAAAAACAATTTGAACCTACCGCAAACAAACTTTCTAATAATAATAAAAAACATAATATACCTAGACCTAACAGTGGTCCTACTAGAACTTTTATTAATACTGACAACAATCAACCGTGCGTTATGTGTCAAGATAAGACACACACACACTTGTTTAATTGTCCGCGCTTTTCTAAATTAACGCCTAAGGAAAGGTATAAATAACTACATAAAACAAAATGGTTTTTGTACGAATTGTTTAAGTAATAAACATAAGTCCAGTTTTTGTAATTCGCAACGTACATGTTTACATTTCAATCAACGCCACCATTCCTTATTACATTTTACAATTAAATATGAAGCGCAAGCGCTAAATCAAAAACCGGTTTCCCAGCCGGCCGTCTCGGGTATTCGTAATGCTCACTGTAATTTAACCTCTAATCCTTCTACGAATAAGATCGAAATTAATCCGCAGTCCAACTCGGGTGATAGTGTATGCACTCAGGGCTTGGAGTCTACTACGATTTTGTCGTTCAGTATTACAAACCTTAACAATGATATTAATCACACTCAAACCGCTGCTTTATTAGCGACCGCAAAAATAAAAGTAATAAATAATTATGGACGTGAATATTATGTAAGATGTTTAATAGATCCAGGGTCACAAAGTGACTATATTTCGCTTGATTGTTGCAAACGTTTATCTTTACCCATATCGGGAAAAAACCGCTTTACCGAAGTTCATGGCATTGGTGGTTCATCGCAAAAAATATTAGGCGTTACTCACGTTAAATTCACATCTCGCTTCGATAATGAATTCGTATATGAAGTCGAACCGTTAGTAGTGCCTCACATTACCGGGAAATTACCGGACGTTAAGATTGATTTAAATAAGATTAATTATATATCTTCGATACGTTTATCTGATGACCAGTTCTTTGTACCTGGGGAAATTTCCTTACTTTTGGGGGTAAATACCTATTGTAAAATATTACTGTCAAATAAAATAATTACGCCGCACGCGCCTATGGCGCTAGAAACAACGCTAGGTTATGTAATAATGGGCGACGCTTATGTGGAGTCCCCTACTCATAAATCGCATTCTTTTCATTTAATTAATCAAGAACCGCTTAATGAGATGCTTCAAAAATTTTGGATAATGGAAGAATTGCCTTCTACCAAGTATATCAGTCCGCAAGATAATGAGTGTGAAAATATTTTTACCTCTAATACCGCTCGCAATCCTGATGGCAGTTACGTTGTCGCTTTGCCATTTAAGGATCCGCCAGAAAAATTAAGTAATTCGCTACAAATCGCTGAAAAAAGATTTTCTCTTCTTGAAAGAAGATTTAGTAGAAATCCTGAACTTCGCGCGCGTTACAATGACGTCATTAGGGAATATTTAGATATAGGGTTCTTAACACTTGTTCCGCAAGAAATGATAAGGTTTGATGTGCCTTGCTTTTACCTACCTCACCACCCGGTTATTCGGGAGGATAAATCATCCACACCGCTCCGTGTAGTAATAGACGGCAGTTGTAAGTCAGATAACGGTTTATCACTTAATGATATTTTGCATACCGGTGAAAACTTACAAACTGACATTTTCAATATTTTACTCAATGTACGAATATATTCTATTGCTTTTTTCGCTGATGTTCGTAAAATGTATTTTTGCATACATGTACAAGATTCGCACCGCAAGTTCCAACGAATTTTATTTCGCTTTTCTGATGACGAACCCTTGCAAACGTATGAATTTACTCGTGTCACTTTTGGTCTTCGTTCCTCACCATTTCTCTCTCTTCGCGTCATGCGTGAGTTAGCAAAAGATGAAGGAGCTAACTATCCTCTCGCAGCTAGTCTTATTGAAAGACAGCTCGATATATACATGGATGACCTTGCTTCCACAGCTTCAACGCTAGATGAAGCTGTAGCGACAGCAACACAATTAATCCAACTTTTCAAAGCCGGTGGTTTTGATCTAGTTAAATGGACGAGTAATTCCCACGAATTGTTGGAACACATACCCGCAAGTCATCGTCAACAAGAATATATTTCTTTTAACGATAATGACACTCATAAGATTTTAGGCCTTCGCTGGCATCCCGCTACTGATAATTTTACTTTTACTGTATCTCAACCGCCCGCTATTTGTACAAAGCGTTCTATGCTATCCGCTACCGCACAACTTTATGATGTATTGGGTCTTGTCGGTCCCATAACGCTATTCGCTAAATTATTAATTAAACAATTATGGCTCCTCAAAATTGATTGGGACGAGTCTCCGCCTTCTTCTGTTGTCAAGTTGTGGCAACAATATATTTCAGAGTTACCGCTAATCTCGGGTCTTCAATTCCCGCGTCATATGGGTATTAAGGACTCTTCTGTCGTTTCGCTAATCGCTTTCGCTGATGATAGCGAAAAAGGTTTTGGCTGCGTTATATACCTTCACGTAGCTAATGAAGGTTCTCCCCCTATAGTCACGTTAGTTTGTTCAAAATCCCGCGTTTCTCCGGTAAAGACCGTGACTTTAGCGAGACTTGAACTTTGCGCCTTAACACTGCTCGCTAAGTTAGTGCGTTCAGTGGTCAATACATTGTCAATAAGACACCCAATAAATAATATTTACGCATTTTCTGACTCTGAAGTCGCTCTGTGCTGGGTTCACTCTTCCCCACACAGATTTAATACTTTCGTCGCCAATAGAATTTCGCAATGTCAATCTTTATTGCCAAGTGATCATTTTTATCACGTCGCAGGAGTAGAAAACCCCGCGGATTGTGTATCTCGCGGGCTGCTTCCCTCACGCTTAGAGAATAATCTCTGGTTCCAAGGCCCATCTTGGATGTCTTTTCCTATTAGTGAATGGCCAATTCAGCAATTTTCACCGCAAAGCTCATGTTTACCTGAAGAAAAAACATTATCTCACGTCGCTTGCGACGCCGCCGCCGCGCAAACTGAGCATTTACTTCTGACATTAAGTTATAGAGTATCCTCGTGGAATAAGTTACTTCGCACTGTAGTGTATGTGTTAAGATTTCTAAGAAAATTGCCCCGCAATAATGTAATAACCGCGCAAGATTTAGACGCTGCTGAACTTGTTATAATTAAGGCCGTTCAACACGCTTCATTCGCTGATGATATTAAACTTATAGATAAAAGAAAAGGTTGTTCCTCAGCTCTTCGCAAATTAACGCCATACATGAATGACGGCATTCTATATGTCGGAGGTCGGTTAGATAACGCATCATTAGAAAAATTACATAAACATCCAATATTGTTGCCGAAAAATGGTCACATAATTAATTTGATAATTGACTTTTATCATAAGAAAAACTTTCACGCTGGTCCGCAACTACTACTTTCAATACTGAGACAACGTTTTTGGATTTTATCCGCCCGCCGCATTGTTCGTTCCCGCATACATAAATGTAACGCATGTTTTAGGTTAAAACCAAAAGCTACTTTTCCTATGATGTCCGCTTTGCCATCGTGCCGTGTAGAACCTTGTAATGCTTTTACGCATACGGGCGTAGACTACGCTGGACCGTTGTATATAACTCATACTAGAAGACAAGGTGTCCGTAGTCAAAAGGCATACTTATGCATTTTTGTATGCCTAGTAACCAAGGCAGTTCATCTTGAGCTTGCTTCTGATTTAACCTCAGCTACCTTTTTAGACGCTTTTAAAAGATTTTTATCGCGTAGAGGTCCTTGTAAGTATCTCTACAGCGATAACGGTACGAATTTTGTTGCTTCGCGTTCTTATCTAAACGAACTTCATGAATTTCTTAAATCCGACGATTACTACAAAACTTTTAGTAGCGAATTAGCGGAAAGCCGTATAATTTGGAAGATGAATCCACCAAATGCACCGCATTTTGGCGGAATTTGGGAGTCCCATATAAAGTCTGTTAAAGGCCATTTATTTCGCGTAATAGGTAAACAAATATTAACATATGAAGAGATGGTTACGGTGTTGAATGGTATTGAATCAGTTTTGAACTCGCGACCCTTATATTTGTTGAGCACTGATCCGTCAGAACCGTCCGCGTTGACACCTGCCCATTTTATACATACCGCTCCGCTGGAATGTTTACCCGCTCCTACGTTAGAAAATGATCGCATGACTCTTCAAACGCGCTTTTCGTTAATGGACTCATTAGTCCAATCGTTTTGGAAGAGATTCCGCACTGAATATTTACATAATCTGCAGTCGCGAGAAAAGTGGAACACACCTGCAAATCCTGTAACTGTAGGTACAGTAGTTCTCATCATTGTAGAGAACTGTCCGACATTACGTTGGCCGCTTGGGGTTATCACTAAATTGTTTCCCGGCAAAGACGGTGTAATCCGAGTTGCTGAAGTGAAAACCAAAAGTGGCATCCTGCAGCGTCCGGTAGTGCGACTTTGTCCGCTACCAACGCAGTAGTTTTCTTTATGTTATCGCTAGTTTAAGTTACAATTATTATTGATATAAGCACTATCCTTCGCTCTAGTTTTTGTCCTTATGACTTAGTTTATATTCCGCATTATTAGATTATATTACCGCACGCATACACCTAATTTAATGGTGATGTTCTTATATATGTTTTCCCCCTTTTTGGGTTTATTTTTATTTTGTTTTTGAGGTTACCTCAAAGCCGGGAGGTTGTTTGGTATTTAAATTAATCATGCATTTCTGAACGCTCTCTTGTGACGTAAATGACGTATTTCCAAATCAACCAATCCCGTTCTTCCTTGAGTGGCCTATATCCGCTTAGTTACCGTTTAACCACGAGACCTACAGCACACCGCCGCCGCCGCGAGAGTGCTTCTATTGCCTATAATTGTGAAGTTTTGTGAACTTTTGTGTCGACACATTGTGCCTGGTACCAGCTAATCATCAGGTGAGTGGCGCTAGCTGTTTCCTGCCTTTTTCCTTGACTTATACCTGCGTTTTACAGCGTCGAGTAGCGTTCAATACCTACTAATTAATACACCTCATACAGTCCACAATTAAAAAATATTAAAACCGCTATTTCTTGGCTTCTAGCCATATTTTTAAACCCGCCATGGCTATTGGCAGGCCACATCGTTCGAGGAACCGATAACCGATGAGGAAGAAAGGTTCTCGAGTGGCGACCACAAACCGGAAGACACAGCATAGGCAGGCCTCCCGCTAGGTAGACTGACGACATTGTGCGCGTCGCAGGTAACCGGTGGATGCAAATAGCCAATTGTCGTTCATTGTGGCGTTCGAAGGGGAAGGTTTATGTTCAGCAGTAGACGTCTTCCGGCTGATGATGATGATGGATTGTTTCATTTTCTTGCATTTCACGGATGATATCACAAAGATATTTTACTCGTGTTAGCAATACGGATACTTTCAAATCCGTTTACCAGAGGTCTGAATAGAGTGTACTATAATTATTTATCAAACATTCCCTAGTGTTGTGTTTCGGTGTGAAGGGCACTGAAGCTGGTAAAATTACAGGATGTCTAATGTTTTTAGAGTCGGCAACGCGCTAGAAATTTTTCTGGTGTTGCTCTAGCGTCCATAGGCTAGAGTGACTATTTAAAATTAGGCAGTATAAAAAAAATCTGAGTCCATTCGTCGTACGTAGAATTGCTGATAAAAAACATAGGCATGCGTGGGCTGACACAGAAGGCTGGCTTTACCGCAGGATGGCTCTCACTGTCAGTAGTTGCCTTTGAAAACCGTTTTCACAAGTAAATGTTATTTTATCAACCCTTACAGGAATAGTTCATTATTGTTTCTCGCTATCGGAATTCACTACTAATTACTTAGTCTGTGCTACTAAGAAATTAACTTCAGTTACTTTACCATTTAGCTTCGGCTTTATAATTCTTGTCATTAAATTATATCAAACACATGGCACATAGTTTATCTTTGCGTACTATTTCAAAATGTCATGTTGGTAACGAGGTCTAATCGGCCATTATGTCTAGCGTTTGTGGACTACGAGAAAGCCTTTGATTCAATCGAGACCTGGGCGGTATTGCAGTCCCTCCAGCGGTGTCACATTGACTATAGGTACATCGAAGTGTTGAAGTGTTTGTACGGCAACGCCACCATGTCGATCCGACTACAGGACGAGACTACAAAACCAATCCCATTGCAGCGAGGTGTGAGACAGGAAGACGTTATTTCTCCGAAACTGTTCACAAACGCATTGGAGGACGTTTTCAAGCTCTTGGACTCTTACGGATTCGGCATCAACATCAATGGCGAATACATTACTCACCTTCGTTTTGCCGATGATATAGTCATTATGGCAGAGTCGCTGGAGGACCTCAATACAATGCTCAGCGACCTCAGTAGCGTTTCCCAACAGGTGGGTCTTAAAATGAACATGGACAAGACGAAGATCATATCTAATGTCCATGTTACACCCGTACCGGTAGTTGTTGGGAACGATACACTCGAAGTTGTTGACCACTACGTATACCTAGGACAAACTATCCAGTTAGGTCGGTCCAACTTCGACAAAGAGGTCGCCCGAAGAATCCAACTCGGATGGGCAGCGTTCGGGAAACTACGCGAAATCTTCTCGTCCGAAATACCACAGTGCCTGAAGACGAAGGTTTTTAACCAGTGTGTGTTGCCAGTGATGACATATGGTACTGAGACGTGGTACCTAACTGTTGGCCTTCTAGATAAGCTCAGAGTTACACAACGAGCTATGGAGAGAGCTATGCTTGGAGTTTCTTTGCGCGTCAGAATCCGGAATGAGGAGATTCGCCGAAGAACCAAGGTCACCGACAAAGCTCTTAAAATCTGCAAGTTGAAGTGGCAATGGGCAGGCCACATCGCTCGGCGAACCGATAACCGCTGGGGAAGAAAGGTTCTCGAGTGGCGACCACGAACCGGAAGACGCAGCGTAGGTAGGCCTCCCACTAGGTGGACAGACGACATTGTGCGCGTCGCAGGTAACCGGTGGATGCAAATAGCCAATTGTCGTTCATTGTGGCGTTCGAAGGGGGAGGCCTATGTTCAGCAGTGGACGTCTTCCGGCTGGTGATGATGATGATGATGAACGAGGTCTATAAATCTTAAAATATTTTAGAAGTAATATTCTTGGTGCGTCAATGTGGTGTGTAGTAAAACCATAGATTCAGGATTTTTCACTACGTTCAAGAGTAAAACACTGTAGTCAAGATTATATTTTAAGTTAATCGAGACATTAGAACATAATTGGATGCTCTTAACGAATACTAAACTAATGAGACGTCCGAACAGAGTTTGATGCTCTAGACGAATTCTAAAATAATGAGACGTCTCAACAGATTTTGATGCTCTAGACGAATTCTAAACTAATGAGGCGTCTGAGCAGATTTTGATGCTCTAGACGAATACTAAACTAATGAGACGTCCGAACAGAGTTTGATGCTCTAGACGAATTCTAAAATTATGAGTCGTCCGAACACGTTTTGATGCTAGTGCTAGTCTAGAGCATCAAAAGCTTAATGATTTTTGATACTTACGCGAATATTACACATTGAAATGAAACTAATTTTACGGATTATATCGCGATTTATTTTTGATTTTTTTTTAATGCGGAAATTAAAATCAAAAATAAACCGCGATATAATCCGTAAAATTAGTTTCATTTCAATGTGTAATATTCGCGTAAGTATCAGAAATCATTAAGCTTTTGATGCTCTAGACTAGCACTAGCATCAAAACGTGTTCGGACGACTCATAATTTTAGAATTCGTCTAGAGCATCAAACTCTGTTCGGACGTCTCATTAGTTTAGTATTCGTCTAGTCTAGAGCATCAAAATCTGCTCAGACGCCTCATTAGTTTAGAATTCGTCTAGAGCATCAAAATCTGTTGAGACGTCTCATTATTTTAGAATTCGTCTAGAGCATCAAACTCTGTTCGGACGTCTCATTAGTTTAGTATTCGTTAAGAGCATCCAATTATGTTCTAATGTCTCGATTAACTTAAAATATAATCTTGACTACAGTGTTTTACTCTTGAACGTAGTGAAAAATCCTGAATCTATGGTTTTACTACACACCACATTGACGCACCAAGAATATTACTTCTAAAATATTTTAAGATTTATAGACCTCGTTCATCATCATCATCATCACCAGCCGGAAGACGTCCACTGCTGAACATAGGCCTCCCCCTTTGAACGCCACAATGAACGACAATTGGCTATTTGCATCCACCGGTTACCTGCGACGCGCACAATGTCGTCTGTCCACCTAGTGGGAGGCCTACCTACGCTGCGTCTTCCGGTTCGTGGTCGCCACTCGAGAACCTTTCTTCCCCAGCGGTTATCGGTTCGCCGAGCGATGTGGCCTGCCCATTGCCACTTCAACTTGCAGATTTTAAGAGCTTTGTCGGTGACCTTGGTTCTTCGGCGAATCTCCTCATTCCGGATTCTGACGCGCAAAGAAACTCCAAGCATAGCTCTCTCCATAGCTCGTTGTGTAACTCTGAGCTTATCTAGAAGGCCAACAGTTAGGTACCACGTCTCAGTACCATATGTCATCACTGGCAACACACACTGGTTAAAAACCTTCGTCTTCAGGCACTGTGGTATTTCGGACGAGAAGATTTCGCGTAGTTTCCCGAACGCTGCCCATCCGAGTTGGATTCTTCGGGCGACCTCTTTGTCGAAGTTGGACCGACCTAACTGGATAGTTTGTCCTAGGTATACGTAGTGGTCAACAACTTCGAGTGTATCGTTCCCAACAACTACCGGTACGGGTGTAACATGGACATTAGACATGATCTTCGTCTTGTCCATGTTCATTTTAAGACCCACCTGTTGGGAAACGCTACTGAGGTCGCTGAGCATTGTATTGAGGTCCTCCAGCGACTCTGCCATAATGACTATATCATCGGCAAAACGAAGGTGAGTAATGTATTCGCCATTGATGTTGATGCCGAATCCGTAAGAGTCCAAGAGCTTGAAAACGTCCTCCAATGCGTTTGTGAACAGTTTCGGAGAAATAACGTCTTCCTGTCTCACACCTCGCTGCAATGGGATTGGTTTTGTAGTCTCGTCCTGTAGTCGGATCGACATGGTGGCGTTGCCGTACAAACACTTCAACACTTCGATGTACCTATAGTCAATGTGACACCGCTGGAGGGACTGCAATACCGCCCAGGTCTCGATTGAATCAAAGGCTTTCTCGTAGTCCACAAACGCTAGACATAATGGCCGATTAGACCTCGTTACCAACATGACATTTTGAAATAGTACGCAAAGATAAACTATGTGCCATGTGTTTGATATAATTTAATGACAAGAATTATAAAGCCGAAGCTAAATGGTAAAGTAACTGAAGTTAATTTCTTAGTAGCACAGACTAAGTAATTAGTAGTGAATTCCGATAGCGAGAAACAATAATGAACTATTCCTGTAAGGGTTGATAAAATAACATTTACTTGTGAAAACGGTTTTCAAAGGCAACTACTGACAGTGAGAGCCATCCTGCGGTAAAGCCAGCCTTCTGTGTCAGCCCACGCATGCCTATGTTTTTTATCAGCAATTCTACGTACGACGAATGGACTCAGATTTTTTTTATACTGCCTAATTTTAAATAGTCACTCTAGCCTATGGACGCTAGAGCAACACCAGAAAAATTTCTAGCGCGTTGCCGACTCTAAAAACATTAGACATCCTGTAATTTTACCAGCTTCAGTGCCCTTCACACCGAAACACAACACTAGGGAATGTTTGATAAATAATTATAGTACACTCTATTCAGACCTCTGGTAAACGGATTTGAAAGTATCCGTATTGCTAACACGAGTAAAATATCTTTGTGATATCATCCGTGAAATGCAAGAAAATGAAACAATCCATCATCATCATCAGCCGGAAGACGTCTACTGCTGAACATAAACCTTCCCCTTCGAACGCCACAATGAACGACAATTGGCTATTTGCATCCACCGGTTACCTGCGACGCGCACAATGTCGTCAGTCTACCTAGCGGGAGGCCTGCCTATGCTGTGTCTTCCGGTTTGTGGTCGCCACTCGAGAACCTTTCTTCCTCATCGGTTATCGGTTCCTCGAACGATGTGGCCTGCCAATAGCCACTTGCAGATTCTGAGAGCTATGTCGGTGACCTTAGTTCTTTGGCGAATCTCCACATTTCAGATTCTGTCGCGCAAATAAACCGAGCATAGCTCTCTCCTTAGATCCTTGTGTGACTGAGACTCTTCACCATCCATCTTATTGCAAAACATTACTAGAAAGATAGTCATGGACATAATGGCAACATCTGTGCCTTCCTAAAAGATAACCTTAGGGGTTGTCCATTAATTACGTGATTTTTTTTAGCAACTTTTTAACCCCTCCCCCCTTCCTGGTGATATGTGGTGAGGTTTTAAACGCCCCCCCCCCCCCACTACCCAAAATCACGTGTATTTTTTTGTATAAACTAAGATCATTGATCAAACGAACTTGTATAAACTATATTGAAATTTATGGTTTATGGTTTAAGAAATTTATTTCTCTAAAAGAATATACATAATTCACTTACTAGAGAAATACAATAGAAACTTATATCTAACGAGTGTACGAAATCTACATTATGATAATAATATATTGTAATACATTAAAATAAAAATGCGGGTAGGTATATGTACTAAAAAGAAGTTACAAATGGTTCATTTTAATAGGTACTAATTACGTAACAAGTTTGATTATTTATTAGTTAGTTATTTGTCTGATATTGGATAATAATAAACTATACTAAGTTATTTAAAATGTATTGTTTTAATTTATGTTTAAATGATAGAAATTGCTTTGTTTTTTTAATTTCATTTGGTAATTTATTATAAATCTGAGCACCCTCGTACATAATATTTTTCTTTCCATAATTTGTTCGCGGTCGAAGAAGCTGGATATCATACGGTCGCCTTGTCGAACGTTTATGAAAATGTGATTTTATATTAAATGATATTTGTGTTCGTATACTTTTATTTAGGATTTTTCGTATGAGTAAACAAGTGTTGTATTTATAAATTTGTGAAAGGGACATTAATCGGGTCTGTCTATAAACTGTCGATGTTGGAGTTAGATAATCGAGGTGGAACAATAGTTTTATTATTTTATTTTGTGCAACTTGTAAGTGATTTATGTTGACTTTAGCGGCGCACCCCCAAACCTCAATCAAATAATCTAAGTGCGGCTTTACCAACGCGTTGTAGATAATGTAACAAACTGACTTAGGAAAACAGCGCACGGTACCGCGCAGGGCAGACATTAGAGATATCAGTTTTGAGCGGATCTTTTCAATATGTGGCTTCCAGGTCAGTCGGCTATCTAGGATAAGACCGAGATATTTTTCGGAATCAACCTTAGTTAGTGGCTCTTGGTTTATAGTTAAAGGTTTAAAATTCGGTATTTTTTTATTTTTGGACCTGAAAATTATATAATTGGTCTTACTTATATTCAATGTTAGTAAACTAGATTGAAACCAGACAAATAGAGAATCAAGATCGTCTTGAGCATTTTTTATTATAGTCGCAATATCATCCCCATAGTAGAACAAGCAAGTATCGTCGGCATATAAAGAGATATCACCTTTTAGACCTAATTGGCTTATGTTATTAATATAGATTAGGAATAGTAAGGGACCCAAAATGGATCCCTATGGGACACCGTAGGTAATAATTTCAGGAGAGCTTTGGTCATCACCAATTTTAACAACTTGGCGTCTATTAGTAAGATATGATTGAAACATTGTGTACGCAGTTCCTTTGATACCAATAGTATGCAGTTTATACAAAAGCATTTTATGGCTAATGGTATCAAATGCTTTCTTTAAGTCTATGAAGACACCCAGACCAATTTGTCTCTTATCAATTTTATTTTTTAAGTTGGTTATAAGATCCATACAGGCAGAAAGAGTGTTTGACTTGGGGCGAAAACCATATTGCTTATCAAAGATAAAGTTAATGGAGTTTAAGTGCTGCTCGAGACGATTGTAAATTACTTTTTCCAGGATTTTAGAAAAAATAGGAAGTACGGAGATTGGGCGATAGTTGCCTGCATCAGTTTTCTTACCTGATTTGAATATTGGTGTAACCTTGGCGATTTTTAATGATTCAGGAAAGTAGCCAGTGTCTAAACATTTGTTGATACATTGTGTTAGCTCACTTAAAATCAAATTCTTAACGCTTTTAATAGCTTTACAATTGATACCATCCAAACCACTACTCGTGTTTGTCTTTAAATTATCAATAATTTTACTTACTTCATCAATGGTTGTGTGATTTAATTCTAAAAGTTCTAATGTATTATTACAAGTTTCGCCATTATTATCTACTTCACTATATAAACTATTATGGAATGATTGGGGTATTTTACTAGCTAAATCTAATCCTATATTAGCAAAAAATGAGTTGAAATATTGACATATCTGTAAATTATCTGTAATTGGACCTGAGCTTGATTCCAGTTTGGCTGGAGCAGAACTAGTCTTAACTTTATTGTTGCTCAAGTCGTTAATGAGTTTCCACATTTTAAGGGGTTTATTTACGCATTCTTTAAACAATTTTTGATAGTATTTACTTTTGGTTTGATGTACGTTTTGTTGGACTTTTTTCCTTTCCGCTATGTATGCCATTCTTGCTGTTTCATCGTGATGTGCTGTCCTCATATAGGTATTTCCAAGTTCATTCCTTTTATCGATAGCTTGTAATATGTCCTTGTTTATCCAGTCTGATTTTAGAGGGTTTAGTATTTTTGTCTTTATTATTTTACTATTCTTAATTGCTTCTAGTAGCTTTTCTTCTAGTCGCTCATATTCGTTGTTGCAGTCACTTAGATTTGTTGTTTGTAGATAGCTGTTTAGTTTGCTGTAGTTTATTGCTCGATATTGTATTCTTTTATTCCTTGTAGGCTTATGATTATGCACTTCTAGATAAATCTGCTTGTGATCTGAAATGACTGATTCTATAATGGCTAAGTGAAAATGGTTATTTGTGATGTTGGAGCAAACATGATCGAGTATAGTCTTTGTGCTTGAGGTCTCTCTTGTACAGTGATCCGAAGAGATGTTATTTAATACAAAAAATCCATTTTCCTTGAGCATTCTTTTATATACAGTAGCGGCTTGGTTTCGCTTTAGTAAATTGTAGTTGAAGTCGCCAAAAACAATTACTCTCTTTCGCTTAAGCAATTGAAGAGAATAAGTTTCAATAAATTCAGGATTATTAGTCCTTTCCGGTTTGTATATAGCTCCTATGTCTAAGCAGAATTTGTCTAAATGTATCCATAAAAAATGATTATCATCTTCACAATATCCCTCAATGAAAGTATGCCTTAAATCATTGTGTACAAAGATCGAGACACCTCCACCTCTTCCACTATTTCGAAAATTATAATAGTGTGTAAAGTTTGGTAATCTTATGCTTTCAGCTTCAGGTTCTGACTTAATCCAGGTTTCCGTTAATATTACAACGTGTATCGGGTTTGGCATAGAATGTAAAATGCATTTGAGTTCATCTAATTTACCCGGTTTCACGATACTGCGTATGTTGGCGTATAGAAATTTCAGAGACTTTTTATTCTGATGTTACTTTGTATGACTGGTTGCAATTTGGTAAGATATATTATTTTTAGTCTGTATATCTGTAGAAGATTCTAATTCAATTAGTTTTTTGGAACTGTTTCGGTGATTTTAGGAATACCTTTAATAAATTTAATTGTTAGATTTTTTTCTCCAGCTTCTATTCGGCGCTTTAGTTCAGCTCTTAAACTTTGCATAACTTTCTTTTGGTAGGGCGTTTCATCAGAATAAATTTTAACTTTAGTTAGTTCTTTATTAATAATCGCCTTGTTTCGTAGTATAAGCTTAGACGTTTCAGGCGAGGTAAAACAAACTTTTATTGGTCGAGGCTTATTGGCATCATATTTGCCCAAACGTATTATTTTAATTGGTTGTGTGCAATCTGGAACAGCAGATTGGATTACTTTATTAACTTGATCCATGTCATGAGTACGTCGTTGTTCCCAGTTTTTAGAATAAATCTCATCAATGCCACTTATTATTACATTTTTTTCTCTCTGGAAGCGCTCATTAATTTCAGAGATCATATTTTCATAATTTAGTATTGGTTGCTGATTTGTGCTCGTGTCAACCTTTAATGTGGCTATATCGTTTTCGATAGTTTTGATTTTTTTGTTCAGTATTTGTCTTAAAGTTCGAGATACATATTAATTCCTGTTTAATTTTGTTTTGTTCAACCACTAGAAAATCAGTTGTTGATATTATTTGTGTTATTTGGTCCTTAATAAGCGACACATCCTGTGATATGTTATTCAGTTTTTCATTTTGAATTTCAGCCATGTCGAATAGCACAGACATAACCCTCTTCTCAAACTCATCAAACTTGACAGAGAGGTTATCATCTGAGTGTTTTCGTTTTTGTCTAAACATAGTTTGCTGCGATTCTAGATCACGTAATTTTGCCAAGTCTGGTTGTGACCCACCAGCAACGACATCACGAGTTTCCATCAAGTAATTGCTATTGCCATACGTAATGCGATCCCGCGGTGGTGACCGCTGCACGCTCATTCTGTTGCTACTTACGCGCTAGTGCACCGAGCGAGATGAATTATCGGAGCCCGTACTGTTTACTCGAGGGGGTGAAGAGGGTCTTCAAGTTGTATCATGCACTTTGGTTCACAGCTAGTATGTTATAAATCACTCGTAAGGAATCTACGTAAATGAAATTTATCAAGAGCAATATGAAGTCTAGTTTAGTTTGCGCACTAAAAAATATTTTTAAATTTAATTTGCTACACGTCCGTTCCGTACACTCGCAAGCGAGCAAATTTGCGGAATATTATCTTTAAATACAGGTAACTGATTAAATGTTGAAGGGGAACTCGTTGCCGGCAACGGTGTGTCAAGACCACCTCCCCCTGTTTGGTTTAGAAATCGTGCATTCAATGAAAAATAAATACACGTGATGTCTCATTATACCCCTCCTGGTGATATTTCGTGATTTATTTCGGAACCCCTCCCCCCCCCCCTTTCGAGCCTCACGTGATTAATGGATGCCCCCTTACACGGGCGACTAACGTTGACTATCTAGAGTCATTTTTTAATACATTTTTTTATACATTAAATTATTATTCTACTTTATGATCACCCAAATGACTGACGGTAACAATTGGACCGCGGCACTGTAATTAAATATTCGGCAAATATTAGCGAATATTATTCGCTATTGAAACAATTTTAATATTTATTTTACCTAATAAATTTAATAACTTCGTTATTTGGTTTTTGAATATAAATAACTAGCGGGCTTGTTTTTATTAAGCAGCCCAACGTTTTATCGGTTTCCAGATTAACCCTTGAATTAGCGGTCCGCTTTTTAATCCATTTAGATTGTGTAAATGATTCAGCGCTATTCCATTGCTGACATTCCATTTTCCTAACTGCTTTCTTCTTGAAATCACTGTTAATAAATTAACAGTTTAAAAATCAAAAAATACACGCGTTTATAAGGTATACCTACTGCACTAAAAAAAATAAGATAATTGTCGAACCTGTTCTTGTTGTCTACTCCGTGTTTGTAATTAAGCATATTTAAGTGAAAACGCGTGGGGCGCTTTTTCTCTACACAAATTAGTGTCGTTTATATTAATATACTTTGTCTTCTTGAAATTTGACACAAATATTAAAGCTGTTATTCAGAAAAAGAGCCCTACGCTTTGCTTAATTACAAACACGGTGTAGAAAATAAAGAACAGATTCGATAATTTATTTATTACTAGCTGACCCACGCAGCTCCGCCTGCGCTATTTTTACGTTAACTAAACTTTTAATAACAGAAATTCGCATCGAATACATAACCTCCTTTTTTATAGTCGGTTAAATACTGGGACCCACTTTTTACTTGCTCTCCGAAGCACGAACCCGTTTAGTTCAAATGGCGTTAAACGGTCACCCATCTATTTAATGACCTTACCTAACGTTGCTTAACCCGATCGATTACAAAACCTTGATAACAACTCTCTATGAGTGTTTCCTTACTGATATTTATTATATTATAAAGAAAAATTGATAAAATCGGACCAAGCGTATAACCAAGTACCCGTTTTGACTTTAATCCCCTCTCCCAAAAGAACCGTGCTAGATTACGGGATAAAAAGTATCCTATGTCCTACCTCGTAGTAAGATCTCAAATCATGCCAAGTTTCATTTGAATCCATTCAGTAGTTTCGGCGTGATACAGACAGACAGACAGACAGACAGACAGACAGACAGACAGACAGACAGACAGACAAAAATTAAACAAAATACATTTTCGGCCTCAGTATCGGTTATAGAATGCCCTCCAAATATAATTTTCAAAATATCTTCAATGTACAGAATTGGACCTGTTACAGTTTTATTATAAGTATAGATTTAGTGCACTAGGTTTTTTAAACTATTAATTTATTTCACCCTTTTTAGTCTTGGAAATATTGATTTAAAATACGGATATACTAAGTATTTTTCATTTATTCGTAGCTTAAATCGTAGGCTGCTTGTTGCATAAATCATTTTTACTAGAGTAGGTATCCCAATGAGTTTGCGAAGTTTTCAAGAAAGCATTACGTATTTACCCTTTAAAAAGTACGCAAAAAACCAATAGCTTCACATGTAATGTTCAAAGCTTCCGTTACCAACCTTCCGGATCAATCAACAGGTCCACGTTATTAGGCAAAGAGAATAGAAATCAGACGATCCCAAATGGGGAAAATCCTAGATGGGTTTACTACTAGCAAATCCAGGGTGCCGTCACTCACCTTCAATTTCCATCATCAGGTCCTCATTATTGGAAAAACTCAATAGAACTCTTAAGACAAAGCAGACGACAACCAAACTCGATAGGTTTACTAGTAGCCATTCCAGGGTTCCGTCACCCACCTTCCAGCTTCATCATCAGGTACTCATAAGTGGGAAAAGTTAATAGAACTCTTTAAAACAAATCAAAGGAGCCCAAAACTTGACAGGTTTACCAGGGTTCCAGCCATTCCAGGGTTCTTTCACCCCCCTTCCAGTTCCATCATCAGGTCCTCATTTTTGGGAAAACTCAATAGAACTCTTTAAGACAAACCAAACGAGCCCAGACTCGATGTATTTACTAGTGCCATTCCTGTGTTCCGTCACCCGCCTTCTCCCGTTCCATCATCAGGTTCTCATAATGGTCCAAGTGAATAAACAAATCAATTGAGCTCTTTAAAACAAATCAATTGAGTCTAAACTTATCCAACATCGAGCTCTATCAATAGATCAGCTCGATGATATTATATTATGGTGGCGCTAGCGCGTATTAGATGTCCGGTAATTTCACCAGCTAAAGTGCTTTTCAGACCGGAACACAGCAATAATAATGATATTTCAGACACCGCACGGGAAAACACATAACCCGACACTGTTTTAATAATGTCTGAAATAAAAAATATATAATTACGATATATAAGTTGCACAGTGGAAGAACTCGTTCAAAATGGGAGTAGTACCACTGGGGATGTTTCTTCACATTACAGAAAATCTCAGCTAATTAACTCTACCTCTGAGTGCCGTTGCGTTCCTGTATACAAACAGTAATTACAACTTGGCTGTTAGTGCTCGGGAAATTGAGTTACATCTTCTCGTCTGAATTACCTCAATGTTTAAAAACCAAAGAATTCAATAAATGTATGATGCCACCTATGGAGCAGAAACTTGGTCACTCACCGGCTATGCTCGGAGTGTCTACGTGATAAAATCCGGAACGACGAAATCCGTAGCAGAACTAAAGTAACCGGCATAGCTCTATTAATTTGTAAGTTGAAGTGGCAATGGGCAGGTCATATATAGGAGAATTGACAACCAGTGGGGAAGAAAGGTTCCTGAGTGGCGACCAAGGACTGGAAAGGGCAGTGTGGGACGGCCCCCACTAGATGGACAGATGACCTCGTGAAGGTGGCAGGGAGCTGTTGGATACAGGTGACACAACATCGGTTGCAATGGAAGTATATAGGGGAGGCCTATGTTCAGCAGTGGACGTCTTGTGACATGATGATAATGATGATGTGAGTGCTAACTTTATTAATTTTAAAAAAATGTCATCAGTCGATGCGTAGGATCTATTTATGGCAATTTATTAATTTACGAATACGACTTTATATCAGAGTACCTATAGTGAACTTCAAACATAATACTCGCAGTACACGAATACAAAAGATATAGACCAATGGATAGTGCTTTGTCCGTCAATCTCGTCATAAATATAATAGCTCTATATAAAACTTCGAACGAATTGGTTACATCCTGACATATTATGTAATACATTTTTTTCCTAATAGGCATTATATTATAATTTATTTATTTATACACATTTATAGCATCATTACAGTTATACCAAATCGATGCTTTAAAGACTATCATGAACTACAACGAATATACGTTATATGATGAACAACTAAGTGAACTCACTTTCTACACATCTGATTGCTACTTCTGTGAATTCAGACAGCGTACAACTAAATATATCGATCTGATATGAAATTTTATTAATGAAACGAATAGCTCGTGTCATGGGGACATACTTCAGTAAATTAGTTCTAGCTTCGGGAACACTGAGTGTATCTGGGCGAAGGCGCGCACCCACATAGCCTATGGGCGTGCACAGCCGCAGCTCCGCCAGCACCTTCGGGTGGTGTAGGTCCCCGCGCAGCACACGCGCTACTTATCGGGCAAGCTCTAGGTCCCACCGCACAGACAGACGACTATACCCTACCATGCCTAACGAACAGGCTCGGGTACATTAATGGATAAAATGGATAAATACCATATTCTTTTAAATATAAAAACCTCGTAAACTTATTTTTGATTTTTATTTTGGATAATGAAGTAACAAGTGCTATTTATCTTGATCATTCATAATTAGCAGCCGATGGACATCCATTGCTGAACAAAGGCCGCCCTAGAAGGGAGGGGTTGCCATAATCCCCACGCATGGCTGGCGGCTTGGGGATCGCGGTGGATAAATCCAAAAGAAAGACGCTGCTGCCCGTCTTCCTGTTTTCGCTTAGTCGCCTCTTACACCCAACGAGAGGATATGGATGCAATTCTAACCCGGCACCACAGGGGGTATTTGTCTTGATAGTGATAAAATATAATCTTTTTTTTTTTGACGCTGTGGAAAACTTCCAAAGATCCCCGGGAGCTGTGGGGCACATACCCCATGTGGGATTCTTACCCACTAAAACCCCCGCGGCTGTCGCATCGCCACATGAGAGGGGGGACCCCAGGGCTCTCTAGTGGGATCTGCACCAGGGGCGCCTCAGTGCCTTGCCTTTGAATCCGCCGCCGGGGGGCGCAGTCAAACCAGTCACGGTGCTCACGGGGACGGGGGTCGCAACCCCGCCACCGTCCTCCTTGGAGTCGCCACCGTACTCAATGGACGCTCAAAGGGTCCACACTCCGAACGTCCAGCGACTCCGAAGGAACCCAACCAAATACCCTACCACCCGATACTTTGGTTTGCGTGGGTGGGTTGGATGTAGGACGTCCTATGACTAGGTGGAACGACGATATTCGCAGAGTGGTTGGCAGAAACTGGATGAGGAGAGTCTAAGATCGGGCTTAGTGGCGTGCCTTGGACATAGGCCTCCATGTCCAGCAGTGGACTGATGTGGGTTGATTATGATGATAGTATGTATTGACATTTACTAATCATAAACTGTTTGCAAAGTATATTTTCTGCCGGAAAACTACAAACGGTCGCAGATATCGACTTTATTTAATATTATTAATAAATTAGATCAATATTCAGCTAAGCCCTGAAGGTGGCGCAAAAATTGTGAAGGCTTACGATCACCCAGTTTCTCTTGCGTAAGCAGTTGCTTCACCATCATCTCGTACGAGGCTGATAGACGACGAAGAATCTCGGACTTTATCTTCTCGTATCGGTTTTGGGGAGGCGGATGCAAAATAATGTCCTTCACCGTGCTTGCATGCTGTATGTTGAGGTAGTTACACTGCTGAAATTGACAGAGTCTCCTATATATATGTGATATTCAGAGGCTATCAAATTGGCTCTCTAGGAGTGCAAACCACAGTTCCGGATCCTCAACAGAAAATGTAGGTATCTTCAGCTTAAGTTGCCGTTGGTCAGATGACGTATCGTGCCGCTCAGTGGAAACGCAAATTTTTCTAGTCTGACGCGTAGTAACGTTTTCGCCCCTAGAACTGGCGGTTTTCATCGAGTCACTGCTATCACTCATTGTTTTAATAGTGTTCTAAGCGAGGGTCACCAGACACACCACCACCACCCGGGGGTTGGGTTGCGTGGGTGGATTGGGTGTAGGACGTCCTGTGACTAGGTGGAGCGACGATATTGGCAGAACAGTTGGCAGAAACTGGATGAGGAGAGTCTAAGATCGAGCTTAGTGGCGTGGCTTCGTGGAAGCCTATGTGCAGCAGGGGACTGATGTGGGTTGATGATGATGATATGTATTGACATTTACTAATCATTCGCAAAGTAAATTTTTTGCCGGAAAACTACAAACGGTCAAACAGACGCAGATATCGACTTGATTTAATACTATTAAGAAATTAGATCAATATCATCGTAGATACGAACACACCCGCGACCAAGCAATGTTTGTCTTTTTGATAGATACCGTAATTATAATGGGCTGGGCGTGTTCCAACAACACCCGAGTAGAACAAATTACGTTGAATTTCAGAATTTGATATGGTTGGTTATGAACCTCTATCGCGATCGTTCCCGTTACTGTGTTCTTAATGTATATTCTACACGATAATTAGAGATAATCGGGTACTAAAACATCCATTTACATTGAATTACCCGTGGGGCGTCCGGTTAAGAATAGCGCCCTCCCATGTCCTCCCGTTGGGTGTCCGTAAGGAAAACAAGAAGACTGGCAGCCGCGTCTTTCTATTGGATTACCTACCATCTATACTGAAATCTCCAAGCCGCCTGCCTGCTGGTGATTATGGCAACCCCTCCCTTCTAAGGGGGAGGCCTTTGTTCAGCAGTGAACGCGTTTCGGCTGCTGACTGACTGATTGACGTTGAATCACATTCACATCGACTACCCCAAACGGAGCCAAAAGGGGACTATGTTTTTTCGAGTGTATGTACATTTACACATTACTAATTGACACAGTACTAATTGCAGCAAGTTCTGATGATTTACAGAGAATAGTAGATACAGTGAATGAGTACAGTAAGAAGGCCGGGCTATCTATGAACTTGTCCAAAACAAAAGTAATGGTCATATCTCGTAACCAGAGCTTACAGGGTCCTCATATCACCGTAGCGGGAACAACACTCCAAAAAGTAACGCGTTACAGATATCTTGGAACATGGGTTACTGAAGAATGGGACTCGGAGATGGAGATAAAAACCCGAATTGAAATAGCCCGTGCGTCCTTTAACAAAATGAGTAAGGTATTCTGTAACAAACAAATGGATGTAAAACTACGCGTAAGAATGCTCCAATGTTACATCTGGCCAATAGTTTTCTACGGTTGTGAAGCTTGGACCATAAAGGAGAAGTTGCGCCAAAAACTAGAGGCCTTTGAAATGTGGTGCTACCGTCGTATGTTACGAATAAGCTGGACACAAAAAGTAACGAACCACGAAGTTTTAAGACGAGTTAAAAAATCCCGAGAACTCATGAACCTACTTAAGAAAAGAAAAGTCAATTACCTTGGACATATTTTTAGACATGACCGATACCATCTTCTTCAGGTAATAATGATGGGTAAAATTGAGGGGAAAAGACGAGTCGGAAGACGCAAGCTATCGTGGCTTAGAAATATCAGACAGTGGACCGGCATTGCCAGCGTGGAACATCTATTTCGCTTGGCAAGGGACCGATCTAGGTTTGAGGAGCTGACGGCCAACCTTCAGTAGTGAAGAGGCACCGCAAGAAGAAGAAGATGTACATTTGGAATAGATTGGACAGAGATCGTTAAAGAATTGAGGGGGGGGGGACCGTTACCCAACAGTGGGATGGGCATATTATATTTTAAATTTCTACAAAATATTGTAATTTAATTCTATTTAGTTTATTCGCAGTCGGGTTTGTTGTATTTTATATAATTTACACTTGTTTATTTTGGCAACATTACACAAGTAAATCTTAGTAGTCTTTAATTAAGAACAGTCCTCTTCTAAGTTGCTTGGAAGAAATCGCTCGTCAGCGTTATGGCCGTCTATCTGCACTGTATTTCTTTTGTTTCTGTTTTGTGTGATCTGTTTCCTGTTCCTATTGTTTGTGCAAATAAGTATAAATAAAGTAAGTAATAAGTATAAATCTATACTTATAACTAGCTGATCCGGCAAACGTTGTTTTGCCATATAAAAAATGGCTATTAAAAAATAAGGGTTGATCGTAGAAGGGTGAAAATTGAGGATTGTATGTATTTTTGTATGTTGTATCATAAAAAACTAGAAATTAAAAATCTTGTCTAAAAAATAAAAAAATAAATTTAGGGGTGGACTACCCCTAACATTTAAGGGGATGAAAAATAGATGTTGGCCGATTCTCATAGATACCGGATAAGCACAAAAAATTTCATCAAAATCGGTCAAGCCGTTTCGGAGGAGTATGGCAACGAAAACTGTGACACGAGAATTTTCCTACTTATAATAAAACTGTAACAGGTCCAATTCTGTACATTGAAGATATTTTGAAAATTATATTTGGAGGGCATTCTATAAACGATACTGAGGCCGAAAATGTAATTTTTTTAATTTTTGTCTGTCTGTCTGTCTGTCTGTCTGTCTGTCTGTCTGTCTGTCTGTCTGTCTGTCTGTATCACGGCTGAGCATCACGCCGAAACTACTGAATGGATTCAAATGAAACTTGGCATGATTTGAGATCTTACTACGAGGTAGGACATAGGATACTTTTTATCCCGTAATCTAGCACGGTTCTTTTGGGAGAGGGGATTAAAGTCAAAACGGGTACTTGGTTATACGCTTGGTTTTATCAATTTTTCTTTATAATATAGTAAATTCTAGTAAGGGAACACTCATAGAGAGTTGTTATCAAGGTTTTGTAATCGATCTGGTTTAGCAACGTTAGGTAAGGTCATTAAAGAGATGGGTGACCGTTTATCGCCATTTGAACTAAAACTTTGTCTCCGTGCTTCGGAGGGCAAGTACAAAGTGGATCCAAGTTTTTAACCGACTTTAAAAAAGGAGGTTTTGTATTCTATGCGAATGTATATTATTGAAAGTGTAGTTAACGTAAACACAGCGCGGGCGGAGCTGCGCGGGTCAGCTAGTATTAGATAAAACTGTAACAGGTCCAATTCTGTACATTGAAGATATTTTGAAAATTATGTTTGGAGGGCATTCTATAACCGATACTAAAGCCAAAAATGTATTTTTTTTAATTTTTCTGTCTGTCTTTCTGTCTGTCTGTCTGTCTGTATCTCGGCTGAGCATAACGCCGAAACTACTGGATGGATTGAAACGAAACTTGGCATGATTTGAGTTAATACTTCGTGGTAGGACATAGGATACTTTTTATCCCGACATTGGGCACGGTTCCCTTGGGAGAGGGGACTAAAGTCCAAATGTCTACTTGATTATACGCTTGCTCCGATTTTAACAATTTTTTTCTATAATATAATAAATATTAGTAAGGTAATACTCATAGACAGTTGTTAACAATGTTTAGAAATCGATCAGGTTAAGTAACGTTAGGTAAGGTCATTAAATAGATGGGTTTAACGCCATTTGAACTAAACGTCTCCGTGCTTCGGAGGGCAAGTACAAAGTGAGTCCAAGTTTTTAACCGACTTTAAAAAAGGAGGTTTTGTATTCTATGCGAATGTATATTATTGAAAGTTTAGTTAAAGTAAACCACAGCGCGGGCGGAGCTGCGTGGGTCAGCTAGTAATTATATGAGTTAACAAAGTAAGGCAGTAACAGCTTGCCTTAGAAACAAGTTGCGCTGGTTGAACCCCGGCTCGCACCTCTGATTTCTTTAATTAATCATGTGCGAATCGTCTTTGTGCGATTGTTACTAGCTTTCGGTGAAGAAAACATCGTGACGAAAACTGCATGTCTGAGAAAGCCTAACTAGCTTTCTAATGAGTTGTGAAGTCCGTCACCCCGCACTTAGCCAGCGTGGTGGACTATGGCCTAAGCCCCTTCATCTTGAGGGGAGGCACGTGCCCAATAGTTTGACAAAACAAGGGCTGGTATTATTATTTAACACAAGTAAATCTTGGTAATCTTTAATTTTGAATCCGCTCCCAAGTTGCCTGGAAGAAATCGCTCGTCAGCGATAAGGATGCCTCTCTGCACTGTATTTTTTTTATTTCTGTTTTGTGTGACCTGTTTCCTGTGCCTATTGTTTGTGCTGGTAAACAAATAAATAGGAAAGTAAACAAACTCATTCAGTATAGTTTTGGTAGTAATAGAAGTCAATTCGGAAATAATACATTTTTTTGTTCAAGTAGAAGTTCTAGTTTTGTGATTTGTGTACTCTTTAGTTGTTTATTTTTTTTTATTTCCTCATCGCAAAATTTTACCAAACAATGTTTATAGTGTATTGTAACTTGAAAAAGTTGTAAGTGCTTTCTTATTTTGATGTCATTTAATGATTCTTTTACGATTTTGCTAGCAGTACAAACAGTTGTGAAGATATAAAAGTAGATACATTAATTATTTCGTTACAATTTTATGTCTTAGAGAGTTATTTTCTTGGAACAACAACAACTAGTTACGGTATTTCACTAAAAGCAATACCAACACACATTTTTAGTAGTCAGTAGTCAGGTTAGTACATAGTTAGACCGACTATACTAAAACCAAATTTAACATAGCAACTTGGTAAGAAAATTATATATTACTTAATTTATAAGGCTATCCAACTTTTATGCAAATTATTGCAAATTTAATGTATTAATCGTCTTTGTGCGCTTTCGGTGAAGGAAAACATCGTGAGGAAACCTGCATGTCGATGGTTGCAAGGTGACGGTTCAATGTTATAAATTCTACATTGAAATTGACTAGTACCTGTAGTTCATTAGATAAACAAAATATTTATGAAAACTATAACTAATAACTTTAAATAAAAACGTACAATTTTTTATCAAAGTCGTTTGAGTTTCAGCAAAAAGTAGTTCAGTTCTGAAATGCGTATGATTGCTAATTAGCTTTGATCGTGAAATACCTATAGAGAGTTTTTCTAAATAATAGTTTCGTGCCCAAACATTTCATTAAAATTGTTTGAGCAGTCGTAAATTATATACAAATACTAGCTGACCCGCGCAGCTCCACCCGCGCTTTTATTACATTTTGCTCCCCTTTTCACCCTTCTCCAATGATTTATTTCTCTACATCTCTCTCTCTCTGTATTATAAGAAAAATCTAATTCTATGCTCTTTCTCTCCTCTCTCTTTCCCCCACCCGCATCGGTCCCCGTCACATTCCCCCTCTTCCTCTCCCTGTTGTCCCCTCTCTGAACCCTATCCCCCCCTCTCTCTTTCCCAACTTGCTCCATCTCACCCCCCCCTTGCTCCACCTAACTCCCCCGATCCCTCACCCCCTCCTCGAATCCCCTCTCCCTCTCTGTCCTCTCTTGCACCCTCCTCTCATTCTATATATCCTCGTCAATCATAGTATCAGCGGCATGAAATATACTTATTCTCAGACCTACACAAAATTTCATACATATCCGTTCACCCATCTATTTAATTACCTATACCTATACCTAGCGGCATGAAATATAATTAATGGCCTATTATCAGACCTACCCGATATGCACATAAAATTTCATACAAATCGGTTCACTTATTTAATGACCTTACACACTTATTTAATGACCCTTCATCTATTTAATGACCTTACCTAACGTTGCTTAACCTTAACCTACCGGTATAAAAAATCCGTCTCCTGGTCCTAAGCTACTTCCCTACAAATTTTCAGTCAAATCGATTGAGCCGTTCATGAGTTATAAATAGTGTAACTAACACGACTTTCTTTTATATTATAGATTAAAGTTCTATAGTGATTGTATGTTCAATTTCACCGATAGATGGCGCTGTTCATAATGTTAATCACGCTACCATCGTAAATTACTGTATAATGATATTCGATAATGAAAGTTTTAAATTTTTCGCATCTTTTATTGTTGCGACTGTAATACAATACTTATACACTACCTGGACTTGGGGAGTTTCAATAAAATTTCATGAATATATATATATATAGCGCAATAATACATATCTAAATGATTAACTGATCAGTCTATAATTACCCTATTCACATACAAAGGAAATTACGTGGTAATATGTGCAAGTAATGTTTCACTGCTTAGCCCCTATGAAACATAGCGTGATGTTTTATATACCAATTTATACCCCTACTTCTACACAACACATCAGTGAAAGTCCTATCAAATTCCATCCACGGGTTTTCAAATGATACCTGGACAAACAGAACGACAGACAGACAGACAGACAGACAGACAGACAGACAGACAGACAGACAATAATTCCAAAAAAAATTATTTGGCCTCTATGTCGATAGTATAGTATCCCCACATAGAAATTTTGGAAAAATATTCAATGTACAGAAAAAGTGCTCTTTGAGTTTTATTATATAGACTAGCTGACCCGCGCAGCTCCACCCGCGCTTTTATTACATTTTGTTCCCCTTTTCACCCTCCTCCTTTGATTTATTTCTCTCCATCTCTCTCTCTCTCTATTATAAGAAAAATTTAATTCTATGTTCTTTCTCTCCTCTCTCTTTCCCCCACCCGCATCAGTCCCCGTCACATTCCCCCTCTTCCTCTCCCCGTTGTCCCCTCTCTGAACCCTATCCCCCCCATCTCTCTCTCCCAACTTGCTCCATCTCACTCCCCCGCCTTGCTCCACCTAACTCCTCCGATCCCTCACCCCCTCCTCGAATCCCTTCTCCCTCTCTGTCCTCTCTTGCACCCTCCTTTCATTCTATATATCCGTCAATCATGGTATCAGCGGCATGAAATATACTTTACGACTTATTCTCAAACCTACCCGATATGCACACAAAATTTCATACATATCCGTTCACCCATCTATTTAATTACCTTGTCTTATGTTGCTTAACCTTTACCTAGCGGCATGAAATATAATTAATGGCCTATTATCAGACCTACCCAATATGCACATAAAATTTAATACAAATCGGTTCACCCATCTATTTAATGACCTTACCTAAAGTTGCTTAACCTTAACCTACAGGTATAAAAAATCCGTCTCCTGCTCCTAAGCTACTTCCCTACCAATTTTCAGCCAAATCGGTTGAGCCGTTCATCTACACTAATATTATAAAGAGGAAAACTTTGTTTGTTTGGTTGTAATGAATAGGCTCATAAACTACTGGACCGTTTTTAAAAATTCTTTCACCATTCGAAAGCTACGTTATCTACGAGTAACATAGGCTAAATTTTATTTTGGAAAAAAATAGAGTTCCGTAAGATATTTGGGTTTTTTCGGACACAAGGTGTAAAAAATCAACCAGAAATGTTACTTATGGGGTGCGCATGCGGGAGTTTAGATCTATGAGTAAGGTACCCGCGCGGCTCAGACGCGAGGTCGGCTCCCTACGCCTACGCAGCGGTCGTGCGTAAATTCTAATAATTTTCGTATTTTTTTTTAGATTTCTTTCTAAAAACTACACCTACGCAAAAGTTCTTCTCAGAGCTAAACAACAGTTCTTCTCAGAGCTAATCAACAGTTCTTTTCAGGGCTAACCAACAGTTTTTTTCAGGGGTAACCTACAGTTCTTTTCAGGGCTAAACAACAGTTCTTTTCAGAGCTAGAATATTACACGCTATTAGCATTTTCTTAAACATTTGAAAATGCCTAAGAGAGCCAGGGCTCAACTGTCTAAACATAGTTCTCAAGCACGGGCAGCAAGAATACGTCGTATGGGAGAATCTTCACCTGAACGTTCACAACGCCTTGCTGAACAAAATCAGAGAATATCGGTATAGGTCTGAGAATAGGTAATAAAGTATATTTTATGCCGCTGATACCATGATTGACGAGGATATATAGAACGAGAGGAGGGTGCAAGAGAGGGAGAGGGGAGGGTGATGGAGTGAGTGATCGCAGGAGTTAGGTGGAGCATGGGGGGGGGAGTGAGAGGGAGCAAGTTGGGAGAAGAGAGAGGAGGGAGAGGGTTCAGAGAGGACAACGGGGAGAGGAAGAGGGGAAGTGTGACAGGGACCGAAGCGGGAGGGGAGAGAAATAGCATAGAATTAGATTTTTATTATAAGAGAGAGAGATGGAGAGAGATAAATCAAGGAAGTAGGGAGAAAAGGGGAGCAAAATGTAATTAAGGCGCGGGCGGAGCTGCGCGGGTCAGCTAGTGAGTTATAAATAGTGTAATTAACACGACTTTCTTCTAAATATATAGATTAAAGTTCTATGGTGATTGTATGTTCAATTTCACCGATAGATGGCGCTGTTCATAATGGAAATCACGCTAACATCGTAAATTACTGTCTAATGATATTCGATAATGAAAGTTCTAAGTTTTTCGCATCTTTTATTGTTGCGACTGTAATACAATACCTACCTGGACTTGGGGAGTTTCATTAAAATTTCATGAATCATTTCATGATCTAGTTTGGACTCGCTCGGGTTTAACAGATTTTAACTTTTTAAAGATATAATGTCATATTGCTATCAGCAACGTACTTAGAACAATACAGAAATCTAATGAAAATGTCCTGGGTGTACCGGACCGGCTTACCCCTTACAAAAATTTACCCTTCGCCACTGCCATATCTTATTCAAACTAAATGTCTGCTCAGTCCCTATTATATATAGCGTAATAATACATATCTTAATAATTAACTGATCAGTCTATAATTACCCTAGTCACATACAAAGGAAATTACGTGGTAATATGTGCATGTAATGTTTCACTGCTTAGCCCCTATGAAACATAGCGTGATGTTTTATATACCAATTTATACCTTGACTTCTACACAACACATCAGTGAAAGTACTATCAAAATCCATCCACGGGTTTTCAAATGATACCTGGACAAACAGAACGACAGACAGACAGACAGACAGACAGACAGACAGACAGACAATAATTCCAAAAAAAATTGTTTTGGCCTCTATGTCGATAGTATAGTATCCTCACATAGAAATTTTGGAAAAATATTCAATGTACAGAAAAAGTGCTCTTTGAGTTTTATTATAGTATAGAGAAGATAGAAGATTGTTAATTTAATAATAATCGAGAGGAGCAAATATTTATGGTGAAAATATGTAGATGGATAGATAAATTACTCTTTATTGCAAACCAAAAGAAAAGACAATATAAATCATAGTGATGTAAAGGTACGAAAGGTACGCATAACTTAATTAGCATAAATATTCTATGTAATTTCTAAGTCGGTAGGGTGTCCGGGTAAGAATCATCATCATCATCATCATCATCATCATCATTAGCAGCCGATGGACGTCAACTGTTGAACCAAGGCCTCCGCCTTAGAAGGGAGGGGTTGCCATGATCCCCACGCTTGGTAGGCGACTTGGTATGCGACACTAGAATATCAGCCAACGTTATTTCTAATATGCATACTAAAATTGAAAAAGGCCTATCATCTAATAGTTAAGTGATTGTTGAGTGCGTAGATATATTTCGCCCGCCTCGTTAACCCTCTAGACTAGATGGCTTGGAGTGCATTAACCATTTATACTACGTCACCTTATTATTTCCTAAGATATTGTGACCAAGCAGTTTTTCAATGTTTCATTACTAAACAATGAGTATAGAGACTATGGTAGTATGCACAGCTGTAATGCACAGTGACATAAAAATATTAGTTCATGCTATATACCTACTGTATTAGTTCATGCTAAGTAGGTAGTTACTATAGAGACGTCCTGTTTATAGAATACTAGCGGCCCACCCCGGCTTCGCACGGGTAGTAAAAAATGTATTTATACTTAATTGGATAAGGATTAATGCTGTATTGCTTAAAATCGCTTCGTAAATAAGCCATTATTTCTCATAAAAAGTAAAGGATAAGAAATGGTTACTGTGGGTTTTCCCTAAGAAATAAACGTATACCATCGGGGACTTTTTTGTAGACCTTATTAAGGTGTACAAAACTGTACTACATTATTTTGATCTAACTCGTAGGGTTCAGCCAGCGTTTGCAATGTAAGCGCAAAAACATGTGTTTATTTACATCACATTAGAAACCTCTGAAATAATGGCCTATTCCCAGTAGTTCTACATTTAGTTCTACATGTATGACTGTGTTTCTCTACTATATTATGCATGTATTATACATATAAACCTTTCTCTTGAATCACTCTATCTATTAAGAAAAACCGCATCAAAATCCGTTGCGTAGTTTTAAAGATCTAAGCATACATAGGAACAGACAGACAGCGGAAGCGACTTTGTTTTATACTATTTAGTGATAGTGATAGGTATTCTAATTCCAAATATATATACCTACATAAGATACCTACCTTACCTACCTACCTTACCTTAGATTCTATTTTGGAAAAATATCGCTAGAGTACGTCCCGGGGAAGAGCAGAAATGAATGCTCCAACCGGTTTTTTAGGTTCCTACCGTACTTATTATCCCAGTCTGGCAATAACATTCTTTGTAGCCTCCGTGGCACAGAGGAAAACTATTTGCTTTGCAAACCGGAGTACACGGGTCCAAATCCCGCAGGCAACAACCACTTTGTGTAGTTGTTTCTTACAAGCTATGATAATACAGGCAGATCACCTGATTTAGATTTGTAAGGAAAAATTAATCTAAAGTTGTTACTCCCTTCGCCATTTGAACCAGCGACCTCCGGTTGCAAAGCGCGTGACCATGCTCATACGACGTTTCCAACAACTTGCTTTTTAAACAATTAGACGACTAACCAGTATATGAATAACTCAATGATATTATTTGGGAACAACTTCACGAATTATAAAAAAAAGAGAGAGAGAGTAGAGTATGTATTTACAAAAAAGAAATGTATATAAGTATTAGTATCAGTTGTCTGGTTTCCATAGTACAGGCTCTGCCTAGTTTGGGATCAGATGACCGTATGTGGATTGTCCCAAGATATTATTATTATGTTTTATTTACTCACGGGCTTAGCCCGGTCTTTTAGAGGCTTGCGTGGGGACGGATCCAACACGTAGAGGCCTGTTTTAGAAGAAGAAAATGGTGTGTAAAACACCTTCCGGGGTCAACTGCCACAATGATGAAATTACAGCAGTTGACCTCGGTAGGTGGTAAGCACTATTGCAAGCATGTGAAAAGAATTCTAGGTTTATGGGGTTGAGCATTTGGTGGACTGGCGACTGGGCTATTGCAAAGGCCAGGGTCACTTGCCATAATTACGTTCATAATTATTTAGTGACAAGTGGTGGCTTGCCACCCACTAGATGGGCTCCCCAAATGATCGTCCGATGACGACAGAGAGCAACACCGGTGTGAGTGACTCAGGGGTATCGAGAGGTGTGCTGCGCTTTCTCCGAAGTTACTCGCAGCGTTATGTCCTTTAACACTTCCACCCCTGGAGCATATAGCTCTAACAGCTCCTCTCTGGACGGCCAATTAAGGCAAGCCAGAGCTGAGAGTCCTGCGGGCCCTCTTTGGTTTCCACTCGACCGACGAAGACACGCCGAGGTGGGGGCCCTGACCGACTCTCTGGAGCACTCGGGTCCGTGGTGTCGTTACGCACCAACAGCTCGCTACAAGCTGCCCTGCGGGTTATTATTATTATTATTTCCATTTTGATTTTTTATAACACGGGCTATTGCACCCGGACTTTTAAAAGGCTTGCGTGGGGACGAATCCAACACGTAGAGGCCTGTTGAGAGAAGTTAATGATAGGTATGGAACACATCTGTCAGGATCAACTGCTGGAAATAAGATATAAACAGCAGTTGACACTGACAGGTGTAGGGACTATTGTAAGTATGTGGAAAGATTTCTAGATTTTATTAATGAGCATTTGGTGGACTGAATACTGGGCTATTGCAATAGGCCGGGGTCACTTGCCATAATTAGTGTACTAATTATATTTTGGCAAGCGGTGACTTGCCACCCACTAGATGGGCTCTCCATATAGCCGTCAGAAGACGACGGAGTGCAACACCGGTGTGAGTGGCTCAGGGGTGTCGAGAGGTGTGCTGCGCTTTCTCCGTGGTTACTCGCGGCGTTATGCCCTTTAACACTTCCACCCCTGGAGCATATAGCTCTAACAACTCCTCTCTGGACGGCCAATTAAGGCAAGCCAGAGCTGAGAGTCCTGCGGGCCCCCTTCGGTTTCCACTCGGCCGACGAAGACACGCCGAGGTGGGGGCCCTGACCGACTCTCTGGAGCACTCGGGTCCTTGGTGTCGCTACGCACCAACAGCTCGCCACTAGCTGCCCTGCGGGTTTATTATTATTATTATTAATTGTTACCCGTAGATTGTCCGGGTAAGATTAGCACCCACCCTTCTACTCCTGTTGGGTGTCGTATGAGGCCACTTAGGGAAAAACAAGAAGATGGGCAGCGGCATCTTTTAATTAGATCTCATACCAACTATACTGCGATCCCCATGACGCCTGCCAAGCGTGGGGATTATGGCAACCCTGATTCTAAGTTCAATAGTGGCCGTCTTTGGTTGATGATGATGACACGAAGTGTTTACTTCCTACAAGATTTGGACGCACGACCTTTTGTTTACAAAGAAAGTAGTTTTCGGCTGCGTCACACCAAGGCTAGGCTACTAATTTATCGTAACTATTACTGAATTCAAAACTAGCATAGTTTCAGAAGTCTACATGTATATTTGAATATGTTTACAAAGTTACTTTGACATAATATGGGAAACAGTAATTTACATAGAAAACTTGTATCGTTATTATCACGGGTTAAACTTGTAACGAAAACTGACAAGGGTAAAATACGGAGCCCCTTTTCCGATAATAATAATATAGGTACCTATTTACAGTATCACGCAATGATCGTTACGGTTTTTGGACACTATAATGATTTTTTTTAAGTCACAGTCAAAATAATTTATTTCAAATAGGCTTAAGGCTAGCACCGGAGTACCCGCCACCGGATTGCAATGCGGCCTCAACTGAGAAGATCCAGCAAGAAACTCAGCGGGCTTGTTATTATTTCACTTTTTTTTAAACAGTGTTTGTCATGTTACAATTAGATCAGCATCAGTCACAGTGCATCTTGCCGTTCAAAAGATCAAATAAGAGAGAAAACAAAAAACGACGAAAGTACAATAAACTAAAAGGCAAAAGGAATAGTAGTCGGTCCATTCCCCCATGATTCCCCCCAAGCAGCACCCGCGCACGAGTTGACTCGAGCTGCTGCATGCTCGAGCCATCACTCCCCTTAACCATATTGAAATGAAGGGGGTGACACGCCGCTTTGCTGAGTTTAATTCAATTTCAGGCAGATTAAAAATGTGTTTTATTTGCCACATGACCATTTTAAATATTTATACCATTTATTATAATAATACCAGCCCTGGTTTATATCCCACCGCTGGTCACGGGCCTCCCCGTAATATGAAGTGCGGGTTGGCAGACTTCACACGTCATCCGAAAGCTATTTAGGCTTTCTCAGATATGCAGGTTTCCTCACAATGTTTTCCTTCACCGAAAGCTAGTAACAATCGCACAAAAACGATTCGCACATGATTAATTAAAGAAATCAGAGGTGCGAAGATTACCCCGGTACGAGTATAAACCCCGGCTTGAACTTGCGCACCTTGTTTCCAAAGCAAGCGCTTGCTCACTGAGCTGTTACCGCATCCTTTTCCTTTATTATGCATAAAAAAATAATATCTCTTTTTTAATTGCTTCGCCCTTAAATAACTCATAAATGAGTTAAGCTTACACATGCTCATTTGACTATGTTGAAAATACAATATATTATTGTGTCTGCAATAATAAATAAAACGTCTAAATATACAAAAAAAAAATACGTGGTGTACATTTAGAATTCATTTTTTTTTATATGCGCATATATTTAGCTAATCATGAAGCACGTTTGCCCAGATAATACTGTTACATTGTTCCATTATGGTCGTTAACGTAGCGTTTGCCCATTACCATATTTTTTGTTAAGCCTTAGTTATCTTCTTTCGCGCAAATAATTGCAACGTGATTTAGTTTTTGCCTGAATGCCTCTGGTGGACGGTTATGTTTTCGAGAGTATGTATGTACGTATATATGTCTATTTCTTTGGTACGGCCTACAGCCCGAACAGTGTAATGGACAGTGATTTATAATCATCAAATTCGTCTCAGTTATGGGATTGACAAAGGCTACATATTTAAAAAAAAATGTATGGCGGTCGTCAGTCGCTTTTTTGTACTTATTTGTTTTTATTTCCAAAAACATCAATATGGATATCAAATAATTTTTACAAAAAAAAGAACCGCCTTCAAAATGCAACTAAAAATCCTGAAATAATTTCTAAGAATTAGTGGTTTTTACATCTACATTGTTGGACTTGGACTACAACATATTATAAATACATACTATCGAAGTCGGCGCCTAACGTCTAGCTAATCTTACAAGGGCAGTAGGTACCTAACTGTTTTCCAGTTTGGCGCCGTCTTTGATAGTAAATTATTTTCATTTTATTAGTGGTTCCCTTGGTGTATATTAGGTTAACTTTTAACAACTTATATTTTATTCTGACAAACAGCCAGTTTAATATTTATTTTAAAAACACCCACTACATAACACAACTATGGACCATCACTAAAATATAAGCTTAAGCAAATTAAAAAAAAAATGTAGATGTGACAATATCTTAATAAAACTAACCAATTGCCATAAACCGAAGATATCTAGGTGTTATATTCGTAGTTCTCGAGAATCATGGAAGCTCGATGGGTCTACATTTATTTGTGCCGAGAACCCGTGTCCACCTTCTTGCTCCATTGTCAGACCCTGATCACCATTTTTCTAGCAACTACTCATCGAGAACTACGCAACGAGCCCAAACTCGGCGGATCTACGTTTATTGGTGCAGTGATCCCGTGACAACCTTCCTGCTCCATCATCAGACCCTGATCTCCATTTTTCTAGCAACTACTCGTCGATACCTATCCAACGAGTCCAAATTCGGTAGGTCTATGTTTGTTGGTGCCGAGATACCGTGACGACCTTCCTGCTCCATTATCAGACCTTGATCACCATTGTTCTAGCAACTACTCGTCGAGAGCTACCCAACGAACCCAAACTCGAGTGGGTCTATGTTTATTGGTGCCGAGATCCCGTGACGACCTTCTTGCTCCATCATCAGACGCTGATCACCATTTTTCTAGCAACTACTCATCGAGAGCTACCCAACGAGCCGAAACTCGGCGGATCTACGTTTATTGGTGCAGACATCCCGTGACAACCTTCCTGCTCCACCATCAGACCCTGATCTCCATTTTTCTAGCAACTACTCGTCGAGAACAAGTTCCATCGAGTCCAAATTCGGTAGTTCTACGTTTAGTAGGCACGGCTAGGATAGGATGGATTGTTAATTTTATTACAGAGATCCGGTGGCCATCTATGGCCTTCTTCATCAGATCCACTTCACCAAATGATACTTTCTGAATGAAAATGCTTGACTAGTTTCTAAAAATACCAAAAACGCTATATGTATGCCTATAATATTTAAGGAGTTCCCCCAGTTACTCATGGTTCCCATCATCAGAACTTGTTTTTGAAAAAAATGGGACCAATCTGGAAGCATATCCTTTCAATTAAAAAAATAATTTTCCAAATCGGTTCGTAAACGACAGAGTTCTGAGGTAACAAACATAAAAAAAAATACATACAACCGAATTGATAACCTCCTCCTTTTTTTTTGATGTCGGTTAATGAGAGGAGAAATGGCAGGACTAGGAGACTAGTCTCGTTATATATATATGTTGGTATATATGTGTATTTGTATTATAGTATGTATTCATCATCAGCCGGAAGACGTCCACTGCTAAACATAGGCCTCCCCCTTCGAACGCCACAATGAACGACAATTGGCTATTTGCATCCACCGGTTACCTGCGACGCGCACAATGTCGTCTGTCCACCTAGTGGGAGGCCTGCCAACGCTGCGTTTTCCGGTTCGTGGTCGCCACTCGAGAACCTTTCTTCCCCAACGTATATCGGTTCTCCGAGCGATGTGGCCTACCCATTGCCACTTCAACCTGCAGAGTTTAAGAGCTATGTCGGTGACCTTGGTTCTTCGGCGAATCTCCACATTTCGGATTCTGTCGCGCAAAGAAACTCCATAGCTCTCTCCATGGCTCGTTGTGTGAATCTGAACTTCTCTAAAAGGCCAGCCGTTAGTGACCACGTCTCAGTACCATATGTCATCACCGGCAACACACACTGGTTAAAAACCTTCGTCTTCAGACACTGCGGTATTTCTGACGAGAAGATATCGCGTAGTTTCCCGAACGTTGCCCATCCGAGTTGGATTCTTCGGGCGACCTCTTTGTCGAAGTTGGACCGACCTAACTGGACAATCTGTCCAAGGTCAACAACAACAACAACTAGTGGTCAACAACTTCGAGTGTATCGTTCCCAACAACTACCGGTACGGGTGCAACATGGACATTAGACATGATCTTCGTCTTGTCCATGTTCATTTTAAGCCCCACCTGTTGGGAAACGCTACTGAGGTCGCTGAGCATCGTATTGAGGTCCTCCAGCGACTCTGCCATAATGACTATATCATCGGCAAAACGAAGGTGAGTGATGTATTCGCCATTGATGTTGATGCCGCATCCGTACCAGTCCAAGAGCTTGAAAACGTCCTCCAATGCGTTTGAAAACAGTTTCGGAGAAATAACGTCTCCCTGTCTCACACCTCGTTGCAATGGGATTGGTTTTGTGCTCTCGTCCTGTGGTCGGATCGACATGGTGGCGTTGCTGTACAAACACTTCAACACTTCGATGTACCTATAGTCAATGTGTCACCGCTGGAGGGACTGCAATAAATCAAAGGCTTTCTCATAGTCCACAAACGCTAGACATAATGGCCTATTATACTCCTCGGTCTTCTGTATAATCTGGCGTAACGTATGTATGTGGTCTACGGTGCTAAAGCCTTTTCGGAACCCGGCTTGTTCGGGAGGCTGGAAGTCATCAAACCTGCGTTCGAGACGGTTCGTAATGACTCTCGAAAACAGCTTGTATACATGGCTCAGGAGTGAGATGGGTCTATAATTCTTCAATAAAGTATTATCACCTTTTTTGAAGAAAAGAACCACCACACTCCTGTGCCATGCTTCTGGCGTAGTACCCTCGAGTAAGACGGAATTAAATCACTTCTGGAGGACTAAAAGTACCGGTTTTCCACCCGCTCTCAGAAGTTCTGTTGTGATTCCGTCTTCACCCGGCGCCTTGTTGTTCTTAAGCTGTTTGAGAGCTATTCTAATCTCGTACAGGCTGATGTCTGGGATGTCCTCAGTGTAGTGTCGGGTTAATTTGGCTCTGGTGTCCTGAGCTGTTCTGGCAATGGGTTCCTGTGTTGAGGTGTATAACTGTCCGTAAAACCTCTCGAGCTCTCTCAATATCTCCGGTTTCGATGAGATGACACTGCCGTCGTCGATCTTCAGCCTGGTCATATGGCTGCGCCCAATAGACGAATTCTTTGCGAACACTTTAGAGCCTTGGTTCCGCTCAATTGCGTCCTTAATACATGCTGTATTATAGGAACGCAAGTCGTGTCGCATGGATTTCGAGATTCGTCTATTGAGTTCGGCATAATCCGACAAATCAGCCGAAGATTGCAGTCTCATCTCAGTCCGGTTTTCCATTACCTTAATGGTTGTATTGGAGAGCTTTTGAGGCTTTTTACGGCGTGGGGTCTTAAAGAACTTGGACCCCACTGCGTGGACATTTTGCACCAACCCATTGTTTATCTCGTCCGCAGTTTCGCATTCGGCGAGGCACTGAAAGCGATTATGTTCGAGTTGAAAGTCTTCGGGGTTTCGGATTTGGGCGGTTTCCGGACGGAGCGTGGACTTAGACATTAGACGGGACCTCTCAAGCTTGACATTGATATTCAATGTACCTCTAACAATGCGGTGATCGCTACCGGTTTTCACCCTGCCGATCACGGAGACATTAGTCTTTATTTAACACACATTTCGTAAATACAATAACACATATGGTACAAGAACAGTGGATTATTTATTGCCTTAACTTATTAATAAAATACCTGATAACATTATTGATTCCCTAAATAATCATTTTAATCATTTAATCATTTTTTATTTAATTTTCCTGTTAAATATAGATTTACATTTACATTTACTATTATTATTAATTAATTACTATGATTAATTAATTGCCGTGACCCGTGGGGTGTCCGGGTAAGAATAGCACCCACCCATCTCTTCCCTTTGGGTGTACGTAAGAGGCGACTAAGGGAATTCAGAAGACGGGCAGCAGCGTCTTCTGTTTTAAATTCCATCTCTTCACAAAAACTGCGATCCCCAAGACGCCTGCCAAGCGTGGGGATTATGGCAACCCCCCCCCCCCCCCCAAACAATGATAGACAATAATTGCATACGGCCCCCAGTCCCCGGCGGCTCCTCTATTCCTCGCCTTGGTAGCAGGCGGGGTAACGGTCGAGCAGGGGGTGCTAAGAATCTCCGGCAGATGCCCCGCTACCACCCCCACCGAACTTTGGCCCTGGCAACACACAACATCCGCACGATGAGGACCGATGAGAAGATTGTCGAGCTGGAGGAAGAATTGAGCAAGTTGCGTTGGGACATCTTGGGATTATCTGAAATCCGGCGAGAGGGACAGGATACGATAACCCTTGATTCTGGCAACATGCTCTTCTTCCGGGAAGGAGACCGGAAATCCCAGGGTGGTGTCGGGTTTCTCGTCCGTAAGTCCCTTATTAACAACGTGATTAAGGTCGATAGTGTGTCGAGTAGGGTAGCGTACCTTATACTCAGAATAACCAGTCGGTATTCGTTGAAGGTTATACAGGTATACGCGCCGACCGCGGCACACCCTGACGATGAAGTAGAGGCTATGTATGAGGAGATATCAGCAGCCATACATACCTCCAAAACACACTTCACCGTTGTTATGGGGGACTTCAACGCGAAGGTGGGCACACGGAATGGCGATGAGTTGAGAGTGGGGTCATATGGGTACGGGCAGCGGAACCAAAGGGGCCAGCGGCTGGTCGACTTCATGGAGAAGGAGGGACTCTTTGCGATGAACTCCTTCTTCAAGAAGCGACCATCCAGGAAGTGGACGTGGATAAGCCCCGATGGTTCAACCAAAAATGAGATCGACTTCATCATGACGACCAAGAAGCATATATTCGATGATGTCTCCGTGATCGGCAGGGTGAAAACCGGTAGCGATCACCGCATTGTTAGAGGCACATTGAATATCAATGTCAAGCTCGAGAGGTCTCGTCTGATGAAGTCCACGCTCCGTCCGGGAACCGCCCAAATCCGAAACCCCGAAGACTTTCAACTCGAACTACACAATCGCTTTCAGTGCCTAGCCGAATGCGAAACTGCGGACGAGTTAAACAATGGGTTGGTGCAAACTGTCCATGCAGTGGGGTCCAAGTTCTTTAAGACCCCACGCCGTAACAAGCCTCAGAAGCTCTCCAATCAAACCATTAAGTTAATGGAAACCCGGACTGAGATGAGACTGCAATCTTCAACTGATATGTCAGAATATGCTGAACTCAATAGACGAATCTCGAAATCCATGCGTCACGACTTGCGTTCCTATAATACAGCATGTATTAAGGACGCAATTGAGCGGAACCAAGGCTCTAAAGTGTTCGCAAAGAATTCGTCTATTGGGCGCAGCCATATGACCAGGCTGAAGATCGACGACGGCAGTGTCATCTCATCGAAACCGCAGATATTGAGAGAGCTCGAGAGGTTTTACGGACAGTTATACACCTCAACACAGGAACCCATTGCCAGAACAGCTCAGGACACCAGAGCCAAATTAACCCGACACTACACTGAGGATATCCCAGACATCAGCCTGTACGAGATTAGAATGGCTCTCAAACAGCTTAAGAACAACAAGGCGCCGGGTGAAGACGGAATCACAACAGAACTTCTGAGAGCGGGTGGAAAACCGGTACTATTAGTCCTCCAGAAGTTATTTAATTCCGTCTTACTCCAGGGTACTACGCCAGAAGCATGGCACGGGAGTGTGGTGGTTCTTTTCTTCAAAAAAGGTGATAACACCTTGTTGAAGAATTATAGACCCATCTCACTCCTGAGCCATGTATACAAGCTGTTTTCGAGAGTCATTACGAACCGTCTCGAACGCAGGTTTGATGACTTCCAGCCTCCCGAACAAGCCGGGTTCCGAAAAGGCTTTAGCACCGTAGACCACATACATACGCTCCGCCAGATTATACAGAAGACCGAGGAGTATAATCGGCCATTATGTCTAGCGTTTGTGGACTACGAAAAAGCCTTCGATTCAATCGAGACCTGGGCGGTACTGCAGTCCCTCCAGCGGTGCCATATCGACTATAGGTACATCGAAGTGTTGAAGTGTTTGTACAGAAACGCCACCATGTCGATCCGACTACAGGACGAGAGCACGAAACCAATCCCATTGCAGCGAGGCGTGAGACAGGGAGACGTTATTTCTCCGAAACTGTTCACTAACGCATTGGAGGACGTTTTCAAGCTCTTGGACTGGTACGGATTCGGCATCAACATCAATGGCGAATACATCACTCACCTTCGTTTTGCCGATGATATAGTCATTATGGCAGAGTCGCTGGAGGACCTCAATACAATGCTCAGCGACCTCAGTAGCGTTTCCCAACAGGTGGGTCTTAAAATGAACATGGACAAGACGAAGATCATGTCTAATGTCCATGTTGCACCCGTACCGGTAGTTGTTGGGAACGATACAATCGAAGTTGTTGACCACTACGTATACCTAGGACAAACAATCCAGGTAGGTCGGTCCAACTTCGACAAAGAGGTCGCCCGAAGAATCCAACTCGGATGGGCAGCGTTCGGGAAACTAAGTGACATCTTCTCATCAGAAATTCCGCAGTGCCTGAAGACAAAGGTTTTTAACCAGTGTGTGTTGCCAGTGATGACTTATGGTACTGAGACGTGGTCTTTAACAGCTGGCCTTTTGGAGAAGCTCAGAGTCACACAACGAGCTATGGAGAGAGCTATGCTCGGAGTTTCTTTGCGCGACAGAATCCGGAATGAGGAGATTCGCCGAAGAACCAAGGCCACCGACGTAGCTCGTAGAATATGCAAGTTGAAGTGGCAGTGGGCAGGCCACATCGCTCGAAGAACCGATAACCGTTGGGGAAGAAAGGTTCTCGAGTGGCGACCACGAACCGGAAGACGCAGCGTAGGCAGGCCTCCCACTAGGTGGACCGACGACATTGTTCGCGTTGCAGGCAACCGGTGGATGCAAATAGCAAATTGTCGTTCATTGTGGCGGTCTAAGGGGGAGGCCTATGTTCAGCAGTGGACGTCTTCCGGCTGGTGATGATGATGATGATTAATTAATTACAATATTTATTTTATTTATATTAGCCGTGGTTCCACACTAGGCTAGGCCTGTCCTGTGGAACCTACTGCAAAGCCAGTTATACTAGGTCAACATTCTAATACCTGAGATTAATTAAAGTATTTTATAATATATAAAAACTGTTAATAAGATAACGATATTATGTTTAACGAAAATAAAACAAGTACTACAAAAAAAGGAATAATAAAATGCAAAAGTAATAATAATGAATATACTACTAACACCAGACAACATCAGTTTTAGGATCAACAATCAACAATAAAAGATAATTTAGGTTATAGGTTGTAAAATTTGCTCCGTTTCTAAATAGGTTAAAGGGACCAGTCACTCAACTAATAGTTGCTTAGATTTTATCAGAGAACAAGTTTTAATATTGCACATTTGACAACTCTATCTATACTATAATAAAACTCAAAGAGCACTTTTTCTGTACATTGAATATTTTTCCAAAATTTCTATGAGGGGATACTATACTATCGACATAGAGGCCAAAACAATTTTTTTTGGAATTATTGTCTGTCTGTCTGTCTGTCTGTCTGTCTGTCTGTCTGTCTGTCTGTCTGTCTGTCTGTCTGTCTGTCGTTCTGTTTGTCCAGGTATCATTTGAAAACCCGTGGATGGATTTTGATAGGACTTTCACTGATGTGTTGTGTAGAAGTCAAGGTATAAATTGGTATATAAAACATCACGCTATGTTTCATAGGGGCTAAGCAGTGAAACATTACTTGCACATATTACCACGTAATTTCCTTTGTATGAGACTGGGACTGAGCAGACATTTAGTTTGAATAAGATATGACAGTGGCGAAGGGTCAATTTTTGTAAGGGGTAAGCCGGTCCGGTACACCCAGGACATTTTCATTAGATTTCCGTATTGTTCTAAGTACGTTGCTGATAGCAATATGACATTATATCTTTGAAAAGTTAAAATCTGTAAATCCCGAGCGAGTCTAAACTAGATCATGAAATTTTAATGAAACTCCCCAAGTCCAGGTAGTGTATAGGTATTGTATTACAGTCGCAACAATAGAAGATGCGAAAAACTTCGAACTTTCATTATCGAATATCATTAGACAGTAATTTACGATGTTAGCGTGATTTACATTATGAACAGCGCCATCTATCGGTGAAATAGAACATACAATCACCATAGAACTTTAATCTATATATTTAAAAGAAAGTCGTGTTAATTACACTATTTATAACTCAAGAACGGCTCAACCGATTTGGCCGAAAATTGGTAGGTTAAGGTTAAGCATCGTTAGGTAAAGTCATTAAATAGATGGGTGAACCGATTTGTATAAAATTTTATGTGCATATCGGTTAGGTCTAATAATAGGCCATTAATTATATTTCATGCCGCTAGGTAAAGGTTAAGCAACATAAGGCAAGGTAATTAAATAGATGGGTGAACGGATGTGTATGAAATTTTGTGTGCATATCGGGTAGGTCTGAGAATAAGTCGTAAAGTATATTTCATGCTGCTGATACCATGATTGACGGATATATAGAATGAGAGGAGGGTGCAAGAGAGGACAGAGAGGGAGAAGGGATTCGAGGAGGGGGTGAGGGATCGGAGGGGTTAGGTGGAGCAAGGGGGGGGGGGGTGAGATGGAGCAAGTTGGGAGAGAGAGATGGGGGGATAGGGTTCAGAGAGGGGACAACGGGGAGAGGAAGAGGGGGAATGTGACGGGGACCGATGCGGGTGGGGGAAAGAGAGAGGAGAGAAAGAGCATAGAATTAAATTTTTCTTATAAGGCTTCAATACCGGCTGGGTCCTAAAAAAAAGCGCATTGTTCCTTTTGGAACCACATGGGCTTGAAGGGATAATAGAGAGAGAGAGAGAGAGAGAGATGGAGAGAAATAAATCAAGGGAGGAGGGTGAAAAGGGGAGCAAAATGTAATAAAAGCGCGGGTGGAGCTGCGCGGGTCAGCTAGTTGTAAATAAAAGGATGCACTACTCTTCCAAAACGTCTTGCAAAAGCTGTTTTGCCATCATCGAATATTCTTCGATATATATCGAATATTCTTCGATATTCTTTTATATTTTATTCTTGGTCGTCATGATGAAGTCGATCTCATTTCTGGTTGAACCATCGGGACTTATCCACGTCCACTTCCTGGATGGTCGCTTCCTGAAGAAGGAGTTCGTCGCAAAGAGTCCCTCCCTTTCCATGAAGTCGACCAGCCGCTGGCCCCTTTGGTTCCGCTACCCGTACCCATATGACCCCACTCTCAACTCATCGCCATTCCGTGTGCCCACCTTCGCGTTGAAGTCTCCCATAACAACGGTGAAGTGTGTTTTGGAGGTATGTATGGCTTCTGCTATCTCCTCATACATAGCCTCTACTTCATCGTCAGGGTGTGCCGAGGTCGGAGCATAAACCTGTATAACCTTCAACGAATACCGACTGGTTATTCTGAGTATAAGGTACGCTACCCTCCTCGACACACTATCGACCTTTACCACGTTATTAATGAGGGACTTACGGACGAGAAACCCAACACCAACCTGAGATTTTCGGTCTCCTTCCCGGAAGAAGAGCAAGTTTCCGGGATCAAGGGTCATCGTATCCTGTCCCTCTCGTCGGACTTCAGATAAACCCAAGATATCCCAACGTAACTTGCTCAATTCTTCCTCCAGCTCGATAATCTTCCCGTCAGTCCTAAGCGTGCGGACATTATGTGTTGCCAGGGCCAAGATTCTTCGCACCCCCTGCTCGACTGTTACTCCGCCCGCTACCAAGGTGGGGAATAGAGGAGCTGCCGGGGACTGGGGCCTGTAAATAATCATTGTCAATCATTTCGGGGGGCAATTTATTTGCCATAGTAAAATTATGTAACTAATCGTAAAAACAACTTAAAAATCCGCTGTGTGGTTCAGTGGGGAAGTTACTGGATATACGGACAGACACGAAAAGCGAGCTTGTTTTATACATAATATGTAAAGAGAAGATGGGAGGGTGCTATTCTTACCCGGGCACCTCACGAACATAATATAGAATAAGATAACAATCTAATTTATCAATTTAATTCTAAATCTCTCTTCTTTTCTATTCTCCTCTCTGCTGTAAGAGATTTCTGTAGAAATAAGCAGCTTATTTTTACATTTCTGTCCTATTCATTTCATAAACGTCTGTGTCCTATGTGTTCATTAATTGTAATTTTTTTTTCTATTAAAGTATTATATTCTTCATGAAATTCCACGTAAAAAACATAGGCAGGAAGGTTTTAGAATACTAAAAGTTGTCAGATTAAAAATACTATCAAATTCCAGCCTAAAATAGCGATATATTCAGATTTTAGATTTGACCTTGAATGTGTAATAAGACCCGTATTTCACGTATACAAAATTATTTTAAGCCACATTTTGCACGCGATGGCTGATCGCAAGATAAACCAATAAATAGTTTTTCACCTCACTAGCTAGCAAAATGAGGAATGTTGCAAATAACAAGAAAAAGCAAAACTTGCTACTTTAGTAAACGGGAGCTGCTTCCTTGGACTAGATTCCTTTCACACTTCGGAGTCGCCCGTATGGATGTTCGGTGGGCCCTAGGACGTTCATTGAGTACGGCGGTGACTTCGAGGAGGACGGCGGCGGGGGACCCCCGTCCCCATGAGCACCGTGACAAGTTCCTGGGGGGCTACAATGCGCCCCCCGGCAGCGGGCTCAAAGGCAAAGCTCTGAGGGGCCCCTGGTACAGATCCCACCGGAGAGCCCTGAGGTCCCCTCCCTTGTGCCGATTCAACAGCCGCGGGCATTTTAGTTGGTAAGAATCCCACATAATCATTACACATAACATAGACATTAGTTATTAAATCTTTTAGGGTAGATCTTTTCACCATCTACAGAGTTATTCACACTGGATCATAGCACATTGCTGCTTGACAGCAAAATATTTGACACTGCAATAGCACCTATACCCTGATTTTCTTTAGAAGATAAAAATACCAAAATATACTCCATCCCAAATAAGCTTGAATGCGATAACAAGTTCGTTTGCCGCTCAATAACTACATAACGCATACATTGTCAACTAGGCGCGTCAGCAAAAACAACTTTGTATAACCAACCTTTTTTTGCTGCCGCGTTAACGGTCAACTATTATACAGCGGGGGTGTTTTATGACTGCATAATAAAGTTGTAATCGCCTTCAAGCTTATTTGGTTTGGAGTGTATATGAACACCTGAGTAATGGCTGACCGGCGGCCAGCCAAATGCAATTGGCTCTTCCTGTGTTCACATTGACACAGATTTTGATCTTGTGAAAGGAACTATTTCTTTTTGTTTAGCACGGTAAACATTCAAAAGGTGCTGAAGGAGCTGTGGGGCTCGACCGCTACATTAGTCCCACATAATCCGCGGTATTTATTAGATATTTTGCTGCCAAGTAGCAATGTGCTATGATCCAGTGTGAATAACTCTGTAGATGGTGAAAAGACCGGATTTAAAAGATTTAATTACTAATGTATCTGGTGGCGTCATCATCATCATCATCATCATCACCAGCCGGAAGACGTCCACTGCTGAACATAGGCCTCCCCCTTAGACCGCCACAATGAACGACAATTTGCTATTTGCATCCACCGGTTGCCTGCGACGCGAACAATGTCGTCGGTCCACCTAGTGGGAGGCCTGCCTACGCTGCGTCTTCCGGTTCGTGGTCGCCACTCGAGAACCTTTCTTCCCCAACGGTTATCGGTTCTTCGAGCGATGTGGCCTGCCCACTGCCACTTCAACTTGCATATTCTACGAGCTATGTCGGTGGTCTTGGTTCTTCGGCGAATCTCCTCATTCCGGATTCTGTCGCGCAAAGAAACTCCGAGCATAGCTCTCTCCATAGCTCGTTGTGTGACTCTGAGCTTCTCCAAAAGGCCAGCTGTTAAAGACCACGTCTCAGTACCATAAGTCATCACTGGCAACACACACTGGTTAAAAACCTTTGTCTTCAGGCACTGCGGAATTTCTGATGAGAAGATGTCACGTAGTTTCCCGAACGCTGCCCATCCGAGTTGGATTCTTCGGGCGACCTCTTTGTCGAAGTTGGACCGACCTAACTGGATTGTTTGTCCTAGATATACGTAGTGGTCAACAACTTCGATTGTATCGTTCCCAACAACTACCGGTACGGGTGCAACATGGACATTAGACATGATCTTCGTCTTGTCCATGTTCATTTTAAGACCCACCTGTTGGGAAACGCTACTGAGGTCGCTGAGCATTGTATTGAGGTTCTCCAGTCACCATAATGACTATATCATCGGCAAAACGAAGGTGAGTGATGTATTCGCCATTGATGTTGATGCCGAATCCGTACCAGTCCAAGAGCTTGAAAACGTCCTCCAATGCGTTAGTGAACAGTTTCGGAGAAATAACGTCTCCCTGTCTCACGCCTCGCTGCAATGGGATCGGTTTCGTGCTCTCGTCCTGTAGTCGGATCGACATGGTGGCGTTTCTGTACAAACACTTCAACACTTCGATGTACCTATAGTCGATATGGCACCGCTGGAGGGACTGCAGTACCGCCCAGGTCTCGATTGAATCGAAGGCTTTTTCGTAGTCCACAAACGCTAGACATAATGGCCGATTATACTCCTCGGTCTTCTGTATAATCTGGCGGAGCGTATGTATGTGGTCTACGGTGCTAAAGCCTTTTCGGAACCCGGCTTGTTCGGGAGGCTGGAAGTCATCAAACCTGCGTTCGAGACGGTTCGTAATGACTCTCGAAAACAGCTTGTATACATGGCTCAGGAGTGAGATGGGTCTATAATTCTTCAACAAGGTGTTATCACCTTTTTTGAAGAAAAGAACCACCACACTCCCGTGCCATGCTTCTGGCGTAGTACCCTGGAGTAAGACGGAATTAAATAACTTCTGGAGGACTAATAGTACCGGTTTTCCACCCGCTCTCAGAAGTTCTGTTGTGATTCCGTCTTTACCCGGCGCCTTGTTGTTCTTGAGCTGTTTGAGAGCCATTCTAATCTCGTACATGCTGATGTCTGGGATGTCCTCAGTGTAGTGTCGGGTTAATTTGGCTCTGGTGTCCTGAGCTGTTCTGGCAATGGGTTCCTGTGTTGAGGTGTATAACTGTCCGTAAAACCTCTCGAGCTCTCTCAATATCTCCGGTTTCGATGAGATGACACTGCCGTCGTCGATCTTCAGCCTGGTCATATGGCTGCGCCCAATAGACGAATTCTTTGCGAACACTTTAGAGCCTTGGTTCCGCTCAATTGCGTCTGGTGGCGTACAGCATTGAAATGTAGCTGTCTATTACCTATAGATTAACTTAGATGAATCGCGAGGCCCACAAAAAACAATCAAAATCGTTTATTTCGAATAGGCTTAACGCTAGCACTTTTAAACGGTCAATTTTTTTTAAGCTTCCACCGGTATCTTTTTTATGGATTTTCTCTTTTAAACCATGCAATGAACCTGTGAACAAAACAAAACAAAAATTATTCAAATCAAAAATAGTAAAGCTATTCATTGTTATAATTATACAGATTAAAAAAAAGTCTTCAAATCCTTCTAAGTTTGCCTTGAAATATATCTCAGCAATGATTAGACATTATGCCTTTATTTTACCTACTCAATATTAGAAACGTCACTAAGAATTTCGTTCCAATATTTTTCCAATTTCGCAAACCGCAAATAGGTATGCAAATGTGAAATCAAATATATCAAAATGGTAATACTGGTACGTTTAAATAAATGGAAAAAGATTACGACGAAAAGCGGGTAAAGATAAGATGTAGAAAAGTTATGTCTTTGGGCTTTATGAAATTTATTTACCCTCGGTAAATTTTGGTACTAATTGCTGGAAAATATGTTCAATTTGAATATACATTCTACAGAAAAAAATGCAATATTTCCACCATGTTTTACTAGGTCTTTTCGGCCCCATCGTCAGGGCCTATAGAAATGTAACGAGCTATGCCTGGCTTAAAGGGGGCTCGTGCGTCGCGAACACATAGGGCGGGGGCTCTGTGCGTCCCAACTAAATGCAACCCCCAGACGGGCGACGACGCGTTGTAGGCCCTGCGTCGTCGCGAGCACCGAGAAGGTGCCAGGGGGAGTGTGCGATTCTGCTTCCCCGGTCTTCCAGCGTCTGGCGCTAAAGACACTTTGGCGAAAGTCTGAACGGAGGGCCATGGTATCGATGAGGGCCACCGGGGAGGTTTTGGTGGGAACAAATCCCACATCGCGGCCTCTGGCCCTTAAGGTGACCCGCGGCAGTGAAAAGTAGCTATCTGTAGCTAAGTGTCGCTTACTATCAGGCAAACATCTCGCTTGTCTCGTCACTAAGTTAAATTAAAAAAAATATTTGGTGTTATTTCTACATTTTTTTAGTTTTTTTCCTCTAATCTTCTTAAAAAAGATGTTCTGAAAATATAGAAGAAAATAATCGGACGTCATAATTTTAAGGACGCTAAACGATGATGTTTTATACAATAGATAAGCCATTAGTGCACGAAAAGTGAAACAATGAAATTCACCCAAATTGGGTGAACTAGCAGTACGTCTCGCGTCAGTAAAATGTAAATAACGTGACATGTGCCTTTGAAAATTAAGTAAAATGCCTTCATGCGTATTTAGAAAATGCACAAAGTGCCTACTGTACAAAAGTAAATAATAAGAAAAGGATATCATACCGGGAAATTATTTTAATTTAATTAAAGTAATAAAGTACATAATAATATATGTAATTAATCCTACTTACTAAAAGAAAAAAGAAAACTATATATAGAAAATAATAATAATATTTACAATGTAAAAGTTTGTGCCAAATCACCGTCGCTTGGCAAGGTTCCAAGAAGGCTGGCAGCATTGCCCCGCTGGATGGCAATATTTATTATTATTACAATAACAATAATTATTATTTTATTATTAATTATGATTATTTTAATTACATGATTCACAATTTTTGGCACAGCATTAGTTGGGATATAACATATCTATGGTTTATAATATCATTGTAAAGATGAACAAGGGGCCATCGAGGACAAGATTATAAATGGAGCAAAAATATTTTTCTGAGAAAATTCTGACACAACTTTTCTGGAGCAATGTTAACCTACGAGTAGCTAGATTAAATTTACGCTTTACTGAATAGATATTAAACCGCAAACTAATTATATTTTGAGAAGGAGCACAGTGGGAACATTGCTTTAAAAAATTATGGTGGGCTACTGGTGAAGGTATCTCATTACAAAAATCCACAACCAATTAACGCCCACTTTAATCGACTTTATTAATATTGTCCAAGCCAGACCCGACCACAGTGGCCAATCAGTTTTTTCAAGATTAGCCAACTATGCAGGAGACTTATATTTTTAAAGTACTTGCGCAGGCACATATGAATACTTCTCTCTTCCTTTCCTTACACAATTCGGTGGTACACACAACCGGGGACAGATCAGACGCAGGACCGACTTTGCCCAACCGACGCATGGATCATCTTACTTTTCAGACAATTAGGTGATCGGCCTATAAAGTCCTAACCAGTATGGAAGAACTACGCAAATTTGTTGCTCCTTGCTTGACTGCCCACGAAGTGTGGGTTGTCAAGCGAGTTGATTTCCCTCTGCGTCACGGAGGCTGCCTTTACTACTACAGCAGCAGGCCTACCACGACCTGCAATCTTGACAGATCGGTGTGGAGTATGACGTAGTTTTCAACACCGAAACGTCAATTCTCCATACAAAAATGTGAAATACTACGTCATAGTGACGTCATAATCACACTTGTCTGTCAAGATTTGTACATCATGCTAAGCAAGCAGGCCTAGCACGACTTGCAATCTTGACAGGTCGGTATGGAGTATGACGTAGTTTTCAACACTGAAACGTCAATTCTCCATGCAAAAATGTGAAATACTACGTCATAGTGACGTCATACTCACACTTGTCTGTCAAGATTTGTACATCATGCTAAGCGCCTAGCACGACTTGCAATCTTGACAGGTCGCTATGGAGTATGACGTAGTTTTCAACACCGAAACGTCAATTCTCCATACAACAATGTGAAATACTAAGTCATAGTGACTCATACTTGTCTGTCAAGATTTGTACATCATGCTAAACCAGCAGGCCTAGCACGACTTGCAATCTTGACAGGTCGCTATGGAGTATGACGTAGTTTTCAACACCGAAACGTTAATTCTCCATACAACAATGTGAAATACTAAGTCATAGTGACGTCATACTCACACTTGTCTGTCAAGATTTGCACGTCATGCTAAGCAAGGCAAGCACGACGTTCGTCTGATGGTAGGTATGAGTAAGTCACCTATAAACAGCCGTATTACACTACCGCTCGTTACCCGAGACATAAGTTATTAAGTCTCTTGTGCCCGGTTATTGCACTAGCTGTCTTTTGCATCGGAACACAACAATATTTACACACTGCTGCTTGGCGGATGGTCCCCTGGACAAGAGACCTATCATTGCCTTGATTTGGCGTGCTCATAAACTCAAACTCAAAAATCTTTATTTCAAATAGGCTTAACGCTAGCACTTTTGAATCGTCATTTTTTAAAAACTACCACCGGATCACAACGCGGCCTCAACTGAAAAGATCCGGCAAGAAACTCAGCGGGCTTGTCATTTTTTCACTTTTTTTTTTAAACATTGTTTTGTTACAAATGAATCGACATTAGCGGTAGTGTGTCCTGCCGTTCGAAACATAAAGCAAGGGAGAAAAGAAGAAAACAATAAATTACGACAAAAATTACAACAAACTAAAAGGCCAAAAGGATAGAAGTCGGACCAGTCCCCGCAAACAGCACCCGCGCACGAGTTGACTCCAGCAGCAGCCATCACTCCCCTCAACCATATTAGAGGGAAAGGGTTGACCCGCCACACGAAGCCGCCACAAGCAAAGAATATCCCGATACCACTATTAGTATAGCAATTTGATCCCCTGAATCTTTTACCACGAACGAACGCAGCTACAGCCACGTAGGTTTGACGGGCATGCTGTTCTAGTGGTTAGACACCCTGGCTACTACTCGATGGGTCGTGATTTCGATTCCCACCAAGTGTTTGGGTGTTATTTATTTATTATAAGTACATTCATATAAGTTTCTATAGTACAGGCTCTGCTTAGTTTGGGACCAGGGAGGCGATTCTCGCACTTTCGAATCAATCACGAATTCGAAAAAATATTCGAATTCGAACTATTGGCGACTAAAAATCACGTAATTGTATTCTCGACATGTCGAGCCCAACCTATTTCGAACGCTAGCCGCTCGAACTGCTTCGACTGGTCAAGACCATTCGAATCGTCATCTCGAGTTCGAATCACAACAAATGTCAAACCTTGCCGTATAATATGATTATAATTTTAAGATGAGTACCGTATTCCTAGATTATTTTATTCAAAATAACATTATTGGATAGTTTATTAAAGTACAACGACACTTTACGAAGTCCTCGCACTTGATTAAAACTTAATTCATTACCAAACAAACAATCAACAACACAGACTATTAATTAAGAGATACTGCGATCGACAGCCAACTTAAGGTAAAATCATTATGCCAACAAGATTATATACACCTAAACATCACATAAACGCCTTTAAGAATACGGACAACAATAATAAACCTTATCTTTTTATAAATAACCTTTCGGGCATACTAAAACAAAATCGTAAACATAAATACATAGACATATGGTATTTTTGTTTTAATTTTACTTCGCCGAAAGACAGGCAAAGGTACTAGGATCATACAGCCACAGACTACTAAGTAAGAACCATAGATTTATAAAAATCTATGGTAAGAAGACACGGCTTTGTGTATTTATTACTCATTAATTTGTGATAAATTATGTGAAAAATCGTACAAAATGTCGTTCTACCATTTTATAGACGTGAACCACTTTAAAGATATGTTTTTCTACTAAAAACATCCCATCCGGTAAAAAAACCGTATCAACTACTTGAACGGAATGACTCGCGGGACATTTATCTTTCATAATGGCAACAATTTCCTCATTCGCATAGAGATTATTTCGAAGTTTACTTCCATTGTTGCCCAGAATACAAGATTCGAGAAAATCGCTTCGAGTTACGAGATTTCTTAGTAGAGATAGGCTTCGTATTGCAGATTAGAAATCGAAGTCGATTCGAAGTAAGCGAGAATCGCCCCCCAGATGACCGTGTGTGAAATGTCCCAATATATTATACCTAGTTAATAATCATTAATTCATTTTTTGAAATCGAATTATTTCGATACTCGAAGCAAATTAATACTTAATACGCAGATAGTGAGTAGAGATATCAACTATCTCGTATTCGAAAATAATCATAAACGGCTCCGACAGTCGAAATAAATAGATTTTAAAAAGTGACTTAATTAGAATTAAAGTTAATTGGCGTTTGGGAGTGCAGCAGTTAGAGTTATAAAAAAAAATGACAGCCTGTCCTAACAAGGTAAGACAAATGAATCAATTATCTACCATTGTAATAAAGAGTATAATTTGATTCTAAATTGTCTTTGTAATTATTAACACATTTACATTGAATAAGACGATTAACATCGCAGTTGACACTGCGTCTCCTCGAAGGGTAGGCTTATGCAATAGACAATAACTTCCTTTATCGACGTAAATGTCTACGTGCTTCGAAATATAAAAAAAAAATACAACCAAGGTGACAAACAAAAATGCGGGCCGCATTTTTGTTTGCAAGTCCTGATGGTAAGCGGTCACCGCAGCGTATACACACTCTCAATACCAGAAGAATCACTAGCGCGTTGCCGACCCTAAAGCGGTCCGGTAATTTCACCAACTACAGTGACCTTTGCGACGGAACACAGCAATGTTTACACACTGCTGCTTGGTGGCAGAATATCTGACACTGCGGTGGTACCTACATGGACGGTCCCTTTGCAAAAGGGACCGGTACTCCGGTACTAATGGGTACGGACTGAGTGGTAACTCAGTAAAGTGTGTAGTATTTGAGATAAAATATTATCACTCAGGGTAAGTACGTGGTGTAGATCCTACCGAAGAGTCCAGTTTCTTCCTTTTATGTGTCGATGCGACAGCCACTGTTGTTTTAACAGGTAAGTATCCCACCTTCGAAGTCGCTGGACATACAGAGTGTGGGCCTTAGGACGTCCATTGAGTATGGCAGCGACTCCAAGGAGGACGGTGGTGGGTTGCGATCCCTGTCCCCGTGAGCACCGTGTCTGGTTCCCGGCGGGCTATAATGCGCCCTCTGGCGCCGGGCTTAAAGGCAAGGCACTGAGGGGTCCTGGTGCAGCTTCCACTGGAAAACCTTGGTGTCCCCTCTCATGTGCCAATGCGACATTCGTGGTTGTTTTAAGGGGTAAGAATACCACATACCCCGGTTGACTCCCACACGATCCCGGGGACTTAGTGAAGGTTTTCTACGCAAGAACAAAATAAATAGACAGGCCGTAGTGACCGTTCGGTTATTGTCTGATCATCATCATCATCAGCAGCCAAAAGACGTCTACTGCTGAACAAAGACCTCCCCCTTAGAAGGGAGGGGTTCCCGTAACACCCACGCTTGGCAGGCGTCTTGGCGATCGCAGTATAGGTGGAAGATAAATACGAAAGAAAGAAGTTACTGCCCGTCTTCTTGTTCTCGCATAGTCGCCTCTTACGACACCCAACGAGAGGAGATGGGGGGGATGTAATTTTAATCCGGCACCCCACGGGCAATATTGTCAGATAGTGTTCCGTTAAAGCAACAGTATGTGAAGTTGCGGACTATAGTTAAAAGTTACCGCTTCGTCTAAAGCTGTCGTCCTTTATGTATTCAAGTTGCTTGCATAGACACAAGTATCCCTTTACTTTCATAATCCCATGGAATTGAAAACCGACACGACCGGGAGAGATCGGGTGCAGGAACAATCTTTTACATGCCCATCTGACTCGTATATTTATTACCTTACTTTACTGACAGTCAGGTGATCGGCCTAGATTGTCTTAACCCGAAAAAAACAAGTGCACAAAGATGTTGCTCTCTACAGGATTTACTGCTTTACTTTGCAATGCAAGTAGTTTTCCGCTGCGTTAAGGAGGCTCAAAGTCCTCAATGTTGTAGTGATACAAGTAAGCATTTTGTGCTACCGTTATTGCGTTAGAACTTTAAAATCGGGCTAAGCACATAATTCTGTCAAGGAAAATTCTCAGCTGCAGCACAGTTTCGCAGAATATAAGCTACCATACAGTATTTTATTTTTGTAACCAATGTAGCAGAAAGCTAGGACAGTTAAACTAGACAGGGCGAGGGGTAAAACCTCTTCAGTCAAAGTAGCACGTAGGCGAAATGTATATTTAATTCTACAAAATTTTATGCTTCTAATTTAGTCCTACAGTTGTCGAGTTTACATAAATATGCTCTTTTGTAATGTTATGATCATGGATGTAATATGTACCTACGTTATGATTAAATACTTACTTCAACACTGACGACTGTAATACATTTCATTGTTTTATATTAAGCGGGTCTCTAGCCCCAGATCCGCGCGGGTATTATTAAGAAGACTTAGTTGCAAAATATGACTTTTTTTCTACTTACATAAAACTGAAATAGGTTTTTTATATACTTACATAAACCGTCAGTGAAAAAATATTCTAACCGAAGGTGAAAACCTCTTAAAGATCCATTGCGTGGTTTGGGAGGAGTTAGCGGATATAATACAGACAGGCAGACTGACGCTGAAAGCGACTTTAATTAATACAAGAAACATAAAAATTAATAGGAAAGAGAGTACAAATGTGCTCCTTATTTCAAATGAAATATCTTTCAGCAGACCTGTGAGAGGATAGTGGAAAAAAAAGAATAAGACACAGTGTACAAAAGAAAATAAAATAAATATACAGTACATCGAAATAAGTCAATTGTTTAAGTATAATAAACTAAACTAAAAACTAAGATAAATAAAAACAAAAATCAACGCAAATTTAAAAATTAAAAAGACGATTATTCAAATTATGAACTCAAAACTAGAACTCTAATGACACATTTTAATGACATGTCCCTTTAAAAAAATATTTTATGGTACAGGTCCGAACAAAAGGATGCCATAAAATTACTTTTTTCTATAACAATATATTTTTAAGCAGATCTAGTACGCCGCGATGTCTTCAAGTAGGCCATAATCTAATCCAATAGGCCACGATACACTCGTCTTTGGTGGGACGCAGTTGTACGCATACCCATAGAAGCTATTTGAATAAATTGAGCGCCATAATATTATCCGTTTTGTATTGTAGTTTGGTGGTTTAAAATTGTATTTCATGAGTTTATATAAAGTAGTCTATGAAACAGCACATAATTTGGTATTAATACACTCGTGTGATTATACTTACAGTGGCTTACCTACCACTCGTCACCTAAACCACACCACCGTACCTGACTTACTGCTGGTCCCAATATTCTATCGATCCCTAACTTTAAGTTAAAATCATCGATCAAGTCATCAATATCCCTCCGAAATGGAGCGATAGCTAAAACCCTGACAGACTGTCATTTGAACAACCAACAGTAGGCTGCTAATATGTTATTATTGAAACGGAAATACATATGTCATTAAACCTATCGATGGCAACTGTTTTAACTTATACGCCTAAGTTAGACGCCTCACAGTACTGCTTAATAAATCAAGATCAAGACATATTCAATCATATTATAACACTCATAAATTTGCACTTATTTCTTTAGCTAACTCATGCTCGTATATTTCCATTCTAGATGGTACAGATAATGAGCTCCAAATGCGTTGCGATTCTATAATTTGATTGGCAATTCGAATATAAATCGAAGCTTACTGATTACGCTACTGAAGATGCCCCGGGAGGTGTGATTATGTCATAGAATTGTATTTGAAGCTGCAAACTAATATTTATTATATTATTATCTTATTACAGTAAGAGTATATAGATTCAACTATCCACCCATGAATTTTAGGTACTAACAATTTATATCTTTGCAGTACATTCGCTTAAACAGGTGTTTATAATATAACACCATTTGTTTGCGTAACTACTGGTAATAATATATTTGCATGCATATGTGTACAAAGATTCTGCCTTTTAGAGCCGTACTGTAAAAACACTACAGGTCATTGACTCCTTGTGAGACATAGCATAATAATAATAATAGCCTTTATTCAGATAAGGTTTTAACATGAGTGTAGATTTATACAACTTATATACTAACTACATTAAATGTTATTTATTTGATTTGCCGCCCAACCCTCATCTGTGTGCCAATCGTGACAAAGGCCTCCTCCAAATCCCTCCACAACTCTCTATTCCTGGCTATTCTAGTCCAAGTACTTCCTGCTACCTTTCTGATGTCATCTTCCCATCTCTTAAATGGTCTTCCTCTTTTCCGTCTTTGGTCTCTTGGATACCAGTGCATAATTGTTTTGCTCCATTTCTCTTTACCTCTTATCGTATGACCTGTCCATCTCCACTTGAGTTGCCTTATTGTTACTGCGACATCTTTGTTTTTAATTTGGTTTTTGATGATTGTCGTTCTTATTTTGTCGGATAGTTTCTTCCCTAACATGCTTCTTTCCATGGCATTTTGACATGTTTCTAGTTTTCTTGTATGAGTTTTGTTGAGAGCCCAGGTTTGTCATCCATACGTAAGGATGGGGAGAATGGAGGTGTTGAATAATTTTCTCTTAGTAGCTAAACTTATGGACTTGTTCTTCATAATCTCTTTAAGGCTCCAGTATCTTTTCCACGCTTTGCCTATTCTAGATTCAATTTCTTTTGTGGTTAAATCTGTTGGCGAAATTATTTGACCCAGGTAGGTATACTCATTTACATACTCCATTACATTATTATTTATCATTATTGGTTCTTGTACACCATTAGTCTTTGCCTTGGATTTTTCAGTATTCATAGTCAGTCCTACTCTCCTGCTTTCTCTGTCTAGGTCGTTAAGCATCGTTTGTAGTTCATTACTCGTTGGAGAGAAAATTATCAGATCGTCTGCACATCTCAGATGTGACAGTTTCTCACCATTGATTGTCAGCCCGCGCTTTTCCCAGTTTATGTTCCGAAATACTTCCTCTAGACTTACTGTATAATACTTCCTGCAGTAAAGAGTTTAGGTGATATGGGGTCACCTTGACGGACACCTCTTTCTATATGTATTTCTTCACCTTCCTTTTCCAACAAGACTTTCGCTTTGCAGTTTTTGTAGACATTGTTTATTATTCTGATATATTTGACACAGACACCTTGATTTTTCAGTGCCTGCCAAATGTATTCTCGGTCGAGCGAATCAAAAGCCTTACAATAGTAAACAAAACAGCAATAAAAATTCATATTATATTCCGTACTTCTCTCGAAAAGTTGCTTTACCACGTGGATATGATCTAACGTCGAGAAGCCGCTTTTGAAACCAGCTTGTTCTCTGGGTTGATTCTCAGCATGTGACCTTGTGATTCGGCCCAGAATAACCTTAGCGAAGACTTTATATATGTTCGACATTAAGCTAATAGGTCTGTAATTGTTTATATTGCTTCTGTCTCCTTTTTTATGTAGAAGTATTATATATGATAATGTCCACTGGTGTGGGATAGACTCGCTTTCTAGAACATCGTTGAATATATATGTTAGTATAGGAATGAGGATTTTTTTGCATTCTATCAAGAATTCAGCTGTGATGCCGTCTGGACCCGGAGATTTGTCTTTTTTTTGGGACATTATGGCTTTTTCTACTTTTGCACGTAATATGCCTGGTACCTTATCCTCTCCTGACAGATCAGTTGTATGAGTGGTGTTATGTCTTGAGTACAAGTTTCATAGCATACCTACTCGTAATTTAGAGTAATCTAACAATGTGTCAACATAATTCAATAACATTACATTAACTTCGTTTCATCACAAGCCGATTTAAATTGAAAAAAAAAAACCATTTATATAAAAAACCGGTCAAGTGTGAGTCGGAATCACGCACCGAGGATTCCATATCTTCTTTGGACCTATTAAAGTTAATTTACAATTCATCTAACACCTCAGATAGCCGAAAAAACTGATAGCCGTTTGTTTTTTCAGGATTACTAAAAAACTGTACTACTCAAAAAGATCATTTTATTTTTCTGTTAAATATAGATAGACATGTATTACCCATAATTGTTTCAGGCTTTTCCCTCCACAAACTTTGGAGATAAGAACGGTATTTTTTTGACATTTTGATTATAAGCCAAAACTACGTGACGTAAACCAAAATAAAATCTGTTTTGAGATGTGCAAATAAAGCCCTTTATACCCCAGTCGATATAGTAGTCTCACTTTGAAATTTTCATGACCCATTCCGACGCCGAACGATGAATAAAAATATAATTTTCATTTGCGATGAGGCTGATCGGTGGCGGTGGTAGTGGTGGTGGTTTTTTTTTTGTTTTGTTTTTTTTTTTGGGAAGGATAGACGCTGTTGGCCGCGGATGGCCATTACAGCTTCACCGGACAATAGGAGGCGAGCGCTTAAAGCACTGTAGCGACGAGCTCAATGGCACCTCAGGGAGGCACGGCCTCGGCTTGGGCTGTCGCTTAAGAGAGGGCTGCATTTACCACCGGTTTACAACGCGCCCCCACTGGGAAGAACCGGCAAGAAACTCAGTGGGGTGATGCACGTCGTTGAAGTCGCCTCGCCGGCGAGACCGGTGTCTGATAGCTAGTGTTGCATACGGTTGTCGGGGAGGGTTCGGCGCATCCCGGTCCAATAAGACCGTCATGGGGTCAGGAGGGTCGAGCAGTAGATACGTGCCGTGGTCTGCGGCGTGAGTCAGAAGGACTAGGGGCGTAATCGCGTGACGGGACGCGGATTTAAGGTAGCGTTTCGACGCTTCTTTAAGGAACTTACGAAGGGATCTAACTTAAAGTCGCAATGTAAATCTACATTCCGCATGTACCACGGGGCACCGACGGCACGTCGGAGGAAACGATTTTTGATAACCTGGAGGCTATCGATACGGGTGCAGGCGGCGTGGTGGTCTTCTCCCGGGGACCCGTCAATATGTTCTCCGCGCGGAGCCTTCGGCCCAGCAGACGACTGCTCCCAATATCCTTATTCAATCGCCCTATCCCCTGGACTAGGAAGGTTAAGTACCTCGGAGTCACCTTGGACTCCGCCATGACATTCGGCCCGCACATTAGGTCCGTCCGCAATCGAGCGGCTTTCGTATTAGGAGTGGCGGTGGTATGATTGACTGACATATTCAACCTTACCAATTGTCTTTATTCTGTGGTCATATTCATATGTATCGTTATATTTATGAAGAAGAAGAAAAACATTTATTCGTAGTTGGTACATGAAAAGGAATTAACGCGATTTACCTTTTTTTTTTTGAGTCTGCTTGTGACCACGGCTGGTGCATCCCGGCCGAAACGTCAAGCCAAAATATAAGGTAAATCGCGTTAATTCCCGATTAAAATAAACTTTGATAATGGAACGCGAAAGTCTAAAAGTATATGATACATGAAAAGTAAAAAAAAAAGAAAAAAATATATTATACATTAATTAACTTGCTTCGAAAGGGTTCCAACTCAGCGTTAAGCAGCGCTGGTTTTCCGTTGGAACCCGTTCGCAACCCCCTATGCCATGCACACACAAGTACATAAAATACCTACTATAAAAGTCGATTAAAAGAACCACAAACAGTCATCACTTGGTACAGTGATTTAAAAGTAAAAATAGGTGCCAAGTGCTACCAACCAAAGACATAACCTGTATATTATACATATCTATTTATGTTAACTGTTACCAATATGAGCCACGATATTATACTCGTAACTGTTTAAAAAAAATGTGTGAAGAAAAACAGAAAAACGGGTATAAGTAAGTGTATATTTTATCAACTTGTTTCGTTAATATCTGATAATATCTGTTAATATATGATTTGATTCAAATATTGATATCTATAGAAGTAAAAAATAATAATACTTATACGGCATACTTCCTGTACGGCTTTCGCTTTTGCTTTAGCTTGCGAATTCCTTATCACTCCTTTAATTACTTAAATCTTGGTTAAAAAATTTCATATTCTTCCCCTATATATTTCAGACTGCGAATAGCTGATTTTACACTATTAAATAAAATTATCTCCAACGAAATCAATAGTTCTGACATGTTTCAGAAAATTCATTTTAATGTCTCTAATAGATTACTTCGATTTAATCCCCCCATAAGTATTCCGCCATGTAACACCAATTAAAGACAAAACTCGTTCATGGTGCGTGCGAGTAGAGATTTTAATATGATATGCGAAGAGTTTTCTTTTGATACCTTTTCTATTAATATCCCCGGCAAGGAAGGAGCTCAACCTTCAGTTTTTTCAGAAGATTAATGATGCTTAGTCGGATAAACCGAATAATGTATTAATGACATGTTTTCTCCCTTTTATGAGTGACAACTTATGTATATTGTGTTTCTAACCGTGTGGTCCTTTAAATGCTCTCTATTTCTTGTAATGTTATTTACTTCTATATTTTAAGCTGGTGGCTTTTTACCTTTGAATAAAAAATAAACTTTAATACAAAATTAGGGCTGACGGCCGCCATTTTTTATTTTTTTTAAATGTGTAGCCATAACGACATAATATAAGTCTCTTATATATTACTTGTTATAGTTATTCCATATAGTTTAGGCTGTAGGCCGGGTCAAAGAAATAGATAGACATACATACATACTGTCGAAAAACATAGCCCTCCACCTGGGGCATTCGAGCAAAAATAATCCAAGAGCCACACCGATTTAAAGAAGATTTATGAGCGTTCAATGTAATATGGAAACAGAAACGAGGCCTCTACTCCGGCCTTGACCGTGAAAGAGGCAATGTCACCTCCTGATAGATATTTCTGATCGATAGGAAATGCGTCTGGCATTAGCCATGTAATTTTTCCTCAAGTTACTTTAATTCAAAATATACTTCATTAAAAAAAAACAGTCAAGTGCGAGACGGACTCGCGGACCATGAGTTTCGTAACTCTTTATTTTTTAGGTACGGAACCCTAGAACTAATTGTTACAGAAATTTTCAGACTTTTCTTTCACTATTTATTTTATGTACATCTTGAATTACTTTATAGTAATAATATATTGCCAATTACAGGTTTCAGGCTGGATTATTCAAAGATTCAAGATTCAAAGATTCAAAATTTTTATTTCAAATAGGCTTAACGCTATCACTTTTGAACGGTCAATTTTTTAAAAGCTACCACCGGATCACAACGCGGCCTCAACTGAGAAGATCCGGCAAGAAACACAGTGGGCTTGTCATTTTTTCACTTTTTTTTTTAAACAAAGTTTGTCTTTTTACAATTAAATCAGCACCAGCGACAATGTGTCCTGCCGTTCAAAATATTAAATAAAAATAAAAAATACGACGAAAATACAACAAACTAAAAACTAAAATGCCATATTGGATATAGTATTCCAGATTAATATAAGAACTAAGGTTAGGATAACATTCATTATGTTACCTTTATTTTATAATATAACTTTATAGCTAAAAGACTCTAGGACTGTCATTTTTGTACACCACCCCTGCCTCGCAGTAGAAATGCTTAGGCATAAAATTATGTACATATATCTGCAATAGGCATGATGAATAATGTTGAAAAAAAACTCTATAATGTACTTACGGGTCTACTATTGCCGAAAATAATCAAATTTTTGTATTAAATTTACAATTAATAGCAAAATTTTCAATTTTTACAAGTAATAAGTTTTAAAAACTAAAACCCTACTACGGATAAAATCGCAGTCTAATAATGTGATATTATATAGCCTATAACCAGCGGACAATCAAGACGCTTCTAACGACACCCTACTGGATTGACGTCATTCACTCTGATCAGTGTTTATTACAAAATGCCGATTAGCTGTATTTAAGTAATTTATTTGCTTAAATATCACGAAAATCTCTTTATAATTATGAAAATGAGATGAATGAGATGAACAGTGCAATCTGTTCTAAAATTAAAAACCACAGATTCATTGGTATTGTGTTGTAGTGATCATGTCTATTATAGCCATAATAAATATAATCCATAATACGTGAATACATGTGTATGTATTCACGTATTATATTCGTGGATGTGTGTCCGTGCGTGTGTACGCACGGACACACATACACACACATTTCCAGACTCACGCACGCATCACCTATCATTTCTATGTTTCATCTTCATCAGCAGCCCAGTCCACTGCTGAACAACACTTGTCAGTCTTGAGGATCGCAGTATACAAATGTGGTAGGTAATCGAGTAGAAAGAAGCTACTGCTAGTGTTCGTATTTATACTTAGCTGCCTCTTAAGCACACCCTACGGGGGGAGATGAGAGGGTGCTATTCTTACCCGGACACTACGGGTTTCTGTGTATATTTGATAATAATAATTACTATTCTATGTTAAGGAACAGCTTATCTTTCAACACAGGTTATAACTATACATTTAGTTTTTATTCAGTATTGGTTATTTTTTTACAGCATTTTTAGGGTTCCATACCTAAAGGTAAATAAGGAACCCTTATGGTCTGACTTTGTCTGTCTGTCTGTCTGTCACAACTCTATATATTTCAGGAACTACTGATGCTATTCATTTGAAACTTGGAATAGTTTTAGATCTTACTTACCCAACCCCATCGCAAATGAAAAAAAAAAATTGTTCTTTTACTTTTTTTATAATGGGGGTCGAAATGGGTCATCTAAATTTTAAAGTGAGACTACTATACCGAGTGGGGTATCATATAAAAGGGCTTCATTTGCACATTTCAAAACAGATTTTTATTTTGGCTTATGTGACGTAGGTTTTGGCTGATAATCAAAAATTTCGTTCCCCCCCTTATCTCCGAAGTTTGTGGAGGGAAAAATATGAAATAATTATGGGTAATGCATATCTATCTATATTTTACAGCAAAAATAAAATGATCTTTCTAAGTAGTACAGTTTTTTAGTAATCCTAAAAAAACGTCGACAAACAGACTTAATTTTGCGGTTTGGTTTTTTTGCTATCTGAGGTGTTACATTAATAGTAAAATTAATTTTATACGTCCAAAGATGGTATGGAACCCTCGGTGCGCAAGTCCGACCCGCACTTGACCGGTATTTTTTAACTAATGGGTACTCTTCCTATGAAAATGAATGGCGCCCATGAAAATGAATGGCTCCCAATTTTAAGTGACTTCAAAAAGGAGGTTCTCTGTTAACCGCGTAAAGTAACTAAATTAATGTACCTGATGAGTGTTTGTATTTATGTAATATATTCTGTATTTCGGTTTGTCCAGCTATTTCTCAGAAACTTAGAGAAGAGTACAACTTTCATCAAAGGGGTTCAGTATTTTTAAAGATATTAATGTTTCCAGCGAGTCACTCTAGCATTGCCGTTCGAGTTGTGTCATAACGTAAACGCAAGTTATACTGATGAATAAGATACATACATACATCATGTATGTATGATACATGAGATTTGGTTCATTTCGTCATGATCGTAGAATAATGTCGGATTTGAAAAAAATGCGAAAATCACTTTTTACCATATTTGGATACTACATTGTCGAAATATTATTACTGCATCAAAGAAAAAATTCTATGTATTTTGGTTTATTAATTAATCAGTCGGTATACTGACGGATTTGATAAGCGCTCATAGTAAAATGACGCTTAGGTATATTCGTCTTTGTACGACGCGCGCGGATTTCCCGCCGCCCTCTCCCGCTCCCGACGAATATGCTCAATCGTCACTATTTGACGGATTTGCCCATGCTTAGCTAGCGTCAGTTCTGACTATCCGTCGGTTTTCTACGGAAAAAATTAAATCAACTTATAATTTAATTTACATAAAAATAATAATTGTTATCTGATGATACAATGATAACATTGCGTTTATGTTATATTTAACAAAATTTGGATTTTTGAGTTGTATGTAATTATATTACAATTTTCTATGGACATGATAGTGACGCGGGATCACAACTGACGATATTCTGTGGACACGGTTCTTTATCTAACGGTCGTATCTGACTATCCCACTTTGTTCTTTGAGCTTAATTCACTTCCGCCTATTTTCTATTGAAAAACAATGATTATTTGTATATTTTTCATATATTTATTTATTAAAATATAATCGAATCCAAGTAATAAATTACATGTATAAATAAAAAGAAGTAAATTTGAATATTTCTATACTTTTGAATCTTTTTATTTTAAATCGACTTTGGCCTTTGGTAAACGTTAAACTATGATATTAATAATTTCTAACAAGATATTATCTTGTACAAATACTATTATTTACATATACTGATATCTATCTGAGCACGCAACCTAACAGAAAAGATTAAGAACATTTTTATGAAGTATTTTCAGACGGCGTACACGGATCAAGCGAAATAATAAAATCAATGTATGAAAATATGAACTCGAACATACTAGTACTCTTTGAGAAGATCCTTTTATGGCCATGTATCAAAGTGCACCTTCACTATATTTACTTCCATCAGAAAATCGGCATGTTGTCGTGTCCCCATTAAATATCAGCTCAGTTGTAACCCCTTTAAATACTCTACCTTGATATCCGATTTGTCACCTTCCCCTCAACCGATTACCTCGGCTGTTGAGAACAACGGACAGCCACCTATGCCATCACCAGCAAAAACCTATGGTGAAGTAGCTATGTGACGATTTTTAATGTCCTAGTCACTATAGTACAGACTATAGCAACTGTCCATCAATCGACACACCTGTGCCTTTATGCCAGTCGTCTTCAGCACCTCTTATTCGATGTAGAGATAAGAAACGTGTACGGAATTAGATGATTGGGAAGAAGGTAAGAGAAAGCGTTTAAAGAATGCAAGAAAAGAATACTCCTCAAAGAAGGCTTAATTGTTCTAGCAAAATATATAGGTAGGCCATTATGTTGACTCTCGAAGAAAGACTAGATACAATTGAAAAGTTTTGGAATTTAGGTGATCGTGAAAAACAATGTTGCATGTTGCAAATTATACTACCCCACAGAAAAAGAAAACTAGAGATTTAAAGCAAGCATTACCGTCAATTCACTAATAATTATTCTTGAAAAAAGGGCTCATCAAAAATAGATGCTTGTAAAAACATGCATCAAGTAGTTAAGGGTTAGTTGGACAGCTTGGGATAAATACGACGAAAGCACTTCGATTTAAATAGACTAGAGATGGAAATATAAAAATCATAATCGTACTGTTGATGATGAAATGATTGGTTGAGTCGTCGGTTTGTGCCCACGTTAATTCATTTGTACCAGTATAGTCTCAAACGATGGACCAAACATCCTGTATATAAAGAATGGCCTGAGCTCAAACATTATTCAAATACAGCTAGTCAGGTCTAAGGCAGTACGACTTATAGTTACCCTTAACACTTATTTTAATTTAATCGTCCATTTACCCAAAAATTATACCATGTGATCATCACAGTGTCACAATTTTAAGCAAACACAATACCCACCTGACGACCTTGGAGAACAGTAGGTATGCAAACCATTTAAATAGTAAACATTTATCTAGAACCTTGAAGGAAAATGCAAACCTTTGATATTCAAAAGGTTTTGTCCGTGTCCTTACGGGCAATTGAGTATTGTATTATAAACGAATGCTTTCATGTTATAATTTCATCATATTATGCGATATGGTTGGCAAATACTCGTAAGGCTATTGCTATATTTGACATGAAGGTAATGCCAAACGTGGGGCACCAGCACCACCATTGAAATCACCAGTTGCGTTTATAACTTCTTAAGGAAGTTTGTATCGAAGGTTTTCGATTCTGATCAGACAATTGCGCTGACCATAATCGAAATCGCATGGTAACCTAAGACACAATATGCATTTTTTATGGTAATCATGGCTAGCCAAAGACAATAAGCAGGGTAGAATTATATGTCATATTGAATATGACAAATTCCACAAATTGTCATATTCTACCCTACCAATAATTTTATTTGGCTGGCCACCGGTCGGCAATCACTCCTGTGTTCATATATTTACTGTTGCAAATTTGGTCTTATAAAGAAAAATGGGTATCCGATATCAATCTACCTATAAAATACTGACCACCTTCTTCTACCTACTTCTCATGGTCTAAATAGAATGTGACAGATAACATATCCGCCAATATTTTACTCAGTAAGTCCATAGAATATGATCGGAAAATAAAATCCGCCATACTTTGAACAGTAATTTTTCGAAGAACAATGTCGTATAATACTATGTGACGGTGTATACTCCAAAGTAAAACGAAGCATGTGATTTTTCTAGAAACCTGTGTAATTATATGTTCTTATTTTTATTCCATATTATAACAAACCCTATTTTCAACTTATTTGTCAATTTTTATAACTACAGATTTAAAATTAAAAAAGTTATGACAAAAAAACTAACATAAATATTTGAAATGGCTGCCCTGTAAAGTTTAACATTTGTTAGATCCGTCACTATTCTATGACTATGACGATTTGTTTACAAGCCGGTTAAAAAATATATTACAGTCCTATTCGATACATACGCATTTCATAAAAAATCATGAGGAAACTTACGGATATCCTGGAATTTGTTGAAATCTACCAATCTCCACTTGATTGACCCGCATGATTGGCTCACGAGTATGATAGAGGAAAGAAAGAATTTATCCTTGTTCAATAATGAAGTTTTCATAATATAACTGCTCATGTATTTGTGGAAAATAGTGGCAAAAATAAAATTATTGCAATGTAAGGCCCTTGACAAAGACACTTTCTGTGTCTGTCTATATTTCCGTTCTTTTTAAACACCGCAAAGGATTGTTAAACGGTTTTCATCAGTTAGATAATTTTTCACTGAAAGGTTTCATATCAATGATGTTATAAGTAATAGATACGATACCCACTAAGCAATCGACGATGAAAAGTGGCACAGAATTAATTTATAATACCTACCTAACCAATGTAATGTGATTTATGTATTTCTAGAAAATTTGTTTGCGTATTTGAATAATTTACATAATCGTATTTTCGGTAGCTTTGATGTGATTATTCAATAAAATTCAAAAGAAGTAACACTGTCAATGCTTCCGTGGGTGGTCTGCTACTGATTCAACTTGTGTTATTTTAATTAGCACACTTTACCACCGCTGCCGCTGTCAGATCGCCTATAACCTAACTACCTCTTCTTACTAAAATATCATTGGTTTATACAGGAATTTTTTTGACCAGTGCGATAACTTTTTGATTAACTCTGTATTGCTAATAGAACACGTTCTAATATACTTTAATTTTTATATCTTGTACAAGTTTAGTGGCGGGTCACACCCTTCCCTCCAATATGGTTGAGGGGAGTGATGGCTGCTGCTCGAGTCAACTCGTGCGCGGGTGCTGCTTGGGGGGACTGGTCCGACTACTATCCCTTTGGCTTTTTAGTTTGTTGTACCTACTTTCGTCGTATTTTATTATTATTTTTCTGTATTATTTGATCTTTTGAACGGCAAGACACATTGTCGCTCTGATCTAGTTGTAACATGACACACTGTTTAAAAAAAAATGTGATAAAATGACAAGCCCGCTGAGTTTCTTGCCGGATCTTCTCAGTTGAGGCCGCGTTGTGATCCGGTGGTAGCTTTTTAAAAAAAAAAATACATGACCGTTCAAAAGTGCTAGCGTTAAGCCTATTTGAAATAAACTATTTTTGAGTTTGAGTTTTGAGTTTGAGTTTAAAATAAATATTGTTTAAGAGCGTGTCCGCGGGATAGTAAAAATATCTAAAACTGCAATAAAATTCGCTATATCTTAACCCTTTACATTATTCAGATTTGCCTTGATTTTCCCATTCATTTATATATTTTGCTTTATTCAAACAATACTAAAAGTCATTAGGATGTGTGTAAGGATTGTTGGCGTTTTGTTGCTTTAATGTTACTTTTTCGTGATTGTTGTTTTGTTGAGACGTGTCATCTAATCCCGTGCCTTTTCAAGTGTATTTTGTAATATATTATAAAAAAAATCTACATCTAAAAATGTATTTTAGATGGATTATATTATTATGAATCATTTATACTACTCTCTGGTACGAATTTTAATGCAAACGGGCATGCAAAAAATTAGACCAGTTTAGTCAACCGATCTGTAAAAAAAATGATCTCCGGACCATACGTAGTAAATGAGAAAATTTGCAAATAACTTCTCATTAATAATATATTAATATCTTAAGTTAAAGCCGACTAGATTTAATACGTTTTCTCTGACCCGGCAGACTATAAACCCAGTCGTAACGTTTACTGTTTAATACGGTTCGTGGGCTATGCGATAGCTAACCCATGACTCGGCGCATTATTGCAATCGTTAAACGGATGTTACTTATCTTAAGTAACAAATGGAAAAATAATTGAAATGCGTCTATTGATGTGTTGCATCTAGGTACTATTGCGGACACGACCGATGTACCAGTTTTCAATCAAAGTCGTTTGAACGACGACGTTTACGTGCGCTTACCCCGTATTTTTGGGCTGGCACGTGCAAGCCATTGTCCTAAAGGTGTTACATCGCTTGTGACCACGAGAGTACATAGCATTTGTGATTCTGTATGTGATTTTGGGGCTCGCTATTGTCACGGTATTGGATGTAAAGCAAGTATTTTTGATATTGTTATTTATTTATTTACAAGATCGTGTTTGTTCCGAGTATCAACACCATGAATATCACTATATTTTTTAAAAGATCCAATATTTTTCTAAACATATACTAAATTTTCAAATGTGAATTGTGAAACAACCCTTAAATATCTACCCACCAATCTATTTACCGTTAGAATATCTACGGTTCACCCATCTATTTAATGACCTTACCTAACGTTGCTTAACCTTAACCTAGCGATATGAAATGTACTTTATGTGACCTATTCTCAGACCTACCATACAGCTATGCACACAAAATTTCATACAAATCAGTTTACCAATCTATTTAATAACCTTAGCTAACGTTGCTTAACCTTAACCTAGCGGTATGAAAAATAGATATCGAGGACTTTTTTGTAGACCTTGTTAAGGTGTGCAATACTGACCTACATTATTTTGATCTATTTCGCATGGTTCAGCCAGCGTTAGCAATTTAAGCGCAAAAAAAAATTGTTTATTTACGACATCATATTAGAAACCTCTATGAATAAAACCAGGGTTCCCAAGACGAAGATGTATATTCAAAACTAATTTGCTACCATACTAATTGGTGTGCATGCAACCATACCGCGATGCACAAACCAATACAACGCCATCTATTGATAAGATTCAAAAACTGGACATTCCGCCCACCATGGACAGTGTCCATTATTCCCGCCCACCATGACCAAACACTTTACACAGAACAGTGGACTGTATTTTTCTTTTTTTTTCCAAATCATGTACATTTCATTCAGTGTTCTATCACGGTGACTAGGAATATATATATATAAAAGCGACCTATTTTCTAGTTACTTAATATTAAACAAAATGGTTTAAATATATAGTACCATAAAACTAAAATAAAACTTGTAAACAATAAATATCCAAATTTGTTTTACTGAGTGACAGGTAACATACATAATTTAGTTACTGGTCTTTTAAGTAAAGTTCCCTTACATTTAAGTGTTACTACCCTTGTAACGTTGTCCAAGCCCTTGTGTTTTTCAGTAATTATACCTAACAGCCATTTAGCTGGAGGAAGATCGTCCTCTTTAACTAACTACATCGCCAATCTCTGGTTCAGTAGTTTTGTTTGCCCACTTGTAACGATGTAGAAATAGGCTAAGGTACTCCTTTGACCATCGACGCCAAAAATGCTGAAGCATTTTCTGCGTTAACTGCCAACGTTTTAAAGAAGAAATGGACGATGATTCATAGTTGTAGTCAGGTACGATCATTAAAGGTTCCCCTATTAAAAAATGACCTGGAGTAAGAGGTACGGGATCTTGTGAATTTGTGCTTATGTGTGATATTGGCCTAGAATTAAGACACGCTTCTATTTGATACAATAAGGTTGAAATCTCTTCAAAAGTGAGGGTTGCATTACCAATAACGCGTCGGAGATGGTGCTTGGTGGATTTTATTCCAGCTTCCCATATTCCTCCAAAATTAGGAGCATGGGGTGGAATAAAATGCCATGTGGTTCCATTATTTGCCAAACACTCAGCGATTTCTATCGTCAAGGTTGACTTTTTTTGAGCAAATAAGGCTTTGAGTTCGCGTGCTGCACCGACAAAATTCGTGCCATTGTCGCTGAAAAGATCTGCACAATGGCCACGTCTCGCAACAAAACGTTTAAAAGCTGCAAGAAATCCTTGTGTTGTGAGATCACTCACAGCTTCCAAATGTATGGCTCTGGTTGCCATACAAACAAACAAACATATATAGCCTTTATATGCTCGATGACCCCTGCCTTTGGAAGTCCTAATTTGTATGGGGCCAGCGTAATCCACGCCACTTCGATAAAAGGGTCTGGTTGGTGTTACTCGAGCTGGAGGCAATTGTCCCATAAGCTGATATCTGGTCTTTGCCTGATGTCTTACACACACTACACACTTGTGAACAAACATTTTTACCACATTCTTGGCATTTATTATCCAGTATTTTGATCTCAGATAATTTAATACTAGTTGTGGACCCCCATGTAATGTCAGTTTGTGAGCCTCATCAATGATTAAATCCGTGAGGTGAGATTTTGCAGGCAATATTATTGGGTGTTTTGAATCCATGTTAATTTCAGCTCTCTCCAGCCGTCCACCGACTCTCAAAATATCCAACTTATCCAAAAATGGATTCAATGAGGTAAGTTTACCCTTCTTATTTGGTATTCCTTTTTCCCTGATATGTATTAGCTCCTGCTCAAAATTTGTTGCTTGACATTGCTTTATACAAATCTCAAGGCCTTCATTCAGTTCTGTTCTAGTTAACCATAAAGGTAATATTTCAGCCTCCTTTGTCGTTTTTAACTTTTTTATAAATCTCCTACAGTAACATAACACTCTAACTAATTTTCGAAGTGAAGAATACTTAGACCACAAACTAAATTCTTCTAACTTTGTTACATGATATATTTGCTTTTTCTTCTCTTCTAAATCAGTTTCTGGTCTAATATTCCCGGTTTCATAATTTAGAATTGGGTCCTTTAACCAAGTTGGACCCGTTTTCCACAGCTGCAACTTCGATAATTCTGATGGTCTAATTCCCCGCGAAGCGCAATCTGCTGGATTGTCCGCCGATGCTACATGAGACCACTGATATCTATCTAAAATGCTAAGAATTTCTGATACCCGGTTCGCGATGAAAGTTTTCCAACGGCTGGGGTGGCTGCTTAGCCAGGCCAGTACTACGGTGGAATCTGTCCAAGCGTGGATGTTAGTTTTTGGAATGTCTAATACTACTGCAACTTCCTGCAACAGCTTAGCCACTAAGACAGCACCACATAATTCCAACCTTGGAATAGATACTTGTTTGATTGGCGCTACCTTGGTTTTTGACGTTAATAAATGAACATAGATCTCTCTATTATCGTCTTCTACGCGAACATAAACTGCAGCGGCATAAGCTTCATTGGAGGCGTCACTGAATCCATGTAATTCCATACGATTTTTCTTTTCAGCCTCAATCCATCGCGGGAGTCTAAACTTAGTAAGATCTATGAGTTCATTTCGGTAAGTAATCCAGTCATCTAAAAGCTTTGGTGGTAGTGCGTCATCCCATTCTATTCCTGAAAGCCACAGCTTTTGTATCATTATTTTGGCCTTAATAATTGCTGGTGATATCCATCCCATTGGGTCAAATAACCTAGCAATGTCAGAAATAACTTTTCTTTTTGTTACAGGTTCACTGATTGGCGGTAGCTGCACGGAGTATTCGAATTCGTCGGTTCGTCGGTTCCAGGTAAGTCCCAAAATTTTCATTACTTCATCTTGTTTTAGTTCTAGATTGCTTTCCGATGTTCTATTTCCTCTGCTTATTTCATTATGTAGTTTTTCCTCATTGCTCGACCATTTTTGAAGTTCAAATCCTCCCTTGCTAAGTAGCTGATTCATTTCTTCGAATATTACTTTACCTTCTGATACAGTTTCACATCCAGTTAATAAATCATCCATATAAAAATCTTTTAGTACTCTTTCAGATGCCAGTGGAAAATATTTTCCTTCATCGTGAGCTACTTGGTGAAGTGTTCGCACTGCTAAGTATGGTGCTGAAGCAGTTCCAAAAGTGACTCGTACTAACCGGAGATGTTGCAGCTCTTCGGTGGAATTATTCCTCCACACTATACGTTGATAGTCCGCATCAGCGTCATCCACCTTTACCTGACGGTACATTTTAACGATGTCAGCTACTAAGCAGATACGATGAAGTCTCCACCTCATAAGAAGATGACGTAAATCAGATTGTATGGTGGGTCCTACCATAAGATCGCTATTAAGGGATACACCATTGCTATCGCGACTTGAAGCATTAAAAACAATTCTAAACTTGGTGGTTGTTTTGTCGGTCCTGATTACTTCATGATATGGTAAATATGTTGATTCCGAATTATCAATCTCTTCTTCGGGTATTATCTGCATGTGACCGAGTTTCAAGTATTCTGAGATTACTTCAGAATATTGAGTTTTTAACTCTGGAGACCTGGTAAATCTTTTTTCTAACATTCCAAAGCGTTTTATAGCTATTTCGCGTGAGTTTCCATTATTACAGCGCGGCTCATCTTTAAAGGGTAACCTCACCACATACCTACCAGAATCATCGCGCTTTGTCGTAGTTTTGTATAATTCTTCACACTTGATCTCTTCGAGAGTAAATAGATTTTTGTTGACACCGAAGTTCAGGTTATCTGATTCCAATTCCCAAAACTTTTTAAGATTGAAACTTTCATTGGTTATTTGAGAATGCATAGTGATGACAGTGCTTGTATAATTGCAGCCAGGACTGTTTGTTTCACTATCACCGCCGACCATTCCAGACAAAACCCAACCCAGCTTGGTATTCTGTGCTATTGGTGTTCCTGGTGGGCCTCTTATCAGCCCCTCAGCTATAATTTGACCATAGACATCAGCCCCAAGAAGTAAATCAATTTTATTTGCTGTTCCGTACCCTGGATCGGCTAATTTCATCGTTGGTAAGTTAGGCCATAACTGGACCATGACCTTTCTTTCAGGAAGTAATGATGTTAACTTTTTCAGAACGAAAGCCTTGACATTTAAAGTAAAATTAGGATCCTGAATAGATTGTAATTTTAGATAGACTACCTGTTTAGAATTGAGCGACACATTTTCATCTCCACCTATTCCAGATATAACACAGTTACTTTTAGTTTTCCTAAGCCCAAGTAGTTGAGCTGCAGACTCCGTAATGAAAGAAGCCTGTGATCCCTGGTCTAATAAAGACCTTAGTGTTATGTTAGATCCTGCGTTAGTTTCTGCTTTTACTAAAGCTGTCGCTAATATTACCTGACAGTTGGTATTCGATACACAACTTGTGATATTTTTTACCTCGATCTCGTCTTGAGATGTTGTGGTGTTTACCACAACATTGGTGTTATCAACTGATAGTTCGTTTGAACCACTTTTATCAGTTGATTGTTGGAAATTAACTGAGTGTAGTAGGGAATGGTGTTTCTTTCTGCAAATTCTACATCGGGTGGGCAAACGACACACGGTTACTGAATGATTAGCGCCCAAACAGTTAAAACATAATCCAGAAGTTTGGACAAAGTTACGGCGTGTTGGTACATCTTTCATAGCAAATTCTTTACAATTGCCTAATTTATGGTTATTATTATGACAATAACTACATACAGAAGACTTATTCTCTAATACATTGTTGGTGACATGATGCGACTTTGTGCTTTTTACTAAATTATTTGACAAAAATTCTAACGATTTAAATCTGTGTTCTATAAACTTGAAAAAATCTGTTAATTTTGGTAAATCATACTCTAAACTACAAACTTTAGCTTCCCACTGTTTGCGAGATTCGTTATCTAGCTTCTGACTCAATACATAAATTATAATGACATCCCAATGCTCTATAATAATGCCTAAATTTTTTAACGCATTTAGACATTCTTGTGACGTATCATGTAATTCTTTCAAACAGTTAGAGGATTCATTAGTTATGCTTCTTAAACTAAAAAACCTTTTTAGAATACAATTAGATAGGACTTTTTTGTTACTATATCTGTTTTCTAATGTGCTCCAACAAGTTTCATAGTTGTCATTTGTTATAGGCAGATGGCGCAATAGTTGCTCAGCTTCCCCGGCAAGATAGCTCTTCAAGTAATGAAGTTTCTGAACATTAGTCAATGAAGTATTGTTGTGAATCAATGACTTAAACAGATCTTTGAACGTAGTCCACTCTTGGTAGTGTCCAGAAAAAACCGGTATGGAAATTCTCGGCAATTTTATACTGTTCTGAATACAGTCATTGTCTGTGACTGTAACAATCGCCTTTTCAGTCGCCCCCATCTTTAGTTTTAATAAATTTTCCTTTAATGTTGTTTTATAATCTGTATACAAGTCTTCAGTTGTATTATAGATCTCATTTACAAAGTACTCCGATTTTTCTAACTCTTCCCTTTTGTAGTCTGTTATCAATTTCATATGTGTTTGATCGAATGTCCCCCATTGTTTTTCCAGAATTTCCAATCTTGTCTCTATGTAACTAACAGTTACTCGTTCTTTGGGTGACTTTCTAAAGTTGACATATCCTCTATTAATATTGTTGAAAATATCTGCTTGAATAGCTATCAGCGTGGACATCTTTGATTCGTGACAAAAAACTTTTTTTTTTTTTTCGAATTTTTTCTAAGTCCAAAACTTGCTAATTTTTCTAAGTGTTTGAAGCTTGTAAACTTAGAAGAAATTGGGCATGGATTCCCCGTCTCAACCAAATCTTGCTTAAAATTTTACAAGTCCATGCATTAACTAAATTCTTCAAAGTTATTTAACACTAGTCTTTAAGGTTCAATTTTGCTTGAATATCACGAAAAGTACTCACAGTTAGTCCTTTGATTATACTATCACCACACACTTAGCTGCCCAAATACGCCTCCTGTTGCCGCCAAGGAACTACGCCTTCAGTAGAGGTGGGTCGTTCCGGACCGTAATAGTTCTCGGAACGATGTCCGCAACTGGAACGATATCGTTCCAATCCACGGTATAGTTTGAAATCGTTCCGCATGTCCTCATCGGTGCGGGATCGAACTAAGCTAGAACTTCGGTCGGACCGATCTCACCGCACCGTAGACAGATATTGCACCGACTGACGCCTCCCGAAGTGGCACGAACCTTCCCGAACCTACCCGACCGTGCTTTCTGTCCGAACTCTGTATCTAGTGTGTCACTTATTTTATGTATACATACAATGAATAATGTTGCTTGTGTAATAGTGCGGTTGACTCTTGAATGTGACAAAATATCGCATATTCACTAGGAAATGAATTATTATTTTTTTCAAATAAAAATTTACAATAGCTTAATTAATACGTGATTAAATAACACGTACAAACAGTCTAGTTGAAGCGTCTCCTCTAGTGCGTAGTAGGTACATAATAACTTAATGCATTGCTACTGTTACTATTATACATTAATGGTTCCAATCACACTAACATGACTCGTAAATGCAACGCCTGGACCGACGGAACTAGATAGTTCCCAGAGAGAAAGGAATCGTTCCATGTGCAATCCGCTTCCGGACATGATAAGCGCACGTCTAGCCTTCAGCCGCCACTCGCCAATAGATGTCGCCACCGCCACAGGATTCCAAAAAAACTCCGCTACCGAACTCGTACTTGTCGCTGTATCCGGCTTCGTAAGGATCATGAATAAAACCAGGGTTCCCAAGACGAAGATGTATATTCAAAACTAATTTGCTACCATACTAATTGGTGTGCATGCAACCATACCGCGATGCACAAACCAATACAACGCCATCTATTGATAAGATTCAAAAACTGGACACTCTAAAATTATCAGTGTTTCTCTACTATATATGCATGTATTATACATAAAAACCTTCCTCTTGAATCACTCTATCTATTAAGAAAAACCGCATCAAAATCCGTTGCGTAGTTTTAAAGATCTAAGCATACATAGGGACAGACAGACAGCGGGAGCGACTTTGTTTTATAATATGTATAGAAGTCAACAAACAGTTACAAACGAGGCTAAAACAAACACTCTTTCGGAGTTCAGTCGCCGGACGTTCGTGGTATGGGCCCTAGGACGTCTATTGAGTAAGGCGGCGACTTCGAGGAGGACTGCGACGGGGTTGCGACCCCCGTCCCCGTAAGCACCGTGTCTGGTTTCCGGGGGCTACAATGCGCCCCCCGGCGGAAGGCTCAAGGCCAAGGCATTGATGGGCTTCTAGTGCAGATCCCAACGGACAGCCCAGATCTCCTCTCTCATTTGCCGATGTGACAGCCACGGGGGGCAAATATTTACCAATTTCAATTATTTTTTATTCGAAAGAATTAACCACTGTAATGAATCTGTATGAATTTTATCACAACCGGATAAAAACTTTTTGGAGGACCATTAACGATGTGGAGGAATTTATCTGGTAAATACCATAAAAATGATGTTCTCCATTACATTACTCTGACAAATATGAACCGATTTCAATTTCTTTTTTTATTCGAGAGTAAACTACTATAATGATACCATGCAAATGTCATTACGACCGGATAAAGTGTTCCTGAAGAAAGATGAATTATGTAAAACCTACCTAGGTCATTTTACCGTCTTCAAGGGTTCAATCTTTATGTATGAAAATATCACTAAAAGTATATAAAATGAAAAATTAAAAAAAAATGGAACCGACTTCAATAACACGAAAAAATATAAAATAATTTAAATATTATTGAAGTTGGTGCTAAACATATACAGTAGGTACGTCAACGCAAACCTCAATAATATTTGAATTATTTTATACTTTTTAGTGTTATTGAAGTCGGTTCCATTTTTTTATGTTTTATACAGTGAAGTTTCAGTTAATTTAAGAATACTTTTTTAGTAAACAAATAGAATAACAATAAAAAATAAACTTTACAATTCATCAAGAAAGAGAATCAAACTAAACTCAGCTCACGGGCCGGTTTTTTAGGAAACGTAAACAAATTTCAAGACTGTCGATTAAATAATTCCGAATAGCTCGTGATGATTGCTTATGAACGCTTTTTGATGATTTATTACATTTTGTAGCAATTATACACTAGACCTTTGGCATGATCTCGGCAGTTACAACAATAATAATACATCAATCTAATCAACTGTTTGAGTATAATCCGCTATAATTCTATTCAATGTGAATTTTAATGGCAACTTTTGTAGGATCAATGCACTCAAGCAAGGTTAACAGCCGGTAAAGGCTGTGGTTTTAACACCGAACACAATAAAACATACAATTGATCACAATTTATTTTATAGTTTTAATTTCGTAATCAATGTAATCGAACAAACATACTTAATTGTATTCACGTAAAATTTTTGCCCGAATTTTTCGTGAGTATGAATGTATGTATGTAAGTATGTCTGAATTTCTATTTCTTTGGCACGGCCTACAGACTAAACGGCTTGATGGTCTGTGACTTAAAATAATATGTCGTTAAAGGCTTTATATTTTTCCAAAATCTATACTTATAATAAAACTGTAACAGGTCCAATTCTGTAAATTGAAGATATTTTGAAAATTATATTTGGAGGGCATTCAATAACCAATACTGAGGCCGAAAATATATTTTTTTAAATTTTTGTCTGTCTGTCTGTCTGTCTGTATCACGGCTGCGCATCACGCCGAAACTACTGAATGGATTCAAATGAAACTTGGCACGATTTGAGATCTTACTACGAGGTAGGACATAGGATACTTTTTATCCCGTAATCTAGCACGGTTTTTTTGGGAGAGGGGATTAAAGTCAAAATGGGTACTTGGTTATACGCTTTTTCCGATTTTATCAATTTTTCTTTATAATATAATAAATATTAGTAAGGGAACGCTCATAAAAAGTTGTTATCAAGGTTTTGTAATCGATCGGGTTAAGCAACGTTAGGTAAGGTCATTAAATAGATGGGTGACCGTTTAACGCCATTTGAACTAAACGGGTCCGTGCTTCGGAGAGTAAGTAAAAAGTGGGTCCCAGTTTTTAACCGACTATAAAAAAGGAGGTTATGTGTTCGATGCGAATGTCTGTTATTAAAAGTTTAGTTAACGTAAAAATAGCGCAGGCGGAGCTGCGTGGGTCAGCTAGTAATTAATATATGTATTGTTTTTACATCCAAAAACTTCGATATATTGTAAAATTAATAAGCGCAAGACCAAAACTCCGCTACTTTCTTACTTTTTCTTCTCTGGCTTATGGAGCCTAACATTTTTGAGATTACAACAAAAACTCATCACATAAGAAAACTGTTCCAGCATGCCCAATAGAGATACATTAAACTACATATGACATAGATTTGATTTGATTGATTTACAAATTTAAACTTTAATAGGTATTTTAGTACATATTATTAAAATCTCGTTAACAAGCTCTAATTTGGTTTACCTAGTAGGCAACAGAAGTCAATTAAACTTTATAGGCACGATAATTTATTTAAGAAGTTCTGAATCTATTTAATAATTTCTTGAGCCATGTCTTTTAAATGTAAATTCATAAGTTTCAAATCCAGAGTGGAAAAAAATATTTTTGAAAGTATATTTCACCATAAACCTATACCGACTAGACAAATGCCCGGTGAATACCACTAATACTCGTATCATTAATACTAGTAACACCAATACTCGTATCATCAATATTATATTGGTTAAAGGATTTACTGCCAGAATTATTTTCTGTTTTCCGAAATTTTGGCGCCGTCGCAACTGCTATAATTACGGTATAACTCACCGATATACTATCTTAACTAGTTTAGATAGTATATTGATGGTATAACTACATACCTGTAAACATAGTGAGTTAATGATTACGGTATATTAATATTGTTTTGATTTATACCTCTTAAAAAACCAAATACGAAATGAAAGTTTGACTGAAGGCCATTTGAGTTTCTAGAAAAAGAGATACAAAGATATATTGACGGGCCCGTTGGTCTAGTGGTTAGACACCCTACCTGCTGACCAATAGGTCGTGGGTTCGATTCCCACCAAGTGTCTGGGTGTTTTATCTATATAAGTATGTATTTACAAAAAAAAATTATATATGTATTAGTATCAGTTGTCTGGTCTCCATAGTACAGGCTCTGCCTAGTTTGGGATCAGATGACCGTGTGTGGATTGTCCCAGAATATTATTATTATTATTATATATTATTATTAATATATATATTATTATTATTATCAAATAAAATAAAAAAACAAATAAAAATTATCTTTACCTTCGAGCCGGTCCTATCGCTTAACGCGGTTGGCCGCTATAGTGATCAACCGCTATGGCAACCGCCTAGGCAGCAAACCGCTAGTGCGTAACGGGCCTCAATATATACCTTTAAATAGATGATTAGGTGTTATTGTAATATGTAAACTTACGCGGAGAGCAACCCAATCATCAAAATCTAAGCATTAGTTCAGTAAGACCAAACAGTCATCAGCATCATTAACCAAGCGCTAATGGGACTTTGTCTATTACGCAGCTATGTTTTTTTTTTTCAATTCACTGCATACAAAAAAGAAAAAAAAACAAATGATGACAAAAAAGTCAATGTTAATGACTAGTATAGGCTAGCGGATAGTTGTGTGAAAAATGTATAAAAACTTCTTAGAAGGTTACAATAGGTAGTTTATGAATCTAGTTATTTCACTAACTTCAGTATTAATTACTAAGATGGTCGATTGCACAAAAATCTTCACTATCATCATCAGCCGGAAGACGTCCACTGCTGAATAAAGGCCACAGTAAACATCAGTTTGTCTTTTGCATTTATCTATCATCCCATCAGTTATCGGTTCTTAGAGCGACGAGGCCTGTCTATTGCCACTTCGACTTGCATATTCTGAGAGCTATGTCAGTGACTTTAGTTCTTAGGCGAATTTCCTCGTTTCGGATTCTGTTGTGCAAAGAAACTCCGATCATAGCGCAAGACATCTACCACCTATTTTACAGCTAAATCTGTGATATAGATCAGAATCAGTTAATTTTCAAGGTAATATATTTGGGATCAAGTGTTGCTGTTGGTTTAACCCTTCACCGTTGGGTTGATGTTAGTAAGAAAAAACAAACTTTCATAAGCACAAAGAGGAGACCCTCTCTGTGCTTAATAAAGTAAAATTTCTAAGGGGATAACACTGTACAATCTCAAAATACCTTAAGATCACGTTAATGTATGAGAAAGCATGCGTTGGACCCCTGATACAATTATTGCAAGAAAAATAATTCGTACTAAAAATTAAAAATTAAATTGACACGTCTTAATGAGTAGGTAGGTATATGTATTAGAATATAATCAGAATCTAAAATATATTTTCTATTTTATATTATATACTACTATTATATATATTTTCTATTTTCTTCTTCTTCTTCTATTCAACAATAAAATTTTAGTTTTATTGAAGTGCACCATCAACTGCCCATTATGTTTCTCTTTCTCATTTTCTAGTTAGGTTGCCTGGAAGAGATTGCTTTTTAGCGATAAGGCCGCCTTTGTACATTGATATCATCAACGTATTGTTCAATTTACATGTAACTTTTGGTGTACAATAAAGTGTATTTATTATTATTATTATTTATTAATCTTCTTCGTTTTCAACTTACATTTGCAATCAGTACTAATATGTCGTTTGTCTTATTACATTTCATACAATAAAAGCAAATCTAATTGAAGTGTTTGTTCATGATTTTTTGCATTATTTATTTGGTATTATTTCTTTAGTAAATTCAAACTAGATTGTCATGTCCATATTCTACATGTTTCGTCAGTCTGTATGTCCGAAATGATTTAACTTAAAAAGTAGAGACTATTATTTTGACTTGAAACTCACCATTTGCAAAGTGGCCTTGGGTAATTTCAACTTATGTTAGAACAATTTGTTTTTTCACAATAGTATTGTGTATGACACTATTTATTAGATGTTATCTCAGAGTAATAAATCTACATTATTTTCTTGTCGTACATGGGTAATCATTTGCAGACTAAAACCATACAATACCTGGGGGAAAATGTTATTTGAGTGTCATCTAAGATCACCGGTATAGCACCAGATTACACTTCATGTACAAAACAATATTACGAATTTAATATTACGTACTTACCCACGTGAGCGAAGCCGCGAAGTTAAGTAGTTCAGAAGAGCATACGAAACTTATTTGTAATTTTAACTCGAAATAGACTTCATTTTGCATCTCAAATATTGAAATAGGTGAGTCTTACTCGAAAAATGATTTCATTATTGTCAGTCTGAAGAGTTTTAAGCCTAACCAAATAACCCTTTACCATCGATAAGTACAAACATTTCGAGCCGTGACATTTAATTAAAAAGTCATTTATAGCTATCGGAAATTAATTGTTGTTTTTAATTTCTTTACAAATACGAAGGTTCTTTGCGGGTTAAATGGGATACCAATTTGGCAAAAAATATCGAATAACATTCCGAAGCACAACTGAGTGTTTTTACAAGTTCCGATGACTTTTAAGCAATTTAAATGGCTTCATTTTGGGTTTATTTAGTAATATTATATTATTTTTGTTTACGTCTAATGTACTGAAGGGTTAGGTAGCAGTGTTTTCTAGTAATTATGTTTTGACATTGTCATTGGGTGCCTTTTTAGTGAGTTAATACGTTAGTTCTCGTAAATGGTAGTGGAATCACCGATTAGGTATTATTACACATTATGATCGTTTGAAGCCTCCGTAACGAACAAAACAGACGTCGACTTTTACAGCGGGAATCTAGCGTTTGGTTTTGATAGAGATAGAAATTACTTTGAAATAAATTTAAAGTAAAAAACTTTTTAAAAAACAAGCTTTTATTTAAATGCGCTAAAAAGAATAAAATAAACTTTTCCTTTAAAACTTTTAATATCTATTTATAACGTCATTACACAATTTATATGATATAAAAGCTTGTCGCGAGATTATAGTACCTACTCGTACTTACATAGTTTGCAAATTTTAAAACTTAAAGTCAATAAAATCTAATTATTAATTTTCTTGTTTATATTCTTATAGGTAAATCTCGCGACAAGCTTTTATATCATATAAATTGTGTAATGACGTTATAAATAGATATTAAAAGTTTTAAAGGAAAAGTTTATTTTATTCTTTTTAGCGCATTTAAATAAAAGCTTGTTTTTTAAAAAGTTTTTTACTTTAAATTTATTTTTAACTTTTTAGTTTTTGCTGGATAGGTTTCTCAAATCAAATCAAATCATCTTTATCTTTATCTTCACAATAGGTATGCATGAACTAACATGGGTGTTTTTATTATTTTGATTATGTCCTCTATGGTCTACCTTATTAGGTATGCAAAAGTTGGTTTATATAAATCTACAATTTACTATACTAATAAATAATTAACTAAGTATTGGAAATTATTGAATAATTGCAATAATAGTATTGACGACGACCAAACTCGTTAGGTTTACTAGTGGCTGTTCCAGGGTTTCGTCCCGTCACCCACCCACTTACCAAGTCTATTATCAATTCCGCTTATATAGGCAAAGTGAATAGAAGCTCCTTAAAGTAAATCAAATGTGCCCAAACTCGATGGGTTTACTAGTAGCCATTCCATGGCTCTATTACTCTTACGAACCGTCTCGAGCGCAGGTTTGATGACTTCCAGCCTCCCGAACAAGCCAGGTTCCGAAAAGGCTTTAGTATCGTAGACCACATTAATACGCTCCGCCAGATTATACAGAAGACCGAGGAGTATAATCGGCCATTATGTCTAGCGTTTGTGGACTACGAGGAAGCCTTCGATACAATCGAGACCTGGACAGTATTGCAGTCCCTCCAGCGGTGCCGCATTGACTATAGGTACATCGAAGTGTTGAAGTTTATACGTGTGTTCGTACAGCAACGCCACCATGTCGATCCGACTACAGGACGAGAGTACAAAACCAATCCCATTGCTGCGAGGTGTGAGACAGGGAGACGACATTTCTCCGAAACTGTTCACAAATGCATTGGAGGACGTTTTCAAGCTCTTGGACTGGTACGGATTCGGCATCAACATCAATGGCGAATGCATCACTCATCTTCGTTTTGCCGATGATGTAGTCACTATGGCAAAGTCACTGGAGGACCTCGTCCTCAGTACGATGCTCGGCGACCTCAGTAGCGTTTCCCAACAGGTGGGTCTTAAAATGAACATGGACAAGACGAAGATCATGTCTAATGTCCATGTTACACCCGTACCGGTAGTTGTTGGCGGTCTAGTGGTTAGACACCCTACCTGCTGACCAATAGGTCGTGGGTTCGATTCCCACCAAGTGTCTGGGTGTTTTATCTATATAAGTATGTATTTACAAAAAAAAAGTATATATGTATTAGTATCAGTTGTCCGGTTTCCATAGTACAGGCTCTGCCTAGTTTGGGATCAGATAACCATGTGTGGATTGTCCCAGAATTGAACCTACACTCGAAGTTGTTAACCACTACGACAAACTATCCAGTTAGGTCGGCCCAACTTCGACAAAGAGGTCGCCCGAATAATCCAACTCGGATGGGCAGCGTTCGAGAAACTACGCGATATCTTCTCGTCCGAAATACCGCAGTGCCTGAAGACGAAGGTTTTTAACCAGTGTGTATTTCCAGTGATGACATATGGTACTGAGACGTGGTCTCTAACGGCTGGCCTTTTAGAAAAGTTCAGAGTCACACATCGAGCCATGGAGAGAGCTATGTTCGGCGTTTCTTTGCGCGACAGAATCCGAAATGTGGAGATTCGCCGAAGAACTAAGGTTACCGACATAGCTCTCAGAATCTGCAAGTTAAAGTGGCAATGGGCAGGCCACATCGCTCGAAGGACCGATAACCGTTGGGGAAGAAAGGTTCTCGAGTGGCGACCACGAACCGGAAGACGCAGCGTAGGCAGGCCTCCCACTAGGTGGACAGATGACATTGTGCGCGTCGCAGGTAACCGGTGGATACAAATAGCCAATTGTCTACTAGTAACCATTCCAGGGTCCCGTCACCTATCTTCCAATTCCATCATCAGGTCCTCATTATTAGGCAAAGTGAACAGAACTCTTTAAGACGAATCAAATGAGCCTAAACACGATGTGTTTACTGATAACGATTCCAGGGTTCCGTCACCTAACTTCCAATTCCATCATCAGGCCCTCATTATTAGGCAAAGTGAATAGAACTCTTTATGATGAATCAAATGAGTCTAAACTCGATTTGATTACTAGTAACCATTCCAGGGTCCGGTCACCTACCTTCCAATTCCATCATCAGGTCCTCATTATTAGGATATGTGAATAGAACTCTTTAAGACGAATAAAATGAGCCTAAACTCGATGTGTTTACTATTAACCATTCCAGGGTTCCGTCACCTACCTTACAATTCCATCATCAGGTCCTCATTATTAGGTAAAGTGAATACAACTCTCTAAGACGAATCAAATGAGCCTAAACTCGATGAGTTTACTAGTAGCCATCCAAGGGTTCCCTTATCCACCTTCGAGCTCCATCATCAGATCATCTCGATGATACTATATTATTGTATTGTCACCGGTCCTTGACACATTTGCAAAATTTCAAACGAATTGAACGTGTAGAAGTGGGTGAAAATTGAGTTGCAAGATTCCACCCGAACAAATTACATACATACATACATAGATACATACATACATACATACATACATTGCAAGTTAAATAAAAGCTTTTAAAATACTATAATTGATCAAACAAATATACGAAAAAACTATGAACAGATTACATTCCTAATAAAAAACTCTAACCGAGAACCCAGTTTAAACATTGCGAAACTTCATATAATTGGCTATGAATACTCCGTTTCGGTAGACAGTAAACAATTTGGGATTTGCTTAAGTATTTCACTCAGGAACTTTGGAAGAGTTTTCAAGGACATATTGCTAATGCTGTGTAAAGGTGGAAAATTGTTCTATTCTCTTTTGGTAGAAACCATCTCTAATTGTTGTTCAATGCCATAACCCCTATCAAAAATTTGTCTTATACCTAAGCTATACTTAATCTCATATGTAGTGACATGCTGTGCATGTTGGTATAATACTGTATATTATAAAAAATATGTTAATGACAAGACAAGCAGGATATTCGTTTTATGGTAAGCGCCACCCCTGTCTATTTAATTCAGCACTGTCGTTCGTTCGACACCCGTGACATTGGGACATGATGGTTTTAGGATGTGCTTTTGAAGCCATTCCATGTACCTGGTAGTAGTAAATTTTAAAGTGAGATCCATTTTCATCCTCATTAATTATTTTTTCATTTGCGATGGGATTGGGTAAGTAAGATCTAAAACTATTCCAAATGAAAAGTGTCAGTGGTTCCTGAATAGGTGTGACAGACATACAGACGAAGTCTCACCATAAAGGTTTCTTTTTTACCTATTAGGTATGGAACCCTAAAAAGGAAGGAGACATTATTTACGCATTTTACAACCATTTGTTAGCAACAAGATATAGGTATAGGTTTAAATATAATTATCATATTTAAATAAAAGTAGTAATAATTATTGTTCTAACATAATAATTAGTTGTACTCTGGGAAACGTAAAAGTTGCCAATAAACTTACTTAGTGATTTTTGTAATAAACTAAACACAAACAATATGATACAATCATATCTTGTAATAAGTATTTTAAGCTTTTCACATCAGACAATTAATTACACTTTCAATAACAATTAACATAGAATATCTACATAATGTATCACTTTGCTAAGACCCCGGCAATCGAGTATACAATTACCAACTTTACACTTAATACCTTTCAAACGGCGAAGAACTTGGTGTTCCTTCGAGGAACTCAATATTGACTCTAAAGTTTTGTTGCATGGGAGTAACTACTTTATTGTTCACGACTGTGGCGACTACAACAGCCTTCGAAAGAAATACGGTTGAAGTCCCTTGGGGTACACAGAAAAGTGGCGATCGTTTAATATACAATTATGTTACCTTTTTCTTCGAGACAGACAGACAGACGAAGTCAGACCATAAGGGTTCCTTTTTTACCTTTTAGGAATGGAACCCTAAAAAAGAAGTTGGATTAATAGTTAAGGTAGGATAAGTATTATAGAAAATAGTAAAATAAAAAATTTCAACATCATTTTGTATAAGCAACTACCTATATCGAAAACATCAAGTAAGTAAGTCTTAGAGATTAAATATTGTTATAGAGCATTAAACCAAATATAAAAAGTAATATATTTCTAGATTACAATATCTTTGTCTTCAGAGAGCGGTGTCTCAAAAGATGCTAACTTATTTTTGTTCTTGCTACACACATCTCTTAACAGTCGTTCGTTTGTTATTTTATGATGTTCCAATAACTAACCGAAATAACATACAATTAGTAATAGCACAATGAATTACGAATTGTGAGAATAAAAGTAAAATATTTGTCGGGATATAGAAGATTTATACCGACAAATTAATATAAAAACTGTAGGCACAAAAGAGACAAATCATACAGTTTCGGTAACCATCAGACAAAAATGAAACTACACGCGTGAAATTGAATGAATGAATGTTGGTGCTACCAGAAAATTTACCAATAAATATACTACAAAACGTGGTTCTAGTTATAATTTTATCGAAATATAGTACTAAGATTTGAATTTATACCAAAAAATACTAAATCAAAATTGTGGAGGGCAAATTATACCAATTTAGTACCGAATATTATATCAAAAACGGTTACGCTGCTAGCACAGCTGCTAGGTAGGTTATGATCACATTATCGTCTACATAGTTAACATAGTTTATGTTTCTTCAGGAACAATTTATCCGGTCGTAATGAAATTTGCATGGCATCATTATAGTAGTTTACTCTCTCTCGAATAAAAAAAGAATCATCGAAATCGGTTCATATTGGTCAGAGTAATGTAATGGAGAACATCAGTTTTATGATTTTTACCAGATAAGTCCTCTACATCGTTCATGATCCTCCAGGAAGTTCTTATCCGGTTGTGATAAAATTTATAAAGATTCATTACAGTGGTTCGTTCTTTCGAATAAAAAAAGAATCATTGAAATTGGTAAATATGTACTTGCCAGTTATGCCCACTTTTGTCCTTAAACAGCGACAAAAATGTCATCTGTTAGGCATTCCTGCAGTATTATCTGAGTCGCCATTTTTGTTTTTTTCTGGAACTACTTATTCGTAAGCCAGTTTTTGAAGTGAAACTTCTTATGCGACTTCCAAAAATGTTATCACACAACGCGTCAAGCGTTATGAAGCACCTTAACGCGTTAAGTGATAGGTGTTAAACGATAGGCGATAGGCGTAAATTTGTTAAGGTTATGAAAGCGCTCATGTGACGCCGTCATTGAGTGAGTGGGTGAGTGGGTTTCGGTGCGTTTCAGTGGGTTTCAGTGCGTTTCGGTGCGTTTCAGTGCGTTTCGGTGCGTTTCGGTGCGTTTTGGTGCGTTTCGGTGCGTTTCGGTGCGTTTCGGTGCGTTTCGGTGCGTTTCGGTGCGTTTCGGGGCGTTTCGGTGCGTTTCGGTGCGTTTCGGTGCGTTTCGGTGCGTTTCAGTGCGTTTCGGTGCGTTTCGGTGCGTTTCGGTGCGTTTCGGTGCGTTTCGGTGCGTTTCGGTGCGTTTCGGTGCGTTTCGGAGCGTTTCGGTGCGTTTCGGTGCGTTTCGGTGCGTTTCGGTGCGTTTCGGAGCGTTTCGGTGCGTTTGGTGCGTTTCGGTGCGTTTCGGTGCGTTTCGGTGCGTTTCAGTGCGTTTCAGTGCGTTTCAGTGCGTTTCAGTGCGTTTTAGTGCGTTTCAGTGGGTTTCAGTGGGTTTCAATGGAGTTGAGTTGAATTGAGTTGAGTTGAGTTGAGTTGAGTTGTGTTGAGTTGCGTTGAGTTGAGTTGAGTTGCGTTGAGTTGAGTTGAGTTGAGTTAGTGTGTGTGTGTGTGTGTGTGTGTGTGTGTGTGTGTGTGCGTGTGTGTGTGTGAGTGAGTGAGTGAGGGACCGACCGACCGATCGACTGAGCGAGAATGAAGTTTCACTTCTTCCGCGCGGAGGGACTCCACGCACGCACATTTTTTTTTATAGGATTGGCCTATCCGTACAAGAATGAATCGGTTCATGATTGCCAGAGTTATTCGCGAATCTTAAAAAAAAACGAATTGAGAACCTTCTCCTTTTTTGAAGTCGGTTATAAATTATAATGCAATGAAAGGCTTTAGTTGCGACTGAAAGGTGTTTATTACAGTCCTTAAGCTAGGGCGTTACATTACTTACTTATATATTATGTACTAACGCTAACATACAGATAGGTGGGGTGACAGGCACACTACACCACCCCCTTAATTTTGAAAAAAAAAAGTTACTTAAATAAAATACATAACTTTGAAATAGGTACATAATTAATCAAAATATTCATTAAAATTATTTTTGTTCAAAAATTAGGTTAGGTTAGGTTAGACTAACTAACTAACTTAAAGTTTTAAGCTATAAAACCTTAAGTCATAATTATATATTATTAAATAAACTACAAACTAAACTCGAGCAAAAAATAATCTTCAATATATTTTTTTTTTTGGCAATGTCTTTAATACATAACTGGGCAAGGTACACATTTTATAATTAGTGGTAGGCCTACCTTTAATATTATATTCATATTTACGCAGGATACAAGGAATTACTGGCTACTGTTAACAAATTTTTATGTACTTTTTGTACATTATTTCAAATGACATAATTTATTTTTAAATCACTAACATCATCCTAAAACCTTTCGTTTCGAATCAAGATAGTCAGAATGAACTCCACTGCTTATAAGAATTCCAAACAAACTCCTAGGTGATCAGTCTAGTTGTTAGTTGGTTCTTATCTGCAAATGTAGAATATCCTTGACTTTCAGATCCTCGATAACACATTTGCAACTGCATTACCGGGACCTTCTCGACACTTCTCAATATCTTTTCAAACTAAACATTTCAACTTTCTAAAAACCCGTACTTTAAATACCCTTTCATATTATTTACTTATATCTGGAATTCATCAATTAATACTTTTAATTAAGTATGTATATATTAATCATGTAAACATACAAAAAGAAATTGCCTTAATTAATAATCTAATTAAATCTTTCAAATACAATACAATTTAATATTGTTATGTTTTCAACAATTCAATTCAAATATTGCCACATTTATACAATACTCCATATACTATATCCATATAGTCCTCATCATAATATCATAATCATATTATTTGTTAAATCTTGTATATAAACGAAAAAAAAAACGTTGAACTGTTTCTACGTTCTTTTCCAATCATTAAATCCTGTTAGAAATCAATATTGTAAGTATAAAAAACATCTTTTCCATTTACTTTAAATTGAATAGCTGCCCCCTAAAGACAATACAGGCGTGATGATACATTTTATTACATCAGATTTATAAATGCTTAAACAATGCACAGGTGCATCACGCTATCTTGTAAGACGAGACGAAATTTCAAACCACCGTGAGACTCGTCGTCGTCAAGCTCCTGGAATGCGGCCTTATACCTAATTGGTCGCATGATTTACCTAGCAACAATAATATCTTACATAACTTACTATATTATAAAACGTTACTATATTGAAACAAGATTTTATATTGATAAGAATTCCTATTATAAAAAAATAAGCGCAATTGTACCTATACAAATAATAATAATATAAGAAAAGTATCTCTAAAACACAATTAGAATAAAACATTTAAAAACATAATTATACTTACTAAAATTCGATTTTATGTATAAAACTAAAATAAAATAAAATTGGAAAGTGTTTTTATTAAAAACACGTTAGTCCAGTCAGTCCACCAGTACCAGTTCCAATATCTCCCAGCTGCTTCCATCATACGGCTCTCTCGGACTCCACACATCTCCCGGCACCAACACATCTCTGACACACCAGCTCCTTCGTCACCAAGTCATCTCTCGGCTGCTTCCTCATCTCATATTTGCACCTTCATCATTTCTCGGCTCCTCACGTCTCCCGGCTCCGGCAGCATTCCTCCTTCGTTTTATTTCTTTTTTTCGATATTTTTTAAATCTTGTTTTTTTTTTTGCAAATGTAAGTATTCAAATCCCATAATTTTCTTCATTTTCTCGCTATTCTCTTTAATTTTATACATCATATTTATTAATAATTCTTCTTTCTTCTCAATATTTTTATTTAAATCACTATTCATTTATATTTTACATAAGTCCCATTTTATTCCAAGTTATTTATACCATTTTATTTTAAATTCACTAATATTTACGTTTTTTGTTTTACTGTTTCACTGCTTAACTGTCTTTTCCACTTTTTTTTAACTTTATTTATTTAAACCCATGGCTCAGTACTGCCAGAAGGCAGCACTGGCAGGGTCGCCATGCAATGAAAGGCTTTAGTTGCGACTGAAAGGTGTTTATTACTGTCCTTAAGGGGGTAACAACGGTAAAATTGCAAAAATAGCCTTAGTTTAAAGAGTTCGATGGATCAATCCGCTATTGCATTGGCTATGAAAATTATATGTACTTATACCTCAGATCTTCAGCAAATAGTTTTATTGATTAGATATTGGATTAAATATAACGTTTTCAAGCAATATGTATTTAAAAAATGTACTACGTTGGATATGAATTGTGTTAGCGTTCAACATCCGTTCATCGGATAGACGTCAAACTTGGACTATTAAAAAGCATATAATCTATTCTACAATTTGTATTGATTACATTTCTTAATTTCATACATGATTTACAAGAAATTATAGAAAAACCATGTACGCGATGCATTTCCCCTTGCAGCGCCCCCGTGATCGCCATATATCAGTCCTTCGTGGACTGTGACGGCGAGTGGACATGCCCGATTTTTTTTTGACAAGTCGGATTTAATTTAAATGATTTTAAACATATTTTTAATTAAAATATGTTAAAAATGGTATAATTTAACACTATAAATAATTGCAAATGGAATTTATATTTGTTTATTTAATTAAATATATTTTTATGTTACTACCATTTTTGTGGTTCATCATAGAGTATGCGAAAGTATCGTTGCCGTGTATAATGCCTAACTTTTAAAGCGTATCAGAGTCATATACGATCTTACTAATTTAGATCGTATTTAATACTGAGTAGGTCGACAAAATGACATACATTATGATATACTTGACAATGGCTTCTTTTTGTCAAATACATGAATGGTGTTATTATTATTATCATGTTGGTTTTTTCAACTTAGCAACGAGTATAGTACCCAGGTGGTTTGCTTGGTGGTGAGTGACATGCTTACCAACGGACAGTTGCTCGTCTTATGAGATATCTGGGTTGGTTAGGTTGGAAGGATACTTGTGTGCTATCTAGGTGGTGCCACCGCAATCTTAGATTTCTGCCGTTAAGTAACAAAACTGGTGAAACTACTCTACCAAAACGCTATAATTATAGTTTTGGATGATAGGGACAGAAAGGGAGTTTTCTATGGGTCAGTGATTCGATTACTATCAGGTAATTCCTTTTTACTTAACTAAGTTGCGTAACAATAAACTCATGGTGGTGTTGGCAGAAACGAGAAAAAGTACCACCACGTTAAAATTTTGGTTACTCTAAAACCTGTTTGCTTATTAAAATCGATGTCTACTGCTCCGCGTAGTTAAAACCCCGCCATCGGTACAGAACTTAAGACGAAGTTACGTTACGTACATACGACGTTACACTAAAAACTCTTCCTCTTCTTCTTCTTCTACTAAATTCGTGCGTTCAAACAAACAGTACTACGGATTACTTTGGCATCCACGAATTGATTAACAACACATGCCCGTTGATTTAGTAGTTTGCTACCTTAGCCGCTACCCATAAGATCTTGGAGTCGATTCCCACACTCATGTGCATGAACATAATCTATTTGTCATGGGTCTGGGTGGTTTTGACTTGTACTTTATTATGTAAAAAAGTGAAGTATCTTATCATTGTTTGTATTCGATGGCCATGACGGAGTCGATCACGGAACTAATTGCCATAATAATAATAATATATGGTTTTATGGGTCTGCACGACTTGGGTCTACAATGGGTATCTAGTAAGTATGGGTTTAAGTATAGGTGGAGTTAGGTTATTTGTTATTTGGGTACTAGTGGGAATAGGAAACAATACAGTTAGACCCGTCTTTAATAATAACGTTGACATCTCATCAGGGCCATTGGCGTATGAGAAGTCTTTGCTGCATTTTAAGTCCCTGTCGTTGGTAAATGCGAACATCTAAAATACAGTTCGTTTCAATTCATTTTCCACGTACCAAAAAGCCTTACTATCAGATGGATGGTTGGAAGAATTGGAACCAATTCAGGAAATATGTTCAAAATATCCTTTTTCTGATATTTTTTCTATATTTTGGCGGCTCTATTAAGCGCTTTCGTTTTGACGTGCATAACAAAAACATTAGAATTTTGTGCATAGTTCCATTTCAAGTACGCTTACAGTAGTCACAGTGGATCTTCGTGTGTCTGAAGTTGGCTGCAAGACACAGTGCAGAAGCTATTTTTTTGTTTTTTTGTATTCACAACTCACAACTATACTTGCGCAATGGTTCGCTAAACCTAACTTCATACATAGAACCGCTGTGACTAGTGTAAATTATAAGTAGTACATACGTATAACGATTCCGAATGTAACTACCAAGCATTACATGCAAACGCTAGGAATGAACAAACGAAAGCATGGAGGGCAGTGATTGGCCTAAATCACTCCAGAACTTTCTCCAGCACAAGGGTGGACTGTGGGCTTAAATGATTAAATCTAAATAGATCACAAATCAGGCACCTAATGGGTGCACCAAGAAGCACCTACACTAAATGAGGCTAAGTACCGTAGATACTTGTAGTTTCTGTGAAGATGAAAGAGAGTCGATGTTATAGATACTGTGTTGCTGCGACGCTCTAGCAGGACATATATTGAGTCAACTGGGAGTAGCCTATCCTATACCAAATAATTATGTACAGCTCCAAGCTGGTGCAATCTTGGGGTACCTAAACAAACTCTTCGATAAGTCAGCAACAGAGTAAGGGCTAGGGCAGGCACAATGGATCCAGCTGGGTCGAAGTGCGTCCCGGTGGTTACCGGGCCCAACTAATAGCCACCAACGATAGAATACAAGTATGTAAAACTCTCACTATTTAGGCATTGACCCTTCTATAATAGACGGAGAGAACCTTTGATATGACGTTTGGAATATGAAATGCAATAATCCATATCCTGACGCAACACGCAATTACATTACCACTGTAAGTTGATGCGTTATCAGATTGTAATTAGGCGGCACGCCAAAGTATACATCAAAATCAAGGTATAAAAAAGTGAGATACAGATTTCCCCAGAGAGTGATTATGGAGGATAAAATGACTTCGTACTTAGACATTTGTCTAGATCAGTCACCAGCAGAAGGTCCCAGCAGTATGCAGTGTGATTCTCGGTATCCGGTGTTCGTGTTGGTAGATCAACAAGCTAAGTAAGATTTATCGGCAATGTAAATTTCCCCGTCTTTCGACTGACGTAACAGAATATGTTCCAGTGAACGACGAGTTGAGCTGGCGGGGACCGTTCTTAAACTGCATCAGTTTTGTTCTTTTCGCATCAACTAATATAATTTTTTTTATCATGTATTTGTATATTTCATCAGTTTCTTTTCCTTTTATGTATACATAATCAATAAAATATTCAAAAGTGATATCGTTAAGTATATTTGCATTAAATGTAACTATATTGAAATTTCCTTCCTTAACGGAATAGGCAAAATTAATAAAGCTCCATTTGACACATCTGCATATTTTAGTCTATAATTTTTCAAATGTAATATTCATATTTGCTGGTAGCGCCCTCTACGATGACAACTCTCGGCCGGAGCGGCCAGATTCTCAAGGTCATTGGCGCATGTTACCCCCTTAAGCTAGGGCGTTACATTACTTACTTATATATTATGTACTAACGCTAACATACAGATAGGTGGGGTGACAGGCACACTACAATAATGTTGTCAGATATTTTCGAAATACCTAGTCCATTTCCGTGTATTTTACGTTATGTTATACTAAAATTGTATAACACTCACATACTTAAGGAGTTTGTGACCTTAAAATAATGTATCTTGTCTTTTTAATATGATATCTTACAATTATTTATTATGAGCACACACTTACATTAAAATCTGTGTTTTTTTTAAATCTGATTAAGGAGTTATGTACCACATATTTACGTATGTACTGGTAGATTTCTTGCAATGAGATTCACTTAGTTAACTGCTAACGACATTCTAACGAAGTAACAATAAATCTTCATCATCATCATCATCAGCCGGAAGACGTCCACTGCTGAACATAGGCCTCCCCCTTAGAACGCCACAATGAACGACAATTGGCTATTTGCATCCACCGGTTACCTGCGACGCGCACAATGTCGTCTGTCCACCTAGTGGGAGGCCTGCCTACGCTGCGTCTTCCGGTTCGTGGTCGCCACTCGAGAACCTTTCTTCCCCAACGGTTATCGGTTCTTCGAGCGATGTGGCCTGCCCATTGCCACTTCAATTTGCAGATTCTGAGAGCTATGCCGGTGACCTTGGTTCTTCGGCGAATCTCCACATTTCGGATTCTGTCGCGCAAAGAAACTCCGAGCATAGCTCTCTCCATGGCTCGTTGTGTGACTCTGAACTTCTCTAAAAGGCCAGCCGTTAGAGACCACGTCTCAGTACCATATGTCATCACTGGCAACACACACTGGTTAAAAACCTTCGTCTTCAGGCACTGCGGTATTTCGGACGAGAAGATATCACGTAGTTTCCCGAACGCTGCCCATCCGAGTTGGATTCTTCGGGCGACCTCTTTGTCGAAGTTGGACCGACCTAACTGGATAGTTTGTCCTAGGTATACGTAGTGGTCAACAACTTCGAGTGTATCGTTCCCAACAACTACCGGTACGGGTGCAACATGGACATTAGACATGATCTTCGTCTTGTCCATGTTCATTTTAAGACCCACCTGTTGGGAAACGCTACTGAGGTCGCTGAGCATCGTATTGAGGTCCTCCAGCGACTCGGCCATAATGACTATATCATCGGCAAAACGAAGGTGAGTGATGTATTCGCCATTGATGTTGATGCCGAATCCGTACCAGTCCAAGAGCTTGAAAACGTCCTCCAATGCGTTTGAGAACAGCTTCGGAGAAATAACGTCTCCCTGTCTCACACCTCGCTGCAATGGGATTGGTTTCGTGCTCTCGTCCTGTAGTCGGATCGACATGGTGGCGTTGCTGTACAAACACTTCAACACTTCGATGTACCTATAGTCAATGTGGCACCGCTGGAGGGACTGCAATACCGCCCAGGTCTCGATTGAATCGAAGGCTTTTTCGTAGTCCACAAACGCTAGACATAATAAACAAACATAACAATAAATGTATACATGTTATTATTATGTAATAAAAAAATAATAAATAAGGTTCGGGTTGTGACATCTGGAGTCGTATATTGCATGGACCTTGTGGTGACTAAGGAGAACTTCCGTGCGTTCAAACTTTTTTGCCATACCGTACTGGAAACAAGTTTGAAAAATCAAATAGGCCCCTTAAAATATTTGCAGAATCCGTGGTGCCTTACGGGTGGACTAGCCTTCGTTGGTCCGCCTGTAAGAGTCTTCTTTTTTGAGGTTGTATTGACCGTTTGTTAATTCTTTGCTTGTCTCCCGCTTTGCAAAGGAGGGAAGTGGAATGGAATGGAATATTTCCGACTCCTCCTATCTACCTTTTTAATTAAATTTGTTGCGGGTTCCAAGACAATTTAGCGTTCCCCTGGGACTCGCCGAGGGTCAAACCTCGGTGTCTTCAGTGGTGACCACTGTAGATCCTGGCTTACAGGAGTAACAGTGGTGGGAATGAGTGGTGGGATTAGTCCCAATTTAAAAATATTCCGGTCAATCGCAAAGGAGCGTAACTGCGTAATTTTAAAAATTTCATTGTCTTATTCTTGATCAATAAAAATATTTCATAATGCAATTTAATTTATTGCACTGTGAAATATTGCTGACCGTCGGGCTGGTGGCTTTATCTGCCAACGTATGAGTTTGGCTAAGAGGTAATACCACCAGTCTTTTAGGTACCCTTCTCTCCCAATGCGGCGACAACTTGGAGGAAGTTTTTTATCTAGTTTAAGTGTACATATTTGTAAATAAACTGTAAATATTAGTGACACACCTGTAATACCTAACAGTTTTACTAAAATAATAACACCAACATCAGTGGGCATAATATGTTAATAATTTAAGTTCATTCTCTATTATACTTTTTTCTAATATTTACTTTATTACTAATATGGATAGCAATGAACAGTAATAATTGAAATTAATTGTCAAAAAGCGTTTAAGTTGAGCGTGATTAATTAGTGGACTTAGTGCAGCTATGTCCAATTTATTACAAAATTGTCAATGTTAAAGGGACGAGAGGTCAAAATTTTCCCAGAAATGTTGTTCATTACATTAATTGTTTTTTATTTTTTAAATCTGCCTTGAAGGCATATCAAAAATAATGAGCTATTGGACCGAGGAGTCCTATCTTGGAATGATTATGAAAATAAAATATTAATTATTAAAGCAACACAGAGCAACATTTTGGAGCCCCGATACAGCGACGCGAAAACGCGGCAGGCCTCGAAAAAGATGGCGCGACGACCTAGATGCCTTCCTTGCAGAATGGCCGATAGAGGCGGGTAATAGACCAAGATGGAGGGACAGGAGGGAGGCCTTTGCCCAGCAGTAGGACAGAACAGGCTGACATAATAATAATAATTATTATTAAAGCACATAAAAGCCGATAGCAAATAAACAAAATGGTCTTAAATTACATTATACATACATAGTGGGTATTGCACTCCCACAACTAAAACGAATGTGGGACAATTTTGTCCCCGGTGGAAATCGAACTTACAACCTTTTGAGTCGCTTCCGGCGTGTCTAACTACTAGACCAACAGGCCCGTCAAATAAATTATTATATGTGTATGTATGCAGGATGTTACAAAATACCCCGTAAAAATTTATTTAATTATCAAAGCCTGAAATTTTGTCCACCCTAGTGAGCTGTCATGTCAGTGGACCAGATTATTTAAAAGAAAGGCCTACGTAGGTACCTATTTTATCTAATAAATGTTTACTTTAATAGTTTGTCTATTTTTCATTCATAAATGTTTGCTACCTCAATACAAGGATGTCATTATACTCAAGTACCTACTGGCTTCAAAAAATGTCAAGATGGAAAAAAATATGTTATCAATTTCAAATCTGTTGACGTTTATTATGGAAAAGTAAGTGTTCGTTTAGATTGTTTCGTTAGGTTAGGTCTTTTAACAATTTTGTCGTTCCGCGAATTAGGTAGAAATGTAACTGAAATAAAAAGTAATAATATTAATTCATTATATTTTTTTACGGGGTATTTTGTAACACGTTGTATAGCAACCGTATTACATAGAGTAATATCTAATAGCTTATACTGTCACACTATTTGTATTACATAATGTATTTTTGTCTCACATTCTTAATACATTGCCTCATTAATCAAAGCTTGTTCTTTATTATTTATCACCTTTGAAAAAACTTCAATTCAACATACAATGTAAAAAATATATACTTACAGTTAATTATTCAGAAAAAAACATTTACTATACGTCATGAAGTAGAATCAGATTTTTCTGATTAATTATTCGATACTCCTGTAGGATGAGGTTTAAAACGGGGTTATTTATCAAAGGCCAGTCGTGGGTACTTTATAATCAGGGGTAGGTAGTGTAGCTTAATAAAATAAAGTTATTTTGGAAGTTTGCTTTGATATTAAAAGTCAGTTATTATTATAATTATGAAATGTGGAACAAATCATCCTGAATAGATTTAGAAAGCAAATAACGAAAATTATATTGAAGTCGGTTCTGATGACCGGAAGCCTTGTACTGTTAACTAACAGAAGCAGCAGCTGGCTAAAATTTAAAGTGTCTATAGAAATAAATGTATATTTTAAAAATCGCTTTTTATATACAATACATTTTAATACCCCGGTTTTCGAAAGGATGATCAACGCAAAAATCAACTAGCATGATCTCAAATCTTAAGCCTCTATTGGGTTGCAAGCATGGTCAACTATTTTAATTTGATGATTTCAGTTGACACAGCTGTTAAAAATTGCTTCAGAAACTTCGTGTCGAAGCTTGCCTTGATCTAATGAGACGCACGGTTTGGTGCAAGATATTTCATCCAAAATTATCGTAGTCTCAGGAGACAGTTGGGCTGGTAGCTTTTTCTGCCAACGTATAAGCTTGGCTATACAAAGAGTCAGTCTTTTAGGTACCCTTCCCTCCTAGTGCGGCGACAACTTGGAGGAAAATTTTTACTAAGTTTAAGTATATTTGCAAATAAACTGTAAATATTTAGTTTCAATAAATGTTATTAATTATACGGATACTAATACTTATACACTTTTTTTGTGTAGTTAATCGGGAATCGCAGATAGGTGGTAGGTTATCCAATAGAAACACACTGTTGCCTGTCTTTTAATTTTCCCACGTTAACCAAAGGGAGGAGATGTGTCCAAATCTTACCTGGTCACCTGTCGAGTAGGTGTAGTAAAGCACTATCATCACTCGCGAGAAAGTGCGATTCCTAACTCGTGTGCATTAATGTTATAGACACTTACTACACCCTCGTTGGCAGCTCTTACCTTTCTTCCAAAAACTGACTTGACTGTTTAATCGTAAAAACGTAATAATTAGATCGTGGTTGAGTTTCTTTTTTTTCCCAATCTATACTTATAATAAAACTGTAACAGGTCCAATTCTGTACATTGAAGATATTGTGAAAATTATATTTGGAGGGCATTCCATAACCGATACTGAGGCCGAAAATGTATTTTTTTTAATTTTTGTCTGTCTGTCTGTCTGTCTGTTTGTATCACGGCTGAGCATCACGCCGAAACTACTGAATGGATTCAAATGAAACTTGGCATGATTTGAGATCTTACTACGAGGTAGGACATAGGATACTTTTTGTCCCGTAATCTAGCACGGTTCTTTTAGGAGAGGGGATTAAAGTCAAAACGGGTACTTGGTTATACGCTTGGTCCGATTTTATCAATTTTTCTATAAAATATAATAAATATTAGTAAGGGAACACTCATAGAGAGTTGTTATCAAGGTTTTGTAATCAATCGGGTTAAGCAACGTTAGGTAAGGTCATTAAATAGATGGGTGACCGTTTAACGCCATTTGAACTAAACGGGTCCGTGCTTCGGAGAGCAAGTAAAAAGTAGGTCCCAGTTTTTACCCGACTATAAAAAATGAGGTTATGTATTCGATGCGAATGTCTGTTATTCAAAGTTTACTTAACGTAAAAATAGCGCAGGCGGAGCTGCGTAGGTCAGCTAGTAATATCTATATTTCAATAAATTGTAATGTTACTCCGGAAGCTGATTCTAAGGCTTAGAACATAAAAAGGAAAAAACAAAACCGTTACTTTATATTCATACTGAATCGATCTCAATGAATGCATTTTACTACTGTAGTGAATTCATTGATTGAGGTTGCTTTGGAAATACTTTTGGACTCTCCTTCGCAGTTTGGCTGGCACCCAAGCCTTTGTTTGTCGCCAATTGGTCCTAAAACTAATAACAAATATATTATTCCATACTTAAATATACGTATATGAGGAGGAAATATATAGGAGCCAGTAGTCACTGCTCGGTAAACGGTTAGGTGATTAAGCAACGTCAGGCAAGGTTGTCAGCAATATTTAGATGGGAGACCGTGTAGGCGCAAGTAAACAGTCCGACCCGGTTTTTGTCATCTAGACAACCATTCGCTTAGCCAAAAGGCTAAGCTTGAAGTAATCTGATATCCTGTTGGCCAGTAACCATATTATTATGATAAAAAAAATGTTAATCAATATGTATCTTATATTACTTTAAATATCTACATTGAAAGTATGCTCAGTCAGTTTATTTACTTCAGAAAATGATTTATTTACATAGAGGCGGTAATCACAAAAATTGCTTTATACGACAACTTTCGTTATCAAGCTAATATCCTGTAGCGCTCACAGATAAGAGCAATATCGGAAATGAAACCACCCACTCGAACTATTCGCAAAACGGTAAACTCAGGATACCCCAACTCCTATTTTCCACGTTTTCGTTAAATAAAATATTCAGTGCTATATTTAAACCCTTTTACGGACATTACTTTAAATGTAAACAATTGTATCTACATAATTCCGCAGTTAACAGTGTTTATTATAAGTCCTAATAGGAATGGCATGTATGTATGTTGCATATTTCTGAATACATACATCGTATTTACAAGAAGGAGATATTATAAGCAGAAAATTTGACCGTCATCATTATGTATACTGACTCTTTAGCGACTAATTGCTACACATCCAAAAAGAAGAGTTATGTGTTTCGAGTTTACGTATGATGTTGAAAATGAGCCATCTATCGCCATCTTTATTTTGCTATCAATATCAGGGTATGGTATCAAATAAAAGATTTTATAACAACTTCTCCTCCTGGTATTCCTCCTCTTGCATTGGCAAGTATTTTTCCAGTCAGGTTCCTCGTGATTATACCATCTATACCAAGTTTGTATGAAGGAAAATACTTAAGGACGTCGTACTTAAGGTTGTCGTAACAGACGTTATCACTGTTATACTTTCAGTTTTAAGAGGTTCTTTGAACGAGACTGTTATATCGCGTACCATGTAATCTTGTAAGAAACTTTACTTCATGATATCAAAACGGTTTTATATAGGGCGACGAGATAGTCTTTCTTTTTTGTAACTTCTGACTTTTCATTTGCGATTAGTCGGCAAAACAATTGTATGTTTTAATCTGAAAGGATAAAGAGATCCGGCTTACCTACCACACGCGTAAATACATATTTTTTATGATTGTTTTTATTTGTAGACAGACATTTTCATGCAACTAAGTGTGAGCCAGATGTTCACCAAATGGTCCAGTGTAAACCTATTATTGTTAATAATATAACTTTTTAAATTAAAAAAAATGTACTTACATAATGTACTTCCTCAATTTAAATAAAATATTTTAATACTGAACTCCTGTTATTTTTCTATAGGTACCTATCTAATGTTAATTAAAACATGGCCGGCCCCACGATATTGATAGCAAGTATGTATTTTGTAAATAAATCAGGATGGGTTCTATTTATAAAAGTTCTAAAAAGTGAAATATAAATTTCTTGATAGTGCGACCTAACTAAAAGCTTTGAGCAATATATCAGCTTACGTTATCTTATAAATATTTTTATTCATTCCATTTTCTATAGATGCACATTTTGAAAATGATATGATGTGAAAAGTCTGAAATGAAATGTCACAAGTGAATCTCAAGAAATATTAAAGATTACGGTGTCTACGAAAATACAAATACATAGTTTCAATTTCCAAGAATATGGCCACAGAAAAATAGAAACGCAGCGCAAGAGAAATATATGAAAATCAGCTTTTATTGTCAAACGAAATATGAAAAAATATGATAATGATCGAGTCGAAAATATATCCTACAGTCTATTCAGGCTTCTTCACATTCAAATATTCTCTTTCATCTTTATAACGACCGTATCATCTTAGAAAAAAAATTAACAGCTGATACTGACATTGATTTTATAGTACGATAGACTCAGAGATCCATAGAATTTTTTTTTTTCGAAATAAACGGCTGTTAAGATTAATTTACGTTTTGGACTGCACTGTAACGGGGGTTTTGTGACCAGAATGAATACAATAGGAATGATTCATTATTCTCGTTTCCAAAGGTTTTAAGTTGCACTATTTAGAGGTTTGAGATTCTGTTTTTTTTATTGATTTATCAACGTTAGACATACTAAGCAGTCAACAGATTTTGTGTCTCAAATTAACATGGTATGGTGAGGTCAATCATTCTGATTATCTATCTAAAACATTATTCCTCCAATGTTCCCCAGGTTTACTGAAATATTATATTATTAAACTTAAAATCAAACACTGTATACGCCCTAAGTTATTTAGTCAATTAAGTCCTCTAGTCTACCTTCGAAGTCTATCAACAGCTTTTATTATTAGGTAAAGTAGGAATAAAGGCTTGTAAAGCCAAATTTGACAGACCAAAACTCGATTGGTGTGCTAGTTTTTTAAGGGTTCCGTTACAAACTTTCAAGCTTCGTCCTCATTAAATCAGCTGTGTAGTACCTACTATGTTATTATAATCATATCACCGAATTTTTATATGTGTAAATAACTTTAAATAATTTAGACGAAAAGTTGGGTAAAATTGAATCATTAAGATACTTTACATTTAAGTATACTTACTTACATACATACGAGTACAAAAAGGTCAAGTTCTAAAAGCATATAAACAATAATCGTCTGAACAATAATATTATTCAAACACTTTTCAAATGAAAACACAAACTAGTTTCAAAGCAATGACATAATGTTTTGTCCTATAACTTGATTTGCCTCTCGTTGTTGTAACATAGTGGGACTAGAAAGTAAAATTCCATATCAATCGAGTTCTTAATTGATACATAAGTTCCGTTATTATCTGCTCGATATCCAAAGTCTTTAGTTAAAAACCCTTTCACACCACCCGCTTGATAATGTTGCATTATGTGTCATATAAACTTAACTTATAGTAGCTCATTATACAGCCGGGTAATAATCTATACTATAATAAAACTCAAAGAGCACTTTTTCTGTACATTGAATATTTTTCCAAAATTTCTATGTGGGGATACTATACTATCGACATAGAGGCCAAAACAATTTTTTTTGGAATTATTGTCTGTCTGTCTGTCTGTCTGTCTGTCTGTCTGTCTGTCGTTCTGTTTGTCCAGGTATCATTTGAAAACCCGTGGATGGATTTTGATAGGACTTTCACTGATGTGTTGTGTAGAAGTCTAGGTATAAATTGGTATATAAAACATCACGCTGTGTTTCATAGGGGCTAAGCAGTGAAACATTACTTGCACATATTACCACGTAATTTCCTTTGTAAGTGAATAGGGTAATTATATACTGATCAGTTAATCATTAAGATATGTATTATTACGCTATATACAATAGGGACTGAGCAGACATTTAGTTTGCATAAGATATGGCAGTGGCGAAGGGTCAATTTTTGTAAGGGGTAAGCCGGTCCGGTACACCCAGGAAATTTTCATTAGATTTCTGTATTGTTCTAAGTACTTTGCTGATAGCAATATGACATTATATCTTTGAAAAGTTAAAATCTGCAAAATCTGTCGTTCATGAAATTTTAATGAAACTCCCCAAGTCCAGGTAGTGTATAGGTATTGTATCACAGTCGCAACAATAAAGTAAAGTAAAGTAAAAGTTCTTTATTGGCATAAAATACAAAGTCACTTACATTGAGGCCCTGACTCCAGAGCTAGGTATACAATACCTGTGGTTCAGGAGTCAGTGTCTTCTTCCAATCTACAAATAAAGTATCTTATGCAGTTAGAGGCAGGAAGCTATACAATTTAAATTAGGAGTGTGCATACGGGCGTGTGTGTGTGTGTGCGTGCGAGTATGTGAGTGTGTGTGTTTGTGTGTTTGTTTGTAGGATGTGCATGTGCAATTTCATACGAATTTATGAAGTCTGTTTATGTGTATATTATAGTGCGTTTATGTCAATTTTATTAGAATTTCTATTGTTTCGTAGTCTTGCAACATTAGCCAAGCTTTTAATTTCTTTTTAGTTTCGTAGATCGTTAGGGGATTTATATTAATAGTTTTATTTATTTTATAATAAAATATGCGAAACACTTAAAACTTTCAATAACGAATATCATTAGACAGTAATTTACGATGTTAGCGTGATTTACAATTATGAACAGCGCCATCTATCGGTGAAATTGAACATACAATCACTATAGAACTTTAATCTAGCTAAATAAAAGAAAGTCGTGTTAGTTACACTATTTATAACTCAGGAACGGCCTAACCGATTCGGCTGAAAATTGGTGGGAAGGTAGCTAAGAACCAGGAAACGGACATAGGATACTTTTTATCCCGGTAGGTTAAGGTTAAGCAACGTTAGGTAAGGTCATTAAATAGATGGGTGAACCGATTTGTATGAAAGTGTGCATATCGGGTAGGTCTGAGAATAGGTCATACAGTATATTTCATACCGCTAGGTTAAGGTTAAGCAACATAAGGCAAGGTCATTAAATAGATGGGTGAACCGATATGTATGAAATTTTGTGTGCATATCGGGGAGGTCTGAGAATAGGTCATAAAGTATATTTAATGCCGCTGATACCATGATTGACGAGGATATATAGAACGAGAGGAGGGTGCAAGAGAGGAGAAAGAGGGAGAGGGGATTCGAGGAGGGGGTGATGGGGTGAGGGATCGGGGGAGTTAGGTGGAATAAGGGGGAAGTGAGAAGGAGCAAGTTCGTAGAAGAGAGAGGGGGAGAGGGTTCAGAGAGGGGACAACAGGGAGAGGAAGTGGGGGAGTATGACGGAAACCGAAGCTGGAGGGGAAAGAGAGAGGAGAGAAAGAGCATATAATTAGATTTTTTTTTATAAGAGAGAGAGATATGGAGAGAGATAAATCGAGGGAGGAGGGAGAAAAGGGGAGCAAAATGTAATAAAAGCGCGGGCGGAGCTACGCGGGTCAGCTAGTCAATTAATAATATTGTACTAAACTAACTTTGTTAATAATGTGATTTGCGTTTCGGACGTCAAATAAAAATACGTATGAACACTTTTACCACGGAGACTCTTTAGAGTATACTTATAGGGTGGGTTTTTGAGACGGGACAGTAAGGGCAGGTACTTCTGAACTGCACAAAAGACTATGGTTCAAGGTTTGAGTACTAGAACTGACAGAAATCGCAAGAAACTATTTCCACACATTCTGTACGGAAAAACGATTAATCTTCTAAAACATAAGTTTTAAATTTCATACTTCGAATTCGATTCAAATATCTTCATTATAGATTGTGAGTTGGAATATATAAACTTCTTGTTAAAACATATCTTCTCTCTCTTCAGTGACAGAACGCTCATCTGGTAATCTAGCGGTGCTCGTGACGACACAGAGCCTACACCTTGACGTTGCCCGCCTCGAACGACAATCTAACCTATCAGCTTATAAAAAAAAATGCTGCACTAATAGTAGCAACAACATCCTTTAGTGTCTAATATAATGACTCCTATCAACGCAACCAATCTCAAAGCAATACAACGACCATTGAAGTATAAAGCCTTATATGATTGCGTATTGTACATAAAATACTTCTAGTATTTTCTCAGTTGAGTTGCTTCAATTTTGTATGGGTATTCACATAAAATATCCATATTCAGGAACTAACCACAGGCAGCATGAACGCGGAAATTTTTTCTGCTCACTTGTAATATGCTCTTCGCCCGTTCGAAACATGCATCTTTCCGGTCCCGGAAGTTCGTCCTAAGTGCCAACATTTTTCATAAAAAACCGGCCAGCTCGTGCACCGGAGGTTTCATAACATCCTTGGACCTATTAAACTTATTTATCTATTCGTCGTAAAATACCAAACCGCGAAACTAAGATTGTTGTGAAATCAAAGTACTTTTACGGATTTTACCACGGTTTAGTTTAGATTCTACTATCCCGACGTTTCGAATGCTTTGCAGCACCCATAGTCACGGGAGGACTGAGATGTTGAACGTCCTTATGTCACATTATGCCGGTGAACCCTCAGGTCTTAGTTATTGTCATTGTGTGTTAATTTTTGTATTCGAAACGTCGGGAGAGTAAAATCTAAAATAAATCGCGATAAAATCCCTAAAATTAGTTTGATTTCAATGTGTAATAAGTATAAGACAACATTAAGATTGTTTTTCAAGGTTTTTTTAAGATGACTAAAAACTGTACTACTACTAACTGCCGGTCCCAATATTCTATTGATCCCTTACTATAAGTTAAAATAGTTACCATCGATAGCTATAATGACATATTTCCGTTTCAATAATAACATATTAGCAGCTTACTGTTGGTTGTTCAAATGACAGTCTGTCAGGCTTCTAGTTATCGCTCCATTTCGGAGGTTTATCGTGGGATATCGAGGACTTGATCGATGATTTTAACTTATAGTTAGGGATCGATAGGATATTGGGACTGGCAGTAATTCGCCGCCGTACCTACTTACCGTACCTCATACGTCCAGCGACTCGAAATGCGGCTATCTAACTATTAGACCTACGGGCACAAATCAAATTGTTAAATTAACTAACTTGGTTTGAACGTTAATTAAGGGGTTTAAACAGGATTTTGTGCCGCTAAAGCGATTAACCTGGATGGGATCATAAAGTTAGAACAAATGTATTCCGTTCGTGTCTTGCTTTACTTTGTTTTGCGGTTCTTTCGGATTAAAAAGTTTTCTTAACAGGAGTACCAATTACCGTCACAATTTGTATTTTTTTCTAAAGTACTGATTTAATTCGCTAGTACTTTTTATCTGCCATTATAAAAATGCTAAAATGCTTAGGTTTAGTGGTTAGATACTCCCGCTGCTAGCTAAAAAGCAGTGGGTTCAAATCTGTGTCACATTAGAAGAATAAAATGCAATTTTAAACCAATTTCATCATCAGCAGTCGAAAGACATCGTCCACATAAAAAAATGCCTCCCCTTTGGAAAGGAGGGTTTGCCATAATCCCCACGCTTAGCAGGCGTCTTGGGGATCGCAGTATAGATGGTAGGTAATCCAATAGAAAGACGCTGCTGCCCGTCTTCTTGTTTTCCCTTAGTCGCCTAGATAGGAGACTGCTATTCTTACCCGGACAACCGGATGATTTACTAAAACCATTGGTCTAGTCTAGTGGTTAGTAATACTGGCTAATATCCAATGGATCGTTGGTTCGATACCCACTTTGTGCCTGGGTGTTATTTATCTACGAGTATATATTTCTAGAGTACCTATTTATAAAAAAATACTTAAGTATAAGTATTTGTATCAACTGACTGGTTATCATAGTACATACTCTGCTTAGTTTGGGATCAGACTACTGTGTGTGGTTTTTTTTTTGTCGTATGGTTAGTGGCCAACCTGTTGTTAGAGTTTTCAAGGTGTTAGGCCTCTGACTTAGCTTAACGACTGCTGCCTAGATGACAATAGCCGGGACCGACTTTTAACGTGCCCACCGAAGCATGGAGACGCTCAGTTCAAATGCGACTAAACGGTCACCCATCTAAAGACTGACCTTGCCTGACGTTGCTTACCCAACTGATCGTTTACCGAACAGAAGTTACAACTAGCTATGAGCGCCTCATGCGTGTGTGGATTGAATATTAAACATTGTCTATACGTTATAATATATTGTTGTGTAGCGGAAACTGCACGTGTAATATTATGAAAATACGCGACGGCAAATGTTAGCAAATATTATGATTCTAGATCAAATATCAATAACTGAAATTCTACGATTATCAAAGAGCCATGGTACGTCAACTAGGGCAATAACCTTTGGGCAATTACCGATAATATCAGTATGCAGCCTATTTACCAGTACAACGCCGCGCATCATGAAATTGCTCATCATTAAATTCCAAGTTACACTCCCAGTGGTCCGTACCATCATTAGGGTTAACATCCCGATTCAGAGCAATCCGACTTGGATAGGTTAGGCTAGAAGGATAAGGCGGCCTTCGGAGTCGCTGGACGCTCGGGTTGTGGGCCCTTTGAGCGTCCATTGAGTACGGCGGCGACTCCGAGGAGGACGGCGGCGGGGTTGCGACCCCCGTCCCCGTGAGCACCGTGACTGGTTCCCGGGGAGCTACAATGCGCCCCCCGGCGGCGGGCTCAAAGGCAAGGCACTGAGGGGCCCCTGGTGCAGATCCCACCGGAGAGCCCTGGGGTCCCCCCTCTCATGTGCCGATGCGACAGCCGCGGGGGTTTTAGTGGGTAAGAATCCCACATACCCCGGTCGAGCCCCACAGCTCCCGGGGATCTTTCGAAGATTTCCCCCGCGTCAAAAAAAAAAAGAAGGATAAGGCCGGAGCGGAGCAGAGCTCCCGCCTTAGACTTCGTGGTTATTTTTTAATAACCACCCAAAAACAGGAACCCCACCAAGCGGGGCTCTGTCAAGCTATCTTGGCAGGTGGTAATCAACTGATTACCACCTAGTAACTACTAGGTAGGTATATATTTCCATAGATACTAACTGATACTAACTGTGATAGAAAAAATAAGCAATAATAAATATTACCAAGAAATAATATTATTATTATTTTGTTTTATCATGTTAGACTAAATAAGTTTTATATATTTTGAGTGGTATTATTATTATTATTAAAGCCATTTAATCATCCTTAATAAACAATGATAAATTACAATTATTACAAATAGTTAAATTTTACAATTATTTACAACTTAGATGTTTAGAGATATTATGATACAATGTCAAAATGTTAATGTCAAAATTAAATACATTAAATTATTATTAAGATATAAATTTAGTTTTAATTATTAAGGACCTCTTGCTGAGTATTGTCTACGCCGTCGAGGTGGAATCATCTAAACTGTGTAAGTAATTATTTTGTTGCTGATTGATTATGTGGATTGATTTGGCAGTTATTCTATTATTATAACTTAGATAAAATTATGAATGAACAATATATTTGTGAGAATTTAAGTGCTTTTATTATTTGATTTAACCTTAATAGTCATGTCTGTGATATTAAAATACTAAACTGATTAAACCAAGGTTCGAAAGCCAACACATAACAATACCGACTATTGTCACCGTTGATGTGAGCATCGCGTGCGATGCCACGCTATCATCGTAAAACGTTGGTCAATATTAAACTTAAGAGCTACCTTCTTCCATTTAAAATGGATCAGTAGTTTAACAATGATGAGGTAAAGAAACCGATCAAGTTTGGTCCGACGCTCTATCGATGGTATTAACATCGATAGAATACGCCTTTTCGCGAACCGCCTTCGGTGCGCACAGACCCCCGGTGATAGGATAATAGTTATCGCTGATTTCGAGGACGTTTACTACGCCCTGTCCCCCGTAAACTTTAACGTAGGCCCTTAAATGGATTCACACCAGAGTAGGCAAAAACCCCATTCCCTTTCCCTCGCATTTTTCAATGCGCATGGCCTCTCCCGACAAAGAGATCAGGTTGCTGACTTCCTGCGAAGTCACCAAGTTAATGTCTTGCTGGTGCAGGAGACCCTCCTGAAACCCTCTCATAGGAGTCCGAATATCGCCAACTACCATCTTGTGCGAAATGACCGTGACACCTCCCTCGGAGGTGGCACTGCCATCTATTACAGAAGGGCCCTGCACTGCATCCCTATCGATCCCCCTGCGCTCACTAATATAGAGGCCTCGGTCTGCCGCCTCTCTCTTTCCGGCCATTCGGCTGTCACTATCGCCTCTATCTATCTTTCACCTGATAAGCGGCCCCTCAGGAGTGATATCGAGTCACTCCTTGACCTGGACAACGCGGTCATTCTGGCCGGCGACTTCAACTGCAAGCATGTCAGGTGGAATTGTAACGTCACCACCGGCAACGGCAGGTGCCTCGACGCCTTGGTCGACGTTCTCGACTTTGACGTCATCGCACCTATGCGCCCGACTCATTATCCCAATAATTTTAATCACCGCCCCGATGTCTTAGACATGGCCCTCCTGAAGGGTGTGACCCTCCGGTTGCGCTCCTTAGAGGTTCTCCATGAGCTAGACTTTGACCACCGACCGGTCCTAATGGAACTAGGTCCCCCGCCCACTTCCCAGCCGGTCACTAGAACCGTTCTGGACTGGCACCAGCTAAACACCCGTTTAGCCGATGCCGACTCTCCCAATCTTGCCCGCTTCCCGGCGCAAATCTCGTCCCCTCAGGACACCGACCAAGCGATCGGCGCTTTCATCGATCATCTTAAATCGGCCATCAGCCAGTCCTCCCGGCAGACTGAAGCGGACAACTTTTACGCTGTGCGCTTCAAGCTGCCCGACGACATTAAGAAATTAGTCCGCGCTAAAAACGCGGCTATTCGCGCGTACGACTCCTACCCCACCGATGCCAACCGGGCCCGCATGCGTGCTTTGCAGAGGGACGTGAAGCGCAGCATCGCGGAACTCAGGGAGGCTCGATGGCGAGGGATCCCTCAAAACCGACACAGTAGCTACCATGCCCCCCTTGACCCGCCCTTCAGGCGACCCACCCGCGTTCGAGGACGACGAGAAGGCTGAGGTTCTCGCTGACTCTCTAGAGAGTCAGTGCACACCCAGCTCCGCTCCCGTCGATCCGACGCACGTCGATCTCGTAGATAGGGAAGTAGAGCGCAGGTACTCACTCCCTCCCACCGAATCCCTCTCCCCGGTCACGCAGACTGAGGTGGAAGACCTAATCAAAGGCCTTAAGCCGAAGAAAGCACCGGGCTCCGACGGCATCTCCAATTGCGTCCTCAAGGTTCTCCCTGTCCATCTGATATGTCTTTTAGTGACTATCTTCAACGCAGCCATGTCCCACTGCGTCTTTCCTGCCGAATGGAAAGACGCGGATGTAGTAGGTATCCCTAAGCCGGGTAAGCCTCGCAGCAGCCCTGCAAGCTACCGGCCTATCAGTCTTCTCGAGTCTCTCGGCAAACTCTATAAGCGCTTGCTGCTGGCGAGACTCAAAGAGTTTGTCACTTCCAATAATATCCTCATCGACGAGCAGTTTGGTTTTCGAACCAGACACTCTTGCGTCCACCAGGTGCACCGCCTCACGGAGCACATCCTGACCGGGCTCAACCAGCCCAGGCCCGTCTACACAGGTGCCCTATTTTTCGATGTTGCCAAGGCCTTTGACAAGGTCTGGCACAACGGCTTGATATACAAGCTCTTCCAGTTAGGAATCCCCGATAGGCTCGTACTCATCATACGAGACTTTCTCTCGAATCGTATCTTTCGATACCGGGTCGAAGGTACGTTTTCTTCACCCCATCCCATACAAGCCGGAGTCCCTCAGGGTTCCGTGTTCTCTCCCCTCTTGTTCAGCCTGTTCACGAACGACATTCCTCGTTCGAGCAGAGCCCAACTCGCCCTTTACGCGGATGACACCGCTCTCTATTACTCCCATAGGAACATGTCCTATTTAACGCGTGCTCTTCAAGCCGCAGTCGACGCCCTGGGTCAATGGTTCCGTACGTGGCGCATAGAGGTGAACCCGGAGAAGAGTGCCGCGGTGGTCTTCTCCCGGGGACCCGCCAATATGTTCTCCGCGCGGAGCCTTCGGCCCAACAGACGACTGGCCCCAATATCCCTATTCAATCGCCCTATCCCCTGGACTAGGAAGGTTAAGTACCTCGGAGTCACCTTGGACTCCGCCATGACTTTCGGCCCGCACATTAGGTCCGTCCGCAATCGAGCGGCTTTCGTATTAGGTCGCCTGTATCCCCTTCTCTGCAAGCGGAGTAAAATGTCGCTTAGAAATAAGTTGACATTATACAAAGCTTGCATTCGCCCTATCATAACTTACGCGAGTGTAGTTTTCGCGCACGCCGCCCGCACCCATATCGATAGCCTCCAGGTTATCCAGAATCGTTTCCTCCGACGTGCCATCGGTGCCCCGTGGTACATGCGGAACGTAGATCTGCATTCCGATTTCAAGTTAGATCCCCTTCGTAAGTTCCTCAAAGAAGCGTCGAAACGCTACTTTGAATCCGCGTCCCGTCACGCGAACAGTTTAATCCGCGCCGCCGCCGATTACGCCCCTAGTCCTTCTGACTCGCGCCGCAGACCCTCCTGCGTCCCGTCACGCGAACAGTTTAATCCGCGCCGCCGCCGATTACGCCCCTAGTCCTTCTGACTCGCGCCGCAGACCCTCCTGACCGGGATGCGCCGAACCCTCCCCGACAACCGTATGCTACACTAGCTATCAGACACCGGTCTCGCCGGCGAGGCCGAAGGGTCGTACGTATGTGACCTCAACGACGTGCATCACCCCACTGAGTTTCTTGCCGGTTCTTCTCAGTGGGGGTGCGTTGTGAACCGGTGGTAAACTCAGCCCTCTCTTAAGCGACAGCCCAAGCCGAGGCCGTGCCTCCCTGAGGTGCCCTTGAGCTCGTCGCTACTTCTGCCGTAAAGGCTAGAGCGCTGCAAGCGCTCGCCTCCTATTGTCCAGTGAAGCTGTAATGGCCATCTGCGGCCAACAGCGTCTATCATTCCCAAAAAAAAAAAAATAACGGGTATGATTCGGACTCGCGCACCAAGGGTTCCGTACCTACCATCATTGGACGTATAAAAATTAGGTTTCTATTCATCTAACTAACACCTCTAATAGTAAAAAACGACACTACCTACAACTAAGTTTGTTTAAGTTTTCGATAATTTCTAAAAACCTATGCTACCTAGAAACTTCCTTTTATTTTTTTCTGTAAACTATATACCTACAGTCATGTAAATTACAACCTGTAATTATTTCAGATTTTGACAAGGGGACCCGTATTTTTTTAAGTTTTTAATTATAAGTCAACAACAGTGTAACATAATCTATATATTCTATACTTATAATAAAACTGTAACAGGTTCAATTCTGTAGATTGAAGATATTTAGAAAAAAAATTTGGAGCGCTTTTTTTTCTGTCTGTACCATAACCGCGCATCACGCTGGAACTACTGAATGGATTCCAATGAAACTTTTCAAGATTTGATTTAATACTCTCGTAGTAGGACATATGACATATGATACTTTTTTTCCCAAACCACGGTTCTCTTGGGAGGAGAGAGGGGATGAAAATCAAAATGCTTACTTGGTTATACGTATAGTCCAATTTTATCCATTTTTCCAAAAAAAAAATGTGTCTTCCATTTGCTATGAGGCTAGGAAGGAACATTTAAAAGTGTATCAAATTTCAAATAAATAGCGTTGGTGGTATATCTGTGTCATAGACACGCAAAGTCGCACCAGAGGGTTCATGTTTTAACTTTTAGGGACGTTATTCTAAACAATATTTATAGAGAAAGATTCGCCAAATATGTTTTACATACCTACATATAATAAGTTTACAAAACTTGCCTTTATGCGTAAATACATTTAGGCTTTGGAATGTTATACTTACACATTATTATGCTAAAACAATAAAACATGCGTAAATGATGTTATGCGTAAATATCATTAGGTTAAACAAAAGTATGTCATGTTACATTATAATTATGTCTTAAAACTTTATGCAAATGGAGATGTAACCCTTTTATTCGAATATTTGATTTGAAAAAAAAAAGACGAGAAAACAACTTATTTTAAATAACATAAGGTACCTAAATATATTCATGTTAATAACTCTATACGGTAGGTACATACATACATATTTTACTTACATTGGTTAGAGTTGATACAGACTGATGTCCTAATTCAAAGGCTTTCAAGCGTGAAATTATCTATAGGTACGATATGTGTAGGTAAAGGAGTCATTATACGACTTACGAGTAAGTATTAGGAGTAAGCATATGGATATCTATATTTAAACCATAAATAATACAAATAAGCGGAAATGCCGCCACAGAATATTGTGAAAAACATTCATTTGTACTTCTAGACTTTCGCGTTCCATTATCAAACTTTATTATAATCGGGATTAACGCGATTTACCTTATATTTTGGCTTAACGTTTTGGCCGGGTTGCAACAGCCGTGGTCACAAGCAGACTGGTTCAGCGAGACGGCTCCGTGCGCGAGGTATAAATATCTTCGTCTACCCCCGTTGGCCCCGTTGGCCGGCTGGCCTTTTAGAGAAGTTCAGAGTCATACAACGAGCCATGGAAAGAGCTATGCTTGGAGTTTCTTTGCGCGACAGAATCCGAAATGTGGAGGTTCGCCGAAGAACCAAGGTCACCGACATAGCCCTCAGAATCTGCAAGTTGAAGTGGCAATGGACAGGCCACATCGCTCGAAGAACCGATAACCGTTGGGGAAGAAAGGTTCTCGAGTGGCAACCACGAACCAAAAGACGCAGCGTTGGCAGGCTTCCCGCGCACAATGTCGTCTGTCCACCTGGACAGACGACATTGTGCGCGTCGCAGGTAACCGGTGGATGCAAATAGCCAATTGTCGTTCATTGTGGCGTTCTAAGGGGGAGGCCTATGTTCAGCAGTGGACGTCTTCCGGCTGATGATGATGATGATGACCCCCGTTCTTTCACTTGTAACGTTAAGACCACTACACACTACACTTACAGTATCTGTATATAACTGACGGCAAATAGCGTGGTTTTGTAATGTTTTAGCACCTATGTTGTTTTCCATATGAGTACTTATTTAACGTAAATTTACAGAACCCTTCCATGCACCAAGAAATTGAATAATTCAAAACTTTACGAAAAGGGAAAAGGTACATAGATAAAACTGAATTCCTGGAGAATATCAGTTAAACTTACAGGCAATTCAGTTACTTTTGTAAAGCATTCTCATGTACCGCAGTACTTACAATTAGTGAGGAATTAAAACTTTTGACTTTAATTTTGATATTCTCCAGGAAGTTTGAAGTCTGTTTTCATTAAATATTTCATTTTAATTTAGTGTTCTTAAGTAAAAAATATTGTAATTCAAATATGTATAAGTATATTTCTATTTTTGATAAGTCAAATACCGCCATCTGGCCCATAAATCTCAAAGATCTAGTAACAAATGTTCATAATGACCCTAAGTGTATTTTTATTGTATTTTACATAAAAAGAACAATGACAACAGATTGTAAACATGTAAATCTTCCACTGAACGTCTTTTCTGGGAACGTCAGAATTAGTGATGTTGTAACGTTTAGCGCTACAGGTAAAGAAAAGAAACTAAGATTTATAGGAACAAGAGAGTTATATTGAAAAAAATGACAAGATCTCAGAGGTCGCGGGCTCAAGCGGTCAGATCGTGTGGCACGATGCACCTGGCGGTAGTAGGCCAAGCGAGTCGGTGGTCTCCCGGCAGCAGGCGGGGAGACAGCTAAGCAGGGTGGCAGGCTTGGACGGCTGGATATGTAGCACGGGGGCCGACCAAGACCCGAGGTGTAGCGGGCACTCAGGAACAGTAGTATGTACCAATCCTGGTACAAGGACCCCTGAAAAATACAGTGCACAGTGCTTAGCATCATGCATAAGCGTATGGTAGCAGGCAGTGAGAGAAAAGGGTGCACTTGATTTTCAGAAGAATGAGGTTAGCAGAGTTTAGGCAAAGAAAACAGGTGATGTTGGCAAGATCCATCTAGGCGACTATGTACATTGGCAGAATGTACATAGCTGAGTACAAGGCGGCTGTTATAGGCGGCAACCAAAAAGAATCACATGGTCAGACATGTGTTACAGGTAGAACCTTGATGCAGTTTGTGGAAATAATGTAGCACATACACACATAACTGTAAGGTAAGCACAGCACTGGTAAATGGAACAAAAGAACCTAGAGGAAAGTAACAATTACGGTATCCGACACGTGGCGATGTGTGGCGATTAAAAAAACACGTTTCACGATCTGAATCCTACAGCTCGTACACTGTGGGACAATTTGAGGTTAAGATAAGGTTAATTTAGACATTAAGCAAATGAAAAGTTAGAGAAACACATGGCCACGAAAATCAGACAATCTACACAGCTAGACTCACCAATTCTGGGGAAGTTGAAGAGCAAAAGAGGGAGACCGAAGCCCTAGCCCGGCCTTTTATAGTTACGGTCGATGACCGGAAATATGTTTTTTTAGTACTAGTGACATTACGTCCAGTAACGTCACTAGCTGAGATAATAAATCATTGAGCAGTGTTTAAGCTTAGTAAAAACTTTAAGCACCTAAAAATAGATTACGGGAGTCTTTGAGTATATAAACTATGTATATAATTAAGATAAATGATTTTAAGTGAGCAAATTTGTAAAGATAACTAATCACGAACTATCAAGTTTTTACGTTTGCAACTATCGATTTTTGAACGAAATATAGCTGTCAGATGACAGTTCAGTGACATTTTGCTACTGTCACAAATGTCAACTAGGGATGTTATAAAATAATCGATTTTTATTTTAATCGATTATTATTTTATAATAATCGATTTTTTTGTTGTCGATTTTTATAATAATATTAATCGATTTTTAGTAAATCGATTATATAAATTACGTGTTTAAATCGATTTTTAGAAACAGCTCGTATCTATGCGACCGATGAAAAAATCTTGCAGTAAGTTTCAATTTTATAAACAGGGCCATCTATGCGTTGGGTGAAAAATCTCGAATTAAGTTCATACATAAACGTATGAACCTAATTCGAGATTTTTTAATTCCAGATTTTTTGTTCAATATATAAAAAACGGCGCCATCTGTATGTATGTAAAGTAGTTTCAGTGCAGTGTGTGTAGGTATGTATGCGTGTAAAGTAGTTTCAGTGCAGTGTGACCAGATTTAGCAGAATTCTGCTATTTTAGCAGAATTGAACCCTCATTTTAGGGTTTAGCCGATTATGTCGCAGAATAGAAAATTTTAGCAGAATCTAATGAACTTCAGCAGAAATTTAACAGAATACGGCAGTTAACACATACAACGCCAAGTGCCTGATACGCAATGGATTTTCTATTGGTATGTTGCCTGACGGCGGTTTAAGGGTTAAACAATAATTAACAGGGTTTTATTTGAATAGTTGCTCAAAACACGTAATTAAATATAAATCCAATTTCTATTTATGTTATTAAACTTCGTGTTTATCTAAACCTGCGCTTACCTCAATTTCTTGTTTTACATTCAACTTTAGCCAGTACGATTACGAGTAAACCTGATTTAGTATCACGGGCTAATGCATATCTAATTTATAAATAAAACTGATACTAATATTTATGAACTTGTTTTTGAAAATGCATATCTGCATAAATAGATGAATAACATCCAGATTTTTTGCATTTAACATGTACCTTTTAGGAATACAAAAAAAATCGATTTATTTCGCAGAAATCGATTATTTATTTTTATTAAAATCGATTTTTGACAAAACGAGTTTTGATTATAGAAAAATCGATTTTTATTTAATCGATTCTTTTCCATTAATCTCACATCCCTAATGTCAACACAATGTTTTTCTGCAACCAAAACAAATGTTTTAATTGTTAAATTAGTGAAGATTTCATAAATAACTGTAAGTATTAGTGGTAGAAAAACAAGGTGTTACAATGTGCCGCATATCCATATCCGCCATGTATCCGCGGATATCCCAGGTAGAAGAAACATCATAGTATGCGTATCTATTGCATACCATTATTATACTGTATAAATAAATAAATATATGCCGAAAAACCAAGGTCATCAGCATAGCTCTCAAAATCTGCAAGTTGAAGTGGCAATGGGCAGTCCACATCGCTCGAAGAACCGATAACCGATGGGGAAGAAAGGTTCTCGAGTGGCGACCACGGACCGGAAGACGCAGCGTAGGTAGGCCTCCCACTAGGTGAACAGACGACATTGTGCACGTTGCAGGTATCCGGTGGATGCAAATAGCCAATTGTCATTCATTGTGGCGTTCGAAGGGGGAGGTCTATGTTCAACAGTGGACGTCTTATTTATTTTTATTTATTTATTTATTATTTATGCACAAAACAGTACATGCGGACTTAATGCCAGAGGCATTCTCTACCAGTCTACCTTAGGGTGATGCAGAGACAAATCGTGGTAGGTGCAAACAAAACAAGTGAAACGAAATAATCATATATAAATATTTTAAAACTATAATTTAAATTACAATAAATAATATAATACTAATACTTATACATTAGAAAATAAAATATACGAATATATATATTATATACATAATTATCTTCGAGAAGAATCTGCCATTTTACTGCGCAAGTATTCCTGTAACTTTATTTTAAATGTATAACGTGTTGTAGCCATCCTGAGTTCTAGAGGGAGCGCATTCCAGAGGAGAATGGACTGGACGAAAAAAGAAGAATGTATAAAATCAGTCCTGTGAGAAGGACATAGAAGAAGACGATTATTAGAAGAACGAAGAATTTTATCATGAGTAGAGCATAGATAAGTAAACTGCGAAGTTAAATAAGTAGGTGAGTTAGGTGAAAAGAGTATAGAAAAAAGAGTAGTCAAAGCTCTTAAAATTCTGCGCTCACGAATAGGAAACCATTGCAACAGGGCACGATGCGTGGAAATATGGTCATATTTACGGAGATTAAAAACGAACCGAATGCAGTTATTCAGAAGGCGATCAAGTTTATTGAGTAGATCTGCATTCAGTTCATAATAGCACACATCGCCATAGTCGATTATCGGAAAGATTAAGGTCTGTACGTCTTCCGGCAGGTGACGATTTTTTTTATTTTTTTATTAAATCCTTAAAACTATCATTACAGGTCTAATGCCCAATGCGATAGTTAGGACCACCATAAAACACTTACATTACTTATTTTAACAAAGATTATACGAGTACAACACAACCTTTGCAAACTCACTCAAAGAGCAGTAAAATATATCAATTTTCTCATGAGCATCATTTATGATACGAATAGCTCGCGTTAAGGGTGCTTTAGCCAACAGGTTGATCCGGGCCAATGGTACCGCCAGCAGTCGCGGCCGCCGCCTCCGCCATACGTATCTATCAGGTGCACATAAATTTAGCGTTATTAGTACTCCCGGATTGTGAGAGATACCACGCAGCAGCTCCACTAAATATCCCTTCGAACTTCCACCTCATTGTACCCTACCATACCCAACACGAATAGTGTTGGATACATTAGGGGGTAAAATGGGTAAACGCCATACAACTTGCAATACAAATGCCTTGTAAACTTGTTCTGAACGCGCTCCAATATGGTCTTGTATTTTATTTCATGCGGACCCCATATGATAGAGTTGTACTCCAAAACATTTTTTACCAGAGCGCCATATAACGCCCTAACCGCCGCAATGCTGGTGAGCCCCTGTGACTGACTTAGTATAAATGCCAAGTTTATGTAAGATTTTTGCATGTCTTGATGATATGATCACGAAAACTTAATTGTGATGTCAGACAGATACCCAGATCACAAACCTGCGAAACCCGTTTAATAGTCTCCGCATCTATCTTATACTCATAGACTATAGGTGAATGTAATCGGCTAAAAGAAATTACAGAGCATTTAGACACGTTAAAATGCAGGTTATTTCTATGACTCCATGCCACGACTCTCTGCCTTGTCAATGTCTTCCTGTAAATGATCACAGTCAGATTGATCCTTAACCTTTAGCAGCAACTTAAGGTCATCAGCAAATAATAAACAAGTAGCATGTTTCACTACGTCTGGTAAGTCATTTATCGTTACTAAAAACTTGAGAGGACCCAAAATGCTACCTTTTTTTTTTTTGACGCGTGGGAAATCTTCGAAAGATCCCCGGGAGCTGTGGGGCTCGACCGGGGTATGTGGGATTCTTACCCACTAAAACCCCCGCGGCTGTCGCATCGGCACATGAGAAGGGACCCCAGGGCTCTCCGGTGGGATCTGCACCAGGGGCCCCTCAGTGCCTTGCCTTTGAGCCCGCCGCCGGGGTCGCATTGTAGCCCCCGGGAACCTGACACGGTACTCACGGGGACGGGGGTCGCAACCCCGCCGCCGTCCTCCTAGGAGTCGCCGCCGTACTCAATGGACGTTCAAAGGTCCCACACCCCGAACGTCCAGCGACTCCGAAGGAAACTAACTCCAGACCGGGTGTAATATGGTTCAGTTTCGGAGCCATTGTAATCTACGTATTGCTGTCGATCCCGCATGTAGCTAGAAAAAACTTTATAAGCTGTGGTGTGCATCCTACTTCTGAGATCTTAAACAATAAGATGTCATTGTCATGTCATCAACAGTGTCGAAGGCTATTTTAAAATCGAAGTATGCAGTATCAACCTGTACCCCTGCATCTACCGCAGGCACCACTTGCACCATAAAATTGAGTAAATTAGTGCTAGTACTATAGCCCGGCCTAAATCCGTGCTGCGCCTCTGAGAGCCGTCCTCGAACTTGATCATAGAGAGAGCGCTGAATAGCCGACTCAAATACTTTGGCTGAAGTTGACAGCACGGCCACGGGTCTATAGGTAGTCACATCTGATCCCGCACGTCCCTTAGGAACTGGAATAACTCTTGTGAGTTTCCATCTCGCTGGAAATATTGTCTCTTCCAGACACTTCTTAAATATATAGCACAGTGGTTGCGCAAGTACTTTACGACGATGATGATGATAATGAATGTATATATACCATTTATATTGTGAACATTCATTGCAGTGAGTTGCCATATCAATAGTACATAACTCAAATGTTGTAGCATAGCTACATTGTTTTAAACTCATTTCAGTAAATAAATAGGTAAAAGACAGCTGTTTTTAGCAGGACGTTGAATTACGCCTATAAAAGTAGTAATAGCAACGCATAGTAATTGTCTAATATTAAGTGTTTTTATATTATTACGTGTGTTAGCAAAGTTACCAACTAGATGTCGCTACAGTATATTTAGAACACGCTATTGTTTCGTTCACCTGAGATGCATAATATCAATGTAAATTTTCTGAAAAATCAGACTCTGAACACGAATAAACTTTCTTGTACTCATCGAAGAGTTTCATTTGAGGACCTTGCTGGACTGAATTTGTCCATGGTCCTTCTTGACTCGGATGGGTGTGCTTATGTCAGCACATTCCGAGATTTTTGAATCAGCACAGAAACCAGTGGTGGGTCGCCTCTGAAGTGCTTAGCTAGAAGAGCGCCAGGGTTCGCCGGCAGAGGGCGCCACCAGGTGTCCAAGTTGCGAATTGTCACCGGCTGAGGGCGCCAGTGGAGTTAAAGGAGAAGCAGCATGATCCAGTGGCTGACAGCATCATCAAGTGGAAAAGCGTTAATGGTACAGTGACATAGAAAACAAACTGTGAGTAACTTTGGTGTATTACTAGAAGAATCTGGGACTTAGAAAATTTGGTGTAGTTTTAGACTTAGCCTAATTTTAAGAAAAAGTTGTACTACGGGGAACCTATGCCCGAATTTTCTAAGTGTAAAATTTACAAAACACTTGTAATTTTTTCTGAAATTTTCATCGACTTAGAAAAAAATCTGCTGTTTTTACACTTGTAAAAATTTACATTGACTTCAAATTAGAAAAAATATTAATTTATTTTTATTTCAACTTTCTTCGTGATTTGTTTCATTGATTTAATTTGTTGTTGACAAAATGGAAAATTTAATAAAAGTACAGTCGAGTAACAAAATGAATATAGAAAAAGGTTACACAAATTTTAAAAAATCTCCCAAAGAGAGATTAACACAATCGTATTTGGAAACCAGACTCGAATCTTTGGAACAACATTGGAGTATTTTTGTGGTAACACATAGAAATATTATTGAAAGATCTGTCAATTTTGAACACAATTATTTCACATCTGAAGTATATGACACAACCGAAGAAACTTACATAACATACAAATCTGAGTTGAAAGAATGTCTTGTAAAACTCACACCTAGTACAAATAAGGTAGATAAGCAGTCGGCTAATATACACACCAATGTAAAGTTACCAAAAGTTACTATACCTTTGTTCTCTGGTAAATACACTGAATGGACATCTTTTCGTGACCTTTTTACATCGTTAATACACAATAATGGTTCAATTGATGACGTACAAAAACTGCATTACTTAAAGGGACATTTGTCTGGTGAAGCAGAGCAATTATTACGACACACTCCCGTTACAGCCTCTAATTATGAGGAATGTTGGTCAATTCTCAACAAACGTTATGACAACAAGCGTTACCTGTCTAACTCTATGTTACAAAGATTAATTAACCAACCTAATATTGTATCAGAGTCATCAACTGCTATTAAAGAATTATTAGATACTACTGTGGATTGTTTGCATGGCTTGACAACTGTTGGACTTAACGTTGATACTTGGGACGCGATTGTAATTTATATCATCAGTGCTAAATTAGATAGTGAATCGCGTAAGCAGTGGGAAGTGAAGATAAGTTCAACTGAAGGGTTGCCAACCTTCGAGGAATTCAAAACATTCTTAGAATCTAGATTCCGTTCATTAGAATATTTAGACACAAGCAAGCCAAAGCATAAATACACAGTCAATAAGCCAAGAGTTCTTCATTCGGTCACTCCAGATGTCAATAATGTAATGAACATTACTTGTCCATTTTGTACACAAAACCATAGACTTAGTCACTGTAAGAAATTCGGTAAGGAAGATTACGATACTCGTAGTGAATTCGTCCGAACCAACGGTTTATGTTTTAATTGTCTAGCTTCGAATCACTCAATTAAATTTTGTCGAGTTAGATCCACTTGTCAGATTTGCAATCGAAAACATCATTCTTTATTACATCCTAAGGTATCCTCAAACACAACGTCATCTGGTAACAATCCAGACATGACAGTTGCAGTTGATTCAGCACGCGCATTACATGCGAGTGCCACCGGTGCGGTACAAGAAACAGAGTCTCAAACTATAACTACACATTTCTCCAAGAAGGCTAATCCAGATCGAGTATTGTTAGCAACCGCTCTTGTCGAAGCACAGGCAAGAAACGGCTCTTTGCAACTACTGAGGGCGTTATTGGATCAAGGATCCCAGACATCATTCATAACCGAATCAGCAGTACAATCGCTCGGACTCAAGAAAATACCCATTAGGAGTATTATCTCAGGTATAGGAGGTGACGAGAGCGCTCAGGCTTCTAGATCCATGGTTTTTGTAACCATACATTCACGTCATGATCCTAGTTTCAGCATTCAAGTCCAAGCATTTGTTTTGAAAACAGTAACAACACTCAGTCCACCAGATTTAATATCTGTACCCAACTGGCCTGAACTTAAAGACTTAGTCCTGGCTGATTCAGGACATCACACAACAAACAAAATTGACGTTTTGCTTGGTGCGGAAGTTTATGGTCAAGTTATACTAGAAGGTTTAGTCAAATACACCCCAGGTCCACTAATAGCTCAAAACACAACCTTGGGATGGATTTTGTCTGGATACACACAATCTGGATTAAACACACACTCAGCACATTGTCACCAGATAGTAGTCAGTATGCATTCGCATATCAGTGACAATGATTTGCTCAAGAAATTTTGGGAAATTGAAGATATTTCTTCGCCTAAGAAGAAAATATACACAGAAGAAGAACAAAGATGTGAAAAGTTCTTCTCTCTTACTACACAACGAGATACCACTGGTCGGTATATCGTAAAACTTCCATTTCGTGAAGACGATCCACAATGTAAATATGGACACACTCGAAAAATCGCACTTAAGAGATTTTTACTTCTTGAACAACGGTTCAAAAAGGATCCTGAATTTAAAAGGAGATACACAGAAGTAATTGACGAATATCTCGCACTTGATCATATGGAGCTCATTCCCGCTGAAACTGACACTTACCGTGAGAGGGCTGTTTACTTGCCTCACCACGCAGTCATTCGCGAGGACAGGAGTACAACGAAGGTCAGAATTGTCTTTGACGCTTCGGCAAAAGGTACAAATGGTGTGTCATTAAACGATACAATGATGGTGGGTCCTACCATACAACCCGAATTACGACATCTCATACTAAAGTGGCGATTATATCCTATTGTTTTATGCGCAGATCTTGTGAAGATGTATCGGCAAGTTGTCGTCGCTGATGAAGATACTCACTTCCAACGCCTGATTTGGCGAAGTGATCCTGCATCTGAAATCAAAGATTATAGATTAGTAAGAGTAACATTTGGAACTGCTTGTGCACCTTACCTGGCTGTGAAGACGTTGCAGCAACTCGCACACGACGAAACAGATGATTGTCCGCTGGTATCTGAAAAAATAAAGAGAGAGTTTTATGTCGATGATTTAATGACGGGATGTTATTCGGTAGAAGAAGGAAAGGAAGTAAAGAAACAATTAGAAATAGTAATGAAGAAGGGAGGATTTCAGCTACAGAAATGGATGACAAACAACAGGGAACTGGCAAGGGAACTTATAGGAGAAGAAAACACTCAGGAAGGGAAGGTGGAGATAAAGTTAGATGAAGTTGTGAAAATACTCGGACTTTCCTGGGATAGAGAATCTGATACCTTCAGATACTCGGTAAACATTTCTCTGCAACCTGGACCTGTAACAAAAAGAAAAGTTATATCAGACATTTCTCGACTTTTTGATCCCTTAGGCTGGGCATCACCGTGTGTTGTTACAGCAAAAATAATGATACAAAAGCTATGGCTTTCTGGGATTGATTGGGACGATGAATTGCCTATAGAGTTATTACAAGAATGGGAAACTTACCGAAAGGATCTTATGAATACACTTGAGTATGTTGTACCAAGATGGCTTCAAACTCAAGCGAATGATGCAGTTGTTGAACTACACGGCTTTTGCGACGCTTCTAGTATGGCGTACGCAGCTGTCATCTATTTGAGAGTCATTGGATCTGATGGAACTATCAAAGTTAATTTAGTAACTGCAAAAACCAAAGTTGCACCAATTAAGCAACTTTCCATTCCACGTTTGGAGTTGATGGGAGCAGTTCTATTAACTAAATTAATCTGTGAAGTATCTGAAGTACTTACCATCCCTAAAATTCATATACATTGCTGGACAGACTCGACGATTGTTCTCGCCTGGCTCAGCAATCACCCAAGTCGCTGGACTACGTTCATTGGAAATAGAGTTTCTGATATTATCACATATCTGGATAACAGCCAATGGGCTCATGTGAAGTCCACTCATAATCCTGCGGATATAGCGTCCCGAGGTATGACACCTTTGGAACTTTCATGTTCATCACTTTGGAAACACGGTCCAACCTGGTTACAAGAACAATCAATTGACTACAGCAAGCCGAAGTCAATCAGTACAGACTTAGAAAAGAGACCTGTAAAAAGAATCAACGCACATGTAACCACGGATGTAACCGGAGAAGAGCTACTGTGGAACATATATTCATCATTACAAAAATTTGTACGAGTTATAGCATATTGCAGAAGACTTTTGAAGATTAAACTTAAGAAGCGAAGAATTAGAAAAAAGCTTAGAAGTTTGTATAAAGAAATTTCAAGAGCCAATGATTCTTGTACCGGATCGTTGTTCCGAGCATAGCAATGTTGGTACTCTAAAACGATGGCAATTGTTGCAAAAAATGACACTGGCGACGTTGGTCCCAGGAATATTTATCTAGCATTATGCAACGCTACAAGTGGACACAAAAAGGATCAGAACCCAAAGTAGGAGATATAGTTTTAGTTAAAGAAGATAATCTACCTCCAAGTAGGTGGTTACTAGGTCGAATTTTATTGAAACACCCTGGTTCTGATGGAATCACACGAGTTGTAACTATCAAATGTAATGATACTTTGTTCAACGTCCCGTTTGTAAATTATGTGTTCTACCAATTACAACTTGATTTGTATTTTTTATTAATAGTTGTTATGTAGTTGTATGGTTTATATTCAACCCCCTTGACCTCATGGTGGGCGGTTTTTTGTTGTTTGAAGGACAGTACGTCCTTGGTGGGCGGAATGTCTAATATTAAGTGTTTTTATATTATTACGTGTGTTAGCAAAGTTACCAACTAGATGTCGCTACAGTATATTTAGAACACGCTATTGTTTCGTTCACCTGAGATGCATAATATCAATGTAAATTTTCTGAAAAATCAGACTCTCTGAACACGAATAAACTTTCTTGTACTCATCGAAGAGTTTCATTTGAGGACCTTGCTGGACTGAATTTGTCCAGTAATCTTACTTATTAACTAATTATTTTTGACTAGGCGTTTGTTTTAACATACGGCCCTTCTATATTGATTGGGGAATACTATGTTCTTATTTTAGTTATTTCTGGTAATAGGCGATGAAAGCTGCATCAGGTATTCGTATTAATTTCATTGGTAGAACCATAGGTAATATTTAGATACCTAGGTAAGAATCACTTTTTAATAGAGGGTATTAGTCTTAAAATAGGCGGAGTCTACCGAGGGCGAGACGATGCGATAAATGCTCAGTACCCGATAGCTAAAAGTGACGTCCAATCAGAGGCGGCCACCGAGTTAGGTACTGGCTTTTCTAGACGGTTCGACGCCATCTCCACTCGATAGGTTTCGTTTTTGACTCAGTAGTTGAGCCAGCCATTACCATCTGAGCTGAGCGCCGATCACCACTGCAATTGTCTCAGTATTGTATTTTCTGTCGACGGTTTTGATATATAGTACAACTATAGTAACAGTCTATTAAGTTAGAGTATATATAAATTCGAAGTGAACCCAGTATTTACTGGTAAGTTGTTTATGTAATCGCTGCTGTAGGATTTTTTAATTGTAATCTTTCCGTATGTGTTCCGTATGTGAGTGATGTGGCCGTACTATTAGGCCTATGTTTTACTTTATATTGTTAGGGTGTACCTTTTATTCCTGTAGACGTCTCCATAATGAGGCAGCCTCCACCAACTGAAAGCTGGTTTGGAGGGTGTCGCGTTAGGGAACGGCGTCTACAGGAACGCTTATGTGGCGTTCCAGGGTTCTTCCTTCGGGCGAAAAGTTTCTCCCTCCGGGCGAAAAGTTTCTCCTTTCGGGCAAGAGTGTTCCCCCTTCGGGCGAAAAGCTTCGCAAGTTTTCCGGCCACAAGTTCGACCTTCGGGTGAACGTACTACCCTCGTGGCTGTGTTGCTGACGACCGGGTCTAGTCCAGACTCCGCATCCGTGGCGTGCCTGGCCTCTCCAAGGAGAAGGAGGACGCCGAAGACCGCGGGAATCGCCGTTGCGTTCCCTAACGACCCCTAGTTAAGTTACAGCTATTTTTGTTATACGTGCGAACAAGCTAACAAGTAATCGACCTCCCCCTGTATCGTAACTTTCTTCTCGTTTCTATTATTTAATAAATTTGTGTAGCCCTTATTTTGTGTTCTTATTTCTTGTGCTCGCCGACTAGGCTACAATGTATAATGAAAAAAAAAGACCCGTGCACTGCAAGTCAAAATATGTCCTGGGGGCCTAGACAAGTTGTTATTCGACAATACAAAACGCATAGAAAACAAATGTATGGAAATAACATATTTGTTCAAGAAGAGATATTATGTCCTGTCACGCAAACCGACACAGATTGTTAAGATCCGTATCGACAGGGTCTGGCACGCTAGCCTTTTAAACAAGCTGCCAGCGTACGGCATATCCCCTGGTCTGATCGGCTGGATAAAGGACTTCCTGAGTGAACGGTCTCTCCGAGTGGTTGTTGACGGTTGCACATCGGAGCCGTTGACGACTAATTACCGCCGGAGTTACTCAGGGGTCCGTTCTCTCCGCAACTCTCTTCCTGCTGCATATTAACGATCTGCTGTTGCCCGGTATCTTTGGGTATGCAGATGACAGCACTATTGTGGAGAGATATATGCCGAGTGCTCAGGCCAGTAAGGATGTTATCCAGTCTGAAAGAGTAGCCATGGTGGAGCGCGCGAATCTCACACTTCAAGCAATCTCCGAATGGGGTGATGCCAATCTTGTGAGATTCAATGCCACCAAAACTCAAGCGTGTCTATTCACCGCGAAAAGGAGTCCGTTCACCTTGGCTCCTACTGTTCAGAATGTATCCTTGGAATACACGGACCGCCTTCAGTTGTTAGGAGTTGAAATTTCCTCAAACCTCAACTTTGGGCGGTTCATTGAGTCCAAAGCCTAGGTAGCTGCAAGGAAGCTAGGTGTCCTTTCAAAGGTCCGCCGGTACTTCACACCGGGGCAACTTTTGATGCTATATAAAGCACAAGTCCGGTCGTGTGTGGAGTACTGTAGTCACATATGGGCTGGTGCTGCTAAATGTCATCTTGCAGCTTTGGACTCAGTGGAGAGGCGTGCTAAGAGGCTTATTGGTGACGCAGAGTTAGTAGCGGCCAATTTACAAAGCCTAAAGCACAGGCGCAGAGTAGACAGCCTCTCGGTATTCTACAGGATGCATTTTGGAGAGTGTGCACAGGAATTGCATGACTTGATTCCACCATCTCCCTTTCATCATCGGACGACGAGACGCACGGCACGTACACACCCTTATGTGGTGAAAGTGCCTTCAGTCCGGACTAAGCGGTTTGCTTCTTCATTGACGGGCCCGTTGGTCTAGTGGTTAGACACCCTGTCCGCTAACCGATGGGTCGTGGGTTCGATTCCCACCAAGTGTCTGGGTGTTATTTATCTATTTAAGTATGTATTTACAAAAAATCTGGTTTCCATAGTACAGGCTCTGCCTAGTTTGGGATCAAATGACCGTGTGTGGATTTTCTAAAAAAAAAAATTATAATAAGGACAGCTAAGGACTGGAACAGTTTGCCTGCGTCGGTTTTCCCGCCCGATTATAATGTGGGTGTCTTTAAGACTAGAGTGAATAGGCTTTTAATAAGCTAGTGTGTTTTGATCGATTGCGTCGCCGCTTTCCATCAGGTGGGACTGCAGTCAAGCACTAGCTTATAAGTGTTAAAAAAAAAAACCGTATCCACGGATCTTGATGCCAAATATCCGTACTCGGATCCGTATCCGCGGATATACATTTGAACAATCCGGCGCATCACTAGTTTGAATAAACGTGTTACCTACGTGTTATTTGTATTTATGGTGGACCCTTTGCCATTATATCTTAATACAGCGACAGTTTATTGCTATTCAGAGCACATTTTGTGGACATTTGGGGTCATATGTCAGCAGGTATAACTTTTACCGAACTACTGCTACTAGAGGAAAAACCTAACCTAAACCTTATGAAGATCATAATCGAAATGTTGGAAGCGGTAACAATGGGTAGTCGGCTTTATAATGTTTAAATCTTCACCCACACCACCAATAGCCACAGATGGAAATTACATCATATTTTTACTGTATGTTTTTAAATACAATTTGTTGCGTCTAATAAAGATATATTTTTGCCATCGAATTTGCTCAAATAATATTCTTTATTGACCGTTTGACCTACCGGCAAAAATTCCGACTGCATAGCTCCGCGATAGTCAAAGAAAAGTATCAACATAACTTTGACTTTGATCGACTTTGGCATGTTTTTTCGGTTACAGTTAAGTTGGAAGGCGCTACTCCGAAGCTTATTGACTAGTTTGCATGTCAAACTCGTAAACCTACGTCTCGTCACCAGTAACAATGCGTTTCATAAATGCTGGGTTGGAATTGATTCGTTCTAGCATGTCCTCGGTGATTTATGCGACTGAGATTTTGGCGAAAAGTTAGGTTTTTTGGGACTAGCCGAGCGGCAACATGTTTCATACCCAAGTGATTATTTATAAAATGGTACGTATCGACTCGTGAGACACAGAAAGTAAGGCAGAATCTCTCTCAAACTTGAATGAGGATTTTCAGTCACTATTTCCTTCACTTTTGCGATGTTAACTTCCGTTGCAGACGTTGATGGCCTACCAGAGAGAGGCAAATCTTCTATTACATCTCGACCGCTTTTCAACGCTTTGTAACCCCTTTTTAGCACGTGTTCCTGATAAAGTCGATTAACCGTAAGCCTTCTGTAACATTTTCAGTGACTCAAAATACGAACTTCCATTGGCGATGCAAAATTGAAGACAAACTCTTTGTTCGAGGTATTTGTTCATTATGAAATTCGCAATACACACTAGATATGATATAACTAAAAACAACACTGTATTTAATCTAAATAACAGATGCAACTCAAACTCCACGAAAAATGGATAACAGTTGTGCCAACCTAACAATCAGAAAAAATAATAATTTGAAACCTTAAACAAATCATCCATCCCCAAAACTTTTTTGACTTAATGTATAGAACATACTAAATTACAAATAGACATATATTTTACCTAGTGTCCTAAATACCATAAGTTTGTTACCCATGATTCTTCATAGATAGAAAACAAAAAATGGCGACTAACAGCAACCACCATACCATCACCACATTTGGTTTCAACCCCCAAATCTAACTCTAACTTCAAACTTCACATCTATTCTATACTTCACATCTATTCTATACTTATAATAAAACTGTAACAGGTCCAATTCTGTACATTGAAGATATTTTGAAAATTATATTTGGAGGGCATTCTATAACCGATACTGAGGCCGAAAATGTAATTTTTTAAATTTTTGTCTGTTGTATCACGGCTGCGCATCACGCCGAGACCACTGAATGGATTCAAATGAAACTTGGCATGATTTGAGATCTTACTACGAGGTAGGACATAGGATACTTTTTATCGCGTAATCTAGCATGGTTCTTTTGGGAGAGGGGATTAAAGTCAAAATGGGTACTTGGTTATACGCTTGGTCCGATTTTATCGATTTTTCTCTATAATATAATAAATATTAGTAAGGGAACACTCATAGAGAGTTATTATCAAGGTTTTGTAATCGATCGGGTTAAGCAACGTTAGGTAAGGTCATTAAATAGAGTGACCGTTTAACGCCATTTGGACTAAACGGGTCCGTGCTTCGGAGAACAAGTAAAAAGTGGGTCCCAGTTTTTAACCGACTATAAAAAAGGAGGTTATGTATTCGATGCGAATGTCTGCTATTAAAAGTTTAGTTAACGTAAAAATAGCGCAGGCGGAGCTGCGTGGGTCAGCTAGTAATCAATAAAATGAAAACCATCGAGGTTGCGAAATTTGCCAAAGGAATCATACATTTATACACACACGCACTCAATAAACCTAGCACTGTTTTTGGGGTAATGGGACAAAAACTATCAGCCGAAACCATTGAGTTAATGCACTCACGTACTACAAACGACATCACGGGCAAACCAAATCAAAAAGCTTTCTAATCAAATCGCACAAACTTGATTTATGTCACCGTAAAACTTCATTGGAAAATACGACAGGAAATTTTGTTTTACGGTATAAAGAAACGAATAAGACGACTGATTTTAAAGATGGGTTATTAAAACAAAAAACAACATTGTAGCTACATATATCATTTAATTTACTACCCTTGACTTTTAGTTTTTATTGAAATACATAAGCCATATTCATATCACAAAGATTGGAGTGAGACGAGGGCAGTTAAAATAATTTATAGTTTCAGAATATTTAATATCAGTTCTTATTTTTGTAGTAAACTTTTGTAGTGCTATCATAAATTTAAGAATGTTGAATCGTACAATATATCTAATGTAGTGGCATTAGGCACATCGCATCGCTCGGAAAATCAGTAACTAATGGGGGAAGGAAGTTTATCGAGTGGCGACCACAAACTGGAAGACGCAGCATGCTCAGGCCTCCCTCTAGGTGTACTGACAACATTGTGGGAGTCGGAGGCCAACCAACAAACAAACCAAGCATGTTCATTGCATTGAGCCCTATGTTCGGCAGTGGACGTCTTCTGGCTGGTGATGATAATGATGAATCGTACTATGAGAGTAATTCTGTAAGATGAACGTATAATATAAACAACACTATTTACTAGGTCCCTTAGTTAGTCTTAGAAGTTAGTCTTAGTCCATAATGTTGCAGTGTCAAACATTCTGCGATAAAGGAGTATTGTGTAAACATTCCTGTGTTCCAGCGTGAAGGGCACTTTGACTGCTGCAATTATTGTACTCATGAAACTACTATTATTTTGGATGCAGAATAAACCTGTGCATATATAGAGCTGTTGCTTAGCATCAGGCGATAATACTACTAGCCTCATCACTAACATCCACAAGTAAATATTTTTATAGAGGGTCTAATAATAATATCCAGGACCATGCACACACATTCATTTAATCCCAAACTAGGCAGAGCCTTTACTATGCTATGATAGATATTTTTTTAAATATTGTTATATAGATAAATAACACCTAGCTAGATACAAGGAAAGAACAGTTGTTCATCCAGGGTGGTAAACGAAGCCACGTCCGTTTGGGTAACAATCAGGCTGTCTAAACACGATACTAACGGGTCCGTCAACTTCGAAATTTTTATAAAGTTACAAGATAGATAAATAAGTTAGATTCCGTCCATAGTGGTCAACTGGCATTATTTACTAGTAAACAAATATGTAATCGGCCAGGGCGTGACCACTAGACCAACAAGCCTGTTAAATAAGTTTTCTTGTCAAGACTTAAGGTAACATAATTATTACGTTTTAATTCGAATAGAAAATAATTTGATTTAGTATAGTAGGTATGTTATTTTGGAATGATGAACGTATTTAAATTAGGTTATCTCACGTTAATATCCATTAACACCCATAGCTATTTTCGGCGCATGATTTTGTTTTATAAACACAAGGTAAAGTAGAAACAATGAACTTTTTGTAACTTAAAATAATTATAGATTAATGACAATTATGCAAAATTTAAGCTTGTAAGCGTGACATGCGTGACTTTGGAATAGGCCCGGATAATTAGGAGGCATGCGTATCATCAAGATCAGAATGGCGGAGACTAATCAAGAGTGGAATTTCTAAGCACGATGCGACTTGGCTGGAGATGATTAAACAAAAGAAAGTTCGGAAATCTAACGCGCCAACTCCAACTTATGTATTTGTGTGTGATAAGTGTGGAAAGATTTGTCGTGTAGATATTGGTTTGTTTAGTCATAAACGCAGATGTCTCCAGATAACGTAGACAGGCGCTGCAACAAACATCTGTAAAGATGCTGTGGCCAATGATGATGGATCACTAGGTACACTTTATGACATTGTATACGTCGCAGACAACCAGTTGATGCAAAACCGTAATAACCATTCTCTGTTTTATATACATATTAACAATTGTCTACGCGGTAATCATTTATCAAAACTATCTCCAACACTAGTGTTACGCGCGCGTACTTGCTAGAGGAAGGCCGTAAAAACAATACTTTTTGGTTTAACAGTAGTTTGAAGTTAGTTCCTGGAATTAGGAATAGTCAAGACTTGCATATTGTGCTAAGCCTGCTGACCGTTCGGTAAGATTTGTGGACTGTCCAGGTAGATATTCCACCGCAGTGTCAGATATTTTGGCAGCATTGTGTGAAGATGTGTTCCGCTGTGAAGGTTATATGAAATAACCTGGTTCAAAGTCTTATATTACTAAATCCTTAGGTTATAAACAGCAGCGGAGTGCAGTTTTAAACAAGATTTTTCACTTTAGGTCAGGCTAACGTTTAGTTTGTTCATCACTAAGTAGTTCAAAATAAAAACTTAAATAGTCAGAAATGTTTACAGATAAATTCAATAGGATGTCTTCTTAGTGGCACTGATATTGCGAGTATGTATTACTATATCGTACAAATTATTTTTATTGTTAAAATGTAGTTCCCAGTCACTTTTCAGTTTCATAATAAACACACTGCAAATGTACCTATAGTTAACAGTAATTCACTTCAATTTCAAATCAACTTTAACAAGGAAATTCATGTAAAATTCATTATTTTTTTCTTGGTAACATGATAATTTATGGACTATTTAAACACATTCGGCAACGGATCGTATCGTACAATACATATAAGTGAAATAAAAATCTAGCAACAGCTGAGAAAACAGTAATAACTTCGTCCAAAATACAGTATCACCAGTGAAAATTTTCAGTAATACAGCCCACTGCCAAGCGCAGCTCACTCAGTCTTTAGCGGGTTACGGACGCCGGTTGTCGTGCGTGATGACAAACACCGCTTCGGATCACACGAAACTTCATTAATACATTTCTATGTATAATAACAGTTGGGTGCCGAGTGAATTTAATTCAGATTTTGAAGGGTTTTTTAACACTTCTATGGACTTTTCTGGACTTTTATTTACTCAAGAGGAAAATATTGTAAGTCTGATTTAAAGTTTTTTTTTGCCGGAACATGCTTTTTCGATTTATTTACTAGCAATATCTGGTATGGTTAAATTTATTAAAAAAACAAACTTTACTGTAATACAAAATACCTATTGGTGTTTTTATTCGTTAGGTACATAATTTATGAATAATATTGAACAAAAAATTCAAACAATATCTATTAAAATTATTTTTCAGTAACTGGAATAAAGTATTTTTATATTTGATATAAATATGAAAAGAATAAAATCGTTAACTTGTTTTATTACAAAGAGTGCCAATTATTTTATTAACTTTGTCAGTTATTTTGGCAGTAAGTATTATTTTATAGTTACTGCCATACTTTAGGTTGAAACTTTTTTACAGGCATTTCGCGGATTTTGTTTGCGCTCTCGACATTTACACGCATAACCATGAATGTGTAGTTAAAATATTCTACAGGATTATTCGTTAAACTTTACTATCCTAAAATCAACATACTCTCACGAGACCTGTATATGAGTTAGTTCATGACTAATTACAAACTTTACTTTCTACATGCAAATTATTGTCAATAAAATAATTTATGTAATTTTTTCTCATATACGTGTACTTATATACAAATGAACAATCAGGGTAATTCTCAATCGTCTGCAAAGGTGTATACACATTCCATTATTTACTTTATTGTATTTGCTACGAAGACCTTACTCTTTGGGATACTTCTTTGTTCAAACATTTCCAAAGTAAACATATCTTGTTTCACTTCAGTAGTTGGGTAAGTCATTGAGCCTTAAAATACGGATCCTTTTATATGACTAGTGAACCATAATTTGAGTATGATGAACCCGAATATTATTTAATTGTAGTAATACGTTGGTATGAAGTACATAAATACTTATGCGCGAGCTGGAAGTACTTGGGTGATTTTATACTTTTTTTTACTTAATATTAAGCTAGTAATTATGTATCACTCGGAAGACAATACGATTCTCAACTCGTGTATCTTAAGGTCGGCTACGTTTCAGGTTTTAAACTACACCGTCGCGTCGTTGGTAATCAGTCACTTTATTTTCTCGATGAATAATGTACTGTTTACATTTGCGAAAAAAACATGAGAAAAGCCAGTAATATATGTACTAGAAATTATTATGTTTATCTGTCTGCGTTAACAACCCGCTCTTGGCCTTCAAGGTGGAGTACGGGACATAAAATAGGGTTTGCTGTCAGTTTTACCATAGTCACTGTTGTGACTAACGGATAACCTATCGTATACCAAATACCCAAAGATCACTCAACACGATCTTTGTGTGAAATTGATTGTTAAGTATCTATATAACTTGATTTGTAGCCTCGCGGTGCAGTAGGAAACCGCTTGCTATGCAAAACGGAAGTGGCGGGTTCGGAACCCGTGGGAAGCAACAAATTCGTGTAGTTGTTCCTTGCTGGCTAGGACAATACACACCGATCACCTGATTTTCTGTAAAGAAATGCATGGACCATCCATGCAACGGATGGGCATGTAAAAAGTTGGGACTGCGTCTGACCTCTCCTCGGTCATGTCGGTCTTCCATCCCATTTGTTGAGAGTTAAAGGAAGAGTGTACTTCTGCCTACCTAGGACATTACGTTTTTATTAATTTGATTTGTTCTACTCGACTGGTTTACTAATTAACGAAAATGCGTGGTAATTAATATTTGAAACCATCAAATCATTAGTCGAGAAGATAATTACTCAACAGAGGTATGTAAAAAACAGAGACAGTACAGTCATAAACGTTTTTAAATACAAAGGTATGCAAACTCTGGTTGCGGTTAAAAATGCACTGTAGTGATTTGACCTTTGTCGTTCAATAAACTGGAATTATATAACAAAGAGCTTAGATACGATCACAATGGGATAGTAAAAATACAGTACAATCCCGATCGTGTGTGGAGTACTGTAGTCACGTATGGGCTGGAACTTTGGACCCAGTAGAGAATCGTACTAAGAGGTTTTAGGTCCCTTATGCAAGGGGCCGTTCAATAGGTACCACGGCAGGTTTAGATATTCCACCGCTAAGCAATAGTCCATCATCATCAGCCAATATACGTCTAGTGCTGAACATTGGCCTTAGTTGCCATAATCCCCAGCTTTGCAGACGTCTTGGGGATCGCAGTATAGTTGGTAGGTAATCCAATAGAAAGACGCTGCGGCTTCTCTTTTTCCGTAAGTCGCCTCTTACGGAGACCCAACGGGAAGAGATGGGAGGGTGCTATTCTTACCCGGACACCCCACAGGTCAGCAGAAGTATCTACATCTGTCAGTTTCTTTGTTCTGTTTCTTCTGTCATTATTACAATAAATGTGTAATCTTTAACTTACTAACTTTTTTAAATTAAAAAAGTAAAGCAATTGTGCAGTTCTAATTTCGAAAAAGTGAATAATATTTTATTTATGCCAACCGTTACAAGGTTATTTTGATGAAGCGTCAAATATGATCTATTAAATTGGTCCTACTTTAGGATTGCAGTTAAGCTCCGGTTTCTAGAGTAAAAAAATCCAAGTCCAGCACTCGGTGTTGATGTTCGAACACTACTTAGCACGACTTCAGAATTTTATTATCTACTTCATAATTTTAAGGCCGGCCGCACTTTGGATACGATTTCGTACGGATTAGACTCGTATGAATACGAGTACAAATGCGAGCTAGCTAATTGAATAGCACCTAGAGTGCGAAGTCCATAACTCGAAGTATCGGGATCCAAAGTATGGCCAGCCTTAAATCTTTTTCTTTTTTTACCTTTTATTTAATACTTAAGTTAATCTCTTTACACTGTGTACAAGATAGTGTCAATTAAAATAGTGTAAGATACCTTTAGTTAGAAATAGTTCTGATTGATTAATGTTTTGCTGAGAAAAAATTACAAAGTGTACAAAGAACATCTCGTACATCTCGTCTGTACATCTTGTTTTACCTTTTTGACGAGCCAGACCAGATGTTCTCCTGATCGTAAGCGACATGATTAAATATAGACAACTGCAATGCACTGTCGCTCGTCACCCGAGACATTAGTTCCTACTTTTTTGTGCCCGATAACTTCACCAGCTGCAGTACCATTCACACCGGAACACTGTGATGTTTACACACCGCTGCTTGGGGGCAGAATATCTAATCACTTCGGTGGTTCGTGGAAAGTTCCTTGCACTTTGAACTTACCACCTAGTATAAGTAAGGTATTGTATTTTGATACGTACTTATATGAATACGAGCGTTTTTTACAACGTCATCCAGCAATAAACCTATTGTTATAATTTCTCCCACCGAAAATGTGAAATGCGTGATTGAATAGAAAAATAAGAATACATACATTTTATAAATAAAATACATACATTAGATTAATAATACGAAGGCTTTGAAAGCGTTACAATAGGTTGCGAGAGCAGGTATTCTAGAATGGTGCTTTATTTTCCGAGCGCACTCCAACGCCTGATTGATTTTAAAAATAAATAAACTAGATAGAAAAAGACGGTCGAGTGAAGGAAATTACCTTAAATATTTATGAATCCAAATAAATAAATAAAAGGAAAGCTTTATTTCCAAACATCAGTAGGTAATACCGCATTCTTAACGATTAATACAGTTACTTGCCAAACCCAGAAATCGAAATCCATAACCAAGTCGAATTTCACTAATTACTTTAAGCACGTGCTTTTGTTTAATATTTCATTTAACTGATTTTCTTTCATGATCTTCAATTAATGGAAAAATTAATGTCCCATAAAGACAATTGATCCTCATTATTGATCTCGATGTGTCGATCAATGCTTTGAAATTACAAGTGTCGTGTTTCGATCTGATAATTCGATAATTGAGTATAGGTTGGATTTAGCGAGTCACGATCTCTCAGCCAAAATGACTATTAGCAACAATTTGATATAAAATAGGAGCGACTGGGAATTGTCCGATTAGCAGCCTCATCGTTTGCAAAGTGCACATTATATTATAGAAATCCCATCTTGACTGATACGGCTACAGCAGCTAATCTTTCACAAGATCAGCCAACTAGATAATTGCACCAGTGTTTTTGTAGGTGCACTCTCTCGCAATCTAATAGGAGGGAAGACTCACACAATCCAGGAGTGTTCAGGCGTCAAAAGCGCCCCACGCTTTTACACATAAATATAATCCATAAATTACAAACACGAGGTAGAAAGAAAGAAAGCACGGTTTAGGTAATTTATTTATAGCTTTATAATGCAGTAGTCCTTATAAAAGCGTGTATTTTTAGTTTTTTAAACTATTAATTTATTCATCGCTGAAGGTCGCTGTGAGTTGCTTCGAATAATATAATACGACAGTAATTTTATAGTATCTAAGTCTTTCGAAAGAAACACGGGAACTGGTGCCGATTCACTAGCGTTTATGTCTAGTCCACGATGTTACACAACGGGAGCTGAAGAAGGCTGGGACTCACTACTGATCAATACAAAGTTCAAAAGAACTAAAGTTCAGGGATTGAAAGTGGTCAGTTGGCTCATATCATTATCATACTTACTCAATTACCAGCAAGACACCGGCTGCTGTTTTTGCAAATAAAACTATGTTTTTTTTATATATACAACCAAGGTGGCAAGCGAGCATGCGACTTGCCTGGTAAGCAATCATCGCATCCTATAGACGCTAGCAACACCAGAAGAATCACTAGCGCGTTGCCGACCCTTAAGACATTAGATATTAAGTCTTTTGTGTCCAGTAATTTCACCAGCTACGGTGTCCTTCACACCGGAACACAGCAATGATTACACCCTGCTGCTTGGCTACAGAATATCTGACAGAATATGTCAGGAACTCAAGATTTAGTTGGATTTTTAATACCAATTTTGCTACCATTATTTGTAAGTAAATCATTGATTATTTTAGAACTTCACGAACTCAATGAGCTCCAACAAATTTTATCTAAGAATCAAGATTGATAAACAAAGTTCTTTGTAACCTAATTTTGCTTAACTTTATAAAAGTTACCGACTAACAATCGCGCAATTATCTAATGAACTTAAAAAGAACGTGTGTACAAAGTACCGGAAAGTTTTTAGTTTGTTCTTGATCCTCCTCCTTTAAGTTTGCTGTTGATCTTTTAAAAGATATTTACGGATTCGAGAAACAGCTCGATAAAGTCAACTGGTTTCTGTTACAGCGATAAACTAGCTCTATATTTTTAAACCATGTTATGTGGTTTCTCTTTCTGGTGTTAGTGCATAAGTGAGTTCATTAAAAGTTCAAACTACTTCAATCCTGAATTTAATTATAATAGAACATATTTGAAGTGACACTCAAAAATTCGACGACGTTAATTTTCCAAAGAGCGAACCCAGTCAAATAACGCCCTCACTAGGTGGTAGGTCCCTTGTTGAGGGACCGTCCAGGAGGGTACCACCGCAGTGTTAGATATTCTGCCACCAAGCAGGGATGAGAAAAACACCAGTGCTTCGGTGTTAAGGATACTGTAGCTAATTAAATTACCAGACTCAAGATACAGTACGGACAGACGATGAAAAACAGTAGTGAAGTTCAGCTATCTATAGGTAGGCGTGCGCTAACAGGCAAACATCGTGACTGTATCATCGAATAGTTGAATAAGCGCTACTTCTTCTATTTAGAACAGTTTCAATACAATTTACTTTATAGTCAAGGAAAAAAAAACTAATGAGGATAATTCTGCAAAATTATCTGTAGATTTTCAAAATGTGGCCGAAGCACAAATTTAATTTAATAAGTACCTTCTTTATAAGTTCATGTACAACATAAGCAAAACAAATTTATACACGTGTTGTTATGGTACGTTTGTTTGTGCAAAATTTGCATATATTTGGAAGTACAAATTTTCCTTTCCAGACTTGGTAAAACAATTTCACAAAGTTGATTAATTACATTTTTTTCAAATGATCCATTAGATGTTTCGTTTTTCTAGCTTGTTAACGTACCGCTCTAATTTTCGCGAACGAACAACTAATTCCTTTCGATTAATAAGGCTTTCTAATTAGGAGGATTACTCATGAAGTTTTGAAAATAAAAAATACTTGTTCTCTCATCCATATTTTGTTGATCATTTATATTACTTAAAGGACATTCAACTAAAGTAATGATACACATTATTCATTAAACTTAATCCGTCTTAATACGAAAAGTAAATTAACGAAAAACCTAGGTTTAGACCCAGGTTCATGGTTAAACTGCTTTTTGTAATGAGACGGTAAGAGTTTCAAAATCAATGGTTTCGGTAGGTATAGTAAATTACTGTACCGAGCAATATATAGGAAACGGATATGCGTACCTATTACCACTAAGCTTTATGTACGTACATTGAAAATAGTGGATAATGAATACTTCTTTATTTTCTATCATTCTTAGTTTGTATCGGGAAAACTACGAATCTTCATTTTCCTACTCATTTACTATAATGTATATTTATGTCTTTCTAGGGTACCTTTTTTGCGATGAAGAAATCTTTACTCGTTCGCTTCACTCCAGCGGCTGGTCGCCATGAGACAAACCCTGCTTAGCCATAGTGACCAAGACCTACCCTTCCGTGTCATATGCAATTCCCCAAGTCCACTCTACTCATTAGGAGCGACATTAGTGACAAAACTCTATAGCCTTTCGGCTCTAAGCCCCTGAGCTGCCGTCTCACACGGCGCCTATACACCGGCAGAGCAGCTACTACGGTGCTCCCGCTCTCAGGCCTTTCGGCCCAGCGTTGCGGTAGTACAGGGGGCACCACCGCCACGCTCGATGGACATCCCCGTTATATCGAGAACAGCAGCTCGGTGCCGCTAAAGAAAGGCTTCGCCACCTAGCAATAGCTGTCCACTCCAAAGAAGAGAGATATTACACAGTGTCCAGGGTACACCGTCCTAAACACATTAAAGGACACTCATCATCATCATCATTAGTAGCCGAAAGACGTCCACCACTGAACAAACGCTTCCCTCTACACACGCAAAGACACTAACTGTGATACCTTTCTAATACCTTCTCAGGCGAGTAGCGGCGATTCAGTGCAGCGTGGTGTAGCTGTCTATGGACGAAAAATTTAAATAATTTTATTTATTTATTTTTATTTAAGGGATAACCAGATTAAAATTAAGAAGTAGATAACATTGTAAGAAAAAGAGAGCATTTAAAGGACCACACGGTTAGAAACACAATATTAAAAGTTGTCACTCATGTAAGGGACAAAAACACGTCATTAATACATTATTCAGTTTATCCGACGTTTAGCATCATTAATATTTAAAAAAATCTTAAGGTGGAGCTGCTTCCTTGCTGAAGGGATATTAATAGAGAAAGTATCACAAGAAAACTCTTTGAATATCATATTAAAATATGTACTCACACGCACCATGAACGAGTTTATCTGTCTGTAATTTATGTTACATGACGGAATACTAATGGGGGGTAATTCATGACATTATAAAAAAACATTAATTAGAATTTGGAGAAACTACTTCTTAAATGTATCTGTATTTTAAAATGAATCGTGTATAGGTAGTTTCCATAATTATTATGACTTAATGTCCATCGATGCCTCCCTCCTGTCCCGCCCCGTTAATTAGTTCTGATAACTTATTCTGTAGGAATTTGTAAATGTTGTCTTGCTTTATAGGATTTACTTCAGACACATTTGTCTATATTGAATGTATTTAAATTAGCATAAGATATTTTTTTTGGGAAAAAATACAAACGTGTCAGAGCATGTCCAATGCATTGATTGTATTTCTTGTGAACCTTGAATATCGATCTTAAAGTGCATAAAATAAGATTTACTTTTAAACACGCTCAGGTGTATTTGAATCGTTTTTATGTAAGTATATTACATACAAGAACCAATACAAGAACGTAAATAATAATGACACACTCATGTTGACTAGATACGGTTGTTAAATTTTATTGTGCTAAAATTCATTGAACGTTAAAAATATGTTATGAATAATTTATTTATGAATGGTTTGAAATATTTGCTGAATTCACTAAATTGTTGTTGTGTTTTCATAAGATAGTGGTATTACTGAAGGTTTGCTTCTGAAGGTATGTTAAACGGGAGGATAATATTGTTTAGCCACGAGACGAATGATGGCTGCTGCTCGAGTCAACTCGTGCGCGGATGGGGACTGGTCCGACTACTATCCCTTTGGACTTTTAGTTTGTTGTAATTTTGTCGTATTTATTATTATTATTATCTTTCGAACGGAAGGACAAACTATCACTGATGTTGATCAAATATAACAAGACAAACAATGTTTAAAAAAAGTGAAAAAATTACAAGTTTGCTGAGTTTCTTGCCGGATATTGTCAGTTGAGGCCGGGCTGTGCTCCGGTGGTAGCTTTAAAAAAAAGTACCATTCAAAAGCCTATTTAAAATAAATATTTTTGACTTTGAGACGAAAACGTTTGTCTGGTGGTAAGCGACCTGTCTACCCTGAATACATTGCATCGCGTACCTTACTGGACAGTCTCCTCTTGTGCAAGTGTCCAAAAAACGTAGGTATATGTCCTGCACAATATTATTAGGTACTTTACGGACTGGTACGTAGACGTCAACTAATTAATTACGAGTATAATATCTGAACAAAAAGTAACTAATAATGTAGAAGTGAAAGATGTAAGAATCGCGTGATGAGGTAAACTCAAGCCTCTTACGATTCCTGATATGGCGGAATTTAATACGATTATGTGACTCGTTCTTATCCGGAACGAAACTTGTTTTACGTAAAATATAGTAAAGCAACAGCAAGTGTTTTAAACACGCCTCTTGTATGTTGTTTTCTTTCGTATTTTAAGTATTTCAGAACAATAAAGGGATATTTTTGCTCTTCTACTGTTGTTATGTGTATCACAAGGTCGATTTTTTGCCTATATCAACGTCACGAAGAATAATATGCAAAACGTTCAGTACTGAGCTTATACGATATGAGCTTACTTAGGATCGTCCGACGATGACAGAGAGCAATTTGAAGAACTTTTTTAAATTTTTTTTTTATCCTCTTCTATGCAATTTGTTCCAAGACACCAAGCCAAGCGCGGGTATTATGGCAACTTATAGCAACGCGGCAACGTCACAAGATAGGATTCGTATTGCTGATACAAATTAGGTAAAAAAAACTGATAGTTACATTACAAATTAGTTACAAATATAATATAATTGCCCGTGAAGTGTCCGGGTAAAAATATCACCCTCCCATCTCCTTCCGTTGGGTGGCCGTAAGCGGTGAACAAGAAGCCGCGCAGCAGCGTCTTTCTATTGGATTACCTACCACCTATACTGCAATCCCCAACACGTCTGCCAAGCGTGGGGATTATTATGGCAACCCCTCCCTTTTAAGAAACCCTTTTGTTCAGCATTGGACGTGTTTTGGCTTATGATGATGATGATACTATAATTGTATTGATACACCGAATTACACTCTCTATATTGGTATTTAGTTAAGAAAAATTATAAGTAAGTAGGAGTAACATAGGGGCTATGCCTAGATTGGGATCAGATGACCGTGTGTTGATTGTCCAAGAATATTATATTATATTATTATTATATATTATATATTAGTATTAGTTGTCTTATTACCATAGTACGGGCTTAGCATAATTTGAGATCATAATATGCCCGTGTGTAAATAGTCCTAGGACAGGTATTATTATTATAGCAGGGTTAAATGCGGTCTAACTTTGAAACAACTTTGTGTGTGCTCAAAGGTGGGAGCGGACAGAGTTCTGTGATAGTCTAGTCTCACTATTAATCTGTGAAGCCCCTTTTACCTAGAATAAAGGGTGTCCCCTTTTCAAGAATTTTCTAGGACTTCGCTTGTAGGTTAAAGTACTTGATAAATATATATTCTATTTATATTGTTACTAGCATAGATTATAGGAAAATTGTTACTAACATGTTTTATTATGATTACTGCTATTATTGTTATATAATTTTAATTGTATGGATTATTATCTGGTTTTTTTTAATAAACATAAAGACAAGTGCAAAATAGATAAAACCTATGAAGAAAAAATTGAGAAGCCACATGAGTATTTCCATCTTACAGAAGACTGCGGCCAATAGACTGCGGACTGGAATAGTTTGCCCACGTCGATTTTCGCGGCCGATTATAATGTGGATGTCTTCAAAGCTATCGTGAATAGGCTTTTAATAAGCTAGTATGCTTTATCAGCCTTGACTGCGCCGCCACTTTCCCTCAGGTGGGACTGAAGTCAGGCACTAGCTTAAATTAAATAAAAACATATTTAAACAAATTTAAGTCAACATAATAATATTATCCTCTATAGTTATTATTAATTATTATTATTAATGTCATTTACATGTGTAAACACTAGGTGCACTAATGTTAGTGCACCTAGTTTCTATAGGTATCTATCTGTTTCAGTTTTTGTATGATTTTAATTTTTAAAAATATTGTTCGTTGACACAACGTTTTCAATCTGTAGGTGTGAGGCACTCGTAGCTAGTTGTAACCTCTGTTCGGTAAACGATCAGTTGGGTAAGCAACGTCAGGTAAGGTCCTTAGATGGGTGACCGTTTAGTGGCATTTGAACTGAGCGTCTCCGTGCTTCGGAGGGCACGGTAAAAGTCGGTCCCGGCTATTGTCATCTAGACATCAGTCGTTAAGCTAAGTCAGAGGCCTAATAGCAGCAAGAAAAACTCTGACAACAAGTTGGCCACTAACTATACGACAAAAAAAATATCTTTAGAGGGCGAAATATTATAATACTTCATCATCATCATCATCATCATAATCAGCCGGAAGACGTCCACTGCTGAACAAAGATCCCCCTTAGACCGCCACAATGAACGACAATTTGCCGTTTGCATCCACCGGTTGCCTGCGACGCGAAGAACGTCGTCTGTCTATCTAGTGGGAGGTATGCCTACGCTGCGTCTTCCTGTTCGTGGTCGCCACTCGAGAACCTTTCTTTTCCATCGGTTATCGGTACTTCGAGCGATGTGGCTAGCCCATTGCCACTTCAACTTGCATATTCTACGAACTATGTCGGTTACCTTGGTGCTTCGGCGAATCTCCACGTTCCGGATTCTATCGCGCAAAAAAACACCGTGCATAGCTCTCTCCATAGCTCGTTGTATGACTCTGAGCTTCTCTAAAAGGCCAGTTCTAATACTTAATTTATTAAACAAACATCATTAACCTTGAACTTGACCAAGTCACATCATCATCATCAGCCTACAGTCGTCCACTGCTGGACATAGGCCTCTCCAATATCACGCCACAAGTCACATGGATTGTATGAAATGTGATGTCAAGCTACCATCTGAGTAAAATTATAGCGTGGCTGTTATCCCGTTATAATTAACTTTATTGCTTTTCTATCAATTGTATATTATTAGGTGATCAATTTCGTGATCAATTATGAAAACAAAGATATATGTGAACATCTAAGATGTTTATCGCATTCATAAAATTATATGCCTTACTAGCTGACCCGCGCAGCTCCGCTCGCGCTCTTTTTACTCAGAAACCTTTTTGGGCTCATGCACAACACTTTGCTGAAGATCATGACATGATCAAATACATAGTTTGCGATTCTATAAACGACATAGAAACATTCATTTTTATATGTATCTAAAGAAGATTAAAAGTTAATATAATTTTACACATCTATTTATTTTATTTACCGCTCAACGATGGATGATTCCGATTTAAACCATGTTAACACGCGAAGCGCGCACGCGCGAAGTGCGCACCCGTGATCAGGAGTCGACCACCGACAGCTTAAAAGGTAGAATAATTTTAGCAGTCGTCCTCTTTTGGCTGCTGATGGTAATGATGAGTATAACATGAAAAAAAAGAAAAATCTTTATTTAGAAAAAATAATTAAATAATTACAATTTTCTGCGCTCCCACATCCACCACTAAAAATCAACCAACCAACCACCCTCCACCCTGTGTTATGGGAGACACGCTCTTCCATAGGTACAAATAAATAACTTTTTCACACCACCTGCTCGATAATGTTACATTATGTGTCGTATAAACTTGACATAAAGTAGGTCATTATATCCATATAGTCTAGCCGGGTAATAATGTTGTACTAAACTCCCTAGGGCAATAATGTGATTTGTTTTTTTTTGTCCTATAGTTTTCCCTAATTGGGAAGGCAAAAGGTTCTAGCTCATACAGCCTCGTCATAAGTAATCTCGTAATAAATCAATTTGTAGCTAGGCCTGAGCCAATTCTTCATTAAATTGCTGTCATTTTCTATTCATGTTTTCAGGCCGAAGCCAATTCTTCATTAAAATGTAATTTGAATTACGAACGTCAAATATTATTTTACCACGGAGACTTTTTACAGTAGGTAGCACTCTACACTCTAAGCACAGATTTGCACGAAAAAATACATTTGAAAATCGAACCGAGCGCCAGGAGCCGAATTGGAGCCGAACCTGTGTTCTAGGTTCTAGAAAAGAAAAAATAGATAAAAAGAAGGCGCTAACGCTGTTGATATTATTTTAATTCTAGCAGTTTTGTATTTTATTGTCTCGCCTCGCAGTAGGTGTGGGCGCGAACGCTAGTAATCAGTGTGTTGATATTATTTTATTTCTAGCAGTATATATTTAATAATAATAATAAATACATTAATACACTTCATTGTACTATTGAGATTTTACACCAAAAAATACATGTAAATTGAACAATACGTTGATGATGTAAAAAGGTGGCCTTATCGCTAAGAAACAATCTCTTCCAGATAACCTAAGCAATCTCTTCCTAGTATTTGTATTTCATTACCTCGCAGTAAGTGTGAAAAGTCGTTCTCCTCGGGGATAAAGGTGTCTTTGTCTTGGGCGAGCTTGAATCTCTCGCTGTACTCAGGATTCTAGTATTAACTCCCTCGCTTTGCTCGGGAGTTAACTCTATACTCCCTCGCTACGCTCGAGAGTTGCTAGAATCCTTCGTTATGCTCGCGATTCAATTCCACGCCCGTGACATAAGACACTGCTTTATCCCCTTGGTGCATAAACAACTATTACTGAATAAAAATTATGTAGTAGGTAATCTCTTATGCTTGTATGTGGCGTGTATTAATTGTGCAGTGTGAAAGTGGGTGTGTGCGTGTGTGAGAGAGTAGATTTATCTGTAATACAATCGTTTAGCGTTTGATAAGCTAAGTGTGTTGTTATACACCAAGAATATAATTTTAACCTAAATTATTTATTTATTAAACCTAGTGACAAGTAAGACGTTCGCCTGATGATAAGTGACAGAAAAGCAGTGCCCCTTGTCACCCGAAATATCAGTTATTAAGTGACTTGTGTCCGGTAATTTCACCACCTACAGCGTCCTTCCGCCGGAACTCAGAAATGTTTACACACTACTGCTTGGCGGGAGAATATCTGACAATGCGGTGGTAACTACCTGAATGGTCCCTTGCACAAGGGACCGACCACCTAGGAAAACATCTAGAGAATTATATTAAACTGAGCAGGACTTATCCTTATCCTCCGAGTATAACGGTATCCTAGTACGGTAAATACTAAAGTAAATAAAAGATGGTTGTTTTTCAAATATTCGTTGGGGAAATCGGACTTGTAATCTCAGGAAAATATAGCAGGAATTTTAAATATTTTCAAATGTTTATCCTGGGTAGGAATCGAACCCACGACTTTTTGGGCAACAACCAGGGTGTCTGTAAAAAAAGTACGCTAACATCGAGTTAATTATATTAAGTACTAGCTGACCCACGCAGCTCCGCCCGCGCTGTGTTTACGTTAACTAAACTTTCAGTAATATACATATATATAAACTTCAATAATACAAAACCTCCTTTTTTAAAGTCGGTTAAAAACTTGGACCCACTTTGTACTTACCCTCCGAAGCACGGAGACGTTTAGTTCAAGTGGCGTTAAACGGTCACCCATCTATTTAATGACCTTACCTAGCGTTGCTTAACCTGTTCGATTTCCAAACATTGTTAACAACTGTCTATGAGTGTTCCCTTACAAATATTTATTATAATTATAATGAAAAATTGTTAAAATCGGAGCAAGCGTATAACCAAGTACACATTTTGACTTTAGTCCCCTCTCCCAAGAGAACCGTGCCGAATGTCGGGATAAAAAGTATCCTATGTCCTACCTCGGAGTATTAACTCAAATCATGCCAAGTTTCGTTTCAAACCATCCAGTAGTTTCGGCGTGATGAGACAGACAAAAATAAAATAAAATACATTTTTGGCTTTAGTATCGGTTATAGAATGCCCTCCAAACATAATTTTCAAAATATCTTCAATGTACAGAATTGGACCTGTTACAGTTTTATTATAAGTATAGATTATATACTTAGTAGCACAAGTGCTTACGTACACTTCCTTTACCCTCACAATCCGATATGTCATATCGATGGATATGACGAAAACCGGCAGAACCGGAAATACATAGATCAGTTAGTTACCAGACTAGTAACTTCGAGTAATATTATAATATTAAGTCTATAATTTTAACCAGTATACAACAACTGTATAGTGTTCTTGCTTCTCCCAAGTTTTGAACCCACGATATCCGGAATTGTATAGCACAAATTATTCCTAATTGAAATTTATTGGAAGGAGAAAATAAATCAATTGGGGGTCTTTTACCCGTGTTGCAAATTGATTGAGACCTTCGTCCGTGTCCAGTAGATTTCATTTTGTGAGGTCATTGCTTTATCCTTATATGGTAGCCCTTTCACATCTGATTGTGTAAACGGATAAAGCTGCAAAACCACTTATTGGATTCGGATGTCGAAATACTTTTTTACGAAAGGCAGGTGAAAAAACCAAAATCGGTAGGTAGAAAAACTGAACAAAAAATATCGATATTTTATGTTCAAGATGTAAATATTAATATTTGATACTTTTGTGGAAAACCGCTTGATTTATAAACTTGAGGTCGCGGGTATGAATCCCGTGGGGAGCAAAAAATTTGTGTAGTTCTTTACAGGCTAGGACAATGCAGGCCGATCACCTGATTGTTTGTAAAGTAAGATGATCCATGCGTCCGATAGGCATGTTAAAAGTCGATCCTGTGCCTGAGCTCTCCCAGTAGTGGCGGTGTTTCATCCCATCGGATTTGAGAAGTAAAAGGGAGAGAGAGTGTACTTGTGTCTACGCAAGCACTTGTGTATTATAATATTTTCCGTGTAGATGGCTGATTTTGCAAAAGATTGGCCGCTGTGGTCGTATCATTATCATTCTACAAGATACATTTGTGCATGGATTACATAACTTGATTCCACCATCATTGAGACGTACGGAGGCTATGCACCCTTATGTTCTAAGTTTCTCATCAGTCCGGAAGCGATTTGCTTCCTTAAATTTATAATACGTTCAAATGACGACTGGAATAGTTTGCCTGTGTCGGGTTTCCCACCCTATAATAATGTACGTGTTTTCAAGATATTAGTGTACAAGTGCTTGCGTAGAAGTGCACTCTCTTTCTTTAATCCCACAATCCGGTGATACGAAAGACCGACATGACTAGGGAGTCATCTTACTTTCAAGACACTCAGAACATTGTCCTAGCCAAGGAAGAAAGTAAGGAACAACTACATAAAATCATTGCTCTCCGCGGAATTTAGACCCACTAGTTCGCAAAGCAAATGTTTTCCCGTTGCGCCCCAGAGGCTCATACACAAAGGCGATAACTAGGTATACCAGTCATAATAACATTGGTTTTAACCACTAACATTACAAATTTCACGGGTATTAATTATTCAATTTGATTATCATCAATACACAAAAAGTTATCAGCTTTAATAACTCGCTTAAAATTGATATTATAGTACTTCCTGTATAGAAGATTATTATTTACTGCGTATAGATACAAGACGTGTTTCGTATTCGCCTTCGAAGGCTATAAAAATAGTTTGTATTATACCTTTTTGGTTTTTCTTTTTTTTATTGTTTATCCTCGTTTTAACTGACTTTATTTATATTGCAGCACATATTTATGCATATATTAAATTATTCATTACAAAACTGCGACAAGCAAAAGTAGATATAATGTTTTTTTGATTCCATATGAGAACGATACCTACATGAAAACCTAGGCCATATTTACTAGGTTATTTTTTAATAGGTGGTAGGTTCCTTGTGCAAGGAACTGTGCAGGTAGGTACCACCGTAGTATGAGATATTCCGCCGCCAAGCAGCACTGTGAAACGTTGCTGTGTTCCGGTGTGAAGGGCACTGTAGCTGGTGAAATTACTGGACACAAAAGACTTCTAATGTCTTAATGGTCGGCAACGTACTGGTGATCTTTCTGGTGTTGCTAGCATCTATAGGCTACGGTAAATGCTTAACATCAGGCGGCCACATGCTTGCTTGCCTCCTTGGTTGTATAAAAAAAAACACAACTTCCAGAGCAGCCGTGCCGTCCGTCCGGCTTCCTCGGAGTCACCCCAGTTCGTTTTACCTATCATGGCATAGGAAGCCGAAATGAGACACTCACAGTAGACCTGGTTAACAAATTTAAAGTGGCTCAGCAAGCTATGGAAAGGGCTATGCTCGGAGTTTCTCTGAAAGATGGAATCCGGAGCGAGGTAATCAGGAAGAGAACTAAAGTTATCGACATAGACCACCGGATAGGCAAGCAAGTGGGTTGGTCATATCCGTTGTAAATCTGATAATCGATGGAGCAGACGAGTTCTTGATTGGATATCGCGTATTGGCAAACGTAGCATGGGCCTGCATGGGACGTCCTGTGGTCTATCCTCTGTATCCTGAGATGGGACGGCAGTACGCGTAAAGTTGCAGGCAAGAACTGGAAGAGCAAAGCCGAAGATCAAAGTTTAAATGCAAGGCGTGCAATTTTAGAGGATGGTCAGAAATGTACGAGGATAGATACTATATATATACATATTATAATATTATATATATAATTATAATAAACGCATTTTTATACATTACACTATTTGGTATAACGTGTTAGCTGCAACGGATATGAACGTATTATTTACTTTCATCGCAGAACCGTAAAGATTTCTGAATGAAAGAGTGTAGGTCAAAATTGGTAGTTTCACGAAACTCTCAAGGGAAAAGTCCTTTAACTAGCGCAACAAACGCAGCCTAAGGGATATATCCAATTGAATCAATTTGGCCTCGACCGTCCTTTGTTGGTTCAATTTTCGAAATGTCTGTTTTCTTCAGATTTTTCTTTATGGAGTTTTATATACAGGCTCATATAAATATAATTTGACTGGAAAAGGGACTGGCGCATGAGAAAGGATTTCCTTAAGTTCTGTTTTCACCGTCACGAGCACACACTTTCGATAAACTTTCATCATAAGATTATATTCAAGCAAAAAGCGTTTCACGCCTGTAGATGTTATGGTTTATGCGGTGAAGTGTAATGGATTGAAAGAGAATACATTATTTTATGTTACTATAAAGATGTGTGGATGGGTATACATTAATCCGTACCAAAATAATATTTACTTGCTGATTTTGTAACATCCAAACGAAATTTTATACTACGAAAGTGCTAACTTGCCTGGATTTTGATGAACTGATTTTGCATGCCAATTTGCTGTGATTATGAAACTGTTTCATTTTGTAGTTAATTGTACTTAAATTGCTTAACCAAACTAGTAGGTGGGGAATTTCATAAATAGACAAAAAGACGATTTGACGAACTACCAATTTGACTAATATCAAATTACGAATTCTCGATTTGACTATTATAAAACTTGACCAATATTATGTAGCCCAATTGTTTTCTGTCGCTTAGTTTCACGAGGATATTCCGCCTGCACAATTTTTTTACCTATTTTTTTATTAGGTAACAACATTACCTTATGAACTTCTAAAGAATATTAATAGTCTTTGGATTCCAAATACAAATTCGATAATTATCGCGCTATTGTTTTTATAGGTTTATCGTCTGATTGCAAACTTTAAAGGCAATTTTCAATTTCGTATGGTTCATATAATCACATCATGGACACACACATAATAATATCTTGGCTAAGAAATATCTATACATGGTTTATAAATAATATATTAGTCTGTTTTTATCTCTTGAAAGTATCAATCCGTCACATAATGGCATAAATGATTGCCAAAGTTGCACAATGGCAGGCAGCATCACAAAAATGATGTCGTTAAAATCAGAAAGTCTCTTTCATTTTCGCCGAAACTGAACCCTATTCTATTAAATGGAGCATAATAAAATGTCTTTTATTCAAACATATCCACAGTAAACATTAAAATACTAAGATTTTGTTAATTTCATTATTTTGCGATAGGGTGCTATTAGTCACACTCAAAAGAATAAAGATTATACTTTTTAATGTAAATTTCGTTAAAAAGATAATAGTATTTTTTGTTATCAAATAGGCAACGATTTGGCAACACGGGCCCTATAAATACTTAATGGCTATTCAAAACGTTTTCATTCTCTTCAGTGTTTTTGTTTTCTATAAATACATGTTGTTTATTTTGGGATAATGTGAATACTAACAGATTCAGTTTAACTTTGATATATTCTGTTTAGATCTATAATATTAACAAACTCGCCTATAATTTGCTTCTAACCTCAATATAGTTCATCAACTAGACAAAAATATAACTCTTTAAGAAAAAATATGAGTTCCCTTCCTGACACAACGATAAGCTGCTTGCTTTACAATACGGATGTAAAAAAATTGTGTAGTTATTTCTTATCAGTTACCCTGTGGCTGTATCAGTCAGGGCGACTATTATTAGGAAGCTTAACGTAAATCAATCAAGAGCCTTCAAATAAACCTCCTTGCTTAAACAGACATTAAGAACTACGAAAGATTTCATAATATTCTCATGGCTTGTACAATATTAATGAATATGGCTTATTCGAAGTGTCTTATATCATAATGAAGTTAAATAAGTATTTAGTTTATTAAATTTTTATTACAAATGCTATTATAATTAATATCATCAGCTTATTTATCTCATTAAATGAGGTTAATGTTGTTCATATCAAGGCTAGACAAACAGTTTGTTTTCTGGAGTCAAAATTTGCGAATAGTAAACTGCAGGGCTTGGAATGAATGATGATTACAATGAATTTTAATAAAAGCAAGGACAAATTTTTTTTCTTTCTTTATTAAATTAGTGGAGCTTACTATTGAATTTTATAATAACTAAAATTATAGAGATAATATTTTTAAATATGTGATTTTAATTTATAGTTTCATCAAATTCTTTACGTTAAGCCGATTAGCGTCGTCTCATAAAAAGGGATTATTGAAAAACAGAATGTGGCAGACGATTACGTTTTTTTTAAATATATTCTGTGAATATGTAATGACTTTATTTGGATTAGTTAGTGCTATTTTAAGAATCCTTCCAATATTTACGATAGCGAAACATAGTTACACGTATATTTAAATTTATTTTTAAATTCGATGAAAGCAATCTATAAATATTTACTCTATGAACATAAACCAGAACGATATTTGTTTCGTTTATATAGTTAGCTTGCCCTTGATTTGGTGTTGTACTAAATTGATTAATCATTCAATTGTATTCAATATAAACATACATAATTTCGTTTAGTTCTAATTATTACTTTAGAATCTCAAGGTCACTTGTTTGCGTCCTTCGGATAGAGTTATATAACTCACTCACAAACGTTATTACCATCTCGTTTAGCCATATTTTTAATTATATTTATTACGACTGTTGGAGCTATTTATGTTCTGTTATTGAGTAAGATATAATCGATATCTCTACTCAGTATACGTCTATAAATAACTATTTGATCTGGCGAAGTAATCCCATTTCAAGAATTAGATTGGGGATGAGGCATTCGTAGATGTTAATGACTGCTGTTATTGAAGCATTATTCAGGGACCTCAATAATTAAATCAACGTACCACGTACCTCGTAACCATTAATGATCTTGATATTCACTAGATTGTTTGAAATAGCTGGGTATCCCAAACGTTCACGTAATCTTCATAACAATTATACACTAATTACTTTATAGGTGAATAGGTAATTTAATTAGGTACCTATATTCATTTATAAAATCTTAGATCTTTTCTTGGTTTTGTCTATTATTATTTATTTTTATTTAGTTTCTTTTATTTTACTTAAGTTATTAACTTATAAAAGAGCATGTCTCCCACAACACAGGGTGACCTAATATAGTAGCGCAGACCATTAGTATAGAAAAGAATACTCTTTATTGTACACCAAGAAGATATTTACAATATAAACTTAGAACTAACACATAGAATGTACCAATGGCGGTCTTATCGCTATAAGCAACTTCTTCCAGACAACCATTTTGCAGGCGAAACGCTATCAGAATAAATGGGCAGCGGTGTACTAAAAATATATACCTAGTCTTGTCATAAATACTGAAACAAAGAAAAAAAATATTTTTACTTAGCTTAACATTTATTATTTACTTTTACAGTGTGTTAGTTTATTACATAAATATAAAACAATTTAAAATATAAAGAGCTTATTCGAACTGGTCTCCATTTGCTGCAATACAGTCCTTTAAACGTTGAGGCCAGTTTGCGAATATGCCTAATTTCTATGACAAAATGAGACTGAATGAGACTGCAGTTTATTTTCATAATGTACCTATAATAATATCCTCCTGGCCGATACGACCACAGCAGCCAATCTTTCGAAAGGTCAGCAATCTACGCAAGAGATATTAGTGCACAAGAGCTTGCGTAGACACAAGTGCACTCTGTCTTCCGTTTACCTTTCAAAGTCCGATGGGACGGAAGACCGACACGACCCGGGAGAGATCAGTTGCAGGATCGATTTTTTACATGCCCATCTGACGCATGGATCATCTTAATTTACAGACAATCAGATGATCGGCCTGTAAGGAACAACTACAGAAAGTTGTTGCTACTCGCGGGATTCGAACCTGCGACCCCTTAGAACCCCCACGGCTGTTGCGTCGCAACATGAGAGGGGAAACCAGGACTCTCCGGTGGGATCTGCGGCAGGTGTCTCTCAGTGCCATTTGTTATTTTTCTCGCGGGGGAAGCCTTCAATAGATCCCCGGCACCCTGAAAGGGCCAACCGAGGATGTGGGATTCTAACCCAGCAAACCCCCGTGGCTGTTGCATCGCCACATGAGAGAGGAAACCTGGGAATCTACATTATGTGCCCATCAGTGCTTTGCACTTGATCCTACCACCGGGCGCATTATAGCCCCCTTGAAACCTGTCAAGGTGCTCTCGGATCCGTGGGTCGCAAACCTCCATCCGTCCAAACAAAACAACAACCAATATCTTCAAATCCCAAGTGCGAATTAACAAGGTAATTTGTTCTGAAAGCACACGTTGAATATCGTCCTTTCAGTGGCGCCAACTGGTGGCTAAAATTTCCGGAACACCCTCATTGAAATAGCGTCATGATTGACAGTTTCATTAAAATGAATGTAATGAGAAATGAAACGATTTGAAGTGGGTATAGTTGTCATTCTACAATACCAAACGGTAGATAATAGAAAACAAATATGGGAATGACATAAGCATGGGAATGATACATCTCATCGCTAAGTCACGTGAAGAGATAAGTCATTCCCACACATTTGTTTTTACCTGTAATTTCCATAGTCGATGTAAATAATGTTACGTTTTCATGAAATACAGCATCGGCTTTACTTTTCACTTGATGGTATTTAGTTATTATGTCGTTTAAAATTTTTCTGACACTGCATTTAATAGTAAACTGCTTTTAATAGATAATATTTCATTTAAACACCAAATGACATTTGTCGCAATGTTGTCAGTTTCTAAAACCGCAAAACATTCACTATCAACTTAAACTAGACAGACCATACCAAATAAGTAAAACCATCCAACTGAAACGTTATCAACACTCAACTGACACGCTATCAACACTCAATTGAAGCGTTTGCAAATTAGCTGACTTACGGCCCTGGTTTAATAGCCATCGTCAACTGTGTGGCGTTTTGTTTGTGCCCCCATCAAAAGGCAGCAATGCTTGCATTCTTTACACAAATTCTAAATTAAAAAGATAGCAAGCTTTTTCATATCTGTGGCTGGCGTGGGCAGAACAAAGCTTTATAGAACATAAAACAAAATTCAATTAAAGACTAAATTACAGGTTAAAAATATATACAGACGAATTGAGAACCTCCTCCTTTTTTGAAGTCGGTTAAAAATATAATTATGTACACACGCAAACATAAATAGTTCACTACATTTTAAACATATTATATTAGTCCGCCCGTGACCGTAAATGCTATAGTCAAATCAAAAATAAACCAAGTTAGCTTCATTTCCACATTAAATTAATTATGTCCTCCTGGCCGATTCGACTACAGTGCCCATAAGATCAGCCACATAAGCGCGAGATATTATAGAGCTCAAGCATTACAGCATAGCGAACTTTTGTAGACAAAAGTACACTATCTCTTCCTTTACTCTCACAATTCGAAGGGGCGACAGATCGGTATGACCGTGTTAGGGTTTTGACATCTTACATGCCCATCCATGGATTAACTCACTTCCCAGACAATCATGTGATCGGCCTGATTTGTCCTGACCAGTAAGGAAGTCATAAATTCATCGCATTACACGTTACACATCGATCATCATTTAAATAATTCGTAAAAAAATGTCTTTGACATACTGTGAATTGTGTGGTACTAGAATAAATCTTATTGAGTCTTTTATATGTCAGTTACCAACGTAACTTATCTAACACATTTATCTTCATTTTATTGAGACATTGACTGACAACTACTGAATGTTTTAGGTTATAGGTTTTGTGGAAACCGTTCTTTAACGGTTACCATCTTTATGGTAAATATTTTAAGTTGCCGACTGTTCATAGTTATATCTATTCGCTAACATCATACCACCTGTTTTATAAAATCAGCGATTGTCAGTTTAATAGTAGTTAATTGAAGGCCGTTTCCTATAACTTATCTTTTTTCAAATTCTTTAGAATCAAAATCAATTTGATGTCGTTACTCGTTATAGGCATGTTTTCTATGAAAATGATGTCCTGGATTTACTATTATTATGACGATTATTATGAATAATTGACATTGATAATTAAAAGACTATGGTAAGTTCTTTGGCCAGTTAGTGAAGTGGTTAGTTACTCTGGCTGCTACAAAAACCTGTGGATTCGATTCCAAAACAAAACATTTCTATGAATAAACATGTATGTTTGTCTCGAGTCTGGTTTTGATTGTGGTAGGTATACTTATGGGTTATAATATTTATCTTCGCCATGCGTACCCTAGACACTCCATAAATTAATGTCTAGAATTTTCTAATCTCAACAATATAGTTTGAAGTACAGTAGGTAAAGGTTCCGTACCAAGTTCACAATCGCTCATTGTTCTTCTACTTTCTGGCAATTTGGACTACGGTGTGAATCGACCCAGTTAAAAAAACCTGTTATCGATTGGCCGACTCTGAACTTCAAAAACAAATGACGAAACTTCTGAAGTGGTTATTTCTTTCCATAGGTACTTAAATTCTTTAGAAATTACCGCAAAGCTCGATAACTTTGAAAAACTCTTGACAGTTATCACTTTAAAAGTTTTCTAAGTACTCTTCATTTTTGCAAGAAATTTGGCTAGGTCAAAAGTTGTTTATAAATTGTGTGTAAAGGTCGACTATTATTCTACCATTGCTCAATTATGAGAAAGACGTGTACTTCTGAACAAAGCGTCTCTTTATTAGAAGGGAGGGTTGCCATAATCTCCACGATTGGTAGGTGTCTTGGGAATCGAAGATGGTAATCCAATAGAAAGATGCTGCTGCCCGTCTTCTTGATTTCCCTTATCACTTCTTATGACACCCAATGGGAAGAGATGGGTGGGTGCTATTCTTACCCTGACACGAACCATGTGTATACATAACATAGCTTTTCCCGTTACTTGCCGGCTTTGAATTTATCAATGCCCTCTTGTCTATCTCTTATCATATCCATATCAAAATGCACTTGAATCACTCGAAAATGTTTGAGTGCAAACAAGGATAATAAACTAGTGTCCTTTTGTCGCCATTCATCAGTCATTTGCTGACCGCACCAGGAGTTGAAAGTTTTTATGATGTTTAATCTTTGCAATTTTGAAGACACAACAGCGTCAGCCTTATCTGGGTACCTGGACACGAAGGCGTCGAGGGTAATGAGAAGGCAAACAGACTAGCGAGGGCCGGCTCACAGAGACATTTGGTTGGCCCCGAACCATTTGTAGGGATTCCGTATGGAACATATCACCAAGCATTATATGCACATGCTAGGAACGAACACATGAAGGAATGGAGGTCAGCGTCAGGCCTAAACCACTCCAAAGCGTTCTCTAGCACAAGGGTGGACTGTGGGGTTAAATTATTAAACCTAAGCAGATCACAAATAAGGCACCTAATAGGTGCACTTACGGGACATTTTGGTACCAATGAACACCTCCACAGAATGAGGCTAAGTACTGTCGATACTTGCAGATTCTGCGAAGGTGAAAAAGAGTCAATGCAACACATATTGTGCGGCTGCGACGCTCTTGCGAGACGTAGGTTGAGTCATCTGGGAGTGGCCTACCCCACACCAGATGATTATGTACAGCTCCAAGCTGGCGCAATCGTTGCGTACCTAAGGGAACTCTTCAACACGTCAGCACCAGAGTAAGGGCTAGGGCATGCACAATGGATCCAACTGGGTCGAAGTGCGTTCCGGTGGTTACCGGGCCCGATTTTATAGCCACCAAGAATAGAATAGAATCTTTGCAATAATAATAATACCTACCAGTCCTTGTTTATGTTCCACTGTTGGGCACAGGCCTCTACTCAGGATGAAGGGGCTTAGACCATTAGTCCACCACGTTGTGTGGCCAAGTTGGCGGGTTGGCGGACTTCACGCGTCATTCGAAAGCTAGTTAAGGCTTTCTCAGACATGCAGGTTTACTCGCGATGTTTTCCTTCACCGAAAGCTAGTAATAATCGCAAAAAACGATTCGCACATGATTAACTAAAAAAATCAGAGGTGCGAGCCGGGGTTTGAACCTACGCACCTTGTTTCCAAGGTAAGCGCTCGCCCACTGTGCTGTTACTGCTTTGCAATAATAATATTTTTTCTTTATTTACGACCAACTGAGATCATTGTGTTAGTAACAATATTACTTAAACTAATGTTAGTAACAATTTGCCATTATTAGAAATGGTACCTAGCTCCGAAGCGGAGTATCTTACGTACTAAAACGCCCAGTACTCAATGGACATCTAGGGCCCACAACCCAAACGTCCAACCGACAACTCTGAAGATTGCCCGTTATTTGTCCGGGCGTATTGCTGAGGAGCGAGGCGGCAGCTTGTTTTTTTTTAGGTATCAGCATGACGCGGTTGCGCGCATTTGCGAACACTCTCAGTAGCCTCTTTTATTGAATTGAAACCTTGCGTGCACTTAGAAGCCACACTTGAGCTAACGCAGCAGTTAGCAAAATAGTTTAACTAAACATGATTTTTCCCATCACTTTTGAAATCATATCAGATTCAAATTTTAAACATCGATGTTGTATTTTAGTTTTAAAACCCATGATATAACTCATGCCTATCGCTTATATCACAAAAAAAACGGTTTCCAATTACCTTTTAAAAGACACCACACGCGAGATTTTTAACTTAGGGGTCCTATTTTGACCTTAAAACCCTCATAATTTCTTAAACCTGACTTCGTCCTAATCCTATATATCATATTGTATCGGAAAACAGTGAAATGTGTTAAGAAATTGTAAAATATTTATTTTACACAAAAATTTAGGTCCTGTGACTTCTACTTAGAAAATTTCGAGAAATGCAAAAACACGTAATTGTTTATTTTCTTTTAGGCGTCTGCGTGTGAAAATTGAAGGCTCTAGTACCAATCGTTCATGAATTATAACGTTTTTTTTATATAACTTATAACCCCTATTTGGACCCCTTAGGATGCGAATTTTGAAAATTCTGTTCTTAGTGTGCGTTTACGTATTGTGAAAAATACACCTCCCAAATTTCAAGTCTCTAGAGCCAGCGGTTTAGGATGTGCGTTGTCTGTCAGTCAGTCAATCAGTCAGGACATCTCCTTTTATATATATTGATGATGATTAAAATAACTTTAATACGTGCAAAGAAGGTATGGAACCCTCGATGCGCGAGTCTGACTCGCACTGGACCGGTTTTTTTTTTGTTTTATTCGGTACCTAGCTCCGAAACGGAGTATCTTACCTACTAAAACGCCCCGTACTCAATGGACATCTAGGGCCCACAATCCAAACGTCCAATCGACAACTCCGAAGGTTGCCCGTTATCTGTCCGGGCTTATGGCTGAGGAGCGAGGCGGCAGCTTTTTTTTTTTAGGTGGCAGATTGACGCGGGTGCGCGCGTTTGCGAACACTCTCGGCAGCCTCTTATTGAATTGAAATCGATAACATTAATACGCGCAAAGAAGGTATGGAACCCTTGATTCGCGAGTCAGACTCGCACTTGACCGGTTTTTTTTTTGTTTGATTCGGTACCTAGCTCCGAAGCGGAGTATCTTACGTACTAAAACGCCCCGTACTCAATGGCTCACAACCCTAACGTCTAACCGACAACTCCGAAGGTTGCCCGTTATTTGTCCGGGCGTATTGCTGAGGAGCGAGGCGGCAGCTTGTTTTTTTTTTAGGTATCAGCATGACGCGGTTGCGCGCATTTGCGAACACTCTCAGTAGCCTCTTTTATTGAATTGAAACCTTGCGTGCACTTAGAAGCCACACTTGAGCTAACCCAGCAGTTAGCAAAATAGTTTAACTAAGCAATATGATTTTTCCCATCACTTTTGAAATCATATCAGATTCAAATTTTAAACATCGATGTCGTATTTTAGTTTTAAAACCCATGATATAACTCATGCCTACCGCTTATATCACAAAAAAAAAACGGTTTCCAATTACCTTTTAAAAGACACCACACGCGAGATTTTTAACTTAGGGGTCCTATTTTGACCTTAAAACCCTCATAATTTCTTAAACCTGACTTCGTCCTAATCCTATCTACCATATTGTATCGGAAAACAGTGAAATGTGTTAAGAAATTGTAAAATATTTATTTTACTTAAAAATTGAGGTCCTGTGACTTCTACTTAGAAAATTTTGTGAAATGCAAAAACACGTCATTGTTTATTTTCTTTGAGGCATCTGCGTGTGAAAATTCAAGGCTCTAGTACTAATCGTTCATGAATTATAACGCTTTTTTTATAAAACTTATAACCCCTATTTGGACCGCTTAGGATGCGAATTTTGAAAATTCTGTTCTTAGTGTGCGTTTACGTATTGTGAAAAATACACCTCCCAAATTTCAAGTCTCTAGAGCCAGCGGTTTAGGCTGTGCGTTGTCTGTCAGTCAGTCAATAAGTCAATCAATCAGGACATCTCCTTTTATATATATTGATGATGATGATTATTTACTTTACACGATCATGCATGGGCAACAGAAATACACACGTATACCTAATTTCAACTTAATCAAAAATATTTTTGTTTTACTTCAGAAGTTTTTGTCCTGTAGATGGCGCCACATTGACTGTAATGTAATATTATATAGCCTATAACCAGCGGACAATCAAGACTCTTCTAACGACACCCTTCTTGTCTAATTATGCTAAGTAGATTAGAAGATATTCGGGAACAGATGAACATACATACATACATACATTCTTGTTAAAATCATAACCCTCCCTCCGTTCCGTAGTCGGGTAAAAAGCAACCTATATCGTAAGACTTCGTGTGTCTGTCCGTTTGTCTGTCACACCTATATATTTCAGGAACCACTGACGCTATCGATTCAATACTTCGAACAGTTTTAGATCTCACTTACAGACCTCATCACAAGTGATGATCTTTCTCAGTAGTACAGTTTTTAAAATAATCCGAAAAATCCCGATAAACAAACTTAGTTTTGCGGCTTGGTTTTTAAGTAAAATAACTTTAATACGTACAAAGAAGTTATGGAACGCTCGGTGTGTGAACCTGATTCGAACTTGACTGTTTTTTTACTGTTTTGTTACCTATGTATAATATTGACGCGAAGATTATATACATTAGAATTAAACTTTTTTGTTTTCCATGTCCTGTTTTGTTCTAGTTATTTAAATATAATTTATAATTATTATTATTTTATATTTATGCAGTATATTTTAGGATTTTTTAAATTCCTGCTACACTTTCTGACATGAATATCATCATGTATTTCTAAAATAACTATATTCTAACTTCTAACACTAATAACTACATTGTAACTTCTATTTCTTATTACTAGGTATGTAAAATACCAAATTTTATTAAAATTATTATTTCACAAGGCCATATTGTGATAAATTATTGTTCAACATACTATTTAATTTAAAACAACTGAGTTCACAGTGAGTCAACTTCAATAACTATAATTTTTGGTTGCTCACAAAATCATGTATATTGTGTAAATATTTGATTGAAATCACTTGAAATTACAACCATTGTGAGCCTTAATAGAATGTTATTCGGTCTTCCAATACTTGGAGATTATATTATTTTGAGGAAGTTGTCCGTTGAATATCAACTGTTGTTAAGCAAGGGATGGGAAATCGTAAACATTGTTGGATAAATAGACAAACTATTTTATTGTGTACTTGAGTCAAAGGATTGGCTCGGGTTTCGTATTTGCTTCAGCTGTAATAATGACGTCACTGTAGGTTTTGTTAAAATCTGTAGTATTATCATCGATATAATATATAAAGTATCATAACCCATAAACATTATCAGTTTTCTTAGTTTTTATTTTTTCCTAACATTCTTCCTATTTTTGTATCTAAGCAATCTTTTTAGGTGTACGTTATTGTTTCTTAATACATTATTATGCTCTGCGTCTACCTCATAAATTGTGTAACGTCAATTTTAGAGGATCTAGGGTGGCCTTGGAGTAAATAAACCGCACAGTGTGTACTACATAGGCCCTCACATTAGTCCAATTGGTTTTAGTTACATGTCAGTTTATAACAAACACCATTCATGTTATTTTAGTTCTAGTCGCAGCATATTAACTTGGCAGTTGTTTATTTTTATTATTTCAATATTTAAGGGTGGAGGTGAAAACCAGCTCCGGCTGCGTTTTTATGCTGAAGTGGATCCTTTTTGGTTTTTTTTTTTGACAATCCACACACAGTCATCTGATCCCAAACTAGGCAGAGCCTGTACTATGGAAACCAGACAACTGATACTAATACTTATATACATATTTTTTTGTAAATACATAGATTTAAATATATAAATAACACCCAGACACTTGGTGGGCATCGAACCCACGATCCAACGGTTAGCGGACTGGGTGACTATATTATTTTTTTTAATTTTTTTTAATTTTTATTATACTTTATTGGTACACATATAAACAGAGAACAGTACAAAACACATAACAAAAAGACAAAGGTATCACAAAGGGCGAGCTTAACTCAAAACGTGAGTTCTCTTCCAGCAAACCCGGGCATAGTGACCATGAGAGAAAATGTTATCGGGTAAAACCAAGTGTACCTACAGATGTAAGATAAACATTAAAATAAACATACTTACATATAGACAAATAAATAACACACATAGGTATATCAATACATATATACAAATTAGAACATAAACTAATATATATTATGATATTTATATTATGATATCAAATACACATAATAAAAATAATACATATTTTATAATAATACATAAGTACATTTGATTTTTTTATCAAATCACATTGATAGGAGATATTCTTTTGTTCTATTTTTAAAAATTTGCAGAGAAGGATTAGGAGTATTGATATTAATACCTAGATATAATCCCTAGAAAGCGACAGCTTTCTAGGGATTATATCAAGATATTTTTATCCTTCTATAAAAAATAATATCCAATTTAATTTAACTCCAACCGAGGCCGGAGACAACTACTGGTGACATTTTATTTTACGCTCTTGAAAATAAGATTGAAAACGTTTACCTAAATTTATTTTAGTGATTTATAAACGTTCCGAAAATTACGCATTTATAAGAGTTGTCATTTGGGCTGCCTGACAGTATGCACTTTGCGTTACATTATCTTTGTTTTCTTTGGCTCGACGACGATGATGTGAATTTTACTAAATAGTTATAAACGGAGTCATTGACATACATAGTGAAACTGTAGAAAACACTTACATATTTTACATATACGCTTATTTTAGAAATTTAAATAAGTATAATTTTTATAAACCAACAATATTACATAGACGGACCCGTTGGTCTAGAGGTTAAAAATTCTAACCGCTACTCAATGGGTCGTGGGTTCGATTCCCACTAGGTAAGCGAGCGAGCTAGGTGGTAGAGATCGCTTTAGCGTTAAGACCGCCTTAAATTGTCACACTGCAATTTTACTTTTCCCTTTTATGCTGTATCTTCTTTTTTTGGTGTACAATAAAGACTATTTGTATTGTATTGTATTGTAAGCGTCTTAATATTTATCAATTTAAGTGGTAGGTACATATGTATTTACAATAAAATTGTGTATACTTACCATGTCTGATTTCCATAGTAGGTACAGGCTCTGCCCATTTTGCGATCAGATGTACGTGTGTGGTTTGTCACAAGATATTATTATTCGCGTGAAATAGGTGCTCAGTTTTTAAAATACTATTACTGTGCAAGAAATAATTGTTACGACAGCAAGTATTCACAAGTAAGTATGTATAAGTCGAAAGTTAAAAAAAAACCGACGTAATAAGACAAATCCACAATATAAACGGCTCTATACAATTTTCATTAATTATAGCAAGTTTTAATCACTATTCCGTTAACAAGAGACCCCATTCCGTTTGTCACCTTAGCAAGCTTTATGTTCAGAGACTTGTAACATTTAATAAACTATCACGGAAGCCGATGATAGACAAAATTATCTGTATTACAAAATAAAAATGTAATATTGCGTTGTTAACCGCAGGGAAATCCTCTGGCAAATTGGAGTGTTCTCGTAAACACAGTCATAGATTGTATTTTAAGAATATTTTCGTGAATAAAGTCGTTACACCCACGCTGAAAACTCAGTTTTATTACCAGCTAGAAATTTGGTTTACCTGTGATTAAGAGACGGGGAGAATATTTAACTATAGAACATATTTCATGTGTTTTAAAATATATCTCAGCGATTGATATAATAAATCTTCTTATGACTGAAATTAATAGGTAGATATTTAAATTTATATATAGTTATACCTAGTAATAACAAAATAGGAACGAGAGGAGGAATTTGTTCGATAATGTTAAAACTTACGTTTAATAGTTTATCAAAGCAATGGCAGTTTTGTTGTAAGTAATTTATATTTAAATTTTATTGTCACCCGTGTAGTCTCTCGTGGGATGTCCACCCAAAAATAGCACCCATCCATCTCATCTTAGTAGGTATCGTAGGAGGCGACTTAGGGAAAGCCAGAAGTCTGCTATATTTAGCTTCTATTATCCGCGTATACTGCGATCCGCAAGACGCCTGCCAAGTGTTACAATTTTGGCTGTCCTTCGTCCGTTAGGTGAGGCCCACGTTCAGCAGTGAACGTATTCCGACTGATGATGATGATGATAATAATGATGATGATGATGATGATATTTGAAGTTTTTCCATATTATGTTTCCCTCTGACAATTATTCCTTAGCTGCTCTGTTACTAAATAAAACTCATCGTAAACTTTTGATCAAACTATTTAATTGTCATCTCCTTCCTACTATTTATGCTGCTCCGCCTGGGAATTCAGTTGCCAGAGTTAAATTAATGGTTCAAAGTGTATTAAGAAATTAACAAAGCTTTGCGAGTTTCTCGCAGATTCCGAAAACGCGACGCGACACGCAGCTGCACGTAGAACTTTTATGTGAATAGCTAAACGTTGGCATAATTTTAATAGCGAAAATGTACTACAAGAAATACTGTTTTAAGGTTTCATACATAAAAGGTAAAAATTCAACCCTTATGGTGCGATTTCGTGGCTGTCTGTCCGTCTGTTACACCAAAATATTTCACTATCAACTATCTGAGCCGTTACATACAAACTAACTTTTATACATCAATGAAGGTACGGAACCGAGACACGAGTTTGACTCGCACTTTACCGATATTTTCCTGAAAAATAATCATACTTTAATGAAAGAAATAAAACATAGAACTCATTCATCAACTAACATTTTAAAACCAACGACACTGTATAATTTGATGTAACAAAATAAAAAAGAAATTGAGAAGCAAAGAATAATAATGATTATACGAAATTAATAGCGATTCAACTGAAGAAAATTAATTATACCATAATTGCTAGCCAAATTTATGGCGCCTATCGGCGGTAGGGATTTGTGGAACGGAATTAATCAAAGCCTAGTCGACAGTCGTCGTGACTATGTATTAAATATAAATTTAATATTAATTATCCCCTCAGATCCTTAGACCCTCTGATCGAATCACGATATACCTTTCTGTTAAATAAGGACTAAAGATAAATAGATCTTGTGACAACGTATTTAAATGAGCTTTGAACTCATTTAAAGTCTTTCACTAAATGAAATAACTCTTAAGCGGCACTATCTATAAATCGACGTAACAATTTCCCTAATCATTCGTGATTATTTAACTGACTAAAAAGAATACAACAGGCATAAAAACCCGATAACATTTTTTTGTACTCCATTATTTAATGTGTGTTTCAAAATTTGACTATAGTTTATAAACAAATAATATACCTATCATTCGTTTGCAAGTATGTAATTAGTGTGATCTCCGGCAGTATGAGCGCAATGTTATGTTGGACAGTTTGGAAATAACATCCGAAGTTGTATATTACTCGGACCTTGTGGCGATTACGGAAAATTTCCGTGCTTCCAAGCATTTTTGCCGTACCTATTATTGGAAACAAGTTTAATAGTAGAGATCTAAATATAAGTCTCTTTAAATCTAGAAACTTCCGTGGTGCCTTATAGGTGGACTAACTCTAGTTGGTCCACCTGTAATAATCTTTCGTTCTGAGGTTATATCGACCTGTGTGACTTTTACTTAGTTGTCTTCCCGCTTTGCAAAGGAGGGAAGTGGAATTTTATATTTTTCTAACTCCTCATAGATACTTTTCTAATTAAATCTGTTGCGGGTTGCAAGACAATTTTGATTCAAAAATTCTGTATGTTTTTAATAGTGCTGGTCTCGCGAATATATTTCGTCTTCTTCTTCAATTTAAGAGCTGTGCTTTTGTCGGTGAAGCAATTTCTAATCCGATCTATTATGTGCCTTTATTTTGACTTCCTGATACGACACTCCACCCACTTTTTCTACTATCTGCTTCATGAAACTTCGCCTTGGTCTTCCTCTATATATATTTCGTCTTAGTTGGCTGATATTGTTCGTAACGAGCCCTAAAAAACGTCACGTAGATAGATAATGACGCCGACGTAATGGTTATGTGGTTGGACAGGTGCTAAATTAGTTCTTTACGATACGATGTGTGACTAAACTATTGTCACGGTGAAATACTTTTGTATGTATAAGATAACTATAAAAATGTATACAAGAATTAACTTTAGAACATTTTGTGATACAATGCGCTAGTCTTTGTATATTAATGTAAACTATGTATATCTTATTCAGAAATTCTTCTTTTATGTTTTAATTCGCTTGTTTAGTTAAAAAAAATGTAAATTAAAAAGAAAACAATAATTAATGGTATTTGGTTGAGAAATATATGACGATTTTAAAATTGTACTAAATTTTAGACACTGTCAACAATTTAGTATAATTATAAACATGCTAACAAAAATCAAAAGAGTGCTAGCATAAAATTAGAATCTTAACTTATGCAATTGTTACTGAAAAGTTCCTTACTCACATAGATACAATCGTTATACAATTGACAACACGCATACGTACACATGTATAAACACAATTGCTGTCCTTAGAAATATCTAGTGTGTCCTTGCAACATACATATATCAGGGTTATCCAAACTACAGTCAGGGCTTAAGATACCTGATAAGCTTCAACGATCAATAAATCAGATAAAATACGTCGGATCTCCATCCCATGGGGACGGGATGAGATAAGGGTTATATGTATATGTTCAGTGATAGGCAATTTCGAGAGTCATATTAATCAAGAAACCTAAACCAATCCGTCTACACCATCGCACTCTCTTGAGAGGCGAGCATGTTTATCATGAATAATACATGAATAGCATACGATCTACATATATTATGAGAGCTGAGATGGTTCCCAGTTCTCATGATATAGAATCTCCACTCAGAGGATGGAAGGCAAGCGCTCAGTGGTGGGATGTTATGTTACAGCATTACTAATATATATTAGAAAAGCCCGTGGAGCCGAGTTCCCCGTGGGGTGTCCGGGTAAGAATATCACCCACCCATCTCCTCCCGTTGGGTGTCCGTAAGAGGCGACTAAGGGAAAACAAGAAGACGCGCAGCAGCGTCTTTGGATTAACCTAACATCTATACTGCGATCCCCAAGCCGCCTCGCCAAGCGTGGGGATTATGGCATCCCTCCCTTCTAAGGGGGAGGGAGAGATTCCTTTGTTCAGCAGTGGACGTATCGATATACGTCCATCAGCCGATGCTGATGATAATGATGGTGATTAGAAAAGCATAAAAAGCCTGACTGCAAATAAAAAATGGACTTAAATTTCATTATTATTCGTAATACACGTGTATATTATTTCAAGTCGTTAAGACCTTTCATTTGATATCCTTGGTTTTTGGAAGTAAAATAATACAAAATGGCGAATGACGCCCGCCTGACATGTCATCATCCCTAGGGTCATCAACGGTGCACTTTTCGCTTTTGCGTCGCCCCCTATTAGCAATCCACCGGTGGCCACTTCCCTTCTGATCTACTGCGATTTCCCAGGCTTTGATCCGGTCACCCACCACGACGATGTTATTTGTGGTGATTTTCGGGTAGGGAATGACGTCCAAGTCATCGTCGAAGACGGCAATTGCCGCCTATACCCTCCCACTTACATCGACCTCGCACTGGTAGATTCTCGCACCACGGTTCCATCTTCATTGGAATTATTATGTTTTTAGATTTAAATAGCCTCACAAATCATTCTTGGTAGGTGTCGGTGTTCTTTCGCGAGAATTTGAGGTTTATTAAATTTGATATGACCCATTTCAACATGTAGTATTTGCGTAAATAAAAAATAACTATTGTATGTGTTAGGTCTTAACAAATTTTTAGTATAGTATCATTTAGTCTTCAGGTATGTTCAATGTTTTAGGTAAACTTGGTAAAGTCTCTGAACACTCTGGGGTTCCATTCCATTATATGAAAGAAACTAAGCAATAAGAAATAAACTGGGTTTTGGACACTTAGTTAAAACCGGTTGGAAGTTTTTCTTTCATTTTGCTGGCTATTATAAGTTTCTCCAAGTTGTTGGCAGGTTTCCAAGATATATTCTTAAAGTATTTCAGTAATTTAATGGATTTAATTTAGTCCATATAAATAAACACAATGAGTAGTTTGATTTATTGCAACAATCCATCACACTATATAATAAACTAGCTGACCGGCGCAGCTTCGCCCGCGCGTTTTTTACGTTATCTGAATTTTTGATAGCATACATTTGCGTAGAATAAATAGCCTCCTTTTTTAAAAAACTGGGACCCACTCTTTACTTGCCCTCCGAAGCACAGACGCTTAGTTCAAATGGTATTAAACGGTCACCTTAACCTGATCGATTGCCAAACATTGAAAGCAACTGGCTATGAGTGTTTTCTTATTATTATTAAGTATTTATCATAATTATAATCAAAAAATGATAAAATCACACCACGCGTATAACCAAGTAAACATTTTGTCTTTGAGAGAACCGTCCTGGATTACGGGATAAAAAGTATCCTATGGCCTACTTCGTAGTATTAACTCAAATCATGCCAAGTTTCATTTGAATCCATCAAGTAGTTTCGGCGTGACGCGCGGCCATGTTACAAACAGACAGACAGACAAAAATTAAAAAAAAAACAGTGTTGGCTTCAGTATTGGTAATGCCCTTCAAACATATCTTTAATGTACAAAATTGGACTGTTTCAGTTTTATTATAATTACAGCTAAAGAATATACAAATAAATACTGAAGATAAAATAAAAATCATTATGACAATGCGAGTATGTCCTTTGAAAATTGCACCAACCCTTATAAGGTACACAACGCAACCTTCAAGTGGTGTGGCCAGGGTATGTGAGATTCTAACCTACTAAAACGATCACATCTGCATAATGTATCGATGTATCACTCAGTACCTTGCCTTTGCGCCTATCTCCGAGGGACACATTATTGTCCACCGGGAACCGACACAATGCTCACGGGGACGGAGGTTGCGTCTAGCAATTCGTACTGCGTAGATATCGGAACAACGGTACTCTGAAATAAGGTCCTTTTTCTTGTTAGGTTAACAAACTAGTACGCTTTTGTCTATGCCTGTATCACCTCAGTTGAGACGTTCCGTACCCGTGGCACCCCCGGAAGATGCCCCTGGAGATGCCACGGGAACTTGTATTCGGTGAGTTTTTGGTTAAAAATTCGTTCACCATGATGTCCTGGTGCGAAGGCGCATTATCAAAACTATTTCATAATGAGTATTTTTTTTATCGTAGTGGCCAACCTACTGACAGAGTTTTCCAAGCAGCCCTTAGCCCATTAAGCCTCTGTCTGACGACTGCTGTCTAGATGACAACCCGAAGCGACTTTTTACCTCCCCTCCGAAGGACACATTTCGTTAAAATTGCACGAAACGGTCACTCATCTATGTAATATACCTTGCTTAACAAATTGAGTATTTAGAGTAATTACAACTGGTTTTAAGAGCTTCAATATTATATTGAGTAAAAATAGCTTTGTATGTTTACATCGAACATGCAAGTTTGAGAATGCCTGTGCGGAAAATGTCAAGGGCTGTCGCCTCAAACTTTTGTTTGTCGTAAAACAAGTCACAACCCGAATAAAAAGTTTCGTCAAATTACTGTTCGCTTCAAGATGTCAGGAAACCACACGCGATCAGACTGTGTGGAACTCTTAATGAATAGCAATATGGAAATGTAATTTGAAGCTTATATTGTAACCGCATGTTACAAGAGTAACATCAATTTCTCGAGTGCCTCAGAAGGAGGTTATGTTCGAGAGCTTATGTATGTATGTCTATTTCTTTGGCACGGCTTATAGCCTAAACCGCTTGATAGATTTTGGCTTTATACATGTCAGCCGTCATATTGTGATTTTTTACTTCCAAAAACATCGATATACTATACCAACTAGATTTGCTGTCACGACCCGAAAAGTGGTCACGAAAATAAGAAAATAAGAGCTACGGAGACGGCTGTCGCTCAATTGTCTGCAATTATTATTGAACCTTATTTTATAGTATGTAAGTCATCTTTTTATATGAACATATTATTGTTTTGCGTGTACGTGTATAGTTGTGTAGGTATATGTAACCGCGACCACATTTTCGATGTCATTTTGTTCGTGACAGCTAATCTTGTTGGTATAGTATATCGATGTCCAAAAACATAAAAATGGGTATTAAATAAGTTTTATGTACGTATGTATAATGTATTTTTTATGACCATTATTTGTTTTTTCGCAGTTGGGGTTTTTGTGTTTTTATAAGTAATTTTTATAGAGTACTTACGCACTTTCTCTTTTTGTGTCGGCGTGAATACAATGGGATTGTTCAGGACGTAATGGAATGATTCATCGTCATCATTTCATCATTAGCAGCCAATAGACGTCCACTGCTGAACAATGGCCTCCCCCTTAGAAGGGAGGGGTTGCTATAAACCCACGCTTTGTAGGCGGCTTGGGGATCGCAGTATAGGTGGAAGAAAAATCCTTAAGAAAGACGCTGCTGCCCGTCTTCCTGTTCTCGCTTAGTCACCTCTTACGACACCCAACGAGAGGAGATAGGGGTATGCAATTCTAACCCGGTGCCCCACGGGTAAATATATCTGAGAATGATTGGTCGGTCAGAAATATTTTCATCATCTAGCTAGAGCTCATTGTCTAGGATACGTCACGTAAATGTTCTTACCACTTACCCCAGTCCCCCAGTAACTTCTAGTAAGCTTCGTAGTACAGCGGGAAACCGCTTACTTTTGAGATCGTGGGCACACCGTGGGTTCTAATCTCGCGGAAAAATTACTGAGTTGTTATTCTTTACCGGTGAAGGCAACGCAGTCCAATGAGATAATTGTCTGGAAAGTAAGATGATTAATGCGACGAATGGGCCTGTAAATAGTCTGTTTTGCGCCTGACCTTCCCCCGGTCGTGTCGTTTTTCCGACACGTCGAATTGTGGGAGTAAAAGGAAAAGAGAGTGCACTTGTGTCTACGTAAGCACTTGCTATGTTATCTTCCGCAAAGACGGCTCATCTTGTGAAAGTATTTTTTTTTTTGTACTCATAACGAATTTTTCACTTCGTTGTGTGTTTTAAGGGCTATCTTACTACATATTTTGCTTCATTAACGATTTCGTATAAAGCATAGCTGTTGGCTTTGGTAGTACCTGACGTCACATTTAAACACAACAAAGTAATTTGATGGTTTCGGTTCAATCAACACTCCTAACAAAAACATCGTAGAAGCAATACATTACAGAACTGGTTTTTTTGCCTCATCCATCACAGTGGGCCTATTTATCAAACTTATTATTAAAACCTTGAATTAACATAGTTTCAAATAACACCTGGAAAATCCGCAGCCGTTATTTTTTAAAGAACTCATAGCAGTGCAGTATAAACATAAATATTAGTATTAAATATTCACAAAAGTTTGCATAAAATATAATTTTTAATTTTTTTTAATTCCTGGCTGATTGGTTGAACGTGAAGCCGGTTAACAAGGACCCCCTCTCATATATCGATGTACAGCCGCGGGGGTTTATTGAATAAGAATACTATACATTCATAGTCCCGGGGAACTTTTGAAGGTTTCCCCTGGAATATGTTTTTGCCAGTCAGAAGGCCTTTGCATGCAGAAAATGCTGTAAGCTTAGTCCGCTTTTGTATTTATTGTGCATGAATAATTAAAGGAAACAAGTAATAAGTTTAAAAAACTAAAACCCGACTACGGATAAAATCGCAGTCTAATAATGTAATATTATATATAACCATCGGACATTCAAGTCGCTTCTAACGACACCCTACTTGTCAAATTATGTTAAGTAGATTAGAAGTTATGCGGGAACAGATGAACATACATACATAAAATCATAACCCTCCCTCCGTTCCGTAGTCGGGTAAAAAAGGTGTCTTTCCCCACTAGTATTAAGCATCGTAGTTTAAATAATAATTTTGGTCTGAATTTGTATGTGTGAATAAAACTGCTATAAGGCGCTGCACACTAATCAGTGGGACCAGATTAAATTTTACGAAAATACTGAGGCCACCTCGAAAAATACTGAAAAAAATACTGATTAAACCTCGGTGCACACCGAGGGTTCCGGTTCATCTTTGACGTAGAAAAGTTAGTTTCATATTTATCTTTCGCCTCAAAAGACCAAACCGCACACCTAAGCTCATTTGGCACTTAGCAATTTTCAAACGTTAACTTTAAATGGCAAGCAAGGTACACATTATAACATTTTTTGTGGTAGGCCTACCGTTATTAATATAATACTTACGCAGGATACAAGGAATTATATTATTGAGTGCACACATAAACATAATTTTTCATTATTATTATTTATTTTTTGATAGTCATGGGATACTCATCCCAACTTACCTGTCCGGTAGTTGTGGTATAGTATACGGGTATGTGACCCCGGCTTCCCTATGTCCCATCCCTTGCCCTCCTAGGCGGTAATATCCTACTTTTCCTATTTCCCACTCTAACTTGCCAATCTTCCTTTTCACAACACCTATCCTTCCCTTTCCCTCCTTATTCGTGAGAACGCAATGGTCAATGTATAAATTAACCAAAATGGCGGCGATGTGGTTCGCCACCCATCACGTCTCGTTTCTCACGGAGGCGAAAAGCGGCTCTTGGACTCTGCCTGACCCCTACGGGAAAAAGGCGTGATTTTATGTATGTATGTATGTACTTGTCAACATTGTTTTCACTTTTATTTTTCCGAAAAAATATACATCAACAATATTTATTACCTGTAGTCATTTCAGATTTTCCAGCAAAATTAAAAATTTTAGTGTTTTTGGTGGTCCCAAGATTTTTTTTATACGCAAAGTTAGTTCATGCTTATGGAACTACCTAACTACCCATTCATACAACTAAAAACTTAAAGTCCAGACTCTGTTTATTTGATTATGCATTGTGTAGTTAAATAACAATACAACATGTAATGTGTTGTCTCTAATTAATTGATCCATGCTCTTTAATATACATATATAATATGTTTGGGAAAGTCCCTGAACATCGATATTCGCTAGAACAACGGATAACATTATTCTATTTCTACAAAAAATACTCAAAAATACTGACTTCCAGCAAAATACCGTTAAAAACACTGATATTAAAAATCGACGTTAAAAAATACTGAAAATGTATTAAAATACTGAATCTGGTCACATTGACACTAATGTTTTCGGTTTCGTTATCGCACGCTGAATACTCGTGGCTGCCGCGACGCCTCGCTTTCCGTAGCTTGTTTTCTATCTTGTAATATATGTAAATGAAACATGTAATATTTCACATGTGTCTCTTTCATACACATCATGTAATGTAATGACAGACAATAGAGACAGGGCAGCGCGGTAGCGCATAATGAATACATAGCCTTATTGATATATCTTCAGCGTGCCATAACGTGGTGCTTTGTAAGAATCTCTTTCTCTCTTTCTTTCCCTCTCTGGGGTTAGGGCTCCCACACATAACTGCGAACTCGCATCGCATCGCAAATATCTGCGAGAAACAAATGAATATTTCCATACAAATTCTTGCGATGCGGCGCCGCATCGTATCGCATCGCAGTTATGTGTGGGAGCCCTTATATCGACCTTAATGTTTTTCACTTGTCTTCCGCTTTGCAAGGGAGAGAAGTGGAATTTATATTTTCCTCCTATACACACACCTACTGTATTAATTCAATTTGTTGCGGGTTCATAGACAATTTAGCGTTTCCTCGGCACTCGTCGAGGGTCAAACCTCGGTGTCTTCGCTGAAGACTACTGTAAATCCTGGCTGACAGGAGTCACAGTGGTGGGAATTAGTGGTGGGATTAGTCCCAAGGAAAAATATATACCTTCAGCAAACAATAACATAGCTCGTGGTGTAGGTCCAAGTTGGACGACGGGCCCGTTGGTCTAGTGGGTTAGACACTCTGGCCGCTACCCGATGGGTCTTGGGTTCGATTCCCACCAAGTGTGTGTTTGTTATTTATCTAAGTATATGTGTTTACAAAAAAAAATAATTAATTGTTTTCCATAGTTAGGGATCAGATGACCATGTGTGTCCCAAGATATTATTAAAAAATACGCGGGGGAAACCTTCAAAAGTTCCCTGGGAGCTGTGGAGCTCGACCGGGGTATGTGGGATTCTAACCCACTAAAACCCCCGCGGCTGTCGAATCGGCACATGACTGGGGCCCCGCAGTGCCTAGCCCCCCGGGAACCTGACACGGCTCTCACGAGGATGGGGGTCTCAACTACGCCGCCATCCTCCTTGGGGTCACCACTGTACTCAATGGACGTCCTAGGGCCCACACCCCGAACGTCTAGCAACTCCGAAGGAAACACACAATTTACATTAATACTTACATTACATTTACATTACATTACATTTTTTTTAATTTACATGTAACTTTTGGTGTACAATAAAGTGTATTTATTATTATTATTATTATTACTATACGGTAACATAAGATTGACGTCAAAAAAAACAGTCTGGTTATGGTGGCATACCACCCCTGTGTACCACCCTAACAAACGACAGGAAATTCTCTGTTGTTAAGTGTGTTCTTTATTTGAAAGCTAGTTCACATAATGTTGTCTTTTATTTACGCGAATACTACACATTGAAACCTCGATAAAATCCGTAAAAGTAGTTTGATTACAATGAAAGCTAGTTTATTACAGATGGTCCTTAGGTATGTTATATGTACGGATCTTGGATATAAAATGAACATTTTTATAAGTCTTCTTAGTTGTTACCTCATGACTACTGGCGTGAGCGTCGCAGCTAACCGGTGGATGCAAATCGCCAATTGTCGTTCATTCTGGCGTTCCAAGGGGAGGCCCTGTTCAGCAGTGGACGTCTTCTGGCTGGTGATGATGACCTCATGACTGAGGGATATGAATGATGCATTCAAAGTCATTTATTTCAAATAGGCTTAACGAGATCCGACAAGAAACTCAGCGGGCTTGCGGGCTTTTTTTAAATCAGTCTTGTTACAATTATATCATCAGCGGCAGTGTGTCTTGCCGTTCAAAAGATCAAATAAGAGAGAGAAAAAAATATGACGAAAATACAACAAACTAAAAGGATAAAGGGATAGTAGTCGGACCAGTCCCCCCAAGCAGCACCCGCGCACGAGCTGACTCGAGCAGCAGCCATCACTCCCCTCAACCATATTAAAGGGAAGGGAGTGACCCGCCACACGAAGCCGCCACAAGTATTCTGATACCACCGTTCTCAAAGCCTATTAATCTAGTACTTTAAGTACTGGTAAGCTTCCCTACATCGCTCCGGTAACTGCCGTGATGCCATCTAGCCTACGCATCGGGCTTCATCCTCTGCCTCTCCTGCCTTCAAACTGGCTGGCCCGAAGAAGCACCATTCATTCAAACGACATGAGTGCATTAGAGCATTGGGTAAACACTGCAGTAATTATATGGTAACCTTTGTTTGATAATGGGGCGGGAATGTAGTCGAAGAATCCCTTTAAATACAATTTATGAAATTTCTTTTTAAGTATTCAAATCATCAGACACATAAATTATTCTTACTATTATAGCGAAAGGCTGAGGTCGCTTAGGAACCTTTGTGATTTATAAAATACCTCTAAATTACTGTAACTTGACGCTTCCTAAATAATAAATTTAGTATTGAAAACCGTTCTTACATTTGCGATCCATTGAATTGGCGTAGCAATATAAAATGGGACCGTAATGGATGTTTGTTTGTTTGTTTAGGTAGCGAGAATATTTGTTCAATGAACTATATATTTCTTTTCGTTTTTATTATTACTGTATCTGAGTATTCTCAAATAAAAAAATATACATGCAGGCCGAATATAATGAGCCTTATTTATATACTAGCTGACCCACGCAGCTCCGCCTGCGCTATTTATACGTTAACTAAACTTTTAATAACAGACATTCGCATCGAATACATAACCTCCTTTTTTATAGTCGGTTAAAAACTGGGACCCACTTTTTACTTGCTCTCCGAAGCACGGACCTGTTTAGTTCAAATGGCGTTAAACGGTCACCCATATATTTAATGACTTTACCTAACATTGCTTAACCCGTTCGATTACAAAACCTTGATAACAACTCTCTATGAGTGTTCCCTTACTAATATTTATTATATTATAAAGAAAAATTGATAAAATCGGACCAAGCGTATAACCAATTACCCATTTTGACTTTAACCCCCTCTCCCAAAAGAACCGTGCTAGATTACAGGATAAAAAGTATCCTATGTCCTACCTCGTAGTAAGATCTCAAATCATGCCAAGTTTCATTTGAATCCATTCAGTAGTTTCGGCGTGATGCGCAGCCGTGATACAGAAAGACAGACAGACAGACAAAAATTAAAATAATTATATTTTCGGCCTCAGTATCGGTTATAGAATGCCCTCCAAATATAATTTTCAAAATATCTTCAATGTACAGAATTGGACCTGTTACAGTTTTATTATAAGTATATAGATATAGATAAATATGCGCCATTTGGTTGGTAGTGACCTAATGACATTGCTGTAGATAGATTAGTATGCTTGTAACACCAGTAAACAAGTATAAATTATAATACCATGTCACGTAACGGATGGTTTAAAGTAGGGTAGAGAGAACCCGGAGACCGCTACTAAGTAACTAAGGGGGAAGTAGCAATAAAAGAATGAGAACTCAGGACTTACAATATAACTATAATTACAGATAAAAACGTTACAGTTCTCTAAAGATAGTTACGCAGTTCGTTTCACCGGGTCGGGAACGCGGACACTTATTAGCGTAAGATCACGTAACTTGCTTGCAAAGATTCCTGGGCGCAGGAAAGCCTGGCGGCGTGCCTAGATGGCACACCGCAGCCAGGCCGTTGGACGCCGGCAGGTTTAGCACCGGCCACGACAGTCAACCAGTAGGCTGGCCGATGAAAATGGGATGCGGGCGTCAGCACGCCACAGCAGCAGCACCCGTAGATATGTGGCCTCTGGCGTAGATAATGGCCGATTCCGGCTCAAGACCTGGTTCAGCTCGGCTTCCGGTCTTGCGACTCTAGGCTGTAGACCTTAGGCTTTCCACTCGTCTCTCCAGGCTCTAGACCCAGCCTTCCGATCCAAGACTTCAGACTCTAGACTTCAGACTGACGTTTATTATTTTCTCCTCACCACTTGACAGCTCCTTGTCTAAATTTAAATTTTTAAACTTAATTCAATATAAATACAAATATTTAAAAAAAAAGATGAGGTATGACAATGGAGGTTGATATATGAGGAATGAAATGAGGTGATACACTACAACCAAAAAAATCACCACTGTGAACTAAAAACGAATATACTTAAATAATATATTTCAATTCTTCTCGTGAAGACCTTGCATTTAATACCTCCATATTGTTAATTGTTTTTGGAGGTAAAATAAATACAAAACAGCGACTGGCAGCCGCCATTTTTTAAAATAATAATATAGCCTATTGCAATCCCACAACTACAAGTTGAACGACGTTATCGAATAAGTTAAAATACATCAAGCCGTTTAGGCTGTAAATCGTGGTACAGAAATAGGTAGATATGTACTTATAGGTACACGCATCGATATATATATATCGATGGGTACACGGGATAAAGGAGAACACTCTGGCTGCAAAAAACGTATATTCGATTTTTAAACAGTGAAATATTACATTTAATATATTTAATTTTTTTCCAAAATAGAACATAATATCCATCCATCAGAAAACGACCGAAGTTGGTCAACAGTAAGGCTTCCCACACATAACTGCGAATTCGCATCGCATCGCAAATATCTGCGAGAAACAAATGAATATTTCCATACAAATTCCTGCGATGCGGCGCCGCATCGCATCGCATCGCAGTTATGTGTGGGAGCCCTACGGTGTGGTCTTTCATGGTGATAACCCTATGACCACACACAACTTTTGCCATAAATCAAAAGCTTGGTTGGGAAGTGTTAATGCATCCACCATATAGATAGTCCTGACCTTGCACCCTTAGATTTCCACCTGTTTCGGTCACTTCAGAATTCTTTGGGTAGTTTAGGTTAACATCAAGAGAGGACTGTCAAAACTACTTGTCACATTTTTTGATCTAATCCCAAGATTTATACAGCAATGTCATTAGGTCACTACCAACCAAATGGCGCATATTTATCTATATCTATATACTTATAATAAAACTGTAACAGGTCCAATTCTGTACATTGAAGATATTTTGAAAATTATATTTGGAGGGCATTCTATAACCGATACTGAGGCCGAAAATGTTTTTTTTTTTAATTTTTGGCTGTCTGTCTGTCTGTCTGTATCACGGCTGCGCATCACGCCGAAACTACTGAATGGATTCAAATGAAACTTGGCATGATTTGAGATCTTACTACGAGGTAAGACATAGGATACTTTTTATCCCCTAATCTAGCACGGTTCTTTTGGGAGAGGGGATTAAAGTCAAAATGGGTACTTGATTATACGCTTGGTCCGATTTTATCAATTTTTCTTCATAATTATAATAAATATTAGTAAGGGAACGCTCATAGAGAGTTGTTATCAAGGTTTTGTAATCGATCGGGTTAAGCAACGTTAGGTAAGGTAATTTAATAGATGGGTGACCGTTTAACGCCATTTGAACTAAACGGGTCCGTGCTTCGGAGAGCAAGTAAAAAGTGGGTCCCAGTTTTTAACCGACTATAAAAGAGGAGGTTATGTAGGTTGTTTAGTTAACGTAAAAATAGCGCAGGCTGAGCTGCGTCAGCGGTCAGCTAGTATTATATTTAAATGTAATTAAACTTTGAAAAATATCTTGAATTTGTTTGTATATAGAACACGAAGAAACTTTTCTCCCGACTTCATATAATTTAATTAAGATATCAAAAAATACTTTTAATGATCAAACACGGTTTTTTTGTCATTCTAAATTAATAAAAAAAATACATCAATATAACTAAAAACAAAAGCATAATTATGTTAAGTGATGAAATAAATGATCATTTTTATTGAATTTTAAATTGATGACAAGAATATTATGTTAATGTACTTTATGTCTTGCTGCTAAACAATAGAGAAATGTTTAATAGTCACTGGGATTTCGGATCGGTATTATTTGAAATAAATCCTTTCATATCAACCTTGACCACTGTGAGCTAATCGTGAAAACGGATCCTTTGCGAACTATTTGCAAGATTGGGGAATTAGAAAATTTAAACTTCGAAATTTTGGTTATTTAAAAATAAATGCAGGGTAGTGATTTGTGCGAGACCCGACATTTAGGAGCAGTTTCCAACAGTTATAAATAAATAATAGCTGCTCCGCGCAGCTACGCCCGCGTAATTTTCTGAGCACCTTTTTTTCGTAAGAAATTTATTTCGATAATAAGAAACACAAAAACTAAAATTATCTAATTTGGTGCAGTCGTTCGGAAGTTATACGCGTACATATTTACATTTAGCGATTCATTTTTATTTATAGTTATAGATAATGACCAATCAGCGTAGAAAAAAACAGCTTTAAATATTAGTACTTTCTAAAATATACAACAACCATCCAGTGACGCAATATATTCCCTACAAACACAATACGAAACCATGGATACCGTACTTACTAAAAGTATTTCTTATAATGATAAACGCATCGAAGCCATTGCATGGCGTTAATGAGTCGGAAATGGAGGGTGGGAAAGGGCCACCCCTGCCATCTACCATTTTGTCCGAAATTTGGTTAATTATCTATTAATGAATATAATTAAAATTCTCGTGAATCATTTGAAAATGGGTTTCATATCTTTGAAAATTCCAATTTGTCCATTCTGCCGCAAAGAAATAAACGTGCTTCAAAGAAGATGACATTTGAGTGGAAAATCATTAGCACATTTTAATTTAATTAAAGGTTATTTTTTAAGTAACTTTAATAATAAACTTTAAAATATATAAATAAAAAGCTCAAAAAGATCGAATTGTTGGAGCTGTTCAACCGAAACAGTTTGCTCTACATATCGATATACTATCTAAACAAGATTAGCTGTCACGGCACGAAAAGTGGTCACGAAAATAGAGCTACGGAGACGGTTGTGTTGCTATTTCAAATTAGTAAGAGCCGACAACATCTAGCGTAAAGACGTCTCGAAATGCCTCATTTGCGTCTAAAAACTGCCTTAATACACGTCGCAACAGCAAATTTTCATACGGAACATATATTTCCCATTAATAGTAGTTAATAGTATTAGATTAAATGATAGACATCAGTAAGATATCACTAAAACACGAAATCTATACATAAAATAAAACTGTAACAGTTCCAATTCTGTACATTGAAGATATTTTGAAAATTATATTTGGAGGGCATTCTATAACCGATACTGAGGCCGAAAATGTAATTTTTTTAATTTTTGTCTGTCTGTCTGTCTGTCTGTATCACGGCTGCGCATCACGCCGAAACTACTGAATGGATTCACATGAAACTTGGCATGATTTGAGATCTTATTACGAGGTAGGACATAGGATACTTTTTATCCCGTAATCTAGCACGGTTCTTTTGGGAGACGGGATTAAAGTCAAAATGGGTACTTGGTTATACGCTTGGTCCGATTTTATCAATTTTTCTTTATAATATAATAAATATTAGTAAGGGAACACTCATAGAGAGTTGTTATCAAGGTTTTGTAATCGATCGGGTTAAGCAACGTTAGGTAAGGTCATTAAATAGATGGGTGACCGTTTAACGCCATTTGAACTAAACGGCTCCGTGCTTCGGAGAGCAAGTAAAAAGTGGGTCACAGTTTTTAACTGACTATAAAAAAGGAGGTTATGTATTCGATGCGAATGTCTGTTATTAAAAGTTTAGTTAACGTAAAAATAGCGCAGGCGGAGCTGCGTGGGTCAGCTAGTAATAAATATTTCTTTAAATATCTCTGCTACTAGTCCACCAACCGCCAAGCTACCGGCCGACCAAATTAAGTTTGCCGCTACTGTCTAAACAAAACACTCAAACTACCACATAGTTCTCATAAGATTATAGTTCAATTCTCGTTGTGCCACCAGCAAAGATAAGTTGGTCGGCCTACGTTGAGACTTGTTCGGTCGCCCCCCTTGCCTCCGGTTATCCCGTTCTCCCTTTCGCGCGTTGTCCGCTACTATCCCTGTCTCGTTCGTGGCGTGGCTTGAACGGTACTACGGGTATAATGCGCTACGTTAGGAACATCGTAGAAATAGTTTTAACGCTATACATCGTTGTTTTTGTAGCGTAAATATTGATACAGCATTGTACAAAAAAAAAAATGTACAATGACCATTGCGCCAATAAAAACCGTTTACATCCTGCGCAGTCCTGGACGGGTCACTCGGGCTCTTACGTTCATACGGAATATTTAAGCTATCACTACCATATTTTGGATGAAATTTAGTAGGTGACTGCTTATCTGGTTACTTATTATAATTATATATCGATGGCTCTACAGAAATTAAACTAAACAACAAAAGTTTTTATTTCAATGCAATTTTGGTTTATGGCTGCGTTATTCATAATGGTTATTTACTTGTCTTATGTACTTGTGTTTACCAATGATTCTGCAACGACAAGTAGAAAACAGATTGAATTCTTGTTACAACTGCTGACGAAAGTTACATAAAAGGAAAAATAGAAATAAAATATACAGTACAGTAGAAATAAAATAATTTCATGTAAAATTACTGTCTCTGACAGCAACTGATGCCGAAGCCTATCATTTATCACGATTTTATTATCACATAATTCGCATACAATGTATCTGCTTTTTATAAGAATTCGGAGTGTTTTCTAAATTTTTAAGACTTTGTAGCCGATTCGATTTCTTTGCAGCGTAACACTAAAGTAAGTTAAGCCATGGTAATCATTTCCAAGTCATAGCCTGTATGATACATGCTCAAATTTTAGAAATAGGTCATGACACTATATTAGTTTCAAAGACCAACGAACAACTGACTTGCCGTGTGATGATATAAGTAGTAAGTCGTATAAGATATCGGAAACCATTCAGAAACAAATCGTCCATGTCCATATCCATGTTCTTGACATTTCCTCTTCCTCTTTCCTTCCACAATATTATTATTTTCTGGAATTGGAACTTCTTCAAATAAATAGACCTAAACTACACTGTGCCGCAAAAAAACGAGTTAGTTATAAAAAATACGATAACTTTTAAAATATTTTGGCAATCCTTTTAACATAAAAACTTAGTTAAAGCTTGCGACCCACTTTCTTTGCGACCCAGTTTAGGTACATGAGTCTTAACTCATGGTTTGACAAAGGTGACCGGATGTAAAAGTATGCGGGTGAAGATGTGTTATCTCAGATACTTAAATCTAGAAGATTATTCTCTGAATACGGGAACGTTATATATGTACGTAGAATTTGTATGTTCTATTTGTTCACCTGTTTCATTACTGAGCGTCGCATTTATTACGGTAAGCCTTCATGTTTGATGTCTAGATCGATGTATCTAGATGGCTCGTGGTATCGTTCTTTAGCGTTTCTCGTACCATATTATCATGATCGTCCCTGTAAAGGTTATTTGAGCCAACGACGACGGCGGCATGGTGATCGAGTTCGTAGTATTTTCCAATTACAAGTTTTTGTAAGTTACTGCTGTTGTTTACGACGGAATATCTTACCAGAATAATTTAGTAATTGATTATAGAACGTGTAATGTTTACGATATGTTGATAGATAATGGAATTGATGTTATGTGTTTCCTCTTAAATAACTTTATTTACAAATATAAAACCCCAAACTCGTCTTTTCATTACACATCGGCGTGTTCAATACTTTAGTAAAACTATAGAAAACTTTGAAAATACATTTATAATGACCAATGTATTTTCAAATATTTTTGTCAGTGAAGTTCTTTTTGCTATAATTTGTCTTGGTATTATGTATTTAGTATTCCGTTTCTTGTTCTGAAGGCTTAAAAAGGCTTTTATTCGCAATACATAAAAAGCTTTGAGTATTCTACTACGTGTTGAGTTAACACGCGTTTTACGTATAATTTCACCTAAGGAACTGTGAAGGTCACGAATATAAAGTACGATAGTAAAGTTTTTATATAACACAATAAACAACTAGATGCTGTTGGTTTATGCCGCTGAGACAATCTTGGATATAGTTACAGTTTACACAGGTGTCCTCACATATCAACCGAAACATAATGCCTTAAGTAAAACTGACTGACGTCACGAAACGATTGTTGATTGAGATATCTTTTGGATAAAAAATAACACAGACTTTTGTTTTGGCAAGCAGTCGTAAGTAAAATAAATAATTAAAGTTACTTATCCAGTCTTAGAACAAATTAAAGTCTCTCAATTAGTGTAATTGAATCTAACCTATGTATATCCTAGAGAGGCTTAGAGATATTTACAACTTTGGTAAAGTTTTAAATCTGCGAATTCTCTTATAATTAACAGAAATGAAGCGAAATTAATTAAAAGCTTGCAGTCCAATGAATATTACTGCTATCAATAATGGAAAGTTCTTGCTTTATCTAAATCTAATGTACTTCTAAACCACACAACAATTTTATAACAACACTAGCAATTCTCACACGATGCTTACGTCATAAGAAGAACCTACTATCCAAATTTTAGCTTTCTAAGTTCAGTGGTTTGGCCTGTGCGTTGAAGCAACAAAGCCAACAAACTGATTTGCAGTTTGGCGAGCTTAGTTACTTTTATTGTTATGTTTGTAGATATCAGTTAAAGAAATATTTTTTTGTAAATTAATATTTTTTGTTGTATTGGTATTCCGTCTCTTCTTTTTAATCTTGGAACAACGGTTCCAAGATTAAAAATAAATAATATATTAAATATATTTTTTGCTTAATCTAGGAACAAAAAATTCAATAAAAATTATATTGCATAAATCTATGCGATAAATCTTCGAGTGTGTGAAAATCCACTATATGTATGCGCTTTGTCATAAAGGCACGAGTAAGGCTGCCTGTCCACCGGAGCGAAGTGAGGCAGCGGAGCGGAGAAACGGTGGACAGGCAGCCTTACTCGGTTTTATGATCTACATTTTCATTACTTTGGCTCTCTTGTAAAACGTGTATAACATACTGTTTTACAGCTTACCTTATAATGTTTTCTATTATTCTTTGAAATAAAACTATTTTTATTTGCGGATTACATCGTGGTATATTTTATATTTTTACATTCCCAATGTTTTACAGCATCTATAGTCTCCGGAAGATCCCTTAAGACATAAGGTATTAAGTTTTTTGTGTCCAGTAATTTCACCAGCTACAGTGCCCTTCACACCGGAACACAGCAATGTTTACACACTGCTGCTTGGCAGCAGAATATCTGCCACTGCGGTGATACCTACCTGGACGGTTCCTTGCACAAGTAACCTACCACCTAGTAAACGTAAGTCAGGTAGTTAACGTAAGTCAGTCAGTTTCACACATCACACTTTTTAAATCATACAATTTGTACAAAACATTTTTGGAACCAACTAGGATAACTGCCACAAGCGCGACATGTATTGATAACATTTTTACCGACGTAAAGCCTGTAGCTAAATTAATTATCAATAACTTAGAATCTGACCACACCGGTCAATTTGTTGTTTTGCCTAGGAAAGCTGATAGGTTCCAAAGGAAAAAAGTTAGTTTTGTTCCAATATCTAAAAGACGTTTAGAACTTTTTGAGGAAAGTCTGACCCATAGGTTATTAAAGTTATACTATCACAATAATCCGAATGTATTGTATAAGTCTCTGTTTGATATAATAACTGGGGTGTTTAATAATATTTTTCAACCGAAAAATGTATCTCTGCGTCTACATGCTGGGTTTAGTGAATGGGCGACTGTAGGCCTTAATAAGAGTAGACACAAATTATATGACTTATATGATGAGAAAACACATAACCACAATGTAGCATTTAAAGAGTATGTCAAGAATTACTCAAAAATTTTTAAAAGAGCCTGTGTAGTAGCTAAGTCTATATATATTAGAGACTAGCTGACCCACGCAGCTCCGCCTGCGCAATTTTTACGCTAACTAAACTTTGAATAACAGACATTCGCATCGAATACATAACCTCATTTTTTATAGTCGGTTAAAAACTGGGACCCACTTTTTACTCGCTCTCCGAAGCACGGACCCGTTTAGTTCAAATGGCGTTAAACGGTCACCCATCTATTTAATGACCTTACCTAACGTTGCTTAACCCGATCAATTACAAAACCTTGATAACAACTCTCTATGAGTGTTCCCCTACTAATATTTACTATATTATAAAGAAAAAGTGATAAAATCGGACCAAGCGTATAACCAAGTACACGTTTTGACTTTAATCCCCTCTCCCAAAAGAACCGTGCTAGATTACGGGATAAAAAGTATCCTATGTCCTACCTCGTAGTAAGATCTCAAATCATGCCAAGTTTCATTTGAATCCATTCAGTAGTTTCGGCGTGATGCTCAGCCGTGATACAGACAGACAGACAGACAGACAGACAGACAAAAATTAAAAAAATTACATTTTCGGCCTCAGTATCGGTTATAGAATGCCCTCAAAATATAATTTTCAAAATATCTTCAATGTACAGAATTGGACCTGTTACAGTTTTATTATAAGTATAGATAAGATAAAAAGTGCAGGTAATAAAATAAAAATGACGTGGAATATTATTAATAATGAAACTGGCAGACAAAAAGGACACAATCGTGATTTTCAATTAAAAATAAATGACAAAATTGTAAAAGCGGACATAGAAGTAGCTACAGAATTTGAAAAAAATTTCAATAGTATTCCTCAAGTAACAACCACAACCCTTTCTTCATCTGCTAGTTCCGCTGAGTTAATTCTTAAGAATAATGTGAAGGGTTGCGCCATTACCTTTAAATTTTCTGAAGTCAATACAAAAGACATTGTTAATACTTTTAAAAGTCTAGATATCAAAAAAACTAGGGACTTATGGGGTTATCTGTTAAGACAGTATCGTCCATCATACATGTTATTGCACCAAATTTGGCAGTTTTGTTCAATAGTTGTGTAGCATCTGGTGTATTTCCTGATCTTATGAAACATAGTAAAGTGATTCCTTTGTTTAAATCAGGTTGTACTACAGATCCAACTAATTTTAGGCCGATTTCTATACTACCGACACTAAGTAAAATCTTTGAAAAACTGATGCTTAGTCAAATGTTAAATCATTTTAATAATAATAAATTATTTCATAGTAATCAGTTCGGTTTTACGAAGAATCGCTCCACTGTAGACGCAGGGATTGAACTGTTAAAAAATATCTATGATGCGTGGGAAAAATCGCAGGATGCTTTAGGTATATTCTGTGACTTATCTAAAGCGTTTGACTGCGTTGATCACATCACGCTTATAAGGAAGTTACACCACTATGGAGTAAGAAATAAGGCTCTTGACCTTTTGACTTGTTATTTAGACAATAGAATTCAAAAGGTAGATGTTAATGGAAAAATATCTCCCGGCGCTAAGGTCACAATGGGTGTTCCACAGGGCTCAATTTTGGGACCATTCCTGTTTCTTATCTATATTAATGACTTGCCTTATTATGTAGGAAAGAATCACGGGATTGTGTTGTTCGCTGATGATACTTCTTTATTATTTAAAATCAAACGACAATTAATTAATTATGACGAGGTTAACAATGCATTATCTAAAGTGGTTCATTGGTTTAGTACTAACAATCTTTGCCTAAATGAATCAAAAACTAAATTGATTAAATTTTCCACCCCTAATGTAAGACAGGAGAGAACCAACGTGGAATTAAATGGATCTGGGATAGATCCTGTTGAGTCAACTGTATTTTTAGGAATCACCATAGATAAGAAGCTGCAATGGGGCCCACATATTAAAAAACTGTCCGGCAGGCTTAGTTCAGCGGCGTATGCAGTTAAGAAAATTAGACTTTTAACTGACGTTGATACTGCTAGGATAGTTTACTTTAGTTACTTCCACAGTATTATGTCATATGGAATACTCCTGTGGGGTAATGCCGCAGATCTCAACGCTATTTTTGTGCTTCAAAAAAGAGCCGTAAGAGCCATCTACAATCTGGCTCCCAGAGATTCGCTTAGAGAAAAGTTTAAGGAGATAAATATTTTGACAGTGGTGTCACAGTATATTTTTGAAAATTTAATGTATGTAAAGAAAAATATTAATAACTTTAAAAAGAGAAGTGATGTTCACTCGGTTAATACACGTGGTAAAGATGACCTTAGTTTACATGTTACTCGTCTCCACAGAGTAAGTAATTCTTTTGTAGGACAGTGTATACGTTTCTATAATAAGCTTCCCAATGGTATCAGAGATCTGCCTATAAATAAATTCAAATGCACTGTTAAATCTAAACTTGCTAAAAAAGGCTACTACAAAATTTCCGATTACTTGGAAGACAAAACAGCCTGGGAATGAACTGCTCAAATAGTTTTAGTTTTAGAATACTAATTTTAATTTTAAGACTGAATACAGCAAATGTCATAGTGAAAAGTGTTTTGCTGGATGATGTCTTATGTACTCGTATTTTTTTAATATATTTTATTTTTTATTTCAAGACGCAAGGCTACTGGGATTTTGGTTCGGTCATGCTCGCCATCGAAAAGTCTCTGCTTGTGGCGGCTTTGTGTGGCGGGTCACCCCCTTTCCTCTAATATGGTTGAGGGGAGTGATGGCTGCTGCTCAAGTCAACTCGTGCGCGGGTGCTGCTTGGGGGGACTGGTCCGGCCGCTGTCCTTTTATACTTTTTTATTTTATTTTTTTTCTTTTGTAGTCTAGCAGCAAAATTGATTATTACTTTATTTACGTTCTGAAGGCAATTCACTTGAGCTTGTAAATTATTCTTGGTGTGTATCTAACTTAGACGACTTGTGACAAAAGTTGGTAATATGTTAAAGTGCTTTGTGTCTTGCCTGACGAGGCACTGCTTAACAGCAGAAGGTAAATGTTTAACGTGTGCCACTGTGATTTTGGATCGGTCATGCTCGCCATCGAAAAGTCTTTGCTTGTGGCGGCTTCGTGTGGCGGGTCACCCCCTTCCCTCCAATATGGTTGAGGGGAGTGATGGCTGCTGCTCGAGTCAACTCGTGCGCGGGTGCTGCTAGGGGGGACTGGTCCGACTACTATCCCTTTGGCATTTTAGTTTGTTGTATTTTCGTCGTATTTTTTATTTTATTTGATATTTTGAACGGCAGGACACACTGTCGCTGGTGCTGATCTAATTGTAAAAAGACAAACTTTGTTTTAAAAAAAAATGTGAAAAAATGACAAGCCCGCTGAGTTTCTTGCCGGATCTTCTCAGTTGAGGCCGCGTTGTGATCCGGTGGTAGCTTTTAAAAAAAAAATGACCGTTCAAAAGTGCTAGCGTTAAGCCTATTTGAAATAAAAAATTTTGAATTTTGAATTTGAATTTTGAATTTTTGAATTCAGTGTCAGTTTGCCCCTGGCGCTAGTTTGTAAATACGAGTATCAATAACTAGCGAATTGTACGAGATAACATTGAACAATTGGGCGATTTCGTTAATAATCAAAATCCGTACTAGACACAACTCTTCATTCTTATTATTGTTGGTCAGATAGAAGAAGAAAAAGCTTACAAAATTAAAAAAAATACCTACTGCAGGGATATGCCTTGTTTTGGATCAGAAGTCGGTAGCAACATGCACGCCTTTTTAATACAACTTAGTCAAAGTCAAAGTCTCCTCATTCCGGAGTTTATAGCGAAACTTCGAGCATAGCTCTCTCCATAGCTCGTTGTGTGACTCTGAGCTTCTTTAAAAGGCCAGCAGTTTGGGACCATGTCTTAGTACAAGTCTTAGATATATTGGATAATATATTGAATGTTTCTCTTGCTAAAGTTAATTTGCTACTGCTCTGATTGATTGGGGTTTAGATAAAGTTTACACCTAAGATCATAAATTGTAGTAGTTTTACGACGACACCACTTGGCTGTAATGCCATATACAACATAAAACCATCAACACTACCTAATAAAATCCACTAGGTATACGCAAATAAAGCTAGTAAAATGTGATTATATGTATTACAATTATTTTATTATATTCTTTTATGTATTTATTCTCCATGCCATTCTCTCCAACAGTCATTTTGGGTAATAATTTTATAGACCGTAAAGTAACACTTTGTTCCTTTGTTCCAAAGTTTAAAAACGAGTTAAGTTATCTATGTTTTTGCTTGCATAATGATATGGCGATTCTTATTAAAAAAAACATGGACCTGGGTATCATTTCCGCTTTCATAACCACCACTCCCCCATCCTTTGCCATGCCATTTTTGTATCTTGAAAAGACAAAGAATTCGTGTCCGAATCTATAATGAAAAACTATTTAAAAAAAAATAAAAACCGACTTCAAAGTAAATTATCTAAAAAGCATAAAATAACGAAAATATTATTGAAGTTGGTGTTAGCGTACCTGCTGTGTATATTCTGCACCAACTTCAATAATATTTTCGTTATTTTATGCTTTTTAGATAATTTACTTTGAAGTCGGTTTTTTTTTTTTTTTTAATAGTTTATTTAACACTTTTTAGTGACTTATTTTACCAAGATAGGTATCAGCACTATCACGCAACTCGAACGTCTACATTACAGTAACTTACTGAAAACATAAAAAGTTTATATCTCTTAAACTACTGAACCGATTTTAATGAAACTTGTACTCTACCCTAAGTTGAAAAATACTCTAACTATTGCAAAAATAATTTTCGAAATCGGACTTGTAGTTTCTGAGAAATCCGCGGACAAACCTACATACATACATACACTCGTGAAATTTGGTAAATTTGTTTAGAAGCCCACATAGACTAACATATATGAATATTACGCATTTCTATTAATATTACATACATACACGTCGAATACAGAACCTCCTTTTTTGAAGTCGGTTAAAAAGTGTGGATTAGTGGTTCAGAAACATGCCTTTATTTACAATTATAGGAATGCACTCGGGGTATCCCACGAGTCTTCCTTCGCCGGTATCGGTAAGGTAAATATTTTGATTACATACCGCTCTATAATATTCAAGAAGAATATGATTGAAAATCAGGTACAAAAACCCGATATTTTGTTCCTTAGTAATCTTCCCCAATACTAAACGTCAACCGAGAGCTGGCATTTATATCATAAACAAAAGCAAGCTAATTAGTTCCATAATAAGAATGTTTATCTCTTTTGATAAAAACATACGTGCTATCACTTGAAAAGCAATCTTGACGTCCTATAAAGCCTTCGGTGCTCACCAGATAAAACTATTTACGATAAATATAATAGCTAAGCAAACTCCGAAATAGGGTAAAGTGTTTTATGAGATTTTAAAGGTTGAAAGTGTACTTAGATGCTAAAATCTCTTATAATAAACATCCAAATATGATATTTTGTTTTACTAAATATTTACAAAAATCTGCGCAACGACATAAAAAGCTGCTTACAAATTTTAAGATTTTTCATAATGGGAAGTGAAATAAGTTTAACTTGGGCTCGTAAAATACACATCATAAATTCTGATTTCATCAGTCCAAACGACGTATTTTTTTTCTCTACCGACTTTTTATTTTTGATACATTCTATTTATTTAAAGCTAAAAAAACATCTTCGTAATTTGTCAGATTTTTTTCTTTTAACCGAGTTTTCCCAATGACTGGATATGTTACGAGTATGAACACGAAGCACTGGGAAAAGAAGATTACGGGAATTTTATAGCAAGATTGACTAATGAATAAAAAATAATGATATATCGTTTGCGAATTTTATGTTTCTTGAGACATGTTTTTTGGACGTTATAGAACGTAAAATTCCAGAAGCATCTTTTATTTATTCACACAATTTAAGTTTTAATCATGCAAAATAAAATGCCTCGTGGGGTGTCTAGGTAAAATAGCACCCTCCCATCTCCTCCCGTTGGGTGTACGTAAGAGGCGACTAAGGGTAAATAAGAAGACGGGCAGCAGCGTCTTTCTATTGGATTACCTACCACCTATACTGCGATCCCCAAGACGAAGCGTGGGGATTATGGCATGGTATGGTATCTTAGAAGGAATGGAAAAAGCTACCACCCTCATGCGGCGTGTTTTGCAACTTTTCTCGTTTTGGCTTAAACTAAGATAGTAGATCAGTATTTCGCAACAGTTATCATAAGACTTATAGCAGAATCGGTAAAAAGGTTGGGATCAAATTAATACGAATTCTTGAGTGCGCGGGTTCGATTTCCCAGCCCGTATGAAATCTTTTTTTTTATGCCGTTTAATACTTGCTACTATGCACATACTATGACGTCCGCGTGCTTTATATCGGATACTACAAAGTTTTAGCTATTTTTTTATTAAAAATGCCCGAGGTTATTTAGAGTTTCAAATCACACCGCTGGAGGCGCTGGTGTTGGGGGGCAGGTTTTGACGTGGGAGTTACCTATCTATTTTTAAGTAATATACTCCTACCTATAGATTATGGCAACCCCTCCCTTTTAAGGGTGAGGCCTTTGTTCAGCAGTGGACATCTTCCGACTGCTGATGATGATGATGATGCAACATAATTACCAGCTTTATTTATAAAACAAACAAATTTTATGGAATTTATGTATTTATAAGCAGTTGTGATTTTTATTGAAATAGAATTTTCTACTATCCTCCTCAAGGTATTTTGTACTTAAATATGTATATTATATATAAGGCTTCTTATGGAAATACATTTTACTCTATACTAAGTACGTCATGACTTTATCTAAAGCTTACATCGATTCCAATATTGAGATTGAATCGCTTGCAACGTATTGAGTGGCATTCAGCCGCGAAACTCTGTGTTATCTTTTGACGACATTATTACATTCTGACAATGGACAAGCAGGCAACAAAATACATGGACAAAATGAATTTAGATCAACAAGCTTATAAGTAGATAACTTATAGTATATATTATAAAACTGCGAAGAACCGACTGCGAAGAAACAAAATTAAATTACACTATACATACATAAAACTTATACATTATGTATATATATTTGAACTCTTCTTGTTGTGACCTTTAATTTAATACCCATATTTAGGTTTTCGGAAGTAAAAAAATACTAAATGGCGGCTGACGGTTGTCATGACGGGCCTGTTGGTCTAGTGGTTAGTGACCCTGTCTGCTACCCAACAGGTCGTGGGTTCGATTCCACCAGGTGTCTGGGTGTTTTATCTATATAAGTATGTATTTACGAAAAAAAAAAGTATATATGTATTAGTATCAGTTGTCTGGTTTCCATAGTACAGGCTCTGCCTAGTTTGGGATCAGATGACCGTGTGTGAATTGTCCCAGGATATTATTATTATTATTATTTTAATTTTTTTGAAATAAAAACTTTAAAAAAAATTATTGAACCGACTTCAATATCACTGAAAAGTATAAAATAATTTAAATATTATTGAAGTTGGTGTTAGCTTACCGGCTGTGTATATTTGGCATAACAAAGCGACATAAAGTCATCTATATAGGCTTTCCTGCAGCTTTCCTGCGCAGTCACCATTCTTGTTTTTTCAGGCATAACTTATTACTAAGCAATATTTTTTTTATGGGACCCAATCAATGGATTGAAGAATGGATTCAAATCGGTTCATAATTGCCAGAGTTATGCGCGAACATACATAAAAAAAATATATATATACAGACGAATTGAGAACCTCCTCCTTTTTTGAAGTCGGTGAAAAATATATTGCTTATATCACTCCCAAAACTAAGACAAATCTAACAACATATTATAAGCCACAGTCCATTGAGCCGTTTAGGCTGTAGGCCGTGCTAAAGAAAAAGACATACATACATATATACTATCGAAAAACATAACCCTCCTTTTGGGGCATTCGGGCAAAAATGGAAGCAACACTCTAGATACCTAAGTGTAGACGACTGTGGTCGCAGAGTCTTTCTGAATGCAAACATAAGATACAGAAAACACTTCAGTGTCTCGTTTTTATGTAAGTATTTAGAAAGAGAGCATTACAACACAGTCGTCTTCATTTAGGTATTTAGAGTATTGCCTTGGTTTAGATCCTAAATGTCACTATATTTAACTAGTAGCTCATTCCTGACTGTTACCTTATAGGTAGGGTCACAGACTAGGGAAGAGATGAATGTTTGACAGTATTTTTATACTTTGACCATAAATATTACATTCTGTTTTTGAATTTTGTATGGATTGTCAGATTTTTTTGCCCGACTGCCCCACGAGGAGGGCTATGTTTTTCGAGAGTATGGATGTATGTTTGTCTATTTCTTTGGCACGGTCTGCACAGCCTAAACGGCTTGATGGGTTTTGATTTTATGTCGTTAGATACGTCTCAGTCGTAGAAATGACGTAGGCTATACATTAAAAAAAAGGCGTCCGACGGTCGCCATTTTGTATTTTTTTACTTCCAAAACAAAATATGGCGGCCGACAGTCCCCATTTTGTATTTATTTTACTTCCAAAAACATCAATATGTGTATCAAATGAAAGGTCTTATCGAGACGAATTGAAATATATGTAATCTACATGTGTATACGTTTTATGTATGTTTAATGTAATTTAAGTCCAATTTGTTTGTTCGCAGTCGGGCTTTTTATGTTTACAAGTATAAATCATAAAAACATAAAAAACTAGTTGTTATCTAAATTTGAAATCTTATTTATAATTATCATTTATCAGAATCATCACTAACAAAAACAAAACACTTATAATCAATTTATATAAGTCAATAACCTTTGAACCGAGTGAGGTTTCAGTTGCAGTCAGTCATGTATAAGTAATCTGTAAATACACATGACTTTCACATTAAATCCAGTCTGTACGTCACTTTGCTAGCTGGAAAAAGCTAAGCGCGGTCACGCAAGGTCAAGGTAATGCATTACCAATTTTAATTAAACCTAAACGGTAAAGGTTACCACCTTAGTTTATTTATAAACCAGCGACCCGCCCCGGCTTTGCATGGGTATACTACATTATGAACCTTCCTCTTGAATCACTCTATCTATTACTGAAAATTGTATTAAAATCCGATACGTAATTCAAAAGTCCTTAGCCAAACAGCGGGAGCGAATTCGTTTTATAATAAGTAAAGATGACTGTTGTCACGTGGTGAATTTTCGAATTTCATTTTAATTAATTAATAAAGATAATAAGTATATTTGTAAGTGAATGACCATTACTTGATGCGTGAATGGGAACATTACCACTGTGTTTGGATACTCTTTGGGTTCAGTGTTGTCATGTTTTCTGACAGCCGATGTCAGTGGTATTTATTTAAATGTTGGTTATGTTTCCAACATTTTAAAATTAAGAATTGAGTTAAAAAGAACGTGTAGTTTAACATACAATGTTTAATTGTAAGTTGTAAGTAATATTACTCTCCAGAGTAATATTTACTCACTAGTTTGTGAGAAAGTGACATAAACAGTGTAATTTATTAGATTCCGTGTGGAATTTGAAGGATAGTCCTGGCAACCCATTAGCTGGTTTAGCCGGATACGAAATACTTCTGGTAGGAGGTTTTTGAAATGGAGGCTTTGACTTAGGAAGGTCACCTCCGTACGTCCCTTTTACTACGTAGTGAAAAATTCTATATCTATGCTTTTACTATAGGGCATATTATATTAGTTCTTCGTTCACAATAATTGGTTTCCACCTTGTTATTTTTAAAAAGAAGCACATGGCTTCTTTAATAGTTGGTCGGGGGGACCACATTGGCTGATGTAGGAAAACAGCAGCCATCTGTGGAATGGGATTTAATTTAATTTAATTTAAATGATTAAATTTTTATATGGATTTAATCTTATAATAGTTGCAAAGTGATGTAAGTCTTTATTGGACTACATCCCATCAGCACCCCGTAGTGGATATTCACCCTCTGTGTTTGATGTTCTTCACACCGGAATGAATCCGGCTTCTGCATGTGAATGCTGAGGTACGCTTGAAGATGGCCTTTGGACACAAGACAGCAGTTTGTCTAGCAATTTAATAACAAGGTACTGAAATTATATTTTATACTAGCTGACCCACGCAGCTCCGCATGCGCTATTTTTACGTTAACTATTTTTTTAATAACATTCGCATCGAATACATAACGTCCTTTTTAACCGACTTCAAAAAAGGAGGAGGTTCTCAATTCGTCTGTATATATATATATATATATATTTTTCTATGTACCTATATTCGCGCATAACTCTGGCAATTATGAACCGATTTGAAAAAATCTTTCTTCCATCCATTCTTTAATCCGTTAATTGGGTCCCATAAAAAAATTATTGCTTAGTAATAAGTAGTTCCTGAAAAAACAAGAATGGTGACTGCGCACTGAGAGCTGCAAGAAAGCCTATATAGATGACGTTTTAGTCGCTCGGACTCGCTCGGTGGGACAAAAATGGTCATAACTCTGGCAAATATTTACCAATTTCAATGATTCTTTTTTTATTCGAAAGAAGAAACCACTGTATTGAATCTGTATGAATTTTATTACAACCGGATAAGAACTTCCTGGAGGACCATGAACGATGTGGAGGAATTTATCTGGTAAAAACCATAAAACTGATGTTCTCCATTACATTGCTCTGACAATTATGAACCGATTTCGATGATTCTTTTTTTATTCGAGAGAGTAAACTACTATGATGTTTCCATGCAAATTTCATTACGACCGGATATTTTTTTCTGAAGAAACATGAATTATGTAAAACTATGTAGACGATAATGTGATCATAACCTACCTAGATAATTTTACGGTTTTCGATGGTTCAATCTTTATATATGAAAATATCACTAAAAAGTTTAAAATAAAATCTTTTTAAAAAAAAATTGAACCGACTTCAATATCACTGAAAAGTATAAAATAATTTAAATATTATTGAAGTTGGTGCCAAATATACACAGCAGGTACGCTAACACCAACTTCAATAATATTTAAATTATATTATACTTTTCAGTGATATTGAAGTCGGTTCAATTTTTTTTAAAAAAGATTTTATTTATAGTCGGTTAAAAACTGGGACCCACTTTTTACTTGCTCTCCGAAGCACGGAAATGTTTAGTTCAAATGGCGTTAAACGGTCACCCATCTATTTAATAACATTACCTAACGTTGTTTAACCCGATCGATTACAAAACCTTGATAACAACTCTCTATGAGTGTTCCCTTACTAATATTTATTATAATTATGAAGAAAAATTGAAAAAATCGGACCAAGCGTATAACCAAGTACCCATTTTGACTTTAATCCCCTCTCCCAAAAGAACCGTGCTAGATTACGGGATAAAAAGTATCCTATGTCCTACCTCGTAGTAAGATCTCAAATCATGCCAAGTTTCATTTGAATCCATTCAGTAGTTTCGGCGTGATGCGCAGCCGTGATACAGACAGACAGACAGACAGATAGACAGACAGACAGACAGACAAAAATTAAAAAAAATACATTTTCGGCCTCAGTATCGGTTATAGAATGCCTTCCAAATATAATTTTCAAAAAATCTTCAATGTACAGAATTGGACCTGTTACAGTTTTATTATAAGTATAGATATTTTCACAGTTTAAACTTCTTTAAAGTTTCATTACACTGACATGGCATGATTGGTGGTACAACTGTAGTATGTTATTGTGCATATATAAATTAAATTAAGGTTCTTAGGAAGTGTTGTCTTTATAAACTTTACTCGACATACAACAACACCTGTATGTATATAAGCGTTCTTAGGTTGCAAGGTTAGTTGCTAGGTAGGATAATTAAGGAGTACATTTTAGAACCTACCAGCCCCTCTGGTTGAGCTAGCAAATAATTATTTATATCTGATGTGAATAAATAATTTTCAATAAATACCTGTAACTAACATATTAACTGCATTTTAATTTTCAACATCGCCTAGAACCTAATAGAGGACAACATCTTCCCTTTGTAATCCTGGGTAACACTCAGGCAAGTGGAACCCAGGCTTACATTGTATAAGTAAGTGTTGTGGGTGGTGGGAAGTGGGTAAGAATAGCACCCTCCCATCTCCCGTTGGGTGGCCGTAAGAGGCGACTGAGGGAAAACTAGAAGACGGGTAGCAGCGACTTTCTATTGGATTACCTACCAATACTGCGATCCCTAAGACGCCTGCCAAAAGTGGCGATCATGGCAACCCTTCCCTTCTAAGTGGGAGACCTTGAGTTCAGCAGTGGACATCTTTTGGCTGCTGATGATGATGAATTTATACATAGGTCACACTAAAAGTTTCTGGAACTGACCACTTACATAAACAATATTTAAAAAGTAATTACAACATTTTAAAAAGGAACTCTTTGGCTGTAGAATGCAGTTTGTTTCATCTGACTGTCAATTGTTTTTACATTGTGGCGCCAATTTAAAAATTGCGTGTCTACGTTAACATGGATTTAACTCGGGAAAATTTTCGGGGATATTCTACGATTTTAAGTGTATTTTGACTGCTCAACAGAGCATCGCTCGGCTTCAATCTGCTTTTGGCGATGAAGCACCATGCAAGACGACTATTTATAGCTGGTTTGCAGAATTCAATCGCGGTCGTGTCAATCTTAGTGACGAATCTCGCGATGGTCGCCCGTCCACCGATGTGAACAACAAAAACATCGATGCTGTGCGCCGATACCACACACAATTTCACTAATTCTTTCTTTTTTGTGTTTGTTATTGCCAGAAGAAGGCTCTTATGAAACAAACTATTAAGAAAGTTGCGCAGAAAATTAGAAAGTTACGCGGGTGGAGCTGCGGGACAGCCAATGTAGAATAAAATGGAGTACTCTTTATTGTACACCAGAATATTAAATACATTTAAGATCATCATCATTAACGATTGATCAACGACAATTGACTATTTGCATCTACCGGTTGCCTGCAATTCGCACAATGTTTTCAGTGTACCTAGTCGGAGGCCCGCTCACGCTGCGTCTTCCGGTTCGTGTTCGCCACTCGGGAATATTTCTTCTTCCCTATCGGTTGTGGGTTCATTTAAAAATAATATATTGCTCTACAAATGGCAGTCCTATCGCTAATAGCAATTTCTTCTAGACGACCATCAGGAAAATAAACTAGCACAATAATAGCACTAGCGGTAAATATTAGGAATTATTAAGCGAAAAGCCTGTATTGTGTGTATAATGTGGGTACTGAAATTATTCTCGTCTATTATGATTTTTTGTTGTATTATAATCTGTTATATAAAATGCTTTATAAAATTAGGTGGTTTAGTAAGTTTGCGAAATCTTTTTACTTATTCTCGTTTTATATAAATATTTCTCATTTAATTTAAACACATTGTTGAGATTGCACATAAAATACATTATACTTATACATATTGAGTCAGGATTCTAGTATTTTTTATATTTTATCTAAATTATTATACAGGTTGAAATGAAATAAATTTTACGGATTATATCGCGGTTTATAAGTTTCATTTCAATGTGTAATATTCGCGTAAATATCAGAAATCATTATTATACAGAGTTATTCTAATATTGGAATAACTCTACTATTGGATCACGTCGCCTTTATTATGCTTTTACATATTCCCAATATTACGAGCTTTTAGCAGACATGGTTTTTATTTCGGTTTTTTATTATATTGAGGCTTGTTTATCTATCACCCTTTATTTATTAGTACCTTAGAGGAGATACCACTGGAGAGAGCATGACGCGCTAACCCCCTCTGCCAAATTTTTGTTCATATGGTCAGGTCATTCTTTATTTGTGTGCGTATATTTTTGAATGTGTTGAATTGTGTTGCGAGTTTGCTATAGTGTGGGTATGCTTGAAAGTGTATCTGTGTGTGTTTACTTCGCCTCCCGCACCCCGCAAAAGTGCCACGAAAAAATTGTTCGGGGAATCGACGCGATACTAACTCCTTTGGTACTTTCACTGAGTTATTAGTACCTATAGACATCTTTCAGACGTATGTATTGACTTTTCATTCCTTGAAACAACTTAACAAAATATATTTTACAATTAAGAAGGACATCCTACTTATGCTGATCACAAAACAATAAAGGTCGATGATGACGTGGTAGACCAAAACGACCTTGGAGACCAAAACGATTTAGATGCTTTTACGGGAACGGCGCCGGCGTGGCGATGACATAATAATATGTATTCATTCATACATATTGTTCAATACCAAAATGGATGGAAAATGAAAGAGAGGGCTCATATTGGAACATGACAGCGTTTGAAAAATACTACTAAATACAGTTTTTTTTAATATATCAAAAAAAATCAAAAAAAAATCAGAAAAATTCAAAATATTTCAACAGTGTGTTATTGTGTCCTTTAATATTTCATACTTACTGATGATGATTAAATAATACGTCGATATACTAATGGCGATGAGTATTTGGATAGTTTTCAAACGCGCAATAAGATATTTCGATACGTCCTTATGCTAGCTCTAGCTGTGGTCGGCTCAGACTAATTTGAATAATCTAGTTTAAATAGTATATCGATGAAATAATATGATGATTATAAAGATATCTCCTGTAAGAGTGGAAGGACTTTGCGTAGAGCAAAGATTTAATGACAGTGCTGCGATGAATTTTGACACATGACCTTTTTCTTTAAACTGTTATTAAATAAGGTAGACTAGTTAGAATACAAAATGCCTACTGATAGCAGCCAACATGAGCGTAGCCTTATGTTAGACAATCTGGTTATGATATCAGGTCGTATATTTCATGGACCTTGTGGCGACTAAAGAGAACTTCCGTGCGTTCAAGCGGTTTTGTCATACCTATTATTGGAAACAAGTTTGAGAAATCAAATAGGCCTTTAACATATTAGTAGCATCAGTGGTGCCTTACAGGTGGTGCCTTTGTTGGTCTGCCTGTGAGTATTCCTTTCTTTTTGAGGTTTTATCGACCTTGTGATAATTCATTGCGTGATTGCGTGTCTCAAGCTTTGCAGAGGAAGGATTGGAATTTATGTCTTTCCGACTCCTTTTATCTACCATTTCAATTAAATTTGTTGCGGTTTCCAAGATAATTTAGCGTTCCCCCGGGGAACGCTAAATTAGCACTGAAGGTTTGGAGATTTCGAAGTTTGACCCTTGGCGAGTCGAGACTCGCCAAGGGTCAAACTTCGAAATCTTCAGTGGTGATCCTGGCTTACAGGAGTAACAGTGGTAGGAACGTAAAAAATATTTATCCTATGTTACTCACACAACTATGTATGATCCATTTGATTGATTTACTTTATTCGATTAGGAGTCAGATCAACTGAGTGAAACGTTTAAAAATCACAACTCGTATGTATCACAATACCCGCATACACTGTTTTATCTGCCTTTGAATATTATCAGCCCGCACGTATGCCATCCTCAATACACTGTACACCGGTTATCCATAATGTAATTGTAATAAAATCTTTATCAATACGAAGTATTACAGTATTTTTTCCTATATATGTAAAAAATGCATGTCAATGTAAGTTGAAGGCAAAAATAGTAGATTGTGTCATACGGGACCAAAACAATATATTTAGGGCGAGAGCGTTGTTTGAATCCAGAGCGAAGCGAAGAAGGATTCTTGAGTAGAATACTGAGCGTAGCGAGCGATTCAAAGTACGTCGCTCGAGGTTAAATAATTGTTGTGCGCTGGAATACCTAATTTGGTCGCACGTATCGTGGAACAAAGCGTCGCTTTTCGAATAGATGGGATGTTGAAAAAATATTTTCTTTTAGCTACATTGAAGTAAACAATCCGATTTCCCTATAATACTTAAAATTCAGACATATTTCCAGTGGGTGCCTATATTTATTTGATATTCACGAAACGTAAATGTATGCCAGCATAAGCCTTTTTAAATCTGCGTCTAAATTACGTGTTATATTATTTGCTTTGTCCTTTATCTAGCTTTGAACAAAACTTGAACAATTTAGTTCAAAAAGAGAAATAAGTGTTCGTATATTTTGAGCGTGTGATGGACGTGTGAAATACTGACAAAAATTTAGTAAAATGTCATACCTACACTGGTTAAGAATTTATGTTATTATAGTTATTATACGTAAAAAATTACCGATGAAGATACTTATTACTAACTTAGGTGGTTAGTTCCTCGTAGAAATAATTACAAATTATAAAAGCATGCAAGTAGTAAAAGAAGCTCGAATGTAAACAAACAAAAAGGTTTTTGTATACATACATAAAACCTAAACACATCTATACATATACTCCAACTTGCCTCGTTAAGAACTTTCATTTGATACCGATATTGATTTATTTGGAAGCAAAAAAATATACAAAATGTCGGCTGACGGTTGCTAATGTTTTTTAAATATACATATTATAATAGTCTATGTCATTGTCATCCCCACTGTTTGGACGTGAATTAAAGCAAGAGTTTTGGACACTATATAACTGTATTGGAATAAATATAAACAGAGCACCGGTAACAATGTATGTGAAGACGACATCACGCATAGAACTGAACGGCGACTCACTTCACACCTAAGTTCAGACAGTACGACAAACTATAGATAGATATAGTTAGGAATGTAGCTCACATACTTCGTTCTATATAGCTAATACCCACAAATAATAAGACGAATCCAATGACATATAATAAGTAGTCAAACATCGTTAAGTAGTACTGTAAGTTAAGTATTTTACTTATTTAATAGGCTTCCGTACCTAAAAGTTAAAAGGACCCTTAGGCGCAGGCCAGACACAAGCGGCGCGGGCGCGGGCGTTCCATAAGCGCACCTCTTCTATCTGTTTTGCACCACGTCCTTCTTCTACATTTTGTATGAAAGAACATTTCCCGTCCCGCGTCCCGCGCCCGCGCTCAGACTGCAAAACTTGAATACCACCGATACACTGTCCCGTCGTGAGCGTGCCACGGGTGCGCCCGATGCGCGCCGGTAGCGCACCCGATGCGCGCCGGTAGTGCGCCCGATGCGCGCCGCGCCGCTTGTGTCTGGCCTGCGCCTTATGGTCCGACTTGTCTGCCTGGTCTGTCTGTCATACCTATATATTTCAAGAACCACTGACGCTATCGATTAAAACATTGTAATAGTTTTATACTTAGTAAAGCAAGTGCTTTACTAAGTAAGTAGTTGGGTAAGTACCCAACCTCATCGCAAATAAAAAATAAAATATTTTTTCTTTTCTTTTTCTTTCAATGGGAGTCGAAATGGGTCATTAAAATGTCAAAGTGAGACTACTATATCATTAAAATGTCAAAGTGAGACTACTAAAGAACTATATTAAAGAACTTGATTTCTTGATTTGCAGATTTCTAAACAGATTTTTATTTTGGTTTATGTAGTTTATGGTTTATAATCAAAAATGTCAAAAATAATCTCTGAAGTTTGTACTTCAGGAAAATCTATTTTTCACTACCACCATAACCCCGATTATGGACCGTTAACAGTCCACTATCTTAACCTAGCTCGACACCCCCGGTTGCCGTTAAGGACTGTTAAGTAGTTTTTTTTTGTCATTTATCTATACTTATAATAAAACTGTAACAGGTCCAATTCTGTACATTGAAGATATTTTGAAAATTATTTTTGGAGGGCATTCTATAACCGATACTGAGGCCGAAAATGTATTTTTTTTAATTTTTGTCTGTCTGTCTGTCTGTCTGTCTGCATCACGGCTGAGCATCACGCCGAAAGTACTGAATGGATTCAAATGAAACTTGGCATGACTGGAGATCTTACTACGAGGTAGGACATAGGATACTTTTTATCCCGTAATCTTACTCCCGGACATAGGATATATATCGTACATATATATATATATATCAATAGTCTAAGGGTAGTTACCATAATGTCCGCTCTGCTATATTCAATAAACACCAAACAGCATTCATTATGGTAACGCCAACAAAAATACATATTTTATAAATAATCATATATAGGGAGAGCACACACCTTGGATATACTGGTTCGCATTATGTGACCTGTTGGGGTTTTTACATCAAACGCCCTTACTTTGTTATCAGTCCCTGGATATACCTTCACAATCCTACCTACAGGCCATTGCGATGGTTTAACTTTTTCACTTTTTAACAAAACTAATGTCCCTACAGTGATATTAGGTTGATCGCTTTTCCATTTGGGTCTGTTTTGCAATTGACATAAATATTGTTTTTGCCACTGTTTAAAATAACTTTGTTGAATTTGAGTGCACTGCTTCCAAAGGGATAACCGATTAAGCTGTACATTACTAATGTCTGGTTCCGGGTAACATGTCAATGGGGCTCCCGTCAGGAAATGACCGGGGGTCAAATATGACATGTCATCTGGATCAGAGGACATAGGACACAGAGGTCTAGAATTAAGAATTCCCTCAATCTGAATGAGAATACAATTAAATGCTTCATATGTTAGTACATTGGTACCTACAACACGTTTCAAATGGTGTTTAATAGATTTAACACCAGCCTCCCACAGGCCTGCAAAAACAGGACTATATGATGGTATAAATTTAAATTCAATGCCTTCATTGGCTGCATAATTAGTAACTGCAAGCTGGTGGTCTGTGGAAGATTGTAATTTATAAAGTTCTTGTAATTGAGTATTAGCACAACGAAAAGTAGAGGCATTATCACAAAATATTTGCAGTGGCTTGTTTCTACGAGCTATGAATCTTTTTAAACAATTTAAGAAGTTCTCTGTGGTTAAATCTGAGGCTAATTCAATATGGATGGCCTTAGTTACAAAGCAAACAAATATTAATACATATGCTTTCAAAATGAGAGGTTTTCTTATGCGAGCACACTTAATATTAAATGGTCCTGCATAATCTATACCAACAGTAGAAAATACTCGGGCAACTTCCACCCTTTGACTAGGTAAAGATCCCATTAGTTGCGATAAATGCTTTGCCTTTAATTTAAAACATACTATACATTTATGTATTACATGTTTTATTTCCCTGATACCATTAACTAACCAGTACTTTTGACTTAAATTACATAAACTTAGCTTCTGTCCAGCATGCATTAACTTATTATGTTCTTTTAATATTATTAACTGTGTTATTCTGGATTTCTTTACTAAAATTATAGGATGTTTTTTATTGTAGGGCAGTGTGGAGTTTTGTAATCTGCCTCCTACGCGCAAAATATTGTTACCATCTAAAAACGGATTTAATGAACTCATAACACCTTTTACTGGTTGGTTTGACTTTAAACAAGCAATTTCTCTTACATATCCTTGATGCTGATCATATCTAACTATAATTTGCATAGCATTTTCTAATTCTGCTGGTGATAAATTTCTAGTTACTCTATCCTCCTTTTTAAGTTTACAATTATTATAAAATCTTATAACATATGCCATTATTCTTTTCATTTTTTCAATATCAGAAAACCTTGTAAAAAACGGTAACGGTTCTATAGTGTGAACAATATTACAGGCTGGAATTATTATATTACATTTTAATTCAGGTAAGTCCTGAGTTACTGTTATAATCTCTGAACAATGTTTATAATTTAAATTATGCATATACTGTGGACCATGCCACCATAAGTTATATGTCTGTAATAAATGAGGACTAATTCCCCGAGATATACAATCAGCAGGATTGTCAGATGATTTTACATATGACCAATGGTAGTCATCAGTTAACTCTCTAATTTTTTTAATCCTATTAGCTACATAGGCTTGCAATTTTATTGGCTCTATTTCTAACCATGATAATACAATTTTTGAGTCTAAATATAAATACACAGTAGTTTCAAACTTAAGTTTAATAATATCTTGCAAACGCTTGGCCATTATAGATAACAACAATGCACTATTAAGTTCAAGACGAGGTGTACTTAAGTCCTTATTAATGGGACATATGCGTGATTTTGAACATAACAAATCCATGGCAACACTACCATCATTATGAACAACTCTTAAATATAAACAACACCCATATGCATTGTTAGAAGCATCAGCAAATCCAATTATTTCAAATATTTTAGCATTGACTACATTGATATGCCTGTTTATTTTTACACTTGACATTTGAATTAAATTAAGAGCAAAACTTTTCCATTCTTTATTTAACTCATCAGGAAGCTCATCATCCCATGACAAGTTTAGCTTACATATTTTTTGCAAAATTATTTTTGACAAAACAAAGAGTGGCCCTACTAGCCCTAAAGGATCAAAAAATTTACTGATAAATGATAACACTTGCCTTCTTGTATATTTTTGTTGTACTTCAGTTTCAGGACAACTTACATAGAAATTATCAGATTTTACATTATAACGTAAACCAAGAGTTTTTACAATTACCTCTTTATTTAGATCAACATCATTTAAATTTTGTTGTTCAACTGGAATGTCTTTTAGTAAATCCTGGTTATTAGCACACCATTTATGCAATTTAAATCCCCCTAACTGCAATAACTCTATTAACTGCCTTTTGGTCTCTAATAATATGCTAAGATCATCACTGCCAGTATGCACGTCATCAACATAGGTATTATGACGTATTACATCTGCAGCTAAAGGATAAATGTTACCAAATTTTATAGCTAATTCCAAAAGACATCTGCTAGCAAGATAAGAAGAAGACTTCATGCCATATGTGACAGTTTTTAATTGCAAACATGATATAGAATCATTGACATTGTCTCTCCATAGTATGTTTTGAAGCGACCTATATTTAGGTTCAACTAGTATTTGTCTAAACATTTGTTTTATATCAGCTATCAAAATGTAGGTGGGAAATCTAAACAATATAAGTATATCAAACAACTCATTTTGTACTATGGGGCCATTGAGTAGTGCATCATTTAATGATACCTTATTTTTTGTAGGCATGCTTCCATCAAAAACTATCCTCATCTTTGTTGTTTTACTACTTTCATTAAACACTGGATGATGTGGTAGGAAATATACCGCATCCTTATTCAAGTCATATTTACAAATATCATATTTCTCAGCATGACCCAACTCTAAATATTCTTTTATAAAATCCCTATATTTTTGATACAGATCATCATTTTTTAATAATCTTTTTTCTAAGTTATAGAAACGCTGTAATGCAGGATAAAATGAGTCTCCAAGGTGAAGATCTGCGATAGGCTGTTTTAAGGGTAAAGCTACCTGAAATCTATTAGACTCTAAAGTAACTGAATTTTGAAATATCTCTTCAGCAAGGATATTTTCTGAAGGTGATTCTGGGTAAGTTTCAGGTACCTTCTCTGACTCCCAAAAGCGCCTTAAATTATTATTTACCTCATTTTGATCAAGGATTGAATTCAAATTACATAGATTTTTATCAACAATTGAAAAACAACTAACTTTATCAAATGTTGGTTGTGCCGGTATTATTCCTCCAACAATATAACCAAACTGTGTGTTCAATAAGTATGGACCACTGGTCTCATTAGTAGCGTGGCTTAGAGGTCGTGACGTGTGAAGCAGAGTCTGAAAGAATATATCACATCCAAATAATATAGAAATTGGTGATTGCACATCAAGTTGTTCATCGGCTAATCTAATATCTTCCGGTAACTTTAAATCTTTTCTAGAAAATTGAAACTGTGGCAAATCATCTGTGATTCTTTCTATAACACAACACTCTACTTTAATTTGATAATTATTGATATGTGAATAAACAGAGAATTGTATTTTCTCTTTTATTTTTGTAGGAATATTGCCTATACCTCTTACAATACTATCATCGGTACTTCTTTTTGAATTTATTTGTTCAGCTAATTCAGAAGAAATAAATGAGAGCTGACTCCCTGAGTCTAATAATGCTCGAGCTGTAATGAACTTATTATTTTTATTTTTTATTCTTACTATGACAGTAGGCAGTAAAACTTCACTGTGAGTATTACATAATAGCCCTACTTTAGGAATATCTACAGTATTTTGTAACAATGAGCTATTGCCTTCATTGCTACATAATTGTACCTCAGGGTTGTGCAATAATGTATTATGGTTTTCTTTACACCACTTGCACTTAAAATTGAATTTACACTGACCTTTGTGAATATTTAAACATCTGGTACAGTACTTATTGCTTTTAATAAAGTTAATTCTTTGTGCATAATTATCTAGCTTAAATTTTGGACAGGAGAACAATTTATGGATGTTTACTTTACAGTACTCACAATTTAACCTGTTGTCAACATGTGCAACACATGACAGTGATGACCTTTTATACTTCTCATGTTGCTGAAGACCAGGACTTGGAGCAAGTGTTTCAAGCGCTGAAGCCTTTTTCTCTAAAAATGTCAAAAAGGTTTCTAAGTCCGGCATGACCTTTATATTGTCTCTTTCTAAATAAAAGGAACGCACTGTATAATGATCCAGTTTCCGCTGTAAAATACATAACAATAGTGTGTCCCAGCTGTCAGTAGGCTGATCTAAATTGCGTAACGCTCCTAAATGTTGTTTCACTATGTTTACTATATTACGAATGGATGCACTTGTGCATTTATTTAAATTGGGTATGTCTAATATCTCGTTAACATGGTGTGTAATAATCCTAGGTTTATTATCATACCTTTGTTTAAGTAAGTCTAATGCTATTTCATAATTTTTACTGACCAGAGGTAAGTGTTTAATAATATCCAAGGCTTCTCCCTGCAGAAATGTTGTTAGATAGTATAACTTATCACACATAGATAACTGTTTGTTTTCATGAACAACAGAATTAAACAGGTTAATAAATGGGTAATACTCACTTGCATTTCCCGTAAATACATTTATTTTTATTCGAGGCAACCGTTGGAATTGGCCAGTCTCTCCATTATTACCCTTACTAGACTTGTCAGGTTCTACGTCACCAGTCTCTCCATTATTACCCTTACAAGCCTTGTCAGGCCCTAAGTTGGACAAAGACAATATTGTATTAATATTCGCAAGTATATTGCAATATTTGTCTTCAATTAATTCGAACGCTTCCTTGTCTGATGGTTCTGATACCTTTATACTAATATCTAAGTCAGAGTAATCCTCAAATGCCTTTATTAGGCGTTCTTTTTTAACTTTTATTAATTCGGTGTCTTTGCTATCAGAATCATCGGCTAGAAAATTTTCCGTTCTTGTAATAATGGACTTACATTGGCCTCGCGCGGCAATTAGCCGTTTAATTTCTTCTTTTTCACTCATATTAAATAAGTATAGCTTTATAATAAAGTGATAATTACTAAATGATTAGACACAAATATTTTATTGCGCACTTCACTGTAAGCCGTATACGCGATCTTGAAAAATGCGTCGAACGAAAATGGCGTCGGTCGATAACGTTTTCTCTGTCATGCATGTGATAATACGGAAAAATAAAGTTGCACTTGCGCACTATGGCTGCGCGAATAGCACGAAACACTGTAGTTTATCAGCGTAATACGTTGATTTTAGCGTTGTCTCGCTCTCTCCTATAGGAAGAGATGGGCGAAAAGGAGATGCAATTCCACCATATAGCTGCGAACAAGCACGCTCTCTCCCACTCACTCTTTTCGTGAAAGCGATGATGACGACGCAGAATAAAGAAAAAAACTCGACGAAATGCGTGCTTCCACCGAAAACCCAGCACACGTGCAAGGAAGCAACAAACCTTCGACACTATTGCTGCCGATAAAGTGCCCCTGCATATGATCTTGCTGTTGGTCCGCCTTATAATGTAGGCTGTAGGTACTCACGCACACGTTGCGTTGCAAACTTTTCTGCACAATTGCTGCAGCACTTGCCCAATATCGTTTGGACCACTTTATGTTTGGGTATTTATATAGAAATACCACATAAGGAAAATACTAATGGACTGTTTAATTAATAATATAAAAATATAGTTACGAGTTACAATAGCTAACAAGATGTAAGAATGAAGTAGTAGTACAAAAAAAGGACACTGACCCGAGCTGTCAGTGTATACAATTTGACAGATGACATTGACACAAGTAGATGTCAAAGTTATATCAAAGATATTACATTATGTATGTGCGATGGTATCGTACATATATATATATGTACGATACCATCATATATATCACTACCACCATAACCCCGATTATGGACCGTTAACAGTCCACTATCTTAACCTAGCTCGACACCCCCGGTTGCCGTTAAGGACTGTTAAGTAGTTTTTTTTTGTCATTTATCTATACTTATAATAAAACTGTAACAGGTCCAATTCTGTACATTGAAGATATTTTGAAAATTATTTTTGGAGGGCATTCTATAACCGATACTGAGGCCGAAAATGTATTTTTTTTAATTTTTGTCTGTCTGTCTGTCTGTCTGTCTGCATCACGGCTGAGCATCACGCCGAAAGTACTGAATGGATTCAAATGAAACTTGGCATGACTGGAGATCTTACTACGAGGTAGGACATAGGATACTTTTTATCCCGTAATCTACCACGGTTCTTTCGGGAGAGGGATTAAAGTCAAAATGGGTAAGTACCCAGAAAGAAAAATAAAGAAAAATTGATAAAATCTGCGTATAACCAAGTGGTTATACGCAGATTTTATCAATTTTTCTTTATAATATAATAAATATTAGTAAGGGAACACTCATAGAGAGTTGTTATCAAGGTTTTGTAATCGATCGGGTTAAGCAACGTTAGGTAAGGTCATTAAATAGATGGGTGACCGTTTAACGCCATTTGAATTAAACGGGTCCGTGCTTCGGAGAGCAAGTAAAAAGTAGGTCCCAGTTTTTACCCGACTATAAAAAAGGAGGTTATGTATTCGATGCGAATGACTGTTATTAAAAGTTTAGTTAACGTAAAAATAGCACAGGCGGAGCTGCGTGGGTCAGCTAGTTCATAATAAAAGAAATGGTTACAAAAAGTTGGTACAAAATTAACAGCGAGAAAAATCATGGTGATTTATGTATCGCTGCTTCACTCGCTAGAATGTTTAAATTAACAGATAATTAAAGCGATAAGAAATAATTTAGTTAGCTATATTACGTAGTACCACCACACCACTCCACAGACAACCACACACGGATAGCAGCTAGCAATCACCTGTGTGTACAACTGTACTTATTAGACCTTCAGATGTTAGCACAATAATTACTGCTATTCATCTGCAGTTGTCTGTAAGATCCCATGTGATAAATATACTGACTTGAGGAACGTTCTACACCTATCCGGTTTACATAGGAGTTTATCAAGCACACTGTGTGGTAATTCATTAAGCAACATTGGTAATACATATTCCCAATTTCGTTTACCATATGTATTTTTATATGGTGGTAGTACATACCTAGGTAAATATGATAGGTTACGTAAATTAGGCAAACGAGTCGTTGGACGTAACGCAGTTAAATAGATAACTGATTCTGAAAAATAGATAACAGACGTCTTTTTGTCGGTGCACTTGGGCCTCAGTAGTACAGTTTTTTAGAAATCCTAAATACAAACCTCCTCCTCCTCCTTCTCCTCGAAACAAACTTAGTTTTGCGGTTTGGTCTTTTTGCTGTCTAAGGTGTTAGAACAATAGTAAAATAACTATAATACGTCTAGAGACGGTATGGAATCCTCGGCTCGCAGCTCGTACTTTACCGATTTTTAACCGACTTCAAAAAAGGAGGTTCTGTATTCGACGCGTATGTATGTAATATTAATAGAAATGCGTAATATTCATATATGTTAGTCTATGTGGGCTTCTAAACAAATTTACCAAATTTCACGAGTGTATGTATGTATGTAGGTTTGTCCGCGGATTTCTCAGAAACTACAAGTCCGATTTCGAAAATTCTTTTTGCAATAGTTAGAGTATTTTTCAACTTAGGGTAGAGTACAAGTTTCATCAAAATCGGTCCAGTAGTTTAAGAGATATAAACTTTTTATGTTTTCAGTAAGTTACTGTAATGTAGACGTTCGAGTTGCGTGATAGTGCTGATACCTATCTTGCTAAAATAAAAGTCACTAAAAAGTGTTAAATAAACTATTTAAAAAAAAAACCGACTTCAAAGTAAACTATCTAAAAAGCATAAAATAACGAAAATATTATTGAAGTTGGTGCAGAATATACACAGCAGGTACGCTAACACCAACTTCAATAATATTTTCGTTATTTTATGCTTTTTAGATAGTTTACTTTGAAGTCAGTTTTTTTTTTTTTTAAATAGTTTATTTAATTTATTTATTCTATACTAGCTGACCCACGCAGCTCCGCCTGCGCTATTTTTACGTTAACTAAACTTTTAATAACAGACATTCGGATTGCATACATAACCTCCTTTTTTATAGTCGGTTAAAAACAGGGACCCACTTTTTACTTGCTCTCCGAAGCACGGACCCGTTTAGTTCAAATGGCGTTAAACGGTCACCCATCTATTTAATGACCTTACCTAACGTTGCTTAACCCGATCGATTACAAAACCTTGATAACAACTCTCTATGAGTGTTTCCTTACTAATATTTATTATATTATAAAGAAAAATTGATAAAATCGGACCAAGCGTATAACCAAGTACCCATTTTGACTTTAATCCCCTCTCCCAAAAGAACCGTGCTAGATTACGGGATAAAAAGTATCCTATGTCCTACCTCGTAGTAAGATCTCAAATCATGCCAAGTTTCATTTGAATCCATTCAGTAGTTTCGGCGTGATGCTCAGCCGTGATACAGACAGACAGACAGACAGACAGACAGACAGACAGACAGACAGACAAAAATTTAAATAAATACATTTTCGGCCTCAGTATCGGTTATAGAATGCCCTCCAAATATAATTTTCAAAATATCTTCAATGTACAGAATTGGACCTGTTACAGTTTTATTATAAGTATAGATAGGCGGACTTACTGCCAATTTCTATTAACCCAAGTTTCAATTAAAAAAAATATTCAAATCATGCATTTTTGTTTGAGTGCTACGATGCCAAGGCAGACGACAAATTTAAACACCACTTTTTAACGTTGGGTGATAATAAACCATGCTCATTGTTATTGAACTAAAAGAAATACTTAAAATGGGTTCGCGATTTCTGAACACCATCACTTTTAAATATCTACATCATATACAGACTCAGAGGGATACTTTAATAGACCACTATAAGGAAAACACTGGACCTTTTCTCTTTATCTTTTACGCGTTTGTGACCTTTCTATCTATAATTTTACTTTTTATTTTTACGACACTTGCCTCACAAAAGTTATATGAGCATAATTCAGATTTTCTTTATCTTCTTTATATAGTATGGAACAAAGTGGCTGTAGGTATACACGGTGGCTATAGGTACAGTGTTGGCATACTCGTTCTAAAATACGTAATAGATTTTAATGCGGTTTTCAATATGAGATGGAAAATCTCTCCTATATACTATACCATTTTTATAGATAGAGTTGCTTGTCATTGAGTCCTTTTAAACATCTTAAACACTCCTTTAAAGAACCATAGTTCACAAGGTACTTTTAGAATCCGCGCCTGGCGATTCGGTTGCTTTTCGGAAGCTTGATACCGCGACGGATCTCTAACACCCGCACACTTCTAGATATCAGCAGTGACCAGCAATTTAGTTACTTTCTGGTCGCAAGTACCATAAACTCGATTACACATTGTTTATTTTTTATTATTTTGGAATAACAAACAGTAATACAATAACATATCAACCTACACATGAACACAAATACAATTATTGCTTTACTCACAGCGTTATTCTCAGCTTACTTAGAAAAGCTATAGGTGGTTGTGTGTGGTTGATACAAGTTCTTTAAAAAAAACAACAGTTATACCTAAATTGAAGCAATTGCACAAGTTGTAATAATTACATACTGAAATATGTGAAACATCAACTATGCCGCCAAAACTACGATAACAACCCTCTTGCATTCAGATTTTGACAGGTGAATAAAATATATCAATAATATTGCATATAACACAATTAATTTTAATGAAGGTGGTTCTGGTCTTACTTATTCTATTACTCATAATATAAGAAAGGCTAGTTTAAATTTAGCTTGAAACACTGATTCGAACACGATTCATAGTACTGTGATCAAATTACATAAATTGACAACATTACGGTGTAAATAAGTTCGTAAAAAATATCTAAAACTGATTTGTCACTTCTATTTCGCATCGTGTGTTTGATAAATACATGGGTCATATCGAGTTCAAATTTATTTATGTTGGAGAACGATTTCGTCGTGCTCCATTTATGTCACAGGCAGTAAATAACTTTTACAAATACTCGTATGATAGTTAATCAGTAACGTAAAGTCTTTCTGTCTATAACGCAAGGGACTTGTCTTTGAGAGGTATTTACATAACATCTAATGACGCTTCTAACGTTGTTTATTCTACTAAATATAAACCGTATAAATAACTTTATTTAGAAACCTACTTCTAGGTACGTCTTCACTATCATGTTTTTGCAAGAAGAATGTAAAATCGAACGAAGAACCACGTTTTTTTCTCACAAAAACTTCAAAAGAATTTAAATCGGAAACAAATAAACATCGTCTTCAAAGAGATATAGAGAATGGAGATGTTACATAATGAGAATTATGTTTCCAAGACTTTCAATCGACCTGTGTAAATAAATTATAGGTACTTACAATGACATTATACATACAAAGTTAGGAGGTACCGAGAACTGTTTCCAGTATCTTGGTCTAGTGGCTAGACACTCTGGCCGCTACGCAATAGATCGTGGGGCCTACTTTGTGTCTAGATGTTAATTATCTATTTGCCCATATGACACGTTCAGTAACTAACAGTTTTTTAATGGGATTAATTCTATCACTCATTCCCACCACTGCTGCTGTGCTGTAACAGCTCAGTGGGCGAGCGCATGCCTTGGAAACAAGGTGCGCAGGTTCGAACCCCGGCTTGCACCTCTGATTTCTTTAATTAATCATGTGCGAATCGTCTTTGTGCGATCGTTACTAGCTTTCGGTGAAGGAAAACATCGTGAGGAAACCTGCATGTCTGAGAAAGCCTAACTAGCTTTCGAATGACGTGTGAAGTCCGCCAACCCGCACTTGGCCAGCGTGGTGGACTATGGCCTAAGCCCCTTCATCTTGAAGGGAGGCCCGTGCCCAGCAGTGGGACATTAACAAGGGCTGATATTATTATTCCCACCACTGTGACTCCTGTCAGTCAGGATCTACAGTGGTCACCAGTGAACCTACCGAGGTTTGACCCTCGACGAGTCCCGGAGAAATGCTATATTGTCTTGGAACCCGTAATAAATATAACTAGAAAAGTATATAGGAGGTGTAACAAAAATATAAATTCCACTCCTTTGCAAAGCGGGAGACAAGTAAAAATCACACAGAACGAAAGATTCTTACACGTGCACCAACTACATTCAGTCCACCTGTAAGGCACCACGGAAATTACTGGATTTAAAGGGATTTATATTTAGATTTCTACTATTAAACTTGTTTCTATGCCTTTCAGTAAGTTTAAGAGTCGCCTAAAAGAATGGTTAATAGAGAAATGTTTCTATACAGTTAAGGAGTTTTTTGAGTATAAAGAAAAAAAAAAGCTGATTACCTAGACTAATAATTATATTTTGCATGTTATCGACGGTAACTAATGTGAAGAGACTTGTTATTTAGCCATAAGACCTTTGTAAACCACATTATTGCAAATAAATAATCTTATCTTATCTTATCTTCTAATAATAGGTATGGCAAAAACTCCTAAAAGCACGGAAATTTTCCAGTCACCACAAGGTCCGAGTAATATACAACTCTGGATGTTATTTCCAAAATGTCCAACATAACATTGCACTCATTGTGCCAGAGATCACACTTCCAAAGTAACTAACAGTTCATGTAATATTTTGTTTAGTTACAAAAATGTCTATTGCTTGTTTCAGGTTCACGCCAAATCAGCTGAACACGTATGACGAAACATGGACAGCGCAGGCAACAATACCACATTATATGACCAAGTCGACCTTTGCCCGATCGAACTCCGTCTTAATACCTGTGACTCAGCAAGATGCGTTCCGAATGACTATATAAAATGGCCGATCGAGAAATGTATAGAGCTGTGTCTATTAAACGTCACATCGATTGAATCTATCTTAAACACTGTGTTTAAACACAACGGCACACTTTTCGAGTGTATCGAGCATGCGCCCGTTCTAACGAACAGCATTATGATTAAGGGAAGTGTTCTCTCGGTTTTGGCTGTGTTATCTTTCTTTGCTAACCTGGCAACGATAATCAGCTTACAAAGAGATAAACGGGGCCGGAGGAGAGCAAGGCCTTTGTGGTCAGCGATTTCAAGTTTGATATTCCATTTGAGTATAGCCGATTTGTTGGTGACGATATTTTGTTTCGCTGTTGAAGCAGCGTGGACTTTCACAATACAGTGGTACGCCGGAGATGCAGTATGCAAGATATTAAAGTATTTACAAATGGTCGCTTTGTATCTAAGCACTTTTATATTGGTGCTCATTGGAGTGGACAGGTGGCTTGCTGTGAAATACCCTATGAGGAGCATGGCCAAAGCGAATAAAAGCAGGAAACTGGTCATTGGTGCGTGGATACTAAGCATTATATTGAGTATACCACAGGTGAGAAACTTTAATTACTTTTTAAATTAATTTGACCACATCACAGGCAAAGTTGTAGTGCGATTTTCGTAAACAAGGTGGTAGAAAGGGTTATTTCGTCGATCGAAGAACATTTTAAATTAACAAATCCAGATTTTTTAGTTGATATATAATAATATAATATATAATTTTAGTTGATAATGCTTTTAAAATTCTTCAGTATTAGTCTCATTGAAAAAACCCGCTAATTAGTGGTAAGTGAATTAATGCCCACAGACGCGGATAAACTTTTTTAGAAATTAGACACGTGGAAGGTTTATAGATAGAATATATAGATACAAATTTTGACGTCAGATTTTATATACAGGGTGTAAGAGACATCGTACCGAAAACCGATACCAGGGATCCAGTACATGATTCTGAACACTCTAGTGTTGAAATTTTTCATCGGCTTTTTCATGAATTTCCAAAAAAAAAACACTTTTTTTAAATTAAATTAGTATAATATCATTATTGGTATAATAATAAAGCATAATTTTAATAAAAAAACATTATTTGTGGAAAATTTATTTATTTATTTATTTCAAGGTTTATTTTTGATTTTAATTTCCCGACGTTTCGAATACTTTACAGCATTCATGGTTACGGGCAGACTGAGGTGGTAGCTGTCCATATGTCATAGTTGTCTTAGGGTACCATCAGGTCTTCTAATTATTATTGTTAGTCCGATCTACGCAGAAAGAGCTTACAGTATCTTGAGGTCTTGCAGTGGAATGCTTGTCTTTGGATTTGACTATGTTTATCACGGGATCCCAAGCTGGTGGTAGCACCCAGCCATCTTCTCTATTGAAATTTGGATGCTTTTTAATTTCAATAGCCTCACGAATCATCCTTGGTAGGTAGCGCTGTTCTTTTGCGAGGATTTGTGGTTTGTCAAATCTAATATAATGGTGGGTGAGATCCTGAACATGTTCACAGACTGTAGACTTCGTATAGCGTCGATGTTTAACGTCAGCTATATGTTCTTTTACACGGGTTTTTACCGATCTTTTTGTTTTCCCGATGTATGAGCCCACAGTCACAATCCAGTTTCTATACTTTTGCATCTTGTAGAGGTATATGGCACTTGACTGATGGTAAACTGACTAATCTTCTTTGGTGGCTTGACAAATGTTTTAATTGAAGCTCGCTTTAAGATATAGCCAATCTTGTCTGTTACCCCTCTAACATATGGCAATACAGCAGGCATACGTTCGACTGTGGATGGCTTGACACGTTCATAGTGACGGCGGCGCGGAACTCGGAGCTTGTTATCATGCAGGACCTGCTTGACATGTTGAAGCTCAACATGTCAACCACTGCAAAACCTCAAGATACTGTAAGCTCTTTCTGCGTAGATCGGACTAACAATAATAATTAGAAGACCTGAGGGTACCCTAAGACAACTATGACATATGGACAGCTACAACCTCAGTCTGCCCGTAACCATGAATGCTGTAAAGTATTCGAAACGTCGGGAAATTAAAATCAAAAATAAACCGCGATATAATCCGTAAAATTAGTTTCATTTCAATATGTAATATTCGCGTAAATATCACTAAAACAGTACATAGGCAATTAATTATTATTATTTTAGAATATTAGCAATGTAATTTGAGAAATAAGTATTATTCCGCATATATATATATATTCACTAGCTGACCCACGCAGCTCCGCCTGCGCTAATCGAATCCATAACCTCATTTTTTATAGTCGGTTAAAAACTGGGACCCACTTTTTACTTGCTCTCCGAAGCACGGACCCGTTTAGTTCAAATGGCGTTAAGCGATCACCCATCAATTTAATGACCTTACCTAACGTTGCTTAACCAGATCGATTACAAAACCTTGATAACAACTCTCTATGAGTGTTCCCTTACTAATATTTATTATATTATAATAATAAAAATTGATAAAATCGGTCCAAGCGTATAACCAAGTACCCGTTTTGACTTTAATCTCCTGTCCCAAAAGAACCGTACTAGATTACGGGATAAAAAGTATCCTATGTCCTACCTCGTAGTAAGATCTCAAATCATGCCAAGTTTCATTTGAATCCATTCAGTAGTTTCGGCGTGATGCTCAGCCGTGATACAGACAGACAGACAGACAGACAGACAGACAGACAAAAATTAAATAAATTACATTTTCGGCCTCAGTATCGGTTATAGAATGCCCTAAAAATATAATTTTCAAAATATCTTCAATGTGCAGAATTGGACCTGTTACAGTTTTATTAACCGACTTCAAAAAAAGGAGGAGGTTATCAATTCGGTTGTATGTTTTTTTTTTTTTTTATGTTTGTTACCTCAGAACTCTGTCGTTTACGAACCGATTTGGAAAATTATTTTTTTAATTGAAAGGATATGCTTCCAGATTGGTCCCATTTTTTTCAAAATCAAGTTCTGATGATGAGAACCATGAGTAACTGAGGGAACTCCTTAAATATTATAGGCATACATATAGCGTTTTTGGTATTTTTAGAAACTAGTCAAGCATTTTCATTCAGAAAGTATCATTTGGTGAAGTGGATCTGATGAAGAAGGCCATAGATGGCCACCGGAACTCTGTAATAAAATTAACAATCCATCCTATCCTAGCCGTGCCTACTAAACGTAGAACTACCGAATTTGGACTCGATGGATAGTTCTCGACAAGTAGTTGTTAGAAAAATGGAGATCAGGGTCTGATGGTGGAGCAGGACGGTTGTCACGGGATCTCTGCATCAATAAACGTAGATCTGCCGAGTTTGGGCTCGTTGGGTAGCTCTCGATGAGTAGTTGCTAGAAAAATTGTGATCAGGGTCTGACGATGGAGCAAGAAGGTGGACACGGGTTCTCGGCACAAATAAATGTAGACCCACCGAGCTTGCAGTCCATGGTTCTCGAGAACTACGAGTATAACACCTAGATATCTTCGGTTTATGGCAATTGGTTAGTTTTATTAAGATATTGTCACATGTACATTTTTTTAAATTTTTGCTTAACCTTATATTTTAGTGATGGTCCATAGTTGTTATGTAGTGGGTGTTTTTAAAATAAATATAAACTGGCTGTTTGTCAGAATAAAATATAAGTTGTTAAAACTTAACCTAATAATACACCAAGAGAACCACTAAAAAGAATAAAATAAAAATATTTTTTACAAAAAAAAGAACCGCCTTCAAAATGCAACTAAAAAGCCTGAAATAATTTCTAAGAATTAGTGGTTTTTACATCCACATTGTTGGACTTGGACTACAACATATTATAAATACATATTACTATCGAAGTCGGCGCCTAACGTCTAGCAAATACTTACAAGGGCAGTAGGTACCTAAATGTTTTCCAGTTTGGCGCCGTCTTTGATAGTAATATGTATTTATAATATGTTGTAGTCCAAGTCCAACAATGTAGATGTAAAAACCACTAATTCTTAGAAATTATTTCAGGCTTTTTAGTTGCATTTTGAAGGCGGTTCTTTTTTTTGGAAAAATTATTTTTTTATAAGTATAGATTACATGCTCGAAAATTAATAAGTCAGTCATTTGTCATTTTCCATATGAATGGTTTCTGTAATGTTGTAACGGATTTTATTTGACAACTTATAAATTTTTTTTCGGAACGATTCGGTTACACCCTTTATTAATAAATCCTTTATTTTAGTTATGAACAGTAACATTTTATCTACCAGACGTTAGCAGAAACTGAGACCTTACTATAAACTCTTGACCTGCTATGGTCAGTTTAACACGAAAAGTGTACTTTGCACCATGAGCGCACTGATAATATTGTCACGTGACCACTCACCTGTTTGGGTGACGTAATAGCTGGGTGGCCTGCTAATTAGAAGAAGAAGAAGAAAACTTTTTATTCGAAGCAAACAGGTTACATACATAGTTCAAAACAAAAGAAAACAGTATAAGTAGTAAGCTTGCAACGAAAGGGTTCCAACTCAGCATAAGGCGGCTTGCAAGCAGGCCTCGCTGGTCTTCCGTTGGAACCCCCGGTGACTGCATGGATACTTCGTGCTTTAATTAGTGCGTTCATGGTGAGTACACAGGTCATTTTTCGGGTTAAACTGCCCTGCTATAAGAGTTTACGATAATGCCCCTGTTCGTTTAATTGGGTTGACTTAAAAATGATCATTACGTCCCCGTTAGTAAGAGTGATGGATAATTGAATATATAAAATGCATAAATCTGCTTCGCGGTATGACACACACACACACACACATGTAACCAGATTCAGTAAGCGGCATGTCACATCATTTGCGGTATACAATGTGTTACAAAATACCCCGTAAAAAATAAATAAAAGAATATTATTATTTTCACTGATGTGCAAACTCTATTTCAGTAAAATTAAAAAGTAAACTACGCAGAATATACCAACATGTCTACCTAATTCGCGGAACAACAAAATTTTTAAAAGACCTGACCTTACTAGGGTTGACACAATTTTTGGATTTGATAATTAATTATATTTTTTACGGGGTATTTTGTAACACGTTGTATACTGTATGTATGTGTGGGTAAAATGAAAGGTATTAGTTATGGAAAACATTAAGAGACTTCCACAGCTTAGCTTGTCTTCTTAGAAGCAATTAAAAGTTTGGCGTGTCGCGAAATGATCACAAAGTAGACAGGATCAAAGTTGCGACTTTTACTTAGGAACATTTCTCTGTGTTCAATTATGTATGTATATTATCTTTGGAATTCTAACATTTTATCTGAGATGTTTTTCAGTTAATAAATCTAATTAACATCTGTAACGATGGAAGTTAAAAATTTTAAACTTACAGCATTTAGTTATATCACTTACTATATTTATTGGGCAGCTATAAAAACATACCTTTTAATTGGATACTATTTTTTAGGGGTGGGTTTCATACCTAGTTTAAATTAATTTCCAAGAATTTAAGTTTTAGCTCTTACGAACTTATTTGAAGCTTTTTCTAACGTTAGTTTAGGATATATTTAAGACTCTATCGAGTACGGTGGCGACTCCAAGGAGGACGGCGGCGGAGTAGTGACCCCCGTCCCCGTCAACACCGTGGCAGGTTCCCAAGGGCTATAATGCGCCCCCGGCGCGGTGGCGGGTTCAAATGCAAGGTACTGAGAGATTCCTGGTGCAGATCCCACATCACCGTATATGTCGCCCCTCACGTGTACTTATGAGACAGCCGCGGGGCCTTTAGTGGGTAAGAATCCACCATACCCCGGTTCCACCATACCAAAGGTTCCTCCTCGCAAGAAAAAAAAAACTATTTTTAGAAAAAATAATTATCGACCTTAAAGGAAATGATCTAAAAAGCATTAAATAAAGAAAATTATATTGAATTTGGTGCCAGCCGATGCTTGTGTTAAGTTAACTTGCGTAGTCTATTTTTATTTTTTGTAAAAATAGTTTATTTAACACTTTTTAGTGAGTATGTTACCAAGATGTTAGCAGTATCAAATCAGATATGAGACGTGTACAAAAAATATCTCTGACTACCCTTTCCGAGAATATGTTCGTTGTTTACGACTAATATTACTCATAAGCGACGAATACGGAACCTCATTTTGAAGTCGGTTAAAAAAGGATAGAAGTAAGACAAGTTTGAATGCAAATATATCTAAATTTTCCAATTCCTACAGTCATTTACATTTAAATGTCGTCACAAACATAATAATATTATTATTATGTACATGTACCTCAGGTGTAGTTGCAAACAGTTATTACTCATTAACCTAGAAGGGCATAATCGTATCACAAACACAGCTGCTATTGCCAAGTGTGAAGTGTTCGTAAACAAAACGTGTTATTGTTTTCGGACGACAAACGGAATGTTGTCGATTTTCTACGGAATTGAAACTGTTGAAGGTGCCGCTAAGAAAATACATTGGAATTGTTTCTTTTTCCTTATTTTACCGATGTCACTAGCACGCTTTAAGATCACAGGTAGTGTCAACCATTTTTATTTTATTCAAATTAAGTACAGTAGAGTCAAGTTGGGTAACTGAATTTCCGTGTAACTTTGAGTAACACCGGTTAGATGATACATATTAGTTTTTCTCCAAACATTTAGTATAATTACTTGAATAATTATGTGAAACGGGCCGTTTAATTGTTCTAAATCTCAAGTGCTATAAAATTAAAAGCTGTTGATAACTTTTTTAAATTTTGCGCCTTTTCTGTTCGCGGATATTAATGACAATTCTTATAGGGTAGACTGTTGTTCAATCTTATCCAAATCAAAGAGATAGTGAATTGCAAAGGATTTAAGTTGTCCCAGATAATCAGTTCAAAGTTACCCGAAAGTCGTTGTAACTTTGAATGGTGACTAAAACGTTAATTTCTCAATAATAATTAATAATTGGTGTAGGCCTCCCACTAGGTGGACAGACGACATTGTGCGCGTCGCAGGTAACCGGTGGATGTAAATAGCCAATTGTCGTTCATTGTGGCGTTCGAAACGGGAGGCTTATGTTCAGCAGTGGACATCTTCAGGCTGGTGATGATGATGATGATGATGATGATGATGATGATGATGAATTAATAATTGAGCTGCTACTGTCGCACTGCAGGGTAAAGGCCTCCCTGTCCTCTTTCCACTTTTCCTGATCGATAGCAATTTGTGGCCAGTCCTTCCTATGATTGTCTAGTCTAGCTCATCCCGCCGTCTCCGTCTAGGCCTACCACGACGTCGTGTCCCAGTGTGTGGCACCCATAGCGTGGTCGTTTTGGCCCATGAAGTGTCCGGCATGCGGCAAACATGCCCAGCCCAGTTCCACTTCAGTTCTGCAGCTGTGCGACCACATCAGCAATTTGCGTTACAGAGCGCAATATAGAGTCACACGGTCGGTAAGCCTTACTCCCAATATACTGCACTCCATCGCTCGTTGACACACTGCAAGTGCGGACTTTTGAAGTTATGTTAACGACCAAGTCTGTCCACCATAGGTGAGAATGGGAAGAATGCATATGTCCATGATTTTTCTTTTTAATGATAGTGGTAGAGAGCCTTTTATAAGGTTAGTGACGAATAGTTGTCGCCGTACTCAATGGACGTCCAAGGCCCACACCCTAAACATCCAGCGACTCCGACCGTCAGGAAGAATAACTACCATCACATCATATCTAGCAGCATTCTCTTGGCATCGCTTTGTTCTGATGAGAAATACACAGTAGCTGGAAAACATTTGGCCTAACCAAAAATGACCTTTATTAATTTATAAAAAACTAGGACGTTCGAAGTCAATTTAGGAGCTCGCAGTTTGTATTGCACTTACTTGTTTGCCTACCGCATCGCGTTAAAAGGTGATTACCATAATCCATCCTTTTAACCCTTTCGGTTGCAAACATTGGCTAGCACGAACACCAAACACGTCTAACCCTTTGAGGGCAAGAATGTATGGCATGCTAATCTGTTGAGCATCGTGAATATTTGTATCTTTTTTTTACCGACATCCAAAGAGATTAAATATAGGCCAAAGCCTTTGGGATTTTTTTCATACTACATAACTATGATCACTATTCTTCAGTAAATATACAATAAAATATTGTATACCGTTCCTCAGTAATTTTATCATAGTGATAGTTTGCAATATCGCAAGACGAAATTAGGCATATGTTCTGCAAAAATATTATTAAACTTACCTCTTTCATGTATGTTTACTGTTTCATGTATTGTTCAACAAAATGTGTGCAATAAAGTATTAATCTATCTATCTATCTATCTTTATGGTCTATTTCTAAGTAGTTAAATGTCTTTGATTTTATCAAACGTTACACTTGCAAGTGTTGTAAGTACAATAAATAGTTATCTTCAAACACTTTGATTGATTAAACTCAAAATAGATTATGTTATGCACATTCAAGGTAAGATTTTGAAAGCTAAACTAGTAGTTATGTGAGGTGGTATACTCAGTCGCGTAGCGGCAAAGCGTGGAGAAGGCAAAGCGGGTCGTGGGAATCATGGTATGGTATCATAGAAGAAATGGAAAAGCTACCAGTAGCACCCTCATGCGGCGTGATTTGCAACTTTTCTCTGTTCAGCTTACTTTAGAAATGAATCTAAGATAGGTAGTAGATCAGTATTATGCAATTGTTATCATAAGACTCTCCTAAACATTTTGAATTTTAGAATAGGAACAGCTGAGTCCTAACTGGTTAGGACAGTGTCACAGTGGAGGCCAATCCCCTGATTGTCTGTTCTTAATAAGCTAGGGCAATTCCATCCCTGGCTTATCATCTTACCACTTACTATCTTACCGCTTACCTTCTTACCGCTTACCATCTTACCGCTTACCATCTTACCGCTTACCATCAGGCGAGATCATGGTTAAGCACGAGCTTATATTGAGTAGGTATAAACGTTTTTCTATTTGTTTCAGGCGATCGTGTTCCATGTATTAAAGGGCCCGTACGTCGAAGACTTCTACCAATGCGTTACTTATGGGTCTTATGCAGAGAAATGGCAAGAGAAAACCTATATTATTCTGACATTGGTGATTATGTTCATTCTGCCTCTGATCATACTAGTATCAACTTACGTGTCGACCGTTAGAACAATTGCAAGTAAGTAATTCTGATTGTTGAGGAAAATTACATAATACACGTAGTACTTATAACGCAAGATACTAGTAAGATCTATAAATAAAATATATTTTATCGTTATGTATAAAAATGTTATATGTCTTTGTTGTCTGGTTGCTATAGTACATAATATGAGTCCTAATTAGTTTGTTAATCAGATGGACACAATCCAATCTTCCACTAAGCTACTTAGACTTAAGCGGGTGTACTACATAAAATACAAAAATCTTTATTCCGATAGTCTCAAATACTGATTTCATAATAACGATTCTCATAATTCCGAATAGTTTAAAATTCCAAATAAAACAACTCCGTTTTAAAATTTACCCTAATTTTTATAATTACTATTCTCAAAAAACCGAGTTTCAATAGATCGCTTAACAAAAAGTCCGACTTAATGATAATCGGCAATATCGTAATATACGAATTAATTTTATTTTAATTGACAACCACAATAGGATAGGGGGATAGGATAGGGGATCTGGATTTCTTCGGAGTCGCTGGACGTTCGGGGTGTGGGCCCTTACGACGTCCATTGAGTACGGCGGCGACTCCGAGGAGGACGGCGGCGGGGTTGCGACCCCTGTCCCCGTGAGCACCGTGTCAGGTTCCCGGGGGGCTACAATGCGCCCCCCGGCGGCGGGCTCAAAGGCACTGAGGGGCCCCTGGTGCAGATCCCACCGGTGAGCCCGGGGGTCCCCCCTCTCATGTACGGATGCGACAGCCACAGGGGTTTTAGTGGGTAAGAATCCCACATACCCCGGTCGAGCCCCACAGCTCCCGGGGATCTTTAGTAGATTTCCCACGCCTGAAAAAAAAAGGGGATCTGGATTTGGGTACTTTCATGGTCAATATTCTAACTTTTTTTTTCGTCGGTATTCTAACTTTCAAACCCTCCGTGGCTGACGTATCGGCCATGTATGGGGACATCAGGGTTCTCCAGTATTTGGTGAACGAGCCGTTGGTTATTCAATGTCGCGCAAGGGCACAAACCTCAGAACCATGGATATACTATCTATACTTATTATAAATATCGATGCTCAGAACTTTCCGTTTTCGAATCCGATGGAAACGTTCCCGGTGATATCTTGTAAACGTTACCCGATAGTTTCTATGAAATAACATCATCATACCAAATAGAATTGGTCATAACACTTCGATTTTGGATTTTTGAATAAAGTTTCCAGGATATCAGCGACATTGTTTTCATCAGATTCGGACACGGAAACTTTCGACAGTTGTGAATAGCCCACCCTTATCCAACAGTTGATCATTGTTGACAATAAATAATGTGGATGGCTGTGAATCATTCGTAAAAACATAAAGGATTTAATGTTTTGCAAATAAATAATGTTGAAAGCTCTCTCTGCAAAGCACGTAGAAAGGCCGTAATTTGCGTACCCTCTACTTCCTCATTGGTAGTATCCGCACGATCTTAACTTTACCACAAGTCCGCATTGATAACGAAGGTATTTATTTAGAGTAACTGATCACAGATCTTCCGTCATGAAATGTAAAAGTAAATATTTTGTTGGTTTTTTCGCTTTGAATTGCTTATTTTCAACCCTACCTACAAAAGCGGTGTAATAAGTTTGACATCAAAATTGTTCTGTCTGTGCTGTATAGCTTCTAAATGAGGAAACAATTGCAATGTTTTCTTTTTATTCAATTGGTGGTTCTTTGCAATGTTCGACAAAATCTCATCAACCGTTTATTATGATAATTTCATTTCTTGTAACGAGGTTTTTTCATTTACATTTATACGTTTCGTCGTATCCAGCTCAATAAAGGGTATGGGTTGTCAACTAACAATGAAATGCAAGTGTCGTGTTGAATTTTAGATGAAGAAGAGATTGTCTTTTTTATTTTATTTTTTATTTATAATCATGGAATAACAACAATAGGTCGTAACTTATCAATTTACACATGAACACAAATACAATAATTGCATTATTCACAGCGTCATTCTCGACTTACTTAAAAAATGATTTCTGATATTTACGCGAATATTACACATTGAAATGAAACTAATTTTACGGATTATAACGCGATATAATCCGTAAAATTAGTTTCATTTCAATGTTACTTAAAAAAGTTATACAATGCTGTGTGTGGTTTAAACATGTACTTTAAAAAAAACAGCACTATAAATTGAAACAATTGCACAAGTTGTAACAATTACACACTGAAATAGATAAAATAACAACTATATCCCTAAAACTTCAATAACAACTCTCTCAACAGGTGAATAATATCAAGTGATGAAAATTTTTCATTATAATCATGCACAATACGTTTTATTGGAGCATGAACGTACGCTGGTACGTTAGAGCGACTGGTACCCATAGCCAATAGTCTATGAAGACGTATAGCGTCTTTACAAATTGTAATGAAGATATAAACGACCTATCTAACTGGTAATCTGTGAACTGTATTGATCCCATCATTGTGCAGATACGATCGAGTTTACGGTCAACGAGTCAGGGAGCGACAAAAGATTATTGAGAGCTTGAAAAGTGTTTTTTTTTATGCTCCTGTGAGATTACATGTAATGCGGTAGTATGTCCTGGCGAATTTCTAATGCAGGCTGGCTTGTGTGAAACTTTTATATAATACATAATAGTGGTTATAGGTGACGGTTCCTAAATATTTTGAATGTAATGAACAGCTGTATTAGTCCAGAGGTTGTGGACTATATTCTTTGGAAATATTTCTTCTTCTGACTTTTTCGGATTTCTTCTGAACGTGAGCAGACGTTAGTAACATTTTACTTGTTTTCTACAATTTAAGAGAAAATAATTAAGACGACAAATATTAAATTTACCACGAACAAATTAGTCCTGTTTATTCTCATTAACCGGCCTATATTCGTCTGTATTTCTTAAATCATGGCCTTAATAAATATCAAATAACTAAATAATAAGTGAGCATGAAATATATTATCCGGAATATTAATATGAGGAGAAATGAGATTAAATAATTCCCTCAGTCATTCACTTCCTTCGCTTTCAGTCAAACTCGCAAGGAACAGAATTGATGTAATTATGTAAAGGAAGGAAGTACACTATTGCAAAACGTATACTACTAGTACAACCCAAAGAAATAAAAAGAAATAGATGAATAAATAGATGGGTCTTAATTATTTAAACATAATGTATCATAATATTATACTCGTATACGTACATATACAGGGTGTAAGGGACATCGTACCGAAAACCGATACCAGGGATCCAGTACATGATTCTGAACATTCTAGTGTTGAAATTTTTCATCGGCCTTTTCATGAATTTCCAAAAAAAAGTCGCTTTTTTTAACAAAATTAGGATAAATAACATCATTATTGGTACATAAATATTGGAGTCTCCAAGAAATATTTAAGAGCAACATGCCAACGAACATAAAAACAAAAGTTATGACTTCTTGTCTTCTACCGTGCATGACATACGGCTGCCAAACATGGAAGTTCACAACCAAGGCAAAAAATAAAATAATTACTTGTCAAAGAGGTATGGAGCGAAGCATGTTGAATATTAAAAAAATCCAAAAAATAAGGCACACAAAAATTAGAAAGATCACAAAATCAATAGACGCTCTTTTATACGCACAAAAATTAAAATGGGGATGGGCAGGACATGTGGCACGACTAAGGGACCAGAGATGGACTAAAAGCGTAACATCATGGAATGGCCCATTAGGGAAAAGAAGAAAAGGACGACCCATGACAAGATGGGAGGACGACATTAAAAATATTGCTGGCCCAAATTGGCTGCATGTCGCTCAGGATCGCGATAAATGGGTGTCTTTGGAGGAGGCCTTCACCTGTGAAGACGGGGTTCTTGCAACTTGATGTAAACCAACAATTAGTCACTTTTTGTAAACACACTTTTGTAATTTATTGCAAGAAATAAAAGGCTTTTTTATTTTTATTTTATTTTATTTATTGGTATAATAATAAAGCCTAATTCCTATTTAAAAACAATAAATTACTTATTTGTGCAAAATTAGCAATCATCAGCAGCCGAAAAGTCCACTGTTGAACAAAGGCCTCTCCCTTAGAAGGTAGGGGTTGCCATAATCTCCACGCTTGGCAGGCGGCTTGATTGAAATTAGCAATGTAATTTGAAAAATAAATATTATTCCTCACGTATTCATTACATGCTCAAAAATTAACAAGTTAGTCATTTGTCATTTTCCATATAAATGGTTTCTGTAATGTTTTAACGGACAATATGAGAAATCTTATATAAAAGTTTTCGGTACTTAGTCCCTTACAGCCTGTATACGTCGTATGGTTAGTGGCCAACCTAGTGTCAGAGTTTCCAAGCTACCCTTAGGCCTCATTTACGGAGACGCGGGGCGTCGCGCGTCGCGTGTAGCGTGGCCTCTCGCGGCGCGTCGGACGTTTTTATTGTTTATGTAGCGGCGGCGCGTGAAGCGGCACGCATCATCGCACGCGTAAACACAGACTTATAGCAATATATGATGCTGTTTATAGAGATGCGGGGCGGAAAGAGTGGCGGTGCCCGCACTAAATTCAAATGTAGGGCGTTGTATGAGTGTGTTTACGGAGAAGCGATTTTACACGCGTTTGCTTGAAATGGAGCGTGTTTTACGGCGGCGCCCGCGGCGGGCACCGCCGCGTGCAACGGCGGTGCAACTCACCTTTTAACATACAATTTTCTTCTAAAAAAAAATCGCACAGGTATCGCTTCATCGAGAATCGCCGCTGCGTGCACCGCCGCGATGAACGCCGCGTGAGACGCGGCGATGCCATCTGCGGGCGCCGCCGTAAAACACGCTCCATTTCAAGCAAACGCGTGTAAAATCGCTTCTCCGTAAACACACTCATACAACGCCCTACATTTGAATTTAGTGCGGGCCGCGCCGCCACACGCGACGCGCGACGCCCCGCGTCTCCGTAAATGAGGCCTTAGGCCTCTGACTTAGCTTAACGACTGCTGTCTAGATGACAAAAACCGAGACCGACTTTAGCTGTCTAGCTAATACTGTCTCTTGTGACCCAAGATATCTGTGTCCTGTTGTTTCACCAGCTACAATGCCCGCAATGTTTACACACTGCAGCTTGGCGGCACAATATTTGACACTACGTTGGAAACTAGACGGTTCCATTTAAAAAAAAATGTTTTGAACAACACTTTATTAAAAAATTAGTACAATGATTCAATAACGTATAAACTAATTAATCACCAAAGTGTGACTGTTATGGGTAAATGAACTTCAAAAAGCCATGAATAATAACTCCGAATTCAATAAATTAGGTGATAGGGTATCTCAATTTTAGTTATGTAAGTAAATTCGAAAACGTTAATTAATTTGAAAGGCTAATTGCCATGGTTATGTTTGGTACCATATGTGTACCTAGTTATACATCCCAAATCACCTTTAATAGTACTTGTAAATAATTAAATGTTAAGCTTAATTATAAGCAATATTAACTACGAGAGATCATATTTCAAGTACTTCATTTTTAACCGGCTTCAAAAAGAAGGTTATCTATTCGACGCGTATGTGTGTGTAATATTAAAAAAATGCGTAATATTTATATTATGTTAGTCTATGTGGGCTTCTAAACAAATGTACCAAATTTTACGAGTGTATATATGTATGTAGTTGTCCGCGGATTTCTCAATAACTACATATCTGATTTCGAAAATTCTTTTAGCAATAGTAGAGTACAAGAGTAATAAACTAGTTAAAAAAAAAAAAAACACACTTCAAAGTAAATTATCAAAAAAGCATAAAATAACGAAAATATATTGAAGTCGGTGCTAGCACATCATATTAATATACTAGGACTAGCACGAGCTACGAGCTGACACCGACTTCAATATATTTCCGTTATATGACGGGCCCGTTGGTCTAGTGGTCAGACACCCTGCCTGCTAACTGATGGGTCGTGGGTTCGATTCCCGCCAAGTGTCTGGGTGTTGTTTATCTATTTAAGTATGTATTTACAAAAAAAAAGTATATAAGTATTAGTATCAGTTGTCTGGTTTCCATAGTACAGGCTCTGCCTAGTTTGGGATCGGATGACCGTGTGTGGATTGTCCCAAGATATTATTATTATTATTTTATGCTTTTTAGATAATTTAATTTGAAGTCAGTTTTTATTTTTTTTAAATAGTTTATTTAAAACTTTTTAGTGACATTTATTTTACCAAAATAGGTATCAGTAATATCACGCAACGAACGTCTACGTTACAGTAACTTACTGAAAATATAAAAATTCTATATCTCTTAAACTACTGGACCGATTTTGATGAAACTTGTACTTTTCCCTAAGTTTTAAAGTTAAAGCGAGCTTCAATTAAAACATCCACCAAAAAAGATTAGTCAGTTTTTACCATCAGTCAAGTGCCATATACCACTACAGGATGCAGGAGTAAACAAACTGGATTGTGACTGTGGGCTCTCATACATCGGGCAAACAAAACGATCGGTAAAAACCCGTGTAAAAGAACTTATAGCTGACGTTAAACATCGACGCTATACGAAGTCTGCAGTCTGTGAACATGTTCAGGATCGTACCCGCCATTATATTAGATTTGAAAAACCACAAATCCTCGCAAAAGAACAGCGCTACCCGCCAAGGATGATTCGTGAGGCTATTGAAATTAAAAAGCATCCAAATTTCAATAGAGAGGATGGCTGGGTGCTACCACCAGCTTGGTATCCCGAGATAAATATAGTCAAATCCAAAGACAAGCATTCCACTGCAAGACCTCAAGATACTGTAAGCTCTTTCTGCGTAGATCGGACTAACAATAATAATTAGAAGACCTGAGGGTACCCTAAGACAACTATGACATATGGACAGCTGCCACCTCAGTCCGCCCGTGACCATTAATGCTGTAAAGTATTCGAAACGTCGATAATTAAAATCAAAAATAAACCGCAAATCCGTAAAATTAGTTTCATTTCAATGTGTAATATTCGCGTAAATATCAGAAATTATTACGCAAATATTCTTATAATAAACAAACATAAAACATAAATAAACATTTTTTTCCTATTTGCATTTTTGAATTACCAAAAATAATTTGCATTCGAAACGAACTTCGGAGCACTTTCCACAAACTGAAAACTTGAAATATTTAATTATGAACTCGATAAATAATTTTAAATGGAACAAAAATTCCTTTGTACTGCTATAAAGGAAAATATTTACAAAGTTTACCTGAACCCTTTCGTTACCTACCGGCAGTTCGATATAATAATAATAATCTTCTTCTAATAATAATACATGTGAGACAATTTTAGGGCAATCATTGTACCTACAGTCGTTTCCGCTCATGGCTTAATGGCCAAGGGCCTCAATATACACCTCAAGAGGCTCACGTTAGATGGCTGGATTAAGGGCAGGTGCAGAAGGCATTGCGGGTCGAGACGGCATTTGAGGAAGTTCTACTACCGTTTGCTAGGACCCAGTACCCGCAGACAGTTAGAAGGTGTTTTTTTTATCATTTATATCTAAAAATGTAAATGAGATATTAATAATATCCTAGGACGATCCACAAACGGTCATCTGTTCCCAAACTAGGTAAAGAAACTGTACTACGGCAACCAGGAAACTGTTTCTAATCATATTTTAATATTTTTTTATACAAACAGATAAATAACACCCCGTAAGTAAGAATAATAACCCGTGGGGTGCTTGGTTAGAATTGCATCCCTTATCTCCGTTCGTTGGGTGTCGTCTTTCTTTTGGTTTTATGTTCCATCTATACTGCAATCCCCAAGCCGTCTGTCTAGCGTGGCGGTTATGGTAATCCCTCCCTTCTAAGGGGAGGGCTTTTTTCAGCAGTAGACGTCTATCGGCTGCTAATGATGATGATGAATGATGATGAAATAACACCCAGACATTTGGTGGGAATCGAACCCACGACCTATTTGGTTAGCGATAAGAGAGACTAACCGCTATACCAATAGGCTGGTCACGTTTTTTTTATAGCTGTCTATAGGCAGGCGTGTCGCTTACCAACAGGCGAACGTTTTGCTCGTCTTGTGATTAGGTTGTATACGAAAAAAAACTTTCCAGTCCTCATGAAACGTCCACTCCACTTTGTGAAATTTTGGTCCAGTAGTTTTCTGGCGTGCGCAAACATGACCGGGGTCTAGTTTGGGTTTTGATAGTTTTCAGCTCGATCAAACTGTCAGTTTTCTTCCGTACATTTTTCTTGTTTTAGATAGTTAGCGCTAGGAGCGTTGGTGTCAAGTGTATAGAGAAAACTACTCGATCAAACAATCGATCGAGTATTTTACGTTTCATGGAATGCAGAAGTGAATTCCTTACCTGGTCACTGAGCTTGAGCCCTAACATACTGCGTTCCATGGCTCATTGGCAAACCTTAAATTGGGAATTTTGGGTCCATTTTAATTTCTAGTGTAGATACATTTTCAGCTAATTTAATTACTTACACATAATGATTTCTGATATTTACGCGAATATTACACATTGAAATGAAACTAATTTTATGCATTATATCGCGGTTTATTAGCTAGCTTCGATATTTACTTATACTTTTAGTTTCATATAAATTTTCTTTTTCAGAGAGCGAAAATATATTTAAGGCTGAAATTTGGAAGCAGGAGAAGCCCTTCCCATCAGACAAACACCGAAAAGACAAAATCGCCAAAGCAAAAATTAAGTCTCTCAGGATCTCTGTGGTTATCGTCGCTGCTTTCCTTATCTGGTGGACTCCGTATAACATCGTGATGATCATATCTCTGTTTCTCGATCCTAACAAACAGGTATGGATATCATTTCTTGTTTTTTACTTCATATAAGTCTGTGCTTCATTCTGAGTGGTGATGCCAAAGAGGGACCTGTGTCAGATATAGAGGTGTCGTAGATTCTTGAAAATTCAGAAATATTTTTAAAGAAATACAAAGGCTTCAAAATGCCTGCAAGCGTTTTTGTTTTGATATACTGCCAAGATTACACGTAACCGCCATTTTTTAATAAACGTAATTTTTTGAAAATGCAAGCTCGATGCAAGTTGCATACGTGCTTTTTTGTATCTGTACAACAAACTAAATTGGACAACTAGACATAAAATTTTCCACCACTTTCTTATAAACAACATAGAACGCAGACGTTCAAGGGTAGTTTCTGTTACGCGGCAACAAAATGTTGGAACAACTTTCCATGGTATGGTATCTTAAAAGAAATAGAAAAAACTACCAGTAGCACCCTCATGCGGCGTGATTCTCTGTTCGGCTTACTTTAGAAATGAAAATGTGATAGTAGATCAGTATTATGCAACGGTGATCATAAGACTTATAGCGTTATCGGTAAATAGATTGGTATTAAATTAACACGAGTTCGGAGGCGCGGTTTCGAATCTCAGTCCGTATGAAATCATTTTTTTTTATTTTTATTTTATGCCTATAATACTCATGCATAAACAATTGACATCCGCGTGCTTTATAACGGATACTACATAGATTTAGCAATTTTTTTTATTAAAAATGCACGAGACCATTTAGAGTTTCAAATCACACTGCTGGAGGCGCTGTTGTTGGAGGCACGTTTAGACGTGGGAGTTACCTATATATTTCTAAGTAATATACTCTTATCTATGCAACATTCCTCCCCCAATTAAGGACTGTAATAATCTTGTAACCTTTAAAAAACAACTTAAACTTTTCTTACTATCTCATCAAAAAAATATGAAAATATACGAGGCAACTTTGCTATTCTATAGTCTTAATATTTCGTAGTGTTCACAGCTAGCAGTTTCTTATTAGATTTTTAATAGCTCTATCTATATCATTATCTTCAGCTTGTGCTGTTGTAAGTTTGTTTGGTCTTGGACTCAAACTCAAACTAAAATTTATATTTAGCAGTAGTCTTTAGTTGTGTTGTGATTTTGCCCACAGGTGTACCTACTATAAAACTTATTTCTTTACTGTCGATAGATATTAATTAATTATTGTAATATACTATCAGACCTATAAGCTTCCGTTACTCCCGGGCTGCAGCTGAAAATCAGCGTTAGGTGTAATAGCACCTAATATAAGCTGAGCTGTTGGCCATTTGGCATGTCCCGTGGAAATATTATGTTAAAATGTTAAGTATATTTTACATATTGTTTCTTCTTTTTTGTATTTCCATGGTGTATCGATCAATGATTTTCTTCTTCTTCTATTTCAATAATAATTTTCAACTCTTCAAAGCCACTATTATTTCAATTTTTATCCGATTGCATTTCAGATTTTGTGTGTAAATTGAATTTGGAATTCAAAGCCTCTATATGGTGGGACACGTGCGTTTTGTTAAAAGTTTTATGAGTTTACCGTAAAAAAACCATAATCGTTATGACCACGTTAAATGATCAACAAAAACATACTACACTATTACACTGACTACAAGATAGTTAGTTCATGGTACTTCCGCAGTGTCAGATAACGTTTGGAACCGCAAGAATTTCATAAACGCGGCCACGAACTCAATATTGCTAATTTCTGCGACAAGTTATTGCCCAACTTAATTAACAACAAATAACACTATAACTCCTGTGAATCGGCAACAAAAGGTTTAGATTTTCATTGAAGTGAGAAAAGCTTTTCCGTTTACCTGCCGGAAATTTATTATTTTATTCGAATTGGCTACCATTCCTTTTGGCAAACAATTTACTAACAATACCTAATTTGCATATAAATTGTGTGTAGTAAAAAGAAAATGGATCTTTTTACTAACGTTCCATTTGTTACAATGAATGAGGATCCGATTTAATTTATATTGAGGTATTTTAATGTGTCATTTTTAAATTAACCTAATTTGTTTTAAACTAGCGACCTACCGCAACGTCTCATGGCCACCTTGGTAGACGGAAATATTACTTTGGTCTGGCCCAAATGGCCGTAGGTTTAATTTTCACCCAGGCTAAACTTTCATCGTCATAAAAATGTTCTGTTTGTTCTGTTTCTGAGGGTTATTTTAACTTACAAAAATAAAACAATCTGTATTCACATCTGTGTCTCGCATCTTCAGCAGGACACAGGATACATGATCTACTGTCTATCTATAGTTCAGGGAATAGAGTTAGTATTGCATATATCCATTCCACCGCAATTATTTGATTCAGATTTATATACTTTTAGACATTCGCGTTCCATTATCAAACTTTATTTTAATCGGGAATTAGCGCGATTTACCTTATATTTTGGCTTGACCAGCCGTGGTCACAACCAGACAAACTGGTTTGTAACCACTGATAAACGTTGAAACTGATAGGTTAACTAACACTTCTAATATATTCGCATTAATTCATATGGTTTTAAATTGCAAGATTTTTTTTAATACCACTGTTCAGAGAATTTCTTACGAAAGATAGATACTTAATAGATTTTAACCCTAAAAAGGTTGAACCAACCCACTGTATGTTGTAGGTATAATGTACAATATGTAGCTTTTTATTTGTATCTATAGTGAAAGTTAATGTATAACGCATACGTGTATAGAAGTCCTAAACCATGACAAATATTATAACTCTTGTCTTGAATAGGGGTCTGTTTCTTATTGAGAAACGATAAGGCTAAATATAGATAAAGAGAACCCGAATGACTATTAGAGCGTAGCTACAAAAGGTTCCATCAATACGATCACTTGACTTTTACGCACACATTACCAGATTATATTGTGTAGTTCTACAGGTATATTAAAGTACTGCCTTTTACTTATAGATCTTATTATATAAAAGAGTAGACAAAAACCCACTCATCACGAAATCTCAGAAACTACAAGTGCTAGGAGTCTCAAACTTTGCATGGAGGTTCCTTTTAAGACGTAGGTGCTCACTAAGGCTGGATTTTGCGAAATTCAACCTGTAAGGGGGTCAAACAGGGGGGCAAAGTTTGTATGGGAGAACGCGATTCCTTGGTCCTATTGACTTGAAATTTTGCACAGACATTCGTTAAGAAAATTAATTGAATTAGTATTTCATATTTTTTATAATTTATCCCATAACAGGGTAAAAAAGGAGTATTATTACTCAACCGATGGCGGTACAAATATATTACAACAATAAGATACGGTAATTCGAGTGATAACTCAAAAGTTCCTTGGTCGAGTGGTTACGGGAGCGTCTTCTAAACATGGACTATCCGGGTTCGCTACCCGTATGCAGATTTTCTTTTTGTATTTTTAAACTTTGTTTATGATTTTTTTTATTTATATTAAGATTTGATGTTTTAAATATTTAACTCATATTAACTCTAGCACTTTTTATCTCTACTATATTTTTTATATTTAATTCTATTTTTTTAATTTAAAATCATGCATACGTGGATTAGCTTCTCTCTAATGTTATGATTTAGTTATTAATGGAAACTTAATTTTTGTACAATTGGATCTAAGGTAAAATATCACGCTATATGCATTAGGGACTGAGCAGACATATAACAAGAATATGATCAAGTAATTCTAATAATAGAGAGTAGCCGTGGTCTGGAGGTTACGGAAGCGTCTTCTAAGCACAGCAGGGTCCGGGTTCAAATCTCTCTTTGGGATTTTTTTTGTGTACTTTTAAACATTTTATTTTTGATCATTTTGTTTTTTTTTTAATTTTTCACTGATAGTTTATATATTAACTGAATTTATTTAGAAGTTTTATCTAAGTAAATAAATTTAATTAGCTTACGTTGACTAAACCTAAAGAGGTACCTACATACTTAACAATCAAGTAAGTACTAGACATTCTATATATCATTATCATTCCATATAATATAAGGTAAATCAGGGATATAATATGCTTGCCCCCCGTCGGCGGACTCAAATGCCAGGCACTGAGGGACACCAGGTGCAGATCCCACCCGAGAACCCAGGTTTCCCTTTCATGTGCCGATGTGACAGCCACGGGAGTTTTAGTGGTTAAGAATCCCAAATACCCAGGTTGACTTCCCCACGGGATCCCGGGGACATATTGGATGCTCCCCCGCCACCCCTTAACTGTGACAACGGTGACAAATTCCCGGGGGGCTATAATGCGCCCCCGGCAGCGGCTTCAAAGGCCCTTGCCTTGCACTGAGGGGTACACGGTGCCGCCCCCCTCTTTTGTGTGGACAGCCGTGAGGGAAACATACCGCAGTGGATCGCCCGCAGGATCCTGGGGGATTATTGGAGGTTTCCCCCGCGATCCCCGTATCTTTGAGCACGATGATAGTTTCCCGGGTGGTTTTATTGTGCCCCCCGGTGGCGGGCTCAAAGGCAAGCCTCTGAGGGATCTTCGTGCAGATCCCACCGGATAGCCCAGGTATCTTTCTTATGTACTGATTTCACGGCCGTTGGGGGTTTTGTGTATAAGAATCCGACATAACCCGGTTGACTGCCAACAGGGTCCCGGGGACCTATTGAAGGCACGTGACCCCTGTAACCGTGAGCTCGGTGACAGGTTCCCGGGTGGCTTTATTGTGCCCCCGGGTGGCGGGGTCAAAGGCAAGCCACTGAGCGTATCGTGGTGCAGATCCCACCGCATAGCCCAAGAAGGGGTTCTTATGTGCTGATTGCACGGCCGTTGGGGGTTTATACGCTAAAGAATCCTACATACCTGGTTGACCAGCAACAGGGTCCCGTAAATCTCATTAAAGGCTTCCCCCGTGACCCCTGTAACCGTGAGCACCGTGACAGGTTTCCGGGGAACTATAATGTGCCTCTCCGGCGGCGGGTTCAAAGTCAAGGCACTGAGTGGTATCATCTGGTGCAGATACCGACAGATAGCCCAGGTCCGCCCACTAATGTGCCCACGTGATAGCCGCGGGGGTTTTAGTGGGTAAGAATTCCCCGGTTGATCCCCGTTTACGTCTTAACGATGAAACCGAACAAGGAAGCCCGTATTGCTTCCATAAATTGGTTTTAAAGAAATGGTGTCCTGTTCCTGTCCTTAACCCACCCAAATTGTGCACCGGTACACGTCTGCAGTTTCTAATAAAATTATAAATAAATACAATTAATAAATCACAAGCTCAGAGATTCAACGTTGCAGGCTTAAACCTAAGCGTTGAGTACTTTGCCCATGGAGAGACAGCTATACGTACGTAGCGTTTCACGCGTCACTTCTAAACAAAATTTGTTCATATTGCGTTACGAAAAGTCAGCTACAAGCATTATTATTTATGAAGAATTTCTGTAATCAAAGGCATTAACTAAATTATTCACTTCTTTTTCTTCTCAATTACACCCGTGCGAAGCCGGGGCGGGTCGCTAGTATACAATATACTATCTGATCAGCGCAGCGCCACCCAGGCTTTTTAGGGTTGCATATCTTAACGGTAATAAAGGAACCCTTATGGTGCGACCTCATCTGTCTGTCTGTCTCTTTGTCTGTGACACCTATATATTTCAGGAACCACTGATGCTATCAATTTGAAACTTGGAATAGTTTTAAATCTTACTAAAGGACTGGCTACATGGTTGCCCACAAGTAGTAATTGTAACATGGCAAACAGTGTTTAAAAAAAGTGAAAAAATGACAAGCCCGCTGAGTTTCTTGCCGGATCTTCTCAGTAGCGTTGTGATCCGGTGGTAGCTTCTTAAAAATAAAAAAATGTCCGTTCGAAAGTGCTAGCGTTAAGCCTATTTCAAATAAATGATTTATGATTATGATTAGTCATTCTATTGTTGCAGCTAAGTGAAGATCTTGACAAAGGAATATTCTTCTTCGGAATGTCAAACAGTCTAGTGAATCCAATCATATACGGAGCGTTCCACTTATGGCCCAAGAGGAAATCTAATCACAAGCAAAGTGAAAGGTACGATATCCAGTTGTATTCGGCGGGCCTGTTAGTCTAGTGTTTAGACACCCTGGTCGCTAACCAATAGCTTGTGGGTTCGATTCCCAGCAAGTCCCTGGGTGTTTTATCTACAATAAGTTTTATTTACAAAAAAAAGTATATTAAGTATAGTATCAGCTGTTAGGTTTTCATAGTACAGGCTCTGCCTAGTTTAGGATCAGATGACCGTGTGTGGATTGTCCCATAAAAAAAGTACGTTTAACAGAGTCTAAGACAGGAAAGTTTAAAGTCTTGGCTGATGCCTTGGAGGCGAAAGAATTCTCCTAGCAGGACCAACGACAGCAAGTTAGTGAAGGTCTTTAAATAAAAAATAAGTTGGTATAGAAAAACCTATTATGTATTAGGAAAATGATCCCTTTTTTGCTATGGAGTATTTTTTGCAAAATCTATTACAAATCATCCTATCGGATCATCGATATACTATACCAACTATTATATCGATTTATCGGATCATCTAAATTAAAAAAAAATATCCTAGAATATTTGTTACTCAGTCGGTACAAGTGGCACAGTTTACTCCGCTGTAAGCAGGCTTAAAATGTTTGGTACCTACACTAATTGCTGTAATTTCCAAGTAGGTGCACTACAAACAATAGCCCTTCTCTTGTAGACATCATAGGGTAATAAATCTTCAGAAAAATACCTTCATTTATTACAAACTAGCTGACCCACGCAGCTCCGCCTGCGCTATTTTTACGTTAACTAAACTTTTAATATCAGACATTCGCATCGAATACATAACCTCCTTTTTTATAGTCGGTTAAAAACTGGGACCCACTTTTTACTTGCTCTCCGAAGCACGGACCCGTTTAGTTCAAATGGCGTTAAACGGTCACCCATCTATTTAATGACCTTACCTAACGTTGCTTAACCCGATCGATTACAAAACCTTTATAACAACTCTCTATGAGTGTTCCCTTACTAATATTTATTATATTATAAAGAAAAATTGATAAAATCGGACCAAGCGTATAACCAAGTACCCATTTTGACTTTAATCCCCTCTCCCAAAAGAACCGTGCTAGATTACGGGATAAAAAGTATCCTATGTCCTACCTCGTAGTAAGATCTCAAATCATGCCAAGTTTCATTTGAATCCATTCAGTAGTTTCGGCGTGATGCTCAGCCGTGATACAGACAGACAGACAGACAGACAGACAGAAAGACAGACAGACAGACAGACAAAAATTTAAAAAAATACATTTTCGGCTTCAGTATCGGTTATAGTATGCCCTCCAAATATAATTTTCAAAATATCTTCAATGTACAGAATTGGACCTGTTACAGTTTTATTATAAGTATAGATATAGATATCGTTATGAGTAAGAAACTACGGCGGTTCTTTCTCACCATAAATAATGCTGAATAGCCTGGTAACCTTTGTATAGCGTATTTTTATGTCTTGTCATATTAACGTCCAGCCTGGACGTGATATCCTTCTAAACTAGTAGTAACAAATTGTAGTAGGGTGAGTGATCCAATTTACAGCTCGGTCCTAGCTTTATTTTATTTGTTGTTTGTATGCTTAAGAATGTCCCCAATGGAAACATTAATACTATGTTACGAACGTAATTCAATAAACAAGTATATTTCTAAGACAAAATGGATATTTCATTAATTGCTGTCAACCGAAATCAGTAAAAACACGATATAAAGTTTTATCGTCAACTCTAAGTTTACCAACTCTGAGAAAATTTATCATACGAATACAATAAAAGAGCAGCATTAAATCTTCAATATTTATCAGTTGCTAGTGACACAAAATTATAAGCGATGGAACACACTCAACTTTAGATAAGTTGGGAAAAGTATACATATAAACAAGCTACTAAACAAAATGTGCAATAAAAGCGCTATAACTATTGCATATAATAAAAACATACTTAAAGGTTTATGTGACTTAGGAAATTGCTGCTGCCGTATATTAATTAATATGATAGTAACATTTTTACTAATACCGTGTCAGCTACTTTGATCTATACTCCAGTGGTGTGCAAAGAAAGTAGGCAAAAATATCTGCGAGCTATCTGTACTCTAAGCTATTTGTTAGTATGCCACCATTTATGTTAAATGAACTAACATTACAGATGTATCCATTTATATTTAAAAACATCACGTTAATACCACATGGTATTACAGTGCAAAATATTTTTAAGTTAAGATTATTTATAGAAATCGTAGGGTAGGCAAAGTCTTTTTGTGTGTATGGAACCTCTAATCTTATTACCGTTTTTAAATGCAAATTAATATGTCTATAGAATCTGCTAACTTATGGATATTTAAAATTAACTAATATACATTTCATAGGTTAAACAAGCCGAATACGTTTTTTTGCTCACCCTCTGTGCACGCCACTGCTATACTCTTATTAAAAATTAGCTAGTCAAAGTCAAAAAATATCTTTACTAGGCCCCACGGAGGCACTTACACAAAAATCATTTTTACAAACTACTACCGCATTTTAATGCGGCCGTGTTAAACACAAATTTCAATAGACGTATCACTATTCGCTCTCTTAAAATTCGATCAGTCTTAAGTAATATATGCTTTAGTTCTTAAAAATACTTTTGCTTTAGATTCTTGAAAAAAGAAAAGACTGATTCATTAAATTGAATAACTTTACTTTGAATTCTAACTTAAACCATGTAAATAGTACGAGATAAGGCATGATGAATAGCGACTGTTGATACGTTTTGATTGAGTCGTTTAAAGATCTTAAACAACAACAAATCACTGTTTATGACTTACAAAAAAGAAATATCTGCTTCAGAATATTTACTATGCAATAAAACCCTTTCTACAGTTTATCTGTGATTCACATTTGTATTATTTGCCAGAAATAGTTTCTAATATATTCTACTTGACTGATGCTCGTAAAATTATTTAGGTTATTATAATAATGTCATTCTGGGACAATTCAAACGCGGTCATTTATCTGTCTCCAAACTAGGCAGAGCTGTTACAATAGGTAGTAAGCAGACAACTGATAGAAATACTTATCATACATTTTTATTTAAAAGTACAAAAATATAAATAACACTCATACATAGAACAAACAGTCACACACATGATTGTCCTGGCTGGGAATCGGAACCACGCCGCTATTGGGTAGCGACCATTGTGGACAAAATGCCATGCCATACATACATACATTATGCCATGTAACGTAAAATAATCATCAAACGACGATATGTTCAAATTTAATTCTTTGATGTTTATCAACATTTCTGTACACAGAAAAGTTAATAGGATCACAGAGGAAGTCGTGGATGTAATTTCATTCTATTTGCGACCGTGTCACATATTAAAATTGAGACGATATTATGCTAGAGGGAAAAGGTAATATTATACTTACAGGACCGGAACAATAAACACAAAGGGTTTTAAAAGAAATGACATTACTGAAAGCAGATGTTTAAAGCAGCTGCGGAGATGGCACTTAGTTTTGTATTTGTGTTGTTCTTAGATTAAGCTTGTCCTTTAAATTATTATAAATCTAGCTGATCCCTACCACTCTTCTCATTAAGTATACCTTGTTTTCCTTTACAAGATTAAATTCGGAACAGTTTTTTTTTTTTTTCTTTTTTTTTGTGGCTATCTGCAATCAGTGATTTCACTATAAGCAGATTTGTTCTTAGTTCTGTTTGTAGAGATGGTTCTTTCATCAAAGAACTCTATCTCAAATGAACACCTTTTTAGGTTCTGGTTTGTAAGTCACTTATATGGAATCTTTTGAGTCGTTTAACGTTTTCAGTTTTGTCGCTGAGGGCCACAGCCAGTCTGTTGACATGATGTGTTAGTCTTTGCTTGTAACGAGTAGCTACAGTGTTTACTTCTTCCTTGACTGTCTTCATTTCTAGGTACTCGTGCATTTCATTGGTTTTTGTGAACCATGGTGCATTTAATATGGTGCGAAATACCGTATTCTGAAACCGCTGTAGTATCTCAAGGTTAGAGTTACTCGCTGTACCCCAAAGTTCAATGCCATAGGTCCAGACTGGCTTCAGAATAGTTCTATAAATAAGCAACTTGTTATTTAGACTTAGTTTTGACTGTCTTCCCAATAGCCACGTTAATGAGCGTAGGCGGATGTTCAGTTCATCTCTCTTTTTTTGGATATGCATTTTCCATGTTTGTCTTCTATCCAAGTATACTCCTAGGTATCTTACCACATCACTTTGAGGTAGTACCTCACTGCCAAGTTGTACTGGCGGACAGTTTCCTGTGTTCAGCGTAAATGTCACATGGTGGGATTTAGCAGCACTGGCTTTTATCTTCCACTTTTCCATCCAATCATGTGTAGCATTTAAGTGGATTTGGAGTTTGTCTGAGGCTCTCTTTTGATCCCTGTCACAGGACAATGCAGCGGTGTCATCTGCAAAAGTTGCAAAAAGGATTCCAGGAGTTTCAGGAACATCAGCTGTGAAAATTGTGTACAAGACAGGACCGAGTACAGAACCCTGTGGAACACCGGCTCGTATTTCAAAGAACTTTGAACTGTCGTTATTCACGATTACTTGGAATATTCTACCTTGAATATAAGATTTTAACAAGGTAAAATAGTTATGTGGTAGGTTTTTTCTTATTTTGTACAGTAGGCCTTCATGCCAAACTTTGTCAAATGCCTGTTGAATATCTAGAAAGGCCGCCGAGCAATACTGCTTACGTTCTATTGCCAGTCTTATGTCCTTAACCACTCTATGAACTTGTTCAATAGTTGAATGACCCTCTCTAAATCCAAACTGATGGTCAGGAACAAGTGTATTTGCATGTATTTCCAAATTCATTCGACGTAGGAGAAGTTTTTCAAACAGTTTGGATAATATTGGTAGCAGACTGATTGGTCTGTAGGATGAAACCTGGAAGTGATCTTTACCTGGTTTGGGAATCATCGTTATTTGTGATACTTTCCATGACTGAGGGAAATAGGATGTTCTTAGAATACTATTGAAAAGATCTGTAAGGAATACAACAGCCTTCCGTGGCAGTTGTCTTAAAATTTCCGCCGTTACTTGATCATAACCAGGAGCTTTTTTCAATGAGAGACCTCTTATAGCTTTCCAAATCTCCTGGGGTGAGAAACTTTTTATAGGAGGACTTAGCTGTAAGTCACTTTCTAGGTATTCTTTAACTTCCCTTTCCGTATCAGTATTGTTACTTGGATGAGGTGTGAAAACACTTTGTAGGAATTCTCCAAATGCACTAGCCTTTTCTGCATCTGTTTTGGCCCACGAACCAGTATCCAATTTTAAAGGGTACTCTTGTTTATGTGGCTTTTGTGATGATTTCACGGCATTCCAAAGTGAATGCTCCTTGGATCCCTTCGTTGACAAACCTTCAAGCCGTTTTTGCAGAGTTTCATTTTCTATTTCCCGAAGAAAGTCCTTTAAATTTTGGCAGGCTTTATTAAAAATAGTTTTATCCTGTGCCCTTCGAGATTCATGCCAGCGCTTTCTCAATCGTCGCTTTTCTAAAATCATTTTTCTGACAGTAACTGGAACATCGCAAGGATTTATCATATTAGTATCCAGGGTTGGCGTACTCAACCAGCATGCTTTTTGGATGGTTTGGGTGACCAATATAGTAGCATCTTCAATATGACTTTCCGTCTTTAGGGGCACTTTCAGATCTAGGGTCACATTAATGTACTCTCTGAATGCTTCCCAGTCAGTTCTTTTATTATAAAGATATGGACGTTGTTGCCTTTCAATGATGGTTGTACTTATTGTAGCTATTATAGGAAGGTGGTTAGACGAACTATCATAACATGTTTCGATCTTAAGGTAGTGTTCGCATATTCCTTTAAACACAAAGAAATCGATCAGATCAGGGTTTCTCTGTAAGTCACTAGGAAAGTGTGTTGGTTGCCCTGTTGTTAGTACACCAACGTTATTTTTATCCAAACATAACTTGAGTTCTCTCCCTCGTGTAAGCGTTATTCTCGAACCCCAGTGAGTGTGTTTTGCATTCCAGTCACCACCTATCAAAAATTTTGTACCCAGTGTATTGATGAACGCATTAAACGCATTTTCATCAATTTTTGGTCTTGGTGGGCAGTATACAGCAGTTACATTATAGTTACCTAGTTTGTCTTGGATACAAATAGTTGTAGCCTGTATATGGGCTGTTTGGTACTGTGGCATGGCACAATGTTTCAAATTTTTTCTTACAATTATTGCAGTCCCTGCATGAGCCGTACCATCTGGATGGTTGGTTGTGTAGATGCAGTAATCTTTCAAAACAACCTGTGCATTGTTAGTCGGATGGGATTCAGATATGAGAATAATATCCAGTTTGTTTAGTTTTATGGAGTTCAGTAGTTCGTGCTTATGGTTTGATAAACCATTAATATTCCAAGCTGCTATCCTTAGAGAGGTCATTTATGTAGCTTTGACATAACTGTAGTTAACAGACTCATTAGAGTACTAATCTGTCCAATTAGGATATCTAGCTTTTCAGCTTGTTTTGTGAGAAGATCTTCTAGTTTACTAGTGGATTGGTCTTGTTGAACTGCTTCCGCGTAAGTTCTATGTGCGTTGTATGTGTGTCTATATTGGGTGTATCCTTTTGATTGCTGGTGATCTACATTATTTGCAATATTAGTATCTGTACCTTTGCTGTCATGATTCCCATCTAGGTTCTGTTTGCTATATTTATTAATCTTATCAACAACTTCTTGTCTGCTCCTAAATTTCCGTTTTTGGATTTCCAAAAAGACTTCACAGCCTTTATAATTTGCCGGGTGTTCACCAAGACATAAGGCACATTTTGCTGGGGTAGATCTGTCCTTTTTTTTACAATCTATAGTTTTGTGAGCACCAGCGCATTTCACACATCTGTAGGGACGCATGCAATTGTTCTGGGTGTGGCCATATTGTTGGCATCGTTTGCATTGTGGTATACTATTTTTGCGTTTCGGGTCTTCAATAGTCACAAAGGTGTTATAAATTTTCGTCAGTTGTTTGACGGAACCGTTGTTAGGCCCTGGCTCAAGGTTGACAAAGAAAGTCGATAAAGGTATCTTATCTGGTCCATATTTAGCATTGATAATTTCGCCTTTGATTTTGTCCCCAGTACTTTCGATAGACTCCTTGATGGCTTCTAATGGTGTGGAATGATGAAGGTTTGTAATCACTATCCTGTAAGGCCTTTCCTCCTTTCTGGTAAATGTGTGTCCAATAAGATTTAGTTCTCTTACCAGTTGAATGAGTTTCTTATAAGTATCAACATTAATACATGTGATCCGTAGCTGCTTTTTAGTTACAATTTTGAAGGAGTAATCAGATTTTCCCACAACAGTTCCAAACAATTCATTGAGTTTTGTTATATCTTCGATAAATTCGGAACAGTAAATTGTTGTTGAATACAACATATGTATTTAACCTTACCTATTGTATTTGGCTGGCCACCGGTTGGCCTTCACTCCTGTGTTTATACATTTATTTTTCCGAAATTGATCTTGTAATGAAAAAAAAACAACAACAACAACTAGCTTTATAGTTTACCATAATGCTTAATGATGGGCATTATTAGGCATTAGTAACATACAGTGTCGGGAGTTATTTCTTTAAATTTTCTATTTATACTTGATAATTCTTCCTATTTTCAATTATTCTGAAAGGATGATCAACCACGTACAACTCTCGGCATGGGTGTCGGTCACTCTAGCCGATTTGATGCCGCAACGAGTGATGCATCTGGAACGGTTGATGCTGATGATTTAAAGCCCCACTGCAGGTTGCTGAACTCTTCAGAAGTGCAAAGGGAATCTGGTGGTCTGAACTTGAAATCGTTACCTTATAGTTTGCTGATATCTAAGATAATAAAACTGTGCAGCGATGTATTACATTTGTGTTATACTTTGTCGTTAGTGGCTTTAAGCTTCAAAAGCGTAAAATATGTGCTTCATATAGTTTAGATATTCAAGCAGTAATTTTATTTCAAAAAAATAGTTTGGGACTATTACTAAAACTATTGGGATCACCGTCCAAATATCTTATTACTTAATATTAATGCTAAAATAACCCTAAATACTATAATATCAAGGTTAAATCTAAAATAACATCTCTATCTCTCAATGCTACATACTAATGATTTGTTTACTTCTTAATTCTACATAAATATTATTTGGACAGTTTAGAGAAAATATAATGTCGCCTTAAATGTTCAGTTCATTTCTTTTAAGCCTTTTACGAAAGTAAAATATAGATTCAGAATCTGTGTTCTTTGCTGGACTAGTTTATGGTATACGGTACCTAATGTTTATAGTTATGTTATCATTAGTTAATACTCATCGAAATATGGCACTGGCTACTTAAATTTCTTTCTGCATTCCATCAATTTGGTACAGATTTTTTAGTATAGTCTTTTTTAAGTGTTTTTGTATAAGATAAACACAGGTCACATAAATGTCTTTATTTAAAACTGATTGACGACTGTTATGAGGGCATTATTGGTAGCAAATTTATGCTTATTAATGCGTTATTGCAGAAATCGTATAATAATAACTACTTTAGAAAACTTCGATCGTGTGACCCTATAGTACCTAGAATTAATTTTATGTCAAGAAATTATCAGGAGTGCATAACATTCTTCAAACAAGTAATGAAAACTAATTAGGAACGATTGCTATCGTATGCCACTTTTGTTTTATTGTTACGATTTCTCTTCAACTTTAGTACCTACCTACATAAAGGCCGAACAAATTACCAGTGCCAATGGCAAAATAACGTTTATTTTGACAACTTTGCATTGTCATTGATATCCCACAGGTAAATGGGTCGCCCTATAAATCAACACTGCTACGATAGTTCATTTTACCAACTGAATAAACAGTGCTGTATTAGCACACAATAATAAACGGTATAAATGTCAAGTTAGCGGAAAACATTCACATTATACGAATCTTTCGTGTCAATTTCTTCAAGTTTTAATTTTGTACGCTCCTTATTGCTTACCTACCCTATTTCTGTGCAGGGAGTCCGGCCAACAAGCTTCCCTACTTCGCCGCGGTGACAACAATACTTCATCAGTACGTCTGACGACAATTCCGGGTTCTAGGTATTCAGCCAAATACTCAAACGGTCGAAACGTTAGTGTATTATAACCGTTACGGAATTGGCCTAAGTCCATACCAGAAGAGAATTTGCGTATGAACGTGAATGGCCAAATCACTTGTGTAGTGTGTATCGAAAGGCAAAGAATAAGAACCAAGTATAGTTACAATGAATTCTAAGTGAAAGTAGCCAAAACAGAATGTAATATTAAAAATAAACCAAAAATTGTAAGACATGTTTAAGATTTTAGCATAATAAGTTGTAGAAACTTTGTATTTACATTGTTTCAAAGTTGTTATGAGAGATAGCCTAAGGTACAGCAAGAACGCCTACTTAAAATTTTAGCCGGCTGGCTGGGGAAGTATCTTTTCCTTATAAAAGACCACAGTGAAATAACGCCAACATTCAGTGTTATATGGTGTTTTCTTCTTGTAGTGTGTAATACTGAGCACTGACAAGTGCTCTATATGAAATTAGTGTATTAGCAACTAATGAACCTCTGTTTTTCTCATTTTTGCTGCTGCCGATATACGATACCTCTGACACAGTATTTTTTCTCGTATTGATAATAAGCTAGTAACCATCTATGGCTGCGGCCCTACTTGCCATAAGGTAGACTGTGGTCGTTAATTGGCTTAAAATATAAAAAAAAATCGATTCTAACTTTTTTGATACTTTATGTAGCTTGTAGTGTTGTCTGTTGTAATCCTTACATAGGTACCTATTGTAATAATGTAGACTTTTAAAGAACTATTTCTATGTATGTCTGCTTGATGTTGTAAAGTGTTGAGATTAGTAGAATTAAAAGTTTACTTGTATAATATTGCTGTGCTTTATTTAAAAAAAATCTGACCAAAATCGGACGAAGATGATGAAAACTTGGCGGTAATATTTGAAACCTCTTTAGAAAATTGGCTAACATGATAGAAGTTATACGAGGATTATTTTGAACGAAAAACCAGATATCTTAACTTGATTCTAAAATCTCAATGAGACTTGTCCATTGATCTTTGGCCTTGTTACATAAATGTTTAAGCTGTCTACTTGTCCAGAATTGTACTAGTATATTTGACTCATCAAATCCACTTTGTACTTCAAACGTTAAGGCTATTTTGGCTATAAATTTATTAACCGACTTCAAAAAGGAGGAGGTTCTCAATTCGTCTGTATATATATATTTCTTTTTATGTATGTTCGCGCATAACTCTGGCAATTATAACCGATTTGAAAAAATCTTTCTTCCATCCATTCTTCAATCCATTGATTGGGTCCCATAAAAAAAATATTGCGTAGTAATAAGTAGTTCCTGAGAAAACAAGAATGATGACTGCGCAGGAAAGTTGCAGGAAAGCCTATATAGATGACTTTTTGTCGATTTTTAAGGACAAAAATGGTCATAATTCTGGCAAATATTTACCAATTTCAATGATTCTTTTTTTATTCGAAAGAAGAAACCACTGTATTGAATCTGTATGAATTTTATCACAACCGGATAAGAACTTCTTGGAGGACCATGAACGATGTGGAGGAATTTATCTGGTAAAAACCATAAAACTGATGTTCTCCATTACATTGCTCTGACAATTATGTACCGATTTCGATGATTCTTTTTTTATTCGAGAGAGTAAACTACTGTGATGATTCCATGCAAATTTCATTACGATCGGATAAATTGTTTCTGAGTTTCTGAAGAAACATGAATTATGTAAAAGTATGTAGACGATAATGTGAAATCATAATGATGTCATAACCTACCTAGATCATTTTACCGTCTTCGATGGTTCAATCTTTATGTATGAAAATATCACTAAAAAGTATAAAATAAAATCTTTTTTAAAAAAAATTGAACCGACTTCAATATCACTGAAAAGTATAAAATAATTTATATATTATTGAAGTTGGTGCCAAATATACCCAGCAGGTACGCTAACACCAACTTATATAATATTTAAATTATTTTATACTTTTCAGTGATATTGAAGTCGATTCAATTTTTTTTTTTTAAGATTTTATAAGCTATCGCTTTTCAACTCGCTTCTAACTGAAACATTTTAGTTAAACGAATGACGTCAAAATATGACTTAAACAGTTAGAATTATTATTGTAAGGGTGAAATAGAGAACTCCACACTTTCATAATTATACGTTTTTTGTGATCTCGGGAGTGATATTATGGATTAAATATCCTAGGATAACTGTACTGGCAAAAATAGTAGACACTGATTATTGAAATATCTACATGATTGAACGACTTATTCTAATGTGTGCAGCTAAAGATTAGAATGGTTTTCTTGTAACAGTTTTCCATTACGATTACAATGTGGGTATCTTCAAGGCTTTTAGGCTAGTGTTCTTTACCATCATCCACTGAGTCGCTGCTTTCCATTATGTGCGATTGCAATTAAGAACTAAATTATAAAACAAAATCATAATAAACTGCGATTTTGAACTTTCAAGGTCTAAAATCGCGGTATTATGATTTTAACCTCTATTGTTTTCTTGTGTAGACTTTCACAGCTAACGGTTTCACACCATAGCTCCTTACAATTGGCTGGCCCCTATTACATGGATTTAGGTGTGGATATATGTGTATAAAATAAATTGCACCTTGAAACTGAAACGCCGTGATTTTGGAGAACAACTATGGCGGTGGTGGTGGTGACACTGGGCGGTGCCCATCCAACAGACACATTTCGCACAGCTGTCTAGGCTGACGTATCTGCGATAAAAAAAATTATTTTAAATTTTGAATTCTTGCTAAGCAAAACTAAAAACAGTCCTCTTATATCATCGATATACTATACCAACTAGATTAGCTGTCACGAACAAAATGACATCGAAAATGTGGTCGCGGTTTTATACATATACTTACACAACTATACACGTAGCTAGAAATTGTAGGAAATAGTTTTAAATAATTCGGAACGTCGGACTAATAGAAGCCTTCACATGTAGTAATAAAGTCTAATTCTGTATGCAGTAATGTTGGCACATAAAACCTTTACATCGGAGACAAAGAAAATTCAATAAAATCTCCAATGCTATACGAAAAAAAGTAGTTGTTTTGACTTAAACAAAAATGTACTCATTTAAAAGAAAATCTTAACCACTATAAAGGCGTGTTTCCATTGTGTGTGTACTGACTTGCAAACTTATCCATGCTGGTGGCAAAAATGAGAACTAACTTTTTTATCATGGTAATGACGTGTAGTTTGACAGTTTCTTATAGACAGTGGCGACACGCCTATCGGCAACATTAATTTTGTCCGTCTCGGCATGGCAGTTGCGAACTACTAGCGGAGAAAATATCAAATAAATAATTTTTATTTCGTATTATAATAATATCTTACTTATATTTATTATTTAAACTAGTAGTAATAAAAACACGAAACGAAAAAAAAAATTCTCCATCTGCAATTTTAGTATTACGATAAGTATTTGGACAGTTTATAAACGCGCAATAAGGAATTTCGATACGTCCTTACGCTAGCTGTTGTCGGCTCGTACTAATTTGAAATAGAGCGACAGCCGTCTCCGTAGCTCTATTTTCGTGACCACTTTTCGGGTCGTGACAACTAATCTAGTTGGTATAGTATATCGATGCTAATAGGCGCTCGCCCATGGTACTATAAGATAAACAGTTGTTTCTAAAGGAATAAAAAATGTATTCCTTGAGTTAATAAAATATTACATAATATGAAAGCTGATATTTAGAACTGTAACTGGATACATTTACCAACTGTAATAAAACCAGTTTATTGGAAAACGTGCTATGCATAATAAGACGTGATCTCATTCCAGATACTTAGGTTTCTGAAACAGTGCAAATAATGTTTGTTGGGTTGTATTTTTATCCCGAGTTTATCTTATTATTTATATTGCCACGTGTTGCTTTTGCTAATTGTACGAAAGGTAATAGTGTAAATCGTACTCAGTATAGAAATGAAGCTAATTAATTAAACCTCAATAAAATAACATATCAACTCATTACTAGTACATAGGTCACACTAAAAGCTTCCGAAACTGGCCACTTACATAAACAATATTTAAAAAGTATCTACAATATTTTAAAATGGAACTCTTTGGCTGTAGAATGCAGTTTGTTTCATCTGATTGTCAATTGTTTTTACATTGTGGAGCCATTTTAAAAATTTCGTGTCTACATTAACATGGATTTAACTCGGGAGCGTATGGAGGAGTTACTGCAGAATATGGAGCACGTGAGTCTCGAGTTTGGATTAATAATCAATTGCCAAAAGACCAAGGTAATTATTGTTGACCGCCTCAATAAAATTTCGCCCGAAGTTACTCATTTAGCGAACTGTGAAGTGGTCCCATCCTACGTTTACCTAGGCGTATTGATATCTAACAATGGAGGTTGCATGCAAGAAGTAAAGAGACGTATGGCAATGACAAGGAGTGCCATGGATAAATTAAAGAAAATATGGAGGAACCAAAAACTCACTAAAAGTACCAAGATCAGACTCGTATATACACTTGTGTTCCCCATTTTCTTGTACGCTGCAGAGACGTGGACCATACGGGAAATTGAAAAGAAAAAGATAGACGCTCTGGAAATGTGGTGCTGGAGAAGGATGCTTGGAGTATCCTGGACCGAATTTAGAACCAATGTGTCTACACTCCAAGAACTCGGCATCAAGCAGCGTCTGTCGAAAACCGTACAATCTCGTATAATCAAGTTCTTCGGTCACATCTCCAGAAGAAGCGAAGACTCCATACAGCGTCTTGTCGTGCAGGGTAGGATAGAAGGCACAACACCGCGCGGGCGGACCAAATTAAATCTGCGCTGGGCGGTCCCTTGCATGAGTGCACCAGGATGACGGCAAACAGAGAAAGATAGCGACAAGTCGTGAGGCACGTAACATCTGCCCCTAGTGACACTACATAACGGCCACAACTGCTCTGTCAAGAGCGTTACGACAGAGAAGTAGAAGAACTCGTATATTAATATATATAATATTTTCGTAGTATGATTTTCTACGATTTTAAGTGTAATTTGACAACTCAATAGAGCATCCCTCGGCTTCAATCTACTTTTGACGATGAAGCACCATGCAAGACGACTATTTTTAGCTGGTTTGCAGAATTCAAGCGCGGTCGTGTCAATCTCAGTGACAAATCTCGCGATGGTCACCCGTCCATCGCTGTGAACAACAAAAACATCGTTGCTGTGCGCCGTATGATTGACACAGACAGGCATGTGACCTACCATGAGATTCGCGCATCCTTAGACATAGGCATGAGTCAAATACAATTAATCCTTTTTTTTTTTCTTCTCTTCAAAAGATCCCGGAAGCTGTGGGGCTCGACCGGGGTATGTGGGATTCTTACCCACTAAAACCCCCGCGGCTGTCGCATCGGCACATGAGAGGGGAACCCCAGGGCTCTCCGGTGGGATCTGCACCAGGGGCCCCTCAGTGCCTTTTCTTTGAGCCCGCCGCCGGGGGGCGCATTGTAGCCCCCTGGGAACCTGTCACGGTGCTCACGGGGACGGGGGTCGCAACCCCGCCGTCGTCCTCCTCGGAACATATAATTAATCCTACACAAACATTTGGGTGTGAGAAAGCTGTGCTCACGGTGGTTCCCACACAATTTGACCGAGGCTCAAAAAACGGACCGCGTCATTTGGAGCAGTTCCATGCTTACCAGATTCAACGAAGTTGCGTCAAATTTGGTGTGGGACATAGTAACAGGTGACGAAACATGGATTTATTGCTACGATGCCAAAACAAAGCAGCAATCGAGCGTATGGGTCTTTGAAGATGAGCCCAAGCCAACCAAAGCAGCGCGTTCTTTTTTTAATAAGACTGGACACGTGGCTATTGTTGCTTTAGAGAATCGTCGTACCGTGAATAGTGCAGTCACTATTCACGGTACTACGATTCTCACAAACAAATGGTTGTGTACCAGTGTACACAACCATTTGTTTGCCGGAAATTATTGACAAACTCCGTAAAAATAACCGGAAACATCTTGCACCACGACAATGCTAATTCCCACTCGGCCAGACAAACAAACGAAATTTTTGAAGGTGAAAAACGTAGAACTTATGAGCCATCCTGCATACAGCCCCATCCTGGCACCCTGTGACTTTTTTCTGTTCCCAAAAATTAAGAATCAATTACGCGAGCAACGATTTTCGTCGCCAGAAAAGGCTATCGAGGAGTATAAAAAATACGTTTCTGAGGTCACCACGAGGTCACGTTAATCGCATGAAAAAGTGCATTTACGGAAAGGGAGAATATTTTGCGAAACAATAAATTCATTTTTAACCTATTAGTATTTTTTTCTTATTCATTCCGGAAACTTTTAGTGCGCCCCACGTACGACTAAGTTTAGTTTTATTATTTTAAAATAGATTAACATACTATTTAAAATCTATAAGACAGTAAACCATACTATACAAACATATCCAGTGGTGGTCCGGGCAAGAATAGGAAAATAAGAAGACGGGCAGCGGCGTCTTTCTATTGGTTTATCCACCACACCACCTATACTGCAATACCCAAGACGCCTGCTAAGCATATGGATTTTTGATTAGGGGGTGGCCTTTGTTCATACATGAGTGAACATATTTCAGCTGTTGATTATAATCACGATGATGGTGATAAAATACAGAGAGGAATATGTAACATAACTTGGGTAAGTACAAAATCTAATATTTACCATAAGTAACTCAATATTCGAAGCTCCTTTTTTACCGAATATAAATAAAGTAACTCAAATATTCAGCTATAATCCAGGAACCAATTTCCACCTTTGTTGTTCCAGAGTAAAACAATAATTGAACCAAGTCTTCGAGAAGAATTGAAATCGGAATCGATGGGACACGGAATCCGAAAAACTAATTTAAGTTACGAATTTACCTCCCAACCCGTAACCAGCTTTCCCCGATCAAACAATTTGAGGATGGGTCTTTCTCTTTAAATTAATTGTTCCACCGTATTCTCTTAAACCGAAGTTACTAGAATGTTGTTGTTAGTTATTTTTCTTCAAACAATACTTCTAGTGACATAATTCGTCTTGAAAACTATTATTAAAAACAAGCATAAATTAAAAACCGACAGAAGTGAACGAACTCTTAATATTTTCCTACCCGGACCCTAATCAGCATCTGTCTACTAACTACTCGTCAAGATTTAACCATAGATTAAAAATTAAGTGCGTCCTAAATTTAATGGAGCCGAGTTCATGATACCACCTTCCTGCTTGCTTCCGTGACCAGACTCATCATTTTTCTATCTACTACTTGTAGCAATCCCGTGACCACCTTCCTGCTCCATCATTAGACCCTGATCACCATTTTCTAGCAACTACTCGTCGAGACCTATCCATTAGGCCAAATTCGATGGGTGTATGTTTATTGGGGCCGAGATCCTGTTACCACCTTCTTGCTGATCATCATCAGGCCATTTACCATTTCATTTTTTTGTACTAACTGACCCGCGTAGCTTCGCTCGCGCTCTTTGTACTCAGAAACCATCTTGAGCTCATGCACAAAACTTTGCTGAAGATCATGACATCATCAAATTCATAGTTTACGATTCTATAAAGGACATACAGACAAACATTCATTTTTTTATATATGAAAAAAAAAATGAAAAAAACGTTTATTAAGTGTGTACAAAATAACCTTTTACAAACATTTAAACAACTGCCAAACTGCATAGCAGTTTGTTGGCAGACGTAGCTCTCAATTAATAAATACATAATGCAAGCCTGGGTGCGTGTTATATGGACACACATAGTAGTTTTACTATGATTACTAAATTATTATCTAAGCTGACTACATAATATTATCAAACAGAGACTCTTTATATTTAGTTAGTAAGAACTTTTTCAATGCATTTGAGAATGACCTTTTTGTTACACATTTCTTTCTGATATCTACTGGTATACTATTTAAAATTGAAGGGACTAGATATTTTCTGACTCTCTGGCCAAAATAATTCTTATAATTGGGCACTTTCAATAATTTACTACATTGTCTTCTAATTGGTCTGTTACTTTTCTTGTAAGTTTTAAACTCATCACTATAATACTGTTCAACTACTGTTAATAACTTAACCTTCTCATGGACTGGCAGCATTTTACACTCCTGATAATTACTACTTTTACATCTTTCTTTCGTGGTTTTATCGACTAATAACTTCATAAATCTAATTTGCAACGCCTTTAATTTATCCAGATAGCTATTAAACGTCCGACCGTAGCTGGCCAGACCGTAAGAAAGCATCGAGTCCACCAGTGCGTAATATACTGTGTATAAAGTTGCCTTATCCAAAACATGTCTTAGATAGTGAAATTTTACAAGTACTGACCTAAGTTTATTACATAAACTATTTATATGGGTTTTCCATGAAAAGCTACAGTCTATAATCAAGCCTAAATACTTGTACTCCTACCACCTCCACCTGTGCACAAGCGCACGCCACCCCGGCATTGTGCAGGCAGTTGCACGCGCGTTGCACGATCAACGCTTCTATTGTAAGGGGAGCGTATAGAAGTATAAATTTCAGATCTTTCGGACTAATAGTAGTAATGAACAAGTATAAATTAAAAAAAAACCCACATAGGTGAACGAACTCTGAAAATGACTTTCCTGCGCCATTATCCTCAGAGGTCATTATCAGACCCTGATCAGTATCTGTCTACTAACTACTCGACAAGATTTAACCATATATTTAATTAATATTCGATGGGTCCTACATTAAATGGAGCCGAGTTCCTGTTACCACCTTGCTAAGCACATTATGTTAACTACACAAGACCAGCTGGCACCAACTTCGATATATTTTCGTTATTTTGCGCTTTTTAGTTTTTTATTTTAATAGTTTATTTAAAACTTTTAGTGACTTTTATGTTACCGAGATTATCAGCACTTATCACGCAACAAAGGCGCTTAGGCGCCGCTTACTAAAAAACATAAACAGACCATATCTTTTAAACTACAGAACCGATTTGTCTATAAATTTGTTTACTTTTTACAAGGTACTTACTGTTGACAATTTTTTTATTGTGTATTTAATATTTTGACTAGTAAGCCACCTAAGGCTTCAGCTGAAAATCAGCGCTGCATATTATAAGCGGCATTTAGCTGAGCTGTTGCCTTTTAGAGACACATTATACACACCGAGACTGCTACTATTGCTAAGTGTGTCTTACATCTAGTTATTTATACTGTTTGTAACTTTAAATTTAATTATTATGTTTGTATCTAGTGGTCTCTTGTGTGTGTTACTTGTGTGTCTAATAAATGTTTTTTCTTCTTTTTCCTCTTCTTCTTCTTCTATTTTGATAAAACTTTTCCTTCTTAGGGAGAAGGAAAAGTTTCATAAAAATCGGTTGAAAAATATAAATACTTATTATTGAAAAAAAAAATCTAAATCAGATTTGTCAGAGAAATCCGTGGACAGCCTCATACATACACACTCACGCATACACAGCTGAAATTCGGTAAACACATTTGTTTAGATGCTAATATAAGACTTACATAATATGTGAATGTTATACATTTTATTAATATTACACACATACGTGTCGAATACAGAACCACCTTTTTTGAAGTTGGTTAAAAATTAAAGAAACACGAAAGCATCCCATTTCTTTTATCTTCAACTGGTTACGACTTACAAGATTAGGCGCAGGAGGCGAAATATATCTATTTGAATATTACAGTAACCGTAAGCCGAGGCACTTTGAGATAAGATTAGGATAACATTACTTTTATGTAGACTATCATATTTTGTGTTCAACTAAACTCGTACACATCAAGCTTGTAGGTACGTGTTTTGGTATCAAAGATACACTGTACTTATTGTGTAAGAGTTGTGAAGATTGCGCCTAATGATATTTTATACAATATATATGCCAGAGCGCACGAAAAGTGAACACGAAATTCACCCAATTGGGTGACATAGCAGTACGTCCCGCGTCGGTAAAATGTAAAGAATGTGACGTCATCAGCAGCCGATACACGTCCACTGCTGAACAAAGTCCTCTCCCTTAGAAGGGAGGGGTTGTCATAATCCCCACGCTTGGCAAGCGGCTTCGGGATCGCAGTATATATAGTATAGATGGTAGTTTAATCCAATAGAAAGACGCTTCTGCCCGTCTTCTTGTTTTCCCTTAGTCGCCTCTTACACCCAACGGGAGGAGATGGGAGGGTGCTATCCTTACCCGGACACCCCACGGGCGAATGAAGAATGTGACGGGGTGCCTTTGAAAATAATGTAAAATGTTGTCATGCTTATTTAGAAAATTCACAGAGTACTGAACAAAAGTAAATAAATGATATCTTAAAAATTCATATACCTTAAAAATTCATGAAAAAATATTTTAATTATATGTTATTTATTTATTTTATTTTACATACATACATAAAATCACGCCTTTTTCCCGTAGGGGTAGGCAGAGCCCGAGGGCCGCTTTTCACCTCCGTGAGAAACGGGACGTGATGGGTGGCGAACCACATCGCCGCATTTTGTTTTAATCTATAATTTTTGTACACACAATAACAATACAGGAAAATGGTAATTTAGGAAAGAATAGTACAAGGCACGTCACGTTAGTGACGTTCAGTGTCACGTCAGTTACTTCAGTGTCATTCAGTGACGTTCAGTGACGTTCAGTGCCGTCGTTCAGTGTCCTTCAGTGTCGTTCAGTGTCATTCAGTATCGTTCAGTGACGTTCAGTGTCGTCGTTCAGTGTCGTTGAGTGTCTTTCAGTGTCGTTCAGTGACGTTCAGTGTCGTCGTTCAGTGTCGTTCAGTGACGTTCAGTGTCGTCGTTCAGTGTCGTTGAGTGACGTTCAGTGACGTTCAGTGTCGTTCAGTGTCGTTCAGTGACGTTCAGTGACGTTCAGTGTCGTCGTTCAGTGTCGTTCAGTGACGTTCAGTGACGTTCAGTGACGTTCAGTGACGTTCAGTGTCGTCGTTCAGTGTCGTTGAGTGACGTTCAGTGTCGTTCAGTGTCGTTCAGTGACGTTCAGTGTCGTTCAGTGTCGTTCAGTGACGTTCGGTGTCGTCGTTCAGGGTCATTCAGTGTCGTTCAGTGACGTTCAGTGTCGTTCAGTGTCGTTCAGTGTCGTTCAGTGTCATTCAGTGACGTTCAGTGACGTTCAGTGTCGTTCAGTGTCGTTCAGTGTCATTCAGTGACGTTCAGTGTCGTTCAGTGACGTTCAGTGTCGTCGTTCAGTGTCGTTTTTTAGCAATAAATTTTCAATATTATTGTCTAGTCACCTGTAATAGCCGTTAACGCTGTACTGTTATTAAATCGCTTTAACATTATGACGTCACACCTATAAGGTGACCAATCTTGGTGCGTTTATAGTCACGGGATTTTTATATAAATTTTAATTATTTATTTGTTAATTGTTTTTATTGTTTGTTTGAAAATCTTTTTTTTAACTTTTTTGCTTAAAATATCAATATTATTAATAATAAAGTTTTAAAATAAATAAAATAAAATTTTGTTTTTTTTTCAAATACATATGTGAAAAAATTATCTATGAAAATATTGCGGTATTCAATTCTTTCAGTTGAATTAAAAGTAATTGCGGATCAAAAAATTATGGAATCGTTTTGCCTAATTTCCTGAAATTAAATTTTTATCGTTACTTAATTTTTTTTTTGTTTTACTAATAGTTGTAAATCGTTATAATTAAAATAATTTAATATTTAAACTACCTAAGTATTTTTTTTTATTTATTGTAAATATTCATTATACTTTACTTTATTTCATTACTTGTAAGTATTTATATTCATTGTATTATTTATTTTGTTTCGTTTAATAAATATTATGTTAGTAATTAATTATAATCACAATTTTACTAGATATTTTGATGTTCGACAAAATTAATATGAATATTTAGGTAATACTAATTATTATAGAGCATTTCGTTAGGTAATTTTTAAACCGTGGCGTGTTCGGGTAGCACACTCCCATCTGCTTCCGTTGAGTGTCCGTAAGAGACGACTAAGGGAAAATAGGAAGATTACCTACTACCCATACCTGCGATCCCAAGACGCCTGCCAAGCGTGGGGTTTATGGCAACCCCTCCCTTCTAAGGGGGATGCCTTTGTTCAGCAGTGGACGTCTTCCGGCTGCTGAAGATCATGATGATGAATTTTTAAACTCGACGTATTTTAGTGCGTATGAATGCTTGTACTATTCTAGATAGGTATATGAACTGGAGGACTCATGTTGACAGTGTGTGTTCAAAACTCAGGTCAGTAATAAGTAAGTTTTATACCTTGAAAACGCCGCTGAGTAGAAAAACGCTGAGGGTTATATACTTTGCCCTCGCCGAGTCACTGCTTAGCTATGGGTTTCAAACATATTTAAACTGTATAAAATTACTACAAATACGTTTTATGAAATATCTTGTTGATAGAAAAACTAAGTCTGAATGTAAAAATAATTATGATAAACTTTTCGTCGTATGTAAACTACTTCCAGTACATGTGAAGTTTAACTATTTGGTGGTCCTTGAACAGTTCTATAATGGCCAATTTAAGGTTGCAGTACAAAACAGCTATAACACTAGGAGAGTTAGAGAGCGTAAATTGGTGCGGCCATCAGTTAAAAACTATTATACAATGAAATTGACTGGCTACCTACACTATATAATGAAATTGACTGGCTTAGAAAAGATCAGGGTAATTTAAGTAAATTATCCCTTGAAAGGAAGTTAAGACAAGTGTTGCTTGCTGAGTTCAGTACAAGACAATGTTGGTAATCGCCAAGATATGATACCTACTCGTCCTTAGTTAAATAAAAATAAACTGTCTGTCAGTAAGTACATGATTATAGGTACCTACTTAGTAAATAATTATATCGCAGGACCTTTTGTAAATCGAACCTTTTGTATATCCACCTTTTTTAGTGTAATTCGAGCGCTAATCCCGCCGACAAACTGTTACGCAGTTTGGCGGGTTACCTTTTGTCACAATAAAGGATTTATTAAAAAAAATACAACACATACATTGAATATTACGATATCGATGGTATTACGACTCTAAGGTGTTTATCCTTTTTGCGCATGACAACTTGACAAGCAGGCATCTTTATTAAGTTGGATACATTTATACGTACGAACTACCGTTGTGGATTTATTGGCTTTTAATTTGTATGATACTTAAAATATTTAGGAAACTAACCTAATCTAATTTTCAGCAACCCATTTTATCCCGTAATTAAAAGTATATCTTTGTTCTTCGCTTCAAATAAATCCCTATGATTTGTTTTCATTCTATTAATGAACTCTGTAAACATTCTGCTAATTATCGTCCAATTATATTTTTTTATTTACGAAAGTAATCAATGTACATATTTGAAATAAATTAAGAACGAAGTAATTTATGTATTTTGTGTAAATCGGGTGGGGTCTGTCATCTTTGGACGATATAAAATATGAAATGTATCGATATAAATTATGAATAATACTCGATGATTGGAGACACATGCTTGTGGCGGCTTCGTGTGGTGGGCCACCCCTTCCCTTCAATATGGTTGAGGTGAGTGATGGCTGCTGCTCGAGTCAATGCGTGCGCGGGTGCTGCTTGGGGGGACTGGTCCGACTACTATCCCTTTGGCCCTTTAGTTTGTTGTATTTTTGTCGTATTTTTTTTTATTTGATCTTTTGAACGGCTGGACACACTGTCGCAGATGCTGATCTAATTGTAACAAGACAAACACAGATTAAAAAAAATAATGAAAAAAATGTGCGTGCGTGGAGTCCCTCCGCGCGGAAGAAGTGAAACTTCATTCTCGCTCTGTCTCTTTCTATTCCACCTCCCCGCGTAACGAAGTCAACAAAGTCAACAAAGTCAACAAAGTCAACGGAGTCAACGGAGTCAACGGAGTCAACGGAGTTGGCGGAGTCGGCGGAGTCGGCGGAGTCAACCGAGTTGGCGGAGTCGGCGGAGTCAGTGGAGTCGGCGGAGTAGGCGGAGTCAGCGGAGCTGAGTCGGCGGAGTCGGCGGAGTCGGCGGAGTCGGCGGAGTCGGCGGAGTCGGCGGAGTCGGCTGAGTCGGCGGAGTCGGCGGAGTCGGCTGACCCGGCGGCGTCGGCTGAGTCGGCGGAGTCGGCGGAGTCGGCGGAGACGGTGGAGTCGGCGGAGTCGGCGGAGTCGGCGGAGTCGGCCCACTCACCCACTCACCAACACCATGTACACTATATGTATATATAACTATGCAATATAGTAACTGTTTTGTAATGTTGTCTTTTTTAATATTGCTTTGTTTTATTGTACATTTAAGATATCTTGGTCAAGGAGAGCAACATGAAAGATAATATAATACTACTGTAGCAACACCACACAATAAGATGATGGATCGGAAATACGTAACTAAAATGTCATTTTGACGGATTTTGATTTTGACGGACGGATTCGTATCCAAATCACAGGTGATAATCAATACAGTAAAGCCCCGGGTCAAGAAAGAAACTGTCAATGAATGTCCGTAAACATAAATAATCACTAAAAACTCCGAAATACAATATGTACTCCACGCGTAAACAATCTATTACGAAACGTCACCTATAGCATTAACTGTCAAGTAGTAAACCAACGTCAAACACAACTGTCATGGCTGCCCTAAAAACAGGGTGGACATACTAAATAACTCCATAAGTAATCATTTATGTACAATTGTACTCTGCTTCAAATTAATTTATAAGTATTTTTATGAAACTCTTCTATGTTTTTCCTATTTTTCCATGTAGTGTACATAGTGTTGGCCCAAAATGGAACATCTCCTTTACGCCTATCGCCTATCGTTTAACACCTATCACTTAACGCCTATCACCTATCATTTAACGCTTAACGCGTTATGTGATAACATTTTTGGAAGTCGCATAAGAAGTTTCACTTCAAAAATGACAAGCCCGCTGAGTTTCTGGCTTCACAGTTGAGGCCACGTTGTGATCCGGTGGTAGCTGTTAAAAAAAAAATTTGATCGAGTAAACAAAAACGGGAAACACTATCGCCACTGAAGTGTAGCAAGTTTGATGCCCGTGCATAAAGTGTTAGACAAGTAGCCAATAAGCTCCAGAGAATTTACTATATTAAGAAATGTGACATCAGCGTTGCGAAATTGTGAGAAACTCTTAGCTCACATGCGCCAATCTTTCCCAGATTGACGCATACAATTGCTATTCCAGCGACACACTATTGAGAATCCATTACGATTGTGACAAAGACATCTGCTAAAACCACTATCGCGTTTCAGCTATTTGTCGACTGAGTGTCTTGTTTACTGTCAGTTGACTTATATTGTTATATACCTAAATTAAAAAAATCTACCATTAGTTGCGTTAATTTTAATCAAATGAGTGGTTGACATACCTGCAGGTCATTGGCAAGCCACTGATCTTATAAAATTGGCAGACTACTAAATGTGAAAACCAACGAATGGTCACACTATCGACACTCCATTGAAGCGTTTGTAAATCTATTCTATACTTATAATAAAACTGTAACAGGTCCAATTCTGTACATTGAAGATATTTTGAAAATTATATTTGGTGGGCATACTATAACCGATACTGAGGCCGAAAATGTATTTTGATAAATTTTTATCTGTCTGTCTGTCTGTCTGTCTGTCTGTTTGTCTGTCTGTCTGTCTGTCTGTCTGTCTGTCTGTCTGTCTCACGTCTGTATCACGGCTGAGGATCACGCCGAAACTACTGAATGGATTCAAATGAAACTTGGCATGATTTGAGATCTTACTACGAGGTAGGACATAGGATACTTTTTATCCCGTAATCTAGCACGGTTCTTTTAGGAGAGGGGATTAAAGTCAAAATGGGTGGGTCAGCTAGTTATTAATAAAATTATATACAACTGCCATTCCAGCGACAGACTATTGAGACAACATTCGATTGACAAATTCGGTATTCTGCTGAAATAACCATAACCAGTGGTATCACATCACTGAGACGCTATTATCATACTAGGTCTTAATCGTGTGTCGCTCGAATGACAATAGTATGTCATATTAATAAAATTAGGAGCCTTAGGCCTAGGTTAGTGAAAGCCACAGACACCCCACTGGTCTTATAAAATTATTAGACTGCCAAATGTGTAATACCATCTAAGTGACACACTATCGACACTTAATTGAAGCGTTTGTAATTTACCAGACTTGGGGCCCTGATCGCTGCGTTGTTGGAGACGTGCTCGCAAGTCACTAGTGTGTGAAGGTTCTTAGCGACAGTGTATTAGAAAGCTCCAATTTCACGAATTTCAAGGGTTTCAGATTCAAATATTAGTAATATGGGCCTGAGTAAGTATTCTGAAAAATACCGCACATAATGTTTTGCTAGTATCGGTGTTAATAGTATGTAGAAAGATGAAGATTACAGTCGTTCTTTATTGAAGATCTGAAATAGTGATGTCGGAATTTTATGTCAGTCTTGCTATCAAAATAGTTTTAAATATATTTGTAGATAAGAGAATAAGGAAATTCACCGAACAACCAAACTGACAGACATAAGTCTCAGAATCTACAAGTTGAAGAAGCAATAGGCCAAATCGCTCGAAAAACCAATAATCGATGGGGAAGAGAGGTTCTCGAGTGGTGACCACGAACCGAATGACGCAGCGTAGGTCTCCTACTAGGTGGACCGACGACATTATGAGATTCGCAGGTAACCCGAATGCAAATAGCCAAATGTCGTTTATTACAGCATTACAATTGAGATGAGCTTATTATTTTAGCAGTGGATATCTTCCAGCTGATGATGGTGCTGATGAGCTACATAAAATTATAATATGACAAACGATTTTAAATATTTTTTGAGTTACAAGAGCTATCAGTAAAAAAATACTTAACTTTTAATACCAGCAGGCAATAAAATTCTGATTCAATATAAGCCACATACTCGTACATTTTACGGTTTAGTAATCTTATAACCAGGCCAATAGGGAAAACAAACACAGAACACTCATTTTGCTACATTTTACTTACAAAAGAATCAAATTAATGTCGTATTATAGACAACAGACTATGTCTCAGATGTGTTACAAAGAGATATATTAAGAGATATATGAAATATGAAACGTAATATGAGGTTTCTACTTTTATTAAAATAAGCTCCTTAAGGTATGGGCATATTTCGATATTCTTTGAATTACTCAGCAGACACAAATAAAAGAGAATGTATTTTTTTATCTTATACATATAAGCTTATGATTGTTCACAAGGTTTCTAATTGTTGTGTTCTTAGTAACCTAACATCCCTACTAAAAAAAGAACTGATGGCTCTTAAATGGCTGAACAGATTTTCTGCGAACATAGCTAGGAACCGTCTGGATTAAACGAGATTATGATATTATAATGAAAAACCGCATTTAAATCCGTCCACTCGTTCAAGAGCTAAGAGGACAGACAGACAGACAGACATAGGTGTTAAACTTATATTTTTGTAGTGGCTTAAAAATACAATATGCGTCCAAAGTTTTTACTAGATGTTAGGTCTCTTGTAAGTTGCGTTTAATAGCTAGTACCTTTTATATGTCTTGTATTACGTCGGGAAAAGTTTAAGCAGGTCTTGAAACTTCTCGTGGCTTTAATCTATTTTATTATGTGACAAAAACTTGTTACTTAACTTTGGTGAAGTTCTTATCACTTATTATTAAATCCGATATGATGGATTTGCTAAATCTGTAAAGTAGGCTGCATCCGCATTAGTCAACATGCATATATTTTATCTTCCAATCTATTTATTCTTCTCCTTTGTAGAAATCATTGATCACCGTGACGTGGCTCTGCATTATTCTGTTTTGTTGTGACTCAAACTTTTAACGCTCAAGACAACAAAGAGAAGAAAGTTTTGCACGAAGCTGGTTAGGAATATTGTACATCAAATTTTAATGCTTGTGAAAATTATAGTATCATCATCTGCCTATTGCATCTATAGAGATGATTAACGCGGTCACCATTATTCGTTGGTATTTGTCCAGCAGTCTCCGCAACTTCGGCAGTTAAGGGGGTAACATGCGCCAATGACCTTGAGAATCTGGCCGTTCCGACCGAGAGTTGTCATCGTAGAGGGCGCTACCAGCAAATATGAATATCACATTTGAAAAATCATAGACTAAAAATATGCAGTTGTGTCGAATGGAGTTTTGTTAATTTTGCCTATTCCGTTATAGAATGAAATGATGCAGTTTAATAACGATACCTAACCCACTGTTTTATATCTTGATTTATACCTTGGCGTGCCACCTAATTACAATCTGACAACCCAACCACTTACAATGGTAACGTAGTTGACGTGTTGCATCAGGATACGGATTATTGCATGTCATATTCCAAACTTCTTTCATATTCAAAATCTGTATTCTACGCAAATAAATGATTCTTATTCTTATTCATATCAAAGTTTCAGTCCGTCTATTATAGAATGGTCAATGACTGACTAGTGAGACTTAAACATACTTCTATTCTATTGTTGGTGGTTATTAGGTCCGGTTACAACCGGAACGCACTTCGACCCAGCTGAATTGTGCCTGCCATTCGGAATCCATATACATTCGTACTACTTATAACTTACAATCACAGCGGATTTTTGTGTGTCTGAAGTTAGGGTTGACGAACCATTGCGCAAGTACAGTTGTGAGTTCTGAATACATAAACATAAAAATAGCTACTGTGCAGCGTCTTGCCGTGATTACTGTAAGCGTACTTGAAATGAAACTATGCACAAAGTTCTAAGGTTTCTATTCTGCAAGTCAAAACGAAAGCGTTTAACAGAGCCTTCAAAATATAGTTTTTTTCTTAAAAAGGGACCTTTTTAACATATTTCCTAAATTAGTTCCAAATTCTCTAACCAATAAACATCCATCTGATGTTTGAGCTTTTCGATCCCTGGAAAAATTAACTGAAACCAAATTGATGATTGATTGCGATGTTCGAGTATGACAAAGAGAGTGACTTAAGATGCTGCAATGCATGCCAGTAGCCCTGATGAGATGCTAGCGGTATTATTAAAGAAGCGTGTAACTGTAATGTTTCCTATTCTAATGCGTATATTCTCTTTAAGAGCGGCACAAGTACCCGAATCTTGGAAGCTTGCTAGCTTCCAACCTTACTCAAGACCAGATACCCAACGTCGACCCAAGTCGTGCAGACCCAAAAATCATAAATTATTTTTATTACGACAATTATTTCCGTGATAAGAAATAATAGCGCACCCATCCATCTCCTCCCGTTGGGTGTCCGTAAAAGGCGACTAAGGAAAAACAAGAAGACGAGCAGCAGCGTCTTTTTATTGGATTACCTACCACCTATCTGCGATCACCAACCGCCTGCCAGGCGTGGGGATTATGGCAACCCCTCCCCTCTAAGGAAGAGAGCGCCTTTTTTCAACAGTGCACGTTTCGGCTGCTGATGATGATGATGAGTTCCGTGATCGACTCCGTAATGGTCATCGAACTGAAACTATGATAAGATACTTAACTTTTTCCATAATTAAGTACAGGTAAAAACGACCCAGACCCAAGACAAACAGATTATGTTCACGCACATGAATGTTTGTCCTGTGTGGGAATCGACCCCAAGACCTTAAGGTCAGCGGCCAGGGTAGCAAACTACAAAATCAACGGGCCTGTGTTGTTATTCAATATACGTGGCTGCCAAAGGAATCCGTAGCACTGTTTGTTTGAACGCACGAATTCAGTAATAGTCTTTTTTAGTGTAACGTCATATTATATACTATAATCAAAATAGGTTTTGATTGAATACTGGTATAGCGTTCGTGTCCGCGATCCGGGCGACGACGACGTTCCGGGCGCTTACCCCGCCCGCATCTATTTTGGGCTGGCACGTGCAAGCGATTGTCGTCCTAAAGGTGATACACCGTTCGTGACCGCGAAAGTACGTAACGTAACTTCATCTTGAGTTCTGTACCCATCGCGGGGTTTGAACTACGTGGAGCATTTGACATTTTATTTTATTTTATTTATTCTTTAGTACATTTAGATATTTAATTTACATTGATTCTAATAAGCAATCTGGTTTTAGAGTAAGTAACATTTTAACGCGGTGGTATTTTTTCTCGTGCCTGCCAACAACACCAACAGTTTATTGTTACGCAACTTAGTTAAGTAACAAGGTATTACCTGATAGTAATCGAAGCACCCACCCATAGAAAAGTCTCTTCCTGTCCCTGTCATCCAAAACTATAATTATAGCCTTTTGGTCCGATAGTTTTTTTGCCAGCTACAGTGACCTTCTACTTATGTTACATAGCGGAAGAAATCTAAGATTAAAGTGGCGCAACCTAGATAGCACACGAGTACCCTTCCAACTTAACCATCCAGATGTCTCAAAAGACGAGCAACTGTCCAATGCAACTGTCCGTAGGTAAGCGTGTCGCTCACCACCAAGCCAACCACCCAGGTACTCGACTCGTTGCTAAGTTGCAAAAACGGACATGATAATAATAATAACACCGTTCATGTTTTGACAAAAAAAATCATAATGTAAAGGATATCGTAATGTATGTCATTTTGTCGACCTACACAGTATTAAATACGATTTCAATTAGTAAGATCATATATGACTCTGATACGCTTTAAAAGTTAGGCATAATACTTGGCAACGATACTTTCGCATATTCTATGATGAACCAAAAATATGGTATTACTATAAAATTATCTTTAATTAAATATAGAAGTATAGAATTCATTTGAAATGATTTATAATGTTATAATTATACCATATGTAACATATCTTAATTAAAAACATGTTCAAAATCATTTAAATTAAATTCGTCTTGTTAAAAAAAATTCGAGCACGTCCACTCTCCATAACAGTCCACGAAAGACTGGTGGAAGGCGATCGCGGGGGCGCTGCAAGGGGAAATGCATCTCGTACGTGGTTTTTCTATAATTTCTTGTAAAACATGAATGAAATTAAGAAATGTAATCAATACAAATTGTAGAATAGGTTATTATGCTTTTTATAGTCCAAGTTTGACGTCTATCCGATGAACGGATATTGAACGCTAACACAATTCATTTCCAACGTAGTACATTTTTTAAATACATATTGCTTGATAACATTATATTTAATCCAATATCTAATCAATAAAACTGTTTGCTGAAGATCTGAGGTATAAGTACATATAATTTTCATAGCCAATGCAATAGCGGATTGATCCATCGAACTCTTTAAACTAAGGCTATTTTTGCAACTTTACCGTTGTTACCCCCTTAAGGGCAACTTAAAATTTTCCACAATGTGTCGCACGGCCGACAGCGGGGCGGTGCAGCAGGCTATATAAATAAACAATGCGCGATTGCAGCGCACAGCAGCGCTGCAACCCGCGCTGTAGCTACTCGCCAGTTAATCGATCGACTAGTGACGGTGCACACGTAGTTTTTATTCGAAAATATATCGATGACGTTGCGACTTCTTCAGAGTCCATCGTGAAACTAAGTGTGCAACACTATGATGCTCGATCTTGGCAATAGCAGCGCGGCTGCAGCGATCAACTTAGCGGCAAATTTGAATTCGCCCTAAGTCCCCGGAAGACGTAGTGAGTAAGGTAGCAATTCAAACATAGTGTTAAATGAAAACCCCGTCAACAACAGACTTGCAGCAGTTGTCCTGGAACTAACAGCATTCTCCTAATTAAATAACGACATATCACGTTATTACTTACCTTAAACCACAGCGTGGCGTTGGTCGGTAGAGATTAATTACTAAAGAAACAAAGCGTCTAAAGTTAATATTATTTAAAATTTTGCATGCATACCGTAAGCGGTGGACGTGTGCATGTTGAATATGAATTTAGAATCAACACGAGTAAGACAAAAGTCATGTATGTTAGTACTATTTATCAAAATAATAGCCTACGTTAAGAAGATATCATAATCTAAAGGTCAACTGTATTTTCCTGCCAGCACTTTTGTTACAAAATGAAGCGCTACCTCCCGGAACAGACATGCAATGACCTTAATGGAAGTCCCTGAACATACTTCGGACACAGGTCGGCCGCTGCAAAGAAAATCTTTGCCGATGAGGCTTCAGTAGTGATGACCAATGCATATGCTGATATGCCTGCAAACTATGACCCGTTTACTTTCTTGCCCTGCGTGCCCTGACACCTGCACTCTTGAAGCTCTTTGGAATGCTACAGACAACGCACGAAATGTAGGTTCTTACTGGGCAAATACGATTTAGTTTTTGCCATCGACACGATAAGAAGAAGAGAAGACTATTTTTTCAATTCTTACAAGTTCAGTTTTTACGCTCCTAAATAAATAAAAAAGAAATACTCTTATATTATGTAAGATTTTCAATATCGTGAAGTGTGTTACGCAAGTGGCTCTTTCGTTGGACTCAACTTCTCCATAATGTAAACTAGTGGATTTTAGGATAATTTATTGGTAATGGAGGTTAATCATCATCAGCCGAATGACGTCTACTGTTGAACAAATGAACAAAAGGGGAGGAAAATCCTCCCCTTTTGTTCATTTGAAATCCTCCTTAGAAAGGAAGGGTTACCATAATCCCCACGCCTGGCAGGCGCCTCGGGATCGCAGTATCGGTGGTAGGTAATCCAGTCGAAAGACACGTCTGCTCGTTTCCTTGTTTTCCCTTAGTCGCTTACGACACCCACCGAGGGAGATGGATGGGTGCTATACTTACCCAGACACCACACGGGCTAGAGCTTAATAATAAGATACAAATATTGAAGTAGCTAAATGAAATCTTTTACTGTAAGACCTAAATATGCACCTATTTACCGAAATCAAAGTCTAAAAAGTAACAAAATCTAGTTATACTAAACTATGAAATTATGACTAATTAAAATACCATAATTAATTTAATATTTTTTAGTCAATTTAAACTATGTAGACTGCTCTTTCACTTAAACGGTTATGCAGTCGAAAATGATAAATCCCACATGCTTGTGAAAAGCCTATTCACTCTAGCCTTATACACCCTCATGATACGTAATCGTACGCGATGAGCGACTGAGTGAATTTATTGCTGGTCTTCGCTGTCCGTGTTATAAATGGCAGTCAAGAAAATGGTTCATCCGAAAATGAGGAATCTCCATATTTTAAGAGTACAGTATAGGAGTACATGCGTGTGTCTGATCGCCGCGCCTTGTCACTCCTCTCAACCATATTGGAGGGAAGGTCATTCGTCACAGATAAAGCCGCCACAAGCAGACTTTTAGATTTTTTTACTCGACTATTTGACTTTAAATATTCCACTATTAATAGACTCGTCAAGTAAGACACGTTGCACTTTAATATATTATTCTGATCACTTAGTTCTCCAAAATTGGATATATGTCAATGAAGTCGGTTAATAAAGAAAACGAATTTGTTAGCACAAGTGTATTGCTCTCAGAGACAACATAAGACTGCAGCTCATTTAAATAACTAATACCCGTATTATACGTACCGTACCTTCATAACAATATAGATATTATATATAATACCCGTATTAATAATATAATTTTATTCCTTTTTTTTGATGGATTAAAGCCGCCAAAGCCAAGATGGCGGAAGAAAAAAGATTTAATGGAAGCAATGACGTAAGTATAGGGTTACTCTCAAATTGTTTTCTCAGCTTAACTTCAGTGGACATACTTAATTCCAACAGAGAATTAAATAATTCTCTTCTCTCTCGATCGCTTCGCTCTTCTCTCTGTTGAATTGAAATTTATCTCTTCTGGTGTATGGCATAATAATAAACAATGACCTCCTGACTAATAAGGCTACAACCAACGAGATCGGCCATCTACGTGGAAGATAATAAACTGCACAACTATTTGCATAGTGCAGTTTCTCTTTATTTACACTTAAGTACAAACACAAAATACAGAACACATAAAAAGGAAACAGAAACATTGTACATATAGGCGGCCTTATCGCTAATAAGCGATTTCTTCCAGGCAACCCATCTCTTTCTTTATCTCTTTCTTTACTCTTAAAATCCGAAGCGATGTAAGATTGACACGGCCGGGAAGAGGTCAGGCGCAGGACCTACTTTTACATGCCTTTCCAACGCATGGATTATCGCACTTTTCAGATAACCAGGTGATCGCCTTGTAATTGTCCTATAGTGAGGAACAACTACCCAAAGTAGTTGATCGCCACATGATTTAAACCGAATTGAAAAGCAAGCAAGGGCAACTGCTGCGCCACGGAGGCTGAAATGCCAAAATTAAAAACACCGTGAAATGTACGTGCTACTTTTGTCCAAAAACACACAAACATGTCCGTTTTATATTGAGACTAGGACAATACCTATTGTACTGGAAAATTAAGTATTCTTGGACCATCGTGGAGCGAATTTAGGGCCAACGTGTCTGTACTCGAAAATCTAAGTATAATAATAATAATAAATAAACCCGCAGGGCAGCTAGTGGCGAGCTGTTGGTGCGTAGCGACACCAAGGACCCGAGTGCTCCAGAGAGTCGGTCAGGGCCCCCACCTAGGCGTGTCTTCGTCGGCCGAGTGGAAACCGAAGGGGGCCCGCAGGACTCTCAGCTCTGGCTTGCCTTAATTGGCCGTCCAGAGAGTAGTTGTTAGAGCTATATGCTCCAGGGGTGGAAGTGTTAAAGGGCATAACGCCGGAAGTAACCACGGAGAAAGCGCAGCACACCTCTCGACACCCCTGAGCCACTCACACCGGTGTTGCACTCCGTCATCTTCTGACGGCTATATGGAGAGCCCATCTAGTGGGTGGCAAGTCACCGCTTGGCAAAATATAATTAGTACACTAATTATGGCAAGTGACCCCGGCCTTTTGCAATAGCCTAGTGTTCAGTCTACCAAATACTCACCCAAAAACAAATCTAGAAATCTTTCCATATAGGTACTTACAATAGTCCCTACACCTGCCAGAGTCAACAGTCAACTGCTGTTTATATCTTATTTCCAGCAATTGATCCTGGCAGGTGTGTTCCACGCCTACAATTAATTTCTTCCAACAGGCCTCTACGTTGGATTCGTCCCCACGCAAGCCTTTTCAAAGTCCGGGTGTAAAAGCCCGTGTTGTCAAAAACAAAAAAGCAATAATAATAATAATAACGAGAACCTCGTGAAAGCGGAGAAAGATAAAGAATGCAAATATCTTGATCTCGCGCACGAGGTTGTCGACATGTGGGACATTGATAGGGCAATCATTGTACCTTTAGTCGTTTCTGCCCATGGCCTAATGGCCAAGAGCCTCGATAAACACCTCAAGAGGCTCACGTTAGACGGCTGGATCAAGGGCCAGGTGCAGAAGGCAGTGCTCCTGGAGACGACACGCATTGTGAGGAAGTTCCTCTCTCTGGAGCCTTAACCACCGTTTGCTAGGACCCTGTTCCCGCAGCCGGTTGGAAGGTGTTTTTTTAAGAAAATAGTATTTGGCCACTATTTCATCTGATGGTAAGTGGATTGAGGCGCACTATGTTATTAAAATACAAGGAACATGACTTGTGCCGGCAAAAGGAGCGAACGGTAGTCCTGCAGCCGCTAACAAAGTGAGCCGCTAACACTGGTAATCTTACTTAGCCCAGAATCACATCTATGTTTAATTCGCATTAATGGGTGCAACGTTCTGTAAATCGGAGTTACTTCTTCAGTTGTTCTGCTTAATTTTTGAGAAAATATTCCCGCTATACTCTGTCTCTCCTAAAAATAACATTTAAGGATTATCTAAATATCGAATCTGCGGTAGACAATAAAAACTTCCACACTTAAGTTCGACCATTGAGTTGAGTTAAACATAAAAAAGTTGAACATCTTATTTTAAGTATCAAGAAAACTTTGCAGATACCGCCTGCTGCTTGTTTTGGCAATATGGCTTATCGGTACTTTGTTTTCAATACGAAAGCGATCCAGTGAAGCACTCAGAACCTATATATTTAATATTCTACGCACAAAATTGCTGACCGATCTGAAAACGTATTTTTAGGCAAGAGTTTTGGCAAAATCTTGTATTCCTTCACCAATATTTTGTTATTAGAATATATGAATATAATGTGGCATAACCGAGAGATTTGTTTTCTTATTTATTATATCTACAGCTAAGGACTGGAATAGTTTGCGTGCGTCAGTTTTCCCGTCCGTTCCCGTTATAATTATGGGTGTCTTCAAGAATAGAATAAATAGGCATTTAATAAGCTAGTATGCTTTACCATCCTCGATTGTGTCGCCGCGTTCCATAAGGTAGGACTGCAGTTAAGCGTTAGCTTCTAAGTAGTAAAAAAAAATATCTTCACCTACGAGTAAGATTCAGTAAACGGCCAAATCTAATACATAATAATTTCCACTGTCAGTCAGTCATTCTTTCTTTTTTTTTCTCTACAGTACAATTTTTGCTTCACTACTAACAAAAGATAACTAAGTAATTTGTATTTCATAGTAGTTAGTATTTATATCTGGATGTTTATTTGGATAGAAACTCATTCTGTATGTAACTGCACGTTTCCAAACAAATTGCTTGCAATCGCCCAACACAAGCTATGGTAAACATTTCCCTTACAAAGTAAACACTTCTCTTTAATCTACTTTGCGGACCTCAGTTGACACGAGTTGCCGAAAAGTTTGCTAAGATTTATTAGTAGGGTATTTTGCTCCAATCTTTTAAACAAGTTATTTATACTTCGATAATGGAAGCAGATATAAAAGCATGATTATGTGCATAAATATTAGGTAGTATAAGAGCCTTTATGGAGCAACATTTTTTGATTCCGGAGTTAGAGGAAACAAATTTTGAGTCGAGAGTTCGTTGTGTATTGATTGTTAAAATCAAATTTTGATGTTGTACAATTTATAGTCAAATCTACTTAGTTTCATTATACAAAATAACATCCAGGAACCCTACCAACAACTTGTGCCAATGTTAAAGTAATCTTTTACGTGGGAAAGAGATGAAGATATTATACGCAGTTTGCAGATATACGTAGGTTCTGCGTAGGCACTAGGGGTTAGGTTGGAACCTACCAACGTATCCTATCGTAGTCTATGTCTGTATTGTCAGATATTCTGTCCCCAAGCAGCAGTGTGTAAGCATTGCTGTATTCAGGTGAGAAAGGCACTGTAGCTGGTGGAGTTACCAGATATAAAAGACTAAATATCTAATGTCCTAAGGTTGAGCAACGCGCTAGTGATTCTTCTGGCGTTGCTAGCGGCTATAGGCTGCGGTGACTGCTTATCATCAAGTGGACCACACGCCTGCTTGTCACCATGGTAGTATAAAAGTAGTTTAAGCTCCGCTCTTTTTTCTCTCGAAATTAAGATTGTGGCAAGAACGCTGGCTGCATTTCCTCGCTGAATTGCAATGCTGATTCTGCCAGCCAGCCTGTGGAAACGTTTGGTCCATGGAGCTCCAGCACAAAAAACTTTTTCCAATAGATTTCTCCCCGACTTATCGACTCCACTGGTGACAAGAGGGCTGGCTCTTTTCTCGCTCCAATAATCAGCATTAAAGAAATAACAAGAATAATTATATCATCATTATCATCATGATATAATAAGAATATTTTCTAAACCTCATTTAAAGGAAAACATCTCTTTTAAAATATATTTTGTATACGTGCTAATGTGCGGTTGTATCCCAACCCTCCTGATACATTAATCATTTAAAGTGCTGCTCCAAGCACGAGATCTGTTGCTACTTTCTCAGGATTAAGTGAAGATCTAAAGATCCTTCCATAATAAAAGAAAAAAAATATACTTAATGCATCGTTGTAAATTGACTTCGATAGATTGTTCTTAGTAATTATAAGAGTCCAGTTCATCCCGCGATCTTCCTCAAGGCCTTACTGATAACATTTATGAGATCATTGTGGCGAAAACTTTCGAAGAGGGCTGACTTCAATTGAGAGGGACTAAAGCGAGGAGAAAAAAAAGACCAAAAATCGAGAATCTTAAAAAAAACCGTCTACGCTCAGATTTTAGATCGAGCAAAAATACCTCTTATGTAAAAACATCGCTGCGTAATCGCGTCTAAAGGCAAGGTTCTTGGATTAGGAACACTAAATATGCCAATTCACTATTTTATCCTTATAACACGTTGTTTCTATTACGGCAAACATAATAAGTACTGTATCTAACTGAGAGTTAAGAGGGTTTAATAGAATTTTCGAACCAATAACACCTCTGTCCTAATCCTCAGGAGCATTGACTTCAAAATGAGTTTAATTTACCAGATGCACATTAAGTGTTCAGAGACCGTGATAATGTTTATTAATGCAATAACAGATATCTGTCGCACTACAAATATTTATTATTGGCTATATATTCTAATAAACACAGACCACCAACCAAGACCAACCAACCAACCAAAACTAGCCCATTTTTGATTATTATGGAGCTTGATTATCTTTATTTGAAACTGGCTGACGTGCGTAACTCCGCCCGTGTTTTTTTTTATGTTGCACCCAATCTTTTCTCCTAAACCACCCCAGGATCAAAGCGAACAAAACAAAACAAAACTTATTCAAATCGGTCAAGCCGTTTCTGAGTTTTAGCGAGAATAACGGACAGCTATTCATTTTTTGATTTAGTACTTATTTCAGATTCGTTAAAAAGATGAATTTGAGTATCATAAGCTTGATAGACTTGGAACTTATTAAAATAAGACTTCTTCCATTGAACCGTGGATACCTACACAGTTTTACGACGCTGTATAATGTAGGGGTCTACTAAGACGAATTTTAATATAACAGTAATATATGTATACTCGTAAGTACTAATCTATACTTATAATAAAACTGTAACAGGTCCAATTCTGTACATTGAAGATATTTAGAAAATTATATTTGGAGGGCATTCTATAACCGATACTGAGGCCGGAAATGTAATTTTTTTAATTTTTGTCTGTCTGTCTGTCTGTCTGTCTGTCTGTCTGTCTGTATCACGGCTGAGCATCACGCCGAAACTACTGAATGGATTCAAATGAAACTTGGCATGATTTGAGATCTTACTACGAGGTAGGACATAGGATACTTTTTATCCCGTAATCTAGCACGGTTCTTCTGGGAGAGGGGATAAAGTCAAAACGGGTACTTGGTTATACGCTTGGTCCGATTTTATAAATTTTTCTTTATAATAAGTAAGGGAACACTCATAGAGAGTTGTTATCAAGGTTTTGTAATCGATCTGGTTAAGCAACGTTAGGTAAGGTCATTAAATAGATGGGTGACCGCTTAACGCCATTTGAACTAAACGGGTCCGTGCTTCGGAGAGCAAGTAAAAAGTGGGTCACAGTTTTTAACCGACTATAAAAAATGAGGTTATGTATTCGATGCGAATGTCTGTTATTCAAAGTTTAGTTAACGTAAAAATAGCGCAGGCGGAGCTGCGTGGGTCAGCTAGTAGTTAATAAATACCAAGATAATTGTACACGTTTTCTATGAAATTACTTTTAAATTTTATATACCTACACAATTACCGCAATATAACATTAAAACAACATTTCACTAGGAGGATGGTCCCTTGGGCAAGGGACTACCATACAGGTACCATCGCAGTGACAGATATTCTGCCGCCAAGCAACAGTGTGTAAATTTGCTGTGTTCCGGTGTGAAGGACACTGTAGCTGGTGAAATTACCGGACAAAAGAGACTTAATAACCAATGTCTCAGGTGGCGAGCGGTAGTACAATGCAGCTGTCTATATGGCAGCCGTGTCGCTTACTATCAGGCGAACGTCTTTTTTTTCTCGTCAGTAGTTTGAATAAAAGTAGCACTGGCAACAAATTGGGTCCTAGAACTCCTCCCATTCATTCACCACTGAAAATGTTCCCATTGCACGTTTCCTATATTTAGCAAACAACTCTTTGTACAAACGTAGGTAACTGTCGCCGCACACGGGCCACCGGCCACATCCACAATCGCCGCCACTTGAAGCTAGAAGCGGCTACAAATGAAGCTGACGCGCGTGACAGCCACTTGTGGTCGGTGGCCGCTACTTTTTGTAACTCGTGCTTGCAGTGAAATGAAGGGAGAGAGGGGTGTGGCTTGTGTCGGCGTTTTGTGGCGTGTGGCGACCACCGGCGTTTATAGTGTGCGGCGAGTCCATGCAAAATGTATGAAAACAACAGGAAATAGGTAGGTGGCTGCGTTTTGTGGTTGTGGCCGGTGGCCCGTGTGCCGCGACACTTAAACATAATTGCCGTAAAACAAAAGAAACTCTCAGTCCTTAGAAGTAGTTTGGTTCTGAATGGTTGCTATGGTGAATGGCGATCATTGAATATGGAAACCCGGTGAGAGATGATTTGAAGAAACGTTCATTCCATGCGATTTTATTTAAGGTAGAGTAATTATAGACGTGGTCTCTAACGGCTGGCCTTTTAGAAAAGTTCAGAGTCACACAACGAGCCATGGAGAGAGCTATGCTCGGAGTTTCTTTGCGCGACAGAATCCGAAATGTGGAGATTCGCCGAAGAACTAAGGTCACCGACATAGCTCTCAGAATCTGCAAGTTGAAGTGGCAATGGGCAGGCCACATCGCTCGAAGAACCGATAACCGTTGGGGAAGAAAGGTTCTCGAGTGGCGACCACGAACCGGAAGACGCAGCGTTGGCAGGCCTCCCACTAGGTGGACAGACGACATTGTGCGCGTCGCAGGTAACCGGTGGATGCAAATAGCCAATTGTCGTTCATTGTGGCGTTCTAAGGGGGAGGCCTATGTTCAGCAGTGGACGTCTTCCGGCTGATGATGATGATGATGATGAATTAAATACCATTTGGCTGGTACGCACACACCACTATTTAATATCTTGGCTTTGGCTAATTTCTATACCTATAATAATAATAATACCAGCCCTTGTTTATGTCCCACTCTAGGGTATGGGCCTCCCCTCAAGATGAGGGGGCTTAGGTCATAGTCCACCACGCTGGCCAAGTGCGGGTTGGCGAACTTCACACGTCATTCGAAAGTTAGTTAGGCTTTCTCAGACATGCAGGTTTCCTCACGATGTTTTCGTTCACCGAAAGCTAGTAACAATCGCACAAAGACGATTCGCACATGATAAATTAGAGAAATCAGAGGTGCGACCTGGAGTTCGAACCTGCGCACCTTGTTTCCAAGGCAAGCGTTCGCCCACTGAGCTTTTACCGCTGAGCTAATTTCTATACTTCATCTCAATTATGGTGGACCAAGGTCAATGTTTGCCTATTATACGTGACAAACACTATTATTGCTATAGGTAATTGGATCACAATTTAATGACTAATCTGGTAGTAGTAGTATTGGTTTAGTAAATTGAAGCACGTGATCTAATCTAGATTGTGTCTTTGTATCTAGGTATCAATATCCTGCTTGACGAGCTTTATTCTCCACTTATTGTCCTGTGAAAGCCATTCTATCTTTGACAACACTTTGACATCTTGCTTTGACATCTTTTATGCATTTGTCTGTATAATTCTAATTATATTTAATTGTAATTTTATCCGTATTCTAATAATATGTTATATTTGTAAGGTAAATTAATGCATGCTGTGGTCCTGGACATGATATTTTGTATTGATTTGTATTAATTGACTTATGTAATTCTTGTTGAGGATCCTAATGAATAAAGAATAAAGAACCTAATATGACGAGGCAAGCAAGAGGTCCCGCCTTATGGTTGGTGAAACGCCTTAGTCCGGGATCCCTGGTACATTTTTGCATTTGATTACTATCAAGCTAATTTTTCGTGAGTAGCTTCATTTTGATGAGACGCCCAACAATTTCCTGTAAGAAACTGTCGATTGTGGTAACTAACAGAGGTAGCGAGGAGGTTGTATCCTGTGTATATATGTCGACTTGATGATACATCCCATCGGATTGTGAGAGGTAAAGAAGAGAGAGTGCACTTGTGTCTACGCAAGCACTTGTGCGCTATAATATCTCCCACGTAGATGGCTGATCTTGCGGAAAGGTTGGCCACTGTGGTCGTATCGGCAGGAGGGTAGACTCGTTGCCCAGCAATTACACCAGCTTCCGTTCACACAGCTTCATCTACCACCTAAGTAAACTTAGTTTTATTTTAGTTTTGATTTTGGTTATGATATTTTGGGGTTCGCGTAAACATATGGTAATGATGTTTGTTTACCAGGCGCTCTCTAGATAATTAGCTCTAGAAAATCTTGATGATCCAATCCCAACATGAATTTTAGGATGGCAATTATGGCATTAAAAAAAAAGTTGGTAATTTATATTGCTTTCAAAATGTATAATGTTGATGATGGAACATCTGTGTTATTACAAATGTCTATTCGGAGTACCTATCATTATTATTTTTTATTGTTGTCAGTACTCCCAGCTGATCTAAGGTCATTGACTTAAATTGGGTAAGGACTGCTTGGTCCCTCAGATTGTCGAACTGCCGTACATCGCCGCCGTCCGCGGCATGTACTGCTCGACCCACCCGACCCGATGTCCGTCCTCCTGGACCATGACACTACACCAACACCAACACCGACAACGACGTCACGAGTCGTAAACACACCTACACACAGACACCGGTCTCGCCGGCGAGGCCGAAGGGTCGTACGCATGCGACCTCGACATGCATCCCCTCGCTGAGTTTCTTGCCGGTTCTTCTCAGCGGGGGCGCGTTGTGAACCGGTGGTAAACTCATACTCTCTAAGCGGCAGCCCAAGCCGAGGCCGTGCCTCCCTGAGGTGCCCTTGTGCTAGTCGCTACCCAACTGGCTGGAGCGCTTAAAGCACTCGTTCTCTTGTCCGATGAAGCTGTAATGGCCATCTGCGGCCAAAAGTACTACTCCATCAAAAAAAAAAAGAACAAAAAAAAACAAAAAAAAAATGGGTAAGAACTGCTGTCTACAACTGGAAGCAACATATTTACTTGCGCTCCGAAGCATGGAAACTCTCAGCTGAAATGGCACCAAACTGTCACCCTTCTAGGACCGGTAAACGACCAGTAAGTTAAGCAACGTCAGGCAAGGTCGGTCTTTGTTTGGGTGACCTTTTAGTGGCATTTGTACTGAGCGTCTCCGTGCTTCGGAGGGCATGTAAAAGTCGGTCCCGATGTTGTCATCTAGACAGCAGTCTTTAAGCCTAGTCAGAGGGCTAAAGGGCAGCTTGAACAACTCTGACACCAGGTCGGCCACTAACCATACGACAAACAAAAATTCCATTGTTTTGTGACGCGGGGGAAACCTTCAAAAGGTCCCCGGGAGCTGTGGGGCTCTACCGGGGTATTTGGGATTCTTATCCAATAAAATCCCCGCGGCTGTCACATCGGCACATGAGCAAGGACCCTCGGGCTCTCCGGTGGGATCATACAAAAATACCGTAATCCAACTGTTCATTGATGGCTTACCATCAAACGTAATTCTTGTCTTCTATTTCATTAGCAGCCGATAGATATCCATTGCTGAACAAATGGAGGGGTCGCCATAATCTCCACGCTTGGCAGGAGGCTTGGGGATCGCAGTATAGGTGGAAGATAAATCCAAAAGAAAGACGTTGCTGCCCGTCTTCCTGTTCTCGCTTAGTCGCTTCTTACGACACCCAACGAGATGAGATGGGGGGATGTTATTCTAACCCGGCACCCCACGGGTCTATTAAGTTCCATAAAAAACAATATTCATGCACACACTATGTTCGTAACGATCGTATCGTATGTTTTGCGATCAGACTTTTAATTCCTGTTACTGGTTGACTTAAACAGTTTAATTCTCTATTAATAGATTGATTCTAAGGACCTACCAGAATAATATTCGGTTTCGTCAAACCAAAGTAAACATTACATAACTTCTGCCGAGTAACTAATCCTTGGTTTACCAATTAAATAGATTACAGAATCGGAATATTACAGCTATGTGTTAAGTTTGATCACGTAAGGGTTGCGTCTGATAAGTTACACTTGTCAAATGGGAATATCGATGGCACGGACTCTTGAAAATATTCGATATTTTATTTTAGTTTAATTGAAAGTGTAATTCAGTTATAAACAAATAAAATTAAGTTTGTTTGTTTATTGGAAAACTGATCTATAGCGTAGGAGCTAAAGTAAATAAAACTTGGAATTGATTAAATTAACGATTGAATCGTATCGGTGATTGATTATTTTTTTATTCTACTACAATTTACTAGGCGATAGGTCCCTTGTGGAAGGGGCCGTCCAAAGTAGGGCCAATTTAATAGATCACATTTGACACTTTATCAAAATTTAACAACGTAAGCTTACGAGCATAAAATATTTTTTTTTTCCTACTTAGAACTGCACAATTGCAACGTATTTCAATTAAGATTACATAGTTATTGTAATTAAGACAAAAGAAACAGACAGAATAAAGAAACTGACTAATGTCAAATGTGATCTATTAAATTGGAATTACATTACTTACACTTTAGTGTACCACTACAGTGTCAGGTCAGGTATTCTGCTGCTAAGCAGCAGTGTCTAAACCACAGATATAGATTTACATAGATAACGCAATTGCATGCACTTCGCGTGTCTGAACCCCGACGAAACTTCGGGGTTTGTCGTCGCTAACTTACTGTCCGCGCGCGTCTGTTGCAGCCTTGCAGCCGGTCGGTCGCAAAAACTAAAGAAAATCGGCAGGGCATTGGCGGGGCAGGGCATCGGCGGCATCGGTGTCTTTGAATTGGGGAACTTGTACAAAAATTATAATGATAAATTATGATTATAATATAATAAAAATAGCTGTAAAAAGAGCATTGCTAAAAGATTTTTTCTAATATTATTATTATTTTATGAAATATTTCAACTTTAAGTTACGTAAAATGGAACGCAATTTGAAACACCAGCAGGCTTAGCACGATTTGCCAAGACTTCGTAATCTTGACAATTCGGTGTGGAGTATGACGTAGTTATCGACCTAGCTAATACCGAAAATGACGTTTCTACGTCGATAACTACGTCATACTCCACACCGAACTGTCAAGATTACGAAGTCTTGGCAAATCGTGCTAAGACTGCAGCAATCGCGCGTGACGTCATACCTCAACTAGCCAGTCATGCTCACAAGCCATGCCAATCAATTTTCAAGAGAAAATCTCTGTGTAAATACATTGTTTTTCATATATTTGTCCTGGGACAATCCACAAACAGGTTAACTGATAGGTACTAAACTAGGCAGAGCAGTATTAAGGTGACCATACAACTGCAACAGATACTTATAGTACTTTTTTTGTAAATACATTGATAAATAACACCCAGACACAAGGTGGGAATCAAACCAACGATATACCTAGTAGGTAGCGGCCAGGGTGTCTTACCACTATACCAACGGGCCTGTCCAACTACATGACTGGTGCAACATACGTATTTTGTTTATGGATAATATTAATTTTCTCTGAACTGATAACTCGAGGGGATCATTTTATCATTCTGATTAAATTAGTCGTCAAAAGTCTAATGAGAACATATTAATAATCAGTGGTAGTTCACCTATCACTTTATTCACTCGCCAATCGCCATGAAAAATTACTAACTCGTAGGGTAGAGCGGGGCTTAAAGGTCCGCGGGTAAAAAGGTCCACCACAAATATCTCAAAAACAAGTGACGCATCGTTGTTGCTAACGATACAAGTGTAAAGAATCGGGCGCAGGGCGAGTAACGCGCCATCGCCGAAAGTCGGGCGACGTCGCTTGCGGGAGATACACGGTCGTGTGTCCAAATTTTAACGTAAGTATTTTTCTTCGTTGTTAATATTTTTGGTTTCAAGGACTGTTTTTAAGTTAACGATCCCTGAACATAGTTTTTAAGTATACGTTATTTAATTGTTTTTTAAACTGTATTGTCATTTTTAAGTTAAACTGAATGGTTTTTTTTGTATAACTTCTATAAATACTCACACTTGGTTGGGGTAAAAAGTCCAGTTGATCCTTTTTACACCACATCATTTACATATTGGTTATAAAATCTTTCTTATTTGTTTTAGTATGCGGAACTATAAAAGAAAAACAGATCGTGGCACTAAATCTGTAGAATTGATGCAACGTGCAGCAAATTTAGTTCTACGTGAAAATAAATAATTATCAATCAATTAAGTAAAACTTCATTATCAAGATTTATTATATTTTATTAATTTTGTTCTTCAACTGAGACTGATTATTAATTAAAGTGTTAAGATAGTTAGAAATTATCAATAAAACTTTATATTTTTCCAAAAAATATCGTTATTTGATTAAGACTATAATTAAATTTAATTATACTTCAATGAAGAGAATATATTTTTTTATATAATAATGATAACCGTATTTGTTACTTTTTGTTTTTTGAAAAACAAATATACGTTTGATTTCCATTAAATCATTTGTAGTTATTATTTCATGAAACCCTTTAAAATTAAGTATGAAATATTGGACCTTTTTGCCTCCTCGCTGTCCCTTTTTACCCCTAGTATGGGGCAAAAAGAGACAGATGACAATTTCTAGAAAAACAGAAAAAATATATATATTTCTATAATGATGAATCAACCAAGAATTGAGCCAAACATAGTTCGATAGTTGTTTGTTTCATATGTGTTGTTTGTTTTGATGTAATAGGTCTGGTTTTCACAATATAATTGCTAAAAGTGAAATTGGCCCTTTTTGCCCCACCCTACCCTACGTCAAACCTATGGAATGACGTCACGTCCGTCAATGAGCGTTTTCGCGCCAACGTGGAAAAGTCAACCTTTGATTTGCAATATCTAGATAATTTGTGCATATATTAACGTTTTTGTTTTTGGTATCCCTAAGTGAGTATAAAATCTTTAATATACACTAAAAAACGTCACAGGTGATAAAAACTTGGTTCAAAAGTTGCCACGCTTGGTTTCAATACAAATTGTAATACTTGCGTTATCTATATAAATAATATGTCTGTGGTCTAAACATTGTTGTGTTCCGGTCTGAAGGGCAATGCAACTGGTGAAATACTGCATAAAAGAGCCATGATAACGTAATGTCAATGATGAGCAGCAGTGCACTGCTTAAAGAAGTGAAGACTATTATAATTTGTGTGCAAAATTCCATATTCTTCCTTTAGCTGAACGTCGGAATATAGCTGATGTCATTTATTTGTTGAAAATTATTTCTAACTCCATCGTTAGCCCCGAGTTTCTCTCAAGAATTGGTTTTAGAACTGCGTTGAGAAGTGCGCGATATTACTCGCCATATACAGCCTGTGCCGACTAACTATCGACAAAAGTATTTTATATGGCGAGCAAGCTGAGCCTTTAATTGTATATGTAAACAGTAGTTACACGATATTGATGTGTTTAATGCGAACTTGAATAAAGTGAGGCCCGCCTCACTTTAGTTTTTTGAAAAAAGTCCTTTTTTTTCCTTTTTTTCATAAATAATAATGGTGATATTGCGCACTTTTACATTTATATCTAACTCCAAATCAATGCTAAAATAATGTTATTTATTTATTTTATAATTGTTGTACACACAATAATATTACAAGAATACAAAGAATGGTACAAAGGCACAGCTTATTTCTAAAGAAATTTCTTCCAGCAGGCCTGCGAGTGGAAAGTTGGAAGAAAGAAATGGAACGTAGTGTGTAAAATAAATAAAAATAAGTAGTAATAAAAATAATATTATGATATAATAATAAATAATATAGTTATTTATTTCAAATAGGCTTAACTAGCACTTTTGAATGGTATTTTTTTTAAAAGCTACCACCGGATCACAACCCGGCCTCAACTGAGAAGATCCGGCAAGAAACTCAGCGGGCTTGTCATTTAATTTGTTATTTACTATTAGATGTTTTATACCTAGTGGGGCCTAATTACGTTTATCCACACAATGTTTAGTTATATTGTTTTGTTTAACTGAGGACCTTAAACAGCTCCATGTATCTTATTAATGTGTATGTAATGTCTTTATGTTGTTTTGGTCTTCCAAATGAACAAATAAAAAATTGGAGTAGGTGAATTTCGTTCCAAGTTGTATTATTTTGTCAACAAATTCATGAAAACGTAATCATTCACACTATAAAATCTGGATAGAATCACGCTATAAAACCCGTATGAACATGAAAAAGGTAGTTCCAATTTATTATCTATAAACAGAGAAATTGTGGCGCTAGTTTTATTGGACACTAAAAGGAGCAAATTAAAGACAAAATCTTCGTAAACATAAACAGTTCGTACTTTCTACTAGAAAGCGAAGCAATTTAAATGAAGATATTCGAAGAAAGCATTTTTTCATCGTCATTAGCTGCGTCCACACCAAGCGTACGGGCTCGCGCGGCAGACTGTTTAGCTCGCGAGCGCGCATTTGCAAGGCAGTCTCGTCAAGTTTGATCGGAAACCCCGAACCATGGCTCGCGAGACAGGCTGAGCCATCAGGCGATGAAATGGACAGTTTCGTTAATATCTGCCGTTTTCGCTAGAACAGGTCAGGGGTGGCCATCAGGAATAGTTCGAGGTCCCTTACATTTACTACTTCTTGATGACGTGGTAATAATACTTCAGATGTATGTTAAGTTCTTGTTGATTAAGGGAATATTGGCTTGTAAACATAGTTCCTCTTCTTATTTAATAATTCTACTTATGTTTCTAATATTTAGAATATAATGTTTTTTACCAATAATAACTCTCACTTTTAAGCGTAATGCGTTCGAACTATCTACATATAAAATATTTTTATTCAATATCCATCCGCCCATCGTCATTTTATTATCAATAAAGTTTTATCAAACGAGCGCAGCTTGTTGAGCTGTGAAGTTAATGTTCCGAAAGCAAAGTGTCATAATATGGGACAGCCGATACCTACTGTACTGTATTTCAATAATTTTTTTCTGGTATTTTACGACCAAATTTATGTCCATCGTAAAAAAAACCACACGAAATTATTGAGATTAACATCAATCATCTCAATATAAAAAATATAATTAAATTTACTTTATTTTACCAGTCCTAACCTTTACCCTAACTGTCGCAGCTGGTAACTGATATTTTATACTTTGTTAATGTAGCCGTAATTTGCCCGAATAAAATATAAAAAATAATTAGCTAAATTGAATGTAAGGCGGCCATAGTGGGCTGTTTGGTACGCGGTGAGGCAGCCGGTTATACAACCCTATATTCGCAGTACCAATCTGAATTTCACTTAGTCGGCCAATTGTTGAAGAAAAACATAACAAGGAAACTCGGACATACCCCAGAACTTATTCATGTGTCTCATCCATCTGCGCGCACTTTAAGCTCATTTGAGGTCAAAGAGAAGAGACACTTGCCCAGTAGTCGTAAATTAAAAATTAGGTTGTAAAAATATCAAAATTAATATTTTTCAAAGGCAACTCGGCAACTTTAAAGCTCGCATCTACATATAATCTTCAACTTCTGTCTAAGAATTTGACTCATCAACAAAAATTAGCAATTCTGAGTGAAACATGAAGGTAATTTGAGCAGGTCTTTTTACCATTCCGTTTCCCGTGCCTCAAATTAAGTGTTATATTTTATTGTAATACTTATTATGGATTTACTAAATATTTACAAGTATCATTTAAATTAAGTGTTTTTATGTCAATATAATACATAAGGTACTTATTTATTTACAGCCAAACATTCCGCGTGTACCAATGAATTCCATGAAGTTTCTATTTTTAAATTTAAAGACATAAAATTTCACTGGTTAATTTTGTACATTTAAATGCAAAGTCATTGGCTATTATACTGGTCTAGCCTTGTCACGTACCACGAAAATAGCCCACCTTTTCTATGTAGCTTTTAAAAAAGTCATTCCATTAATGTACTCGGTATATATCTAAGGATTTAATGATTATTGGCTAAAAAGAAAATAAAAAGAAATACAATAATATAGTACTACCAAACATATTTTATTACACAACTGATGCAAATACTTATATATACCTTTATATTATATATATATACATTTTATAAATATATAGGTACCTACATACAATGATAAATAATACCTAGTCGGATTACACAATTGTTTGTCCTGGGTGGAAATCGAATCCACTATTTATTGGGTAGGTAGCAACCAGAGCAACGATTAGAGTGCGCAAAGGAATTACATGATTTGATTCCACCATCCCCCTTCTACCATCGGCCCACGAGATGCACGATGCGCACACACCCATATGTGGTGAACTTGCCTTCAGTCCGGACTAAACAATTTGCTACGTCATTTATAACAAGGACTGCTAAGGACTGGAACATTGTGCCTGTTATAATGTTGGGTATCTTCAAGGCTAGAGTGAATGAATAGGCTTTTAATATGCTAGTTGATCGCGTCGCCGCTTTCCATGAGGTGGGATTGCAGTCAAGCACTGGCTCGCTCGAAGAACCGATAACCGTTGGGGAAGAAAGGTTCTCGAGTGGCGACCACGAACCGGAAGACGCAGCGTTGGCAGGCCTCCCACTAGGTGGACAGACGACATTGTGCACGTCGCAGGTAACCGGTGGATGCAAATCGCCAATTGTCGTTCATTGTGGCGTTCTAAGGGGGAGGCCTATGTTCAGCAGTGGACGTCTTCCGGCTGATGATGATGATGATGATGACTGGCTTATAATTAGCAAAAAAACAACAACTAGACCATTGAACCTGTCTGTCTATTTTAGTCATATTTTACTTCCAGTTCTCACAATTTAAAATAAATAAATGGTTTCCTAAAAAGAGAAAACTTATTTTAATGATTATATTTTAGTAAAGTCCAGTAATATTTTATAGTTTTCAACTTTTCTTAGTATTTTAGAAAATTTGAATTAGAAATACTTATATAATGTAATAATACCAGCCCTTGTTTTATGTCCCACACGGCATGGGCCTCCCCTCATGATGAGGGGGCTCAGGCCATAGTCCACCACCTTGGCCAAGTGCGGGTTGGCAGACTTCACAGGCTATTCTGAAGATAGTGATAGTTAGGCTTTCTCAAGCATACAGGTTTCTTCACGATGTTTTCCTTCACCGTAAGCTAGCAACAATCGCACAAAGACAATTCATCATCATCATCACCAGCCGGATGACGTCCACTGCTGAACATAGGCTCCCTTCGAACGCCGCAATGAACGACAGTTGGCTATTTGCATCCACCGGTTACCTGCGACGCGCACAATGTCGAAACGATTCGCACATGATTAATTAAAGAAATCAGAGGCGCGAGCCGAGGTTCGAATCTGCCTTGTTTCCTAGGCAAGCGCTCGCCCACTGAGCTAATGCTGCTACTTATACAACGTGTTAATATACTACGTAAAAAATAAATAAATAAATATTATTATTTTCACTGATGTGCAAACCCTATTTCAGTAAAATTAAAAAGTAAACTACGCAGAATGTACCTATATTTCTACCTAATTCACCGAATGACAAAAATTTTAAAAGTTCTAACCTTACTAGGGCTTGACAAAATTTTTGGCTTTGATAATTAATTTAATTTTTTACGGGGTATTTTGTAACACGACATAAAAATTTTAATAAACTTCTAAAAGAAAGAACAATAAACTTAATTAAAATACATGTATATTATACACCTAACTATTCAGAATAAACAACAAAAGGCAATAAGATTAAATTGTGTCTAATAAAGATATTTATACATTTGCGTACCTAATTGGCCGTAAAATTAGCTTTAACGCTTGGCAAGTCTCATAAAATTTTATTATTATCGGACAGGGGATGCGTAGTGTCCCAAAAATAAACCTTTGATTATAAGATTTCAAGGTACTTAATTCAGATTAATTAGAAGATCAATAGGTTAGCTTATAAGTTTTTATTTTCAGCAAAGTTACAATTATCTCTCTATTTATTCTCCTTAGTGTTGATAAAGAATGCATTAACAAAAATATTATCTTAACATCTCTGTCTACCTTTTGAAGACATCATAGCCTAGGTGCGATGATAAAAAACACATTATAGTAAAATTTAAAAGAAAACCCTAAAGAACTATAGAGGTTTTATTTTTAGTCTGCTTTGTACCATTGCAATGCAAAGGCCGCCGGACCCTTCTTCCACTTTTCCCGCTTTGAGGCTGTTTGGGTTCATCCTGCGTCCAGCTCGTTTTCCCATTTACACTTGGGTCTGCCACGCTATTGTCTAACGTTTCGGGAAGCTATTCCGTGATGTGTCTAGCCCTGTATAAAAATCAAAAGAAAACATTTTAGGCTAGCTCACAGACTGATTCCAAATAAGACAGAGCACGTAGAAATTAGTTTTGCATTGTGAACCCAATTGTACTATAGTGTAAGACCCTAATGCCACTCCTTCAATGAGATGTCACGCACGTAACATTGTAACGTTGTATACGATAAGTGTGTTTCTAAGTCATCTATTTTCATAAAACATAGGTTTAGCGATGGTGCGTATTTACGCGACTAGGTTTCAAAAACAGGTATTTGCTTCTAAGTTCGCAGCCCTGGCATGAGCCAAAATACTTATATTACAATAGCAAGTATCTATTACATGCGTCCACCCCGCGCCAAGTACGTATTTTATGTACGCACACACTTTATTCCTTAGTAGCGTTATTAGTCATACGAGATAAGAGCCCGCGAGCGGTGTGCACTCGTTATTACTATAGCTCTTACTTAATCAACTTAAAATCTATTAACATAAAGTTAAACTTATATAATTTAGTATTAAGTTTGTAAAAACGCGGAATACTTTAATCCGAGTGCGAAGTGTGACATACTGTGGCGGAGGTATTTACTTAGCCCGTGATACTTGGGCCCTGGTTTTTGACCCTGATATTTTTAGGCGAGTCGTTCTTGGCAACTCTGGTTTTGCGTTTAGCAAGTATAACCTATGTCTACAGGGTTTACATATCATTGCGAATAATACGTATGTATGTATACTCGTAAGTGAGACACCACTTCCACACCTGCATTACCAGCATTACCAGCTTTAATAAATCAGAAGGAATGTAAAAACCCTATGCACATAGCAACATATAATACACTCTCGCTTAGATTGGAAGAAAATTTACAAGAACTAATATGCGCTCTGAAAAATATAAAATGGGACATTATTGGTTTGAGTGAAGTAAGAAGAAATGGCGAGGCTATTGAAGAGTATAATCAGTTCATATTATACTACAAAGGAGAAACACCAGGAAGGCATGGGGTAGGATTTTTAATCAGAAAGGAGCTTAAAAACTACATTGAGGAAATAATCGGTATTAACGAAAGAATTGCTATATTAACGCCCGGTTTCCGAAAGGATGATCAACGCAAAAATCAACTAACAACATGTCAAATCTCCTGTCAAGCGTATTTTGGGTTGCAGAAAGCATGATCAACTATTTTAATTTGAACATCCTGTCAGTTGACACGGCTGTTAAATTTTGCTTCAGAAAGTTCATGTCAAAGCCAATTTGGGTTTCTGAAAGGCTAATTAAGTCATGATCATAGATTATTATCTTGTCAAATACAATGTCAACTAATCGGTGTTGGTTGACCAATTAAGTATTAAATTATACTATTTGTTTTGGATAATCTACTAGTTTATGACAGATTACGTAATCATTAGGTATAAAAAGTCCTTTTCAACAAAAATACCAAGATTGTATTAACAATTGCTACTTTTGAAATTTACGATAGTGAAATGCGCACTCCACATCCGCGCGGGATGAAGGCCCACGAAATAAGAGTGTGGAGCCGCTTGACAATCAAAAATATTATTATCTCTATGGGGTACCACTGCTTTTCCTTCGAATCTTGACACATGCTGAAGGACAAAAAATACTCTGTTTCTTTCTATCACATGTAACCTATATAAATTCATTCTTTTCTTGTGCGAATGAGAAAGAAAGTGACCATCCCTCTTGTAGATCCTCCATCTATAGTTACAGATTATAATATCTTTGAATTGAATGAGCTATTGAATGAAATATTGAACTAAATAGGAAATGTAGCCATACTTAAATAATATTCTTCATGTCAAATTAAAATGATCATAGATTAGTAAATTTTTCTCTAATTAACGTTTCAGAAACCCGAATTGATTTGAACAAGCTGTCAAGTTAACAGTCATGTTAGTTGAATATCCATTTGAATAGCCTTTCAGAAACCGGGCGTAAATATAACTATCCCACCTAGCAAAGATAAATGGTCAATTGTACAAATTTATTCCCCAACTGAGCAATCAACTGTCTCAGATATTGAATCATTCTACTCGACTTTAAATGCTGCTATAAAAGAATACACACACACAAATTGCATAGTAATGGGAGATTTCAACGCACAGATCGGAACTCTAAGACACGGAGAGGACATTATACTAGGCCCTTATAGCAACGGTAAAAGAACAAGAAACGGGCAAAAGTTACTAGAAATGGCTTTTGAGAATAACATGAAAATACTGAACACACAGTTCAAAAAAAGAGCGTCAAGACGATGGACATGGATCTCGCCAGATGGCAAGTATAAAAATGAAATAGACTATATACTAACGAACAGAAGTAAATTATTTAATGATTGTGGCACCATTAGCAATCTTAACTTCAACAGTAACCATAGAATGCTCAGAGCATGTTTAGATATATCTTCTTCAAGCGCAAACAGACCTTTCAAAATAAAAACAAGAATCACAGAGACAACAATGCCAATCACCATTATCAAAGACAAACTTAAGTCTATCGATGACTTATCCCTTCATCACCTCAGCACACAAGATAAGTACAATAGGCTACATGACATACTGACTAGAAGATCCAAAAGCAACGCCAACAGAGTTTTACAGAAAAAGGAAAACATATCGGAAAAAACTAATGAAATATTGGAAAAAAGAGCCAAACTAATTAAGATCGCAAATAAAACGAAAAGCGTTAGAAAAGAAATAGGCAAACATAGCAAAGAAATAAAAATCCAGATGAGAAAAGACCGAAAACGTTTTAGGCTTGGGACCTTGGAGAAATACATCGCCATGACGGGGGGTATTAAAAGAGCTCTTAAATTTTTGAGTGACAAGACAAACTGGATAACCAACATAAAAGATAAAAGCCTTAAGACAATAACCAAAAGACCGGATATATTAGCAATTGCTACAAAATTTTACCAAGACCTGTACTCAAGAAAAAACAATACTGATGAGACTGATTTAAATGGAAACGACAGAGTACCTCCAATACTGGTGGAAGAAGTAAACAAGGCAATAGATACACAGAAAAAAGATAAAGCTCCTGGGCCCGACCAAATCAAGAATGAACTACTAATAGAATGTAAAGAATATATTTCGCCGATACTCACTAACATTTTTAACGATATACTAGAAACGGAGATAATACCGACCCAATGGACAATTTCATCGATCACATTGTTACATAAAAAAGGCGATAAGAGCGAAATAAACAACTACAGGCCTATCAGCCTAATGTCCAATGTATACAAAGTTTTTGCTAAGGTCATTCTCAACCGAATAACTAAAACTCTGGATGACAACCAGCCCAAGGAGCAAGCTGGATTTAGGGGTGGATATTCAACACTGGACCATATACATGTAGTGAGGCAAATTTTCGAAAAGAACAGGGAGTTTAATGTACCATTCTATTGCTGTTTCATTGACTACTACAAGGCGTTTGACTCAATCGAACACGAAATAATTTGGCAATCTCTAAAAGACCAAGGTGTTGATCATAAATACATTAGAATTTTAAAGAATATATACAAAAATAGTACGGCCAAGATCAAGTTAGAAAAAGAGGGAAAAGATATAAAAATAAACAGAGGAGTACGCCAAGGTGACCCACTGTCGCCAAAATTATTTACAGCTGTTTTGGAACAAATTTTCCGCAGACTGGATTGGGAAGAATATGGCTTAAATATAAATGGAGAAAGATTAACCCACTTACGATTTGCGGATGATGTTATATTATTTTCTACTACAAAAAACCATCTCCAAAAAATGCTTGAGGATCTCGAAAAAGAGAGCCGGGTGGTAGGTCTAACAATGAACACTTCTAAAACCAAAGTCATGACCAACACAATAGAGGATCCAATCATCATTAATGGTGAGCAGATTGAATATGTAAAGGAATACACCTATTTAGGCCAGTTGATTTCATTTGTCGACATAATGTCTAAAGAAATAGAGACAAGGGTAGGAAACGCATGGAAAAGCTATTGGAGACTAAAGGAAGTTATGAAAAACACAGAGGTGAGCATGTTCGTAAAGAAGAAGTTGTATAACACCTGCGTTTTACCTGTTCTTACATACGGCTGTCAGACTTGGGCACTCACAAAATCGCAAACTAAAATGTTAGAAACCTGCCAGACTGCAATGGAGAGGAGTATGCTCAATATACGGAAAATTCACAGAATAAGAAACAAAGAAATTAGAAAACGTACGAAAATAGATGACGTAACAAAACGCGTAAGGAAGTTAAAGTGGACTTGGACAGGCCACATCGTACGAGGTATAGACAAATGGAATAAAAGTATTATATTCTGGTACCCTAGAAACTCAAAAAGGAAACGGGGAAGACAAATTCGAAGGTGGGAAGATGAAATAAAGGCAATAGCAGGAAACACGTGGACGAGGACAGCGCTAAATAGATCAGAATGGAGAGAAATGGAGGAGGCCTTTGCCAAAATTGGGCAAACAGACTAAGTTGTCGATGTCAACTCACTGTAATTGTGTCAACATTGTATATTAGATTGTACTTATTAGTCTGAATAAAGGCTTATTTATTTATTATATTATAAGTGAGACAAGTTAAAAGTAATAACAGACTTTTGTTTTAGCCTTTAACGGTTCTCCGCTGAAGGCTTTCCACGAATCTAATACTGATATTATTATCCAGAGGTTTATGCCTACCAGTATTAGATTCGTGGAAAGTGTTTGCAGGTTAATAATATTTAATTTGCCCTAACCCCTCGCTTTTGCTATTCACAGTAAGGACGGCCCTTCAACAAAAGTTTGAAACAACTTACAAGGCAACGTCTGCCGCGCAACTGTCGCAGTCTTGATGTTAGTAACATTCTTAGTGGAACTGTTGCTAATAATGCCCATTATTATGGAAACATCTGTGTTTATTACAATATCACAACAAGTTATTTAGAACATTACATCTTGTGTTACATAATATTATACCTATTTCCTGTACTTTTTGGAGTGCAATAAGAAGTTGGCTATCTAGGTCACAGTACCAAAATTACGTACATCATTAGCAGCTGAAATACGTCCACTGCTGAACAGAGGTCTCCCCTTTAGAAGGGAGGGGTTTACTTTTGCTTACACACATTTTCACGAAAACAAATCCCAGTCTATTTCCCTTACTCAGCAACTTAAGCAAAACTGCAACAGCCTCCCTCACACCCAGATTCTGGCCTCTTCTGCAAATTTTGACCCTAAACGACTTAAACCATACAATATAGCCCAAATAATAGAATCAAAGGTTCAAGACGGAGACATTAAGAATGCAGCTCGCATACTATATTCTAACGATACTCTTGCGCCTCCCAATGACTTAACGCTGGAAGCACTTCGGATTAAACATCCATTATTTTTGGAGCTAGACTGTGTGCTTTTAATAAAAAGGATGGCGGCATTCGACCAATCGCTATTGGTTGCACCATTAGAACACTTGCATCCAAAATAATTTGTAAACACATATCGTCAACCCTGAAATCTAAATTCCAACCTATACAGTTAGGATTTGGAAGCAAAGGAGGTTGTAAAGCAGCCGTACATGCCACGAGAACTTTCATATCATCGAGTGACATGGAGGTTCTCCTCAAAGTCGATGTTAGAAATGCCTTTAACTCTCTAGACAGATCTGTATTTCTAAACGGAAGGACGTATTTCGAAACGTAAGGGTAGATTTCTGGAAGTTGCGTGGCTACTTCAGCCACGCAACTTCCAGAAATCTACCCTTACGTTTCGCAGTGCTATCACACTACATCTAAACTACTGTACGAGGATCATACTATCGACTCAGCTGTTGTCGTTCAACAAGGAGATCCACTCGGGCCTGCGCTTTTTAGTCTCGGTATCCACTCCATTGTTTCATCTCTAAATTCTAAATTAAATGTATGGTACCTTGACGACGGCACCTTAGGAGGCGACGCTGACACAGTTATTTCGGACTTGATTAAAATAAATAATGAATTTAAATTAATGGGTTTGGAATTAAATACCTCAAAATGCGAAATTTTTGTTACAGACTCTCTGTATCCTCCTGAAATTGACAGTATACTTAAACGTTTTCATCACATCTCGCCTGATATCAAAATTCTAAAGAGAGATTCACTTTGCCTTCTAGGTGCTCCATTGCTCCCAGAAAGTATGGAACCATTTTTGGAAGATAAAATTCAACATTTCTCTGAGAATTCACACAGATTGGGCATTATAAATTCTCATATAGCATTCACAATCATGAAACACTGTCTTTTAGTACCAAAATTTATGTATGTGCTACGCGCTAGCCCAATCTGGAAATGTCTCGGCCTTATCGAACGAATAGATGCCGCCCTAAAAGATTCTCTTGAAAAAATTCTAAATATTTGTCTTCATGATAATTCTTGGACCCAAGCAACGCTTCCCATTAGACATGGTGGCATCGGCGTGAGAAAAATTTCGAGTGTAGCTCTCCCAGCTTTCCTTGCTTCGGTACACAGTGTGCGGGGTCTTTGCTGCCAAATATTAAAGCAAGATGATCTCCGCATTTTGTGCGCACATGAGGCTTTAGAAAGCTGGAAAATGAATTGTTCCAATGGTGAGATCCCTAAGGAATTAAACGTGCAAAAACTTTGGGATCTGCCATTGGTACCGTCAGCCGCTGAAAGTTTGATCCAAAATTGTACCAATGACCGTGATCGTGCCCGGCTTCTAGCATTAGGTCGTAACGAATCAGGCCATTGGCTTCAGGCTCTACCCTCTTCTGCAATAGGTACATTAATCGATTCGGAAAGTTTTCGCGTGGCTGTGGCGATCCGTCTCGGGGCTCCGGTGTGTTGCGAGCACACGTGTCCATGTGGGGAGGAGGTGGACAGTTTTGGTCTTCATGGTCTTTCATGCGGGAGAAGTGCCGGTGGTTCTCTCGCCATGGCTCCCTGAATGACATCGTAAAAAGGGCTCTTGCCTCCATCGACGTACCATCCGTTTTAGAACCGGCTGGAGTGTTACGCGATGACGGCAAGAGGCCCGACGGCATGACGCTGATCCCCTGGGAGCGTGGGCATGCCCTTGGCTGGGATGCCACATGTGTGGACACCCTCGCACCCTCACACCTCAGTGAGTCAGCGTCTGCAGCGGGAGCTGCGGCTGAGCGGGCTGCTTGTGCCAAGCGGCGCAAATATGTAGCTGTTACTAATAGTTACATATTTGAGCCGCTTGCTTTTGAAACCTTTGGACCCTGGAGTTCCTCAACGAGGAACTTCTTCAAAAAAATAAGCCCAAAACTGGCCTCCTCCTCGGGCGACAAGAGGGCTGGCTCATTCCTCGCTCAACGGATCGGCATAGTGATTCAACGAGGTAATGCAGCCAGCATTCTTGCCACCATCCCACGTGGACAACTTTTTTTATTTTAAATTGTATTATAGTTGTATTTAATTTCTAGATAAGTATTATATTTGTTAAGTTAATTTTTAGTTATATTTTAGTACCTACCTATTAATGTTAATTTAATGCAAATAAATGAATATTTTGAATTTAGGTCTATTGTTTATAATTTTTGGCTGATATAGGTACATATATATGTAAATTTTAAACTTTGAAATGAAATTTCTAAAATGGTTACTTTTATTTAATTATTTCAGTGAATCAATCTAATCAAACCAATAAACCTTAAATCCTAGTACAAATGACAAGCCAATGAACCATTATCTTTGTAATCGTTAATGATTGAACGAAAACTCGTTTAGTAATTTTAAAAAAATATGGTTATTTTTTTAATTGGATCACTACTGAGTTTATTAGTTGGGTCTACACCACCGGCCGCGTGGCAGCTTCAGCGTTTTCCCGGAAACCCCGAGCCGTGGCTCGTAAGGCAGGCTAAGCGATCAGGTGATGAAATGGACAGTTGCGTTATATATCCAAAAAAACTCTACTCTACCACTAAAAACGTCCACACCGGACAAACAGCGCACACCGAGGCATCTTTGAGCGCTTCCCGTTTACAGACAGCTGACGACGACGGCTCAACCCCGAGGCACGCTTAGCCAAGGCAACATGCGCCCCAACGATCCCGAGGCACGTCCACATCGACCGCACATTTGGCTTACGAGGCTGCCACGTGAGCACGTCGCGGTGGAGACGCAGCTATAAAGGTATTCAAAACGTCGTGCCCAATATTTGAATTTCAAATTATCTGCGATGAAACCTGTAATTAATTAACAATTTCGTTCTACGTGCAATTTTTTTTTACTGGGAAATAAAATATAGATTTAAGCTACACTCGCCTTATGAAGTTTTAATCCACATAAAAATTTCACGTCTTAGTTTATTCCTTATAAAACTTACTCATAAACCAAGGAAGTTATTCATAAAATAATAAAATGGTTTTTAAAAGGCAATCAAGTCAACATAGGAAAACATTATGAATATCAATTTGCAACTAGGGAATCGCCATTTAAGGTCGTTTAAGAATATTAAAAGGCACGTAACTTAACGAATAGCAATGAAAGACTCCCACTTGGCGATGAGTGAAAAATGTCAAACCTTTTGTGATGATCAATAACTAAACAAATGGTGTGGAATTCAAATCAATTTATGTTATATTATTTTGTAGAGTTTTAACTACTTCTACCTTTTATGTCGACTGTGAGGTTACTTCCGGTTCCATACTTATACGGTTAAAAAAGAAACCTTATGGTGAGACTTCGTCTGTCTGTCTGTTTGTCACTCCACATATTTTAACAACCACTAATACTTTGAAATCAATCTATTCTTACGGATTATATCGCGATTTATTTTAATTTTCCCCAAAATTAAAATTAATCGCGATATAATCCGCAAGAATAGGTTATTTTTCCCCAAAATTAAATTAATTATTATTCAATTATTATTATTTATTATTAAATTAAATTTAATTATTATTCTGTCTGTTGACAGACAGACGAAGTCGCACCATAAGGGTTCTTTTTTCTAGTATTCGCGTAAATAAAAGACAATATTAACCACTAATACTATGAGAAAGCCTAAATTAGAAAGTAATGTATAAATAAAATAGATACATAGAAAGAAATTGTAAAACAAACTACAATAAAAATGTGTAAACTTCTTCATTTCCCTCCTGTGTATGCATGCTGAATATATATAATAGATATTAAACAAAATCCTACCTAGACTTAGAAAACTCTGAGAATAAATAAAAACTAAAAAAGAGCCCTAATCATGTTAGGGTTAGATTCGCGGACCGGGACGAATGCGCCCGGACATAAAAAAAAAAGACCAGCTCATTTCAAAACAGATTTTTATTTTGGTTTATGTCACGTAGCTTTTGGCTTATAATTATCTATACTTATAATAAAACTGTAACAGGTCCAATTCTGTACATTGAAGATATTTTGAAAATTATATTTGGAGGGCATTCTATAACCGATATTGAGGCCGAACATGTAATTTTTTTAATTTTTGTCTGTCTGTCTGTCTGTCTGTATCACGGCTGAGCATCACGCCGAAACTTCTGAATGGATTCAAATGAAACTTGGCATGATTTGAGATCTTACTACGAGGTAGGACATAGGATACTTTTTATCCCGTAATCTAGCACGGTTCATTTGGGAGAGGGGATTAAAGTCAAAACGGGTACTTGGTTATACGCTTGGTCCGATTTATCAATTTTTCTTTATAATATAATAAATATTAGTAAGGGAACACTCATAGAGAGTTGTTATCAAGGTTTTGTAATCGATCTGGTTAAGCAACGTTAGGTAAGGTCATAAAATAGATGGGTGACCGCTTAACGCCATTTGAACTAAACGGGTCCGTGCTTCGGAGAGCAAGTAAAAAGTGGGTCCCAGTTTTTAACCGACTATAAAAAATGAGGTTATGTATTCGATGCGAATGTCTGTTATTCAAAGTTTAGTTAACGTAAAAATAGCGCAGGCGGAGCTGCGTGGGTCAGCTAGTTAATTATAAATTCGTTCCCCAGCAACATACAAGCGAAATGTACTATGAGAATCTTATCAGTCGTTGATAAGTTACTAAATTCGTATAAGTATAGTAATAATAATGCAATATTTTTTTCAGCTGCAGTGCCCGTTTTTAGCTGTTGGCTTGGCCACATAAAACAAGCGCTGTGTTGCGGCCAGTCCTTCAACGCAGCAATAAGCTGAGTGGTGATGTTTCACACAATCGGCGTACATCAGATTGTAGTACCCTAGTTTCTAAGTGATTGTTTTAAGCATCGCTTTCTCTCTCTGTGTGAAATAAAGTTTATTTTCTTTGTGCCTTTCTTTCAATATTTGTACACTACAGTTCTAAGGAAGAATGTCTGATACTGGCACCGATGTGGATGGTTTCTTGCCAAATGCCTGTTGCTCTTTTTGTACACCAGAAAAACATTTAAAATTAATATTGATTAAATCTAATCTTTCATAATACATACAACATTATTTATTTCTTTATTTAAACTTAGTCATGTTATGAAAATAATAACAAGTACTTATTACTATAAGTACAGTACATTACATTTTCACAAATGATATTACTATATCATTTGTGAAAATGTATGCAAAACTCTAATATTGTAGTATTTATATACTATTATGTACATAAGTATCTATACCCTGTTTTTTTAAAAGATTAAAAATTGACCGGTGGCCAGCCAAAGACATTGGTAGGGTTGTATACTTATTTATGTACTTGGCCTTATTTGGCTGGTCGCTCAGCTAAGACTCTCGCGCGAAAAAAACAGGGTATACTTGTACTGGTTACGTTATTGTGAAATAGTTTTAAGACTGAGGAAGCGAAACAAGCAACAAAGTATGAAACAGGGACACATGTCACTACCAATATTAAAATTTAAAGATTGGTAGTAGTTTTTCTTCCTAACTCCATTAATTTCCATCTTCTATCACGGCAGATGCGAAGGCTAAGGCAGTAATCCACACTCGCGTATCAAATGCGGATTCGTGGATCAGACAAACCTTTCAAATAAATTGTAGACCTTGCCTGGGTTTTATTACTTTTTTTTACTTCATTGTGAGCGAATGATAAATCACCCAATTTTTTTTTTTTTAATTTTACTAAGTGGAAATCAATTTCGTAGCTACTTAGGTATCTTGAGTGAGTGAGGAGGCGCAAGGTGAGAGAAGAGAGAGTAGGGGGGGGGGGAGGTTAGTACTGTTGGGAATCCATTTCAAATTATTCGCCGTAAGTTGTTTACACACTATGTAGTATAAGTAGCCCTCACTGTCAATAATATTGACAATATTCTACAACCCGTACGATTTAACTGTGCACCTGGCGCTGTGACGTCGCAATCCAGCGAGGTGCACAGTTAAGTCGAGCGGGCTGTAAAACAATATTATCTACAGAATGTAAAAAAACACGTGTCTGATCCATGAGGGTCTTATTCAGTGTATCAATACAAACACATGTATAAAACTTATTTGTTGAATATCTCACATTTTTTTGCCTACTTTGTTCCAGAAAAACGAATCTGAATTTGTATTTTTGGTACAAATTAGAAAAATCAAATTGAGATAATTAACAAATGAGTTATATACATGTGTTTATATTGATACACTGAATAATACCCTCACGGATCGGACGTGTGTTTTGTTTACATTCTGTATACTTATAATAAAACTGTAACAGGTCCAATTCTGTATATTGAAGATATTTTGAAAATTATATTTGGAGGGCATTCTATAACCGATACTGAGGCCGAAAATGTTTTTTTTTTAATTTTTGTCTGTCTGTCTGTCTGTATGTCTGTCAGTCTGTCTGTCTGTCTGTATCACGGCTGCGCATCACGCCAAAACTACTGAATGGATTCAAATGAAACTTGGCATATTTTGAGATCTTACTACGAGGTAGGACATAGGATACTTTTTATCCCGTAATCTAGCACGGTTCTTTTGGGAGAGGGGATTAAAGTCAAAATGGGTACTTGGTTATACGCTTGGTCCGATTTTATCATTTTTTCTTTATAATATAATAAATATTAGTAATGGAACACTCATAGAGAGTTGTTATCAAGGTTTTGTAATCGATCGGGTTAAGCAACGTTAGGTAAGGTCATTAAATAGATGGGTGACCGTTTAACGCCATTTAAACTAAACGAGTCCGTGTTTCGGAGAGCCCAGTTTTTAACCGACTATAAAGAAGGAGGTTATGTATTCGTTGCGAATGTCTGTTATTCAAAGTTTAGTTAACGGGAAATTGTAATAAACCAAGTTCGAAATTAGACAATACTTTACATAAACCCAAAAGAGGAACAATACCTTTTTATTTTAGCCATCGTTGTGCAACTGCGGAAGTTCAAACTCACAAAGTAATAGAAGGTACTACAAACAACCTTAACTTAAAAAAAAAGGAACAATACCCTATTATTTTCCTGCTATAAAAAAACCTGAAACATTTTATCGAGGATAATGGCCGTACTTACAAAACTTTTAGGCTCCTTCACCAAAACATTGCAAGTATAATGTCAAAACAAGAACTATTAGAACTAACAATACAGGAGTTAGAAGAGTCAGAAAGAGAACCAGATGTAATTTGCCTATCTGAAACATTCATAAAAAGAGGTCATGAAAGTTATGTTAAAATATTTGGTTACAATATGGCTGCTAATTTTTGCAGAGAAACGCAAAGAGGAGGTACTTGTATCTTGGTTAAAAAATGTCTAGCTTACAAAGAATTACCATTCTTAAAAACCTATGCTACACAAAATACGTTTGAAGTATGCGGTATAGAGTTAATGTCTAATAGATTAATAATACTTTGCCTTTACCGAACACCTCAATCAGACCCCACATAGTTTTTAGATAAAATGAATATTCTATTACACGATTTAAATAAAAAGTATAAATTCAAAATCAATATAGTTATGTGATTTTAATATAAATACTTTAAAAAAAAGCAACATTACAACTGAGTTTCTAGATTTATCATTTAACTATAACTTGAAAATTCACATTACTCAACCAACGCGTAAGTCCTCATGTATTGACCATGTCCTAAGCAATATACCTAATGCAAGTGCGTCGCTACTACCGCTTTATCTTTCTGATCATGAGACTGCACAAATGTTAAGTTTTCCAGTTAAACAAAAAACACTAAGTATACCGACGTATTTTGTATATAAACGAGATTACAGTCTAGATAACATTCAAAAGTTTAGGGCCTGCTTACAAAGCTTATCATGGTCGGAAGTTTATATAGAAAATGACCCAAATGATGCATTCAGAAGCTTTCATGAATTGTTCTGCCTATTCTACAATCTATGTTTTCCGAAAATAAGAGTAAGGGTAAACGGTAATAAAAAAGGTAAGCAAAATTGGATTAGCAAGGGTTTAAGGCGCAATTGCACAACAAAACGAACACTCCGATATAAATATTACAAAAGCAAAAATGGTTACAATAAATCGAAATATATAACTTACTCTAACATACTAAAAAAGTGTATCTATAATTCAAAAAAGAACCAAAATATTAAATATATAAATAAAAATGAAAACAAGTGCAAAGCTACATGGACAGTTATTAAAAATGAATTACATGATACCAGATATAAAAACCATATTGAGAATATTAGAATCAACAACACTCTACTTTCAAAACCTGATCAAATAGCCTCAACTTTCAACAATCACTATATTGATATTACTGTAGAATCAACTCAGAAAAACACCAAATGTAACTCTAGTAAAAACTCAACATGTAACACAATGTTTCTTAAGCCGATGATTGAATATGAAGTTAAACGGGAAATAATGTCATTAAATAATACAAATTCTGAAGGCTATGACGAAATAAATACAAAAATCATAAAAGCATGCTCTGACGAGATAATTGTCATTTTGACATATCTTATTAATATGTCATTATCATATGGATCTTTTCCTGATTTATTAAAACTGTCGATTGTTAAGCCATTGTACAAAAAAGGAGACATTTGTGACGTTAAAAATTATCGACCAATAACATTAATACCCATTCTGTCCAAGATATATGAAAAGTGTATGTATAAAAGACTTGTAGATTTTTGTAACAAATTTCAAATTATTAAAAACGAGCAATATGGATTTCAAAAACGTAAATCCACAACATTGGCTATGTTCACACTTATGAAAGAAATACTAACAAACATTAACAATAACCATCTCACAACAGGACTATTTTTTGACTTATCAAAAGCCTTTGACCTAGTTTCACATGATATATTATTAGATAAATTAGAAACAATTGGCATTAGGGGACATACACTACAATGGATATCATCATACCTACGCAATAGACAGCAACGTGTTATCGTTACTAAAATTGATGATAATAAGGAATTGACGGCATATTCATCAGAGAATAGAATAATCAAGCAAGGTGTTCCTCAAGGAAGTGTACTAGGTCCCATTTTATTCCTATTATATATAAATGACATTACTGACATAACTAATCATAAGTGTATTTTATATGCTGATGATATTTCTATTATCGTGACATCTAACAAAAATAATAACACAGTTCAGGACCATGAGACGGAAATTAATATAACGATAGACAAATTAACTACATGGCTAGATATAAATAATTTAAAAATAAACCTAGACAAATCAGTATATATACAATTTAATAAATCTTATAACTATAAATTAAACATTCAACTGAATGTACCAACTATTAAAAAAGTGTCATCCACAAAATTTCTGGGAGTGACTATAGATGAAGACATAAACTGGAAAGTAAATGTAGATAATGTATGCAATAAAATAAATAGATTTGTATATGCGCTCAGGCAAGTTAAAAATATTACAAACATAAAAACAGCAATTATGTGCTACCGTGCTTATGTGGAGTCATTATTACGTTATGGACTTATAGTGTGGGGTAACAGTACTGACCAAAACAGAGCATTTGTCGCCCAAAAGAAGTGCATTAGGGCAATATACGGACCCCAACCTCTTGACTCGTGTCAACCAGTATTTAAAAAGCTTGGTTTATTACCATTACCATCCCTCTATATCTATCAAATATGTATGTTTGTGTGGAAAAATAAGGAGCTATTTAAAACAGCGAACCATGTCAATGCTCGAAATAGGAGAGATCCATATCAACTTGTATTAGATTATATTCCTAGACTAAGTAAATATAACAAGAGCTGTGTAGCTATGTGTGTTCGTATATATAATAAAATACCTAGTCAATTAAAAGCTCTTAGCTCTAGTAATTTTCAAATTAAATTATATAACTGGTTACTTGAAAAAAACTTTTATAGCGTAAAAGAACTAATTGACATGAAGTGATTTTTTCTTTTTTGCATGCTATGTACAATTCTAGCAAAAACATGTATGTACTTTATACAAATTGTAACATCTTATTATACCTTTCGTCGATTGTGCAACTGCGAGTGCTTAAGATGTTTGGACATATCATCCGCAATGAAAGCTCTTTGGAACGACTTATTATACAAGGAAGAGTAGAGGGTCAACGTTCTCGCGGCCGATCACCCACAAGATGGACAGACCTCATAAAATCATCTACAAAGTGTTCCCTTACTAAATGTACACGCAATGCCACGAATAGGGAGACATGGAGAAGTCTCGCAAAAGCCGTGACCAATATGACAGACAATCCATGACCACGACCACTCCGCCAGGAGTGTACGACTAAGTAGTAGTATTATACCATGTTTTTATGCAAATAAATATATTATGATTATGATTATGAACGTAAAAATAGCACAGGTGGAGCTGCGTGGGTCAGTTAGTTGAAAATATTATTGACCGTGTGTGGCTAGCCATAGGAAGAAGCAAGGAGCTTATATTTATCTGACCAAGTTCGAGTAGAGTCATGGGTTCAGAGTACATGAATATGTAACAACAATATATGTATTAAGCAATTAGAGCGTCATGTGTTTGGGATAATTGCACGCTCGCTACTGAAGGGACGAACCTCGCAATAATTATAATATTCCGGGACAACCCACTCGAGGCCATCTGATCTCAAACTAGTATTGAGGACAGCAGCTTATGGTTATCACCTCAAAACAGTGAAGTAGGTTACTTACCACACTACGGATACATATTACATATACGAGTATATATTTCGTAAATATATACTTAGATATATAGTAATTAAATTATTGTTGTTAATGTAGGGCTAATTTAATAGATCTCGTTTGACATCTGTCAGTTTCTTTGTTCTGTCTGTTTTTTTTTGTCATTAGTGGAATAAATATGTAAGTAATCGTAATTGAAAAAGTTAAACAATAGGCACTATTTCCAAAAATAATTAATAGCAATATTGTCAATTTTCAAAATTGAGTTTGAATTTCGTTCCGAAGCGAAGGCTGGTGCATGGCGCCATTTTGTTACGTCACTACGGTGTAAATAAACATCTGTCTGTAGAGATAAAGTGAATCATTGTATGAAAGAAAAAGTTGAGATGAAAGTTTGACAGTTGTTTATTTATACCGGAATGACGTCATTCACTCTGATCAGTGTTTATTACAAAATGGAAATACAGCATTTATGTAATTTATTTGCTTAAATATCACGAAAATCGCTATACATATTATTATGAAAATGAAATGCATTTTTGGAATCAGTGCAATCTGTTCTATATTAAAAACCACAGATTCATTAGTATTGTGTTGCAGTCATCATGCCTATTGTGCGGTTCTAACTTTGAATTAATAATAGATATTTTATGCCCGCCGATACAAGGTCACGTTGTTAAATTTTGATGAAGTGTCAAATGTGAAAATGAAAATGTTTCTAAACTTAGTTAAATTTTACATTTTAATATTTGGAGATAGGTAGGTACTGCTGACAATGTCAGCAGTGATGTCAGCCTGACATTCATAAAGGTACTTACCTAAGTTTAATATGATTAAATCCAATGCGTTTTTGCCCACTTTTGCATTGTATTTCAAAGCAAAGGATATTCCTACTTATTGCCGCACCTACAAACACCAATTGTAGTTAATGAACACTAATAATTTTTTTGAAATCGGGTTATTTCGACTCTCGAAGTCAATTAATACTTAATACGCAGATGGTGAGCTGTAGATATATTAATTATCTTGTATTTCAACCATCGAAAATAATTATAAACGACTCCGACAGCCGAAATAAATAGATTTAAAAAAGTAAATTAATTATAATTAAAGTTAGTTGGTGATAATGAGTGCGGCAGCTAGTGTTTATTAACTGCTCGTTGGTTATCTTATTATATAAAAGAGTAGACAAAAACCCACTCATCACGAAATCTCAGAAACTACAAGTGCTAGGAGTCTCAATTTTTGCATGGGGGTTCCTTTTAAGACGTAGGTGCTCACTAAGACGCGATTTTGCGAAATTCAACCTCTAAGGGGGTCAAATAGGGGGGCAAAGTTTGTATGGGAGAACGCGATTCCTTGGTCCTATTGACTTGAAATTTTGCACAGACATTCGTTAAGAAAATTAATTGAATTAGTATTTCATATTTTTTATAATTTATCCCTTTACAGGGTAAAAAAGAAGTATTATTACTCAACCGATGGCGGTACAAATATATTACCACAATAAGATACGATAATTCGAAAGACATGATAAAAGTTCCTTGGCCAAGTGGTTACGGAAGCGTCCTCTAAGTGTGGACTGTCCGGGTTCGCTACCTGTGTGCGGATTTTTTTTTGTATTTTTAAACTTTGTTTTGATTTTTTTATTTATATTAAGATTCGATGTTTTAAATATTTAACTCATATTGACTCCGGCACTTTTTATCTCTAATATATTTTTAATTATATAAAAGAGTAGACAAAAACCCACTCATCACGAAATCTCAGAAACTACAAGTGCTAGGAGTCTCAAACTTTGCATGGGGGTTCCTTTTAAGACGTAGGTGCTCACTAAGACGCGATTTTGCGAAATTCAACCTCTAAGGGGGTCAAATAGGGGGGCAAAGTTTGTATGGGAGAACGCGATTCCTTGGTCCTATTGACTTGAAATTTTGCACAGACATTCGTTACGAAAATTAATTGAATTAGTATTTCATATTTTTTATAATTTATCCCTTTACAGGGTAAAAAAGAAGTATTATTACTCAACCGATGGCGGTACAAATATATTACCATAATAAGATACGATAATTCGAAAGACATAATAAAAGTTCCTTGGCCAAGTGGTTACGGAAGCGTCCTCTAAGTGTGGACTGTCCGGGTGCGCTACCCGTGTGCGGATTTTTTTTTGTATTTTTAAACTTTGTTTTGATTTTTTTATTTATATTAAGATTCGATGTTTTAAATATTTAACTCATATTGACTCCGGCACTTTTTATCTCTAATATATTTTTATATTTAATACTTTTTTAAAATTTAAAATCATGCATACGTAGTTAACTTCTCTCTAATGTTATGATTTAGTTATTAGTGGAAACTGAATTGATTTTTGTACTATTGGATCTTATATTTAGTAATAAGTGGTATCATTTGTTTGTTTCGCAAATATAACAAAATAAAAATAAAATAATGAAAATATATTTTCAAAATATCTGTTTGGGTAGGAATACAATATGCATGCACCTATTGTACGTATGATATAAAAAAGCCAAAACTTTATTGGAATTATTGTCTGTCGGTCAGTCAGGGTTTTTTCTATAGGTTGGCTGGTGTTGGGGACCTACGACGCCAAAGTATCTTTAAATAGTGTGAAACAAAGTCGCTATCCGAGTCTGTCTATATCGGATAGCACCTCCTAAACCACGCAGCGATTTTCACCATCGGTTAGATAATTTTTAACCGACTTCAAAAAAAGGAGGAGGTTCTCAATTCGTCTGTATATATATATTTTTTTTTTCTATGTATGTTCGCGCATAACTCTGGCAATTATGAACCGATTTGCAAAAATCTTTCTTCCATCCATTCTTTAATCCGTTAGTTGGGTCCCATAAAAAAGTTATTGCTTCCGAATAAGTAGTTCCTGAAAAAACAATAATGGTGACTGCGCAGGATAGTTGCAGGAAAGCCTATATAGATGACTTTTTTGTCGCTTTTAAGGACAAAAATGGTCATAACTCTGGCAAATATTTACCAATTTCAATGATTCTTTTTTTATTCGAAAGAAGAAACCACTGTTATGAATCTGTATGAAATTTATCACAACCGGATAAGAACTTCCTGGAAGACCATGAACGATGAGGAGGAATTTATCTGGTAAAAACCATAAAACTGATGTTCTCCGTTACATTGCTCTGACAATTATGAACCGATTTCGATGATTCTTTTTTTATTCGAGAGAGTAAACTATTATGATGATTCCATGCAAATTTCATTACGACCGGATATTTTTTTCTGAAGAAACATGAGTTATGTAAAACTATGTAGACGATAATGTGATCATAACCTACCTAGATCATTTTACGGTCTTCGATGGTTCAATCTTTATATATGAAAACATCACTAAAAAGTTTAAAATAAAATCTTTTTAAAAAAAATTTGTACCGACTTCAATATCACTGAAAAGTATAAAATAATTTAAATATTATTGAAGTTGGTGCCAAATATATACAGCCGGTAAGCTAACACCAACTTCAATAATATTTAAATTATTTTATACTTTTCAGTGATATTGAAGTCGGTACAATTTTTTTTTAAAAAGATTTTATTCATTGAAGGTTTTAAGTTTTATCTAAGTAAATAAACTTACATAGCTTACATTGACTATACCTAAAGAGATACATAGTTAACAATCAAGTACTAGAGAATTTCATTAATTCCATATATTATAAAGTAGGTAAATATCCGGGATATAATATACCCGCCCCCCGGTGGCGGACTCAAAGGCAATGCACTGAGGGACAGCTGATGCAGATCCCACCGGAGAACCCCCCTCTCATGTGCCGATGTGACAGCCACGAGAGTTTTAGTGGGTAAGAATCTCCCACAGGATCCCAGGGACATGGTGGTACGGTGTGGTACGGTGTGGTACTCGGACTGACCGGGACTGAGCGGGACTGACCGGGACTGAGCGGGATTGAGCGGGACTGAGCGGGACTGACCGGGACTGAGCGGGACTGACCGGGACTGAGCGGGACTGAGCGGGACTGAGCGGGACTGAGCGGGACTGACCGGGACTGAGCGGGACTGACCGGGACTGAGCGGGACTGAGCGGGACTGAGCGGGACTGGCCGTGACTGACCGGGACTGAGCGGGACTGAGCGAGACTGAGCGGGACTGGGCGGGACTGAGCGGGACTGAGAGGGACTGAGCGGGACTGACTGGGACTGACCGGGACTGAGCGGGACAGCCCGGGACTGACCGGGACTGACCGGGACTGAGCGGGACTGAGCGGGACTGAGCGGGACTGACCGGGACTGAGTGGGACTGACCAGGACTGAGCGGGACTGACCGGGACTGAGTGGGACTGAGCGGGACTGACCGGGACTGAGCGGGACAGACCGGGACTGAGCGGGACTGAGCGGGATTGAGCGGGATTGAGCGGGACTGACCGGGACTGACCGGGACTGACCGGGACTGACCGGGACTGAGCGGGACTGAGCGGGACTGACCGGGACCGTCCGCGTCAGTCAGTCAGGGACACCTGGTGCAGATCCCACCCGAGAACCCAGGTTTCCCTCTCATGTGCCGATGTGATAGCCACGGGAGTTTTAGTGGGTAAGAATCCCAAATACCCAGTTTGACTTCCCCACGGGATCCCGGGGACATATTGGATGTTTCCCCCGCTACTCCCTTAAACTGTGACAACGGTGACAGATTCCCGGAGGGCTATAATGCGCCCCCGGCAGCGGCTTCAAAGGCTCTTGCCTTGCACTGAGGGGTACACGGTGCACACTCTTTTGTGTGGACAGCCGTGGGGGACACATACTGCAGTCGATCGCCCGCAAGATCCTGGGGCCTATTGGAGGTTTCCCCCGCGATCCACGTATCTTTGAGCACGATGATAGTTTCCCGGGTGGCTTTATTGTGCCCCCCGGTGGCGGGCTCAAAGGCAAGCCACTGAGGGATCTTGGTGCAGATCCCACTGGATGGCTCAGGTCTCCTACTTATGTACTAATTTAACAGCCGTTGGGGGTTTAGTGTATAAGAATCCTACATAACCCGGTTGACCACCAATAGGGTCCCGGGGACCTATTGAAGGCTTCCCCGTGACCCCTGTAACCGTGAGCACGGTGAAAAGTTCCCAGGTGGCTTTATTGTGCTCCCCGGTGGCGGGGTCAAAGGCAAGCCACTGAGGGTATAATGATGCAGATCCCACCGGATAGCCCAAGAAGGGGTTCTTATGTGCTGATTGCACGGCCGTTGGGGCTTTAGTTTATAAGAAACCTACATACCCGGTTGACCACCAACAGGGTCCCGTAAATCCCATTAAAGGCTTCCCCGTGATCCCTGTAACCGTGAGCACCATGACAGGTTCTCGAGGAACTATAATGTGCCTCTCCGGCGGCGGGTTCAAAGTCAAGGCACTGAGTGGTATCAGCTGGTGCAGATCCCGACAGATAGCCCAGGTCCGCCCTCTAATGTGCCGACGTGATAGCCGCGGGGGTTTTAGTGGGTAAGAATTCCCCGGTTGACCCCCGTTTACGTCTTAACGATGAAACCGAACAAGGAAGCCCGTATTGCTTCCATAAATTGGTTTCAAAGAAATGGTGTCCTTAATCCACTCAAATTGTGCACCCGTACACGTCTGCAGTTTCTAAAATTATAAATACAATTAACAAATCACAAGCTCAGAGATTCAACGTTTGAGTACTTTGCCCATGGACAGGCAGCTATACGTAGCCCTTTCATGCGTCACTTCTATACAAAATTTGTTCATATTGCGTTACGAAAAGTCAGCTACAAACTGATAACTAATTCCAAGAAATTCTATAATCAGAGGCAGTAGCTTTAAATTATTCACTTCTTTTTTTTGTCTCAATTACACCCGTGCGAAGCCGGGGCGGGTCGCTAGTAAGATAATAATACGTCTTACAGCCGCACTCACAAACGTCAGCTATTGTTAGTTCTAATTAAGCCATTGTTCAATCTAATTATATCACTCACAGAGCTGTTTATGCTTCTTTTTAACCAATTTCAAAAAGGAGGTCTTGTAGGAAGATAAACGCTATCTCTACTTACTTTCAGCGTAAACGACCTTTGTACGTGCGGCAAGTTAAATTCTTTAGTTTATATTCATAAACCAAACTGAGTTAATTTAGTGAAATGACACGCATATGCAACAAAACGTGATCTAAAATACAAATGTACTTTTTACCCGAACTGTATTCTTTATTCTAAAATTTATAGTCAAAAACGTTGTTTTGAGCACGCAAGTGATTCAATGAATCTTAATCAGCGATTTACCATTCTCGTATTAGCTTAATCAATCGGTCAATACCTAATCTCAAAAGCTTTTTTAATTACACGATGCTAAATAAATTCTCTTGAGTAGGTATAGCAGTATTGACATTATTATTCTCTCCGTAAGATAAGGTGGTGAGTTTTTGTACAATTTATAATTTTTCACGTCTACAAGGCCCTTGGGAATGAGAAAATAAAGGTAAAATTATTGAACTCTAAAACCAATTAAAAATTATGTAAAGGAAATTTAATAATGTACTCTTTGAGCCTTCAATGTTGGAAAGTTAGGAAGTTGGGAAATCCATTAAAATTGTAATAACATCGAGGTGGTCAAGTTATAGACAATTTAACTAAACATCGCTGTTTGTTTTAAGGAATGAACAATCTTAAGGGAACGCGTCACGAAACCAACTGTAGGTACAAATACACATCGAGACTTGTATTCTATCAGTGGTAAGACTGCTCAAAAAGGTGCTCGAATATTCTGTATAAAACTTCCATACTTAATCCAAAATCTATGATTGTGAAGTACTGAAGCTACATGGCCCGCTAAATGCCGAGGTAGGAGATGCCTCATTACATTTCTATTGAGCCCCTGACGATGGCAGCGAAGGGCCGGAGCAATAAGCGCCACCACCCAAACCTAACGCCTCTGCCGAGCGGGATCAGCCTTCTCCCGATCCCGCTTCACGGCATTCTTCTGGGACATGACTGTCTAGAAAGAAGAGGCTATAGTCAACATAATAAACTATAGAGCCTTGAATTTATTTCGTTAAGTGTGCACAAGGATTAGTTGCACTTATTCCACTGTCCTTTTCTTATTTTCGGTCGACGTGACTCGCAGCTTTATTGTAGAAACTAGCTGACCCGCGTAGCTCCGCCCGCGCTTTTATTACATTTTGCTCCCCTTTTCTCCCTCCTCCCTAGATTTATCTCTCTCCATATCTCTCTCTCTTATAAAAAAAATCTAATTATATGCTCTTTCTCTCCTCTCTCTTTCCCCTCCCGCTTCGGTTTCCGTCACACTCCCCTCTCTGAACCCTCTCCCCCTCTCTCTTCTACGAACTTGCTCCTTCTCACTCCCCCCCTACTCCACTTAACTCCCCCGATCCCTCACCCCATCACCCCCTCCTCGAATCCCCTCTCCCTCTTTCTCCTCTCTTGCACCCTCCTCTCGTTCTATATATCCTCGTCAATCATGGTATCAGCGGCATTAAATATACTTTATGACCTATTCTCAGACCTCCCCGATATGCACACAAAATTTCATACATATCGGTTCACCCATCTATTTAATGACCTTGCCTTATGTTGCTTTTAAATATACTTTATGACCTATTCTCAGACCTCCCCGATATGCACACAAAATTTCATACATATCGGTTCACCCATCTATTTAATGACCTTGCCTTATGTTGCTTAACCTTAACCTAGTGGCATGAAATATACTTTACGGCCTATTCTCAGACCTACCCGATATGCACACTTTCATACAAATCGGTTCACCCATCTATTTAATGACCTTACCTAACGTTGCTTAACCTTAACCTACCGGGATAAAAAGTCCTATGTCCGTTTCCTGGTTCTTAGCTACCTCCCCACCAATCTTCAGCCGAATCGGTTAGGCCATTCCTGAGTTATAAATAGTGTCACACGACTTTCTTTTATTTAGCTAGATTAAAGTTCTATAGTGATTGTATGTTCAATTTCACCGATAGATGGCGCTGTTCATAATTGTAAATCACGCTAATATCGTAAATTACTGTCTAATGATATACGATAATGAAAGTTTTTAGTGTTTCGCATCTTTTATTGTTGCGACTGTGATACAATACCTATACACTACCTGGACTTGGGGAGTTTCATTAAAATTTCATGAACGACAGATTTTACAGATTTTAACTTTTCAAAGATATAATGTCATATTGCTATCAGCAAAGTACTTAGAACAATACAGAAATCTAATGAACATTTCCTGGGTGTACCGGACCGGCTTACCCCTTACAAAAATTGACCCTTCGCCACTGCCATATCTTATGCAAACTAAATGTCTGCTCAGTCCCTATTGTATATAGCGTAATAATACATATCTTAATGATTAACTGATCAGTCTATAATTACCCTATTCACATAAAAAGGAAATTACGTGGTAATATGTGCAAGTAATGTTTCACTGCTTAGCCCCTATGAAACATAGCGTGATGTTTTATATACCAATTTATACCTAGACTTCTACACAACACATCAGTGAAAGTCCTATCAAAATCCATCCATGGGTTTTCAAATGATACCTGGACAAACAGAACGACAGACAGACAGACAGACAGACAGACAATAATTCCAAAAAAAATTGTTTTGGCCTCTATGTCGATAGTATAGTATCCCCACATAGAAATTTTGGAAAAATATTCAATGTACAGAAAAAGTGCTCTTTGAGTTTTATTATAGTATAGAAGATAGATTCCACACTGTCCGGAAGAAGCGCTTTGCTTCGTCGTCCATAAAACATTTTTCACACCACCTGCTCGATAATGTTCCATTATGTGTCATATAAACTTGACATAAAGTAGGTCATTACATCCCTATAGTCTAGCCGGGTAATAATGTTGTACTAAACTCCCTAGGGTAATAATGTGATTTGTTTTTTTCTTGTCCTTTAGTTCTCCCTAATTGGGAATCCCTAATTGGCCAGGAGCCGAATTGGAGCCGAACCTTGTTCTAGGTTCTAGAAAAGAAAAAAAATAGATGAAAAGAAGGCGCTAACGCTGTGGATATTATTTTAATTCTAGAAGTTTTGTATTTTACTGTCTCGCCTAGCAGTAGGTGGGCGCGAACGCTGGAAATCAGTGTGTTGTTATTATTTTATTTCTAGCAGTACCTAAGTATTTAATAATAATAATAAATACACTTCATTGTACCATTGAGATTTTACACCAAAAATTACATGTAAATTGAACAATACGTTGATGATGTAAAAAGGTGGCCTTATCGCTAAAAAGCAATCTCTTCCAGATAACCTAAGCAATCTCTTCCTAGTACTTGTATTTCATTACCTCGCAGTAGGTGTGAAAAGTAGTATATTCTCCTCGGGGGATAAAGGTGTCTTTGTCTTGGGCGAGCTTGAATCTCTCGCTGTACTCAGGATTCTAGTATTAACTCCCTCGCTTTGCTCGGGAGTTAACTCTATACGCCCTCGCTACGCTCGGGAGTTACTAGAATCCTTCGTTATGCTCGCGATTCAATTTCACGCCCGTAACATAAGACACTGCTTTAACCCCTTGGTGCATAAACTACTATTAAATGAAATCATTTTGATTTGTTTTGTAGGTACTCATTATAGGTTAACTAACATTTATCGGAATTTAATATTACTGGGCTCCCCGTTTCTGCCCATTATTTACTAAAGATTATTCCCACTATTTGCCATATAGTTATTTATTTGTCATTGATTTAGATTTCAGACTACTAAAAAACCGTATAACCACTGCTGCACTGGTCTGGAATACTAAACTAGAACCTCACGATTATAGCAGCCGCATTTATAAGCACTGTACTATCGTAGTAGATGTATACCAAAAACCTGCTTCTAAAACTACAACTAAAGGTTCATAGGAGAAATAAAACTTTTATTACGGATTATATCGTATACTGACCTACGTCTACGTAAATATTTGTGTAAATATCAGAAATCATTCTTAGAGCCTTTTTGTCTGCAAATTGGCACCTCAAATTTTGAGGAATTGTGACTACGTTGAAAAGTTGAGCTCTCAAACGTCCTTCAGACGTGAGTTACGAGGGTTCAAATTTTTTCTGAAATGCTTCGAGAATGTACTTACTGTAGTGCCTCTATTATTTGAATCATCTTGCCGTAGCCACGGAAGTAGCCTCTTATTTAAATCATATTCGAGATATAAATATTATAAATTCATGCGTCAAATATATTAAATTCCCTGCCTGCTTTGAAGAAACTTAATAATGTATGATGGTATGCCGTTCGAGCCTTAGAAGCTCAACGTTAAACGAGTCAAACAGTGAGTGAAATTTGCTGGAATTTTTTGCTTCACTTATTATTCGAAGTTGAATGAAAGTTTTCAAATTCCCAAATTCAAAAGCTTTATTAAAATGTTCAAAAATTAAATAAATATTTAAAAAAGGCCATGGAACGTATAACACTTAGTAACTATTATATAGGTACTATTTCCAGTTGGGCGAGAGGAGCTCAAGTAAAATACGTGTGTTCGTAAGCAGCGTATATTCTACTGATCCAATGCACGGCTTAACCTACCCGCTATTGTTTTGTAAAACTATCAATACATTACAATCCTCCACCTTAACTTAAACTATACTCGTATACAAATTATTATGATCAAGCTCAACCTACAAGAAAACAATATACTAACTTATATTATTCAATTTATAGTTTGGTGGCTTTTCCAAACGACATCTACGTATAGGTCTGACCTGGGGCGGTGTCACGTAAGGCGGCGAAACTAACTGCGGCTCAGCCGGTGCATCTTCGGCACCCACACCCCCGATGTCAGTTAAAGACTCGCTAGAGACGCTCTTCCGCGGTCGTGGAACAATGCCCCCCGATTCTGAATTCCCGATAGGCACCGACCCACCTGAGTCACTCGTTGGTTCCGATACGGGTGAAATCTCCGGCTGTACCGAGGGAGCCGCTAAAGAAGTTCGCGTTCTCCGTCTTAGCTGATCGATATGCCTATGCGATTCTCTGCCTGTGACGTCCAATACCTTATAATCGGTTACACCTACTCTTTCCACCACTTTTCCGGGAACCCACTTACTACTACCCTGATATTGTCTAATCCACACCGGGTCCGCTGGTTGTACGCTACGCTCGACGTCCGTCCCTGACCCTTTTTGTTGCTCCTGAGTCAGACGAACGCGTTCTCTCCGGTCTGGTCTAATGAGATCCAGTTTAGTACGAAGTCTTCTACCTAACATAAGTGAAGCCGGACACTCTCCAGTCGTACAATGCTCAGTATTCCTATAGTGTAACAGAAAGGTATCTAAAAATGACGAAATATTCTCGTTTTGACGCACCGCTTTTCTAATTGCCTTTTTAACAGTACGAACCGCATTTTCCGCGGCTCCGTTCGAAGCCGGATGATACGGAGCTGAAAATACGTGCTCGATACCATTTTTAACTAAGTAATCAGAAACTTCTTTACTCGTGAAAGGCGGACCGTTGTCACTGACTAATTGTTTCGGCAAACCCCAACGTGCGAATACCTGCGATAAAATCTCTAACGTGTAACGAGCCGCCGTACTGGGTACCGGAAATACTTCTAACCATTTTGTGCGAGCATCGATTAATATTAAATATGTTTTTCCAAACATAGGTCCCAAGAAATCTAAATGCACTCGTGACCAGGGCTGCGCCGGCCACGGCCACGGCGTGACTGCGGTATTTTAACTATTGCTGCCACTTTTTCCGGATCCACCTTCACCCCGTCTTTGGAAATGACGTAACCTAGATATTTGACTTCATCAGTCAAGAACGAACATTTATTCCTCTTAAGCTTCATACCATGGCCATGCAACCTATCTAACACCCTTCTTAATGTATTCATATGTTCCGAAATATCCCCTTTTGTGGCAATGATCACATCGTCTAAAAACACTTCCACTCCCGGTATATCATTTAGAAGATTTGACATAATACGCTGAAAAATCCCCGGGCTCGAGGATAACCCAAAAACTAATCTATTGTACTTAAACAGACCTCGATGCGTATTGATAACGGTCAAGTTTTTCGAGTCATCGAGCTCAATTTGGCTATAAGCTTGGGACAAGTCAATTTTCGAGTACCAGCGAGCCCCATTCAAATTAACCAGTAGGTCATCTATTCTTGGCAGAGGATATCTATCGATCAGCAAGACGGGATTCAACGTAATTTTATAATCGGCACAAATACGCAGTCCCCCGTCAGCCTTACGTACCGGTACCAACGGCGTCGCCCAGTCCGAGCTGTCGACTGGCTCGATGATGCCGTCGCGCAGCATCGCGTCCAGTTCCGCGTCCACTCGGCCCTTCAGCGCGTACGGCAAGGGGCGCGCGCGACAGAATACCGGTGCGGCCCCCTCGCGCAGCCGCAACTGAGCCTTACCACCCGTGAACCGGCCCAGGCCATCACTGAACAATTCCTTATACCTGTCAATTAACATGGATACATTATCAAATGAAACACTATTTTCACAAAAATTTACATGTTTGACAAAAGGTGGTATCTGCACCCCTAACTCAGACAGCCATTGCCGGCCTAACAGAGAGGTTGTACCACCTTCTATAACAAACAATTCCAGGACTTTCTCCGCATTCCCATATTTCACCGTCGGCCTGATAAATCCGAGGGGTTTAATTGCTCTGCCATCATAAAATTTAAATATTAAATTATATTTTTCGATAGGTCTGGATCCAAAATATTTATCATACGTCATTTTACTAATACACGATACTGCCGACCCCGTATCTATCTCCATATCAAGAGCCTTCTCGTCTACCCGTAACGTGAGACTTACTGGTCTATATCCACTTAAGCTGAGCCGATGCAAGTCCTCCTCCAGCTCCTCTGAACTAGATCCTTCACTGCTGCGCTCCACCATGGCTGCATCAACATGATTGAGGTCCCGACCGCGGCGTTTTATCGTGCTCACCTCGGTCCGTGCACACACACGTCTTAAATGGCCCACTTGTTTACATTTATTGCAAGTAAACTTTTTATAACGGCACTTCTCCCCGCTGTGGCCGCGTCGGCCGCATACCGTACAGATTCCCGGGTATTCTCTACGCTCTCCGTGGTTATTGAGCCCTCTCACTGCATGCACAGCTTCCGCCGACGCCACGGAGGTGCCCACTGACAACGCCCCCGGGTCGACCACTGCCGCGTCACGCTCCGCTGCTTCCAACATACTCGCCAACTTAACCGCCGCCGAATATTTCAAATCATCTTCTGCGAACAATCTCTGACGAATTACTTCACTATGCACCCCACACACCAACTGATCTCGCAAATTTTCCTCGAGGTTACATCCAAAATCGCAATGCCTCGATAGCCTTTTTAATTCACTGACATATTGTGCAATAGATTCCGAATTGGCCTGCCTCCTTTGTCGAAAGCGATACCGTTCCGCCATTATCGACGGTTTCGGTTGCAAATGATCTTGCATTATCTTAATCGCCTCTTCATAAGTTTTCTTGGCTGGTGTAACCGGACTGGACAAACTGCTTAATAAATCGTATGCTTCCTCGCCTATCGCTGTTATAAGTGTTGGTAGCCACAGTGATTTCTCAACTTCGTTCACCTTCAAATACATTTCCAGGCGTTCAATGTACCGCGACCAATCACCCGTCCTTAGGTTAAATTCCCCGATTTTACCAATAGACATCTTGTTTCTTGCGTAAGAAATATAACTGTTAATAATATCCTCGATCGCCAATATTATATAGGTACTATTTCCAGTTGGGCGAGAGGAGCTCAAGTAAAATACGTGTGTTCGTAAGCAGCGTATATTCGACTGATCCAATGCACGGCTTAACCTACCCGCTATTGTTTTGTAAAACTATCAATACATTACAGTAACAACATTAACCCTTTACCCAGGTGTTCTAGTACATATCTGCTTGATACCTGATATGAAGCGATCAGACCAGGACAGATCGGGTTACTACATTGCGCTTCAAAGCATTCTGGTCTGTAGATATAAATAACTCATACAGCTGATACAGACTTTAACACTACTAAACTTGAATAGCAATATAATATAATAATAATAATAATATCTTGGGACAATCCACACACGGTTATCCGATCCCAAACTAGGCAGAGCCTGTACTATGGAAACCAGACAACTGATACTAATACTTATATACTTTTTTTGTAAATACATACTTAAATAGATAAACAACACCCAGACACTTGGCGGGAATCGAACCCACGACCCATCGGTTAGCAGGCAGGGTGTCTGCCAACTAGACCAACGGGTCCGTCAAGCAATGAGCTGACCACGTAGCATGGATCCACGAATGTTGCTAAGCATCGTCAAAAAGTGGAGGCCACTAGTTAGTTACAGAAGTAGAGCCAATCCAAGGAGAAGTGGGCGGAATTATTTGGATAGCCTAACAAGCTGCACTCGGTTGGAGATGATAGTACATCGAGACTTACGGAAGAATAAAGAGAATATCAGAGAATTGTAGGAAAATCCTTTGTATGTTGGAGTTGCTATCCAGTGTTTCTGCTTTAATTTCGTGTACTGAATTTGTCAAATTTTTGTAGTGATTTTTAATGTGTCAAGGAATAAAATTCTTAGTTCACAGTTCTTCACTCTATGATACGACCCTGACCTCTAATGGACGGTTAGTAAAGGGATCAGAATGCCATTATAAGTTAGATGGGTTTATCGTCGTCCTATATTACATTTCTACTATATGTAGGTATTTTTATGATGATCCGGACATTATTATAGAATTTCGTATGCTAAAGGAGCATACGAAATTCTGGGACGACCTTCTTACATTATTTCGTTATAGCTCGTATATATGGAAACGCTTTATAAATATTTACATATAGCACAAAAGAAAACTACGTTCGAAGATCATTTATTGGGCGATGGACCTTCATTATTTTTTTTTCTTTTCCATGTTGCGTTCTTATAAAAAAGGCTGATGTTTTCAACATCAAAGTACCTAACTGTGTTTTTCCACCTTTGAGAAACACATACACAGTTCTCCTGGGTCTTAACAAGACCTTTTTCAGTTCGTCTTCCTTGAGAACTGATTACAGTACAGTGAAACTATTAAGTTTCATCTAAGAAATGTTTTGTCTTTTTAAAGACTCAATATCATTTTAGATACATAGTATTGTGAAATATGTCGTACCGATGTTATTTTAGTTTTAAATACCCTATTGTGGTATGTTTGTTATAGATTGTAACAAAGAGAGTTAGGATGCGGGTAAGCGGTTAATGAAACTGTTGTTGTTAATAAAGGCCGTCATAAGACGTCCACTGCTGATCATAGCAGTGAACGTCTTGCGTCTGCTGCTGCTGATGATGATGATGATGAATAGCAACCGGAAAATAATAATAAAAGGGATAAGTACATGCACTTAGTAAATAAACGATGAAATATTTTCCAAAGGAAATAAACGCAGATAGGAGCCACTGTTAAATACGAGAACTTATACTTATAACAATATGACGCATAGTCGCTTAAACTGCTTTTCTCTATTAGCGGGAAAATGATTTTCCGGATACCCACATAACTTCCTATTTACGTAGAAGCATATACTATTTTGGTATTTTATGATGCTATTTACTAGTTCTAGTGAAGAAGTGGAAAGTGCCCAGCCTATTCTCGTAATAACATTTTTTGTGACTGAACCGATGCACGATAAAGAACTTTCTGCCTTTAGGGGGTCGTTCATAATGTTACTGTGCGTCCCTTCAACAATATTTTCTGAGCTTAAGGAATTGCACAAACATAAATGTTTGGCACACCTAAAATTTTTTTGCTACTTTATACGTTTACGATTTAGCCACATTAAAAAATAAGACAATCTTATTTGGAAGAAATATATAGCGATACACTTTAAAAAACATTTAACTACATATTTAATAAATATGTAGTTAAATGTTTTTTAAAGTGTATCGCTATCGCTAATATAGGTATATAAATATTATTTATATACCTATATTAAACTATAAGTAAACTAAATTGCCATTCTGACACCTCTACCTACTCTATGATCTATTGTTAAATATAAAATAATGATACCATTTATGTTTTTAAAATGCGCAAACACAAAATTTAATTAACAGTACATATAATGGGACAGGTTCTTTATATAGGTTTTACGTAGGTATTCCTTTTCGCTAAGCCTTCAAAAAGACAGAGAGTATCAAATGCCGACAAATAAATCTATCCAGCCTCTTGTTTGCTCGTCAAGGATCATTGACTCGCTACGCGACAATCTATCAATTTGATTGTAGACGTCTAATGGCCGAACCTACATACATTACTTACATTAAGCGTTAATCACAATTAGTTAACTGTAGTTAAATTTCTTAAGTAACGTTCGCGCCCACTGTCAAAATTTAATGCTTACTTTACAAATATTAGAATTTAAGGATGCATAGTGTGCGACTAGTGCGTCCAAGGCGACAAATCTATCGGTAATTGTCGTGTGTTGCCAATACTAAACGGGTAAATAAAAATTTTATTCCAAATATTGGCTTATTATGCAAAATATAAATATTTTTTCAATACTTGTAATAAAATCAATGGTATATAGGATAAATACAAGATAAACACGCGTTGTTTTAATAATTCTCACAATTATTTTTTTCATGTGGCAGTGTTGGTATAGCAGTCACGCTTGACAACATTAAAAAAAAACTTCAGTGACAGCAGACACCCACAGATATTTAGATATAGGTATTTATAGCATCATCATATTTTATGAGGTTATTTTAGGGCCTCCTGAGCCTGACCCGACTGTTCATAGGTAGGTACTAGGTATCTATAACACTTTAGCCCTTGATATCTCGATCTCCCAATGAATTCAATATTCTTTTCGTGTCGTAGTGGAACGATTGGTGTCAATCTGCAAGTACTTCTCCGGTTTATTGTTCAGAGAAAACTCGAAGAACATAGATTATTACGCCATTCGCTGACGCTCTTCTCTCGTACCGCAGATAATAATCGAATCAATACCTTCAAATAAAATATCATACATATGTTTTTCCGTATTTATGTTAGGTATCACAATTAAAATATGCTCAAAATTATAGAGAATGACTTCTTGAAACAAATAATCTAGTTATCAGCTGTTTATTGCCGCCATAAAATGTGTCAAAATCATTGATTAGCTAATCTAAGTAACGTCTCTCGGCCACTTAAAGTTAAGTACGATTAACTAGCGCTAACTAAGCATTAACCCACTGAGAGCGCAAATAATTTGACATCTACACTAAGTAACGAGATAAGGATCAATAAACTCACTGTAGGTTCGATGGATGATGATTGGGGGATGGTTATGTTACTCGCGTCCGTAGGATATACCACCTTCTCCAAGGCCCACCCTACACGTGTCCCCCGGGTGGTGCTACACGAGTAACAACGCCGAGCAACAGGCGGCGGCTAATTAACCTGTCAATATGGTGAGCAAGAACCAAGAGGAACTAAATCTCCTCTAAAAGTCTGCGTGCAGTGTATTGGGGTCACAATGTATCTATATACCCAAAAACCCTTTATGAAATGAGTACGAATATAGATAGTGATTTGCCATGCGCCCCGGCTAGCGACCGGCGCCCTCAGGTATCCGGGCCTGTGGGTGAGAAATATGTTACCGAAGACTGTGTGGTGGTGGATACCCAGGCTGCCTCTACAGTTATTAATGCTACTGGTCAAAACTCTAAAAAGTTGACGCAGCAGGTTTTTCATCGCAGCTTCTTCTTAAGCAACAGGTCTAGACATCCCTCTCTTGGCGACCTTCCATCAGGAGAAAAATCCTTAAAAGGTCCTACAATAAGTGACGAAGACAACAACTCTCAACAGAATACCCAAATAGATTGGCAAACTGCACCAGTACTTCGACAAACTAAGAGAAAGAGAATCAGCACAACACCGCCACATGATACTGAAATCATTACTCAAAACAGATTCTCTGGTTTACAAGTCGATGAAACAGAAACCACAATGCCCAAAAAACCTACCAAACCACCTCCAATTATGCTATATGGTATCGAAGATATAACAAAACTAAATGAATTGTTTGGAACTGTTGTGGGAAAATCTGATTACTCCTTCAAAATTGTAACTAAAAAGCAGCTACGGATCACATGTATTAATGTTGATACTTATAAGAAACTCATTCAACTGGTAAGAGAACTAAATCTTATTGGACACACATTTACCAGAAAGGAGGAAAGGCCTTACAGGATAGTGATTACAAACCTTCATCATTCCACACCATTAGAAGCCATCAAGGAGTCTATCGAAAGTACTGGGAACAAAATCAAAGGCGAAATTATCAATGCTAAATATGGACCAGATAAGATACCTTTATCGACTTTCTTTGTCAACCTTGAGCCAGGGCCTAACAACGGTTCCGTCAAACAACTGACGAAAATTTATAACACCTTTGTGACTATTGAAGACCCGAAACGCAAAAATAGTATACCACAATGCAAACGATGCCAACAATATGGTCACACCCAGAACAATTGCATGCGTCCCTACAGATGTGTGAAATGCGCTGGTGCTCACAAAACTATAGATTGTAAAAAAAAGGACAGATCTACCCCAGCAAAATTTGCCTTATGTCTTGGTGAACACCCGGCAAATTATAAAGGCTGTGAAGTCTTTTTGGAAATCCAAAAACGGAAATTTAGGAGCAGACAAGAAGTTGTTGATAAGATTAATAAATATAGCAAACAGAACCTAGATGGGAATCATGACAGCAAAGGTACAGATACTAATATTGCAAATAATGTAGATCACCAGCAATCAAAAGGATACACCCAATATAGACACACATACAACGCACATAGAACTTACGCGGAAGCAGTTCAACAAGACCAATCCACTAGTAAACTAGAAGATTTTCTCACAAAACAAGCTGAAAAGCTAGATATCCTAATTGGACAGATTAGTACTCTAATGAGTCTGTTAACTACAGTTATGTCAAAGCTACATAAATGACCTCTCTAAGGATAGCAGCTTGGAATATTAATGGTTTATCAAACCATAAGCACGAACTACTGAACTCCATAAAACTAAACAAACTGGATATTGTTCTCATATCTGAATCCCATCTGACTAACAATGCACAGGTTGTTTTGAAAGATTACTGCATCTACACAACCAACCATCCAGATGGTACGGCTCATGCAGGGACTGCAATAATTGTAAGAAAAAATTTGAATCATTGTGCCATGCCACAGTACCAAACAGCCCATATACAGGCTACAACTATTTGTATCCAAGACAAACTAGGTAACTATAATGTAACTGCTGTATACTGCCCACCAAGACCAAAAATTGATGAAAATGCGTTTAATGCGTTCATTAATACACTGGGTACTAGATTTTTGATAGGTGGTGACTGGAATGCAAAACACACTCACTGGGGTTCGAGAATAACGCTTACACGAGGGAGAGAACTCAAGTTATGTTTGGATAAAAATAACGTTGGTGTACTAACAACAGGGCAACCAACACACTTTCCTAGTGGCTTACAGAGAAACCCTGATCTGATCGATTTCTTTGTGTTTAAAGGAATATGCGAACACTACCTTAAGATCGAAACATGTTATGATAGTTCGTCTGACCACCTTCCTATAATAGCTACAATAAGTACAACCATCATTGAAAGGCAACAACGTCTATATCTTTATAATAAAAGAACTGATTGGGAAGCATTCAGAGATTACATTAATGTGACCCTAGATCTGAAAGTGCCCCTAAAGACGGAAAGTCATATTGAAGATGCTACTATATTGGTCACCCAAACCATCCAAAAAGCATGCTGGTTGAGTACGCCAACCCTGGATACTAATATGATAAATCCTTGCGATGTTCCAGTTACTGTCAGAAAAATGATTTTAGAAAAGCGACGATTGAGAAAGCGCTGGCATGAATCTCGAAGGGCACAGGATAAAACTATTTTTAATAAAGCCTGCCAAAATTTAAAGGACTTTCTTCGGGAAATAGAAAATGAAACTCTGCAAAAACGGCTTGAAGGTTTGTCAACGAAGGGATCCAAGGAGCATTCACTTTGGAATGCCGTGAAATCATCACAAAAGCCACATAAACAAGAGTACCCTTTAAAATTGGATACTGGTTCGTGGGCCAAAACAGATGCAGAAAAGGCTAGTGCATTTGGAGAATTCCTACAAAGTGTTTTCACACCTCATCCAAGTAACAATACTGATACGGAAAGGGAAGTTAAAGAATACCTAGAAAGTGACTTACAGCTAAGTCCTCCTATAAAAAGTTTCTCACCCCAGGAGATTTGGAAAGCTATAAGAGGTCTCTCATTGAAAAAAGCTCCTGGTTATGATCAAGTAACGGCGGAAATTTTAAGACAACTGCCACGGAAGGCTGTTGTATTCCTTACAGCTCTTTTCAATAGTATTCTAAGAACATCCTATTTCCCTCAGTCATGGAAAGTATCACAAATAACGATGATTCCCAAACCAGGTAAAGATTACTTCCAGGTTTCATCCTACAGACCAATCAGTCTGCTACCAATATTATCCAAACTGTTTGAAAAACTTCTCCTACGTCGAATGAACTTGGAAATACATGCAAATACACTTGTTCCTGACCATCAGTTTGGATTTAGAGAGGGTCATTCAACTATTGAACAAGTTCATAGAGTGGTTAAGGACATAAGACTGGTAATAGAACGTAAGCAGTATTGCTCGGCGGCCTTTCTAGATATTCAACAGGCATTTGACAAAGTTTGGCATGAAGGCCTACTGTACAAAATAAGGAAAAACCTACCACATAACTATTTTACCTTGTTAAAATCTTATATTCAAGGTAGAATATTCCAAGTAATCGTGAATAACGACAGTTCAAAGTTCTTTGAAATACGAGCCGGTGTTCCACAGGGTTCTGTACTCGGTCCTGTCTTGTACACAATTTTCACAGCTGATGTTCCTGAAACTCCTGGAATCCTTTTTGCAACTTTTGCAGATGACACCGCTGCATTGTCCTGTGACAGGGATCAAAAGAGAGCCTCAGACAAACTCCAAATCCACTTAAATGCTACACATGATTGGATGGAAAAGTGGAAGATAAAAGCCAGTGCTGCTAAATCCCACCATGTGACATTTACGCTGAATACAGGAAACTGTCCGCCAGTACAACTTGGCAGTGAGGTACTACCTCAAAGTGATGTGGTAAGATACCTAGGAGTATACTTGGATAGAAGACAAACATGGAAAACGCATATCCAAAAAAAGAGAGATGAACTGAACATCCGCCTACGCTCATTAACGTGGCTATTGGGAAGACAGTCAAAACTAAGTCTAAATAACAAGTTGCTTATTTATAAAACTATTCTGAAGCCAGTCTTAGGAAGGTTAGAGTTACTCGCTGTACCCCAAAGTTCAATGCCATAGGTCCGGCATTGAACTTTGGGGTACAGCGAGTAACTCTAACCTTGAGATACTACAGCGGTTTCAGAATACGGTATTTCGCACCATATTAAATGCACCATGGTTCACAAAAACCAATGAAATGCACGAGTACCTAGAAATGAAGACAGTCAAGGAAGAAGTAAACACTGTAGCTACTCGTTACAAGCAAAGACTAACACATCATGTCAACAGACTGGCTGTGGCCCTCAGCGACAAAACTGAAAACGTTAAACGACTCAAAAGATTCCATATAAGTGACTTACAAACCAGAACCTAAAAAGGTGTTCATTTGAGATAGAGTTCTTTGATGAAAGAACCATCTCTACAAACAGAACTAAGAACAAATCTGCTTATAGTGAAATCACTGATTGCAGATAGCCACAAAATAATAAAAAAAAAAAAAAAAAAAAAACTAGTTTCGGCCGTAAGTCTCCCCTAATAGCATGGTTTTCCGCGTTGTTACAGTATCTCCATCTTTAATTATATTTTAGCCAAATGGCTGTAATAACTCTACTTCTCAGTCGAAATGTGAACTTTTTGATAAAAAGTCTACTGCGTGCGTACATTCTTAGTATGACACACGAGAGTTTACACGAGCGTCTAGCCAAAGTTGACCCGGTTTTCATTCAACGAGAAAATGCGTCGCGTCAGGACTTGTGGGTAATTTACCTAAAAATGCGCAGCGGTACTGTGTTTGGTTAGAAAGTGTTTACATTCAAGTATAATTACGTAATGATACAATTTAAATTTGCAGTTAGTTTGATATGTTACTAGGTGGTCTAGCGAGCGTCTGGCGCTGGAGAGACTTTGGCGAAGGTCCGAACGGAGTGCCCAGAGTCTCCCATATAAGCGTCGATGAAGGCCACCGGGGAATTTTTGGTGGGTAAAAATACCACATAACCTGGCCTCCGCCCCCTCGGAGACCGGGTACCTTTGGAAGGTTTCCTCCTCGATAGCAAAAAAACAAAAAAGGTTACTAGGTGGTTCAGATATTCTGCCGCCAAGCAGCAGTGTTTAAACACAGCTGCGTTCCGGTGTGAAGGGCACTGTAGTTGGTAAAATTAATAATTTTTCAGACGCTAGCCACACCAGAAGAATCACTAGCGCATTGCCGACCCTTAAGACATTAGATATTTTGTCTTTATGTCCGGTATTTTCACCAGCTACAGTGAGTGCCCTTCACACCGGAACACAGCAATTCTTACACACTGCTGCTTGGGGGCAGAACCTTAGTATCACTTACTTTCTAGACAGTTAAAAGATCGGTTTTTATTTTCCTTCCGCGGGATTTAAACCCGTGACCTCCAGTTAGCCAAACGAGCGGTTTTCCGCTGTGCCACGTTTCCGCTGTATTGTACCAGCAAAGGTTGTACTGTAGAAATGGTGTGACCATTTAATAAAAAAAAACGTCTGATTGGTCTGCACTCAAGCACTAGCTTATGTTCAATAAAAATAAATAAATAAAAGCACACAACTGATCTTAGAAAAAACACTTATAACATCATTTTTAGGAGAAATTTTAGCAAGGAATAATAATAATATTGTCCTCCTGGCCGATACGACCACAGCGGCCAATCTTTCACAAGATCAGCCATCTATGCGGGAGATGTTATTGTAGTGCACAAGCGCTTGCGTAGACACAAGTGCACTCTCTCTTCCTTTATACCTCTCTCAATCCGATTGGATGGAAGACCGACACGACCGGGGGAGGTAAGGAGCAGGACCGATTTTTTACATGTCCAGTAGCCGCATGGATCATCTTACTTTACAGACAATCAGGTGATCGGCCTGCATTGTCCTAGCCAGTAAGGAACAACTACACAAAGTTGTTGCCCCCTACGGGATTCGAACCCGCGACCTCCGGTTTGGAAAGCAAGCGGTTTCCCACTGCACCACGGAGGCTAAAACAACGAATAATAAATTATAATTACGAAAAATAAATTTCATTACTCACCAACAAGCCGCATTAAACTATTTATAAAAGCTTCTCGACTTTTGAATATTTAATCGATCAAGGAAACCCACAGATAGGTATACAATAATCAGCCCATTCAACTTGAATTTTAGATAGTAAACAATGTATTCAAGTTTAACTCTAAATGGTAAATAAAGAGGTTTCTTTGTTTACTACAAAAGCAGAATCTTTTGTCTAAGAACATTTTCCTACGGGTTCATTGTTCGAGGCTGATTGCGAAATATTAGCTGCATGCACTTAAGAGACCATTATCTTTTGACTACCACTTCGAGACTTAATAGAAGTGATTTAGCCTTGTTGGAAAGCTTTAAGCGCTTGCACTTTAATCCGGTGAAGATGTCAAGGCCATTTGCGGTCAACAGTACCTTCTCCTCAATAGAGAAAGAAGCGTTTTCGCCGTTCCTATATGATTAATACCCGTGGAGGGTCCGGATAAGAATAGGTAACCCTCCCATCTCTTCCCATTGGGTTGGGTGTCTGTAAGCGTCGCCGCACACGGGCCACTAGCCACATCCACAATCGCCGCCACTTGAAGCTAGAAGCGGCTACAAAAGAAGCTGACGCGCGCGACAGCCACTTGTGGTCCATGTTGAATACTTGCGGTCGGTGGCCGCTACTTTTTTTTAACTCGTGCTTGCAGTGAAATGAAGGGAGAGAGGGGTGGAGATCGCGCGAGTGCCTTGTGTCGGTGTTTTGTGGCGGCGTTTTGTGGCTGAGCCGACCACTAGAGGCGAGCAGTGGCAATTTGTGGCGTGTGGCGACCACCGGCGTTTTCAGTGTGCGGCGAGTCCATGTAAAATGTATGAAAACAACAGGAAATAGGTCGGTGGCTGCGTTTAGTGGTTGTGGCTGGTGGCCCGAGTGCGGCGACACTCAGAGGTCACTAACGGAGAACAAGAAAACGGGCAGCAGCGTCCTCTATTGGACTACTTACCAGTCTTACCACTTATACTGCGATCCTTAAAAATTCTGCCAAGCGTGGGGCTAATTACAGTTTTCATGGTGGAATTGTTTTATTCAAGACTAGCTGACCCGCGCAGCTCCGCCCTCGCTTTTATTAAATTTTGCTCCCCTTTTCTCCCTCCTCCCTAGATTAATCTCTATCCATATCTCTCTCTTATAAAAAAAATCTAATTATATGCTCTTTCTCTCCTCTCTCTTTCCCGCTCCCGCTTCGGTTTCCGTCACACTCCCCCTCTTCCTCTCCCTGTTGTCCCCTCTCTGAACCCTCTCCCCTCTCTCTTCTACGAACTTGCTCCTTCTCACTCCCCCCTTACTCCACCTAAATCCCCCGATCCCCCATCCCCCATCACCCCCTCCTCGAATCCCCTCTCCCTCTTTCTCCTCTCTTGCACCCTCCTCTCGTTCTATATATCCTCGTCAATCATGGTTTCAGCGGCATTAAATATACTTTATGACCTATTCTCAGACCTCCCCGATATGCACACAAAATTTCATACAAATCGGGTCACCCATCTGTTTAATGACCTTGCCTTATGTTGCTTAACCTTAACCTAGCGGTATGAAATATACTGTATGACCTATTCTCAGACCTACCCGATATGCACACTTTCATACAAATCGGTTCACCCATCTATTTAATGACCTTACCTAACGTTGCTTAACTTTAACCTACCGGGATAAAAAGTCCTATGTCCTATGTCCGTTTCCTGGTTCTAAGCTACCTCCCCACCAATTTTCAGCCGAATCGGATAGGCCGTTCATGAGTTATAAAAGTTCTATAGTGATTGTATGTCCAATTCCGCCGATAGATGGCGCTGTTCATAATGTAAATCACGCTAACATCGTAAATTACTGTCTAATGATATTCGATAACCGGTCGTATGCGCAACGGGACTATAGTCCCTTTTTTGCGAAATCTTGGATAGCCCTCTCTAATGTGCTGTTTTTATGTTTTATTTCTTTTTAACACATTAGGCTAACAATAGTCCGTCTCTTTCATTCGATTACCGGTATGCCATTTTATGCTTCAAATACAACAAAACTCCGACACGGTTTCTCATTGAAAAAAAAAAAATGTCAAACTGACGGTTGACAGTGAAAGTGAGACGCGCGCGGTGTCCAGTTACATTGTTTACATTTTTTTGTGTTTTTGTGTGTATTTATGTGTTTAGCGAAAGGTATGATGTTTTAATTAATAGCATAGTGTAGGAATCCTTTTTACTTTTAAAATTAAATAAACAATAGGTTATCAATTTACTTTTTCAAATAAATACATGTAAAGTTGACATATGACCTTTTCAACCTTGAAACGACCTTTGAAAGCTCTTAGTGTTTCGCATCTTTTATTGTTGCGACTGTGATACAATACCTATACACTACCTGGACTTGGGGAGTTTCATTAAAATGTCATGAACTGGCTTTTAAATAAAATGAAATGTTATTTTTCCCTTGCCTTCTTTCCTAATCTAGTTTGGACTCGCTCGGGAATTACAGATTTTAACTTTTCAAAGATATAATGTCATATTGCTATCAGCAAAGTACTTAGAACAATACAGAAATCTAATGAAAATTTCCTGGGTGTACCGGAACGGCTTACCCCTTACAAAAATTGACCCTTCGCCACTGCCATATCTTATGCAAACTAAATGTCTGCTCATTCCCTATTGTATATAGCGTAATAATACATATTTTAATGATTAACTGATCAGTCTATAATTACTCTATTCACATACAAAGGAAATTACGTGGTAATATGTGCAAGTAATGTTTCACTGCTTAGCCCCTATTAAACATAGCGTGATGTTTTATATACCAATTTATACCCCTACTTCTACACAACACATCAGTGAAAGTCCTATCAAAATCCATCCACGGGTTTTCGAATGATGCCTGGACAAACAGAACGACAGACAGACAGATAGACAGACAGACAGACAGACAGACAATAATTCCAAAAAAAATTGTTTTGGCCTCTATGTCGATAGTATAGAAATTTTAGAAAAATATTCAATGTACAGAAAAAGTGCTCTTTGAGTTTTATTATAGTATAGATAGATAGAATCATCGGTAAACGATGGGGGCCATAATTTAAAGTGGAAGTGGAAATTGTTAGATATAGTTTGACAATATTAAATTTTACAATTTTTTTTTTACTTCTATAAAAATATGTTATATATTTATGTTTTATCGAAGTAGTATAATATATACTTAATGTCAGCTTAACGACTCTTCAAACTTTTAGACTGTCAATATAGACGTTGCGGAAGCCTTATAATATAGACGTTGAATTTTTCAAGTGAGCATGGCTGGCCTAATCTGAAACTATAAATAATAGCAAAGAAAGGAGTCCCGGGTCCAATTTTGATGAATACTAAAACTACATGATTGTTTTGTTTTAAAAATCAATATTTCTAGCTGGGAATCGAACCCACCATTGAAGGAAAAAACACAGTGTATTATAATTACACTATCCGATAGTGTAGCTATAATAAATAGCTAATAATCCGTTCATAAAAAATAAAAAAAATCTAATGTGGTAAATACCAATTTACCGTACTAATTTCTCTAGTAATCTAGTCAAATTAAAAGTTAAGTTAAATTTGCTGTCGAAAAATTTAAACAATGAATTCGAAAGTAAGACTTACTACTGTTTTCGGCTATGTGATTGTTTTACAAACAAGGCGAAATTGGTCAATATGCTTAGGCGTGCCCCTAATTGAAGAGGTTTCGACCTCGAAAATATGGTTCAATGTTCATGTTATTGAATATTACACTGTTCGTGTAGGCGCTATTCAAAGTATTTAGCCTAAGTGAAAGGGGTCACTTGGCTTTCATTAAGGGGATTATGTTATGTCACTTCATAACGTTCTGTTAAGGACAATGTTTCATTAACTTAGTGAAGTTAGATAACGGAAGACATGAAAATGTAATCGCTTCAATTTCTATAATGTTACTATAAGCTTAGAGAATGTGGAATTTGGCAGTAGTTATGCTTGTTTATCACATAATTAGTGGTCAACTTGATTTAATGATCGTTACAATTGTTTCGATGCTAATATAGACTTTAATAATAATACATACAGACCAGACTTTTTGAAGTCGCCTTAAAACATTGAATTTTTATTATGATGACCTTCCTAACACCCGTCTAACTCCACCAAAGTCTCCATGTTTCTTTGAACAACAAAGAGAAAATGCTAACTTCCTCAAAACAACAAAGAGAAAATACAAACGTCAAATCGACCATCATCGCGAGTCGCAGGTAAAATTATAGAAAATTTTAACAATTTATCACTACGATCATAATTTTAATTCCAGCTCGGATCGGAGCAATCAGATCTTTCTTACAGTGCAATAAACAACACATGCCAATAAAGAAAATCTGATGAAATAAAGCACAAGGATTAATAGACAGTCAGTGCTTATGCAAATCGAAATAGGTTTAAAACTGCAAAGCCCTCTGGCCATCATTCTTGATGAAAATAGCCTTAGACGGCAAGCTAAGGCTGTTTTCATCAAGACTGATGGCCAGAAGGCTTTGCACTAGGACCAGTCAGTATAATGCGTAACGATGGCATGAGACCTGATGCTATTACTCTTATCTCATAGCGCATGTTGAGTCTTTTACAACGGTTCATTGTAGGGCCATATTGGCGGATGGCAGCAACTGTTCGTGATGCATAACAGACCATTATAAGGACCTTAGCGGTAAGCATAGAGTCTTGGGCCCATAATACACATGTTTTTTTAAGAAATTTAATCCAATTTAAATTACTGAAATCTTAGAAGACCGTCACCGTTAATGTTTCTTATAGTGTTTCAGCTTGGTCGTTTAAGGATATAGAGCCATTTTTTTCCTACTAGTGCAGGGGCAACTTAAGGGAAAATGTTACCTAAATAAAGTAACCTATTTAATAAAGTAGTATATTTACACTAGAAATATACTAATAAATAGGTTACTTTATTTGTAAGTAATATAAATAAATTAAAATAATAAAATATGCAATATTGTAATCAAACAAGTTTTGTCTGAATTCTTGGGGTCCGTCAAGTAAAAATTAAACAACTAAAAAAAATACTATCTTTACAAGGCGTAATAAATCTTCTCCCAGGTAAGACCTTCAAATAGGTAATTGAACATAATCACAGTTTTCTACAACCAATCTCTTACCTGGCACTATTATTGTAACCCTGATCTCCATCATATATGGAACTTCAAATTTTAATGATATTTAATCAATCATGTCGGGAAAATTATCTACGATATCTTTTAGAAATGCTACTTATATTACGGTGCTTTCTACGCGTAAATGATTAAACGTTTTCGCTGATCATTTCATAAATTGAAAGCATCCACGCGGCTTGAATTCGGTCCGTGATACGAAATATTGAGTAAAGTTATATTTGATAGGTATATGCAAAAGATGGTAAAAGCTGATTATTATTAAAAGGTTACAGGAATAGTTATTTACAATGTAAATACTTTCAAGCTTTGGATGAGGAAAGCTGATGATTGAAACCAGTGGCGTGCAATTGGAGATGCCTAGTCCAGCAGAGGATCAGGTAGGTAGTCTACCTGATGATGATGATCATTCTTTATTGCGCACATTACAAAACCATCAGTTACATTTCAAAACTATAAGGCTACATATACTTTTAGACTTTCGCGTCCATTATCAAAATTTTCAACCGGCTAATTCCCAATTAAAATAAATCTCTAAGGCTACGTCCGCACTGACGAGCAGCTTGCTTCGTGCCCAGAGCCGACCGAGTCACCTAGCGAGTAGTTTAGTAAAACAGATATTTTATAATGTCCTTAACCACGGCGGCCGCACTGTGCGCTTGGCGCCTTGACTAGTCACCTGGCATGTATCGAAGTAAATAAACACGTTGGTTCTTTGTCACGAGACACGAGGCATTTTAGAAATAAAATATTTAAAAAAAAAGTTGAACCGACTTCAATATCACTGAAAAGTATAAAATAATTTAAATATTATTGAAGTTGGTGTTAGCTTACCGGCTGTGTATATTTGGCACCAACTTCAATAATATTTAAATTATTTTATACTTTTCAGTGATATTGAAGTCGGTTCAATTTTTTTTTTAAAAGATTTTATTTTAAAATTTTTAGTGATATTTTCATATATAAAGATCGAAGACCGTCAAATGATCTAGGTAGGTTATGATCACATTATCGTCTACATAGTTTTACATAATTCATGTTTCTTCGGAAAAAAATATTCGGTCGTAATGAAATTTGCATGGAATCATCATAGTAGTTTACTCTCTCGAATAAACAAAGAATCATCGAAATCGGTTCATAATTGTCAGAGCAATGTAATGTCGAACATCAGTTTTATGGTTTTTACCAGATAAATTCCTCCTCATCGTTCATGGTCTTCCAGGAAGTTCTTATCCGGTTGTGATAAAATTCATACAGATTCATTACAGTGGTTTCTTCTTTCGAATAAAAAAAGAATCATTGAAATTGGTAAATATTTGCCAGAGTTATGACCATTTTTGTCCTTAAAAAGCGACCAAAAAGTCATCTATATAGGCTTTCCTGCAAGTTTCCTGCGCAGTCACCATTATTGTTTTTTCAGGAACTACTTATTCGGAAGCAATAATTTTTTTATGGGACCCAACTAACGGATTAAAGAATGGATGGAAGAAAGATTTTTGCAAATCAGTTCATAATTGCCAGAGTTATGCGCGAACATACATAGAAAAAAATATATATATACAGACGAATTGAGAACCTCACCCTTTTTTTGAAGTCGGTTAAAAAAACAGGGATGAAATATTAATTACATCAGTTTGTTTTGGTGGAAAAGGTAGCAATTGAAGTACAGTGAGATTTAGTTCCCATCTCTTCCCGTTGGGTGTTCGTAAGAGGCGACTAAGGGAAAACAGGAAGACGGGCAGCAGCGTCTTTCTATTGGATTACTTACCACCCATGCTGCGATTCCCAAGCCGCCTGCAAGCGTAGGGATTATGGCAACCCCTCCCTTCTAAGGGGGAGGCCTTTGTTCAACAGTGGACTTATTTCGGCTGATAATGATTATTAGTACAGAAAACTGATTTATTTATTTATGATATGACTAGCTGTAGCCCGCGGCTTCGCCCGCGTTTACTTTGTTACTCAAATGTATCTTGAATTAAAGATCGAGGTTTCTTAAAATATTGTTTACACTGATATTGTCTTTTATTTACGCGAATGCTACACATTGAAATCAAACTACTTTTACGGATTTAATCGCGGTTTATTTTAGCTTTTACTATCCCGACACGTTTCGAATACTTTGCAGCACCCATGGTCACGGGAGGACTGAGATGTTGAACGTCCTTATGTCACAATTATGCCGGTGTACCCTCAGGTATCCTTAGTTATTATTGTTGGTCCGATCTTTGGACGATCGATTTCAATATTGTTCACACTTTTATTAACCCTGATCTAATAGGTATCAAGTATGCAGCTTGTATTTTTGTGTGAGCTAACATAGCTCCCATTTCTTAAATATTGACTTCTTTATTTAAAAAGATACTGTACTTATTGTGCAATTCCATTAAAAAACTTATGGGTTTATTAAGTGGAAACCATTTGGTAACCCCATTGGTGTATGCCCAGCCCTTAGCGGTTGATTTTCGAATATTGCTGGAAATTTGTTTATTTTGTTTAGTTCATTCACTGAGTTTCGTTACCATAGTTGCATTATAGCATAGATCTTTCTTCACGCAAACTTTAGGGATTTTTCGGAGAAAGCCGGAAACGGTTTCTTAGATTCTTGTATGCAATACATAAAATATGTCATGTGGCTGTAGGAATATAATATTTTTTGGAAATCAATTGAACGCTTTTAGGGCTTAATTTAAAAAAATTACATGGTGTTCAATATGACGAATGTATCCGCAAAGTGTCATCTGTGCACCATGAATTTTTTTTTCGCATTTGATACTCAAAAATCGTGCTAAAACCTCGTTAAGGGTTGATTTTCAAAACAATTTGACGTGTTGATTGAGTACACTGACAAAGTTTCGTGTACCGAAAAAAAAATTTTTTTACATAAAAGCTTTAATACCTACTGCATTTATCCCACTGGTTGATTTTCAAATAAAACATTGCACACAACACAACAAAAAAAAAAATTAACGGACTTCAACACTAAAAAGCATAAAATAATTTAAATGTTATTGAAGTTGCTCTTGACGTACCTACTGTGTATATTTTCTTCAGGAACACTTTATCCGGTCCTAATGAAATTTGCTTGAAAGCATTACAATACTCTCTTGAATAAAAAAAGAATCATCGAAATCGGTTCATATTTTTCAGAGTAATGTAATGGAGAACATCAGTTTCATGTTTTTTTAAGCAACTTTAGAAAAGGAGGAGGTTCTCAATTCGTCTGTATACATTTTTTTTTTTTACCAGATAAATTCCTCCACAGCAATCATGGTTCTCCAGGAAGTTGTTATCCGGTTGTGATAAAATTTATACAGATTCAGTACAATGGTTCCTTCTTTCGAATAAAAAATAATCATTGAAATTGGTAAATTTTTGCCAGAGTTTGACCATTTTTGTCCTTAAAAATAATATTGTGATACACGTGTTTTTTATCAGTACACTTATAAAGTTTCGTGTCCATGCGATGAATGTTATTATTATTAGTAACTTTGATAACCCATTTGGCCCACATAGAGGTTGATTTTTAAAAAATGCTGAAAATTAGTTTGTTAAATTGTTTTGTTGAGACTATGTACCGAGTTTCGTTACTCTGGCTGCATATGGAAATCGTTCTACGTGTAAACGTTAGGTTTCTTAGATTCTTGTGTGCAATACATAAATTAAGTCTTTTGGCTGCAGGTTGAAGAACATTTTTGGACCCCAATTGGACCCCTTTAGGAGTTAATTTTCAAAAACTATTTACACATGGATTGCTTTAGTTTGATTAATGTATTCGCAAAGTTTCATGAATGCAGCATAATATTTTTCCGCGGTTCAAACTTAAAAATCATACTAAAACCACTTTAAGGGTCGATTTTCAAAAAGTTGTGATACAGATGTTTCTTCATTACTTTTGTTTAGTACGTTGACAAAATTTAGTGTATGTGGGGTGAAAAAAAAAAATGTTTTCCATATAAACTTTGACTCACTCAGGGGTCGATTATCGAAACATTAGTTTATTCAATTTTTGTATTGAGTTTATGTACAGAGTTTCGTTACTCTAGCTGTATTATATAGCATTAAATGGATACCGTTCTACGTGTGAACTTCCCAACCGAGCCTGCGGGACGAATTTGAAAAAGTAGTGATACACGTGTTTCTTAATTTCTTTGGCGTAGTACATTGACAAAATTTCATATCCGTGTGATGAAAAATTTTTTTTTTCCGTACTATTTTTGGGAGTCCATTTGACCCACTTAGGGGTTGATTTTATAAAAAGTTGTAATACACGTGTTTCTTTATTGCTTTTGCTCAGTATTCTAACAAAGTTTCGTTTCCGTGCGACGAAAAAAATTTTTTTCCCATACAAACTTTGGTAGCCCTATTTGACCCACTTAGGGGTTGATTTTACAAAAATGCTCAAAATTAGTTTTTTTAATTGTTGTGTTGAGTTTATTTACCGAGTTTCGTTACTCTAGCTGCATCATATGATGAAATGGAAATCGTTCTTTGTGCAAACTTTGAAACCCCATTAAATGACCTCAGGGGTAGTTTTCCGAAAAATGCCGGAAATAGGTTTCTTAGATTCTTGTGTGCAATATATAAACTAAGTCTTATTACTGTAGGTCGAGAAAAAAATTTTAGACCCCAATTGGACCCCTTTATGAGTTGATTTTCAAAAAATGATTATTTGCACTTGGATTGCTATAATTTGATTAATGTATTTGCAAAGTTTCAGCAATGCAGTATGAAATTTTTTTTCCGCGTTGCATACTCAAAAACGATGTTAAAATCCCTATAAGGGTCGATTTTCAAAAAGTGTGATACACGTGTTTCTTTATTTCTTTTGTTTAGTACACTGACAAAGTTTCATGTCCGAGTGACGAAAAAAATATTTTTTTCCATACAAACTTTGGGAGCCCATTTGACCCACTTAGGTATGGAGTTTCGAAAAATCCGTTCTTATTGTTCACCTAGACTATTTGAATAATGTTGGTTCCAAATTTCAAGATTGTACGTTTTATGGTTTTTGCTGTATCGTGATTCCTAGAAAACACCCTGCTCTTTTATTAATATAGATAATATTTTTTATTTGATATTTCATAACAATGAGAAGTTATTGCTATGAATTTTATATGCAATGGTCGATAACGAGTCAACAATCACTATAGCTCCTAGCGACCTAACACGCAAACTACCTTGCAATGTGGCCACCATGTATCCTAGCAACTAACTAGGCCCTCTAGATAACCTAACAATGTAACAGTCTACACGCGTTAATATGAAAAGAAAGAGATTAACGTAAGACACAGAAAAATCACATGACAAACTATAGGGAATGGACTCATGGAATTGACACCGTTAACGAATGAAGACATAGAATTGTTATTGTATATTGTCTAGGCCCCCAGGTGTCAGTGTCAGTCTCTAGTCACTACGTTTTATGCTATGCGCTTATCAAGCTGCCTATCAGTGTGAACGTAGGCAAAAACTAATGTGAGCAAATGGGTGTAAAGGAAAAAAGGTAGTCAACACCGACAACGACGTCACGAGTCGTAAACACATCAACACACAGACACCGGTCTCGCCGGCGAGGCCGACGGGTCGTACGCATGCGACCTCGACATGCATCCCCTCGCTGAGTTTCTTGCCGGTTCTTCTCAGCGGGGGCGCGTTGTGAACCGGTGGTAAACTCACTTTCTCTAAGCGGCAGCCCAAGCCGAGGCCGTGCCTCCCTGAAGTGCCCTTGTGCTAGTCGCTACCCAAACCATTCTGGCTAGAGCACTTTAAGCGCTCGCCCTCTTGATCGGTGAAGCTGTCATGGCCATCTGCGGCTAATAGTACTACTCCTACAAAAATGAAATTAGAAAAGATTTAATTTTTTTTAACGATGGTTTTGCGATAAGACCGCCTGTAAAGGCGGTCTTATCGCTCAAAGCCATCTTTTTAAGACAACCTTTGTAGAGGGAGTTTTAATTGCAGTATAATGTACAGGGAATCAACACACCCAGTCAAAACACCCAGACCTAAGACAAACAGCTCATATGTACAGGCCCGCAAATGTTTATCCTGGGTGTGTATTGAACCCACTCTTTTTGATTACACTATTAAGTACTGTATTAAGTTATTATTTTAGCTGACGAATAATAAAACACATTATAAGCTGGTCTATTCCACTTTGATCACCTGGGTGATATCACCTGGGTGATTAAAGTGGAACAATTTATTCCACTTTGATCACCTCGGAATCAAATCACCTGGGTGATTTGAGCTGGGTGATTTGAGTGGAATAAATTAGTGGACTTTGATCACCTAGGAAACAAATCACCTGGGTGATTTGAGCTGGGTGATTTGAGTGGAATAAATTAGTGGACTTTGATCACCTCGGAATCAAATCACCTGGGTGATTTGAGCTGGGTGATTTGAGTGGAATAAATTAGTGGACTTTGATCACCTCGGAATCAAATCACCTGGGTGAACAGTGGTGACTACTATTTTTATTTTTCATTTTGTGTCTTTAAATCACCTACATTTGGATTTACAAAATTCAATGTTTAAGCATCGGTACCGACTTTTTATAAGTTTATCCTCACTAGCTAACCCGCGCAGTTTCGCTTGCGGTTAATTAGTACTTATAGATTGTTTTATAGGTTTCAAACAATCATTAGTAACGCATCCTGACGAAGGTTACCGCATAATCTTTAACCGACTACAAAAAAGGAGGGGTCTCAATTCGTCTGTATATACATTTTATTTCTATGTATGTTCGCGCATAACTCTGGCAATTATGAACCAATTTGGAAAATTATTACTACTTACAAATAAGTAGTTTCTGAAAAAACAAGAACAGCGACTCGGAAAAAAATGGAGGAATGCCTAAAAGATGATGTTTTTATCGCTTTTTATGGACAAATATGGCTATAACTCAGGCAAATATTTACCAATTTCAATGATTCTTTTTTTATTCACAAGAAGGAACTACTGTAATGAATCTGTATAAATTTTCTCACAACCGGATTAGAACTTCCTGGAGATCCATGATTGATGTGTAGGAATTTATCTGGTAAAAACTATAAAAGTGATGTTCTCCAATAGATTACTCTGACAAATATGAACCGATTTCGATGATTCTTTTTTTATTCGAGAGAGTAAACTACTATGATGATTCCAAGCAAATTTCATTACGACTGGATAAATTCGAGTATCATCGAAATCGGTTCATATTTGTCAGAGAAATGTAAAGGAGAACATCAGTTTTATGGTTTTTACCAGATAAATTCCTCCACATCATTCATGGTCCTCCAGGAAGTTCTTATCCGGTTGTGATAAAATTCATACAGGTTCATTACATTGGTTTCTTCTTTCGAATAAAAAAGGAATTATTGAAATTGGTAAATATTTGCCAGAGTTATGACCATTTTTGTCCTTAAAAAGCGACATAAAGTCATCTATATAGGCTTTCCTGCAGCTTTCCTGCGCAGTCAACATTCTTGTATTTTCAGGAACTACTTATTACTAAGCAATAATTTTTTTATGGGACCCAATTAACGGGTTAAAGAAAGGATGGAAGAAAGATTTTTTTCAAATCGGTTCATAATTGCCCGAGTTATGCGCGAACATACATAGAAAAAAAAAAAAAATATATATACAGACGAATTGAGAACCTCCTCCTTTTTTGAAGTCGGTTAAAAATACGCAATGCACTTGCAGTACATGCGTACTAAGAAGGTGTGTCCACACAGAACAAAATAAATACGTATACTTTTAATTATTTGTTCTATGATTGTCCAATGTGATTGTGATATGTCTCAAAAACTAATATTTGTTAATTAACATTTTAAATATTTTTATAATAATAAATTGGCTGTTGCACTATTTGACTTTGAATATTTCCATTATACTTAATTCTGAAAGCGGGTGATGTAAAGACACAAAATGAAAAATAAAAATAGTAGTCGCCACTGTTCACCCAGGTGATTTGATTCCGAGGTGATCAAAGTCCACTAATTTATTCCACTCAAATCACCCAGCTCAAATCACCCAGGTGATTTGATTCCGAGGTGATCAAAGTCCACTAATTTATTCCACTCAAATCACCCAGCTCAAATCACCCAGGTGATTTGTTTCCTAGGTGATCAAAGTCCACTAATTTATTCCACTCAAATCACCCAGCTCAAATCACCCAGGTGATTTGATTCCGAGGTGATCAAAGTGGAATAAATTGTTCCACTTTAATCACCCAGGTGATATCACCCAGGTGATCAAAGTGGAATAGACCTATAAGCTGGCCGTATCGGGCCGATACTGTCGGCACTGTCGGTGTGTATCGGATTTTAGATTGCAAGGCAATTGTAGACGCACGATCGATGCAGGGATTTAGTTTCCGACTGAGTGTTGTTATAATAGTAGAAAGGAAAATGATTCTTCTTATATTGCCTCTAATAAGTGGCAAAGAACTAGTACTCGCCTACTTGATTTAAAGCTACAAAAATCTGTAAACAAAGATATCCTGTGTGATAGTGGTGAAAGCAATGAAATTGTTTTTTTTTTGTTCAAAGTTATATAATGTAAAATATTGGTATCAATATTTATTTCAGTATATTGATAAAGTTTATTTGAAATAAGGTAGATACATACCTACATATACTTCTGGCATCTTTTTGAGCAAATTACTACATAGCGTAGACTCTAACTAATTATAATAGGTAAGTATCTCTTTTAAGTGTTTTGATAAATTAGCTTGATAAGTAATTTAAATTTAAAGAAGGAACTAATAATAGAGTAAGTACATGGTATTACAGTTAAATTATTAGTATAATTAGGATATTGTTTTATTTTTTGCAATGCACACATACTACGCACACCTTTGCGTGGTTTTGTTTAGTTTTTGTTACTTACTGTGTTAATTTTTAAATGACAATTAATAGTTTATTAAACCAAACAAAATAAACAATACAATGAATGGTAGGTACCTACCCAAAATGCTGGCAAGTATTGCCTCGTAGTATCGAACTGGCCACTCGTCGAGTGAGAAAATGGCCAGCTCTTGGATCCCCTGTGATGCCGGCCAGCATACTGTCAAGGTAGCAAGCACGCGTGCAGCCCGCCTGATGGTAAGCAGTCACCGCAGCCTATAGACGTTAGCAACACCAGAAGAATCACTAACGCGTTGACGACCCTTAAGAGAATATGTATACGGTAATTTCACCAGCTCTAAGCAGCTGGTGAAATTACAGGATACATATGCAGAATATCTGACGCTCTTTTTTTACCACCTAGTAAATGGTGATTGTTAAAATTCGCAAAAATCAAGTTCTTTTTATATTTTCCACAATTCACATTATTAGCATTTCTATTTCTGAAACTATAATAACTTTATAAATTCGCTAATAATCATTAAAAAAATCTTTATGCAATATATAGTTATGATACTGATCATAACTACAAGCGACAATATTTTTTGAGAATCATTATTAAGCTTACACTTCACAATCGTTCACAATCCAACGTTCTAATTAAACGAAAGCAATTCCTGTTACCGCGAACCTCGAAATTAACCCTATTAGGGCTAAATATGGCGTAAAAGCCAAACCATGTTTCTGAACCCTTTTTATACGGTTGAAGGGATGGTTTGATTTCTGACGCATCTACAGATCGATTCACCCTAATTCCTACAACCCAGGTTTTTAATTAATTGCCTAACTGCTTCAGAAAGAGGGCTCTGTTCATCGAGAGTATGTATACAATACAAATACTCTAAAATGCACACCAAAGTAAAGATGCATTTTTTAAATCTTAGATTAATTCACCTCAGTGTCAAAATTTTAGGTTTATTGCAGAAACGTTCTCAGATAACAGACAATACTACCGAGCAGGTGTTATATAGATAGATAAATACAACATAAACATACTATATATAAGTTTATATACGTGCACAAATTCCCGTACGTTAATGTGCAAGCGATCGTCCTGTTTCATGTCAGAGTATTATTTTTCCACAAAACAACAAAGCAATGTGTAAACAATGCTTTGTTACCGACTACAGACGACTCTCATTAGTAACCATACTCTCCTCAGTAACCATACTCTCCTTAGTAACCATACTCTACTTAGTAGCCATACTCTACTCAGTTACCATACTCTACTTAGTAACCATACTATAAAATGAAAAGGAACAAACACTAATAACATAGCTGATGTGAAACAGCAGCAGCTAGTGCAAATACATACTGTGGCGTAAAAGCCGCATACCCAATGCCATAATATTGTATAATAATCTATGGATATAACTCTATGGGCACGCCAATTGAAAGTGCTCTCTCTCTGCCCTTTGATTCGGTACTGAAAGCACGTACATTTCTGTGTAAAATTATTACTGTACTGCAACCCATTGTAAATAACAATAAACGATCGTACAAGTATATTCTGCGAGTATTATTGCAAGGAAGGACGGAAGCACCCGTCCACCTCATTGGTGACCAACTCCGCGAACACGGAGCCTGCGAACAAAGTACGAAGTCCCCAGCAAAAATCGGGGGACCGAGTCGCCGGTTGACCAGCTCGACGCTTTTGGGCCTGCCTATCCGGAGCTTCCGAGGCTGCGAGGGCGGTAGGCGGCTGCTGCGAGTCCATAAATTACCTGCCAGCCCATTTGAAAATATCGCGACGCCGCAAAGAGGTAACAATTTTTTTCATCATGGCCGACCGACGCCGACGAGCAACCAAAAGCAAATGTTTGTAAAGAAAAACGAAGCTGTGCGTGGGTTACGATAATCGGTAATTGTGCAACAATATTAATTAAGTGGGCGTCTGAATATTAATTAATTGGACTGTATTTTTAGTTGTGTCAACCGAACTTTAACCTGGTCGTGTCTACTTATTAATAATTTTGTAATTAATTAATTTTTATTATTATTATTATTATTTTTTTTTGTTCAAACCGTATTGTACCTACGTGATAACTGTTTTCTTTTCTTGTTGTATTTAAGTAATAGTTTACATAATTAACATGTCTGCGGAAGAAGTGCAAAGGCAAGTTAGCCAATTGCAAGAACAACTTGCTGCACTCAGGAAAGCAGACGCAGGCATCATGGGTGTATCAGTGAAATTGACGAACTTTTGGCCTGAAAAACCAAAACTTTGGTTTGATATGGCTGAGGCACAGTTTGACATAGCAAATATTAATCAAGATGCCACTAAGTATGGGCATGTTCTATCCATGTTAGATGCGAGGTTAGTAGATCAGGTCGAGGATATAATTGCAAACCCTCCAGCTAAGGATAAATATAATTACCTCAAAACCGAAATGATTAAACGATTTTCCTCTTCTAGAGAACAACGGGTAAGACAATTACTAAGCGAGGAGATGTTGGGGGATAGGAAGCCTTCAGCTTTCCTCCGGCATCTCCGTTCTTTGGCAGGGACAGCGCTGGGTGACGAGAGCATCATAAGAGAGTTGTGGATGAGACGTCTACCTCAGGAAGTGCAGCACATCCTCATGGTCCAGCTAGACTTGCCGCTCGACAAGGTTGCAGAGATCGCAGATGCTATCGTGGAATCAACCCTCACCTCTCCACCAGCTGCCGTACACGCCACTCAAAAATCAAATCAAAAAAAAAAAAATCAAAAATCAAAAATGTTTATTAATTACAAGAGTTGTGTTTTTACAGGGTTTGGGAGCTCTTCTGTTAAGTTATACACCTGTAGTAGAAGAGTCCCCTCTTTCTGAGTTCAGTAGGAATACACTTGTAATATTTAGAATCTTCGAAAGTTACACTAATTATTCTTAAGCTTATACTTAAATTAATTATAATTAATTATACGTAACAGCATTTATTTAAATTTTGTTTTACGAAATAAGTACTTACTTAGTATGAATGTATATAGCATGATATACATATGTATTTATGATAGATACTAATATATATATATATATATATAGTATGTATGAGTATATATTAATAAATTAAAATATGAATAATGGAATATTATTAGTTAGATGACATGATATAAATAAGTATTTAGTGGAGTTAACCAAATTAGAACTATAAGTTGAATGAGGATTTTACCAAGATGCCATTGTCTTTATTATTTGTTGATTTTATTTTGATATTACAGCTTTATTTAAATTAAATTGGAGAATAAGTCTTCAGTTTGTACGTAGGATAGTGTTTTAAGCCAAGATGTTATAGTTTTTACGTTTTTTTAAGATATTTTGATCAACGGATACATTTTTGTGAGTTTTAAGAATACACTGTAATATGTAAAGTTTTCTAACAGTAAGAACACCGGCTTCATTGTACAATAAGTCTGTGCTATACATTTTGGGCTTTTTTAACATAATTTTTAGAATATATCGTTGAGCACGTTCAATACTTATAAATTTAGTTTTATACGTACCTCCCCAGATTGTTATGCAATAAAGAAGTAACGACTGAACTAATGTTGTGTAAATATACGTAATAAGTTGCTGATCAGCAATATTTCGTAAATGTTTAAAAATGAAGATCAATTTTCTAGCTCGGTTTGCCGCTAGTTCGAGTTGAGGTTGCCATGAGAGATTTTTGTCTATAATGATTCCTAAATATTTTGTTGATTTTACTTTTTCTATGTTTGGACAGTTACAAATATGAGAATTATCACAGTAGTGTGGAGTTATAGTTAGGTGTGAATCAGGTTGCATAGAGTCACGGATTGAAAAAGGAATAAAGTTTGTTTTAGAAGTGTTTAGCGAAAGTAAATTTAAATTAAGCCATTTAACGACACTTTGTAAACCTGTTTCAGCAAGTTTGAATACCTCTGGCCAATCTTTACCATGAAATAAAAGGGCGGTGTCGTCAGCATATGAGAGAACTTTCCCATTAGGTAAATTTAAAGTAGTGAGGTCATTTATATAAATAAGAAATAGGGTAGGGCCGAGGACACTCCCTTGAGGAACACCAAAATTAGATGTTAACTCATCAGTGCTGAAAACGTCGTTATCAAGTTTTATCCGCTGTGTTCTATTACTGAGCAAGTCAAGAAAAGTACCACGTATCCCTATTTTTTCTAGTTTACGAATAAGAATAGGGACAGAGACCGTATCAAAAGCTTTTTTTATATCTAAGAAAATACATAGTGTTTTTTTTTTTATCATCTAAATAGTTTGTAATATTATGCGTTAACTCAATGATAGCATCCTCAGTACTAGTACCTCTCCGAAATCCATATTGTGTTCTTGAAAGCAGGTTATACGTATTTAAAAATTTTGTCAGCCGATTATTAATTAACTTCTCAATAATTTTAGAGATAACTGTAAGAATTGAAATAGGTCTATAGTCATTAATATTGTCTCTGTCTCCGCTCTTAAAAATAGGATAAATAATAGAACGTTTTAGCTCAGGTGGAAAAGTTCCTTTTCGAAAACATAGAACACTTAGGTGAGTAATAATATGTATGAGTTCTGTTTTGGCCATTTTTATGAATTTTGTTGGAATGTTGTCCCAACCAGCGGCAGAGTCCGACTTAAGATTGTTAATAATAGATTCAACTTCAGTTACTTCAGGTTCAATTATTCCAAAAGAGTTTAGTTGTCTGGGAAGCGAAGCCAAATAGTGTTTCTGTGATATTAGATTTGTATTAATGTTATTAGCTAACTGTTTTCCTATACTGTTGAAATGTTTATTAATAAATTGTGCAGACTGTAAGGGAGTACTTTTTAGATTAATAAGTTCGTAATTTTCTCTATTTTGTTTTTTATTATAAGTAAGATTTTAATGCAATTCCATAAGTTTTTGTTATTTGTTTTAGATTTGTTTAGAAGGTCTCGTTCATATGTCTTTTTAATATTTTTTATAAGTTTATTGCAATAATTACGATAGCGGCGGTATGTAATTTTTAGGAGTTCATTTGTTACATCAAGTTGATGTTGTTTTTGTAGTTTATTTCTATGTTTTATGCATCTTAAAATACCCGGGGTAATCCAGGGTTTAATTATTCTTTTATTTGAGGGGACTTTCACAGTTTTGGTATGTTTTTTGAGACAAGTAGTAATAAGATTTATTAATTTGCGACATAATTCTTTAGGGTCTTGTAATTTGAGTAATTCATTAATATTACTACTTCGCAGTTCATTAAGAGCAGAAGAATAATCTGTTGTAGTTCTGGTCTTTTTAGTGTTTTTACAAATAATGTTGTGATATGTATTTATTAATACCATTTTGTGATCCGTTATTGAGGTATCTAAAACAGCGACTAAGGCTGTGTGTTTGGTAATATCAAAGTTAGTGAAAACATGGTCTAAACAACTATTAACTCTAGTATCAAACCGGTGACTGGGAAGTAATTTATGCGAAGCTAACATGTCAAGGTATGTGTCCGAATAATTATCTTTATTTCCGTTAATTATGTTTATATTTATGTCACCTGCTAAAATAATGTTTGAATTTATGTGTGTAGTTTTCAGATAATTATCGAGTGAAAGTAAGAAAGAATTAGGATTTCTTTCAGACGGGGGGCCATAAATACATAGAATAGTAACAAGTGGGGTGATTATTTCTAAACAAGAAGCTCCGACGAGGATAACTTCCTTGACCGAATGCTTAACGGATTTATTTATAAAAGCTACAACACCATCATTTTGATTAATTTTATTTACAGAGTTATAGGTTAGGTAGTTGTGTATGATAGGAAGAGGCTTAAGGGGGTTCATTCTAGATTCAGTAAGAAGAATAATGTCGATGTTTTGTTTTAGTATACTCAGGTTAATTTCCAGGTCATCTATATTAGACATTTTATGGACACTTCTAATGTTTTGCATAATAATAGATAACTTTGGATTACCTGAGGGCAAATATTTATGAATTTCATCTAATGAACAGTTAAATGCATAAGTATTATTTAAAGAGTCTAATTCATTTAGCAGAGTATGTTCGCTATCCATTTATGAGTATAAGAAAGTAAAAAGTGTTACATAATATAAGCTTATTACATGCCTGGTGTGCAATTAAATAGCAAACAGTATCTGTTGGGGTAATATATAGATTAGAGTATTTACGAGTATATGTTATTAAATCATAGAAAAAAAGTAGTGTAAAATGTATATTATATATTATATATAGTAAACAAATAACAAGGTAATATAATAATAATATTTTAAATGCTATAATACATTCATGTAGGTTGGTGTAAAGTGGTATTTGTATTTTATTTAAGTAATAAAGTAAGCTGGTTACATAATGATGTTTGACGAGTAACGTCGTAACTAAAATAACATTATTGCAATATAAACTAGAACAATAACAGTACCTTATGATAGTTTTGTGCAATTTATCCAAAATAAAGAAAAATTCAAGTCATTTTTGTTTTTGTAATTTCTGCAGTTCTGATTCCCTGTTGATGTGCACAATTGGTGAGTCATCATCCTGTCGAAGATACACCTTACCGTAACTGGTCCAACAGTACTTATAATTATATGTTTGTTTAAAGTCCCGGGCCAAAAAGTATAGTCTGGAAGACATAGGTGTTAGGTTTTCTGACACAAAGATAGGCGTATCGGTATATCCGCTTAATCCCATATGTCTTGCACATAATTTATTTGATTTGTTTTTGTAGTTGTAGCTTTTAGCAGCTTTCAGGATATCAGTTTTTATAAACGTATTGGAAAATTCCACAATAATTGTACTCCTTTCTTGTCTTTGCTTTTTTATTTTAATAATATCCTTGATTTCCGTCTTTTCTAATTTAATATCGAGACTATCACATAACGTTGAGACCAAATTCATAAGGTTTTTCTTATTTTCATTTCCTTTTAAAGGCACATTTTTTATTTCAATGTTTGTTTTTCTGTCAGTTCGTTGTGACTCTTCTATCTTATTTTGCAATAGGATTATCTCCTCTTTATCTTTTTTCCCTTGTATTTCCAATTTTTCAATTTTCCCCTTAAGGTCCGAATTTTCTTCAGTTAAGTAGGATAAAGTGGATTGAAGCATAGTATTTGAATGTTGAATTTCTTTTAAAGTAGTGAGAATCGTGTTTATCTGAGTATTTTGATTATCAATCAATGTGTTTATAAGATCCTTCATTTCGTTTTTTAAATGCGTCGTTATATCTTGTACTTGAGTTAAGCCAATCTCAGTGGGTCTCTTTCTTTTGTTTCGAGTCGACAAATTGCTTTGTGAAGAGGCTTCATCTAGGATCGACACATTAGGCACAGAAAGAGATTTCTCCGGTGAGCACATCATCACGACTAGATATATTAAATAGTTGTGAGAGCGATAAAGTAGGTATAATGGTCGTGTATTTATTTCTTATTCCGTTTGATAATACTCAAATGCAAGCGCAGCGACACACGTACGCTTCAAATGGTATGGAATGCACTTGAGATGGCAATTATGAACACTGTCTCTTTCACCCAGGTGGGCGGTCCGACAGCTAGCAGGTATCAGGCCGCGAACGCCGGCTGGCTCGTGAATAAGTTAAACAAAGTAATTTAGCACTTATATACTTGTTAACTAGATACTATTGATTTATCTTAGACAATTATTTATAAGAATTATTTTTACCGAGCATTAACACACGTCTGCATTCGCTACTGGCTCGGACGAAAGAGCCAACTGCTTCTGGTATGTTTGATTTGAGTAACTTAGTGCAGCGTCTTGAGGATCTGACGCAGAAGGTGGATGCTCTTACAAGAAACCAATCCAGCATGGCCCATAACCGATCATCTCGTCCACGTTCACGCAGTAGGATATCATCTTCACGGCAGAAGCCAACACAAGTTGTGTGTTGGTATCACAACCGCTTTGGAGAAAAGGCTTCCAAATGCACACACCCTTGTTCATGGGTTGAGAAGAAGGGAAACGATCCACGCAATCAGTAGTGGCGGCTACTGATTGCATACATTCAGGCCGCCGGTTATTTATTAAAGATTTCAGATCCAATCGACAATTTTTGATTGACACTGGATCTGACCTATCATGCTTTCCACGTAAGCTCCTTAAAGGCCCACTACAGCCGATAGGATATGAAGCCCGTGCTGCTAATGGAAGCATTATTAAAACCTACGGCCCGCTCACTCTGTCTCTGAACCTCAATTTACGACGAGAATTCAAATGGGATTTTATAATTGCAGATGTGAGCATACCAATTATTGGATCAGATTTTCTTGCACACTACAACCTGCTACCAGACTGTGCCAATCAAAAATTGATCGATGGGATCACAAAGTTATCAGCATGCGCCCAGGTAGCTGAAATTAACCAAGCAAGTGTAAAAACGATTGTTGTAGACGATGACCAGTATTCAAAAATTCTTTTTGAGTTTCCGGACATCACCAGACCACCTGGGCTTCCAAGGGAAATCAAGCATTCCACCATGCATCACATTTTAACCACAGAGGGTCCACCTGTTTCATGTCGCCCTCGACGCCTTGCACCACAGAAGCTGGCCATAGCCAAACGGGAGTTTGAGGAAATGGTTCAATGCGGGACCGCAAGGCCCTAAAAGAGTCCTTGGGCATCCCCTCTCCATCTGGCAAAGAAAGGTGAGAATGGCTGGCGTCCTTGCGGGGACTACCGCGCCTTGAATGCCAGGACCATCCCGGACAAGTACCCTGTCAGGCACATAGGTGACTTTGGGAACAACCTAGCAGGTGCGACTATATTTGGAAAACTTGACCTGGTAAAAGCATACCAACAAATTCCTCTTTATGAGCCCGATATTGCTAAAACAGCTATCACCACACCATTCGGATTATTCGAATTTCCTTTCATGACATTTGGTTTGCGCAACGCTGGGCAAACTTTTCAGCGCTTTATGGATGAGGTGGTGATGGGGCTGGATTTTTGCTTCCCGTATGTCGATGACATATTGTTTTTCTCTCGCACTAGTGAAGAGCACGCAGAAAATCTGCGAGCTTTGCTGGAGCGGCTGTCCAAGTATGGAGAGATCATCAACCCGGCAAAATGCATCTTAGCAGCAAAAGAGGTTACCTTCCTGGGCTACCACATATCACAAGATGGCATACGTCCTCCCCAGGAAAGAATAGAAGCCCTAAGGAATTACCCCTTACCAAAAACTGTAGAGGGTCTCCGCAGATTTTTAGGGATGATTAACTTTTACCGTCGTTTTATCCCCAGGGCTGCGCAATTTCAAGCTCCACTAAATGATGTATTAGCGGCAAGCCAGCTCAAGGGAGCGAAGCCAGTTCCATAGACACCCGAGCTGGAGATGGCATTTCAACTGTGCAAAGATCACCTGGCAGAGGCTACACTTCTTTGCCACCCAATTCCTGGAGCAACTCTTGGTCTGTTTACAGATGCTTCATCCACACATGTGGGTGCATGTCTACAGCAACAATCTGGAAACACTTGGCAACCCCTGGCATTTTTTAGTAAGAAACTTACCACGCGTCAGTCATCCTGGCCTGCGTACTACAGGGAGTTGCTAGCAGTGTATGAAGCAGTACAACATTTTAGACATATTTTAGAAGCACAGCAGGTAACCATATACACAGATCATAAACCCCTTATATATGCATTCTCACAACGTCGTGAAAAACTACCACCAGTACAGCTGAACCAATTATCATTTATTTCCCAATTTACAACAGACATCGCACACATAAAGGGGAAGGAAAATGTTGTAGCGGACACCATGTCCCGCATAGAAACCATTCAGTTTGATAGTGATTATGCCGCTCTTGCCGAATCACAGAAATCTGACACAGAGTTGGCTACTGTTCATAAAAACACATCATTAAAATTAGAACCAACTCTCATTCCAGGAACCGGCATCACAGTTTACTGCGACGTTTCTACTGGGTACGTTCGTTAACGGTTGGATTGCACGATACGGCGTTCCTGAAACAATTACCACTGACCAGGGGCGCCAATTTGAGTCTACCTTGTTTCAGCGTCTCATGGATCTTTGTGCTACTAGACGCGCACGAACCACAAGCTACCATCCACAAGCCAATGGGATGGTTGAACGCTTACATAGGCAATTGAAGGCTGCATTGATGTGCCACAGCGAAACATGGCATAAAGCTCTTCCTCTGGTCCTTCTCGGGATACGGACAGCCCTCAAAGAAGATGTCAAATGTTCTGCAGCGGAATTATTGTACGGAGAACCGCTGAGGTTACCAGGAGAATTCCTGGTGCCCAGTGCTATCCCGGTAGATCCTATCACATCAGAGGATTTCGTTTCACAATTGAAAAAGAAAATGGCTGCTATTCGTCCTGTTCCAGCATCTCGGCATTCTAGCCCTACATCTTTTGTTTTTAAAGACCTTTCAGAAGCCACGCGCGTCTTTCTTCGCAATGATATGGTAAGGCGTGCTTTACAACCACCGTATACAGGACCTCATAAAGTGCTGAGCCGCACTAGTAAAACCATTACGGTTGAGGTTTCAGGGAAAGCTCTAGAGGTGAGTATTGACCGCACAAAACCAGCGTACCTCGCATTTGACTCTGATAAATCCACTTTTAAACCAACACCTCCGGCAATCGGTTGCCCATCTCAAAGTGTGCCTCAGCCTGCTAACAAGCCAGACACTATTTGTACTGATATACCTATGCATGTCACTAAAATACCTCCTGTTACCACTCGATCTGGTCGACAGGTAAAATTTAAGCCTGTGTTTGATTTATAGAATTAGATAAATAATAATTATTGTTACCACTTGTATGGGGAGATTGGGGAATCATGTACCTGTTTTGTTTACTTTTTAACGAAGAATAATTTGTTAAATTAGTATTTAAGATTGTATGTTCCTACAAAGTTAATTTTGATGATTGTTTCTTTTTATTATTTTCTATATTATTGTTATTTCAAAGTTTATTTTGTTATATATTACTTTATTTTACTCCGTAGGGGGGTGGTGTGGCGTAAAAGCCGCATACCCAATGCCATAATATTGTATAATAATCTATGGATATAACTCTATGGGCACGCCAATTGAAAGTGCTCTCTCTCTGCCCTTTGATTCGGTACTGAAAGCACGTACATTTCTGTGTAAAATTATTACTGTACTGCAACCCATTGTAAATAACAATAAACGATCGTACAAGTATATTCTGCGAGTATTATTGCAAGGAAGGACGGAAGCACCCGTCCACCTCAATACGATACATTTAATTGTGATTCACGCCAGCTAGTTTGGATGAAGAAAAAAACCTGACAACTACTGACAAGCTCTCCACCAAGGTTAAGTCTCGAAACCGCCACCTGTTGAAAAAGGTCAAAATTTTTGGCTGTGTTCAAAGTCAAAATAGAAATTCATTTATTTCAAATGTAACAAATCGTGGGATCTTTTTTAAGCTGATTAAAACGATTTCTCTTAAATTTTGTTCTTTTAAATCTTTTTTTCTTTGGTTGTTGGGAAGAAATCGCTTATTAGCGATAAGACTAATAAGCGGCATCTGTACTACATTTATGTTTTTTCTTTTCATTTTATTCTTTGAGTTTTCTGTGTTAGTGCTCTAAAGGGTAAAATCAAACTCAATGTAATTCTTTTTCCTTTCGTTATTAAGCGCCATCTAGTGCCAACAAACTAAACAAAGTAGACGCGTATGAAACCCCATTTCCTGAATGACGACCGTTTTTAAAGATGTTTTCTGTCCTTTCAGACACTTTCTATTATTTTTCACTAGATAGCTCTACCTGGTGATTTGTCTTTAAAATACTGCCACCTATTCCATAATAAAAGAAGTCCTTAGACCAGTATCCCATGACTACTAAAGTAGTAAAAAAAAGTGTAAGTTGTAGTAAAAAAAATCTAATTCTTTGCGATTTTCACCTTTATGTGAATATGTGCATTATTTTTCAATATTTCTTAAATGTTATTGATAAAGAAGTTTCTTAAAAGTTAAAGACCCGTTTGCGAAATAAAAATGAGCAGGCTTCTTGGGCGTAAGAGTGTATATTAAAAAAAGTTGTTAAGTTGATAGTTTTTTGGTTTACTGGGTGCTAGGTCCCTTATCCCGTCACAGGATCCCGGGGGCTACAATGCGCCCCCCGGCAGCAGGCTCAAAGGCAAGGTACGGTACTGAAGGGCTCCTGGTGAAGATCCCACCGGAGGTCCCCCCTGTCACGTACCGATGCGACAGCCGCGGGGGTGTTAGTGGACAAGAATCCCAAATACCCCGGCCAAGCCCCATAGCTCCAGGGGACCTTTTATACCCCGCGAAAAAAATAAGTAAAAAAGGCACCTGCAGGCCGGTGAAAGTCTTCTCTGTCACAGCACCATATGTATTTGTTTACTAACAAAACAAGATTATTTGCCGTATACCTAGTTCTGTTTCAGTTGTTTAACTTGTAAAGTGTACAAAATACGTATCCAAATGAAACTTGCGCGTTCAACTGGGAAATATACGTGGGTATAATATTGTTGCTTATTTTTATATGCTCAAGTTGATGCCGAAAGTTCGGGAGAAGGAACATTGAAGTGCAAATACGAGTATTCCCAAGATGTTGCATCGTTACAGCTTTTACTGTATTATGCAGAAATTCGAAGATGTTATAATAATAATTTTGGGCAACTTGACAGACTTGACAGTCTTCATCAAAATAGCAGTTTTTTTTTTAATTATTGTCTGTCTGTCTGTCTGCCTGTCTGTCTGTCTGTCTGTCGTTCTGGGTGTCCAGGTATCATTTGAAAACCCGTGGATGGATTTTAATAGGACTTTCACTGATTTGTTGTGCAGAAGTCCGGGCATAAAATTGTATATATAACATCACGCTATGTTTCATAGGGGCTAAGCAGTGGAACATTACTTGCGCATATTACCACATAAATTCTATTGTATGTGATTAGGGTAATTAAAAATTGACCAGTTCGTTAATAAGATATGTATTATTACGCTATATACAATAGGGACTGAGCAGACATTTAGTTTGTATAAGGTAAGGTATTTCTCCCCCCCCCCCCGTCATGACCCCCCCAAATCCATAGTCGTACATGGCAAAATTGGGTAGCGGCTAGGGTGTCTAGGTAGAAGACCAACGGGACCGTCAAATATGACCCCCCCCCCAATCGTCGGCTGCGACCGGGCCTGTAAGAGAGAGAGAGATGAAGAGAGATAAATCAAGGGAGGAGAGAGCAAAATGTAATAAAAGTGCGGGCGGAGGTGCGCGTAGTCGTGAAGTGAAAGCGATTGTGTCTGTTTGTCTGTGGCATTGTAGTCCCTATATGAATGGCAGGATATCAATTTTATTTTTATGTTTAAAAATTAGTTTAATCAGGATGATTATCGGCAATATTTCATGAAAATATGTTTAGCCGTAGATTATTCTTATCGTGTAAATTTTAAATTTTTACCTACTTTAACATACCGCACTTAAATATTACGTTAAAAAAACTTAAGTGATTAGAATGACACATTACTTATTTAACTGTGACATATTTAATTTTTATTGTATACATTGTTGAATGCCAAAGCCAGGCGAGATTATGTTAAGGGCCAAATGTAAAACTTTTTAAGACCTATTTTTGCACCATTTCTCATGCTAATAAAGGAATTATGAATATGATTAAATTTGTTTTAAATTCTACATATATTTCACTCTCACTCCCAAATTCAGCGTGACCCATTCATTGTTATACTGTGATAAATTATGCTCCGCAAGGGCTTAGGGCGCGTTTAGATAAAAGACGACAGTGGGCGGTAATAGTCCCATCGGCGCAGCATCGAATCTCGCTAGATGTCAATTTTTCAATTAAGTTCCCCTCTAGTTCCAATACGAAACGAAAGACATTTGTTTATTACTTAAGTTCTAACCTCTACCAGATCCCGTTTGTATCACTATTGGCGCCGAAATGCGCTAAGGGGTCGGCGATGGCACAGTATAAATTTAACTGTGGCGATGGTCATCTTTTAACCTAAATACACCCTTCATATCTCAGCTTGTGTAGCATATCATTTCAGATTGACCGACGACGACTATGAGTAAATGATAATTTATTTAAAACAAAAAATAAGCGCGCTAATGCGTCATATAATTCAGAATATTGCGTTATTGTGTAATTCAAGTCAAACGGTATTTTATAAATCGTTTAAAAAAATATATCACATTTTAAATAACGATTCTACCAACCACGTATATATACCACGTACGGTTTTATTGTAGGTCCCAGGGAACAATTGATGATATACCTACGTCTTCCCCAAAAGAGTCATTTTCATGAATACGGATCACATCGATATTCGCGTCACGTATAGGGATTGGCTCAGACGTACGTGATAACATGACACTATATTTCTCTAAAACAAGGAGCGTGTGAGCATTTAGACTTAGCCAGTTCTAATACTATGGATTGCTCAAAGAGAACATAGTAAGTATACAATAGAATGGTCAATGTTTGTATGTATATACAAACAAAATACTGAACTCTATAGTCACTCTATCAAAACAAGGCAGATTAGATCACAACAATAAAACTAGTATGTTTATTAGGCAAAAAATAAAACGTAGCGTACTCCAAATCTTACCTTAAACCTAAGACATAAAGTACAAAATCACAGCATCCAACGTAGAGTTCTTTAATTAACAATGCGTTGCGTGAAAGCGTGAATCGTTACCCTAACTGCTGAAGTTCCCAGAGGATTTTGATTAATTGCCCCTCGTACGAAGACGTAATTCTGTGTCATAACTTTCTTCAAGATTCAAATTGTAATTATCCGTCTTGATTGGTAGCCGTGAGGAGTTGGTTGCTAAATTATTAGGATATCATTGAAATGAATATCTTATGTTAACGCCTCGAGACTTTATGCATTTCTTAGTTATTCGCACCAATATTGTGTATGTGTGTACCTGAAAACGAAAATAAGCAACATATATTTTTATTTTACAGAAATCCAATCTACATAATATATAGGTACAGTATTGTGCAGGCATAGTCGTAGTCTGTCGTTATAAAGTGCAGGGGTCCGAGATCAAATTAAGTAAGTAGTTAGATAAGTACTTTATACTTACGGCTACTAGCTAATACACCCGTTACCAATAATGTCCCCTCGAAGCATTCGCGGCATATAGTAAGCTTGGCTTGACCTTGTGTGAGCTGGGCCTACTGCTGGAGATATGAGTAAGAAGCCAAGGGAAATATGGTGGAGGTATCGTCTGAAAATTCCTCCTCTACTTTTAGTCCAACCTTTTATGGTTTTATGTAATGATAAAATAACAAAAAGTAAGTTCTTCAGTAGGTACCTTCATTTAGAACTTAATCTACGTTTGTATTAGAAATTCACTGAACCGTACTAAAATTTTAGGTTATGACGTCAGCGTTGATAAAGCTCTGTTCTCTTGTTATATGATTCTCGTTTATTTTTACATAAGGGATTGTTCCCGACAAATTATTATTCAGATCACAAAGTACAAAAACTTGTAGCAGTCGTGCTATGAGCGAATGTAATAAACTTTCCTGTACTTTTAAATTTTTATATGAGACATACATAATATTATAGTGGTGTATTTTGTTAATAATAACATACTTTACCATAATTATTTTTTTTTACCTTATAGACGAAAATAAATGTAGCTCGAACGTATGCTTAGTAGATAGTGTAGCGTAACGTATTGTTACTTTTTTTTCAAATTACAGCGTAACTGCGAAAAAACTGGCAAAACGATTCAATAACTTGGCGCAATACAGAAAACAATTATAAATAATAAACATATTTTTTTAAAGAAGACAGTTAGTGCCAACATCTCCTCTCTCTTCTTCAGCCTGTTGCCCAACGCTGAGTGACAGCCTCCTCCAATGCATGCCACCCTTCTCGTTCTTGAGCTTTCCTGATCCAGTTTCGTCCGGCTAACATAACTTGGTCATCAGACCATCTGGCTAATGGTCTGTCGACGCTTCTGTGACCCGTGCGCGTTATTCACTCCAGTACCTTTTTTGCCTATCTCTCGTCCTGTCTATGGCATATCACCCAAATATTCATATTTACCTATATGTTTCGAACCGGGAGAAGTAATCTGCTCTAAGCTTTACATTTTGTGCAATTTCACTGATTATAATTATCAACGTCTATTGCGAACACTCCACGTTTTAGTTCTGGCGTGTCAGTGCTGTTTGCCGTCTTTCTAGCTTTAGGGCACATTCAGATACGAAGACGGCAGACGGCATAAATCTGTTTATGCTTATATACACCGAAACTTTTACAGGCTGGAAAATACTTAGTGTAAATAAATAAAATAGCCTCTATTCACTGACTAAGTTACAAAACTTAAGAACTAATTACTTAGTGCTAATTACATTTACCAGTTTGTACAAGTTTACTGAGATTTTTGAGATCATCGATTGACAAAGGCATTGACAAATTGCATGGAGGGTCTGCAGCATACTGCATTTACATTCATACAGTATCATAGATACTGCCTGCGCTGACAACCATAATGTATCGTTTGTTTTCTGTGGTACCACCAGTAGTACCACGGACAGTATTTCTTCTTCATTCATGGTATCCTTGTCCTTGGTATCGTTGTTTGGTAGGTAAATAAGGTAAGTTTAGTAATACCTAAAAATAATGTCTTAAGATTTATGTGATGTTTTTTATATTTATTTAGTGCACACACAGTACCTAAAAATATTTATTTTCTATTGTTAAGAAAACAAGGCTTTTTATTAAAATGTAGTTTTCTTTTTAATTTCAAGTTTACGAATGTGCGATGATGAAAAATTCTAGCACAGACAACATTTGTTAACACAGACACAATTGTTGAAGATAGTTCCATTGTTGTTCAGTGAACAACGAGGTTAAAGTTGCTACTTCATTATATCTCTTCAATGTAATAAAAGAAAGTCTCCGTGGATTGAAATAAAATATGTATTAAAACTATTTCAAATAATTTCAAGATATTTTTAAGTCGAGGGTATAATTTTACTTAGATGTATCTTCATAATTTTGATCGGATTAAGTACAGAGAAGAACCAAGGTCACCGACATAGCTCGTAGAATATGCAAGTTGAAGTGGCAGTGGGCAGGCCACATCGCTCGAAGAACCGATAACCGTTGGGGAAGAAAGGTTCTCGAGTGGCGACCACGTACCGGAAAACGCAGCGTAGGCAGGCCTCCCACTAGGTGGACCGACGACATTGTTCGCGTCGCAGGCAACCGGTGGATGCAAATAGCAAATTGTCGTTCATTGTGGCGGTCTAAGGAGGAGCAGTGGACGTCTTCCGGCTGGTGATGAAGTACAGAGATACTCAATAACAAAAACATGAAATTAATTTACTTAAATACAGGGTGGAACAAATGAACGGAACACGGGGGGAAGAACAATAAATAATCGAAATACACTGAAAGAAAACAGTATTTCATTCGCATTCAACATTAAAAAAATCGGGAATCGAACCAACTATAACCGAATTGCTAACCTTATCGATAGGGTAAACGATAAGGATAAAATCTCTCGAATAAACACGGTATCTTAAATTTTATGAAGGCCTTAAAATTGTTTAATTCAATAGACATAACCTGAAGGACATTACAACACAGATAATATATTAGTGGAACAAATGTATAAGAAGAAACGTCTAATTGGTCAATGTTGTTTGTACAAATTGTTAAATTTCAATTTCTTATTTAATTCTAAGGTACAATGTTTATTCAAGTGTTTTTATCCTTATCATTTATCCTATCGATTAGTTGAATAAAATAGTGGTTATGTATTTCTTGCATCTTTAGTTAGTTCAAGTCCCGGACTTTTCCGGGACTAAAAAGCTTGCCTAAGCAAGCTTTTTAAAAATATTTGGATGCGGTTATTATTTTTTAAAAAGAATATTTCCTTCCAGTGAATTTAGACAACATTAATATACTTCCCCTCGGTGTCCGGTTCGTTTGTTCCACCCGATGATATAATTTGTGTTATATTTTATTGGTTTATTGTATAATTATGTAGTTAATATTTAATGTGATTTTCACTATGTGCGATTAAAGATTTACCATAGTGTGCCAAAAATTATCGACAAAATTAACATAATGTATCAGAAGTGTGATAAATATAACTTTTAACGCCCTGTAAAACATGTCACAAATCAAAGCAGTGAATTCTCAAATAATTATTTAAAATACAATATTTATCAAAGAGTTTTAAAAACGAATGAAGAAAGTATCTATAAGTACCTACCTACTAGCTTGTTAACGTTAGGCCCTAATTGATGTAAATGTTTTATTTTTTCTTCAACATTTCTTCAAGAGGCTATCAACAGGAAAATGCGTAAGTGGTATTGGAATATTTATAAATAAGTCTTTCAATACAATCTTTCAAATAGCTATAAAGTGCGAAATGTTATTTCTTAAAATTAGTTATCTTTTATATGTATTTACCTGATATGTAGATTTAAACATTTTGGGTATAGACTGTAGACCACAAGACTTAGGATGACCACGCATCCCATGACTAGTTTTTGCCGCGATTCAGTACCGATACAATCGCAAAAAGACCGTAGTACCTTCGCTCACGTAGGTAACAATGGTTTTCCATCGTTATTATTACTGTTGTCAAATATTAAGAAAAAGAAATTTGAATATTTTAGAATAAACTAAACTTGTCAAAAATCTCCATTGTGAATAGCGAAAATAAAATGAACAATATATAATATTTTACCTTATTCTTTTTATTTTTGCCCTATAACTAACAGGTTATGGGCCCAGGATTGCTATAAATTAATAATTTGCTTATATTTTTAGGTTTCACGCTCAACAAAGAAAATCTGTTAAGCGACGATCCACGGGGGCACCATTTCGTTGGAGAATGGATTTTTCGAGAAATCTTCGTGTGCCATGGCGTCGGCGGACGCGAGCACCTGTCGGCTCCCGGTAGAACGGCTGCGCGGGATCCGGGATTATAATTCATGGAAATTTGCACTCAAAATGATGTTAATCCACGAAGATTTGTACAGCCATGTTGAGAAGGAAGGTAAGCCGGGAGATAAGGGCGACATGAAGGCGCTTGCAAAAATTTGCCTGGCGGTCCATCCATCGGTATATACTCACGTTCGAAATGCTAAAACGGCGTATGAGGCATGGAATAACCTAAGCGCTGCTTTCGAGGACAAAGGGTTGTGCCGACGATTGAGCCTTCTTAGGAGCTTGTTTGCAATAAAGCTGAGTGATGAATGTATGAATATGGACGTATATTTATCAAAAATCACAGAAATCGCACAACAACTCAGCGACATAGGCGCTGGTCTTGATGATGACTTTGTTGCGGTTCTTATGTTAAATGGATTGCCATCAGAATTTGATCCCTTAATCATGACACTGGAGAACAACAAAACCAGTCTGTCAAGTGAGTTGGTGAGAAGCAAATTGCTACAAGAAAGTCAACGGCGAAATGAAAAATCAGAGACAGTCACAGCACTGGTGGCTACGAAAAAAGTATTCAAATGCTTTAGATGCAAAAAAGCTGGTCACATGATGAGAAACTGCCCAGAGATGAAGAAAAAGTCACAGAGACCGCAGGTCAAGAAAGAAGAGGCCATCCTGACGGCGCTTTCAGTTGAGATGGACAGTGACTCGTGGTTCATTGACTCTGCGGCTAGTAATCATATGTCGAACAATAGGAATGCTTTTATTGATTTTGTTCAAATCAAGCCAATAACGGTGAGCGTGGCAAACGGTGAAAGACTGTCAGCAGTAGGACAAGGTAACATACGGTTGGAGTTACAAGGCTGTGTAAAAACTGTAAGTGGGGTTTATTTTGTACCAAACCTTAAAGCGAATTTACTTTCAGTTAGTGCAATGACTAGGAAAGGCTTTAAAGTTAAGTTTGATGCAAAATGTTGTAAAGTATTCAATGGCAATGTACTGATAGCTACCGGGAGCATTGTAAATAATGTGTACCAACTTAACACAGTAAATTCTTTTAAATGTAATGCTTTGTCATCGTCTGAAAGTGTCGTGCTTCCCTTGTCCGTATCCTCAAAGGGAGAGACGTCACAGGAGACAACAGAAATTCCAAGTACATCCAAGGTAGGACCGAAGGAGTCAGCTTTGAATGTCATGGCTGGAGGAAATGTTTCACAAGAAACATGGCATCGGAGGCTTGCTCATCTTAACTCCAGGAGCATGTATGTTTTGAAACAAGGTATGGTCACAGGTATTAATTATGATAATTCTGATTTTAAGACGTGTGTACCTTGCGCTGAAGGAAAGCTGTCTAGGCTTCCATTTCCCAAAAAGTCCCAAAGTAGGTCCAATGAAGTCTTAGGATTGATACACAGTGATCTGTGCAGGCCTATGTCACAGAGTTCTTTAGGAGGAAGGAAATATTATATTACGTTTATTGACGACTGTACACGAAAGACTTTTGTTTATTTTCTAAGAGCGAAAAGTGAAGTATTTGAAAAATTTAAAATATTTAAGTCTCTAGTAGAAAATCAAACAGGGAAAAAGATAAAAATTCTTCGTAGTGACAATGGTCGTGAATATGTAAATAATCAGTTTCAGGCCTTCCTGAGCCAGCACGGCATTATTCACCAAAGTACAATCGCACATTCACCTTCTCAGAATGGAACCAGCGAGAGGGCGAACAGGACGATAATGGTGAAGGCAAGATGCATGCTGCAGGACGCTGGTCTGAACAAGCAGTTTTGGGCGGAGGCAGTCCAAACTGCTGTTTACATAAAGAATAGAACTCCAACGAAGGCTGTCATGGGAAGTACTCCAGAGGAGAAATGGAGTGGGAAAAAGGTAGATATAAGTCATTTAAGAATATTTGGTTGTGTGGCATATGCACTTCAATTTCAAAGAAAGAAATTGGATGCTAAAAGTAAGCCCTACATATTTGTAGGCTACTGTGAAGAGAGCAAGGGCTATAGACTTATAGACCCAAAGCAGCCCACAACATGCATAAAGGCGAGAGATGTGGTTTTCTTTGAAAACAAATTCATTTCAGATAGTTCATTGAGTTGTAATAATATGTCATATGATGATAATCAATGTTTATTTGAGATGGTCCCAAGTACTGTCACAAATAACAGTACTGACACTGTGTCTCAACAATCTGTGTCCACGTCAGTGCCATTAGATAATGGGGAGCTTGCAGCTGCTCAGCCTGATGCAGAAAATAAATCTGATGACATATTAAATCAGTCATTGATACCACCAATTGCAAATCAGAGTGATAAACGGAGCAGAAGGCAAGAAATATATTTATCTAATGACACTGTACAGAGCTCAACCTCTTTTAGTTCAGATGATCGCTCGGATGTAACTTATGTTCCAGGAGAGTCCACCCTGCAAGCGGATGACTCAAGTGCTCCTGAGTTCACAAGTGCGAATGAAGATAGCGAGTCCGGCTTCATGTTGTTTGTATCTTGCTGTGAAGGAGATGAACCATTGACGGTGCAGCAGGCATTGAATGGTACAGATAGTAAACACTGGCGTAAAGCTATGCAAGATGAGTATGATTCATTTATTAAAAACAAATGCTGGACCCTGACTGATTTAAATCAAGGTAAAAAGGCTGTTAAATGCAAGTGGATTTTCAAAAAGAAGAGAGGTCTTAGTGGAGAATTGTTGAAGTATAAAGCTCGTCTGGTCGCAAAAGGTTTCACTCAGAAATTCGGGATTGATTATCAAGAAACTTTTGCACCTGTGGTTCGATATTCTACGTTAAGGATGCTGTTCGCTATTTCTGCTGAATATAATTTAGAAATTGATCAGTTAGATGTGAAAACAGCGTTTTTGAATGGTAATCTTCGTGAAGAAGTATTTATGGAACAACCAGAAGGTTTTATCATAAAGGGACAGGAGAATAAGGTCTACAAACTGAATAAATCTGTCTATGGACTAAAACAGGCAGCAAAATGCTGGTATGACAAAGTGAACGAGGTTCTCACAGGAAAAATGCATTTTGAAAAGTCGTCTGTAGAGCCATGTGTTTATTTCAGGCGTCAGCGTGATAGGCTGGCTATATTGGCAATTTATGTCGATGATATACTTTTATTCACGTCTTCGGTTCATGAAAAGAAGGAAATTAAGGACCAGTTACGAACAGAATTCGATATTAAAGACTTAGGTCTCGTAAATGAATTTCTTGGTATGAGATTCAGTAAAGAAGATGGGAAAGTAACTATTAATCAGCGTGATTACATAAATAGTGTTCTAAGTAGATTCAAGATGGAGAACTGTAAGCCAGTATGTACACCAATGGAAGTAGGTCTGAAACTTACAAGATCCGCAAAGAAATCAGAAAACTGTGAGTACAGAAATCTGATTGGCTGCCTCATGCACATAGCTGTTTGTACGCGGCCTGACATTGCGCACGCTGTGAGTTTCTTGAGCCAGTTTAATGAATATTATTCTGAAGAGCACTGGATCGCTGCTAAGCGCGTGCTCAGGTATTTAAAAGGCACCATTAATTTAGGTTTAATTTATGAAAAATCCGGTCTTGATATTCATGGATATGTAGATGCTGATTGGGCAAGCTGTGAAGTAGACAGGAGATCGTATACGGGGTACATATTTAAAATTGGTAGCTCTGTTGTCTCCTGGGAGAGTCGAAAACAGAGAACAGTCGCTGTCTCTAGCACGGAAGCAGAGTACATGGGGCTTTCCGACGCTTGCAAAGAAGCATTGTTTATACTTAGTTTTCTTAAGGAATGTTTGCATTTAGATTATGTAACTACGTTGTTCAATGACAATCAGTCAGCACAAAAACTCTCTTTGAACTCATCGTTTCATGCACGAACCAAACATATTGATGTTAGGCATCATTTTATCAGAGAAATTATTAATAAGAATTTGATAAAAGTAGTGTGTGTACGTTTCTACTGATAAGATGCTTGCCGACATGTTGACTAAACCATTATCAAAAGTGAAATTTGATATGTTTTTGCCACAGTTAGGTGTGAGATGTATAAAATAAAATGAATGTCTATTAGAACTATTTAGTATAATAGTTTGCCATTATTGTTTAGAAATTTACGTTATGCTGTGGTATCTGCTTGTTTATTACAAACATGTATGCTATGTATTGTAATACTTCAGGTAATCAGGATGGTCACAATAATCAACACATAAGCATTTGACGGTCAATTATATTTTATAAACAATCGTGCAGAGTTTCCACTTACAACTGTTCTCAACGACGGTGACAGAATGACTAACTCGAACGTTGTGACACCGGTATATATAGGCAAACAGATAAGCTAATCAAGAGTCATACATATACAAAAACTATTACATATTTAACATTAATTAATACTATTTAGATTGGAGATTTAATTAGGAGAATTATCAATCAATAATACATATAAACCACAACTAATGTAAATATTACTCATAATCAGTATTTTGTTACGCCGGAAGCTGTCAAGCGCACGGCGACATAATTATATTTCATTTAGTAGGTATCACAAATCAAAATAATGTCATGCTATAGAACAAATTAAATCACAAATATAATCAATATATAATTATCTAGGTGCACAAAGTTGAGCAGGGACCGGAAGTCTGTAACAGTATGTTACTCATAATTAGTTTAAGGGCAGGTATCTCATAATTATTGTAGTTTAGTTTAAGGGCAGGTGTTGTCAAATATTAAGAAAAAGAAATTTGAATATTTTAGAATAAACTAAACTTGTCAAAAATCTCCATTGTGAATAGCAAAAATAAAATGAACAATATATAATATTTTAACTTATTCTTTTTATTTTTGCCCTATAACCAACAATTACGATACAGCATGGATACAGATGCGATTAAGCATGAATAGTCGTGTGCTGAAGAGACCTATTTATACTCGTAATTAGCGTATATCTCTCCGAATTTAGGGCCACAGTTTGACCACTCTGGTTTTCGAATAAATACGACGTAAAACGTTAGATACAGATATTGCACGTTACACTGTTAGGTACTTGAATTTTGTTGTAAAGGTTCTAAATGCATGTGTCTTGGGTTACTGACATTTTATGAAAATTATGTTATTTACATATGCTTCACAGCTGAAGAATATGTTACACCATCACCCGACGGCGTGCTTCAGTCATTGAAAAACTACTCGGAATTTAAGCTTTTATGGCAAAAGCGCGGTGCTCTCTACTGCAATGCGACATGGGCGACTAAAAATCAGCTACACACGCGCTTTCAAAGACAAGGTGTCTCAAGGTGTGTGCCTCTCTCAATTATTGCGTTCAGAAACGTTGTAGGTATGTCTGCTAAACTAAACTTTTCCACTGGACATCCTGTACATTAATTGTTATTTTGTTTGAATTACATTTATGTGCATTTTTTGTTTGTTATATGTAACATTACGTAAAATTTAAAATGTCTTTTATGTGTTTAACTCGTATTTCAATGAACATCTGTATACTACGTTGTAACTGAATATATTTGAATAAATTGTCACATTTGATGACCTAGCTTTGACACGAATATACATTATTCAAACATACTTTGATGAGAATACAATATGTTACTTCAGTCATGATATCTGCGATGATTTACCAAATCAAATACTTAATTGCAACTAATAAAAAAGATTATTCAAATAAGTTGGATTAATAAATCATCATCATCAGCCCACATCAGTCCACTGCTGGACATAGGCCTCCCCCAAGGCACGCCACTGTGCCCGATCTTCGGCTCTCCTCATCCAGTGTTTGCCAACCGCTCTGCGGATATCGTCGCTCCACCTAGTCACAGGGCGTCCTACACTACGCTTCCCGATTCGCGGTCTCCACTCCAGAACAGTTTACCCCAACGGTCTTCGGTTCTTCGGCAAACATGACCAGCCCACTGCCACTTTAGCTGGCTAATCCTTTGAGCTATGTCGGTCACCTTGGTTCTCTGGCGAACTACTTCATTCCGTATTCGGTCCCTCAGAGAAAAACCCAGGATAGCTCTCTCCATAGCCCGCTGAGCGACCTTAAATCGGTGGACTAGTCATACCGTGAGTGGCCACGTCTCGGCTGCGTATGTCATCACAGGTAGGACGCTGTTACGTAGACAGTACGTTGGACGTTACTGTTACGTTCGCCTGACGGCTAGGTACAAGAATAAAAACAACCAGTAAAATTACAAGTTGTTTATTGAATCGAAAATAAAAACATATACGTTAACCCGGCAGGAATTAAATTTCCACTAATAAAATTAAAACTCTAAAGTCTCTAAAATTGCACTAGAACCGATATCTAAGGTCTCTAAAACTAAGACAAAACACACGGGTGTGGATTCGCGGCACAGGGAAGTTATCTGGTCGGAACAAAATAAAAGGGCTGGGGCTTAACTTTTGGCCGTCCGTGTCTTCGACGCTTGGGGGTCTTCGGTAGTGCCTTCAGCTGACACTCGGTTACTTGAAGGGCACCGGTGGCTCGGGTGTTACAGTGCAGCCTGAAGCGTCGCCGCTTGTACAGTCAATCTGTACGGTGAATGGTGGAGTTCCAATGGTGAACGGTACAACGGGAACTCCAAGCGGGCACGGTGCAGTCCCAACAGTGAATTTCAGCGGGGAACGGTGAACCCCTAGCGGTGCAACCCTAGCGGTGCACCCCCAATCCTGGAACGCGTCGAAACATCTTCTGTAGCGCGAAAGATCCGATGCCCTGGCACTAGTGTGACCAGATATGGGCGTCGGTATCTTTCGCAAAACAATTAAATAATATGCGGAATGGAGTGGTGAAATGCATTTCCGGTTGAAATGTAATTTAAAGAAAATTAAATATTTAAATAAAATATTTTTACCCGACCCAGAATCAAATCCCCAATGTTTTATATGCCGGATAATCACCATTCCACAACGCCATGCAGAACAAGGAAAATATTACATTTTACATTAACAATTATAATAAAACATATTGAAGGAACAAAGACTTTTAATATTTGTTTCCCCGGTACCTTCCCTTATAATAACCAAAACTAAATATATCTCTCAGCTATGTGATGAACTAATAGAATAAAGAATAATTTATGTAAGCAACTACATTACAGTTGGCTTTAACACTTAAAGGAAATTAAGACATTCTTATACAACAATGCAATCATACAAGACTATAAGTTTAATTTACAATGACAAACTTGTAAACAATTTTTACTCTGGAAAATTCTATTAGACTACTAATTATGAAAAACACAATGCTTATTACTTGCAAGTATGAACTGACATTATGGAGTTTAAACTATCTGGACATTTTAAAATAATAATTACTCATTAAAATATAGGTTAAGATTTCTGGCATAGACTACACAATGGAATTAGTTATTGAGACTATATTTCACCTGATTCTTGTGATGGCTAAAACTGATTGGGCTAAAATATTAAGATATAGGAATTTTATAAGGAAAATACCGTGTCAAAACATATATAAAAGTTATTGGAATTAATAGATAAATGAGGTTATAATTGATTGACATTAAAACATCCTGTCACATTCACTACCTAGAAGAAATGAAATTAAGAAATAAAATAGCCATAGCGACGTTAATAATACTATAAAAAGATTGAGATATTACTTGCTAGACTGTAATTGGATTACCTAACATGAAAATTAATTAATTTGGATAATTGTATGAACTTACCAGGGGGTTCCAACCGCCTAAACACAACACTATCACAATTATATTACATTGTTTTATATATTTTTTTGCAGCACTACACTGAACAAAGAATAACACATTCCTAGGAACCTAATCCTGGAAACTAGGCAAAGCCTGTACTATGATAATCAAATCACTGATAAAAATACTTATACAGTTTATATCTACCATCGGATTGTGTGTTAGGAATAAAGGAAGCAAAATTGCACCTGTTCTTGCAAAAGCTCTTGTGCTAAAATACTGAATCTCGCGTAGTTGGCTAATCGTGTTAAAAAAAGGTTAACCGCCATGGCGTATCCAGGCATGGAGAATATTATTATTATTTATTTATTTTTGTACTACCCAGGCGGCAAGAAAGCCGCCTGATAGTAAGAAGTCATCGCAGCCTATAGACTCTAGCCAACACCAGAAAGAATCACTAGCGCAATTAGATGTTAAGTCCGATAATTTTACCAGCTACAGTGTCCTTCACACCGAAACCCAGCAATATTTACACACTGGCGGAAGAATATCTGACACTGCGATGGTACCTATCTTTTTTTCTCGGGGGAAATCTTCAAAAGGTCCCCGGGAGCTGGGCCGGGTTATGTGGGATTCTTACCCACTAAAATCCCCGCGGCTGTCGCATCGGCATATGAGAGGGGACCCCCGGGCTCTCCGGTGGGATCTGAACCAGAGCCCCTCAGTGCCTTGCCTTTGAGCCCGCCTCCGTGGGGCGCATTGTAGCCCCCTCGGGAATCTGTCACAGTACTCACGGGGACGGGGCTCGCAACCCCGCCGCAGTCCTCCTCGGAGTCGCCGCCGTACTCAATGGATATCCTAGGGCCCACACCCCGAACGTCCAGTGACTTTAAAATTAATTTAAAATTATCACCTACTTATTATTATCTCACACGCTATTGAGTGGTTTATTGGAATGTGTGGACCAATGTAATAAAGTTGTCATTCTGCGAAGCTGTAACTTTAAGAAGTGGACGTTTTGCAAAATGGACGTTATGTGAAGTGGACGTTAGGTGAAGTGGACGTTATACGAAGTGGACGTTTTGCGAAGTGGACGTTTTGCCAAGTGGACGTTATGCGAAGTGGACGTTTTGCAACGTGGTCCTTATGTGAAGTGGTCATTCTGCGTCAAAATCTGTAAAACAACTTCGATTAAAAAAAATGAATTTATGCCCCTCTCACGAAACGCAATTTGTACTCGTCAAGGTTGGGAAACAATCTAGAGAATTACTTATACAAAGCGCGGTCATACGTTATCGGAATAACTAACAAGTTAGTATAAACATATTGTGTCTGATCCTTTTATTTTTAATGCTTTGTTAGCTCCGCATAAATAATTCAATTTGTCTCATTTACCATGCACACATAATTTTAAATTATGAACCATAACCTTTCTACTTTCTGATTACAGTTCACCGAAAGTGGACTTTTTAAGTCATAACCAAAGGGATTAAAATATAGGCTATAGAGCGGCGTTTTTTCTTTCTATATCATTTAATTATTAATCATAGTTATTTACTTCGGGCTCTCAATATATCAGAAAAAAAAACTGAAAATATAATTGCAACTATTCTTATTCTTATTGCACACAATAATATTACACATTAGTATAAAATAAAGAAAATTAATGCACAAAGGCGTGCTTAACCCAAACATACGCCCAAATTACATAGTATTTACAAAGTAGGAAGACGTCCGCTGCTCAACAAAGGTCTCGACTTTTACTACCTCGTTGGTCCACCTAGTGGGAGGACTGCCTACGCTACGTCTTCCGGGTCGTGGTCATTACTCGAGAACTTTTCCTCTCCATCAGTTATCGATTCTTCGAGCCATGTGGCCTGGCCATTGCCACTTCAACTAGCAGATTCTGAGAGCTATGTGGATGAGTTCTTCGGCGTACCTCCTTATTCTAGATTCTGTTGCGTTAAGAAACTCAGAGCATAACTCTCTCCATAGCTCGTTGTGTGAGAGACTGAGATTGCTTTAAATATCTTTTTAATATTATTAATCCTTTTTATAGCTACACAAAATATAGATAAAACACCAAATCATTTGAAAATATCGTGAATGTAACCGGAACATATTACTTCTGATTACGATTTATTACCGGCTCCTACAAAACACAATTCTAAATACTGGCTACTAAATGACTCGGATTACATCCCCGTATCCATTCCATTCGCGTTTTATGGTACGACCGTAAATAAAAACTCAAACATTCGGCGAGGTTTCCGGGCAAAATTATCTCTAATACTCTGATGGGCACGGATTTATTCGAGACTAGCTGACCCACGCAGCTCCGCCCGCGCTATTTTTACGTTAACAAAACTTTTAATAACAGACATTAGCATCGAATACATAACCTCCTTTTTTATAGTCGGTTAAAAACTGGGACCTACTTTTTACTTGCTCTCCGAAGCACGGACCCGTTTAGTTCAAATGGCGTTAAACGGTCACCCATCTATTTAATGACCTTACCTAACGTTGCTTAACCCGATCGATTACAAAACCTTGATAACAACTCTCTATGAGTGTAACCTTACTAATATTTATTATATTATAAAGAAAAATTGATAAAATCGGACCAAGCGTATAACCAAGTACCCATTTTGACTTTAATCCTCTCTCCCAAAAGAACCGTGCTAGATTACGGGATAAAAAGTATCCTATGTCCTTCCTCGTAGTAAGATCTCAAATCATGCCAAGTTTCATTTGAATCCATTCAGTAGTTTCGGCGTGATGCTCAGCCGTGATACAGACAGACAGACAGACAGACAGACAGACAGACAAAAATTAAAAAAATTACATTTTCGGCCTCAGTATCGGTTATAGAATGCCCTCCAAATATAATTTTCAAAATATCTTCAATGTACAGAACTGGACCTGTTACAGTTTTATTATAAGTATAGATTATCTGCTATAAAAACATTATCTAATATTGTGTGTTACACAGAATTGTTATGTTTACATATTTGTTCGTAATCCCACAGATTAACACCTACACGAATATTATCTTGTTTAGCTTATATTATAACTTTATTTATTTATTTACAGTTTGGGTAAACAGCAGCTTATAAATATAAAGTATAGACACGGTAACAATAAACATAACTTTAGCCTATCGTTTTTCACAAATAGAATTTAAGCATTTACTACTTAATATCAACTTAAACGTGCAAAAACTGTTCTGTAGTTATGAACAAAAATAAAAAAACTACGTAATGCCAACTTTATTATTCTAACCATAAATATATAAAAACAAAAAACTCAGTGTTAAGGAAACGTCCTTCGTCCTCGTGAATAGTATATCGATGTCCTCGTGAAACGCCAAGAGTTGAAAAGAGAAGAACTCATTAAATATGTCGTTTCGAAATTCATTTTTTGTCCATAATATTTAATAAATTATTATTAATTTATAATTCATTTTTTGCTTATAATACAATGTAAATCTTAATGCTTTTTTCTGTCAGTATGTTGGATAGATATTAAACTAATACGAAGCTTATACGCCGACTTAACTACCGACTCATTTTCTATGCTGCATCGCAAAAACATTTTTCCAAAATAGTTGCCATATTCGATTAAACAACCAAGGAAATCTTATCAGGACCGCTAGTTGCGTATAGCCTATCTATTAATGAAAGAATAATTATCTTCCAAGCAATAAAAATTAAACATGGCCCTAGCAAAAAAAAAACCTTTGTGTATTATGGCAATCGCGTGCTATACTCTAGCACTCTTGTTGTTTTTACAGAATTATGGCTTCTATTTATTATTGGTGGTTTCGCCAGTGTCAAGTAGTTTAAATAGCAATTGCAAAATAAAGTAAAGTAAAGTAAAGTATAGTATCAAGTATAATGCGCAAACAAAAATTTCAAAATTTGAGTTCGCGGTCGCTTCCACCACGATAGCGGCCGTGAAACGAAAAAAGTCGTGCTAGAGTCGATCTAGTTGTTAGTATAATAGGTATAAATAAAAAAACATTCGACAGTGACATAACTCAACTTTTTTTAATATTATAAAATTATGATGTCCTCCTGCCTCCCGCCGATACGGCCATCTTTCACAAGATCAACCATCTACGCGGGAGATATTATAGTGCACAAGCGCTTGCGTCGCGCGTGCGTTTGTGTCTACACACAAGTCTCTCTCTCTTCCTTAATACCTCTTACAATCCAATGGGGCGGAAGACCGACACGACCGGGGAGAGGTTAGGCGCAGAACCAACTTTTCACATGCCCGTCCGACGCATGGATCACTACAGACAATCAGGTGATCGGCCTGTACCGTCGTAGCCAGTAAGGAACAACTACACAAAGTTGTTGCCTCCTCAGGATTCGAACCCGCGGATTTCTTTTTTATAATAAGCAAAGAATTTAATGTTCAAAAACTATAAAAGATTGTAAGGAGTCGCTATCAGCTTTAGGACATCCATACCGTCCCTTAGCGCGCCTTTAACTGCCACTGTTGCGTTATCTCTTATCGTCTAGTGTAAAAATATGTATTTTATTTCAATGAATTGAAATAGATTATAAGAATCAGCATTATCAGCAGCCGAAATAAGTCGACTGCTAAACAAACGACCTCCCCCTTGGAAGGGAGGGGTCGCCATAATCGCCACGCATGACAGGCGTCTTGGGGATCGCAGTATAGGTCGTAGGTTTTCCCTTAGTCGCATCTTAAGGACACTCGACGGGAGGAGATGGGAGGGTGCTATTGATACCCGGATGCCACACGGGTGCGAATATTAGAAATCCCAATAGTTTATTAAAGTGCCCTTTTAGTTGACTCAAATGGATGAAGTGCTCCAAATGATTATTACACAAATAAAAATAAAGATTTCCAATGAGGTTCTAAATGGCTCACAATATCTGTAATTTGTACCGCTTATGGATATAAATACCGCTTTTAAAAGCTAACGGAATATATTTATGGGGTCCGTTTTAAAATCGTTTCCGGTTCGACACAAATTTTATGGGTCTATTGCAAGGTTCGATGCGGTATATGGTTTTTGTGGGTGCCCCAAATTTTCTGTAAACGTATTACTTTTTCAGCATTTTCACCGCAGTCACTTATTATTAGGTGCCTGTGTCTTTGTAATGATTTAGGGTGAATTCAAATTTGCAGTGCGGCCGCAGCGTGGCAGTCACGCTGCAGCGGCGTTGAAAATATGAAGTCACCCTATGATTGCTATTGCTATAAGGGCAGCAAGCAAAAGACAGAAATTTAAGAAAATGGAGGAGGCCTTTGCCTAAGACAAACAGATCAAGTTGTTGATGTCGAATATATCATTATCAGCAGCAGCCGAAAGACTGAACAAAGGCCTTCCTCTAAGAAGGGAGGTGTTGCCAAAATTCCCACACTTAGCAGACTTGGTCTTGGGGATCGCAGTATAGATTGATTGATTCAATAGAAAAGCTGCTGCCCGTTTTTTTGAGCCTAGGCTATGATTGCGTTATCGATGTCCCCCGCAAGTCGACAACCTCGTGCGCGAGATCAAGATTTCTGTATTCTTTATTTTTTGCCGCCTTTACGAGGTTCTCGTCAGTGACGTCTACAATTATTGCATGATGCTCGGTACGGCCTATCAGCATAATATCAGGCTTATTGGCGACAATAGTCCTGTCTGTGATAATAAATCCGTCCCAGTATAACGTGATATGGCCATCCTCGAGAACAGGTTCTGGTACATACCTGTAGTACGGTACCTCTGACGTCATAAGGCGGTATTTCAAAGCAAGTTACTGATGGATTATCCTGGACACTTGGCTCTGTCTGTGCAAGTATTCACCATTTGCGAGACGCAAACAACCGGAGCGATGTCATGGCCAAGAAATGTCGATAGTGCCATCCCTCAAGATATATCTCCGGCAGTTCTTCGTTATCACAAATTCGTCCATAATTATAGAGACAAATTCTTCGGTTTCCCCAAAGAGGTCACCGAATCGTAGCCAGGGCACGGAGATAATGGAATATTATTACGAGCATAACAATACCCCAGACTTTCAGCGATTTTGAGTAGGTATACAATAGCATTCAAAATGCTTCATTAATTTAAAATTCTTAATTTTTAATTGCTAATTAAAATAAAGATAAAACGCTATGTTTTCCCGAAGTAGTGAGTACGTCATTGTGTTAATTTATTGCCATGAAATCCATTACAGGTCATATGCCTCACAATGACTAAAAAAGAAAGCTTGTATTGTACCGAGGTTATGCTCGATACACGGAAAGCTTATTAAAGCGTGTTAAAAAAGTCTCAACTTAATTTTATTAACTCAAAGGTAAGGAAATTTTTACCTAGGATGATTCGTGAGGCTATTGAAATCAAAAAACATCCAAATTTCAATAGAGAAGATGGTTGGGTGTTACCACCGGCTTGGGATCCTGTGATAAATATAATTAAATCCAATAACTAGCGAAACACTGCTCGGCCTCAAGATACTATAACCTCGTACTGCGTAGATTGGACCAACAATAATAACTAAGAAGACCTGAGCCGGTGACCCTCAGGTACACCGGCATAATTGTGAGATAAGGACGTTCAACATCTCAGTCCTCCTGTGACCATGGGTGCTGCAAAGCATTCGAAACGTCGGGATAGTAAAATCTAAAATAAACCGCGATAAAATCCGTTATAGTAGTTTGATTTCAATGTGTAATATTCGCGTAAGTAAAAGACAACATTATAGGAAATCTTAATTCATAATTTACTTTCATTAATGTTACCATATATAAGAGTATATTACTTAGAAATAGATAGGTAACTCCCACGTCAAAACGTGCCCCCCAACACCAGCGCCTCCAGCGGTGTGATTTGAAACTCTAAATAGCCTCGAGCATTTTAAAACAATGTTTAAAAAAGTGAAAAATGACAATCCCGCTGAGTTTCTTGCCGAATCTTCTCAGTTGAGGACGCGTTGTGATACGGTGGTAGCTTATAACAACGACTGTTTCATATAGTCTCTTACTGATGCTCAACACCTGTGACTTACCCAAGTAGTTGTAGGTTTCGGTTGTAGACAGTGTCCTCAGGTCGGCTGCGTCTGAAAGCTGTACGCTACTAGACTCAACCATCCTCCCCTGCTTTCTTCTTCTCTGTCGTATCGCTCTTGACAGAGCGGTCGTGGCCGTTATGTAGTGTCACTAGGGGCAGATGTTACGCGCCTCACGACTTGTCGCCATCTTTCTCTGTTTGCGGTCATCCTGGTGCACTCATGCAAGGGACCGCCCAGTGCAGATTTAATTTGGTCGGTCCATCGCATAGGTGACCGCCCGCGTGGTCTAGTGCCTTCCCCTGCTTTACATGCATATTATTATTGTAATTATGATTGATATTGCCGTGATCTCTGAGATAGGGAACAAGAATATTACTAGTCATATCCATTAAATATGACTTAAGAATATTATTATAGCAACACCTCAGACTTTCAGCGATTTTGAGTAGGTATACAATAGCATTCAAAATGCTTAATTAATTTAAAATTCTTATTTATTAATTGCTAATTAAAATAAAGATAAAACGCAATGTTTTCCCGAAGTAGTGAGTACGTCATTGTGTTAATTTATTGCCATGAAATCCATTACAGGTCATAAGCCTCACAATGACTAAAAAAGAAAGCTTGTATTGTACCGAGGTTATTTAAGCTCGATACACGGAAAGCTTATTAAAGCGTGTTAAAAAAGTCTCAACTTAATTTTATTAACTCAAAGGTAAGGAAATTTTTACCTAGGATGATTCGTGAGGCTATTGAAATCAAAAAACATCCAAATTTCAATAGAGAAGATGGTTGGGTGTTACCACCGGCTTGGGATCCTGTGATAAATATAATTAAATCCTATAACTAGCGAAACACTGCTCGGCCTCAAGATACTATAAGCTTTTACTGCGTAGATTGGACCAACAATAATAACTAAGAAGACCTGAGGGTAGTAAAATCTATACTTATAATAAAACTGTAACAGGTCCAATTCTGTACATTGAAAATATTTTGAAAATTATATTTGGAGGGCATTCTATAACCGATAGTGAGGACGAAAATGTAATTTTTTTTTTGTCTGTCTGTCTGTCTGTCTGTCTGTCTGTCTGTCTGTCTGTCTGTCTGTATCACGGCTGAGCATCACGCCGAAACTACTGAATGGATTCAAATGAAACTTGGCATGATTTGAGACCTTACGACGAGGTAGGACATAGGATACTTTTTATCCCGTAATCTAGCACGGTTCTTTTGGGAGAGGGGATTAAAGTCAAAATGGGTACTTGGTTATACGCTTGGTCCGATTTTATCAATTTTTCTTAATAATATAATAAATATTAGTAAGGGAACACTCATAGAGTTGTTATCAAGGTTTTGTAATCGATCGGGTTAAGCAACGTCAGGTAAGGTCATTAAATAGATGGGTGACCGTTTAACGCCATTTGAACTAGGAGAGCAAGTAAAAAGTGGGTCCCAGTTTTTAACCGACTATAAAGAAGGAGGTTATGTATTCGATGCAAATGTCTGCTATTAAGAGTTTAGTTAACGTAAAAATAGCGCAGGCGGAGCTGCGTGGGTCAGCTAGTCTAAAATAAACCGCGATAAAATCCGTTATAGTAGTTTGATTTCAATGTGTAATATTCGCGTAAGTAAAAGACAACATTATAGGAAATCTTAATTCATAATTTACTTTCATTAATGTTACTAGAACTACAATGCATCTCAAGCCCATTCTCATTCTCATCATGATCTCTTCACAACCGAGGTCCTCGTTAAAATAAGTACATCCCAGTAATTGGCACTGCATTTCACGGTAGAATGCCTGCGAGTGATTGTAGTTTGCGAAAGAATTGCAATCAAAGAGTAGAGAGAGGTCTCGTGACGGCGGAGCGCAGTGCGATGTAAATGGTTGCAATTACTAAGAATATTGCAGTTTCTACTATTCTTAGTACTGTAAATGCTGAAGTTGCTCATATGTAAGTACCCAACGATGGGCATTGTAAGCATAGAGACTTTCAAAATAATATGTAAGTGGTGGTTAATACCTGAAACATGGAGTTAATAATTTTCTTTCATTGTCTGAGTACGATACGATTTGGCACTGTGCAAAGGAATTACGTAAATTGATTCTACCAACCCATTTTTATCAGCAGGCGACCAGACTTGAGTTGTGGACCTTCGGTCCGGACCAAGCGTATTTTTTTCTATTTTTTTTTTTAATCTTTAATAATATCCTGGGTAAATTTTACACACCGTCACCTGACCCCAAACTAGGCAGAGCCTTTACTATGGAAACCAGACAATTGATTCAGATTCATTCTTTTTTGCAAATACATACTAATATAGATAAATAATACCCAGAGATTTGGTGGGAAATGAACCCACGACCTATCGGGTAGCAGCCGATCTAACTGTTAGACCAACAGGCCCGTCGGTCATGCTAGTCTAAAACGCGAGGGACTGGAATAATTTTCCAGCGTCTGTCTTTTCGTCTGGTTATAATATAGGTATCCTCCTTGCTAAAGTGAATAGACTTTAGTAAGCTACTGTACGTTTTAAACATACCTGACTGTATTACTGCTTACCATCATAGGGATTACATTAATTTAAAAAAAAATTACAATATTAAGATACTAACTAGTATTTCCATTACGACATTATAAGTACAAAAAAAACAATATTAAGATACTACCTAGTATTTGCATTTTGCAATACATGGGCTTCGCATGAGTCTAGTTCACTTGTATTGATCGAATTTTATTTTTAAACTACACACATCAAAAGTGTCTAGGGATCAAGCATTTTTAAGCGGATTTCTTGAGATTGAGATGTGGCTTTGTAATAAATTTATGATTTTATAAATTTATATGGATCCTTTTTGGTGCATTTCATAATTTGAATCAGGAACTGTGAATCAAATTCGAGTAAAAGATGAAAATCAGCTGTCAATATTTTCCCTATAAAAACATACAACGCATTGAAGACATTATTAGTGCTACTGTTTCGCTACTACTGATTAAAACCAACGTTATTATGGAGCGGCGACGTCATTTAAGCAGGGAAGAAATGCTCAGAGCCGTGGGAATGATAGAAGCTGGTTCCCGGCAACGTACTGTGGCTTTAGCTCTGAATACAAGTCAGAGTGTTATCAGTCGACTTTGGACACGTTACCGAAGCACTGGTACCGTGGCTGAGCGCCATGGAGGACGGTATCGCTGCACCACACGGAGACAAGACCGATATATTCAAATCTTAACTCGAAGAGCTCCAACAATAACTGCCATGATGTTAGCCGTGAGGCTTCATCACTCTTCAGGGAACTTAATTAGCGACCAAACAGTCAGAAACCGCTTGCATGAAGTGAACCTTCATTCCCGAAGGCCGCTACGGGTACCACCTATAGCAATGCACAATCGTAGGATTCGATATCAATGGGCTCTTGAACACAGAAATTGGGCAGAAGAACAATGGCGTTTCGTGTGCTTTTCTGATGAGTCTCGTTTTGGTATGAGACCGGATACAAGACGTATACGACACTGGAGAACCCCTGGACGCCAACAGCGATTAAAATCCTGCCAGGAAGTCCATCCTTATAGTGGTGGAACCATCATGGTATGGGCGGGTATTTGGATCGGCGGAAGAACTGAGTTGATTTGGATCAGAGGCAACCTCAACGCTCAAATTTATGCTGAGACGATTGTATCAGACGTCATCGTTCCTCTACAAGTGCAAATCGGTCCCTTATTTCAGTTAATGCATGATAATGCACGACCGCACACCGCAAGAGTTGTAAGACAGACTCTCGCCGCAGCTAACATCAATGTCCTGCCCTGGCCTGCTCAGTCGCCAGACTTGAACCCGATTGAGCATGCATGGGATATGCTACAGAGAAGAGCTCTGCCGAATATGGAGGGTATCCAGTCGCAAGAAGACCTTTTTTTGTTGTTGCAACGAACATGGGCGGCCATTCCACAGCGTGATTTGGATGAACTCATTTTGAGTATGCCAAACCGATGTTCTTGTGTTGTTAGTGTTCGCGGTAGAAACACGGATTATTAATTGTTTAAGTTACCCAATAAAATTTTAAAGAAAACTGTTATTTCAGTCTTTTTTTCGAACTTTTGTGTTAGTGGTTCAAATGTCAAAAATCCCTTTATTAGGAAAATGGCAAATTTCTTTATTAATGCAAAGGTGACTTGGTTTATCGTTACTGTGACAAACGAAAACACTTTATTTGATGAATCCTTAAAGAAAATTTTAATTAATATCAATCAGGAGAAAAGTTATTGCAAAAATATATGTTGATCCCTAGACACTTTTGATGTGTGTATTTATTCAAAATGTCAAAAAAATGAATCCCCAACGCTAAATGGAATAAGGTGATTGTGTTACATAGATATTTAAATACATATAAAACAATAAATTAAATATATAAAACCTAAAGCGCTAAGTATAAAGTGTCAGAGCTAAGTAGCTACTAAAAAAATACTCTCCTATAAAAGTTCTTAAAAGCATTTATTTAGTGTCAAGATCAGTTATAAAAGTTTTATTTAATATTTTCTTCTTCGTTTACACTAAGACGTGTCTGGTATGCTTTGCTGAATTTATGTATACATATAATCATAAAATAATGTTTCTTCATAAAAATTAAATACCTACCCATGGGGTGTCCAGGTAAGAATAGCACCCACCCATCTCCTCCCGTTGAGTGTCCAGTAAGAGACGACTGAGGGGAACAAGATGACGGGCAGCAGCGTCTTTCTTGGATTACCTACCACCTATACTGCGATCCCCATGACGCCTGCCAAGCGTGGGGATTATGGCAACGCCTCACTTTAGGCAGACTACTTTAGGCTGCTGATGATGTATCTATACTATGACATCCCGTAATATGGATAGCGAAATTTAATCTCAGCGTAAACTAACTCAACAAGCAAAGACAATGCTATAATTTTACTAGCACTAAAAAGACAGTGGTGTCAAGTGTTTTAAGTATTAAAAATTGCTGTCTTCTGCACACAGCTGCATAAGCTATCTTTACCCCGCTATTAGTAAAAGACTAAGGTGTACATCTTCGCCTTCTTCTTGTCATATGGTTAGTGGCCAACCTGGTGTTGGTTGTTCAAGCTGCTCATAGGCAGAGGCCTATACATAGGGCTATGTATAGGGCATACACTGGACACTCTGCCTATGAGCAGCTTGAACAACCAACACCAGGTTGGCCACTAACCAAATCAGAGGATTTGGCTTATCGACTGCATTGACTAGATTACCACAACCGGGACCGTCTTTTTACGCGCCTTCCCAAGCACGGAGATGCTCGGTTCAATGGCTACTAAACGATCACCCATTTAAGGACTGACCTTGACTAACGTTGGTTAACCCACTGATCGTTTGTCAAGCAGTGATTACAACTAGACATGAGAGCTCCATCATCTGCTTACGTATGCCAGGATGACAATTGAAGTTAGAACGAAATAATTTTTTTTAGAAAACTTCTTCAGCAGCCGTTATTATTAGTATTCGGCGATTTTAACATTGTGTCTTATTCGTTTACCGAACAATGATTAGAACTCGCTATGGGCGCCTCAAGGTGTACTAATACGATTAAGAAGTTTTTTGGAATTTTCTAGTTCACATTCTACTGCTACAGTATGTAGTCATTTTTAACCGACTTCAAAAAAGGAGGAGGTTCTCAATTCGTCTGTATATATATATATTTTTGTATGTTCGGGCATAACTCTGGCAATTATGAACCGATTTGAAAAAATCTTTCTTCCATCCATTCTTTAATCCGTCAATTGGGTCCCATAAAAAAATAATTGCTTACGAATAAGTAGTTCCTGAAAAAAAAAAAGAATGGTGACTGCGCAGGAGAACTGCAGGAATGCCTATATAGATGACTTTATGTCGCTTTTTACGGACAAAATGGTCATAACTCTGGCCAACAACTTATCAATTTCAATGATTTTTTTTTATTCGAAAGAAAAAACCACTATAATGAATCTGTATGAATTTTATCCCAACCGGATAAGAACTTACTGGAGGACCATGAACGATGTGGAGGAATTTATCTGGTAAAAACCATAAAACTGATGTTCTCCATTACATTACTCTAACAAATATAAACCGATCTCGATAATTATTTTTTTATTCGAGAGAGTAAACTACTGTGATGATTCCATGCAAATTTCATTACGACCGGACATTTTTTTCGGAAGAAACATGAATTATGTAAAACTATGTAGACGATAATGTGATCATAACCTACCTAGATCATTTTACCGTCTTCGATCATCATTATTTATGAAAATATCACTAAAAAGTGTAAAATAAAATCTTTTTAAAAAAAAATTGAACCGACTTCAATATCACTGAAAAGTATAAAATAATTTAAATATTATTGAAGTTGGTGCCAAATATACACAGCAGGTACGCTAAAACCATCTTCTATAATATTTAAATTATTTTATACATTTCAGTGATATTGAAGTCGGTTCAATTTTTTTAAAAAGAATTTATTATAATTTACCATCTCACAATGTAACAAGTATTTTGCCCAACGCACTGACGACAGTATTCCAATTTCGAATAAGGAATAATTTAATTTCAGAATATTCGAAATATAAAAAATTCTTGTTTTTGATTACCTCAAACTTTTTCATTTCAACTCCAGACTACGTAGGGTTGAAGTCTGATCAAGCACGCACCTATAATCGTCGCATCTGTCGTCGTTGCTCTTGACAGGCAATTAACGGCCCATCCATTGTAGTGTCAGAGGATCATTGGTGGCGATCAAGCGAAAGATTAATTTATATATGTTTTGTCAACTAGTCCCAATTTGAGGGTTGGTATACATATAAATTTTTTACCACTCCCTATATTATGACGAATATAAGAATATGTCATACTAAGTTGAGGTTAATCATACGCGAAAGATTAATTTATATACATATATAGGTATACTTATTACATAATATAAATAATTATTATCAGAGCAATGCAATTAATAATTAGATTCCTACAAAGTTATCCTGTTAAAATACCAACTAAGATTAATTTGCTGTTGAAGGATACTTTGAAAAAATTGTGGATATACTCTTTAGGTACTTATATGTTATTTTTTTACCACCAGGGAATACAAACAACCCGTTGCTTTTGACAAACAATTATGACGACATGAATAAAAAGCAGTAATCTGATTCAAAGGTAACTAACAAAGCTTTGACTCAGTTGATTGTGTATTTTAAAAACCAAGAGATTTTTTCATCCCGTCACAACAGGCAACAATCTGCGGCTCCCTTTGTTGTCTGAATTTAAAAATCTATTCTTAAATATACATTTAAAAAATACTTATTTACGTTGTCGCAAAGAACAGTGTTAGTGTGTTTTGCCATCCTCGATTGCGTCGCCGCTTTCCATCAGGTGGGACTGCAGTCAAGCACTAGCTTATAAATAGTAAAAAAAAAGAAAACAGGATTTAGTGTCTAGTCAGGTGTTTATGTTGATGAGAGGTAAACGACAGTGTAGACGCCTGATTTCAATATTAAAGCACATTAGCTCGGAAAGTACGGAGGTTCTTTTTAACAGACTTCATTGATTAATATAAACAAATGACTGACTGCTATAGGTATCACCTAATGGAATGCGGTAATGCAGTCGAAGATGGTAAAACGAACTACCTTGTCTTCTTTTCGTTCGCCTCTTATCTCTATTAATAATATTCAGTGACAACGAAGTCACAACAAATCGTGTCTCCCATAAGGTAGTACAAGCAGCTGTTTTGGACCACGGCCGATGCAACCAATAGCCCAAATGTCGAGCCAATGCATATGGTAAATTCCCGGTGGAAAATAATATTCGAAAAAATATTGTTTATAGTGTAGAGGCGCATGTGTTTCGTTACCCGTGGGCTGTCCGGGTAAGAATCGCACCCTCCCATCTCCCCCCGTTGGGTGTACGTAAGAGGCGACTAAGGGAAAACAAGAAGACGGGCAGCAGCGTCTTTCTATTTGATTAGCTACGAGTACCACCTTTACTGCGATCCCAAAGCCGCCTGCCAAGCGTGGGGATTATGGAAATTCTAAGGGGGTGGCCTTTGAAATACGTCCACTGCTGACAGTGGACATATTTCGGCTGCTGATGATGATGATGATGTAGAGGCGCAGTAGCGATGCTACAGGGGTGATCCTCCGACCGAGCGAGGAGTAATGCCACAGTTTATGTTGGGACGTTGTATATATGTATACTGAATGTACGTTGTAACTTTGCTTGCGTGATTTAGAAATCGATTGCGCCATCTGTCTTGGTGTATGTGGTCATAGAGTCAATATATTAAGAATAGAGTACGCGTTGGTCTATGGTCCCTTTAAACAAAGCGTAGGCAGATTTTCCTCTACGAGGCAGGTAAATTGAACTATTTAAAGTTATATTATGAGAGTTATATTGATATGTAAGTGACATGTAGTGATTAGTTTGATCTGTCACAAGCGCAAATGTCGATAAATACAGCTGAAGGTATGGTACCTGCTGTCGTTTACCTGATATTTATGTATTTTGATGTTCTTACCCGTGCCTACGAGTTCTTACTTGAATTAAGCGTTCTATAGTACTTTTACTAATTTTTGTTCTGTGTATGTGGTACTTCTCGCTCCGTCGCATCGCTATACTACATGTAGCGCCATCTATCTAGTTATAAGAGGCCACAATAGTATATCTCCTAGAAGTAATTCGATTCTAGCGATAGCCAACCACTTTTAACTTTATGCAACCGAAATACACCCTATGTTGTAATTTACCAATACACCTGAACAAATAGAGAAGCATTCTTACACAGTAAACCATAATTCCTGCTCTCAGCCGAGGCCGAAATAGTTTTGGGGTAATTCAATTAACCATTATGTGGTCCTCCGAGGGAATCGAATGAAACTTTGTTGTTGCCACTGTCTAGGTTAAGAATAATTAGTTCGCATCACGCCACCGCCAATTATCAAGAAAATGTTGGAGTATATGTAAACAGAATGCATAGGTACCTACTAATACAGAATCAAGTTTATTATGTTTTCAGATGTTCTGATAGAAGTCGGGTTTTCTATCAAAGAGAATTTTGTAGAATTTGTCTTTTATTTCTTGTATACAGAAACAATTTACATTTAAAGTAATTTTAGGGTCTCATACAAAAAAAGGAGCGCTATTATCGAGCTTTTTCTAATTTGATTGCAATATTAGACTCTTACTCTCAACATTACTATTTTTTGATATTATCTTGGTATGTATATATCAAATATAATATATATATATATGCGGGAAATATATTATATTTCCCGCGTGTGTGTGTAGCCCGTGGGGTGCCGGGTTAGAATTGCATACCCCATCTGCTCTCGTTGGGTGTCGTAAGAGGCGACTAAGCGAGAACAGGAAGAGGGGCAGCAGCGTCTTTCTTTTGTATTTATCTTCCACCTATACTGCGATCCCCAAGCCGACTGCCAAGCGTGGGGATTATGGCAAACCCTCCCTTCTAAGGGGGAGGCCTTTGTTCAGTAGTGGACGTATTTTGGCTGCTAATGATGAGTGAATGATGACTTAAAATATACCCTTGTGAGTAATTTTAAGGGTTAACTCTGTTTATCCATTTGTGAGTTTTCCGTAACTTAAAAATTTCTAACCCCAGTTTTATCTCCTTATATCTGTACAGACACACAGTATAAAATGTAGCTCTCTTATGCGAGCATTATATATTTCATAAAGCTGAAATGCTATTCAAACTTCATTCAAGTATTCAATGTGACCTTAGCAATACGCAGACGTCGTAACTCAAAAGACTTATAACAAACTTTCTTGTTTAAGTTTATTTATGATACTTTTAACGCTTTAAAATTCAAATCTGAACAATTTAAGCCTTAACAAGTTTATAATCACCATCTGACGTTGTCTTCAACGTTTTATGCATCTTCATTATAATTCAAAACAAAATATTTTCAACATGGGCTATTAGCACAGTGAAAGCTCATGAAAATTCATTTTTAAACCCTAACCTGTTTTAATGTCTCCTTAATTAAAATATACAATCTTGAGGGTTTTTCGAAGCCTCTAAATGGTATGAAATTTGTAAGACAATTGTTTTGAATGCGGTATTAATGTAATGTAATTAAACTGTAAGTTTCTATGAGAAATAAAGTCTTTAAACCTATGTGGGTTTAATTAGAAAATTCCATTCTATTATCAAGACCAAATATTTAGAATTAGTTTCACTATATGTATCATCGTACGTACCGACTCTACACGTATGTTAATAAAAGCTATAAAAACTATACAGTACGTTTATATCCTCATAATGAAGTGACTTTGTTTTGACCGGATTTTTACATAACTGCTTTAAAAATTGGTATTTTATTCGATATTGACGTGGTTATAGAGAATTAGGGCCCTTATGTTGGTCGAAAATTGTTTTTAAATTAAATACATGTCCAAATTTAATTACCATCATTAAATAAAAATAAACAAACAAATTAAATTAAAAATAATACCATCAATATTTATCTTAATAAAATCAGTGTAGTGTTGGACTGGAATATCCTACATGAACTTTTGACCAGTACTTGAGTATAGGAGTATCCTTTTTTTTTTTTACGCGTGGGAAATCTTCGAAAGATCCCCGGCAGCTGTGGGGCTCGACCGGGGTATGTGGGATTCTTACCCACTAAAACCCCCGCGGCTGTCGCATCGGCACATGAGAGGGGGAACCCCAGGGCTCTCCGGTGGGATCTGCACCAGGGGCCCCTCAGTGCCTTGCCTTTGAGCCCGCCGCCGGGGGGCGCATTGTAGCCCCCCGGAAACCTGTCACGGTGCTCACGGGGACGGGGGTCGCAACCCCGCCGCCGTCCTCCTCGGAGTCGCCGCCGTACTACGACCAGCTGTAAGTAGCTATTGGAACTGATTTGATCTGAAATACAAATTACTAGAAATATACTAAGAAAACTATGACTTTAAGACGACTTCATGATAAACAGTAAAATATTTTACAATTTCATTAAATAGCTTTCCATTAAGAAACTCTGAACAATCCATTCTTAATTTTAAAATAATATCTTTGCCCTTTTGACAAAGAAATAATTAAAATGCCAAACTAGTTGGGCCGATAAATAAATTGCTTTCTATGTTTAAAATGTGATTTTTTAATAAGATTAGCTGTTTAGAAATTTATTCATGGATAAATGTTCAAAGAAAATTGGATTTATCCCATGGATTTATCGGTATGAAACATTTTATGTTAAATCACTAAATAATGAATGTATCTTACATTTGTCATACTTTGCTATGCCGTTGTTTGTAGTCTTTCGAGGGAATGCAAACGAATAAAAAAAACTTTGATTACTGACAAACGTTTGTTATTTTTGCTTTTAGAATTATACAATCAATATGACGGCTGATATTTATTTTTTTCTAATATTACGAGTATGTAGCCTATGTCAGCCTCACAACTAAGACGAAGGTAAAGATATATCATGATTCAAAATCAATCAAGCTGTTTAAGCCAAACCAAATATTAAATTTACTTTTTTTATGTAATAGACATAATTATGTGCATACACCCGAAAAATATATTTTTATAATTCCTTCTGAGACAGTCCAGACAAATAAAGTTAATTTAAATGTACGAATTACTTTTACACCAGTGACCCGTGGCATACCCGGTAAGAATAGCACCCTCCTATCTCCTCCCGTAGGGTGTAGGAAAATAAGACTGGCAGCAGCGTCTTTCCATTGGATCACCACCTATACTGCGATCCCAAGACGCCTGCCAAGCGTGGGGATTATGACAACCGCCCCCTTTTAAGGGAGGGCTTTGTTCAGCAGTGGACGTATTTCGACTGCTGTTGATATTATTATCACAATGTCAATATTCCATATTGGGTATCTGACACACTATTATTCTAGAGCCTTTTTTCAAAAAGTCAAAAATTGTTTATTTCAAACAGGCTTAACACTAGCACTTTTGAACGGTCTATCCGGTTCACAACGCCGCCTCAACTGAGATGATCCTGCAAGAAACTCAGCGGGCATGTCATTTTTCACTTTTTTTTTTAAACAGTGTTTGTCATGTACAATTAGATCAGCATCAGCGACAGTGTGTCTTGACGTTCAAAAGATCAAATAAGAGTGAAAACAAAAGACGACGAAAGTACAACAAACTAAAAGGCCAAAGGGATAGTACTTAGTCGGACCAGTTCCCCCAAGCAGCACCCGCGCACGAGATGACTCGAGCAGCAGCCATCACTCCCTTCAACCATATTGAAGGGAAGGAGGTGACCCGCCACACGAAGCCGCCACAAGCAAAGACCTTTTGATGGCGAGCATGACCGATCAAAGTTAAACTTGTCTAGTGAAATTAATTGATATAAGTAAATCGTTATTAGACTCTTTTGTGAACTGATGTTTAGGGATTATATATTAAAACCTTCTAAATATATGTAAGTATATCAAAAAAAAAACATCAAAGCGCATTTGCCTTTGTAAGCATAAACATGAATCCAAATAAATTACTCTTAAATAAGTATATAAAGCACCAGAAAATATATTTTCGCTGTATTTTATGCCTTTATCGTATTTTTTATTTCAACCGAAATTGAGCTTCTAATCTTACGGTTAGTCTGCTGTGAACGATTTGATACTTGATCGACTGTTTCGGTAAAGGCCTTGTGATTTATTTCTGACATAATACTACTTCCTAAAATAAAGGTCATGTTTTTGGGCTTTTTGTACCGGTCATCTCAAGTACAATGCTTGTCTAAGCATTGTACTTCAAGGAAATATCCTGAGGTAGAATTTAGTATTCTAATTGAAGTAATAGTTGTACAAAAAATAGTCAAAATCACTAGATACATAAACTATTTAAAAAAAAAAAAAAAACCGACTTCAAAGTAAATTATCTAAAAAGCATAAAATAACGAAAATATTATTGAAGTTGGTGTTAGCGTACCTGCTGTGTATATTCTGCACCAACTTCAATAATATTTTCGTTATTTTATGCTTTTTAGATAATTTACTTTGAAGTCGGTTTTTATTTTTTTTTAAATAGTTTATTTAACACTTTTTAGCGACTTATTTTACCAAGATAGGTATCAGCACTATCACGCAACTCGAACGTCTACATTACAGTAACTTACTGAAAACATAAAAAGTTTATATCTCTTAAACTACTGGACCGATTTTGATGAAATTTGTACTCTACCCTAAGTTGAAAGATACTCTAACTATTGCAAAAAGAATTTTCGAAATCGGACTTGTAGTTTCTGAGAAATCCGTGGACAAACCTACATACATACATACATACATACATACATACATACATACATACATACATACATACACTCGTGAAATTTGGTAAATTCGTTTAGAAGCCCACATAGACTAACATATATGAATATTACGCATTTTTATTAATATTACATACATACGCGTCGAATACAGAACCTCCTTTTTTGAAGTCGGTTAAAAAATAAGTCAACGGATTGTGAAATCAAGAAAAATAACAGAAATAATTTAACAATTTTATATTATTTTAATAAAAATAAAATATTGCTTAAAGGTTGCCTGGAAACGCGCGCTGCGCTCTTATAAGGCCGCCTATTGTTGCATGTCTTTTGGTATCGATATAAAAAAATATAGCAGCACTAGAACTAAATCAAATTTAAAATTATAATATTATATTTTTTAAATTAAATACTAACGTAAGTTTTTGTTCTTTTTTAACACAATATGAAAAGCATATTGATCGACTTATCATGATTAATATCATATATGTAAACCCATTACCCATTACAGTTATACACCTCTACACAGGAACCCATTGCCAGAACAGCTCAGGACACCAGAGCCCAACTAACCCGACACTACACTGAGGACATCCCAGACATCAGCCTGTACGAGATTAGAATGGCTCTCAAACAGCTCAAGAATAACAAGGCGCCGGGTGAAGACGGAATCACAACAGAACTTCTGAGAGCGGGTGGAAAACCGATACTTTTAGTCCTCCAGAAGTTATTTAATTCCGTCTTACTCGAGGGTACTACGCCAGAAGCCTGGCACAGGAGTGTGGTGGTTCTTTTGTTCAAAAAAGGTGATAACACTTTATTGAAGAATTATAGACCCATCTCACTCCTGAGCCATGTATACAAGCTGTTTTCGAGAGTCATTACGAACCGTCTCGAACGCAGGTTGGATGACTTCCAGCCTCCCGAACAAGCCGGGTTCCGAAAAGGCTTTCGCACCGTAGACCACATACATACGCTCCGCCAGATTATACAGAAGACCGAGGAGTATAATCGGCCATTATGTCTAGCGTTTGTGGACTACGAAAAAGCCTTCGATTCAATCGAGACCTGGGCGGTATTGCAGTCCCTCAAGCGGTGCCACATTGACTATAGGTACATCGAAGTGTTGAAGTGTTTGTACAGCAACGCCACCATGTCGATCCGACTACAGGACGAGAGCACGAAACCAATCCCATTGCAGCGAGGTGTGAGACAGGGAGACGTTATTTCTCCGAAACTGTTCACAAACGCATTGGAGGACGTTTTCAAGCTCTTGGACTAGTAAGGATTCGGCATCAACATCAATGGCGAATACATCACTCACCTTCGTTTTGCCGATGATATAGTCAGTATGGCAGAGTCGCTGGAGGACCTCAATACGATGCTCAGCGACCTCAGTAGCGTTTCCCAACAGGTGGGTCTTAAAATGAACATGGACAAGACGAAGATCATGTTGCACCATGTCCATGTTGCACCCGTACCGGTAGTTGTTGGGAACGATACAGTCGACGTTGTTGACCACTACGTATACAATACAATACAAATACTCTTTATTGCACACAAAAGAAATATACATTTGAAATTAAAACAATTAAAAACAGTGAACAACAAGGCGGACTTATCGCTAAAGCGATCTCTTCCAGTCAACCTTGGGGTACAGGACAGAGCATTCTTATGGGCAGGTGCAGTTATATATACCTAGGACAAACTATCCAGGTAGGTCGGTCCAACTTCGACAAAGAGGTCGCCCGAAGAATCCAACTCGGATGGGCAGCGTTCGGGAAACTACGCGATATCTTCTCGTCCAAAATACCGCAGTGCCTGAAGACGAAGGTTTTTAACCAGTGTGTGTTGCCAGTGATGACATATGGTACTGAGACGTGGTCTCTAACGGCTGGCCTTTTAGAAAAGTTCAGAGTCACACAACGAGCCATGGAGAGAGCTATGCTCAGAGTTTCTTTGCGCGACAGAATCCGAAATGTGGAGATCCGCCGAAGAACTAAGGTCACCGACATAGCTCTCAGAATCTGCAAGTTGAAGTGGCAATGGGCAGGCCACATCGCTCGAAGAACCGATAACCGCTGGGTAAGAAAGGTTCTCGAGTGGCGACCACGAACCGGAAGACGCAGCGTTGGCAGGCCTCCCACTAGGTGGACAGACGACATTGTGCGCGTCGCAGGTAACCGATGGATACAAATAGCCAATTGTCGTTCATTGTGGCGTTCTAAGGGGGAGGCCTATGTTCAGCAGTGGACGTCTTCCGGCTGATGATGATGATGATGATGTAAACAGGTGGTATCAAATCACAATAATCTAAACAGTGTTGTAATTAGTACTAATAATCTTAATATTGTGTTCACAATAATTGTACCACCATTATACAAGGTACAAGCACTTTGCTAGCATTAATGCCTCTGATTGACACATTTGATAAATAGACATAATTTCGAATACTCGCGGTAAACACCTCGAAATTAAGGGCTTGATGGAGATTTTTTACTACCAAGGCAAGCAAGCTTGCGGCCCGCCTGATGGTGAATAGTTACCGCAGCCAACACTAGCAACACCAGAAGAAATACTAGCGCGACATTAGATATATCAGTCTATTGTGTCCGGTAATTTCACCAGCTACAGTGTTCCGGAAAAAAACACACTGCTGTTTGGCAGAAGAATATTAGACACTGCGGTGCTACCTACCTGGACGGTTTCTTGCACAAAAAGAGTAAAAGGTTATTTTGGCAATGCTTGATTTGATTTGACTTTTGACGGAGTTAGGTGAGATTAAACCACAAAATTAGTTTTGCAACTTGCTAGCTATTTCAACTTACCAGACAAAATACTCATTCTTTCTAGGTATATTTATCTAATAATAGAAACACATTTGAATTCGGCTACACGCTTCATTAGTACAAGATGGCAGTACAGGGGCATGGTCTCGTCATGCCGTATATCTCAGTAGAAGCACCGCACAAGTTAAATTAGTACGAAAACGTGTTCTGCTTTTATTATCCGACCTCAGAGATTTGTGTTCGGGTACACGCGAAGGATCTGCGTTAATATACATAGTTTATCATTCACGGATTGTCGAATGGAATTGCTTGTTTTATTTTAAAAGAATTTTTTTTTTAAGGTTCCGTACCTAAGAGGTAAAAAAAAGCAATCATCGGCCGAGAGGTTTGTCTATCGTACGCATATAACAATACGTTGTACGATGTATATCGTACAACGTATTGTTATGTATTGTTGTGTATGTATACTTGTATACACATTTCAAAAACTATTTATGATATTGATTTGAAATACACACATCAAAAGTGTCTAGGGATCAAGCATTTTTAAGCGGATTTCTTGAGATTGAGATGTGGCTTTGTAATAAATTTATGATTTTATAAATTTATATGGATCCTTTTTGGTGCATTTCATAATTTGAATCAGGAACTGTGAATCAAATTCGAGTAAAAGATGAAAATCAGCTGTCAATATTTTCCCTATAAAAACATACAACGCATTGAAGACATTATTAGTGCTACTGTTTCCCTACTACTGATTAAAACCAACGTTATTATGGAGCGGCGACGTCATTTAAGCAGGGAAGAAATGCTCAGAGCCGTGGGAATGATAGAAGCTGGTTCCCAGCAACGTACTGTGGCTTTAGCTCTGAATACAAGTCAGAGTGTTATCAGTCGACTTTGGATACGTTACCGAAGCACTGGTACCGTGGCTGAGCGCCATGGAGGACGGTATCGCTGCACCACACGGAGACAAGACCGATATATTCAAATCTTAACTCGAAGAGCTCCAACAATAACTGCCATGATGTTAGCCGTGAGGCTTCATCACTCTTCAGGGAACTTAATTAGCGACCAAACAGTCAGAAACCGCTTGCATGAAGTGAACCTTCATTCCCGAAGACCGCTACGGGTACCACCTATAGCAATGCACAATCGTAGGATTCGATATCAATGGGCTCTTGAACACAGAAATTGGGCAGAAGAACAATGGCGTTTCGTGTGCTTTTCTGATGAGTCTCGTTTTGGTATGAGACCGGATACAAGACGTATACGACACTGGAGAACCCCTGGACGCCAACAGCGATTAAAATCCTGCCAGGAAGTCCATCCTTATAGTGGTGGAACCATCATGGTATGGGCGGGTATTTGGATCGGCGGAAGAACTGAGTTGATTTGGATCAGAGGCAACCTCAACGCTCAAATTTATGCTGAGACGATTGTATCAGACGTCATCGTTCCTCTACAAGTGCAAATCGGTCCCTTATTTCAGTTAATGCATGATAATGCACGACCGCACACCGCAAGAGTTGTAAGACAGACTCTCGCCGCAGCTGACATCAATGTCCTGCCCTGGCCTGCTCAGTCGCCAGACTTGAACCCGATTGAGCATGCATGGGATATGCTACAGAGAAGAGCTCTGCCGAATATGGAGGGTATCCAGTCGCAAGAAGACCTTTTTTTGTTGTTGCAACGAACATGGGCGGCCATTCCACAGCGTGATTTGGATGAACTCATTTTGAGTATGCCAAACCGATGTTCTTGTGTTGTTAGTGTTCGCGGTAGAAACACGGATTATTAATTGTTTAAGTTACCCAATAAAATTTTAAAGAAAACTGTTATTTCAGTCTTTTTTTCGAACTTTTGTGTTAGTGGTTCAAATGTCAAAAATCCCTTTATTAGGAAAATGGCAAATTTCTTTATTAATGCAAAGGTGACTTGGTTTATCGTTACTGTGACAAACGAAAACACTTTATTTGATGAATCCTTAAAGAAAATTTTAATTAATATCAATCAGGAGAAAAGTTATTGCAAAAATATATGTTGATCCCTAGACACTTTTGATGTGTGTAGTTTTAATGCTTACGCGACCTCATTGCAAATGAAATATTATTTTTTTTCTTTTATTTTGTTTTCAATAGCGATCAAAATAGCGGTGTAATTTTAGAGCAAGACTACTTTAGCAAGTGTGGTAACACATGAAAGGGCTTAATTTGTCCACGAAATGATTCATTATTCGATTATATGAAATTCCATAATGCCCATTCCCACCCCCTCTTGTCGTTTCAGTTGTGAGTAAAATTAGTGATAATCATATTATCATTGCCTGACTGCCCCAGAAGGTGGGTTATGTTTTTCGAGAGAGTATGTACTTATGTCTATTAGTAGTATTTATTTGGCACGGACTAAAGTCTAAACGACTTGATGGATTTTGACATATAATATGTGTTTAGATTCTTCTCAGTTGTGGGAATGACATAGGCTATATATAAATTAAAAAAAGTTAATAAGGCGGCCGTCAGTCACCTTGTCACCTTGTTGTTGTCTTGTTGTTGTTGTTGTTGTTTTGTTGGTTGTTGTTGTTGTTGTTGTTGTTGTTGTCATTTGTTTACCTCCAAATACGTCAATATGGGTGTCAAATAAAAGGTCTTAACGAGACAAGTTCAAATATACACATGTGTATATGTATTCATCATGTCAGCCACAAGACGTCCCCTGCTGAACATAGGCATAGGTATATGTATTATGTATGTATAATGACATTTAAGTCCATTTAATAAATGATATTATTCGCAGGGGGCTTGTCACTGCCGGTGTCCCTGCCGTACTGGAACCAGTAGGCATTACACGAGATGACGGCTAGAGGCCTGATGGTGTCACTTCACGCGACATGTGTCGACACACTTGCTGCGTCCCACACCCCGGCAACTTGCAGGGTGGCTAGAGGGGCTGCGGCGGCCGCTAGTGTTGCAAAGCGACGCAAGTATGCAGCTCTAGGCTCGAGCTATATATTTGCGCCCTTTGCGGTGGAGACCATGGGGCCTTGGTCTCATGAGACGCACGCTTTGGTGAAAGACATTTCATCCAAACTTATCGAAGTCTCAGGAGACCGCCGGGCTGGTAGCTTTTTCTGCCAACGTATAAGCTTGGCCATACAAAGGGGTAATGCCGCCAGTCTTTTAGGTACCCTTCCCTCCCAGTGCGGTGACAACTTCGAGGAAGTTTTTTAGTTTAAGTGTGCATGTTTGTAAATAAACTGTAAATATTTTGTTTCAATAAATATCTGTATATTTAATAAATAAATGAACAGCTTTTGAAACTATTTAGGATCAAAAGAAACTCTTTGGGGAGAGAAGTTCAATATCCTTTAACTGTAACGTGTACTTTCATTTTGGGAATGTCTTGAAGTCCCTAAAGTAATAAGCTTTTCCGGAATCTTATAACATATCACATACTACACACTGTAATATACAGTTAAAGGAATGTAATATATGGTTCCTTCCTTCAGTAGTCATTTCCTTATTATGTATTTTTATAAGCGAAAAATAATTTCCATGTGCTTTACGAAGTTTACAACGTGGGAGTAGCTTAATCGTTTGATATTCATAACTGCATTGAACCCTTTAAATAAGTAAACCTATATAAAGTAGGTGCTAAGTTTTTTATATAATTTATCACATTTATTAAACTAGACATGACTGTCATGTCTAATGTTAACCTAAGTATTATATTCCGTCATCTTCTTGACCAATTTAATTTTACAAATGCCTGAAGATAGAGAGCCGAAAGATATATCTGATCTACTAGGTCACTTCTGCAAGGGACCGTCCAGGTTCCACCGCAGTGTCAGATATTCTATCACTAAGCAGCGGTGTGTTAACATTGCTGTATTCTGGTGTGACGTAGCTGGTGAAATTCACGAACCCATATGCAGCTGTCTACAGGAAGACGTAACGAGGCGAACGTCTTGCAGGTCCCGGCATTCGGTGGAATGTTATGTATCGCGAGAGACCAAGACAGATTTCTGTCCGCAACATAAATTTAGCTACCGTGCACATCGTCATATTACAATAAATTCACTTTTCAAACTTAATCAAAAGGCGCAGGAAATGTTGAGCGCACCGCTTAAGTTGGTATTGAGTTTCTGTTCGTTATTAATATACCGAGGCATTCTTGGCGCTCATTAATGTGGGTAAGTAATAAACGAAAGGTGCTAACGACTCCGCAGATCTTGATAATTAAGTTAGTGAGCTTTGCGTAAATAATTATGATACGCTTGAATCCAAAGTTACTCGGGGCTGAAATTCTTGTTAATTTAACTAAATGTGGTTGAATATATTGTTTACAAAAATAAAATCTTGTATGCCTGATACATTTATCGCACGGTCCTGTGGTCGTGTGTTAATGGTCTTGTTTAATGAGAAGACGACTTAATTGTTACCACGATTGAATATCCTCAGTATTATCCTTGAATTAAAATTTGTTTTGAAGAAACTGAATACAGTCTTATTCAACTTTGGTAAGAAATTCCACACATTAATCTGGAAGTAATTTTTAAATAGAGTTTTTTTTAATACTTCTAAACCGGATTTTTTTACTATGTCAGGTGGCTAACTTATAGATGGTGAAAATAAACTAAATCTTCCCTAACTTAACGATATAGCTATTTAGTTAAAGATGAACCTGCCTCCTTTACCTGGGTTTAAGACTGGCAGTGCTATGATGTATATATAATATCACACAGGCTTAGTTGGAAAATAACGGTCGAGGAGGCCAAGATCCATAGAGGCTGAAGCGCTGTCTCCTTAGGAAAAATAAGAATCTGAAATTCTATAAACAAAACCTATAATCTTTTTTTTTTAAATGGGACTTTCCACACTTGGTTATCTGATCCCAAACTAGGCAGTGCCTGTACTATGGAAACCAAATGACTGATACTAATATACTTTTTTTGTAAATAAATAACACCCAGAAATTTGTCGGGAATAGAACCCACGACCTATTGGATAGCAAGCAGGGTGTCTAGCCACTAGACCAACAGGCCCGTCAAAAATAATGACACTGGTAAAATCTGAGTTATGTTAAAATATTACTTAAATGTCTAATGTACTGAAATCTATTTGGACCAGCCCAACTGAGAAAAATCCTGGACCTTACAGGAGGTTGGAGCCAAATATCACCACCAGCAGGCTTAGTGCGGTATGCAAATCCTGGAAGATTAGTGTGAGTATGACGTCACTATGACGTAGTTTTTCACATTTTTGTATACAATATGATGTTTCAGTGTTGAAAACTGCGTCCCACTTTACACAAGACTTGCAAGTCGTATTAGGCTGGCTACGACTTATGTGATAGTGAAGTGAATAAGATTGTATTGATGCGCTATATGAGTTATTGTACAAATAGCTGAAGATTATCGTTCGTTTAATCAAAGGCCGATACTTCAATATCAGAGTATTTTACCTCCATTGATATTAAGGCGGCGACACAGCTGACCATTAGAAACGCTTGCTAATATTGAGAAAAGAAAATCTATAGAACACATTAAGATGAACCAATAAAACCTCATTCAATCAAACCTTCTAATTTCAAAAGAGCATAATGTTTGATACGAAAACTAATTATATACTTACGCAAGTTTCAGTATCAATAGGGTTAGTTTACATAGTACAAAGGCCGTCACTACACTAATTGTAAAGGTTCTAGTGAGGGCACTTGAAACTAAACAATAGTCGTGAATGGAACAAGAGCTCTCCAGTGTTGGTACTGAATGACGCTAATTGAGCGAACGTTACAGAACTAATTAATTACCTACGTCTTTCTCTAGAAAATTGAAAGCAGAAAAGAACTATTTAGATAAGATTAGGTTGTAATTGACTGTCTCGATTATATACACATGTACATATAAACATGTATGCAAAAATGTGTGTATGTTTACATGTTTATTTTTCACATCTATACTTATAATAAAACTGTAACAGGTCCAATTCTGTACATTGAAGATATTTTGAAAATTATTTTTGGAGGGCATTCAATAATCGATACTGAGGCCGAAAATGTATTTTTTTTAATTTTTGTCTGTCTGTCTGTCTGTCTGTCTGTCTGTATCACGGCTGAGCATCACGCCGAAACTACTGAATGGATTCAAATGAAACTTGGCATGATTTGAGATCTTACTACGAGGTAGGACATAGGATACTTTTTATCCCGTAATCTACCACGGTTCTTTCGGGAGAGGGGACTAAAGTCAAAATGGGTACTTGGTTATACGCTTGGTCAGATTTTATCAATTTTTCTTTATAATATAATAAATATTAGTAAGGGAACACTCATAGAGAGTTGTTATCAAGGTTTTGTAATCGATCGGGTTAAGCAACGTTAGGTAAGGTCATTAAATAGATGGGTGACCGTTTAACGCCATTTGAACTAAACGGGTCCGTGCTTCGGAGAGCAAGTAAAAAGTAGGTCCCAGTTTTTAACCGACTATAAAAAAGGAGTTATGTATTCGATGCGAATGTCTGTTATTAAAAGTTTAGTTAACGTAAAAATAGCGCAGGCGTGGGTCAGCTAGTGCTATAATAAAATAGTCTCATTTGTGGAATGTCACGAGAGGTATAATTTACAAAAATATAATCTTAGACGCCGTCCGTTGCCATTTCAATTATTTTTCTACGTACTTTAACCATCATCATCATCAGCCTATATCCGTCTACACATCATCATCATCATCATCACCAGCCGGAAGACGTCCACTGCTGAACATAGGCCTCCCCCTTCGAACGCCACAATGACCGACAATTGGCTATTTGCATCCACCGGTTACCTGCGACGCGCACAATGTCGTCTGTCCACCTAGTGGGAGGCCTACCTACGCTGCGTCTTCCGGTTCGTGGTCGCCACTCGAGAACCTTTCTTCCCCAGCGGTTATCGGTTCGCCGAGCGATGTGGCCTGCCCATTGCCACTTCAACTTGCAGATTTTAAGAGCTATGTCGGTGACCTTGGTTCTTCGGCGAATCTCCTCATTTCGGATTCTGTCGCGCAAAGAAACTCCGAGCATAGCTCTCTCCATAGCTCGTTGTGTGACTCTGAGCTTATCCAAAAGGCCAACAGTTAGGGACCACGTCTCAGTACCATATGTCATCACTGGCAACACACACTGGTTAAAAACCTTCGTCTTTAGGCACTGCGGTATTTTGGACGAGAAGATTTCGCGTAGTTTCCCGAACGCTGCCCATCCGAGTTGGATTCTTCGGGCGACCTCTTTGTCGAAGTTGGACCGACCTACCTGGATAGTTTGTCCTAGGTATACATAGTGGTCAACAACTTCGAGTGTATCGTTCCCAACAATTACCGGTACGGGTGCAACATGGACATTAGACATGATCTTCGTCTTGTCCATGTTCATTTTAAGACCCACCTGTTGGGAAACGCTACTGAGGTCGCTGAGCATCGTATTGAGGTCCTCCAGCGACTCTGCCATAATGACTATATCATCGGCAAAACGAAGGTGAGTGATGTATTCGCCATTGATATTGTCTACACAGGTCTCTCCAATTGCAGACCTCTGACTTCGATTTTCTGCTGCTCATTTAGTTCTTGCCTGTCATTTTACGTATATCATTGCTCCATCTAGCTAGTAGTAGTGTAGTTGAAGTGGCAGTGGGCAGGCCACATCGCTCGAAGAACCGTTGGGGAAGAAAGGTTCTCGAGTGGCGACCACAAACCGGAAGACGCAGCGTAGGCAGGCCTCCCACTAGGTGGACCGATAACATTGTTCGCACCGCAGGCAACCGGTGGATGCAAATAGCTAATTGTCGTTCATTGTGGCGGTCTAAGAGGGAGGCATTTGTTCAGCAGTGGACGTCTTCCGGCTGGTGATGATGATGATGATGATCTAGCTAGAGGACGTCCTATGCTACGTTTGCCAATTCACCACTCAAGATCTCAGGACTCAAGAAACGGTAACAGCTCAGTGGACGAGCGCTTGCCTTGGAAACATGGTGCGCAGGTTCGAACGCCGGCTCGCACCTCTGATTTTTTTTATTTATCATATGCGAATCGTCATTGTGCAATTGCTAATAGCTTTCGGTGAAGGAAAACATCGTCAGGAAACCTGCATGTCTGAGAAAGCCTAACTAGCTTTCGAATGACGTGTGAGACTTCACACTTCCAACCCGCACTTGGCCAACGTTTTGGACTATGACCCAAGCCCCTTCATCTTGAGCCCGTGCCCAACAGTAGGACAAAAAGGGCTGGTATTATTATTCAATAACTCTCCTGCTCCACCGAGACTTTGACTCAAAAAAACTCTTGCAGATATGGACTTTAATATAAGATTATACATCAATTATGAATAGATACATATCGCACATCGTTGGTGTAAATTAATGAACATCATGTTCATAACTTAATAAATTGAAATACTCTGCAGTTTTATCATAGGTGTCGTTACTGGCGAGGAGATAGTTCAAAACTACAATAAATCCATTACGAAATTAGTTTTCAACGACGGAATACTCATCCGTAGAATATTAATGGCGTTTCGATTGCTAGTAGTTTGTAAACTCAGCTTGTTGAGTTATAGTACTTGGGGAGTTGTAAACGTAAGTACCTTTATAGTACATTAAATGTATCGCGTACATAAAATAAAATTTTAATCAAAAGTATTACATGGTAACTTATTAAACTGAACATACAATTTTTTATTGTTTTTGGTTAGTATGTTTAGTGCGTGATTATTTTTAATCTCAATATTTTAGTTAAATCTCTAGAAAATCTGAAAAAGAAATCTGAAAAATTTTGGGTGCAATCGATTTAAACCGAAATATGATAATTTTCACCCGACTGCCCCAGAAGGAGGACTATATCGAGAGTATGTTTTTATGTATGTAAAGCAATAGGTGTATTGCTGACAGATGACTTTGCCCTTTTTCGTTTTAAACCCAAACTAGACCAACGTCTGGTGGTAAACGAAAAAAATAAAATTTATGTCTTCTCTTCTTCTATTTCCAAACACATTTTCCTCTTGCTTGGCTAAGGATTGTGCGCGCGCACTGGCACTTGCAGTGAGTATTTGCTCAGATAGAGGCTGATTATGCATAGTCTCGCTAACAGCGTGTTCTGGAGCTGTCAGTATGCGAATGTTCAGGCTGTCGCTATGTTGTGGCACTGCCTCTTGCTGCTGAGTGGACGAGCGGGCTGCTCGTCTGCTTCGTACGCATATAAACACCAGAACCGCTGCCATGGCAGCAGCTAACAACGCATATAACATACTGGTGTATATTATGCGAATTGATAGTATCAACCTGTTGAGATCGGCTAAACAGGCCTTCTTCATTATTTATGACAGGCAAAAGTCACAGTCAAAATATCTTTATTATGTATAGGGCCCCACGGAGTACGGAGGCACTCATACAAAAATATTTTTTTTACAAACTACCACCGGATCGTCTACTGAGAAGATCCAGCAAGAAACTCAGCGGGCTTGTCATATTTTTTAAACTTTTGTTTAAACAGTGTTACAAATTATACATAAGAAGCCTTAAAATTCTAAGTACGTACCTATGTAGGTATGCATGTCTATTTTCTTCTTTTATAATCAATATTTTATTTTTAATTTACAAAATACATAGAATAGTTCATGCGTTTCTGTTGCGTATAGATATTTTTTAAAATTATGATTATTATAAAGTGGGCACGTATCAAAATTATTCAGAATTTCAAATTCAATTATTACATGTTTCTTAGAACCTCTCCTAACTGCACATTACTGCCTAGGGATAAGGTTATCGAGTAACACATTACAAACTCGGTACCGAATTATATCGAGTACTCGAATATTCATAAGAATATTCCCGGTATACTGAATTGAAAAATGAGACCCGTAAAGAAGACTTTCCTTTTGATATAAAATTCTAAATTAAAATATCGAATGATATCTGATATTTACGGGAATACATATCACACATTGAAATGAAACTAATTTTACGGTAATACTCCCATTGTTTCCGATATATTTATGGAGGACTTTAAGGAGACGGCCCTTAAAACTTCACTGTTAAGCCAAGATTCTACAAGCGGCCTAAATGATACTTTCAAAATATTACCATCAGATAAAGTAACTGCTTTCCTAGATCATCTTAACTCCATAAACACTAAAATTCAATTTACAATGTAACTCCATTGTGAATCAAATAACTCTAGCATTCTTAGATGTCTTAATAATCTGTAATCCCAATAACACCTTGAATCATCTGTGTACCTACCTATAGAAAAAAAGACCCATACAGATAGATATTTGAATGGTGAATGTCATCATCCCCCAACACAGTTAGCTACCGTGGGTAAATCTTTGTTTCAGAGAGCACACGGGATCTGTGACGAGGAACATCTTGGTGCCGAGCTTCAACATGTCAAGCAGGTCCTGTATGATAACAAGCTCCGTCTAGCCATCCACAGTCAAACATATGCCTGCTGTATTGCCAAATGTTAGAGGGGTAACAAACAATATTGGCTATATCTTAAAACGAGCTTCAATTAAAATATTTTTCAATCCACCAAATGAGATTAGTCAGTTTTTAACCGGCTTCATTACCATCTGTGAAGTGTCATATCTGTAAAGTGCCATATAGCATTCCACTGCAAGACCTCAAGATACTGTAAGCTCTTTCTGCGTAGACCAGACAAATAATAATAATTTAAAGACCTGAGGGTACCCTAAGACAACTATGACCTCAGTCTGCCCGTAGCCATGAATGCTCGCGAACGAAAACGTCGGGAAATTAAAATAAAAAGAAACGCAATATAATCCGAAAAATTAGTTTCATTTCAATGTTAAAACATCTAAACAAAAAGAAATACATTTTCTAAATAAATTGGATTTAGAACGCATTTCGTTCGTCGAGCCAATACCATAAAGAGTCGTTCACTATTGTCTCAGAGGGTATTGATGATAATTCCTGTTTATGTCCAATGGAAGAAAGGAAACAGCAATATAGGGTTGATAAACACAATTTCCGAGTTGGTACATTGCTACTAAGAATACTCGTATTATGAATATTAACACCCATATTCATAAACGATACTTGACAGACCCTTTGCACTTAGCATTTATTGCGGCACTGTGATTGGCTAAATTCAGTTCTTTAGCCAATCACAGCGCTGCCATTCAATGATAAGCGCAAATTAAAGTATATAAGTAATCGCATTACAAAAAACCACGAAGATTTGACCTTAATGCTAAGATATCATCTACATCGAGCGTACTTAAGAAATAATTTTCTAATTTATTTTTCATGTTTTCAGTATTTTTTGTGTAAACTTTTTTACAATATTGCTTGAATACAAGGGATACTTTACTCAGGCTAGAGTGGGCGCCTTTCCCCGGGACACGCTCCCTGAGAACCCAGAGTATCCATAGCGTCGCATCGATAAAAGCCACCGGTGAGGTTTAAGTGGGTAAAAATCTCAACCTCACAAACCCTATTGGCCAACGAAGACTGTGTAACCTTTGTAGCTTACAATCACAACATTAAAAATAAGGGTTCTTAATTCAGAGTTACTATGATTTGTAAATAAATGATGATGATGCTTTCTGATTATGATATTTTTGATACGAGAATGAAGTGACTTTTGATAGTATTATCCAAAACGCTTCAAAGTTTATTGTACCTCGATAGGTACAATAAACTTTGAAGCGTTTTGGTATCAGTATCAGTCGATACTGATACTAGGCACTTTGGCAACTTGCAATATTAATACATTCAATTTAAAAGAAACATCACACAGAATCCCTTACTATAGGCATTTTCTATGTCAGCGAGTGAACCTTTCAGCGATGAAATGACTGACAGTACTGTCGTTCGCACATGTTTAGTGGAAATTTATTTATACTTATTATTTAGTGATTTTACATCCATTTTTTTATCATAAATATGTAGTGGGTGCTATAGCCATGACGTCCTGAGTTTCACTTTTCTCTTCTTCAGCCTGTTGCCACCCAACGCTGAGTGAAAGCCTCCTTCAGTGCACGCCACCCTTCTCGGTCTTGAGCTTTTCTCATCCAGCTTCACCCGGCTAACATAACTAGGTCATCAGACCATCTGGCTAGTGGTCTGCTGAGGCTTCTGCGACCCGTGTGCGATCTCCACTCTAGTATCTTTTCTGCCCAGCTCGCGTCCTGTCTACGATATATTTGACTCGCCCACTTCCATTTCCTTTTAGTGATCTCGCTATGTCAGTCAATTTAGTCTTACTCATTGTTAGTTTTTCTACCAGCTGAATATTCATGAGATAGCTCAAGTGTTAGCTGGCGAAACCCATATCGACCTATTAAGAAAACGGTATGATGACGATATTTTTGATACATTTTTTCTGATCTCTAAAAAATATATATTATAGTCATTATCCGACCCTGTCTGTCAATCTGTTAATTTGTTTACCCGACTACACCAGAAGAAAGGATGTTGTCTTTCAAATTTAAGTCCAATTTTTGGTGCTACCTACAGCCTAAAATTACATGATTGATTTGGTTTTATTGTTGTGGAAGTTGCTGTTTGCGGGCAGAAAGAGCCAAGCCATTATTTTGCAAGTGAAAGGTGCAAAGCGATAGGTATACTAGTATCTACTAACATAGTAAAAGTAACTGTTACTAAGAATAAATGGGCTTTATTATCTGAAATAAATTGTTTATATTTTTTAATATTATATTTTAAGATATTTAATATAGTGGCCGTTTTATTTAATGAAGCTGTTGTAGATAGATAAGTATTAGTATTTTCATAAAGAAAACATTCACAAAATACTAACTACAAAGTGGGTAATGTGGTTCACGCGTCGCTCTCTCTATGCTGCGGTTGGAATAACGTGCATTTTGAAGTAGTGTAATTTAATCTAAAAGTGTGAAATAAATTATAAATGTATGCAACCCAAATGGAATGTTAAATGAAGTTTTATTTTTAAAAAACGCAATAATATAACCAATAAACAATACATGCAACTAAAATAATTTAAAAAAAATAAGAAGAAAAGTGAAATTGTTCTTATATTTTTTTTCTTATTATTATTACACCTTCAAGGTTGAGTCTTGTTGTCATGTTACCACTGACCTGACGGCCAGTGTAAGAATTTATAAGAGATCTACCAATACCAGCGATGGCATTTGTTAAATAAGGACAAACGACGTAACGCAGCTGCGTAGCTTCACTACATAGTTTAGGGCCTCCGCCGACACGATACTTTTTGCATCCGCGTTCGGCAACTCTGTTGCTTTTCGGAAGCTTGATACCGCAGCCGATCGCGAACCCCCGCACACTACTAGCAGATAGCGACCAGCGATTTCGACGCTTTCCGGTCGCTGGATGCAGCAACCGCGCGCTACACCACGCACACTACAGATGCCAGTCGCCGCGACTTTGGTAGTTCCGGGGTTCCCAACTTTAAGGATTTCTCCCTAAATAAATGGAGCATAATACATTGAACTATTTGTATTCTGATTACGTAACATTTATTAATGGGCAATGTTATTAATCTTAAAACCGACTTGTAGTTAATATCTTAGTGTAAAAAACTTGCTTCGAGGAAAATATATTGAGTTTGATTAATTTTGTTAAAATTTTATTCGTTGAAATATTTTTTCGTACCGTGCAAAGCCGCTTGTAGTGTATGAAATTTAAAACAATCTAAATAAGTAGATACCTAGGTACTTATTAGATATAAAATCAGTCACTATCCGTGTTATACGTATAGTCGCTCCTGTTTGTTTGTTTCCTTAATCTAAACTAAACATTGAATTTTGACCCAATTTCTACAATCATTTTGAGGGTTTCGGTACGTTTTAATATTATACGTAGGTATAATTATAATGTATAATTATAAGGTTTAAAACTCCGGCGAGGGAAGCTGATGTCAGTTAATATGTTATGTTAAGCACCGACTTCAATACATTTTCGTTAAAGTACTTTTTAGATCATAATAATATCGTTAAAGTCGGATTTTAATATACTAGAAATATTTTATTTAATCTTTTCATTGACTTTACCTATTATAACGCTCTGAATGCATGAAACTACCACGCAACTAGAACAACTATGCTAGACTTTACTAGGAACAAAACAGTGCATTATATACTAAAGTACCGAACTGATTTTGATGAAGCTATTACAACAAGAATTACCGCAATCGGATTTGTAGCTTCTGAGAAGTATGGGAATAAACATATATACATACACACACAGACACATATGTATGTATATATGTCGCAGCCGGGTCATTAGTATAGGCTGTCAATTAATACTAAATGTCCTGTTAATTCTAAAATGTAGGGTATGAGGTCAATAGTATCAAAGTCAAAGTCAAAATAACATTATTATGTATAGGTCCCACGGAGGCTTACACAAAAATAATTTTTACGCGGCCGCTACTGAGAAGATCTTTTTTATTTTTATTATTTATTTAAGGACAACCAACAAGACCTACACTAATACATTGCATTTTTTACATTGGTGAACTTAAAACTAAGTGCAAGCTTAATTATAGGTCGCCACAGCATGCAAAAAACGCGTTAATCTTGGAAGACACTCAGCGGGCATGTCCTATTTTGTAATTTTTTTTTAAACAATTGTGTAAACAGTTTTACAAATTATGTATAGGTAGCCTTAAAATTCTAAGCTTACATGATTTGAGCAGTTCAAGCCCACGCAGTTTTATCCTCCAGGTAAATCGAGATTTTATAATAAGCCTTTTAAGACAATCGGCTTCAAAAAGTTTAAATTTCTTCATTGGAAGATCTCGGATATCCTGTGGCAGTTTGTTATAAAAGTGTATACTTTGGCTCATAAACGATTTGCCTGTTCGGTGGAGACGCGTAGCATGTACAACAAGATCGTGTTTGGGTTGTTATTTGACAAGTAAAGGTCAATGTCTTGTTGTGTCTTAAATGGAAGGTAGAAGTATCGTTTTCACAAATTGCAATGGGAAGGGAGACTAACAATAGCCGAAGGGGTTACTCGGATATACATATGCTTAGATGCCCATATGACATATATCAATTATTATAATATGTATACGCGTCGAATACCGAACCTCCTTTTTTAAGACGGCTAAAAAAATAAAGTATTATTGGGGATCACTTGATTTGATTTAGGGAGGAAACATTTTTAACCGACTTCAAAAAAAAGGAGGAGGTTATCAATTCGGTTGTATGTTTTTTTTTTTATGTTTGTTACCTCAGAACTCTGTCGTTTACGAACCGATTTGGAAAATTATTTTTTTAATTGAAAGGATATGCTTCCAGATTGGTCCCATTTTTTTCAAAAACAGGTTCTGATGATGGGAACCATGAGTAACTGAGGGAACTCCTTAAATATTATAGGCATACATATAGCGTTTTTGGTATTTTTAGAAACTAGTCAAGCATTTTCATTCAGAAAGTATCATTTGGTGAAGTGGATCTGATGAAGAAGGCCATAGACGGCCACCGGAACTTTGTAATAAAATTAACAATCCATCCTATCCTAGCCGTGCCTACTAAACGTAGAACTACCGAATTTGGACTCGATGGATAGTTCACGACGAGTAGTTGCTAGAAAAATGGTGATCAGGGTCTGACAATGGAGCAAGAAGGTGGACACGGGTTCTCGGCACAAATAAATGTAGACCCACCGAGCTTGCAGTCCATGGTTCTCGAGAACTGCGAGTATAACACCTAGATATCTTCGGTTTATGGCAATTGGTTTGTTTTATTAAGATATTGTCACATCTACATTTTTTAAAATTTTTGCTTAAGCTTATATTTTAGTGATGGTTCATAGTTGTGTTATGTAGTGGGTGTTTTTAAAATAAATATTAAACTGGCTGTTTGTCAGAATAAAATATAAGTTTTTAAAAGTTAACCTAATAATACACCAAGGGAACCACTAAAAAGAATAAAATAAAAATATTTTTTACAAAAAAAAGAACCGCCTTCAAAATGCAACTAAAAGAATTCTAAGAATTAGTTAGTGGTTTTTACATATACATAATACATTGTTGGACTTGGGCTACAACATATTATAAATACATATTACTATCGAAGTCGGTGCCTAACGTCTAGCAAATACTTACAAGGGCAGTAGGTACCTAACTGTTTTCCAGTTTGGCGCCGTCTTTGATAGTAATATGTATTTATAATATGTTGTAGCCCAAGTCCAACAAAGTATATGTAAAAACCACTAATTCTTAGAAATTATTTCAGGCCTTTTAATTGCATTTTGAAGGCGGTTCTTTTTTTTGTAAAAAATATTTTTTAAGAGTAGTAGTCGGCCCGGTGCGGAACGAGACTCGTGCAATATGTGTTCAGTGTAATAATAAATATTGACGATGCTAAACGTTACCATGGACTCTTATAAAGCTGCACTGCTTCTTGCTTTACTAATAAAGTGAAAATATAAATCACGGTGAAGGCGGTACTGGCTACATCCAATTACCAGTTTTCAAAAACCTATGTGTTGAAGCAAACATTATCATTCAATCATTCATGTAGATTTGTGTTAAAAATCATGTAGAAGGTGAAATATATATTTTTGCAATACGTGCTTTCTTTGAAATTAAAAACCAAAGCAGCAATATTCCTTAAAAAGTGGTAACTTAAATCGACCCCGAAAATAATCTAGAATACCAGAAAAAGTTGGTAACCCCAATAAGTCATAACATGTCACACCAGCGGTACCGTGTGAATCCAATACACTGTAACTTCAGATACAGTGTTTTGAATTAACAACGTTCATTCGATTTCTTTTAACCTGTTTGATGTAATAGCATTCATAGTTTTTTTTTACTTTGTATGAAAAATACTGAGATATTGCAATGCAAATTACACTGTTTTTAATAAAAACTACAGGCCTGAAATAGTAAAACACGGCAATTGATGATGCAGTGCATTGTCCAAATAATCTTCGTGGATTGCAAGATACAGTTTTTTGTCAAAACAAAGTAGAAGGGCTAGCGCGACGCGGCTGCGCCAATCAGATTGAGGCTGGGCTATCGATTTCAATTATTATTGGTCGATCTGGCCGAGAGCGACGGCGGCGCAGTGGCTGGAAAGTATGAGCTGATGAACTAATACGTACTGAAATTTAAAAATAAATATACACACATCAAAAGTGTCTGGGGATCAAGCATTTTTGGGCAAAAAAATGGGCAGAAGAACAATGGCGTTTCGTGTGCTTTTCTGATGAGTCTCGTTTTGGTATGAGACCGGATACAAGACGTATACGACACTGGAGAACCCCTGGACGCCAACAGTGATTAAAATCCTGCCAGGAAGTCCATCCTTATAGTGGTGGAACCATCATGGTATGGGCGGGTATTTGGATCGGCGGAAGAACTGAGTTGATTTGGATCAGAGGCAACCTCAACGCTCAAATTTATGCTGAGACGATTGTATCAGACGTCATCGTTCCTCTACATGTGCAAATCGGTCCCTTATTTCAGTTAATGCATGATAATGCACGACCGCACACCGCAAGAGTTGTAAGACAGACTCTCGCCGCAGCTAACATCAATGTCCTGCCCTGGCCTGCTCAGTCGCCAGACTTGAACCCGATTGAGCATGCATGGGATATGCTACAGAGAAGAGCTCTGCCGAATATGGAGGGTATCCAGTCGCAAGAAGACCTTTTTTTGTTGTTGCAACGAACATGGGCGGCCATTCCACAGCGTGATTTGGATGAACTCATTTTGAGTATGCCAAACCGATGTTCTTGTGTTGTTAGTGTTCGCGGTAGAAACACGGATTATTAACTGTTTAAGTTACCCAATAAAATTTTAAAGAAAACTGTTATTTCAGTCTTTTTTTCGAACTTTTGTGTTAGTGGTTCAAATGTCAAAAATCCCTTTATTAGGAAAATGGCAAATTTCTTTATTAATGCAAAGGTGACTTGGTTTATCGTTACTGTGACAAACGAAAACACTTTATTTGATGAATCCTTAAAGAAAATTTTAATAAATATCAATCAGGAGAAAAGTTATTGCAAAAATATATGTTGATCCCTAGACACTTTTGATGTGTGTAGTATTATAAATACACTAAATATTAAAATAAATCTATCTGGAGAGGAAATGTTGTTTTTTAAATATGACTAAATTACAGCTACTACGCAAGGAATGTGGAAGCGAATTCCATAGCCGCACTGCTTGCATGGTAAAAAAAACATTATAGCTACTATAATAATGAGGAGGAACTTCAAAATGCAGAGATATTCTGGAACGTCAAGGCTTGTCACAAGATACGAGCAAGGAATAACGCTCACAAAGATAAAAAGGAGATTAAGGATTGTTAAGTATACAATTTAGAAAATAAAAAATGTACCAGTTCCGCCGCTGACGGAATGGCAGACATTCTAGTTGAGCCCGAAATTCCGACACAATCATATTTCCGCAGACCAAAGATGAAATGAATACACAAATTTTACAATTGCTCCAGTTTATTAAGAAGCTCCTCAGTTGCATCTAGAAACATACATCAGCATAATCGAAAAGAGCTAAAGATCAAGCAAAAAAGATTTTTGTCTGACGCAGAAGAAATTTTTGGAGACGCTTGTGAGACTGATAAGAGTAAAAGATCTTCTTACTTATACCTATCTCCAACATGAGATTCCCAAGAAATATTATAATCAAACAGAACTCTAAGAATTTTAACTTTATTTGAGTATGCAATTGGTACGGAATCGAAAACTAAACTGGAGAGTGAGTTAATGTCAACCAGATTCATCACGTATCCGCCACCAAATATGATAGACTGAGAATTAGTAGATTTCACTAACAAGCCAATTGATTTTGCCCACTGACTTATGCTATCTAAATCTTTACTAAGCGTATATGTCGCTTACCGAAGCTTATCAATATTGGCATGACGATAAAGCTAAGGATGATCATGCATAGAGATGATAGTTAGAAAACCCTCGCGATAACATTCATGAAAACTGAAAAGAGGAGAGATTACGCCACCCAGTGGAACACCCGCCTCAAGCTCACACCACACAGATGATGTGTCCTCAAAGCGGACAGACTGGGAGCGCCCACGATGATATGAATATGATCAAAGCAATTGATAGCTGAAAAAGCGACATAGAGAGAGGAAAGAACTTCTAGGCAAGAAGTATGTCAAAATAAACAGAATTGAAGTCACTACCAAGATCCAATAATACCAGAATAATCAGTTGTTTGCTTTCTATAACCAAGCGTCAAACATCACTTATTTTTACTAAAACTAAGGACTAAAAGACAATTAGGTGTAAAATAGTCTGTCATTTGTTTGTAAACAATAAATACCTTCCAGGACTTCCAGAACAGAACAAGGAGTGTAGATATAGGACTAAAATTTGTAACAGAAAAATTTGGCTGTTTGGGAAAAGGAATGACAATGACAAGCGTTCTTCCCAAGACGGGAAAGAACAGGATTCAATTTAAAAGTTTAAGAAACGAGTGATTATTGGACAAGGATTGGTCAAGGTTACTTCAGTGTTAGGTAACAACAATTTTAACTGAAGACCATGATGATATAATTCCCAACCCCCTCAGTAACCGAACTCGAAGAGAAAGGAGAAGATAAAGGCAAAGATAGCTAAGAGAGACAATTTAAAGTGGACAACTTAACATTATCAAGAGTAACAAGTGACTTCTAAAAATGTGCATTAATTGAAATCAAGATCTAAATATGGAGCATTCTCAATAGAAAATACCAAAATATATCAAGAACTGCCACGTCTGTGCAGTATTATGGTTCTCCAACTTATACTTTTAGGCCCTGTTTTCCCAAGTCAATACACTGTAACTATATGATACAGTGTATTGCCTTAACAATATCTTCCTTAGCTTCTGACAACTATTAGAGCAACACAAGTTATCGACGATAATTCATTATGTATACTCTAAATATATATAAAACTTAATAGGCTGGATAACTTATAAAATTATTTTTAAATTGGCAGCAAACACTAAAAACTTTGTAACGAAAATTTTGGAGTAATCTTGAAAAAACTAAAAAAATCTATTTTGCTCATTTTTTCAAAATCAGTTTTTCGTAGTTACAGTGTATTGGATTCACACGTTACAGCGCACAGTGGGCGTTAAAACAAGCTTCTCTTTCATAAGATTTTTGATAATGTATTTCTTGTGGTTTTTAAATACAAACAACCGTATTCATAATCATAACGATATAAGATCATTGCGTTCGATTACCACAATACGTAGGTACTGAAAAGACTTTTTAAATAAAATAAATAAATAAATATTTCGCAAGCTTTAAGTGATTTTAAAGATGCACTAGGGGTTATGAAAATGGAGAAAATTTTATCCCGCAGTTCAATCTTGATTGAACTGCGGGTTTCATGAACTGGCCGTTTTTCATTTATGTAACTTACTTTGTTGCTTCGGAAGCGCAGGGAAACCGCTTGCTTTAGAAACTGAAGAGCTCCGGGCTCTTCTTTACACTTTGCTAAATGCGACGAAACGCGAAACGCGCGAAGTAAGTTATTTATTATTGGTTTGGACAATACAGGCCGATTGAAAATAAGATGAAAATGAAATGACGACGTGTAAAGGACGAAGTTTTCTTGCATGAAATTATTATACAATATGCGTTGTTACTGATTGTTTAAAACCTATAAACAATCTATAGCTAAGTACTAACTGATGACGGGCCCGTTGGTCTAGTGGTTAGTAACCCTGTCTCCTACCCAACAGGTCGTGGGTTCGATTCCCACCAAGTGTCTGGGTGTTTATCTATATAAGTATGTACTTACAAAAAAAAAGTATATATGTATTAGTATCAGTTGTCTGGTTCCATAGTACAGGCTCTGCCTAGTTTGAATCAGATGACCGTGTGTAAATTGTCCCAGGATATTAACTAAATATGTGCAAGCGATGCTGCAGGATAAAGCTAGTACATAATATACAATACAATACAATACAAATACTCTTTATTGCACACAAAAGAAATATACATTTGAAATTAAAACAATTAAAAACAGTGAACAACAAGGCGGACTTATCGCTAAAGCGATCTCTTCCAGTCAACCTTGGGGTACAGGACAGAGCATTCTTATGGGCAGGTGCAGTTATATAAATAAATTAAGTGGATTAAAAAAAAAAATATATATTTAAAAAAAAAAAAAACCAAATATTATAATATATTATGATAGACTAATACATATCTATTACCAAGAAAGTGAGAGAAGATCAATTTTTTTAAAGCTAATGTTCAAACTTAAGTGCATTTATTTGAATCATACTGTAAAAACTTCTACACTTGCCAACTCTGGACAAATTATAAAAGGAGGTCATTGGATGGTATTCGTGTACAATATAATAACATTTTCAGACACCTCATGGGTTTTAAATAGGTACTGTAGTGCCTCTAGCAAGTTTACGGAGGCGCGTCTGAACACGTTCAATGCCATTCAGGGAAGCTGAATTGCTTCATATATGGCCAGGGTTGGTCAGTGTAGAAACGGTATTATTAAAGAAATCGCGGACCGTTGGTCTATAACGAACATGTGTAGACGTTGGCGTGAAATAGCTGCTTAAAATTATTTTTTTTACTGGAATGTCTGTTTTTTTTTGTTTAGTTTGGTTATTATTTATTTATTCTGTTTGGCTTCTTCCTTTTTTTTTTGTCAATGTGTCTTTGTATTTTTTTTTTGTATGGATCAAGAGTCTGAAATAAACGTATATTATTAAATACATTGGTTTAATTAAAAGGCAGATCTATGAAGTTCTCTTTTTATAAAAAAAAACTACGCATTTGTAGGTTTTTTTTCTGTCTAAATTGTTCTTATTGTGCTTGTTTATCGTAAAGATTATATAATTAAATAATACCTGAAAATTGTTTTGGGTGAAGTATATAATATCATATTTTTTTATATTTCATTCAACTTCTTGATTATGTATTTGCATTTCAAAGTTCTTAAGCGATTTTACCATTATTCAGAAGGATTAGTCATATCCTGGTGACTTAGATGCAAAGCGAACTTGTTTTTTTATAAAGTACCTACTGGGTATTAGTTTATACATACTTATATGTATATCAACATAATAACAACGACATCTATAATAGCGCAATAGCAGCATGTGATATTTGTAAAAGGGTTAAGGTTGAAACTCAGCCGGTTTTGTTACCATAACCGTAACGTGACCAAAAAGATTCAGCTTTACAATTCAAACACAAAAAAAAGGGGAAACAAATTATATTTTGATACATTTGGAATGTTGTTACAACATTTAATGTTGTTAAGTTAAAAATAAAACTTGTGATTACTAAGTAATTCGATGTTATGGTAATTTTAACAAATCCGTGTATTTGAACTACATAAAATATATTTCATTTTTCAAAAAAATTAAGCTAGTGAACCTTATTTTTGGCCCACTGTGCATCGATGACAGCAGTCGCTAAAACGCGGTGCAGCATTGATGCGGTTGCTAAAACGCGCGACTCCGATACAGCGACCGAGCGCAAGGAGTAGCTCAATGGTCGCTAATGAGTTGCTAAAACGTGATGCAGTCGCAAAGTTGCCAGTCGTTGCAGCTAGAAAACGCTAGTGGGCGGAGGCCCTTAGAACAAAGTCGCTTCCCGCTGTCTGTCTGTCCCTATGTGTGCTTAGATCTTTAAAACTGCACAACGGATTTTGATGCGGTTTTTCTTAATAGATAGAGTGATTCAAGAGGAAGCTTTATATGTATACTACATGAATAATATAGTAAAGAAACACTGATACTTTTAGAGGTTTCTAATGTGATGTCGTATATGAACACATTTTTTTGTGCTTACATTGCAAACGCTGGCCGAACTCTACGGGATGGATCAAAATAATGTAGTACTGTACAGCTTAACAAGGTCTAGAAAAAAGTGCGATGGTATATGTTTATCTCTTAGGGATAACCCACAATAACCATTTTAATCTTTTACTTTTTTATAGAATCTGCTAACTTATGGATATTTAAAATAGTATACTAAAATACATATTGTTACGACCGGGACATAAAAGTGTTAATTACTCCGTTAATTATTACTTAATTCCAATGATCTCAAAATGCATTGTTAGTCTATAGGTCTACTCGATAGTAGAAGTTTAGATTTTTCGGACGGATATCGATCCGTACCGATAAATCTAAACTTCTCAATAGAAAGTTGTTCCCTCCAATTCGGCAAGTACTTAGGTATGTACCTACTTACAGCTCGCTCTCGGTTCACTGCCCCGCCTATTGTTCGTTTATTCTCGAACTATTGCAACGGCTCGCGAAAACGCTAGACTAAGTACCTTTTTTTTTTTTTTTTTGACGCGGGGGAAATCTTCGAAAGATCCCCGGGAGCTGTGGGGCTCGACCGGGGTATGTGGGATTCCTACCCACTAAAACCCCCGCGGCTGTCGCATCGGCACATGAGAGGGGAGACCCCAGGGCTCTCCGATGGGATCTGCACCAGGGGCCCCTCGGTGCCTTGCCTTTGAGCCCGCCGCCGGGGGGCGCATTGTAGCCCCCCGGGAACCTGTCACGGTGCTCACGGGGACGGGGGTCGCAACCCCGCCGCCGTCCTCCTCGGAGTCGCCGCCGTACTCAATGGACGCTCAAGGGGCCCACACCCCGAGCGTCCAGCGACTCCGAAGGTAGACTAAGTACCTACTAGTACATTTGAGAGACTTCCACACCTCTGTTAATTTAGTTATATAAGCCGACCCATAGAGGCGTCCACACAGTTTTTGTTTACAAGCGACATAGGAAAGGAAGCGATCGAAGAGAATTGTACCAGCGACCCTTGCGACGACTTTGGACTACTGTGAAGTACTGTGTGACTCGGACTACTGTGCCTAGTGTGTATACAGTGTGAGTGTACGTGGAATAAAATCTTCTTTTACGTTAATTGGCATTTTAATACCCACCCGCACTTAACAATATAATAACTTAAACAAGCCGAATACGTTTCTTTGCCTACCCTCTGTACACGATACTAATGAGCTTAAAAGTAATATTTGGCTTAGTAGTACTAGTTACTACCATACCGTGGGATAACATTGCCACGGGATGGTAACTAAACAGCACCAAAAAATAAAGAATATATTTTTTGTCAATAGATTTCACGAATAAAACATTGCCTACATTCGGAACTAATTGGTTCACGTTCAACACGAAGTATATCCATTTTAGACACATTGTTGTAATAGAAACAATATTTTAGTTCTAAACAAGTTTCACGTCGTGACGACAGTGACAAAGTTACTTTGTACCCCAAAAAAACCCTATTGCGGTCACCAAGGGCATCTTAACATCGAACCGAGCTGATACAGGTAGGTAATTTATTTTCGCAAGAAAGTTCGCATTAATGTCAGGAGCGAGCAATTTATCTTGGCGTAATTCGCGTAAAACGCTTATTGGCTGTCGTGGCCCACACGGAGATAAAATGATTTATATCCGACCACTAATTATTTTATGCGATGTTGAACATCTTTTCTTTTTCGGTGATATGACTCTTAACGATCTTGCAGTAATAGCAAACGTGACAGAAAAATAAAATTAATTGATCGCTGAAAATAAATGAAACTGCTTTGTAAGAAAATATTGTCCTCGAGTGACTTGTGTTTTGCAAAGAGAAAATTATTAATAGTACAAAATGACATCTCTCTCTCTCTCTCTCTCTCTAATTTAAGATTTGTGCTCTTATTGGTGAGCAATTTCCAATCCGATCTATTATAATGCCTTTATTTTGAACTCCCGATAAGACACTCCTCCCATTTTTTCTACTACCTGCTTCATGAAACTTCACCTTGGTCTTCCTCTTCCCCTTTTCCCTTCTTTTTACCTTACACTATCGTTTTATAGAAGGTGTCGTTTTGGATCAAGTGGCCAATCATCTTACCTCTCCTATTTTCAATAGACCTTAAAATTTCTCTTTCTTCGTCAACCAACTTCAAAATTTCCTCAGTCGTCTTCCTTTGTGTCCAACTTATTCCTTCCATTCTTCTCCAACACCACATCTCTAATGCTTCCAACCTGACAAAATTACTAACAATAAAAAAAACATTCAAACCTTGCCGTTACTCCACTGCTCAACTGTTTGCTGATTGCGAGGTACTCACGGTACGTCAATTATTCGTACTATTCTGCATTCTTAAAATTCACCCCTCTGTGCTCCAACCTAATCCTTATAAACGCAGTAAGGCCTTCGTTTGTCCTGTAGTCCTTCTTAAGACTATATTTGCCAGACGTTAGTACTACGCTCTTAGTCCACATATTTATAACATAATTAATAAGTCTATTGGGATTGTAACTCTAAACAGACAGGAAATTAAATTCAAAGTTACTAGCTGACTTCGCTCACTAGACTATAATAAAACAGATGATTTACTTACCTTTGTTGTGTAAGCTTGTTGTGGTTTCTTATCCTTCATACAACATCATAATACTTACGCCATCCAATCACTTATTACCACCATAACACCCACACTCACGCAACCACCCACCACTCACACACACACACACACACACACAGAATTACACATCTATAAAGTAGATATTAATGCATAGCCGCACAACGCTATCCACAGAAACAGGAATTAAAAAAAGATGCCATTTCGCTCGATCTTTTTAGGAAATATTGCTGATCAGTATCTGCAAAGACTTATTAACTTTTGGAATATCTATTGCAAAAAAAAAACAAAACACGCCAAACAAATAGTCCTTAAAGCTCAGGGTTTTGAAAACAAGCTTTCTGTGGCCGGTACATAAAACTCCACTATACGACGGAATGGTCTGAATAAACAATAATTCGATGAATGGCGGGGGTGGTAAATGCTACGCGCCCTAATGGCTGTGTCGCCCACAAATATGCACTCACAATCCGCAATGCAGTTTACGTCACATCTCACTGTTTAGTGCAGTAGACTATGCACTTACCCTATTTCCAGGTAACTGAGCGGTGGTACAAAAAAATATTAAAAAAAAAATTGAACCGACTTCAATAACACTAAAAAGTATAAAATAATTTAAATATTAAAGAAGTTGGTGTTAGCGTACCTGCTGTGTATATTTGGCACCAACTTCAATAATATTTAAATTATTTTATACTTTTTAGTGATATTTTCATACATAAAGATTGAACCATCGAAGACGGTAAAATGATCTAGGTAGGTTATGACATCATTATGATTTCACATTATCGTCTACATACTTTTACATAATTCATGTTTCTTCAGAAACTCAGAAACATTTTATCCGATCGTAATGAAATTTGCATGGAATCATCATAGTAGTTTACTCTCTCGAATAAAAAAATAATCATCGAAATCGGTTCAAATTTGTCAGAGAAATATAAAGGAGAACATCAGTTTTATGGTTTTTACTAGATAAATTCCTCCATATCATTCATGGTCCTCCAGGAAGTTCTTATCCGGTTGTGATAAAATTCGTACAGGTTCATTACAGTGGTTTCTTCTTTCGAATAAAAAAAGAATAATTGAAATTGGTAAATATTTGCCAGAGTTATGACCATTTTTGTCCTTAAAAAGCACCATAAAGTCATCTATATAGGCTTTCTTGCAACTTTCCTGCGCAGTCAACATTCTTGTTTTTTCAGGAACTACTTATTACTAAGCAATATTTTTTTTATGGAACCCAATTAACGGATTAAAGAATGGATGGAAGAAAGATATTTTCAAATCGGTTCATAATTGCCTGAGTTATGCGCGAACATACATAGTAAAAAAAATATATATGTATGTAACCTCCTCCTTTTTTGAAGTCGGTTAAAAATACAGGTATATCGTAGACCCGTAGTCTAACTATATTAGAACTAGGGAACAACCTTCCTATAACGTCGCATGCACAATTCACACGCCTGCAGTTTATAAACCCTGACCTTCTTCTTAAGGTACGCGTCCATTGGAACGCGCCGGACGCACCGCACGCACGGCACGCAACGGATTTTAGTTTGCTTTGTATGATTTTACATAGCGCTGCGTCCATTATCCGCGCCGGCATTTTCCGATGCGGGCCGTCAAAATCATAGAAAGCAAACTAAAATCCGTTGCGTGCCATGCGTGTGTTAAATTATTAGTATATATAACTATATTAATATATCAGGATGTATAGCCGACTACTAAATAGCCTAGATCATTTATAATCTTAGTATTGAATAATGTAGGGTAATACTTTATGAAAAGTATTCTTTATCAAATTATCGGATATCTATTACTGGTTTGGAGGTAGGTACCTTAACACAAAAGTCTCAAATATCAGTATATAATATTTATTAAATAACAATGTCGATTATGACACATTTGCTATCTCAGAACATAAAGTAATTATTTCATAATACTGTAAATGACGTGAGAACCATACAAAAATATATGGGACTCCCCTAGTGGTCTCCGCCAGCCCCTTCAACCACTTCCAGCACCAGCTCCAAGTCATATATCATATTATATGACTTATCATAAATATAACATAATAACATTACAACACAATATCATCATAACAATGTAAATTAAACAATACTAAATATACTTAGCTTTCTAGAGATCCGTCACCGTCTGAAGACTGTTAAAGACTGTTCAAGACTGTCCGTCCTAAACGGTTACAACGTATTTATAGCAATCCCAATCCACTGAAGTAGTGGGGGTGACATTGTCAGTTTCATTACTCGTTTCACAATATTTTATACAATATCAATAATAAATTATTCTAATCGCATTGGGCTTCAAATAACAATTTTACATTTGTTAATCAATAGTTAAATACTACCAATAATAAGCTATTTCATTAATACAACACTTTTTCAAAGCATAGTCAATTTCTACTACCCTCAATCGTCGCTGATAAAAGGAATAAGTCAAATTATAATCAAATTACTTATATCTATTTAAATAAAAATATCACCGATGCTAACACGTGCGGTACGTCCGGCGCTGGCCAATGGACGCGTACCTTTAAGCGCTTCTTAAACAAGAGCATTTGCGTTGGTCAGGGCATGTGCACACGATGCTACGAAGCGTTCTGTTATGTTAAGTGTCGAATGCAAAAATAAATGTTGGAAGATCATTGCTTCTCTTTAATGATTGTATCAATCAAGTGTGACATGATTGCTTCTAATATTAACGTTTTTCGTAACTGGAAAAGACTCGCTAGGAATCGGACTGAACTTGCACTGTAGAGGGACGTCATCAAGGATTCTATACCCAGCGGTACAAACTTCGCTTGTCAGCGCTGCGGCACGTTATACCACTAGTGTCAGGCTCTGCCTAGTTTGGGATCAGATGACCGTGTGTGAATTGTCCCAGGATATTTTTTTTTATTGTTTTGTCACCAAAAGCTGGTAATTGCCATAATAGTATAGTATTCTGACACGGCTAGTTGCGAATTTAAATATTAAATGTTCTAAGGGAGTCTGTTCTTCTAGGATAGTGATCTTGATGATGATAGATGATACTTTGAATTGTTTTTTTTTATTTTTCATTTTAGTAATGAGGCTGAAAAGACGTTCGCCTTGTGTTGAGCGACCGCTCTGTCCATAAATAGCTGCACAGCACTGAGTCACCGGAGACATTAGTTATTAAGAAGTAATAAATCAATCAATCAATCAATCAAATCATTTTATTTGCGTAATATGGGGAAAAACATTACATTTTGATGTTACATTTTGGCATAGCACCTCCATATTCGGCCAACAGGCATGCAAATTATACTTATTACTATTTATACATTAGTTATCATATGTCAATTCAATAATACCAATTATTAATTATTATTAACTAATATAATACATTAAACATTACTAATCAATTTCTATTATTCGATACCTACTGTAAGTATAATATTTACCATTTTCACAAATAAGTCAAATTATAATTCATTCAGTCATTTTATATTCACTAATTATTGAAATTATAGATATATTATGTATTTAATAAATAAATAAGTTTTATATTACAATGATGTCAGACAGAAATTCACTTGTACTGTAGTATGCCTTCTTTAGTAAAAAGGATTTTAACTTATTACTAAATACATCAGTGCTTGCAATCTCATGTAGCGATTTGGGTAAATGGTTGTAAACTCTAGCAGCCATGCAGAATACACTTTTATTTAAATAAGCTGTTCTATTTGGGGGCATACTTATTTTGTAATAATGCCTTTTACTTAATAGTTTTACAAAAAGTCTTTGATTTTTTCTAACAAATAATACCAATTCATAAATATATACACAGGGCAATGTCATAATTTCCAGATTTATAAAAAAAGGTTTACAGCTATCTGTTTGCTTTAGTCCACATATAGCCCTGACGCACCTCTTCTGAGCCTTAAATACTAATTCCTTCCCAGAAGAGTTACCCCAGAACATTATAGCGAACCTTAGAAGAGGTGCAACATACCCATGATAAGTCGTCATTACAACCGATAAACTGACCGTCTTCTTCAACATATACAGGGCATATGAATAGTTGCTAATTCTTGTAGTCAATGATTCTATTTGACATTTCCAGTCCAAACCGCTATCTACATTCAGCCCTAAAAACTTTGTCGTATCAACCTTTACAATTGTTTTATCCAAATAACGAATATTCAAATCACTCAACTTATCTACTCTATTCTTAAATGTCATTATACTGGTTTTGTCTAGATTAAGTTTTAAATTATTTGATGTCAACCACTGATTAACGGTACATAAGGTATTTGAAATCTCCTGTTCTATATGCAATTTATCTTTACCTGTAAATATAATAGTACTGTCGTCGGCAAATAATACACTATGATGCGCTGTCACTCTAGGAAGATCGTTAATATAAATAATAAATAATAATGGTCTTAAAACACTTCCTTGTGGTACACCGAAAGTGACATCTCTATAGTTTGACATGTAAGAGACTTCCTTTTTTGTAACTGGACACAGTTTTGTAATTTTTGTTGATTGTTGCCTTTAACTCAAATACGATTTTATAAGTGCAAGGACATTACCTCTTACTCCATATGAATATAGTTTACTATATAATACTTGATGGTCAACATAGTCAAAAGCTTTACTAAGGTCCATGTAGAGCGCACAAACTAAGTTTTTTTTATCGACATTATTCATGATCTTCTCTAGAAATTTATAAATGGCTAAGTTAATGGTTTTATTTTTACGAAAACCCCACCTGTTCTTCAGCAAATATGTTTTTCTTTTCAAAATAGTTATAAATGTTTTCATATATAACCCTCTCAAAAATCTTAGAGAGAACAGGCAAAAGAGCAATAGGTCTATAACACGACATATCACATTTATCATCTTTCTTGAAAAGTGGCTGGACTATTGTAGTCTTTAATTCTTTTGGAAAAACACCCAATAATAAACACAGATTTATTATGTAGCTAAGTACGTTGGATACTTCACATGATACATGTTTCAGTACTTGAGTAGAAATACCATCATACCCCGTACTGTTTGTGCTTTTCAATTCCATGATTATAGTGTATATATCATGAGGTATGGTTGGTTTAATGAATAGCGTGTATGGTTTGTTTGGTATGTTAATTAATCCTGAGCTAGGTTCTAATTTACTGACTTGGTCTACAAAAAAATTATTAAAAGAGTTTGCTATAATTAAAGGGTCACTTATATGTTCACCATTTATATTTATTTTCTGTATATGCTGCTTTGGCAAGTTAAATTTATCATTATTGATTAGAGACCATGTAGATTTACTCTTGTTTTGCGCATTTAATATAAAATTATCATTTTGTGTCTTTTGTGTAAGTTTTATAATACGGTTTAATTTAGAGGAGAAGAGTAAGTTTGGTAAAAAAGATTAATATATTCATTTTAAATGTAGATATATTTAATCTTTTTTTACCAAATTTACTTACTGCCGCACTCACAGACATTACGAACCATCTCAAACGCAGGTTTGATGACTTCCAGCCTCCCGAACAAGCGAAGTTTCGAAAAGGCTTTAGCACCGTAGACCACATACATACGCTCCGCCAGATTATACAGAAGACCGAAGAGTATAATCGGCCATTATGTCTAGCGTTTGTGGACTACGAGAAAGCCTTTGATTCAATCGAGACCTGGGCAGTATTGCAATCTCTCCCGCGGTGCCACATTGACTATAGGTACATCGAAGTCTTGAAGTGTTTGTACAGCAACGCCACCATGTCGATCCGACTACAGGACGAGAGCACGAAACCAATCCCATTGTAGCGTGGTGTGAGACAGGGAGACGTTATTTCTCCGAAACTGTTCACAAACGCATTGGAGGACGTTTTCAAGCTCTTGGACTGAAACGGATTCGGCATCAATATCAATGGCGAATACATCACTCACCTTCGTTTTGCCGATGATATAGTCATTATGGCAGAGTCGCTGGAGGACCTCAATACGATGCTCAGCGACCTCAGTACCGTTTCCCAACAGGTGGGTCTTAAAATGAACATGGACAAGACGAAGATCATGTCTAATATCCATGTTGCACCCGTACCGGTAGTTGTTGGGAACGATACAGTCGAAGTTGTTGACCACTACGTATACCTAGGACAAACTATCCAGTTAGGTCAGTCCAACTTCGACAAAGAGGTCGCCCGAAGAATCCAACTCGAATGGGCAGCGTTCGGGAAACTACGTGACATCTTCTCATCAGAAATTCCGCAGTGCCTGAAGACAAAGGTTTTTAACCAGTGTGTGTTGCCAGTGATAACATATGGTACTAAGACGTGGTCTTTAACAGCTGGCCTTTTGGAGAAGCTCAGAGTCACACAACGAGCTATGGAGAGAGCTATGCTCGGAGTTTCTTTGCGCGACAGAATCCGGAATGAGGAGATTCGCCGAAGAACCAAGGTCACCAACATAGCTCGTAGAATATGCAAGTTGAAGTGGCAGTGGGCAGGCTCATCGCTCGAAGAACTGATAACCGTTGGGGAAGAAAGGTTCTCCAGTGGCGACCACGTACCGGAAGACGCAGCGTAGGCAGGCCTCCCACTAGGTGGACCGACGACAATGTTCGCGTCGCACGCAGCCGGTGGATGCAAATAGCAAGTTGTCGTTCATTGTGGCGGTCTAAGGGGGAGGCCTTTGTTCAGCAGTGGACGTCTTCCAGCTGGTGATGATGATATATCTATTCACTATCCGCGTTTGAAGTATTATTTGGCTTCGAAAGCCGAAATAATCCATTTACAAAATATGACTTAATCACAATTAACTATAATTGACGTTCATAGGTGCGGCAGTTAGAGACTTAATAACTAATGTCTTGGGTCTTTAGCGGGTTATATACCTGCATAGCTATTACTAAAGTCTTACTCATATGCTGGTGTTGCTTTGTTATAGAAACTTTTATTTCATTTCAGTAAGTTTAGTATTTTTTATTTGGGACGGCAGCATCAGATGACGAAAAATATTGAATTGATAAAATTTGTAGTGATGTATGCAGCCCTTACCTACTAAGTACCTACGTATATCCTATTTGCACGGATACCATATGGGCTGTGATGCGGTAACGAAATTAGATACGTCGCCGCGTCGGTCGGCAAAGATTCTGTGGGGGACCGCAGGCAGTCTGATTTCGTGGGTTAACGATTTAAACTTAATTTATACATAGTTTATTGTATATACAGATTAGATATTTATAAGCATATACGTGTTATAACTCACGAAGAGAAAATGGTTTTAACTACAAGGATAATGGCAACAAAGACGTTCAGAAGTCTCCAGAAATTTTGCATATAATTTGTTTGCGTAACGGCTATTTGAATTACTCCAAGCTTGTTCTCAAAATCCGATGAGACTAAAAAAGGTTGACAGATTGGGGCGATATGAGTAATTATAATTTCCAATCAGTTGATGGGTCTGAATCTAGATGGTAGGTATTAAGGGGTCTACTGCTAAGTTAAACTTTTGATTACCACAGGTTTAACATAGCATAACATGTATTGTGTAAACTGAAATAGTACGTAGTTTTCAACTTAAAAATATAAATTATGCGTCAAGTATTTTATATACATCTTACTAATTTATGGCCAGTTATGAAAGTTCTCTCTAAAATAACCACGGTGATTGATTTCATAACATCAGAAGTTATATTCGAGAAGGGTTTGAAATAAAAACTTCAAGCTAGCAAATGACTGCGATCGGTTCTAGAAAACTTTGAAAACTTGAAAGTCGCAAGTGGTACTTTAAAACAAATTGAATTCGCAATATGACGTAATCCGTTGGCGACGCCTTTGTGAGAAGATGTTCAATTGTTCAATTTAGAGGTTTGATAATCTATAAAAGTATAACATAATATAACCACAAAAACCCACTAAAGACAAAATGGACCTACATTTATGTACGTGTACACAGAAAACGTAAAACAGAAAAATACGTTTCAACTCGCCTCGCGTTCAATTTGATAAAAATGAAGCAACGATTCCCTGGGCCTTTATTAATTTTTGTGCATTACAATTACTTTTACACGGCTGCATCGTCGCTTACCGTCAGGTAAGTCTGCGATCAAGCATTAGCTTATTGAGTAAAATGAAAGGATAATTAATAAAAAAAATACTAGGCACCTACAAAACAGCAGAGCATTTATTTACTAAATTATTATATCCATATAGTACGTACACATGCAAATTTATAATATACCTAATTTAAAACTTAAATTGATTCAAATGTTGTAGGCAAGTTCGTAAATATTTTAATCCTAGATTAACGTCGATTATTTATATTTAGGGCATTTTCCCACATTGTCAAACGACTGTTTATTGTTTGCTGTTTCACGAAGCAATCAATGCGAGCAGATAATTTTCAATATCAGCACATCGACATTTTCATGCTATGAACGCACTGTGCTGAGTTTATACTCTCAGGGATGTCAATAGGACGTTTTGCTATAAACAATTATATTCTGTCATACTTAGTTCTTATTAACATGACTTAAATATTATTTGGGATGCAGTTCAACCTAGGTAAAGGAGACGATACCGTCGAAGGTTTTGCTGCCAGCAAAGCAGTACCTCTGACTTGACTATGCAGTCAAGAGAGTTCAGAGTTCTGACTTGACTGACTAGTCAGGTTAAAATAAGCTATATCAATGGCACGTTCTGATAGACGCCCATGTCGTTCCCTCGCTACTTCTTTCTTCCTGCTGTTTCTCTCTCTCTCCTCTAGTATATGTTGGTCTAATGATGGATATATATGACTGGGACATGGGCTTTCACTTCGTTCTTGTTAGCACATGTTTGGTCCAAGTCCAGACATGCATGCTTGTTGGTTTTTTATGTCCTCGGACCATCTGGCTGCTGGTATACTAACTCTTCTGCGTCCTATATGGGGTTTCCAATTGAGAACTATCTGGCTTCATCCGTCATCTTGTCTACGGCTGACCTAATTGTCCAGAACATTGCCATTTTAGCTGGGCAATCCGCTGCTTCGATAAAACTGAAATCAACGTTTAAAGAAACCATTATTTGCTAACTGCCACGAAACAACGAAGAAATAAGACAAACTACAATGACTACTATAGCCTGATGTAGGTACATATAATGAGTTTCGCACGCGTAAAAAATTGTACTCATTTACACAAATTTATTTTAGTGGGGCGACCCTAGTGAGGAAACGGACAGGTATTGCGCGGAGGCAATCAACTTTTCAGATGGATCTTCCATAAGCCATAGAACAGAGCAATATCGTCCAATATGTACGTAGCTAGATATTCAGCAGTTAGTCTTTGTTATTTTTCTGTTCCGAATAACAAAACGGAATTTATACTAGCCTTGGAAAGTAGCAAACAGAGAAATTGCAGCAATTTTTGCTTTTTATGCTTCCGCTATACCACTAGATCGTATTTAGTCTTGGATGGCAAATGACACTAGATTTTTGGATACTCATTTAAACACTAGGCTTAAGAAGCTTAAACGAACGTTTGGGCTGGACAGATACTTATAATAAGCACTTATGAATATAGTATGTACAACCGCCATAAACTTAGTATTATACACGGCTTCAACTCAGAAAGTTGGAGAAGAAAATAAGTAAGTTGTAAGTAAAAGATAAATGTTTGCCACTATCAAACTTTTTACAGTGCATATTATGTTTGCGTTACAAACATTTTAAAAGTATTACAACATAAGAGTATGCGGTTGATGGAAAAATTAACAATTGCAAAAACATTAACGGTTTTATTCATAAAAAAAGCTTATCAAAGGTTTTAAGCACTGATTAGTTATAGTGTTCTATAAGGTTATAAAACGTTCTATAAAGTTGCTTATTCATAAACGTTTCATAAACCATCTATAACTAATACGTCGCTATAGAACGTTTTTCAATCAAAGTATTGCCATTATAATGAAGTTGGTTAACAAATTGACCGAATACACCCAATCGCCCACAGATAATATGTGTCTACCACGAAGATATAGGGTCAAAGTGGAGGCAACACTCCCAAATACATGCCTGAGGTCAACGCTATCCCTTTCATGGAGGTCGGATCTTTCGTTCTAAGAGGGTAACCTTGATGTTTCATGAAAAATCAGGACATCATCTTAATTTAGTCGCATACGACTTACTTGGTTTGTTTAAGCTTTAAGTTTAAACCGATTAAATATGTCTAGTTGCTTCCGTTTACCTCTCAAAATACGACGGGACGAAAAACCGACACGACCGTTGAGAGACCAGGCGCAGGACCTACATTTTACATATCTATCTGACGCATGGAGCATCTTACTTTACAGACAATCAAGTAATAAATAAATAATAAGTTAATGGTTGTGAGAATAAAAGCATATGAAGTTATGATAAAAAGAAATTGTATTACAAGATCATTTATTCAGTACGTTTAACGATCTCCAATTAATCACAAGATATTGAATAGCAATTTCCATTATATGCAAACAACTAAAACAGCTTGTAACCCACACATTAGACGATAGAAAAAGCATTTGCAGTAAATTTAGGTTTCCATTGGACCAACTGCAGATCATTGCAGCTTCATAAAATTTCTTTTCGAATGGATAGTCATAATATTCCTTCGCTCAATATCTTTAGGAAATCTACAAGAATATAAAAAAATGTATTAATATTGACCACGGGTAAATAAAACAGTATGTATAGTGACAGATATAGTGACAGGTTAAGAAATAGTGACATAAGGAAACGTTGTGGTATGAAAGAAGATGTTGTGACAAAAATTGAGGTATGCTGAGATGGTTTGGTCATGTCGAGAGAATGAATGAGGAACGATTGATGAAAATAGTGTATAAGGCGGGTGTGAATGAAAGTGTTGGAAGGGGTAGACTTAGGCGGACGTTTACATCGTATATTTTTTATCATAAAGTGGCGGTAAAAAAATCCCCAAACCGGAAAGTCTTCAAAAAATCTTTACCATGGTTACTCTATGAAAACAATGTAAAACATTTTAAATTAGATAATTCAACTACAAATTAATAGAAAGTTAAACCCAATACTAACAAACGAACTGAAAACGTGTTATGTGCCTATCGAAAGAAGAACTGATCGAAAATATGGTGCATAATCCAAAGGGATCATCGGTAGGTACATTATTGAACAAATCGGACTAACGAGTGATATTCGGTATCATCTAAGGGGTACAACATATTTTTGCAACTAAGTACTACACATTTTATCACCATTCTTATTAGTTTAATTCACTTTATCTTGAAATTATGGTATTTAAATGTTGGATCGATTTAAATGACAGACAGTTTCATGCTGACAATAAGTGCCAGTGTTGCCACAAAATACGAACCCTTAAAATCGGTATTTAAAATTGCATTTGAGTACAATTGGCGAAAACACAATAGAGCATTATTCTAATCGTACTCGCAGAACAATACAAAAAAAAAACATTATTAGACATGATTGTCATCGTATTTTATGTTTTCGGGTGGAAAACAATCTTTTGATGTTGAAGTAGAGCATTTCTATATTAGGGTATCCATTTCTCGGGTAATTTAAATTATTACATGGACCACACATTGGACCACTTAGAAAGAGAGAACCGGCCTCAATGTAAGGGATAGCGTATGCCTCAATCAACTATTTGGAGTTTGGACTCCACTTTGACCCTATATCTTCATGGTGTCTACACACCGCCTAGGTGTGATCATAGACATTATTACAGATTATAAAACATTTTATTGTCTACGAAACGATGACGACTGTCGATTTGACGGGCGTGTTGGTCTAGTGGTTGGACACCCTGGCTGCTACCCAATAGGTCGTGGGTTCGATTCCCGCTAAGTGTCTGGGTGTTATTTATCTATTTAATTATGTATTTACAATAAAAAAAGTACTTATATAAGTATAAGCATCAATTACTTATCAGGTTTCCATAGTACAGGCAGTACATAGTTTGGGAACAGATGACCATGTGTGTATTGTCTCAGAATATTTATTTATTTATTGTATTTATTACGCCCATGCGGAATTCGTCATACATCCATCGATCATTGTCATTGTTATTTGATTGTTAATGTGTGTTTGGTAATGTTGTAACAAGCGCGTAATACTAACTAACCTAAAATAAACTAACTTAAATTAAAATATATTAAATTGTATAATAATAATAAAATAAACGTTAAGTACTGAATAAAATAATAAATCATAACAGTTTGTAGTGTGTATACTGCTATTTTGATTTCTTACGAAATTGAACGGATATGAAACCTGTATGGGCTAGAACTCTTTGCCTTCCCAATGAGTCTCAACTAAAGAAAAAAATTGAACTGATGGATGTGACACTGACACAAATGTCATTTTCTTAATAATTAATAATCAGCTGTTGAAAGTCGGCTATTTTTTACCTTATATCACGCTTATAGCACTGTTATAGTAGGGGTCTGCCCTCTATATACTCTATAACTTTATAACATAGCTAAAGAACGCTTTAGTGCTAAAATGCGTTTATGAATAATACTTTTTGAAAATCATACTATAGCGAGGCTATAAGTGTGTGATAACTTTTTATGAATAAGACCGTAAGAATACAGCCCACAAAAAACTAAAAGATATGGTTGCAAATTATAGTAAAATACTGTAATCTTCTATAGACTAGAATACTACTTGATCGCTTCTAAACGGCTTTTGTTGTTACTTTTACTGACATGTAGATTTAATATTTTTTAATGTTCTGTAAATAATGGCAAAGCCAGAGCAAGTATAAAAAAACACAAAACAAAATGTTGTTTATAGAAAAAAGAGTACTCGTGAGGACTTTAGAATAATTTTAATAGAATGAAATATTAAAATACAGTGCCTAAATACTTTTAAAAATAATTGCTACGTCACCCTTTCTCAGAGTGGGTAATTTATTGGCATTCCTTTTTTTATCAAATATTTATTTAGGACGAGAAAATCTTTATCATGAAGGGATTGAAACATTTTGTATTATAAAATATTCAGAATAATTTGAATTCCGAAAAAAAAAGAAAACAGATTTTGGTTAAGAATGTAGAATTATTAATGGATCCATCCTTGATATTTTAATAACCAAAGGTCGCCTCTTTTGGGAGTGCTGACAGAATCAAGCCTTTGTAACACGACGACCGATTGTGGTTTTTGAATTAGACAGCTATGTGAATTAATTCAGCATGCAAATAAAGGCATCCTCGGGTTTCATCAAGAAGGTTTCCTTGACCGTTGGAAAATGTTGAATCTTAGATTGGTCTTTATAATTCACATAATGTAGAAATCATATCGGTACTTCTGGGTACCCTACGGCATGGTATTATACCGACTGGGCGCCTGTCTCAGGTTTTTAAGTTGCTCTTCATAAACCTCTGGTTAATCTTTGTACGCTCCACCAGTAGAAATTCCGCCTGGAAAGGATTTAAGGATCTACACGAAACGTGGCCTACACGAAAAGTGGCCTACACGAAAAAGTCTGAATAGGCTAAGATTTCAGGTAGGCCACTGTAATAGATGGGGATTAGAATATTCATGCCGATATCAGTTGCGAGTGTGGTGCGTCCCATAAAACTATGTCTCACCTTTCTTTTTTTTTTTTTTTTGCTGTTGAGGAGGATACATTCCAAAGGTACCCGGTTTCCGAGGGGGCGGAGGCCAGGTTATGTGAGATTTATACCCACCAAAACCTCCCCGGTGGCCTTCATCGACGCTTATAGGGAGACTCTGGGCACTCCGTTCGGAACTTCGCCAAAGTCTCTCCAGCGCCAGACGCTCGCTTGAGCACGCCCGGGGGGGAGCTGAGACGCAGGCACCCCCCGGTACCCTCGCAGTGCTCGCGACGACGCAGGGCCTACACCGCGTCGTCGCCCGCCTCGGGGCCGCATTTAGTAGGGACGCACAGAGCCCCCACCCCATGCGTCCGCGATCTACGAAAAACTATGTCTCACCTTACCAGATGCTCCCTTTCCGACTACCTATACAAAAGAGGACTTCCTCCATGCAAATCAGAATGTCATAGATGTGACCTTTTCTGGGCAGATAATTTTTTGTATTAATTGTCGATGTGAGAAGAAGGAAAACTAATTTAAAATATTGTCTTCACCAATATTATAACTTCATAAATGCGTCTGGTTCCGTAATTCAAGTTTGATATCCCTTCAAAGTTTTTGGATCACCCTTAAGGTTAAGAGAGTTATTTAAGTTGACAATAAGGCACTTATATTAGTCCCAACCTCTAGAGTATTTCATTAAGGACTTCTGAATTTGCTTTACTTAGATGTTATGTTGATGCTAAGTTCAAACACTCCGGAACAATGAAACAAACTTCATTGAAAATTCTTCGGAAACTGTTGGACAAATGTGTTTCAATTCGAAGCATGTATAGTATATCGATGCATGTATGCGTTCATTTTCTTCCTTCCTAACAAAAATGGGAAGTATTTTCTAATAAATGTTTTGAACCTTAACTCCTGTGTTGTGGGAAAAGGATAAATGACAACCACCACTGAGTTTATGGCAAACATTGTCATTATCATCAAAAAAGTATTATTTAAAGTGCATCTAATTTATATCTGTAATGGTTTTTGGCAATTTCGCACGCGAGGAATTACCTCGTCACGCACTATCTTACATCAAGGGCATACCGTGGGAATGTTGTCGTCTGTTATGTATTTAGTCGCGATCGCGTTAGTAGTGCCTTACTCCATGGTATTTAACATTAAAATGGTTGAAATTAGCTTTGAACTTTGCATCAAGCCAGACAAGGCAGGCAACACACTACTAAAGATGCGATGCATACAGCACTGCTTGTGCTTCAAATCGTAATGTATTTTACGTTTACTCTGGAAACTAGTGTAAACAATCTAATCCAATTTTAAATTTCTCCAACCTACTGGAGCTACCCACGGTGCTGAGGGAAAACAGCATCACTCAATTGGTCGAATTTCAAATTGGATGTAATAGGTTTCCAGAGTAAAAGTACAGTTGTCCCATTTCACACTATTGGAAAAACACCCTTCAAAGTTACGATAGCTAAATTAAGTCAATATAGACCTTTTAAACTTGCCTTTTTATGTGACCGTTTTAAAATATATATTGGTATTAGAAAACATACATTTAAAATCTAAAATATTATAATGTGGATTCATAAAATACCTAATGGTGTGAAAATTGCGCTGAACAATACCTAAGCGGGCGTAGATTATCATTAGTGTTTCCATTCTCTAGTAATAGTACGCATAATGTATAACAACGATTATTGTGCCTGGTTGAGTATCTAAAATTGTAATAATTTATGTGAAATACTAATATTAGCGAATCTAAAATGTTGTTTACCTTTACGTTACCTTTTGAAGGTTTCTTTCTCGACAAAATCTCCGTTAAGGCGAAGGCCGTATTGTATGGGATTTTAACCCACTAAACCTCTCGGGGACTTGATTGACCCTATGGAGTACTTCTGGGCAATTCAATCGGACCTTGCCAGATTCTATCCCCAGACGCTCGCTAGAGCATGTCCCAAGGGGATCCAAAATGCACTCTCCCCCCGGCAACCTCGTAATGCTCGCGACAACTCAGAGCCTACAGCGCGTCGTCACCCTTCCCGGGGATAGTAACATACCTATTACCTATCTGTCACAAAAATACTGATATGGCGATTCTGCTTAATATGTTCTCTACATCACCCATTCTTGTTACGTGATAAGTTCAATGTGTATACATAGAATGATGGTAATGGGTAGCTTTTATATTCGCCCAGGACTTATCCGTGGTACGTGACTGGAATGATACAATCCATTTCTTGTGGACTGTGGTCCATTTCTAACTAATTAGTTGTAAAGAATAGTGAAATTCCAAGAAGACCTAGAAAGCGTTTCTAGGTCTTCTTGGAATAATTTGCGTATACTAAGTAGATATTTATGTCTACTAACTTACTAGTCTTAGTTTAATAAGGTTGTGCCTCATATTTTTACTAAAATAGATACTAAAGGTTATCAAAATATAAAAGCTATATGAAATATATAAATTTAAAAGTATTACCTACATCTTCTCTATAGAAAAAAACCTACACAAAAGATGTTATGTTCAAAAATTTTGCCTTCGTGTCTAATACAGTAGCTACGCCACGTATACTGTAGCATGTTTATTAAAAAAAAACATATTTAAAGCGATAAACGACAGTAAATAATTCAATAAGTAGGCATACAAATGGTTACATTTATATTGGCAAACAAAGAGAAGTGTTTAGAAAATTAATCAATACGTCCAAGAGTATATCTATCTGGGGCAAGTAGTTTCTTTCCAGGCCAGGCAAGATAAAGAAATCGCCAGACGGACCGAAAATGCCTGGAAGAGCTACTGGTCAATGAAACATCTCATGAAAGGTGACTTACCTATGTCACTCAAGCGAAAACTCATGGACATGTGCTTTCTCCCTATATTAACATACGGTGCACAGAAATGGTCTTTGACTAACATCCAGAAGTCCAAACTCAAGGTATGCCAACGAAATATGGAGCGCAGTATTCTTGGTGTTAAATTAACAGATCATGTTCGAAACATCATTCTGCGCTCCAAAACACAGATCACCGACGTAGCACGAAGAGCTGCAAGTCTGAAGTGGGACTGGGCAGGTCATGTCTGCCGCATGTCGGACGAGCAGTGGGCCCACAGAGCGACATTTTGGAGCACCGATACAGCGACGCGAAAACGCGGCAGGCCTCGAAAAAGATGGCGCAACGACCTAGATGCCTTCCTTGCAGATTGGCCGATAGAGGCGGGTAATAGACCGAGATGGAGGGACAGGAGGGAGGCCTTTGCCCAGCAGTGGGACAGAACAGGCTGACATAAAAAAAATTATAGAAATATAATAAAGGACCATGAAAAGTAAAAGCCAAAAACAAAGGTTGTGCCTTTTCATACAAGTACAACATTTTAATTGTTAGGTATATTACATAAGCTCTAAAGCCAAAAAAAAGGTTGTGCCTTCTTCATGCAAGTACAATATTTTAATTGTTTTATTACTTAAGCTCTAAAGCACTTAGTATTTTCTATCATTATTCTATAAAATACATTATTCCTCACAATCCAATCTCTCAGGCAACGTAAGAAGAATAAAAGAAAGAGTTTAAAGTCATTAACCTATTATTAGCTTTAATTAATTTTATTAATTTTATAACACAAACACACATTCACCAGGAACATACCTTTCTACTTTGGTATTATAATAACATTTATTTTTTCAATAGTTAAAAAAAAAATTGTTTTTTTTTTGTTTAATAAAAATAAAAACAACATTCTGTTTCAGTATAATATAATTTATTGTTACTAAATGAAAATATTGCTACTATTCATTTGATGTTAGCGTCTACGACACAGTGTATACTAATGTAGACGTTATCGAGCATGCTGTTCAATGTACAATTTTTCTTTTTCAATAAATAAATATTTTATTCTTCTTATTCTTATTCTAATTTATAACTCACCTCCTATCCTTGTAACATCATCGAACCAACTGTCAGTGGCTACAAAATCTATTAATATCAAATGGATGAGTATTTTGTTGAAAATTGGTTGATTTATTGCAGTTTGCAACGTGATCCATCATAACTTTCGAATACAACAATGTTCTGATTTATATGTTTTCGTGTTTACGAAAATATAGGTACACAATATTATTATAATTATCAATTAGACGAATCTCAATCTCAACTATTATTTTTAAGTTAATTTAAGTAATCTGATGTTTTAGTTGAAGATTTAAAGGCACCTGAGCCAAACTTTGAACGGTTGCATTTTTTTGTCCTTGTGGTAAAATTCATATCGTAATGGAACTATTGGTAAATCAGCAAGATCTGCGGGGTACACGTGAAAATACTTTTTATATTACGCGACGCGAATACCCGCAGGGTGCCGTGTTAAAATTGCATACCCCATCTCCTCTCGTTGGGTGTCGTAAGAGGCGACTAAGCGAGAACAGCTAGACGGGCAGCAGCGCCTTTCCTTTGGATTTATCTTCCACCTATACTGCGATCCCCAAGCCGCGTGCCAAGCGTGGGGATTATGGCAACCCCTCCCTTCTGGGAGGGAGTTGCGGCCTTTGTTCAGCAGTGGACATCTGTCGGCTGCTAATGATGATGATGATTACGCGATGAGAGGACTATGAGGACTATCTTTTCGTGCAACGGAACAAGTGAAACACATGTTCTAGAAATGTCCAAAATTTATACGAGTAGGTAAATCACAATAGTCTCGAGCTGACCAACGAAGTTTTTATTCAATTAATGTGATTAGTTACCAACATCTACGAAAGAACGAAGTGAAAAGGACCTGAAAGAAAAAGATATACGTCTATATTACCCTTCATAATATATCTCCGTTAAGCGAAGTTAAAAAAAAAAAAGTTTACGAACAAGCCCGTTACGTATTCTCAAAGGTCTGGCCTAATAATACGTTTACCAAATGTTACATCAGATGACAGTGTGGTTTCACATCCCAGTTTAATTAAAATAGTTCGAATACGAACTCAACTTAATAGCATCACAATGAAATTCGATTTGTACACAATTTATTGGTCGTTGCGTTCATCACTTATTTCGTTACAACTCATTATGTACAGTCGTATGCAAATTGTAATGAGGCTTCCGTAGATGAGCGGTTTGTAGGTCGATAACTTCGATATGTGAATTATACTGTACATGCGCGATTGGTAGACAGCGTAGTTTGAATATCGAGATGTAATATTTCGTGAGACATGTTGTTAAACAACAAATGAATTGCAAAAAGCAAATGAATTAAAAGTACCTATAAGTTCCTACTAGTTTAAAATTATAAGCCCGCTGTTTCTTGCCGGATCTTCTCAGTTGAGGCTGCCATTCAAAACTGTTAGCACTAAGCTTATTATCTATCTATCTATATATATTATGTATATGCTCGAGTCAACTCGTGCGCGGGTGCTGCTTGGGGGTTTGGTCCGCTTACTATCCCTTTGGCCTTTTAGTTTGTTGTAATTTTTGTCGTAATTTATTGTTTTCTTCTTTTCTCCCTTGCTTTATGTTTCGAACAGCAGGACACACTATCGCTAATGTCGATTCATTTGTAATAAAACAATGTTTAAAAAAAAGTGAATTATGACAAGCCTGCTGAGTTTCTTGCCGGATCTTCTCAGTTGAGGCCGCGTTGGTAGCTTTAAAAAAAATGACCATTCCAAAGTTCTAGCCTATTTTAAAATAAAGATTTTTGAGTTTGAGTTTGATATAAAAATGAATCCCTATTTGCCTTCACGCCATAACTTGAAAACGACTTTACCGATTTCATCAATCTTTTTATTCAAATTTTCTAATACTTTGTGTTCTTACGAAAAAAAAGATCCGCAGAAAATTAGGCAATTACGCGGGCGGGAGATACACGGGACAGATAAATAAATAATGTCATTTATGACGGCCAACTTTCAGTAGTGAAGAGCCACCGCAAGAAGAAGGTAGGCCTACCTACCCCTTCCCAAAGAGGTTCGTTAGCGAGCGTCTGGTACTGGAAATACTCTAGCAAGGTCCAAACAGAGGGCCCAGTCCTCAACACAACGTCTAAGGTCACCGGGAGGTTTTAGTGGAAAATAATCCCACGTAACGCGGACTCTGCTTTTACGGAGACTAAATACTTATAGAAGGTGTCCTTCCTGACATCAAAAAAGTTGACCTACCTCTTGCATAAAGGGGAGGTCCCTTTATGCAAGAGGTAGGCCAACTTTTTTAAACAGTTTAATTGCTCCAATTTTACCGTCCGATTATAATGTACGTGTCTTCAGCTAAAGTGAATAGACTTTCAATGCATCGCCGCTTTACTAGATTGCATCGCTGCTTTCCATCAGCTGGTACCGCAAGCAAGCAACTGCCTTATCATAATTATGCTATCTGGTGTTGCCTCAGTCGCCTCCTACGAGTCGTAGGAGGCGACTAAGGCGACTAAGTGTCGTAGGCTACGACACTTAGATGGATGAGATTGGAAGGTGATATTCTTGCCCGGGCACCCCACGGGTCATCATCATCATATAATTCTGTTAAAATAAAAGATTCTAAAAGACAATTCGAGTGCTATGTGCGGAATCAAAGCAGATACCGGTAAATAATTAACAGTTTTTATTTACTTCAATGTACGACTTAGACTCTGCCATCTCATCTTACAACTGATATTAGTTAAGTCAATTAAACCTGTCGTTCATTATTCTCCATTAAATATTACACGCAGCGTATAATTTTGAGACTTAACAATATTATTAAAACGTCAGTTATCTTCATTAGACCTAGACTTATAGCCGGTAATTGCTTAAAACTATGCCTAACAAATTGTTCAAGGTTTAACTTTATAGTAACAATATTAAAGGTTTCAATGTTAACCGAAGGAAAGAAAGTGACGGACCCAATGAGGGTATAGTATGAAAAAATAAAATTTATTGAAGTTGATATTAAAATTATTCAAATTATTACACTTAATAAAACTCATTGCACTTTTTTATGAGTCGGCATTCCCACGGACCCCTGTATCGTAGTATGAACATATTTTGGGCTAAAATTACCAACTAAGAGATATATTAGCCAACAAAAACAAAGCAAATGTATAATAGGTATGTCCAAATTTAACAGTAATTCGTACAGTTGAAGCCGAAACTTATCAGTACCAGTCATTCTAATTTAGAAAGATATTGCATAAATAATTAATGCTGAAAAGTAGGTACGTTTATAATTCCATAAAAGTATTTGTTTCAACGCAGTGTCGATGGGCTGGATTTAATACTACTGACTCACTGCAATACTCAAAAACTTGCAATACTCTACTCTTAACTAAGATCTTTTTTTAAATAATTGACTGAAAAAGCAAGTGGCCGGCCAGTATCATTTTGCGAATTTAGACATGAAACCTTTCTGTCATTCTTCATTTATTAGGTTGCCTGCACTGATTTGATTTTCAAGTACTTTTTCCGCCCGGCTCACTGCCTTGCAGTACCCAGGTAGGCGAAACTTCCATATAGCGTAGAACAGACCTCCGACGCTCATTTCTATGGCAGTCAATATGGCAGCCAATATGGCCGCCAAGATGGCTACTCCATCCATCTTGGTCGCACCAAGGCTCGCACGCTCGCGCGCAAGGGGGTCTCTTTCACACGTTATTTTTATCCACTTTGCCGCAAGGCAGGCAAAGGTATTACAACCATACAGCCTTATTAATTTTTAACCAACTTTTGTTCTCATTTGGATACTTACTTAAACCGGTAATTATCAATTTAATTCTATTTGGCGATGTTGCGAAGCCAAACACAAACTGACCAGCGGAACTTGAGATACCACACTACTAAGGCAGTGGCCTATCTAAACGCAATAATCGCGCGAACGAACGACGCGACTATCGCGCGAATGAATCTCAAACATTTAATAATAATAATATCTTGGGAAAATTCACACACTGTCATCTGATCCCAAACTAGGCAGAGCCTATGCCTATGAGAGGTACTATGGAGACCAGACAATTGATACTAATACATAAATACATTTTTTTTGTAAATACATACTTAAATAGATAAAATAACCTAACTCAAAGGACACTCGTTCGACGTCCATATGTTTGAGATTACGTTACGAACTTGCGAGTAAAATATAAATCCGTGCTTGCGAGAGACTTGCGATGATCGCGTGTTCGCGTTTAGTTAGGACATCACCTAAGAGATTGAGAGGGAAACTAACTAAACGCTCAATGAATTAGCTTTGGTACCCTTAGAGGAGATACCTAATTAGTCTGAGTTGGTACCGTTCTAATATGGGTTGTATTGTAGTAACGTTGTTAAGCCCTGATCGGTCCACCAACTCTAAAACAAGTTCTACTATAATCTCTAGAGGAGGCAGAGAAGTCAATATACCTATATCATAGAGTTTATATATTAAGAATAGCGTATGCGTTTGTCTATGGTCCCTTTAAGCAAAGCAGCAGTCGGTCAATAAATTGGCAATCTATCAATATTGTTGTTAATTTATAGTTGCGCAAATGTGCATTTTAATATGTTTTTCTACGAAACAATTTGATTTAGTTAAAAATGTTTCATAAACGTCATAGATAACTGTAAAAACGACACCCCAAGAACCCTTTTTACGATTTGTTTACATTTTATTTTTGGGATTCCGGATAGCGTTTAGTTTATAACTCCGTCACTTTATCCAGAAATTAAATAAGTATACCTGTTTTTCGAAATCGACTCTCAAGTATAAATAGCTCAGTGGTAAAGAGCTCGGATTACAAAATCTTAGTCGTGGGTTCGAATCTTGGTATTTGAACTGGTTTCTTGTTTATTATTTTTAAATTATTCTTACTTATTTTCTTTTCTAATATTTCATAAATTCAGTAAAAAAAACCGTTTAAAACTTCTAAAATTAGAAGTTAAGAAAAAAAGAAAAAAATTGAGGGCGCGATGCGACTGACGATTTTTAATTCCCCTTATTACCGGCGTAGCGCTGCAATCGCCAACATTTAAGTTGGCTCTACTGGAAACTGTCAATATTTTTTTTGTGTTGTTGTATATACTGTTCGCGTCGGACATAGTCAAGTCCATAGTTACGATGTATGGAAGTCACGAAGATATAGATATCTTCGTGATGGAAGTCCCGACTCTTATCTATTACATCCTCTTTGGCAGTACCTACATTAACAGAGACAATCGCAGAGTACTTTTGTATAACAATAGAGTTTGTTGGATCTTTAAACACGTATTATGTATTGGTGTATTTTCTTCTCGATTTTTGAAAAAGGAAGAGTTTTGTGTAACGTGGCACTTTTTAAGCACGAGTAGTATAAAATACAATTAATACTTATTACAAATAACCTTTTACATTTATAATAGCTTGATGTCATTCACAGCAGATGTGGCAACATATTTTAAAGACGTTCAATGGTTTATTACTTAGCGTAAGAGCACTTTGCGTGATTACATCCTTAGTAAGTGTATGTTAATGTGACTGCTCAGTACGTTGTTTGATTAATGTAATGTGTTAATACGATTATTCTCTTTAATTGCATTATGTAGTTTCAATTACAATTAACATAATATAGGGTGCCATTATACCGCACTATCCTAAGACTTAAGAGACGTGGGGTAGTAACTTGAAATAAAATCTCCTTATCCCATTTATATGACTGATATGTATATTTGAGGGTTGAGGGACTTTTTTATAATAACCTTATCAATGATGATACGAACATAAAAGTTACCATTCTTCAAAATATGTCCTAAATATTTTATCATAGCGCCCTGCGCAAGGAATTTTATCAAGATACACATAACTTACTTAGACAGTTTGTGGTATAAAACTGGAAGCGCTTTACAATTGCTGTTTTGAATCGATACTTTTTGCTTTTCAAAAAACATTGTTGGTTGTAGAATGGTATTTTATTTTGATAAAACATAATACCTACCATAGTGTTCACAGTCTCTTCCAATTTATATGATCATTAGTCCACAACTGGGTATTTATTACTGTAATTAAGTTTCTGATTGTACACCACCGCTTATAAAGTAAAATCTGTTTCAAGACATTGTCATAACTAAAGTAGTAAAATCGTTACTCAAAAAACTCAAACTCAAAAATAGTTTATTTCAAATAAGCTTAACGCTAGCACATTTGAAAGGTCATCTATTTCTTTTTTTAAAAAGCTACCACCGTGTCACAACGTGGCCTCAACTGAGAAGATCCGGCAAGAAACTCAGCGGGCTTGTCATTTTATCACTTTTTTTTAAACAGTGTGTTATGTTACAATTAGATCAGAGCGACAGTGTGTCTTGCCGTTCAAAAGATCAAATAAGACAGAAAAAAAAAATACGACGAAAGTACAAGAAACTAAAAAGGCAAAGCCAGGTTATGAAATTATATGTATATATACGTATATTAGATACAAAATGTTAGTGCTCATATCGGTAACAACAAAATAGCTATCTTGGATATTCTCTATCACACAAAAAGGTACCATATTATCAATCCTAAACGTTGAACGCTCGAACAAAATGCCACGTTAAAAATATTTCTCCCAATCTAAACATTTCACACACTTCACAGCACTTACAAAATTACGTTTCGAATCAAACGTTTTTTTAGGGTCTCTGAATAGGTGCGAAAAGGTTTATCTTGTCAGCTGGCCCCAAAAAATGTTTCAGCTTAGGCGACACTTCTGATTAATGGTCCACGTTTATAACAAAAGGTTGACCGACTGACCAGCCAACTCCGACACTCGAAGACGCGTAAGCCCTCAAAGCGGTAGAAACTCCAATTTATCTCACGTATTATCACTATAATTTATTACCGTTCACGCTTCAAATATTATCTGAAAAGTTTTATTTAGTAGAATGACTTCTGGAATTTCTAGTGTCTGTACGTGGGAGAAAGATTTCGCCCTCGAAAATTTGCCTCATCTGTGTTTTAATGTATTCTGTGTTAAGATTAATATTAGAATATTTTTGACCTAATTTCATAAGGGATTCAGAATAGGCGATGAAAATAGACACATCATTTGAAGTTATTTTACGTTAAACTGAATCACAAAACATTGACACTTTTATGGTTAACAATGATTTTGATCAAGAAGTGGTTTTGATTATCAAAAATTACTTAGATACAATTTTGTGGGCTATCAATTATGTAAATAACTTAATACTGTGCCTATTTGAAATGTTATCTCTAATTTAATTCGGGCCCTGGGCAATGCATTTTATTATAATTTCACAAAATAATCAAAATATTTTTTTTTTATAGAAATGTGTTAACACGTTTGCTGCGACAGTATCTTTTCAATACTTTCCATTCCTTCTGTACAAGGCCTATAGACCTGGTAATAAAACTTCCATTGTGGCGGTACAAGGCTTATAGACCCTGTAAGATTTAAGAAACTTAAATCCATTTTTTGCCTTCATCTATACTCTATACTTATAATAAAACTGTAACAGGTCCAATTCTGTACATTGAAGATATTTTGAAAATTATATTTGGAGGGCATTCTATAACCGATACTGAGGCCGAAAATGTAATTTTTTTAATTTTTGTCTGTCTGTCTGTCTGTCTGTGTCACGGCTGAGCATCACGCCGAAACTACTGAATGGATTCAATTGAAACTTGGCATGATTTGAGATCTTACTACGAGGTAGGACATAGGATACTTTTTATCCCGTAATCTAGCACGGTTCTTTTGGGAGAAGGGATTAAAGTCAAAACGGGTAGTTGGTTATACGCTTGGTCCGATTTTATCAATTTTTCTTTATAATATAATAAATATTAGTAAGGGACACTCATAGAGAGTTGTTATCAAGGTTTTGTAATCGATCGGGTTAAGCAACGTTAGGTACGGTCATTAAATAGATGGGTGACCGATTAAGGCCATTTGAACTAAACGGGTCTGTGCTTCGGAGAGCAAGTAAAAAGTGGGTCCCAGTTTTTAACCGACTATAAAAAATGAGGTTATGTATTCGATGCAAATGTCTGTTATTCAAAGTTTAGTTAACGTAAAAATAGCGCAGGCGGAGCTGCGTAGGTCAGCTAGTTTAAAAATATATATGTTTTTTTTTCTTTGAATATTAATAATAATGAATTAATTGACATACAACTGAAGCCGTTCGTTAACAACTTGTTTATTTTAAAAATTATAGCTATATTCATTGCGTATTTGAAGGATGTGAAATAAAAATATCGATAGCTGTAATTAAGTTTTAATATAATAGAAATAAAACAAACATGAATTAATTTTTTTCAATAAAACATGGGTAGCAAAAGCTTTTTTGCTCTGAACATCATCATCATCATCATCATCAGCCGGAAGACGTCCACTGCTGAACATAGGCCTCCCCCTTAGAACGCCACAATGAACGACAATTGGCTATTTGCATCCACCGGTTACCTGCGACGCGCACAATGTCGTCTGTCCACCTAGTGGGAGGCCTGCCAACGCTGCGTCTTCCGGTTCGTGGTCGCCACTCGAGAACCTTTCTTCCCCAACGGTTATCGGTTCTTCGAGCGATGTGGCCTGCCCATTGCCACTTCAACTTGCAGATTCTGAGAGCTATGTCGGTGACCTTAGTTCTTCGGCGAATCTCCACATTTCGGATTCTGTCACGCAAAGAAACTCCGAGCATAGCTCTCTCCATGGCTCGTTGTGTGACTCTGAACTTTTCTAAAAGGCCAGCCGTTAGAGACCACGTCTCAGTACCATATGTCATCACTGGCAACACACACTGGTTAAAAACCTTCGTCTTCAGGCACTGCGGTATTTTGGACGAGAAGATATCGCGTAGTTTCCCGAACGCTGCCCATCCGAGTTGGATTCTTCGGGCGACCTCTTTGTCAAAGTTGGACCGACCTAACTGGACAGTTTGTCCTAGGTATACGTAGTGGTCAACAACTTCGAGTGTATCGTTCCCAACAACTACCGGTACGGGTGCAACATGGACATTAGACATGATCTTCGTCTTGTCCATGTTCATTTTAAGACCCACCTGTTGGGAAACGCTACTGAGGTCGCTGAGCATCGTATTGAGGTCCTCCAGCGACTCTGCCATAATGACTATATCGTCGGCAAAACGAAGGTGAGTGATGTATTCGCCATTGATGTTGATGCCGAATCCGTACCAGTCCAAGAGCTTGAAAACGTCCTCCAATGCGTTTGAGAACAGTTTCGGAGAAATAACGTCTCCCTGTCTCACACCTCGCTGCAATGGGATTGGTTTCGTGCTCTCTTCCTGTAGTCGGATCGACATGGTGGCGTTGCTGTACAAACACTTCAACACTTCGATGTACCTATAGTCAATGTGGCACCGCTGGAGGGACTGCAATACCGCCCAGGTCTCGATTGAATCGAAGGCTTTTTCGTAGTCCACAAACGCTAGACATAATGGCCGATTATACTCCTCGGTCTTCTGTATAATCTGGCGGAGCGTATGTATGTGGTCTACGGTGCTAAAGCCTTTTCGGAACCCGGCTTGTTCGGGAGGCTGGAAGTCATCAAACCTGCGTTCGAGACGGTTCGTAATGACTCTCGAAAACAGCTTGTATACATGGCTCAGGAGTGAGATGGGTCTATAATTCTTCAATAAAGTGTTATCACCTTTTTTGAAGAAGAGAACCACCACACTCCTGTGCCATGCTTCTGGCGTAGTACCCTCGAGTAAGACGGAATTAAATAACTTCTGGAGGACTAAAAGTACCGGTTTTCCACCCGCTCTCAGAAGTTCTGTTGTGATTCCGTCTTCACCCGGCGCCTTGTTGTTCTTAAGCTGTTTGAGAGCCATTCTAATCTCGTACAAGCTGATGTCTGGGATGTCCTCAGTGTAGTGTCGGGTTAGTTGGGCTCTGGTGTCCTGAGCTGTTCGGGCAATGGGTTTTCGTGTCGAGGTGTACAACTGTCCGTAGAACCTCTCGAGCTCTCTCAATATCTCCGACTTTGATGAGATGACACTGCCGTCGTCGATCTTCAGCTTGGTCACTTGGCTTTGCCCAATAGACGAATTCTTTGCAAACACTTTAGAGCCTTGGTTCCGCTCAATTGCGTCCTTAATACATGCTGTATTATAGGAACGCAAGTCGTGTCGCATGGATTTCGAGATTCGTCTATTGAGTTCAGCATATTCCGACATATCAGCTGAAGATTGCAGTCTCATCTCAGTTCGGGTTTCCATTAACTTAATGGTTTGATTGGAGAGCTTCTGAGGCTTATTACGGCGTGGGGTCTTAAAGAACTTGGACCCCACTGCATGGACAGTTTGCACCAACCCATTGTTTAACTCGTCCGCAGTTTCGCATTCGGCTAGGCACTGGAAGCGATTGTGTAGTTCGAGTTGAAAGTCTTCGGGGTTTTGGATTTGGGCGGTTCCCGGACGGAGCGTGGACTTCATCAGACGGGACCTCTCAAGCTTGACATTGATATTCAATGTGCCTCTAACAATACGGTGATCGCTACCGGTTTTCACCCTGCCGATCACGGAGACATCATCGAATATATGAACACATTTAGTTAATTTTTTTTTACTTTTTTGTCAGCTTGGCGGCTGGATAAAACGGTTCGGAGTTTTGCGTAACATCCGACACAATTCCGCTTCTTATCTTACCTTTTACCAAAGTGTGTTTGTCAAGTTTTCGTGCGGGTTCTGAAAATATAAATTTATTATTATTTATTTGTATGTGTATGTGTGTGCGCGTGTGAGCGTGGATTGGATGTGGATGTGTTTATGTATGTGTATGTGTAAGTGTGTGCATGCATTTACGTCTGAGTTTAAATTACCTGTATCATTGCCTTTTTTGTAAAATCTTTGATAATTTCCTCCACGAACCGTATTTTTTTTATTACATCACAAAACAATTTACATTTTTGCGATTACAAACTTATACTTGCAGTAAACTGTATCATGTTTGGCGAAAACTGCAAAATTAAGTTTGTTATTTACTACATAATCGGCAAAAATGAAAAAGTTCTCAAAGACTCGATTCGGTAAACTTTCTGGGGTTAGTAGTCCGACTCGCACTTGACCACTTTTGTAAACTTAAATACGCACTCGACGGAAAACTTAATAACGTAAGTAAAATAAATAGTAATAATGACTCATCTGTCTCTGATAAATCAATCTATAATTAGATTTAACTTTCACTGCATCACTGTCCTCGCAAACATAATAATATATTTTTTCGGCACCGTTTTGTTGGTCTTGACGCCATGTCGACACGTGTGTTTCTCACGATTGCAAGCCAACGCCCAACACTAGTCGCGCGAAGCTAACGTGGGGTGCGGTACCAGGTCACCGAGGTACAAGTTGTTTTGACCTGGTTCCGCATTATTATGAAATTTTATTTCTTCCGTGTGGTACCAGGTGTAAAAACCTGGTATTAAGGTAGGTACACCATTGGATTCTATTTTAATAATACATCTTAGATATATATTCATCTTTTTCCTACACCGAACCAAGTTAATGTTAGGCCTTCCGCAAGACAAGGAAGTCTATACTTTTCTTAGCCGCACTGTAAGCGTAGACGTATACAAGGTGTTTCGACCTGGTACCGCACTGAACGTGTTAACCCATGTTTTTTTTTTCTTTCGGTACCATCACATGGAACTTACAATAAATAATCTGTCTCTAAACAAAAAAATACCTTAGTTGTTCCGCTTACATTTAAACACATGTAAACTATGATGTCACGTTATTTGTAATTTACTCATCATGAAGATTCTAAACACGTTCCTGTAATGTCCAACCACTGAATACGATCGTTGAGTAAACGGTCAACAAGTAGGGATTATTCTAGGTATCACTGAAAAGCAATATAATACTTTTACGTTTTCATCTCTCTTTTAATAAGGAATTATGTCATCGATATAAAATATAAACTAGATAAACATTCACTAACAAAATGAAATCTAGAATGTGGCCGCGGAGGTTGCGGACTTATCAGTGCTGGTGGCGGAAACGTGAACTAACGGTTTTATTATAATAATGACGTGTAGTTTGACAGTTTCATATAGACAGTAGCGACACTCACGCAAAAATAATTATCTATGTCAGCCTGTGGCTTGAAAAGAAATAGCGACACAAGGGCGCTAATTCTGTGTGCGACAGTTCGGACCGTAACAGATAATAGAGTTTAAATATTATATCGATGAATTATATTTTCCCATTCTAAATATAAAGGTAAGTACATCGGTCTTCTACGTAAATTGCCCCGTAATCAGATGAGAAGAAAAAGGTCCATCCTTTTCAAACAATATCGTATTACAGCAACACCCAATAAATAACTTTTACACAAAACTGCCCTAACCCCGAGTTTAGTCGTTATTTTTCAAAAAGACCGCAGGATTATGTCGGAAATAGATTACAAGGGCGTCGACCCACCCCAGACCGGGCGGTTGATCAAGTATCAAAGCGCTCTTCGCACATTCACCCTCACAATGGACTTGAGTTGGTAGAGAACCTTATTGGGCTGGCTGGAAACCAATTTAGATAATATAGGTATTACAGTTTTTTTAGTAATACCTCAATTTAGTTGCTGATTAGAGGACTATGAAGAGTATAGGCTTGTTACTTTGCTACTTTTAGCTTTGTGACAAAACATAGCAAGCGGATAATATTTATTAACAGCTGGCACCGACTTCAATATATTTTCGATTTTCTATGCTTTTTAGATAATTGTCTTAGAATTCTTTTTTTTTAAATAGTTTAACTATCTATCTATACATATTATAAAACTAAGTCGCTCCCGCTGTCTGTCTGTCCCTATGTATGCTTAGATCTTTAAAACTACGCAACGGATTTTAATGCGGTTTTTCTTAATAGATAGAGTAATTCAAGAGAAATGTTTATATGTATAATACATGCATAATATAGTAGAGAAACACTGATAATTTTAGAGGTTTCTAATGTGATGTCTGAAATAAACACATTTTTTTGCGCTTACATTGCAAACGCTGGCTAAACCCTACGAGATAGATCAAAATAATGTACTACAGTATTGTACGCCTTAACAAGGTCTACAATAAAGCCCGCGATGGTATATGTTTATCTCTAGGGATAACCTACAATAAACATTTTTTTATCCTTTATTTTTTATGAGAAATAATTAACTACAATTAATAAATTGTTGTTAGCATGAACTTGTCCCTTCTTCAATATAACGTAAACTTTACCAATATTTACACCAAAGAAATAGCTGTGCGTTGTTCATACCGCTAGGTTAAGGTTAAGCAACATAAGTCAAGGTAATTATATAGATGGGTGAACCAATTTGTATGAAATTTTGTGTGCATATCGGGTAGATCTGAGTATAGGTCGTAAAGTATATTTCATGCCGCTAGGTTAAGCAACGTTAGGCAAGGTCATTACATAGATGGGTGACGGCGGTGACGGGGTTGCGAACCCCGTCCCCGCGATCACGGTACCAGGTTTCCGGGGGCTATAATGCGTACTGAGGGGTATTTGGTGCAGATCCCACTGGAGGTCCCAGGCGTCTTAGTATGTGGCGATGCGACAGCCGCAGGGGTTTAAGTGGGTAAGAATCCCAGATACTATGATTGGCGAAGATATATAGAACGAGAGGAGGGTGCAAGAGAGGAGAGAGAGGAGAGGGGATTCGAGAAGGGGGTGATAGGGTGAGAGAGAGGGGTATTAAGATGGAACAAGGGGGGGGGGGGGGGGCAAGGGGGGAGAAGAGAAAGAGGGAGTGAGGGAGAGCCGGGTGGGAGAAGAGAAAGGAGGAGGGGGTTCAGAGAGGGGAAACGGGAGAGGAAGAAGGGAAGTGTGACGGGGACCGAAGCGGGAGGGGGAAAGAGAGAGGAGAGAGAGACAGTATAGAATTAGATTTTTCTTATAAGGGAGAGATGGAGAGAGAAATAAATCAAGGGTGGAGGGAGAAAAGGGGAGCAAAATGTAATAAAAGCGCGGGCGGAGCTGCGCGGGTCAGCTAGTTTAATTAATATAATAGTTTATTAAATAGGTATCAGCACTATTACGCAACTCGAACGTCTACGTTACAGTATCATACTGAAAACATAAAAGTCTGTATCTCTTAAACTACTAGACCGATTTTGATGAAATTTGTACTTTTCCCTAAGTTAAAAAAGACTCTGACTATTTCAAAAAGAATTTTTTAAACCGGATATGTAGTTTCTGAGAAATCCGCGGACAAACATACATACATACATACATACACATCACAATATCTCTCCCTTCAATAATGGTTTATAGCTATTGATCATCTCTCACTTTCTTGTTAACTAATACATACCGTATTAGTCTATCATATTTTATTATAATATGTAGTTTATTTATTTATTTTTAACCGGCTTCAAAAAGAAGGTTCTCTATTCGACGCGTATGTATGTAATATTGATAAAAATGCGTAATATTAATATATGTTAGTCTATGTGGGCTTCTAAACAAATTTACCAAATTTTATGAGTGTGATTTTATGAGTTTACATACATATGTATGTATGTATGTATGTATGTAGGTTTGTCCGCCGATTTCTCAGAAACTACAAGTCCGATTTCGAAAATTCTTTTTGCAATAGTTAGAGTTTTGTTCAACTTAGGGTAGAGTACAAGTTTCATCAAAATCGGTTTAGTAGTTTAAGAGATATAAACTTTTTATGTTTTCAGTAAGTGCTGATACGTATCTTGGTAAAATAAGTCACTAAAAAGTGTTAAATAAACTATTTTATAAAAAATAAATACCGACTTCAAAGTAAAGTATCTAAAAATCATAAAATAATGAAAATATATTGAAGTCGGTGTCAGCTGGTGATAGTGTTAGTTAACATGATTAGCTAGCACCGACTTCAATATATTTTCGTTATTTTATGATTTTTAGATACTTTACTTTGAAGTCGGTTTTTATTTTTTATAAAATAGTTTTTAATCCATTTAATTTATTCATAATTATAATTGCTCCTGCCCATAAGAATGCTCTGTCCTGTACCCCACAAGTCCGTCGCTAAAGCGATAAGTTGGTCTTGTTGTTCACAGTTATTAATTGTTTTAATTTCAAATGTATCTTTCTTTTGTGTGCAACAAAGAGTATTTATATTGTATTGTATACACTAATAAAATTTGGTAAAATTGTTTAGAAGCCCACATAGACTAACATATATGAATATTACGCATTTTTATTAATATTACATACATACGCGTCGAATAGAGAACCTTCTTTTTGAAGCCGGTTAATAAAGCCGGTGAACAAGTATAAAGGAGAATGGCCACGGCCCATACAAAAAAAAAAACCAAACCCGGCGCTAAAGAATTATATCTCAGAATTTAAAGTTAAATTAGTAGGTATAGTTATTCTTAGTTGTTATTATTGCTGAATTCAGTCACTCACCCGATGCATTTGTTACTAAGTTTCTTGTGTCCGGTAATTTCACCAGCTAAAGTGCTCTTCACACCAGAATACAGCCCTTGAGCTCGTCGCTACTTCTGCCGTAAAGGCTAGAGCGCTCGCCTCCTATTGTCCGGTGAAGCTGCAATGGCCATCTGGGGCCAACAGCGTCTATCATTCACAAAAAAAAAAAAAAACAGAATAAAGCAATGTTTACACACTGATGCTTGGCGGCAGAATATCTGACACTGTACCTGGATCCCTACCACCTAGTAAATTGTAATAATTCTAGTAATTGTGTGTTGCATTTGTATCCATTGTCTCATTACCGTAGTACAAGCTCAGACGGCTGTGAATGGATCGGTTCAGGATATTATTATCGCCGTTAGTAAGACGTTGACATTTCCTGGATTAATCTACCTTATGTCTAATTGAATATCAGAACTAGGGAGCGAGAGGGGAGTCAAAAGGGGGTTCGCAGGGGAAGTGCATTCAAGTCCACAGTACAAGCCAGGGCTTTAGAATTTGAGAAGGCAGCGCTTCTATTGCTCTAGCGGTGGCCATTCAAGGTACGTTCCATTCGTAGTTGATTCGATTGGCAAACTCTATACTGGCGCTACTTTGATTAGGTGTGTGTCTGAACTCATATTTATGTAATTGATAATGTAATGATTGAATTCTGAGATTTTGTTTTTTTTTTGTCGTATGGTTAGTGGTCAACCTGGTGTCCAGAGTTTTCAAGCAGCCCTTAGGCCTCTGATTTAGCTTAACAACTGCTGTCTAGATGACAATAGCCAGGACGGACTTTTAACGTGCCCTCCGAAGCACGAAGAAACTCAGTTCAAACGCCACTAAACGGTCCCCATCTAAGGACTGACATATAAAATGTGATTTTATTTCTAAGATATTTTTTAGTCGTTTAGTTGCCAACATGATATCAGACTTGTTCAAGCTTCCTTTAGCTCTGACTTAGCTTACGACTGCTGGGGCCTTATGAACTGCCCTGCTATATGATTTCATGGTAAGGCTCTCTATAGGTGACTACAACCGGGACCGACTTTAACGTGCCCTTCGAAGCACGGAGACGCTAAGGTCTAATATCACTAAACGGTCACTTTGCCTGACGTTGCTTAACTTACTGATCCTTTACCGAACTGTGATAACAACGTCCTATGAACGCCACATGATATTATTAAATCGAATTTAAAAAAAATAACGGTCGTGTCGTTAGCCTATTAGCTAAAGGTACGCCGCGCCGTAGGGCACCGCGTTGGACAAAACCTTACCGCAGTCTTGCCTGTATTCACTTCGTTTGACTAGTGAGTAGGGATTATTGAAACATTTACCATTTACTAACGGCGAAGATGAGAGAACACAGTTTATTCGAACGGTGTGCCTGATTCACCAATCCGTATATTGACCCGCTTCGTATAATTTTGATGTCCGAGAAGAAAGGAGACCTTTGCTTAGCAGAGTGACATTACAGATAACAAATATTGTTCAATGGCACCTTAATAATACACGAGTAAAGTACTCGGTGTACTAAATTCACTTATTGAAGTGAACGATTTGATGAGTGGTGGCAGACGCGTCTCAATGGCGTCGCTGTAGGCTGTTTGTATTTCATTAATCTGTGAACAGGCTTGTCAAATATATACCTACATACACCGGTATGTTTGGTAAATGTACACGATAATAGGCAGCGTCGACGTCTGTTTCAGAATTGAGTGTTAGGGATTATTTCACCTAGGAATTGACATTGGATTTCGAATCTTTATTATTCAAGTACGCTCTTTGTACGCTCAATAGCTAGTTGAAACTACTTTTGAGCAAACGACCAGTTGGTTAAGCGACGTCAGGCAAGGTTAATCTATAGATGGGTGACCGTTTAGGCCACATTAAGCAATTCATCTTAAAGCAATTCATGTTTTGAATTTTAGCATATCCTTAAAAATTCGTTGGGGAACAAACCGTTGGGGAACAAAGGTTTTCGAGTGGCGACCACGAACCGGAAGACGCAGCGTAGGCAGGTCTCCCATTAGGTGGACAGACGACATTGTGCGCGTCGCAGGTAACCGGTGGATGCAAATAGCCAATTGTCGTTCATTGTGGCGTTCTAAGGGGGAGGCCTATGTTCAGCAGTGGACGTCTTCCGGCTGATGATGATGAACTAACTCATATTATGATTCACCGAAAGTGGCCTTTTTAGACCCGCTGAGCAACGGTTGTTGTCAGCTAGACAGCAGTCGTTAAACCAAGTTAGACGATGGAGTTAGAGGAATAAGTGCATCTTTAACAACTTTGACACCAGGTTAACCACTAGACAAAATACTCAAACTTGAGACTCTTTTAAAAAATAATTTTTTTTTACTTTTACAAAATATTACAGTATTCTTATTTAAAAGTAGCTTCTTCTTGACCGTCAGGTGGATAACTGTAGGAATGACCGCGAGGCCACCGGTCCTCCCGCTTATATACCGCTGACCACCTCCAATCGCGACGTCCAGGGTGTTATGACAACTGAGCCTGATTGTCCATTGTCCACTTGAGGAGTCATGTGTTTACTCTCCCCCTCCAATTTCGAAGTCCCTGGTTGTATAAACACCGGAGAGCTGAGAAATTTCAATACAATTAATATAATGCTAGTAACCACCAAAATTCCTATAACCACAATGATTGACGTATTCCTAATGGTTTTATTTCGTAATCGTAATTCTTTTATTTGATGTAATTGTTTGATTCTAGTGGTAATTTTATCTGCTTCATATGTTAATTCAAATTCTGGAATATTTTCTTCATAGACTATGCCTAATTGCGGTATGATAATTTTATCTGACGATTCCTTAGTCTTGAACCTTATTACTCCCTCTATCTTAACTTCGCAGTTGTCACCATCCAACACATAAGTTCCTTGTATCCAGTTGATTTCCTCTTGTGTTCCACACTTTACTTTGACCTCCGTAGTTTTGTTTAAGTAAATAAAAATACTTTTTGGTGAAATTTCTTGTAACTCTTCCTGTGGGCACCTGATTGGAACTATGCTGCATTTAGCCATATATACAAATTAATTCTTTTAATTCTATACAATCTTGCACTTCGAATACTTCCAGTTCTGTGTAGGCAAGAGTAACCTTCCGCACGAGAGGATAGGTACAGGTGGGATTGTTTTGGATTATAGGAACAATTTTCTTAGTATTATATATTTGCGGTTTTACTAACGGTATTTCTAATATAAAATATATGACTTTATTAATTATTTTACACCCTACATATATAAAAGGCTCTATATCATTAATATTATTTGATATCATTACATTTCTTGGAATCATATCTAAAGTATCTTGCAATAACTGTGATTTCAATATACTATAATGATACATGTGATGTTCGGCAAAAGTTATTGCAGTTGCCAATCTCTTAGTTACTTCCTGTAATGTTTGAGCTTGCATTAGTAAAGTAAATGCTATCCTTTGTTTTACCTTAGATTTGACAATTTGTGCAACCTGCATATCTATTTCCTTTTGTACATTTGTTAATTTAACTATTTGTTTATTATATTCCTCTAAACTATCATTTGTTACAGAAATTTATAATTTAAGATTATAAGCTACCCTTAAAATTTCTAAATCCCTTTCAATTTTTCTTAAGTCATCCTGGTCTAAATTACCTGTTATAGCCTTAATGACAGACCCAAGACCATTTATTAAACCCCGCTTTACTCTACTCTGTATATTTAAATGATTACAAATTTCGTCCACATGTTTGATTATAACATCTATCCTATCATAAATATGCCTAACATCATCTGACGTATGAGTTGCCAATTCCCTAATTTTATTAACAATCCAAATTTTGCTGTCTACGATAGGCTTAATGTCTAACTTATGAATAATGGTCCATTTCCCCTCAATAAGGCGGGCTGGTTTTGATTCAACAAGCACTAAGTGCTCGTTTGGTCGGAATGAGCGGAACTGGTATCCGCCAACCACGAGGCATCTGTAACACAAAGTTCTTCTGCGTGATACGTTCTGCCGTTACTTAGTTTATATTTATGATTATCCTCGCAAGCTACTATTTGAAATGGCCCTAAAAACCTAGAATTAGTCTTATGTCTGTCCGCTTTACTATTTCTCAAATAAGCTTGATCCCCTATTTTAAATGTTTTACAAGGCCTTATCTTACTATTTATTCTATTATTTCTCATATCCTTTTGTTTAATCAATAAATTACGTATATTTTTATTTAGCTGTTTTGTAAAATCTTTTTGCTGTGCCGTATGACGCTGTATAGCTACCTTTAAATTATCGAAACTACGCAATCTAGGTTTTCTACCGAAATGAACCTCAAACGGTGTCATATTTATAGCGCTATGTGTCGTATCATTATACGCATGTGTAATAAAATTAATCTTTTGGTTTCGGTCTAAGTCAGAGTCCCGCTGGAGTCTAAACAACTCTTGAATTGTACTATGCAAACGTTCAACGTCCGAATTTGATTTATGATGTTGGGGAGACGTGGTATGATTAACAATATTATAAGTTTGAAATAATTCCGACATCAATTCGCTGCAGAAAGATTGCTCACCATCATGAACTATCTTACTTGGAGCACCTATCATTGCAAAGACTTCGGATAAAACATCGTAAACCTTACTTTTCTCTGCGGGCTTAACGACGGCATATTTTGAAAATTGATCTATAATCGTTAAATACCATTGTCTTTCTAACGACATGAAGTCCATATGCCACACCTCCATTGGTTCATGTGGCGTCTCGGTCTCTAAGGATAATGTGGTATTGGGGTGTCTATTATATTTTTCCTTTTTACATGGTTCACATTTTAATATATACTTTTTAATTTGTTTACGCATATTTTCCCAATAATACTTTTCTCTTAACTGCTTATAAACACTCTCTATTCCAGCATGTCTATTATTTTGTAAGTGACAATCTTTTATTATATTTAACTGCTCTTCCTTATCCTCTACCTCTATCAATGATTTCGTATACCTAACTGGCTTAAACTTAGAGTGATCGAAGTATTTTCTATAAACTTCCGATATTTTATAATATAAATCATCGTTAGGTATAATAAACGCGTATTTTTCATGCGGCAAATACTCTAATATAAATTCCTTAATAATTTCTTCCTCGTCTTTGGGAGGAATATAAAAATACCAAACACCTTTTTCATTTTTGGCATTTTTATAGGGAGCTACTTCGAATATAACTCGCCTAAGTCTTTTTGACGGATATGCGTGAACAATAGGTATGCCTTCATCACTATCCCGTTGATTAGAATGTACAGTTCCCTGTGATTCGTCAACTTCCATATGTTCCGACGCTGTTATATTGGTTCGCGTGGAATTTGTATTTTCTAAATTAATGGACATTGGGTCCTCATCGATATTTACTTCTAATGAGTCCGCGTCCGTATGATAAATTTCAATACGACTTAAAGCGTCTGCCACATAATTATCCTTCCCCTTTACATGCTCAATTGTATAATCATAATCTTGTAACTTTAATTTCCACCTAGTCAGTCTCTGATTTGGTTCTTTCAATTTAGCTAACCATACTAACGCTTTATGATCTGTCCTGAGAGTGAATTTTCTACCATATATATAAGGTCGAAATTGGGTTACTGCCCAAAGAATGCCTAACAATTCTTTTTCAGTTGTGTTATACCTCTGTTCCGCACTACTCAATGTTCTTGATGCATAAGCTATAGGGTGTCCGTTCTGACTTAATACTGCCCCTAACGCTATATCTGATGCGTCTGTAGTGACTACGAAAGTTTTATTAAAATCTGGGAATGCTAGTATTGGTGCATTAGTTAATAAGTGCTTACACGTTTCTATTGCTTCTAAATATTTTTTATCCTCTATATCTATAACAGCATCTTTCTTTGTGGCTTCTGTTAAAGGTTTAATTATTTTACTAAGATTGGGTACAAATTTCCTATAATATCCTATTAAACCCAAAAACGCCCTAACTTCCTTTAAAGTTCTAGGCACGGGAAATTTTTGAATTGCCTCTATTTTCTTCTGGTTTGGTTTAAGACCATCTTTATTTAATACACACATCAAAAGTGTCTAGGGATCAAGCATTTTTAAGCGGATTTCTTGAGATTGAGATGTGGCTTTGTAATAAATTTATGATTTTATAAATTTATATGGATCCTTTTTGGTGCATTTCATAATTTGAATCAGGAACTGTGAATCAAATTCGAGTAAAAGATGAAAATCAGCTGTCAATATTTTCCCTATAAAAACATACAACGCATTGAAGACATTATTAGTGCTACTGTTTCCCTACTACTGATTAAAACCAACGTTATTATGGAGCGGCGACGTCATTTAAGCAGGGAAGAAATGCTCAGAGCCGTGGGAATGATAGAAGCTGGTTCCCGGCAACGTACTGTGGCTTTAGCTCTGAATACAAGTCAGAGTGTTATCAGTCGACTTTGGACACGTTACCGAAGCACTGGTACCGTGGCTGAGCGCCATGGAGGACGGTATCGCTGCACCACACGGAGACAAGACCGATATATTCAAATCTTAACTCGAAGAGCTCCAACAATAACTGCCATGATGTTAGCCGTGAGGCTTCATCACTCTTCAGGGAACTTAATTAGCGACCAAACAGTCAGAAACCGCTTGCATGAAGTGAACCTTCATTCCCGAAGACCGCTACGGGTACCACCTATAGCAATGCACAATCGTAGGATTCGATATCAATGGGCTCTTGAACACAGAAATTGGGCAGAAGAACAATGGCGTTTCGTGTGCTTTTCTGATGAGTCTCGTTTTGGTATGAGACCGGATACAAGACGTATACGACACTGGAGAACCCCTGGACGCCAACAGCGATTAAAATCCTGCCAGGAAGTCCATCCTTATAGTGGTGGAACCATCATGGTATGGGCGGGTATTTGGATCGGCGGAAGAACTGAGTTGATTTGGATCAGAGGCAACCTCAACGCTCAAATTTATGCTGAGACGATTGTATCAGACGTCATCGTTCCTCTACAAGTGCAAATCGGTCCCTTATTTCAGTTAATGCATGATAATGCACGACCGCACACCGCAAGAGTTGTAAGACAGACTCTCGCCGCAGCTAACATCAATGTCCTGCCCTGGCCTGCTCAGTCGCCAGACTTGAACCCGATTGAGCATGCATGGGATATGCTACAGAGAAGAACTCTGCCGAATATGGAGGGTATCCAGTCGCAAGAAGACCTTTTTTTGTTGTTGCAACGAACATGGGCGGCCATTCCACAGCGTGATTTGGATGAACTCATTTTGAGTATGCCAAACCGATGTTCTTGTGTTGTTAGTGTTCGCGGTAGAAACACGGATTATTAATTGTTTAAGTTACCCAATAAAATTTTAAAGAAAACTGTTATTTCAGTCTTTTTTTCGAACTTTTGTGTTAGTGGTTCAAATGTCAAAAATCCCTTTATTAGGAAAATGGCAAATTTCTTTATTAATGCAAAGGTGACTTGGTTTATCGTTACTGTGACAAACGAAAACACTTTATTTGATGAATCCTTAAAGAAAATTTTAATTAATATCAATCAGGAGAAAAGTTATTGCAAAAATATATGTTGATCCCTAGACACTTTTGATGTGTGTATATGACCTAAAAATTCTATTTCTTCCTTCATAAAAACACATTTATTTTTATTAACCTTTAAGTTTGCTTTTCTTAACGCTTCAAAAACTTGTTGTAATTTATTTATATGGTCTTGTTTTTGTTTTGAATATATTATTATGTCATCTAAATAAACTAAACAAATGCCACGCTCGATCTCATATTTTAGCACACTATTCATCATTCTTTGGAACGTCGCTGGTGCATTTTTTAGACCAAACGGCATTCTAAGAAATTCATAATGTCCATCGGGTGTACTGAACGCTGTTTTCTCTATAGACCCTTCATCCATTAATATTTGGTGATAGCCGGAAGTAAGATCTAGAGTCGTAAAATATTTATTACCCTGTAATTTAGAAAATAATTCTTCTATATTAGGCAAAGGAAATTTATCCGATTTGGTTTTTTCATTTAAACGCCTATAATCTATAACCATTCGCCACTTTTGTACACCTGATTGATCCATCTTTTTGGGTACCAAGTGAACAGGCGATGACCATGGTGATTCGGAGTGCCTTATTATTTTTTCAGTCATTAATTTATCAATTTGTTTCCTAATCTCTTCCTGCTGTATTTGTGGTAGTCGAAACGGTCTTTGGTAAATTGGTTCGTCACTAGTTAATGTTATATGATGTTTAATTCTTGTAGTCGCGCTGTTGGTAACGTCCTCCGTAAATAAATCGTCATACGTTTTACATAAGTCCTGTATATTTAAATTGTCATCGTCAGTCATGTGAAAAATTAAAAGTTCCCGGTCAGGCATTGTGAGTTTACGGTCTTTTAAATCAATTTTGGCATTCACTTGCTCTATCATCTCCGTACCCATTAAAATATCGTATTTGTCGCTAAAGTCGTAAATATAGAACTTCATGGTGCCTTGGCCTGGTCCAAAGTATTTACTCCAAAAAGGTGTTTCAATGACCCCGTTGTGTGAGGTTACCCCATGAGAGGTGCGGACCATAAAATTTTCATTTTTAAAATACTCTGGAAATACCTGCTGTTGCGCCCGAGTTGTAATAAATGAGCGCTGGCTGCCGGTATCTATTAGGACTTTTAATTTGGGATTGTCTGTTTCGAAATATGGTAAGTAAGATTTTAGATGATTAAATTCTATGATCCGTGTTCCTCGTCCGAAACTATCCGAAAATTTTGTTCACTGTTACAACACTCACTATGCATTGGAATATCACTATAAGGTATATTATTATAATAATCTGAATCTTGGTACTCCGGTGCGTACTCTAAGTACTCTGGTACTTGCTCCTCCTGCTCACAGGGATGGTGGAATACTTCTTCCGCCACCATTCCCTTCCCTAAATAGACCTGACCCGGTTTTAGTTGCGGCGCGGTACGCATTGTCACGTCCTCTACCTTCGGCGTGTTATTCTGTACTGGCTGGTTTGTTTTGTTTTGCGAAAAGTAATTATGTCGCGGCGTGTTGAATACATTATTCCATGAATTCCTCGGTTGGAATGGTGCGGCTTTATGAGGGTATTGTTGTGTGTTATTAATACGGTGATTAATCGAGCGTTGTGTTGGCGGGTATGAATGGCGTGGTGCATATGGTGTCAATTGGTTTGCTAATGGCTGCATTGTGCCATGTTGCTGTCTTGGTAACGGTTTCATGGTATGAAACGGATACTGAGGCATTGTGTTTGTTTGATAGTTTGGTCTAAATGAAGGAAACGTATTGGGTATCTTTTGTTTAGTGTGTTCATAACGCCCCTCTGCTTCCAATTGCAATATTTTTTGCACCGTTTCATTAAAACTACAATTACTTACATATAATTGATCGTTATACGGTAAACTACTTTTTAAGGTGTTTTGGGCGGTATTTATGTACGGCTCCATTATCTGATCTACTAATGTATTATTTTTATGTTTATCCGTTAACTTACTTTTAATGAAAAATAATTTTTGTTTCAGTTCAAATATAAATTCTTTATAACTACCTTTTTTCCTTAAATTAGACAACTCTACTAATAGGGTGTTTAGTTCCCTGTTGTCACCGCACTCAGCTTTTAAAGTACTCTCTATTATGTTCCAGTTAAAATTATGATCTATCATAGATACAACTAGGGATGCCTTACCAACTAACTTACTTAGCAACATCATTACATTTGGAGGTGTATTTCCTCCCACGAAGTTTAACCACTTATTAGCATTGCTAAGATAATTATAAATAGTTACTGAGTCTCCATCATATGACGGGACGAACGAAATTAGTTTATTTGGGTCCATTACATACATTGATTGCACTGGGACCTGCGAAGAACTAGGCGTTGCTGACGCGTAGCTTGAACCTGCCTCGCCCTTACTGGGGGTGGGGTCGGTCATCCTACTTATGTTATGCTTAGGCGGTAGAACAAGTTTTGCTGGTCTTAGGAGAGGAATTTTGATAGCAAGGGATACACGCTTTGGTTACTCACAATTGCCAGAGAGTAAATATTTGCAGCATTCCCTCCTTTCCTTGTATTTGTCTTATTTATTTGGTAGGTTGCCCACTGCTTCGACTTAAAAGCCTTAGACTAGTTTCAGGAGGTCAAAGTGCACAAGCGACCTGTAGTCTTCTTAGAGGCCTTGAACTTGGTGCTCTGAAAACCTGAAAACTGCTGCACTGGGCCCCACGTTGGGCGCCAGACAAAATACTCAAACTTGAGACTCTTTTAAAAAATATTTTATTTTTACTTTTACAAAATATTACAGTATTCTTATTTAAAAGTAGCTTCTTCTTGACCGTCAGGTGGATAACTGTAGGAATGACCGCGAGGCCACCGGTCCTCCCGCTTATATACCGCTGACCACCTCCAATCGCGACGTCCAGGGTGTTATGACAACTGAGCCTGATTGTCCATTGTCCACTTGAGGAGTCATGTGTTTACTCACTAACCATACGACAAGTAAACTAGGTCACCTTTGTAATAATGTTTGGGTTTACCCTTCTACGTAGTAGGCCTCGCTCCTCATTCAGTGTAAAAGGCTCTGTAACTTGAAAAAAATATTGGTCTCAAGGAGATAATAGGTGGCTAATATAAGAGATATTACAAGCGGCAGTATTTAATAATGTTACTGTGAATTAGTTAAGAATCTGCTGTATAAATAATCTACGGAATCCTTTCAAACATTCTGTTTCGTTAACTAAATATTGTAGGAGCTGATACACCCTAGATGATAGGGAGCAAGAGACTTTTAACAGTCACTCATGTTACACGATCATTTAACTAACAATATTGTGTAAATACTATTAGCGTGCAAATAAAATGTAAGTATATGACTTTTCCACAAATAAAAACGTGATTATTTTGAGCAAATAGAAACGAGAAAAATGTTAGGAAATTATATTAGTCTTACGATGCCCTTACATAGCAGTTCCTTCTATGACAAATCCTTCACGGTGCAGATGGTTCGCCTGTGGAATTCCTTGCCCGTTTCTATAAGGCGTGCTTCGTCACTGTCAATTTTTAAAGATCTAGTGAAGAAGTTTTATTTGGCGGAATAAGTTAATCGGTATTTGTGTAATTTTCTTGTTATATTAGTACGTACTGATTTATGTATGTTTATAATAGTATTATTTGATGTATGTTTATATATTATACTCATATGAATATATATTAATATAGTTTACAACATATGTGTTTTTATGTGTCTTTGTGTTAATGTTACCTATTCATGTCGAGAGCGCGCACCCTCTGCTCTTTGTAACTTCTTTATTTTCCTCTCCATCCAAAGGTTGCCTGGACGAGATCGCTTTTAGCGATAAGGCCGCCCATTGTTGCATTTTTTATTAATTTGTGTCTTATTCTTTTTGTATCTGTTTGTTTGTGCGCAATAAAGAATTGTCTATCTATCTATCTATATTAGGTTCAGTCGACGTTATAATTCGAATTCTAAAAATAGTCTTACATTCAGGCCACAGAGGAAAATTCTGTAACAGCCCGCTATTTGTGGATGAACTTTGGCCTGACAGTGATAATAGAAAAACATCTAAGGAAAAATATTTATATTTATATATATATATAAAGCCCTTCGTTGGTAGCTTTTATTTTATCAAGTACTAGCCACCGTATTAACTACCTGCCACCCACCTACGTACCAGACCAGGTACCTTCTGACAGTTAGAGGGTAGGTAGGTAGAGTACGAGCCTGTAGATCTCTTGTTAGACACCCTGGCCTCTCCCAATAAGTCGTGGATTCGATTCCCACCAAGTGTCTGGGTGTTTTATCTATTTAAGTATGTATTTACAAAAAAAGTATATGTTTAGTTTGTCCTAGAATGTTATTATTACCTACTGACAATTGAATAATTGATCGCTGAATATTCCCAATACCTGGTTCATGTACAAATCCTCTGGTTACATTATTCAGACCAGTTATAATCACTGTTCTGTAAACAATTGGTTAAGCAACGTCTGGCAAGGTCAGTCCTTAGATGGGTGACCGTTCAGCGGAAATCTGTCCCGGTTGTTTTCATCTAGACAGCAGTCGTGAAGTCAAGTTTGAGGCCTAAAGGCAGCTTGAATTAATCTTATACCAACAGTGGCGGTCCTAGGGCGGTGCGAGCGGTGCGACCGCACCGGGCGCCATCATAGGGGGGGCGCCAAAATCATCCGACGAGCGACGACGCGACGACGCACATAGGGGTATTTTGCTAATCTATTCGGTCATAATTATTTTTTTCGATTTATTTACTGTTACTGATTTTTCTATAGGTGTACAGCTATAAAAGTGCTTTTGAATAAAAAGAAGATTATAAGGAGGTTCATTAGCGTACTTAGTAAAAAATAAAAATACAAAAATTATAATTTATATTTTGATTAAACTTGATATTTTTTTAATATCACTAACTTAATTATTATAACTATGACTCTTCATCATTTTCCTCAATTAAGGAAGTAATCTTGTTGCCGTGTGGTTTAACAAATCTCTAAGTTTCACTTGAGCTAATATTTCTGTGATGAAACTAATTCTCAGGCGGATAGCAATATTTTTTTCTTTTTGTAAGAGACTGTACCTGGGGTAGGTATATCTTTTTAGAGGCAATTCTAATAATTTCATATTGGCACCGAGAGAAGTCAGCTTCTACAAAAATAGCAAGTGCACACAACAGGGTCAGATTCGCATTCTGAAGCTTTCTTAAGCTTTGTAGCTCTAGTTGGAGATTCGGTTATATGCCTTAATATATATGAAGCATATTTGTGTCCAGATGTATTTAGTTTTATTGGTGCAGCGTGCATTACATGCCTTCACCTATCGCGCTCCGTAATTCAGTTCTTTCACTTAATTCTGAGAAAGATTTCGATGGTCGACCAGATCTCTGGTGTTTCACTATGGGTATTTCGAATGTTTTTTTCAACCAATCGTCATTACTTTGAAGAAAATGATTCTTTTCCGTTTGCTTTTTTCCATCTTTGCCTCAATTCTAAATTAATATAGGAGAAACTTTGTTTTAATTTTTTAATTCTTCATCAAAAAGTCTTCGCAAGACAACAAGTAATATTCCAAATATATCAACTTTTCTTAAAAATTGGGCAATTATTGCTTTTGCATTTTGTCGTACTTAGATATTTGCGGATTACTACTTTGAACACTGGAGCCACTTGACGAACCTAAAACCAAATAAAACGTGGTAAAGTGACTTACAAATAAAGGTTACTTTTTTCTTTCGTTAGTTTTTCAATCTTAACTCAAATAACCGCAAATATGCGCAAGGTTTTTTGCCATTAATTTGTTGTAAGAACTATCAGCTAGCTAAAAAACATAAAAAAATAACTCGGACGGACCCTGAAGTACAACAAAACCCTTTTTATGTTTCAAAAAATGATCAAAAATTTATTAAATTTAAACCACTTTTAGAAAAAATAAAAATCAATATTTCAGTAATGCCTAATACAGTTCAATATAATAAAAATACGGGTCTTTACCTGCTTTATCTAAAACCATGACTATAACTTCAAAACATTCACTTGAAAAAATAATATTTAAAATTGAACTGAGAAAGTCAAACTGGGACCGTCGAGAAAAATACGTGCACTTGAGCGATGGTAAAGTTCCGACTAAAATCACTGTGCAGGCGCAACTGAGAAGAAAAAGGGGAGGGTGGCCTATTCTTCTCTAGTTATCTGTCAATAATAATAACTAGTTTTTTTGGACCTAAGTCAAGTTCTAAGAAATGGACTTTTGACCGGCTAGATTAGCAAAATACCCCTATGTGCGACGGTCGGGCGCGGCGAATTGTGTCTCAATACTCACGAAACATCCTCAGATCACCGGGCTATGAACAGTTGGATAGAAGCGTTGATGAGATTGAAGAATTTCAGCGGAAGACAAACATATACAAAAACAGATTGAAGATGAGAAATCGAGATGGGTCGCTATTCTCGAACGAAAGATGTCCAGTGTTCTTCTTGGAAAGCAATAATTTGGCGTTTAGAGGGAGCTCTGGATCTTAAATTTTATACACACCTAATAATGGCAACGTTTTTGGTCTTGTGCAACTACTAGGAAAATTTGATACTGTGATGTACCTCCGCCGTATTGTAAAGAAAGAGACTAATATGTGCTAATATCCATTATTTCAGCAAACGCATTCAAAACGAATTAATTGATAAGTAGATATTATTGAGAATAAGTACATTGGTTACCCGTTTTCAACAATTGTCAAAGTTCAATGATACATGGTATTTTATCTACGACATAAAAATAATTCCAGATATATCCATGTTGGAAAAAGGCTGTGCTGATTTGCAAATAATTTTAACCGATGACGAAAAATGTGATAATATATCTGGACATGAATTGGTTGAAGAACTTGTGAGCCTGAATCCATTATTAAAAGATCTTCCATTAGCAGTTCTTCAACTTATACGAAGAAATGATTGATAAGATATTTTCCCTGATATTTGGACAGCGCTTCGTATCTTGCTTACTGTACCTACTTACCGCTGTTACTGACGCCAAAGGAGAACGAAGATTCAGTAAATTAAAACTAATAAAAACTTACCTGCGGTCTACTATGTATCAACAAAGACTGTCAAGGGTGGACTGTGGGGTTAAATTAATGAACCTTAACAGATCACAAATAAAGCACCTAATAAGTGCACTCACGGGACATTTCGGTACCAATGAGCACCTTCACATAATGAGGCTAAGTATTATTGATACTTGCAGATTTTGTAAAGGTGAAAAAGAGTCAATGCGACACATATTGTGTGGCTGCGTCGCTCTTGCGAGACGTAGGTTGGGTCATCTGGGAGGAACCTATCCTACACCAGATGATTACGCACAGCTCCAAGTTGGAGCAATCGTTGCATAACTAAGGCAACTCTTCGACACGCCAGCAAAAAAGTAACGGCTAGGACATGCACAATGGATCCAACTGGGCCGATGAGCGTTCCGGTGGTTACCGGGCCTGATTTTTAGCCACCAACAATAGAATTGAACAAAATAAATAAAACTTGTTAATCATAAAATTTATTGTTATTATTTTATATATCGAATGTATGGTTATGGCGACCAAAACCGTGAGTGACAAATGTTAAATCGAGTACAGTTTTATATTTGAAGGGGCGCCACTTTTAGATCTCGCACCACTTAAAAATATTGATAGGACCGCCACTGTATACCAAGTAGATTACAAACCATAAGACAAAAATATATTTAATGATTTCTGATATTTACGCGAATATTATACATTGAAATGAAACTAATTTTACGGATTATATCGCGGTTTATTTTTTCGAATACTTTACAGCATTCATGGTCACGGGCGGACTGAGGTGGTAGCTGTCCATATGTCATAGTTGTCTTAGGGTACCCTCAGGTCTTCTAATTATTATTGTTAGTCCGATCTACGCAGAAAGAGCTTACAGTACCTTGAGATCTTGCAGTGCAATGCTTGTCTTTGGATTTAACTATGTTTATCACGGGATCCCAAGCTGGTGGTAGCACCCAGCCATCTTCTCTATTGAAATTTGGATGCTTTTTAATTTCAATAGCCTCACGAATCATCCTTGGTAGGTAGCGCTGTTCTTTTGCGAGGATTTGTGGTTTGTCAAATCTAATATAATATACCTCTACAAGATGCAGGAGTATACAAACTGGATTGTGACTGTGGGCTCTCATACATCGGGCAAACAAAAAGATCGGTAAAAACTCGTGTAAAAGAACATAATTATAGCTGACGTTAAACATCGACACTATACGAAGTCTGCAGTCTGTGAACATGTTCAGGATCGCACCCGCCATTATATTAGATTTGACAAACCACAAATACTCGCAAAAGAACAGCGCTACCTACCAAGGATGATTCGTGAGGCTATTGAAATTAAAAAGCATCCAAATTTCAATAGAGAAGATGGCTGGGTGCTACCACCAGCTTGGGATCCCGTGATAAACATAGTCCCCCTGAGACCTCGATAAGTTTGGATAAAATATCTTTCACCAAACCGTGCGTCTCTTGAGACCAAGGCCCCATAGTCTCTACAAGTTAAGTGTGTCTGTTTCGTTGTTTCATTGAATACTTCATTTTGTCTATAATGACTCAAGAGTCATTATAGACAAAAAACTGACTACAATGTCTTGACATTCTTGACAGTTTCTTTGTTTTTTCAAAGTAAAGAGCGTCACATATCCCATGTAATTTCGTTAAGGCTTCCCATTTCTCGTGTACACAGATGTACCTACTCAAGTTAGCAGTTTCGCAAAGGTACTGTAGGTACGCACGCCAGATGCGTATCACATGCTCTTATTACATTGGTATTGTTCAATTTTGTTTCGCTTCAATTTCATTGGGCTTACAGATGCTGAAATAGGAAGAAAATAATAAATAAAATATAAAAATTTGATTGACGTTATAACATAGACTTAACTATGAATAAAGAGATTAAATAAATAAAATAGTTAAATGACTGCATAAGTCAACAATATTCTAATACACACTTTCGTCGTTCCTTCGACAATTCATCAGGAATTAACGCGATTTTGCTCTTTAGCTTGAGTATACTATTTTGGCTTGATGTTCTGGTCTTGGTCATTCAGATTAAGTCTTAACTAAGATAAGGTAAATCTAGTTAATTCCCAATGAAAATAATGTATAATATTCTAATACCGAATATCGTCTCTAGGGTTTCTTTCAAAATACTGATGGCTCTTATAAGATAGTATGTTTCTATAAAACGAATTGATAATTTTTGCAAACTACTATGTGGTGAAGGTTTGCTGACTAAAATTACAGGGGACTTCTGTAACAAGTATCGCTGTTCAAATTCAAATTCAATTTATTTGCATAAATGTGGTGCTTATAAAGATGGTACAGAAACATAGCGAGCGATACACATTTGCCATTGAATAGCATGCAAAGTTATAATATACAAATTCATATTGGATTTTAAAGAAAATGTCATGCCTGGAAAATATCACACTTATAGCTTAATTAAAACCAATACTTACAATGTAAAGTCATATCAATTAACATAACTTTATACATCTTAATAATATTATATCTAAATAATAATAAAAAATACGTTGTTATCATGATGTTAGATTATTGTTATAACCCACCATTCATATTGTTATTAATGTGCGAACAATAACATTCAGTCTACAATGCAGTTCTAACGTAGTAAGAATGTAAAGGTGATTTCTTTAAGTAATCTTTAACTGTATAAAAGCATTCTTCTACTAACCATTCCCTTAGTTTACTACAAAATTCACGTTGTGGTAAGACAACTATTTTTTCAGGCAATGAATTATATATAAGGGGTAACATATAAACACAGCTACGTCTGAACATTTCGATTCGGGGTGCAGACAATTTTAATTGTGTCTGAATGACTTTGCGCGTGTTTAAATTGTTATTCCACTCAAAGAGCTCAGGATTACTTTTAACAAATTTAAAAATTTCATAAATATAAATGCAAGGAGCAGTTAACAATCTTTGTGAATTAAAGATGGGCTTGCAAGACTCTGGTCCATTTCATGTTAAAAATTGCTCGAAGGCATTTCTTCTATGCTATGAATACTCGCATGAGTTCGGAGGAGTAACCCCATACAATTATGCTATAACGAATTATGGAAATAACATATGCCTGATATACCATTATCGCTGTCTCATTTGTCGTAGCATCTTTTTCTTTCTTCAATGCAAACACAAATTTGTTTATTTTTTTTTTATCAATATGATTTTTCCACGTAAGGTGCTCGTCAATGTCAATACCTAAAAAAGTTGTGCAATTTGCTTCTTGGACCAATTGGAAATTAAAAGTGATACTTAGCTGTTTGTGCTTAGTCTTAATAGTTTTAAAATTTATTAGTTTAGTTTTACCTATGTTCATTTGTAATTTATTTATGTCTATCCAGTTTGTTATTTTTTCCAATAAATTATTTATTTCTTGCTCATAAGGTTTTTCGTCGTAACACTCTATAACTATTGTAGTATCATCTGCAAACAAAATACAGCTATGTTCGGGAACTGACTGTGGGAGGTCATTAATATAAATTAAAAATAATATGGGCCCGAGGATACTTCCTTATGATTTCCAAAACGATTGTATCTAGCTTTTGAATCATAGTGTTCCAACGTATTTGTTTCATCGTTTACTTTAACAACCCTAGTGATCTGTTGCCTATTACTTAAATATGACCGAAACCATTGTAACGCTATACCTCTAATACCACTTTTTTCTAGTTTATTTATTAGAATAGAATGTTCTACAAAATCAAACGCTTTACTTAAATCTAAGAATAATGTCACAGATGGCACTTTGTTATTTATGTTATTTATTACTAATTTTATCAAATTAAATACAGCTTGTTGGGTCGATTTGGTTTTCCTAAAACCGTATTGTTCCTTTGCAAATACTTCATACTTACTAAAAAAGTCTTATATCCTTCTACTAGCGACCCGCCCCGGCTTCGCACGGGTGTAATTGAGAATAAAAAAAATGAATAATTTAAACTTACTGATTTGATTATAGAATTTCTTCATATAATGTTAGTAGCTGACTTTTCGTAACGCAATATGAACAAATTTTGTTTAGAAGAGGGCTACGTATAGCTGTCTGTCCATGGGCAAAGAACTCAACGCTTAGGTTTAAGCCTGTAACGTTGAATCTCTGAGCTTGTGATTTGTTAATAGTATTTATAATTTTATTAGAAACTGCAGACGTGTACCGGTGCACAATTTGGGTGGATTAAGGACAGGAACAGGACACCATTTCTTTAAAACCAATTTATGGAAACAATACGGGCTTCCTTGTTCAGTTTCATCGTTAAGACGTAAACGGGAGTCAGCCGGGAAATTCTGACCCACTAACACCCCCGCGGGTATCACGTCGGCACATTAGAGGGCGGACCTGGGCTATCTGTCGGGATCTGCAAAAGCTGATACCACTCAGTGCCTTGACTTTGAACACGCCGCCGGAGACGCACATTATAGTTCCCCGGGAACCTGTCACGGTGCTTACGGATACAGGGGTCACAGGGGAAGCCTTTAATGGGATTTATGGGACCCTGTTGGTGGTCAACCGGGTATGTAGGATTCTTATACACTAAACCCCCAGGCGGTCGTGCAACAGCACATAAAAACCCCTTCTTGGGCTATCCGGTGGGATCTGCACTATGATACCCTCAGTGACTTGCCACCGAGGGCACAATAAAGCCACCCGGGAACCTGTCACCGTGCTCACGGTTACAGGGGTCAAGGGGGAAACCTTCAATAGGTGGGTATCCCTTGGGGAAATCAACCTGGGTATTTGGGATTCTTACCCACTAAAACTCCCGTGGCTGTCACATCGGCACATGAGAGGGAAACCTGGGCTCTCGGGTGGGATCTGCACCAGGTGTCCCTCAGAGCCTGGCCTTTGAGTCCGCCGCCGGGGGGCAAGCATATTATATCCCAGATTTAAGTTATATTATATGGAATTATACAATGATATGATGGCGGCCGAAAGCGAATGAACTTCTCTAGTACTTGATTGTTAAGTATGTACCTCATTAGGTTTAGTCAACGTAAGCTAATTAAATTTATTTACTTAGAAAAAACTTCTAAATAAATTCAGTTAATATATAAACCTTCAGTGAAAAAATAAAAAGTTTAAAAGTACACAAAAGTTATCCCAAAGAGAGATTTGAAACCGGACCCTGCTGTGCTTAAAAGACGTTTCCGTAACCTCCAGACCACGGCTACTCTTATTCAATTAATCGAATTACTTGATCATATTCTTGTTATATGTCTGCTCAGTCCCATAAATCTGAATTAGGTTATAGTACATAGGTAAACCTTCAATGAAAAATTATATAATCGATGGTGAAAACCGCTGCGTGGTTTAGGAGGTGCTATCGGATATATACAGACTCGGATAGCGAATTTGTTTCACACATGTAAGATACATGTAAAGATACTTTGACGTCGATAGGGAACACCAGCCAACGTGTAGAAAAAAACCTGACTGACAGACAGACAATAATTCCAATAAAGTTTTGGCTTTTATATCATACGTACAATACATGCTTATTGTATTCCAACACAAACAGACATTTTGAAAATATATTTTCATTATCTTATTTTTATTTTGTTATATTTGGGAAACAAACAAATGATACCACTTATTACTAAATATAAGATCCAAAATCCGTAATAGTACATAAAAATCAATTCAGTTTCCACTAATAAGTAACTAAATCATAACATTAGAGATAAGTTAACTACGTATGCATGAATTTAAATTTAAAAAAAATCATTAAATATAAAAAATATATTAGAGATAAAAAGTGCCGGAGTCAATATGAGTTAAATATTTAAAACATCGAATCTTAATATAAATAAAAAAAATCAAAAACAAAGTTTAATAATACAAAAAAATAATCCCCGCTCAAGGGTAGCGAACCCGGACAGTCCGTACTTAGAAGACGCTTCCGTAACCACTTGGCCAAGGAACTTTTATCTTATCTTTCGAATTATTGTATCTTATTGTTGTAATATATTTGTACCGCCATCAGTTGAGTAATAATACTTCTATTTTACCCTGTAAAGGGATAAATTATGAAAAATATGAATTACTAATTCAATTAATTTTCTTAACGAATGTCTGTGCAAAATTTCAAGTCAATAGGACCAAGGAATCGCGTTCTCCCATACAAACTTTGCCCCCCTGTTTGACCCCCTTAGAGGTTGAATTTCGCAAAATCGCGTCTTAGTGAGCACCTACGTCTTAAAAGGAACCCCCATGCAAAGTTTGAGACTCCTAGCACTTGTAGTTTCTGAGATTTCGTGATGAGTGGGTTTTTGTCTACTCTTTTATATAATAAGACTAGCGACCCGCCCCGGCTTCGCACGGGTGTAATTGAGAAAAAAAAAGAAGTGAATAATTTAAAGTTACTGCCTTTGATTATAGAATTTATTCATAAATAATGTTTGTAGCTGACTTTTCGTAACGCAATATGAACAATTTTTTTTTATTTTATTGTATAGCTGTCTGTCCATGGGCAAAGTACTCAACGCTTAGGTTTAAGCTTGCAACGTTGAATCTCTGAGCTTGTGATTTGTTAATTGTATTTTTAATTTTATTAGAAAGTGCAGACGTGTACCGGTGCACAATTTGGGTGAATTAAGGACAGGAACAGGACACCATTTCTTTAGAACCAATTTAAGGAAGCAATACGGGCTTCCTTGTTCTGTTTCATCGTTAAGACGTAAACGGGGGTCAACCGGGGAATTCTTACCCACCAAAACCCCCGCGGCTATCACGTCGGCACATTAGATGGCGGACGTTATGTATCTCTTTAGGTTTAGTCAACGTAAGCTATGTAAGTTTATTTACTTAGATAAAACGTAAAACCTTCAAGAAAAATTATCTAACCGATAGTGAAAACCGCTGCGTGATGTATGAGGTGCTATCGCATAAAGACAGACTCGTTCGGATAGCGACTTTGTTTCACACTATGTAAAGATACTTTGACGTCGATAGGGAACAGCACCAGCCAATCTGTAGAAATAACTCTGACTGACAGACAGACAATAATTCCAATAAAGTTTTGGCTTTTATATCATACGTACAATACATGCATATGTATTCCTACCCAAACAGACATTTTGGAAATATATTTTCTTTATCTTATTTTTATTTTATTATATTTGGGAATCAAACAAATGATACCACTATTACTAATATAAGATCCAATAGTACAAAAATCAATTAACTTTCCACTAATAACTAAATCATAACATTAGAGAGAAGCTAACCACGTATGCATGATTTTAAATTTAAAAAAAAAGCATTAAATATAAAAAATATATTAGAGATAAAAAGTGCTGGAGTTAATATGAGTTAAATATTTAAAACATCGAATCTTAATATAAATAAAAAAATCAAAAACAAAGTTTAAAAATACAAAAAGAAAATCCGCACACGGGTAGCGAACCCAGACAGTGCGTGCTTAGAGGACGCTTCCGTAACCACTTGGCCAAGGAACTTCTGATTTATTTCTCGAATTACCGTATCTTATTCTTGTTATATATTTGTACCGCCATCGGTTGAGTATTAATACTCCTTTTTTACTGTGTTAAGGGATAAATTAAAAAAAAATATGAAATACAAATCAATTAATTTTCTTAACGAATGTCTGTGCAAAATTTCAAGTCAATAGGACCAAGGAATCGCGTTCTCCCATACAAACTTTGCCCCCCTTTTTCACCCCCTTAGAGGTTGAATTTCGTAAAATCCAGTCTTAGTGAGCACCTTTGTCCTAAAAGGAACCCCCATGCAAAATTTGAGACTTCTAGCACTTGTAGTTTCTGAGATTTCGTGATGAGTGGGTTTTTGCTTACTCTTTTATATAATAAGATACATAACTCGTTCGAAGACCTTTGATAGTATTGGCGTCAGTGCTATTGGCCGATAATTATTTTTATCATACTTTGAACCTTTTTTATGCAGAGGTTTTATTACCGATACGGCGATACCTTAAGCTTGTCTGGAAAACAGCCTTGCTCTAACGATTGATTGATAATGTACGGTACTAATGGTATACGTACTAATGGTTTTGCAATGTATTGTGAAATACGTTTAATGAGATCTGTGGTTAAATTGTCGGTTCATTCCCATCTCTGCACCTTCCCATCTCGGCACCCTTCAATAATCATTGTTAGGTACATAGTGTAGAAAAATTGGAAACACAGTATCAGTAGAGTAAGTAAATCAACTTGATTATTTATTAAATCCAAATAAATATTTTTCAGAAATTACCGTTTATAAAATAATTTAAATTTTAAATACTAGTAAATAGTGAATAACGTAATAGTAGTTTATGCACCAAGGTGATAAAGTAGTGTCTTATGTCGCGGGCGTTAAATTGAATCACGAGCATAACGAAGGATTCTAGCAACTCCCGAGCGCAGCGAGGAAGTATAGAGTTAAATCCCGAGCGTAGCGAGGGAGTTAATACTAGAATCCTGAGTACAGCGAGGGATTTAAGCTCGCCCAAGACAAAGACACCTTTATCCCCGAAGAGAATACACTACTTTTCACACCTACTGCGAGATAATAAAATACAAATATTGCTAGAATTAAAATAATAATAATATCGTGGGACAATCCACACACGGTCATCTGATTCCAAACTAAGTAGAGCCTGTACTATGGAAACCAGACCACTGATATAAATTTAGCTGAGGGGATAAATAGTTAAATAACACCCAGACACTTGGAAGAATTGAACCCACGACCCATCGGGTAGCAGCCAGGGAGTCTAACCACTAGACCAACGAGACTCAATAATGTCAGCATAGTGATTTGCAGAGCTAACACGATAACATTTTTTTTTCTTTTCTAGAACATTGGGTTTTACTCGTCGCGCCCGGTTAGATTTTCAAATGGTTAGAGTAGTATTATACCTGCGGTAAAAGTGTTGAGGAATTTTCGTTTGACGTTCGAAATTCAAATCAAATTATTACCCAAGGGAGTTTAGTACAACATTATTACCCGGCTAGACTATAGGGATATAATCTGGTACTTTATGTCATCTTTATATGACACATAATGCTACATTATCGAGCAGGTGGTGTGAAAAATATATTTTATGGGAATTTTACAGACAAGCCTTTGGATCGCTCTAATTAGAGGATACGTTATCTCTGTTTTGGCAGTAACTTAACAAATCTAAGAATGTATGAAAAATCTACAGGTCGTATAACTAGTCCTTTTAAAATATTTACAGCAATTTAAAAACATATTACAATAATCAACAGAAAAAATACAATGAGCAGTTTCAGCATAACAGTACCAACAGTGGCGTGCACAGAAAGCAGGCAAAAATATCTGCGAGTTGTTTATACTTTATGCTATTTGTTTGTGTTCCAGAACAAATATCCTTAAATTAATCAATATTACCAACATAACCATATACTTACTTACATTCAAAAAAATTACGTTAATTTATGTCAGAACTTAGATTTTTTTAAATTAAGATTGTTTAGAGAAATCCTAGGGTAGGCCTTTGCCTATTATTTTTGTCAGTATGGAGCCGCTGAATAAACTTATTAATGTTTTGAAATGAAAAACAATATGTCTATAGTATTTGCTTGCTTATGAATATTTGAAATGGTATACTTACATACTTAAAGTAGGTTAAACGAGCCGAATACTTTTTTTGCCTACCCTCTGTGCACGCCACTGAGTCACTTAAACTGTGACTGAGTGCCAATATAATCAGAATGTAGGCAAGTATGGGAGTCCATATTCTGAGGGCTTTCATACTATTTTGGCCTTTACTTATAAAATAAATCAGAATTGTAAAATGTTATTGTCAAACTTATCTAGTACTTGACAATATCTTAATTTAAAAAAACGCTGTCTTAAATTAGTCTTTAAAATATCTGCAATAGTAAAATCACAGCAAGTTACTCTTCATGCAAAAAAAAACAAAGTAATCGTAATTTCAAATTATTAATATTATAAAAATATTACACTAATCAACAGTTGTAAATACACATATATTTTTAATCTTCTATATCACATAAATCAACATTGTCTATAATTTTCATACAATAATAGCAATAATTTCAAACAATTACACAATATTTAAAATAAACAATACAATCACAGTTACTTTGTCGTCGTCCAAGAAACAAATAAGGTAATTATTGCAGATAGTTTTTCTATGCAGCTTTTTAAATTTATCGAACCATTTTCATACGTACGTACTACTACGTACTACGTACCTTTCTCCTTTTTCTTGGTAATAGGGATGTTATACTTGAAAAATTTGATAATTTTAAATACAAACCGCCTTGTTTCACGACGTTTATTTTGTTTTAGTAAAAAATCAAGTTGTTTACTTACTATATTGATACTGTGTTTCCATTTTTTCCACGCTGTGTACCTAACACTGATTATAGAAGGGTGCCGAGATGGGAATGTTTCGTAGGTATGGTAAATAAATTCATAGGTGCCGAGATGGGAAGGTGCCGAGATGGGAATAAACCAAATTGTCATATCCTGCAGATCTTGTATTTTTCAACGACTGTATTATACTCATTATTTCACATGCATGACTTATATTTGTTAAAGTTCCAATGAATAATAAGCCGGTAGAATATATATGAATTATATTGCAGTAATAAAGTACAAAGAAATGAATATCTAAAATTAACGAAAAATGCGTGTGCGCTCATTTGACGCGTAGAAGGAAGAGGCCGGGCGGGGGGCCGTTTTCTGGCTAGTGACGTCCCGCACCGCCCAGTGATGTGCCCGTGAACCTTAATCGATTGATCGCATGTTGCTTCCGCGACATTCCTGCTGGCCGCGCTGGGAAGGTTGCTTCATCTTAAGACCTTTCTCGGCTAATTTTCTTCAACCGGTAACGGGCAAATTTTACTGAAGTCTCTTTTGTACAGTTGGGTGGCTGTTTGTATGTCAGCTACTCTGCTGATGTTGTCCTTGCCGGGGTATACCTTGGTTATACGGCCCAGTAACCATTTCATGGGTGGAGCCTGTTTGTCCTTGATGACCACCAGCATTCCAGGTTTCAAGGTTCCATGGGAGTCCTTCCACTTGCTCCTTACTTGCAGCTCGCTTATGTACTCCTGTTGCCACCTTTTCCAGAAGTGTTGCCGGAGCATCTGTATCTTTTGGTCTTTATCCAAGCGTAAGATATTAGTGCAGGTATAATCTGGTTCTGGTATAGATGTGAGGCTTCTCCCGATGATGAAATGGCCCGGTGTGAGTGGCAAATAGTCATTTGGATTCGAGCTAAGCGGAGTCAAGGGACGTGAGTTAAGTAGGGATTCAATAAGGGTGAGAGTTGTGTATAAATGTTCATATGTTAAGTGTGCTAACCCTAATACCCGACGTAAGTGATATTTAACTGATTTCACACCTGCTTCATGCAAACCACCAAAGTGTGGTGCTTGGGGGGGCAAAAAATGAAAATTTATACAGTCTGTTGCAAATGAATCCGTGATAATAGATGAACTTAAATCAAATAATTTTTTAATTTCTCTAGCCGCACCAACAAAATTAGAACCGTTGTCGCAATAAATATCTGAGGGCGTTCCCCTGCGAGCAATGAATCTTTTAAGTGCAGCAATAAAGTTTGAGGTTGTGATGTCACCCACCAGTTCCAAATGAATGGCCTTTGTTGTAAAGCAAACAAAAATACAAATGTATACCTTGATTAGACGACAACCGCGACCCGTTCGGTCTGCCATCATTATGGGTCCAGCATAGTCAACGCTAGTGACAATGAACGGAAAGGCTGGTTGTGTCCTTTGTTTTGGTAAATTGCCCATGATTGGAGTAACGGTATTGCCACGAAACCGAGCACATACGACGCACTGACGCGTTACTGATCGCGCTAAGTCTCGCCCTCCAATAGGCCAATAAGTTTCTCTAATAGAGTATAATAAATGTTGAGGACCAGCGTGCATCAACAACCTATGCTGCTGTTCAAACAGCAACCGTGTAAGTATATGCTTTTTATCCATAATAATTTGATGAATTTTATCATAATTATAATCTGAAAGTGCCAATCGGCCACCTACTCTCATCAGATTGTCTTCCTTATCAATAAATGGATTTAAAGAAATTAAATTGGATTTTTTAGGTAACTTATGACCTGCCTCAAGTGAAAAGTATGCTGACGAAAAAGCTTCTTTTTGTGCAAGTATAATTAATTGTTTCATAGAATCGGATATTTCACTTGGTGAAAGGTTCCCGCAACGCCTGCTTAATTTATTTCTTATATTATGAATAAACCTAAGAACGAATGCGAAGACTCTTTGCAAACGAATTAAATTTGAAAATCTGTGAAAAGGAAATAATTCTGTTATTTCAGATGTTAAACAAACTGCTTGATTTTTTAAAATTTTCTTTAAGAGACGTGTACCTAACAAGGCTCCACATAACTCTAATCGTGGAATCGTTAATGGCTTTAATGGTGCTACCTTTCCTTTAGCACATAATAATTGTACTGACACTTCGCCAATGCCGTTTGTTGACCGAATGTAAGCACAGGCACCGTATGCGTTTTCAGATGCATCAGTGAATATGTGTAGTTGCAAGTTAACTGGCTCGGGACAAACAACATGCCTCGGTATTTGCAAATCATTTAATGATGACAAGGATTTAACAAATGCTAACCAAATGTCTCTTATATCATCAGGAACTGCTTCGTCCCAATTTAATTTTTTAAGCCATAGTTTTTGCATTAAAATCTTACATTCTAATATTAAAGGTGAAACGACACCCAAGGGATCAAACAATTGAGATATGGATGATAATATTTTTCTTTTAGTAATGTTATTTTGTAAAGCTAATTGTGTGCTAAAACAAATGCTATCTGATTCACTGTTCCAAGTGACTCCTAATACCTTGGACTTGTAGTCATGACAAAACTTTAAATTACTACATGTGTCTTGTGTTTCGCTGTGTGAGGTAGTTTCTAAAACTTGCTTACTATTAGATCTCCACTTCCTTAGTGGAAAGCAACCTTTATTTAATTCTTTTGTTAGTTGTGAGTAGAGCTTTTTAGCCTTATCAATAGTGTCTGCACCGGTGATCAAATCATCTACATAGAAGTCCTTACCTATGATCTCACTAACCGCAGGGTCATCGCATTCTAATGACAACTGCTTAAGGCAGCGTATGGCTAGAAATGCAGCTGCTGCTGTACCATATGTGATGGTGTTCAGTGTATAAGCTTTAATAGGCTGTGTAGGTTCATCTCTCCACAGTATTTGTTGTAAGGAACGTTGATCAGGATTAACTTCGCACTGTCTGTACATTTTTTCAATATCAGCTGTTAAAGCAATATTGTGCTGGCGAAAGCGCAATAATATGGAGAACAAATCATCTTGTATTGTAGGACCTACATGTTGCAAATCATTAAATGAGTATCCCGTAGATGATTTTGCTGAGCAGTCGTATACTACCCTTATAGTCTTTGTATCACCGTTTTCCTTAAATACTGCATGATGTGGTGCAAAATATGACACTTTATGACGCTTATCTATATCAGATTCACTCATATGCCCAAGCTTAATATATTCATGAATAAACTCAGAATATGATAACTTGAGTTTAACATTTTTATTAAATTTGCGTTCTAAAGCGAGAAACCTTTGTTTTGCTAAATAATAAGAATCACCCAATAGATTAGGTGATAATTTAAGTGGTATTGTTACTGAGAATCTACCATCTGATAATCTTTTTGTATTATTAACAAAGCTATTTTCACATTCAATTTCATCCAAAGAATATGGGGGGCAACTAATACTTATTGAGTCTAGTTCCCAAAACTTAGCTAACTGGTCTTGTACACCTTGTGTGTTATTATTATTTGTGTTTTGTATCATAGTACATAAGTTAACATTGTTGGACATGGAACCTCCTAACACCCATCCTAATTGAGTCTCATACAATATTAAGTTGTGAGCATCTAGTTGAATTCTTTGTTTTCCTAGTAATTCCCAGAAAATACTATTGCCTAAAAGTAAGTTAATTTCAGAACTCTGAGTGAGGGTCGGGTCTGCCAACTTAATGCCTCTTGGTAAATTAAAATCTTTTATATCTAAATTTATATTTGGCCAAGGTGGGGTTATGTTGTCAATAACTATACAACCTAATTCTGCATGAAAGTCTGAGTAAATAGATTTAATATTAATAATACACATCTCATTCGATGATGAGTTATTATTGTTTATACTGGAAATAGAATTAAAGGCATTAATTATTTCTAAACCAATTTTTTGGCAATAGCTCTTGGTAATATAATGGCTAGTACTACCTGTATCTAGTATAGCCCGAGCGGTGTGGACTGTTTTTTTATTATTTACTTGAACAACAGCAGTCGAGAGGATGCCCTGCCCCGCAGAAAAGCTGGACAGTGCAACCTCCTCTACTTTCCTATTCTTGTTATTGTGAATTAATGTGTTGTGTTTTTTACCACATTGGTAACAAAACATATTACTTCTACACTTTAATGTGGAATGGCCTTTATGCAGGCACCTTAGACATAGCTTTATGTCTTTAGCCTTAATTTCTCTATCTTTGGGAGATAATTCTAGAAACTTTTTGCAATTATAGATAGCATGTGCCTCTGACTCGCAGACTGAACACATTTTGTTGTTAGACTGAAATGCTACTAAAGCTCTTGGCCGTTCACTTCTAATATTCCTTTGCTCAAGGGTCTCTAACATATCAGACCTTGATCGGACAAATTTAATTAAATCATTAAACATTAGTGTGTTGTCACTGTTTTGACTTTTGTATTTTTCCCATTCTTGTATTGTTTGTGTGTCAAGTTTGGAACAAAATATATAAATTAATAAGGTATCCCAATGTTGGGTTGGTTCCTTTAGTATCTCAAGTGATTTTAAATTCTTAATGAATGTGTCTACCAATCTCCTTAAATGAAAGGAAGTTTCTTTTTGAACTGGGTACACATTGAATAATGCCTTTACATGATTAGATATTAATAAATTCTTATTATCATAACGTTCACATACTAATTGCCATGCGACATTATAGTTTGATGCTGAGAACTCTATTGCCTTAATAACTAGTGATGCGCTGCCCTCTAGGTATGACCTAAGATAATGAAACTTTGTTATATCTGATAGGTTTGGGTCCTTGTGTATCATGGACTCGTACATATCCCGGAACTCCAACCATGAGCTATAGTTACCATCGAATTTGGTCAAGTTTATTTCAGGTAATTTGACACTGTACCTTGCTTGCTTCACCTCACCGGTACCTTCAGTACTAGAACCTGCTACCTGCTGGGTGCCACCACCTCCCAAGCTGCCTTGCTTTGCCAGTAGCTGCGCCTTCGCGATGCTGCTGTAGTATAGCGACTCAAATTTTTCTCTTTCAATATATTGCTCGCTTGGGTCCTCCGATGACACCTCAATCTGAAATTGTACATCATTAAATTCTTGTAACAATTGCTCTAATCTTGTGGCCCGCAGCTGCAATTCCATAGTTAATTCTGGTGATATATCTTCAGATAAAGTAGTAAGAAATGTTGCAAAGTTAGTCAGCCGAGCCTTTATTGTTCCCCGTTGCCGGACTAACATTTTGGAATTTGTCGGTTCAGACATTGTCCTTAGACTATAAGGCAACAAGCTTAGTTATATGATAATTACACCCTTTAATGTGTGTATTTTATTTATTATTATGTATTGCTTAATGTTCTTAGCCCACAAAGGTACTAAGTTTTTTAATATTATTTAACGGTGTGCATGTGAGGCATGAAATAAGCCACTGCAATACACTGCAAGTCCGACAAGATGCTTTAAGCACAGGAAGGTATATAGTTTTATGCAAATTTAATGTATTGAGATGCCCTTTTACAGTAAGGTGCATGTGCTGTATTTTTGTCAAGTTAAGCGTATGTAATGCAATGTAGCATGAGTTTATGTAAGCTTTAGGAATGTAAATGTGTATTTGTTTTTGGCTTTGGAATGGATGCAGAGTTAGGAACTTAGCTGTGTCCAAGAGCGTGGCGCAATACCGTTGCCTCGTATTGGGTCGGTTTGTAGTCGTCTCTGTCCCCTTGTGACCAGATTCCAATAATTCTCCCTTTTTGTGCTCTTTATGCCTTTTTGTTGTGCTGCTTCCTGCGTTAATCTTATTCCTTTTGGAGATGATTTAATTGCGTCGTAATAAGATGGCGGCACCGCGTTCCTTCCTTTCTTTGTTCTATTGAAGCTAAAGTTGATGCGCTGGTTTATTCTTTTACCGTCGATGGACCATGTTAAGGTTCCAATGAATAATAAGCCGGTAGAATATATATGAATTATATTGCAGTAATAAAGTACAAAGAAATGAATATCTAAAATTAACGAAAAATGCGTGTGCGCTCATTTGACGCGTAGAAGGAAGAGGCCGGGTGGGGGGCCGTTTTCTGGCTAGTGACGTCCCGCACCGCCCGTGCCCGTGAACCTTAATCGATTGATCGCATGTTGCTTCCGCGACAATATTATCTATATTTAATTTATTAGTTTTAGGTTAATTAGATTTACTATTCTCCACAATGTCGATGAAAAAGTTATTGAATATATTAGAGATGTCAGAACCAGATGTAGCCATTTTATTACCGTCGATAATCTTATCAATGTATTCCTTAGCCGGTTTATTACCAATATCCCATGTTGTTTTACATTTGTTATTAGAAAGTGAAATACGTTTGCGGTTATTTAAAGATTGTAAATTATTTATGCATTTTCTCAGCAATTTAGAATATGTTTTGAACATTATCTTATTGTGTTCGGTTCTATTATGATAATATTTGTAACTAAGCCGTCTTTTCGTTTTGGAACTAATTTTAAGTCCTTTAGTTATCCATTTAAGTTTATTACTTTTATATGTTTGTTTTACTTTAATAACGGGAAAACATAAATCATAGAATAATGTCAATGTATTATGGAGAATGTCAAAACAAAGGTTAGTGTCAGAAATGTCATAAATTTCATTAAATGATAATTGGCTTATGTGATTTACAAATTTACTGATGTTTTCTTTACTGTAGTCATTTTTGTTCATATAATAATAATTTGTAATGTTGTTTTCTTCATATTTAAATTCAATTACTTGCGCAATATTATGATCGGATAAACAAAGGCTATATATCGTTTTTTCTACTGCATTCGGAATATTACTAGTAATATTATCAATGCACGTGTTTAATCGTGTTGGTACAAAAATGTGACGTTGCATGCCAAAGTTGGAAATAATTTCATCAAACTTGACTGTAGAATTATTATTGCACATGAAGTTTATATTAAAGTCACCGGCAATCACGATCTTCCTATAGTATTTATATTCGAATTAGGAGTTCTATATACACATATTATTATTAGCTTTAATTTTTTTATCTCTACGCTGCATATTTCATATTCTTTTTCAATACCTAATTCTTGTATTTCTTTTATTTCTGTACATTAATACTTGCTTTTGCAAAGAATGCATGTGCCTCCTCGTCGCTGACCTGTTCGCGAGTAACAAGCACTGAGTTTATAGTCATTAAGTACCAGATACTTTTCTTCTCCTTTCAAAATAAAGTGTTCACTTAAACATATTACATCAATATCTATACCAGATGTTGACAATTCATTTATTGCTATATTAATGTCGTTAATTTTATTGAGTGCTCCAGTGATATTTTTATGTAGTACTGTGAAGCTATTCTGGTTTTTCTTGCTCACGAAAAAGCGTTTGTTTGGTCAAGTTTGATTTTGGCCGACTGGCAAGTTTAGAATTATCAATTTTCCGAAAGTAGTATGGTATTGTACCCTTGCATGCTTCATGATTATTTTTTGGAGTAGTAGTGGAACTGTCAGTTGTGCGGGTGAATAAATTGTTGGCATTTTTTTTAAATAGTAAGGAATTGTGCCTATTTTAAATTGTTTATTGTCATTTTGTACTACTGTAATGTTACTTCCTTTTTTATTGAAGGAAAGAAACTTAATTTGATATTGTCTAGTATTTATTTTATGTATAATTTGTTTCACAATACCTTTCTTATTGTGAGCTTCAATAAAAGTGCAATTCTCATAATTTTGAGCAAGAAGTCTAAGGTAATAGTTAAGTTTGTTCTCATTTAGAAATGCATTGTAAAGAATGTTGACTATATAAACATTGCAGTTCTTTAATAATTTAATACCAACCAGCTGATAATTCTACAAGAACTTTGGTAGGGTTTTTGTCATTGCTACCAGTAATAATAACAACGCTGTCTCGAAATGTAAGTTGTTTATACATGGTACTGCAGCTGGATAACACATCTTCTGTAAGAGCATCTGGCTTTCTTAATGCTGAAATGCTATAATTATTCAAAATTAAATTTTCTTTCTGTGAAATCAGATCTTGAACGATGCCATCTCCTTGGTTATCGGCAAGCAAAAATATACTCCTACGCTCGCATTGTGACTGGTTATACTGACATAATTTTTTATTAACTTCTGGTTTTTCTGGCTCGATAACTTTAGTGTTAATAATTTTGCTTTCCTTACTATCTAATATAGTGTCTTCATTTCTCACTTGCATGTTAAGGGGGTAACATGCGCCAATGACCTTGAGAATCTGGCCGCTCCGACCAAGAGTTGTTATCGTAGAGGGCGCTACCAGCAAATATGAATATTACATTTGAAAAATCATAGACTAAAAATATGCAGATGTGTCGAATGGAGTTTTGTTAATTTTAGATATATTATATATAGAATGAAATGATGCAGTTTAATAACGATACCTAACCCACTGTTTTATATCTTGATTTATACCTTGGCATGCCACCTAATTACAATCTGACAACCCAACCACTTACAATGGTAACGTAGTTGACGTGTTGCATCAGGATACGGATTATTGCATTTCATATTCCAAACTTCTTTCATATTCAAAATCTGTATTCTACGCAAATAAATGATTCTTATTCGTATTCATATCAAAGTTTCAGTCCGTCTATTATAGAATGGTCAATGCCTGACTAGTGAGACTTATACATACTTCTATTCTATTGTTGGTGGTTATTAGGTCCGGTTACAACCGGAGCGCACTTCGACCCAGCTGAATACATTGTGCCTGCCATTCGGAATCCATATATATTCGTACTACTTATAACTTACAATCACAGCGGATTTTTGTGTGTCTGAAGTTAGGGTTGACGAACCATTGCGCAAGTACAGTTGTGAGTTCTGAATACATAAACATAAAAATAGCTACTGTGCAGTGTCTTGCCGTGATTACTGTAAGCGTACTTGAAATGAAACTATGCACAAAGTTCTAAGGTTTCTATTCTGCAAGTCAAAACGAAAGCGTTTAACAGAGTCTTCAAAATATAGTTTTTTTCTTAAAATGGGACCTTTTTAACATATTTCCTAAATTAGTTCCAAATTCTCTAACCAATAAACATCCATCTGATGTTTGAGCTTTTTGATCCCTGGAAAAATGAACTGAAACCAAATTGATGATTGATTGCGATGTTCGAGTATGACAAAGAGAGTGACTTAAGATGCTGCAATGCATGCCAGTAGCCCTGATGAGATGCTAGCGGTATTATTAAAGAAGCGTGTAACTGTAATGTTTCCTATTCTAATACGTATATTTTCTTTAAGAGCAGCACAAGTACCCGAATCTTGGAAGCTTGCTAGCTTCCAACCTTACTCAAGACCAGATACCCAACGTCGACCCAAGAGTCGTGCAGACCTAAAAATCATAAATTATTTTTATTACGACAATTAGTTCCGTGATAAGAATAATAGCACACCCATCCATCTCCTCCCGTTGGGTGTCCGTAAAAGGCGACTAAGGAAAAAGAAAGAAGACGAGCAGCAGCGTCTTTTTATTGGATTACCTACCACCTATCTGCGATCACCAACCGCCTGCCAGGCGTGGGGATTATGGCAACCCCTCCCTTCTAAGGGAGAGAGCGCCTTTTATCAACAGTGGACGTTTCGGCTGCTGATGATGATGATGAGTTCCGTGATCGACTCCGTAATGGTCATCGAACTGAAACTATGATAAGATACTTAACTTTTTCCATAATTAAGTACAGGTAAAAACGACCCAGATCAAAGACAAACAGATTATGTTCACGCACATGAATGTTTGTCCTGTGTGGGAATCGACCCCAAGACCTTAAAGTCAGCGGCCAGGGTAGCAAACTACAAAATCAACGGACCTGTGTTGTTATTCAATATACGTGGCTGCCAAAGGAATCCGTAGCACTGTTTGTTTGAACACACGAATTCAGTAATAGTCTTTTTTAGTGTAACGTCATATTATATACTGTCACGGACACGAACGCTATACTAGTTTTCAATCAAAAACTATTTTGAACTATTTTGTTCGTGTCCGCGATCCGGGCGACGACGACGTTCCGGGCGCTTACCCCGCCCGCATGTATTTTGGGCTGGCACGTGCAAGCGATTGTCGTCCTAAAGGTGATACACCGTTCGTGACCGCGAAAGTACGTAACGTAACTTCATCTTGAGTTCTGTACCCATCGCGGGGTTTGAACTACGCGGAGCATTTGACATTTTATTTATTCTTTAGCACACTTAGATATTTAATTTACATTGATTCTAATAAGCAATCTGGTTTTAGAGTAAGTAACATTTTAACGCGGTGGTATTTTTTCTCGTGCCTGCCAACAACACCAACAGTTTATTGTTACGCAACTTAGTTATGTAACAAGGTATCACCTGATAGTAATCGAAGCACCCACCCATAGAAAGTCTCTTCCTGTCCCTGTCATCCAAAACTATAATTATAGCCTTTTGGTCCGATAGTTTTTTTGCCAGATACAGTGACCTTCTACTTATGTTAAATAGCGGGAGAAATCTAAGATTAAAGTGGCGCCACCTAGATATCACACGAGTACCCTTCCAACTTAACCATCCAGATGTCTCAAAAGACGAGCAACTGTCCAATGCAACTGTCCGTAGGTAAGCGTGTCGCTCACCACCAAGCCAACCACCCAGGTACTCGACTCGTTGCTAAGTTGCAAAAACCAACATGATAGTAATAATAACACCGTTCATGTTTTGACAAAAAAAAACATAATGTAAAGGATATCGTAATGTATGTCATTTTGTCGTACACAGTATTAAATACGATTTCAATTAGTAAGATCATAATATATGACTCCGATACGCTTTAAAAGTTAGGCATAATAATTGGCAACGATACTTTCGCATATTCTATGATGAACCAAAAATATGGTATTACTATAAAAATATCTTTAATTAAATATAGAAGTATAGAATTCATTTGAAATGATTTATAATGTTATAATTATACCATATGTAACATATCTTAATTAAAAACATGTTCAAAATCTTTAAATTAAATTCGTCTTGTCAAAAAAAATTAGAGCACGTCCACCCTCCATAACAGTCCACGAAAGACTGGTGGAAGGCGATCGCGGGGGCGCTGCAAGGGGAAATGCATCTCGTACGTGGTTTTTCTATAATTTCTTGTAAAACATGAATGAAATTAAGAAATGTAATCAATACAAATTGTAGAATAAATTATTATGCTTTTTATAGTCCAAGTTTGACGTCTATCCGATGAACGGATATTGAACGCTAACACAATTCATATCCAACGTAGTACATTTTTTAAATACATATTGCTTGAAAACAATATATTTAATCCAATATCTAATCAATAAAACTGTTTGCTGAAGATCTGAGGTATAAGTACATATAATTTTCATAGCCAATGCAATAGCGGATTGATCCATCGAACTCTTTAAACTAAGGCTATTTTTGCAATTTTACCGTTGTTACCCCCTTAATATGTTTAGTCAAGTCGTTTTCATTGTTTATTTTCAATTGTTGTTTTAATACATCATTCATCATGTTCTGGAAACACTAGTTCAGTCTAATAATGATTTCTGATACTTACGCGAATATTACACATTGAAATGAAACTAATTTTACGGATTATATCGCGGTTTATTTTTGATTTTAATTTCCCGACGTTTCGAATACTTTACAGCATTCATGGTCACGGGCGGACTGAGGTGGTAGCTGTCCATATGTCATAGTTGTCTTAGGATACCCTCAGGTCTTCTAATTATTATTGTTAGTCCGATCTACGCAGAAAGAGCTTACAGTATCTTGAGGTCTTGCAGTGGAATGCTTGTCTTTGGATTTGACTATGTTTATCACGGGATCCCAAGCTGGTGGTAGCACCCAGCCATCTTCTCTATTGAAATTTGGATGCTTTTTTTCTTTCTGCGTAGATCGGACTAACAATAATAATTAGAAGACCTGAGGGTACCCTAAGACAACTATGACATATGGACAGCTACCACCTCAGTCCGCCCGTGACCATGAATGCTGTAAAGTATTCGAAACGTCGGGAAATTAAAATCAAAAATAAACCGCGATATAATCCGTAAAATTAGTTTCATTTCAACTAGTTCAGTCTCTTCGTAAAGCACAAATTGAAGGTGACGTTATTTGCTTATTTTTTTTTTATGACGTAGATACTTATCTAGTCGGTTTGCTCTTATTTTTTGGTCCAAGGTTCTTCAAAGCAACGCATTTTTCAATCGGTCTTATTTTACACTCCACGCGAAAATTGACTGCCTAGGATTTAATTTTTTTTTTATGATTGTAGGTAACAGAAGACATTAAGAATTATTTTAGTTTTATACTAATCGCGTTCTTGATTTTCTTTAATTTAAACAAATATAAAAGAAAGATAAACAGACAACACATGAAACAAGATTGAATTACAAGAGATCAGTCACTTTTTTTTTATTTGCGTCTCCAGGCACTGCTTAACAGCAGATGTTAAATGTGAGCCACTGTGATTTTGGATCGGTCATGCTCGCCAGCGAAAAGTCTTTGCTTGTGGCGGCTTCGTGTGGCGGGTCACTCCTTTCCCTCCAATATGGTTGGGAGAGTGATGGCAGCTGCTTGGGGAGACTGGTCCGACTACTATCCCTTTAACCTTTTAGTTTGTTGTATTTTCGTCGTATTTTGTTTCTTTCTCTCGTTTTATCTTTCATACGGCAGAACACACTGTCATTGTTGCTGATCAAACTCTAACAAGACAAAAACTGTTGACAACAAAAAATGACAAGCCCGCTGAGTTTCTTGCCGGATCTTCTCAGTTGATGCCGCGTTGTGATCCGATGGTAGATTTTAAACAATTTGACAATTCAAAAGTGCTAGCGTTAAGCCTATTTGAAATAAATATTATTGAATTTGAATTTTATAAATTTATATATAATTACATAAAAAATGATAAAATATAACATCACATTATAAACAAGTAAGTATGTGTATTATCACTATGAGTACATAGGGCAGTAAGATTTTTAGGGTTTCTTTTACACTCAGCAATTCTTACAGCTAAGTAGTTAAACCTAATTTGGATTAAGATTAAACCTGAAAAATGTTCCCATGTTTGCTAGTTTAGCACCGCAAAATCCACATTTGCGTAGAACGCAAACAATGGACAATTTACTCTAATGATTGTTTGACCAATGACTAACCATTGTTTGAATTACACTAATGTTTCGTATTACCAAAGCAGTAGTGTAACGTTTGTTATGTCAGATAACATAATTATACATATGTATACATACGTATACATACCAGTTTACTTGTACCTACGTACGTGTAGTTACGTACGTCTATTGAAGACGAGGAGCTCCAATTATGGAACGGGATTTCGAAGCGTACTTTCATTCATTACCTTGTTTATTTTTATCACATGTGTGTATTTAGTATGTACATTGTACATATCTACTAGCATACAAGAGACAGACAATACACAGCTATTGTCGTGTTTGTTAACAAACAGTACAGACTGCTTGTTTAGACCACCATCGTAGAATCAAAGCTACAGATACCAACACAAAAGCTACTAGGTCTACGTATTGTATTGTATTATACTATATGTATTTTGAGTAGTATTCGAGCCAACAGTGGTAAAGGAATCCATTGATCCGTATTATAAGGACTTCCATGATTTTCAAAGAACACCGTATCTCTTTAGCTCAAGTAATTGTAGAGCACTGTAGTTTATTTTAATATTTTAGCCCAATAGAAGAACTGTTTCTGATTTCCAATGCACAGCTGTACGGGCCAAGTCGTACAATTGATAGCGTCAGCAGTTTACGCTACATGCAAATTATTTGTAATGCTCAATAAGTACAGTTAGTAAGTAATTAGAGCCATAGAAAATGGTTCGCGCCTACTCATGCTATCATTTTAATAATTTCTATCAATATATTACAGACTCTCAAATTATATATATTGACGGGCCCGTTGGTCTAGTGACTCTAGTGGTTAGACACCCTGTCCGCTAGCCGATGGGTTGTGGGTTCGATTCCCACCAAGTGTCTGGGTGTTATTTATCTATTTAAGTATGTATTTACAAAAAAAAATGTATATAAGTATTAGTACCAGTTGTCTGGTTTCCATAGTACAGACTCTGCCTAGTTTGGGATCAGATGACCGTGTGTGAATTGTCCCAAGATTATTATTATTATTATAGTATAGTGTAGTATAGTATAAGTATATGTATAAACCAAAGATGTTACAGGTTCTGTCGCAGCCCGTTAGTACAACTGCAAATGACTACAAGCAGGCATGTCGCTTATTTGTTTATTTAATTCTTCATGCACAAATTTTGTACACCATCATCATTAGCAGCCGATAGATGTCCACTGCTAAACAAAGGCCTCCCCCTTAGAAGGGAGGGGTTGCCATAATCTCCACGCTTGGCAGGCGGCTTGGGGATCGCAGTATAGGTGGAAGATAAATTCAAAAGAAAGACGCTGCTGCCCGTCTTCCTGTTCTCGCTTAGTCACCTCTTACGACACAAAACGAGAGGAGATGGGGGATGCAGTTGTAACCCGGCACCCCACGGGTCTATCACGGGTAAATTTTGTACATAGGCGGTCTTAATGCCTTAGGCATTTTTAGCCACCTTAGGGCGGTGCAGAAATAGGTGCAAAAAAAGAGAAATAATAGTAGAGAACAAAAATGTAAACTGATAACTAAGATACATACAAATTATTATTATTATAAACATGTTGTTTATAAATACTATAGACTAAATATAAATAATTAATCTACACTAATATTATAAAGAGGAAAACTTTGTTTGTTTGGTTGTAATGAATAGGCTCAAAAACTACTGGACCGTTTTAAAAAATTCTTTCACCATTCGAAAGCTAAATTATCCACAAGTAACATAGGCTAAATTTTATTTTGGAAAAAAATAGGGTTCCGTAAGATATTTGGGTTTTTTCGGACACAAGGTGTAAAAAATCAACCAGAAAAGTTACTTATTTTGCGTACGCTGCCTAAACTATAAAAGATAGAACCATAAAATGTTCTAATTAATTGAAGATCTTATAAATATCTACAAAAAAGTCCGCGGCACACTATCTATGTCGAGGCCCAACAACCATTTATTTATTTAAAAATCTTGAATTTTGTTTGGACTACATTTAAACGCATTTATTTTAATCATGCTATTGATCCTTATCAAAATAAATTAATTCATCATTAAGTACAGTTTATGTAGATAATATTTGGTCTTTTAATGATTAAAATTGGACATTTGGTTTTGAAGTTATGGCGAAATTAAAATATTACGATTTCTGCTGCACGGCCCGTTGCGAAGTGAGCGTCACCAAGGCGGGGGTGCGCATGCGGGAGGGGAGTTTAGATCTATGAGTAAGGTACCCGCGCGGCTCAGACGCGAGGTCGGCTCCCTCTCGATTTTTTTTAGATTTCTTTCTTAAAACTACACCTACGCAAAAGTTCTTCTCAGAGCTAAGCAACAGTTCTTTTCAGGGCTAACCAACAGATTTTTGCAGGGGTAACCTTGGGGTAACCAACAGTTCTTTTCAGGGCTAACCAACAGTTCTTTTCAGGGCTAAGCAACAGTTCTTTTCAGGGCTAAACAACAGTTCTTTTCAGGGCTAAACAACAGTTCTTTTCAGGGCTAAACAACAGTTCTTTTCAGCGCTAGAATATTACACGCTGTTAGCATTTTCTTAAACATTTGAAAATGCCTAAGAGAGCCATGTCTCAACTTTCTTAACATAGTTCTCAAGCACGGGCAGCAAGAATAGGTCGTGTGGGAGAATCTTCACCTGAACGTTCACAACGCCTTGCTGAACAAAATCAGAGAAACTCTCAGGTACGCGCACGAGAGTCGAGTGTCGAACGTTCGCAACGCCTTGCACAACAAAATCTGAGAACTTCTGAGTTACGTGCACGAGAGTCGGGTGAACCGATATGTATGAAATTTTGCGGGTAGGTCTGAGAATAGGTTATAAAGTATATTTTATGCGGCTGATACCATGATTGACTAGGATATATAGAACGAGAGGAGGGTGCAAGAGAGGGAGAGGAGGGGGTGATGGAGTGAGTGATCGGAGGAGTTAGGTGGAGCAAGGGGGGGGAGTGAGAGGGAGCAAATTGGGAGAAGAGACAGGAGGGAGAGGGTTCAGAGAGGACAACGGGCAGAGGAAGAGGGGAAGTGTGACGGGGACCGAAGCGGGAGGGGAGAGAAATAGCATAGAATTAGATTTTTATTATAAGAGAGAGAGATGGAGAGAGATAAATCAAGGGAGTAGGGAGAAAAGGGGAGAAAAATGTAATTAAAGCGCGGGCGGAGCTGCGCGGGTCAGCTAGTATCAAAATAAAATAATTTATCGTTTACCATCAGGCGAAAGCACTGCTTGGTCGTTCGTTACTCGAGATATTAGCAAATAAATCTTCTAAGCCGATTGATTTCACTAGCTAGAATATCTGACACTGCCGTAGTGTCCTGGTCTGAACAGTCCCTTTTACCTACTCGCTGATGTTTATTGGAATTTATTAGGTATTTATAGACATACAAATAGTTAGTCATCATTATCATCAGCAGCCAAAACTCGTCCACTGCTGAACAAGGGCCTCCCTCTTTGAAGGGATGGGTTAGCATAATCCAAACGCTTGGCAGGCGGATTGGGGATCGCAGTATAGCAGTATAGGTGGTAGGTAATCCAATAGAAAGTCGCTGCTGCCTGTCTTCTAGTTTTCCCGTAGTCGTAGTCGGACACCTAACAAAAGGAGATGAGAGGCTTTTCTTACCCGAACACCCCACGGTTAAGAGACATTGAGTTCTATGTAAGTATTTACGGGAAAACATTCAAAACGTGTTACTGTAATCCCTTAGAAATTGCTCTCGTTTGTTTTAAATCATAAATCAGATTATACTTGTTACATGGTTAAGCTTGTATATCTTGCCAGTTCAAAAGTTGGGAGTCTTAAGTTGGTAACTAAATGCGATACGTCTCGATCGCCACCTCCAACCGTTTCTAAGTTTCAAGCTTAAGTTACAATCTCTAAAGTCTGTACAACAAATTTAAGACTTGTATTTGTTTATCATTTAAATGATCGTTTATTTAAAGTATGTTTGATAAATTTAATATAGTGAACATTTTGATTAAAGTGACTAAGCAAGTGCCAGTCTTTTGCTCATTTTCATTAGCAAACTTTATTTTAGTACCGACATAATAAAAAAAATCGTTTTAAAGGGAACGTAAGATGCTAAATTAAAAACAAATTAATGATATGATTGTTTAAATAGGAACGAAATTGTTGGTTTAAATGAAGTCTTTTTTTGTTTTCTGAGTTAAGCGTAAGGATCTCGATTCACTATTATAATGATCTAATTATATCATGGACGTTAGTTGTATAAGGCACTGATAGCGAGTTGTAATCACTAGTCGGTAAACGATCAATTGGTTAAGCAACGTTAGACAAGGTCAACTCTCAGATGGATGTTCATTTAGTGGCATTTGAACTGAGTATTTCCGCACTTTGGAGGGCACGAAAAAAATCGGTCCCGGTTGTTCACATCTAGACAGCAGTCATTGAATCTAGTCAGAGGCCTAAGAATAGCTTGAAAAACTCTATCACTAGGTTGCACACTAACCTAATCTATGTAAAGGGGCACAGCATATTTCAAAAGAAATCTCATTCGGCGGGCCCGGGAGAGAAACCTCCCGCATACAATTTCTTCTTTCTGCCTTACACATGTATTGTTTAAATCTCAAAAAGTAAAATAATTGGCCTTTTGGCACGAACGGCACAAAAAATTATTAACGAAACCTAAATAAAAATCTGCATAAAGAAGCAAGAACAGTAAAACATACAAGTTATAGATATAGAAAAGGACCTTGCGGAAAAATCCTTTGAAATGGTGACACAAACAAGCCCTTTATCAGACCTCGCTGAAACCCTTCCACACTTGAGTATCTATAAAAGAAAATCCCAAATTCTGCCTAACAGAAAGGGTTGACCCAACAGTATTTGCTGAAGTGAGGCGTGCCTCTCATCCGATTCTATGAATTCATGACCTGTGTCTCGTGATATTATTACTTGTGGTATGTGGCCGTATTAAATGCTTAAATATTAATAAAAAGAGTAACGTCACGGGGAACAAAAATGTATAACTGATAACATTATTGATTCCCTAAATAGTTATAGCAAGGATGTTGTTAAGCGCAAGCTTAAGTGCTATTATCTGGGTGTACAAGACCAAATTACTCACTAGATCTCTATTTAAACACACATTGGACGAATGACTACATGCAGGTACACCCATTGAAGTTTGCGCTATGTAGTATTAATAGTGGTAAAGCATGTAATGGAGTAAATTTAATAATAAAATAAAATAAATAAATATAGAACAAAAAGTAGCACAAAGCGCTTAACAATCATAAAATAGTAAATATTTTGTGTGATTTGGGCAAAAATAAATAAAATGTAAATTGAAAAAGGAATTTTATTTGAGGTAAGTACCTTAGAAACATATTCTATTAACAAGTATAAATTAGGTATAAAAGCATAAAAAACCCGACTGCGAACAAATAACATGGTGTTACATTTGTATATAAAAAGCATATAGATGGACACACACATTCATACATACATATTATACTTACATGCATAGAGTGTACATATTAAAATAGAGTACGCGTTTGTCTATGGTCCCATTAAGCAAAGCGTAAGCAGATTTTCCTCTACGAGGCAGGTGAATTGAACTATTTAAAGTTATATTACAAGAGTTATATTAATATAATCTTTTAAATCCTTTCCAATCAGGTTTCCGTCCCGGTCATAGTACTACTTCAGCCTTGGTTCATATCACGGATGACATCCGCACCGGTATGGAAAACGGCAAACTGACAGTGCTTGTTTTACTAGATTTTAGCAATGCATTTAACACAGTTGATTTTGATGTCTTACTTCACATATTGCGCTCTCTGAACATATCTCCAACGGTGCTTGACTGGTTTCGAAGTTACCTGTTCGGCCGCCGGCAGCGCACTCGAATAGAATATGTACTGTCTTCTTGGTATGAAACATCTGCTGGTGTACCTCAGGGCGGCGTTCTCTCCCCTTTACTCTTCACAATATTTATAAACTCTATTTCTAAACACCTATCTTCATCCTATCACCTTTATGCAGATGATCTTCAAATTTATTTTCAAGCGCCATTTGCAGATCTGACGGAAGCTGTTAATGTTGTAAACAGAGATTTATCTCAGATTAGTACATGGAGTAAAGCACATGGTCTTACAATTAATCCCTTGAAAACCCAGGTCACTATCATTGGCAGTTCTAAAATGGTTTCTAAAATTAACAGGCTGCAACTTCCTAAAATTGTTTTTAGCGGAACCGTTATACCATACAAGGATGTTGTGAAAAATCTAGGCGTTCACATTGACAAAACTTTATCTTGGGATCATCAGTTGAAGGAGCTCAGTCGCAAAATTTTTGCTTCAGCAGCATCCTTACGGAGACTTCGTAACTTCCTTCCAATTTCCAGTAAGACGACTCTTGCACAGTCTCTTCTTCTTCCAATTCTTGACTATGCCGATGCCAGCTATCCTGATCTAACTGAAGTACAACTTAATAAACTTGAGCGTCTCCAAAATTTCTGTATACGATTCATATTTGGACTTCGTAAATATGATCATGTCTCAGTATTTCGTGATAAGCTCAAGTGGTTGCCAATTCGCTATCGCCGGAATACTCACATTCTCTTACTACTATATAATATTCTTTTCAATCCCTCTTCTCCGTCGTATCTTAAAGAACGCTTTAGTTTCTTACATGAGACACATACGCGATCCCTGAGATCATCTGAAACTCTCGAGTTGAAAATACCACCGCATTCCACAATATTTTTAGATAAGTCTTACATGGTTAAAGCCGTCCGCTTGTGGAATGCGTTACCCACGCCAATAAGACAAGCAACTCCTGTCATTTCCTTCAAATCTCTTTTAAAGGAACACTATCTGTCCCTTTCATTCTAATTGTATTATTAATTCTAATTTAATTCTGTCAGTATCTGTTTCTAATTTGTATTTATATATAATATGTTATGTATTAGTATATCCTAGAAATTATTTAAGTATTAGTATGTAAATTATATTCTTATTTAAGAAGGTAGTTTAAGTTTAGTTTACTTTTATAGTTTGTTGCACCACGATTGCCCATTGCATTTAAAATATTTTCATTCTGTCCATTCAAAGGTTGTCTGGAAGAGATCGCCATGAGTGATAAGACCGCCCATTGTACTTTTTATACTTGCTAAACTTGTACATTTATTACTATCTATGTGTGCAATAAAGAGTTTATAAATAAATAAATAATATGTAAGTGATAAGTAGTAATAGGTTTGATCTGTCACAAGCGCAAATGACGATAAATACAGTTGACGGTAACTATACCGTCAAGTGGGACCATGAGAAATAGTTCTCCCTTGTGGCCACAAGGGAGAACTAAGTTGTTCCGGGGCCCCACTGGCGGGACAAAATAGTGGGTCCACGAAAAAACACCGTATTGAAAGAGCTTAGCGAGATAAGTTGAAATCTATTTGCATATAAGCACAAAACAAAAATCAGTACAAGTACTATAGAACGCTCAAATGCAAGTAAGAACCGTAGGCACAGGTAAGAACATCAAAATACACAAATATCATGGTACATATACATGGTACATATACTATTTCTCATGGTCCCACTGTTATTTATTATCGACCTGTATATAGTTATAGGTAGGGTTGGGATTAATATGAAATTATGATATGATTAAAAAAATGTAATATCCTTTGGAAATGTGGACGTATCGTCGCATGCTTCGTATTAGTTGGACACAAAAGGTGACAAATGCCGAAGTGCTCAGCCGAATGTCCGAAAAAGAGGAACTGGTTCGCATAATCAAGCAGCGTAAAGTAGCGTAGGTACTTGGGTCACATCCTCATGCATAACAAATACAACCTGCTACAGACCATTACCAATGCGGTAACAGCTCAGTGGGCGAGCGCTTGCCTTGGAAACAAGGTGCGCAGGTTCGAACCCCAGCTCGCACCTCTGATTTCTTCAATGTATCATGTGCGAATCGTCTTTGTGCGATTGTTCCTAGCTTTCGGTGACGGAAAACATCGTGAGGAAACCTGCATGCCTGAGAAAGCCTAACTAGCTCTCGAATGACGTGTGAAGTCCGCCAACCCGCACTTGGCCAGCGTGGTGGACTATATGGCCTAAGCACCCTCATCTTGAGGGGAGGCCCGTGCCCAGCAGTGGGACATAAACAAGGGCTGGTATTATTATTATTACAGACCATTATGATGGGGAAAATAACAGGGAAAAGAAAAGTTGGAAGACGAAAGATGTCCTGGCTACGTAACATCAGAGAATGGACCGGAATCAAGTCTGTAGAACAGCTATTCAGACTAGCCATGGATAAACTGAAGTTTCGGAATCTAACCGCCTACCTTCAGTAATGGAGAGGCACATAATATCCTTTGATGTTTTTAGATGTAAAAAAAATACAAAATGATGGCCGACGGACGCTTTTAATATAGCCTCTTGGAGGAGATACCACTGGAGAGATCATAATGTGCTAACCCCTCTGCCAAATTTTGTTCATATGTTCAGGTCATTCTTTATTTGTGTGCGTATCTTTTTGAATGTGTTGCGAGTTTATTATAGTGTGGGTATGCGTGAAATTGTATCTGTGTGCGTTTACTTCGCCTCCCGCACCCCGCAAAAGTGCCACGAAAAATTTGGTCGGGGAATCGACTCGGTACTAGCTCCATTCTAATTACTTTGAGTATAGCCTATGTCACTCGCACAACTTAGACGAATCTAACTACATATTATAGGTCAAAATTCATCCACCGTTCAGGCTTTAGGTCGTGCCAAAGAAATAGACATACATAAATATTCTCTCGAAAAACATCACCCTCCAAGGGCATTCGGGCAAAAATATATTCATATTTCACTTACCAAACGTATTTTAAATGTGTGGGACAATAAATAAGAAAAATAATGTGCGAAATGGGAAATTGTTATTCTGGAAAACTGTCCTATACATTTAAAGTAAAAAGCGCATTTACCAGGCCTTGTCAACCAAGACAAAGCTTTGTGAGAGTTACGTCATAAAATATAGAGAGTACAGAAGGCAAGCTCATGTACCTCACTTTTCATACCTACGCTCGGCGTTTGCGCTAGGGTTGTCAACTCTGGCTTATGCAAAAAATCTATCGTGGTAGTGGTACTCGTATCCACCTTCTTGTTTAATTGATTGGTGAGAATAAAACATGAAGCACGAAAATAAAAACCATTAGTTATTAAAATAATTACATTTTGATATAATCGTTTACACTTTCGAATTTATTACACTTCCGACGCCTCGTTGTTCCGATGTGTACGTGTTGTACTACCGTTTCGTATTTTTTTTGAAGAATTAAAAAAAAAGGTAGTAACGGTACCTACTGTTACTTGGAAGAGATCCTGTGACTACCTTCTTGCTCTATGATCAGACTCGTCGAGAACTACCCAACGCCGGCCCAAAACCGGTGGGTCTACGTTTATCGGTGCAGAGATCCCGTGACCACCTTCCTGCTCCATGATCAGCCCCTGATCACAAATTTTCTAGCAACTGCACGTCGAGACCTACCTAACGAACCCAAACTCGGTGGGTCTATGTTTATTGGTGCAGAGATCCCGTGACCACCTTCCTGCTCCATCATCAGACCCTAATCACCATTTTTCTAACAACTACTCGTCGAGAACTACCCAACGAGTGCAAAACCGGTGGGTCTACGTATATTTGGTGCAGAGTTCCCGTGTCCATCCTTCGGCTCCATCATCAGACCCACAGAGAAACATACAGACCGACAGACAGACTTCCGTCTTTGCTAAAAATAATATCACAAGACGCGTGCGCTGCGTGTCTGAAGCGGGTGGCAACCGCGCTCGCACTGAACTGAGATGAACCAAGAATTCGTGTCCGTGAGCGCTGTCTATGTGTGCGTTACTCGAACACCCGTTATATGAAGCTTGCCTTCTGTACTCTCTATATTTTGTGGTTACGTTTTCATCAGATTACTGACCTCGCGTCGTGCAACACAATGGCGGCGTAATTTCGAGATGATAATTGGTTGTCAAAGGCATACAACAATTTAGTAGCTTATTCAGACTGTAAAGATTGAAAAATTGTATTGTTTGTCCCTTGTGTAGTTGTAATGTAAATAAAATAAATAACTAATATATAACTATGTTATTAAACATTGTGATTGTTTTTTTAGATTATTTTATTTTTTGTAGCCTCCGAGGCGCAAGCCACTTGCTTTACAAATCAAAATCCTGTAGGCATTACTAGTATCATTAACACTTTAGTATTCATTTTGACATAAAAAAACCGGTCAAGTGAGAGTTGGACTCACGCACCGAGGGTTCCATACTATCTTTTAGCGTATTAAAGTAACTAATTTTACTTTTCATGTAACACCTCAGATAGCAAAAAAAAAACCGCAAAACTATGTTTGTTTGTTCAGGATTTTTAAGGATTACTAATAAAATCTTTTTAAAAAAAATTGAACCGACTTCAATATTACTGAAAAGTATAAAATAATTTAAATATTAAAGAAGTTGGTGTTAGCGTACCTGCTGTGTATATTTGGCACCAACTTCAATAATATTTAAATTATTTTATACTTTTCAGTGATATTGAAGTCGGTTCAATTTTTTTTAAAAAGATTTTATTTTAAACTTTTTAGTGATATTTTCATATATAAATATTGAACCATCGAAGACCGTAAAATGATCTAGGTAGGTTATGATCACATTATCGTCTACATAGTTTTACATAATTCATGTTTCTTCAGAAAAAAATACCCGGTCGTATTGAAATTTGCATAGAATCATCATAGTAGTTTACTCTCTCGAATAAAAAAAGAATCATCGAAATCGGTTCATAATTATCAGAGCAATGTAATGGAGAACATCAGTTTTATGGTTTTTACCAGATAAATTGCTCCACATCGTTCATGGTCCTCCAGGAAGTTCTTATCCGGTAGTAATAAAATTCATACAGATACAATACAGTGGTTTCTTCTTTCGAATAAAAAAAGAATCATTGAAATTGATAAATATTTGCCAGAGTTATGACCATTTTTGTCCTTAAAAGCGACTAAAACGTCATCTATATAGGCTTTCTTGCAGCTCTCAGTGCGCAGTCACCATTCTTGTTTTTTCAGGAACTACTTATTACTAAGCAATAATTTTTTTATGGGACCCAATTAACGGATTAAAGAATGGATGGAAGAAAGATTTTTTCAAATCGGTTCATAATTGCCAGAGTTATGCGCGAACATACATAGAAAAAAAAATATATATATACAGACGAATTGAGAACCTCCTCCTTTTTTGAAGTCGGTTAAAAAACGCTACTACATAGAAAGGTATTTTTTTTGTATGTTATTTTTCATAAAACAGAAAAATAACACACAAAAAAAAATAAAAAATATACATAGCTCTATTTTACAGAAAAATAATACACTAAAAAAAAATCTTTCTACATACATATATTACCCAAAATTATTTCAGATTTTTTCCCTCCACAAACTTGGAGATAAGGGTTTTTTTTTACATTTTTTATTATCAGCCAAAAACTACGTGACATAAACCAAAATAAAAATCTGTTTTGAGATGTGCAAATGAAGCCCTTTCATATCCCACCAAACCCCACTCAATATAGTAGTCTCACCTTGAAATTTTGATGACCCACTTCGATCCCCATTATAAAAAGAGTAAAAGATATTTTTTTTATTTGCGGTGAGGTTGGGTAAGTAAGATCTAAAACTATTCCAAGTTTCAAATCGATAGCATCAGTGGTTCCTGAAATGTATAGGTGTGACAGACAGACAGACAGATAGACGAAGTCAGACCATGAGGGTTCCTTTTTTACCTTTTTAGGTATGGAACCCTAAAAAGGTGACATAAATAAAGTACCTAATAGTGAATGAAATAAAGAATCTATAAATATGTAAATCATAATGTAAACATGATTTCAGCCAAAGTAATACAAACAGTAACTTTGCCGAATAATATATTATTAATCATTTCAACCAAGTTTTTGGCTAATAATAATAGGTAATTATGTTGATAGTATTTTTAGACTTAACAAAAGTGAACTTAACAAAAGTATTCTCTGTGTATCAGATAAACGATGACACTCCTGCCTGATTCATACAACGGTAAAGCAACAAAAATATAGTCAAAACTAAGAATCTACAAGTAATTTTATCTCACCGCGAAGACCCTATAAAATAATGCTTTTAACTTTAGTGATGCAAATTTAAACAATTTTCAATTTTTAGAACAATTTATCTTCAGTACACCATAAAAGCAGACATCATTGTTCCTGGCTGTGGTATCATTCGGGGCAAACTCTTTTATGATTATTTGTCCTTATCTCTTATATAGGGTAAAACCATAATGAAACATTAACTTCTAGGTATTATAATTTTAATATACCAGGCTGATATAAACCGTAGCGAGTTTGAAACTCGCTAAAAACAGTTTTCAACGTCCAAGTTTTTTTGCATCGCTAATGGATAGAATAGTTAAAATATTCTAAACATAAACCGCTTTTAAAAATACTTTAAGCGCCACCAATAAAAACAGTTTTCTGAAGGCTTAAAGAGAAGTTATTTTATAGCCACCGTTTTTTTACAGAGCCATGTCTCCGTTAAATGTTTTGCGCGTCGGAGTATAAACAGTCGTTTGACCGGAAGTTGCGGAAACCATTCTGTTTTTTATTTACGATCACACCAACAAAATGACGGAGCAAAATTCATCCGGACATTTGTATATGCGGATATAAAACATCAGACGTTCTTTACATATCACTGAAAGGGAAATATGTTTGCGTTGCGTTAATGTAAAATACAAACCTCATTGATTTCTCTAAAAGATGAAATAACAAATAAAGTTTTGTATGAGATGTACCTACAGTCATTTGTGTATTTACGCATTGCGATCTTCAAAATTTAGGTACCTAACCAAAGAGAAAAGGTGTAAAAGTCAGCTCTACTTAGCATTATTTTTTTAACTGAAATACTTGATTTTTGCCCAAATATAACTTAGTTCTTGACCGAAAGCTAGTCTGTTGGTAGTTGTAGAAGTAAAGCATACTATCATAAACAACACGATGACGAGGGCTCTGTGTCAGACGAATGACTTTGCCGGCAGTAACGGTATACAAATGATACGAATGGTAGTCCCTCAGCAAGTACTTCAGGAACTTGTAGGAGATTAGTCACTTTACTTAATGAAGGAACACAACACACTACAAAGACGGGCACTATTTGAATGCAGCCTTCTGTAGATGAAGTTACTTCCCCAGTTTGCTGATACCTGCTTCAATTTAGAACTGTGTTTCAAGTTAATAACATAGGTAATAAGGATGATACATACATAAGATAAAAATAATTTTTACAAAAAAAAGAACCGCCTTCAAAATGCAACTAAAAAGCCTGAAATAATTTCTAAGAATTAGTGGTTTTTACATGTACATCGTTGGACTTGGACTACAACAAATTATAAATACATATTACTATCAAAGACGGCGCCAAACTGGAAAACAGGTACCTACTGCCCTTGTAAGTATTTGCTAGACGTTAGGCGCCGACTTCGATAGTAATATGTATTTATAATATGTTGTAGTCCAAGTCCAACAATGTACATGTAAAAACCACTAATTCATAGAAATTATTTCAGGCTTTTTAGTTGCATTTTGAAGGCGGTTCTTTTTTTTGTAAAAATTATTTTAATTTTATTCTTTTTAGTGGTTCCCTTGGTGTATTATTAGGTTAAGTTTTAACAACTTATATTTTATTCTGACAAACAGCCAGTTTAATATTTATTTTAAAAACACCCACTACATAACACAACTATGGACTATCACTAAAATATAAGCTTAAGCAAAAAATTTAAAAAATGTACATGTGACAATATCTTAATAAAACTAACCAATTGCCATAAACCGAAGATATCTAGGTGTTATACTCGTAGTTCTCGAGAACCATGGACTGCAAGCTCGGTGTGTCTACATTTATTTGTGCCGAGAACCCGTGTCCACCTTCTGACGATGGTCAGACCCTGATCACCATTTTTGTAGCAACTACTCATCGAGAGCTACCCAACGAGCCCAAACTCGGCAGATCTACGTTTATTGGTGCAGTGATCCCGTGACGACCTTCCTGCTCCATCATCAGACCCCGATCTCCATTTTTCTAGCAACTACTCGTCGAGACCTATCTAACGAGTCCAAATTCGGTAGGTCTACGTTTGTTGGTGCCGAGATACCGTGACGACCTTCCTGCTCCATTATCAGACCTTGATCACCATTGTTCTAGCAACTACTCGTCGAGAGCTACCCAACGAATCCAAACTCGGTGGGTCTATGTTTATTGGTGCCGAGATCCCGTGACGACCTTCTTGCTCCATCATCAGACGCTGATCACCATTTTTCTAGCAACTACTCATCGAGAGCTACCCAACGAGCCCAAACTCGGCGGATCTACGTTTATTGGTGCAGAGATCCCGTGACAACCTTCCTGCTCCACCATCAGACCCTGATCTCCCTTTTTCTAGCAACTACTCGTCGAGAACTATCCATCCCGTCCAAATTCGGTAGTTCTACGTTTAGTAGGCACGGCTAGGATAGGATTGATTGTCATCATCAGAACTTGATTTTGAAATAAATGGGACCAATCTGGAAGCATATCCTTTTAATTAAAAAAATAATTTTCCAAATCGGTTCGTAAACGACAGAGTTCTGAGGTAACAAACATAAAAAATAAAAAAAATAAAAATAAAAAAAAACATACAACCGAATTGATAACCTCCTCCTTTTTTTGAAGTCGGTTAAAAAGTGTGCTATTTTTTATAAATATGGCAATAAAAAATAGTCTTAGATAGTTCATGGGAATATCATGATTATCACTACTGATTTTCGAACTTACCATAGAAAATAACGACTGGAATAGCGGGCCTAAAAAGGGCACAAGCATTTCACCTAAAAGGAATTCGTATTCCGCATTCCCAGCATATCGCTCGCAATTCCTTTAATTTTCGTAAATTGGCAACATATTTTAGGCGAATCATACTCATTTAATTTATTAGTAGATTCATATTTGGTGATAATGCTGCCATACGAAGAAAAATTAAATCGTAAGTAACTCATATTATTATTCACAGAATGTGGCCTTTTTAGACCCACAGGACTCGTATTCTAAAAAGTTCACCTATAATTATAATAAACACGTTGTAATTGATGAATCAAATACTGAAGATACCTTACTATTGTACTTTCACTACATTCTTGTTAGCCTTTTTTTGCACTATACATAATAAGTCAGAGCTTAACTGTAATCTCACGATTGAAAGCGGTGATGCAATCTAGGATGACAAAGCACACTTCTCAATAAAAGACTATTCATTCTAGCCATAAAGGTACCCACGTTATAATTGGCTGGGAAAGCGGACGCAGGCAAACTCCTTCCCAAGGATGTAAAGATGACTAATTATCACGTTGGCCATTGATTAAAACCGCTGATCTTCTAGGCGAAACTCAAGTTCAATGTACTATCGCGGTCACGAACGGTGTACCTGAATTCAATCAAAATCATATGAATAGGCCGTTGCCTGTCCAAAGTATAAAAAAAGAATAAAGAATATTTATTCGATGGAAAAAAAAGAGAAAACATAAAATAATAATAAAACGTGTAAGTACGTCCATTTCCGGCAAATGAGGCTAACCACTCAGCATATTGCTGCACCGGAATACATATCCCGGTCCAGCGCTGTTTTTCAGGATTAGCCCCTGTGATATTTTGATGCCATTTCGACCTTAAATTCTACTTAAATAACATTATACTGTGAAAATAAATCTTCTTCAGTACATACTTATTTCCACTACAAAATTAAAAATATAAAAATATTAACAAAATTTGAAAAATAAAATTAAATGACAACTGAGAAAAATACCAATATTTTTTTTTGTAGTTTTTATGGCTTGGTTGCATAGATGCTTGGTTGACGGGCCCGTTGGTCTAGTGGTCAGACACCCTGCCTGCTAACCGATGGGTCGTGGGTTCGATTCCCGCCAAGTGTCTGGGTGTTGTTTATCTATTTAAGTATGTATTTACAAAAAAAAAAGTATATAAGTATTAGTATCAGTTGTCTGGTTTCCATAGTACAGGCTCTGCCTAGTTTGGGATCGGACAACCGTGTGTGGATTGTCCCAAGATATTATTATTATTATTATTATTACCTTTAAGCCAAGTCTTTATTTTTACTGTGTGTTTGTGTTTCTTGTTTCTTGGGTACATCACATGTCACGGTCACTATTTCAGTTGGTTGGTTGCAATTCAAATTTACAATACAATGAGTTTATTACAAAGAGGAGTAAAATAATGTTGCATTTCACAGTCTACAGTTTCTTAAAAGTATTATTTACATATTTAAAGATGGGATAGAAGCACTCTTTATTACTGAGTAAGTCACACATGCGGCGGGAGGGATTAATTCATTTGACATCACACAATTCACTTGCAAGTATCAGTCGCTGTAATGATAAAGTTGGACACGAAAACATATGTTCTATATCACATACAGGATTTCCACAATGTTCACATGTGCTGCTTGATATTATATTAAGTCGGTGTAAATGCGCTGGCGCAGTGGAATGTCCAAATCTTAGGCGGTTTATTGTGGTTATGAAATCACGGCTGGCTATGTTCAATTCATCATACCAGGGTTTGTTGGGTAAGTCTAGTTGTATTCCTCCATACCATTTTCCTTTATTTTCTTGGTCTGTTTTCCAAAAGTTCAACCATAAGTGCATGACATCTTTTTTAATATAGGGGTAACAGTCAGTGAATGGAATTGGCATAAGTAAACTTACATCTAAAGAATTATTTCCTTCATATGCTGTTCTGTCAGTGATCTCATTCCCGGCGATACCCTTGTGAGATGGTATCCACATAACGGCAACCTCAATACCTTTTGCTGCATATTTACATAACAGCTCTCTTATTTCATATATAAGATAGTTGGTTTTAAATTGGAGTTTTATATTTGCAAGACTTTTTATTAAACTTAGAGAATCAGAAAGGATTAGGAAATATTTACAAGATTCAACTTTATTTATTGATTTTAAAGCTTCCAAAACAGCATATGCCTCTGCTGTGAATATAGAGCATGCATTGTTCAGAAGAAAGCTCCTAGCAAACTTAGTTTGTGGATCATACACTGCACTTCGTACATGGGAATCAGTTTTACTACCATCTGTATACAATCTGTAATACTTAGATATTCATTGTTAGAGGAAACTTTTACGGTTATGATTTGTATAGGTAATAAAATGCTAGTGTATGAAGTTTTATAAAAAGGCCAATTTATATTTTTATGAATGTTTCTAAATATATGTTGTACTTCCAGATATATGTGTGACATTTTGGGTGAATCACCTTGAAGAAGCTTGCTTCCTGATGTAAGAGGTCCATCAAGTTGGATAGTATGCGGATGAGGTAAGATTCTTTTAATTATTTCTACATTACTAGATGCTGTTAGCTTAACACAAAATCTCCTGGCAATCAACAATCTTCTGAGGCAAAGAGGTATTATTATGGACTCCACCTCCATTGCTCTAATAGGGGTGGAGCACATGGCACCCAAAATCACTCTGAGAGCTTTGTTCTGCAAGATATCTAATTTAGATACATGCTTACTATTCAAGTAAGCCAAGCAACTGTAGTCAAAATGACTCCTTACAACTGATTTATATATTTTTGTATTAACATATTTACATATTTCACTGGTATATAAATTGTACAGTAAAGGCGAAAGAGTGGCTCCTTGCATTGTGCCTATTGACGTAGATTTTGGACCATATAAAATGTTATTATGTTTTACATACAGAATTCGATCAGTCAGAAATTTATAAATCCACTTACAGAGCAAACCTGGGATACCTAGCCTTGATAATACTTTTACCAGTATTCCTGGTTTAACATTATCAAATGCTCCTTGAACATCTAAGAAGGCACACACTATTGATTTAAATTGTTTTTCAAATTTCAGGTCAGAAACAAGGCTGATGAAACTGTCTGCGCAACTCCTGCCTCTACGAAAACCATATTGTACATTTGGAATAATACCATTGGACTCAACAAACCAATCAAGACGAACTTTAAGCATATTTTCAAATATTTTTCCCAAACATGAAGATAATGATATAGGACGATAAGAATTAGAATCATCTGAAGGCTTATCGGGCTTAAGTATAGGAATTACACATTGTGTTTTCCATGACTCAGGAATTATTTGTTTAAGCCAGAGAGCATTAAGTATTTGTAAAAATAGCTTTTGTACTGAGGTATGTAAGTTTTTAATTAAAAGATAGGGAAACCCATCTAATCCTGGAGTGGTGTCCTTACGTGACTGCAAAATAATCTTAAGTTCATCAAACGTGAATGGATCTAAGAGGAATTTCGTAGTACTAGTTATATTATGAAGATTGAAATATTCATCTAAGTCTTCTATCGCCTCACTATTAGCTGAAAGCTTCCAATGGATTATGTAAATCTACAGTTACATCCTCAAAATAATTTTCAGAGAGCTGACAATAGAGATTCCAATCTGTCTTATAGTAGAGAAATTTTTCCACCGGGGGATTATATTGATATCTGTCTACACCTAATGTGATGTCGATGATTGTGGGAAAGTGGTAGCTTCCCATATTGTCGTCATGTACAGACCAATTACAAAGTGGGGCAACACATCCACTAGCGAAAGATACATAAATCGCAGATGGAACAGTGTTTGGATATTTTATGGTTGTAACAGTACCGTTATTAAGTATACATAGATCTAATTCGTCAATTACATCATACAACTGTTGGCCACGGTTTTTTGTAGAGAGACATCCAAAGGCAATGTGATGGGCATTAAAATCACCGGCTACAATTATAGGCTTAGGGAGATCTTTTATTATATTTCGCAATTTGTTTATTCTTATATGTCCACTAGATGGAGGACAGTAAGAGCCTAAGATAGTGATATCACCACATTGTGTTGAAAGTGATATAGCAATTGTTTGAATGTCTTCATAAAAGGTAGTTGGCAGTAATTTATATTTAAGATAAGGTTTTATTAGAACGGCAACCCCACCGTGTTCGTTTCTTGCATTTTTGAAAAATATATTGTAACCAGGTATAAAAGTGCGACTGGAGTCTTTGAACCAAGTTTCATTAAGTAGACAGATATCAATGTTTTGTTCCTGTAAGAATTTAATTAACAACGGTTTTTTACTCTGAGCGCTTTGTATGTTATAATGAGCAATACGTAACTGTGATTGTGCGTTAGGTGTATGTCGGCGTGGCTTCATGGTGCGGGTATTCGGAATCCGTAATTATGGAGTAATAACGCACAGATCTTCCAAAACACTGTATTATTATATGAAATATAGCGTATGCACAAGAGATGTTTACACTTCGACGAATTTCAAACGACTGTGTCTGTTAACAATATTCGCCTTTTTATACAAAACAAAGTACCTCCATATTCTAGTATAAATTAAACAAAATTGCATGTTATTAAATCACACATGTTTTTAAATATTGTATTACAATTTAATTTCGTAGAATGATTTATATAATAATAACCAAGAATGTTTCCTAAACAAATAACAGTCATATTCGCGTTTCATTTTACAAAATGATCTATTTAATTTTATATTCAGATCTGAGTGTAGAAATAAAATATTAAACAAATAATAATTGACTTATTTAATTAATCTTTGTAACTAGTATCAAATAAATAACTCTATATTGATTTATATTTTCGCGGATATGACGTCATTTCAACATTTAGTCATTAAAATCAATACAGCGCCCACACGGCCATTCTGATCCAGCGCGCTCCTCGCGCTGATCAGTTATCAGTTACAAATTATTTATTTATATTTATCGTACTAAAGTAACTACAAGTTCTTATAAGGCTTCACCTAGTCTTAGGATCTTAGCCTCTAACATGCATCACCCATCACGGGATCTAACAAACAAGGCTTCACCCATGACGGGATCTTAGCCAACTCATGACATCACCCACATAGGGGTCTAGTCAATACAGGCATCACCCATTACGGGTCTAGCCCACCCACAAGCATCACCTACACAAGGATCTAGCTTATACATGGCATCACCCATCACGGGATCTAACAAACAAGGCTTCACCCATGACGGGATCTTAGCCAACTCATGACATCACCCACATAGGGGTCTAGTCACCACAGGCATCACCCATTACGGGTCTAGCCCAAAAGACCGGGTAACAAGGATACGCATGGTGGCCAGCCAGCGTTTTAGGAAGGAACTTTGGATAGGGAGCTGGATATTTAAGATAATTATTGCTCATCCGCCCATACGGCACCCTATTCGTCAAAGAAAGGGTCCGCCTGAGCTACTGGTGCTGGTCGTAAAAAGTCTTGGCCAGCGATCCTTTCACTACATCTGCGAAGGTTTACATGTTTTAATTTGTAACGGTCGGTTAGGCAATACAGAGGTATTGCCTAAAGACCTCCATAGGTCCTTTAAATCTAAGTTTGTCTTGAAAAGATAATAATAATATTCTGGGACAATCCACACACGGTCATCTGATCCCAAACTAGGCAGAGCCTGTACTATGGAAACCAGACGACTGAGACTAATACTTACTTTTTTTGTAAATACATACTTATATAGATAAAACACCCAAACACTTGGCGGGAATCGAACCCACGACCTATTGGTCAGCGGCCAGGGTGTCTAACCACTAGACCAACAGGCCCGCCCATCGGCCGCAGATCGCTCGTCCATCCTCTTTTTACACAAAGATCTCACAGACGCCCAATCCTCAGATTGATCAGCCCAATCCTCAGTCATTTGATCATCATCAATTTGTAAAAGCTTAATTGCTGGTGATGAAAACTTTTTACCGAACAACAATTCCATAGGACTTTTGCAGACAGTGCTATTAATCGCAAACTGAAAGTCCCGAATAGCACGGTGACAAACGATCTACGTTAAACTACTTTATCTGAGTTTTTAAGTTTTATAGTTAATTCACCAGTCTTAATTTGCGAGACACAATTAACAAATAAACAACTAGATTTAAAATTCTCGAAAAGACCATGCAATTTTTGTAACTATCGCGGAGTCTTTGATCTCACTATTAATATCGAAGTTATAACGGTTTAGTTTAGTTCTGATTTGTAGGAGTTCGAACACTTACGGGAGATTATCTTAATAATTCAATAATAATCAAGGTATGAGATACATTGACAAGCCTATAAAAATAAATGTGGGGACCTCCCCAAGCTGTCTCCACCAGCCCCTAAAACCACACCAAATGCTAACTCTTGGTCATCATCAGTTATTCAGTTATCCACTATCATCAATTATATTACACAACAATATTTAGTCAATAATAATCTACATATTAATCATTAATAAATAATAATAATAATAGCAGCCCTTGTTTATGTCCCACTGCTGGGCACGGGCCTCCCCTCAAGATGAGGGGGCTTAGGCCATAGTCCACCACGCTGGCCAAGTGCGGGTTGGCGGACTTCACACGTCATTCGAGAGCTAGTTAGGCTTTCTCAGACATGCAGGTTTCATCACGATGTTTTCCTTCACCGAAAGCTAGTAACAATCGCACAAAGACGATTCGCACATGATTCATTGAAGAAATCAGAGGTGCGAGCCGGGGTTCGAACCTGCGCACCTTGTTTCCAAGGCAAGCGCTCGCCCACTGAGCTATTACCGCACTGAGCTATTAATCATTAATCAAATAGATTTAATACTGAGTTTTCACTTACTCAGCAAACGCATCAAACCTCATGATGCTCGTCGGCTGCATCTCAATCAACGCAGTTCCTCAGATGACACGTCTTTGATAACCTGCCAATCAAGCTCACAAACACATTATAATACAGCAGCCATCCTACGGCCGCCCGTCACATAATCTAACAATCACTATTCGCTACAAAGTCTCAATCGACTGTTCACCATGAAATCCTACCGTTGACTCACAAGTAATTGGCGCCTTACAGATATCCCCTCCTTACCCGCCGTACGTACTGTTGTAACATCATAACCTATCAGAATATCAAACTGGGTTTGAGTATCACCAACCACATAAAAATCTACCTCTATACACACGTCACCAAACACAACTTTGGTCACGATACTTTGTGTGGAAACTACTGGGGAACCACCTATAAAGGCAATAATTCTTTCGCTTGCCAGGAATCGAACATTCAATCTTATTTCTAATCAAAGAACAATCGGCACCCGTGTCAAATAAGCATTGTTAAATTTTATTGTCTATAGTAATATCTATTATGATTTGATAATGTTACTAATTAACCGTTTGTTTGTTGGATAATCCCATATTATATTCATCATTTAGTTTATGGTAACAATTCTTTTCACTATGACCTGTCTTATGACAATAATGACATTCTATTGATTTAAATGTATTAGAAGGATAATGTGTGTTAGAAGTCACAGGTTTGGCAGATGGAACAGGCGGACGATTTTCCCTACATTCACGAGAATAGTGGCCTGGCTTATCACATTTAAAACAAGTACCATATGGCTTTACAAATGACTCGATTACTCGAGGCTGTTTGTTTGGTTTGTTATTATTGCTTTCGGAACGCTCCGATTTTCTTTTACGATACGTTTTCAATACAGCTACTAATTTAGGTAGGGAATCAGGTGCATTCCTTAATAATTCTGATCTAATAAATTCGGGATAAATACCTGTAATCAAGGCGTCGATGACTTCAGGGTCTGAAGCTTCTGGCCTCACACGTTTGAACAGCGTCCAGCCCGTTGTTGCATACTCTGCGTAGTTGTCAGCTTGGTCGGAGGTGTAGCCGCGCCACTTCTGCACATCATCAGCATATATAAACTCCTTGCCGAAGGTTCGTATGAGGTCGTCTTTTACTTGCCGCCACGTGGTTGATTGGAGCGACCACGTGTCTGCCCAAATTTTCGCTCTCCCCTTTAGTTGAAGGATAGCCTTCATTCTGGCTTCTTGCGGTGATATATTAAAAGCCACAATCGTCTCGTCAACATTTGCACACCAGTCACGGACGTCATGAGAGCGTACATCGGGGTCAAATGGCGGTAGGTAGAAGTTACCGCGCATTGTATTTCCCACTGAATTAGCAGACAACGCGGCAGAGACCGCGCTTGATGCTGCTTTGCTGGTGATAGAAGAAGCCAAGTTCATCACGTCTTGTAGCGTAAAGGTCGACTCGGTCTTCTCGGTGCGTGAGGTGCCCAAAATAGGAGATTGGGATCCCACCGCTGCTGTCGGCGTGGCTTCATGGTGCGGGTATTCGGAATCCATAATTATGGAGTAATAACGCACAGATCTTCCAAAACACTGTATTATTATATGAAATATAGCGTATGCACAAGAGATGTTTACACTTCGACGAATTTCAAACGACTGTGTCTGTTAACAATATTCGCCTTTTTATACAAAACAAAGTACCTCCATATTCTAGTATAAATTAAACAAAATTGCATGTTATTAAATCACACATGTTTTTAAATATTGTATTACAATTTAATTTCGTAGAATGATTTATATAATAATAACCAAGAATGTTTCCTAAACAAATAACAGTCATATTCGCGTTTCATTTTACAAAATGATCTATTTAATTTTATATTCAGATCTGAGTGTAGAAATAAAATATTAAACAAATAATAATTGACTTATTTAATTAATCTTTGTAACTAGTATCAAATAAATAACTCTATATTGATTTATATTTTCGCGGATATGACGTCATTTCAACATTTAGTCATTAAAATCAATACAGCGCCCACATGTACTATCCATTAAGAAAGGTTTTTAAGAAGCATATCTTGGATTGAGGCGGTTGTGATAGGTGAATCATCAACCTTGTTAGCCAGCGCTATCAATGTGTGCACAATGGCCTTTGTTACCTCATCATTATTTATTAACTGAGCCTTCAACTCTTTTGTATTTAACGTTGGTGGCATATTAACTTTTGATAAGGATTTGGAGCTATTTAAAATATAAACATCAGTAGTTTTTACATTATTTACAATGGGGATATTTACATTATTTACAGAAGTAGTATTTACAGGGTATTTAGATGTACGTTTGTCATCTTTTGTCACAGGCAGAGGGGGAAATTCGTCGTTTTTAACTCTTTTTTTTTTGGTACTTGAAATACTTGCATATGTAATTTTATTCTTTTTTTCTTCAATTTTACGCATCTTAATTGGACATAATTTAGATATAGCTATGTGTGGTTCACTACAATTAGCACAACATATATCATTTGGTCTATCACAGTCACGATAAAAATGTTCCCCGGCACAGCAGCTGCATCGCTGCTTACCATTGCATATTTTTGCTGAGTGATTAAATTTCAAGAAACGATAGCATTGCTGTAACGGTGGAACATATTCAAATACACGATATGAGAATAGGTCATATTGTACTGATTCTGGTAATATATTTGAGAGAAATGTGATACTGACTGTTTGCAAAGGCACTTTTTGGTTGTTAACTTTTTTAGTAAATCTTCTTATAGCTATGATTTCATATGTTGATGTCAGTCTACTGTATAGTTCTTTATTTGAGATATTCGCTGGTACATAGCGTATGATGCCTGTTTTTTCTATCTGTGCAGCTGGTATGAATGCTTTTAAGTTATATTTTTGTAGAAATTCATTGTTATTAAGAAAGTTATTAGCCGTGTTGTATTGTTTAAAAACAACCACAATTTTATTTGCGATCACTCTATGAATTGATGTGACGCCTTTTATATTTGGACTTGAAGAAAAAATGTGATTTAAGTATATTGGGCTTTTATTTCCAATTTTTTCAACACCTGCGCTCTGAACATAAACTTTGAATTCAACATTCGTGGAATTCTCTGGATAGAGTCTTTTATAGTTCGGTTTATAATACGGTAAATAAGAGTCACTTCCCTCACCGCCGCTGCCGCTGGCACCAGAGTCCGACTCCTCCGGTCTTTTCCTCTTTTCGGGATTGGGGGTATTACCCCAATCCCCTCGTTACCGTCCATTTATTTACACACTATTTGGCTAAATTTAAGCAAAAACTAACAGAAATACTAGGGAAAAAGAAAATTAATTTTTAAAAGCGCGCGCTTCGATTCGTGTTTCCCGCCAGAATCAATACCAAAAATATATGGTGAGGCTGAGTAAGGGATGTTGGAAATGCCAAAAAATTTCGATATATCGAATATCGATATTTTTAACATATATCGTTATCGACTTCGCAATATCGAAACTAAAAATATCGATATATCGGCAACAAAATTGTATCTTATTAACAGAACAAAATAAAAATGCTTCTTGAGTGGCAATGCCTTACAGCTGTCTATAGAAAGACGTATCGCTTACCATCTGATCGGAAATAAAGTACACAAAGCAACTGAATTGCAATGTATCCACGCATGCAACCAAAGATACTAAATTAACAATACCAACCAACGATCGAACGAAATATTTTTTGATGCAATCAAAGATAACGCAGAAGGTCTGTCTGTGGTAAGGGCTAGAGGCAAGACAAGAGGCATAACATAAACTTAAAAGAAGCTTACTGCTTGACTAGAGATAACCTTTCTTTTTTCTTTTTTTTTTTTGTGTAGTTTGTACAAGGATGGCTGGCTTCGTTGTAAATAAATTACACTGATCTTGTGTGATGAAGGTCCAGGGTCGTCTTTTTACCGCTAAAAAAAAATTTGGAAAAATAAAACAGATCTGATCTTTTCCCAAAAAAAATATCATTTTTGATACGTTTTCGATACTTAATATTTTATATCGATGTATCGATATATCGAAAAAATATATATCGGATGAAAAGATCGATATATCGTAAGAAAAAATATCGATATATCGATATTTTTTCAACAAGCCTAAGGCTGAGGTTAAAACGGCCTACACACGGCACTAAAATCAGTGGCGATATCGGGACAGTGGTGGGGAGGACCCTAAATCGTCCCTCGTGTATAGGCAAATCGTATCCAATTTTTATTGTTTAGAAATCGGGTCTGAAATCGCTTCGGGCGAGCTCCCGATTTAGGGACGATTATCGTCTAGGGAGCGTTGTCGGCACGTGTGTAGCGAAATCGGGACTGATTTCTACGCAGTATGCGCTCGAGTGCTGCGGCGATACGACGTGCAGGCGCTCCGCTCTGTGCGAAGAATGAACGAATGAATGGGTATAATAAGGTATAATATAATATAATATCCTAGGACAATTCACACACGGTCATCTGATCTCAAACTAGACAGAGCCTGTACTATGGAAACCAGACAACTGATACTAATGCATTTATATACTTTTTTTTTGTAAATACATACTTATATCAAATCAAATCTAAATCAAATCATATTTTATTGGAACTAAAACATATGTTAACATTTACATAAGTACGATAATAGCTACATTAGTTAAAAACTGTGTCGCAGCTATTAACGCCCACCTTAAAAGGATAGATAGATAGAACACCCGACCAACAGAAGAAAATATAGATAAAACACCCAGACACTTGGTGGGAATCGAACCCACGCCTGTTGGCACCATAGTAAGTGCCAAGGCAATGCCTTTTTTTGCTGTTTTGATAGTGTCGGCGGCATCTCGGATCAACGAGCAGTCTGTTGCACGGTCGGTTCTGTACTAACTGGTAGGGTCGTGTGTAGAGTAGTAGCCGATTTCATCCCCACCACCGCTGTCCCGATATCGCCACTGATTTTAGGGCCGTCTGTAGGTCGTTTAAGGCTGCCAACCAGTCGTCAAGCATTCCGCACTCGTCCTACTGCACTGCCAATAAGTGCATATTTATAATTTTTTGACCATACTGCTAAGGTAAGTTAATATTATTGACACATAAGTCTATATCCATTTAATTTTAGTTAGGGTTAAATGCAATGTTAAAAAATTAAAAATATTATTGTGGTGAAAAAGAAAATGAGAAACTAATATTTTAAATTGACAATAATAAAACGTAATTTTAAATAAATTATAAGAACTATTAAAATTGATTAAATTCAAGGATTTAGTATAATTTAAATTTCTTTACGTAGGGACGTATAAGTACGCCCAAAGTACGTACGGGCGAAGTAAGCGCACGTAATGTTTTACGTACTTTGCACGTACTTTGGGCCGGCTCGTGCAAGTGATTCTCGTCCTAAAGGTACACCGTTCGTGACCGCGAGAGTACGAGCGTGTACTGGTCACGTAGAAATGCGACATCACGAAGGCATCACAATATAGCTTTGGTACACCTTACCTCTCAGAATTACGGAAAAGGCAAAAAAACATTCTTACAAGTACTCGTAGTACATTCATTGTACTTATTGTTATAAAGTACACAATTGTGTTTTAAGTTGCCAGTTCGTAGCGGACTGCACACAGCAGCGGCAGACGACGTGTCGCTGCGACACTAGTAGTTTCTAGGTATTTCTAAGAAATATCTTCCGCAGCGCCCGACACGTCGCCCTACTCTACTACACGTCGCACCACAACAGACGACGTGTCACCCGACTGCAGATCAGTAGTGCCAACCAATCGGGTTTTCATACCATCACAATAAAATACTAACTGCGTCTGCTGCATCCGTCTGCAGTTGGGTTCGAATTCATGAATGCAGCGTCATATCGCAGTGACACGTCGTCTGCTGCAGCTGTGTGCAGTCCGCTACGAACTCGTTCATCTAGGTGCCCAAAACCCACTCGCTCAACAGTCATTATTTTTTAACATTCTCAATGCATATTCGTCTTTTAAGTCGTGACACCATGACTGAGAGACGTGACCGCTACAGTATTCTGACACCACCATTCTCTAGGCCACTTGATTGTCTACCTTGCCCCTGGTGCCTTTTTAATGAACATTAATAAAAAGTTCCCGTGGGGTGTCTGGGTAAGAATAGCACCCTCCCATCACCTCCCGTTTGGTGTCCGTATGAGGCGACTCAGGGAAATCAAGAAGACGAGCAGCAGCGTCTTTCTACCTTAGAGGAGATACCACTGGAGATAGCATGATGCGCTAACCCCTCTGCCAAATTTTGTTCATATGGTCATTCTTTATTTGTGTGCGTATCTTTTTGAATGTGTTGCGAGTTTATTATAGTGTGGGTATGCGTGAAATTGTATCTGTGTGTGTTTACTTTGCCTCCCGCACCCCGCAAAAGTGCGATAATCAAGACGCCTGCTAAGCGTGGGGAATATGGCTACCTATCCCTTCGAAAGGGGAGGCACTTGTTCAGCAGAGGACATCTTTTGACTGCTGCAGCTACTGCTGCAAACAGAAAGTTAAAAATGAAAACCTCTTATCTTAGACGGTTGGTTCTGTCGAAATATGATAAAAGGATCATAGCAAGCTGTTCCAAAAAATATTTTTATTTCCATAAATGCGTATCTGAATTATTTTATTCTGGACGTTACATTATACCTACATTAAGTTAAAGCAAGCATGAGCATATCAACACAGTACGCATTTTTCATTTCCCCAAAAGCAATATCCTGAGCCAGCGGATATTTTGGCTTAGCTTTTCCAATTTCCTTTGGAATAGGCATAGAAAGTTTCAAATTTTCCCTGCCACTGCTACACTACCTACGAGTGTAGGTTGTATCTGAAAATTGAGCGAAAAATTTAAACCGATTTCAATTTTAAAAATACATTTTTCGAAGGGAGTAAGGTGGTACACATAATCTTCTATCCATATTCCCAAGTGTATTGACACAATATTTAAGCTATTGAGCTTAAATAATTTACACATAACAAATTTAAACACACAAACAAACATTTATACATAACAAATACATAAATAAAATACAGGGTGTAAGTGACATCGTACCGAAAACCGATACCAGGGATCCAGTACATGATTCTGAACACTCTAGTGTTGAAATTTTCATCGGCTTTTTCATGATTTCCAAAAAATAAATCCACTTTTTTAAAATAAAATTAGTATAATATCATTATTGGTATAATAATAAAGCATAATTTTAATTTAAAAACAATAAATTACTTATTTGTGGAAAATTTCTTTAATTACTAGCTGACCCACGCAGCTCCGCCTGCGCTGTGTTTACGTTAACTAAACTTTCAATAATATACATTCGCATAGAATACAAAACCTCCTTTTTTAAAGTTGGTTAAAAACTTGGACCCATTTTGTACTTGCCCTCCGAAGCACGGAGACGTTTAGTTCAAATGGCGTTAAACGGTCACCCATCTATTTAATGACCTTACCTAACGTTGTTCAACCTGATCGATTTCCAAACATTATTAACAACTGTCTATGAGTGTTCCCTTAGAAATATTTATTATAATTATAGTGAAAAATTGTTAAAATCGGAGCAAGCGTATAACCAACTACACATTTTGACTTTAGTCCCCTCTCCCAAGGGAACCGTGCCGAATGTCGGGATAAAAAGTATTATATGTCCTACCTCGGAGTATTAACTCAAATCATGCCAAGTTTCGATTCAATCCATCCAGTAGTTTCGGCGTGATGCTCAGCCGAGATACAGACAGACAAAAATAAAAAAAATACATTTTTGGCTTTAGTATCGGTTATAGAATGCCCTCCAAACATAATTTTCAAAATATCTTCAATGTACAGAATTGGATCTGTTACAGTTTTATTATAAGTATATAGATTTATTTATTTATTATTTATGCACTAAAACAGTACATAGGCAATTAATTAATAGGCAATTAACTATTATTATTTTAGAAAATTAGCAATGTAATTTGAGAAATAAATATTATTCCGCATATATTCATTACATGCTCGAAAATTAATAAGTCAGTCATTTGTCATTTTCCATATAAATGGTTTCTGTAATGTTGTAACGGACATTATTTGATATCTTATAAAAAAATTCGGTACGATGTCCCTTACACCCGTTGTAGTAAACTGGCGACTCGCCCCGGCTTCGCACGCATATACCTTCATCTTGAATCACTATCCATTACTGAAAACTGCGTTAAAATCCGTTGTGTAGTTTAAAACATCTAAGCTTACAAACAGCGGGAGCGACTTTGTTTTATACTATGTAAAGATATTGTTTGTTACGGTGAATGAAGTCAGAAACAAAAAGTTTGTACAAGGTACGGGCTTTAAAAACGCCAATGCACTTACAGCCAATTGTAAACACTATTGAGAAAAGTAAGCAACGTCCTGACGTTGTAAGTGCACCCATCCACGGACTGATTGTGCCTGCACAATCAGTCCGTGGATGGGTGACCGTTTAGTGGCATTTGAACTGAGTGCTTCTGTTTCAAAGGGCAAATGTTGGTCCCGTTTGTTGTCATATAGACAGCAGTAATTTGAGTCGTTACGCTAGGCAGCTTGAAATCTTAAACAACCCTGCCAATTTGCTGCTCATATTAGATGCGACTCAAATAGGAATCTACTGTCACCCAGCAGTATTAGGTAGGTACTTGATTATTTACCTAATATTTACTGGCCGTCAATTAGTGTTATATAATATTATTAATATCTTAAACTCAGATTATTTCGACACTCGATACCAATTAATACTTGCTCTGTTAGTGAGTAGAGATACATAAAAAATATATTTTCTATTTTATATTATACTACTATTATATATATTTTCTACTAGCTGACCCACGCAGCTCCGCCTGCGCTATTTTTACGTTAACTAAACTTTTAATAACAGACATTAGCATCGAATACATAACCTCCTTTTTTATAGTCGGTTAAAAACTGGGATCCACATTTTACTGGCTCTCCGAAGCACGGACCCGTTTAGTTCAAATGGCGTTAAACGGTCACCCATCTATTTAATGACCTTACCTAACGTTGCTTAACCCGATCGATTACAAAACCTTGATAACAACTCTCTATGAGTGTTGCCTTACTAATATTTATTATATTATAAAGAAAAATTGATAAAATCTGACCAAGCGTATAACCAAGTACCCATTTTGACTTTAATCCCCTCTCCCGAAAGAACCGTGCTAGATTACGGGATAAAAAGTATCCTATGTCCTACCTCGTAGTAAGATCTGAAATCATGCCAAGTTTCATTTGAATCCATTCAGTAGTTTCGGCGTGATGCTCAGCCGTGATACAGACAGACAGACAGACAGACAAAAATAAAAAAAAAATACATTTTGGGCCTCAGTATCGGAGAATGCCCTCCAAAAATAATTTCCAAAATATCTTCAATGTACAGAATTGGACCTGTTACAGTTTTATTATAAGTATAGATATAGATTTTCTTCTTCTTCTTCTATTCAACAATAAAATTTTAGTTTTATTGAAGTGCACCGTCAACTGCCCATTATGTTTCTCTTTCTCATTTTCTAGTTAGGTTGCCTGGAAGAGATTGCTTTTTAGCGATAAGGCCGCCTTTGTACATTGATATCATCAACGTATTGTTCAATTTACATGTAACTTTTGGTGTACAATAAAGTGTATTTATTATTTATTATTATACATCGATTATGAAAAACGGAACAGAAGCATAAACGGTTGAAAGTATTAATCTAAAATATAACGTTTAAAGAGTCATAATAATCAGATTAAAAAAGAAGATAAATGAGAATAGACGCTAATATATGTTTGTGATTTCGGTAGTAAATGGCGAAACGCTAGTAATATCAGTGTGCAGGACTTATATTTTAGCATCCAAAAAGTGATAAAAAAATGAGCGATAAAATTGCTAATCACTAATGCTCGAAGTACATGTACCTACGTATTAATGTTAAATAATGAATCATTATCTCGTTGTTTTGTGTAGATTTCAACATAAAATCTATAATAAGCTGAGAGATAATCTCATAGACTCATAGACTCATAAGCAGACTATGAGTGTGGTAGAATGAATATATCATGCCAAGTTGCCGAGTTTTTGGTCAGTCTAAATAAATAGGTACCTAAATAGACTTAGTAAGCACGACACAAACAGCCTCCTGTAGGCGTATCTATTTAAAGTTAAATAATTAAAATCCCATTTACCAAGTTCATCCAATTAAATCATGGACTTAAGTACCATTAAGCGATTGTAAATATCTGATAATGGACAATTATCTACTAAGCAAAAAATAGGATTCTTTAAAATTGTTTGATATTGATCATCACGGCATCTTTCATAAAATTATTATAAGCTATATTTTTTCATCCCTAATTTGTTCAATTACCATAATTGGATATCTCTAATTATTTTAACGTATATTTTTCTTTGCTTTACATATTTTTGTAATCTGCTCAATATACCATTTATGTACATTAGAATTATAGAGATGTTCTGAAAAGACATGAAGGGATGTATACTGTTTACAAGATTTTCTTTATTCTTCTTCCAATTATCTTTGGCTGACCACCGGTCAGCCATCACTCCTGTGTTTCTTGCATTTATTGTTCCGACTTTGATCTTGTAAAAAAAACAGGTAAAAGCGTAGACCACTCTCACTGGGAAAGTTTGGCTAATCAACGAAATACCTGGAGGCAAAAGGAACATTGCGAGTTGCAGGTGTTTGAGGAGCAAAGGAGGCATACACTGGATGCCAAGCAGGATGCGGTCAAAAATAGGCCATCCTCTATCATCATCATCATCAGCCGCCAAAAGACGTTCACTACTGAACAAAGACTTCCCCTTCGAAGGCAGGGGTTACCATAATCCCAACGCTTGGCAGGCGTCTCGGGGTTCGCAGTCTTTAGATCTTTCTATTGGATTACCTATCACTTATGGTGAGGGTAAGGTAATCCAATAGAGAGACGCTGCTGCCCGTCTTCTTCTTTTCCCTTAGTCGCCTCTTACGGACATGCAACGGGACCCGCTCCCGCGGAGCCCCGTTCTAAACTGGTTTAAAAAAGTGTTTTACACGCGTGCACAGCAATTTAATTTCATACGCTCTTCAATGCATCCAATAGAGTTCTTCAGAGCCTTCCCAAAATTGCACTCCACTGAATTCGCTTAATCAACATAATTGTATTCCTTTATCTACCCTTTGCGTACACGCGTTATAATATAACAAACGATAGCAAATTAAATTCCTAACATTTATATGAATTTATCGCTCGCGTCCTTTACAATAACAATGGCCCATCTAATTTTCCACTTCACGAGAACCAAATCATTATTTTAGGTCGATGTTTATTTTTATAAGAACGTATAAGTCAATGTTACGTAATACTATTATTATTATATCTAATAGGGTTTTCTTTATTTTTCTCTCGAATACATTCATTCATTTCATTAGCCACTGCTGAACAAAGGCCTCAGAAAGGAGGGGTTGCCATAATCCCCACGCTTGGCAGGCGGCTTGGGGATCGCAGTATAGGTGGAAGAAGTCTTTTAGATTTCTAAAAGAAAGACGCTGCTGCCCGACTTCCCGTCCTCGCTTAGCCGCCTCTTACGACACCCAACGAGAGGAGATGCGGGGATGCAATTCTAACCTGGCACCCCACGGATAAAACATTTGTCTCTCAAATACATTTATCTTGAAATATGTATGTAATTCATGTAATATTGACGAGATATACTTGATACATTTTTGTATAACAAATACGGAAAAAATCATACTAATAAATATATATTACATAATGTATGTATATATGTAATGTGTGTAATAAATATTAAATAATTTTCTTTTATTTTTTCTTTGGAGGGTGAGCTACTCGCGTCCGTAGAAATTACTTGACTTCTGACTTCCGATAACTACGTGTTCCCTGAGTAGTGCTAAACGAACGACTCAAGTTGAATTATCGGCTGCCAGTTTTATAGTCTGTGTTGTATCGTCTTGTTACGGCATTTCGTCTGATGATGGATGGGTTAAAACAGGTGCTTTGCGATGGATATCGGGTACGATGCGTCAGTTTTATGTTGTGTAGGATGCGTGGTCTCGGAGAGTAGCGGGATCCGAAGCACGACCGACCGCAGATAGTTGGGGGTCCAAGTAGTGTGCTAGTCACACGTGAAAGGCTGTGAAAATTCCCAGGGTGGTTCTATCATGCCGGCTGGCGACCGGGCGTGAGGACCCGATGCCGATCTCAGGGGTTCGAGCGTCCCCGCAATCTCCAGTTCAAGCCTCTCATGGTGCAATGATACTGATTACTGATCGTATTGTTGGGTTCTTCGTAAACCTCATCAACTGCCATCCTCCTTCTTTTCTATTCACTTCTCTAAAATATGACAAGAAAGCGCAAGCTAAATAAGTGTGTACACCGGACGTCTCACTGCAAGTGCACCTCACTAATATGCGACGTTTATTCCAAGTAATTCGTTCATCGGATAGTTAGAAAAAAATAATTCCTATCTGCCCGACTGGCTTCCGTATTTGAGGAAAGGAGTTGGAAATAAATATTGTGTAAATATACAAAGTAGTTATAGCGACTGAATGTGATAACTCCAAACGGAATTTCAAAGGGCATACATTCAAATCTTAATGCAGTCCACCACCTCGAGACTGATAAGCCTAATAACAAAGTTCTACGGAGCAATTTATTAAAAAAGAAATTGTTCCTGAAAACTACTACTGGATCGTAATGTAAATTTTAATTCATAGGGCGCAAAAATAAAGCAAGGTCTGTTTGATTTCTAGGTTTGTTACATTTAATATTGAAAAGCAAATACTGAATATGAAATAATGAGCTAGTTACATTACAAAACAAGTCTCCTATAAAATTGAATCGTGAAAAACGCCTCACGTACGTATTTATCATATATTTGTGTATGAAAATGAATTCACCTACCTATGTACCTACCCATATTGATAATACGAATACGACTGAAATAACAGAATGTACGGCAGCTCATCAAAAACTGTTTGAATAATGTATGTATGTGTGTGTCAAAGCTGAGTCATCAAACGAGAAATCTATACTTATAATAAAACTGTAACAGGTCCAATTCTGTACATTGAAGATATTTTGAAAATTATATTTGGAGGGCATTCTATAACCGATACTGAGGCCGAAAATGTATTTTTTTTAATTTTTGTCTGTCTGTCTGTCTGTCTGTCTGTCTGTCTGTATCACGGCTGAGCATCACGCCGAAACTACTGAATGGATTCAAATTAAACTTGGCATCATTTGAGATCTTACTACGAGGTAGGACATAGGATACTTTTTAACCCGTAATCTAGCACGGTTCTTTTGGGAAAGGGGATTAAAGTCAAAATGGGGTACTTGGTTATACGCTTAGTCCGATTTTATCAATTTTTCTTTATAATATAATAAATATTAGTAAGGGAACACTCATAGAGAGTTGTTATCAAGGTTTTGTAATCGATCGGGTTAAGCAACGTTAGGTAAGGTCATTAAATAGATGGGTGACCGTTTAACGCCATTTGAACTAAACGGGTCCATGCTTCGGAGAACAAGTAAAAAGTGGGTCCCAGTTTTTAACCGACTATAAAAAAGGAGGTTATGTATCCGATGCGAATGTCTATTATTAAAAGTTTAGTTAACGTAAAAATAGCGCAGGCGGAGCTGCGTGGGTCAGCTAGTTATTATAATGTATGCGGTGACAAATTGAAGATTACCCGGTCTTGAATTAAAATACCTAAAATTAGAAAAGGATTAGGGCAAAAACTGAGCTTATTCCAAGTGGCATTATGTATATAACTGTCTAAAAATATATTTCCAACAAGTGCTACTGGTAAGTAGTATTGAAATTTTATGTACATTTTTGATATTAAGATGTATTAAATTGAAATCTGTGTAGCAGGTTAGATAGTGATTTAAGGTTATTTAGTGTGTATGGCAAGTGTGCCATACAAGTCAAAGGTCATAGTATAGAATCCTGTTCACTGTAACTATATTGTATAGTTTCTTAAGTTACGATAATGCAGGTGGCGACTTAATTGTCCAAAACTAAAGATGATTCAATCGTTATTTATGCATGTAAACAAAAAGTCATTCGTGGGTCCTGATCCTACCCAGGTGTCATTCATCCTATTGGAATACAATAAAATCTTTAAAAAAAAAATTGAACCGACTTCAATATCACTGAAAAGTATAAAATAATTTAAATATTATTGAAGTTGGTGTTAGCTTACCGGCTGTGTATATTTGGCACCAACTTCAATAATATTTAAATTATTTTATACTTTTCAGTGATATTGAAGTCGGTTCAATTCTTTTTTAAAAAGATTTTATTTTAAACTTTTTAGTGATATTTTCATATATAAAGGTTGAACCATCGAAAACCGTAAAATTATCTAGGTAGGTTATGATCACATTATCGTCTACATAGTTTTACATAATTCATGTTTCTTCAGAAAAAAATATCCGATCGTAATGAAATTTACATGAAATCATCATAGTAGTTTACTCTCTCGAATAAAAAAAGAATCATCGGTTCATAATTGTCAGAGCAATGTAATGGAGAACATCAGTTTTATGGTTTTTACCAGATAAATTCCTCCACATCGTTCATGGTCCTCCAGGAAGTTCTTATCCGGTTGTAATAAAATTCATACAGATTCAATACAGTGGTTTCTTCTTTCGAATAAAAAAAGAATCATTGAAATTGGTAAATATTTACCAGAGTTATGATCATTTTTGTCCTTAAAAAGCACCATAAAGTCATCTATATAGGCTTTCCTCCAACTGTCAGTGCGCAGTCACCATTCTTGTTTTTTCAGGAATTACTTATTACTAAGCAATATTTTTTTATGGGACCCAATTAACGGATTAAAGAATGGATGGAAGAAAGATTCATAATTGCCAGAGTTATGCGCGAACATACATAAAAAAAAATATACAGACGAATTGAGAACCTCCTCCTTTTTTGAAGTCGGTTAGAAATATAAAAAAATACTTTCATTTTTACCTTCCGCATCGGAGTGGTCCAATCGATACCAAAGTTCTACCTAAACTATTCAAATACCGTCGTAGTAGGGTTGAGGTGGCTCTTGAGTTACCCTAATACTTCGAACAGTAAGTCCAACATGCTAAGATTTATTAAACGAACCGTACTCGTATGTCATGAAATCATCCTCCTTCAATAATATTCGTTCGAATATTATTGAAGGAGGATTGCTATTGTTCAATTGTTCAATGGTACCATTGTTCAATGGTAATGGTAAACACAAATTGAGAACTTGTAAATATTTTTTTTTTTTTCCTCCACAAACGGAGATAAACGGAGCGGAACGGTTTTTTTTTTACATTTTTAATTATAAGTCAAAAATTACGAGACATAAATTTTTTTTAATGTGCATTTCAAAACAAGGCCCACTGAGTAAGGGCCTACTGGATAGTCATTCTAATCATTTTAAAACTTTGATTAAAAGAAATAAAATAAAATATTTTTTTAATCTATACTATAATAAAACTCAAAGAGCACTTTTTCTGTTCACTGAATATTTTTACAAAATTTCTATACTATACTATCGACATAGAGGCCAAACCAATTTTTTTTGGAATTATTGTCTGTCTGTCTGTCTGTCTGTCGTTCTGTTTGTCCAGGTATCGTTTGAAAACCCGTGGATGGATTCTGATAGGACTTTCACTGATGTGTTGTATAGAAGTAGGGGTATAAATTGGTATATAAAACATCACGCTATGTTTCATAGGGGCTAAGCAGTGAAACATTACTTGCACATATTACCACGTAATTTGCTTTGTATGTGAATAGGGTAATTATAGACTGATCAGTTAGTCATTAAGATACGTATTATTACGCTATATAAAATAGGGACTGAGCAGACATTTAGTTTGCATGAGATATGGCAGTGGCGAAGGGTCAATTTTTGTAAGGGGTAAGCCGGTCCGGTACACCCAGGACAATTTCATTAGATTTCTGTATTGTTCTAAGTACTTTGCTGATAGCAATATTACATTATATCTTTGAAAAGTTAAAATCTGTAAATCCCGAGCGAGTCCAAACTAGATTAGGAAAGAAAAATACCATTTCATTTCATTTAAAAGCCAGTGGTTAGGTCCGCTGCACCACCAAGGCTACATTTGTATAGGTAGGTAGAAATTGAGAATACGAAATTGCTACATTTTTACTTAGGTAAAAGACCTAAAATGACTCGAAATGATCTAACCTAACGCAATAAAATGTACAACTACAATTCACACTACACACAATGAATGAACAGCGCTCCCAAAAAACGCTTCAAGGTCAGGCTCAGGGGGTTCATGAAATTTTAATGAAACTCCCCCAAGTCCAGGTAGTGTATAGGTATTATTTGCGGGTAGGTCTGAGAATAGGTTATAAAGTATATTTTATGCCGCTGATACCATGATTGACGTGGATATATAGCACGAGAGGAGGGTGCAAGAGAGGGAGAGGGGAGGGTGATGGAGTGAGTGATCGTAGGAGTTGGAGAGGGTTCAGAGAGGAGAACGGGGAGAGGAAGAGGGGAAGTGTGACGAGGACCAAAGCGGGAGGGGAGATAAAGAGCATAGAATTAGATTTTTCTTATAAGAGAGAGATGGAGAGAGATAAATCAAGGGAGTAGGGAGAAAAGGGGAGCAAAATATAATTAAAGCGCGGGTGGAGCTGCGCGGGTCAGCTAGTATTTAATAAAAAAGAAAATATTTTTTTTTTCTCATTTGCGATATAAGGTTGGGTTAGCAATCTTTAAACTATTCCAAATTTCAAATTGATAGCATTTTTAAAAGTGGTGCAGACAGACATACAACGTAGTACAACATGGGTTCTTTTTTACTTTTAGGGACGAAACCATAAAAAGTACATAGCTCATGTGTTTCAAGCTACAAACATCGTTAGTTCTATCCGACGTCCGAACAACTAATGAACACAGAACATCGTCTGCCTCCACAGATCCACTCTTGTTTAGCAAACTAGTCTGATAGTTGTCAGCAAAAGGAAGCCGACGACAAGAAATGTTCCAGTTAACAACAATTGGCAGAGCTGTCTCGTAATGCAATAGATTTTCTCGGCTGTCGCTTTATATTATTTTTGTTATTAACCAATTATGTCGTCGAGTGCGTGTTTACGACTAACCCAATCATAGGGGACGAAACTTACGAACCGTGGGGAACGTAAGTGGGTAAATAAAATATAGCTGTGATATAATTATGTTGACATATTTTATTTAAGAAGACAGACGGATCAATCCTGCTTTGTCCACCATTCTTAATTAACTTTCGAAGGATAAGCAGTAAAAGTTCAGTGGGCGAGCGCTTGCCTTGGAAACTAGGTGCGCAGGTTCGAACCCCGGCACGAACCTCTGATTTCTGCGAATCGTTTTTGTGCGATTGTTACTAGCTTTCGGTGAAGGAAAACATCATGAGGAAAGTTGCATGCCTGAGAAAGCCTGATTAGCTTTCGAATGATGTGTGAACTCCGCCAACCCGCAATTGGCCAGCGTGGTGGACTATAGCCTAAGCAGCTTCACATTGAGGGGAGGCCCGTGCGCAACAGAGTGACAAAAACTAGGGCTTGAAAAAAAATAACTTTAAAGTGACACAAAAATGATTATTTTAATATTACCTTTAAATTCGTCAATACTAAAATCAGTCATCATAATTATAACAATCGTTTATGTCAAATAAAAACTAAACTAAACTAACTAAATACTGAAAAGAAACTAAACTAACTAAATACTGAAAAGTATAAAATAATTTAAATATATGGAAGTTGGTTTTAGCGTACCTGCTGTGTATATTTGGCACCAACTTCAATAATATTTAAATTATTTTATACTTTTCAGTGATATTGAAGTCGGTTCAATTTTTTTTAAAGGTTTTATTTTAAACTTTTTAGTGATATTTTCATAAATAATGATTGAATTATCGAAGACGGTAACATGGTCTAGGCAGGTTATGATCACATTATCGTCTACATAGTTTTCCATAATTCATGTTTCTTCAGAAAAACAATCCGGTCGTAATTAAATTTGCATGGAATCATCATAGTAGTTTACTCTCTTGAATAAAAAAAGAATCATCGAAATCGGTTTATATTTGTCAGAGTAATGTAATGGAGAACATCAGTTTTATGGTTTTTACCAGATAAATTCCCCCACATCGTTCATGGTCCTCCAGTAAGTTCTTCGCGCGTTGTGATAAAATTCATACAGATTCATTACAGTGGTTTTTTCTTTCGAATAAGAAAAGAATCATTGAAATTGGTAAATATTTGCCAGAGTTATGACCAGTTTTGTCCGTAATAAGCGACATAAAGTCATCTATATAGGCATTCCTGCAGTTCTCCTGCGCAGTCACCATTCTTGTTTTTTCAGGAACTACTTATTCGGAAGCAATATTTTTTTTTATGGGACCCAATTAACGGATTAAAGAATGAATGGAAGAAAGATTTTTTCAAATCGGTTCATAATTGCCAGAGTTATGCGCGAACATACAGAGAAAAAGAAAATATATATACAGACGAATTGAGAACCTCCTCCTTTTTTGAAGTCGGTTAACAATCGTTTATGTAGGCATAGTCATTCAGGCGTTTTTGTTTTTATCTGCTCACTATTTCTTACTCATACCCAAGACAATAATCCGTAGAAGATCTAATCAGCAAGAACTTTTAGGGCTAACCGTTTAGAATGAACAATCTGTAGTACTATTCAAACTCAAACTCAAAATTAGTTTATTTCAAATAGGCTTTCGAAAGGTCCTGTATTTTTTTTTTTAAAAAGCTACCACCGGTTGACAACGCGGCCTCAACATAGAAGATCCGGCAAGAAACTCAGCGGGCTTGTCATTATATCACTTTTTTTTAAAACAGTGTGTCATGTTACAATTAGATCAGAGCGACAGTGTGTCTTGCCGTTCAAAAGATCAAATAAGACAGAAAAAAAAATACGACGAAAGTACAACAAACTAAAAAGCCAAATACTTATTTATATCTAAACTTGTCTCAATATGAAGACTCAAAATCAATATTAAGTCAGAAATAATTTAAAAGTGTCTCATTTGCTGCTAGTAACAACTTCGACACGAACTATTCAATTTATAAAGCAATTCGAAACAATCTGTCTCGAAATTTCAAGTACTTTCTAACAGCTTAGAATAAAGATGTCTTTCTTTGCCCTCGTACAATGTAGTAGTTGTTGAACAAATACATTTTGTTCTCTATTTGTACGAAACAAAAGCGAAGTTCTCCGACCTTATCTGCGGTCGGCGATGCCCTTTGTAAATAAACGCTTGTTTTATAACGCACCAAATCGACAAGATTGATGGCACTCACTCGCGGAAAACGAGAAAATTTACGATTAAATGGAGATATTTGGTTGTTTGCTGGCAAAGTTCGCCGGATTTGTGGCAAATGTGACTTCCGATTGTTCATTGCTCTTGTTTTTATGGATGCAAAATAGGACCTAATAAAATATGTTTTATTTGTATTGCACTTCAAACAAGATATCAAATTGCTTTATAATAAGTTTGGGCCAAACTAACATCTAAGTAGGTACATTCATCGTAGGCTTTGATGGTTTTCACGAGAATGGTTCTCGTCAAATTTAGTTATTTTTTTAAATATCTATAGATGTTTAATTGTTTTTAAAATTCAGGATGAATTTAGTAATAAAAAGTCTTGTGTGGTGTTGTGGTATGCAATAATATTGCCTGTAGTCACTAACTGCCACATTCAAACTATCAATTAACATAATGATTTCTGATATTTACGCGAATACTATTTATGATTTTAATTACCCGACGTTTCGAATACTTTACAGCATTCATGGTCACGGGCGGACAAAAATCATAAATAAACCGCGATATAATCCGTAATGCGTAATATAATCCGTAATCCGTTTGGGCGGGTAAGGGGCTAGAACATGCTTTGCTTGCTTCCTATGCTTGCTAAGTTTCTTTTTGTTTTGCTTACGAATGTGCTAGCTGCTTGCCTACTTTGCACAATATTCCCGTGTGTAATTTGGCGAACGGTCCTGGAGGAAGCGCAACAGTCGTGATTGATCTCCAGGGCAAGCCCGATGATCTAGCCTTCCCGAGGTTGCCGCCCGTTATTGGTTTGATTCCTTCAGAAACAAACGCAACAAAAAAAATCGTTGGGCGAACAACTCCTATATACCAGCCATCTCCCATCCTTCATCCCTACCTTATATATTATCTTTATGTTTGTGTATATATTATAGGAAGTACGTATATTTAAAATCCCGCTATGCATGTATATAGTTGTGTATGTAAGTATATTCGTATGGGAATATATATGTATGTGTACGACCATATTTACATATATGTATTTATTTATTTGCTTTCTGCGGCGTCATGAGGTCGGGCGTTGCGGTCCTGCCATCTCAACAGACCCGTAGATGGTAGGAAGTAGGAAGACCTCCCGCGTGTTTTTGCCGTGCGCGGGGACCCGTAATGGGGGGGAAGGGAGGCCTGGAGGTTGAGCTGCTCAGTGGGCCTGCGGTCGTTGTCTGCTGGCGGCAACACGCCTCTTCGGTCCTGGACTCCTCTAACACGGGCGGTTGCGACTGAGCCGGTCGCAATCAATCGGCTGTGGTCGGTCCTTCAGACCAACCGGCTAGTCCTCCTGGGTGATGGGGTCCGCAGTCAGCGATGTGAGCCAATGGCGCGGCGGTAGCGCACAGGTGAACGTTGTGTGGACTCGTTGACAACTTGCTCGGGAGGACTATATTTCACTGATAGCCCTGGTGCTTACAGAAGCATCCCCAAAGGTGCGGACTCCGTGGAGGGTGGGGAATCAGTGAAATGAAGATAGGAAAACATTCGCATGGATTCAAACATGAAACCGCGCACTGTCCCTAGGGATGACGGGAGTGGCCCTTCAAAGGGCCGCTCTATAAACATGCCGGCCGGCGGAGCTGCTGCGGGACCTGGTGTGGTACGAGGGACCAGAAATGGGACCGAAACTCTGACCCGAAGGGACCAAGGTGGCAAAACTGAGCCGGTACAAAAAGGTTTAGGACCTACTTCGGCCGGCAGAGCTGATACCGGAGGTGGCCCATCAGGGTCTGTATCCGGGACGGCGAAGCCGCTGGGTAGGGCTGAAACCAAAGAGGCGCATATGCGCAAAGCTGCACAGAAAGGTTTAGGACCTACTTCGGCCGGCAGAGCTGATACCGGAGGTGGCCCATCAGGGTCTGTATCCGGGACGGCGAAACCGCTGGGTAGAGCTGGAACCAACGAGCGCAAAAGAGAGTCCGGAGCTTCTAGGAAGAAGCGAAAGACACTCGTTAGGCAGGACGCGGGACCGGTGGAAACCCCACCTACGGAACCACGTCAACAAAAAAGGACGAGGGCGGAAGTCAGCGGTGATTCCACGGGCGTGGCCAGCGTACCAAAAAGGACCAAGGTCGGGTCCTTTAGGGACGCGCTGGCGTGCGTCAAGATTGCAATCGTCGCTGACAACCACCCAGTTGACATGATCAAGTCGGAGCATGTCGAAGACATCCGGGACCTGATTTGGAGGCGAGCTGTCGAATCTCCCGACCCAAAACCAGACATGATTCTGGGCAACCTCGCATCCGGGGCCTTTCATGTGGCCTGCATGGGTGAGCCTTCCGCCCTATGGCTTCGGTCACTGGGCGGACTTTCAGTAGGCAGCCTAAAACTAAGGGTGGTCGAGGCAAAAAATTTGCCAAGACCGGTAAAGATGGCATGGAGAAGGAGACCGTCGAAGTCTGCAAAGATTCCGGAGGAATTCTCCATGCTACAATGTATGAATAGGGGCCTAGATACGACCGAGTGGAGGGTCGTTGGCCATGCGCTGGACGGTGGATTCGCCCGCAGCATTATCCTGATGGATAAGGCTTCGGCCGAATACATCAGACAGCATGACTACAGTCTGCGCACTGGGATAGACCAGAGCTACTTCAAGCTCCTGGACGATACGTCTGGGAAGGGTGTGGCTCCGGTGTGTCCCCCTGAGCAGACTGTAGATTCTGACCCGGCAGCCTCGACTTCAGCCGAGACTGCCATTGTAAGCGAAGCCCCTTCGAAGGATGATGGGGGGGGGGCGGCCTGGGCAGACCTGCGCCGGTGTTGGATGATCCAGCCTCATCACCTTTCTCGATGGGGACGGATTGTCTAGCACAAGGCTTTGACGAGCTTGGGCTGCTCTCCTCTCCAGCCGGACTGGAGGGTGACGATCTCCCGATGGGAGAGGATGATATGGCTCGCTAGCAAGCGAGCTACAGCGCCCAATATTCAAGAACCAAAAATGGGCAACTTAAGGTGTGTACAAATTAACTTACACCATAGTAAGGCGGCAACGGCTGTTTTATGTCGTACGCTTAATATGAACAAATACGATGTCGCTCTCATACAGGAACCTTATCTGTATAAGGGTGACATCAAAGGTTTAAATGTTCGTGGAGGTCAACTTTTCTATAAATGCTCCACAAATGATATGAGGACTTGTGTGTTCGCCAGAAATGGCATAATGGCAATGCCTCTTTATGACTTCTGTTCTAGGGACCTCACCACTGTGAGGATCAAAGGGGAAACAGGGGGGGGCAGTAAAGACACTATTCTAGCCTCCGCCTACCTACCATATGAAAATGAAGACCCGGTATCTGCACTAATGCACAACTTGGTTAACAACTGCGCTCGTGACGACCTCATTATAGGATGCGACGCGAACGCCCACCATGTTGCCTGGGGCAGTACAAACAACAACAAGAGAGGGGAAGCACTTCTGGATTTTCTGGTAAGCTCACCCTTACAAATCTTAAATAAAGGAAATAGACCAACCTTTGTTAATAAATGCAGAGCGGAGGTCATTGATATAACGCTTGCATCTAACAGAGCGAGCAAAGCAATTAGCAACTGGCATGTGTCGGATGAGGTTAGTTTATCTGACCACAACTACATCTGCTTTAGGTATGTAACTTCCAATAACTATGGTAAGATACGAAGGAGGAACCCAAGAAGAACTGATTGGGAATCTTTTAGGAGAGACCTTAAGGAACAACTTGGGGATCCTACGGAGCGACTGAACTCAACCATAGATATAGAGTTTGAGTCAGACAGAATTACCCAGGCAGTTAAGGACAGCTGGACCAAGAACTGCCCGGAGAAAGAGGCGGCAACGCATAAGGAACCGTGGTGGTCACCTGCCCTAGAAAATCTAAGGCAGGAGACCAGACGGGTTTTCAATTGGGCGAAGTCGAACAATGACTTCGCAGTTTATGCCAAGGCTCTTACGCACTACAGTAAGGAAGTGCGAAAGGCGAAGCGTAGATCATGGAGAGCTCACTGCAATAACATTAATAGTCTCCCGGAGGGTATGAGGCTTAGTAAAGCGCTGAGCTCTGCTAAGGTCAATCCACTTTCATCTATTCGGAATGACCAAGGTAAGCTCACTGAAACTGGGAAGGAAACTCTGACGCATATGTTAAGAATGCACTTCCCGGATTCAGTAGAGATACAAGACGTGACTAGGAATGTCATCACTGTGGAAGAACAAAATGCGAGAACTTCCAAAGACGACTGGCGTACGGCAAAGAAAGTAGTTGACGCAGACAAGGTACGATGGGCAATTGATAGTTTCAGTCCGTATAAATCACCAGGACCTGACGATCTATACCCCATCTTGGTACAGGAGGGAAAATGTATTCTTATACCTCACTTGTGCAGATTGTACAGGGCATGCCTAGCCTTTGGACATGTCCCATCAGCCTGGAGGCAGGCAAAAGTAATCTTCATTCCCAAACCAGGAAAGGAGAATTATGAAGATGCCAAATCCTATCGCCCTATCAGTCTTACTTCATTCTTCTTGAAGACTTTGGAGAAGATGATAGACAGGTACATAAGAGATGGCCCACTAAGGAGACAACCGCTCCATGACATGCAATGCGCGTACCAACCGGGTAAGTCCACGGATACGGCATTGCACTACGTGGTCAACCGAGCAGAACATGCATTGGAGACAAAAGAAATCTGTGCTGGAGCGTTTTTGGATATTGAGGGGGCGTTCGATCGAACAACCTTCGCTTCAATAAGAACTTCAGCACAAAATCATGGCATAGATGCGACAATTGTTAAATGGATCAGCACTATGCTACAGGAACGTGTCATTAAAACTAGTTTATTAGGTGATATGGTTACCGTAAAGGCAACTAAAGGATGTCCACAGGGAGGCGTACTATCCCCATTACTGTGGAGTCTAGTGGTGGATTCGTTGTTAGTGGAACTAAACAGTGGACCATTTCAAGCTGTAGGCTATGCAGATGATATAGTCATACAGGTAAATGGCAAATTTCCAAACGTAGTAACGGATTTGCTGCAGGGTGCTTTGGTTAGGGTGGAAAGATGGTGTAAAGACAATAACCTTTCCATAAATCCAAGCAAAACGGTTATAGTGCCGTTCACGAGGAAAAGACGATTAGAGGGCCTTAGAGACCCAGAAATGTACGGCACCAAACTAAAATGGGCTACGGAAGTAAAATATCTTGGGGTAACTCTAGATAGTAAACTAACGTGGCGTGGTCATGTTGAAAACATAACAAAAAAGGCCTTACGTGTCTTCAATATGTGCCGTTCTGCGTATGGCAAAACTTGGGGACTCAAACCAAAGGTAATGTATTGGTTATATACTACGATGGTGAGGCCTATTCTCACATATGGCAGCGCTGTATGGTGGCCTAGGACCAAACTAAGGATCTGCAAGGATTCTCTTAGGAAGGTACAAAGAGTAGTTTGCATGGCAATTACAGGTGCCTTCAAAACAACGCCTACACTGGCTCTTGAGTGGTTACTGGGACTAACCCCACTTCACACTTATATACAAATAGAGGCAAGAAAGTCGCTATACAGACTTGCAAAAGCAGGAGTCTGGAGTCGTAACAAGCCCTGTACAAAACATACTTTATTGGATCCCGTGAAAGAACTGGATGATCTAATGGACATGCCCTGTGATAGGATAAATCCAGTGTACATGTTTAACAAGAGGTACCGAGTACATATACCATCCAGAGAAGAGTGGACGAGGGGACTCAAACCGGTTGGTGGAACTCACCTCATATGGTACACTGACGGTTCCAAAATGGAGTCAGGTACAGGGGCAGAGATTTATTCCAAGGACTGTAGTATCAGTCACAGCATAGGGCAATATGCATAGGTATTCCAAGCGGAAACCTATGCCATAATTGCCAGCATCAAAGAAATGCAAAGGAGAAATGTCAAGGGTAAAACCATTCGCATTCTCAGCGACAGTCAGGCAGCTCTGAAGGCTCTGAATTCCTTCAGAGTTGCTTCTAAACTGGTCAAAGAAGGTGTTACAGGCTTGAACAACCTGGGAAGACACAACAATGTCAGCCTTATCTGGGTACCTGGACATGAAGGCGTCGAGGGCAATGAGAAGGCAGATAGATTAGCGAGGGCCGGCTCACAGAGACATTTGGTTGGCCCCGAACCATTTGTGGGGATTCCGTATGGAACATATCACCAAGCATTGTATGCACATGCTAGAAACGAACACATGAAGGAATGGAGGGCAGCGTCAGGCCTTAACCACTCCAAAGCGTTCTCTAGCGGAAGGGTGGACTGTGGGGTCAAATTATTGAACCTAAACAGATCACAAATAAGGCACCTGATGGGTGCACTTACGGGACATTTTGGCACCAACGAGCATCTACACAGAATGAGGCTAAGTACTAGTGACATTTGCAGATTCTGCGAAGATGAAAAAGAGTCAATGCGACACATATTGTGTGGCTGCGACGCTCTTGCGAGACGTAGGTTGAATCATCTGGGAGTAGCCTATCCTACACCAAATGATTATGTACAGCTCCAAGCTGGCGCGATCGTTGCGTACCTGAGGGAGCTCTTCGATACGCCAGCAACAGAGTAAGGGCTAGGGCATGCACAATGGATCCAACTGGGTCGAAGTGCGTTCCGGGAATACCGGGCCCAAATTTATAGCCACCAAGAATAGAATAGAATAGAATCCGTAAAATTAGTTTCTATCAATTAGGTAACGTTAATTCTAATTAAGTATTTTTTTAAATTATTTTGACCCTCGTAGCCACTTATATATTCCTAGGCGTCCAAAACTATGCCACAACTGCTTATGATTTATCGCAATTGGGTACGATTAGGAACTGTTGAATAACTTCCATATTTCTGTCGAGTAATTATAGATTGGCAAAGCCATTATTACTTATATTATAATCTAGGATTTTCACTAATGGCTTTCACCTTAGTCCCTCCCTTTGTTCACCTGAAGACATTATAACAATACAAATTATTTTGCGAAATAATAACCAATATAAAAATATAACCAGGAAATAGAAACCCAATATCATATTTCTTACACGAATACAAAACGAGCCTTATGATGAAGGCAAATTTGAATAAGAATAGATTTATTAACCATTCCGCATCTCAAACAGCAATAGGAAAACGTAACAGAGAAAGAAAATAAGAAATAAACGCATTTTCATTTAGCGTCCCTTTTGTGTTCGAGGCTAAAAGCGAGCAACGATATATGGGAACATTAGGGAAAACAATGCCCCATTGTGCTGAGCGTGTGGTTGTATATCAAAACTTTGAATAAAACAGATTGACTGCTACTTCATCACGTTTATTCATTGAAGCGGTTTCGGTATTCCAGTTTTCGGTAACCTTGACTTTTTTTTCAATTTAAGCATCATTGTGATAGTTAGTTGAGAAACTAGATTATTCCCTTATTCAAGGGTCCATTCAAGGAAATACAGCGTTGGCACCTAACCCACGCTGTATTAGATATTCAGCCATCATACAAAATTGTGTAGGCGTTGCTGTTCCGTTGTGAAGGGCACTGTAGCTGGTGAAATTACCTGATACAAGAGACCTAATAACTAACGTGTCTGTAATCATTGACAAGGGGGAGAGAAAAAGAGGGGGGGGACCGAAGCGGGAGGGGGAAAGATAGAGGAAAGAGCATAAGATGGAGAGAGAAATAAATCAAGGGGGAGCAAAATGTAATAAAAACGCGGGCAAAGCTGCGCGGTTCAGCGCAGTATATTATAAAAAGTTCAATAAAATGACTGACAAAAACCTTTTGACGTAGACTGTACTTACACGGGATCAAGAGACACCGTTTTACTTTTGACGAGTCACCCCGTTCATGGCATTAGTGTAATGGGATCGAGTATGTTCAGCACCCGAGTTGAAAAAACTTTTAGCGATTATGCCTGGTTCACATGGGTTTAAGAATTCCACGCGAGAATTAATTCGCTCCAGTTTTAGTTTAAGAATTACAAGGCAGGACTCATATATAGATATGAGCTGTGAATATATTGGTCAGGCTATCCTGACCGATATATTCAGAGCAGTCAAAGTTTGAGACAAGATAAAACAAGCACGCAATAATATTAAAGTGCACTTTTAATGCTTGTGGAGACTCACGTGCGCGTTATTCAGACAGAATAGATAAAAGAGCCTTCTTTTATTAAAATTCTTCTTTTTTATTTCTTTTATTTTAAATCTATTTACTGAAGAAATTAATTAAAGTGGTGAATTTTTTTGGATGAAAGAATGCTTAAAGGCCGCTCTATTGCATAGATTTAATCTCTTTAAGGCTAAACAGAAATAGATAAGTATACAAAATATATAATTAAATAAAAATATGTATCCTCAATCAGTTTGTCATAGAAATTCTCTCTCTCCCTCTTAAAAATATTGTTTGTCGTGGAATGTTTCTAACGACTTATTAGGTACATGTATTAGGTATACCAAGTTTCATTATCTAGTCCTATGTAGATATATTTCTGTACGTAAATGCTGACTTTCTAGACTAAAAACCAAGCTAGTATTTACAACTAGTAACACGAAGCTTGCTACGATATGACGGCTATTCGAGGTTTGGCTCGTTCTTTCAATGATCTTTGCTCTTCTTCTCTGTGTAGTGTTAAAAAATGTTTGTTTCCTTTTTAATTAACGTTTTTTACTGCAAAGCCCAGCGAGCATTGTTCGATGATATACGAAGAATAAAAGCTCCTGCATACGAGAAAATAAAAAGATCCAATAAATTACGCATGTTTAAGTTTCTTTTTAACGTTTTGGTTGTCTGAAAGAGATCGCTATCAGCGATGAGACCGCAATTTTAGATATTTTCTAAGTTTTCTATATGTTATACTTTGGTGTGCAAATAAAGAGTATTCTGTTTTTTTTTTTTATTTATTAAGTCTTAAATTATTTCGAATCACTCCCCGATATTCTTCGGGGATTTTTCTCTTTATTTTGTTTGGACAATATGAGTTCTGTTTTAGCTATATAAATTATAATTTAAGTAATTTGTAAATTTGTAATGTGTAGTATAATTTGTAATGTGTAAAATTGAAAATATCCTGTAAAATTGTAAATATCGCGTAAAATGTAAATGTTATTTATTTATTTAAACAATTATTTATTTTCAAAGTTTGTCTTTTCAAAGTATCCTCGTGTAGACCGTTCATAAACGCGAATAAATAAATAGACCCTTTCACTGAGAGAGCCCGAAGCATCAATATATTTAATCCACAATACATGACTTGTGAATAACGTTTTTAGCCTTATCTTTATTTCCAAGAAAGAGTTTGTTTGTACGCAACCCGTAAAATAGCACGGATTTGTTTTACGAGTGAGTTTCATTTGAGCGATAGATGTGTTTCATGTTGCTTGCTTTATATCTTTATTTTTACAAGAATAGTGCCACCGCGTATATAGTTTACGTGAGAGAAACGAATTTTTGATGACATATGGTACTGAGACATGGTCCTTAACTGCTGGCATATTAGAAAAGCTCAGTCACACAACGAGCTATGGAGAGAGATATCTCTGAGTTTCTTTGCGTTCTAAAATCCGGAATCAGCTGATAAACTAAAGTCGCAATCATGGCTCTCAGAATCTGAAAAGTGGCAATGAGCAGTCCACATCACTTGAAGAACCTATAACTGTTGGGGAAGAAATATTCCATATTTTGGTATTTTCGCATTATTATCTAAACTATGAATATCTACAGAATAGATTCACAAATTTATCTTGAACAGAATTTTTAATCAAGAAACTGCGAATTGAATAAAATCTAAATGAATCTGTTCGCTGTTCAATTCCATTGTAAATCTCTCATCTAACGTCGACTACGATCGGTAAAAGGAAAACTTGTTAACTATTTTTAATATTGAAACCGAAGCGCAGTCGTTAGCAAGTGCGATATCGAATGAGAAATAATACAGCGAAGCGCAGCGAGCATTGTTCGATGATATGCTACGAAGAATAACGGTTTCTGCATACGAGAAAATAAAAAGTTCCAATAAATTACACGTGACTTGTGCGATTTCATGTGTGAATAAAACCATCGATATAATATTGTGGACATTTATTATGTGTGCAGCTATTTAGCCGCCAAGCCGCAATGTGTAAGCAGTGCTGTTTTCGGGTGTGAAGGGCGCTATAGGGCGTTGAACAAACAAACTGTGTTTCGACTGTTTTTGCCGTCAGTAAATAAACTAGTTTACTGTCCACCGAGAAACTTCTCTAATGATAAGACTACTTTATCAGTCAACAATATGCAATACGTTGATTACGTACGTTACTTGTATATGTTGACTATTAAACATTTCGTCCTAGTCTTAACTTTAAACGGTTTTATAAACTGGTTTATCATTGACTATTAACGGTCTCGTTTCGTCTACGGTAAATACGTCGACGAACCACCTCTGGGGCACTGTAGCTGGTGAAATCACCGAACACAAGAGACCTAATAACTAATCTTTGAAAATTATCGGATGAGTAGTGCAATGCAGATATCTATAGGCAGGCGTGTCGCTTACCATCAGGCAAACGTCTTGCTTGTCTCGTCACTAAGTTGAATAAAAAACGAGAATTTCCCCACGAAAAAAAAAAATCTGCAACCAAGCAGCGGTGTAAAGGGTACTGCATAGATGGTGAAATCTAAACTTAAAAAAATACTTCAAACAGGCCAAACCGCTGGACGTAGAAAGCTGATAGGTTTTTCTTAAGACGGAAACATCCACTAAGGAAGGATTTCTGAAAATTCGACTCCTAAAGGGGTTAAATGGGGTGTTTTCTTTTGTATGAATCTTTTTATTGTATGGTTCGATTGACTTGAAATTTACTGAAAAGATTCTCTAAATAAAATAAATCATTACGTGTTACGCGAATTTTCAAAAAAAACTTTTCTGGGTGTGTTAGGGGTTGGTAAACTCTGTAAATAAATTAGCGGGCGAAGCCGCAGGAAATTGGCTGAGGAGCGGTAGTGAACAAGCTTTTCTCGCCAATAAACGGAGGATACAATGAGAAAAAAAAATTCTCGAATTGTACCCACAGTTTCGTACATATTCAAGAGCCATCAAGTTTGTTGAACATGTTAATATCATAAATAATACTTGCAAGTAAATGTCCCGCTGGGGAATGGTACACATTTGTGAATGTCAAACGTCTTGGTGAGCTCTTGGCATTCGAATCACTTCGCTTAACCGCTTTTTATTGTCCCAGCGTGATATGTGACGGGCTTGGCTCATTGCTGCTGGTAAATTTTATATCAGCCACTCAATTTTTTTTCTGAGATATTCCCGGTACAGATACTCTTACTGTCGCTTTAGGCCTTCAAATTATATTTTGTATTTCTTTTGGAAAATTCATTTCGAAATATCATAGAAAATGCAGAAATAACAGTTGTAGAAACGTTTCCGGCCGTTACAAAGCTTTTCACTCGCGCGTCTCCATATGAATATTATGAATAATTATTTGACCACGACCGCTTAGCACCATCGCTTGCACGTTATTGGCTCATGTTTTTATTCCACTTCCAAGAACATTTATATCAAATGTCTTAAAGAGGCTAGTTAAAAAGTATGTGTACCTACATGTACGGCATGTACATGTATGTGCGTGACGGGCCCGTTGGTCTAGTGGTCAGACACCCTGCCTGCTAACCGATGGGTCGTGGGTTCGATTCCCGCCAAGTGTCTGGGTGTTGTTTATCTATTTAAGTATGTATTTACAAAAAAAAAAAGTATATAAGTATTAGTATCAGTTGTCTGGTTTCCATAGTACAGGCTCTGCCTAGTTTGGGATCGGATGACCGTGTGTGGATTGTCCCAAGATATTATTATTATTATTTTATTATTATTATGTGAATATATTTTAGGTATGTATAATGTAACATCGCTTGCACGTTATTGGCTCATGTTTTTATTCCACTTCCAAGAACATTTATATCAAATGTCTTAAAGAGGCTAGTTAAAAAGTATGTGTACCTACATGTGAATATATTTTAGGTATGTATAATGTAATTCCACACCGCTCGAAGAACCGATTACTGATGGGGAAGAAAGGTTCTCAAGAGGCGACTATGAACCGGTAGTCGTAGCGTAGGCAGGCCTCCCACTAGATAGACTGACGACATATTGCGCATCGCAGGCAACCGGTGGATGCAAATAGCCAATTGTCGTTCATTCCAAGGGAAAAATTACTGAATGAGTCTATAGTATATTTTCATTATAGTTTGTGTATTTATTCAAGATTTACGGTAACAGATTATAGAAAAAATACGACAGTTTTTGTATGAAAAAAAAACTAGTAATTAAGGGATATATTTAATTTATTTGTCCTATTGCCTGCAGAGCGGAAGAAACGTGAACTTAAGCAACTACTTGCTATGTTAGTCGGATCAAAACACCGCAATTAGCCATCAGTGCAACCTATGGTGCATTTTTCGTTAAATAGCGCATATAATCAAGGGACAGGACGCTCAGCTATAAATTCTTCCATTCTTAACTTTATAATAACGGTTCAAAGACACAAGAAAGCTACTGTAGCGAAATGAAGCATGCAAATAATTTAGTTGAATCAACTAACTTTGCAAAAGTACCTATCATTAATTCAGATCAAAAGTTTATTTCAGCGCTAAATATTGTGTGTCTCTTATATGTACAATATACATCCTTACTGTGTTTTCAAGTATATATATAAACTTTTGCAATTATAAACTTACGACAGAATTGTTCGCTTCATGACAAGGTATCGTGTACCTCTTAGAAAGATCAAATACCTGTGTGGTACACATGGTTAATAAATAATTTTACGCTGTGTAAGGAACACAGAGTAAAATATTTCATTTAAATTATATTAATGTTTCAGATTTTACTTCATACTAATTCTTTCTGGGTATTTTATTAATAGCTCATGCTATACCTTTCGATGTTAACATGGCTAAATTTAGCAATATGAACTTAGCCACTTTTGTAGATTGAGCCACTTTTGTTGTTTTAGCCACTTTTGTAGATACAGTGTATTTTATTTATTTTGAGGAAATCTTACAGACTAATACTGAAGAAGAGAATATAGTCTTACTGGCTAATATATTTTTTAATAAAACACAGCTAAATACGGTCTGTATATTGAATCAACATCATCACCAGCAGCCGAAAGAAGTCTAGACTGTCAAGACAACTGTGACACTGTTGACAAAGGCCTTACCCTTAAAAGGAATGAATTGCCCTAATTCTCACGCTTAGCAAACGTCTTGGGGATCGTAATATAGGTGGTGGGTAATCCAACAGTGAGACGTTGCTGCCCGTCTTCTTCCCTCAAGAGGAAAACAAATCCCCTCATACGGACACCCAACGCGTGGAGATTGGAGGGTGCTATTCTTACCCATACACCTCACGGGATACTTCATCATCAGTAGCCGAAAAATGTTCAGTGCTGGACAAAGGCCTCCCTCTTAGAAGGGAGGGGTTGCAATAATCCCTACGCTTGGCAGGCTGCTTGGGGATCACCGCCACGGGATATTGAATTCCAACACGGGTGATTTTGGTTCGGTCATGCTCGCCATCGAAAAGTCTTTGCTTGTGGCGGCTTCGTGTGGCGGGTCACCCCCTTCCCTCTGATATGGTTGAGGGGAGTGATGGCTGCTGCTCGAGTCAACTCGTGCGCGGGTACTGCTTGGGGGGACTGGTCCGACTACCTATCCCTTTGGCCTTTTAGTTTGTTGAAATTTTTGTCGTAATTTATTGTTTTCTTCTTTTCTCCCTTGCTTTATGTTTCGAACGGCAAGACACAATATCGCTAATGTCGATTCATTTGTAACAAAACAATGTTTAAAAAAAGTGAAAAAATGACAAGCCCGCTGAGTTTCTTGCCGGATCTTCTCAGTTGAGGCCGCGTTGTGATCCGGTGGTAGCTTTTAAAAAATGACCATTCAAAAGTGCTAGCGTTAAGCCTATTTGAAATAAAGATTTTTGAGTTTGAGTTTGAACATCGCAGGATGACAAGATCGCGAACAATTGTATGTGTGATGCAAAATGAAAACGTTAGAAGTGTTATGTCAATATTTTCATTTTCGGTTGTATTTTTTTATGTCTTCTTTTTTCTTGTTTTCCTTCTTTCGTGTTTTTTGGAATATGTATGTACTATGTATATAAAAATGAATCCCTATTTTCTCGGTGATGCCATAACTTAACGACTTGACTAATTTTATTCATATATTTTTAAGTTTTATAATACTTTGTAGAAGGTTCTTACGGAAAAAAATTAAGTCAGTTGAGTAGAAAATTAAGCGGGCGAAGCTGCGTGAAACAGCTATTTTGAAATATTAACAATTCACAGAAGCCTCAATAAGTAGAAAATGGCTTCAAAAACGCCAAAAAAAACTCAAAGATCTATAAGTACCTACCTAGAATTAACGCATTTTACCTTATATTCAGCTTGACGTTGAATCTGCTTGTGACCACGGCTAGTGTAACCCAGCCAAAACGTCAAGCCAAAATATAAGATAAATTGCGTTAATTCCCGATTGAAATAAAGTTTGATAATGGAACGCGAAAGTTTAAAAGTATTATATAAGTAGGTACCAAAACCTACAGAATCTTCAACGAAACTCTAATGCAAATGATATCATATAAATACATAGGCTACGACCCGTTAAGTACACGTTATTTCATAAAATTTTATATCAGAGAGGAGTCCACAAACAAAATAAATTGGGAGCGCCATTGTTACCCTAACTTGAAATATGAGCTCGGCTGCTGAATAAAACTTCGAAAAATATACACTTAATAACAGATTTCCTTCGTAATCTGTCAATCTTGACGGACAAATAATGCGCTAAATCTTTCATGCTCTTCGATTTATAAAGGAAAACGACTAGACATCGTCTTCGTCGTAGAATTACTTATGATTCTTAGAATATGTATAAGTACAAGTACTATAGAATGCTTATTTTCAAGTAAGAACCGTAGGCACGAGTAAGAACATCGAAAAGCATAATATACATTTGCGCTTGTGACAGATCAAACCCAACTACTACTTGTCACTTACATATCAATATAACTTTAAATACTTCACCTGCCCCTTGGAGAACGGACTTGAGAAACCTGCCTAGGCTGTTTACCAGTTAGTGAGACGCTCATAGCCAGTTGTAACCACTGTTCGTTAAGCTATCAGTTGGGTAAGCAACGTCAGACAAGGTCAATCCTTAGATGGATGACCGTTTAATGGCAACTGAGCGTCCCCGTGCTTCGGAGGGCACCTAAAAAGTCGGTCTTGGCTATTGTCGTCTAGACAAGGCCTAAGGGCAGCTTGAAAACTCTGACACCAGGTTGGCCACTAACCATAGGACAAAAAGAAAGTAAAGCCCTATTCTTGAGAGGCAATTACGACCGCAACTTTGACACGTATACAATTTAGTTCCCGTAGGTGTTACTGCGGCAATAGCATGTTTATGCCTAATGGTGCTCTTGCGAGCTTATAACTCGAACCAAGTCTTTTCGTGAGCGAACCCCTTTGGTAAGAGAGGTTAAGAGACTTGCTCAACTTTTCACGGTCACTAGCTGCTAATTCCCACTTGTTAGCTCAACCATCATCAGCCAAAAGACGTCCGCTGTTGAACAAAGACCTCACCGTTAGAAGGGAGTGGTTGCCATAATCCCCACGCTTGGCTGGCGTCTTGGGGATCAGCTCAATATTACAAGCAAAAATATAATACATATGCATGAAAAACAATTATGAATTTAATATCGGGATTTTAAAATAACAAATGAACTGTGGTGAATTCCATGAAATATAGGTCTTTTTTCGATATTTTACGCTTGATCAACAAAATCCTTGTACCTTTTTCCTAGCTATCTAACATTAAGAGAATACACGGTTAATTAAACTAAAAGCCTTTGAAACAGCAATACCAACAACCGATTGGCAGAAAAGACGCTAACAAGATTATACTTTGGTACAACTTTTTATTTATCTCTAAATAAAAAACGCGATTCCTGTAAGACGGGCAATATTTTTAATGTTTCGACTCGTCTTCCTTATTAACGCTTTTCCAAAGTTGAAAGTTATTTATGTAGGATACAATTTCGTATAGGAATAAAATAAATACGGCTGATTTAACGTTGGGTGTTATAAAATAAGTTAGGTGTAAAGTAAAAATTTTAAATTATGTTTATGATGGGATAACTATTTTGTGAATTGGGTGTGAATAATTAGTGAAACATTACTTAAGCAAAAAATATAAAAAAAATACTTAAATTACTTAAGTAATGTTTCACTAATTCTATTATTATAATACAATTAGTGAAACATTACTTAAGCATGTTAAGTTACAGGAAATAGTTATTTTTTATGCATCTTAGTGACGAGACGGTCACCTGATAGTGTTGATCATTATCACCACAAAGGCCTCCTTAGAGAGGTGCCGTAATTGCTAGGCTTGGCAGACGTCTTGGGGATCGCAGTATACATAGTAGGCAATCCAATAGAAAGACGCCGCTGTCCGTCTTCTTGGTTTCCCTTAGTCTCTTCTTACGGACACCTAACGAGAGGAGATGGGAGTTTGCTATTGTTTCCCGGACACCACACGAGTAAGCTCGGTGCGGGATTATACTTGTAATGAAGTAAAAATAAGTGAAGTAGCTTGTCTCAACAACTGTACATCAAAATAACTCATTTGTTGTGTACTCTCACAAACTAAAGCGTTAACAACATTCCAATCTTAACTTTGCCTACGTACTTTTACCACTCTATCTTTAAAAGCTCCAGCCAACCATTTCGCTTGAATGACAAAGGTCTTAGTGAATTGCTCAACAGCCGGTGCGTGGGCCTTTTTTCACCGTAATATATTGTCTTCCCTTGTTTTACAGTGTACAGCTACAATTTGCGTGAATTGCTACTTATGGCCGGTTGTTGTAACTAAGATAAAGTGTTATCGCCTTTTTATCGCTGTTAAACTGTGTTTGGCTGTGATTTTTGAGTGCGACATTATTTTCAGATTAAACGTGAATTACTTGACAATCATACCCGAATTGTTAGTCGGATTTTTTTTATATCATTTATAAAGCGGGTTTCAGAATACGCTATACTATTGAGCTAATATAGTATAGCAAAAAAGGACCTAATAATATCATATACTATAATAGTTTAATTCCACAATACGGCACCGAGTGTACTTCGGACAAACAAATGCATGCAACGAATACTTGAGAGCAATAAAATCGCACACCCCTTGTAATTTGGTTTATTACTGATTTTTTTCTTAAATCTAAAAATATAGAGTATAGCATGGCGTTCACATTACGCGATATTATCGCAAGCGATAGTTTCGCTTGCAGGACGGCCGGGGGTGAGGAAGGAAGAAATGGGAGCCGCGCGATATAGCACAGCATGAACTATGAGCTATGTACTATATGCTATTATATTATAGCTTAGTCTGAAACCAGCTTAAATGGGAAAGTTATTAAGATTATTTTTCGCCTATTCTTTACAGAAACTAATGGAAAGTTGATGTCTCCAAACGATAATAGAAATTTGTATCAAGTTTTTAGAGTTCAGTTATTATTATTATTATCTTTATTCCTATATGGCTCAGAAACTTGGGTCCTGAAAGCCGCTGATAGATTTCGCGTTGATGCTTTTGAGATGTAGTGCTGGCGACGTATGCTGCGGATACCATGGACTGCTTGACGCACAAACATGTCCATATTGAAAAGCTGGGACTGGACAAAAAGCCTCGGCTCTCAATAATATGCACGAAGCAAATTCTCCAATACTTCGGCTATATAGCCCATGAACACAGCAATGTTTACACACTATTTACTTACCTATTTGTATATCCATTTTTCTCAGAGTAATTAGAATAGAGCTAGTATCGCGTCGATTCGCCGAACAAATTTTTCGTGGCACTTTTGCGGGGTGCGGGAGGCGAAGTAAACACACACAGATACAATTTCACGCATACCCATACTATAGTAAACTCGCAACACATTCAAAAAGATACGCACACAAATAAAGAATGACCTGACCATATGAACAAAATTTGGCAGAGGGGTTAGCGCATCATGCTATCTCCAGTGGTATCTCCTCTAAGCCATTTTTAGATAAAATTAATTAAGACGTTTTCAATCATCAGCTGCCGAAAAGACGTCCACTACTGAACAAAGGTCTCTCCGAGGGGTTTCCATAATCCCCACGCTTGGCAGGCTAATATATTAGATAAATTGTTTTTGAAATATAATTCATGGAAAATTAATGAACGTAAACTTTGTGATACCCTGTCCACCAGCAGGCTAACCATGATGTGCAGATCTTGATAGACAAGTATGACGTCACTATGATATAGTATTTCACATTTTGTATAGAGTATTGACGGTGTTGAAAACTACGTCACACTTCACACCGATTTGTCAAGATTGCAAGTCGTGACGTCACTGAAACGTAATTTCTCCATACAAAAAAGTGAAATACTTGTGAAATCTTGACAAGATTTGCACATCGTGCTAAGCCTGCAACCACTTTTTGACAGTAGGACAATTATCTTTGTTTTTAAATCTGTTACATTTATGGTGTTACTAGCTGACCCGGCAAACGTTGTTTTGCCATAAATTAAAAAAAAAAAATTTTAGGGGGATGAAAAATAGATGTTGGCCGATTCTCATAGATACCGGATAAGCACAAAAAATTTCATCAAAATCGGTCAAGCCGTTTCGGAGGAGTATGGCAACGAAAACTGTGACACGAGAATTTTATATATTAGATAATATTTGTAAGAAGTTATAATTAAGATAATGTAGTAAAATAAGGCAGTTAATATATTTTTTTACGCATTTTTACGTAATCAGGAACAGTGCGTTCTAAGGCAGTTGTCAAAAAGTGGTTAACCTGGTGGACAAAGTATACAACCGGTGAGAGAAAATATCACGAGAAAATACCGGTCTAAAATAACAAAAGACAAACTAAATTTACTGTTCTAAGACATCGTGAAAATCAAAATAAAAGGATCACGCCAAAATATTCTCTACCATACAGGTAGAGTATATTTTGGCGTTCAAGAATATATCACTTTTGCCAAGATTTTTGTTATGACTAATGTGTACCTCATTTTACGAAAAGGTTAGTATACTTGTATACCTTGTATATGCGCAAACAATATCGGACCAAAACTAACACAGCTGAACAATAATTTGTCTTGGGTTTAGTGAGTTATTTCGGTACGTCAAAATGTCTAAGTTGAATTGACGATCTAGTAAATGGTAAACTTACGTAGAGCAATACTGTAAATAATCTACACTTATAATAAAACTGTAACAGGTCCAATTCTGTACATTGAAGATATTTTGAAAATTATGTTTGGAGGGCATTCTATAATCGATACTAAAGCCAAATATGTATTTTTTTTTGTCTGTCTGTCTGTCTGTATCACGGCTGAGCATCACGCCGAAACTACTGGATGGATTGAATCGAAACTTGGCACGATTTGAGTTAATACACCGAGGTAGGACATGGGATACTTTTTATCCCGACATTCGGCACGGTTCCCTTGGGAGAGGGGACTAAAATCAAAATGTGTACTTGGTTATACGATTTTAACAATTTTTCATTATAATTATAATAGATATTTGTAAGGGAACACTCATAGACAGTTGTTAATAATGTTTGGAAATCGATCAGGTTAAGCAACGTTAGGTAAGGTCATTAAATAGATGGGTGACCGTTTAACGCCATTTGAACTAAACGTCTCCGTGCTTCGGAGGGCAAGTACAAAGAGGGTCCAAGTTTTTAACCGACTTTAAAAAAGGAGGTTTTGCATTCTATGCGAATGTATATATTATTGAAAGTTTAGTTAACGTAACCACAGCGCGGGCGGAGCTGCGTGGTTCAGCTAGTATAACAATATAATAATCATCATTGTTTTTAACCCAGCACACTTCCCTGTGACAATCATCATCAGCCAGAAGACGACCTTTGCTGATCAAAGACCGCTCCCTTGGACCGCTATAATGCACGGCAATTACCAATTTGCATCCACCGGTTGCCTGCGATTCGTACAGTATCGTCAGTCCACCTAGTGAGAGGTCTGTGTACGCTGCGTCTTCCGAATATGTATAATGAATAATATTAACCCGTACCACTGCTGGGCAAGAGTATTCTCGCAACCTCGACGAGACGATCTACGACGCGGCCCAAGTGCGTATTGATACGTCCACTGCCAAACAAAGGTCTCCCCCTTAGAAGGGAAGGGTTGCTATAATCCCCACGCTTGGCAGGCGGCTTGGAGATTGGAGATCGCAGTATAGGTGGAAGATAAATCCAAAAGAAAGACACTGCTGCCCGTCTTCCTGTTCTCGCTTAGTCACTTACGACACCCAACGAGAGGCGATGGGGGGATGCAATCCTAACCCGGCACCCCACGGGGGTGGACTTGGACGGTGGACTTGGACGGCCCCTTGAAAAGAGACCACGGGAAAGAGAAAAAGTTTTAAAAACTTGTTATGGATTCTGATAATATTATGTTTGTATGTCAACCTATTCATGATTATGTTTAAGTATGTATTTATGTATTTATTTGATTATAAAAGTTTAAGCTCCCACTGAAAAACAAAATGTTTGCGAATACAGAAAACTTTTGAAACGACAGCTGGATTGATTGGCAATCTGGGAAGTAGTTCCAATTCTCGATTTTACGACTATCCCAGAAGATTGGCTAAAGTAAACGAATGCAACCGACGAAACAACATTGAATTTATTTATTTTTGTGTGTTCTAAATTCGAAAGTTAAGACATAAAAAAAGAAAAGCTTTTATATCATAGAGCAAATACAGAAAATATTACCAGTTTAGAAAATGGAATACACCATTGTTGTGTTGCCAACACTACATTTTATACGCGTACTTTGGTTGATGCGCGTTATCCAGAATAATGCCAGGTCTAGACCGAGTGAAATACACAAGAGAGGTTATCTCTCGTTAATTACACAACAGGCAACTGTTACGAAATGTAAGGGCGAAGAGGCTTAGCCTAAGTAAATGTGCCAAGGTCACGAAGTTTGCGAAAGCTCCCTCATTTTTGCTTACGAAGCCTACCTTTACACTAATCTTTGTGGGCTTAAAATTAGCATTAACCTTTTGAAAGTACACTCAGAGGACGTAAAACTACTGACTTCTTGTGAATGATAATTTTTAATATACAATTAAGGAGTATCCATTTAGGAATGGCGTAATCGTAAAAAAAAACAAATTCGCTAAAACAAATGAACATGATGTTTTTTTTTCGATATTCTAATTAGTGCGACGATATTAACTTCCGCACTCACAAACCCCAATTAACTTTAATTATAATTAAGTCAATTTTTAAAATCTATTTATTTCGACTGTCGGAGCAGTTTGTGATTAATCTCGATTATATGAGATAATTGATATCTCTACTCACTATCTGAGTATTAAGGATTAATGGGATTCGATTGACGAAAATATCCGATTTCAAAAAATGGATTAATGAGCATTAACTTAATTGGCGTTTGTAGGTTCGGCAGTAAGTATGGGTATTGAGCATTACAATGGGCAGGAAGCACTGCATTGCTGAGATCATCTTCGATTGTCACTAGAATACAGCAATGTTCACAAAAAAGATAATATCATACACTGCGGTGGACATCACGTCTACCTTACCTAGAATAGTCTCTTGCACAAAGGGCTTTCCTGCCTAGTGAACATTGATTTCATTACTAACCGGGACTTCAGAAACACAGCTAATTTGGGATATCTAATAAAACTCAAGTGATCGTTACCACGAATACCCTGCTTTTATATTTTTTTTTCTTCATTATCATCATCACCAGCCGGAAGAAGCCCACTGCTGAACATAGACCCCCACCCCCCTTTGAACGCCACAGTGAACGACTATTGGCTATTTGCAACCATCGGTTACCTGCGACGCGCACAGTGTCCTCTGTCCACCTAGTGGGAGGCCTGCCTACTCTGCGTCTTCTGATTCGTGGTTGCCATTGGAGAACCTTTATTCCCCATCGGTTATCAGTTCTTCGAGCGGTAAGGTCTGCCCATTGCCACTACAACTTGTATATTTTAAGAGCTAATTACAATTATTTAAGTCTTTATTTTTTATTTTGGATTTATTTTCCAAAGAATGTGTATATTTTGTAAGTAAGTATCACCATATTTCTTGATTTTAACAACAGAAACATGTTATTTAATATAAAATATTTAAAAAAAAATTGAACCGACTTCAATAACACTAAAAAGTATAAAATAATTTAAATATTATTATATATAAGTCGGTTCAATTTTTTTTTTAATATTTTATTTTATACTTTTTAGTGATACTTTCATACATAAAGATTGAACCATCGAAGACGGTAAAATTATCTAGGTAGGTTATGACATCATTATAATTTCACATTATCGTCTACATACTTTTATATAATTCATGTTTCTTCTGAAACTCAGAAACAATTTATCCGATCGTAATGAAATATGCATGGAATCATTATAGTAGTTTACTCTCTCGAATAAAAAAAGAATCATCGAAATCGGTTCATATTTGTCAGAGAAATGTAAAGGAGAACATCAGTTTTATGGTTTTTGTACCAGATAAATTCCTCCATATCATTCATGGTCCTCCAGGAAGTTCTTATCCGGTTGTGGTGTTGTGTTGGTTGTTCATTAGAACCTGTATGAATTTTATCACAACCGGATACATTACACCGGACCCGGAACTGGATTACAGTAGTTTCTTCTTTCGAATAAAAAAAGAAACATTGAAATTGGTAAATATTTGCCAGAGTTATGACCATTTTTGTCCTTAAAAAGCGACATAAAGTCATCTATATAGGCTTTCCTGCAGCTTTCCTGCGCAGTCAACATTCTTGTTTTTTCAGGAACTACTTATTACCAAGCAATATTTTTTTATGGGACCCAATTAACGGATTAAAGAATGGATGGAAGAAAGATTTTTTCAAATCGGTTCCTAATTGCCAGAGTTATGCGCGAACATACATAGAAAAAAAAAAAAATATATATATACAGACGAATTGTGAACCTCCTCCTTTTGAAGTCGGTTAAAAATAGGCACACACAGTAGTACCCTGAAAATAGAATTATAACATTTTACAGAACAAAATATCTAATTCTATTTTATACGAGTTCATTATGACGAAGATGAGACGGAAGCAATTTGGAACACAAAACAAAACACTGTTGTTATACTGAAAATGTTTTTGACAGCCAGCAGCGGCACAAATCATCAAAAGAAGTAAAAAGAGAATGCTTTAATTTGTGCTAAAAATTGCTTTTGTCCCACGGCGTCCATTTCCTTCGCTTATTCAAATGACCTCTACTCCTCTTGCATACGACTTCAGTGATTGTACCAGAATAACTTTTAAGACATAGTAACGATTACGGGAGCGCGGATTGCTTTTTTTAAACACAAAAATTTAATAAAATAAATTATTAAATAAATACATTTTATTTTATGTGAAACGTCAGAACAGAATTTGATGCACTTAACGAATGACGAATCTGTTTAAAATAAAACCTTTTATATTGAAGCTATGCGCATTACACTAGCATGGCCACTGTTTAGTCTGAAAACACGTTATTTATTTGATGCGTAGCGTCTACGGTATTGAATTAACAATGTTTTGCTTATTTTTATTTTTATTTTATTTAGGAAACTCTACAGCTTTTTTATAAAAACAATTATAGGTGTCTTTAACGGTACACTAAGCCAAAATTGAGTTCCACGACAATTAATGGAAGGTTCACTTATAGTAATAATGTAGTTTTGCTCTGTGTTACATGTAGTTAACTATAATATAATAAAAGGTAAGTAGGTGCATCGATACAGCGCAAAACGAAGATCAAGGAAAACAATGAAGACAATAGTTACTTTAGCTATCTAAATACCATGAAATCTTTAAGAGATATTTTATTTTACTACTTTTTATTTTAGATATTACTATACCGACGTTTCGAATGCTTTGCTGCACCCATCATCACGCATGGTCACGGGAGGACTGAGATGTCGAACGTCCTTATGTCACAACTATGCCGGTGTACCCTCAGGTCTTCTTAGTTATTGTTGGTCCGATACCACTCGAACGTCGGTATAGTACCTAATATTTATTTTATTTATTTTATTTATTTTATTTATTTTATTTATTTTATTTATTTTATTTATTTTATTTATTAGAAACCAACAGCGTTATAACAAAAGTATAAATTAAGCTATATCTTACTAATAAGTACGGCCAATAACAGGTTTCCCTATATTTACCATAAGTTAATGAGCGTTGGTACATATGACAAAGAATATAATTTGGAAAAAATCACTGAAAGTACAATACTAAAGCACAACAATTGTATTATTACAGTTCAGTTTATGCCTACCTATTGCTTAAATTACAAAAGAAAAAAAAATGTTAATTTAGTTATTTCTTAACATGCTAATGACGCGTTTTTTAAATAAGTGTTTTGTACAAGCAAATATATCAATATCACTAAACGATTTGTTATATGTACGTGCAATTCGGGAAAGCACTGAGTTCATAGAATAATTAGTATGATGGAACGGTACAACAAATAGTGATGTGTGACGAGTGCGAGTCAAAGGAACCCTATAAGCAACTCTGGACACCAATTCAGAGCAGTCTAAATTACTATGTACGATATCGTACAGCAGACACATATCTAATACGGTGCGCCTCTGTTCTAGTGTTAGAAGATTATGTTCCAAGCAGCTATCTTCGTACGAGTCTGAGGACTTACGGCTCACAAAGTTTAGATGGTTTATAAAAGTTTTTTGAATTTGTTCTAAGCGGTGTTTGTAAATTACATATTGAGGTGACCAAATAGAGCTCGCATACTCGAGAACACTCCTCACGAAAGCAAAGTAAACCACCTTAAGAGCACCTGTATCTGAAAATGGTTTGCAAACTCGTAACACAAAGCCAAGGTTTTTATACGCTTTATTTGTAACATGACTTATATGATCTGACATCACCATCTTTTGATCGAAGTATACTCCTAAATCGCGTATAACTTCAGTTCTATTAATAGACTTTCCTTCAAAAGTATAGCTGTACGTAATAGGTTTGGTTTTACGTGAAAATGTAATGCACTGACATTTTTTTATATTTACAGATATATTATTCTTTGTGTAGTAATCAAATAAGCGATCAAGATCCTCTTGCATTAGTAGACAGTCGTGTAACGAACTAATTTTCAAAAATATTTTTTTGTCATCTGCAAACATAAGATGGTTTGAGTGTTTGATACAGGCTGTTATATCATACAAATAGACGCAGTATAATAATGGTCCCAAATGCGAGCCCTGAGGGACTCCGGTTGGTACATTAATGAAGTCAGATCGGTATCCACCTAGGATAACTGCTTGAGAGCGACATGATAGGTATGATTGCACCCAACGAAGCAAATCACCGTGTATTCCGAGCGCTTGTAATTTATCTAGCAAGATGTTGTGGTCTACACGATCGAACGCTTTTTCGAAGTCGGTATATATCACATCAACCTGACCACCTTTGTCCATGTCCAATAGAACCTGATTAGAAAAACATGCAAGATTAGACGTGGTGGAACGATTTTTGACGAAGCCGTGCTGTGTATCTGGTATCTGTTGAGATAATACGGGGTAAATTTCATTGTAAACGATCTTTTCTAGTAGCTTAGCTAAAATATTCAACATAGATATGCCCCTGTAATTCTCAATTTCTGTTTTAGACCCCTTTTTATGAATGGGTATGATATGTGCCGATTTCCATTTGGAGGGAAAAGTTCCTTCTCGTAAAGAGCGATTAAAAATTATACATACGGGCAAAGCTAAAGACCTAGCGCATGAAGACCAGAAAATGGCAGGGATACCATCACTACCACCACCTTTGTTTATGTTTAAATTCTCTAAAAGACCTCCCACAATATCACTATTGGTTTGAATATTTGACAGCGCGTGTACTCCAGTAATATAATTATCATCCGTCAATCTGCTTCGTGTACTAGGAACACCAAAGACACTCTTAAAGAAGTCGTTAAATGCGTTACATATTTCATTACCATTAGAAAACTTCTTGCCTCCCAAACTCAAAGTTTTAGGGTAAGAGGATCCTCCCCGTAAGGCCTTAACAAAGGACCAGAATTTCTTAGGGTCTTTATTTACATTTTTTTCGCATTTTGATGTAAAATTTTTAAAACAGACTTTTTGAACACGTCGTTCTCGTGCACGCAACAATGAAAATTCATCATAATCCAAGTGGTTACCGTACTTTTTCCAACGCATGTGCGCCTTAGCCTTTTCTTTAATAATTCTTATCAATGCAGGAGTGTACCACTTAGGATAAGAGCGGAAGTCAGCATTTTGTACAGGAATATAAATTTGTATACAATATTCAATTATTTTATAGAATTCCTCAACAGCTTCATCAATAGTACCGAGTAGAAGAAAACTCCAGTCCTGCTCATAGAAGTAATTATTTATTAACCCATAGTCTGCTTTACCATAATTTGGTCTCGGGGACTTGGACTCTTGCAAAGGCCGCACCGACAGATCTAGGATGTTTAAAGTGAAACAAGGATGAGCCCTGTCCTCATTAAGGAGTGGATCCGTACACCTATTAATTAGTAAAGGGAGATTTGAGAACGCCAAGTCCAAAGTGTTACCAGAGATGCTTTTTAATGAATTATACTGTGATAGACCGCAAAACTCAAGCTCTTCTAACAAACGTTCGCCCGCGTTCTGTAATTCAACTGAACCCTTTCTTATGAAAGAAGGTAGCCCCGCATCCCAGGCAATACAAGGTAAATTAAAATCGCCTATAAGAAGATAGTTGTCAAAAGGATTAAGTTCCATTACACTTTTAGTAATGCGGATTAAAGTATCAATATCCGAGGGCAACTGTTTTGGATTAGGCGGCACATAAGAAACGCACAAATGCAAATTTACGGTAGCCGATAAAGTACTCGCTGGCACAGTCACCCACAGAAGTTCAGAGGATACACAATGTTCGAGGTCTAACCTCTCAGCTCTAAGATCACGCCGAATCATTAGAAGTACTCCGCCACCCTTTTTTTTACCACTAGCGGCGAAATCGCGGTCCGTCCGAAACACATCATACCTATCATCACACAACTCGCTATCGAAAATACCACCGTGTAACCAAGTTTCAGTAAAAACTATAATGTCGTATTCATTGTTCAAAATGCTCTGACGAAGTTCCATAGTTTTTGTTCCCAGACCGCGAACGTTCTGGTAGTAAATAATTAAGTTACACTTATCCATTTAGAATCGCTATAACTACCAAAGGAATATAACTACCTAACGGTTGTATGCTAAAAGTACTTAGACAGTAAGTATAAACATGCGGTATCTTATTCAATATTACGGAATTCAAATAATAAACCATCATATCAATCTTAAAATAATCCCGAACTTCCCGTCTTGCACAACATACAATATTGTATTTTATAAGAAACATTTGAGGGTACACATGTATAAATACGCGAAAAAATATCTCACACAACGGTTGATAACATGCACGGTGCAGTATTATGTATCCACTAAATAATGGTGCATACTTTGTTTCAACAGAAAAATTCACTTGATATACCGAACATAACGTGTACGAATTGATATATTCATATAAGTTTCGATGTGTAACATTACAAAATAAGTACCTAGCTTTCTGGTGTTTTGCTATTGTAGAAAAATGCAACTTAAACAAAATATGAGACAAACATTCTCCGATCTTAATATACATATCTCCCTGTTTGGTTCGCGTATGAACATATAAGTAAATCAGACAATCAGTAGATAGAAAAAAAACAAAAATTAAACTAAATGGATATGATAACTTTCCATATATGTGAATAAAACGGTGCACCGTAATTGCGCGTATAGAAATCCGTGGAATGCAACTAATCCAACAACGCTTGAGCTCTGTCAAAGAGTACGCAAAAAAAGATGTACAATGCATAGGCAGAAAGATGTGTCCTTTGTAAACGAATATTTTCATTTTATTTTGATTTTGCATCATGAATACTGAAACTAACAACCAAATAAAACTAAATAGCACTTCACTGTTCAAGAAATTTTTGATATGTCGCTTTCTTCTGATATATGAATAGCCGGTGCTGTGTCGTTTTTTCTCATAAAAATTCTCCCATTCCGTGTCCATACATACTGAATTTTTTTAAGTTTTGCTGATTCCCTGCATTTTTTCAACAGCTGCTTATTGAATTGAGTGAGGTGTTCATTTATATAAATTGGCTTATCATTGCCAGGAATATTTAAATTCTTAGTAGTTAACCGATTCTTTCTTACCCCAGACAGGATGTTCTCCTTCAGAATACGTGATCTTAATTTTACTATAATATTCTTCGGTCTGCCTGGTTGTTTAATTTTTGCAGAAACACGATTTATATCTAGTATGTCCTCCGGAGAGATGTTTACATCGGTAATTTTAGTAATGTTCATAAAAATATCGATAAGTTCCTCGTTCTTGAATTCTGGAAGTCCGACAATTTCCAAATTTAACAGGCGATCTCTTTGATTATTAATATTCATTTCTTTTTGAAGAGATTTATAACTTTGTTCAAAATATCAAACTGGGTCTCAAGATTATCAAATTTTTTAGCTTTTTGATTCTGGACTTCAATCTTCTGATTCAGCTCGTCATATTGGTCGCTGTTAAATTGAACCGAAGTTTCTAATGCCCTAACATGTTCGTTCATTTCCTTGTGCTTAAGATTTAATGAATGTATAGATTTTTTTATATCCTGATTTTCTTCTCGAATTGTATTAATATCCGTTCTCATTTCAAGAAAACTTTCCTTAATCTGTGCTAGATCTGTTTTTAAAATTGAATCAAGGTTATTTTTTATTTGGGAAATATCATCTTGCATCTCCACCTTCCAAACATTCAAAGTACTCGTAATTTCGGTAGTAAAAGACTTGAACATAACAAGGAGCTCCTCGTCGTGCTTGCGTTTGCGAACCGCTGTATTACCTGGTCCACCGGAGTTGCTGAGGTCAGATTCCGAACTGGACTGCTTATTAACTGACCGTTGCATGATTTACGGTGTATATAGGCAGAACACTATGACACTACTGTGACGTATATTCTATGACACAAGAAGCCAACAGCACGTCTATCTGTAATGAGCTGCGCGCGCGCGAGATATGTGTTACAATATAAATATTATTATAAATATTATGTACGAAAAGTAGCTGAAGGTTCATTCAATTTACTAAGTACTTGTGATTTAAACATCGGTTTTGATAAATGAAAAATATCAACCTGAGCAAACAATTCATTATAACTTCCATGTAGGCGCGTTAGAACAGTGTTCTTAGCGTATCTGGTGCGATGGTGAGGGACAGAGAAAAGCGGAGTATTCCGTGTACGCTTTTTGGGTGCAGCAAAGGTAATGGAAGACAAAAGATTAGGGCAATCAACGTTTCCACGTATGATATCGTAAAGAAAGGACATATCCAGCATTCGCCTTCTGGCAGCTAGTGGAAGTAAACAGAGGCGTTTGCAGTCATCTACATAGTTGCCATGACGAGTGTGAGTTTTGTAGTTAAGGTGTTTTACAAATAATTTTTGGATACGTTCTATTTTATTAATGTAAACAGAGTATTGTGGCGACCAAATCGGACTTCCAAACTCCAGAATACTTCGTACGTAGGCATAGTATACAGCTTTAAGCGCATGAGTGTTTTTGAATGGAGTACATGTTCGAGTGACAAAGCCTAAGTTACGATATGCTTTATTTACAATAGTGTCGATGTGTAAAGAAAAGAGCATCTTGGAGTCAAGGAAAACCCCTAAGTCCCTAACTGATTCGACTCTTTGTATTGGTTGGTTGCTTAACTTGTAACCATACCTGATAGGAGATCTCTTACGTGTAAAACTTATTACCTGACATTTATCAATGTTTACAGTTATTTTGTTATCTTTGTAATATTTACTCAATGCATTCAAATCGCGTTGTATTAATTCGCAGTCAAGTCTAGTTTTAACACGCATGTATATCTTTTTGTCGTCAGCGTATAATAGATGCTTAGCATATTTAAAACAAGTATCAATATCATACAAGTAGGCACAGTAGAAGAGGGGGCCAAGGTGTGAACCCTGGGGAACCCCAGAAGGAATATTAATAAAGTCCGACTTGAAACCACCGATCACAACGGCCTGCGAGCGATTGGAGAGGTAAGAACGGACCCACCTTAACAGATCGCCATGAATACCAAGTCTCTGCAATTTAGCCAGCAGTATAACGTGATCTACACGATCAAAGGCTTTTTCGAAGTCAGTATAGATTGCATCAACTTGTCCGCTATTTTCCATTTCCCGTTGAACGTAGTCGCAGAAGGTTGCCATGTTTGTTGTAGTAGATCGACCTTTTACGAATCCATGTTGATTGTTCGGAATACCCCGAGACACAACAGGATATATAGCGTCATAAACAATGGATTCAAATACCTTGCTCAATGTACTTAGGATAGATATAGGACGATAATTATTTACCAGTGATCTAGATCCTTTTTTATGAATTGGTATAATGTGTGCTTTTTTCCATGACTGTGGAAAGATACCTTCCTGAAGTGATCTTTGGAAAACCAGCATTATAGGATACGCCAAGCTCTGAGCACAATTTATTATAAATACTGCTGGGACACCATCGCATCCAGGTCCTTTAGTCTTATTTAGTGAACTTAGCTTTTTGTACACCGCCTCCTCTGTGATAATAACCCTTGAGATTATGTCACTGTTTTCGCGTGAATTAAGAAACTCCGGGTCGGGATTACAGGTTTGGTTCGATACAACATTCGGATGAAAAGAGTCATTGGAAAAAACGCTTTCGAAATAACTGTTAAAGGCATTACACATTTCATCGCCTTCAGTGTATTTTACTCCGTCATAATCCACGGTTCTGGGATAATGTCCACCACCCTTTTTAGATTTGATATACGACCAGAGCGCCTTCGGATTATGTTTGATTGCATCTTCCGTACGTACGCAGTAATCATGAAAGAATTGTTTTTGCATAGTGTGTAACCTTGTACGAAGTAGTGAAAATTCTACATAATCACGGGGATTACCATATTTTTTCCATCTCTTATGGACTTTTATCTTTTCTCTTTCGATTTTTATGAGAGGTGCAGAATACCAATGGGGATAATTTTGTTTTTTCCCTTTGTTACTAAGGGGTACGTATTTACTAATGCCGATATTCAAAATACGATATAGATTATCAACTGCGTCATCGACAGTGCCCCCGGAGAGTAAATGGTTCCAATCTATACCGCTCAAGTGATTGTTAAGAGCAATGTAATCACCACGATAGAAGTTATGTCGGGGGGTAGATGTTTCGATAAAGGGTGTTATGAATACATCAGAGCTTGAGATAATGATAGGGGGATGATGTGCGTCTACCGTTAGCATAGGATCAGAACACTTGTTAATTGAAAAGTGATTATTAGAGAAAATAAGATCCAAAGGGCGATTGTTTACATTAACGCAAGTGTTATATTGGGTAAGACCTAGATATGTGAGTTCCTCAATGAAAAGAGTAGCGGCACTTTGTACTTCAGTTGAGCCGACGTGATCTAAAATACAATTATCTTCCTTCATCTTGTGAACTTAGCTTTTTGTACACCGCCTCCTCTGTGATAATAACCCTTGAGATTATGTCACTGTTTTCGCGTGAATTAAGAAACTCCGGGTCGGGATTACAGGTTTGGTTCGATACAACATTCGGATGAAAAGAGTCATTGGAAAAAACGCTTTCGAAATAACTGTTAAAGGCATTACACATTTCATCGCCTTCAGTGTATTTTACTCCGTCATAATCCACGGTTCTGGGATAATGTCCACCACCCTTTTTAGATTTGATATACGACCAGAGCGCCTTCGGATTATGTTTGATTGCATCTTCCGTACGTACGCAGTAATCATGAAAGAATTGTTTTTGCATAGTGTGTAACCTTGTACGAAGTAGTGAAAATTCTACATAATCACGGGGATTACCATATTTTTTCCATCTCTTATGGACTTTTATCTTTTCTCTTTCGATTTTTATGAGAGGTGCAGAATACCAATGGGGATAATTTTGTTTTTTCCCTTTGTTACTAAGGGGTACGTATTTACTAATGCCGATATTCAAAATATGATATAGATTATCAACTGCGTCATCGACAGTGCCCCCGGAGAGTAAATGGTTCCAATCTATACCGCTCAAGTGATTGTTAAGAGCAATGTAATCACCACGATAGAAGTTATGTCGGGGGGTAGATGTTTCGATAAAGGGTGTTATGAATACATCAGAGCTTGAGATAATGATAGGGGGATGATGTGCGTCTACCGTTAGCATAGGATCAGAACACTTGTTAATTGAAAAGTGATTATTAGAGAAAATAAGATCCAAAGGGCGATTGTTTACATTAACGCAAGTGTTATATTGGGTAAGACCTAGATATGTGAGTTCCTCAATGAAAAGAGTAGCGGCACTTTGTACTTCAGTTGAGCCGACGTGATCTAAAATACAATTATCTTCCTTCCAGCGCAAACATGGGAGGTTAAAATCGCCAGCTAGAATGATAGTTGTGTCAGGATATAAATCCGTTGTGCGTTGCACTAAGCATTTCACATTCTCCAATCTTGAGGGTATGCCGCAACCTTCAGGCGGAATATATGATAGAATTATATGTATGTCAGATTCAGCTCCTAACCTATATGACGGTATGGTAACACATATCGTTTCAGCCAGCGCGTGTTGAGTAACACTACATTCGATTGCACCGTATTGGCGTTTGACGCAAATCATAACGCCACCCCCAGTTTTTTTACCTGTTAATACAAGGTCACGATCACAACGGAATACCTCATATCTATTGTCGCAGAGTTCAGAATTTAAAATATCATCCTGCAGCCATGTCTCAGTAAAGAGAAGGATGTCATAATCGTTTCTCAAAATGCTATTGTATAGTTCAAGACATTTCGTTCTAAGTCCACGAACATTTTGGTAATATATATTTAGATTTTTAGTAGCCATTAAAAAAAATATAGAGATTTAAGACAAAGTTTATAGAGGTCGATGTTAATAACGAGGCTAACGTAGAGGAATTATCATGTTGTTCAAAGTAATAAGAAATCACAAATCTTAGAACCAAATGATTCACAGGGAATGTAGCAAAAGTTGTTTTATAATAATAATAGTGATCAAGAATAGTGATAGAAGTTCCCAATTTATACTTAAATATAAGCACGACTTTCAACCAAGTCATAATATTATGTAAATTATATTTATACGGAAGAAATGTAAATGCTGACTTTATATTATGTATATTTTCTATGTGTAGCCAAAAAAATGTTGTGTTTATCTCATTCATATAAAGGGATATAACTAAGTACTTAAGTGTGTGTGGAAGATGTAACATTAAGACCTTTATTGCACCCAGAAAGCGTAGTACGGAGTAAAAGTTACGGAGTAGAACAATAAGATAATTATGAAAGCCGCAATCGAACATTGCTCGACTAGGCCAAAACGCAGTACGAGGATAACATACAATATTATAGACACCTTTTACTTTACCTAAAATTAGAAAAAATATTAAGTACAAAAACAAGAATTTTGAAATCAAGGAAAAAATGACACATGCTTAGAAAAAAATAAAAAACTATCAATAAAGCAGTAAAAAAAAATAAGATTAATTCTAGAGGAGTTTATCCAATGTCTCTAAGCTACGAATGTACACAGCCTCTGTTGTTTCCGATTTTCGCACATATACTCTGCCTCCGCGGACCCAAACGAATTTATATTTTAGCTCTTTAGCACGGTGGCGGGCCGCAGCGTGAAGAGCTTTGTTTTCTGGAGATAGGTTTTCGACAACAAATACAGCTGATTTTATTTGTCCGATGCCTAGGTCGCTGGTGTTCAGCTTGTCCTGAGCATTTGCCTTATTGTGCTTGATTACCGCAGCCAACATTGTATCCCGAGTGCGAGGTGAGTTGAGCTTCACCAGAATCGATCTTGGGCGCGAACTCGCTGGATTAATCTTCGCTATACGCGAGCAATAATGTATCTCGTTGTCATTAATATTGCATTTAACTATTTGGCCCAACTGTTTCACAATGCTGATGACATTCTCCGATTTGTTTTCGGGCACTCCTAGTATTTCAATGTTTGAGGCACGGGTGAATTGATCCAATTGAATTAATTTACTTGAAAGGTTGCAGTACTCAGACTTTAATTGCTCATTTTCAGACTTGAGTGCCTTAATCTCCTTCTGGCTTAATTCGACATTTTTGTGCAAACTGTCATACTGATCACTAAGAAAACTTAAGGATGCTTTAAATGTGCTTATTTCATCGTTTATTTCACGCAATCTTACATTTAGTGTGCTATTTAACTCTCCCATACATTCCTTCAATATATTACGCATCTCATCACGGATTAAATCCCTCAGTTCTGAGCGTCCAACGAATTCGTTTGACGTGTTTGTAGACAGCTGTAGTGGTGCCGGTTTTTGTTGTGTTTTGCGGCGAGTAGCGTTAAAGGTAATATCGGCTAATGCTGTAGGTGTAGACGGGCGTACGGGCAAGTCAGAGTTTCCTGCTTTAGGTTTTTTACTGTGACACTTGGGGCAAAGCCAAGACTTGTTTTCAAGCGCAAGATGTTGTACTTCGTTCGGTGACAGGCTTAAACAAAGATGGTGATAACATTCTCTGCAACTTGTACACTCCAGGAAATCTTCACCCTCCAAGGCATTTGAACATGCCGCAGCGCAACGCTTCATTGTATTTAGGCGATGACGAAAGTGCAATTAAAGAGGATTTTAAATTGGTCACAAAAAGATCCACCGCTGACGGGGTTCGAAACCTCGACCGATAGCGTCTAGGACAATTATTTACCGAATCGGCTGCCGCGACACTAGCTTACGAGGTGAAATTTATCATTGGTTCAGGAGTAGTGTTCTGTTTTGCCGACTTTTCATATGTGTAATTAGATGTAACTAGATGTCACTAGTATATGCAGGCAGTATGTTATGGGTTTGAGTTTGAATAAAAAACGATTTTCGAACACAATGAAATCCGAAAACTTTAAGTTTAGTCACAATTTGGATTGTTATCTTGTGTCACAATTGCACTTTGTTGTGAGGTATATTAGCACGTTGCACTTTAGCACGGAATTAAGGCAATATCTGGCCACAAAGTAAAAAGTTCACTCAATGTTATGTGTTTTGATTCTTCAGATTTTCGTGCAGATTTCTATGAGATAACACTGTCACTACACAATCATTGCACCAACTTTATTTTAAACTAGTTTTAAGTCGAAAATATTTGCAAATGTATTTTTAATACTTTAATTAACACAGAGCCAGTTGTTTACGTCTCAAAAGCGACATCTGATTAACTAATTAGCAGTTTCAGCAAAAGTAGTTCTGATCAAGCGTCCAGAGGCCAACATAACTACATATCGTCTACTACAGTCAAGTTAGATCTTATACTCGATCTAACTTGACTAAAACAACATTTGAAAATAATTATTTAAATATAAGTAGAAATTTTTTCGATATGATTGCTACGGTGATTGCATAGATAATTTTATCGAAATTATTTATTGTTTGGACCATTCACACATTAACATTAAACATTCTTAAAGATAACGAATCTATAAGTTATTTACTTATCGTGAAATTATTCTATTATTGTCATTTAAGTTTTACTATTGAAATTGACTGTATAGACCCAGATTTATTAATTTGACGGGTTAGTCTAGTGGTTAGACATCCTGGCCGCTAATAGGTTGTTGGTTCGAATTCCACCTTGTGTGTTGGTGTTATTAATCTATATAAGTATGTGTTTACAAAAAAAAAAATATATATAAGTTTTTGTATCAGTTGTCTGGTTACCATAGTACAGGATTTGCCTAGTTAGGAAACAGATGATAGTGCGTGGATTTTCCTACGATATTATTATAATGCACTTAATCGCGTACATATACCTATCTTGTATAGAGAAATTGGGCCAATTACTTAAAACCAAATAAAATTATGAAATCAACCAACTATAATAACGTCACAAAGTAAAAATAATAAAAGACAAGAAGTTATATAATAAATGTGGTAAAGTAAGCAAGAATTGACTTTAGTTAGGGTAACAAGTTAGGTTTTCTCTGACATGTAGGTTTCCGCACTGAAAGCTAGTAACAACGCACAAAGATGATTTTCACATGATTAATTCAAGAAATCAGAGGCATGAACGGCATGCGGGTTCGAACCTACGCACCTTGTTTTCCTAGGCAAGTGCTCGCCCACTGAGTTTTAGTGATGATGACTTTACTTAAACTTTATTTGCTCTAAATGTTAATTAATCTACATCACAAAAAGACTCACCACGACACTATTCACCCCTCTCTTTTGCGAGCTAGTAATTTTTTTAGAGCAACCTATTTTAAAACCTATAATATCTTTACTTTTTAACCAGGGGTCAAGAATCATTAGTTAGCAAAAGTGATAATGTAAAAAATTAATTCAGTTAAGATGTGAAAAAGGTACCAAGAACAGATTATTATTTGTTTAATTTGTTTAACTAAATTAAAAAAAAAAATGCTGAAAAGATTTTCATCATCATTACTTACGTTCGCGAAGAGCTTTCGCGATTGGCGAAATAAAATATGTGCGGCAGGCGCATCCTCCACATTAAGCATAGGAATCTTACTGCTTGGACAATAATTACGCCACTATATGAATAACGTCTTAGTTTTTTGTCCATGTCACCAAAGAAGAAGATCTAAGGACCAGTTTTCTTAAAAAGAAAAAAATGTGCGTGCGTGGAGTCCCTCCGCGCGGAAGAAGTGAAACTTCATTCTCGCTCTGTCTCTTTCTATTCCACCTCCCCGCGCAACGAAGTCAACAAAGTCAACAAAGTCAACGGAATCAACGGAGTCAACGGAGTCGGCGGAGTCGGCGGAGTCGGCGGTCACTCACTCACTCACTCACTCACTCACTCACTATCCACTCACTATCCACTCACTATCCACTCACTATCCACTCACCCACTCACCCACTCACTCAGTGACGGCGTCACATGAGAGCTTTCATAACCTTAACAAATTTACGCCTATCGCCTATCGTTTAACACCTATCACTTAACGCGTTAAGCGATAACGCGTTAAAGTGCTTTATTTAACGCTTGACGCGTTATGTGATAACATTTTTGGAAGTCGCATAAGAAGTTTCACTTCAATAATACTTACCTACTTTTAAATATGTCTTGCTTGGGAACTATGTTAGCACAGACAGATTATACATAAACAGATAGTCGGAAGACGTCCACTGCTGAACATAGGCCTCCCCCTTAGAACGCCACAATAAACGACAATTGGCTATTTGCATCCACCAGTAACTTGCGATGCGCACAATGTCGTCTGTCCACCTATTGGGAGGCACAAACAGACATATGCGTCAAAATTAAAATCCTTTTTACTATGTAAGGAGTTAAAACTCGTAATGATATAGGTTTCTGAACAAAGACGTACCCGAAAACATTAAATTTTAGATTTTCTACTGATATCATGAAAATAATTAAGGAAAAACGCAGTGTATCCATGGCCCAATATGACGCACAGTGTTTCATGGGACCAAAAAAATTTCCCTCTCCTGTTTATTGCTTTAATCGATCAAGGTATGCATTTAAAATGCATGAGTAAAACACCCAGGTGTCAAATTCAAATACTTTTTTTTATAAAAAATATAGAAAATTATGTGAGCGTTAACTTATAAAAATTAAATTTAATTCTGAAAACGTAACTATCGAAGATATTTATTTTAAATAAATATTGTCTAATAAAACGTCATTGGACGCATGTTTTCCCTTTTTTATTTTTGGAAAAACCCTTCTGGATTTTGAGTTATTAATTCTTTTCATATTTTCGTAATTATTTTTTTTCTTCCTAAAAACGGAAAAGTGGGACTTGTGACTAGCACAGGAAGATAGCTCTTAAAAAGGCCTATCGATACTAAAAATACCATGTTCCACTTCCGCGGCCTTTGGAAGATATAGACCATTCTGTTCTAAGGTCAAATTATACAGTATAGGGTTGTCACAAAAGGTCACTCAATTTCTTAAAAAATAAATAAGTAGGGGTAAGTACTTCCGTTTAAGTAATAAAAAAATGTCACTGACATAGTTATCGTGTAGTACGCCTGAAATTATAGTCAAGATGACAAAGAAAAGCATTCAAAAAATATGTAATCACGATATTTCAGGCGTTTGACAAGTACTGGCGGTGGTGCAGTCCTCATCATCATTTCTCAATCGTGTACCAACATGAGGGTGGCGCTCTCCAGTCCCCTTTCCATTAAGGTCTCCAGTTGGGGCTTGGATGAACAGCCTCCAGCAAAAAGGGTAAGCCCCTGCTGAGGCAAAGAAGTATCACGGGACTTATTCAACTCCATGATAACAAATAAATTCTGCGTTACCGGGTAAGCTATCGTGCCACCAAATAAAAATACGTAATAGATAGCTAGAACAACATAAGCCCGAAGGCATTTATGCGTATGGAAGTACGCAGGTTAAGTTATTATGTATATTTGTGGAGTTTTAGGCACTGAAAACTGTTCCCGCCTTCACCACGTGGAGGTAATCCCCCAGCTTATGTAGGAACCTATCACAAAAAACGGCCTGCCAAGCAAGCAATTTAATTTAACATATTAATGTAAAAAACTATTGTTCAAAACAAAATTAATTAAGGTCAAACAGTATGACAACCCTAACACAATTTTTAAAAATTCAATTTCTCCCAAAGGCCGCGGAAGTGGAACATGGTTTTTTTATTATTGGTAGGCCTTATGAAGAGCTATCTTTCTGTGCTAGTCACAAGTCCCACTTTTGAGTTTCTAAGGAGAAAAAAAATAATAACGAAAATCTGAAAATAATTAATAACTAAATATCCAAAAGTGATTTTCCGAAAATAAAAATAGAAAAACATGCACCTAAGGATGTTTTATCAGGCTATATTTTTTTAAAATAACCAACTTGGATAGTTACGTTTTCAGAATTAATTTTATTTTTTATAAGTTAAAGGTCATGTAAAGTTCAATAATTTTTATAAAAAAAAGTATTTGAATTTGACACCTGGGTGTTTTACTCGTACATTTTAAATGCATACCTTGATCGATTAAAGCTATAAACAGCAGAGGGAAATTTTTTTGGTCCCATGGAACACTGTGTGACGTGAACATCTGAGCGCTCCCGTTCACTCCCTATTCAGTACCACGCAGCCTCTTGCCGAGGTAACATCGTTCCGTGGAATTAATACGCCCTAGGATAATTCCCCTAGTTTGTCCCCGAACATTGACGTGTGGAGTGCAGTGTATTGTCGTGGTATAGTGCTCTTGCAAACTTATGGTGCCCTGGTAGCTGGCGATTTTTATATTTTGTAACTTAAAAATGTAAGTAAATATTTTTTCTTAATTTGTGTGTATTTAAATTATTTTCCATTTTGGATTTTGATCACGATTTTATCGAATTTAATTCTTTTTTTACAATTTGAATAATACACAACGGGCGAAAAGTTACTTTAATGTCAATTAACATAGTTAATGAGTTTTTTAATTACCTACACTCAGTTTTTATTACTTTTTACAAGCCAGTGTTTGACTACAATAATTATTGTACGCTGAGTTAAGCAATAATGCAGTTTGCTACGTTTCGTAAGTCGTAGTAGCGCACTAGCTTATTAGGTGCTAGTAGCAGTAGTGACCAATCAGAGTTCTGTTAGAACCCATAAGAGTTCTGCTAATAGAAAACTAACCCAGAAACCACGAAGAAACAAAAGCTAGTCATAAAGCTTTCTCAGCAGTTCTTAATTCGGACTACTCCAATTTATTGACTGAGCTATCGCTCTACCTCTTAATATTCTGGATAGGTTAGCAATTAAACATAATAACCTAAATTAAAAAATAAAATAATTATCTTAAAAAGAAGCCCACTTTATTAATTTTAACCGCGCTACTTAATAATATTAACACAAAAGGTAATTTTCTACTGCTGGGCAAGTGTTTTCTCTCGTTTGATGAATGAGAGGATTTAGCTCATTTTCCACCACCCGGGCTAAGTGAGGATTGTCGGATTATAGACGCCTTTTGTATAAATTCTGGGGCATTCTTGAGCAAAAGCAAGCATCGTGTGGAAAGAATAAGTAAATCTGAAGATTAGGTACTACTAAAGTATAAATAGCTAATTGTCGTTCACACTGACGCAAAAGGGGGGTTAGTTTATGATCAGCGGTGATGAAGATGATGATGGTAGCTATGAATCTCATTTATACTGCAACACTAGGGTGGCACTGAAACCGAAACCATGTTTCTAGACAGTTCCCTTAGCTAATAGGCTACCGTTGCAACGATTTTTTTTATATCTTACGCATGAAGAAAACATATATCCCAAGAAACTATCAGTATAGTCAGCTCTCCGCGCGTTTAACGAAAAAAAAAACACCCCAAAATAGAATCGTCATTATAGTTGGCGTACGTCTCCAGAAGAAGATTTTTTATGATGATTTCTACAAAAATATAATTCGTAAGGCTATTAGAAAATAAAATACATTCTACTTTCAACACAGACAATGCATGCGTGTTACTACCACTTTGGGATTTTATGATAAATATACTTAACTAAATAGAAACCGAGCATGATATTGCAAGAATAAACTGGTGTAAACGCTTTTTATATGGGATGATGATAAAAACGATGTTGAGCATTGTTCAAAACGTCAGAAAATTAAAAATCTAAAAACATACATGATTAGAATCAGCAAAAAAAAGTTTCATTATAAATAACATAAATAGGTATTTTCTTATCCTATTAAGACTTTAAAAATTAAAACCTGTATCCAAATACATGAAATATATATTGATCAATAGATTAGACACAAATTTCAAGGAAATGAATGACACCTTTAGTAAATATTAAATGGATAATAGAATTTAATTTCAATCCATAATTACGATAAACAGAAACAAGTAAGTCATAAGCCTAAATGTCGCAAACATACTCTATTTTATTAAAGCTACGAAAGGCTAATACATGATATTAATAGAAAAAATCAACTATTTTTGTAGCGGTCACAATCTATGGAATGAGGTATCCATAACCATAGCTGAAGTTGTTTCGCATTTGCGACGATACTTTGACTATTGGAGTAAAGTTAATACAACAATTAGTTCACAGTAACCAGGAGAGTGGGGTGTCTGGGTAAGAATAGCACCTTCCCATCTCCTCCCGTTAGTTGTCCGTAAGAGACGACTAAGGGAAAATAAGAAGACTAGCTTCAGCGTCTTTCTATTGGATTACCTACCACCTATACTGCAATCCGCAAGACACCTGCCAAACCTGGGATTATGGCAACCTCTCCCTTCTGAGGGAGAGGCCTTTGTTCCGCAGTGGACGTTTTTCGGCTGCTTATGATGATCATGATAAACCATGTGAAATAGAAGTCATATAATTCCGATCCTCTGATTTTTACAAATACATAATTTTCTCCCCTAATCATGTATTAAGCTTTGAAATGAAACTAATTTTACGGATTATTTTTGCGTAGATCGGACTAACAATAATAATAAGAAGACCTGAGGGTACCCTAAGACAACTATGATATTTGGACTGCTACCACCTCAGTCCGCCCGTGACCATGAATGCTGTAAAGTATTCAAAACGTCGGGTAATTAAAATCAAAAATAAACCGCGATATAATCCGTAAAATTAGTTTCATTTCAATGTGTAATATTCGCGTAAATATCAGAAATCATTACATGTATTAAGCTGAAAAACAATATTTAATGGAAGTACCTAGGCATAATTACGAACTAAGCTGACAATTAATTATTATAGGAAGTAGATGTGCCTAATAACGAGTAACGCTATTGGCAATCTCACTATAATAAAATGACTCATTGAGACTTCGGTTTATATTTATAAGTTTATATTTATAAGAGTATATTTTCTGAAGAAAATGATAAAGGTGGCATTTGTAGATAGTGATACACGGTTCTTCTTTTTTTTTATAATACCAAGGTGGCAAGCAAGCATACGGCCCGCCTGATGGTAAGCAGTCATCGCAGCCTATAAATACTAGCAAAACCAGAAGAATCACTAGCGCGTTGCCGACCCTTAAGACATTAGATATTAAGTCTTTGTGTCCGGTAATTTCACCAGCTACAGCTTTCATTTCTTTATGAAAAACATCCTAAAAGCTATATAGCTAGCTATATTGGATCTCTGTTCAAGGCCAAAGCTCGAAGACACTCAAACTTAAAGTTTTAATGAAAATATGCTTGAAAATGTAACCCATATTAGTCACGCTGCCATATTATTTCGTTTTACGTTATTAAATCGACAAAAACAAGAATGTTGCAACAGCCGGCAGGAACGCAATATTACAATAACCTCGTTTCGTTAGCTATGCTAGTTGCTGTGTAATAAGGGGTTAACCTCTAGACATAGTTTCAAACTAACTCCTACGGATAATTTCCTAACTTTAAAACCAAATAACATGTTACATTTGAGGAAAACACAGTTACACTAGCGAACAGGTCACTCAACGAACGAACTGTTTTTATTTTTTCCTATATTAAATACGTAAATTATCCTTGGGGTGTCCGGGTAAGAATAGCACCCACCTATTTCCCGTTGGGCGTCCTAATAGGTAATTGAGGGAAAACAAGAAGTCGGATGGTCTTTCTATTGGATTACGCCAAGACGCCTGCCAAGCGTGGGGATTATGGCAAAGGCTCCCTTCTAAGGGGGAGACCTTTGTTCAGCAGTGGACGTATGCTCGCCATCGACAAGCCTTTGCTTGTGGCGGCTACGTGTGGCGGATCACCCTCTTCCCTCTAATATGGTTGAGGGGAGTGATGGCTGCTGATTGAGTCAACTCGAGCGCGGGTGCTGCTAGGGGGGACTGGTCCGACTACTATCCCTTTGGCCTTTTAGTTTGTTGTAATTTTTGTCGAAATTTATTGTTTTCTTCTTTTCTCCCTTGCTTTGTGTTTCGAACGGCAGGACACACTATCGCTAATGTTGATTCAATTGTAACAAAACAAACACTGTCTTATTAATAAAAATCGCTTATTTTTCTCTTACTACAAAGTTACATCGGAAGTAGTTAATTCTAGACTAGTCACGGAATAGCTACGTCTTAATAACGGTATTAATAAATACGAAGTAGGTTCGGACTAACAATACAATTCTTACACTGAGACTAAGGTGTATGTTATGGCAACCCACTGAAATTAAAAGTAAAAAAAATGAACAAAATGACTAAAAAGACACTGGCAGTTAGGTAAATTTTGATATTTGACACTTTTATTTGACAATCACAACTTTCACTCTATATTTATCTTACATCATAATATTCTATATTTCTCTTACATCATAATATTCTGTATTTCTCTTGTTGAATTCAAGATAGTGGTTTTAGAATTTGTGTTTTTTTATTAGCAGAATATTATCTATAAATCAAGAAAGTATATAACAAGTAGGCCGGGGATCTAGCCTGTTACACACCGTCCCTAACAAGAAACTACAGTGCACCTCAAAAAACGCGTGTAAGAGCAGAAACCACGGTGGGCCTCAAGCACGAGCCGGCGCGTGTAATGCAAAACTTGCTGACAATGCAACCTATCCAAGAACAGAAGGGCTATTGTATGGACGCATCCAGCATGTGTACCGAAAACCAGCTGATGACGCACAACTAGATCCATTGTATGGACCCATAGCGACGGAATCGGCTCTTCACTTAGCTTCTAACATCGAAGCGGTCACTACATATTTAAATTAGATATTAAAAATGTAATTTAAATTAATAAAAATTAGTTTTAAAATCTGTTCTAAGTTATTTCTGAATCATCCGGCTGTAGCCTACATAACTAGCCTAATAGTTTAGTTTATTGAGATAGTTTATTTACCTCTCCACGAGCCCAAGTCCTTTTTGCAGCTAAAACTTTCAAGTGAGGTGGTATAAAGCCTTTTTTTTTTTTTGACGCGGGGGAAATCTTCCAAAGATCCCCGGGAGCTGTGGGGCTCGACCGGGGTATGTGGGATTCTTACCCACTAAAACCCCCGCGGCTGTCGCATCGGCACATGAGAGGGGAGACCCCAGGGCTCTCCGGTGGGATCTGCACCAGGGGTCCCTCAGTGCCTTGCCTTTGAGCCCGCCGCCGGGGGGCGCATTGTAGCCCCCCGGGAACCTGTCACGGTGCTCACGGGGACGGGGGTCGCAACCCCGCCGCCGTCCTCCTCGGAGTCGCCGCCGTACTCAATGGACGCTCAAGGGGCCCACACCCCGAGCGTCCAGCGACTCCGAAGGTTGCCCGTTGTTTATAGCCCCGGGCTCAGGGCTGGGGAGCGAGACGTTGGGCGGCCGCTTGACGCGGCCTGCGCCTTCGTCGCCGAGCGGGATCAGCGCGTTCGCGTTCCCGCTCAGCGGCCTCCTTCTGGGACATGACAGTCTCACAGAAGGCGGCCATCGCTCCCCACGCCGCATCCCCGGACAGCATAGCCGACACTACCCTGCCCAGGGAGAGGTCCGATCCTATGACTGCGACCAGGTCTCGACGCTCCAACGACCACGCGGGGCAAGCCTCCAGCGTGTGTTGGGCGGAGTCAGACTGGTCTCAGTGGAAGCATCTCGTCGTCGCTTCACGTCCGATCTTATGCAGATAATCACCGAAACAACCGTGACCGGTGATTATCTGCGTAAGCCTATAGGTGAGTCGTCCGCTCCGTCGCTGAATCCAGGCTTCGAGAAGCGGCAGGAATGCCTCAACGACGCGTTTGCGCGCTATGTGCTCCGGCTGGAGCCGCTCGCGCCAGTGGTATAAAGCCTACTGCATCTCCAGCCAAATCATTCAACCATTTCAGTAATGTAATATGCAGTTGAGTGTGTAAATCTATATTTATATTTAAACTCGTCTTCAAGGTCTTCAAAAGGGATATTGCGAGGTTTATACAATTAGGTTATGTTTAGTATATATAATTATCTCAATGGAAGTTAGAATACAAATCTATGCTTACTCAAACGTTAAACCATGGGGCTCCGCGGAGTAACTTTTACTCCGGGACTACATTTTGATTAGTTAACTCCGTCCTTACTACTAGTTTATTAATACCATAATTGCCTAATCTTTGCGTAAGTCTTGAAGTAAAGTTGTTCTGACGCTAATCATAGTTTATTAATAAGGCTGACAATGTTTAAAAAAAAAGTGAAATAATGACAAGCCCGCTGAGTTTCTTGCCGGATATTCTCAGTTGAGGCCGCGTTGTGATTGAAATAAAGATTTTTGACTTTTGACTTTTGACTGAGGCTCCTGGTCCTGGTTCTCACCGGAGAGCCCAGGTCTCGTCTCTCTTGTTCCGATGCGACAGCCGCGGGGATTTTAGGGAGTAAGCATCCCATATGCCTCGGTTGAATCCGAGAGGTCCCGAGGACATATCTAACTGTTCCCCCGCGAACACGAACAAAAGGCACTTGCTTTATTAATTGCACTCAGATTTTCACGTTTTTTAATTAATTTATTTTTATTAATATCAGAAATTTTTATTCCCCGTGGGGTGCCGGGTTAGAATTGCATCCCCCATCTCCTCTCGTTGGGTGTTGTAAGAGGCGACTAAGCGAGAATGGGAAGACGGGCAGCAGCCTCTTTTTCTTTGGATTTATCTTCCACCTATACTGCGATCCCCAAGCCACCTGCCAAGCGTGGGGATTATGGCAACCCCTCCCTTCTAAGGGGGAGGCCTTTGTTCAGCAGTGGACGTCTTTGAGCTGTTAATGAATATCAGAAATATCTACAAAAATAATGTTTGTACATTGTCAACTCTTTAACTCACTTCTTCATGACTTATGCGCCATAACATCATCTTTGGATGTATTCAAGAACAGAATCAAAGACCATTTCCTATCAATGTAACGTATATGGGTATGTAGGTGTGTATGTTTTATTTGTCTATTTATGTATAGAATTATATGTATTTATTTTCTTTTGATTCCTGTCTTTTACACTTGATGCCGTCCTCACTTATTACTTATTCTCACTCTAAAGCTTTGCTGGAAGAAAACTCATTTATGAGTTAAGCTCGACTCTGTACATGAATTTATTATAATTTAAGCTATTTAGTTTTGTGTGTACAATAAAGAATTAAAGAATGTCCACTAAATGGAACAATTTTTGTACAAAAACGCGAATTAATACCCTTATCAAACAGAAGACGGAACATTTAAAGCTTCCGCTCAATGTTACATAATGTGAAGCACTCTTTTTATAGTAGACATAAACAAAAGCTAAACATGCTTACGTTTATAACGAAAATATGTAAATTTCTTTTTCATCCAGTGTTGTTAGCTCGGCTTCAGTGTCAAGACACCCTTTCACGAATATTGCAGTGAGACAGATGTAGGGTCTTCTGTGTATTGTTGTAGGAATTGTCCTAATAACTTGAAACCCTTTTTAACAATACAACGGAGAAAGCTTTTTGGTGTATATTTTAGGTTAACAAAACGTACACAGGGTGAAATTGAAGAACGCAGATTTGAGAACCAACGCAAAGGGTATTTATCATCTTTAATTAGTATTGCAGTCGATTGAGCTCAGTATAGAGTGTTTGCTAGTAGGTATATCTGACGAGAGAATAAACGGCTCTCCCTTAGAAGGGAGGGGTTTCCTAATCCTTTTCATTTCATTTCTTTCAATTATTTTCATTTTAATTAATTCTGTTTGATAATTTAATGTTTAATGATTGGTAACAACTATTTTATTATCCAGGTTGTTATCGCACTTGTATTTACGCATGTCGTGGTCACCTATAATTATTACAACATTTAACTCATGTTCTGTGCTCATGTTCTTCATTTTTGATAATGTATGTAATGTTGGCGATCCTTAATAAATTAAATTAAATTAAATCCTCATACTTGGCAGGCGACTTAGGGATCGCAGTATGGGTGATAGGTAATCCAAAACAACACTTTATCCAAAAACAGTACATTATGGATTTTCTAAATACGTATGGCGGGAAATTACTTGATTTTCAAATGCACAAATCACTCACGTTGGTTACACTTTAGTATCTATCGTATAATATCTTTGTTCTACTCTAAAATTTGCTGTTATATTTTATTGATCTTTCTTTTTATTTTTCTTTTATTGTTTTTTTTTGTTTATTATTATATTTTATGCTTGGCATTCCGTGATGCCAGTTTTAGGTACTGCCAGAATACCAGCGCTGCGCTATATACACTATAGTGCAGCAATATGCTGAGGCAGAGCCCTGTTGGTCCACACACAATTACTGAAGATCTGATATTTTGTTATTTTTATATTTGTGTTACGTGTTGGGCAAATAAATGCTTTTCTTCTTCTTCAAAAAAAAAAAAGACGCTGCTGCTGTCTTCTTGTTTTCCCTTAGTCGCCTCTTACGAACACCTAACGGGAGGAGATGGTAGGGTTCTATTCTTACCCGACACTCCACTGGCGAAGAATCTGACGAGAGATATTTATTTAATAAAATAATATGAAGATTTAAGTGTATACAGACTTGTTTATGAATGTGAAATAATGGTAAGACTACCTTTATTAAATGAATCACAAATATTTGTGTTAAATAGTTTGTTATTGATTAAACATAGATACAACTAAATACATAAACCATTTGCTACGACTAAAAGGCTTAGGAGAGTAAAAAACGCGTCCATTACTCATTAATTTTTTCTTGAAGATGAAAATACTGTTATATAAATATTCGGGAGCAAATGTAGCTTTGCTGGCTTGTCTAGTCATCTGTCTTTGTTAGCCTGTTCGTTGCCCAACTCATCGGCATGGGGCTTCGTGCGGTCTGGTTATGTTAGTGTTTTCTTGCACTACAAGAAATCTAAAGATATTTAAAAGATTATTAAAAATAATTTAACTAAATAATATGTAACAAAGACAAAGTACTTATGGTATTCAAATAATTTCTGTTGATAAAAATGTAAATATTTTGCCAACTGTTTAAATATTTCGATATTCAAGATTTACTCTCCCATTATTCTTCACCGTATTTTTGTTACAATATTCTCAATAATATTTCAATGATCAAAAATAAAAAAAGAGATGTATAGATGCCTAAAAAGTCCATAATAGGGCGAGCTTCATTGAAATGATATCAATGCCCTCTCCCATTCAATATTCTTTTCCACGAATTTCGATCAAATTTATTTTTATATACACAGCTGAATATTCTTTTCATATCTAGTGGTTTGCCCTATCTAGTAGTTCCATGGTATTAATCAAAATGGCTCCTGTATCGTTTCAAAGTATTAGCCAATTATTCTGTACGACTGTATTTTTTCTGTGCTCCTATCCCATTTTTTTTTATTAAATATTTACAGTTTATTTACAAACATGTACACTTAAACTAGGTTAAAAACTTCCTCGCTGTTGTCGCCGCACTGGGAGGGAAGGGTACCTAAAAGACTGGCGGCATTACCCCTTTGTATGGCCAAGCATATACGTTGGCAGAAAAAGCTACCAGCCTCCTGAGACTTCGATAAGTTTGGATGAAATTTCTCCTATCTTACTTTTGGTAAAAAGAATATAGAATTGAAAACCTAAGTGGGTTTTCAATTTCAAACTCTTGTTTTTTCTTCATTATATTACTGCAGTACAAAACTTCATAAATAGATAATTAAAAGTCTGACAACCGCACTCACAAACGTCAATTTACTTTAATTATTATAGTAGTAGTAGTAGTATAAAGTTATTAGTATTATTATTATCAATTGTATATTTTTTTAAATCTGCTTATTTTAATGATTTCTGATATTTACGCGAATACTACACATTGAAATGAAACTAATTTTACGGATTATATCGCAGTTTATTCTTGATTTTAATTACCCGACGTTTCGAATACTTTACAGCATTCATGGTCACGGGCGGACTGAGGTGGTAGCTGTCCAAATGTCATAGTTGTCTTAGGGTACCCTCAGGTCTTCTAATTATTATTGTTAGTCCGATCTACGCAGAAAGAGCTTACAGTGTCTTGAGGTCTTGCAGTGGAATGCTTGTCTTTGGATTTGACTATGTTTATCACGGGATCCCAAGCTGGTGGTAGCACCCAGCCATCTTCTCTATTGAAATTTGGATGCTTTTTAATTACAATAGCCTCTCGAATCATCCTTGGTAGGTAGCGCTGTTCTTTTGCGAGGATTTGTGGTTTGTCAAATCTAATATAATGGCGGGTGCGATCCTGAACATAATCACAGACTGCAGACTTTGTATAGCGTCGATGTTTAACGTCAGCTATATGTTCTTTTACCCGGGTTTTAACTGATCGTTTTGTTTGCCCGATGTATGAGAGCCCACAGTCACAATCCAGTTTGTATACCCCTGCATCTTGTAGAGGTATATGGCACTTGACTGATGGTAAAAACTGACTAATCTTCTTTGGTGGCTTGAAAAATGTTTTAATTAAAGCTCGCTTTAAGATAAGCTTTAGCCAATTTTGTCTGTTACCCCTCTAACATATGGCAAAACAGCAGGCATACGTTCGACTGTGGATGGCTTGACACGTTCACCGTGACGGCGGCGCGGAACTCGGAGCTTGTTATCATGCAGGACCTGCTTGACATGTTGAAGCTCGGCACCAAGATGTTCCTGGTCACACATCCCGTGTGCTCTCTGAAACAAAGATTTTCCAACGGTAGTTAACTGTGTTAATATTCAAGATTCTACAAGCGGTACGTAGACGATACTTTCACAATATTACCATCAGATAAAGTAACTGTTTTCCTAGATCACCTTAACTCCATAAACACTAAAATCCAATTTACAATGGAGTTGGAATCAAATAACTCTCTAGCATTCTTAGATGTCTTAGTAATCCGTAATCCCAATAACACCTTGAGTCAAACTGTGTATAGGAAAAAGACCCATACAGATAGATATCTAAACGGTGAATCTCATCATCCCCCAACACCTCTACAAGATGCAGGAGTATACAAACTGGATTGTGACTGTGGGCTCTCATACATCGGGCAAACAAAACGATCAGTTAAAACCCGGGTAAAAGAACATATAGCTGACGTTAAACATCGACGCTATACAAAGTCTGCAGTCTGTGAACATGTTCAGGATCACACCCGCCATTATATTAGATTTGACAAACCACAAATCCTCGCAAAAGAACAGCGCTACCTACCAAGGATGATTCGAGAGGCTATTGAAATTAAAAAGCATCCAAATTTCAATAGAGAAGATGGCTGGGTGCTACCACCAGCTTGGGATCCCGTGATAAACATAGTCAAATCCAAAGACAAGCATTCCACTGCAAGACCTCAAGACACTGTAAGCTCTTTCTGCGTAGATCGGACTAACAATAATAATTAGAAGACCTGAGGGTACTGTTACATATCCCTAGCAACACATTTGCATATAATAATAAATGCTGTCCTTATACGTCATTGGCATTAGCGTCATTTTAATATTTTATTGTTAGAGTGATTTTGGCCTTTGTCGCGGACGGACTCATTTCTTGTTAACTGTTATTTTCTATTTCTTTTCAATTTCATCTTAAATAAAGTCAAAGTTATCTTCAGTGAAATAATTGTTTTTTTTTAAAAAGAGCTCAAGGACCCACTCCGTAACAGTGGTGTCAGAAGTGGGATAGCCAGAAACGTCGTGCTGGCTATCTTTCGTAAAAACTTCCCTGAGCTTTGTGCCGCCGCGCCGCGTTCGTGTGTGTATCACTCTCACCAAGAAATCTTCACCACGAACACGTAAGATCTTTTCATACCGCTCGCGCTGTGCCGAGTCCTGCACAGCTGGTGTCAAGTCCTGACCTGAGTGGCCGACAAGGTGTGGTCACCATCGCTATCTCGTACCTGTTGACTCGTTCCTGTTGACTCGTTCCTGTTGGCTCGTTCCTGTTGGCTCGTTCCTGTCGTCTCCGGTTCCTGTACTTACCTGCTGGCACTAGTGCCTGCTGCGTAAGCCCGCTGAGTCGCTCTGGTTCATCGCCGCCTCTTGCTGGTTGGTGCTGTGCTGTACTGGCCCCTGCTGGTTGGTGCTGTTCGCGACAGTAAGCCTTACCCCGTGTAAGCCTGCCGAACGCTCCGCTGCTGTCTAGCCTACAATGATAAAAAGTGTGCTCCTCTTACAGTACGTGAAACTTATCTGTTATCCTTGTCATTGCCACACGTATTTTAATTCTTTATTTGTATTTTATTTTTGTACATTCGTGTCGATTTTCTGATTTTTAATAGCTAATCATCATGTCGAAAAGTGAAGGCAAGGAAGTAGTAAGTGAGCCGTCGCCTGTATGCTACAATATCGAAGTCTTAATGAAATTTATTAATTCATACGACGGAAGTCGTGAATTCCTCGCGGCTTTTCTCACAAATTGCACTGATGCGTTAAATCTCGCATCAGAAAGCCAAAAGAAATTACTATTAAAATATATTATATCAAAATTAGAAGGTAAAGCTCGAATAGCATGCTCTAATAAGATATTTGATAAGTTCGAATCCCTCAAATTATTCCTGCGGCAAAATTTTGGAGAAAGAAAACACTATAGTCATCTTTTCCACGAACTCCAGGCATGTAAACAACGGCCTAGTGAGTCCGTATCACAATTTGGACTTCGCGTCGATAATTGTTTAACCGATATGCAAATCGAAATATATAATTCTGAACCTTATAAAAAAGACGTATCCGGTCGCTTAGCAATGACGGAAGACCTAGCTCTGCATTCATTTATGTTCGGGTTACCCCCTAGTATCGGTAACATGGTGCGCTGCCGTAGTCCCAAAACCCTAAATGACGCCATTAATGTCGCGATTGAGGAGGAGAAAATTCAGAATTTTACACGCAGGAATTATACGCACCCGTCGCCTACGTCCCAGTCCCGTGATCCCAGGCCAAACCCACCACGAGACCAAACCCGGGATCCGAGAACCTATCCTAGAAATTCACAACTAGTTTGTAGTTATTGCAAAAACCCCGGGCATCACATATCAAACTGTCGCAAACGTTGGTATAATAATTATAACAATTCCCATAGATATAATATGCCGCTGAATCAAATAACTGCGGAATCGCCGCAAGTATTCCATGAAACAACCGACGAACGCGCTGGTAATTTAAACTAGCGGTTCGGGTATCGTCTTCGTGCCGGCGAGTACCTGTGAAAATAAAAGGCACAACTCCGCATAATGCAACTTTTAATTCTAAATCCTATAGTAACTCTTGTACTAATTCGTATGCTAATAAATCGTGTGCTAAGTCTTATGCGGAAGCGTGTTCAAGTTCTAAGTCGTATTCTAAGTCGTGTTCTAAGTCGTGTCCTACCATGTCGTCGAGTCCTAAATCATGTACTATGTCGTGGAATCCTAAGTCGTTTACTAAGTCGTGTCCTACTATGTCGTTGAGTTCTAAATCATGTTCTAAGTCTTTACCTACTATGTCGTCGAGTCCTAAATCATGTACTATGTCGTGGAATCCTAAGTCGTGTCCTACTATGTCGTCGAGTTCCAAATCGTGTACTAAATCTTTACCTACTACGTCGTTGAGTTCTAAGTCGTGTAATACCAAGTCGTTGTCTACTAAGTCTTGCCCTGAAGCGTCCTACGCCACTGCGTCTACAAGTTCGTGTGCTAAATCTTTAACAAACAACCATAATAACTCTAATGCTAAATCGTATAATCAAAACGACTTTAATTTTTCTATAAATAAATCTTTGCTAAATCATAGTTCGGGTGACCAAAATCAAGTAAATCACGGAGACACATCCCCTAAACGTTCAATTCTTAGCAAAGTCTTAGACAAATTTGTAACAACCAAGGATTTTTTACCCACTGTCTATGACATATCTAATCATAAAAGTATCCAGTTACCGTTCATCGTCGTGAACACGTCTCATACTTCGAGACCCGTTTTCCTATTAGTGGACTCTGGTAGTTGTATCTCTCTTATAAAAAAATCTAGTCTTCCAGCGCTACCAACTCTCGAAAACCATACGGTCATGTTCAAAGGAATTAGTGATATAGACTCTTTAGAAAAAGAATTAAATAATCTAGAAAGCCCCTCGCATTTCCAATAATACAGTTTTCACTATTTATCGTTCAGTTATCTGCTTACAGTTATGTTTTTAATATTTTTGTTAATCAAATTTAGGAAATTATTGTGCAATAAGCCCCGATTGCAGTGTTGTATTCAGATCTTTAACCAGTGTGATAAGAAAGATGATAGTAATGTAGTCCAATCGATTCAGATCGGAACCATGGGTGTTAGCGAGGTCCAGCAAGAGTTAGACCCGCCTAGACCTTTCAAAAGAAATCTCATGTTAGCAAACACCTTGTAATAACTATAATTTTTATATTTCTTAATTTTAATTTCAATTTAATGTCGATTTAAAATCTTTTACATTGCTATTTCTTACTAGATCGTAATTTACTATTTTTACTTTGTTTAAATATTTTGCGTTTTGCTATATCTTGAAATGTTAAGTTCAATTTTACTAATTCTATTTTATATACAATTTAATTTACAAATTCCTACTTTTAGTTTTAAAAAATTATCAATTATTAATCCAAGACAAACGCCAAACTCTTAATAATTTTTCCAAATTCTTATTTTTGTTAATCACTATTTATCATCACTACATCTGTGATGATAAATCTTAAGGAGGGGGGTGTTACATCCCTAGCAACACATTTGCATATAATAATAAATGCTGTGCTTGCATCCTCCTTATACGTCATTGGCATTAGCGTCATTTTAATATTTTATTGTTAGAGTGATTTTGGCCTTTGTCGCGGACGGACTCATTTCTTGTTAACTGTTATTTTCTATTTCTTTTCAATTTCATCTTAAATAAAGTCAAAGTTATCTTCAGTGAAATAATTGTTTTTTTTTTAAAAAAGAGCTCAAGGACCCACTCCGTAACAGTACCCTAAGACAACTATGACATTTGGACAGCTACCACCTCAGTCCGCCCGTGACCATGAATGCTGTAAAGTATTCGAAACGTCGGGTAATTAAAATCAAGAATAAACCGCGATATAATCCGTAAAATTAGTTTCATTTCAATCTGCTTGTTTTGTCTCTGAGCCTCTTGTGATTATTTTTGATTACTGAATGCGAGATAATTATTAAATCTACTCACTATCAGCGTATTAAGTATTAATTGGCTTCGAAATAATCCGAATCAAAAAAATTGATTATTGATAGTTTAACTATAATGGAAGTTTGTGGCTGCGGCAGTGAGTGACTGAAGTGAAGTGAAGTGTTTTTTTATCACATCTTTTATGCAGCAATATTGTAATATACTAGCTGACCGGCGCAGCTCCGCTCGCGCAAGTGTGAATCAAAACCATTCTCGAATCCCCTTGAACACACACAAAAAAATTCATCAACATCGGTCCAGCCGTTTAGGAGGAGTTCAGTGACATACACACGTACAGTAGAATTATAAAGATTTACGCCATACCCATACGCTCATAGACAGTTGTAACCAATGTTCGGTAAACGATCAGTGGGGTAAGCAACGTTAGGCAAGGGACCTTAGATGGGTGACCATTTGGTGGCATTTGAACTGAGCGTCTCCGTGCTTCGGAAGGCATGTAAAAAATCGGTCCCGGCTGTTGTTATCTAGACAGCAACTTAGCTTAACGACTTTTTTTTTTTTTTTTGACGCGGGGGAAAGCTTCCAAAGATCCCCGGGAGCTGTGGGGCTCGACCGGGGTATGTGGGATTCTTACCCACTAAAACCCCCGCGGCTGTCGCATCGGCACATGAGAGGGGGGACCCCAGGGCTCTCCGGTGGGATCTGCACCAGAGGCCCCTCAGTGCCTTGTCTTTGAGCCGGCTGCCGGGGGGCGCTTGTAGCCCCCCGGCAGCCGCTTAACGACTTAAGCTAAGTCAGAGGCCTAAGGGCAGCTTGAAAACTCTGACACCAGGTTTGGCCACTGACCATACAACAAAAAAAATATCTTTGCTTTTAAGAGTTATAATGTATGTATGATATAATGGATTATGCTTACGCTAGTCCTTTTCATAAATAAAAACACAACCTTTTTTTAACGAATTTTCGGTTTTTACTTTAAAATTTGTTTTGACATAATTATGAGTTACAACATGCCTAATTAGTTAGACCTTTGCTAGACATTTTCACTCATCCATCGTAAACATTAATGAACACGCTCATGTAATTAGTTCTCTGAGGCTTAGTATGTACAGTTTTTTTTTTAATTTCTTGAAGGATTGCTTTTTTACTCAATGGAAGATAAAGATAGATCGTGACCCCATCTGATAGAAAGTACTCTAGCTAATTGAAAACAAAAGGAAAGGGGAATTTGAAAAAAAAAGCTTCATACAATAAGTCTGCCCGACTGCCCCTGTTCTATCCCTTTATCTCTTTGGATACCTGTGATTCTTCCTATACATGTAAGTACCTTATATCATGTATTCATGATACACACATATCCAAAGACACACACACATACAAACACACACACACAGTTATCCAAAGAGATAAAGGGATAGAACAGGGGCAGTCGGGCAGACTTATTCTATGAAGTTTTTTTTTTTCAAATTAGTAATAAGCCAAGCAATATGTACGCCTGCCTATAGACAGCTGCATTGTACTGCCGCTCGTCACTCGAGAGATTCGTTATTAATCAATGTTAGTATCTTTGGTCCAATAATTTCATTAACAGTGTCCTCCAAATCGGAACACAACAATATTTATACATAGCTGCTTAGCGGCCGAATATCTGACCCAGCGGTACCGCAACGGAATTCAAAGATAATGTTATTTGATTGCAGTATGTAAGGAAAGGATACTTCCCATGTCGGACTGCTTATACTTCTTGATTGGGCTTTTCCTACCACTCTTAAACGTTCCAAATAACTAAATCCTTCAAAAAATCACACGAACGATGCGGTGAAAATAAGCTAGTGAGTAAACAAGCAATAACCCAGTATTTTCTTTACATTTTTTGCCAAGTCTGGTGGCAGACATCCGCATCGTGCTTATTACGTGGTAGCTAGATGTGCTTTTTGCTAAAAACCTTTTCCTGACCCATTTCATACTGCCGTGACGTAAATCTAAAATGAAGTCTGATTCAGGACGCTTGCAGAATTCTGATATTATTATGAGATCACCAATTTGGTTTTAATATTTATTGATTTGGAGCATAAAAATTAAGAAACTTGAACATGTTGGAGAATGTCACTGACGGTGTTTGCATTCTCGTTTTCTTTTTCTGTTCTACAGAAACCATAAATTTTTATTTCAAATTATTTATATATTTTTTTTAATAATTAATATGGAGAATAGATCTCAATTTAGGTCAATCAAGAAAAAGACGTGAACATGGAGAACGTTAAACAAAATTCAAATTCCTTATGTATATTCTAAATTTTATTACTGCCAGTCCATCCTATAAAAATAAACCGGGTTAATTTAAAAATATTAATTTAACTACATCTATAGTACCTATTTAGTAATACTTTTTGAATTTGGTCACATTTCGATAAAGTCGTAAGAATTTCTGTTTTATTTTCATCCTTATTGTCTATTTTAGTATATTATCAGTATATTACAGTTTATTTCAGTATATTACATTATATTCAGTACATTATTTATCATCTATAAGACGTTACACTTCACAAGTAACGTGATTTATTCAATTAGTAGTTAAACGACAAAAACTAAACTTATACTCTTTCTCGAGTAAGCAAGACTTATCTCGTTGAGAAATAATAATAAAAACTGCCAACGTAAGTCTAACGTAAAACTAGATAACTTAGATTACATAGCCAGTGCTGCTACGTCAAATGTTTTTTTCATCTGTCACAGAAAACCAATCATACAACACCCAAACTAAGTTTGGAATCAGCAGTCAGTTGATCAGACAATCAGAAAATAAAAGAAAAAGGGAAGAAGAAAATTAAATCGTAATGGGATGATTAAGTGAAGTATCAAAAAAAAAACAGAATGGAAGATGATAAAATATTTTTTAAAAAATTGAACCGACTTCAATATCACTGAAAAGTATAAAATAATTTAAATATTATAGAAGTTGGTGTTAGCGTACCTGCTGGGTATATTTGGCACCAACTTCAATAGTATTTAAATTATTTTAAATAAATTCCTCCATATCGTTCATGGTCCTCCAGGAAGTTCTTATCCGGTTGTGATAAAATTCATACAGATTCAATACGGTGGTTTCTTCTTTCGAATAAAAAAAGAATCATTGAAATTGGTAAATATTTGCCAGAGTTATGACCATTTTTGTCCTTAAAAAGCGACATAAAGTCATCTATATAGGCTTTCCTGCAGCTTTCCTGCGCAGTCACCATTGTTGTTTTCTCAGGAACTACTTATTACTAAGCAATAATTTTTTTATGGGACCCAATCAATGGATTGAAGAATCGATGGAAGAAAGATTTTTTCAAATCGGTTCATAATTGCCAGAGTTATGCGCGAACATACATAATATATATATATATATATATATATATATATATATATATATATACAGACGAATTGAGAACCTCCTCCTTTTTTGAAGTCGGTTAAAAATTTCATTCGTAATAAAACAAAGATAACCAAAACCGAAGATTGAAGATACTTAGGATACAACGAACAAAGAAGTTACCTTTTAGATCACCCCAACCAAATGACAGCATTATCTAAGCGAATCCACGCACACGCGACTCATATTCTCTGTACGATTAATACACAAAAACTAGTTTGATGCCATCTACATCTGCACCATCGCCATCAGATAGAATTACAGCCAAGCACTCATATTGCTATTTAAAAATCGTTCTTTATGCTTCCCTATTTACAGCTTATTATTATTTGCTGAATTACCTAAAATAAGAAATTTTTTACCCATAACTAACGAGTTATTTGGAATTTAGTACATATTATCCAAATCAAACATTTTAAACGTTAGGTTACAATGGTTTTGAACTTAATTAGTTCTAGTTTATTTATAAAATTGAAGCAGGTCATCTGCCGTTACCTTAAACCTTAAATAAATTCGTTTTTCAACGCCCTTTCTAAACGGGAGTAATTATTTCAAGCGTTCTACAGAATATTATTTATCTGTGAAATCTGTTCGTTGCTTATGCCGAAACTTCAAGAAAACAGAAGTTAATCGTCAAGTGTAAACACTTGGCTCTAGAACGAGAGAAGTGACACATGACATGCCTATAAAAATGATTTATTATTCTTAATATTTGTTTGCGGCAACACGGTAGGCACTTGAGTTACACAAGTCCAGTGATGCGAGGAGCTAAGTTGGAAAGTTTCCTCAATAAGGCTTTTCTGATAGCCACGTATAAGATTACACTCTGAAGTGATGACATATAAATTATGACCTGCTGGTAATAAAGACTGATGTAGAAAACAATCACGTATGTATTTCTTGAACTACTTATACAAAATTGTGTAAGTATATTTGTATACTAAAACATCGACTACGGAAGGAAGGCTTTTTACAAAAGAGGGACCATTAGCTCCAATGAGCCATACTTAGCTTATCGTTCAAAGGATAGCCATTTCTTCTTCATGTTCAATAGGTGATAAAATTAAGTGTTATCTTTAGTGGATATTTCTCGCGCTACAGTATATTTTGAAGATAATTACGGTTTCAAGGTGACTGAATGATTTGGTGTCTTTTTATCCATCAAGGTTCAATATACCTATTTGTTTATGTGCAACTGTTGCACTTACAAACAGCCATTAAAGTTAATGATCATTAATCCAGTACTTGATTATTTCGACACTCGCAGCTAATTAATACTTTACACTCTAATATTGCGTAGAGATATAGATTATCTCAATCACCACCCGTTGGGTGTTCGTAAGAGGTGACTGAGGGAAAACAAGAAGGCATAGCAGCGTCTTTCTATTGGAGTATCTACCACTTACACTGCGATCCCCAAGACGCCTGCCAAGCGTGGGGATTATGCCAACCCATCCCTTTAAGAGGGAGGAATTTAGATTTTAGTCTTTCAGCTACTGCTGACGATGATGATAGATAATGTCGTAATCATAATGGAAAATAAGCATAAAGTCGAAATAATGAAATAATAAACCATGGGGCCTTGGTCTCATGAGACGCACGCTTTGGTGAAAGAAATTTCATCCAAACTTATCGAAGTCTCAGGAGACCGGGCTGGTAGCTTTTTCTGCCAACGTATAAGCTTGGCCATACAAAGGGGTAATGTCGCCAGTCTTTTAGGTACCCTTCCGTCCCAGTGCGGCGACAACTTCGAGGAAGTTTTTTACCTAGCTTAAGTGTACATGTTTGTAAATAAATTGTAAATATTTTCGAAATAATTAAATTAAAAAATGCCTTAATTAGATTTAAAGATAACTGACGTTTCTGAGTGCGGCAGTTAAAGGCCCGGTTTAGTACGTAAAGCGTTAATAATAAAATGATTATAATATTGCAACATAATATTTCGAATTTGTTTGCCATGTTTACTGCTTTAAATACGGTTTGGAGTTAAATAATCCGATAAAAGATTCAAAAGTATCACGATCAATTCTTAAGCTCCAAATCCCTGCTTTTTACCGTATCGCCCTAAATTTTCGTTAAAGAATACAATGGATATCTGTATTTGGAGCAGTTTCTTTATTGAATATCGATACTACAGAGCTTTTTACTGCAGACTACAATAGCGTGACGGGATACAGAATAACGTAGTACCGGAATAATTCAACATATTCATTGTATAGCACTTAAGTATTGTAATTCCTTCTTATTTTCATAGGAATTGGAAGGAAATGTTATGCTAATATATTGTATGTAGTTTAATATTATAGATTGTCTTCTAAAAGAGTTCAAGAAAGTATAAATTTACTTCTTTATTTTCCTCTCCATCCAAAGGTTGCCTGGAAGCGATCGCTTTTAGCGATAAGGCCGCCCATTGTTGCATTATTATTTGTGTCTAATTATTCTAGTATCTGTTTGTTTGTGCGCAATAAAGAATTGTCTATCTATCTATAAATGTTTTATTTAATTTGTATTAATATCTTCGATATTTTTCACTTTTATCTTAATATCTAATCTGTTAGATTGTCAGTAAGTAATACCTAAATATATACATATATGTGTAAAAAATTGTTATTTATGAAAAAGTCGATAACTACACTCTCTACAGATGATGAAGTATGTACAATTATTTAGGGTTAGAGCATCTACGTGTTTGTCTACTATATTTTATAAATAGGTTGCAATTGTTGCATTTTTTCAAAATAATTAGTTAGGCATACTACTTTAAAGAGATATTTTTACATTCTTCTAAATCGTACTTATTCATAAAATGTTGTAGGTATGATTCAACCAAACATCTTTATCTACAAAGTTAAACGCAAAAAGAAATGTCAAGCCGATTTAATACATACTATTTTTTTTCTTTGTTTATTAAATATTATAATGAAACAAAAGAAAAAGTAACATTCTAGCGCGGTAATTAAAATGTTCCAGCAAAATAATTCTGAAAGAAATGTGGTCCCTTTTGTCCAAGTGTAATTTATACCTTTTGTTTCTTAATTATAATACTAACCGTCACACTTCATCATCATCATCATCATCACCAGCTGTAAAACGTCCACTGCTGAACATAGGCCTCCTCCTTGAAGCCGTCCGTTGCGTAGTGACTACTAAAAATTCGATGCCTCGTGACTTAGTATAATTTTCAATACAAAATCGTGAATTACATATTATATCATAGTCTTACTTCAGTTAGTCTGTCAAGTCATTAATAAGCGGTAATATATCAATTCAGTTTATTTTAATTAAACCCCTAACGCCTCGCGATACTGTTCTATCTAACAACACCCATCATTGTCTGATTAAATTTCTTAATTTTTTTTATTCTTCAGCCGTATTTCTTTTTATTTATTTCCCTTTATACGGAGTAGAAACCTTGTCAAGGTTTCACTAACAAAGTCGATTGAAAGAGTGTTATCGAGTAGAAGAGTGAGACGATTAGTTAGTTTTCTATAACACATTATGGAAGTACAATACGTTGTTATCGAAGACTCCAGCGACGCAGAACACCTTAGCTCAATTTTTTTTAAAAATCTAATATAAGCCAGTGCTTGACCACAGTCCCACCTGATGATAAGCGGTAACGCAGTCGAGGGTGGTAAAGCACACTAGCTTATTAATAGCCTATTCACTCTAGTCTTGAAGACATCTACATTATAATCGGGCGGGAAAACCGACGCAGGCAAACTATTCCAGTCCTTAGCTGTCCTTAACATAAACGAAGAAGCAAATCGCTTAGTCCGGACTGAAGGCACGTTAACCACAAATGGGTGCGTATGCACTGTGCGTCTCGTCGTCCGATACAGAAGGACTAATGAAGTAAAGATTTAAGTCAATATCAACTTTATTTACCACGTGGTCGCTGTTTATATTGGTGAACAAAATAAGATGGCCAAGATTAATGAAGTAGGGGCAGATCAAGGAGAAGATAGCGGGAAGATTTAGATCTATTCTCAGACAGTGCTTGGCCAGAGATGGCAGTAGATGGCGATGAATGCAGTGAGAGAGAAAGGCCTTAGCCCAGCAGTGGGACACACTAACAGGCTATAAAAAAGGTCAATGCAGATAAAAGGCAACGCAAGAATTTTTTTCTAAATACATACAGTAGCTATAATTTTTTTTTACATCTGACAGCAATTCAATTTAGTAAATACTTAAATTCTCGGCGCGTCTATTAAACCATGCAATTATGTTATGCAACGAGTTAAAACATGAACAAAGAACGCTTTGTTATAACGATTTTTGGCTCGTTAACTTCTGCCCGTTGCCAAGGTGTCACTTAGGAAGATCTAGTACGTATTTGTCACTTAAATGGAATTTACCAGTATTACTCTGAACGTACTGTACTTTAAAATAAAGTACTCTGTTTATTATCATAGACTCTTCCCGACTTTACCATGCTGTTATTTAAACAATGGTTAACTAAAATAGTGTTGTTTTATCTTCGATTTTTACGTTATAATTATTTCTTCTTCCTTATGTATAATTTCCTTATGTGTAATTACTAAAGAAATAGTATAAGTATCAGTTGTCGGATTACCATAAAAAGGCTCTGCCTAGTTTGACAGCAGATGGCCACATAGAAGGGCATTATATCAGGTATTTATAACAGTTACTTTAACAAAAATGTTATAATTATAAATAAATAATTATAAAATTTCTTAAATTAAAAAGTCACATAGATAATTATTTACTTTATTTTTAACCGACTTCAAAAAAGGAGGAGGTTCTCAATTCGTCTGTATATATATTTTTTTTTTTTTCTATGTATGTTCGCGCATAACTCTGGCAATTATGAACCGATTTGAAAAAATCTTTCTTCCATCCATTCTTTAATCCGTTAATTGGGTCCCATAAAAAAATTATGGCTTAGTAATAAGTAGTTCCTGATAAACAAGAATGGTGACTGCGCACTGAGAGCTGCAAGAAAGCCTATATAGATGACGTTTTAGTCGCTCGGACTCGCTCGGTCGGACAAAAATGGTCATAACTCTGGCAAATATTTACCAATTTCAATGATTCTTTTTTTATTCGAAAGAAGAAACCACTGTATTGAATCTGTATGAATTTTATTATAACCGGATAAGAACTTCCTGGAGGACCATGAATGATGTGGAGGAATTTATCTGGTAAAAACCATAAAACTGATGTTCTCCATTACATTGCTCTGACAATTATGAACCGATTTCGATGATTCTTTTTTTATTCGAGAGAGTAAACTACTATGATATTTCCATGCAAATTTCATTACGACCGGATATTTTTTTCTGAAGAAACATGAATTATGTAAAACTATGTAGACGATAATGTGATCATAACCTACCTAGATAATTTTACGGTTTTCGATGGTTCAATCTTTATATATGAAAATATCACTAAAATGTTTAAAATAAAATCTTTTTAAAAAAAAATTGAACCGACTTCAATATCACTGAAAAGTATAAAATAATTTAAATATTATTGAAGTTGGTGCCAAATATACACAGCAGGTACGCTAACACCAACTTCTTTAATATTTAAATTATTTTATACTTTTCAGTGATATTGAAGTCGGTTCAATTTTTTTTTAAAAAGATTTTTTATTAGTGTATTACTGCATAAGCGTTTTTATTTTATTTTTTAAACTAATGATTAATAATAAAAGTAAACTAATGATTATTTAATAACAATTATGACGTAAAGAGTGTCCGAAAGGTGTTATTTATATCCTGGAGAGTTCCTGGCTATAGCCAGTGCAAACAGGAACGTTCCTCTGTCGTCTCGACTCAACTGGATGTAAAAATGAGATGTAAATAAGCGTAAGTTGAGATTTCAGACTTTTTTAGTATTCCAACGACGGTTGGTCCGATAAAAGTTTTTAATCAGTATTAGAAACAGGATTGAATCGCATAAAAAAATTGTGTAAAATGGCAATTTCTTTGACCAACTGTACATGTTTTTTTAAATCTGTGAATGGGGATCAAAATTTCATGGAAAATTATGGAATGTCTCCTAATACCAGTTTTGTGTAGCTGCATCGAATAATTTGTTTCCCCTTATTGTCCCGCTAAAAGTTTCCACTCTGTATATTAAAAATTGGCCGTTGGGTATCCGGTAAGAATTGCAAACAACAACTCCTCCCGGTAAATGGCGTAAGATGCGATTATGGGAAAACAAGAAGACTGGCAGCAGCGTCTTTTTAATGCATGACCTACCACACAGTACTGCTATCCCCAAGATGCCTGCCAAGCGAGGAGATTAAGGCAACCCCCCGTTCTAAGGAGGAAGCCTTTGTTTAGCAGTCGTCTTTCGGCTGATGGTGATGACGATATTATATACTAAAAAGTTAAAAATATGCAAGAATCCATGTCAATTGCCTGATTGCTATACTTAATATAGTATAATAATAATAAGCCCGCAGGGCAGCTAGTGGCGAGCTGTTGGTGCGTAACGACACCACGGACCCGAGTGCTCCAGAGAGTCGGTCAGGGCCCCCACCTCGGCGTGTCTTCGTCGGCCGAGTGGAAACCGAAGGGGGCCCGCAGGACTCTCAGCTCTGGCTTGCCTTAATTGGCCGTCCAGAGAGGAGCTGTTAGAGCTATATGCTCCAGGGGTGGAAATGTTAAAGGGCATAACGCCGCGAGTAAATTCGGAGAAAGCGCAGCACACCTCTCGACACCCCTGAGTCACTCACACCGGTGTTGCTCTCTGTCGTCATCGGACGATCATTTGGGGAGCCCATCTAGTGGGTAGCAAGCCACCACTTGCCAAAAAATAATTATGAATGTAATTATGACAAGTGACCCCGGCATTTGCAATAGCCTATCTTTTAGCCCATCAAATATTCAACAACATAGACTTATATAATCTTTCCATGTACTTACAATAGTTCCTACATCTGTTGAGGTCAAATGCCATTTTTCACCATTTTAGCAATTGATCTCGGGAGGTGTTCTACACACCATTTATTTCTTGAAAAGGGCCTCTACGTGCTGGATCCGTCCCCACGCAAGCCTCTAAAATTACCGGGTATAACCTGTGATAAATGTTTAAATAAACGAAATAATAATAATATCCTGGGACAATTCACATACGGTCATCTGATCCCAAACTAGGCAGAGCCTGTACTATGGAAACCAGACAACTGATACTAATACATATATACTTTTTTTTGTACATACATACATACTTATAAGGATAAAACACCCAGACTTTGTGGGATTCGAACCCACGACCTGTTGGGTAGCAGACAGGGTCACTAACCACTAGACCAACAGGCCCGTCAAACTTGGCCCGTATAGAGAACTGTGTGTGATTTTCCTGGAATAATTTACTCTAAAAATAATGATAAACCATACGACAATTCTTCAAAGTGTAACAAAAGAAAGAACAAATTATAACATCCGTTGAAATTTTATTCCGTTTCAATGTTCTCCTTTAACAAATGGAAAGAGAATTAATGTACCGTAATATCCTTTAGAACTCAATGTTAAATCACCGTTTTCCACGATATTTATAATCTTTCAAAGAAGTTTTGGTTGTAAGCTTGAAAACAACACGGGTTATCTTATTGAGATCAAAAAACATCTTTGAATCAGCCGCGGTCACAGCCAACGATTTTTGGGGGTCATAGTTGACGCGCTCATTGGTCTAGTGCCCTGGCCGCTAGCCAGGTCGTGGGTTCGATTCCCACCTTGCGTCTGAGTGTTTCAAGTGCGTAACCTATTTTGGATAAAATTGTTTAGACGTTTTAAAGCATGAAGTTAAGTTTGTCAATTTGACGTGAATGAGTTTGAGATTTTGGGGCGGGTCATGACTCCTACCACCCCCACGACCCCCACCCTCTCGGATCGCCACTGCTTTGAATATGTTGGTATAATTAACCACCGACTTAAAAATCGGGTTATATAAGTGTGTATGTGTCATAGTATCTTCTAACCGAATGAATTTGGATTAAGTTTCTTTTTATTTAAGAGCTGGTTTAACCGACATACATCTTTGTGATGTTTGATCAAAATATGTAAGTTTATATGTTTTCTTCTATTATCAGACGATGATACGCACGACGCGGCGCTTACTCGCCCTAAAGCTGTTCATCCACATGTAGGTATACTTGACAGCCTTTCACGCTCTGGTTTACGTACAGATTAACTGTACAGGCAAAGCTATCAGGTATACCTTCAATCTGGTCTAACCGATTTGCTTCTTTATTTATAATACAGACAGTTATGGTCTGGAACAGTTTGCCTGCGTCGGTTTTCCTACCGGATTATAATGCGGGTATCTTCGTGGCTACAATGAATAGGCTTTTAATAAGCCAGTGTGATACCTTCCTTGATTGCATCGCCGCTTCGATCGTGGCAGCAGTAACGCATGCTCGAGGTATAACCTCGCAGGGCCTACACCGCGTGTCGTCCCCCGTCTCTAGGGTCGCATTTAGGAAGGACGGAAGGGAGCCCCATCCCATGTGCCCGCGACCCACGAGCTTCCTTTAAGGAACTGCCCCTGACTATGGGGCCGTTCGTGGGTGACCCACGGTGGGTCAACCTATCTTCAAGACTTTTTACTTTACTTAAAATCGGCGAATTGTCAGAATTTATCAGGATATGTATACTCATGGAAAATTTATTCAATTATTAAGATCTTTCAGGGGTGCGCCCGGCAAATTATTAAGTCCAAATTGTTTGGCCAGTATAGGAGGCTTAAGGTGCGCGTCCATTGGCAGGCGCCGGACGCACCGCACACACGGCACGCAACGTATTTTAGTTTGCTTTCTATGATTTTACATAGCGCTGCGTCCATTATCCGCGCCGGCATTTTCCGATGCGGGCCGTCAAAATCATAGAAAGCAAACTAAAATCCGTTGCGTGCCGTGCGTGCGATGCGTCCGGCGCGTGCCAATGGACGCGCACCTTTAACGCTCATCCTCCCATTACTAGCATTTATCGACCAAAAATAGACCAAAGAGAATAAATATCCGTAGAGCCTTTGGTTTTTTTTCATACAAAAACGTTACTGTCGTCGTCTTATATATTAAATTCTTCAGTAAATATACAAAATATATGTATGGAAATATACTGTTAGTCTCACTCAGAAATTCTGTCATAGACATAGATATTAGACATATTTTCTTAAAAATATTATCAGCGTTTGCACGTTTATATTTATTTATTACACGTGTAACAAGTTTTTGATAAAAATTCTGCTCGCTAAGGCCGGTCTAGTTTTGAGTAGTTAAATGTCTGACTACCACTAACATTTATAGAGTAAAAAAAAATACATCAGCTTACACGATAATGCTCAATAAATTTAAGTACTTCATTCCATATTCAGAGGAGATAAATCACGTTATTCAGAAAGAAACCACGTTGTATGTACATGGTACCTCCGTCAAACCCGTGTTCCCACGCGCGCTCCCCACATTCGTATCAATTTACTGTCGACATATTACACCAAAAAAACATTTCAACAGATTAAATATTTAATGGAAATGTAATTTTGTCTTTTACTCTGTGTACATAATAATATTTTTATAATGATTTACGTTATGTTGTGATAACTGATGACAGTTGGTTGTCCAGTTTTAAAAATTGGTTATTAATATTATTTTAGCTTCATTTCGGCCTCGTTGTTTTGCTCAACTGTCTCAAAAGGAGGGTGTTTTCCGATGTATGTGTGTACGTACATTTCTTTAATATGGCCTACAGCCTAATTGGCTTGGTGGATTTTGAATGCAGACAATCGCTAGATTTGCCTTAGTTGTGGAAGTAACATAGGTATTTTTTCTATCTGTATTTTATATTATCAAAATCTAGAATGATGTGTTAACATATTTAAGATACAGTCATTTTGTTAGCAGTCAGTTTCTTTGTTCTTTTGAAACAAAGTGACACTTTTTACAAATTGCATACCTCATCACTTGAAAATGGCTTGAAAATTTCCTGTTCTTTTACATCATTAAAAATAGGTCCCTTAAGCTTAGTACAATCCGTGGTGCCTTGCATCTGCAAGGCACCAAGAATTCACCATGCCCATCTGGGCGTGGTAAATTCTTAGTCACTCTGTAAAAGTCCACCTGCGGTTAAACCGGTTTGAAGGAAGTGGAATTTGTTTTTCCTACTCCTCCTGTTCAATTTTCTGATTAATCCGTCGGCGGTCGACGGGTGATCGCGCTTATGCAGTTCGCGTGTTAAACATGGTGCGGATCGGAATCACCGGCTGTTGATAGCTTAAATTAGATGTGGGTTTTAAGAGCCAAGCCGAGGGTCAAATCTCGTTGTCTTCAGACTACTGTAGATCCTGGCTTACAGAAGTCACAGTGGTGGGAATGAGTGGTGATACAGCAGTTGTAGCTACCTGGACTGTCGTCTGTACAAAGGACCTACTACTATATACTTTTAGACTTTCGTGTTCAATTATCAAACTTTATTTTAATCGGGAATAACCGCGATTCACCTTATATTTTTCCACGACCTTTCCGGCTATTCCACTTTTACCAGCTAGCTCGACGGACCCACTACTACCAAATAACTATGTGGTAAAGCTGAAACTTAAGTATCTTAACTCGCTTCACATGTCACGATCACATTCTCCAATTTCTAACTCTAGAGCCATTTTGGAATCAATTTTCGTCTTTTTGCTTTGATGGGTATTAAATTTCCACTGAACAGAATGTAAATATTGTGAAAAATATACAAGTACCTATCTTATAAAACCTAATTGAGTTTCGATAAGTTTTCTTTTTTCTAAAGATTTCTTAGAAGCCGTCTTAACGTAAGTATTTTTTTCTTCTAGAATTTATATAAGAAAATCAAATAAGCACGTAAATGATTTCCTTGCAAAATGTACATAGCTCTTAGAATCTATTCATATAGAATTGCGTTATTGTCCGTGGGGTATTCAGGTAGGAATAGCACCCACCCATCTCCTCCCGTTCGGTATCGTAAGAGACGACTAAGGTAAAACAAGGAGAGGGGCAGCAGCGTCCGAAGACGCCTGCCTAGCGTAGGGCTAAATGCAACCTCACCCTTTTAAGGGGGTCTTTTGGGTGATGATGATGAATATTAATAGAATTATAATACATGAACGCATGCATTTGTAATAACTATTCGGTAAACGATCAGGTAGGTTTTCTGTGGGGTGTCCGGGTAGGAATAGCACCCTCCCATCTCTTCCCCGTGGGTGTCCGAAAGAGGCGACTGAGGGAATACAAGAAGACGGGCAGCAGCGGCAGCAGCGTCTTTCTATTGGATTATTTACCACCTATACTGCGATCCTCAAGCCGCCTGCCAAGCGTGGGGATTATGGCAACCCCTCCCTTCTAAGTGGGGGGCCTTTTGTTCAACAGTGATGATAATGAAACCATCAGATAGAAGTAATGTCAGGCAAGGTCAGTTCTTAGGATCGGCAACTCCGCGGAGGACGGCGACGGGGTTGCGACCCCCGTACCCGTGAGCACTATCTGATACCGGGGGCCCCTCCCCCGGATCAGATCCCACCGGAGAGCCCAGGTTCTTCCTCTCATGTAGCGATGCGAATTTTAGTGGGTAAGACTCCCACATACATCAAAGCATCCCTGTGCTTCGGAGAGTACGAAAGTCGGTTTTGGTTGTCATCTAGAGAGACAGTAAGTCATTAAGGCTAAGTCAGAGGCGTAAGGGCAGTTAGAACGGTATCTCTACCTGCGTTGTAGCACCCTACTGCAGCAATCCGCTGAGATAGAAGCCATTTTTGGCATCGCACAGATTGATACTGATTTAATTTTACTGCTATGTGCCCTTAAAGCCAATGTAACTCGTTCCCTTTCTCGCTATTGTATGTCTCTTTCTTATCTTCTGTGTATTCATTACCATGTCTTGTGTAGGTATGTCAAAAAAAATTGTTCTTCTTTCTTCTTCTTCTACCATTTAAAAGCCTACAAGTTCCAATCGCGTTATTTTTAAGATGATTAACTTTACCAGAACAGACGGACGCAGTGATACAGTGGCCAGTAACAGTGACGTTATCGGCTGAGAGACGGCCGATAGCGTCAATTTTGCCGCCAGCGCAGATAATACTCTGATTAATAAGCTCTCATGGGAATTATGAGAGAACTACCATAACTCATTAAACTTATAGTGCAGAAAGGGTTCCATATCATCTCTGGACCTAGTAAAGTTATTTTACTATTCATCTTATACCTCAGATAGCAAAAAAAAATAACCGCAAGACTAAGTGTGTTTGTCGAAGTTTTTTTAGGATTACTAAAAAACTGCACTACTTAGAGATATCATTTTATTTTTCCTGTAAAATATAGATATACATGTATAACTCATAATTATTTCAGATTTTTCCCTCCACAAGCTGCAGAGATAAGGGGTGGGGGGGGGGGGGAGATAAGGCGGGCGATATTTTGATATATTAAAAACCAAAACAAAAATCAGTTTTGAGATGTGCTAATGAAGTTCTTTCATATGATACCCCATTGGATAAAGTAGTCTCACTTTGAATTTTTAATGAAACATTTCGACCCCCATTAAAAAATATATTTTTACTAGCTGACCCGTGCAGCTCCGCTCGCGCTCTTTCACTTGTGAATCTAAACCATTCTCGAATCCCCTTGAACACACACAAACAATTTCATCAACATCGGTCCAGCCGTTTAGGAGGAGTTCAGTGACATACACACGTACAGTAGAATTATATATATATATATATATTTTTATTATTTGCGTTGAGGTTGGGTAAGTAAGATCTAAAATTATTCCAACTTTTAAATCGATAGCGTCAGTGGTTCCTAAAATATAGAGGTGCGACAGACAGACAAACGAAGTCTCACCATAAGGGTTCCTTTTTTACCCTTTAGGTATGGAACTCTAAAAACTGTTCTAAAGGCACAGGTTATAAACCTAATTAATATTTAGCATTAAAAAATATAGCCCCTCCACTACTGTATGTATCGGTGATTATAAGATAACTTTTATTATTATGTCCGCCTATTCTGTCCCACTGCTAGGCAAAGACCTCCCTCCTTTCCATAACTTTAATATTTTATACATACTACAAGAGTCATTTCGTGAAAATTCTTACTATACACGTTCAATTTACGAATTTATATATGACCAGCCAATATTACTACTTCCAATCGTATCTGAATCAATATCGTTTTAAATCTATTCTGCGATTTAACAAGATTCAAACAATAACTTATTCACTTTGGAATCGACGCCAAAACAGAATCTAAAATAAGCTATAAAAATTCTCGTTCTTCTCGGGGGTAACTCAATGAGAGCCTTGATGTTAAGGGTCTGTGTTGAAGTTCGAAGTCGCAATTTGTCTCAGCTCGATACACTGATTGCTTTACAAAACTCGTTTTGAAAATTCGAAGTGTAGTAAAGTTTATTTATTTAAAGCGGGTATGTATACGAGCAGCAACAGCTCAGTGGGCGAACGCTTGCCTTGGAAACAACCCGCATTTGGCCAGCGTGGTGGACTATAGCCTTTGTTTTTTTTTTTTTGACGCGGGGGAAATCTTCGAAAGATCCCCGGGAGCTGTGGGGCTCGACCGGGGTATGTGGGATTCTTACCCACTAAAACCCCCGCGGCGGTCGCATAGGCACATGAGAGGGGGAACCCCAGGGCTCTCCGGTGGGATCTGCACCAGGGGCCCCTCAGTGCCTTGCCTTTGAGCCCGCCGCCGGGGGGCGCATTGTAGCCCCCCGGGAACCTGTCACGGTGCTCACGGGGACGGGGGTCGCAACCCCGCCGCCGTCCTCCTCGGAGTCGCCGCCGTACTCAATGGACGCTCAAGGGGCCCACACCCCGAGCGTCCAGCGACTCCGAAGATGGTGGACTATAGCCTAACCCCCTTCATCCTGAGGGGATGCCCGTGCCCAATAGTGGGATATAAATAAGGGCTAGTATTATTATGTGACTTTTCACCATGTTAAGACAATTTCAAAACAGGCAGGTTACAGCAGAAATGCCTACTTGAATTTAACGCAGCCAGTCAGCAAGTAACCAAGTAGGCATCTCGGAAAACGTCCACTGCGAAAGATAGTAACTCCCCTTAGAACGCCACAATGAACGATAATTGGCGATTTGCATGTATCGGTTACTTGCGACTCGCACAAAGTCGTCAGGTCACCTAGTGGGAGGCTGGCTGAGTACAACTGTTCATTCCTTTTGATGCCGGTACAGCGACTCCTAAAACGAAAAATTCTTTTAGTGTTAGTAAAATATCTTGACTGCATGACTTCTTACCACCGAGTAGTAGCATATGGTGCTCGAGAACAATATGTACATTCATAGCTTTGATATGCTTATCATCAGCAGCCGAAATGTCCACTGCTGAACAAAGACCTCGCCCCTAGAAGGGAGGGGTTGCCATAATCACCACGCTTGGCAGGCGGCTTGGGGATTGCAGTATAGATGGTAGGTAACCCAAAAAAAAGACGCTGCTGCCCGTCTTCTTGTTTTCCCTTTGTCGCCTTTTACGGACACCCAACGGGAGGAGATGGGAGGGTGCTATACTCACCCGGACACCCCACGGGGAATAGGCTTAGTGAGTTATTTATTCCGTATAGAGTAAGATATTAATTATAAAAGGATCAAACTCATGTTATACAGCAGACTTAGACGGTAGGGAAAATTACACAAAGAAAAACTGCAAGTAATCCAATATTTCCGCTCGCTGATCACCGGTCATTTATAATCTTTTAAGTGTATTCTGAAGAAACGCACAACGATTACACAATTTAAACGGACTTCTCTGAAGAACTTAGATAAGTTTAAATAGGAGACTTACAAAGAAATTGTTCCTCCTTAGATACGGTGAATGTTTAAAGTTGATAGCATTACACTAAACCATCTGTGACTAAACTGACGTCAAAGTGCCATACTTTGACAACAGGTAAGGATTACAGATAAAATCTTTTTTTTGTTTTATCGAGATAAATAAAATACTAGAGCTGTCCGTGATGGAGTGATTTGTCAATCAGCTGTTTGTCCACTTTACGTGCACCTCAATAAATACTCGTAGTACAACTTTACGAATAAAATGTATACAGTTATAGTTAATAGGGAGATATCCCTATTGTTTAAAATAAGTACGCAAATAAAAGCCTGCGCATGCCTGCTTAGGCATACGCGGTAAGAAATTAAGAATTTTGGTGTTTAATAGATTAAGATGCGATGCGATTTTAAAATAATGAGGAGCCACGTCATAATAGAGTAAACAAAACGACCTGCGTACACGAAAATCAACTTTTCGGAATTTTCTGACAAATAATGTTAAATTACGGTCTAGCAAAATACACGCACACGCAGGCTCTGATATAGACTACGAGCGTAGGTTGATTGAAAGGTGAAAACTAGATACTATGTTTCATCAGCCTTAGTATCTTGTATTTTAATGGAATTAATTTGTTTTCCCTACCTAATTAAGTAAGTTCACAATAGTATCTTATATTTAGTAGACAGTTAACTCCTAATAGTTAGTTGGTACCTAATAGTTTAGTTGATTGACATCGTTTTATTGGCTGTATTTTCCAGAGCATAGCGTTGAAGGGAAAGCATAAAATGTGTCCCTTTTCTGCCGTAAAATTTGATTAAAGGAAATGGTTTCCATTGCTTTCACGCGATCTCACTTGTTATTGCTAAGTACACTTTAGAGATTTTCGAGGTGAACAAAACTTTTGAAATGTGAATATTTAGTAACCATTGATTTTTTCTTGTTTTTTTTTTTTTTTTTTTTTTTTTTTTTGGGAATGATAGACGCTGTTAACCGCAGATGGCTATTGCAGCTTCACCGGACAATAGGAGGCGAGCGCTTGAAGCGCTCTAGCCTTTACGGCAGAAGTAGCGACGAGCACAAGGGCACCTCAGGGAGGCACGGCCTCGGCTTGGGCTGTCGCTTAAGAGAGGGCTGAGTTTACCACCGGTTCACAACGCGCCCCCACTGAGAAGAACCGGCAAGAAACTCAGTGGGGTGATGCACGTCGTTGCGGTCGCATACGTACGACCCTTCGGCCTCGCCGGCGAGACCGGTGTCTGATAGCTAGTGTAGCATACGGTTGTCGGGGAGGGGTCGGCGCATCCCGGTCCAATAGGACCGTCATGGGGTCAGGAGGGTCGAGCAGTACGTGCCGTGGTCTGCGGCGCGAGTCAGAAGGACTAGCGGCGTAATCGGCGGCGGCGCGGATTAAACTGTTCGCGTGACGGGACGCGGATTCAAAGTAGCGTTTCGACGCTTCTTTGAGGAACTTACGAAGGGGATCTAATTTGAAATCGGAATGCAGATCTACGTTCCGCATGTACCACGGGGCACCGACGCACAGTATGAAAAATGACCCGAAAAACGGTCATCACTGTTTTATTTACTTAAACGCAAGCTATAAACATCCTTAATGCACGACGAGAACACCCAAGTGTCAATTTTGTATACATCCAGAGATAATCAACATTTTAGGTTTTTTCTATGGAACCCAAAAAAAAACAAGAAATTGGTGATATCTAGAAATACTGTCATTTATAGCTAATCATCTTATTACTAATGTTTAGAGAGTAATTTGAGCTAAATTTTAGTACAAATTACATAGCTGTAACTATACTAAAGAAGGAGATAAATGGCTTTTTTATCATTTCGGTTATGATTTTTTTTCTCCGTTATCCTTGGGATGTTGGATTCATTACCTAGCCTATTATAATCTTAAGATATATCCTAATAACCCCTATTTTTTTCAAATCCTAATCTCGTAGGATCTCGGAGATATTGTACTCTAAAATTTACGCGTTAGGGTTGTTGGTAGTTGATTTTTACGTACTTATGTAAAAAAAAAACAGATTATTTAAACCGTCCGTAGCCTATATAATACTGTTCCTACTGTATGTGTACTGTATCTGGGGTTAGTACAGGTATGATTTTTTTCTGTAACTTATTTTATACTACTTAAAGCAAAATCCCTGTGACACCCCTAAAACCGTAGAAATCAAAATTAACTTTAGAAACTTATAACTCCGAGATCCTACGAGTTATACATTTGATATTTTTTTTGGTCAATAATATAGGTATAATGAATGTATTAAGTAAGAAATTGAATCCGACTATTGCAAGATATAGGAGTAAAAAAATAAAAACTAAAATTTTAATAAATAGCTATATCTTTGATCCTATTGAAACAAAAATGTAATTGTTTCATGTAGTAAATACCTAAACATATCTTTTTTACAACATCCAAATAAAAAATAATAAAAGGTATGTTAAACGTTACTTTTTTAATGTTTTCGAAATTATTAAAAATATCTTAAAATACTCATAACTTATGTTCTAAGTACATTTGAACTTCGGGTGTTCTACTCTTGCATTTGAAATATATTATAGTTTATAATAAGTCACTAAAAACAGGATGACCGTTTTTTGGGTCATTTTTCATACTGTGCGACGGCGCGACGGAGGAAACGATTCTGGATAACCTGGAGGCTATCTATATGGGTGCGGGCGGCGTGCGCGAAAACTACACTCGCGTAAGTCATGATAGGGCGAATGCAAGCTTTGTATAATGTCAACTTATTTCTAAGCGACATTTTACTCCGCTTGCAGAGAAGGGGATACAGGCGACCTAATACGAAAGCCGCTCGATTGCGGACGGACCTAATGTGCGGGCCGAAAGTCATGCGGGAGTCCAAGGTGACTCCGAGGTACTTAACCTTCCTAGTCCAGGGGATAGGGCGATTGAATAGGGATATTGGAGCTAGTCGTCTGTTGGGCCGAAGGCTCCGCGCGGAGAACATATTGGCGGGTCCCCGGGAGAAGACCACCGCGGCACTCTTCTCCGGGTTCACCTCTATGCGCCACGTACGGAACCATTGACCCAGGGCGTCGACTGCGGCTTGAAGAGCACGCGTTAAAAAGGACATGTTCCTATGGGAATAGTAGAGAGCGGTGTCATCCGCGTAAAGGGCGAGTTGGACTCTGCTCGAACGAGGAATGTCGTTCGTGAACAGGCTGAACAAGAGGGGAGAGAGCACGGAGCCCTGAGGGACTCCGGCCTGTATAGGATGAGGCGAAGAAAACGTACCTTCGACCCGGTATCGAAAGGTACGATTCGAGAGAAAGTCTCGTATGATGAGTACGAGCCTATCGGGGACTCCTAACTGGAAGAGCTTGTATATCAAGCCGTTGTGCCAGACCTTGTCGAAGGCCTTGGCAACATCGAAAAATAGGGCGCCTGTGTAGACGGGCTTGGGCTGGTTGAGCCCGGTCAGGATGTGCTCCGTGAGGCGGTGCACCTGGTGGACGCAAGAGTGTCTGGTTCGAAAGCCAAACTGCTCGTCAATAAGGATATTATAAGAACTGACAAAGTCTTTGAGTCTCGCTAATAGCAAGCGCTCATAGAGTTTGCCGAGAGACTTGAGAAGACTGATAGGCCGGTAGCTCGCAGGGCTGCTGCGAGGCTTACCCGGCTTAGGGATACCTACTACATCCGCGTCTTTCCATTCGGCAGGAAAGACGCAGTGGGACATGGCTGCGTTGAAGATAGTCACTAAAAGACATATCAGATGGACAGGGAGAACCTTGAGAACGCGATTGGAGATGCCGTCGGAGCCCGGTGCTTTCTTCGGCTTAAGGCCTTTGATCAGGTCTTCCACCTCGGTTTGCGTGACCGGGGAGAGGGATTCGGTGGGAGGGAGTGAGGACCTGCGCTCTACTTCCCTATCCACAAGATCGAGGTGCGCCGGATCGACGGGAGCGGAGCTGGGTGTGCACTGACTCTCTAGAGAGTCAGCGAGAACCTCAGCCTTCTCGTCGTCCTCGAACGCGGGTGGGTCGCCTGAAGGGCGGGTCAAGGGGGGCATGGTAGCTACGGTGTCGGTTTTGAGGGATCTCGCGAGCCGCCAGTAAGCCTGGTGTGACGGCGAGATCTCCTCTAGAAACCCTCCCCATCGAGCCTCCCTGAGTTCCGCGATGCTGCGCTTCACGTCCCTCTGCAAAGCACGCATGCGGACCCGATTGGCATCGGTGGGGTAGGAGTCGTACGCGCGAATAGCCGCGTTTTTAGCGCGGACTAATTCCCTAATGTCATCGGGCAGCTTGAAGCGCACAGCGTAAAAGTTGTCCGCTTCAACCTGCCGGGAGGACTGGCTGATGGCCGATTTGAGATGATCGGTGAAAGCGCCGATCGCTTGGTCGGTGTCCTGAGGGGACGAGATTTGCGCCGGGAAGCGGGCAAGATTCGGAGAGTCGGCATCGGCTAAACAGGTGTTTAGCTGATGCCAGTCCAGAACGGTCCTAGTGACCGGCTGGGAAATGGGTGGCGGACCTAGTTCCATTAGGACCGGTCGGTGGTCAGAATCTAGCTCATGGAGAACCTCTAAGGAGCGCAACCGGAGGGTCACGCCCTTCAGGAGGGCCATGTCTAAGATATCGGGGCGGTGATTGACATTATTGGGATAATGGGTCGGGCGCATAGGTGCGATGACGTCAAAGTCGAGAACGTCGACCAAGCCGTCGAGGCACCTGCCGTTGCCGGTGGTGACGTTACAATTCCACCTGACATGCTTGCAGTTGAAGTCGCCGGCCAGAATGACCGCGTTGTCCAGGTCAAGGAGTGACTCGATATCACTCCTGAGGGGCCGCTTATCAGGTGGAAGATAGATAGAGGCGATAGTGACAGCCGAATGGCCGGAAAGAGAGAGGCGGCAAACCGAGGCCTCTATATTAGTGAGCGCAGGGGGATCGATAGGGATGCAGTGCAGGGCCCTTCTGTAATAGATGGCAGTGCCACCTCCGAGGGAGGTGTCACGGTCATTTCGCACAAGATGGTAGTTGGCGATATTCGGACTCCTATGAGAGGGTTTCAGGAGGGTCTCCTGCACCAGCAAGACATCAACTTGGTGACTTCGCAGGAAGTCAGCAACCTGATCTCTTTGTCGGGAGAGGCCATGCGCATTGAAAAATGCGAGGGAAAGGGAATGGGGTTTCTGCCTACTCTGGTGTATATCCATTTACGGGCCTACATTTGAGTTTACGGGGGACAGGGCGTAGTACACGTCCTCGAATTCGGCGATAGCTTGTACTCTATCGCAGGGGTTCTGTGCGCACCGAAGGCGGCTCGCGAAAAGGCGGATTCTATCGATGTTAATACCATCGATAGAGCGTCGGACCAATTCGAAGTCCGAAGCGAGGCTGGACGCGTGCGCTGAAGGCGCAGGCGCGGCCGGTTGCTTGGCGGGGACGCTCGTTGCTTTAGGAGCAGCGGCGGGGCGGACGTATGGCAGTGTCTTATCCCACGCGTTCGGTGGACGCACTGCGGGCTGGGACGATGAGAGCGGTCGCGGCGCAGAGGGCGCGGGGACGCGGGGGATTTTTTCTTGTATAAACGTGCAAAATTTTTAAGTAATATAATGGGAAAATCCACACATGGCCATCTTCTTTCAAGTTGGACAGAACTTGTATTATGACAACTCAATCACTGATACATGAACTAAAACAAAGCAAAAAAAAATTGTATTCTACTGTCTTTTTTTTTTTTTTTTGTATGGGTATCACTGTTGGCCGCAGATGGCCATTACAGCTTCACCGGACAAGCCCATTGTACTGTCATTAGAAGAATAAACACAACCAAGGATATGTAGACATATAACCTAAAATATACATTTTAGGTTATGGTTATATGTCTACATATCCTTCACAAAAGGATATACTCAGCTAATGCCAGAGGACTCGTGGGACCCTGGTTCAGTGTGCCCCCCTTTACTAAACGCTCTAAACTTTAATGTTTTACTTTATATACTTAATCATTCGTGTTATTTTTGTGCTTTTGACGCGGTGGAAATCTTCCAAAGATCCCCGGGAGCTGTGGGGATCGACCGGGATATGTGGGATTCTTACCCACTAAAACCCCCGCGACTGTCGCATCGGCGCATGAGTGGGGGACTCCAGGGCTCTCAGGTGGGATCTGCTCCAGAGGCCCCTCAGTGACTTGCCTTTGAGCCCGCCGCTGGGGGGCACATTGTAGCCCACGAACCTGACACGAAGCTCACGGGGACGGGGGTCGCAACCCCGCCACCGTCCTCCACGGAGTCACCGTCGTACGCAATGGACGTTCAAAGGGCCCAACCCCGAACGTCTAGCGACTCCTAAGGGTCGTGTTATACTTAGTCTAACTCCTTTTTTTTTGCGGAGGACACCAGCGCTCTCTGGTGGGATCTGCACTAGGAGCCCCTCAGTGCCCCCCGGGAACCCGGCACTGTGCTCACGGGAGCAGAGGTCGCAACCGCAATGGACATCCTAGGGCCCACACCCTAAACATTCAGCCAGCCCACTCTGAAGGAGTCATTCCTACACCTAGACACAGGCATCTTCATGCAAAAAAATCTTTGTCTTCCAGGAATTGGAATAAATGGCCATTTCGGCAGCTGCCAGGGTGTCTATAACTATCCCACCAACGAGCCCATCTATATCTTGTATGAGTAAATAGAAGTGACATTCTATTTATGTCTTCATCAGAGACAGGTCCACAATCTAGCCATATAACTCCATTATCCGTCTTATCGAAAGAGCCTTGCACCTGCAAAATCTAGACTATCTAAACATTAACCGCGATGCGGTTTGGCCCCTCCGGATAACAGAGTGCCTGCTTAATTTCTCATAACCCTCGCAGTGCCCGCATCATGATGTAAAATGAAAATTACCCCGGTACGATTTTATAACCGGGTATTACCCACGGCAACCACAGCCCGAAAAGTTTATTTCGTACCCAAAAGGAAGCATGTCTTACTCACAAATTCGTACATTAAAAGCGTTTAAATTATTTACTAACGTATTTGTGAAGTAATCTAAGTTGGTTAACTATTGTGGCGCGGTGGGCCGTCCGCGTTCCTATTGTCCGTCATTATTTAAGTTCTGATAGTTTCTATGGAGAAATTAACATCTATTTCGTAATGGTTGTTTTAGTTTGTTAGTCTATTTGTTTCACTTAGCACATTCCAAGGTTGCCGAAGCGATATACTTAGTTTATTCTTTGATAAAAAAATTCTAAAAACAAAAAAAGTACTTTATCGCGGCTTTTAGCACTAAATGTTTCTAAATCTTAATGATATATATTATTGTGCTAAGATTTCTCAGTCGTCAATGATTTTATAATTTAAACTTGTTTACATTTTTACATGTGTTTGAAATTGAATCTTGTTACATCTGTTCCTTTTTTAGTGGAATAAGAGATCCATTATCCTGTTTCAAAATATCAGTCTGGAATACTTAAAAAGTTCAAATATACCGTTCCAACTTATAGCAGTTGAAAAAGATAGCACCTGTTACATATTTAGAACTTAAACCAATAATGTAAATAGTAAGTGAATCCTAAATAATTTACAGCTGTGTGTGTTGTTACAACCGTGTCTTGGTCTGTTGTGGAACAGCTTCCGTTTTTTTTTTAAACTTGTTCTATAACACCACACTTCTAATGTAGCTTATGGTGTATCTCTTTACCTATACTTTATACCTATTTAAGTAAAACAAGAACGTGTAATCCCTTTGGAGCATTAAAGATTGACGCGTTGGCGTTAACAAGGTGGTTTCAAGCTAATTTATGGCACGAAGATACGTATTAAGCAACATCAAAGCCTATTTAATAATTTTGATGGCTTTAAATAACTATCGAAACGTACCTCCCACAGGAATACACGAAATGTCTAGGGTAGAATTATTTCTACGATCTTCCTTAAATCATTAGATTGCTAATTTAAAGAATTTAAAATAGTCGATTTCCGTTCTCCCTAAACCACACAACGGATTTTACCATCAGTTATATCTAATTTTTCACGGAAGGTTTATACACGTTTAAATAAAAATCTATATACAACGTGTCTCAAAATTCAACGATAAGCAGGCGCCGGAGGGTGGACCTCATGACTACTTGAGAAAAATGAAGAAATATATATATGTATATCTCAAAACAAAGTCAGAAATATTTAAAAAAATGTTGTCATGTCAAAATAATCTTAAGGGGTGTGAATTTTCAAAGTTTTTTTTTAATTATAAGAAAAAATTGTGATAATTTTTTCTTAATTTTTCTCGAGTGGTCATGATCAGGTCCACCCTTTGGTGCCCGCTTATCATTGAATTTTAGGACACATTGTCTATACCAGTGCAAGACCGCCGGGTCGCTATTAGATATATATTATTTTTTTGTCTACAGGTGATCGGCGAGCGTGATGCGCATACGACTGTGATGTCTCTAATATGCAGTGGGGCGGCCTCTACTTCGTGTTCCTAGCATTGTGCTGCTTACATACTGCGTCTGGTGAATATTTTTACATTATATATGCACTAAGTTACCATTAGTTGTTTACTGGAATGTATCTCATTATAAAAACAAGATTTACATAGTGTTTTTCATAACCAGAGCTTGAGAATAGAATGTAAGCTAATATGAACTCAAGCAAGAAGTATTTAACATTCAGAATAGTTTAAGGCCATAGAAAATGGATTGTTATCGATTGCCTCGATGCTGTATCGCGTTTTATCAACTTTGATTTGCTTTTAATCATGCAAATCGCTCTTTCTGGGGAATACAATGCATCAGATCGCTATTCTTTTGTACCAAACTTAGTAACGATAAGATTACGTTTAAATAATGGTAAGTGGAATGCCTGCCTGTATACAGTTATATTACACTGCCTCTCGTTACTTAAGATACATATAAGTTTACTCACTAACTTCCACACTCACTCAATCACTCATTTACTTACATTCTCAATAATTTACTCTCATATTTAAGTTGTAACAGCTCAGTGGGCGAGCGCTTGCCTTGGAAACAAGGTGCGCAGGTTCAAACCCCGGCTCGCACCTCTGATTTCTTTAATTAATCATGTGCGAATCGTCTTTGTGCGATTGTTAATAACTTTCGGTGAAGGAAACCATCGTGAGGAAACCTGCATGTCTGAGAAAGCCTAACTAGCTTTCGAATGAGGTGTGAAGTCCGCCAACCCGCACTTGGCCAGCGTGGTGGACTATGGCCTAAGCCCCTTCATCTTGAAGGGAGGCCCGTGCCCAGCAGTGGGACATTAACAAGGGCTGGTATTATTATTGTTATTACTCTCTTATTTACTAACGCACTTACACTCTCATTGCCTTACTCATTTAACTTTCAGATTCTTTCACTTACTCACTAACTCACTCACTTACTTACACACTTCATTTATTATCACTCACTCACAGTTATTAGGTATCCTAAGCACGGTAATTTCATTAGTTAAAGTAGTACCAATCACTTAGGAACACAACATACACTGCTGCTCAGCGGCAGTATATATGTCATTAACTGCCGAACCTACAAACGTCAATTAAAATTAATGATGATTAATCCATTTTTTGAAATCGTATTATTTCGACACTCGAAGCCAATTAATACTTAATACGCTGAGAGTGAGTAGAAATAATAATTATCTCGTATTCAATAATCGCAATTAAACATAAATGGCTCCGAGAGTCGAAATAAATAGAAGTTAAAAAGTGACTTAATTAGAATTAATGTTAATTGGGGTTTGTGAGTGCGGCAGTAAGACTGTGGTGGACCCGGGGGTGTAGTAGCGATTTTAATAGTTAACGAACTCGATCAACTGTTGACAGTTTTATCCAAAAAAATCACACCAGCGCCTCTGGCGGTAACTATACAAACCTAGTAAAATGTACCGTTGAGTTTGATCGAGCTCGTAAATTATAAACTAGAACTATAAACTACCCCGAACGATCTCTTACGCAAAGTTCCTACTACCAAGAAAAAGTATATGTGCGTTGCCCTTAGTTTTGAATAGATTCTTTGGGAATTACTTAAACATGAGGTACTTCATGAATGGCTCAAGTAAGACTCGGATAGAGCTTAGTACTCGAAAAATAAACAGTTCTAAGTAATTGCATCTGTAAGTCTTATATTTATCATGAGATTATGTGTTAGATATGTACTAAATAATATCGGCAATACATAACTTGCGCGACACCTATTGCTTCGGACAATTTGCATGAGATTCCAAGTGAACGCTGTGCACCAACTACAATTTTAAGCAGAATACTAATAATTGTTAAGGTAATTAGTACCTACTACAAACCTACTAAAGTTACTCGTAGTTGCTAGCATGCGATTATATTGTATTATAAACTATTTTAAAAAAAATAAAAACCGACTTCAAAGTAAATTATCTAAAAAGCATAAAATAACGAAAATATTATTGAAGTTGGTGTTAGCGTACCTGCTATGTATATTCTGCACCAACTTCAATAATATTTTCGTTATTTTATGCTTTTTAGATAATTTACTTTGAAGTCGGTTTTTTTTTTTTTAAATAGTTTATTTAACACTTTTTAGTGACTTATTTTACCAAGATAGGTATCAGCACTATCACGCAACTCGAACGTCTACATTACAATAACTTACTGAAAACATAAAAAGTTTATATCTCTTAAACTACTGGACCGATTTTGATGAAATTTGTACTCTACCCTAAGTTGAAAGATACTCTAACTATTGCAAAAAGAATTTTCGAAATCGGACTTGTAGTTTCTGAGAAATCCGTGGACAAACCTACATACATACATACATACTGTTACAGCTCTGGACTAGCGTCGAAATATCGAGACGTCTTTTGTTTCTTAATATTCCCACGTTTTTAGTTTTAAGACAATAGCCTTTTGTTTCATGTTTACTATCAGTTCCGTGAACGCCGGTATTGTTTCTATTACTCTTTATTGTTTAATTGTTAATTTTATTAGGGTATTTACACTTTAAGCCTATTGTTGAAATATTGTTATTGGTTCCACGAACGCTATTATCACCCCAAGTTTTACAGCCTTGTTTACAACTTGCGAACCTTCTGGAAAAAGCATAGTCCCATATAAAAGACGCCGTCGAGCCGACCAGGAGTTAGTGTGTTCTACGCTGCGATCCCGGAAGAATCTCAACGCGATACAGTGTGCGATACGCTGCGATACCGAGTGATATATCTGCGATTCAGTGAAGTGATAAGGTGAACGACTAAAGCTTGTGATAACGGACTCCGAGTGATATACCTGCGATCTGGACTGTAATATTGCTGTACTCATAAGTGTGTTCTACGCTGCGATCCCGGAAGAATCTCAACGCGATACAGTGTGCGATACGCTGCGATAACGAGTGATATATCTGCGATTCAGTGTAGTGATAAAGTGAACGACTAAAGCTTGTGATAACGGACTCCGAGTGATATACCTGCGATCTGGACTGTAATATTGCTGTACTCATAAGTGTGTTCTACGCTGCGATCCCGGAAGAACCTCAACGCGATACAGTGTGCGATACGCTGCGATACCGAGTGATATATCTGCGATTCAGTGAAGTGATAAGGTGAACGACTAAAGCTTGTGATAACGGACTCCGAGTGATATACCTGCGATCTGGACTGTAATATTGCTGTACTCATAAGTGTGTTCTACGCTGCGATCCCGGAAGAATCTCAACGCGATACAGTGTGCGATACGCTGCGATAACGAGTGATATATCTGCGATTCAGTGTAGTGATAAAGTGAACGACTAAAGCTTGTGATAACGGACTCCGAGTGATATACCTGCGATCTGGACTGTAATATTGCTGTACTCATAAGTGTGTTCTACGCTGCGATCCCGGAAGAACCTCAACGCGATACAGTGTGCGATACGCTGCGATACCGAGTGATATATCTGCGATTCAGTGAAGTGATAAGGTGAACGACTAAAGCTTGTGATAACGGACTCCGAGTGATATACCTGCGATCTGGACTGTAATATTGCTGTACTCATAAGTGTGTGTGGAAATAAATCATCTTCACCAAGCAAACGGCATTTTTAAGAATCCTGCGACGTAACAATTGGTGTCAGAAGTGGGATGCCTTTGTTGCCGCGTGAAGAAGACGACCGTACACCACGCACGAGGCGGCAAGTCGAGATGGACCGTACACGTCGGCAAGCTGAGGAGGAGCGGACGGAAGCATCGACATCGACGAGTGTGCCTGCTACGCCTTCGATGGATTTGTCCGCCCTATTGGAAGTTATGCGACGAGAATTCCAAGCTAGCCAAGAGGCTAGTCGACGAGAGTTGCGGGAAGCTCTGCAGGCCAACCAGGAAGCTCTGCAGGCCAACCAGGAAGCATTAATGAACAAATTAGATACCGGCCTCAAGGAAATTGGACAACGAGTAAGCACCGTGGAAAAAGACATCAAGAAAGTCAGTGCACAAGCGAATGAGCTACAGGTGAGAGTGGATGCGCACGACGAGAGTCTTCAATCGATGAAGAAAGAAATGATCAAGCTGCAAGCTCGTGAACCAGTCGTAGTGGGCTCGTCATCGTCAAAGCTTGATCTACCTCATTTTGACGGAGCCTCTTCGTGGACTGCGTTCAGGCATCAATTTGAGACTTTAATGGAGGCAAACGCCTGGAGTAACAAATATGCACTGACTGCACTTACTCTCGCCCTGCGAGGAGATGCCTTGGTGGTCCTAGAAAATCTGCCTGTCGAAGGAAGAACCGTGGAGGATCTGATGGAAGCCCTCGAAACCCGGTACGGCGAGAAACACCTGGAGCATGTGTGCCGGGCACAGCTGCGAGAAAGAACTCAGAAACCTGGCGAGAACCTCCAGCAATGGGCTAGTGAGATCGAACGTCTAGTACGCCGTGCATACTCATCAACACCGGAGACAATACCAGTGACGCTGTTGCAAGCCTTCGTGGATGGAATACGAGATCCCGAAGTCAGAGCCACTGTGCGGCTGGCACATCATACTTCTTTGAAGACCGCGCTCGCTCACGCTCTAGAAGTTGAAGCTGTGAGGCAAGACACACGGGTACATAAGATAAGGGAAGTAGTGGCAAATAATCGAACCAGTGCTCCACGAAGCTCGCGATTTGGGCCGATGTGCTATGGCTGTGGTGAAAGAGGACATATACGGGTGGATTGCCCACAACTGAAGAAGAAAAGTGTCTCAAATGCCGAGACACAATCAGAAGATGACGTGTCGTTAAACTAAGTGTCGCCAGGGCCGCGGGGCGGGTGCTGGCTGGTCATAATGAAGCCCCAACCATCACTATCACTCAAGTTTGTAACGGAAATAGCCTTATCGTCGAGGGAACGTTGGACAACAAGCCGTGCAGTTTTACTGTGGATACTGGAGCATCACGTACAGTAGTGAGACCAGAACTAATGAAGAGGACGATCCTGTGGAACAAGCAGCAACCAGCACTTCACCTTCAAACAGCAACTGGCCAGTCAGTCTCCGTCCTCGGCGACACCGACGTGGAGCTTAGTATCGGTGATAAAGTATATCGTCAATCGGTGCTAATTGCCAACATCACCGATGACTGCATATTGGGGTTGGACTTCCTGAAAGATCACCGTTGTATTTTGGACATTGCAAGAGGAGTGTTAAAATTCTCGGACCAAGAAGTATGTCTACAGGGATCACGACCTTGCAATCTATACTGCTTGAAGGACACAATATTGGCTCCAAGATCAGAAACCATTGTACGAGTGAAGTTTCCTTCGAATGTTAAGCACGGACGCTGTGTTATTGCTGAAGATAATGGTCACCACCCAAATTGGATAACAGCAAGAACATTACTTGTAACAAAAGGCGAAACGCAATTAAGAGTTCTGAACCTCAGTAACAACGAGATTCACCTGAAGAAAAACACAGTTATTGGAAAGTGTCAAGAAGTCAAGTCTCTTCAACGCCTTAGCGATTCTAACAGTGCAACGCATACCTCCGAAGAACATGTTGAAGATCTTATGGAATCTTGCAAAGGAACATTAACAGCATCGGAGTATTCTCAAGCAAAAGCTCTTCTTCTGCGGTATAAGGACATATTTGCATCAGGAAACGACTGTGGAAGGACTGGACTGGTGAAACACAGGATCGACACAGGAGATGCCAGACCAATAAAACAGAGACCTCGTCGTGTACCATGGGCCAAGGAAGCTGAAGTTACCGAGTTGGTGAATGAAATGGCCAAGAATAAGATCATCGAGCCGTCGACGAGTCCTTGGTCATCACCAGTAGTCTTGGTGAAAAAGAAAGATGGTAGCACCAGGTTCTGCGTAGACTACCGGATGCTGAATAATGTCACCAAGAAGGACAGTTATCCTTTGCCACGGATAGATGACACACTGGACATGCTCAGTGGCATGAACTGGTTTTCAACGGTGGATTTGAAGAGTGGCTATTGGCAAGTGGAGATAAGCCCTGAAGACAAAGAGAAAACTGCGTTCTGCACGGGAATAGGAAACGGTCTCTGGCAATTTAATGTCATGCCATTTGGACTATGTAATGCTCCAGCGACGTTTGAGCGCCTCATGGAAAGAGTCATGGTTGGTCTGCTTGGAGACGTATGTCTAGTGTACCTCGACGATGTCATCATAATGGGGCGTAACTTTAAGGAGCATTTGAGAAATCTGGAGAAAGTCTTCACCCGGATCAGAGACGCCAATTTGAAGCTAAGCCCGAAGAAATGTGAATTATTTAAGAAGGAAGTTAAATACCTGGGTCATGTGATATCTACGGAAGGCGTGCAAACTGACGCGGATAAAGTGAAAGCTGTACGAGAATGGCCAATTCCGAAGAACAAAACAGAAGTGAGAGCTTTTCTCGGCTTATGCACATACTACAGGCGATTTGTCAAGAACTTTGCGGACATAGCAAGACCGCTGCATCGCCTAACGGAAGAAAAACGTGCCTTCATCTGGGATTCAGACAGTGATGAAGCCTTCAACGCCCTGAAGCAGTGTTTGTGTGAGTCGCCCATCTTGGGCTATCCAAGCAGAGAGGGACGATTTGTTGTGGACACTGACGCAAGCAACACGGGGATTGGAGGTGTCCTATCACAGATACAAGACGACCGCCAGGTTGTGATAGCTTATTTCAGCAAGGCACTTTCGAAGCCGGAAAGAAATTATTGTGTGACTCGCCGTGAACTGTTGGCTGTTGTGAAGACCTTACAGCACTTCCACAAGTACTTGATCGGGAGGCAGTTCACGTTACGGACAGATCATGCCGCATTAAAATGGCTGCTACAATTTAAGAATCCTGACGGACAAGTGGCACGATGGTTGGAGCAGCTGCAAGAATTCCATTTTGAGATAGAACACCGAAGTGGAAAAGGACATAATAATGCAGATGCACTATCAAGGCGGCCTTGCCCAGAAGAATGCCAACACTGTAAGAAACAGGAGACGCGTGAAGCTCTGAGAACCATTAAGACCAATGGGACCGATGATGAGTGGACGGATGACAACATGAAGAGAGCTCAAGAAGAAGATAAAGATCTACGGCCTATCATAGACTGGTTGAAGATTGGGAACAAGCCACAATGGAGTGACATATCGGCATACAGCCCAATATGTAAGGGTTACTGGGCCCAGTGGAGCAGCCTGACGCTTAATAACGGGCTCTTATGCAGGAAGTGGGAGTCAGAAGATGGTAAAGAGGTCACTCTACAGATTGTTGTTCCGCGAAGCAAGGTTGCACCTCTTCTGAAACACACGCACGATGGAGTATCTGGTGGACACCTTGGAATGAAGAAAACTCTTGTGAAAGTACGGCAAAGGTTCTACTGGTTACGATGTCGGGAGGACGTGGAAGACTGGTGCCGGAAGTGCACTGCGTGTGCATCTGTGAAAGGACCTCAGACAAGAAGCAAAGGAAAACTTAAGCTATACAACGTCGGAGCACCTTGGGAGCGCATAGCTATAGATGTTGCTGGACCATTCCCAGAAACCGACAGTGGGAACAAATACATAATCGTCGTTCAGGACTACTTCAGTAAATGGCCGGAAGTCTTCGCTACGCCGAATCAAGAAGCCAAAACTGTAGCAGAGAAGCTGGTTCAAGAAGTTGTCTGCCGATTCGGAGTACCGTTGGAAATCCACTCTGACCAAGGACGAAATTTCGAATCTGCCTTGTTTCAAGAACTTTGCAAGCTGCTTGGCATGAACAAGACAAGAACGACTCCAGCACATCCCCAGTCAGATGGAATGGTTGAGCGGTTCAATCGAACGTTGGAAAATCACTTGGCGAAGGTAGTCGACGAACACCAAAGGGACTGGGACAGATATATACCACTTTTCCTTATGTCATACCGCTCAGCCATACACGATAGTACGGGCATGTCACCAGCCAGAGTAAACTTTGGAAGAGAAATGAGGCTTCCAATTGATGCTATTACGGGTACACCTCCTGAGGCTCCGAGACCAGTAGTGGATTACGTGTGTGATCTGCAAAACCAACTGGATGACGTGCACACATTGGTACGCGAGAACAGCTTACGGACCAGCGAAAAGATGAAGACTCGCTATGACCGTCGTGCAAACACCAGTGGTTTCGACGAGGGAGCGTTGGTGTGGCTGCATAATCCACTACGGAAGAAAGGGAAATCTCCGAAGCTGCAGGCCCGATGGGAAGGACCTTACAAGGTGATTACGAGGATAAATGATATCACCTATCGCATCAAACAAGGGACGAGAGGAAAACCAAAGATAGTTCATGTGGACCGGTTGGCTCGATATCACGGCAACAATGATGCTCGGGACGAGCATGTCTAAGAGGGGGACAGTGTTACAGCTCTGGACTAGCGTCGAAATATCGAGACGTCTTTTGTTTCTTAATATTCCCACGTTTTTAGTTTTAAGACAATAGCCTTTTGTTTCATGTTTACTATCAGTTCCGTGAACGCCGGTATTGTTTCTATTACTCTTTATTGTTTAATTGTTAATTTTATTAGGGTATTTACACTTTAAGCCTATTGTTGAAATATTGTTATTGGTTCCACGAACGCTATTATCACCCCAAGTTTTACAGCCTTGTTTACAACTTGCGAACCTTCTGGAAAAAGCATAGTCCCATATAAAAGACGCCGTCGAGCCGACCAGGAGTTAGTGTGTTCTACGCTGCGATCCCGGAAGAATCTCAACGCGATACAGTGTGCGATACGCTGCGATACCGAGTGATATATCTGCGATTCAGTGAAGTGATAAGGTGAACGACTAAAGCTTGTGATAACGGACTCCGAGTGATATACCTGCGATCTGGACTGTAATATTGCTGTACTCATAAGTGTGTTCTACGCTGCGATCCCGGAAGAATCTCAACGCGATACAGTGTGCGATACGCTGCGATAACGAGTGATATATCTGCGATTCAGTGTAGTGATAAAGTGAACGACTAAAGCTTGTGATAACGGACTCCGAGTGATATACCTGCGATCTGGACTGTAATATTGCTGTACTCATAAGTGTGTTCTACGCTGCGATCCCGGAAGAACCTCAACGCGATACAGTGTGCGATACGCTGCGATACCGAGTGATATATCTGCGATTCAGTGAAGTGATAAGGTGAACGACTAAAGCTTGTGATAACGGACTCCGAGTGATATACCTGCGATCTGGACTGTAATATTGCTGTACTCATAAGTGTGTGTGGAAATAAATCATCTTCACCAAGCAAACGGCATTTTTAAGAATCCTGCGACGTAACAATACATACACTCGTGAAATTTGGTAAATTCGTTTAGAAGCCCACATAGACTAAAATATATGAATATTACGTATTTTTATTAATATTACATACATACGCGTCGAATACAGAACCTCCTTTTTTGAAGTGGGTTAAAATGTATTGTATTAAACACGTACTACAAGTGTTTGGCTACCCACTAGTCAAAGAATATTAAACATTAATTATGGCCGATACGACCACAGCAGCCAATCTTTCGGAAGATCAGCCATCTACACGGGTGATACACACAGGTTAGCTAGGACCATCAGGTCATCGGCCTGGATGGTCCTAGCTTGTAAGGAAACATTACACAAAGTTGTCGCTCCCCGCGGGATTCAGCAAGGGATTTCCCACTGCGCCACGGCTACTGATACTAATTAACTAGTATGTAATGATTTCTGATATTTACGCGAATATTACACATTGAAATGAAAACTAATTTTACGAATTATATCGCGGTTTTTTTTTAGGTAATAAAAATCAAAAATAAACCGCGATATAATCCGTAAAATTAGTTTTCATTTCAACGAACTAGTATGTAGGTAACAGCTATTAGGGGGAGGTATACTTTACATATAATATTTAAGGCGTCCTAAAAAACGAAATAATGTTTCATATATAGTTGGAGCTACCTATAATATATCTAAATTTTCTGACCTATTTTATTTTAACAATAAGTATTTTTCGCAACTTACTGCCGCATTAACAAATTTCAATTAGTGTTAATTATCATACATCTAGTTCTTGAAATCGAATTATTGCGACCATTGAAGCTAATTAATACTTTATATTCTGTTAGTGAGTAGATATATCGAGTATCACGTACTCAGTAATGGAACAAAGGCATAAACGGTTCCATTAGTCGATTCAATTTAAAAAAGGGCTTTTATTAATCGTGTGTTCCCCGTAGGGTACCCTGGTAAGATCAGTAACCTCCTATCTCCTCCCGTTGGGTATCCGTAGGAGGTGACTAAGGAAAAACCAGAAGACGGGCAGCAGCGTCTTTCTATTAGATTACCTACCACCTAAACTGCGATCCCCGTGATGCCTGCCAAGCGTGAGGATTATGGCAAGGAAACCCCTCAAGGCAAGGATACGACCACAGCGGCCAATCTTTCACAAGATCAACCATGTACGCAGGAGATATTATAGTGCACAAGTGTTTGCGTAGACACAAGTGCACTCTCTCTTCCTTTATACCTCTCATAATCCGATGAGACGGGAGACTGACTCGACTGGGGAGAGGTTAGGCACAGGGCTGACTTTTTACATGCCCTTACGACGCATGGATCATTTTAATTTACAGACAATCAGGTGATCCTGCATTGCCCTAGCCAGTAAGGAACAACTACACAAAGTTATTGCCCCCCGCAGGATTCGAACCCGCGACCTCCGGTTTACAAAGCAAGCGATTTCCCACTGCGCCAAGGAGGCTACAGGGGATATTAAGTGACACACACTTATTTATGGAGAAATTGCATTGCAATGTCTTTCGTCATCTGGGACATTGATTATGCCTCTTGAAACCATTTCTCCAGCTAGGTTATTTTACACCGATACTTATTATAATCTTCGAGTAAATGATTTGTATTTATAATTTTATTGCATTGTAAACGAAACAAGGAGTTCATTTATTTGACGACAAAATCAATGTTTATAAATATTGGCTAAAGTTCGTAAGAAACTTCGAACAGAACTGTGTAATTAAACACAAAGGTATTCAAAACTTTGTGTAAAAGAATGCCAATTTTATTTGTTTTTATCTTGATACTCTTACCTAATTATTTGTTTATATTTACGGGCCCGTTGGTCTAGTGGTTAGACACCCTGTCCGCTAACCGATGGGTCGTGGGTTCGATTCCCACCAAGTGTCTGGGTGTTATTTATCTATTTAAGTATGTATTTACAAAAAAATAATATAAGTATTAGTATCAGTTGTCTGGTTTCCATAGTACAGGCTCTGCCTAGTTTGGGATCAGATAACCATGTGTGGATTGTCCCAAGATATTAAAAAATCTATAAATAAACTGAATGAATTTTGCGGTTTCTAGTAATAGCAGTGTTTGAATTATTTGTAAGCGTGACTTCTAAAAAGTAGCTTATTCGTCGCTACTTCTTTGTTTGTATTGTAGCTTATTCGACGTTACGAATATTACGAAAAACTCGTAATATTTATATTGTTATTCTATGTGCATCTAATCAAATGTACCAATTTTTATCAGCAGTATGTATGTATGTTTGTAGGTTTGTATTTCTTAGAAACTAGAAATCTGATTGTGATAATTCTTTTTATAATATTTTAATTTTCTTTCGAATTTAGGAAGAGTGTAAGTTTTCAAATCGGTTTAGAATTTTAAAACAAATAAGTAGGGACTGTTTATGTTGCGTACCTAATGGTTTTGTGAGCATACAAATAGTTATAATGATAAATTAAATGACTTGCATTTCGCTGGTCATTTTGACTTCACAACCATATTCCCAGAAAAGGTTATACTTTTGAGATATTACATTTTATAATCTGATGCACCCCATGCCTATTGATGATATTTTGGTGTTTTGTTTTTCTGAATATAGTTTATTATTTAACAAAGTCTAAACGGAAACGTAGATTTTTACCCGAATGCGTCATGAGGATTACATTTTCGAGTGTAGGTATATTATGTAGGTATTCTATCAGTTTATTATATGTAAGCCTAGTTTTTGGTAATCTCCTTAGCCAAGACGTCTAAATAGTATCTTACCTGTCGTAGGATTGACATCTTTTAAAAATATTATTTGGGTGATGATTTTATTATTTTTTAACTAAAACATGTATATTCATGAAGCTCTGAACGAGGCGAGTTTAAATATGTTCTACTTGAGTGGTTTTTTGTGCTTTTATTACTTTCTTGTTAACATTTCAACCATTTTGTAGTACCTACAACTTTTCAACATTCGATTTTATTGGAAAATAGATTTCCATTGAACAATCCTTTCACAAAGTAATTACATTCCATGAATAAAAGATATTTTTTTCACCGAAATATTAATTGTGTTTAAAATAAGTCTATGCAGTAATACCTATTAAAGTTTTTTCATGGGCCAAATCGGCGGAATAACCTGGAAAAATCATAAATTCGTATTCCATTTCTACGTTTTACTAAATGAAAATAATATTTCGAATTTCACAATTAACTGCAATTAAATTAATTTTTAGTCATCATTCAAATATAAAATGTATTCTATCGCGATACCTCAATAATTAAAATAGTTTTTAAATATTATTTTACACAGTAGGCAACCAATTAACACAAGGCGGTTGCTTAGGAATAAACTCAAAATATCTTTGAAACAGTGCTTCAAGAGGATTCTAAAAATAAAATACTTGCGAATATGAATCCATAAAATAAGATAGATAAGTTATCCGAACATCACGAGTAATTAAAAAGCACTTCTCCTTTAAAGGAAGGTAATTACTTTGTACAGAACCATTGCGCTTCCCAGAAGATTACCGGGCTAATGTTGTTCGGAAGCGTCGAAGCGATGAGAAGGACAGTCTCGCACTGTCCAGGGAGATATTCAAAAACATCACGAAGCAACTCCGCGAAAACATCAAGCGTGACGGGGCGACTGACAGGACCGATCATTTGTTACAGAGTGAGTATCGATTTTCGTTCCCGCAGTATTAGGGCCAATGTCCACTAAATGAGAGAGATGAGCAAACAGTTATTCCATACACAATAATCACATCCAATGATATTTTATACAATAGATATGCCATTAGCGCACGAAAAGTGAATCAATGAAATTCACCCAAGTTGGGTGAACTAACAGTAAGTCACGCGTCGCCGTCGGTAAATTGTAACGAACGTGACGTGTGCCTTTGAAAAACAAGTAAAATGCCTTCATGCGTATTTAGAAAATGCACAAAGTACTGTACAAAAGTAAATAATATCTAAGGAACGGATACCTTTACTCTTATGTATATGAGAAAATACTTTTCGCGCGCATTAGTGGGATATAACGTATCTATATTTTATAACATCATCAATAATATTGACACGTGATAAATGATATCAATAATAACATACATACTCAGGAAATTGATCGTTGAAACTTAATTATGTTTCTTTTGATACTCGTATTTGCAGATGTACCTATTTAGTAGGAAAGTAAAAAAAAAATGTTACACAGCACCACAGACATGGCAGTAAAAAATATAGTATATTTTATCGTTACATATACACTTTTTATTCCATTTATCTTAACTCGACCCGCCTCTGCTTTAGTGTACATTGGCCTTTAGCCCCAAAGTTACACATTCATTCGTTTTGTATTAAGAAATACGAATTGATTTTACATTTTAGGATCTTATCCAAAAATTAATTTAACTAAGGCTTACCTAATTTAACTACTAGTTTTGTTCGATTAATTTTATTTGATTATCGATATCGTTTGACATTTCGTCGAATAACGAGTCGCTTCAGGAGTTTTCATAACGGTAGGTACATTTTGGTAGCAATAAACTTTATTCTGCCTTGCGTAAAATGATATAATCGAGAAAACTAAGAATTCTAATTAAAATATACAGCGATCCTTGTCAAAGCAATTTACATACCATCGTTCTAAATTATCTCCGGAATAAAACAATTTATATAGAAAGTTACGACTGATAGCACTTTACTACCCACTTTTGTAGTCGCTTTGGTTTGTAAAATAATTTTGCCAGCTGAAGCTTGTGCTGCTGTTATTGCCTATGATTCTTATAAAATCTGATAGTAAAAGCGGTTTTCAAACACTGGAAACTTCACGCTTTGCTTTTACATGAGATAGTCTTAGTGCATGATTTAGTTTCAATTTGCTACCTTATGGTTCATATCTTTTATTAGTTTAAGTTAAGGTGATTTCTTTTTTGTGAAAGGAATTAAATATAAATGTGCGTATGTTAAGTAACTTTTCGTAGAAGTATAGCCTTTTTCGATACATCATTCATTTATCCATTTTACCTGTTGATAGTCGTTTTTGTATCGCGTAATTTTATTATTATTACAGCATATTTGTTTGATTATTGTTTACAGATAAGATAGAAGAGCCTCGTCACTATGTTCCAATCCAAACGTACCATGATCACCATCATGAGCACCATTGGGGTCCTTACTTCGAGGAGGAGAAGTATACCCAAGTGACGGCTCATGTTGGGGCTGAGGTCCTGCTGAATTGTCGAGTTGTTATGCTCAAAGACAAAACGGTAAGAGCCAAAAATCTTTGTGTCTTTGGCCTAAACTTAACATTCAGTCCTATTCACATTTCACAGTTAAAGTATCCCATATTTGTATTTTAGAAAATACAAAGCATGATTTACCAGCAGCCAGATTACCAAATGTGAATAAAAAACGATTCATATGTGCTTACTAAGCTACGTGTGAATTTTACATCTTGAAACAAATTCTTACGAGCCAGTCTTAGTAAATAAACTAGTTGAAATATACGTTGACGTAATCACGAAACCTTCGCTACATATTTACTATAATATTGTAATTTAATCTTGACAAATAAAATAACGCTTTCAAATAGAATAGAAAATAAAATAATGATAAATCCATTTAAATTATTTAATGTCGGATCTTAAAAAAAATGTATCTTAAAATGGTAGTATTTTTTCTATTCAAAAATGCTATCGTTTGAGGATATTTTATTGCTCCACGCCAACATTTTAAGTATTCTATGGAAAATTAAGTTTATTTTATATTTCAGATCAGTTTGGAATTCTAGGCTAAGGAATTCGTTATAACAGTCATAAATTCAGTAGGAATGTCTTTTATTATTCTAGTATATTAAAATTTACACTTAATTCATTTAAGGTCTCAAAAGCTGCTTTATAAGAAGCTATTTCTTTGTGCAATGATACACTCTAATAAAATAAGACATGCCTTAATATTTCTTGACATTATTGTTAGACAACTTATTCTTAAGAATCTTGTGAAAGTAGTACGAAGACAAATCGATTCTACTAATATGATGTTAAGTTACGTATTTCAATGCAGGTGATGTGGCTACGCAACACAACAGACTCAGCGCAGCTCCTAACAGTTGGTCCACTGGTGTATGCGGGCGATAATCGTATCAACGTAAAGTTCCAATACCCGAACAACTGGAGACTTAGTATGAACCCCGTCAAGCTATCCGATGCTGGACATTATATGTGCCAAATATCCACACATCCACCAAGAACAATATTTACTAATTTAACCGTGCTTCGTAAGTATGCAACATAATATAATCTTACTAGGTAAACTTTCTCACTCTTAGCTAATTTTGAAGGATCCCAGTAATGTGTCAAAAACAAAGAACTCAATTGATCAATCTATTGACGAGTATCCGATAAGGTACCTAAAGAGCTTAACCACGATTCCACTTCATATTATGTGGTTATACATACGTAAAATAAACACGATCCTAGGTCAGAGATATCGCTAAGCTGACAGCAAAAGAGACAAATAATAGTCCTTCAGCCACCAAAAAAGTGACTTCTCAAGAAACTCTAGTAACCTTACTCACTGCAGAAATAAAACAACAGTCCAAAACAACGTTTCTTGACTGCGAATCTTCTGTGAGGCGAATATTTCCCTAATCGGTATTTCCTAGTTTTACGGGGAGGTGGCTATCATATTTTCTTTTCAACATTTAGATAAATATACTATAATATATACAATTTCCATCAAAATAAAATAAGTGCGACTTTTATCCAATGCTGTTGAATCATATAAAAACAGCATTTCTATATTACACAAAAAATTGAAATGAGTCTTTGATAATTATTCTTTAGACTCGTATTTATTTTCTTCAATTATGGGCTTTTTATTACGTCCATCTTAATGAAATTAATTAAAGCTATTATTTAATTTAAGACAAGTAAAAGGAAGTTCCTTGGATATTTTATTCCTTTTTAACTTTCAACTTTCTGAGGTTGGTTTTACACGCGTTTGATGTTAATGCTTGAGGAAAGTTATTCTCAATGAAAAGATTTCAATATCTCCATTCAAATTTTATAATGCTTTGAGTGACATCATCTCTCCTATTCATGTAATTCTGGATAAATTAAAGTGATTACCTGAATTCATGAAAGCGTCTGTAGGTGAAATTAATGTGATACACAGAATCCCGCCACAGAAGATATAGGTAAGCAAAAGAGGACTTTTGGTGGCGAGTCTATTGCTATTATTATTGTTATATTTTAAACGCACTAGTAGCTAAAAACCTGATATGTATCATTAAGGGTTTTAGATATTGTCAAGTTTGTTCTTGAAGGAATTCAATATAGGTACTTACTTACCACTTTTTAACAATAACATTGATTCTAGAATTTGGTTTAAAATCATAATTATGTACTAAACTTTTACTAAGTATATGATTTTAGACCAAATTATACACATACACATTAGTGTAAGGTTTTGTATTTCTATACAAAATCGTATAACAGACATTAACAAACGTGAAATAATTACGTAAATTTCTTTTGATGATATATTTGAAAATGAGCCTATTGACTTTAATGAAGAAAATTTTAATAGGGAACATTTTAATGAGCACTTTTGCATGTTTATTTAAATATTAAGTAATTGAAATTACTTTAAAGTTTTGTTGGTTGATGGTTGTCTTTATTATAATATAACCAGTGAAATTATCATTAATTATATTATTCTTTCATGTATCATTGACCCGAAAAGGTATAAAAATAAAATGGTTTTACATTTTTAATTCTTTGTAGTACATGATCACTGGAGAAAATGTATATCAGCTATTATAAATACCAACTATTGTTATTAAATACTTTAGCCAATTAAAAATGGCATGTTTGGTAATGACAATGACTCGTCGTCGGAATATAGCCACTAATTTTATTAAAATCATTAATATTTTGTTCTTCCACGTAACTATGATCAATTTAATTTCAACGGATTATTTAATTTCAGCTCCAGTAATTACAATAAATGGTGATGAAACGCACGACACAAAAGATAGATTTTACAAAGCGGGTAGCGCTATCAAACTATCATGTATAATATCAGATCTATATGTGTCGTCCTTGCCTACAAAAGCAGCAGTCACCACTCCTGCACCTACAACTACACCATTACCGACAACAACCACAACAGAACTGACAACTAAAATGAGTACAATATTTAATAGATTAGATATAATGATGAATAAAAGTTGGAGTGTGGAGACTACTACCCTCACTTCGACTGTTAGTATAAGTACTACAACTAAGAAATTACTCGAGTTGCAAAACATGACTGACATAACTACAATCAAACCGACAGATCGGCCAATCGAAAACAATGTGTACGGAATCTTTTGGAAAAAGCAAGGGAAAGATTTTTCTGACAACGTCACTTGGAGGAATATGAGGTGCGTGCCACAGTAGTTACATTGTAATTTAATATTGATCTTTAATACTTTATAACCATGACTTATTTTGCAGTGCGACTATCAGTGTGTCGTCGGCTTCACAGAATGATAGCGGCACTTACACATGTTATTTGCAAAACCATTCTCAAGTTACGGTCAACGTTCACGTATTGATTGGTAAGTGAGATGATTATATAATTACCTATTATAGGTGACTAAAATAAACTGCAGATATATTAAATGAGAAAATTCTTTAGTTGGGCTAGTGATTCAAATTTTCGCTTTCAAAAAGTATAGGCTCTTTTGTCTTTCTTCACTTTTCCTTGTTTCGGAATTGGCTGTCTACGTCTACTTGAAAAATTCACTCTGTTCATAATATTGAATATATTAACATTATTAGTTGGTAAACAATGAAATTCCAATAGAAATACCAATGCTTGATCAATTTTCCGTTCCCAATATCCTTTCATGTTTATGAGTAAATTCTAATAAATTTCCACTTCGTTTGGAAAGTTACAAATATTTTAGCGGCTATAAATATCTTTTCATATTATTTATTAAGTTAAATTAATTTTGAATAGATTATAGCTCAATAAGTTATCGTAATTCCATTTGATACTCGTATTAAGCTGAGATGCAAGCAATAGATGGGTGATATGGCGATGGTAAAATTATAGAAATCGCTACGCTGACTAGCGTCTAAGAAATGTGGGTTTCTTAACAATTACAAAATATAACGACTTTTTATACCACAGTATATACTGACAGTACTTCTCACTGTGAAAAGACTAAGGTACTCGAAGATGTTGGGTAAGATAAACTAGCGGTATTTTTAAAGTGGTGTAACTTCGAAACTTCGATTTGAGAAGCCCGACTGCTCAAATCTTAACCAAGCATATTATGTATGTTAAAATATCATATCAATTAGGGATCGTGTGTTTCTACCTATGACAGGAGTCGTAGATCCCAAACGAATAAAGAAATAATGCGGTTTTTATTTGAAATGTGAAATAATCAGGATAGTCTTTGATCGTAATTGTGTATTGCGCATTTTTTAATGAACAATTTATATTTTTTGTATCTTTATTTCAGGCGAGAACCAAGCTGCAGTACAACACAATACTGGGAACAAAGGAACACTTTTCTGGCAACCACAAGACTTGACTTTTGTTTCAATTGCAGCTTTTCTTTTGTTTTACCCATGAATTGTAGGAATTTGTTTTATTTTACAATATTGAATGTGATTTGTATGAGTTGTGTACCATCGCTATCTTAATGACAATAATAGCAGGTACCTTAAAATTTGCAGTGCTGCAGCAGCGCAGCTGACGCTTTGACATGTAAATCCATATAAAACAAAAACGCGCGCAGCTGCGCTGATATCGCGCTGCAAATTTGAACGCACCCTAAGAATATCTAAACGCTATAATTTTTGTTTTAAAATGAACCAAAACGTTATAAAAATGGAAATACAAAGAAAACAAACTTACCTTTGAATAGGTACCTATTTAATTAAACAAAAACTGTTTTTACATTATATTGTTTTTAAAGAAGTTGGTTAGCTATAAGCGCTCATATAGAAGAAAGAAGAATATACTAGTAATAATATGAAACAGCAAAGCTTAAAAATATAACATAATTTTTATTCAAATATTTATTGATATCTATTACGAGATAGCAGCAAATTTTATAAAAAGTGGTCTAACAAAAATAATGTTTATTATTATTAACAGATTATGTTTGTTGTTTATAGTTGACTATGAGTTAGATATTTAGAGATTCATACAAATTGCTTAGCAAAAGATTATCTTTTAATGTTTTTGTAATATACCTAAACTTATTTAATTAGAGATATCTAAATTCGATTTAGATACTTTAAATACTTATTTTATTTTATTGAAATTAGTTTATGAAGAACCAAGTGTAACAAAGTTTTAAAGTTATGAAGTATTGGTACTGTAATATTTTTTTATAATTTAGAAGAAATAGGCAACAAAAGTTAATACTGTGTACATGCAAGAATGCAACACATCTTTGCCTCGAAGTAGTAGATTAAAGAGTAGGTAGTGTTTGTCTAAATGTGACCTACATGACATAAAAGGTATAACTTTTATCAGACATCTTACTAAAAGTAAAAGTTACTTTTTTAAATTCTTGAATGTCCTATTGGCGTTGTTTGCACCCATTTTTAACCCCCGACCAAAAGCGAGGGGAGATAAAAGTTTGACGCCTATGTCCAGAAGTCTATCCGTCTGTCTGTCTGTCTGTATGTATGTCTGTCTGTGGAATCGTAGCGGTCCAACCAGTGAACGGATTTGAATGCGGTTTTTTTTATTTGAAAGCTAGTTTAAGCGAGATGGCTCTTAGCTATGTTGTCCACCGACATGATACGAATATTATGCGTTTTGATTGTATAGCACAGTTGTATAGTAGTCTCCATTATATTTTCTTTTCCGTGCGTGTAACGTTCATAACTCGGGTATGGTATGGTCCAGACTGGGCAGACTCCATTATGATTTTTATATATGCAAATAAATTACAGGCCCATTTGCGTATGTGGTGAATTATCTGTTTCTGAATGTTATTTACCTGTATAACTAAGCATTTAAATTAAAATATGTATATGCATCAGCTCAGCTTAGTTTGGGATCAGATTGCCGTGTGTGGATTGTCCCAGGACATTATTATTATTAAATACCAAGGGCTGATTTCGACGATTCGAATAATAAAATCGAATGACTTATTCCGAACATAAAGCTTTTAATTAAATCGGGTCTGAGTAGTTTGTAAGTCTTGGTATTGTTATATTTATTATTTTAAATAATAATAATAATATCTTGGGACAATCCACACACGGTCATCTTATCCCAAACTAGGCAGAGCCTGTACTATGGAAACCAGACAACTGATACTAATACTTAAATACATTTTTTTTTTGTAAATACATACTTAAATAGATAAATAACACCCAGACACTTGGTGGGAATCGAACCCACGACCCATCGGTTAGCGGACAGGGTCACTAACCACTAGACCAACGGGCCTGTCGAATGAATGAATTGTATATTTTGTTTGTAAGCTCATCTTTCTACCAATAGGCTACTTTAGCGTTAAATTACAACGTTAATTAATGAAAACATAAATATTTAACAGTGTACCTACTTACTAAGTTTGTACATAAAATGTCGTAAAAAAATTTAATTGTATTGTATTAAGTAAGACTCGTGTAATATCTTTAGCGTAAAATATACCTAATAGTGTTTTAATATGTACAGTTAAGAATCTCTCGTTCTAAGGTATAGATAATTTTCCCGATTGTAATATAAATATTACATATAAATGCGGCGAAGCCGAATAGTCATTTAATATAGATATTTTATATGTTGTTGCACATTTTTGTTAATAATACACAAATATCTCATCTGTAAACAGAAAGAAGACTATGTTGAATGGGTGTAAGACTATAAAAATAAACTTAATATTATATACCTAAACATATGATTTTATTCAGTAGAGATCTGCACCTATTCCATTTTTTCCCCACGATGCTGGAATAAGGGACGTACGGTTCAGCGTACTTCTAGTCATCATCAGCCAAAATATGTCCAATGCTGAACAAAGGTCTTCCCCTTAGAAAGGAGAAGTTTCCATAATTCCCAAGTTTGGCAAACGTCTTGGGGATTGCAGTATAGGTAGTAGGTAATCCAATAGAAAGCCGCTGCTGCCCGTCTTCATGTCTTCACTTTGTCGCCTCTTACGATAATTTTATGAGGAAATGGGAGGGTGCTATTTCTACCCGGACAATCCACGGGCTACAAAGTGCACAAAAACTAACTGTATAACGATTCCAAATATTTTGCTACCAATCAACATCAAAAATTGTCCTTTTCTCGACTCAAAAATATAAAAAAATGTTGGAAATACCTACTGTGCAGAGACGGGTTGATGCTATTGTTACCCGGACACTCAACAGGCTATAAATCACACAAAAAAGATCTGTCTAACGATTTATCTAACAATCAACTTTAAAAAAAAAAACTATTCTGACAGAATTTTTTTTAGATATATTACAGTGCAGCTAAAATAGCTTAACCAACCTTTTAGTCCTGTATTATAAAATGAAATCGTTTTGAGCCCTTCAATAGACTCGCCTAATGAAATGCAGTAGGTATTCTCAGATATTATGTACTTACCTATTATACCCTGTCACCTGAAGCGTATGGTATCTTCACTTTGCAGGGCGAAAATGGGAATTGGCGTCGACGATGTAGAAAATCAATTATACAGCTGACTTCAAAGGATAATACAGAACGTAGCGTCTGATGTTTCTATTAACGAGGACTTTTTTAAATCACCGAATGTCCTTATACCGTTTAAAGGTACTCGAATCCCAATGTTATTGAAGATTTACATTACAAGATTAAAGGTGCTTGGAGTAGTATATTTAGAGAAATGTTTCTTTTTTAATATTCAGAATTGTCTGATAGGTTTTGCTTTGTGAAAAAAAAGCAACTACGAACAAGGCAAATATTTCCCCGAACTTTAAGTTTTTTAATTTCAATATCCTACCTATTTATGAAATGCAGGGCATACCGCTTACCATCAGGCGAACGTCTTCTTTATCTCGTCGCTAAATTGAATAAACAAATCACAAATATGTATCTGAGTACTATATTACATTATTTTAATGCATACAACTTTCAACATCATAATCAGTTGAAAGATATCCGCTGTTGAAGAAACAACCTCTTCCTTGGTCGGTAGAGGTTGCCATAAACCCCACGCTTGCCAGGCGTCCTGGGGATCGCAGTAGGTTTAGGTAGTAGGTAATCCAAAAGAAAAACACTGCTCCCGTCTTCTTGTTTTCCCTTAGTTACCTCATAAGGACCCCCAATAGGAGGAGATGGGAGGGTGCTATTCTTACCCGGACACCCCACGGGTAGGAAAACGAACGAAGCTCAATAACTTTAATTTTATATATCATTTTAATTAATTTTTGTAAACTGAACATCTACACCGAATTCATTTGAAGTGAACTCAAAAGGTTTCTGATATCTCGGTCAAAAAGGTGTCTATATCGGTTTCTGGGTTCCCAGAAACACTCTCGTCAGAGTGTGGCGTTTCCAAAGGGACGGTTAGCCATATTGTATACAAACAGACCTGCTTTACCAACCTTTAAAAGGGCCATTCTGGCGGTCGAGGATTGTGATTAATATGACATTACAGTTAAATACTTTAGATATTTAAAAACAAGCCCGAGTCAAACTCGCGCACCGAAGGTTCCATACCTTTTTTGGACCTATCAAAGTTATTTTATTATTTGTCTAACACCTCAGATAGTAAAAAAAACAAACCGCAAAACTAAGTAATAAAAAAAAATATTGCTTAGTAATAAGTAGTTCCTGAGAAAACAAGAATGGTGACTGCGCAGGAAAGTTGCAGGAAAGCCTATATAGATGACTTTATGTCGCTTTTTAAGGACAAAAATGGTCATAACTCTGGCAAATATTTACCAATTTCAATGATTATTTTTTTATTCGAAAGAAAAAACTACTGTTTTGAATCTGTATGAATTTTATCACAACCGGATAAGAACTTCCTGGAGGACCATGAACGATGTGGAGGAATTTATCTGGTAAAAACCATAAAACTGATGTTCTCCATTACATTGCTCTGACAATTATGAACCGATTTCGATGATTCTTTTTTTATTCGAGAGAGTAAACTACTATGATGATTCCATGCAAGTTTCATTACGACCGGATATTTTTTTCTGAAGAAAAATGAATTATGTAAAACTATGTAGACGATAATGTGATCATAACCTACCTAGATCATTTTACGGTCTTCGATAGTTCAATCTTTATATATGAAAATATCACTAAAAAGTCTAAAATAAAATCTTTTTTTTTTAAATTGAACCGACTTCAATATCACTGAAAAGTATAAAATAATTTAAATATTATTGAAGTTGGTGTTAGGTTACCGACTGTGTATATTTGGCACCAACTTCAATAATATTTAAATGATTTTATACTTTTAAGTGATATTGAAGATGGTTCAATATTTTTTTCAAAAAGATTTTATTCCCTCCACAAACTTTGGAGATAAGGTTGATGGTTTTTTTTACATTTTTGATTATCAGCCAGACATAAACCAAAATAAAATCTTTTTTTGAAATGAAGCGTTTTCATTTGATACCCTACTCGATATAGTAGTCTCACTTTGAAATTTTGATGAACAATCTCAAAGCCCTTTAAAAATACAAGAAAAAAAAGTATTTTTCATAATTTCGATGACGAATAGTTTTAGATCTAACTTACCCAACGGTAAGTTAGATCTAAAACTATTCGATGTTTCAAATAGATAGCGCGAGTGGTTCATAAGGCTTCCATTTTCACCTTTTAGGTATGGAACCCTAAAAACTACTATTTGTGATAAGTACGTCGTCCAGTTGTCGTGTAAAGAGTGCAGTCAATTTAATTTTATCGTAACTCACCCTATCATAGACATGACAAAAATAATTGTACGCCATAGTAATGCCTTAGCTTATGCCAAATAAATTCAGTTTAACACGAAAAGTTACTTCTGTATTTACCATGAGCGAACTATAGTCTAATCAATAATTCAGTAGAGTAAACTGAAGTTTACAGTGTTACCAGTTTCTGATGAAAAAAAATTTGTGAAGGACAAAATGATTCTATTGATCACTTAGTCAGTACTTGTGAGCAAAAGAAACATTCGTGTAAAACCAAAGTAAACTTGTTCCCACCGACTTGGTGTACGTGTGATATTTTTAAGATAAAATTATAGCCCAAGCCGCCTTGTTCTTCGTCAATTTCACTAGATTTATATAAAGATATCATCTATTGACAACTAAAATTATTGATAATATTAGATATGTTCTCATTAACTTTGAGCAACTGATTGAATCACTATAGAATGGGAACATCACTACTACTGTTAATATGGCAATATTATTTTACAAAGTGACATTAGCAAATGTCAGTTTACTCTACTGTACTGAACTCTCTCTTCTCTGTACTGAATTATTGATTAGACTTTAATTATCAGGCCACCCAGCTATTACGCCACCTAAACAGATAAACTGCCCTGCTATAAGAGTTCCTTGTAAGGCCCCTGCATTCGAAAGATACGACAGTTCTTACTGACCATTATATTGACGATAGACTAAATTCATAATGCTTTGTATGCACAATAGTATATCGTTGTATGATATTTTAGGCAATGGATTTGATGCACCTGCTTTTAAAGTAAGTATTTGATTTAATTGACTACGTTTAATATCTTTAGCAAGCTCAAGTTCTATGCAGTAAATATTGTTATAGCTCACAATATAAGCAAAGCCTATTTTTCGAATACGTCGCCCCAAAATGTCTTCATAGAAACCTCTAATCTGTCCGCGCCAATCTTCAGGCCAAAATCCATAAATACCTACAGGCATAAATAAGAAGCTCTTAAAAAATTATAGATATTATAAACTATACTTTTGTTACCATTAAACCATTCGGTTGTAAAATTAACATTTAGTTCAATAGACCGTAACTGATTTGGTCATAATTCATGCAATATCTATTCGAAGAATGAGTCAATTTTCTTACTTAAATTCAGTCTAAAATTATAAATGGTACTTTATTTCATACCTTAGATCATACCTTAGAGGAAAGTCACCAAATATGGAATACCATTTTGTTTTAGGGATTTAAAAAAAATTACACAGAAAAGAAAATAGTTTAATGTTATTACTAATCAGGAATACATTTATATGTAGTAATTAACAGCCTTTTATAAAATATATTAATTATCAAATTAAAATCTAATTCAAAAAAAAAAACACATATAAGTAACCATATATGGAATAGGTACCCATACATGGAATATAACCATATATCATCATATCAATGACAAAAATAGACATAAATATGTATCATGATAATATGATAAATGAAAGAAGTTGCTTAATTCACTTACAAAGGTCACAGATCCAAGTAAATATCAAACTCTGGGCCAGCACAATCATAATATGCCCAGAGCCAACATATTATGCACTTAATCCAGCTTTCTTCACTTTTATCCATGGAAAAAAGTCTCATACAGAACATACTTTCTGCACCAGCAGAGTCAGGAGATACTTGGTCCATCAACTCATCGTATTCACTGCTTTCATCAAACTGGATAAAGACTGGTCCATGTTTGGATTTTTATACCAGATAAAACTCGTATATATTAAAAATTTAACAAGTCACAATATTTTAATTACAGGTCTTAAAATGTTAAGATGAACATATTATCGATGTACTCAATAGTATAACACTTATGTATACATTCATAATAACTGGTAATACTCATTTATTACATACCTTTAAAATTTTCTGCGTGACAACAAAACAAAACACGATTGCCACACGTGTATCGGTGCCGGTATATCCACAATGGTGAGTGCGTTAGTAAAGCGATCGAATGAAATAGAAGATGGTCGTGTTAAAGTTATATTTTTGGAGAAATTAAGGAATCCCATATTTGGATACTATTCCATATTTGGTGACTTTCCTCTATTGTTTTTTTATTTCATTTGTGTCTCAAATTACTTACATTTACAGCCATATACTTGAAAACCATGTTCCTTCATATAAATAAATATAATCTTTATTTACCACAAAGTAAACAGAAATATTCACAAGATTGATATAGTTATAAACATTCCCGTTTTACGGTCGTTTGTGATCATATATTAGTATACGTTCTACAGTATCCCTTTATGTAACTTAATATATTATTAATGAACCCCCTGAAAGTATCTTCAAACATTATCAAGTTTGCTACTTTCAATACGAGCGAGCTTGGTTGGAAGTTTTTTTTATACTTCCACAGTCCCTTTGAATACTTTTCTTTACCTTGAATCGCCAACTAATCAACCAGCGAAGTGAAACTCTTCCAAATAACGTCCTTTTGATGTAAGTATTTTCGATGTTATATTAGTTAGAAATTAATTTAGTTTCCTGGGGCACTCGGTTAGTTTGACTCGAATAATGTGACGTAAGGCGTATATTCTTTAGACCTATGTACATACGACTACACCTCAAGTTCACACCTCAAATATACCCTATATAACGATAACTATGCTATAACAACACAGAGAGCTGTTGGAAAGGTACTGGGCATGCGGCGGTCAGCGGACGCAGACCACGTGCCGCTGCAGTCGCCGAGAGGGACAAAATAACAAGAACATAATATCGCACCCTCTCGCACGATTCACAGCATTCAACTTTTAATAGTTCAAAGTCCAAATAGTCTAGTTTGAGGTGTGGCCATGTGTACATCACATGGCACTTATGTAAAATGTAGCAAATATAATATCTATGGCACTAGGTAGTAAGTAAATTGGGCAAGGAACCGTCCAGCTAGGTCCCATCGCAGTGTTACATATTCCGCCACCTTAGTGAAATTACCAGGCACAGGAGACTTAATAGCTAATGTGATTGTTACTCAGGCGACGAGCAGCAGTGTGCTATAGACAGGTGTGTCTTACCATCAGGCGTACGTCTAGCTTGTCAACTCACTAGGATGAATAAAAAAATCATTGAATGGTGCTGTGTTCCGTGTTGAGTAGGTAATAAGGTTGCTAATGCTCTGTGAGAAGTCGCAAAACTGATGGCTGATGGATCATCATTTGTCCCTTTTGCCAGCACATAAATACTCTAAACGCTCATTTTCTTTGTATTTTTATTAAGCTTGTTTTTTACGGCTGTAGACCGAAGAAAACTAGCTTATTAAAAATATAGACAGCCGTCTATAACCACTTACCAACAGGCGGTATGGCGGTGAAGCCTTAGTTTATATATAAGCTTTAATAATTTTACTAAAATTGTATTGGATATGTAGAAACTATGGCATAATTGTGTGTAATCACAAATGTAAAGTCACAGATTAGAATTTTATTACTGTGTGTACAAAACAAAGTGTATTTAAAGTTTCTTGTTTGAATAAAAGCTTTACGTTGGCTCGGTGAAATTAATGTTCAATTGGATAATAAAACTAAAATGTAATAAAATTTTGTAAAATAAAATTATTACAACCATTCGCAACAACAATGCTAAATAAATCAAAATAAATGTCTAGATTAAGTTAAAGCTTTACTGTGTAATAAAATGCCAGACGGTTTAAAAATATACTATACATAACTGATACATTGTGAGCGTCGCAGGCAGCGAGAGTGGCGATGGGGAGAATACCTTAATTTAAGTAAAGACCTAGTAGTACGGTTGGCCAAGAAAGTTCTTTACCAGTTTTGACAAAATTTCCTATGCAATCAAAATAACACTAAGGTTGAACATTTCTATCAGATGCGTCAATTTCAACTAGGAACACAAGTCAAAGTGTTGACGTTAACGCTAAAGAGAGCATTAGTAACTGTATGAATAATTGCAGGGGAAAATAAACCTTGTTGTTTTATGATGTGCATATGGACTTCAACCGTAGGGTGGTAAACCACATTTTTGGATTACCGTACCTATTCCGTTTTTTCGTGATTTCGACTTTTGCGCGTGGTTATCTATACGTATAATAAAACTGTAACAGGTCCAATTCTGTACATTGAAGATATTTTGAAAATTATATTTGGAGGGCATTCTATAACTGATACTGAGGCCGAAAATGTATTTTTTTTTAATTTTTGTCTGTCTGTCTGTCTGTCTGTATCACGGCTGCGCATCACGCCAAAACTACTGAATGGATTCAAATGAAACTTGGCATGATTTGAGATCTTACTACGAGGTAGGACATAGGTTACTTTTTATCCCGTAATCTAGCATGGTTCTTTTGGGAGAGGGGATTAAAGTCAAAGTGGGTACTTGGTTATACGCTTGGTCCGATATTATAATTTTTTCTTTATAATATAATAAATATTAGTAAGGGGACACTCATAGAGAGTTGTTATCAAGGTTTTGCAATCGATCGAGTTAAGCAACGTTAGGTAAGGTCATTAAATAGATGGGTGACCGTTTAACGCCATTTGAACTAAACGGGTCCCTGCTTCGGAGAGCGGAGAGCAAGTAAAAAGTGGGTCCCAGTTTTTAACCGACTATAAAAAAGGAGGTTATGTATTCGATGCGAATGTCTGTTATTAAAAGTTTAGTTAACGTAAAAATAGCGCAGGCGGAGCTGCGTGGGTCAGCTAGTACCTAAATATGTACGAACAAAAAAAACTCATAAAAGAATATCTGTAAAATTATCTGTCATAAAAAATATCTTATAAAGATATTTTGAATTAGATTTGTTGACTAAACTTTTACAACTACCACAGGATCGTGCCAGCCAAATTTAGAAATAAAGGACTACCACAGAATAGGCTCGATAAAAAAAACCGACTCAATAACACTCTGCTTGAGTTATTACGATCAAAAGCCGCATTCATACACCAGAGGCCGTTGAAGTACAAATATAATGTATGTATATGTATCCCATTACCTTTAAAATATTAAAAAAGTCAAGTTTTGAACTTGATCTACTTGACATTTGAAACTTAAATTCCACATAAGTTTAGCTTAAAATAATCATAGTTTTCTATTGATGAGACCTAATCACAACATAATATTGATTGAACATATATATATTATAATATTCGCTAAAAAATGCAAAAGAATCTTAAATCATTTTGAGACCAGCATAAACTTTCAACATTATTGAAGGCGAAAAAAATTCTATAATCCAATTCAACACTTTTTTGTTAAATAAACTGAAAACGCAGGATTGTTATCGAGGCCCAGCGTACGTGATGGGAAACAGAAAGGAGATAGTTTCCGTTTGATTTTAGTTGGCACAGCTTTTATACGAGCAGTTCAGTATTTTGGAATCCCAATAGTGGTACTTGTCATGAAAATAGGCTGTAAACATGTCAACTGACCCTAATAAAACATATTTTATCATATTTGTCAGTTTTCTAATAAACTTGTTTTATTTTATATTTTTACATACGCGAATTTCTGATATTATTTCTTTGACCTTTGTGGGTTTTTAACATAATATTATTTGTCGCGGGGAAGTGTGCTGGGCGTAAAAAGGGTGTAAATACAAAATAAAATTGCGAGAGGGAAAACAAAGAATAAGAGTCAAGTCAAGGTCATGCGTGGTACATTACCGGCACGTGCTGTAGGTAAAGTCCTCTTCACTGGATGGGTGGCTCTGCTGGTCTTCAGGCACACTAAACTAGAAGCGATTCACGGGTTCACAAAGTCACCATAGGAGTCTTTTCGGAGGCACACACGAATTAACTTATTAAGGGGCGGCGGACACGTCCGATCCACGCAATGGTCAGTCAACAGTACGGGGCAAGGGGAGAAAAGGGACAGCACTAGTTAAATATGAATATTTGAGGGTACGGAGAAAACTATCTGGCAGGCCGTTGCATTTTCTACCTACATACTAAATAATAAAGCAAACACATTGCCCGCTCTAAACATGGTCTAATGTTTACGTAGAGGGATTGTCGATGGGGAGACGCACCAGTTTGGTAATGGATCGCTTGAGAAAGCCAGTAGGAGTCTGGACATCTACTACGCGGACAACACTATCCTTTCCAGGGTACAAACAGGTAATCCGTCCACGACGCCATTCCAAAGGAGGTAGATTATCCTCCTTAATAAGCACTACTTCGCCGACACTAGGAGGGTTTATAGGGGAGGTCCACGTTTTTCTTATCTGCAAGGTATTTAGGTATTCTAAGTGCCAACGGGACCAAAAGTGTTGGGTGATTTGCTGTAGCAACTGGAACTGGGAGAGACGATTCAAAATCAAAATCAAAATATCTTTATTATGCATAGGCCTCACGAGGGCACTTACATATTGTCATTTTTTAAAAAATTACCACCGGATCACAACGCGGCCTCTACTGAGAAGATCCGGCAAGAAACTCAGAGGGCTTGTCATTTTTTAATTCAATTAAGTATAATGTTAACAATAAAAATCGCTTTTACAAAAGATGTCTTAAAATTATAAGCTCGCATGAGTATCACAGTTTAAGCCCACGCAGCTTTATCCTCCAGGTAATCCGAGATTTTATAGTAGCCCTTTTTAGACAACCGGCTTTTAATAGTGCTTTTGAATTTATTAATTGGTAGGTCTCGGATATCCTGTGGCAGTTTATTATAGAAACGTATACCTTGGCCCATGAACGAATTACTAATTCTGTGGAGACGCGTGGAGTGTACAGCAAGATTGTGTTTGTTCCGGGTGTTTACATTATGATGGTCACTATTCTTTGCAAAAGCACTAATGTTTTTCTTTACATACAGCAAATTTTCATAAATATATTGTGATATAAACGTTAGAATATTTATTTCTTTAAATTTTTGTCTAAGTGTATCAGTAGGAGCTAAACTGTAAATAGCTCTCACAGCCCTTTTCTGCAGAATGAAAATGGTGTTGAAATCTGCAGAAGATCCCCACAGTAATATACCATAAGACATAATACTGTGAAAATAACTGAAATAAACAATTCTAGCGGTTTCAACATCTGTGACATGTCTAATTTTCTTAACTGCATAAGCCGCCGAGCTAAGCCTACCCGACAGTTTCTCAATATGTGGGCCCCATTGCAACTTGGCATCAACAGTAATGCCCAAGAATACTGTTGAATTAACAGGGTCCAAAACAGCTCCATTGATGTCAACATTGGTTCTCACCTGTCTGACGTTAGGTGTTGTGAATTTTATACATTTTGATTTACTTTCATTTAATTTTAAATTATTAACATTAAACCAATGGACAGCTTTAGATACAACATTGTTCACATCGTCATAATCTTGTAGTCCACGCTTAATTTTAAACAAGAGATTCATTTTCATTTTCACGTCCTTATATGGGTACTCAGGAAGGGCTGTGAGCGGTTGACCTATTAGAAAATGCCCAGGGGTCAGAATTTCAAAGTCATTCGGATCCGGGGAAATAGGGCACAAGGGACGGGAATTCAAAACGGATTCGATCTTCGCGAAAATTGTTGTTAATTGTTCAAAGGTAAGGGGAGTTTCACCGATAACACGCTTAAGGTGTGATTTCGCTGACTTAACTGCAGCTTCAAATATGCCACCCCAATGTGGGCATACGGGGGGATCGAAAACCCAATTGATATTACGTTTTGATAACTCTGAGCCGATAGCCGAAGAATTCAACTGAAGGAAGGATTCGAGGTCCTTTAGGTAGTTACTCGCCCCGATGTAATTTCTACCGCAATCAGAATGAATAAGACTAGGTAAACCACGGCGTGAAACGAAACGGGTAAAGGTCGCGATAAATGCTTCAGTAGTTAAATCAGATACAACTTCGATGTGTACAGCTTTAGTTGAAAGGCACACAAATACACATAGGTAACTCTTTACTATTTTTCGATTACAAAAGGCTTGGATTTTAGAATAAAAGGGACCGGCGAAATCGGTACCCATACGGGCAAATGGTCGCGCAGCGGTGACGCGATCCTTGGGTAGGTCACCCATAGGAGGCTGTGAAACAGCTGCTTTCAGCCGGTAACAAGGCAGGCATTTAAAAATAACATATTGTATAGCTCTGCGAGCGGACAAGATCCAAAACTCACGACTTAATAGTGCAAGAAGAGCGTTGGCGCCGGCGTGAGTATTTTCTCGATGATAGTGGGATATAAGGAGGTAAACAAAATTACCACTTTTAGGTAGAAGGAGAGGATGGCGTGCATCAAAGGATAGATCGGAATTTCGCAGGCGACCACCTACTCTAATAAGGCCTTGGTCGTCCAAAAATAAATTAAGTCTTCTAAGGGAATTGTTGATACGTTCACCACGATGCAGACGATCCAATTCGTCGGAGAAGGATTGGCACTGTACAAGGCAGGCATTTAAAAATAACATATTGTATAGCTCTGCGAGCGGACAAGATCCAAAACTCACGATTTAATAGTGCAAGAAGGGCGTTGGCGCCGGCGCGAGTATTTTCTCGATGATAGTGGGATATAAGGAGGTAAACAAAATTACCACTTTTAGGTAGAAGGAGGGGGGATGGCGTGCATCAAAGGATAGATCGGAATTTCGCAGGCGACCACCTACTCTAATAAGGCCTTGGTCGTCCAAAAATAAATTAAGTCGTCTAAGGGAATTGTTGATACGTTCACCACGATGCAGACGATCCAATTCGTCGGAGAAGGATTGGCACTGTACACGCTTCACTAGAAATAGGAGAGCATCTCGTCATTCATCGGGCGTTATAAAAGGGGAATTTCTAGGGGAGTCCCGGTTCCACGAGTTATAGACGAATCGAAGAATGAAGGCAGTTACATTAACTAATTTACTAAACGAACTATACCGGTCAGTTACGAAGGAGGCATCTACATTAGGTACGGAAGATGTTGTTAAATAGCAACGAAGCCCGGGGAGGTTGGAGGGAGTCGCATTATTCAGGGTAGGAGGCCAACAGGCTGGGGGCTGCTTCAACCAATCAGGTGACAACCAGAGGGGGTGATTTATTAATCGAGACATTATAAGACCACGGGATGCACAGTCGCTAGGGTTAATATGTCCAGGAACATGTCTCCACTGGGTAGGGATTTCTGAATTAATTATTTGGGAAACACGGTTAGCTTCGAAAGTTTGAAGGTGATGGATAGGAGTACTTATCCATGTAAGTACTATTCTGCTATCTGTCCAGGCATGTATAGATTCCAGCACTATCGTTTTCTGAAGGCAGAAGGCGACGTGATGGAGTAATTTGGAAAGGAGCGTAGCTCCTAGCAACTCTAGTTTAGGGATTGTTAAACGGGTCCGAACAGGGGCAACTTTAGTTTTAGCCATAACAAGATGGACAGAGCAGGATCCAGAAGGGTGTGCTGCACGTAGATATACTGCAGCGGCATAACCAGATTCAGAAGCATCACAAAACCCATGAAGGGAAAGTGAGGTGGAGTCACGGGGAATTATAGTTCGCTAACACGACTAAGGTCTTGGGTAAATGATTCCCATTCCGCAGCGAGGGCGTTGTCTAAAGGTTGGTCCCAGGTGAGACCAGATAACCACAGATGCTGGATAAATGACTTGGCCTTAAACACAACAGGAGCTATCCATCCGCAGATAAGATAGCAAGATAAGACTTGGAGTTTGGTAATATTTGCGGGGGGCTTAAAGGTAAAATTGTAGGTAAACGAATCACTTGTATATACTATACTGAATACCTAATACCGAAATAGTCTGGGGGTTAGGAGAATCTTGGAACAGGTGAGGCAACTGGAGGTGATCGGGGGGTAGGTCGTCTAGAAGCTCAGGTTTATTACTAATCCGTTGCCCGTTGGTCTAGTGGTTAGTGACCCTGTCTGCTAACCAACAGGTCGTGGGTTCGATTCCCACCAAGTGTCTGGGTGTTTCAGATGGCCGTGTGTGAATTGTCCTAGGATATATATATTGTTAGATATTACCGATTAGTATAAAATAAAATGTAGGGTAGAATAAAATAAATGGAGGGTAGAATGGTGGAATGACCGACCGAACGCGTATATAAGGCGCTGCTCTGGCGGTGCAAGGGACATTCAATTATTAGATCTCGTGCGGAACGGTTGTGCGAGTAATCGTATAGAGCGGTCACTCTGTCATTCTGTCACTAGAGTCGTTATAATGTGATAGTGCTGGTTAATATTCTTGTGGTTATCAATTGGTGTGTGTTAATAACGATGTTATCATGGATCTGTGTTCCCTATCAAGTGTAAGTTCGATTAAAGGAGCTATGGTATGTAAGAAACATTCTTCTCTATTTTTTATTTTTTTATATTTCTACTTAGGGTTTTATAATATCAGAAGTGGGATTGGATTCTAGCCTATCTGCTTCGCTTTCTGATGCATTTTGTTATATTAATTTCCATTATTTTCATGTTTTTATTTTTCAAGAAGAAAAAAATACATATGCGGGTAGTTGATGTTCTAATAAAAATTAATAGCGATGCCTACGGATTGTACGATATAGGTCGGTATTGTCAAGGACTTTGATGGTGATAGTCAATGATATTTTATATAGTGGTCACAAAAACAAGAATCTGATATTTAAAGTTTTTATTGGTCACATTCTAGTACGATCTAATTAATGGTGTTCTTTTATTGTTGGAGTGTGTTGTCAAAAAAAATAGACCTTGCTTAAATTTAGACATGTTGTGTGGGTGTGTTTAAACCTCAGGTTTAACACATTCAGTACAAGACTTCGTATTATTCGTATTATTTTAAGCAGTGGATAGATTTGAGTTCCGACTGCTAGTTATAATAAAGTGCGATTGATAATAATTTTCGCAGTAAAATTGTATTTTGCTAAAGATGTTTGGTCATTGCAATTTGTAAAGCGTTGTTTTGGCTTATTATTTTCTCGATCGATGACTAATAATCGTAGTTAAAATCTGATTAGATCTGAATATGTTGTGTGAAGGAAGGCCGAGCGGTTATAGTCCGGTAGGTTGTACGGGCCTAATATATTGATGAGTGCTCATTGTGTTATTGTTGATTTGACTACCTACCTGATTTTTACTGCCATGTCAAATTTTAAATTCGGTTTCTGGAGTTTATGTTCACAGAATGTCTAAGTGCGACTCGCCAGGGCGATTGTGGCATTAGTGGCTGCATTGTAACGCTGGTCGTCGGTGCACGAGTGGCGTGAGGCGCTACACGGTGGCGCTGGGTGGCCACACCACGGTGGCGCTGAGCCGCCGCGAAACGGGGGTGACTGGCCGCCACACACGCGACGGTGGCGCTGGGCCGCCACACACGCGACGGTGGCGCTGGGCCACCACACACGCGACGGTGGCGCTGGGCCGCCACACACGCGACGGTGGCGCTGGGCCGCCACACGCGACGGCGGCGCTGGGCCGCCGCACCACGGTGGCGTGGGGACGCCGCGCTATGGTGGCGTTCCAGTCACTAATTAAGTGACATACTGCGGTCACTGTCTCGGGCAACCTGAGGGCTCTGCCACTGTAAATATTTAATTTTGAGACATACTGCGGTCACTGTCTCGGTCATCCTGCGGGCTTCTGACATATATCATATTTTAGGTATTATGAGACATACTGCGGTCACTGTCTCGGGCAACCTGCGGGCTCTGCCAGTACAAACATTTAATTTGAGACAAACTGCGGTCACTGTCTCGGTCATCCTGCGGGCTGTGACACATATCATATTTTAGGTATTGTGAGACATACTGCGGTCACTGTCTCGTTCATCCTGAGGGCTCTGACATACACACGGTGGCGTTATTCGTCGGCACCGAAGTGCGATCTATCGATGGTCGCTGCGCTTCACATTGGCGTTGGTCGCTGCGCTTCACATGTGTTGGTCGCTGCGCCGTGGTCAAGGTTCTGCAGTTTGGACTGTGTGGTAACGACAGCCGCACTGGCGTAAGTTGCACACTGTTTTTGGTAAATGCTAACACATGGAGGTTATGTTCTTTGTAACTATTTATTGGTCAGGAGGAAACTGTGTGAGCAATACTCTAGATATGTATTTACGACATGTATGTGTGTGTTAGTAACATGTATTAATTGCAAGAGGTGATCAAAGTAATTGTACAATGTGACCATGGTATTGTGGTCGCTAAGTCTTGGGTTCGATTCCCGGATCTGGCAGTGTTGTTAGACGTACTAAAGTTGCGAAATGCCGTAAATGGCAGGTGTCGTTGCCTAGTATAGTGTCATTGACCAAATTTGTGATTGGGGTTGCGCCGTAAAAGTGCTGCGGGTCTAAAGCAAAAGGAAATGCTTGCGTTCTAATGTTCTGTTCACAGTGTAATAGTTCAGACTATTGGGCGCCTGTCATGACGTGATGTGATGCAACAACGAGCGGTGTGCCAAAGCGTGTGTTACGGTACCATGTTGGCGTTGATCAGCAAGCTGACCTTCGCGCTGGTGTTTGTCGCCATGTCTTCGTCTTTACGTTGGGAAGTATTTTGTTTATTGTCTTAACCATGAAGTTGAGGTGACCATGCCGTGAGGGTAACTGGTTGCATCAGCGGGGCGCACGTTGACTAGAGACGTGAGTAAGGCTTGTACTTTCATAGGTTTCAGGGTGACCTGTTAGACCGATGTAAAGCCTAGTTGCACATAAGGTTGCGCAGGAAGAGACTCTGAAAACCTGACTATTTGCTTTAAGATACGAATTGATTGTGTGTGTTTATGTGAGCGCTTATTGCTCGCTGCTTATACTGTTTCTCTTAGCCGCGTGGAATGTCACGCCATGCCGACAATGCTGCGGGGCGTGTCCTGGCGTGACCTGGTCTCCAACAGCGAAGATCTGCGTAGTGAATGAGTTGAGGCGACGGGTATGGCTGCTCAAGACCGTGCAGTGGGCACACTCAAAGAAGCACAAGGATATGAGTAACAGGACCCGTCTTTTTATTTATTATTACTTTCATAAATTTGTTTATTAAAAATTAATGTTTGAGAACCGAATTCTAAAACCGTTGTGATGCGAGACAATCCTTATGCACTACTTGCATCACTGTAGAGTGGTGGTAACGGTACGTCTTGCATTTGAAAATCAGCGGGATACACCTTAACATTTCATGTTATGTGCGTACTTTGTTTGGGTGTTTGTTTTGTGCAGGACGAGTCAACGTAGCTGGTCTGTGTCGTCGCAGCCGTGACTTCGGGACTTCCTGTGAACGGTGCATGATGGAGCCTGGCTCTTCGTGTTCCCTCGGAAAACAGTTGTGAATATTTAGCGAGCCCGAGGACGGTCTCGTGTCAGGAGAGGCCGTGTTAGATATTACCGATTAGTATAAAATAAAATGTAGGGTAGAATAAAATAAATGGAGGGTAGAATGGTGGAATGACCGACCGAACGCGTATATAAGGCGCTGCTCTGGCGGTGCAAGGGACATTCAATTATTAGATCTCGTGCGGAACGGTTGTGCGAGTAATCGTATAGAGCGGTCACTCTGTCATTCTGTCACTAGAGTCGTTATAATGTGATAGTGCTGGTTAATATTCTTGTGGTTATCAATTGGTGTGTGTTAATAACGATGTTATCATGGATCTGTGTTTCCTATCAAGTGTAAGTTCGATTAAAGGAGCTATGGTATGTAAGAAACATTCTTCTCTATTTTTTATTTTTTTATATTTCTACTTAGGGTTTTATAATAATATATATATAATCCATTTTCGAAGTTCGAAGCCGCCGGAGGCCATAATACCTTCTAGCTCGGTTTTTAACTGGCGAGCAGAAGTTAGGGAATCTGCTCCGGTCAAGCAGTCATCAACAAATACATCGGTCTGCAATACAGCCGCAGCTCTGGGGAATGAGGCACACTCTTGCTCGGCTAGCTCGAGAAGGACACGAATTGCAATATAGGGACTTGAGCGTAGCCCGTAAGTAGTGGTATTTAATTCATAGGTTTGAAGCGGTTGTGAAGGGTGTTCGCGCCACAACACTTACTGGTACCGTCTGTCTTCGGGATGGACTAAACTCATACGGAACATCATTTTTATATCGGTCACGAACACTACCTCATGCCTACGAAAATTTAAGAGAATTTGGGTAATATCACGCTGCAACTTAGGGCCAGAATGTAAACATTGATTAAGCGAAACACCAGAGGAGGTAGGGCTACTACAATTAAACATAACTCTAATTTTATCTCCACCACTTTTAAACACACCATGGTGAGGGATGAAATAATGCTCAGTGTCGGGCTTAACCGAAGATAAAGACATATGATTTAGGTCGAGGTATTCTCTCATGAAGGCTATATATTTTTCACGCAATGTAGGGTTAGCTTGTAAGCGCTTTTCTAAATTATAAAAACATCTAAGGGCTGTAGTTCTTGAATCACCTAAATGTTAGTTAAGAAGGGGAGTCGAACCATAAATTTACCGTCTCCCATGCGGGTAGTAGTGTGGCTTTAAAAAAGTCTTCACACTCTTCATCTAACGGGTTAGGTTGAGGTATTTGAGGGGATTCTTCGACTTTCCAAAACTCCTCCACTATTTGAGACAGAGACACCCCGGTCATAGTGGCATGTGCATCTGGGAAACGACCAGGTACCGGACCGGATATACAAAATCCAAAGATGGTAGATAAGGCAGAAAGCCCATTAGGTAAGACTCGGTAATCCTGGTTGAGGAGATAACCAATAACATCCGCACCAAGTAAGGCGTCAATAGACTGTGGTAAGAAAAACGATGGGTAACTTAGAGGTAGATTTCCAGTCGAGGACACGATGCGCTTAGGAATTTCTATTTCCAGATGGGTACCGGCAATCACGTCGACCTAGTGGTCTGCGATAGTTCGCAGTAGTCGAAATTATAGGGTAATTAGAATTCACAGGTTTAAAACAAAAGGGAACAATACCGCGGGAGTTAACAGTTTGAACATTACCAATGCCACGAACAGGTGCAGGGGAGGGGTGCATAGTAGTATTCAAACGCATAGACACTAAGTCAGTGGTAAGGATACAACCTTGGGAACCGGTATCTAATAAGGCGCGTACTTCGATAAAATAGCCAAAGGAAGTTTTCACATGAATAACCGCAGTAGGTAAAAGCACTAGGGAGCTCGGGGAAATATTCACATGGGGCGGGGGGAGGGAGGTCTCAATAACTAGTTATTTGTTAGGCCGATCGTCATTCCGGGAAGGTTTAATACAATATTGGTCACGGGGAGGAGTAACAGAGCGGCGATCTAAAAATTGGTCATTAGGCGCGGGAGATACATTACACGATTGAAAAGGCATAGAAGACGCGCGCGGAGACGGCGGCGGGGAGCGCCGATATTTATTATAGGTCGAGGAGGTTTGCCCGCCCGTGCGAGGCGGTGAGGATGGCAAACGGACCAGTCTGTTATCAAAGGTAACGGCGCGCACGGTACGTTCGCGCGGCGACAGGTAATCACGATCCGAAGCATTAGCGTTGAAGTATAACAAGGTATGGTGGGAAGTACGGATGCAAGAGCGGCAGCGGTATTCCCGCTTACACGAAGAAATAGGATGTCTATCGAGGCATCGATAACAAAGTCTATTCTCCCTTACAAGCACCGAACGATCTCTAGGTGATTGACGAAGAAAGTCCGGGCATTCGCGGATATAATGGGACGTACTATTACAGGCGAAGCACTTGGGTTTGATAGGCGATTTCAGAGACATAGGCTCTAGGTACGGGGGGAGGGGAGTGCGTGTTAGATCTAGGACTTCCAGCACGAATAGTCACCTTACCGGAAGCAAACGCATCAACAACAAAGGCATTTCCGACATTATCGTAATGACGACACTCATCCTCTAAGAAGCTAATCAGCTCATCGAAGGTAGGGAGCTTGCCTGGTACAAGGCCACCGTATCTGCGCTCAAAGCGGGATTTTAACTCAGCAGGCAGTTTCCCTAGGCAAATGTGTACTAATATGTACAACCAGTAAGTAACGGGCAGTTCTAAACGTTCTAAGCAACGATAAGCAGTTAGGAGGGGGTTAAGAAATGAAATGCGCAGGCCAATTAGATTAGGGGAGATCACAGGAAGGGACAAGATCTGCGCGATATGCGTATCGGATAACATTCGAATATTGTGATATCTTCGCGCTAATAGGTCACGAGCCGTACGATAATTACCGCCTTCAATATTTAAAATATGTTGTATCAATCGACGCGGTTCGTCCGCTAAAGCCCCTACCAAGTAATGCAATTTCAAGGTGAGGTTACTCCGCGAATCGACCACACTATCAAACTGATCCTTAAAGCTTATCCAGGATTCAGGCCGGCCATCAAAATAGGGCATGGGCAAGTCTGGGAGTCCACTCATAGGGGGTTTCAACACAGGATTGGGAGACACTTACTGGAGAACTAGTATTTATCACATCCGCGGCTAAGGGTTGGGCAGGAAACAATTCATCGTAACGGACCTTTAAGTCGTCATGCTTGGTTCGAGTTGAGCGCATTTGTTGTTTAACATATTCGTTTTCTTGTGTATATATAGCGGGATCAAGACCGCCTAGTAATTTCGAACACGAAGAGGAGAATTTATTTTGATAATCACGAACTTCCGCAAGGCGCACTCTGGATCTGGCAAGGGACAGGGAATGTAGCTCGCGATGGGTGTCATCAACCCTGAGTGGGTTGATGACACCCATCGCGACCATCGCTGATGAACTTTAAGGTTCCCATCGCTTCACGGTACTCAGCCGTGTCAGTGTATAAGGCATTCTTACTAGTATCGTGATCAGTATCCGTCATTATAACTCACAAAATAGGCACTCAGTATCAACCAACTAGTTTGGGTTTTCGATCGAACAGGTAAAGGGAATAAACAGTAGGGGACACGCTAACTTCTATTATATTTTTATACAAAACCCGTTAGGCCGTGCAACAAAGTTGCATTCATTCATTAACACCGCGCGAAGCCGATCCGAGTGTAGGCGAATTGCGTCTCGATCGCTCAGAAAGGAATGTGTCGGTCACACGAAGTACTTGTTATCTATGCTTATAGGATATTTAGGTACGAACAATTCTGCCAGATATTTATCAAATGAACTATATGGAGATACAAAGATATGGAGAAATAACTAATTTAAATGGGCAAGACACTTAGGTAAACAATCGTTTTGATCGGAATAAACTGTAGGGGGAACTTCACAGTAGGTAGGTGTTTAGACTATGCAAGTCGAAAAAATTACTGGAAAAATGGATTTGCGAACCACGCTCTGCTACCGAAACGTGTCGCGGGGAAGTGTGCTGGGCGTAAAAAGGGTGTAAATACAAAATAAAATTGCGAGAGGGAAAACAAAGAATAAGAGTCAAGTCAAGGTCATGCGTGGTACATTACCGGCACTTGGTGTAGGGAAAGTCCTCTTCACAGGATGGGTGGCTCTGCTGGTCTTCAGGCACACTAAACTAGAAGCGATTCACGGGTTCACAAAGTCACCATAGGAGTCTTTTCGGAGGCACACACGAATTAACTTATTAAGGGGCGGCGGACACGTCCGATCCACGCAATGGTCAGTCAACAGTACTGGGCAAGGGGAGAAAAGGGACAGCACTAGTTAAATATGAATATTTGAGGGTACGGAGAAAACTATCTGGCAGGCCGTTGCATTTTCTACCTACATACTAAATTATAAAGCAAACATTATTATATCTTAGGGATCCCACACATAACTGCGATGCGACGCCGCATCGCAGGAACTTGTATCGAAAATTCATTTGTGTCTCGCAGATATTTGCAATTCGATGCGAATTCGCAGTTATGTGTGGAAGCCCATAATCATGTTGGAAAAGAAAAAAATATGAAGCAATGACAGAAGAAAATAGATAACGGATCATAGAAACTCAACCAGTTATAGCCTTTGTGGAACCTAGGTAATTAAAATCTTGAAGAAAATGTTGAGAGCCATATTTTGTCTGGTTCATTAGTTTTATTGGCTGTCCATGTGACTTGCATTCTACCAACATAAGGAGGATATTGTCTAAAACCGTGTGTCACAGTATTTTAAATTAGTTATATTTTTATTAAATATCTACGTAAATTGCAGGTCTGAATGTCGGCACGTACATTATTTAGAGAATACCAATCTAATTAATATTATTTGTAAGGTGTGAAATTTAATTTTTTGTATAGGTATTATCACAGTCTATAAACCAATACAGTCGTCCGACGAAGCCGTCTAGACAGGGCAATCGTGCGGGGTGTGAGGGGTGAGACGCGGGTAGGCGCGCCCGAGCTGCGTACGCTGCTGCCGCCCGAATTAGTTAGTAGCTCGGGACATAACTTTCAGGGCTTACGCGTATTTGTTTTAATTAACCGACTTCAAAAAAGGAGGAGGTTCTCAATTCGTCGTGTATGTATTTTTTTTTGTAATCAGTTATAGTGGTTTATACTACCTGTGCTGTGTGAAAGAGATATTATTTTACCATTTTCAATTCCAAAAAGACGGTTTTTTTTTTTTTAATGTTATTGGTGTCATTTTCGAGGTTTCTCGGGGTGCTGATTACGAAAATGGCATCCATTTTCAAATCCAAAATGGCGGATTTATTCTTTTTTCAAAAAAATATTATTGGTGTCATTTTCGAGGTTTCTCGGGGTGCTGATTACGAAAATGGCATCCATTTTCAAATCCAAAATGGCGGATTTATTCTTTTTTCAAAAAAATATTATTGGTGTCATTTTCGAGGTTTCTCGGGGTGCTGATTACGAAAATGGCATCCATTTTCAAATCCAAAATGGCGGATGTTTTCTTTTTTCAAAAATATGTTATTGGTGTCATTCTCGAGGTTTCTCGGGGTGCTGATTACGAAAATGGCATCCATTTTCAAGTCCAAAATGGCGGATGTTTTCTTTTTTCAAAAATATGTTATAGGTGTCATTTTCGAGGTTTCTCGGGGTGCTGATTGCGAAAATGGCATCCATTTTGAAATCCAAAATGGCAGATTTTTTCTTTTTTCAAAAATATGTTATTGGTGTCATTTTCGAGGTTCCTCGGGGTGCTGATTACGAAAATAGCATCCATTTTCAAATACAAAATGGCGAATTTTATTTTTAAAATGTTATTGGTGTCATTTTTAAGGTTTCTCGGGGTGCTGGTAACGAAAATGACTTCCATTTTCAAATCGAAAATGACTGACATATTTTATACATTTCATTAACAGAAATTTGAAATCCAGTAAATATTTTTTGTAATCAGTTATAGTGGTTTATACTACCTGTGCTGTGTGAAAGAGATATTATTTTACCATTTTCAATTCCAAAACGACTGTTTTGATTTTTTTTTTAAATGTTATTGGTGTCATTTTCGAGGTTTCTCGGGGTGCTGATTACGAAAATGGCATCCATTTTCAAATCCAAAATGGCGGATTTATTCTTTTTTCAAAAAAATATTATTGGTGTCATTTTCGAGGTTTCTCGGGGTGCTGATTAAGAAAATGGCATCCATTTTCAAATCCAAAATGGCGGGTTTATTCTTTTTTCAAAAAAATATTATTGGTGTCATTTTCGAGGTTTCTCGGGGTGCTGATTACGAAAATGGCATCCATTTTCAAATCCAAAATGGCGGATGTTTTCTTTTTTCAAAAATATGTTATTGGTGTCATTTTCGAGGTTTCTCGGGGTGCTGATTACGAAAATGGCATCCATTTTCAAGTCCAAAATGGCGGATGTTTTCTTTTTTCAAAAATATGTTATAGGTGTCATTTTCGAGGTTTCTCGGGGTGCTGATTGCGAAAATGGCATCCATTTTGAAATCAAAAATGGCGGATTTTTTCTTTTTTCAAAAATATGTTATTGGTGTCATTTTCGAGGTTCCTCGGGGTGCTGATTAGAAAAGAAAAAGAAAAGAATTTATTTATTCAACGACACAACAAAAATAAAAAATAAAAGTCTTAAATAATAAAAACCTTAAATGCTATCTGTCGTTGAAAGGGTGCCCACTCAGCATATGTCATTGCTCCTATAAGTTGCAACAACGCTGGTCTTCCGTGGACACCCGTGCGCGTGCCGCTGCGACAAACGTGAGCGCGTCTGCAGAGGATATTATATACTTACTACCGTAAGACGCATCTGTCGCAACTGCACGCACACATAATTACCTACATCTAAACATACAAAAATAAATAAAACAGACAAGACATAGTGCCGGGACCCCCGAGTGCCGCACGCCGCGTACTCGCGCGTCTCGCCACGTCACCAAAATGACGTTCAAACTGGACCTTGTCCCATTTGGTGGATATTGTCAGTAAAAATTTACCATTACATTAACTGTAAGTAATAGCCTTACTTTGTATGACGCTATATATATTAGAATACTACCTATTTCTATAAGTGCTGCAAATACATTGCGTGACTCAATTTCATAATACAATAATAATATGCTATGTAACGTATAATAATAAGAAGAAAAAAAATATATATAGAAATAATAAGGACATCGAGATCGAGAGGCCAGGCACAGGACAGATTTTTACATGTCCATTCGACGCATGGATCATCTTACTTTACAGACAATCTAGTGATCGGTCTGTATTGACCTAACCAGTAATGGACAGCTACAAAGTACCTATCAAATACCTTGTTCGTAATTATTAAACTAGTATAATTAAAGGATCAAAGGATGATTACGAAAATAGCATCCATTTTCAAATACAAAATGGCGATTTTTTTTTTTAAATGTTATTGGTGTCATTTTTAAGGTTTCTCGGGGTGCTGGTAACGAAAATGACTTCCATTTTCAAATCGAAAATGACTGACATATTTTATACATTTCATTAACAGAAATTTGAAATCCAGTAAATATACAAACCGAAAATATTTTTCAGTTGGCCAATGGTGTTTTAAACGATTTGGAAATTTATTAATTAATTACAATATATTACATAACATTGTAAAACTCTATTTGAATTTTTCTCCACGAAATGCCTTTTTGTATTTCTTACTATGGAGAACTTCAATGAATAAAGTAAATATAAACAAAGAAATCATTACTGGGATTTTGGTTCGGTCATGCTCGCCATCGAAAAGTCTCTGCTTGTGGCGGCTTTGTGTGGCGGGTCACCCCCTTCAATCTAATATGGTTGAGGGGAGTGATGGCTGCTGCTCAAGTCAACTCGTGCGCGGGTGCTGCTTGGGGGGACTGGTCCGGCCGCTGTCCTTTTGTCCTTTTTTTTATTTTATTATCTTCTTTTATAGTCTAGCAGCAAAATTGATTGTTGCTTTATTTACGTTCTGAAGGCAATTCACTTGAGATTGTAAATTATTCTTGGTGTGTATCTAACCTAGACGACTTGTGATAAAATTTTATATGTTAAAGTGCTTTGTGTCTTGCCTGACGAGGCACTGCTTAACAGCAGTAGTAGGTAAATGTTAAACGTGAGCCACTGTGATTTTGGATCGGTCATGCTCGCCATCGAAAAGTCTTTGCTTGTGGCGGCTTCGTGTGGCGGGTCGCCCCCTTCCCTCCAATATGGTTGAGGGGAGTGATGGCTGCTGCTCGAGTCAACTCGTGCGCGGGTGCTGCTTGGGGGGACTGGTCCGACTACTATCCCTTTGGCATTTTAGTTGTTAGTTTGTTGTATTTTCGTCGTATTTTTTATTTTTCGTTGATATTTTGCACGGCAGGACACACTGTCGCTGGTGCTGATTTAATTGTAAAAAGACAAACTTTGTTTTAAAAAAAAAATGTGAAAAAATGACAAGCCCGCTGAGTTTCTTGCCGGATCTTCTCAGTTGAGGCCGCGTTGTGATCCGGTGGTAGCTTTTAAAAAATTTACCGTTCAAAAGTGCTAGCGTTAAGCCTATTTGAAATAAAATTTTGAATCTTGAATCTACATCCGCTAATAGAAATATACTTTACTTACTGCCGCACCTACAAATCTCAATTAAATTTAATTACAATTAAGTTATTTTTGAAATTGTATTATTTCGACACTTGAAGCCAATTAATACTATATACGCTGATTGTGAGTAGAGATATCATTAATTTCGTAATTACTAATAAAAAATAATCATAAGTGGCTCGGCGAGTCGAAATAAATAGATTACAAAAATACTTAATTGTAATTAAAGTTAATTCACGTTTGTGAGTGCGGCTATTAGTATTTTACTATGACCAAATAAATAATAAAATAATATTTTAAGTAAATTATAAGAACAAACTGTGACAACCCTACGTGCTACGGAGTGCGCCATGCGGTGTCGGCTTTTACTCAAACATCAAAGGCGTCGAACTACTCTACTAGTTTATATACTGTGGTATTATTATGTAGAATAAAAAAATGTAAATTTCAAAGGGCATGTAAGGTATGGAACGCGAGTTGGGTATGCATGTCAGAAATAATGAATGAAGAATGATCAGGAACGCAAGAGCTGAGAGTGAGTGAGATGGAAATAGGATTGGACGCTGTGAGTGAAAGGGTAATTAGATAGTTTGACAGATAGTGTGAACGAGATAGTTGTAAGGTAATTATAAGTAGAGTAAAAGAGGCGAAAATAAACAAAGGATTAACGAAAAATGTTGTCTTTCATTGTTGTCATAAAAAAACCTACACAAACTCACCATTATGAAGTTATTTATACCGATATTGTAATAAACTATTTTATAAAAAATAAAAACCGACTTCAAAGTAAATTATCTAAAAAGCATAAAATAACGAAAATATATTGAAGTCGGTGTCAGCTGGTGATAGTGTTAGTTAACATGATTAGCTAGCACCGACTTCAATATATTTTCGTTATTTTATGCTTTTTAGATAATTTACTTTGAAGTCGGTTTTTATTTTTTATAAAATAGTTTATTATTTATTAAGAGCGTTCTCAATTATTTCGCGTAGTAGCTTTTAGGTATCTACGGACCGCCCTACACGTGCAGGACCGGCCGACGCGCGTTTGTACGCTCCACGCACACATACAAAGACTCTAGTGATATGAAAAACAGTCTTGATCCGTTGGGCAACTATTTGATTTCTGATTAATTGTATGTATTGTAAATTATGATATTTTGCCAACAGTTTCTTTATTACCGCAGTAGCATTCAATGTATATTCACAATTTTCTCAAAAACTACTTAACAGATTTGAATGGAGTTATTTAAATGTTTATGTTTCAACGCATATTTTATTATATAATTAGGATCTGATAAAATAGGGAACTCTTTAGTAACTAATAGCAAATGACGCATTTACTTCTTCTTTTCATTATATAACATGACGCCTGTGCAAATTAAGGGAAGATTAAACACTAATGGTCGAAAAATGGTTTGCCCATGTTAACGGACAACTTACATACTGTAGGTATACAAATAGTGCATGTAAAATAAAAGCTTGATATTTTTGTGTTTTTGTATTGACAACTCACGACTACTTGTGCAATGGTTTGCCAAACCCAACTTCAGACACACAGATCCGCTGTGAGTACTGATAATCAGTAGGTAGGTACGTAGGTAAATAGAAAGTGGATTTATATAAAGATAATGATTTCATTACGTGTTTTACGCAAATTTCTGCTGAACTTAAATTTCTAATGAACTACACTGGGCCACAAAGAAAAATGGTCGGTTAGAAAATAATCCATATCTTCAAAAGTACTGGACCTAGCTTTATGAAATAAAGACTAAATTAAAGAATGTTTAATGCCGCATAAAATAATATAAAAAAGTTTTTATTTATTTTTGATAATTGTATAAAAAAAAAAACTAAAAATGTAAAACAATGGTCGTTTTTTAATTTTGTACCAAAAAAAGTCAAATCAATTGTTTCGCCTTTGTTTTAGCTTTGCAATAAAGAAGTTATAAATATGGCGTCACTATCTTATAAATTTTATTATTCTGAAGTCATCATGTCGTTAACCCCTGAATAATGTACCAAGATCCTGACAATGCTTGAAGATGGGCACAGTCAGTGAAATACAGCGACAACTGTTGGTGTGACTCTTTCTACAGTTCAGCGAGTACTCCAGCACTTCCATGAAACTGGATCTTATCTTCAAAGACCAGAAACAGGCCGAACAAGGTGCACGACGGCGCGGGAGGATCGCTATATGGTGTCAATAATTTTATGAAATCGCTTTCTTACGGCTGTTGAAGTAAAGAATCATCATTCACGAGCTGGAGGAAACAATTTAAGTACGGATACAGTAAGGCGGCATCTGGCTGAAGCAAATTTAAAGCCATTAAGACCTGCAAATGGCCCAAAACTGGAAAGACACCACAGAAACTCAAGGTGGAGTTATGGTAGAGAATACGAGAATTGGACTCTGAATGACGGAGAAGAGTTATGTTTCCAAACGAGTCTAGATACTGTTTATACGAGCACGGCGGGAGGAAAAGAGTGTACAGACGACCGGGAGAGCGCTATAACAAAGCCTGTATAGCAGAAAAAGTACCATACGGCGGAGGCTCTGTTCACATGTGGGCTGGGATTTCATCCGAAAGCCGCACTGAGCTAGTGGTGATAGAAAATGGCACTTTAACTGCAGAAACATATGTCACTGAAATTCTGAATGACTACGTTGGTCCCTTTTTTAGTGGACATAGGCGAGAATGCCGTTTTTATGCAAGGCAATGCCCGCCCGCGGACAGCTCAGATAGTGTTTGTCTATTTTTAAGAAGTCGGTATCAGAAATTTGGCGTGGCCAGCACGCAACCCCGACTTTAACCCCATTGAGCATGCATGGGACGAACTGTGACGATGTGTACATCAGCGGAATCCTCTGCCAATTACGCTACGTGAAATGAAAGCAAAGAAAGAAGCTGTAATAGAGAAATGGCAGAATATTCCGCAGTATCAGCTCCAAAACCTAGCAGAAAGTATGCCAAATCGCATAACAGCAGTATTGCAAGCTCGTGGAGGCAACACAAAGTACTAAAATGCGTGAAAACGGCACATCTGTAACCAATTTACATTTATGAGAATACTGGAAAAACTATGCATTTTTATTTATTTTACATTTATTAAAAATAAATAGCTTGAATTTATTTATTTTTATTTTCTTGTAAGCACATTAAAATATTCTTTAATTTAGTCTTTATTTCATAAAGCTAGGTCAGGTACTTTTGAAGATATTGAAGATTTTCTAACCGACCCTTTTTCGTTGCGGTCCAGTGTATTAGATTCTGTTAAAACTGCTTTGAAAAAAAATGGGGTTAAATTCTGCTAAATCTGGTTACACTGCAAACATTCTTACATACATACATACATACTTTTGCTTGTATCATATTGGTATGATATAATACCTACTAATAATTTAGTATAATGATAAATATAAGTTGTAATTAAAATCAAACAAATATTATATCATTAAAAATAAAATAATACTCGTAAAGTATTAAAATTACTTCGTCGTAGTTTGAAGCACAGCGTATGTACTGTTCGAATCGTGATTTACGAGAGGTTGGGTGGGAGCAAGAGCGACACAGGTCCTTTCTGTACGAGGCCACGGCCGCTACTGAGTTTTCTGCGTTGACGCATGTCGTTTTATACCAATACTAAAATAATTTATTTTGGAAAATTAGCCGTATAAAAAATATAAAAAAAATATATTGTTAGCAAAAATAGCTCTTCTTGTTAGTAAAAATTTTATTTTTTTATCATAAAAGATTTTGAAGGGCTAGAAAACATTATTTAAACCGAGCAATTTTCGCAAATTTTCGTTTCAGTCTGATGGTTATTTACATATGTAAACAATATAAATTAAACAATATCTTCTGCCAACTTTCTTAACCACTGGTTTTTGATGATGTTTTCATACTCATTTATTATTTAACAGGGATGTTATCTTAGGAAATGGAATCTAAACTCACGTGTTTCGCACAGACAAAAAAAATGGTCTTATAAAACATTGGTTTTGAGAAGTAAGTAAGAGGTTTTTGGAATTTTTAATCTGCTAACTTTCAAGATAAAAGTACAACACAGTTCACCGACCAAAAAAAACATATTAGAATTATTACAGTTTTTCATAATTTCGAATATAAAAGACCGCATTCGCAGTTTTTTGGCTGTCGCACTTGAAAGCCCTCTTAAACAAATTAGTGATGGTAAGCGATTAAACGATACATTTACCCATAGATAGCTGCATTGAACTCCTTGTTGATATAAATACTGTATTATTTATGTTCGCGGCCGAAAGTTTGGTCAATCAACAAGTCTTTGTTGACTCTAAACTCTAAGGCTGACAGTCCAGAGTGTGCTAGGAGAACAGGGTCCCCATATAAAAATAGATGAAGCACTGCTATTACTATTAAGCACCTAAAGTGGTCAGGCTTGTTCTTGGTTTTTCTATAAGTAATGCTTCTATATCATAGTTCACTTAGATAGCCAAAGTGTTCACTATAATATAAATAAACTATTTAAAAAGAAATAAAAACCGACTTCAAAGTAAATTATCTAAAAAGCATAAAATAACGAAAATATATTGAAGTCGGTGCTAGCACATCATGTTAACTAACGCTAGCACCAGCTGACACCGACTTCAATATATTTTCGTTATTTTATGCTTTTTAGATAATTTACTTTGAAGTCGGTTTTTATTTTTTTTTAAATAGTTTATTTAACACTTTTTAGTGACTTATTTTACCAAAATAGGTATCAGCACTATCACGCAACTCCGTTCGAGTTGCGTGATAGTGCTGATACCTATTTTGGCATTAAGGTATCAGCACTATCACGCAACTCGAACGTCTACGTTACAGTAACTTACTGAAAACATAAAAAGTTTATATCTCTTAAACTACTGGACCGATTTTGATGAAACTTGTACTCTACCCTAAGTTGAAAAATACTCTAACTATTGCAAAAAGAATTTTCAAAATCGGACTTGTAGTTTCTGAGAAATCCGTGGACAAACCTATATACATACATACATACATACATACATACATACACTCATAAAATTTGGTAAATTTGTTTAGAAGCCCACTTAGACTAACATATATTAATATTACGCATTTTTATCAATATTACATACATACGCGTCGAATAGAGAACCTTCTTTTTGAAGCCGGTTAAAAAAGACCACCGCGCCACGGTTTGATAATCTCGTTAGCTCTACCGTTCGTGCTTCAGAAATGGAGGTTGTTTATATTTTGCCATTCTGTTATTTTTGAATAGGATCATTTTCTTGAAATATAGCTACAATATCTTTACTCCGTATAAAACATATCTCTAAAAGTTATGTACATAATTACATTCCACCTAAATAATCAGTACCTAAGCGACCTCCGGAATGGTGATAATAACAAGTTTTCCCAAAATAAGCCCTCATCCTTACGAAGAGAACGTGCATACCCTCAATCTGGACTAAGCGATTTGCTTCTCAGAACTTGCGACTGGAATAATTTGCCTACGCCGGTTTTTCCGCCCGATTCTATTGTGGGTGTTTTCAAGGCCAGATTGAATAGAAGTTAGTGTGCTAAAGCACAATCGAGGATGGTAAACCATCTTCTACAATTAATTTATTTAAATATGTATAAGCTACTGTGCACTTATTTTTACTTTGTATACTTATAAATAAAACCATATCTCTACAAGTTATGTAGTTACATTCCACCTAAATAATCAATACATAAGCGACCTTCGGAAAGGCGATACCAAGTTTTCCCAAAATAAGCCCTCATCCTTACGTGGAGAACGTGCATACCCTCTATCGGGACTAAGCGACTTGCATGTTAGAACTTCTGGAATAGTTTGCCTGCGCCGGCTTTTCTACCCGATTCTAATATAGGTGACTTCAAGGCTAGAATGAAAAGGCGTTTAAGAAGCTAGACCATCCTCAATTGCGTACTGGCTTATATTTAGTACAAAATAAACTTATAAGTATAAAAACAAATCATTATCAAGAAAGTTATTACAAAGAATATAGGTATCACAAAAATATCGTTTGTTTTAAAATAAAACATGTAATAATAGTCCCAAAATTCATCAGGAACCAGATAATTGACGTCCATTTAACGAACCCCTTGCTAGCTGGGCGTAGATCATTGAACCCCGATCATTACTCATTCCGTTTCCATTTACAAGGCCCTAGGTCGGACTAACGCGATGTAGTATTGCTGAGATTTAGTAGTGATGAATATTTATCAACCGATGTCACTTATCTCATGAATAATCATCAGTTATACGTTTACAGTAATCTTGTAGGTACATCTATGTTACTGTGTCCTGGAATTAATTTTATCAAAACATTTGCATAATGTAAAATTATTGTTACATTAGGAAATTGAGTTTAAATATACAAATACTAGCTGACCCGCGCAGCTTCGCCCGTGCTTTTATTGTTTTTCTCAACTGTTTTTATGGATTTTCTCAATGTTTATATTTTAATGTTGTATGGAAGTATGGATGGACAGGGAAGTAGGGATGTAAAATAAAGTCTTTTCTTTAACAATGACGAAATTCCATACTAACTTTCCTTCCCTATTTCAACCACTTTCATCTTTTTTTTTTCGAGATAAAAAGTAGCCTATGTCCTTCCTTGAGGTCTAATCTATCTCTGTACCAAATTTCATCAAAATCGGTTCAGTGGCTTAGGCGTTATAGAGTAACAGACAGACAGATAGACAGACAGAGTTACTTTCGCATTTATAATCTATAATATTAATAAAAGAGCAGGGTGTTTTCTAGGAATCACGATACAGCAAAAACCATATAACGTACAATCTTGAAATTTGGAACCAACATTATTCAAATAGTCTAGGTGAACAATAAGAACGGATTTTTCGAAATTCCATACTTAAAGGGGTCAAATGGGCTCCCAAAGTTTGTATGGAAAAAAATATTTTTTTCGTCACACGCACATGAAACTTTGTCAGTGTACTAAACAAAAGAAATAAAGAAACACGTGTATCACACTTTTTGAAAATCGACCCTTACAGGGGTTTTAGCATCGTTTTTGAGTATGCAACGCGGAAAAAAAATTTCATACTGCATTGCTGAAACTTTGCGAATACATTAATTAAATTATAGGAATCCAAGTGCAAATAATCATTTTTTGAAAATCAACTCGTAAAGGGGTCCAATTGGGGTCCAAAAAATGTTTCTCGACCTACAGTCATAAGACTTAGTTTATATATTGCACACAAGAATCTAAGAAACTTAAATTCGGCATTTTTTGAAAAACTACCCCTAAGGTCATTTAATGGGGTTTCAAATTTTGCACAAAGAAGGATTCCCATTTCATCATATGACGCAGCTAGAGTAACGAAACTCGGTAAATAAACTCAAAATAACAATTGAAAAAACTAATTTTGAGCATTTTTGTAAAATCAACCCCTAAGTGGGTCAAATGGGCTCCCAAAGTTAGTGTGAAAAAAAATATTTTTTTCGTCACACGGAAACGAAAATTTGTTACAGTACCGAACAAAAGAAATAAAGAAACACGTATATTACATCTTTTTGAAAATTGAACCTTAAAGGGGTTTTAACATGGTTTTTGAGTACACAATGTAAAAAAAACATACTTACTGCTTTGATGAAACTTTGCGAATATAATGATTTCTGATACTTACGCGAATATTACACATTGAAATGAAACTAATTTTACGGATTATATCGCGGTTTACGCGCCGACAAAGGAAACGCAACCGTGGTAATGGATACGTCAGATTACAATGCCAAAATGCAAGAGCTATTATCGGATCAAAGTACATATAAAAAGGTAAAATCAGACCCAACCAACAACACACATAAAGCAACTAGTGATGTAATAAAGAAACATTCCGAGGCATTGAATCTAGACGTCAAATCGTTGTTACCTTCTTGTCCGAAACCACCAAAACTTTATGGGTTGCCTAAAATACACAAACCGAATGTCCCGCTACGTCCAATTGTGAGCCAGATCGATTCACCAACATATAGACTGGCTCAACACGTAGCAAAAGTTCTTTCACCACTAAGAGGGCAAACAGAAGCTCACACCAGGGATTCTTACCATTTTGTTAGTGAGATTAAAGATCTATGTCTTACTAACAATGAAACAATGGTCAGTTTTGATGTCCAGTCGTTATTTACATGCCTACCAGTAGAAGACTGCATCTCAATTGTAACAAGAAAGCTAGCAGAGAAAAACATACCAGTAGGATATGCAGAACTATTAAGACACTGCCTTACATCTGGCTACCTATTGTGGAAAGAGGAGTTCTACAAGCAAGTAGATGGTGTGACGATGGGCTCACCAGTATCTCCCATTGTTGCCGATATATTTATGGAGGACTTTGAGGAGACGGCCCTTAATACTGCACCTGTTAAGCCACGATTCTACAAGCGGTACGTAGACGATACTTTCACAATATTACCATCAGATAAAGTAACTGCTTTCCTAGATCACCTTAACTCCATAAACACTAAAATCCAATTTACAATGGAGTTGGAATCAAATAACTCTCTAGCATTCTTAGATGTCTTAGTAATCCGTAATCCCAATAACACCTTGAGTCACACTGTGTATAGGAAAAAGACCCATACAGATAGATATCTAAACGGCGAATCTCATCATCCCCCAACACAGTTAGCTACTGTCGGTAAATCGTTGTTTCAGAGAGCACACGGGATCTGTGACGAGGAACATCTTGGTGCCGAGCTTCAACATGTTAAGCAGGTCCTACATGATAACAAGCTCCGAGTTCCGCGCCGCCATCACTGTGAACGTGTCAAGCCATCCACAGTCGAACGTATGCCTGCTGTATTGCCATATGTTAGAGGGGTAACAGACAAGATTGGCTATATCTTAAAGCGAGCTTCAATTAAAACATTTTCCAAGCCACCAAAGAAGATTAGTCAGTTTTTACCATCAGTCAAGTGCCATATACCTCTACAAGATGCAGGAGTATACAAACTGGATTGTGACTGTGGGCTCTCATACATCGGGCAAACAAAAAGATCGGTAAAAACCCGTGTAAAAGAACATATAGCTGACGTTAAACATCGACGCTATACGAAGTCTGCAGTCTGTGAACATGTTCAGGATCGCACCCGTCATTATATTAGATTTGACAAACCACAAATCCTCGCAAAAGAACAGCGCTACCTACCAAGGATGATTCGTGAGGCTATTGAAATTAAAAAGCATCCAAATTTCAATAGAGAAGATGGCTGGGTGCTACCACCAGCTTGGGATCCCGTGATAAACATAGTCAAATCCAAAGACAAGCATTCCACTGCAAGACCTCAAGATACTGTATGCTTTTTCTGCGTAGATCGGACTAACAATAATAATTAGAAGACCTGAGGGTACCCTAAGACAACTATGACATATGGACAGCTACCACCTCAGTCCGCCCGTGACCATGAATGCTGTAAAGTATTCGAAACGTCGGGAAATTAAAATCAAAAATAAACCGCGATATAATCCGTAAAATTAGTTTCATTTCAATTTGCGAATATATTTATCAAATTATAGCAATCTATTTGTAAATAATCATGTGTTGAAAATCAAGTCCGAAATGGGTCCAATTGGGGTCCAAAAAATGTTTTTCGACCTACAGTCATAAGACTTAGTTTATATATTGTACACATGAATCTAAGAAACCTATTTCAGGCATTTTTGAAAAACAATCCCTAAAGTCATATCAAGGGGTTGCAAAGTTTGCACAAAAAAGGATTTCCATTTCATGCTATGATGCAGCTAGAATAACGAAACTCAGTAAATAAACTCAACACAACAATTGAACAAACTAATTTTGAGCATTTTTGAAAAATCAACCCCTAAGTAGGTCAAATGGGCTCCCAAAATTAATATGGTAAAATTTTTTTTTCATCACACGGATATGAAATTTTGTCAATGAACTAAGCCAAAGAAATTAAGAAACACAAGTATCACATCTTTTTCAAATTCGACCCGTAAAGGGATGTTAGCATGGTTTTTGAGTATGAAACGCGGAAAAAAATATCATGCTGCATTGATGAAACTTTGTGAATATGTACATTATCAAACTAAAGCAATGATTGTATAAATAATCATTTTTTGAAAATCAACTCTTAAAGGGGTCCAATGGGGATCCAAAAATGATTTTCGACCCACAGTCATAAGACTTAATTTATGTATTGCACACAAGAATCTAAGAAACATATATCCGGCATTTTGCAAAAAACAACCCCTATGATCATTTAATGGGGTTGTAAAGTTTACACGTAGAAAAAATTCCATTTAATCAATACATATAAAATTACTTGTCCTGACTGACTGACTGACTGACTGACTGATTCATCAACGCACAGGCCAAACCGCTGGACCTAGAAAGCTGAAATTTGGACAATAGGTTCTTCTTATGACGTAAGCATCCACTAAGAAAGGATTTTTGAAAATTCGACTCCTAAAGGGGTTAAATGAGGTGTTTTCTTTTGTATGAAACTTTTTATTGTATGGTTCGATTGACTTGAAATTTACTGGAAAGATTCTTTGAATAAAATAAAGAAATACGTGTTTCGGGATTTTTTAAAAACAACCATTAGGGGTGCGCTAGGTGTTGGTAAACTTTGTATGGGAAATAATTATTACTTGGTTCAATTGATTTAAAAGTTGGTGAAAATACCCTCAAAATAAAATGATTGAACACGTATTTTTTATTTTTCAAAAATCTACCCCTAAAGAGGGATAAGAGGGAAAAATTTATAATATATATTATTAAAAGAACAGGCTTTTTTTTCATCACACAGACACGAAACTTTGTCAGTATACTGAGCAGAAGAAATAAAGAAACACGTATTTCATTACTTTAAAAAAAAACGACCGTTAAAGGGGTGCATTCGCATGGTATTTGAGTATGAAATGCGCATAAAAAATTCATGCTGTATTGATGAAACTTTGCGAATACATTTATCACCGCAAATGCAAATCCATGTGCCAATAATATTGTTTTGATTATCAACTCCTAAGAGGTTCTAATTGGGGTCCAAAAAATGTTTTTTGAACTACAGCCAATACTTAATTTATGTATTGCATACAAGAATCTAACATACCTATTCCGGCAAAAACAACCCCTAAGTTAATTTCATGGATTTGAAAAGTTTGCACAAATAAGGTTTTCCATTTAATGCTATAATGCAGGTAGAGTAAACACCAACTCGGTAAATAAACTCAACACAACAATTGAAGAAACTAATTTTTGGATTTTTTTCTAAACCTTGATCCAACTCGAACCAGTTCTATGCAGTTTGATAATCCGGCTTGAGTCATCTCGATCCAGTTTGTTTCACCTTGACCCACTTTGACCCACCCAGACTTAACTATTTCGATCCACCTCGGTTCATCTCGATCTACATCGATCCACCTCGATTTACCTCGCTTTAGCTCGATCCAACTTGATCCTGCTTGATCCAGTTTGATCCAGCTCAAACCAGTTTTATTCAGCTCAATCCCGTAAAACCCGGTTCAATTGAGTTTGATGATCCAGCTTGGCTCAACTCAATCCACTTTATTCCAACTTGACCCACTTCAAACCACCTTTTTTTTTTTTTTTTTTTTTTTTGTTGACGCTGGGAAAAATGCGTTACGCATACCCTCTCGTTGGGGGACGAGAGGGTTATGTGGGACTCCCCCGGCTAGCCCGGGTATACCCACTAAACGACCCAGCGGCACTCCCGCATCGTCTTCATGGAGGGGAACTGGGAAACTGGCAGAGCCTTATCATCCAGTCCCCCGCCGACGACCGCCCGCCTTTACAGCGGGGCCCGCACGCCCCTCCCTACGAGGAGGGGCCCGGGAATGACCGCGAGTGCTCGGTCATTCCCGCCGACGGTGGTGGTGAACAGTGCAGTGCAGGAGAAGGCGCCCCCGCGCCAGTCTCCCGCTATTCACCACCGGGGAGGAGGAGACGCTGATCGTACAGCCGTCTCACTCTTCCCCTTCTCCGCCTGCGGAGCGGTGCCGCGAGGGGATCGTCCTCCCGCGCGCGCTCCGCTGCCTCTTTCTGCGAGATCACGTCCTCGCAGAAAGAGGCGACCGCCGACCAGGCCGCCTCGCCCCCCAGCATGGACAGAACCACGCCGGGCAGCGAGAGGTCCGGCCCCACCACCGCAGTCAGGCCGCGGCGCAGCTCAGACCAGGCCGGGCACACCTCGAGGGTGTGCTGTGCCGAGTCCTCCGCCGCGCCGCAGTCGTGGCACGCGGCGGCCTCCTCCCTCCCAATCCGATGCAGGTACGACCCGAAGCAACCATGCCCGGTCAGCACCTGCACCAGACGGAACGAGAGGAAGCCGTGGGGCCGCTCGAGCCATCCCCGAAGGACTGGCCCGAGCGCGTCCAACGTTCGGCGGCCGAAGGTGGCAGAGGCGAGGTCCTCGGTCCAATGATGGACGATTGCGGCCCTCGCCTCCCGCCGAACGGCCTCCCGCTCCTCCGCGGCGGGGGGCGCATTGAGCGCCCTACGCCGCGCCGTCCATTCATACACCCTAGCCAGCACCCACGCCTCGATCTCCCAAGGAGGCGTGCCGGCCAGGGCGCACGCCGCCGCGAATCCCACCGAGCGGTAGGCCCTCGCCACCCGCTGTGCAATGGCCCTTTGGGGCCTGCGGATGGCGGAGGCGTTCTCCCTCCTGTGGAGGGAGTCCGCCCAGATAGGGGCCCCGTAAAGGGCCATACTCTTTAGGATGCCGGCATACAGCTGCCGGCATCGCGCCTTCGGCCCTCCCAGGTTCGGGAGGAGCCAAGAGAGGGCCCCCGCTGCCTTCAACAGGCGCGTCGACAGCCCGCTGAAATGCGGGCCGAAGCGCCACCTGCTGTCCAGCACAAGGCCCAGATATTTCATCTGGGCCTTCACCGCTACTTCGACGCCCGCTACAACAATGCGGGCGTCCGGGGGGACCCGCTGCCGAGGCCCGTGGAAGAACACGGCCTCGGTCTTATGCAGGGCCACCGTCAGCCCTAGGCGGCGGATCCTCCCTGCGACTAGGGATCCGCCAGCCGAGGCCAAATTGGCCGCCTCCCTGAAGCTCCCTCCTCGGGCTGTGAGGAGAGTGTCATCCGCATAGCAGATGACACTCATGCCACGAAGGAGGGGCCCGCGCAGGAGCCAGTCGAAGCCTATGTTCCACAGGAGTGGACCTAGGACCGACCCCTGCGGAACACCAGACTCCGCCCTGTACCTCCGCAATGTGGCCGACTTGTCTACGAGGAGGACCGCTCGGTCCTCCAGGTAGTCGGCCAACAGCGCCCGCAGATAATGAGGCACTCCGTGATAGCGGAGTGCCTCTAAGATGGTCGAGTGGGGGACGGAGTTGAACGCGTTGGCGATGTCGAATGACACCGCCAACACTCCGCCCCCTGCCTCGACCGCCTCCCTCACCTGGCCCTTCAAAAGGGCCAATGCATCGACCGTCGAACGCCCCTTACGGAAACCGAATTGGGCGTCCGACAGGTCCGGCCCCACCTCCCGCAGGAGGCCATTCACCCGGGTGGCGATGATCCCCTCAAACAATTTACCGACCTCGTCGAGCAGAACGACGGGCCGGTATGCCGAGGGGGAATCCACCGGGCGTCCCTCCTTCCGAAGGAGGCACAGTCGTCCCTCCTTCCACGGTTTCGGGAACCTCCCAGTCGTAAGACACGCACTGAAGAGGTCCCGAAACCTGTCCTCCATTTGGGTGGCCGCAATGGCCACCACCGCTGCGGGGACGCCGTCCGGTCCGGGGGCCGTCCTCTTCCCGCGGAGGCGTAAAGCCGCCGCGCGGAGCTCCGCCACCGCCACTGGAGGGATCTCCTCCTCCGGCCGGGCCACCCCCCGTGGGGGGTGCATCACTGGAGGGGTGAAATCGGTCCTGCACGGAAACAGGGACCGAACCACCCCATCCAGCAACGCCGGCTCCAGGGTCTCCGTCAGTGGGGGGCCACAGGGGCGCAGTTTGTTCCGCGCCGCCTTGTATGGCCTCCCAAATGGGTCCCCATCGAGACCCTCCAGCATCTCGGCTTTCGCCGAACTTCAAACCACCTTAACTTATCTTGATGCAACTCGATCTATCTCGATCCATATCAATCAATCTTGATCCAACTCGAACCATTTCAATGCAGTATGATAGTCCGACTTGACTCATCTCGATTCAATTTGTTTCACCTTGTCTCACATCGACCCAGCCAGATTTAACCATATCGAGCCACCTCGGTGCATCTCGATTCACATCAATCCACCTCGATTTTCCTCGCTTTAGTTCGATCCAACTTGATCCAGTTTGATCCAGCTCAAACCAGTTTTATTCAGTTCAATCCGGTATTATCCGGTCCAATCGAGTTTGATACAGTTTGATGATCCGGCTTGACGCAACTCAATCCACTTTATTCCAACTTGACCCACTTCAAACCACCTTGACTTATCTCGATCCCCTCAATTCATCTAGATTCAGATCGATCCACCTCGATCCAGCTCGAATCAGTTCGATACAGCTTGATAATCTGGCTTGACTAATTTTGGTCTATTTTGTTTCACATTGACCCACTTCGACCCACCTTGACTTATATTGATCCGCGTCAGTCTATCTCGATCCACAATCCACATTGATCCATCTCGATTTACCTCGGTCCAGCTCGCTTTAGCTATATCGAACTCAAGCCAGCTTTATCCTGCTTGATCCAGTTTGATCCGGCTCAAACCAGTTTTATTCAGCTCAATCCAGTTTTATCCCGTTTAATCGAGTTTGATGCAGTTTGATGATCCGGCTTGACGCGACTCAATCCACTTTATTCCAACTTGACCCACTTCAAATCACTTTGACTTATCTCGATCCCCTCAATTCATCTAGATTCACATCGATCCACCTCGATCCAGCTCGAATCAGTTCGATACAGCTTGATAATCTGGCTTGACTAATTTTGGTCTATTTTGTTTCATATTGACCCACTTCGACCCATCTTGACTTATATTGATCCGCGTCAGTCTATCTCGATCCACAATCCACATTGATCCATCTCGATTTACCTCGGTCCAGCTCGCTTTAGCTATATCGAACTCAAGCCAGCTTTATCCTGCTTGATCCAGTTTGATCCGGCTCAAACCAGTTTTACGTTTAATCGAGTTTGATGTAGTTTGATAATCTAGCTTGGCTCATTTGGATCCACTTTATTCCAACTAGACCCATTTCAAACCACGTTGACTTATATCGATCCATCTCGGTCCATCTCGATTAACTTCGATCCATCTCGCTTTAGCACGTTTCACCTTAATCCTGCTTAATCCAGTTTGATCCAGCTCAAACCAGTTTTATTCAGCTCAATGCGGTTCAATTAAGTTCGATACAGTTTAATGATCCGGCTTGGATCATATCGATCCACTTTATTCCAACTTGACCCATTTCGAACCACCTTGACTTATATCGATCCACCTCGGTCCATCTCGATCCTCATTGACCCACCTCGATGTACTTTGATCGAGCTCGGTTTTGCTCGGTTCACCTTGATCCTGCTTGATCCGGTTTGATCCAGCTAAAACCAGTTTTATTTAGCTGAATCCGGTATGATCCGGTTCAATGCAATGGCTTAACTCAATCCACTTTATTCCATCTTAACCCACTTCAAACCACCTTGGCATATCGATCCACCTCTGTCTATCTTGATCCACATCGATCCACTTCGATTTACCTCGATTCATGATCATAATTGATCCTGCATGATCCAGTGTAATCTAGCTCAAACCTGTTTTTAATCAATTCAATCCGTTATTACTCGGTTCAATCAAGTTTGAAGCAGTTTGATAATCCGGCTTGACTCATCTCGAACCAGTTTATTTCACTTTGAGCTACTTCGACCCACCTTGACTTATCTCGGTCTACCTCGGTCCCTCTTGATCCACATCGATCCACCTGGATTTACCGAGGTAAATGATCCAGCTCGCTTTAGTACGATGATCCAGCTCAACCCAGCATAGGCAGCAGGCAAAATAATTTTCAAAATCGGATGAGTAATTCCGAAGATTACCCTTAGATTACACATACTTACAAACACACAAACATACAAAAATACAAATTTAAACCCTTTACAGTATTAGTATAGTAGTGTTAGTAGTGTTAGATACATAAAGTTAGATAGTATAGAAGTAGGGGGAAGTAGGGAGTAGGATTTCTTATCAATTGTATAACAAAGTCACGGTACTATTTTCAACAATGGCGAAATTTCATTCTTACTTTCATTCCCTATTTCAACCCCTTCAATCTTTTTGTTCGGGATAAAAAGTAGCCTATGGTCTTATCTGTCTCTGTAACAAATTTAATCGAAATCGGTTCAGTGGATTAGGCGTTAAAGCGTAGCAGACAGACAGACAGACAGAGTTACAAAAATACAGGCTATGTCATCAAGTATGTATATTTGATGAAATGACACAACAATAAATAGGTCCAGGTTTAATAAAAGTGTAAACAATATTTTTAAAAACCTTCATCCTTAATTTAAAACGCGTTTTACTTACAAAACCAACGCGGGCGAAGCCGCGGGCTACAGCTAGTAATAAATAAATAAATATTAGTATGGAAGTATGGATGGATGGATTAGTATGGATTAAATTGTTACCCGTAGGGTGTCCGGTTAAGAATAGCAACCACCCATCTCCTCCTGTTGGGTTTTCGTAAGAGGCGATTAACGGAAAACAAGAAGACGGGCTGTAGCGCCTTTCTATTGGATTACTTGCTAGCGATACTGCGATTACCAAGCTGCCTGCCAAGCGTGGAGATTATAGCAACCCCTCCCTTCTAAGGGATAGGATATTGTTCAGCAGTGAACGTCTTTCGGCTGATGATGATGATGATGATGATAAAATTGAGTCGGTCAAATTTTGTCTGGTAATGAGTTGTTATTTCATTCCTTGATTATAGATTTTGTATTGAAAACTACATCAACTTGTTAGTAGTTAGGTAGTAATAACGTAGTGTCAGATAGTCAGCCGTTAAGTAACAATGTAAAACATTGCTGTGTTCCGGTACAAAGGTTAGTGTAGCTGATGATATTACCGGGATCAAGAGTGTAGTGTGTGTATAGGCACCCCCACCTTCTTATGTAACTTAAGTCCCTAGTATATAAGCCCTGTGACGCGCCTTAATATAGGACATAATAAATAAATACAATTATAAACAGAGAACAAGTCTCTCAATAATACAGATTACCTAACATCTCCCGCCATTGCAAGAGATTTAATAACTAATGTCATTCAGCTGCTAAGTAACAAAAACATTCTCATGTATATATCAATATCGCTGTGTTCCGGTGCAAAGGGTAGTGTAGCTGATGATATTACCAGGATCGAGAGATTTAATAACTAATGTCTCGGGTGATGAGCGATAGTGCAGTACATCTGTCTATAGGCAGGGGTGTAGATAGGTACTGACGTAGTGTCAGATATTCAGCCGCTAAGTAACAATGTAAGAATATCGCTGTGTTCCGGTGCAAAGGGTAGTGTAGCTGATGATATTACCAGGATCGAGAGATTTAATAACTAATGTCTCGGGTGATGAGCGATAGTGCAGTACATCTGTCTATAGGCAGGGGTGTAGATAGGTACTGACGTAGTGTCAGATATTCAGCCGCTAAGTAACAATGTAAGAATATCGCTGTGTTCCGGTGCAAAGGGTAGTGTAGCTGATGATATTACCAGGATCGAGAGATTTAATAACTAATGTCTCGGGTGATGAGCGATAGTGCAGTAATCTGTCTATAGGCAGGGGTGTAGATAGGTACTGACGTAGTGTCAGATATTCAGCCGCTAAGTAACAATGTAAGAATATTACAAAGGGTAGTGTAGCTGATGATATTACCAGGATCGAGAGATTTAATAACTAATGTCTCGGGTGATGAGCGATAGTGCAGTACATCTGTCTATAGGCAGGGGTGTAGATAGGTACTGACGTAGTGTCAGATATTCAGCCGCTAAGTAACAATGTAAGAATATCGCTGTGTTCCGGTGCAAAGGGTAGTGTAGCTGATGATATTACCAGGATCGAGAGATTTAATAACTAATGTCTCGGGTGATGAGCGATAGTGCAGTACATCTGTCTATAGGCAGGGGTGTAGATAGGTACTGACGTAGTGTCAGATATTCAGCCGCTAAGTAACAATGTAAGAATATCGCTGTGTTCCGGTGCAAAGGGTAGTGTAGCTGATGATATTACCAGGATCGAGAGATTTAATAACTAATGTCTCGGGTGATGAGCGATAGTGCAGTAATCTGTCTATAGGCAGGGGTGTAGATAGGTACTGACGTAGTGTCAGATATTCAGCCGCTAAGTAACAATGCAAGAACATTGCTGTGTTCCGTTGCAAAGGGTAGTGTAGCTGATGATATTACCGGGATCAAGAGATCTAATAACTAATGTCTCGGGTGATGAGCGATAGTGCAGTACATCTGTCTATAGGCAGGGGTGTAGATAGGTACTGACGTAGTGTCAGATATTCAGCCGCTAAGTAACAATGTAAGAACATTGCTGTGTTCCGTTGCAAAGGGTAGTACAGCTGATGATATTACCGGGATCAAGAGATTTAATAACTAATGTCTCGGGTGATGAGCGATAGTGCAGTGCATCTGTCTATGTGCAGGAGTGTCGCTTAAATCAGCCTAACGTATTACTTTTATACGTATTAAAGACATGTAACAAAGTATTGATAAATGAGTTCTTGAGTGCGGCAGCTAGTTATACTAGTTCCCGCACTATAGTACTATCTTTACTATAGTAAAGAAACTCAATTAATTTTACTTTACTATTATGTTTTAAATAACCAGATCTAGTATACTTGATTGTAATCAAGTGAAAAAAAAATGAATTTATAAAAAACAATAATTAAGCTGTATTAGCTTAATTATTACCGTTCACTATTTGAGTTGAGAAGTGGCCATCTCTATACATCAAATTATCTGAAATTTAATACTCTAAGTCTGAAAAGAATGTGAGAATCCATATGTCTAAGTCAACATACATTTACGTACCTACACATTTCTGCTTTAGAAAGAATTAGTGGGCATCTCTTTACGGGCTCCAACAATCTACATAATTTTGTTTATGGAAGACTCCTACTCATTTTTATGTACATGAGAATGTTTTATGGGTACTAAATCTGCGGATATTTTGAAGTAAGTTCTCCCTATCGTTTATAATGGTTTTAGAAAGACAGACAGCTACATCGCTTGAAAAAACGACAGCTGATGGTAAAGCAAGATTCTCGAGTGGCGACTACGAACTGGAAGACGCAGTGTAGGCAGGCCTCCCACTAGGTGGCCTACGGGTATCGTGCGAGTTGAATAAGCAATTGTGGTTCATTGTGGTGTTCCAACAGGCTATGTTCCATGTAGGGGATGTCTTCTGGCTGGTGATGACGATGATGAAGTTTTTTTAAACTAATTTAAATTTTACGTTTAAATGTCTTAGCCATATTTTTTGGATTTCATTTTGTTCGTGATTATTCATCGTTAAAATATATTTATACCGTATATTATATATGTTGTTGGTACCCATCTTCTCCTGTTGGGTGTTCGTAAGAGGCGACTAAGGGAAAACAAGATGACGGGCAGCAGCGCCTTCCTATTGTATTACCCACCACCTATACTGCGACCCCCAAGCCGCTTGCCAGCGTGGGGATTATGGCAATCCCTCCCTTCTAAGGGGGAGGCCTTTGCTCAGCAGTGAACGTCAGTCGGCTGCTGATGATGATGATGATTTATGTTGGTAATTTTTTTTCGCAGAGGAACCCTTTAAAATGTCCTGGGACCTGTGGCGGTCAACCGCAGTATGTGGGATTCTTACCCACTAAAATCCACGTGGTCTTCGACCGGTACCTATCACAACAAGTTCATAATAGAAATAGTTAAGTTTCATTTTGCAGTAAATTTTGCTTCCTATCTGTTGAAAGTCATTCATCCAATCACTAAGCTGCTTAAAAATTACCTCAGTATCCGTGAAACCGTTGGAAATTCGAACAGGAACTGACGAAATATTGGATCGTTTACAGCAAAATTCAGTCTTTAAATGTACCGCAGATAAGGTGAGTAATAAAAGCTGGATCTACGTCCGTGACGTGAGTTATGGCGGTCGGTAGTTCTTTCTGTACAGCGAGGTTCTCATGTCTTCGAATGTGAACTTAAAAGGGTCAGTAAAATGTAATGGCTGGAGCACTCGACGCACGTCGTTCGCTTCTGCGCTGGGTAGATAATTCCTATTGTATAATGCTTTTGTAAAGATCTCACTTGAATAGGTTCTAAGAAAAATAAGAGAAATGTTTTACCAGTCTAGTTTTAACCAACCTCTAGTAGACCGTTTACATCTCTAAAACTGCATTAGGTAATACCACAGTGTACAAACTATGATTTATAGACTGTGGTAATACTACGAGTGTTACAGTGTCCTTAATTACCCTACATTGCTTCTTCGCGGCAGAATTTCTGATACTAGGATCCCTAGTCCCTACCTACCTGATCGATCCATTGCAAAAGGGGCCTACAATCAAGTAAATTATTATTTACGACAAAAACAACACGTAGGTTATTATATTTTTAGGGTTCCGTACTTATGATGCGACTTAGTCTATCCTGCTATCAAAGTCAATGTCAAAAATATTTATTTGAAACAGGCTGAAAACGCTAAGGCCTCGTTTACGGAGGCGCGGAGCGTCGCGCGTCGCGTGTGGCGTGGCCTCCACGTCTTGCATCTCTCTCTCACTTCTATAACGCTATATGTTTTTACTCAGTGTGGGCCGCGCCGCCCAACGCGACGCGTGACGCCCCGCGCCTCCGTAAACAAGGCCTAACACTATTGAACGGTAAATTTTTTAAAAGCTACCACTGGATCACTACGCGGCCTCAACTGAGAATATCCGGCAAGAAACTCAGTGGGCTTGTCATTATTTAACTTTTTAGGGTTCCATACCTAAAAGGTAAAAAAGGAACCCTTATGGTCTGACTTCGTCTGTCTGTCTGTCACACCTATATATTTCAGGAACCACTCATGCTATCGATTTGAAACTTGGAATAGTTTTAGATCTTACTTACCCAACGTCATCGCAAATAAAAAAAAAATATTTTTTCTTTTACTGGGACTACTATATCGAGTGGGGTATCATATGAAAGGGCTTCATTTGCACATCTCAAAACAGATTTGTATTTTGGCTTATGTGACGTAGTTTTTGGCTGATAACCAAAAATGTAAAAAAAATACCATCCCCCCCCCCCCCCTTATCTCCGAAGTTTGTAGAGGGAAAAATCTGAAATAATTATGGATAATGCATGTCTATCTATATTTTACAGTAAAAATAAAATGATCTATCTAAGTAGTACAGTTTTTTAGTAATCCTAAAAAAACCTTGTCAAACAAACTTAGTTATGCAGTTTGTTTTTTTTTTGCTATCTGAGGTGTTACATGAATAGTAAAATTACTTTAATACGTCCAAAGATGGTATGGAACCCTCGGTGCGCGAGTCCGACTCGCACTTGACCGGTATTTTTTTAAATATTGTTTGTCTTGTGACAATTGGATAAACATCAGCGATAGTGTGTCCTGCCGAAAGTTATAACAAGAGAGAAAAGAAAACAAAAAATACGACAAAACGCACGAATTGACTCGAGCAGCAGCTATCACTACCAACCATATTAGAGGAAAGAGGGTGACCCGCCACACGAAGCCGCTACAAGCAAAGACTTTTCGATGGCTACGGCTAACATGTGGAGTATCATATAAAAGTGCTTCTTCTACAATACGGTTACGGATCAGCCATCACTCCTGCACTCATATATATATTGCTACGATTTTGATCTTGTAAAGAAAAACAGGGTAGTATAAATGAAGCTTAAAGTACTGGCTATATAGGTATATACCTACCACCCATTTAAGCGTAGTGCTTACATACATATATTTAAGTATTTTCGGACTATAGTGATACATAGGTATGTATGCCATGCCTCGTCTCCTTGTAGCATTTACGATTTATCCTATCATGATTATATCACTATAGACGGGAGATACTTAAATATACGTATGTACTTACGCTTAAATGGGTGGCATCACTACACCAATAATTACTAACATTGGTATAGACCCTATTAAATAGCAAAGTTATACCACATTGTTTAAATTCCGAAATTCTAATTTGATATAAGTAATGTCTGTGTAATATCACACAAAATAATAATAAAATAATCATATAACATTTTAATTAGATTTGGTGTAGATAGGCCTACATGAGTTTGTGATATTGATTTTGGCAGAACCCACTGATAACTTTGTTCAAAAACTTTTCTGCGAACGATTTCGAATGAGGTCCATTTAGTTTGAGAACTTTGCTACATCAATAATTGGCTTTGGGGTTATTAAAATAATTTCGGTCCGTTACAATTTCCTGATATGTTTTAATTAATTAAAGGGTTGTTTTATTTCCTTGACAAATGGAAATGAAATTAAATTATGTCTAATTTGGACCAGAGAGTGGAAATAAGCTATTCAGCGAGAAAATGCTATGGTGATGTGTGCTATTTAGATCTAAACTCTGATCTTTTAAATAAATTGGATCGAATTATAAACAACTGTATACGCTTCATATATAATCTTCGGAAATATGACCATGTATCCGAACATCGTGCTCTTTTAAAATGGTTTCCCATTCGTAAGCGAAGAACTCTAAGAGCACTAACTACCCTATTTTCTTTGCTTCACTCGTCTACTTCGCCTGCCTATCTTACATCTCATTTTCAGTATCTCTGTTCTAGTCATTCTAAATCTCTCCGCTCCTCACATAATCTTCTCCTCAAGTGTCCATCTCATCGTTCTAACTTCATACATTCTTCCTTTTTTGTGCAATCTATTCTTCTCTGGAATGCACTTCCTCAGGAAATCAGGATGGCTAAGAATCGCATAACATTCAAGGCTAAGCTTCGGGAGCATCTCTATCACACATTGGCAGAATGACATCCTTATTCTTCTTCATTTATAATTATTGTATATATTATTAGTATCATAATCACTTTTGTATTAGTTATAGTATATACATATATATATATATATAGTATTTTTATTCATATTTTTATGTATGTATAATATATCTATGTTCTTCAGTTTTTATTTCACACAATTCGGCACCTACCACAAAATATTTCTGCACTACCCTAAGGTAGACTGTTAGAAAATGCCTAAGGCATTAAGTCCGCCTTGTACTATAAGTGCACAAAGTTAAATAAAAAAAAATAAAAAAAAATGTTGCCAGCGTCTTGGGTGTATTGTAACTTTTTTATGAATTATATTCTGTTAAATTAAAGGTGGAAATAACTGTAGAAAGTGATGACAATTTTTCATATTTTAGTCTATAAGAATCCAATAAAAGTTACAAAGCGAGTATGTGTATTATGTTTTTGTCTGAATTTGAGACTATTTTCTGGAATCAGGATTTTCAGGCTTTAAAAAACATAAAACTTGAGAATTATGGGAGATTAATTTAATTATAGAGCAAGTCCTTTTCGGGAAAAGTCAATTTCACGTAGGTACTTTACAGTAGCATAGTTAAAAAGATAATTAAAGTTAAAAGGGGTCGACAAAGTAATTAAATTATGTCGATTCCGCCGAATAGATTGGAGGTCACAAACGTGACGTGAATAATACTGAGATCAATTAATGACGACTTGTTTGTTTTATTGGTTACTGTATTTTAATTGACACTAAATTTATATTTTCTCTTGTTTCAGTGAAATGAAATTTTGGCACATAATATAACTTTTTATGTTTCATGCCATCGTGAATAATACGGCGAAACTTTGTACAAGTTGTTTTTTTTAAAACTATTTATGTATAATATGTGCTTTATTTTATAAACTGGCTGACCCGCGCAGCTACACCCGCGCTTTTATTACATTTTGCTCCCCTTTTCTCCCTCTTCCCTTGATTTATTTATCTCTCCATCTCTCTCTTATAAGAAAAATCAAATTCTATGCTCTCTCCCTCCTCTCTCTTTCCCCCTCCCGCTTCGGTCCCCGTCACACTCCCTCTCTTCCTCTCCCCGTTGTCTCCTCTGAACCCCCTCCCCCTTTCGCATTTTCTCACCTTGCTTCCCCTCACTCCCCCTTGCTCCATCTTAATCCCCCCATTACCCCCTCCTCGAATCCCCTCCCCTCTCTCTCCTCTCTTGCACCCTCCTCTCGCCTCCTTAAACCTGGCACCATGTTCACTGGGACAGGGCTCGCAACCCCGTCACCTTCCTCTTCGGAGTCACGCCGTCACCCATTTATGTAATGACCTTGCCTAACGTTGCTTAACCTAGCGGCATGAAATATACTCTACGACCTATTCTCGGACCTACCCGATATGCACACAAAATTTCATACAAATCGGTTCACCCGTTAACTGAACAGCAATTTTTTTCAATGGTGTAAATATTAGCGAACTTTACGTTATATTGAAGAAGGGACAAATTCATGGCTTAGGAAAGATCAGGGTTATTTAAGTAAATTATCCCTTAAAAGGAAACTAAGACAGGTGTTGCTTGCTGAGTTCAGTACAAAACAATGTTTGTAATCGCTAAATATGATACCTACTCGTCTTTAGTAAATAAAAGTAAATTGTCAGTAAGTACATCATTATAGGTACCTAAGTAATAAATAATGATATCGCAGGACCTATCGTAAATCAAACCATTTGTTTATAATCAACCTTTTGTAAATCGAGCGCTAATCCCGCCGACAAACTGTTACGCAGTTTGGCGGGTTACAATAGAATGTATACCTTTTTGATTCAATAAAAGATTTATTTATTATTTATTATTATGCAACAACAATTTATTATTAGTTAATTATTTCTCATAAAAAGTAAAGTATAAATAAACTATTTTGAAAAAAATAAAAACCGACTTCAAAGTAAATTATCTAAAAAGCATAAAATAACGAAAATATTATTGAAGTAGTTTTTATTTTTTTCAAAATAGTTTATTTAACACTTTTTAAGCAGCACTATCACGCAACTCGAACGTCTACATTACAGTAACTTACTGAAAATATAAAAGTTTATATCTCTTAACCTACTGGACCGATTTTGATGAAACTTGTACTCTACCCTAATTTGAAAAATACTCTAACTATTGCAAAAAGAATTTTCGAATTCGGACTTGTAGTTTCTGAGAAATCCACGGACAAACCTACATACATACATACATACATACATACACTCGTGAAATTTGGTAAATTTGTTTAGAAGCCCACATAGTCTAACATATATGAATATTACGCATTTCTATTAATATTACATACATACGCGTCGAAAACAGAACCTCCTTTTTTGAAGTCGGTTAAAAATGTTTATTGTGGGTTATCCCCAAGAGATAAACATATACCATCGCGGACTTTTTTGTAGACTTTGTTAATATATTATTATTATCATAGTAAGTAAATTATCTAAAAACTATTTTATAAAAAATAAAAACCGACTTCAAAGTAAATTATCTAAAAAGCATAAAATAACGAAAATATATTGAAGTCGGTGCTAGCTAATCATGTTAACTAACACTATCACCAGCTGACACCGACTTCAATATATTTTCGTTATTTTATGCTTTTTAGATAATTTACTTTGAAGTCGGTTTTTATTTTTTATAAAATAGTTTATTTAACACTTTTTAGTGACTTATTTTACCAATATAGGTATCAGCACTATCACGCAACTCGAACATCTACGTTACAGTAACTTATTGAAAACATAAAAAGTTCATATCTCTTAAACTACTGGACCGATTTTGATGAAACTTGTACTCTACCCTAAGTTGAACAATACTCTAACTATTGCAAAAAGAATTTTCGAAATCGGACTTGTAGTTTCTGAGAAATCGGTGGACAAACCTACATACATACATACATACATACATACACTCATAAAATTCGGTAAATTTGTTTAGAAGCCCACATAGACTAACATATATTAATATTACGCATTTTTATCAATATTACATACATACGCGTCGAATAGAGAACCTTCTTTTTGAAGCCGGTTAATGAAGCCGGTTAAAAAAGGTGTTTATTTACGACATCTCATTAGAAACCTCTAAAATTATCAGTGTTTCTCTACTACATATATTATGTATGTATTATACATATAAACCTTCCTCTTGAATCACTCTATCTATTAAGAAACCGCATCAAAATCCGTTGCGTAGTTTTAAAGATCTAAGCATACATAGGGACAGACAGATAGGAGTGTTCGTTATATTATATAACTGATATAATAATCCACTATTTATAAATAATCAAATCGCTTATTATTTGATATCTTAGGCAAGCGTTATTTAAATTACATAGGTATTGCACGCACGCCGCATGACCACAGCCGCCTGCCACGACGCGGCGACGATACTAACGAAATATCGTAAAAACTATTTTATTCATTTCATTACTGGACACTGATTCAAATATAGTTCTTAAGTAATTGTCTTAGAGTATTAATTGGCACGTGACTCGTCATCGTGGTGTAGCATAGCTACATTGTTTTTCACTATATTATAACAAATGATTACGAAAAACAGACTTATTAAGAAATATATTATAGTTCCTATTTCATTAAAACAAGGGTACAAGACATTGTGCTCAGATAACTAGGTCAGGCGCTTAGTGGAGTAGTTTCCATATCTTTTAGATTCGCTATAAATTCGTTAGATAGTTTATATAATATGGTAGCTTGGGGTTGATGGAAGCTGCAGCAAGCTTCTCTGCTATTCTTTTCACCAAAAGAATAAAACTTTTATATATTTCTTTGTTCTTTTACGATTTTCACGTAGGAAGGTATTTAGTTATTAAGGGGCGTGGTATAGCCGCTCGCTTGTGCCATCACTTCTTTTAATACCTGCAAATAAAATAGTGTCTCAACGAGAGACAAAGGAAATCGAGTTGCTAGGCAGAATGTGGGCGGAGTCTTCTAGACCTTTCCATCCCTTCTTTTGTAACTCGATATTTTTAATGCAGCGCATAGGTCTCACACACATCAAATAGTCTTTGCCTGGAACACACGTTCCACAGTTGAGTTGGAATCGTGAAGAATAGTTTATTCCATATAAGTTATTTTTATCAGAATCTGTATTAATAAATAAATTCTGTGAACATACCCAGTATTAACTGGTAAGTTGTACTTAGTTATAAGAATGTAGGTTAATAACTGTGTAAATTCTTTCTTGTTTTAAATAGGCATCTCCTACCTGTTAGGTTTTAGTCTTTTTATACCAGGAGAATCTATATTCTCCTGGCCTTTTATGTGTGTTTTACCTTCTTGTAATCGTCGCTCTTTTGCGCCAACTTCCACCAACTGAGGTTGGTCGGGAGAGGGTCGCGGTAAGGGAGCGGCGACTACAGGGACGCATATCTGGCGTTCCAGGGTTTTACTGCTACGGCAAGAATCTTCCTCTGGTTAGAGGGTTGCCACCTCCGAGTTGAGGTCTCGCCGAGCTGATCAAGGTTGATCAGTTTCTCCGTTTCCGGGTCTACGCCCGGCTACTGCGACCGGGACGATAGTCCGGTTCCTCCCTGCGAGGACTCCAGGCTTCAGCCAGCCGAAGACATCGTCCGAGGGCTCGCCGTTCTCGCGCCCTCCAACTGTTTAGTTGAGTTACCAACCATTTGTAGAATCGAACAAGCTATAAACCAAATAACGAATCTCCCTGTATTCTTCTCTGTAATTAATTAATTTTATGTAAATAAATTTGTGTAGTCCTATTTAATTTTTTTATTTAATAGCTCATGCTCGCCGACTAGGCTACACTGGCGCCCAACGTGGGGCCTAGTCGGCGAGCATGAGCTATTAAATAAAAAAATTAAATAGGACTACACAAATTTATTTACATAAAATTAATTAATTACAGAGAAGAATACAGGGAGATTCGTTATTTGGTTTATAGCTTGTTCGATTCTACAAATGGTTGGTAACTCAACTAAACAGTTGGAGGGCGCGAGAACGGCGAGCCCTCGGACGATGTCTTCGGCTGGCTGAAGCCTGGAGTCCTCGCAGGGAGGAACCGGACTATCGTCCCGGTCGCAGTAGCCGGGCGTAGACCCGGAAACGGAGAAACTGATCAACCTTGATCAGCTCGGCGAGACCTCAACTCGGAGGTGGCAACCCTCTAACCAGAGGAAGATTCTTGCCGTAGCAGTAAAACCCTGGAACGCCAGATATGCGTCCCTGTAGTCGCCGCTCCCTTACCGCGACCCTCTCCCGACCAACCTCAGTTGGTGGAAGTTGGCGCAAAAGAGCGACGATTACAAGAAGGTAAAACACACATAAAAGGCCAGGAGAATATAGATTCTCCTGGTATAAAAAGACTAAAACCTAACAGGTAGGAGATGCCTATTTAAAACAAGAAAGAATTTACACAGTTATTAACCTACATTCTTATAACTAAGTACAACTTACCAGTTAATACTGGGTATGTTCACAGAATTTATTTATTAATACAGATTCTGATAAAAATAACTTATATGGAATAAACTATTCTTCACGATTCCAACTCAACTGTGGAACGTGTGTTCCAGGCAAAGACTATTTGATGTGTGTGAGACCTATGCGCTGCATTAAAAATATCGAGTTACAAAAGAAGGGATGGAAAGGTCTAGAAGACTCCGCCCACATTCTGCCTAGCAACTCGATTTCCTTTGTCTCTCGTTGAGACACTATTTTATTTGCAGGTATTAAAAGAAGTGATGGCACAAGCGAGCGGCTATACCACGCCCCTTAATAACTAAATACCTTCCTACGTGAAAATCGTAAAAGAACAAAGAAATATATAAAAGTTTTATTCTTTTGGTGAAAAGAATAGCAGAGAAGCTTGCTGCAGCTTCCATCAACCCCAAGCTACCATATTATATAAACTATCTAACGAATTTATAGCGAATCTAAAAGATATGGAAACTACTCCACTAAGCGCCTGACCTAGTTATCTGAGCACAATGTCTTGTACCCTTGTTTTAATGAAATAGGAACTATAATATATTTCTTAATAAGTCTGTTTTTCGTAATCATTTGTTATAATATAGTGAAAAACAATGTAGCTATGCTACAGTGGGCCACGACTCAAGGACCAAGGTCAATTTCACTTTGCCGTATAATATTTTGTCACGAGTTGCATGCCAAATAATACTTTAATACAACTGCTTAAGAACTATATTTAAATCAGTGTCCAGTAATATCTAACGTTTGCACGTTAGATGATTTCCAACGATATTTATCCTATTTGTTCGTATCATAATTATAATAACGTTCGTTAGTTTATTTTCGTTTCGTTGAATCAATCAGTGCGGCTTACTGGCTTGACCTTGTATGACGTATTTATTTACGTACGCGATTATCGTCTGTCGTGTTTGTAAGCGATTCCGATTTGTGTTTTTTTTTTCAAATAAAGCATCGTGATGGTTTGTTTACTGTATTAAAACTGTAAATTAAAGTTAGTTTTAGTTAAGTGTTTATAATATAAATAATAATAGGTTAGGCAATTTTTGTAAAAAGTTTATTGTAGTTATAGTTAGAAGTGGGGCTAGAATATAATATTCTTTCCTAAAAAAAATACTGCCCGCTAATCGCTCGAATAGCAGCCGCAGCTCGAACATATTGTTATTCTTAAGTCCACATAGCTATTAAAAAACGTTTAACGAACGGCGCGACGATAATCCAAACGCGACGTTAGGAAGCTAACTGATATATTAAAGCGTAAAAAATAACATGCGTTTTACAAGTAGCATATCGTTATAACGCGTTTTTAATATATAGCCGTTGCGAACACTCCTACAGACAGACAGCGGGAGCGATTTTGTTTTATAATAAGTATAGATAGAAGATGTGTAAGTATATTATATTGTATTTAATTAAATATTTATACGGAATATGCGTAACGTAAATTATTTTTCCATTTAATTTCGTAATTTTCAATCCGTTTTCAATTATAATTATCACTTTTCATAATACAATAATAATATAATAATATTCTGGGACAATTCCACACATGGTCATCTGATCACAAAGTAGGGAGAGCCTGTACTATGGAAACCAGATAACTGATACTAATACTAATAGTTATATACAATTTCTTGGTAAATACATACCTAAGTAGATAAATAACACCCAGAGGCTAGGCGGGAATCGAACTCACGACCTATCGGTTAGCAGCCAGGGTGTCTAACCAACAGGCCTATCGAATAATAATATGGTTTATATTATTGAAGGTAAAGATTTAGTTAGATTTATGATGATCCAGCAAACTCCAAAATGTTGCCCATATTTGACTGAAAACAACAATGCGATTTGTCTCTACGAACCTTCACGTACTATGCCTGATCCAAGCTTTACACTAATCACCCCAGAAATAAGTATAAACTGAACATATAAAAAATATATATATGTATATACTAATATACTACAGACGAATTGAGAACCTCCTCCTTTTTGAAGTCGGTTAAAAACCTTCAAGATGGTAAACTTATTATAAATGGTCAAAGTCAAAGTCAAAGTCAAAATATCTTTATTATGTATAGGCCCCACGGAGGCACTTACACAAAAATCATTTTTAAAAACTACCACCGGATCGTAACGCGGCCTCCACTGAGAAGATCCGGCAAGAAACTCAGCGGGCTTGTCTTTTTTTTTTTTTAAACAGTTTTACAAATTATACATAAGTCAGTCTTAAACTTCTAAGCTTGCATGAGTTGAGCAGTTCAAGCCCACGCAGCTTTATCCTCCAGGTAATCCGAGATTTTATAATAAGCCTTTTTTGACAATCGGCTTTTTATCAAAGGTTTAAATTTCTTTATGTTAAATGGCTCAACAGATTATCATCAAACTGGACCATCCTGACTAAACAGTATTAAAATGCCACATTCAGAGCTATAAATAATAACTCAGGAAGATATAAAACACAACAGATTCATGGAGGTGTCACACAGGTTAGACAGTCATCGGGTGAATACAAAGTCTTACACTTTGTATTATTCTATATTCATAGGTATTTACTTGTAGTTCTCAGAACTTTATTATTTACCATTCTATTTATTTTTCGATAACCTTATTACACATGTTCTTTTTCCAAAACAGAATTGTAAAAATCCTACATTAAATATGCATAAACTAAAATTAAACGTCAAAGAAGTTCGTAAACATATTCAGAAGGGAAAAAGTGTAGTTTATCATCGCTCAAAAGAACTTTCGTCTCGCTCGCTTAACCCAAAACTTGTTCATTCATGGAAACTCAGAATCTAAACAGTTTTCGTCAAATAATATTCAATTTAATATTATATTGTGACAGCTTTTGTAATAATTATTATTCAGTAGTTTATAGATATGCACGATATGATCTGAGCCCGTAACAAACTTAATACTTTTTTTAATCCCCTGATGCAAAAAAATACTTAATTAGAGCTATAATATAGTAAAGTAAATTGTTGCATTTACGAGTTCTTACAACATATTACAAGAAATGTTAACTACATGTGTCGAAAGTCTAGCAGGAATGTCTTAAACTACCCTTTGTCTGTCCTCTTGCCAAAACCGTGCCTAAAATGCGAGACTTTTTAATTTACCTAAAAAAAATATCATTGCCTAAAATAAATTGAATGGGCATTAAATGATACCTGGTATGTATAATTTCTGGTGCGCATCTTAAATATCACAGACAAAATATAGACGTCGTCTGTATGTGTCTTAGTTATACAATTTAAATAATCTCCCATGGGCTAAATAAATCTCCAAATTTCCTACTTTCCCTCGGGGTAGTAGGCTACTTACTTATCTAAACGTGAAAATAGAGGCTTCTGAGAATGTTCTCGTAAACAAAGCTAAAATTGTAATTTAAAAGGGCATAAAAATAACGTTAGACATTAATTGTGTATAAAAGTATGACCCAAAGTTTTTAGATACGATCAGGGATTGCTAGAGATTTAATAAGGAAGGTGAGTGTCTCAAAGACAAATGAAGCCGAAGATTTATGCCACAAAGCTGTCGTGGAAATGACTGATGCCTGATGTTTGCTTTTTCTTTGTGATTTATTTTCGCTCTTTTGAGAATTTCCGCTTGGAAGTCGAACGTGGAAATGTCGATTTAGTTGGTTTGACAATTTTTCATATAGGAAATATTGCTTTACATTTGTTATGTGACTGAACTTACTACTAGGAATTGTTACTTCAATTCTATTCGAGGTCGTTCTTTTATGCCTAAAGATCATTTATTACGAGTCCCGTCAGATACATTTCTATTTTCTTTTATTCAACTAAGTGACAAGCTAGACGTTCGCCTGATAGTAAGCGACGCTGACATATAGACACCTACATGAACTGCCGCTTGTCGCCTGAGACGTTAAATATTATGTCTCTTGTGTCCGGTAATTTCACCAGCTATAGTGCCGCAATTGCTGTTGGGCAGATTAATTGCCACTGCGGTGGTACCTACCTAGACGATTCCTTGCACAAGGAACCTACCACCCGCCAGTCAGAAAGATGATAAGTTTCCGGTTTATTCTTTTACTCCTAAATATCTGAATATGAATCAACAATGCAGTGCCCAATTATAATCTGTGTTATGAAAATCATGAAAACCGTATGCACGAATCGGTTCGCTTTAGTCCATAATTAATCGTTGTGAATGAAACCCACGGTCTTTTTGGTAGTAGTAATCAAATCCGGGTAAAAATATATCCGGATACCCTACCGGATATACCACTCTCCCATCTCTTCCCGTTGGGTATCGTAGAAAACATCTATTTCTAACTATGCGTATACGGTGATCCCGAAGACACCTGCCGAGCATGTGGCCTATGATAAGCCCTGCAATTCTTAAGAGGGAGGCCAGTGGACTTCCAGCTGATGATGATGAGTTAATTTAACAAACTACTGTACAATCAGGCCCATCGAACGATTTTCTTTATTTTCTTGATTTTACCGGAAATAAGTCTTATTTAAAAGTAATTTCTTGATTATTTTACACACAAGTATAATTCAGTTATTAGGTCTTCATTTACTGCGTTTCTGTGTCCCAATGCGGCCGTATTTTATCTAAAAGTCCCCTTATTGTAGGAAAATGCTATTGTCTCCGTATTTTTACTTTGCTAACGAGAAAAGACAATTAAAGTCTTTAGGCGCAACGTCTAAGCACATTTGTTTTTATTACAGGGGATTCGGTTCACATTTTTGTACTTTTCTTTCTATTGTGATAAATCTATTGTTAGTGAAAAACGTTTCTGAAACATCTAATTTGCGTTCTCACCATAAAATTTCCAAATCCAAGTACAAGGTCGGACCGACGCCGCAAACTTGATTTATTCAGAGACGTGAACTTGATACAAAATGTTCACAGTATTAGGTAACCAAAGGCGTTTTGTTCTTTACCCACATTTGTTTCATTTTCGTATATTTTGGCACTAAGTTTTTTGGGAAACTAGGCACATGCCTAGTTTCCCAAAAAATAGGTATGTACGTAGGCTAGGTATGTACCTAGTCTAAATAACTCTTAAAGTATAAATAGTATAGTATTTTTTACCACTATTGCTTCTTTAAAAGTAAAGGAATGGAAAAAGGAGAAGAAGGATAAATATAGCACCCACTTATCTGGTCCGGTTGGTTGTCGTAGTTGCCACTAAGGCAAATCAAGAAGTCGGGCAAGACCAAGGCAAGACGCCTGCCAACCCCACGGGGTTATGGTACCTCTCCTTCTCCCTGTTGGAGTGGCTTTGTCCAGCAGTGGACATCTTTTGGCGGATGATGATGATGATTGCACTCTAGTTAACATAATTTTATCGCCAGTATCAGAGACTGTGGCTGTGAAAGAATTTTGAACGGGAGTTTCCTATCAAAATTTACTTAAGATGTTCGAAACATATTAATAATCTGAACTCGGAACGCCTAATTATATTATGTCTCCAAGGCCGCAGGCTTAATTCGTCTCCCAATCTAATAATTTTCTTTTAACCACCGTCACTAGCAAGAGTGCCCTTTCATAATTATTCATAAGCCTTCATTACTCAAACTCGTATTTTCTATCAAGCAAATTATCTTTTAATTTAGGCTCAGAGCCACAAATCCTACTGGAATATTGAGGTTAATCTCGAGTAAATAAGTTTTAAAAGCTGTTTAATCTGTATTACACTTTTGCTAGGCAAACTTAGAAGTTAACTCTGCTCCAGCGCTTATTAATTTCATTATGTGCTCCAAGAAAAAACTGCAATTAGCAACGAGCAGCTTCGGATACTTTGTATCCTTATCGTGCAGTTTTTCACCGAATATACTAAAGTTTTTATTCTTGCTAGTTTGTAAACTGCAAAACTTTAAGTAGAAAATATTACCCAAGAGTTCTTCTTCTTCGAGAACTTCTTGGAGATTTTCTAAAATTAGTCAAATTTCTTTATTTTAATAGTTTGGTTGGTGTATTGGATGTCCGCCCTGGCTGCTAATCAAAGGTTGTGGGTTCAATTCCCAGCCAGGATATGTTTTGTGTACAGGAACAAATCTAGTTGATAATAATAGTAATATAATAATATCCTGGGACTCCACACACGGTCATCAGACCCCAAACTAGGCAGAGCCTGTACCATGGCAACCAGACAACTGATACAAATATTTTTTTTTTATATATCCTGGGTGTTGTCCTGGGTGTAACAAGTTGTTTCGATTCCCACCAAGTGTCCAGACACTTTGACCAAACCAACCAAACCACCCAAACCAAACCAGACCAAACTGTTGAGTAGCGGCAAAGGTGTCTATAGGCCGACCGTTTAACTCGCGTATCGCCTGCGCGGTAAGAAGGGAGCGAGGGGAGATGTTAGCGGATGGGTGAAAGGGGTGCGCGGAGCAGAGAGCTTACGTCAAGTGCGGCAGTGCGCTGGCTGTGCTCGCAGCGCGCGGTTGGTGTTTTTGTTACGGACGCTTGAAGATAAACGCACAAGGTATACGACTGCCAAGATAAATCTCAAGATGCTCGCTCGATGAATCGCTCTTCCAGTTTTGCGAACAAAATTAACAAGCAAGCTAAACAAATAGCATACAATGTATATTCCTTTTTTAAAGCCAGAAAACAAGATCATAATTCTACAGAGTATCTTGAAGACGTAAACCTAAACAAACTTGTTGTTAAAGCTACAGGACTTTCGGTGACTACCATATGTAAAATAATAAAAGAAGGAAATGAACTGAAAGATGAACAAAATAATGTAAATTTTAAATCACCAAAAAAAATTTAACAAATCCGAAAGAAAAAAATTGAAGTTGACAGTTTTACAGAGGGCGTTGTTAGAAGAAAAATAACTCAATTTTATACGGTTTAGAAGAAGGTTCCTACATTAAAAATTTTGAATGCGAAACTCAGAGAAGAAGGAATTTTAAATTGTGGCCGAGAATATTTGAGAACATTGATTCATAAACTTGGCTTTCGATTTAAGAAATGTCAATCAAAAAGAAAATTACTGATTGAACAACCAAACATCGTATCGTGGCGGTGGCGTTATCTTAATGCGATAAAGAAGCACAGAAGAGATCAAAGAAACATTGTTTACCTCGATGAAACATATGTCAATTCGTCATTAAATGTACCGGCGTGTTGGCAATCCAATGAAGAACGAGGGGTGCTGTCGCATATTGGCAAAGGGCCACGTTTAATTATTGTACATGCTGGTGGACAAGCCGGATTTATCGATGGAGCTCTTTTAATTTTTAAATCCAAAAGCAAAACCGGAGATTATCATAGCGATATGAATTTTGTAAACTTCAGCAAATGGACTAAAGAAAAACTATTGCCAAATTTACCGCCAAGCTCAGTTATTGTTATGGATAATGCCGCATACCACTCGGTACAAGAGGACAAAAAGCCTACAATGACATCCACAAAAGCCACCATGCAAACCTGGCTGCAAAGACACAATGTTGAATTTGATACGTCTCTAAGAAAATGTGATTTATTGAATTTAATCAAACAACACGCGACAGAAAATATTTACAAAATAGATGAAATTTTAAAGGCGGCAGGTCATGAAGTCTCACGACTGCCTCCATATCACCCAGACCTGAACCCAATCGAATTGGTATGGGGGGATATCAAAGGACAGCTCGCAAAAATTGAAATTGATTCTAATTTAGACAAAAAGAAAAATACACTGGAACAGTTATTTGCCGAATTCTCTGTAGAAAAATGGGTTAACTGCGATAAACATGTACAAACTATTGAAGATGAATATTGTCTGCACGATCGCATCGTTGATGAAGAGATGGACCGATTTATTATTAATTTGCAAGATTCTGACTCCTCAAGCTACACAGACAGTGATGATGATTCAAACGATATGAATATTAGTGACGAATAGTCCTATAAATTTTTTATCTGTGGTTAAATATTTCTTAAACCGAGTTAATTATTGTTTTATGATTTTGTACCTATGAAGCTATTATAAAATATTTGTAAAACTTAAAAATAAATACTTAAAAAAAAGATACTTATTATTTTATTCTTTACCAACAATGTCTATCTCGAGATAAATCTTTGGATTATTGACTTCGTGTGTAGCGTTACCCACCCCCGCTCCCTTCTTACCGCGCAGGCGATACGCGAGTTAAACGGTCGGCCTATAGCCACTAGACTAACAGGCCCATCAACCGATTTGTGTCTGATTATTTTTAATTATTATATACGTACTTGCCTATGTACTTTATTTAAAAAAATACTAAACCGACTTAATATGTGTACCATTCGGCTGGCTTCTGTAGTATGACTTAGTTACTAATATGTATAAATAAATATCATTTAGCAGCAAATACTAAAAAAACAAATAGGTACATTTGAAAAAACTTATTGCTTTTATATTATTGCTCTGACTTGTTTCAGTACCATTATGCTTTATTTACGAGTCATAAAACATCAAGCAGGAGTGCGACTGACGTGCTATCAAAAGGCGATCATTAATTATTTCACTCATAATATTTATTACTTTTAACCATTACTATTTATAATATTTATTACTTTTAACAATTTTATTCATAATTAGTTTTTGGATGCTATTCATCATGTGCTGTAAGATCTTAGTAATAATTCATGCCTTTTATTCGAATCAGATATAAAATATGTATTATTCTTTTCTCTATGTATTATTGTTTGAATGAATATTACAAAGTTAAGTCTTGGTAAAACAGAAATATCTACTAAGCATGACGTTCAGGTTGCGTTCAGTGTATATAAATATTACTGCGATTCCGATTAAACAGCTGTCAAATAAATAAAAGAACTCTATAATCTGCACTATTAAGAAACTACGATTCCACAGGTAGACATACAAAAATAAGTCTAACTTTGAGCACCCCACCCCTCTTTAATTAATTATTTACTTTATACTGCTGAATTATTTACTTCTACATCTAAAACCGCAACCTCCCATCGATCAATCACAACTAATAAAATTTTAACATAATAAGTCTGTAAAAGGTTCGTAATCCCTGCCACCCTTAGTGTAAACAATAATGTTTTGTTTAGAATCCGTACCTCTTTCAGCTATGCAAATTAATTGCAATGCTTCTACTCTGGTACGCGAGCTAAGTGCCTAATACTGTAAATCACTCTTAATGATAATTAAAACAAAAGCTTTTTGTAACATCTCTCTTAATGCACACATCTACATAACTACAACGCTAACATGAGAAAAGTCACGTACCTTTATATTTATTGCTATTGTTTAGCTTATGTAAAATATACCTACTTATAACTTAATTAGTGGTAGTTCTACTAGGTGGTAGGATACTTGTGCAAGGAACCGTCCAGGTAGGTAACCACCGCAGTGTTAGATATTCTACCGCCAATCAGCAGTGTGTAGCTGGTGAAATAACCAGACACAAAAGACTTAATATCTAATGTCTTAAGGGTCGGCAACGCACTAGTGGTTCTTCTAGTATTGCTAGCGACTATAGGCTGCGGTGACTGCTTACCATCAGGCTGCCCGCATGCTTGCTTGCTACCTTGGCAGTATAAGAAAACTTCTTCTTTACATAGTATAATTGAAAGTCGCTTTTCGCGTATGTTTGTCTGCTGTAGGTATATCCGATTACTCCTCCTAAACAGCAATGGATTCTTAGCGGGTTTTACCATCAATTTGACAATGTTTCACTGAAGGTAAAGTATAAGTATAAAAAAATATTATTGGATTTATATATAAGTAGAAAAAACGATATTTTGCAGCCCAGTCCTATAGATTACACCCACGTGAAGCCAGGCTGGGTCGCTACATTTTTAACATCCTGGAGAGGATAAATATACCAACGAAAAAAATGTGTGCTAGGAATCATGGTTCCAATGGTAGATAATGGTTGCGAATAGAACCTATTACCAATTAGGTAGGGTATCTAAACGCTACACAAATCAATCATCACTAATATTGTGTAAAAGATGAACAAATGTTTTTACTATGATAATTATGCTCTTTTACTGGGCCTGGGAACCTGACGTTCTAATGGAAATTGTGCTTAACAATATGCTCTAGTATTTAAATAGTCCTCTTACATACATATGTTGAGAAGACCTTTTGTTATAAATTGCGTAAGTAAACAAAATACAGCGTGACAAATGGTACCGTTCTCTTGGGAAATTAGCCTCGTGTAGGCGGCTTCCCGGAATCCTAAGATGCAGCATTACCTAGAATCAAGAATCCCTTGCAGTCATATTAAATGAGAGATGGGATTCCTATTTTATCTTCTTTGCCACTTCAAGAAAATCTTTTGTTTAATTTGCGAGAAAAAAATAATTTATTTTTTCGTAAAAAAAGTTCAACTTGTAAGTGATTCTGTAACTATAAATCGGAGTCTAATTTTGTGAGGAATAATTGATCATTAAATATTATTCAATCAAATGAAACTAATTACACAGATTATATTGCGGCGCATTATGAATTTTATTTTTCTGGTATTTCAAACTCTACATTACTTTACGATATACGGTCATGGTTGCTAGGACGAAAATAAATGTATTTCATGACAATTTGAACTGAATCAATATGCATTAGGTACCTTAAATAATCCGTGATATACCTATTCCGTAAAATTTGTTTCATGTCAGTGTATCAGAACTTATTACTAATCCGTAAAATTTGTTTCCTGGCAATTTGAATTGAATCAAAAATCATTATCTTAAAATATAATCCGTGATATACCTATTCCGTAAAATTTGTTTCATGTCAGTGTATATGGAATCAGCAATTCTTTCCCCAGATTTAATATTATTTTGTAGTTAAAATATAAATGAATCCCCCCCTAAAATACAGCATCTTTATTATTATTACCTAGTTTTTATATAGCGCGTATTTAACGTTATCAAATAACTAGCCAAGTACAAGCTTAGCTTTTTATAACCTTTGCAATTTTTTATGAAGTTATTTCCTTTATCACTTCCATGAAAATGAGTTTTATTTCGCTCTCATAATTTTCCGCCGATTATTTTCTTAAAGGCGCGCCAAAGATAACGAGCTCTTTCAAGAGGTTTCATTTCCCTGTAGGGTATTATTTTTAATTTGCGCCAATCTACTTTTTTTCTAACCACGTGTTAAGGGTTAAAGTGGAATGTTTTAATCACTTACTTCAAGGATAGAGTCACGGCGCTAGACGCCCACTCCCTAGGCCGCTAGGCGTTAGGTATTTATTCTATGACATACCTAACATGCTAGCGGGTCTTGTTGTGCTAAGATTTTAGGTGTATGTGTTTCTGGCGGGACACGCCAGAGTATGACAGTACATTCTCGGGGCCCACTACATAAGGCGAATCGAGAAGACCGTGAGGTTTTGGTCGGTAGGAGTCCGACATAAGCCGTATCCGTACTCTCTATGGCGGCGCGGGTATCCATAAAGATTTCTCCAGGAAAAGTATAATTCAATGGTATAACTGGTCTGAAGCCGAAAAATGTAGTCAGTGTCTTAAATCAAGTGGAATGAACTGCTTTTCAAAAGACTCAATTTGTATAAAATGTTTTGCCGATTACATATAATTTCAAATCGTATACGATAGAGACATACGGCGGTACTGCCATTTTTTTGGGACCTTGGTCATCGTTATTTTACTATTTTTCTAGAAACATCACGTTTCATATAGTTATTTATTAGAAATACATCTTATAGCCTAATTTTATGACTGAAACGCAAAATCATTTGCCCTTGAACTTTTATGAGAGGTTTAAAACAGCTTTTACGCTGTAATAAAACCGCATCATTTATTGCAACCGACAATTTCAGTTCAGTTTAATTGACCAGTAAATTTAATCCCACAACTTGCCGTTAATGGTCGTTTAATTGCAATAACTTGGACATAAGTCGATATAGAACCGGTAACAAAACACTGTGGGTTAGGAAAAAGTACGATTTTCTTTAAAATATATTTTGTCTTTGTTAGGACTAATTACGCAACTAATTCCCATCACTATGACTCCTGTAACCAGTGAATATACCGGGTCCGAAATAAATTTTAAATATTTCTAGAATTTGGAAGCGTAGACAGAATAAGTTGAGCATCCGTGGTACAGCCGGAAACCTCTTATTGCTTTAGGTCGCGAGTTCACCAGTAAGAACAACCACACAAAGTATTAACTTTGTGTGGTTGTTCTTACTGGTTCCGATAATACAATACAATCTGATTACCTGGAATATAAGATAATCCATGCATCGGATGTCATGTATAAAGTTGAGTCGGTGTTTCGTTTCATTAGATAGTGAGGGCAAAGGAACAAATAATGTACTCCTACTTGTATCTAAGCACTTGTGCACTATATCCCCTCATATGGCTGATCTTGTGAAAGATTGGCTGCTGTAGTTGTGTCCGTCCAGGAGGACTATATTATTACTATATTGCTCAAAAAGTGTTATAATGGCATAGATACATATTAACACAGGCTATTTATGTCATGAACTGTTTATTTAGCAAACGTTCCTAATGATTACTTAAGAATACAAAAACATTCATAAATTCGGTACTCATAAGTACTTTATGACAATTAATTTATAACTGTCGAGTTTTGTCGCGCCCGACCCGTGCCTAAGAACTGCCCTAGTTCCATATTTTCATCTACAAATGATTGTTTGTTCTTATGCTTGTATTCTGGGATTGAGGTTACCTGGTAGAAGAATAAAAAAATTACTTGTATAAACTGGAGGGGCTGCGGCACCCGCTAGTGATGCAAAGCGACGCAAGTATGCAGCTCTAGGTTCGAGCTATATATTTGCGCCCTTTGCGGTGGAGACCATGGGACCTTGGTCTCATGAGATGCACGGTTTGGTGAAAGAAACTTCATCCAAACTTATCGAAGTCTCAGGAGACCGCCGGGTGATATGTAATAAAATATATTTCTGAAAAAAATACATAACAAAGGAAATAAAATTTAGGAACACTTTAAACGCTTATTACTAGTAACGCACTGTAGCGTCTATAATTATTATAACTGCCTTGATATTTATCAGTCAAACAGTTAATTAAACGTCTAATTATACATTACGGTAACTGGTGTCAAAATACAAAAAAAAATTATATTAATAAACGGTAGGTAGGTATATCAAAATCAGTGAATCATCTGAAAATGTCATCATAAGAAATAATAAACATATTATGTGTAAACTAATGATGAACATGCAATTTGTTGCATGTTCAAACTTAGTTTACACAAACGGACTCCTTTCCGTTTTCCACACACATTGTCAGGGCATATAAAACCAAATACTTGTGTCGCAACCGTACCCAAAAAATATGACACAACGATACCCATTGCAGGCATTCGCAAAAAAAAAACAATTGCCGTGACTATACCGATTAATCTACGTACAAAGTAATCACTGCTATTTAACTACCGATGTTTAACTTTTAACGAGACATGACACTCATTACTCTATCTGTACACATGAATCAACAATTACTAAAAGACGTCGAAGAAAAAAAAATACTATTCATTGATAAAAAGTAATGTGGTACTCTGCAAGCAGAAACGTCGCGCGATTGCTGATGCAATTCTGTGGAACAGATGCAGACAAGCACGCTGCTCCTTTCTTCTCTTGCACCCATCCCGATAGTTAGTATAGTTTCGCTAATACGACGACTGTCACAACCGTACCCTGGCACAATCGTACCCAGTCTCCCCTACCTAACCACCCTTTTTCACATTTAACCAGTGTGTGTCGCCATTAATGGCATATGGTACCTAGACGTGGTCCCTATCTGCTGGCTAGTCATCACAACGCGGAAAACGCAGCGTAGGCAGGCCTCCTACTAGATGGACTGATGAAATTCTGTGATTCAGGCGCAGTCAAGCAAGGTGCCAATAGCCAATTCATTGCTCGGCATTCCAAGGAGGATACCTGTGTTCAGCAGAGGACGTCTTCCGGCTGGTACAGATGATGATGATATTTTTAGGGTTCCATACCTAAAAGGTAAAAAAGGAACCCTTATGGTCTGACTTCGTCTGTCTGTCTGTCTGTCACACCTGTATATATTTCAGGAACCACTGATGCTATCAATTTGAAACTTGGAATAGTTTTAGATCTTAATTACCCAACGCCATCGCAAATGAAAAAAAATTTTTTTTTTTACTTTTTTTATAATGGGCGTCGAAATGGGTCATCAAAATTTCAAAGTGAGACTACTATATTAAATGGGGTATCATATGAAAGGGCTTCATTTGCAAATCTTAAAACAGATTTTTATTTTGGTTTATGTCACGCAGTTTTTGGTTGATAATCAAAAATGACAAAAAAATACCGTTCCCCCCCTTATCTCCGAAGTTTGTGGAGGGAAAAATCTAAAATAATTATGGGTAATACATGTCTATCTATATTTTACAGGAAAAATAAAATGATCTTTCTAAATAGTACAGTTTTTTAGTAATCCTAAATAAAACTCGACTAACAAACTTAGTTTTGCGGTTTGTTTTTTTTTGCTATCTGAGGCGTCAGACGAATAGTAAAATAACTTTAATACGTCCAAAGATGATATGAAATGCTCGGTGCGGGAGTCCGACTAGCACTTGACTGGTTTTTAAAGTATAATTACACTTTACGAAGTCCTCGCACTTTAACTTCATTAACAAACAAACAACCGAACTAAGAGATACTACGATCAACAATCAATTGGGATAAAATCACTATGCCGACAAGATAGTATATCTCAACATCACATAAACCACTTTAAAAATACGAACAACAATAAAATTTAACTTTTTATAACCTTTCGGGCATACTACAAACTTTGCTACAAACAAAATCGTAAATATTATGTAATCCTATAATCTGTGCTGTGAACATATGGTTACATCGCAATTCGCCAACGAGTCGAGGAAGGGATATTTTGTATACAATAGACATTTTTCATTACTTCTATTAGTCTGAATGATCTGAAATTTAAAACATATGTAAATCCAATGATACTAAATAAAATGGTAACCTTCACCAGGGTCTGATGATGATCAGGAAGAAGGTGGTAACAGGATCTCGGCCCAAATAAACGTAGACCCATCGAGTTTAGACACGTTGGATAGGCCTATTCCCAGTAGTTCTACATTTAGTTCTACATGTATGACTACTAAGAAAAAAAAATCCTGTTAGTTCTACACTCATGTAGAACTAGTAAGAATGCATTAAATATTATTTTTTCATTCCTAGTAGTTCTACACGATGGGATCTAGGCTGAGCTGATTTAAGTAAATCCTTTGCCTTTGCTAAATATGTAAAATACAAATCCTCGAATTCCTGTCTTTTCTCTATTTGTGTTTCGGTATCGCCGCTAATTGCTTCTAATTTTGATTGAGCTTTATCAATTTTTCAAAAAACTTCTTTGATATCTTCTAATCGTTCTTCTAAGTTTAAAATATTTTGTGAGTCTAATTTTGAGCTGTCTAGATTATTAACATATTTGCCAAATGATGTTATTTTGCCTTTGTAGGCGGCTCGTGAGCGTTTTAAATAATCTACATTACGCTCAGCTTTGAGGTTAACACTATCGTCCGAACTCGACATTTTAGGCACAAATAGAGAATTAAATTCAAAGGGAATAGAAATAATAGGAAAATGGAGAAAGTAAGAGAAAAGAAGGAAACCAGCTCACTTACAGTTGTCTTCCTCGGCGGACTGACGATCTCGTTGGCTCTTGAAGTCGGTGTGTAAGTACTCGGTTTCTTGGTGCGGCGCTCGGTTCCCGCCCCAAACGAATTGGTATTGTACGATGATGCTGTTAAGAGGATGCTGTTAAGCTCACCACATTGTGTGATGGCTTCACCTGATCTGAGGTTGGCCTGCGGCGCGTATTTATTAGGCCGCCGCCGGTTTATTCAGCCGCTGAACGTGCAGCTGGTACTACAGTGGATGGCTGAGTGCTGCTGGATCGGCTTCTGTGCACCACGTTGTACGGCACAAAATGGCGGCGCCTTGTGTGGTCGCCACGTGCTGCGTAAATCGCGAAGCCGTGGGTCGCCGCTCGCCTCCAGCCGATTCCTCGCCCAGCCGCGAAGATTTACACGTGGTTGCGTGTAAAATGCACGGGGTCACCAAACTATGTTTAATGAAAGAAAGTTCCTGTAACAGCGAAAGAATATATTTGTCTGGTATGGTGTGAGCACGGACGCAGCCGTTTCGAGAAAGAGGCCGTCCGCGGCCCCCCCCAGCCTATTTATAGGCAGGCGACGACGCGGCACGGCATAGACTTAGTATATCATAGATACATCTTACATAGATAACTTAACACAGGGTCTGATGATGGAGCAGGAAGGTGGTCACGGGATCTCTACACCAATAAATGTAAACCCACGGAGTTTGAGCTGGTTAGGTAGTTCTTGACGAGTAGTTGCTAGAAATATGGTGATCAGGGTCTGATGGTGGAGCAGGAAGGTGGTCACAGGATCTCTGCATCAATAACCGTAGACCCACCGAGTTTGGGCTCGTTAGATAGGTCTCGACGAGTAGTTACTAGAAAAATGGTGATCAGTCTGATGATGGAGCAGGAAGGTGGTCACGGGATCTCTGCACTAATAAACGTAGACCCACCGAATTTGGATTCATTGGATAGGTTGCTGCGAGCAGTAGATAGAAAAACTCTGGATTTGGATCAGAGTCTGGTGATAGGAGCAAGCAGGAAGGTGGCAATAGGAATTCGGCTCCATTAAATGTAGGACCCACCGAATTATAAATCTATGGTTAAATCTTGACGAGTAGTTGGACAGATACTGATCAGGGGTCTGAGCATAGCACATGAAAGTCATTTTAGGAGTTCGTTTACCTATTAAATTTATACTTGTAGTACAGTTACTAAAGCACAAATAAAAATACCATACCGTAATAATTCTGTTCTATATTGAAAGTCAAATTACAAGAACCATCTTCCAAACACTTTTATGGTTGCCTAACCTTTATTTTTTTTTTTTTGACGCGGGGGAAATCTTCGAAAGATCCCCGGGAGCTGTGGGGCTCGACCGGGGTATGTGGGATTCTTACCCACTAAAACCCCCGCGGCTGTCGCATCGGCACATGAGAGGGGAGACCCCAGGGCTCTCCGGTGGGATCTGCACCAGGGGCCCCTCAGAGCCTTGCCTTTGAGCCCGCCGCCGGGGGGCGCATTGTAGCCCCCCGGCAACCTGTCACGGTGCTCACGGGCCCGCAACCCCGCCGCCGTCCTCCTCTGAGTCGCCGCCGTACTCAATGGACGCTCAAAGGGCCCACACCCCGAGCGTCCAGCGACTCCGAAGATGGTTGCCTTTTTTTTTATTTTTTGACGCGGGGGTAATCTTCCAAAGATCCCCGGGAGCTGTGGGGCTCGACCGGGGTATGTGGGATTCTTACCCACTAAAACCCCCGCGGCTGTCGCATCGGCACATGAGAGGGGGGACCCCAGGGCTCTCCGGTGGGATCTGCACCAGGGGCCCCTCAGTGCCTTGCCTTTGAGCCCGCCGCCGGGGGGCGCATTGTAGCCCCCCGGGAACCTGTCACGGTGCTCACGGGGATGGGGGTCGCAACCCCGCCGCCGTCCTCCTCGGAGTCCCCTGCGGAACCCCTCGCTCCACTTCCCTCCGGATCCTCGTACCGTCTCGATCCACGTACAGGATGTACCTGTCACGCAAGTAGTCCCTGATCAAGGCCTGCAGGTAGGGAGGCACTCCATGGTAGACCAGTGCCTCCCAGATTGCCTCCCAGATCGCATCCCAGGGTAGGGAATTGAAGGCGTTGACAATGTCGAGAGACACCGCCAACGCCACGCCACCCCGGGAGACCGCCTGATCCGACAGGGCGCGGACGCGAGTTATCGCATCCACGGTCGAACGGCCCTGTCGGAAGCCGAACTGGCTGTCGGCCAGATCGGGACCGACGCGCGACAGAGAAGATGGTTGCCTAACCTAACCTAACCTTAAAAAATATTTATTTTGAAAAACATGCCATGGTTATTATTATTATTTAATCGTATGGCATTTAATGAAATATAGGTACATATGTAATAAAAATAGAAAAATAATACAAATTGAAGAATATTATGTCAAATTAAATGTCAATATCCAAGGTTTTTAACCAGGTGACTGCGTCAGGAGTAAGATGGATTAGATCGTCAGGAGGCCCCGAGTATGAGTATAACGAGCAGCGACGGACTATGTGCTCCATGGTTTGAGCTTCCTCACCGCACTCACAAATTGCTGAGTCTTTCCAGCCCCATTTATGTAGCATGTACTTACATCGCCCATGGCCAGTTCTGAACCTATTCAGACGGCACCACAAGTTTCGTGGAAGGTTGAACCCGGGTAATTGAAGTGATGGGTCAATGAGCTGTGTGCTAGATCTTGTAGTTGCCCACTCATTTTTCCAACTTTCAGTGACACTGAAACCAGAAAGATTTTGGGCAGCAGCATAAGCAGGTTTTCTGGATTTCAGGCGATGTGGTGGTGGGTTGCAGAACTCGTCATGAATTGGAAGCGATGGAGTTTTACAGATTTTCTCTGACTCTCTTTTCAGTGCATTCCTTCTTCGTAGATGTGGGGGGGCTATATGGCATAGAGTTGGTAGCCAGTAGGAGGGTGTGGATTTAATAGTACCCGAAACGCACCGCATTGCGTCATTTAGTTTGGTATCAACTTTTTCCACATGAGCACTTTCGAGCCATACTGAGGCACAGTACTCCGCTGCCGAGTAGACCAATGCTATAGCTGAAGTGCGTAGGCAATCTGCAGATGCTCCCCAGGAGGTGCCGCACAGTTTATGGAGAATATTGTTCCGAGATGCTAGCTTAAGCGAGAGCTTCGTTAGATGTTCTTTGTAGGTAAGCGACCTATCTAAGGTAACTCCTAAGTAAATGAAATGAAATGGCAAAAATGGAAATGGGTTAAATTTGAGCTGTTCTCCATTAAAATAGACTGTGGGTCTTTTTCCAAATAGCCAACACCGTCCTGTTTTTCTGAATATTGGCCTCAAAATCCCTTTAACCAATTCTATGCCATTACCACGTTGGAACTTTAATCGAGCAAATTGGAAAGTTTTTAAAGAAACGCTTGACCGCGATTTGACAGCCGCCCATCTGGATCCTGTAGCCTCTAATTATGGAAAATTTGCAGATTTTATCATCAAATCCGCTAAAACAAGCATCCCTCGGGGTTTTAGAAAAGAGTACATACCTGGTTGGAGCACCGAGAGTGATGACCTATATAAGATGTATCAGAACTCGGGAGATCATGCCATTGGATCAAAACTATTAAAGTCGTTGGATGATGCTCGGGAAAAAGTATGGAAATCTACTGTTGAGTCTATGGATTTTAAGAGTTCTAGTCGGAAGGCCTGGAAGACTCTTAACAAACTTTCCGGTAAACAGCATCTACGTAAACAGGGAAACCACGTTGACCCCAACGCCATCGCCAATCGCATGGTAGATATGACTAGAGCCAAAAGAGATAAGCTCTTTACTAAAAGAATTAAAAAGGAGCTCAGATCGCTGAAGCAGAGATCACTAAAAAATCAGCATTTGTCAAGACCATTTGATATTGGAGACATAATGAAGGCTGTCAAAGAATTAAAGACCAATAAAGCGGCTGGCCCTGACAATATCTATAATGAGTTCATTCGTAACATGGGTCCAGTTGCAATAAACTGGCTCACCGCATTGTTTAATTTTATCCTGCAAAACAACAAGCTCCCAAAAGAATTTAAACTGAGCAGGGTGGTAGCTGTCCTAAAGCCTGGGAAACCTGAAGATCAAGTCGACAGTTATCGACCGATCGCCCTTCTCAGTTGTCCATTCAAGCTTCTTGAACGCGTCCTTCTATCGAGAATTGAGCCATACATTGAAGCGGTAATCCCACCTGAACAAGCCGGTTTCCGCTCAGGAAGAAGCTGCGCCGACCAAGTCTTAGCACTCACGACTCATATTGAAGCCGGATACCAAAAAGAGCTTAAGTCGCTAGCTGTTTTTATCGACCTAACTGCAGCCTATGACACGGTGTGGAAACAAGGCTTGATGCACAAGGTACGAAATGTGATTCCAAGTCAAGAAGTGGCAGATCTTATCACTAGTATGTTGAGCGATCGAGAATTCGAAGTATTTCTGGGCGATGCTAAAAGCAAAAAGAGAAAATTAAATAATGGATTGCCACAAGGCTCTGTGCTGGCTCCGTTGCTATTCAATCTTTACATCCATGACCTTCCGTTTACAGATTCCTCAAAATTTATCTATGCCGATGACATAGCACTGGTAACGCAAAATAAAACTTTTAGGGTAGGTGAGAAGACACTTACAAAGGACCTTGAAAAGTTAACAAAGTATTTTGAGTCTTGGAGGCTGATCCCTAGCACAAGTAAAACTGAGGTGTCCTGCTTTCACCTGCACAATCAGATGGCTGTTTACCATGGTTATTTTTAATTAGGGACTGAAATGTGGTCTCAAAATATCAAAGTGAGGCTACTATATCGAGTGGGGTATCATATGAAAGGGCTTTATTTGCACATTTTAAAGCAGATTTTTATTTTGGTTTTTGGTAAGTATGTAGTTATTGGTTTTTTTTTATATGACCAAGGTGGCAAGCAAGCGTACGGCCCGCCTGATGGTAAGCAGTCACCGCAGCCTATAGACGCTAGCAGAACCAGAAGAATCACTAGCGCGTTGCCGACCCTCAAGACATTAGATATTAAGTCTTTGTGTTCGGTAATTTCACCAGCTTAAAGTCAAAAATATTAAATAAAAAATACCGTTCTCCCCCACTTGTCTCCGAAGTTAGTGGAGGGAAAAATCTGAAATAATTATGGGTAATACATGTCAATAGATATTTTACAGGAATAATAAAACAATCTTTCTAAATATTAGATTTTAGTAATCCTAAAAAACCTCGACAAACAAACTAATTTTAGCGGTTTGGTTCTTTTTTGGAAATCTAACAAAATTCAGCAGATGCACAGATTCTATATATTTTAATTAGTAACAAGTTAGGATAGACACGTCTCTTTATTTTTCACAATGACAGAATGTACTGACAAGACTTTTTAAATATAAATACATCTTACGTTATGCTCTATAAAAAGTACGACCATGTAAAGTTATAATAAAATTATCAAATCTTAATACTTTTGCTATCTGAGGTGTTAGATTAATTGTAAAATAACTTTAATACGTCCATGGATGGTATGGAACCCTCGGTGAGCGAGTCCGACTCGCACTTGACCGGTATTTTTTTTTATTAAGGCAGCCTGTTCTGTACCACTGCTGTGGGCAAAGACCTTCCTCCTTTCTCTCCATGTTAGTATATTTCTTTAACCGCCAATGAAAAAATTAAGATTAAAAATCATTAATATATTCATTCACACCTGTTTATTAGATAAGCGAGCCGTATCTAAAATGCAAATAAACGTCTAATAAAAAGACCGATAAACGTTACCCGTACCGTTATGATATATTTAAGGCATCTCATATATGACATCTGTTACCAGAAAAGGGACAGTGACTTATACAAATTGGCACCTACTCCAATAAATCTCGTACATATTATGTGCGATTTTGACTAAAGAAAAGTAGTTGAAGAGCATATGACGGAGGGACCAGACGTATTTATAGGAGTCCGGGTACTTTATCTTCGCACTTTACGCTTTCCAGCTTATGACCAACTAACGGTCTAGCGAAGTATATTTATTTCTTCGACATTAAATTAAATATCTTGAGGTGCTTTACCATCGATTGCGTCGCCTGTTTTCATCAGGTGGGATGGCAGTCAAGCACTAGCTTAAGTCCGATAAAAAAAGAATACCTACCTAGAAAGGTATAGATACCAATGGAAGCAGAAAGGTTTTTTAATACTTTCCTTTGTCTCTTCACGAACTAGTAATTAATAAACCAAACACGTTTTCTCTCTCTACCGCCAGAGACGGTATTACAAGTTATTAGGTCAAACTGACGTCGACATTATAATTTAAATCCCTAACTAATTTAGAAATTTGTCGGTGTTAGTTTTAATAGAAAAAAAAGTTCACAACAAAGACATTTATAAAAAATAGGTACTTACATAATACGCGTTCCACTTTTCTTGTTTTTTTTTTCTAATTGAAAATAGAGATTTAAATGGATTGGGGTGGTCTTAGGATTGAAATAAAAACACATGTACATACTTAATTCTTATAATACTAACAGTACATACTAACGTAGGTCTAAGATAAAAATTGTTACTAATAATACTAACATTCTATGGACATCTGTCTGAAATAAAAATAAATAATAATAATAATAAATGTCGTTTTGAGAAATAATTGTCTTATACACAAACACATTTTTTTATGTTAGCTTTTTCTTTCTGTTGTACCTAAACAATTTACTTCAGAAAATAAGTACTTGACACGAGCAAATTAACAAAACAATCCCAAGTGGGACGCAAAGCTCTTTATATTATACCTAACTTAAATTTTATAAAGATTGGAATTCAAGCCAGAAGGTAGCCGCCTATCTTTGTTCTTTGCCGATTATTTTTTTCTTTAAGACTTCACGTCGAAGATAACGAGCTCTTTGGGGTGCTCAATTCCCGAGAGATTTGTTGATTTTTATTTAACATACATTGCCTTCTTTATTTTGAATCGTTTTCTACGAGTAATTTGTTTCCTTCTATCTCAGTGAATATTGAAAATGAAATGTTATCTTTATTTTACATTGATATTTTACGTCAGATAACGACATAACATCTTTTTTTTTTTAAATTGAACCAACTTCAATATCACTGAAAAGTATAAAATAATTTAAATATTATAGGAGTTGGTTTTAGCGTACCTGCTGTGTATAATGGCACCAACTTCAATAATATTTAAATTATTTTATACTTTTCAGTGATATTGAAGTCGGTTCAATTTTTTTTAAACAGATTTTATTTTATACTTTTTTTGTACCATCGAAGACGGTAAAATGATCTAGGTAGGTTATGATCACATTATCGTCTACATAGTTTTACATAATTCATGTTTCTTCAGAAAAAAAATTTTTTTTTTTTTTTTTTTTTTTTTATACAACCAAGGTGGCAAGCAAGCGTGCGGCCCGCCTGATGGTAAGCAGTCACCGCAGCCTATAGACGCTAGCAATACTAGAAGAATCACTAGCGCGTTGCCGACCCTTAAGACATTAGATATTAAGTCTTTGTGTCCAGTAATTTCACCAGCTACAGTGCCCTTCACGCCGGAACACAGCAATGCTTACACACTGCTGCTTGGCGGCAGAATATCTGACACTGCGGTGGTACCTACCTGGACGGTTCCTTGCACAAGGAACCTACCACCTAGTGATATTCGGTCGTAATGAAATTTGCATGGAATCATTATAGTAGTTTACTCTCTCGAATAAATAAAAATGTGCGTGCGTGGAGTCCCTCCGCGCAGAAGAAGTGAAACTTCATTCTCGCTCAGTCGATCGGTCGGTCGGTCCCTCACATACTCACTCACTCACACACACACACACACACACACACACACAAACACACACACACATACACACACTCAACTGAACTGAACTGAACTGAACCGAACCGAACCGAACCCAACCGAACCCAAATCACCTACCACTCACCTACCACTCACCTACCACTCACCTACCACTCACCTACCACTCACCTACCACTCACCTACCACTCACCTACCACTCACCTACCACTCACCTACCACTCACCTACCACTCACCTACCACTCACCTACCACTCACCTACCACTCACCTACCACTCACCTACCACTCACCTACCACTCACCTACCACTCACCTACCACTCACCTACCACTCTCCTACCACTCGCCTACCACTCGCCTACCACTCGCCTACCACTCACCCACTCACCCACTCACCTACCACTCACCTACCACTCACCTACCACTCACCTACCACTCACCTACCACTCGCCTACCACTAACCTACCACTCTCCTACCACTCGCTTACCACTCGCCTACCACTCACCCACTCACCTACCACTCACCCACTCACCTACCACTCACCTACCACTCACCTACCACTCACCTACCACTCACCTACCACTCACCTACCACTCACCTACCACTCACCTACCACTCACCTACCACTCACCTACCACTCACCTACCACTCACCTACCACTCACCTACCACTCACCTACCACTCACCTACCAGTCACCTACCACTCACCTACCACTAACCTACCACTCACCTACCACTCACCTACCACTCACCTACCACTCACCTACCACTCTCCTACCACTCGCCTACCACTCGCCTACCACTCACCCACTCACCTACCACTCACCCACTCACCTACCACTCACCTACCACTCACCTACCACTCACCTACCACTCACCTACCACTCGCCTACCACTAACCTACCACTCTCCTACCACTCGCCTACCACTCGCCTACCACTCACCCACTCACCTACCACTCACCCACTCACCTACCACTCACCTACCACTCACCTACCACTCACCTACCACTTGTTGGAATGTATACAAAACTCCTTATTCTATTAGGAATAGACATACACAGTGACATGTATTGTCTCTACCCTTTTTGCCGTCATCCGCTACCGCGACAAGACCTGTATATTATTATCCTGAATAAATCCATCTTTCTTAACTTCCACTGCCTATCTTTTTGCCCATAACCCATCAGGTTATGGGCCCAGGGCACAGTCGCGCTCATATTTAATAATATTTTTGCGATTTTTAGATCAGGTGATTTATTGAAAAAAATTCTCAACGTACGGTAAGCAAAATGGCGTACCAACCCGGACCATCTTGTACCAGCATAGAAAAACTTAAAGGTAATGAAAATTATGGTACATGGAAATTTCTCATGAAAATGTTATTGATTCATGAAGAATTATGGGAAGCCGTTGAGGATGACAAGGATGACAAGGATGAAAAGAAGTCGCAGAAGGCGCTTGCGAAAATATGTTTGTCGGTACAGCCTAATGTATTCCCACATATTAGGAATTCTAAAGGTGCGCGTGAAGCATGGCAGAGTCTTGCCAAGGCTTACGAGGACAAAGGTTTGTGCAGACGGCTAAGTCTTTTGAGGTCGCTGTTTAGTACAAAATTAAGCGACTGTAATCAAATGGAAGACTATTTGGGCAAAATATCCAACCTGGCACAGCAGTTGCATGATATAGGTGCACCAGTAGACGACGAGTTTGTCGCGATTATAATGCTCAGTGGGTTATCGGCTCATTATGATCCGTTGATAATGGCACTGGAAAATTCAACATTAAAACTAACTACTGATGTAAGTGGTAAGCTTCTTCAGGCGTCAAATCGGCAAAACGGTAACGATGTTATGCTTGACAGTACAGCTCTGGTAGTAAGAAAAGGTCTAAAATGCTATAAATGCAAGGAATTAGGTCATTTCTTCAAAGACTGTCCTAAAGGTAAAGCAAGTAAGGCTAACAAGGAGCAGAAGAAAGCGAAGAAGTCTATTATGGCTGTCTCAGCACTCTCTGTGGGCTTTAAGAGCGGTGCTTGGTACGTCGACAGCGGAGCATCTAATCATATGTGTAATAATAAAAGTTTAATGTGCAATTTTAGCGTTGGTGAACCTATTAGTGTCTGTGTGGCTAATGGACAGACTCTTCAAACAGAAGGAAGTGGAAATGTCCAGTTACATTTAAAAGACTGTGTAAGGACTATAGAAAATGTTGTATATATTCCTAGGCTTACAGCTAATCTATTATCGGTAAGCGTATTAGTTAATAGGGGGTATAAGGTTATTTTTGACAAAAATAAATGTAGTGTTAGGGATAAGGATACTATCCTAGCTACTGCTACTCTTTGTGATGGTTTATATCAGCTAGATACTGTGGATAAGCCGTTGCATCGCGAGAGGGCAGTCATGTCACCGCCTGAGCTGGGGCGTGAGTCTGTGCTGACCACGTCGCTGGAATCGCAAGAGCTTTGGCATAAACGACTAGGCCATCTCAACGCAAGGAGTATGAGTTTACTCAAAGCAGGTATGGTAGACGGTGTCAATTATAACAGTGATCGTTCACAGTTTAGTCCTTGTGTTTCCTGCATCGAGGGTAAACAACCACGATTGCCATTTCCAAAGAAGGCTAGTAGGGCAAAAGCGATACTAGGGCTGGTACATACGGATGTATGTGGTCCTATGCCGTGTGCTTCTTTCAGCGGTTGTAAATACTTTCTTACTTTTATTGACGATTATAGTAGGAAGACGTTTGTGTATGTATTGCAATCGAAAGATCAAGTCTTTGATCACTTCAAACAATTTAAAGCCATGGTAGAAAATCAAACTAACCGTAGGATTAAAATTGTCAGAAGCGATAATGGTGGGGAATATGTAAATAAAGCTATGCAAAATTACCTAAAAGAATGTGGAATAAAACACCAAACTACAGTTCCATATTGTCCACAGCAGAATGGTGTTGCCGAGCGGGCCAACAGAACTATTGTGGAGAAGGTGAGATGCATGTTGCGAGATGCTCAGCTGGATCAAAAATACTGGGCAGAAGCAGTCAACACTGCTGTATATCTTAAAAATAGATCTCCAACCAAGGCGGTTATCGGTCTCGTTCCTGAAGAGAAATGGAGCAACAAACGGGTGAGCTTGAAACATTTACGTGTTTTCGGGTGTACAGCACATGCTGTTGTACATAATAGAAAGAAGCTGGATTCAAAGACGAAACAGTATATCTTTACAGGGTATTGTGAGGAAACGAAAGGCTACAGACTAATAGACCCACGTAACCTGCACAAGTGTACCGTGGCCAGAGATGTTGTGTTTATGGAAAATTCTTTCTTAAAACAAGGGTCACATGATGATAATAGTAAGGGTCAGATGTGTGTTGATCCAAGTTACCCAGATAGTAGGAATGTTGTGTCTAGTGATCAGTTTATGGAAATTCCCATAAGTGTTCATCAGCCACAATCCTCGGTACTGCCTGAGACATCCACTGTGAGTCCAGAAATATCTGATGACCTAGCAATAGAAGAGACAAATATAAACACAGTGACTGACTCCGACAGCGAGGATAGTTACCCTACAAATACTGCTTCGGATCCAACTTATATTCCAGGAGACAGCACCCTAGAAGAAGCTTCTGCGGAGAGTGCGGAGGATTTTGAATCATCATCAGAAGCTGTACTGATGGTAAGGAAACTGTGCAGTGATGATGACGATCCTGATACTGTGCAAGAAGCATTGACCGGCTCAGATGCTGCAGAGTGGAAGCGTGCGATGTCAGATGAGTACAATTCTTTTGTTAAGAATAAATGTTTCACTCTTGTTGAAAGACCGAAAGACCGGACACCTATAAAGTGTAAGTGGGTTTTTAAGCGAAAACGAGGTTTAGATGGAGAGCTTTTAAAATATAAGGCCCGACTCGTAGCTAAAGGCTATACACAGAAATATGGGGTGGATTACTCAGAAACTTTTTCGCCAGTAGTCAGGCACTCAACTATTCGTACATTGCTGGCTGTAGCGGCGGAATACAATTTAGATATAGATCATTTAGACGTGAAAACTGCGTTCTTAAATGGTGATCTTAATGAAATTGTATTTATGGAGCAGCCAGAAGGCTATGTACAAAGAGGTAAAGAAAAAATGGTCTATAAATTAAATAAGGCTATATATGGATTAAAACAGGCTTCGAAGATGTGGTTTGATAAAATAAATAAGATTTTATTGCAGAAAATGAAGTTCAGCAAAACCTCATCTGAGCCATGTGTATTTTTTAGAAGAATACAAGATGACATTGTCATAATCGCTCTATATGTTGATGACATATTATTATTTTCAACAAAGAATTCGGCGATAAAAACGAGAATTAAGCGAGAATTGATGAAAGAATTTGAAATGAGAGATCTAGGTCCTGTTCATCAAATCCTAGGAATGAGAGTCTGCAAAGATGGTAACAAAATATCTTTAGATCAGTCAGGTTATATCCTCAAAGTTCTAGATAGGTTTCAGATGAAAGACTGCAAGCCTGCAATAACACCAATGGAGAAAGGTGTTAAATTGGTTGCATGTGAAGGCAAAGAAGGTAATGTTAATTACAGAAATTTAATTGGTTGCCTTATGTATGTTGCAGTATGCAGTAGACCGGACATTGCTCATGCAGTGAGTGTTCTTAGTCAGTTCAACGACTCACACTCTGAGGTTCATTGGAAAGCTGCTAAGCGGGTGCTGCGGTATTTGAAAGGAACGATGAACTATCGTTTACTGTTTCAAAAAGGAGGACTGGATATTACCGCGTACGTGGATGCAGACTGGGCAGCGAACGAACTTGATAGAAGATCTTACACAGGTTTTGTTTTTAAATTGGGGTGTTCGTTGATCTCGTGGGAGAGTCGTAAACAGCGAACAGTCGCACTGTCTAGCACAGAGGCGGAGTACATGGCTTTATCGGATGCGTGCAAAGAGGCTTTATTCATTTCTAGTTTTTTAAAAGAGCTACTAGGGAAACTATTCAATGTATTAATTTATAATGACAGTCAGTCAGCTCAGAAATTGACCTCGAATTGTATGTATCATAGTAGGACAAAGCACATTGATGTACGACACCATTTTATAAGAGATTGTGTATCCAATAACATTGTAAATGTTAAATATTTGAGTACAGAGTTAATGATAGCGGATATATTAACTAAACCGTTAACAAAAGTTGTACATGATAAATTTATTAAAGGGTTATGTTTATTTAATAAATTTTAGTTTTGTATAGTACATACTTTTGTCACTTTGCTAACTTAAATATTTGTTTTATACTTTGTTATATAATAATAATAATAATATCTTGGGACAATCCACACACGGTCATCCGATCCCAAACTAGGCAGAGCCTGTACTATGGAAACCAGACAACTGATACTAATACTTATATACTTTTTTTTTGTAAATACATACTTAAATAGATAAACAACACCCAGACACTTGGCGGGAATCGAACCCACGACCCATCGGTTAGCAGGCAGGGTGTCTGACCACTAGACCAACGGGCCCGTCAGTTATATGTTTATGTATTTTTGTGTATGGTACATAGGAGTTATGTTTAAGGGTCAGTGTTGGAATGTATACAAAACTCCTTATTCTATTAGGAATAGACATACACAGTGACATGTATTGTCTCTACCCTTTTTGCCGTCATCCGCTACCGCGACAAGACCTGTATATTATTATCCTGAATAAATCCATCTTTCTTAACTTCCACTGCCTATCTTTTTGCCCATAACCCATCACCACTCACCTACCACTCACCTACCACTCACCCACCACTCACCTACCACTCACCTACCACTCACCCACTCACCTACCACTCACCCACTCACCTACCACTCACCCACTCACGTACCACTCACCCACTCACGTACCACTCACCTACCACTCACCTACCATTCACGTACCACTCACCCACTCACCTACCACTCACCTACCACTCACCTACCACTCACCTACCACTCACCTACCACTCACCTACCACTCACCTACCACTCACCTACCACTCACCTACCACTCACCTACCACTCACCTACCACTCACCTACCACTCACCTACCACTCACCTACCACTCACCTACCACTCACCTACCACTCACCCACTCACCTACCACTCACCCACTCACCTACCACTCACCCACTCACCCACTCACTCAGTAACGGCGTCACATGAGCGCTTTCATAACCTTAACAAATTTACGCCTATCGTTTAACACCTATCACTTAACGCGTTAAGCGATAACGCGTTAAGGGGACTCATTTAACGCTTAACGCGTTATGTGATAACATTTTTGGAAGTCGCATAAGAAGTTTCACTTCAAAAAAGAATCATCGAAATCGGTTTATATTTGTCAGAGTAATTAATGGAAAACATCAGTTTTATGGTTTTTACCAGATAAATTCCATCGTTCATGGTCCTCCAGTAAGTTCTTAGCCGTTTGTGATAAAATTCATACAGATTCATTACAGTGGTTCAATCTTTCGAATAAAAAAAGAATCATTGAAATTAGTAAATATTTGCCAGAGTTATGACCATTTTTGTCCGTAAAAAGCGACATAAAGTCATCTATATAGGCATTCCTGCAGTTCTCCTGCGCAGTCACCATTCTTGTTTTTTCAGGAACTACTTATTCGTATGCAATAATTTTGTTATGGGCCCCAATTAACGGATTTAAGAATGGATGGAAGAAAGAGTTTTTCAAATCGGTTCATAATTGCCATTTATGCGCGAACATACATAGAAAAAAAAAATATACAGACGAATTGAGAACTTTTACCTCCTTTTTTGAAGTCGGTTAAAAATTATATTACATAGAAATAGAAAAACATAATTTCCTAAGCTGGATCGTTTTAATTGGACACAGGTATTCTAAGTAGAATCTATTTTATTGCTGGATAGAGTTTAGTCCAACAGCGCGTCTGAATCATCTAACCGCACTTACCACTTAACCGCCTTTAGTTTGATTATAGCCTAAATCCTATAGCTTACACTTTAGCTCTCCTGACAAACGACATGCACAACGGTGGGATATTGCTGGCTTAATAATATCCATAGCACACAAGTAGTAAATAAATACCTGTGGGGTGCCGGGTTAGATTTGCTTCCCCCCATCTCCTCTCGTTGGGTGTCGTAAGAGGCGACTAAGCGAGAACAGGAAGACGGGCAACAGCGTCTTTCTTTTGGATTTATCTTCCACGAAAGGGAATAATCGCTTCAAAACAATAGAAAATACTATTATGTAAATTATCAAAATACACAAACAAATTTTCTAGAAATCAATAAATCACACAATCATATAAATAAATCAATAATAATAATCATATAAATAATCTTCATTCGTTAGTATATATTATTTCTGTGCCACTTGTAATCGACGATTACTTAGTAGGTAACGTATCTAGCTTTTTTACTTCAAATATTGCATTCGACTCTATTTATGTAGGTCACTGTCCATTCAATTGTTGACACACACATGTTAATTACGGTATATACGGTAAGCACTTATGATAGGTGGAGACAGTCGCTTTGCGTCTGACACCACGGCTATTTCAACTATGCAAATTAATTGCCTCGCCATACACGTCTATAACCGTACCATAAACCTCATGTTATTAAAAAGAAAAACTTAAACGTGAACGTAAACCTTATTTTATAAAAAAATAACGAAAAATAGAAGTAATGTTCACAGCACATTATATAAGTAAATAAAATAACTATTACAAAGCCTAGACTATAGCTATTACAATTTTCAAAGCATAGACGCCAAAATAACAAGCCTCGCAAGCAAGTTGTCCTCGCAATATTTTATAGGACGCATTTTGGAGAGTGTGAGCAAGAATTGCAAGACATGATTCCACCATTCCCGTTCTATCAACGTACGACGAGACGCACGACGTATACGCACTATAAGCGTCCCATCACTTCGTACAAAGCGATTTGGGATACGTACATCTAAGGACTGATCTGAATAGTTTACCTCCGTCCATTTTTCCGCCCTGGGTGTCTTTAAGGCTAGAGTAAATAGGTAAGTAACCTTTTAATAAATTAAAGTAAAAATTTTAGCAAAAATCCTCACAAAACTGCACAGAAACTAAGTAAAAAAGATAATATTTATCTATGTTAACATCGTAAATTTTCAACACAGCACTGGCTGCTTCCTAGTATTGCGCTTCCCCATTCTGGTGCGGCTGTGTTTATTAATTATTCTACATGCATTTAGAGCAAACATGAAAACTTTGCAGCAAGAAACGCAAATTTCAGAATTTTGAGATATATCGCGTTATAAAACGTACCTACGCCATACAATTTCCTAAGCTAAGTTGTTCTTAATAAAAAAATCTATGACATCAGTTTTGTATGCAATTTTTTTTTCTTAAAAAACATATTTTTCGTAAAATGGGGCCTCAAGGTTTTGTTCATTTTTATTCCAGTTACATACGAGTAAGTGTGAAAACGAAAAGGGATATTAAAATTGGAAAATGTTCTGCAGAAATTATTCCCGAACAGATAAAAGTCACTGGAGATCGAAGTTTGCAATAAATTCACAAAAGTATGGATTATCACATTTTCCGAACGGTTTCCGCTTCGGTGCCAAGAATCGCGAATTTCAAACTTAAGTCAAACTAATGCAGAACACTTTTGCAACGCCAGCTGGTGCTGCTGGTGTAATTTGCGAAGATCCAGTAACAAAAAAAGCAAATCCGACGACGCTTGAAAGACAAACTAAAGATGAAACTATTAGGTATATTATTTTTAGCTAAGCTATTTTTTCATTTTAAATTAAATGTACTTTGTACTCAACCTAGTGTTTAGCCATGATACTTTCTGATAGTAAATGAAGAACTACTTTTATTTGGCGGATAGCAACACACACAAAATATATAAAATAAAAGAAGGTATTATAAAGACAGACGCATACAAAAAAAAAGTACAAAAAAAGTACAAAAAAACTTAACAAATGTGGCAACTGTGCGTCGCGCTTCCGCCAAACGAGGTTGACAACTCAGCGATATTCTGCACCGGAAATCCAGATTCCCGGCGCAGCCTGAGGAGGGCGCATCGCTGTTTTTCAGTGTCAACCTCATTGACGTTTCAATGCCGAATTCCTTTTGAGAAATAGCATAAACTCACTCTTACAAAAATATATCTCTTATAAAATTATGAATTATACGAATAAATACAACATATATCATGATGTATAGATCAAAGTGAACTCGCTTATTACCAACACAAAAAAAATATCCTGTGTAGGTATTGTTGACGATAAAAGACCAAACAGCAGTTAAAATATTAGACAAAGGTCCAGCTCAAGATAATTTGTTAACTGACAGTGAATGGGATCTTGAACAATCAACTTAAATGAAAAATAAGGCCAAAAAAAAATTAAATGAAGACACGGACCCGTAAACAGTAGCGAAAAGAACCACGTTAAAAGGGGAACGAAAATTAAATTAGTTCTTTTCTTTAAATATCTGCGATTATCACGCAAAACACGTTTTCGTGCTGTGTCGATGGGAACGTGTTATTCCAAGTTATTAAGCCGAGTGAACGCGGACATTTCAAGTTCTTAACCTTTTGTCTAAAGATACATTGAACTTCCTTCTGAGGGAATTAATCTTCCAAAACTTAAGTGCAAAACTGTATGAGAGCAATAAACGCTGTTTGGAAGTTTGTAGAACCAAAACTTTAAAGACATTCTTGGTCTTATTTGGACAAGGATTAAATGCATACCTATGGAATTTATAAAGAAAATGAGACTGTTCATTGCCCTTCTAAAATTAGATTAGAATATAAACCTATAATTATCGTCCTTATTAAATGTTAGAAGATTTAATTGATAGACGAGATATACATTTTAAATTGAATACAAATCATTCAGTTCTTAATATAAAATAATTAAAGTAGGGCTAATTTCATAGTTCACATTTGACACTTCTTAAAAATTTAACAACGTAACCTTGTAGTTTTCGAAGTTAGAACTGCACAATTGCTTCACTTTTTTCAATTACGATTACATATTTATTGTATTAAAAACAAAAGAAATAGACAGAACAAAGAAACTGTCAGATTTCAAATGTGATCTATTAAATTAACCCGACATTAGCACAAATAAGCTGTAACTATACGAAACGCCTCATAAAAAATTGACCCGGAAGTATTTCAAGATTATTTTTAATCACTGAATGACAATTTGATCTTCATTTCAAGAGAATTAACGCCAGTGTGGCCCACAAATAGAATTCCAACGTTACAGACAATTGGAAAAATGTCGTGCAGGCGGCAGCCTCGTGATATTTCTTTGAATTCAAAAAGGTGTGAATTAATTCAAGGTATTTGGCGTTTTTTCTTTGTTTCCTCACTAATTATTTTCTTCAATTATCTGTTAAGTGACGAACCTAAATATAACAATTCATATTTCATTTCTACAGGGGCTTGAATAAACAAAAGATGATGTTTTATATAAATTAGGTGCTTGTGCTTTCAAAGTCAAAGTGAAAATTCGTTATTATGTATAGGCCCTACGGAGCCACTTACACAAAAATCATTTTTTACAAATTAACACCGGGTCGTAACGCGGCCGCTATTTAGAAGACCCGGCAAGAAATTTGGGTGCCTTCAAATTTCAGCTCTGCTGCAGCGAGACAGCAGTGCGGCTACAGCCATGGTATGGTATCGTAGAAGAAATGGAAAAAGCTACCAGTAGCACCCTCATGCGGCATGATTTGCAACTTTTCTCTGTTCGGATTACTTTAGAAATGAAACTAAGATAGTAGATCAGTATTTTGCAGCTGTTAACATAAGACTTATAACGGTATCGGTAAATAGGTTGGGATCAAATTAATACGAATACTTGCGGCGCGGGTTCGAATCCCAGCCAATATAAAAACTTTTTTTTTATTTTTTTTATTTGTTACCTTTATGCATATACTATTGACATCCACGTGTTTTATATTGGATACTACAAAGTTTGAGCTATTTTTTTATTACAATTGCCCGAGGCTATTTCGAGTTTCAAATCACACCGCTGGAGGCGCTGGTGTTGGGGGGCACGCTTTGACGTGGGAGTTACCTATCTATTTCTAAGTAATATACTCTTATCTATAGCTGCAGCGCTACAGACGCTCTGCCATGTAAATCCATATAAAACAAAGAAAGATGCGCGCACCAGCGTGACAGCAGCGCGGCTGCAGCGCGCGTTTTTGTTATAATACTGATTTACAAAGCAGCGCTGCAAATTTCAGTTCACCCTAATTGCCTTACGTGTGTGTGCGTTATTACTTGACGTAATTTTGTCTTCACACACGTTGTTTTTAGCTTGTGATGACAGAGTGTTTCGCCTGATGGTAAGCGACTCCTCTGCCTGTCTATAGACAACTGAACTGCACTGCCCGATTGAGCCCGATAATTTCACTACGTACTGCACATATGGAATCTAGCCCTTCACACTGGATCATAGCATTAATAAATAAAGATTCAAAATGATATTTTATTACCCATTGAACAAGGTCATGGTTGCTGTTTTGTAGTAAATGTATATTAAATATTTTAAACACTGTTTGAGTTTGTTCTACGTTTGTATTATAGATACTTATAAAATTCATGGGCACTTAAAAATATCTTACTGAGCTCAGCAGTCTCGATATTGCCTCACATAACTTTTGCAGGCGAAAATAACAGCCAATCATCAAATAGAAATATTACAAATAACGGATGCCGTAAAAATGAGTTATTCCGGGGCTGCAGTCACAAAAAGGCCGAAGGGATCCACTTATCAAAGTCACACTTCTCAAGAGTTCTGAGATTGATATTCTATGCAAGCATGCGTGGGATTAAGAATACGTGACTTCCTACATTTCCGAATCCCTCTTTTTACTCGAGGAACTGCAAAGAATGTTTCAATATACCTATGTAACATATACTGTAAAAATAAAATGTATATAAGTATATTTATGTATATACTAACGCCCGCGTCTCCGCTACGCGTTTTATCAAAAACCAAGGGACTTGCATAAAATATGTCTTACTCTAAAACCAACATAAAAATTTTACTAAACAGGAGAATTTGAATTGCAGGAGACATTGTTTTTTGTATAAAGTTGAGTATTGTCAAGATGTTTCCTATGTACGAGTATGTAGTCTATTGACAGACCATACATAGGGATGCGCAACTTAGTTTACTTGCCGTTGTCAAGCATATATTCTTAAGCTTTCACCATAGTGTACAATGAGCTAATCGATAAAAGAGCGTAATTAATATTTAATTTTAAAACGTCATTCTCCAGACATTAATAACTGTGGCTAGGGCGCGTTCAGGTAGATATACGGCAAACAGCGCTTATCGGTTAGCGCTTTTTGCTGAAGTAAAATCTTCTTAAACATATACATGTTTAAGAAGATTTTACTTTTTTTTGTCTATACAGACAAGATACAAAAACTGACATGTTCATGCACACATACCTACTTGCACACTGTGAAATCTGAAAGTTTTTTTTATGATGAGTATGCAGCATTTCATCCGTGGGGTATCCGGGTAAGAATAGCACCCTCCCATCTCCTCCCGTTGGGTGTCCGTAAGAGGTGACTAAGGAAAACAAGAAGACAGGCAGCAGCGTTCTTCTATTGGATTACCTACCACCTATACATACTGCGATCCCCAAAACCCCTGCCAAGCGTGGTGATTACGACAACCCCTTCCCTTCTAAGGCGGTGGCATTTTTCAACATTAAACGTCTTTCGGCTGATCATAATGCAGCATTTTAAAATCAAAGAATAAAGTCAAAAGTTCACCCGTATTGGGAAATTCATAATTATTCACAGCAAGTTTCAAACGGATAAAGATAAAGTGAGATACATTTGGTGTTCTATTGAAATAAAATGAAGTTTCAAATGACCATTCATTAACCCTCAGTACGAAGCTAGACGCAATTAATTACACAATATACAGTAACCACGTATGTATGATGGAGTGAACAAGCACAGCCGCTTCTGACGCGGGACCCGCTACAAATATGCAAATTAATTGTAGAGTTGCCCTTCGCCATATTTAGCAATTCTCCTTTGCTGTATTATTGGAACTATGGAGAAGACGAAAATCAATATTGGATTTGTTTGTAAATTTATAATTTGTTCATTTATTACATAAAGTATAAAGCTGCCCATTATAATGATAGTAAAATATTTTTCTAAGAAAAAATAGTATAAGTACTTACTATTAATTAAAAAAACTAAAAAATGTATAGGAAGTATAACAACAAATAAAATTTTAAGTATTCATCCTCATTGTCAACAAGACCACGATATAATTAAGGATCAAACGAACTTACCCTTACGTGAAGTTCGATCATAATTATGTGAACAGTTCGGTCCTTAGCAACTTATAATGTTTACTTATTGTAGTTATGCGTCCATACTACTAGCCTTGCACGGTGTTATTAAGTTTTTTTTTTTTTTTTTTTTCGGGTATTTTATTATTTTATCACTTTGCCTACCACCACCACACTGACACTCCTATAAGACAGCCCACCCGCAGTTTATCTTCATTATGTTTAGAGTAGGAAAAACATTTCACATTTTATACTTGGGACGGGTGATATTTAAAAGGGAGGGGAGTATATAAGTTGCTAAGGACCGAACTGTTCACATAATTATGATCGAACTTCACGTAAGGGTAAGTTCGTTTGATCCTTAATTATGTTTCACAGTTCGGTCCTTAGCAACTTATAATGTTTACTTATTGTAGGATGTTTAGAGTGATGATCTATAAAATGTGAATATTAGCTATTATGATTTGGGGAATGTTGTTGGTTGTACATTTGGCTATACTACGCATGCATATTGTGTACTGATACTAAAATGTATAACTGTTTGTTTTCCCCAATAAAATAAAATAGAATAGGTAATACAAGATATGCCCTAAAAATCCAAATTCATTTATCTCTGCAATTATTATAATCAAAAAACAACATTATATTACGTATACACTAGATTTTTTTTTTTCGTTTTTGTTTTAAATATCAAATGAGTTTTCTAACAACAACCTTGATACGAGTCTTATAACACTAATATTATATTACACGTAGCCAACAGTAAATTCAGACGCAAGTATTAAGCCCGTAATAAAGTAGATTATCTTCCCTGACCAATCGTAATTTATACTGCGGAGGAACCGCAAGCAAAATTAGCCATTATTAAGATTAAGTATGTAAGAATAGAAAGGTCGAATCGAGAAAAATCTCGCTTCAAAACCTGTCAACAGTGGCAATAAATCATAGTCTTGTAAAAACGCGCAAATGCACCAAGCTTACAAAAACAATTTTAAAGGAAATATGCAAAACCTCACCATTAGACAATGACTGAAATTGAAGTCTATTTTCGTAATTATTTTATATAATCAATAACTGAACATTATAATAAGGGTAACATGTAAGTAAATATCAGTTTGTGAACGTAAATGTTCCCAAATGCCACACAGGCCACATAGAATAGATAGAAAAAACCTTAAATTAATTATTTAATTAACATGATGCATAACCGAAACATTATTGAACTTTGACAATAGGTAAGCAATAAATTGTAATTAATGAACAATCCTGTATTAATTTCATCCATAATAGTAAAAGTATCTTTATGATTAATTAGTTGCACTTCAAAGTTACTGCGTCATTTTTTTTTTTTTTTTTGGAAAACAAGTATTGGGTCAAGACTTTATGTCACATTTTATAAGTTGAGGGTCGATAAGGAGATATACCCTCCAAATATTATTTATTGTGTCACCTACCCTTATATGTATCTACCAGCTGTCAGCTGATTGTAATGTCAATGAGCGTTAGCTTATCTCATAAAGGGTATTATGTACAACAGTCATATATTGAACTTCAAGTTTTTATTTTATTTTATAATATCTATACAGCCCGTATGGCGCCAATAACCCTAAAGTTATTGCTGATTACTGGTGATAACCACAACCTGAAATTGCGTGAATGTCTTTTCAGTCAAGAAGTATAACTTATTTACCAATTTCGCAGTCAGACAAATAAAGAAGATTGTTAGCAGATCATGGTCGTGATCGGTATTTATTTAGTACATTTAGGTGCTATAGAGGTAGGTAGGTATATACATAACAGTCACAATCTTTAATTAATGCACTCATTAGATACCGAACGTAATTTTAAATGTATCTAGTCATTGTTCCAAAAAGGATTTAAGTTCTGTGTTACAATTTTTTTTTTTTTTTAAATATAGGAAGAACTCGTAAAGCCTCCAAATTACAAATATATCTATTTCTGGTGTACTTAATGCGACTTTTTTTTTTTTTTTAACAAATACGCCAAGGTATGCTTTATATTCTGTATAGACAAATAACGCTCAAAATAAGCATGTTCACGCAGACAAATGTGTTTTGCGTGTGAATCGAACCCGCAACCAGGGCATAAAAAAAATTAAAATTATCCAACAATATTTCTTTTAAATTATGAATACTAAGGGATGGTAATAGTGACGTACTAGTTAACACAACTAATATATTTGAACTCAAGAATAGTTCCTATCTCCAAAAATATTGTAACAATCAAAATTAATAGGTAGTAAAAACTAATAATATGGTCGGTGTAAAATTATTTTGTCAATCTCAAAAATCTTAAGAAGCAAAGACATTGAATAGAGAGCGTAAACTAGATAGTTTTGTGTATATTGTAGAAAAAACATATAAGTTACTCAAACCAGCTTGAATGTGGTGTATTACACATTAAAAGGCACATCAAACTTATAAGAGGAATATTCGCAACGCTGGTAGATATAATATCAGAAAAAATCCAATGAAATATTCAACAAAAAATTACATAACAATAATCGTATGAATTCTGAATAATAATATCAAAGATCAGACAGGATGTTTTTTTTTTTAGACTGTGTAGGTATACTGAGATCATGTGTATTATTTTTATGATATATTTAGCAAAAGATTATATAATATATAATCGTATTTTGACACTGAGTGATAACCTCGGTAAACAAACAGGGTTTTTTTTTTTTAAACGCTGTTTATAGGGTTTTATTTATCTAAGTATATATAATATATGCCTTAGATAAAAAAATATTACGTAAATATGATCGTGTTAAGATATTTTATAACACTCACTGTGATTGGACAGGGTTCTTCAAACACCCTGAATATATATATATATATATATATATATTTTTAGAAACTATTGAACTTTATAAATTTACTACACAGATTTAAATGTAGTATTCAAACTTTTATAGCAATAAATGTAGAAATTAGAATTATGTATGACAAAAATTCGTCCTTAATATTGTCACATTCAAATATTGCAACTTTACTGTTCATAAAGTTATACCATAAATATAGGTCATAAAGGTAATTAATTTAGCTAAATTCGTCATATTGTTATGTTCTCTAGAACAGATTTATCAATAGTTACTTTCCACTAAGTACTTAGGTATTTATAATAAGTGTAGGAGGCGGCCGGCGCGGCGTACTGTCCCATAAGTTCAGAGGCTACTTACTGCAGCTCCACGGTGGCACTCACGGATGCTCCGGCTGTAGGCCGGCCAGGATCTCGTCGAGCGTCAAGCCCGCGGCGGCCAGTCCGCCTCAGCTCTGCTAGATACCACTTTGCAGTACGAACTATGAAGTCTTGAATTCATTCTACTGTGAATTATTATTACAATTATTATTACAAGTTTTTAATTATTTACTCATCTCGTCGAGTGGCGCACGACGCATTCCGATAATTAGGAGTACCTACACATCGAATTATATCTGACGATATTGTAAGAATCCCCGGCAAACGGTGGATGATAATAGCAAATTATCGTTAATTGTGACGTTCCAAGATGGACGTCTTCGTATATTCAACAGTGGAATTTTTCTGGCTAATGATAATGATCGGATATGTTCCCAGTTGTATTGGCAGCTTGCATTTACTAAACACAGCGTTAAGTCATAAGTCATAAAAATTACCCGCAATAAGGAATGCGCAACGCATTTATTCGTACATCTGTACATTGTTTGTACAAATGAGACGACACGGCGTGGAAACAGGTATCGTAAAGATAACATCGTAAACATGTCATACTGACATACCAGCAGCAAGACCTATACTCACATGAGCATTGTGTATCGCACAATGACGGTAAAGGTGTTCATTATCTACGACAGAGACGACCCTGGTTGTATTGGAAGCTCGCATCGTATGAACACAGCGAAAGCAACAATTACCCGCTGTTGGGTGTGCATCGCAATTAACCGCAAATACTCATATATATATGTATACTCACATCAGCAGAGCGGACGTATCGCACTATAACGGTGAACGTGTTCATTATCTACGACAGAGACGACCCCGATTGTATTGGAAACTCGCATCGTATGAACACAGCGAAAACAACAACTACAGGAGTGTGTATCGCTTTTGTGTAACGCACTATACGGTTAACGTGTTCAACACTACGACAGAGACGACCCTGGTATTGGAAGCTCGCATCGTCTGAACACAGCGATAACGTCAATACCCGCTGATGGGGTGACAACTACCCGCTGGTGGGGCATCGCTGTTAACCGTAAATGTGTTCTTTATGTACGTGTGAGACGACCCGGTATGGAAGCTCGATTCGTACGAACACAATAGTGCACGACGATCCATTTCCCGAAGCACGAAGAGACGTCCGACGTCACCACCGCGGCGGCACCTCTCCGTTGTCCCGACATCGCGGCGTCGCCTCTCAGTTGTCCGGTTCTTGATTTTCACTTTTTATTTAATACTGAATACACTTGCAGCTTTGGATTGGAGACGTGCGAAGGCTTGAGCACGGAAACAAACAATGAAGATAAACTGCGGGTGGGCTGTCTTATAGGAATGTCAGTGTGGTGGTGGTAGGCAAAGTGATAAAATAATAAAATACCCGAAAAAAAAAAAAAAAAAACTTAATAACACCGTACAAGGCTAGTAGTATGGACGCATAACTACAATAAGTAAACATTATAAGTTGCTAAGGACCGAACTGTGAAACATAACTATGTATATACCTACTGATTACTTCATAAAAAGTTATTAATTTGATTTTATTGATACCTAAGTGTGTTTTAGTAGGTAAGTAATTACAATATAACTCTGAAAAACAATTGAAAGTCAAACAATAAAGTTAGTAATTTTTTAAATTGAAAACGTTAAAATTAAAATAAAGTTTTTATGTAGGTATATAAAGATTTTATCTAATTAAAGTTTATATGTAAATAAAGTTTTTATGTAAATAAAGTATTTATTACAAATCTTGGACTAAGCGGGTTTAAAAAATTTAATTCTAAGTGGCCACTAAATTATAACGGCATTTTCATAATTTTAACTATTGATATCCCCCTATTATAGGTAAGTCATTTTTAATAATTGACCGATGTATCACGAAAATATATATTGTTTTTATGTTCACCGTTTTATCGTAAGCTATCTAGAAGTTAGTAATCTTCTTTTAGTATGCAAAATCCTCTAATATAGGTACTATAGTATACTTACCTACGTGTTCTTAAAATGATTTAAGACTACACTAAATTTACGTAAATTTCAGGTTTAGTTGTTAAAGAATTTACCTTATGGTAAATCACCTCAGAATATCTACTTGCGCATTAAATTAAGCAATAAACTAAATTTTAAAGTTATCTTCATAAAACAAACGACGTTTTCATCTTTTTATGATCGTAAATTTTCAACTTGACGGTTACTGGTCTCAGTCTTCCGTTCTTTACTGCAAGCACGACTCATCTTATTAATTATTCTGTGTGCGCTTATAACAAACATGAAAACTTTGCAACTGGTAAAATATGCGATAAAAAGTGGGAAATGTTGTACATGTAGTGCGGATGGACATGGAGGTTGTAGCATACGCACCTAGCCGAAACAGCTGGGTGGCTTTCTACTACACAGGGAAAATACGGTATACGATTTAGTCGATGTTCAACTACTCAGATGTGCCTAACAAGACAGAATGAACTACATACCCTGGATTGCGTACAGCACACGATGAGCTTTCCACCTCGATTGTCCAAGAGCTGGCTCTGATGTGGTACTGCAATTCGTTCTTGTGGCACAAATAAATCACTCGCGTAAGTGGTTGGCCACAGTGAACGCGCGGTGACTTGAGCCTAGCGCGGGCGCGGCGGCGGGCGCGCCGGGTGGCCACAGTGACGCGCGGGCTGTTGTTGCGATAACACTTATTGCAGGTGTCGAAAACCTTTTATGAGGATTCTGTATTTTTTACTGGATAGGCCAATCCTGAGATGGGAGGCGTTGATCATAAGAGATGTTGTGCTGGGTGCGCACGAAATAACTAATAACAGTTAAATGAATGGAGATTTTTATAAAAATATATTAAGAATTGAAATAGTAGTCAAAAACGTTTATTTTATTTATTAAGGAACATCAACAATATACAAATTATACACTTACAATTTCAAATGTCCAAAATAACCTTTTTTATACATGTATTTAAAGTTATTTAATGATTAAAAAAATACTTAAAATGAGCGACGAGACCGAAATGGTTTGATACCCCGCCAGCCGCGCGATCGGTCGCTTGTTGACTAGGCCCGCAGTGTGGCCAGAACGAGCGGATAGGAACGTTTGAAAAGTACGCCCGCTAACTCGCTCAAGCCGGTCGCGCTAGGCTCCCGCCTAAGTCACTTCAGTGTGGCCGCAAGCGGCGGTTTCATATGTTTGATATTTCGCGCCCGCCGCCGCCGCCGCGCTAGGCCTGCAGTGTGGCCGACCACTAAGAGTTAGATTCTCTTCTAGAGGTAAGAGACCGAAGAGACACTCCCGCGCGACGGTGGTTTGGTGCTCCCACGTACGAGTATAGCTAACGCTCCAACAATTTGAATAGTACGAAGTGCATCGCAGTTCATACGCGACTGCGTTTTGCTATTGCTTACCGAGTAACGAACATCGATTTGAAACATAATATTAAAATTACGTTTAGTTGTGCGGTAACGAAACAGAAGTCTATTAGGTAACAAGCATTAGTATGCTTTTTTATTTATTATTTAAGCTCTCAAAGGCCGGTGATTCCGATCTGCTCCAGGTTTAACACGCGAACCGCATAAGCGCGATCACGCACCTCTGGCGGCGGGCTCAAGAGCAATGCACTGAAAGGCCCCTGGTGCAGATTCTATCGGAGAGCCCTGGGGTCCCCTCTCATGTACCGATGCAACAGCCGTGGGGGTTTTAGTGGGTAAGAAGGGATTCTTACCCACTAAAACCCCCACATTATGTGTTATGTGGGACCATACCCTGGTCGAGGCCTACAGCTCCCGGGGACCTTTTGAAGGTTTCCCCCATGATCCACAATCACCTTTTTTTGTTCTCACGGGGGAAACCTTCAAAAGATGAAAGAAATGAATAAGTTAAAGAAAATATGAAAGAACCGATAATTCACCAAAGTACCAAGATCAAACTCGCATATACACTTGTAATCCCCATTTTTTTGTACGCCGCTGCCATACGTGAGATTGAAAAGAAAAAGATAGACGCTCTAGAAATGTGGTGCTGGGAAAGTACTTGGAGTATCGTAGACTAAGGTAAGTCGACCGCCGACGGATTAACCTTGTGACAATACAAGCAAGACGTTTGCTTGATGATAATCGACACGCCTGCCTATAGACATCTACATCGAACTGCCGCTTGTCACTCAATACATTAGATAAACAGTTAGATTAGAATAATTAGATTATAACTCTGTCCATTTTATTAGGTATATAGGAACGTGAACATAGTAAGTGAAAGAAATAATCGATATTGAAAAATGTACATTCGATTAAATATTTTTTTGATTCTGACGACTCATGTTAATGTTTTCAACCTTAAAAATTTGATGTATTTGTTGTAATATGCATGAGGCCCTCAAAATAAAATGAACGAAAATTAATCTAAATATTACACCTTATTTACATATTAGCATTTATTTCTATCGATTATTTGTAATCTGTGGCACAATTGTAGTTATCGTTATGTGTAGCAACTCACTAAATGCGGTACGCGTCCATGAAGTATAATATTATATCTGTGAATTTGTAACTTTAACAATACAAAACTTCATGGGCGTCAGCTGTCAAAAAACCAATAATAAAATGGTTATTTTGTCAAGTAATTTCACTAGCTGCAGTGCCCCGCACACAGCATTATACACACTGCTGCTTGGCGGCAAAATACATAAGACAGCGGTAGTATCGTAAGTCCCGTCTAGGTAGATACCTAGACGGGACTTGCACAAGGGACCTGCCTACTGCCTGGCCTGCCTAGTGTAACATGCCGTCAAACGTGAGCAAAACTTGCACATTTAGTGCGGCTGGACGTAGGCAACAAGCATGCGGTTACTATTCACAAAGTCTTTTGATTTAACGTCAAATATAGACATTCGCAAGACTCGCTAAAAATAATAGGCGTTGTGGAAAAAAAATACGTAGAGTATTGGAGGAGTTGTACTACTGGTTTCGTTTAAAGCCATCCGTGACTTTCTCTTCCTTAGCAAAAGAGATAACTCTCGCTCTCTTTCTCTTTCTGCATACGCAAATATTGTCTATAGGTACATGTTTGTTTCTATAGTTTGTACAAAAAGTAGAAATGAATAAAAACATAGATATCTAAAGTATATACCTAGGTATTTATTTTCATTTTTTGTAAATCACTAAACAACTTTAAAATAAAAATTATTGTCGTCTCTAGAAACAGTAAAATATAATAAACACTATCTATGCATAAAAACAAGCAACTGAATCAAATATTAGAAACCAAAAAGAAAAAGAGTACGCTAAGAATCAAAGTTGGAAGCTGTACCATAAAGTGTGGGTTATCGGATTTCCCGGCCGACTTACGTCTGCCTTTGCCAAGAATACGAATTTTAAACTCGAAGCCATACTAATGCAAAATACTTTTACGTCACTAGCTGCAACTTTTGGAATAAATCATATATGGAGTCTATGGCTTTTGAATAACTTCTATAAGATCTTCGCATATACACGTATAGTGCAGTGGTCTACTCCTTTCGCATACTACCTACCTACCTTTCCTACGACATAATTATGCTGAGTGGATAACCCTTCAGCGGCATTGTTAAAATAAAAAAGTGTAATAGATAAGTTAGATCCATAATTATTAGTTTTTTTTAACCCCGACCAAAAACGAGACCCACCGATTTTGGGCTCGTTAGGTAGGTCTCGACGAAAAGTTGCTAGAAAAATGGTGATCAGGGTCTGATGATCGAACAGGAAGGTGGTCACGGGATCTCAGCACAAATAAACGTAGACCCACCGATTTTGGATTCGTTGGATAGGTTGCTGCGAGTAGTAGGTAGAAAAATGTTGATCAAAGTCTGGTGATGGGAGCAAGCAAGAAGGTGGCATCAAGAACTCGGCTCCATTAAATGTAGGACCCACCGAATTATAAATCTATGATCTTTTTTCTTAAAACCAGCAAATTTTTCTTTTTACATTTACTGATTATTAGAATTATTGTCATTAGCTTTAGGTTAATCAATTATTAATTTCAAAGAAAATGTAATCTAGATTTCTAACGGAATAAGTATATCTCCAACATACTCATTCCCTGTTTATAATAGTATTCAAACCAGCGATGTAATCAAAATGATATAGGTGATATATTGTTCGTAAACTATTGTTATGTATCGACATAGTAATTCATATCGGGTCTGAACATTAGTTTGAACGCAGTGACCCGTGATCTATTACAGATAGGATATCAAATGGCTACAAAGCAATTATGGGGTTTATCCAAGTATTCAATGAACTGCCAATCCTTATCAATGAGCATTACATATTTGTATTAAAAAGTAGATTTGGAGTAAGGACATGATTACAAAAAGTTAGGATGTAATTGAATTAAGGTTACATTACCTTAATTTTCTTGTCAATATGAGTAGTGTTTAAACTGACACCAGAAATATTAAATATGCATGTACGAGTTTGTCCCTAATGTCTTGGACGACCATAGCTTATTAGCTTTTATTAGCTTGACCTGTATGTGTACAATTACATTGGTTTCACGGAAACGTAAATAGATGTCGCTACGTCCGAATTACATCGCGGTATGGGTTGTAATCGCGGATTACATACATTGCTAAGGTTTTTATGGATTTGTTGTCTCTGCACTGCATACCGAAATATACAGTATAGCTATACGTTGGCTTTTATTGTATATCCCTCACCACCGGACCTAGGATTTTATACATGGTCCTAGAGAGCCGGATGGGTGTTCGGTAATTTTTGGTCATCGTTGGTGGTGGATGACCACCTGTTCGTCGGACTGGACTGCGGTCCGGAAGTATCTCTGCAGCAGCGCGCCAAGGGTGGCGTGACAGAAGCAGAGGATCCGCCTGAGGAGGCTGGAGGAGCGACGAGCAGGAGGAGCGGTGGAGGTTCCTGAGTGGAGACGAACTTCGGAGCAGCAGGCAGCCTATAGGGGGCGCCACTGGAGCAGTTCGTAGCTAAGTGTCAGTGAGTGTGCAGTGAAACTGTAAGTACATTATCAGTCGAGCCATATTATTGGAAGTAACTTCAAGTCGGTCGCAAGTCGGAAGACTTACGTAACTGAGAAAAAATCAAATTAGGACTTGTAATAGTTTTAAGGGCAACTGGCAAACCAATTTTAAATTTTTGACAAATAGAATTCCAAAATAATTTTGAACTTAGAAAAATTTTCACGGAAACATTTTTTCAAAAAGTTTGTACTTGATAATTTTTTGTAAACATGGAGGCGCTAAACAATATCCAAGAAGATATTACAGCCAATATGTTGAAATCTAGAACTAATTTTAAAAAATGTCCTAAAGACCGTTTGACTTATTCATATATTGAGACACGTTTAGATAATTTAGAACAGCAGTGGCAGTTATTTTCTAAAACTCATGTAAAGATATTAGGTGAAGTTAAACGGGAAGATTTTCATAACTCTAATTATTATAAAAATGGTGTTTACGATGAAGTTGAAGAATTTTATATTCAATTTAAAACGGATCTTAAGGATATGTTACCTAGCAAACAACCATCAAGTGGTACTCAAGGTTCGAGCACTACTCAATTAGTGCATAATATTAAGTTACCGGAAATAAAAATTCCTATGTTTTCAGGCAAATATATTGAGTGGCAGACATTTAGAGATTTGTTCACTGGTCTCATACATAATAATAAATCTTTAGATGATGCACAAAAATTGTACTATCTCAAGGGGCAGTTAACTGGAGAGGCTGAACAATTGTTAAGGAATATCGACATAACAGCTGAAAATTATCAACATAGTTGGGAAAAACTAGAAAGTATGTACAGTAATAAAAAGTTTTTAGCTCATAATGGCGTATTAAAAAGATTGTTGAGTCAAAAGGCCTTAACATTTGAGTCAGCATATGAAATAAAGCGGCTAATTAGTACAACTTCGGATTGTTTAGATTCTATTAAGAAGTTAGGGGTTGATGTGTCGTCCTGGGACATACTTATTATACATTTAATTAGTGCAAAATTAGATAGAGAGACCAGGAAAGCTTGGGAACTAAAGGTTTCATCAGATAAAACTGATGATTTGCCAACATATGCAAATTTTACAGACTTCTTAATTGGTCGTTTTAGAGCTTTGGAGAACTTAGATAGTTCGCGGAATGTTGACAGACCACATAAGAGTTCTCATTCATTTCATGTAATAAAAGACAAAAAAGAGTTCCCATGTGTTTATTGTTCTACGGTTGGTCATAAAATCACTGCATGTAAACAATTTCGAAATGAAGGTAATGACACTCGTCGTAATTTCGCTCAGGTAAATGGGTTGTGTTTTGTTTGTTTGGGTAATAACCACACTGCTAAAATATGTAAGAACACCTGGAAATGCCAAGTTTGCAAAAGACGCCACCATACTTTACTTCACCCTACTGGTGATTCTGGGTCTGTTGGTGAGTGCACTAATGATAGTGCAGGTCATGTCGCGTCGTTGCCGCCTGGAAACAAAGATAAGGTGACAAGCGAAGGTATACTGAATATCAGTAAGGCCGCCACTCAGGCGGAGGGGTCAAATAGACCAGTTGTGTCGTGTTTTTCGACAGGAAGCTGTAAGGAAACAGTCTTGTTACCCACAGCATTAATTGAAGCGGAGGCCAAAGATGGTTCTTACCGCGTAGTACGCGCTTTATTGGACCAAGGGTCGCAAGGATCTTTTATTACTGAGGCTACAGCTCAGTATCTGGGTTTAAACAAATCAGCATCCAAACACCTCGTTACAGGAGTAGGAGGTTGTAGGTCGGTTGAATCTAAGTCTACTGTGACTTTAAAGATACAGTCTCGAGTTGATCCAAGTTTTGTAATAATTGTAAAGGCTTACGTTTTAAAGTCCATCACTTCACTTCTTCCAGTAGTGAAAACAACAAAAGTAGAATGGGAAGACTTGAATGATGAAGATCTTGCTGACAAAGAGTATCGAAGACCTAATAAAATAAACATATTATTAGGTGCGGCAATTTACAGTAAAATCATTTTGGACGGAATTAAAAGAAATTTTGGTGGATCACTCGTAGCGCAGAATACTAAATTTGGATGGATTATCTCTGGGATTGTAGATGCTGACAACTCATCACATGCTAAGGTGTATGCAGGTATTACTGTAATGCATTCTAATATTCAGATGGATGACCTTCTGAAGCAGTTTTGGGAGATTGAAGCTGAACCTGTCGAAGCGGGAAAAATGCTTACTAAAGAGGAAATAACATGTGAAAAGCTGTTTACAAGCACCACAACAAGAGATAAAGATGGGCGATATATTGTGAGACTTCCTTTCCGTGAAGGAGATCGCAGTTGTCAGGAAGGTGAATCTAGGCTGATAGCTGAAAAAAGATTCAAGAGTTTAGAGTTAAAACTTGCAAGAAACATTAAGTTAAAACATGATTATACTAAGGTGATACACGAATATTCAGATCTTAATCATATGGTGAAAATACCAGAGGAAGAAAGAAATAAAGGCTTATACTTACCTCACCATGCGGTAATCCGAGAGGATAGAGAAACGACAAAAGTTCGGGTTGTTTTTGACGCGTCTTGCAAGGGGACAAACGGCGTGTCCTTAAATGATAATCTGATGGTTGGTGCAACTTTACAGTTGGAACTTCGTCATATAGTTATACGCTGGAGAAAGCATGCGATATGTTTAGTAGCTGACATAGTAAAAATGTATCGCCAAGTGTTAGTGAATAGAGAAGATACAATGTTTCAACGGATTCTTTGGCGAGATAGTCCTGAAAAGGAAATAGAAGAATTTGAATTAGTTACAGTAACATTTGGCACGGCGTCAGCACTGTTTTTAGCGGTACGCGCATTACAACAAGTTGCGTACGATGAATGTGAGGACAATTCAGATATCGCAAATATCATTCTGAAGGATTTTTATATGGATGACTTGATGACGGGTTCTGAAACAGTAGAAGACGGATATAATATTTATACACAGATTAAAAAGGCACTAGCCAAAGGAGGATTCGAGCTACAAAAATGGAAGAGTAATAGCAAGGATCTATTAACAAGAATAAAGGAAAATAATATGGATAAGGATGAGCATATAGAGATAAAAATGGATAATGTAACTAAAATTCTAGGACTTACCTGGAATCCGAGAGCCGATGCTTTCCAATACACTGTAGATCTTCTGCCGTTGACGCAACCTGCAACTAAAAGAAAGATTATTTCGGATGTCTCGCGATTGTTTGATCCTTTGGGATGGCTAGCACCAAGCACTATTCTAGCAAAAATATTAATTCAGAAGTTGTGGTTAGCGGGTATCGATTGGGACCAAGAAGTTCCAAGCAATTTAGCGCAAGAATGGATAACTTACCGCAATAGTTTGAATTCTTTATGTAATATAAAAATCCCTCGATGGATACATACCTCTTCTTCCAGTTCTGATGTGGAACTACATGGATTCTCGGATGCATCCAAAATGGCGTATGCCGCGGTCGTGTATATAAGGGTAGTTGATAAATTAGGTAATGTTCACGTATCCTTAGTTGCTGCGAAAACTAAAGTGTCTCCTATAAAGCAAGTCAGCATTCCACGGCTGGAACTTTGTGGAGCTACACTGTTGACAAAGCTAATCACAGAAGTAGCTGCTGTTATGAATATACCAAAACAAAGTTTGCATGCGTGGACAGACAGCGAGGTAGTGTTAGCCTGGCTTAATAGTCACCCATCTCGTTGGAAAACTTTTGTGGCTAACAGAGTGTCGGAGATTTTATATAAGTTAGATGCTACAAATTGGTCTCATGTCTCGTCTAAAAATAATCCAGCAGATTATGCATCTCGGGGTGTATTCCCCGCAGAACTTAGTAATACTAAGACATGGTTTGAAGGTCCAGACTTTCTAAGACAAAGGGTTGTTGAATTTAGAAAACCTAAGAATTTTGTGTCTAATTTAGAAGAAATTAAGGTACACACAAATATATTTGAACTTTCAGTATGGCATAAGTTCTCATCATTGTCGAAACTCGTAAGTGTTATTGCTTACTGTCGACGATTTTTAAGACTAAGGAGGCAATGCACTAGAAACCAAGTAAAGGACTTATCTCAAGAAGAATTGGCTGTAGCAATGAAAATATGTATAAGGAAATGTCAGGAAGAGGGGTTTTCTGAAGAAATAAATGAATTAAAGATTAAAAGGAAGTTGGATACAAGTGGAAAGCAGCTCAAATCTTTAAATATATTTCTGGATTCTGAGGAAATTATAAGAGTTGGAGGGAGACTTGAAATGTCTCAACTGGATTATAATAGAATACATCCAATTCTTATACCTAAGGAGTCTTTTCTGACTGGGCTTTTGATTGCGGATGCTCATGAAAAGACTATGCATGGAGGACCTCAGTTAATGTTAACTTATTTACGACCACGGTATTGGATTGTTGGAGTTAAGAACTTGGTGAAGAAATGTGTAAGAAGTTGTGTAACTTGTATTAGATACTCATCAAAGATGAGATCTCAACTGATGGGGCAAGTACCATCTCCACGGGTGACAGCCAATAAACCATTTTTATGCAGTGGGGTTGATTATGCCGGTCCTATAAATATAAGGGTCTCGAAGGGTCGCGGCAATAAATCATATAAAGGCTACATTGCACTTTTTATTTGTATGTCAACACGGGCGGTGCATTTGGAAGCAGTAAGAGAGTTGTCCACTGCAGGGTTCTTGGCTGCTTTTAAAAGATTCGTAGTACGACGTGGTAGATGTGATGAATTATATAGCGATAATGCTACTAATTTTGTGGGTGCTGCTCGCGAATTACTCTGCATCTATAATGAGGATAAATCTAATTTCAAACCCGAATTGGCAGAGTATCTCGCAGGAAATGGTATTAAATGGCACTTTATTCCGCCACACGCACCGAACTTTGGTGGATTGTGGGAGGCCGGAATAAAGTCGACCAAGTACCATCTTAAGAGAGTCGTGCAAAATTCAACTTTGACATATGAAGAAATGTCAACAGTACTAGCGCAAATTGAGGCGTGCCTTAATTCAAGGCCACTGTCATATATTGAGGACGCCAATGAGCTCACTATATTAACACCTGGGCATTTTCTGGTTGGAGAACCACTAGTTTTAGTACCGGATTGGAACTATGAGAAATCTCATGTTCACACTTTAAGTCGATGGCAACTCCAACAGAGAATGATGCAAGACTTTTGGCGTCGTTGGTCACATGATTATCTTCATCAGTTTTTGCAGCGACATAAGTGGACTCATCAAAGCCCGGAACCATCAGTCGGGGATGTGGTATTGATAAAGGAGGATGATATGCCTCCCGGTAAATGGCTGTTAGGTAGGATTGAACAAAAGCATCCGGGTCCTGATGAAATTACGAGAGTAGTCAGTCTTCGTACCGAGCATTCTCTGATAAAGAGACCTGTGTCTAAGATATGTCTACTGCCTGTGACCAAATAATTATTTTAGTGTTAGTTTATTGTTTTTCGTTAAGAAACATAACTTTGTTTGATTTATATTTACATAAATTGTAATTGAGTTCTTATAAGTTGGTTCATAAGATATAATATGTAATGATAGTAAGCGACAATGTTAACCACCAAGGATATATCATTTTTACAAAGTCCAACCCTTCATGGTGGGCGGGTCAAGTTGTTAATTGAAGGACATTATGCAATATGTCCTTGGTGGGCGGTATGTACAATTACATTGGTTTCACGGAAACGTAAATAGATGTCGCTACGTCCGAATTACATCGCGGTATGGGTTGTAATCGCGGATTACATACATTGCTAAGGTTTTTATGGATTTGTTGTCTCTGCACTGCATACCGAAATATACAGTATAGCTATACGTTGGCTTTTATTGTATATCCCTCATCACCGGACCTAGGATTCTATACAGTATGTATGTATGTATGTATGTATGTAACTATGTATGTATGATGGTAACGGAATCTTGCGATGCAATTTTGACCCACTTCTACACGTCCAAAACATTTGAAATTTTGCACATGTATCAAGGACCGGTGACAATACAATAATATGGTATCATCGAGCTGATCTGATGCTGGGGCTCGAAGGTGGATAAGAGAACCCTTGGATGGCTACTAGTAAACTAATCGAGTTTGGGTTCATTTGATTTGTTTTAAAGAGTTCTTTTCACTTTGACTATTAATCAGGACCTGATGGTGGAACTGGAGAAGGTGAGTGACGGAACCCTGGATTGGTTACTAGTAAACACATCGAGTTTGGGCTCATTTGATCTGTTTTAAAGAGTTCTTTTCATTTTCACCATTAATGAGGACCTGATGATGGAACAGGAAGGTGGGTAACGGAACCCTGGAATGGCTACTAGTAAACACATCGAGTTTGGGTTCATTTGATTTGTTTTAAAGAGTTCTATTCACATTAACCATTATTCAGGACCTGATGATGGAACAGGAAGGTGGGTGACGGAACCCTGGAACGGCTACTAGTAAACTCGTTGAGTTAAGCTCAATCAGATACCTACGCGTAATACCAAGTTTAGTAAAAATATGATTTGCCACAACCTGCCTACGATTCAAGCTACAAACAAATCAATACTTGGGCTAATTTTACCCGTAGTTTAGGCGAATATCTCTAAGACTATAAAGTATAAAATAAATTACTAGTTTAAAAAACTAAAAATACACGCTTTTAGAAGGACTACTGCACTAAAAAGCAATAAATAAATTATCGAAACCGTTCTTTCTTTCTTTCTACCCCGAGCTTGTATTTATGGATTATATTTATGTGTAAAAGCCTAGGGCGCCTTTTCTGAATAACAGCTTAACATTTCTGTCAAATTTCAAGAACACTAAGTATTTGTATTGACATGACAATCATTTGTAATCATTTACAGAGATAAGGCGCCCCACGCCTTTACACATAAAGATAATCCATAAATTACAAGCTCGGGGTAGAAAGAAAGAAAGAACGGTTTCGATAATTTATTTATTGCTTTTTAGTGCAGTAGTCCTTCTAAAAGCGTGTATTTTTAGTTTTTTAAACTAGTAATTTATTTTATCATATCCTTTAGTCATTTTTTTTCTATAATCATTTTATCAGCACCAGTATGAATAAATTCGTTTCGATTCTTGTATTCTATATTATAACATACTAAAATACTTCAGTCTAAAACCAAATAAGTCCATACAAAGACCAGCGAGCAGCGAGGAAATAGACTTTTGCACGTAGATAATATCGGGTCACAGCACAGATAGGCATTTATATTCGATAGTCGTTGAGCATATGCAGATTCATTTCGGATTAGTTCGTACCGAGCTATGAGAGCTATTGCAGACCGTTTATAGACTCCCTAATAAATCAACTGTAGATAATGAATGTTTGCATAATAATGGTAATTAATTACGCTAGTTTGCTTTTAACATTCTTTACATTTTTAAAATGAATGTAAGTAACGTAGACTTGATTTATGACTTAATTGTAATTTATGACTTTTGCCATTATTACTTTATTTAATAAGTATAAATTATAGCAGCACATAAAGCCCGACTGTGAACAAACACAAATTACTACATAATAATTTACATACATACAACAAATAAACAATATCCAAAATGGTGGCTGACAGTCACCAGATAAATTTTTTGATAAAATTTATAGCCTATGTCACTCCCACAACTAAGGCGAATCTAACAACATGTCATAATGTATCAAGGCGTTTAGGTTGTTGGACGTGCCAATAGAATAGACATACATATGTAGAGCCCTTTTACTAGGACAGTCGAGCAAAAATAAGGAAATATTTTATCAGAACAGAGGCGAGATACGAAAGTATCATGGCGTGTCAAAAATATAATTTACGTAAAAGCATTCGTTGACTCGTGTGAAAGCGAGCCCAATATAATTAGAATAAATTGTTCTCATTACCGAGATAAGGGGAACTGGCGAGGCGCGGAGGCTTGTTCAAAATCATACAGCACACGCGAACATGTTATCTAAATCATAATAATGCACCTGGGGCTTGATTCACACATTTTTTTTACAATCTAAAAACGAATCACATTTTTGTACCTGTCCTATCTTATTTTTTTTCGTTGAAACGGAGACTATGTCTGCACCAAGTCGATACGTCGGCTAAAGCGTTTAAGGCACCACTTATCTGTATATACTTGATACTTCAGTGTACTTCTAGGTATTTTTTATGCGTCTTAGTAACGAAACGAACCGAAAATTCGATAAGGGCCACACGCCTCTAAAGACTTTTGCATAGCACTACCCCTCGTTGTCGTCAACGGTATTAGTTATTAAGTCTCTCAAAGCCATTAATATCACCAGCTACAATTCCCCTTACAGCGGAATATTAACACACTGCTGCATTGCAGTAGGCTTTTGTAATGAAGGACCTATACTTAGTTAAAGTTCAGATGTTTAGACGGCAGCCAACAGTAGTAATTAGCTCTACAATTTACTTGAACCTATAACTGACGCCGTCAGTGCGGAAGTTGCTTATGGTTGAGACTGTTAATAATGGAGATAATAAACATTGAATAAATGCACAAATTTTGAATTTTAATAAAATTTCTTATTTGAACTATATTAGACCAAAGTCAAGTCAAAGTCAAAAATCTTTATTTCAAATAGGCTTAACGCTAGCACTTTTAAATGCTCATTTTTTTAAAAGCTACCACCCGATCACAACGCGGCTTCAACTGAGAAGATCCGGCAAGAAACTCAGCGGGCTTGTAATTTTTTCACTTTTTTTAAACATTGTTTTGTTACAAATGAATCGACATTAGCGATAGTGTGTCCTGCCGTTCGAAACATAAAGCAAGGGAGAAAAGAAGAAAACAATAAATTACGACAAAAATTACAACAAACTAAAAGGCCAAAGGGATAGTAGTCGGGCCAGTCCCCCCAAGCAGCACCCGCGCACGAGTTGACTCGAGCAGATGTGTTATTAAAGTTTATGAAAGCCGTCTTTTGAAAATAACATCCGAACACAGTAGGGTTATATTGGAAAACAATGTCAATTTTAACCAATCCAATGTTTTTATAATAATGTTTTAATCTATACTATAATAAAACTCAAAGAGCACTTTTTCTGTACATTGAATATTTTTCCAAAATTTCTATGTGGGGGATACTATACTATCGACATAGAGACCAAAACAATTTTTTTTGGAATTATTGTCTGTCTGTCTGTCTGTCTGTCTGTCTGTCTGTCTGTCTGTCTGTCTGTCTGTCTGTCTGTCTGTCTGTCTGTCTGTCTGTCTGTCTGTCTGTCTGTCTGTCGTTCTGTTTGTCCAGGTATCATTTGAAAACCCGTGGATGGATTTTGATAGGATTTTCACTGATGTGTTGTGTAGAGGCTAAGGTATAAATTGGTATATACAACATCACGCTATGTTTCATAGGGGCTAAGCAGTGAAACATTACTTGCACATATTACCACGTAATTTCCTTTGTATGTGAATAGGGTAATTATAGACTGATCAGTTAATCATTAAGCTATGTATTATTACGCTATATACAATAGGGACTGAGCAGAAATTTAGTTTGAATAAGATATGGCAGTGAATAAGATATGGCAGTGGCAGTTTTTGTAAGGGGTAAGCCGGTCCGGTACACCCAGGACATTTTCATTAGATTTCCGTATTGTTCTAAGTACGTTGCTGATAGCAATATGTCATTATATCTTTGAAAAGTTAAAATCTGTAAATCCCGAGCGAGTCCAAACTAGATCATGAAATTATTCATGAAATTTTAATGAAACTCCACAGGTCCAGGTAGTGTATAGGTAGGTATTGTATTACAGTCGCAACAATAAAAGATGCGAAAAACTTAGAACTTTCATTATCGAATATCTTTAGACAGTAATTTACGATGTTAGCGTGATTTACATTATGAACAGCGCCATCTATCGGTGAAATTGAACATACAATCACCATAGAACTTTAATCTATATATTTAAAAGAAAGTCGTGTTAATTACACTATTTATAACTCAAGAACGGCTCAGACGATTTGGCTGAAAATTGGTAGGGAAGTAGCTTAGGAGCAGGAGACGGACATAGGATACTTTTTATACCTGTAGGTTAAGGTTAAGAAACGTTAGGTAAGGTCATTAAATAGATGGGTGAACCGATTTGTATGAAATTTTATGTGTATATCGGGTAGGTCTAATAATAGGCCATTAATTATATTTCATGCCGCTAGGTGAAGGTTAAGCAACATAAGGCAAGGTAATTAAATAGATGGGTGAACGGATGTGTATGAAATTTTGTGTGCATATAGGGTAGGTCTGTGAATAAGTCGTAAAGTATATTTCATGCTGCTGATACCATGATTGACGGATATATAGAATGAGAGGAGGGTGCAAGAGAGGACAGAGAGGGAGAAGGGATTCGAGGAGGGGGTGAGGGATCGGAGGAGTTAGGTGGAGAAAGGGGAGGGGGGTGAGATGGAGCAAGTTGGGAGAGAGAGATGGGGGGGATAGGGTTCAGAGAGGGGACAACCGGGAGAGGAAGAGGGGGAATGTGACGGGGACCGATGCGGGTGGGGGAAAGAGAGAGGAGAGAAAGAGCATAGAATTACATTTTTCTTATAAGGCTTCAATCCCGGCTGGGTCCTAAAAGAAAACGCGCATTGTTCCTTTTGGAACCACATGGGCTTGAGGGGATAATAGAGAGAGAGAGAGATGGCGAGAAATAAATCAAGGGAGGAGGGTGAAAAGGGGAGCAAAATGTAATAAAAGCGCGGGTGGAGCTGCGCGGGTCAGCTAGTAATTAATAATAATAAGGGGTTACGAGTGGCGTGTGTTGACAAAATCATGCCACTCGGTGGAATTTAAAATTTGATTGAATTGAAATTGGCATTGTTTAAGTAAATAACCCTGCGGAATGTAAATACTTTGAACAGAATATACTAAAATATTCGACGCTCAGCAAAAACTTGGTAGCTAGACGCCGTAATGAACGAACTTACCCACTGAAAGTACATTGTGGGGGTTAAAACTGGTAAAGTCATGACTTTGTTATGATGAAAATTGGTAATTCATTGCAAAGTGCCGCATGAAACTGAGGTTGGATAACCTTATTAACTAAAATAAAATTTGAAAGTACCTACTGATGACTACGCATTAGCTTTGTTGCAAAAAAGTACAAGTTCTTACAAATTCGGTCAAAGAAATTAAATACATAGAGCGGCCTTATGATTCTTTTGATATATAAACTGTCATTACTTTCATAGCCGCCACCTTTAGCAAATTCTTCTGTAAATATATAAAATACATATAAAAAAAACTGTAGTCCAATTCTGTAATTTTATTTATTTATTTAATTCTTCATGCACATATTTTGTACTTAGGCGGACTTAATGCCTTAGGCATTTTCTGCCAGTCTACCTTAGGGTGGTATAGAGAGGGTACAAGGTGGGTGATATAAAGATAAAATAGTATTATTATAAATATATATATACTTCCAAAAATAATATATACATATATATATATATATATACACAAAGACTAGTGTTGAAAAGATTCCATAGGTATCAATATCTCGCGATTTTTCAGATCCCGCAATTTTTTTAAAAAAGAATACATCGTTTTAGCCATCCTTATGTCCTGAGGGAGCGCATTCCAAAGGAGTATAGCCTGAATATGATAAGACTAGTGGAGAAAATCAGATCGATGAGAGGGGCAATGCAGAAGAAGGTTGTTAGAAGAGCGAAGGTGGTTTTATCATATGAAATTTGCAATATCGCAACACGAAGCGAGGCATTTTTCTTTCAAAATATGCACATATTTTGTTTTTTTACTTTTTTAGTAGGTATTCATAATAAACTTGCTTAAATTATTTTAAAAAACCAGGTTCATCATTGGACTGCGGACATGGCTATCAGTTTGAAACTCGTGTTGTTATTTGGTCCATTTGATGCTTGGACATTTTGTTTATGTGTCCTTTTATTATTAAAACGTAATACCAACGTTTTTTATTTTAGAAATCGTACAAACCAGGCATTTAAAAACTTCTAAGGAGTTCATCTCGTTTCAAATCACACTTGTCATTTTTGGAGTAACTTGGGCTCTTTGCCAAGCTCACTTGCACCAAGATAAAAAGTTATTTTATCCCGTAACTGGGTCGAGCTGTATACGCGTAAACCATTTGCAATTGCTCGTAAGCTTTTAGAGTTATTTAGCTACATTAATTCAAAACTGAATACTGGCACTATGTCAATGTTATTTTTTTACTTTGCGTAAATGGCTGTTAGTTTGTAGGTAGCCGTTCTGGAGGTATCATTAAATTATTAATCTCATAGCCAAATTATGCTCTATATAAAAAAACTAAATATGTGGACGAATATAATTCAAAATTTTGGATATATCCGAGTTCTTGTATAGAACTCAGTATAGTATAGATCTTGACAAATAAATAGGTATATACAAGCTGTACACTCTAAACACTAGATTCTCTTCAGGCACATTTTACCCGAAAATACATTATATCATTATTATTAGCATTAGGTTCAAATATTTTATCATCTAAATATTAATATCAAGCAAAAGTTTGTAACTCACTTTCTCCTCTGTCGTCTCTATTAATGACGTTTCACGTAAAGGTTGAGCCAAATAATTCAGAAACTGTCATAAAATATACACGACTAACATTCAGAGAATAGCTTTTAAGCCAATAAGTTAAGTACCTAAATTATAAAGCACTATAAAACGTAGACTATGTTTGCAGTGAAAACGTATCTTTATCTTTCGGCTATTACAAACTTATTATGTTGATTTAAAACCCAATACCCGCTTTTATGTAAAAGCAATACCATTTCGCCTCCCAATCTGTGAAATGAATACCAAATATCTCTCCTTTGACTGGAACAAATTACTTTGCGTGTGCATATCTGACTAAAAACGTAAAGGAGTCGAATGTCAAACGGTATCTAGGCATCACATCTGATATAAAAGGCCTCGCCAAAGCGGCCCGGATAACGCTACAAAGGCCTAATACAAAACGTGACATCTCTTTGTCGCGTGTCAAAACCGAGACTTTTTTCTAAAAATACGGAGATATGAAACAACATTTTGGTTTAATCCATTGAATGGTGATAAAACGTTGACCTTAGATTAACATAATGGGTAAAGTTAAAGGGTCTGAGAAACATGTTATCTGAGGACGCGTAGTACAAAGAATGCAAAGAGATTTCCCCTTTTCCCGTGGGACATGGGTTTAACTATTGTTGGTGGACAAAGGACTTTGATTAAAACATGTAAAAACTTTTTTGAAAAAAGAAAACTGTGCGCTGTTACCTATATCCATTGAAATATTAAACGTATAAGTATAATATGATATTTGACGGACCTGTTGGTCCAGTGGTCGTCGACACTCACTCAATAGGTCGCGAGTTCGATTCCCACCAAGTGTCTAGGTGTTATTTATCTATATAAGTATGCATTTACAAAAAAAAGTATATGTATAAGTATCAGTATAAGTTGTCCGGTTTCCATAGTAAAGGCTCTGTCTAGTTCAACAACAGTACAACGTGTGTGGATTGTCCCACAATATTATAACATTATATGATTATCTCGAATAGACTATAAAATACGCATAGTAGTTGAATGATGCAAAAAGAAAAAAAATATAGGTGTCATTTCGTAAAGTAAAGCTAGTAGCGGCTTGAGATCTAGCGGCTTGATTCAATAGTTTAGACTAGTTAGTGTTGTCAGTACATTTTGTCATTGTTAAAAATAAAGAGACGTGTCTATCCTAACTTGTTATTACTAATTAAAATAATTATATAGAATATGCGCATCTGAAATGTGCAAATAAAGGCCTTTCATATGATACCCCACTCGATATAGTAGCCTCACTTTGATATTTTGAGACCACATTTCAGCCCCTAATAAAAAATAACCATGGCATATTTTTCAAAATAAATATTTGTTAAGGTTGCTAGGCAACCATAAAGGTGTTTGGAAGATGGTTCTTTTAATTTGACTCAATATAGAACAGAATTATTACGGTATGCTTTACTTTTATTTGTACTTTAGTAACTGTACTAAAAGTATAAATTTAATAGGTAAACGAACTCTTAAAATGACTTTCCTGTGCTATTATCAGACCCTGATCAGTATCTGTCCAACTACTCGTCAAGATTTAACCATAGATTTATAATTCGGTGGGTCCTATATTTAATGGAGCCGAATTTCTGTTGCCACCTTCCTGCTTGCTCCTATCACCAGACTCTGATCAAAGTTTTTCTACCTACTTCTCGAAGCAACCTATCCAACGAATCCAAATTAGGTGGGTCTACGTTTATTAGTGCAGAGATTCCGTGACCACCTTCCTGCTCTATCATCAGACTGATAACCATTTTTTTAGTGACTACTTGTCGAGACCTACATAACGAGCCCAAACTCGGTGGATCTACGTTTATTGGTGCAGAGATCCCGTGACCACCATCATGCTCCACCATCAGACCCTGATCACCATTTTTCTAGCAACTACTCGTCAAGAACTACCAAACCAGCCCATACTCCGTGGATTTACGTTTATTGGTGCAGAGATCCCGTGACCACCTTCCAGCTCCATCATCAGACCCTGATCACCATTTTTCTAGCAACTACTCGTCGAGACCTACCTAACGAGCCCAAAGTTGGTGGTTCTACGTTTATTGGTGCAGAGATCCCGTGACCACCTTCCTGCTCCACCATCCGACTCTGATCACCATTTATCTAGCAACAACTCGTCGAGACCTACCTAACGAGCACAAAGTCGGTGGTTCTACGTTTATTGGTGCAGAGATCCCGTGACTACCTTCCTGCTCCATCATCAGACCCTGATCACCATTTTTCTAGCAACTACTCGTCGAGACCTATCCAACGAGTCTAAACTCGATGGGTCTACGTTTGTTTGGGCCGAGATACTGTTACCACCTTCTTCTTGATCATCATCAGACCCTGGTGAAGGTTACCATTATATTTAGTATCATCGGATTTAAGTATGTTCTAAATTTCAGATCATTCAGACTAATAGAAGTAATGAAAAATGTCTATTGTATACAAAATATCCTTACCTCGACTCGTTGGCGAATTGCGATGTAACTGTGGCAAAAATAAACAAGGCTGTATGGTATGAGTACCTTTGCCTGTCTTTCGGCGAGGTGTAATAAAAATAAAAAAGCCATATGTTCCAATCCCTATTATGTTCACAGATTATAGGATTACGATTTGTTGTATGCGCGAAAGGTTATAAAAAGTTAAATTTTATTGTTGTCCGTATTTTTATAATTATTTATGTGATGTTGAGATATACTATCTTGTCGGCATAGTGATTTTATCCCAATTGGTTGTTGATCGTAGTATCTCTTAGTTCGGTTGTTATCGATTGTTTGTTTGTTAATTAAGTTAAAGTGCGAGGACTTCGTAAAGTATAATTATACTTTAAAAACCAGTCAAGTGCTAGTCGGACTCCCGTACCGAGGATTTCATATCATCTTTGGACGTATTAAAGTTATTTTACTATTCGTCTAACGCCTCAGATAGCAAAAAAAAACAAACCGCAAAACTAAGTTTGTTTGTCGAGGTTTTTTTAGGATTACTAAAAAACTGTACTATTTAGAAAGATCATTTTATTTTTCCTGTAAAATATAGATAGTCATGTATTACCCATAATTATTTCAGACTTTTCCCTCCACAAACTTCGGAGATAAGGGGGGGGGGGGGGGCGGTATTTTTTTTTGATATTTTTGATTATCAGCCAAAAACTGCGTGACATAAACCAAAATAAAAATCTGTTTTAAGATGTGCAAATGAAGCCCTTTCATATGATACCCCACTCAATATAGTAGTCTCACTTTGAAATTTTGATGACCCATTTCGACCCCCATTATACAAAAAGTAAAAGAAAAAAAATATTTTTTTCATTTGCGATGGGGTTGGGTAATTAAGATCTAAAACTATTCCAAGTTTCAAATTGATAGCATCAGTAGTTCCTGAAATATATAGGTTTGTGACAGACAGACAAACAGACGAAGTCAGACCATAAGGGTTCCTTTTTTACCTTTTAGGTATGGAACCCTAAAAACACGCCTCCCCATACATTTTTCCACGGCGATTAATACCGAGTGACGAAGCGCGCCAAAAAGCGCGCCAAAATCTTTGCTCAGATTAATAAAGAATTCAAATATTCGATGTTCAGTGAGTCTATTTTTATGACAAGTGACATTATGTGTCATCCTTATCTAATAACGAACTCCTTGTGAAAGTTAGAACAGTACAGATACACTGTTTAGAGGTAAAATTGTTTATTAAAATAGCGCGGTAAAACGCGACCCCGAGGTGGTCGCGGACAGATGCGCACGAGGTGGTCGCGGGACATGGCAGGGGATAAAGAAGACTAAGAATATGAGAATTCCGGCGAAGTCGAATTGGCAACCACTTGAGCTTAGCGCGAAATTGAGAAACATGATCATATTTACGTAGACCGAATATGAATCTAATGCAAAAATTTTGAAGTCGCTCAAGTTTATTTACTCTTAAAACCTTGGAACAACCTTAATGAAATTGTGACAAACAGAAGTAAGTGTTTGATTCTAGATCTCACTGTCCTCCGTACTAGTAAAAACCATAACATTTTTTTATGAACAGGTATAAATATTCTGTGAGAATATTGTTTTGTATTAACATGAAACATTTTTAACAATGCTAAATGGGTAATTTCTATATCTGGTATAGTATATGTAAAAAAGTTAGAGAAAATTTACAATTGTTTTGAGTGAGTTCGATAGGTTGTAAACGATAATGTTATATAATAAAAATAAAACTATTAAAAAAGAAAGTAATAAAAGCATTGAAAATAAAATATTATGGTAAAAAAAAATGAAAAATATTATGACTTTTAATGACTAGCTTTGTATATTTGCTGTGTGTAGTGTAGTGGTTTTATGTGTTTTTTGTTTTTTGTAACTAACTCGTACTGTATTTAACTCGTTATTTGATTATCATAGATAATATAAATGATAAATATATCATATATGTATTTATTTGATTTGATTTTGATTTGATATGTAAGGCCTAATACCTTGAAAATCACCAATAAAATTTGTATTATCAGTAGCGACTACATGTCTGTATTCTGATTCATACAATTTATGTAAAACACCATTTCGAGCTAGTTTTAAAAATATTCCATGTTATTCATTGTAAAGCTTAGCTGATATCGAACACATTTTACGATTTGTGTGACATGAATGAATACTGACGTGAGTTATGGCTATCCATGCGTTCACATCGCTTCGATCACCGTTTTTATGACGAGTGGGACGCATTATAAGTCGAGAGGGGAAAGTGTGATTCCTATTATCTGATTTATTGAATTGAATTACCTTACGGCCGAAATTCATATACCACACGGTTCAATACTAAAACCTAAAATCATGATTTCTGTTCATTGTTATCAATCTTTTAAAGCCCTATAATATATGTATTACATAAAGAATACCCTAGTAGTAGTAGTTTCTTCTCTTTTTTCGTTAATCGCTTCATGGGGTACTATTTATTTACCTGGTGTAGCTTACGTATGATTTTTTAAACACATTACATTTCACCAGTGTTTTCTTGCTGGCATTTAGTACGTTCAATTTGGTTCCTTCGGAGTCGCTAAACGTTCGGGGTGTGGGCTTTAGGACGTCCATTGAATACTGTCCCCGTGAGCACCGTGTATGGTTCCCGGCGGGCTACAATGCGCCCCCCGGTGGCGGGCTCGAAGGCAAGGCATTAAGGGGCCCCTGGTGTAGCTCCCACCGGAGAGCCCGGGGGTGCTGAAGCGACAGCCGCGGGAGTTTAAGTAGGTAAGAATCCCACATACCCCGGTCGAGCCCCACAGCTTCCCCTGCGAACAAAAATAAGGTTTCAATTTGGTTAAGATGTTACTGTACGGTAGCAAAAATAAATATGTATATACAGTATACACACATAATATGCACTTTAACTAATATACTCAAAAAATATTTTTTGACGAACCTGGTTGTCTAGTGGTTAGATACCCTGGCCGCTGCCCAATAGGTCGTGGGTTCTATTCCCGCCAAATGTCTGTGTTAGATAACAATCTACACTTATAATAAAACTGTAAAAGGTCCATTTCTGTACATTGAAGATATTTTGATTTTACATTCTTTAACAGATACTAAAGCCAAAAATATATTTTGTATTATTTTTGTCTGTCTGTCTGTATCACGGCCGCGCATCACGCCGAAACTACTGGATGGATTTAAACGAAACTTGGCATGATTTGAGTTAATACTACGAGGAAGGACATAGGATACTTTTTATCATTTAATTCAGAACGGTTCCCTTGGGAGAAGAGATTAAGGTCATAAGGGTACTTGATTATACGCGTGGTCCGATTTTATCCATTTTTCTTTATAATTATAACACATAATAATAAGGAGACACTCATAGATAGTTACTGTTCTTATTAATGTTTGGCAATCGATCAGGTTAAGCAACGTTAGGCAAGTTCATTACATAGATGGGTGACCGTTTAATCCCATTTGAATTACTCCCTCGCCGGCCGACGCGAGATCGCGCATATGCAGTTCGCGTGTTAAACTTGTGCAGAACCCCTCTACGTTAAGCATCTTCGTGCTTTGGAGGGCAAGTAAAAAGTGGGTCCCAGTTTTTAACCGACTTTAAATAAAGGTTTTGTATTCAACGCAAGTGGATGCTATTAAAATTTTAGCTAATCTAAAAAGAGCGCGAGCGGAGCGGCGCGGTTCGGCTAGTTTATCTATTAAAGTAAATATGTATTAGTATCAGTTGTCTGGTTTCCATAGTACAGGTTCTGACTAGTTTGAGATCAAATGACCGTGTGTGTGTGGATTGTCCCAGAATATATTATTATTATGGATTTTTAGTTTTTACGTTTTTTTGCTGCCAGTGCAGAACTCTCTAAACTATTTGAAATAATAATATGCATAATAATATATATCTGTAAATTACTATATTTTATTGTATATTTGCGATGTCTCGGCATGATAGAAATTTATTTTCGTATATTTCTATTACTTATTAATAGGTACAATAGCTCTTATAAGCCATGAAATCTCCAGTAATTGGTATCAACCGCTTCAAAGAGAAATGTTTATCTGGGCAACCCGCATCAATGTCGTGCCAAACATACCTGTCCGGTACAGATTCTTGTCTTCCCAAGGGATGTTTTACTAGTTTTGTAAGCCGACAGTAAGTAGCTACCGGATAGTGGGTCCTATAAAATGCGACAGGTTTTATTTTTCATTATTTTAATATTATACGCAAATTTTTGGAGTATAGATTTTTTAGTATACTCCGCACTTGAACTGCAGTGGCGTGACATTGGACGATACCCAAGGAATTTGCATATGTCTTGGCACGACTCTTTCGGCATCCATAGAGTGAGCTAGCGACAACGGAACTACGCGACTCGTCAAGCGATTTCAAACTAGCGTTTTTTCTGCTCGTATACGGTCGTTTCGGCATACGCGCTTACACGCGCGCTACATTTCGCACTTCAAAAACCGGATTCGCGTACTCGGGCTTATTCCGGAATTTGTTTCTGCTCTAACCGGTAGTGGTAAGTCAGTATTAACAGGTAGTAAGTAGTAGCTTATAAGCGCGTCATTGCGCATGTGGCAAAAGGCGAGCCTTCCAAAAACGAGCTTATACGCGCGTATAAATCGCTGGTCTGAATCCGCTCATAATGAGAGTTGGTCAACCTTGCCGCACAGGTGTACCTAGTGCCGTGCCACCCGCCTCGATGCAGTACAGTCCTATTAGTGCGAGGGATCAGGGTACCACCAGCTCTTAAAGGCAGTTTTAAAGTAACCTTCCTTTTACGTGGGAAAGAAACCGCATGGTTACCATAATATAACTGGAACAGATGGTGATAGATCACCAGGATCTAATTTATTACACGAAAAATATCATTATTATAACATATTTTACAATACTCTATCAGTCTAGTAGTTAGTATACAACATAATTTACAAAAACAAAAAAAAATCAATCAATAATTTATATTCTAAACCTCAACGTTTGCGGGTAAAAATAGCTTTCACTACGTAAACAAAACATCAATAATATTATCAAACACATAACCGTTACGGAAATCGTTCGCGAAATATTTCGATATACAAACAAACTGGTGATAAGCAGGGATAATATTATTGCTTATAGGACGATAAAGATCACAATATTGTTTTTATTTACTCTACGTGACTGCGTAGGTAAACAGTAAAAACAAAACGAGGGGTCATTTATGAGAGGGGATTAGATTAGAGTAGCTTCCTTAATCCAATATGAAAGATGAGAGGGCGCGTATTCTCAGCTCGAATTGTATCATAACGTTGTGTATCATAAAACCACTAATAACAAGTATGGTAAGGTGGCCAGCAAGTGTACGGCCCACCTGATGGTAAACAGTCACCGCAGCCTATAGACGCTAGCAATACTAGAAGAATCACTAGCGCGTTGCCGACCCTTAAGACATTAGAGATTAAGTCTTTGTGTCCAGTAATTTCACTAGCTACAGTGCCCTTCACGCCGGAACACAGCAATGCTTTCACGCTTGACGGCAGAATATCTGACACTGCAAGCATAAAATATAAAAGCACAAAAGCCCTACAAATACATTTTCAAATTCAATAATATTTATTTCAAATAGGCCTAACGCTAACACTTTTGAATGGTCTATAAATATAGGTCTTTTTTAAAAGCTACCACCGGATCGTAACGCGGCCTTAATTATTTTTTTTTATTTATTTAATAAGTATTTCATTTACACAATTATGATCTTGGCGCTCAAATACCACCAAGGGTTTGTCCGAGCTTCGTACATTCCTCATTTGAGTAATAAACTAATAACTTAAAACAAATCAAAACATATCATGCACAATAATACAATATTAACGGTAGTTTATGTGCATAATGTCAATGCACAACCGCAGCCGGCGGCGCGGCGGCGGCTGGGTTCGCATTGTACCTACAATTTTTTCCATCAGTACAACAACTGAGAAGGTCCGGCAAGAAACTCAATGGAATTGGTATTTTTTAACTTTTTTTTAAACAGTGCTTGTCTTGTTGCAATTAGATCAGCATCGGCGACGTGTGTTCTGTAGTTTGAAAGATAAAACAAGAGAAAGAATTAAAATACGACGAAATTACAACAAACTAAAAGGCCAAAGGGATAGTAGTCGGACCAGTCCTCCCAAGCAGCACCCGCGCACTAGTCTTCTCAAGCAACAGCCATCACTCCCCTCAACCATAATGGCTGCCTGCCGACTGCCTGCAAGCAAACAAAATGGTCTTAAATTACATCAAACATAAATAAAACTTGCATACATAGGGTAAAAGTGGGATAGTTGCCACACTGAAATTACTTTATATCTCTCAAGCAAAATTCTTTATTTGTAATACGGGTAGGTACTTTGATTTATTATCTTCAAACTTATGAAAGGAAAAAACCATCATCTTTGATATTTCCAGAGTATTAGCGATTTTTGCGGACCTCTAAAGGAGATGTTCCATTTTGGGCCAACACTATGTACACTACATGGAAAAATAGGAAAAACATAGGAGAGTTTCATAAAAATACTTATAAATTAATTTGAAGCAGAGTACAATTGTACAATAATGATTACTTTTGCAGTTATTTAGTATGTCCACCCTGTTTTTAGGGCAGCCATTACAGTTGCGTTTGACGTTGGTTTACTACTTGACAGTTGACGTTTCGTAATAGATTGTTTACGCGTGGAGTACATAATGTGTTTCGGAGTTTTTAGTGATTATTTATGTTTGCGGACATTCGTTGACTGTTTCTTTCTTGACCCGGGGCTTTATTGTATTGATTATCGCCTGTGATTTGGATTGGAATCCGCAACAAGTTCATTAGTCAGTTGTCAAAATGACATTTTAGTTACATATTTCCGATCCATCATATTATTGTGGGGTGTTGCTACAGTAGTATTATATTCTCTTTGGTGTTGCTCTCCTTGACCAAGATATCTTAAATGTACAATAAAACGAAGCAATATTAAAAAAATATAACATTACAAAACAGTTACTATATTGAATAGTTATATATACATATAGTGTACATGGTGTTGGCCCAGGCTCCATACATTTCTGGAACAACTCCTTTTGGGGCATCTATCCCATATAGGGGATAATTGCCTAATCTATGTAAATTACGTATAGGATAGATGCCCCACTGAAAAAGAGGCCATCTATCCCGCAAAAACTTTGGTTGCACCTTGTCTTTCCATGCAATCGCACAGAGACATGCAACACGGTCAACTTAGTGGTAGTTGTAGAGTCTTTCGAAAGATAAATAAAATAACATGTGATTCATCCGGCAAACTAGAGAAATTACAATCGAGGCAACTATACCCCTGGGGTAACTATCCCACTTTTACCCTAATTATTATGTTATATTTCGACTTGTTTCATTAAGTTTCTTTTGATACCCATATTGATGTTTTTGGACAATAAAAACAAGAAACTGGTTTTATTTTTATTTTTTTCTCTTTATAATCTCGCTGTGTACACTTGTTTCTATCCTCGTTTTTCTTTATTTTCTCTGTCACTCAAAGGTTTGCTGTAAGAGAACTCATCATTGAGTTAAGCTCGCCTTTGTACATAGGTTCTCCGTACTTTTGTTTTAATGTATTGTTTTTTTTAATGTGTACAATAAAGTATTAAATTTAATTAAACTGGTGGAAGACGGCCAACACATTTTTTTATATAAGAAACACTTAACCTAAACACATATATTATGTATAACTCACACAACTAAGACAAATCTAACGACATATTATAAGTCAAAACCCATTGAACCGATTAGGCTGTAAGCCGTGCGAAAGAAATATACATAAATTCAAACATACAAATATAAACTCATACATCTCAAGAAACATAGCCCTCCTTCTGGGGTAGTTGGGTATAAAGTAGCCTTTCCGTAGTAAATAAGCGGCATCCCTCGTATACTTTGATGGACAATGTCTCTAAATCAATAAAATCTTCTAAGTATCACATGGAACAATATCGTTTATTACTGTGTCGGGGGTCTCGGAATGTGACTTTTATTGCATGTCTATCATTTTTACCCTGTGAGGATTTTGGTTAATCTGTAGTCATAAATAATTTGGTTTCGTGATAATAATGCAGTTTCTTTAAACTTCTATTATCTTTTTAAATTCTTCATACTTCTTCTTACGAGTATCCCATCATACGGCGATGTGTGGAAAGAGCTTCCTCATATGCCAAATAAAAAATTCGCTGGTTCCTACCCTGGACATTTCAGCTTTGAAAGAACTTGTATATTATTGAAAAATCTTTGACCAATATTTCCATCACGTTATTAGTAATCATGTATTCTACGACGATATGAAAAGAAAAAGAATGAGCTACTTATTTAATTAAAATTATAATAAAAATTTTATAAAAAAAAATAAACCGACTTCAATAGACACCACACTAAAAAGTGAATAATAACTTCAATATTATTGAAGTTGGTGCTGGTCAGTTGATTTTTGTGTTGAGGTAAGTATCGTGTTTATTTTAGCACCAACTTCAAGAATATTGAAGTTATTTTTCACTTTTTAGTGTGGTGTCTATTGAAGACGGTTTATTTTTTTTTATAAAATTTTTATTTTATTCTTTTTAGTCATATTCTCTTGAAAAGTCTTTATTCAACTATATACCGATTTGGATATAAAGCTTTAATACCAACAGGTACAAATTTATTTTAATTAAAAATAACCAACCCAACCACAGATCTAAAATTCGGTGGGTCCTACATTTCATGGAACAGAGTTCCTGTTAACATCTTACTGTTTGCTCCCATTACCAGACTCTGAACATCATTTTTCTAGCAGATACTCGTCGAGACCTACACAATGAGCCCAAACTCAGTGGGTCTACGTTTATTGGTGCAGAAATCCTGTGACCACCTTCCTGCTCCATCATCAGACCCTGGTGAAGGTTACCATTTTCTTAGTACCAGTTTTTTAGTATCAACGGATTTACAAATATTCTAAATTTCAGATCTTTCGGAGTAATAGAAGTAATTAAAAATGTCCATTGTGTACGAAATATCCCTATCTCGACTCGGAGCTGATGGTTTTCAACGCTAAACCGATTTTCTAGAAACATCGCTAAGAACCATCTCCAATAAACCAGCATACGCCAATCTGTCCACTCGTTTGAGCGCTGCGATGCCACAGACAGTTATACACGACCACAAGCCCCCCCCCCCCCACTAATAAGACCTTGTTTTTGGTCGGGGGTCAAAAAGAAACCATCGAATTCGGTACGATGATCTGGATGGGGTATGACCATTTTGTAGACGAAGATATCATCTATTTTATGGTTTCTACCAGTTATATCTCCTTCCCATCACTCATGTTCTTCGAAAAAGTATTTATCCAGTCTTGATGAAATTCATATATTCATTCTTGACGAACCATCCTAATGATTCATGCTTTTGAATAAAAAAAGAATCACTGAAATTGGTAAATATTTGTAGGAGTTATAACCATTATTGATTAGAATATCATCTATTTTTAGGCGTTTTACCAGATAATTCTAACATTCCATTTATGTTTTCTCAGGAACTACTGGTTCATAAGGAATAAAAAATGTATGGGACCAACTTGATGGAACGTCCATTAGGTACAAAAAAGAATCATCCAAATTGGTATGAGTGAACATACATTAAAAAAAAAAAACATACACGATGAATTGAGAACCTCCACCTTTTTTGAAGTAGGTTAAAAAGTACCCGTTTATGTAACTTGTACGTAGTTAAGGTAATTTTAACATTTTTGTTGTTTTGTTTATCATTCAAGACTTTTGTAGTATCTTCTTCTTTTCTTAGAGTATTAATTAATAATAATACGTAATATAATAAATAAGCACAGAAATCTTTTTTTGACTAAATATAAGCCAGTGCTTGACTGCAATCCCACCTGATGGAAAGCGGCGACGCAATCATGGAAGGTAAAGCACACTAGCTAGTTAAAAGCCTATTCGCTCTAGCTTTGAAGACACCCACATTATAATCGGGCGGGAATACTGACGCAGGCAAACTGTTCCAGTCCTTAGCTGTCCTTATTAAAAATGAAGAAGTAAATCGCTTTAATTAAATTTAGACTTCTGATTCCTTGAACGTAAGATGGTTTGGGTATTCTCATAATATATTACAATAATTGTATACGAAGTCGAAAACTTCGCTAAGTCCATAACATCAGCCCTTATATCTCAAGTTCACATCTTAGACAATTAACAAGTAAATTTTCGGTAATACCGAAAGAGATCACTCGGTGAAAACATTTTACTGAAGAGTACTTAAAACTTTGGGCCCTTCCCGTTGTCGCTTGAAGCCATTCTCCCTCTTGTTTCTCGTATTGCGGACGAGGCGTTAACCACCTCCGAGATTTATGAAAGTGGCTTGTCTTTTTAAGGCACTCAGGGGCAAAGGGGGTTATTATCTATGTTCACTGTCACCGTAATTTTGTTTCCCCTTTTTGGGGCGTTGCTTTTAATTTTGGGGCTGCGAAATTTTCGCACGAATTTCATAAAAGTAAATACGGACTATTAAGGAAGGACGGCGCTGGACGCGCCTCGAAACGGTTTCCTCGTAAAATGTTTTTAAAACTAATTTCGGAAGTTCTGATTTAAGAATCGGGTTTTCTAGGCTATATAAATTTCAAATATTACGATTAAGCGATCATATGAATCTAAAAATAGTCATTACAATTAAAACTTTTATATTAATTAGAAGTTCAGAAATCACTTAGAACATCATAAAAAATATTCCGTAATACTCAGAGCTTTTGTATAAACTACAGCGATAGGGTATAAAAGTTAAGGAGAAAAATGCAGACTTGGATTTCAATGGCTTAAAAAGGCTGGGTTTTTGTTCTTAACTTGAATCCCGAAGTTTTTTTTTACTCCCTATAAGCCAGTGCTTGACTGCAGTCCCACCTGGTGGAAAGCGGCGACGCAATCTAGGATGGTAAAGCACACTGGCTTATTAAAAGCCTATTCACTCTAGCTTTGAAGACACCCAGATTATAATCGGGCGGAAAAACTTACGCAGGCAAACTGTTCCAGTCCTTAGCTGTCCTTATTATGAATGACGATGCAAATCGCTTAGTTCGGACTGAAGGCACGTTTACCACATAAGGGTGTGTGCGCGCCGTGCGTCTCGTTGTTCGATGATGGAAGGGGGATGGTGGAATCAAGTCATGTAATTCCTCCGCAAACTCTCCAAAATGCATCCTGTAGAATACCGAGAGGCTGGCTACTCTGCGCCTGTGCTCTAGGCTTTGTAAATTGGTCTCTACTAACCCAGAGTTACCAAGAAGCCTCTTAGCGCGCCTCTCCACTGAGTCCAAAGCTGAAAGATGGCATTTCGCAGCACCAGCCCATATGACCTTAGGGGTTGTTTTTCGCTAAATGCTGGAAATGGGTTTCTTAGATTCTTGTGTGCTATACATAAATTAAGTCTTATGGCTGCAGGTCAAAAAACATTTTTGGAGCCCAATTGGACCTCTTTAGGAGTTGATTTTCAAAAACTATTTACACATGGATTGTTTGATTAATGTATTTGCAAAGTTTCATCAATGCAGCATAATATTTTTCCGCTATTCAATCGTAAAAACCATACTGAAACTCCTTTAAGGAACGATTTTCAAAAAGTTGTGATACATGTATTTCTTCATTTCTTTTGTTTATTACGTTGACAAAATGTCGTGTTAGTGGTGAAAAAAAAATGTTTTCCATACAAACATTGAGACCCCATGTGGGTCAAATGGGGTCTCAATGTTTGTATGTGTAATTAGGGGTTGATTATCGAAAAATGCTGAAAATACGTTTATTAAATTTTTGTATTGAGTTTATGTACCGAGTTTACTCTAGCTGTATTATAGCATTAAATGGAAATCGTTCTACGTGTAAACTTTCTAACCCGATTAAATGACCATAGGGGTTGTTTTTTGCAAAATTCCGGAAATAACTTTCTTAGATTCTTGTCTGCAATACATATATTAAGTAAGTCGAAAAACATTTTTTGGACCCCAATTGGACCCCTTAAAGAGGCGATTTTTTTTAAAAAAAATTTTGTAAAAAAATTCCTTTAGTTTGATAAATGTATTCGCAAAGTTTCATCAATGGAGCATGATATTTTTTTTCCGCGTTTCATACTCAAAAACCATGCTAACCCCCCTTTACGGGTCGAATTTTCAAAAAGTGTGATACACGTGTTTCTTTATTTCTTTTGTTTAGTACACTGACAAAGTTTCATGTCCGTGTGACGAAAAAAAAATTTTTTCCCATACAAACTTTGGGAGCCCATTTCGAAAAATCCGTTCTTATTGTTCACCTAGACTATTTGAATAATGTTGGTTCCAAATTTCAAGATTGTACGTTATATGGTTTTTGCTGTATCGTGATTCCTAGAAAACACCCTGCTCTTTTATTATTAATATAGATTAAAATATTTATTATGTGACGGTGTGCATGACATTCACTCCTTTATCCTCTGGTATATGCCCAATATCGAGGTCCGACAATAACACCTCCTGATCACGGTCATTTAACTCTTGTTTGAGTAACACCACTGTCTGCTGTAGTCCCGCAACCACGTCCGATCCCGGTGACGCCTGCTTGTTTTCCAGGAGTTCAAGCCTCCGCTCGAAACCGTCCATTCGCTCTCCAATAGCGGTCATAGACGCACGGAACTCCCTTCGGAATTCTCGAAGCTCTGCCATGTACTCTGCGAGCTCTCGGGGCATATCTCGGATATCCTCATTCGCATTCGAAGTTGTGGTATGCATGGTAGGGAGAGCCGTCATGTTATCAACCTGGGATAAGCCAACGACAACAGGTTCGCGTGGGGGCGACGGAGCTAGGTCCTCACAGATGCCTTTAACTGGAGTACCACTATTATCCCCCTTAGGTTGCTTCCTTTTGCATTCCGGGCAAATCCATCCTTTGGGAACCGCCAAATTATCGGCAATCGCTACACAGGCCTTATGAAATAAGCTCGGGCACGTAGAACATGTGGCGGCTCCTGACGGCGACAGGAATTTACCGCAAGCCGAGCATTTAGCCATTGAGACTGCTTTACAATTATCGTTTGTCGAATTATCGATTATACTCGTAAAAAGCGGCTTAACTCAATAGATGGCGTTTCAGTATGAAAATCTGTGATAGCAATTTACTCCCAAATGTTATGGTGTGACAGCACGTAATAATTAATCACATAAAGTTTTAACTAAGGTTGTGCACACAATGAGTACCACTGTAAATAAGTTATTATGTGTTTTGTCCAAAATTTTATTTTTAGTTTACTGTTTATGGTTGCAAGATGTTGTTAAGAGAATTGAGGTTTTAATTTTGCCTTTATCACTGCACAATTACACTGAATAACATTATCACTGATTTATTACACTAATTATGGGACTTTAGTCGGTAAAAAAATATTAGTTACTAGCTATTTTTATTTTAAAAATGTAAACAGAATAACACAGCTTATGTCACTGACAACGTACGTGACGTCACTGATTGGAACTAACAACATATGAATACAGAAAGGAGGCTGATATTTCTGGGCTAACGCCGAATAAAATGAGTTATGGTTTAAAAAAATGGTTATATTTTTATGTAAAAATGTGCACAAATATCAGCCTCCTAATCAATCTTGGGAAAGAAAATAGGAAAAGGTTTAGGTAACAAATACAATAGAATCGATTATCGATTATCGTGGATGTGTTCAAGCAAAAGTATAAAATCTCCATTTTGAAGAATGCAGTTAGCATTATAATAAAATAAAAGTAAATTAATCTATCGAAATCAATGAAAATAAGTATACAACATAAAATCTATGAAATATAATCAAGAAAAAATATATATTTATACGTAGAGAAATACATATTTACATATCGATTAATTAATTCGATTTATTGTGTATTTTTAGTCTGTTGAAATCAGACTGTTTTTTACCTTTGTTTCAATACGTGACAGATGGCAACTCTATTAATCTATGAAAAATCACTCGTTCATGTCTTATCGTTTTGTGCGTTTGTGTTTTATTAACCGACTTCAAAAAAGGAGGAGGTTCTCAATTCGTCTGTATATATTTTTATTTTTTTATTTTTTTTATGTATGTTCGCGCATAACTCTGGCAATTATGAACCGATTTGAAAAAATCTTTCTTCCATCCATTCTTCAATCCATTGATTGGGTCCCATAAAAAAATTATTGCTTTGTAATAAGTAGTTCCTGAAAAAACAAGAATGGTGACTGCGCACTGAGAGTTGCATGAAAGCCTATATAGATGACTTTTTTATCGCTTTTTAAGGACAAAAATGGTCATAACTCTGGCAAATATTTACCAATTTCAATGATTCTTTTTTTATTCGAAAGAAGAAACCACTGTATTGAATCTCTATGAATTTTATTACAACCGGATAAGAACTTCCTGGAGGACCATGAACGATGTGGAGGAATTTATCTCGTAAAAACCATAAAACTGATGTTCTCCATTACATTGCTCTGACAATTATGAACCGATTTCGATGATTCTTTTTTTATTCGAGAGAGTAAACTACTATGATGATTTCATGTAAATTTCATTACGATCAGATATTTTTTTCTGAAGAAACATGAATTATGTAAAACTATGTAGACGATAATGTGATCATAACCTACCTAGATAATTTTACGGTTTTCGATGGTTCAATCTTTATATATGAAAATATCACTAAAAAGTTTAAAATAAAATCTTTTTAAAAAAAAATTGAACCGACTTCAATATCACTGAAAAGTATAAAATAATTTAAATATTATTGAAGTTGGTGCCAAATATACACAGCCGGTAAGCTAACACCAACTTCAATAATATTTAAATTATTTTATACTTTTCTGTGATATTGAAGTAGGTTCAATTTTTTTTTTAAAGATTTTATTGATTTGTTATTCCTCGACTTTATAACTACGGTCTGCTGATCTTGCTTAACTTGATCTAGTATTTATACCGGACACGCGACGACGAAGCTCGCATAGCCAACTGAATTGGATTTGTTAACCGGCCGGCTTAACGACTGAATTGTTGTTAAGGATCGATGTGTAAATTGATATAAAAATTATAATACTAGTCGCTACATTAGGCCGACGTGCCTTAGATGACGAAAGAGTACTTTCAGTGATTCGTCAATGGCTTGCACCACAACCTGTAAGTATACATACCTCAGTCATATATTACCTGAAATCAAACCAAACCAAAGACCTACCAAAGAACTACCCGCTTATTTGGCCTATATATTGCATCTCTAAGTTAGATCAGTTTTTATGTGTACTACATATTACTGGTATACTATTTTTAAACTGTAGCTGTACATTTTTATTGTAAAATATTTCACTCACTATGTATTTTTGTTGCAGATAGTAGCAGCAAATCATATATGCTGTACATATGGTCTCTAATCCAAAAACTTCGTCCCGAGTAAGGAGCACTGTAAGCTGCTGCGGCCATATAATGTCTATAATATGGTACCTTAGTTTAGCCATGTATCAGGTTTTAGGTGATATATTAATCATTAATTCAATAATTAAGAAAAAGATGAATAATAAAGTTATATATCACAGGGTCTTTTGCTTAAAACCAGTAAAAATAAAAACTATTTACCTAAAAGCACAAAAACCCCGATTACAAACAAAATAGATTTAAACTTAACGTATGCATGTATTTATTTGAAGTAGTCTATTTAAACCACAGATATAGATATACATATACGTATATCTATATCTGTGATTTAAACCGTGGCTAAGTGGAAGTGGGCGGGCCACATATGCCGTAGACAGGGCGACAGATGGGCAAGAAAGGTACTGGAGTGAATACCGCGCACGGGTCACAGAAGCGTCGGCAGACCACTAGCCAGATAGTCTGATGACCTAGTTATAGTAGCCGGACGAAGCTGGATGAGGAAAGCTCAAGACCGAGAAGGGTGGCATGCATTGGAGGAGGCTTTCACTCAGCATTGGGCGGCAACAGGTTGAAGAAAGAAGTCTATTTAGACCCTTATTAGATTTTTTTACTGTATGAGAGGACTTGTTGGTCCAGTGGTTGGTCACTCAGGTCCAATAGGTCTTGGGTTCGCTTCCCACTTTCTGTCTGGGTGTTATTTATCTATATACTTACTTACTTACTTTTTTACTTGGTGGTAGGTTCCTTGTGCAAGGAACCGTCCAGGTAGGTACCACCGCAGTGTCAGATATTCTGCCGCCAAGCACCAGTGTGTAAGCATTGCTGTGTTCCGGCGGGAAGGGCACTGTAGCTGGTGAAATTACCGGACACAAAGACTTAATATCTAATGTCTTAAGGGTCTGCAACGCGCTAGCGATTCTTCTGGTGTTGCTAGCGTCTATAGGCTGCAGTGACTGCTTACCATCAGGCTTGCTTGCCACCTTGGTGGTATAAAAAAAAGATTGTATTTGTGCACATCATGTATTGTATCACTTGTCTGGTTACCATTGTACAGGGTCTGTCTAGTCAGTAATCAGATGACCATGTGAATTATGGACATTATTATTGTACAGCCATGTCCCTTGCACAATTAAGAGCAATCTAACGACTTAGCATAAGTTAAACCGCTAAGCTTAGTAGGTAGTTCTAAAGAAATAAACATTGCGTATGTACGCTAGAAAAACATAACCTTCCTTCTGGCGCAGTTGAGTTAAAATCTCTTTATGGCCAATATCTGAAATATCCTACTATTGTATACAATGAAATACATAAAAATATCCACAGCACATAAAAATCAGGTGATAAACTATAAACTTTTCATATCATAACCTCACTTTTGCTTAGTGGCTTATAACTCTGTTCTCAGATTGTCCAATTCTTCAGAATTTTTAGAGATTGTCTGGTATTATGTTAGCTATAGTTTGACACCATTTTCATCTTTTTCGATGCATGAAACTGTGTAGCCCGAGAATGTATGAAACTGCATCTTTCTCCTTTGAAACGTTAATAGCTACATCCTATTGGTAAACAATTCTATCAGATCTCTTCTTTTTTAGCTCTATCAAAGAGACTGATTTTACTATAATGTAGTCATAGTAAACATATTTTAGTTTTATTTGAATAAGTTTGTTATATTCTACGAGAATAGATATAATTGACCATAAGTTTCTCAGTACAATGTCTAACACAAAAGCCATAGTAACTTGCAGGAGTTTAGTGCTATCTGCTATTAATTTAAACTCCGTTCCCCCTTTGCATATCAATTAGTTTGGAGTGGTCGAAGTTTGTAGGTGAACGATAAGGATTGCAATTCGATTTAGATAACCACTAGACAAGATATTAAGGGTGTCACTATCATTTTGATTAAAAAAACACAAAGTGCTTACTGGTTTAGTATCTCATTTGTCGAACTTATGCACTGATTCGTATCTGTCCAGATTCTTCAGGAGTTACCTCAATATATTTGCTTGCTTTCAGATATTATTTCTTTTAATATCTGGTCATTGACCAATCTTGTGTCTGAGTTGTTCCAGCTGCCCTCTGATTTAGCCCTTAATGAGTGTTATCTCTAGATAACGATGACAAAAACGTTGATCGGTTTTTTACCGAAACACAAACATGCATTTATCACACATAATATTTAGCAGTAATATTAAAGTGGAACGATCGCTTGATAAACGGAATTAAATTGCAGTTAGTGAGGAATGCACAGTAAACCGCATTTACGCTATTGTATGGAAGCGCGGTGACCCGCTAAGCAATCTATTGCAATTGATTGCAAGTTACAAGAGACATAATGAAATAAACAACGAAATATCAAGAATATAAAATATACTTACAATGGAACTAAGACGTAGTTTCTATCGCTGGCCTTTTGCAGAAGCTTCGAGTCAAACAACGAGCTACAGAGAAAGCTATGCTCGGAATTTCTTTGCGCACCCAGATCGCAGCAAAGCTCGAAGAATTGATTACCATTGAGGAAAAAAGCTTATCGAATGGCGACCACAAACCGGAAGAAGCAACATAGGCAGGCTTTTCACTAAATGTACCGACGACATTGTAAAGTTAGTGGACTTGAGACGAAGGCCGACGAGGCCTGAGTGTATTCATTTTATAATTAATACGTACCAATCGCGTAAGTGAGACGTCCATATAAACTATAATATGGAGAAACGCAAACGCAAGTGATAACGTATTGTTTGTAAAACGAATACACTAAGGCCTGCAGTGGTTGCAAATGGCAAATTTTCGTTCATTGTGGCGTTCAAAGCGGGAGACATTCGTTCCGCAGTGGACGTTTTCTGATCATGAAAATAATTAATAATTACATAATTTACATACATATTTATACATGAAACTACTTTAACTCTTGATTTGCGCATTTGTCGGCCTCATATTCCGAGTACTTCCTTGATAAAATTATTAAAGTGAATTATGATAAACATCCATCCATCTTCTTTTTTAAAGATTAGCAATGTCAGTTTTAACTCTTATCAACTTCAAGTTTATTCAGTTGACCGTGACAAACTTTTGGTAGAAAGATAAAAAAAACTTGGAGATGACGTGGCCATGACGAGGGACGATAATTAAGTGACATCTTTTAGTAGGTTACGAAATTTGGGAGGTTGGATTAGAAAGTTTTGGTTATCAATATACAAGTGAAATCAAACTCAATGCGGGACTGAAATTTACTGACTGTTGTTTTACGAAGTTCGCTATGATCATTCTATAGCTGTTTCGATATTTGTCTTTTCTTTTCTATGTTTGAAGGAACGATACATTCTTTCGACGTAGTTCTCAGTATTGGAGAATGGAGAAGAAGCTAGGAGAAAAATACAGCGAGGGAATGAGCTGAATGCGAACTTCAGTGATATAAAAGTAAGTAAAGTTCATAAAAGACATTTGACATAATTATGTTATTGCTTGAACATTCCAAATAAGGTCTGCGGCTTAAGCAAAGTCTTTGGGTCAGCATGACAATAAGTTCCGAGTTTTACCGACCAGGAGAACGTGACGTTGTAAGCCAGCTAGAGTCGAACGGCCGTCAGCCTGCTGTTATGGTAGAGGGGCTATAGGTAAAATTGGCTATATCTCAAAGCTAGCTTTGATTTGAACATTTTACAAGCTGCTAATGACGATTTTTTTTATATTTTATTACTCTACCAATGACGATTTTTTTTAGTAAAACGGGCTACCATAATAAATAGCAATTTGAGAATAAGTTTTATTTTTATATATAATATTCGCGTATATTTTTACTAGCGCACAGCTTGATTTGTGAAATTTAAAGAAATATATTTAATTTTTGTAATATTTAATAGAAAATATTATGTTTTCTTTTATTTATACACAAACACACTGAAATTAAAATATTTTTGCATATTGTACATCGTGTTTTATTTATATTTTTAGTATTCCCAGTCCGACGTTTCGAATAAAAGAGATATTACTATAATTACACCATGAGCTAACTGAAAAATCATCAGGTTGTTTATACAAAATCGTCGAAATACGAAAACGTCTTGCTTAAATATCTCCCAGATCTTATCGATCTTTAAATCATGAATAAATCAAATACTACGAGGTTCTAAGGAAAACGTATCCATCATAATAAACTCATCCTCGTGTGAGCACGGTGACTGCGCTGTTGTGTGGCGGTTTATATTAAATACAAATTACAAAACAGTGTAAGCCTTCACTTCATTATAAAATTCATGTAACCTTCCCTACTCAAAATTATTTAAATCTTCCTTAATCGATTCCCTTTCAAGTGCAAAATTAATTCAAATGCCGTTCAAACAAGCGTACATAACATCAATCTTCAGTAAGCCTTCTTGTACTAAAAGAATCGAATCTAGGACATTAGAGGTTGTGCGGGTGGATAAGGAAAAGGGTCGTATTAACGGTATGTCGTCTGAAAAATTGGTTACTATCAATCTGTAGTCCCTATGCGGGCTGGGATACTTTTTGAAATCGAGAAATTTCTTGACGATGTTCGGTCAACCGCTCCTCAGTTTTCAAAACCAATTTTCTTCGGGCATGCGAACAAACTTATTCATGGGTTTCCATGGAACGGAATTTATAAGACCAATGTGAAGTTAATGCGGAAGCCAAACAGTTTATAGCTTTGTGCTATTTTTAAAGTCAGTCCCTTGGACTGTATTTCACGATATTTTAAGATGGTTTATTTTATTCATAACTTCACAACTTCACAAGATAATATTTTGTTAAATGTAAATATGTGTTCATTAATCATTTCCTTTTTCCTTTTAATTTCTATTAGATTACTTTTATTTTATGGATATTTATAAAATTCAATAAAATAAAAAAATACTACATGTATCTTGTAGAGTAGCAAGGACAATAAGATCTAACACCTTGTAACTTATTTTCTTTTATCCATAATGGATATTTTTTACATTATTCTCCTGCTCTCGAAGGTGTACAATGATAATAATAATAAATAATAATAATAATATCCTGGGACAATTCACACACGGTCATCTGATCCCAAACTAGGCAGAGCCTGTACTATGGAAACCAGACAACTGATACTAATACACTTTTTTTTTGTAAATACATACTTATATAGATAAAACACCCAGACACTTGGTGGGAATCGAACCCACGACCTGTTGGTTAGCAGACAGGGTCACTAACCACTAGACCAACGGGCCCGTCATCCCATTGTCGTCGTAGGGATAGATCCCTAAATACTAGTATATTATTCGCTTCAACGTGACAGACGATGCGCCCATTGCTTTTCTGCAGAGACACCCAAGCAGCAGTGTGTAAACATTGCTGTGTTCCGGTGTGAAGGGTACTGTAGCTGGTGAAATTACTGGACACAAAAGACTTAATATCTAATGTCTTAAGGGTCGGCAATGCGCTAGTGATTCTTCTGGTTGTTGCTAGCGTCTATAGGCTGCAATGACTGCTTAACATCAGGCGGGTCGCATGCTCGCTTGCCACCTTCGTTGTATAAAAAAAAACTCCCCATTCACGCAATTCATCCGCCGTCGTGAACTTAGTGTCAGGTGGACGCTATTGTGGCTTTGAATTCCACTTTGTTAATTGAAGGGTTTTAATTTTTTGGTAAACAAAGTACCTTCCGAGTCGCTGGACGTTTGGGTTGTCCTAGACGTCTTTCCAACGAGTACGGCGGCGATTCCAAGGACTATGGCGGCGGTGTTGCGACCTCTGTCCCCGTGAGCACCATGTCAGGTTCCCGGGCGCGGTCTCAAAGGCAAGGCATCAAGAGATTCCTGGTGCAGATCCCACCGGAGAGCCCAGGTCCCCCGTTTCATGCGCCGATGCGAACAGCTACGGGGTTTTTTGTGGGTAAGAATCCCACATACCCCGGTCGAGCCCCACAGCTCCCGGGATCTTTCGAAGATTTCTCCCACATAAAAAAAATACGTCCATCGAGTACGGCGGTGATTCCGAAGATATTGGCGGCGGTCAACCCCAAGATGATCATTATGGAATAAACCAATCTAATAGATAAACGTACCTATCTATCACATCTGCGAGCTAGAAAAATCAAATACATATTTTCAGACCAGCTTAAAGACAAATATTTCGATTAGCGATTTCTTCCAGGCATTTATTTTTTTATTGTCGGGAAGAAATCTTTATAAGGTACCGGGTCCATCTGGTAGGGACGGAAGGCCGGGTTATGTGGGATTTTTACCCCTAAAGCCTCTCCGGTAGCATTTATCGACGCTAAGGAGAGACCAGAATTTCTCTAAGGCCAGACGCTCACTAGAAGTCCCGGGGGAGAGGAGATACAATCCCCCCTCGCATACATCCGCATCGACGCAGGGCCTACACCGCGACGTCACCCGCCTTGAGTCTTCCAGGCAACCTGCAGACAGTAAATACATTCTGAAAATCGCAGCAGGCATTTTTTTTGTTTGTCGTATTGTTAGTGGCCAACCTGGCGTCAGAGTTTTCAAGCTGCCCTTAGGCCTCTGACTTAGCTTAACGACTGCTGTCTAATCATAATAGCCAGGGCCGACTTTTTACGTGTCCTCCGAAGCATGGAGACTCTCAGTTCAAATGCCACTAAACAGTCACCCATCTAAGGACTGACCTTGCCTGGCGTTGCTTACCCAACTGATCGTTTACCGAACAGTGGTTACAACTGGCTATGAATGTCTCTTGAGAACCAATTAGTACTTGGTATTTTAACATATAGGATTCCTCAAAATGCAAATTATGATAAGCAAATTACAATAACAAGGACTCAGTGGTGTAGGCAATTTGAACCACATAATATACAGTTATGAAAAGACTATGGTTATAATAACAATTACTTATTCAAGATGCTCCTTCACGGCGAGAAGTTGCTAAACTTTCATTAATCTACATAGAATCTAGGGCGAGTAAACAGATATTATTCGTTCCATTTCAAGTAATTTGTTCAATTGAACACGTTCCTTGGAAACAATTAAGATAACGAGTGTGAGAATTTTCAGGGCAACCGTTTAGTTTCACAAAAAGCGAATATTGACTTCCATTAGTTGTTTTGGCACCTTGCCAAATGCATGAAAAACTTCTCGAGAGGCTTTTGTTTTTGAATGGGCTTTGTCAATATTGTTGAAATTCAAAACAGAAAAGAGCACTTCTGAAGCTAAATTAATTCAGTCTTACAGGTACTTTTAGATGTCATCTTCGAAGCTTTATTAATCAGAATCTTTAATAATATAGCTATATCTAAACTTGCAGTAATTAAAATTAATGATTGCAGGTTACAATTCTCGAATAAAAATGATAGTTGATATAATTATTTATAGTACTTAATCAATGATGATTTGATGATGACATCAAAGTTACCGACATAGCTCAACGGATTAGCAAGCTGAAGCGGCAGTGGGCTGGTCATATTTACCGCAGAACCATTGCTCGTTGGGAAAGACTGGTTCTACAGTGGAGACCACGAACCAGAAAACGTAGTATAGGATGTCATGTGACCAGGTAGAGTGACGATATATGGAAAGAAGTTGGCAGTGACTGGATGAGGAGAGCCGAAGACCGGGCTCAATGGCGTGTATTGGGGGAGGCCTATGTCCATCAGTGGACTGATGTGGGTTGATTATGATGATGATTAGCCGAACGAAATCCACTGCTGAACAAAGCCTGAATTAATATAATAATAAACCCGCAGGGCAGATAGTGGCGAGCTGTTGTTGCGTAGCGACACCACGGACCCGAGTGCTCCAGAGAGTCAGTCAGGGCACCCACCTCGGCGTGTCTTCGTCAGCCGAGTGGAAACCGAAGGGGGCCCGCAGGGCTCTCAGCTCTGGCTTGCCTTAATTGGCCGTCTAGAGAGGAGTTGTTAGAGCTATATGCTCCAGGGGTGGAAGTGTTAAAGGGCATAAGGCCGCGAGTAACCACGGAGAAAGCGCAGCACACCTCTCGACACCCCTGAGTCACTCACACCGGTGTTGCTCTCTGTCGTCATCGGACGATCATTTGGGGAGCCCATCTAGTGGGTGGCAAGCCGCCACTTGCCACAAAATAATTATGAATGTAATTATGGCAAGTGACCCCGGCCTTTACAATAGCCCAGTCGCCAGTCCAGCAAATGCTCAACCCCATAAACCTAGAATTCTTTTCACATGCTTGCAATAGTCCCTACCACCTACCAAGGTCAACTGTTGTAATTTCATCATTGCGGCAGTTGACCCCGGGAGGTGTTTTAGACACCATTTACTTCTTCTAAAACGGGCCTCTACGTGTTGGATCCGTCCCCACGCAAGCCTCTAAAAGACCGGGCTAAGCCGGTGAGTTAATAAAAAAATAAATAATAATAATAATAATAATAATGGGTGGCAAGCCACCACTTGCCAAAAAATAATTACCTCTAAATGTAATTATGGCAAGTGACCCCGGCCTTCTGCAATAGCCCAGCTGCCAGTCCACCAAATGTTCAACTACATAGGCAAGTAATCTTTCCATATACTTACAATAGTTTCCAAGCCTGCCGAGGTCAACTGTTATTTTTTCTGCAATAAGGCAGTTGATCCCGGCAGGCACCCACCACACACACCATTTAATTATAAAAAGGGCCTCTACGTGTTGGATTCGTCCCCACGCAAGCCTCTTAAAAGACCGGGTAAATCCCGTGAAACAAAATACATGAAAAATAATAATAATAATAAACCCGCAGGGCAGTTAGTGGCGAGCTGTTGGTGCGTAGCGACACCACGGACCCGAGTGCTCCAGAGAGTCAGTCAGGGCACCCACCTCGGCGTGTCTTCGTCGGCCGAGTGGAAACCGAAGGGGGCCCGCAGGACTCTCAGCTCTGGCTTGCCTTAATTGGCCGTCAAGAGAGGAGTTGTTAGAGCTATATGCTCCAGGGGTGGAAGTGTTAAAGGGCATAACGCCGCGAGTAACCACGGAGAAAGCGCAGCACACCTCTCGACACCCCTGAGCCACACACACCGGTGTTGCACTCCGTCGTCTTCTGACGGCTATATGGAGAGCCCATCTAGTGGGTGGCAAGTCACCGCTTGCCAAAATATAATTAGTACACTAATTATGGCAAGTGACCCCGGCCTATTGCAATAGCCCAGTATTCAGTCCACCAAATGCTCATTAATAAAATCTAGAAATCTTTCCACATACTTACAATAGTCCCTACACCTGTCAGAGTCAACTGCTGTTTATATCTTATTCCCAGCAGTTGATCCTGACAGGTGTGTTCCAACCTACCATTAACTTCTCTCAACAGGCCTCTACGTGTTGAATTCGTCCCCACGCAAGCCTTTTAAAAGTCCGGGTGTATAAGCCCATGTTATAAAAAATCAAAAATAATAATAATAATTTGAATTAATATACCTATTCATAAATAGGTTTTACTATACCTACATGTAAAAATAGTTCCGTAAAGACTTTTAAATCAGCAAGATATACAAGACCTCAAAAAATACCTACATTCTACGAATAATGATTTGCCAGCTGCTAGGTTTTTTTTCCTATAAATTGCGACCAAAGAGCGTCGACAATATTGAGTTAACGTTGCAAGACACGTATAGCTATCCCAATAGGCTAAAGTACTATTTGAACATCGCTCGTGTGTACTATCCTATTATTTGTCCGACATACTGGGGACTAGAGGGAATTTTTCCGAGCAAATGTTTGTATTCAATTTTAAAATGGGAAACGTTAGGTTAATTTAGGATAAATTATAAGTCCATCGGAGGCGCTGGACGTTCGGGATGTGAGCCCTTAGAGCGTCTATTGAGTACGGCGGCGACTCCGAGGAGGATGGCGGCGGAGTTGCGGCCCCCGTCCCCGTGACTGGTTCCCGGGGGGCTAAAATGCGCCCCCCGGCGGCGGGCTCAATGGCAATGCACTGAGGGGCCCCTGGTGCAGATCCCACCGGAGAGCCCTGGGGTCCCCCCTCTCATGTGCCGATGCGACATCCGCGGGGGTTTTAATGGGTAAGAATCCCACATACCCCGGTCCAGCCACACAGCTCCCGGGGATCTTTAAAGATTTCCCCCGCGTCAAAAAAAAAGAAAAAAAAAAGTAATAATTATAAGTCCTTCGGAGTCGCTGGACGTTCGAGGTGTGGGCCCTTAGAGCGTCTGTTGAGTACGGCGGTGACTCCGAGGAGGATGGTGGCGGAGTTGCGACCCCCGTCCCCGTGAGCATCGTGACTGGTTCCCGGGGGGCTACAATGCGCCCCCCGGCGGCGGGCTCAAAGGCAATGCACTGAGGGGCCCCTGGTGCAGAGAGTCCTAGGTCGCCTCTCATGTGCCGATGCGACAGCCGCGGGGGTTTTAGTGGGTAAGAATTCCACATACCCCGGTCGAGCCCCACAGCTCCTGGGGATCTTTCGAAGATTTCGAAGAAGAATTGTTTAGTTAATTCGGCATTTCCCGCCATCTCCGGATGAATTTGGATAAAACCAAAGTCATGATAAACGAGCACGTTGTTCCGGGACCGGTTGCCGTCAATGGGGTTCCTCTCGAAGTTGTCCAGGAGTATACCTACTTAGGGCAGACGCTACAACTAGGTAAAGACAACTTCGAGAAGGAAGTCAAAAGAAGAATACAGCTAGGCTTTCCGAATGCTGCCCGCATTCGGAAAACTTCGTCGAGTCTTCTCGTCGCCGATACCGCAATGTTTAAAGACAAAAGTCTTTAATCAGTGCGTCCTACCCGTGATGACGTACGCAGCCGAGCCGACGTGGCCACCCACGGTACGACTAGTCCACCGATTCAAGGTCGCTCAGCGGGCTATGGAGAGAGCTATGCTGGGTGTTTCTCTGAGGGACCGAATACGGAATGAAGTAGTTCGCCAGAGAAACAAAGTGACCGACATAGCTCAAAGGATTAGCCAGCTGAAGTGGCAGTGGGCTAGTCATATTTGCCGAAGAACCGAAGACCGTTGGGGTAAACTGGTTCTGGAGTGGAGACCGCGAATCGGGAAGCGTAGTGTAGGACGCCCTGTGACTAGGTGAAGCGACGATTTCCGTAGAGCGGTTGGCAGACACTGGATGAGGAGAGCCGAAGATCGGGCTCAGTGGCGTACCTTGGGGGAGGCCTATGTCCAGCAGTGGACTGATGTAGGCTGATGATGATGATGAATTCGGCATTTCAATAATCGTTACACAATTTTATCCTTGCCGTTTGATGAACAGCAAGATTATAAATCAGCAATAGCTGAGATTGAAATTACATTTTATTTTTATTTTATTTATTTACTAGCTGACCCACGCAGCTCCGCCTGCGCTATTTTTACGTTAACTAAACTTTTAATAACAGACATTCGCATCGAATACATAACCTTTTTTATAGTCGGTTAAAAACTGGAACCTACTTTTTACTTGCTCTCCGAAGCACGGACCCGTTTAGTTCAAATGGCGTTAAACGGTCACCCATCTATTTAATGACCTTACCTAACGTTGCTTAACCCGATCGATTACAAAACCTTGATAACAACTCTCTATGAGTGTTCCCTTACTACTATTTATTATATTATAAAGAAAAATTGATAAAATCTGACCAAGCGTATAACCAACTACCCATTTTGACTTTAATCCCCTCTCCCGAAAGAACTGTGGTAGATTACGGGATAAAAAGTATCCTATGGCCTACCTCGTAGTAAGATCTCAAATCATGCCAAGTTTCATTTGAATCCATTCAGTAGTTTCGGCGTGATGCTCAGCCGTGATACAGACAGACAGACAGACAGACAGACAAAAATTAAAAAGAATACATTTTCGGCCTCAGTATCGGTTATAGAATGCCCTCCAAAAATAATTTTCAAAATATCTTTAATGTACAGAATTGGACCTGTTACAGTTTTATTATAAGTATAGATTCTTATTGTATACAAAGAAACACAGATACAGTAATTAAAAGATAGTAAATGCATGTACATTGGCGAGCTTAATTCAAACATGAGTTTTCTAACAGCAAACCAATTTACAAAGAGAGATTTGTAATGGGGTACAATTAGTGTACAACATACCTTAATATTAAGTTAAAAATACAATACATACCTACTTAATAATAAACTCAATATATAAATATATACTATAAACTGTGCTATTTTTATATATACTTGTATATATAGAAATACATAAATATCATACTACTTGTGACAGAAAATACTCCTTAGTTCTTGTCTTAAGAACGTTTAATGATGAACTTGATGACTTTTGATCAATATATAAAAAAAATACCAGCCCCTGTTTTTGTCGCGGGTTACTGTTGGGCACGGGCCTCCCCTCAAGATGCCACCACGCTGGCTAAGTGCGCGTTGGCGGACTTCATACGTCAATCGAAAGCTAGTTAGGCTTGCTCGGACATGCAGGTTTCCTCACGCTGTTTTTCTTCACCGAAAGCTAGGAACAATCGCACAAAGACAATTCGCACATGATTTAGCTCAGTGGGCGAGCGTTTGCCTTGTCTCCAAGGCAAACGCTGGCCCAATGAGCTATTACTAGTATCAATATATTATACTCACTTATAATATTAAATAAGAATAAGAAATCTAGTTAAGTATAGTTTAAGTTCAGTTTAGTTCGAGTGCTGGGCAGTCTATTTTATGTCTTTTACAAGTACCTTCTTCTTCTTTTCGTGCCATGAATACGATAAAAACATTGTTTAATCAACGATAACTTCTAGGGCTTTTTGTCTAGGTGCGCCCGGCGAAAATACTGTTTAAAGATTTCAGTAAGCTTTTATCCCTTACGCAACACAATTTAATGTAGTAACGAAAGATACAAATATAGTAATCGAACCCATTTATTTATCCATAATTTACTGTGTGTATTAGTAGATTTTCCTGATAGAAAACTATTCACATCGAATTTAGAACCTTCGAGAGTAATAAACTTTAACGTGATAAAATTTTATCTCCCTCAAACACTATAAACACATTGTACGAACTGGTACTCAAAAGTCTTTCAAGTAAGTAACTATTCTTTCATCGATCACAGTGGATAAGTTTAACGCGTCCGTGAACCTGTAGGTAACGACCATGTTTAGTGTCCTTAAAGTGATATTATTAGTGACAAAGAAGTGTCTGGGGAAACATTAAACAGTTACGGTCTCTCTTCAGCTTTAGTAAAACATATTGTTACGACCGGGACATAAAAGTGTTAATTACTCCGTTAATTATTACTTAATTGCAATGATCTCAAAACGCATTGCTAGTCTATAGGTCTACTATCGATTCGTACCGAAAGATCTCGATTTCTCAATAGAAAGTAGTTCCCTAGTACTTGTGTAAGTACCTACCGCTCGCTCGCTCACGGGTCACTGCCCCCGCCTATTGTTAGTTTATTCGCGAAGGTCGCGCCGTTATTGTATCTCGCGAAAACGATAGAATAGGTAAGTACATACGAGTTCATTCGAGAGAGTTCCACCCCTCTGTTAATTTAGGTATATAAACCGACGCATAGTGGCGTCCGGACAGTTTGTGTTTACAAGCGACAGCGGAAACATCTTAAGGAAGCGATCGAAGAGAATTGTACCAGCGACCCTTGCGAAGACTTTGGACTACTGAGAAGTACTGTGCGACTCGGACTACTGTGCCTTGTGTGTATACTGCGTGTATAGTGTATACAGTGTGCGTTTACGTGGAATAAAATCTTCTTTTACGTTAATCGGCATTTAATTACCCACCCGCACGTAACAATTGGTGTCAGAAGCGGAATGCCGATTCTGCCGCGAGAAGAAGAAGCGCGTACTCCGCGAACAAGGAGACAGGTGGAGATGGATGCTGCACGTCGGCGTGGTCAAGAGGAGGAGGTCCAGCCTGAGAACGCTACCTCGTCTGGTACCGCACCACCGGGGGACTCGACGGAGCTTAACTTGTCAACCCTGCTGGCCGCTATCCAGGGTATGCAGGAGGCTACTCGCCGCGACATCCAGGCTATCCAAGAGGCTACCCGCCGTGACATCCAGGCTACCCAAGAGGCTATCCAAGAGGCTACCCGCCGTGACATCCAGGCTACGCAGGAGGCTATCCAGGCCAACCAAGAGGTTGTTCTGGGAAAGATTGACGCTGGTATTACCATACTAGGCGAAAAGGTCACCAAGCTGGAAACGGAGGTTAAAGAGGTTACTCTTAAGACCGAGCACCTGGAAGGCCGGATTGATGAGCATGACAACCGTTTTCATGTGATAACCAATAAGTTAGCGAAACTAGAGACTCGCCAACCACTAACCGTGGCCTCACCCTCACCATCAGCTGCGAAATTCGACCTTCCGCACTTTGACGGGTCATCTTCATGGACAGCCTTCCGCTACCAATTCGAGACACTGGCCAAAGGGAATGGGTGGAGTGATGACCAATCCTTTATGGCCCTGACACTGTCCCTGCGAGGAGACGCTCTGATGATATTGGAAAACCTGCCACTTGAAGGACGGACGTTAGATGCTCTCTTAGAAGCGTTAGAGACGCGGTATGGTGAAAAACACCTAGAACATGTCTATCGAGCACAACTCCGCGAGCGTACTCAAAAGGCCGGTGAAAGCCTCCAACAGTGGGCGCTTGAGGTAGAAAGGTTGGTTCGTCGTGCATACTCGTCGGCGCCGGCGACTGTAGAGGTGAATCTTCTACAAGCATTCGTGGATGGCATACGGGACGGGGAAGTCAGAGCTGCCGTTCGTCTGAGCCATCATTCAACGCTAAAGAGCGCATTGGCTCATGCGCTTGAAGTGGAAGCTGTACGACAGGACAGTCGTGCATATAAAGTTCGCGAAATAGTGTCGGATGACAGGAGACCACAGTATGTCCCCGCTTGTTATGGCTGTGGAGAAAAGGGGCATATTCGACTGGAATGTCGTAAAAAGAGGAAGAGGGTCACGAACTCCGGAACCCAAGTGGATCAAGACCTTCCGTTAAACTAAGTGTCGCCAGGACCGCGGGGCGGGTGCTGGCTGGTAACGATAAGGCCCCCACAATCACCATTACTCAAGTTCGCAATGGAAATAGTCTGACCATCGAGGGCACATTAAATGACAAGACATGCAGTTTGACAGTAGACACTGGGGCTTCGCGGACTATAGTCAGACCAGAGCTACTGAAACGCACTGTTATGTGGAAAAGGCGATCCCCACCATGTCGCCTCCAGACAGCAACCGGCCAGCCAGTCTCCGTCCTCGGTGATACAGACGTAGAGATTAATATTGGTGACCGAACATACATCCACTCAGTTCTTATCGCAAATATCACGGATGATTGCATTCTGGGCCTAGACTTCTTGAAGGATCAGCGATGTGTTTTGGATATTGATAAAGGAGTGTTAAGGTTTCCTGATCAAGAAGTTTGTCTGCAAGAATCACACCCATGCAATCTTTATTGTTTAAAGGATTTCATACTGGCTCCAAGATCTGAAAATTTAGTATCTGTGAAATTCCCTAAGAAGATCAAATCAAACAAATGTGTTATAGTAGAAGACTCCGGCAATCATCCACAGACCATCACGGCCAGGACATTACTTATGACAAATGGAATAGCAAAAGTAAGAATTTTAAACTTGAGTAATGAAGAAGTTCGTCTGAGGAAGAATAGCCTGATTGGAAGATGCGAAGAAGTAAAGTACCTGAAACGGTTAGAAACTTCCGCAGTTCATCAAAACGTAAGTTCGACCAAAGACGATCACATTCGACAGCTTTTGGAAGATTGTAAGGAAAATTTATCACCACAGGAACTGCAGCAAGCCAAAGAGCTTTTGGTTACATTCAGGGACATTTTTGCAACCGGAAATGACTGTGGTAGGACAGGCCTTGTGAAGCACCAGATTGACACAGGCGACGCCAGGCCTATTAAACAGAGGCCTCGACGTATACCGTGGGCAAAAGAAACAGAGGTGGCTGAAATGATAAAAGACATGGCTGAAAACAAGATCATCGAACCCTCTACAAGCCCATGGTCATCACCTGTGGTGCTAGTAAAGAAGAAGGACGGAAGTACGAGGTTTTGTGTTGACTACCGAATGTTAAATAATGTCACGAAAAAGGACAGCTATCCCCTGCCGAGAATTGATGATACGCTGGACATGCTCAGTGGCATGAAGTGGTTCTCGACCATTGATTTGAAGAGTGGCTACTGGCAGGTGGAATTAAGTCCAGAAGATAAAGAGAAGACGGCTTTTAGTACTGGAATTGGGAACGGCCTGTGGCATTTCAACGTCATGCCCTTCGGTTTATGTAATGCTCCAGCAACTTTCGAACGCCTTATGGAGAGGGTGATGGTAGGCCTCCTTGGGGACGTATGCCTGGTCTATCTCGACGACGTAATTGTGATGGGACGCAGCTTCAAGGAGAACCTGAAGAACCTAGAGAAAGTGTTCACCCGGATCCGAGAAGCGAATCTGAAACTGAGTCCAAAGAAGTGTGCTCTGTTTCAGAAGGAGGTCAGTTACCTAGGACATGTCATCTCGGCGGATGGAGTAAAAACCGACCCTGAAAAGATAAAAGCTGTTCAGGAATGGCCTGTCCCGAAAAATAAAACGGAAGTGCGAGCGTTCCTTGGGCTTTGCACTTACTACAGGCGCTTCATTAAGAATTTTTCGGACGTGGCAAAACCATTACATCAATTAACAGAGGATAAACGCGATTTCATCTGGGACTCGAATTGCGAGAATGCTTTTAGTGAACTTAAGCAACGGCTTTGTGAAGCTCCTATATTGGGTTACCCAAGCAGGGACGGAAGATTTACTGTGGACACGGACGCTAGTAATACGGGAATCGGTGGAGTGTTGTCGCAAACACAAGGGGACCGCCAGGTGGTAATTGCATACTTCAGCAAAGCACTTTCAAAACCAGAGAGAAATTACTGTGTTACCCGCCGTGAATTACTTGCTGTGGTAAAGACTTTACAACATTTTCAGAAATACCTTATAGGAAGACAGTTCACGGTTAGAACCGATCATGCGGCATTAAAGTGGTTGTTACAGTTTAAAAATCCGGAAGGACAGGTAGCAAGATGGATAGAGCAATTGCAGGAGTTCAACTTTGTAACCGAGCATCGCAGTGGAAAAGGACACAATAACGCAGACGCTCTGTCACGAAGACCGTGCGTTGACGACTGCAAGCACTGTGGTAAAAATGAAGCCCGAGAAGAAGTAAACCTTATAAGGACGCATGGCTTAGACGATGAGTGGACTGGACCCAATATGAGGAAGGCCCAAGAAGAAGATGATGACCTTGGACCTATACTGCGCTGGAAGCAAAGTGGAAACAAACCCCAATGGAAGGATGTGTCTGCTTACAGCGCGACTACTAAAAGTTATTGGGCTCAGTGGGACAGCTTAGTTCTGGAAGGCAATCTGTTGTGCAGAAAATGGGAGTCCAACGACGGAAGGAAAATCACTCTGCAAGTGGTAATACCACGAATCATGGTGGCCCCTCTTCTACGGCACGTCCACGATGGTGTCTCTGGTGGTCATCTTGGAGTCAAGAAAACCCTCGTTAAAGTCAGACAGCGGTTTTACTGGCTACGATGCCGTGAAGATGTCGAAGATTGGTGCCGTAAATGTACTGCTTGTGCCTCGGTAAAAGGCCCGCAAACCAGAAGTAAGGGACAGCTGAAGCTGTACAACGTTGGGGCACCATGGGAGCGCATCGCGATTGATGTAGCTGGGCCGTTTCCACAGACTGACGATGGGAACAAGTACATAATAGTAGTGCAGGATTACTTCAGTAAGTGGCCTGAGGTGTTCGCAACACCCAACCAAGAAGCAATAACGGTAGCCAAGAAACTGGTCCAGGAGGTGATATGTCGATTTGGTGTACCCATGGAAATTCATTCGGACCAAGGACGTAACTTCGAATCTGCCGTATTTCAAGAAATGTGCAAACTTCTTGGAATCCACAAGACCCGTACGACACCAGCACATCCGCAATCAGACGGAATGGTCGAGAGATTTAACAAAACTCTAGAGAATCACTTGGCCAAGGTAGTGGATGATCATCAAAAGGACTGGGATCAGTACATCCCTTTGTTCCTGATGTCCTATCGTTCTGCAGTACATGATAGTACGGGGAACACGCCAGCCAAGGTGAACTTCGGCCGAGAGATGAGACTTCCGGTGGACGCAATAACGGGTACCCCACCTGACAGTCCTAAACCCGTTACGGACTATGTGTGCGATCTTCAAAATCAGTTGGATGAAGTGCACAAGAGAGTGCGGGAGAACAGTCTGAAGACCAGCGAGAGAATGAAAACCCGCTACGATCGAAATGCGAATACCATTGGTTTCGATGAAGGAACGCTAGTGTGGTTTCACAATCCGCTTCGCAGAAAAGGGAAGTCTCCGAAACTACAAGCCCGTTGGGAAGGACCCTTTACTGTTATTACAAGGATCAACGACGTCACCTACCGCATCAAGAAGGGACCCCGAGGCAAACCTAAGATAGTTCACCTGGATAGATTGGCACGTTATCATGGAGCTAATGATGCTCGGGACGAGCATAACTAAGAGGGGGGTAGTGTTACGACCGGGACATAAAAGTGTTAATTACTCCGTTAATTATTACTTAATTGCAATGATCTCAAAACGCATTGCTAGTCTATAGGTCTACTATCGATTCGTACCGAAAGATCTCGATTTCTCAATAGAAAGTAGTTCCCTAGTACTTGTGTAAGTACCTACCGCTCGCTCGCTCACGGGTCACTGCCCCCGCCTATTGTTAGTTTATTCGCGAAGGTCGCGCCGCTATTGTATCTCGCGAAAACGATAGAATAGGTAAGTACATACGAGTTCATTCGAGAGAGTTCCACCCCTCTGTTAATTTAGGTATATAAGCCGACGCATAGTGGCGTCCGGACAGTTTGTGTTTACAAGCGACAGCGGAAACATCTTAAGGAAGCGATCGAAGAGAATTGTACCAGCGACCCTTGCGAAGACTTTGGACTACTGAGAAGTACTGTGCGACTCGGACTACTGTGCCTTGTGTGTATACTGCGTGTATAGTGTATACAGTGTGCGTTTACGTGGAATAAAATCTTCTTTTACGTTAATCGGCATTTAATTACCCACCCGCACGTAACAATATGTACATAAACGCTGAGTTGATTCTTGTATTGAATATTGTGTAGGTAAGTTTGTTTTATAGAACACGTCTTAATCATAATATCATGCTTAATGTAAGGCATAAAATATCGTTATGGGAACATTCGTTGCTTGAATAAGCCATTTTGAAATTTGAGAAACTACTATATTCTTATTAATGGATCGTAATTTGTTCAAGTCAAGACTGTCAAAACGGCGTGCTTAAATAATAATTTGAGCAATGAAACTTGAGGAAGCACTAGATTGTATTAATGGAGTCTACTGACAGGCCGTAAACATAAAGGAAGGAAAACTTAGACTGAAACACGACGTCAAGAAAAATACGCTACGTTTGTTTGGTTCACAAAAACGCGACTGGAGAGTCCAACGCGCTCTGCCAACAAAGAGAGAATGGTGGGTCAAGGATCCCTTAGCAGCCGAGTGCGCCCCAAATGCGGTACCTGCAGTTTATAGGAAAGAACTCCGTAACTTGATTATTATTTTCTACGTTTACAAATTGAATTGGACTGTTTCTGTTTCATTTATTTGTATTGGAGCTGCGAGTAATGATCTATATTTTTTGTAACGAGGCGTGCAGAAGACTCGTAGGCACATATCTGCCATTGGAATGTTTATTAAATCTTTAATGAGGAATCGATGTGTTGGCGGCTGAGCCGTTTCACGATGCAACATCGTTTCGTGAAAATCTACGACGAGCATTACATTGTAAAATGTTGATTACAGTTTCAAGAACTTAAGAGGATAAGCTACGACAATTAATCAACGCATACGAGCGAGCATGGTCCACGTATTTATCCCTTCAATTTTTGAAACTGTAATTTTTTTCAAGCTTTCAAAACGTTATGCTCATCGTGGTAGGACGCGACGTCGTATAGGGTTTGCGTGTATGCGCACTTACTCCCCGCTGGATTACAATGCTACTTAATATGGTCATTTGGGGATAGTATTGGTCTTTGGTAAGGAAGAGTTCTCCAGACAAACTGCTTAATTTTTTTGGCCCCTACCTCTCTTAAAACAATTTTACATTATGCTTTATACAAACAATACAAAGACGTTTATGTATATATTTAGCAATAGACCAGCCACAGCGAGCAACATTTTGCTCTTTTTAATAATTTCCAAGCAACGCTTATTCAAAACTAGAAAAAAAATACGGATTGTTTATCAATAACATTTTATCAGAAATGTTTCGGCATATACCCATTGCATGTAACAATATCCACTCACGACCTTATAAGCAGAGAACGAAGATTTGGGTCTTTTATTAAACATTACTTTAGTTCATTTAATTTTTTTAGAAGCGACTAGCGGACAAAGCCGCTAAGTTTGCAGTTATGTAACGTCCCGAATTTTAGAATATCTTATAAAATATTATACACATTTCTGTAGGAGCGCGAGATTTTGCTGCGAACTTTTGCAGCCTTATCTGACAAGACTTTGAATGCCTTGTCAAGTCTTTTCAGATTGGTATAGAGTATAACTTGGAGGAGGAGTCAGTTGACGTCAGTTTGACGTAATTGTTACTTTCTTTCTTATAAACCATGTTTCACCCTCAAAACTTTCAAGGCATACCGATTCAGTGATAGCCTAGAGTGATTTTTGCATTATTTAGGTTTTTTTTTTCACAGCGGGATCAGACGACCATAAATTTTCGGAAAATTTCTAGTTTTTCTTTTCAATTATTTTTGTGTGCTTAACTTTGTACATAAAAGTTGTTAGTCTTGGTGAAATGATTCCAGAGCTTACTTTTATTCCAAAAAAAAACCCTTTATTACAAAGCTAAAACCGGTAACGTCTAGAGTGAAATACCCACTGGCGTAAAACTAGATCCTTTACCGCTTTATTTTACAATTCTTGTAAAATATTTTCACCGCAGGCATCATGGCTAAGACAAATTTGGAGGCACAATGGTTTGCTCATAAATTTGCCTCCAGGGGGATTAAAAAGTTAAGCGGAGGCATTATTTTTCTCACGTAATTACTCCGTTAGCCAAAAGCACAAAAAGGCTTCTTTAAGCTGGTTTACTTTTACAGCGCTGTGAACATCCATTATTGACAAGTAAGTCTTCTTAATTTCAAGTGGTTTTTCTGTGTTATAATTAATTACTATTATCAAACTAATGACGCCGTAATAATTATTTAATTTTCATGCAGGTAATACAACAATAGAGAGCATATCGACACGTCTTAAAAGCATCAGATTGTTGTTGTTTATTGATTTTGTGATATAATTAGCAAAAGTTAAAAATTAATATATGATTTATTAATTTCCAACATAACTTTAAAAAAAACTGCTAAACCTCTCTGACTCAAAGAACTGGCATATACCTATCTTTACCTCTGACTTTGGCTCTGACTATCGTGCAAGGCATTATGCGAGATGCTAAGCATGGCGGGTATGGGGTGTTTCGGTGGTACAAATTTAATTTGTTTGAAATAATGCAAAATATTTCTAATATAATTAAGGATCAAACGAACTTACCCTTACGTGAAGTTCGCTCATAATTATGTGAACAGTTCGGTCCTTAGCAACTTATAATGTTTACTTATTGTAGTTATGCGTCCTTACTACTAGCCTTGCACGGAATGATTTAAAGTTTTTTTTTTTTTTTTTCCGGTACTTAAATATTTTGTCACTTCACCGCCTCCTATAAGACGGCCCACCCGCAGTGTGTCTTCATTATGTTTAGAGTAGGAAAAACGTTTCACATTTTATTCTTGGGTCGGGTGATGTGTAAAAGGGAGGGGAGTATATAAGTTGCTAAGGACCGAACTGTTCACATAATTATGATCGAACTTCACGTAAGAGTAAGTTCGTTTGATCCTTAATTATGTTTCACAGTTCGGTCCTTAGCAACTTATAATGTTTACTTATTGTAGGATGTTTAGAGTCTAGATCTATAAAATGTGAATAGTTAGCTATTATGATTTGGGGGAATAGGTAATATAATACAAGTTATACCCTAAAAATCCAAATTCATTTATCTCTGTAATCTCTGTAAAAGCATCACATAATATTAGGCACTAGATTTTCCTTTTTGTTTTAAATATCAAAAGCGAGAGTCTAACTCCTTACGACTCTTATAACACTAATAATATAATATTACACTTAGCCAACAGTAAAATCCATACGTAAGTATTAAGTCCGTAATAAAGAATTTTTTATTTTTATTCAATATAAGCCAGTGTTTGACCACAGTCCCACCTGGTGTAAAGCGGTGACGCAGTCGAGGATGGTAGATTATCTTCAATGACCAATCGTAATATTAATACTGCAGAGGAACCGCAAGCAAAATTATACATTAGGGTTAAGTACCTAAGAATAGATAAGTCGTATCGAGAAAAATCTCTCCTCAAAACCTGTCAACAGTTGCCACTGTTGACAGGTTTTGAGGAATAAATCATTGTCTTATAAAAACGCGCAAATGCACCTTATAAAACATATTTGAAAGGAAATATGCATAACCTCACCATTAGACAATGACTGAAATTGAAGTCTATTTTCGTAATTATTTTGTATAATCAATAACCGAAAAATATATACGAGTATATGTATAAAATATATATAAAAATAATGTAAGTAAATATCAGTTTGTGAACGTAAATGTTCCTAAAGGCCACACAGGCCACATAGAATAGTTAGAAAAACCTTAAATTAATTATTTAATTAACACGGTGCACAACAGAAAACATTACTGAACATATCACTTTAACAATAGATAAGCAATCATTTGTAATTCATGAACAAACTTGTATTTCATTCATAACAGTAAAAGTTATCTTTATGATTAATTAATTGCACTTTGAAAGTTATTGCTTTCTTTTTTGTTTTTTTTTTTTTATAGGAAACAAGTATTGGTCAAGACACATTAGGTTATATGTCACATTTTATAAGTTGAGGGTAGATGAGGAGATATACCCTCCAAATATTATTTATTGTGTCACCTACCCTCATATGTATCTATCAGCTGTCAGCTGATTGTAATGTCAATGACCGTTACTTTATCTCTTAAAAAGGATATTACAACAGTCATACATCGAACTTAAAGTTCTTTATTTCATACTAACTATACCGCCTGTACAGGAGGCGCTAATAACTTAAAGAAGATTGTAAGCAGATCATGGTAGTGATCGCTATTTATTTAGTACATTTAGGTGCTATAAAGGTAGGTAGGTATACACAACAGTCACAGTCTTTAATTAATGCACTCATTACCGTACGTAATTTTAAATGTATCTAGTCATTGTTCTCGATTACTGTTCCAAAAAGGATTTAAGTTCTTTATTATTATTTTTTTTGCTGTAGTTTTAAAAATATAGGGAAAACACTTAAAGTCTCCATATTAGAAACATATCTATTTCCGGTGTACTTAATGTGTATTTTATTTTCTACCATTAAGCACCTTATCTAAGTATATTTTCTTCTTTACCTTAATGTTACTTTACATGGAAAATACAAATATCTAAATAATTGTTTGGTGTTCATATAAATATATGAAGCAAATAATTATGTATAGCGTTTAGAACAGACTTATCAAAGAAAAACCTTAGACCTTCCGTTTGGTTTATTAATCACGGTTAAAATCAGAGGTAAGATACTCATATCTGGACCTTATACAAACAAATACGCCAAGGTTTGTTTTTATATTTTGTATAGACAAATAACGCTGAAGACATTTTCACGCAGACAAATCTGTTTTGCATGTGAATCGAACCCGCAACCAGGGCATAAAAAAAAACAATGAAAATTACCCAACAGTTTTTTTTTTATTTTTTTTTGTACTTATTATTATTACCAAGGGATGGTAATAGTAAGTACTAGTAAACACGACTAATATATTTGAGTTCAAGAATAGTTCCTATCTCCAAAAATATAGTAACAACTAAAATTAATAGGTAGTAAAAATACTGATATGGTCGTTGTCAATCTTAAAAATCTTAAGAAGCAAAATACATTGAATAGAGGGCGTAAACTAGATAGTTTTGTGTTTATTGTAGACAAAGCATATAAGTTACTCAAGACAGCTTGTTTGTGGTTTATTACACATTAAAAGGCACATCAAACTTATAAGAGGAATATTCACAATGCTGGTAGATAAAATATATCAGGAAAGATCCAAATGAAATATCCAACAAAAAAATCACATAAATATAATCGTATGGATTCTGAATAATAACATCAAAGATCAGACAGGATGTTTTTTTTTTTTTAACACGCTGTTTATACGTTTATATATATATATAAAATACAAAAAAACAATACAAATATATGCCTTAGTTAAAAAAAAATATCACGTAAAAATGATCGTGTTAAGATAATACAATAAGACTGTGTTTGGACAGGGTTTTTGAAACATCCTGTATATACTTTTACTTCATTATTATTGTTTATTTTTGGAAAAATCGAACTTTATGAATTTACTACACAGATTTAATGTAGTATTCAATATTTTATGACCATTAAATTTAGAAACTAGAATTATATTTCATTGCTTTATACTTCAGATATATATGAATTGACAATGTAGTTTATCTCTATATACTAGCGAGTTGCGCACGTTTAGAGACGTAACTGTTTTTTTTTTTTTTTTTACCACTAGTTACGTCGCGGACGGTCTAGACACCTCATTGTTTCTTTGTGCGCAGCGACGAGCGCACGCGCCTAAGCAAAAACAGTTTAGTGATATTAAAATATTAAAACATATCTATTAATGTGGGAAAAATCGTGATCGGCTGCGAGCCTATCGCGATAACATAAGTACCTGCGAGCTACTTATGATTAACTATAAATAAATTAAGTTGTGTGTCTAAAAATACTTGGTAGTAAACAAGTTACCTACCCACTTATTATTCGAATTACTACCTTCGAGTTCGAGTCAATAATATCTACCGTCAAAGAAAAAGTGACGAATGACAACAAAATGTTTAAAAGTTAACAAAGTCGTGATTGACCGAGAGTCGATTACGACAACATAATTAGCTGCGAACTAATTATGAGTCATGGATTCATGATAAATGAATGCAGTTGAGGCATCCAATTGATTATTTATCGGATGCAAGACAAGTTCCATAGATTTCTGGTAAGTAACACATAATTACTTGTAATATCCATAGGAAATAGGGAATACAACTATTGATGGTAGTCATCACGGCGACATGATTGGCTGCGAGCTAATCAAGAGCCATGGATTATACAAATGAGATAGGAAATGCGTGCAATCTCAAAGAGATATACACGTCCCAACCTACAATTTATTTTGTCTAAAGTAATACCCACTAAACAAAGGTTACACACAAGATACTATTATTATTTTTTCTGCTCAACTACCCACCACTTTTAATTTTTAATTCGTGCATTTATGCATATAATGGTACGAGCCCCGAGTCTGGCTGAACTACCAACGGGTCTTCAACATGAAAGCGGCTCTGCCTAAGTGGTTCAACTATCAAACAATCGCACATTGGTGCGATTGTTTATCGCCAGATCCTGGTTTCAATTCCCAGGTTGATTAGGTCTTTTTCACGGGGTTTTCATAAAGAAATCCTGCGCTGGGTTTCCAAAAGGCATCCCTCTAGTGGAAATTGGTGTAGAAGCGTGCATAGCAAATGCCTACAAGGCAAGGCTATACTATTCCCAAAAAAAAAAAAAAAAAAAATTATGGTATACATTATTGGCAGAATGCAAATATTTTGTACTCTTGTGGTCCTGTGTCGGACATGTTACGTACGTTTCTATATAAGAGTATAGAAATAAAGGTAAAGTACCAATCCAAACTTATGCAAAACAATTAACTTGCATATAAGTCCGACCTTGAATTTATGCTGTGCAAAAAAGTATGATAAAATCAATAAATAAATGACAATTTGGGATGTGACAAGAGCACTTTATCCTATTTATCAAGACTATGTCAGGACAAAGAGGTATGACTTACGTATTTCCGTGTTGGCGTGAAAATCACAGTTATTCATGCCTTATTGGTCAGTCAATAACATTTTCTGGGTCTATTAGCCCAGGGTGCGTCCAATTAGCATAGGTATTGGTATAATTACATAACATACTCTAGTCGAGGTGGCATTTCCTTGCACCTCAACAGCATGATAATTAAGAAACAAGGTTCACAGATAAGAAAACAAAAAACTGAATCATCAGCCCCTTCCACACCTTGTAGAAGAACTGGGCGGTACCTTCTAGCTGCCCTTGAAAAGGGGGGGGGGGCGAGATAAGGGGAAGGCCAACACCAGCATCAATCGCATGTTCTAGCTAAAGGATACCGGCTGGACTAACATGTACGCCTCATCATGTAAGGTAACAACAAATAGTCAGATTTAGATTTCAAATGTTGGCCACAAACATATGTATTTTACTTGTATAATTATATAAGTAACAAATTTCCCAGCCATGTTAACATGGATATTGTGAAAACGACGTTTCATGTCATCTTTGTTCTTAAGTAGGTAATTAACTAAAACTAAACGGAGGATTTAACCATAAATATGTATATTTTATGAAAATCAGAAACGAATTCTGTTCCTTAAATTGCAATGAGGAAAAAAAAATATACACTCAAACCGGAAGTCTAACCCTTTGCTATCACATTGTTAGATCATCGGCATTTAGTACAAATATAAAATATATTTGACGCCCATATTAATATTTTAAAATATTTGCACTTATATTTATATAATATCAATATAGCTTTTATCCTCTCTACTTATAGATAATATTTAAAATCATTACCACAGTGAAACTTGAACTTAACAACAGTTTACACCACTTTGTCATACTGACCATAAGATTCCCAGTCTGAAATTACCGGTACTAGTAACAACAATATTATATAATATATAAATATAGTAAAACAAAATTTGTATATAAATATCATCTACCTTCTATGGTACCGAGAATAATAACTAAGATTAACTATTAAGATAGAGGTTAAATAACCTATCAATCTTATCATAGAAAATATTTTCGCAAGTTTTGTGGCATAATCACATAGAGATATCAGCCGACGTATATATTATTCTAAATTACAGCGTACACAATACATACTCTCGTATGTTTGGCCTTAACGGTGCTTGATGAGGTTATGGTGAAATTTTATTAAAATGATTGTAATTAAATAAATTGTGACCGTAAATTTATAATTGCAATAGACAAAATAAGATACATCGAACTGATAAAAGCATACCTTTTTACCGGAGGTAACAAACAACGTGCAATACGGTTGTTATAGAATAATAATTATCTGATTCATGCGTATATATTCCTTTGATGATGATTATCTTGATGACATATGCATAGCGATAAAAATGTATATATTTATGAAATTTAAAACCAAAAGTTAGATAAAATTATAAGAATTATAAAATACAAAATTGGAATTTCAAATTAGAATTAAATTTACAAAAAGAAAAAATAAGGGTTAATTAATTACCAAGCTGGCGTGAGAAGCGTATCCGTTTGCGTTTCTTATAATAAATATTTCTCGAACGCAGATTCTGATTGGAAACATCATTTTGGTCTTTAAATTTATGTTACAGAAAACTTAAGCCTAGCAACTTTAATTCCAATACAGCAAATTCAACTTCCTAGCTCAGCAAAAACAAGATAGGTATGCATATGCAGTATATCCACACTAACACACAACCCAGGGTGAGTTAATTTATTTTCATGTGTTCGCCATTATCGTTAATGTCCCATCGAAGAAATCGATGATTAAGCTACGGGAAATCATTATTCTTTTCCCAAATTGATAATATTGGCCATGGGACACTTAAACACCAAACTAACCTGTATACAGCATGCATGCACTTGCCTTTCACGCGGTATACTTAATAATGACGGCCATCGATGAAAAATACCATAAAAAAGCATAGCGTTCCATCAAAACTATCGTTTAAACAAAGTATGAGTATCAACCCTCTACATAAATACCGTGATACCGGCCGGCGTAGTATTGTGCCAACACAGATATTGGATCATTATTTCTATTATTAAAATCTTATCGTATTTTCTGCTTATAGAAATAGAACTCAATAAGTTAAAAGTAATTATAAACCAAAACCTGCTTGTTTTGGACCTAAGTACGAGTATAAAACACTAATACTTGAGACTTATAAAAGATATTTAATCACTTTAGAATCATAAAACTTTAGACAAGTTGTAAAAGAATATCAATAATAGGCTAAGGTAACTGCAAGTTCAAATACATAAATACGGATATCTAATAAATGTATGTAGATATCTTAAGCACGCAAAAATAAGTTAAGATAGTCATAAAAAAAGTGATAGAACATCGGCCCTTTGACATTCTAGTTCTATTTTAGTTCTTCTTTAACAAGAGAAATATACACCTGGTCTTTAACGACTATACCTTCGTAACAAGACATATAAGGACAACTAACATAGTAAAAGTTTTACTAACATAGATCACTCACAGCTCAACTAATCAGTCAGTAAAATAAACAAGTGAATTAAAAAAAAAAAAAAAAAAAAAACCAGACTAGGGTATTTCTTAAATTGTCTTCCGTGCATAACAAACGTCACCTTGGCCGTACGATTTGCGGGTCTTAGGAGGTACTCCTACTGTCATAGCTAGAAAACCGTCAGCTAAACTAACTTATTAGTGGTTTTTGATAAACTTATTATTATTACCTATTATAACCCCGTTAATTATTACCTATTATAAATCTACAAAAAAATTATCAGTTTAACTAATATTTTACTTAAACTATACTATTTTTCTTAAAAAAAAATAGCTATACAATCGAAACAAAACCTTACTCTCTAAACATCTACATTGTCAATTCATATATATCTGAAGTATAAAGCAATGAAATATAATAGATGATCAAACGAACTTCTTGAAGTGAAGTTCGATCATTATTATATGAATTGCTTTATACGAAGATATAAAAACCCGCCCACCCATGATTAAATCACATAACACGTGTTCAGTGCATTTAACCCTTGAATAAGGTTTTGTTGAATTATAGGCATAAACATAATCTCTAAAGAATGAGGTGTCTAGACCGTCCGCGACGTAACTAGTGGTAAAAAAAAAAAAAAAAACAGTTACGTCTCTAAACGTGCGCAACTCGCTAGTATATAGAGATAAACTACATTGTCAATTCATATATATCTTCGTATAAAGCAATTCATATAATAATGATCGAACTTCACTTCAAGAAGTTCGTTTGATCATCTATTATGTATGACAAAAAATTCGTCCTCAATTTTGTCATAAGTATTCAAATATTGCAACTATATTGTTCATAAAGTTAAACCATAAATATAGTCATCAAGGTCATTTAGCTAAATTAACGACGAATTAATAATATGACGATTGTTTTGTTCTCTAGATCAGACTTATCAATAGTTATTTTCAACTAAGTATTTATAATAAGTGTAGGAGGCGGCCGCCGGCCGGCGGCGCGGCGTACTGTCCCATAAGTTCAGAGGCTACTTACTGCAGCTCCACGGTGGTGCTCACGGATGCTCCGGCTGTAGGCCGGCCAGGATCTCGTCGAGCCTGTGGTAAAGCCCGCCGTGGCCAGTCCGCCTCGGATCTGCTAGATACCACTTTGCAGTACGAACTACGAAGTTTTGAAGTCTTATTAATTCTACTGTGAAAAAATATTAGTATTGTTATTATAACTTCTTAATTATTTACTCATCTCGTCCAGTGGCGCACGACGTATTCCGATAATTAGGAGTACCTACAGATCGAATTATATCTGACAATATTGTACGAATCCCAGGCAACTGGTGGATGGTAGTAGCAAATTACAGTTAATTGTGACGTTCCAAGATGGACGTCTTCGTATATTCAACAGTGGATTTTGTCTGGCTGATGATAATGATCGGATTATATGTTCCCAGATGTGTTGGCGGCATGCATTTCATAATAGTGTTTGCAACAATTACCCGCAATAAGGAATGCGTATCGCATTTATCTGTACATATGTACATTGTAAGGGGGAGGCCTATATTCAGCAGTGGACGTCTTCCGGCTGGTGATGATGATGATGTACATTGTTTGTACAAATGAGACGACACGGTGTGGAAACACGCACCGTAAAGAAACATGTCATACTGACATACCAGCAGCAAGACCTATACTCACATGAACATTGTGTATTGCACAATGACTGTAAAGTTGTTCATTATCTTACGACAGAGACGACCCAGATTGTATTGGAAGCTCGCATCGTATGAACACAGCACAAGCAACAGCTACCCGATGTTGGGTGTGTGCATCGCATGAACCGTAAATACTCACATATATACTCACATCTGCAGAGCTGACGTATCGCACTATAACGGTGAACGTGTTCATTATCTACGACAGAGACGACCCCGATTGTATTGGAAGCTCGCATCGTATGAACACAGCGAAAACAACAACTACAGGAGTGTGCATCGCTTTTGTGTAACGCACTATACGGTTAACGTGTTCAACACTACGACAGAGACGACCCCGGTTGTATTGGAAGCTCGCATCGTCTGAACACAGCGAAAACGTCAAACCCGCTGGTGGGGCGACAACTACCCGCTGGTGGGGTATCGCTGTTAACCGTAAATGTGTTCTTTATGTACGTGTGAGACGACCCTGTATGGAAGCTCGATTCGTACAAACACAATTTAAATAGTGCACGACGATCCATTTCCCGAAGACGAAGAGTCGTCCGACGTCACCACCGCGGCGGCACCTCTCCGTTGTCCCGACGTCGCGGCGTCGCCTCTCAGTTGTCCGGTTCTTGACTTTCACTTTTTCTTTAATACTAATTTAATTATTTTTATTTAATACTAAATACACTTGGAGCTTGGATTGGAGACGTGCGAAGGCTTGAGCACGGAAACAAACATTTGAAGACACACTGCGGGTGGGCCGTCTTATAGGAGGCGGTGAAGTGACAAAATATTTAAGTACCCGAAAAAAAAAAAAAAAACTTTAAATCATTCCGTGCAAGGCTAGTAGTAAGGACGCATAACTACAATAAGTAAACATTATAAGTTGCTAAGGACCGAACTGTGAAACATAATTATGTTATTATGTTAACCTTTTTATTAAATGTACTTAACACGAAACATAATACAGACCGATTTTTCAATAATCGTCAATAGTCAAATGTAACAATATGAATGTTCCTAACTACTTTGCATTGATTATTAATTTCACTTTCACTCATAATAAATTGTTAGTAACAATGTCTAATATAAATTACCTATTACCAGCAGTGTATTTTCTCATAACAACGATACAATTATGTATGTAAATTGCTGAATAACGAGGTTATTTAAGTGTCTTAACCACGTGCTTTGCATATTCATAAGGGAGTTACAACCTCTGCAGTTTATTGTTAATGAACTTATGACGCCATAATAATTTAATAATGTTACTAATTAATTAATTAATTATTAATCTTCACGTCCAATTATTAATTATAATCGAACTCGAATCCTTTTCAGGTAAAGAATTGTCCAGCCGGACCGACAAAACCTTTTGCTTTTTAACAGACTCCACTTCTCTTAAGGTTTAAAAAAAGCTAAACAGTTTTATCATCACAGTTTACTGACTCCACCACTAATTTAATGAGTTGTAATTAAAATTACATTATTTCAGTGTGCAGTTTAATCTTCAAAAATTTTTATTACTAGTACCGAATATAAATATTTTACTACCTAAACTTTCACTTTTGCCTAGCTTAATTTACGTATATCTACAGTTATCTTCCGTTAGTTCGATCCAAGCTTTATAGTGCGTAAGTTGTAAGTAGTTACTATCTCGCTATATCATTCACGATCCCAAGTCTCAAGCTCTCAACCGTTAATTTTGATTAACACTACGGTCATTAGTTATCACCCATATAAGTATATCAAGGGGATGCACAACCCATATTACTACGATACAAGTTATGAAGGGGGGTATTTACTTGTCGTAAACGTACTCAGTCGACCAAGACATAACATTTACCATCAATTTCATATCGCTGACGTAGAACTCGTATAAGATTTAGAACATAGTATAAATTCCCTTTTACTCAACCAAGGTGGCAAGCAAGCATGTGGGCCGCCTGATGGTAAGCAGTCACCGCAGTAAATAGTAGATAATAAAAACCTTAAAAGCCTTAAAAGTTTGTTTCTGATTTAATTGGCATGTAAAGTGCGAATTTAAGTTAGTGAGTTTATAATCGAAAAGTGATAAAATTTCTAAGTAGGAATGTCATTAAACTTAATGTTTTGAAATACGTATAATAGCAGAATAGCTGCTGCTATAGTGATGTTTGCAATCTAAGCTGTGGGAACACTTACATTGATTGTTATATCTATACACCATATAAAATTCCTAAAGCTTTCATTTACATTACAACATTTGTAATAGATTTTCAGTGATATGTTAGCAGTAAACGCGCAGTGGAATTTAAACTCAAGACCAAGTTTCAGGTTCACGTAATAACACAGTACAACTTCAGTTTCGGACTGGTGTCAAGATCCCAAATTTGTATTCCAAGCTCATAATAAAGTTCATTTAAATATAAATGCGACAGAACCTTTCCGGTAAATGTTGTTACTTGCATAAATTTTGTCGTAATTTTTATGACGATCTTCAAATAACTTTCTACATTTAACAAGCTGTAACAGCGAAGCATAATAAACAATATTAAGTTTTTCTCAGTGATAATATTAGGCAAGGTCTATATCGAAATAACCAATCCCCAATAAGGTTTTTTTATGTTCTTTGTGTATTAAGTCGGCAGATATTGTATCTGCTGTAATGTTTGCAAGATCGTAAAATAAAATATAATATTCTTTCTAACAAGCTATATAAGCATAACAAAACATTTTATGAATAAAATTTCTATACCTACCCACGTTTATAGCATGTTTAAATTGTTATCAACTGATATTACATTCTTGAGTTCTGATGAGAATAATGTGGTCTTAAAAAATCAACCTATATTCTTCCTACATTATTTAGACCCTAGATCAATGTTAAACCAATAAACTTGAACACAATTCGAGAACAACTATAAAACATGACAACGATACCATAAATCTTGGTGTGCTTTAAAATTTCATACGGTATCTTCGCTTACATCAATTTTAAAACAAGATTCATGGCTTCAGCTTTTAACGTTTTACCAACAATATCAAGCGTAGTTTCTTTCCTAAGACGTTTATTTAAGGATCATGAAAAATTTCCATTTCATACAATTTTGCGGTACTTATCGCGAGGTCGGGTGGTAAATATTTATTAGTCGCTGTTACAACGAACGGTTAATTTGCATCCTTAAAATGTCCTGCATCATTTTACTGTTAACGTTTTATATTTTTTAACTTTAGTATATACGTCATTAATACGTATACCACCAGCTACCCATATTTGAAACCATTATTTCTTTCATTTATGTTGTCTGGAAGAAATTGCTTTTAGCGATAAGCCAATTGTACCTTTTTAAAGTTTAAGTTTTACTTCAATGTATTTATTTATTTATTTATAAATGTATGTACACACAGACATGGTTAGAGAAGTATTAGGAGGATTCAGGTACAAAGGCAGAGCTTATTTCTATAGAAATCTCTTCCAGAACGCCCATGAGGGAAACGGTGAAAGATAGAGATAGGGATGTATCTAAGTATACGTACAATCAAGTCTATTCTATTCTATGTACACAATTATTTATAATACTAGCTGACCCACGCAGCTCCGCATGCGCTATTTTTACGTTAACTAAACTTTTAATAACAGACATTCGTATCGAATACATAACCTCCTTTTTTATAGTTGGTTAAAAACTGGGACCCACTTTTTACTTGCTCTCCTAAGCACGGACGCGTTTAGTTCAAATGGCGTTAAACGGTCACCCATCTATTTAATCACCTTACCTAACGTTGCTTAACCCGATCGATTACAAAACCTTGATAACAACTCTCTATGAGTGTTCCCTTATTAATATTTATTATATTATAAAGAAAAATTGATAAAATCGGGCCAAGCGTATAACCAAGTACCCGTTTTGACTTTAATCCCCTCTCCCAAAAGAACCGTGCTAGATTACGGGATAAAAAGTATCCTATGTCCTACCTCGTAGTAAGATCTCAAATCATGCCAAGTTTCATTTGAATCCATTCAGTAGTTTCGGCGTGATGCTCAGCCGTGATACAGACAGACAGACAGACAGACAGACAGACAGACAGACAGACAGACAAAAATTAAAAAAATTACATTTTCGGCCTCAGTATCGGTTATAGAATGCCCTCCAAATATAATTTTCAAAATATCTTCAATGTACAGAATTGGACCTGTTACAGTTTTATTATAAGTATAGATAAAGTAGCAATGCTTCATAGTTTCAAAAGATTTACAAACATGCAGAATGTTCATAATAGATTGAGTAAATACTTGTGAAATAATAAATATACATCGTAAAAGGAAGTTAACTGATTGTGAAGTATAATAAAATATAATTTTATACATACATATTTAATCGATGAATGAAACAATTTGTATTAACGGTACATAAATAAAAAGAACGCTAGAAACGTGAGCGAAATCGATACAAACTTAATTAGCTCCATCTCTATTTGCGGTGGTGTGCCGGATGCACGGTGCTATACTGCAATTTAAAGGTAAACAGAATGGCAAACAAAATACTATAGTATTCCGAGATAATAAAGTATAAATTCAGTTTTTAGGTCACGGCACACCAAGTGCGTAGACGTAAGCGTGCACGTGCAGCGCACGTACTATGAGGTTGTAATGTCTAGAACTTTATCAGACATAGCACACCGATTGCGTGACGTAATGACGTATACGTAATCAGTCTGTCATGTCTCATAAACGTATTTACGCCTTATTACGACAAGCAATTTAACGTTAAACCTGGGTTTAGACTCAGGTTTAAGAAACAATTTCCTGAGTTTAAACCTAGGTTTAACGTTAAACTGCTTTTCCTATTTTTTTATTTTTTTTTATACGACCAAGGTGGCAAGCAAGCGTGCGGTCCGCCTGAAGGTAAGCAGTCACCGCAACCTATAGACGCTAGCAATACCAGAAGGATCACTAGCGCGTTGCCGACCATAAAGACATTAGTTATTAAGTCTTTGTGTCCAGTAATTTCACCATCTACAGTGCCCTTCACGCCGGAACACAGCAATGCTTTCACACTGCTGCTTGGCGGCAGAATATCTGACACTGCGGTGGTACCTACCTAGACGGTACCTTGCACAAGGAACCTACCACCTAGTAAAATAACCTACCAAGTAATTAGACGGGTTGTGTTCTATTAAATAAGACATTTCACTTAAAAATAAATTGATGGATTATACAAGTAAAGAGCTACAGGGATGTTTTTCGCTGTCTCGCAAGTTACACTTATGAAATTTTTAGTGATAAATAATTCGTCGATTGAATAAAGAAAGAAAACGTGTTACCTAGCCACACCGAGCTCTTAATACTGTAAGCGATCATATACAAACCAACAAGGAAAAAATAAAAATTATTTTAAATAATGAACAAAGAAATAATCCACGATTACTAAAGACTTTTCACTTGCCACAAAAAGTGTCTCTAAGTTATTTTTTTCTACATCATAAATTCGACCAATTACCGGCGCGGGACAGGGGGCCATTTGTCACAGAGTAAAAAAAACGACGCTAGCCCATGACCCGTCAGTCCATCTGTCCGTTGTGGACCTACATCAAAATCTTCTTGACTGACGGCTGGTATATATAAAACTTAACGTATTGCGATTGAAGACGGACCACAGCCTATAGAAATAGGCAATATTTTTCCCTATCAATATTTATTGATTCTCGTTGATACAATACATGATTCTTTTATTATGAAGAATATCCTATGTATCAGAACCGTCTTATCTTCTTTGAATTTTCATAAATATTAATAAGCTGTTTGACATTCATAAAATAACGTTACAGACACAACGATTTCTATGGAATCTTTAACAAATTATTAGTATACAAGCGGCCCTCCCCGGCTATGCATTGATGGAACTTATTATGTTTGGATATAAAACAAATGAAAATTAACTTTAAATTGAAATAAATAATTTAATAATGAAGGACCTGTTGGTCTAGTGGTTAGACACCCTAGGGCTGGCCGCTACCCAACAGATCGTGGGTTTGATTCCCTCCAAGATGGGGTGTTATTTATCTGTAAGTACGCATTTACATATAAAAGGTAAGTACATAAGTAATTGTATCAGTTGCCTGGTTGCCATAGTAAAGGCTTTGTCTAGTTTGGGATTAGATGACCGTGTGTGGATTGTCCCAGGATATTATCTATACTTATAATAAAACTGTAACAGGTCCAATTCTGTACATTGAAGATATTTTGAAAATTATATTTGGAGGGCATTCTATAACCGATACTGAGGCCGAAAATGTATTTTTTTTAATTTTTGTCTGTCTATCTGTCTGTATCACGGCTGAGCATCACGCCGAAACTACTGAATGGATTCAAATGAAACTTGGCATGATTTGAGATCTTACTACGAGGTAGGACATAGGATACTTTTTATCCCGTAATCTAGCACGGTTCTTTTGGGAGAGGGGATTAAAGTCAAAACGGGTACTTGGTTATACGCTTGGTCCATTTTATCAATTTTTCTTTATAATATAATAAATATTAGTAAGGGAACACTCATAGAGAGTTGTTATCAAGGTTTTATAATCGATCGGGTTAAGCAACGTTAGGTAAGGTCATTAAATAGATGGGTGACCGTTTAACGCCATTTGAACTAAACGGGTCCGTGCTTCGGAGAGCAAGTAAAAAGTGGTTCCCAGTTTTTAACCGACTATAAAAAATCAGGTTATGTATTCGATGCGAATTTCTGTTATTCAAAGTTTAGTTAACGTAAACACAGCGCGGGCGGAGCTGCGTGGGTCAGCTAGTTTTTAGTATAAACCTACATTTAGGTAGGTACTTATTTTTTTTTGTTAATGCATACTTATAAATAACAATCCCACGACCAGGGTAGCGGCCAGGGTATCTAACCAATTGGCATACAGCATTAAAATAACACTTGCTCAGTCATACTCTGTATTTTAAGCAAATCTCCCTCCGTTTGATACCAATAGGTAACCTTTTCCTGAGATTATTGCTGACTTTTATATTGCTCACCTTCAGATGCGAATCCTATCCTTAGTTCCGATCTCTTTTAATACGTGTAATGGAAAGACTTGGACACAAATGGTGTATGCTCTATTAACCGGCTGAGATAACGAGGGTGTTTTTATCGTGTCAGCAGGTAGAAGTTATGAGCAAGATTATAGAAATAATGGTTATAGTTTTTTTTTTCTTTTATATGCGAATAACACTCGATTAGGACTTTAGCGTACTGTTCTACAAACATCACGTTTTTTTTTTGTATTGGAATATCATGAGCAGCCGAATAACGTCCAGTGTTGAACAAAGACCTTCCCCTTAGAATAGAGGGATTGCCATTATCCCCATGCTTGACAGGTGTCTTGAAGATCGCAGTATAAATGGTGCGTCATCATCAGCTGAAATACGTCCACAGCTGAACATAGGCCTCCAACCTTAGAAGCGAGGGATTGCCAAAATCCCCACGCTTGGCAGACGTCTTGGGGACTTAGGTGGTAGGTAATCGAATAGAAAGAATCTGCTGTCCGTGTTCTTGTTTTCTCTTAGTCGCCTCTTACGACACCCAACGATAGAAGATGGAAGGTTTTGATTTTTGCAAAACTTGTAAATTTATTACTAACTGGTGTGCAATAAAGAGTTAATAATTAAATAAATAAGATGGGTGGGTGCTCGTGAGTTGTCAACTTTTTTACCGTTGACGAAACGAGACCGTTTATCGTCTACGATAAACTGGTTTATGAAACAGTATAACGTTTAGACTATAGTTTATACTGTTGACGAAAAGTTTAGTAGTCGACGTTCACAGAATAGTTACGTATTACATGGAGCTCACTGATAATTAGACTAGTTTACTGGTGGACTGTAAACTGGTTTATTCGTCGAAGACAAAAACCAATCGAAAAAAAATGTCTGTTCATTCTACGCCCACCCCTAGTGGGTGCTATTCTTAGCCGGACACCCCACGGGAAAATATATTTTTTGTATATACCTACTTACTATTAAAGCTATTTTGTTATACAACTTGGTGGCAACATAAATAATATCAGTAGTATGTAACATATTCACCTCATTACAATCTCATATATCAACCTCCATTGTCATACCTCATCATTTTATAAATATTTGTATTTATTTTTAATTAACATTCAAAATTTTAAATATAGACAAGGAGCTGTCAAGTTGGAAGAAAAAAAATAAACGTCAGTCTAGAGGCTGTGCTGGAGAGTCTAGGGTGGAGACTCTGGAATCGTGAGACTGGAGGCTGAGCTGGAGCCGTGGAGAGTCGGAGACAGAGCCTGGTCCTGAGCTGGGATCGGAGAGTGTCTACGCCAGAGGCCACGAGACTACGGGCGCTGCCGTGGTAGCGTGCTGACGCCCGCACCCCATTGCATCGGTCGGCCTGCTGGCTGACTTTCGTGGCCGGTGCTGAACCTGCCGGCGTCTAACGGCCTGGCTGCGGCTGTGCCATCTAGGCACGCCGCCTCGCTTTTGCAGGCGCTAGAGCACCGTACCCTGCGCCCAGGAGCCCTTACGTGCAAGTTATGTGATCTTTTACGTTTATAAGTGTCCGCGTTCCCGATTCCTTCAAATGAACTATGAACTTATTAGTGAACTGTAAATATATAATAGTGTAATTGAAGGTCCTGTGTTCTCATTCCTTTAATTGCCACTTTCCCCTTAGGTACCTACCTGTCGTCGTACTGGTCTCCGGGTTTTCTCTACCTGACCTCTATACCTATGCTCACGCCTATATTGTAACGTGACGACTTACTCACCTCTAAACTACACGTTACGTGACAAGTATTGCACTGCTACTTGTCACTTAAGGACCTGCTAGGAATTTACCAGCTGCAGACTGGCTTAATTATTCGCGTTTAAAACATTTAGGCACTCATTTTACAGAGGACATCGGGCTAGATAATATTTCAAACAAGCTTTTGTTACCCAGTTTTGTGACCACTGCGTTTAATGTAATACGAAACCCAACTTTTTCGACTTAAACAGTGATTTGCCATCTAGTATGCATTATATGATATCTATATAGGTTACAATAATGTCCAGAATAAATATAATCTTTACTCGCAGAAAAATTGAGACCATTACGATTACTGATGAGGAACGAATTCTGAACTCAAATCTAAATCAAGGAGCTCGCCGAATTAATCGTTATTAACGTTTATTGGCATCGCATAAATTTACGTGATCACATACTGATCAATGAAGATGCCAATCCTAATAAGCTTTAACGATTTGTTACATGCGGAGTTAATCTCGTCCTACGGGTAGATCGATAGCGACCTTTCTTGAGAAAAATATTCCATGCCATACTTGTCGCCTTTGTACTTGATATCTGTACCTATAATTAAAATAGCAAGACAAGACGAAGTTTTATTCTACGCAACGCCCTGTCTTATATGATGCCAGAAGAATCGGACTGAAACGAAACGAACGGCGAACGAAAAATACAATACCTAGGTTTAACGTTAAACTGCTTTTCGTAATAAGACGACTTAGGTTTATTCCTACAGTATGTATATTATTATGTTAATAGTTTGATAGCATGTTATTGAATCCCGTGAAGCACTTATTGAATCTCTCGGAGAATGGAAGCGTCAGCTACACATTGGTGGCTTAGTGCTCAGTGTTGCGAAGACCCAGTATATGGTATGTAACAGACCAGATTTACAGGAAGACCCTCTCATCATTGAAGGACAACAAGTTACTAGATGTGAAGAGTATAAATATCTAGGTACCATGCTACATACCTCGGGTGATTCAGCATCAAACATACAGCACCGCATTGCAGCAGCCTGGTTAAAGTGGCGGGAAGTAACTGGCGTAACCTGTGATCGTAGGATGCCCGTTAAACTTAAGGGTCTCATATATAAAAGCATAATTAGGCCAGTGCTTATATACGGAAGTGAAACATGGGCTATGATGCAACGCCACGTTCATACCATTCACGTGGCTGAGATGAAGATGCTTCGGTGGATGTGCGGAGTAACGAGATTTGATAAAATACGCAATGAATACATTCGTGGTAGTCTCGGAGTACGTGATATCGCTGATAAGATTCAGGAAAGTAGGCTGAGATGGTTTGGACACGTGAAGAGGAGTCCTCCCAGTTACATCGGAAATGTCGCAATCGATCTTAACCTCCCTGGTTCCAAAAGAATAGGAAGACCAAAGCTAAGATGGACTGATTGTATTGCAAAAGATCTGCAGTTCTGAAATGTTTCGGAAAATGACACGTCGGATAGAGCAAAGTGGAAAGCAAATACGGGAAAAGCAGACCCCACCATCAGATGGGATTAATAAGTGCTAAGGAGAGAGAGAGAGAGTTTGATAGCATGTTATTAGATAAATGTAACATTTACCACAATTTAATTTATACGTGGAAGCCCCCTATTTCAGCCGCATCAAATGATTTATTATTTCCAACAAATTAATCTTGAATAAATTAACAACATTGATTTTACTAACAAATCCCTTATATAAACATACTACGCGTCCCAGCTTCATGTCAATTAAAAACTTATGTGTATATCGTAGTTTAATTAATGCATCAATAGCAATTAATTAAAATTTTCAAATAATGGCCCCCTCAAACAACGTTGACGGACACTGTACACATATTTTTAATTAACTCATTGTGTGCTTTTATTAAGCTACCTCAATATCGTGCATCACGTCAGTGAGTTTGAGTGTTGATTAAACGGTTAAAATAACAAACAAAATTATATTTTAAACACAGTTTGGTTAAAGTTACGCTATTTATTAGATAGATCAATTCACACATTATTACATCACATTACATAAATCAATTATACATTAACAGTTAGTGAAGAATAACTAATGTGAGCTATTGCAGTCTTATCGTATAAAGCGATCTCTTCCAGACAACCTTTGTGTTAGAAGCTATTGGATACAAAAATAACTATTAATAATTATTGTTGAAATATTTTTCCTACTTTCGGCATGGCAATTTAATGAAAAATACTAGAAAAAAGACACTCGACTTGTTAACAAATACACAAGACAAGTTACAGTGACTATTTTCATTAGAGTTCAAAATCGTTTGAGTACAAAACCCACACAAATTAGTTTTAATTAACTTTCCTTTTTCAGGCGTATGTCTCAAATGTTATTTAGACAAAATTATTTCCCTGTGCGCTGTTTGCTAACGCCCCGAAACGTGGAGGTAATTGAAGGAAACGGTCGTCTTGTCTCAGTCTATAGCAGATGTACTAAAGACCTTTCTCGGGTACGATCTATAAATACTACTGGCCGGCTGACTGGCATCCGACCCTGTAATTAAGTATTGTTATTGAAATGGCAACAACGAGGCGCTTATTATTATTTTTTTTTTTCTTCTTTTTGTGTAAACAAAATACCATGAATGGTTATTAATACCTCTATCGAAATAATGGTTAATCTGTAAAATCTTCCTGGGCAAATTGTCTATGTTATTGGTTTTTAGTAGTGATTAAATAGGTAAATATTATCCTAACTCCATTGGATAAGATTTTATACAAAATATATAATATTTGCTGATCAATTTGGAGACTCGGCTTTTTCGTTGTAGCCCTATTTTAGAAGATCTTATAAAAGCCGTCTGAAAATATGTAACTAACATTTTAATATATTTCAGAATATCCAATTTCCCCGGCATGCGAATTTTTGCCTAAAAATCCTTATCCTTCCCGCAATGTATATTGATCCTTAGCAGAATATTTGGGGTTGAGCTGAGACCAATAGCCTAAACCAATATTTTAACTTGCCAATTAGCGTTAACTTCTTTCTTTCGTGATCCAAATCATAACTATACTTTTAAACATAACTGTACTTATGCTTTGTTTTAAGTTTTTGCATGCTTACCTAACGTGCTGGCTACACGGTTATAAACCACAGGCACTAACTTGATAGAGTGGCTATGATTCCAGGAAAAATATCGATATGTCGATATTTTATGTTTAGATAGAGGGATATTTTTCCGAGATATGTAATATTTCGATATCTCCTTCGATCGACATACTTGATATTTTACCTAGATATATCGATATAAAAAATGAATTATCGAAAAATAATATTAAAATAAATAGTTTTTGTCTAGATTACAATATCTTTGTCTTCAGTGACGGATGTAAAGAGTTGGGGCACCCACCACCCAAGTGTCTTTTCTATTTTGACAATGTTTGGACGGTTAAAATTTATATTCTTGTGATACTTAGGTAGATAACTAAAACTTGAAAACTGCCAGTATTCTTTTAAATAATAACGACATTTTTCATTTAATAATCTTACCCGACATATGTTTTAAAAATGTCGATACGATGTTATGTCGACACCTTATTTTTGCTCTTGCACATCTCTAACGTTACACGTGCCGTTGGCGTCCGACCAAGGCCGTTGTAGCTCTAACACCCTTGGATTTCGTTTGACCTTCATAACTCTAACGTGCTGGCTGCACGGTTATAAACCACAGGCACTAACTTGATAAAGTGGCTATGATTCCAGGAAAAATATCGATATGTCGATATTTTATGTTTAGATAGAAGGATATTTTTCCGAGATATTTAATATTTCGATATCTCCTTCGATCGACATACTTGATATTTTACCTAGATATATCGATATAAAAAATGAATTATCGAAAAATAATATTAAAATAAATATTTTTTGTATAGATTACGATATCGTTGTCTTTAGCCAGGGGTATAAAGAGTTATAGCACCCACTACCCAAGTGTCTTGTCTATTTTGACAATATTTGGACGGTTAAAATTAATATTTTTGTGATACTTAGGTAGATAACTAAAACTTGAAAACTGCCAATATTCTTTAAAATAATGATGACATTTTTCATTTAATATATCTTACCCGACATATGTTTTAAAAATGTCGATACGATGTTATGTCGACACCTTATTTTTGCTCTTGTACATCTCTAACGCTGGTTAGTAACTGTGTAGCCACTCTTTAACCACACGCACGCGCGCAAAGACTCAGACACAAATACACACACACACATACACACACACGCGTGCGCGCGTGCGCACACTTACACGTACCCACGCACAGAGATACACGCACGCGCGCTTAAGAATGTAGCAAACACGTATGTGCCACTTTATCGTTAAGTGTATACTTAACAATAAAGTGGCATGGTGTTCTGTCAAATTATATTTTCATCTTATACAAATTCCTTGTATTCTATTCAAAAATAATATTTTACATCTAATCAATTTTGTCTTCTAAATTAATTCTATTTCGATAGTTCTGTCTGACAGCATAAAATATTTTGTTTAAAAAGTTAACCAATATTTAAACAAGCTGTCAAAACAAACTAACGTATTTAGAAACACATTAGTAACTTGGATTATGATGACGTCGTACGACAAATTCCAGTATTATAAAACAAAGTTTTGGAAACTGGTTTTAATGGGCTTAACAAAAGATTACTTTGCAATTGACCATTTAGGTAATATTGGATTATTTGTTAGTAAGTATATATTTATAAATAAATAAATTATAAATATTCTAGGACAAACTACATACCATCTGATTCCAAACTAGGCAGAGCCTGCACTATGGAAACCAGACAACTGATACTAACACTGTACGATTTGTACAGAGGTTCGCTGGTATATAAGTGTTTTGTTAATAATGGACTGTAGGAGATGAATCCTTGATGCAATTGAACAGTAAGGGAAGCTCCACCAACCTTTAAATATCCAGGTATGACCAGGCACCAGGCATCAGCTTTAAACACACACGGCGAGCACTGAAACTGTGAGTCTTGATGGGCACTGCTATATATTACACCAAGGAAAGTTTTGATGATAGAACGTCTATCAATGTTCACAAGTTAAGACAAACGTTGTCCGCACTTTCGGTGACGAAGTCTCAACAAATTAACGTAATTGTGTTGATATTAAGAAACATGCAACGTGCACGTGAGATAATTGAGTTTTATGTCTAAGCACTACGAGTACCGACAGTCAACTGGTGGGGCGCGGGCGGCGCCGAATGGTCAGCCATAGTGTAGGCTAACCAGATTAATAAAAATTGATGGTGCATATTTACTTACTAATCAATATACATACAAGGATTGAACAAACACATATATACTTTATTTTTGAAAATACATATCTAAATAGATAAAACACCCAGACACTTGGTTAAAATCGAACCCACGACCTATTGGGTACCTATTATTTCAAATGTCTTTAGTAGAAAGCTAATGAAAATTATCTTATTGACCTCTGTATATTCTATAAGTTGCGATTTTTTTTTCGGTATATTTTATAGCGTCTTTTCTATACTTAGCGATTTTTTTTTCTGCACAATATTCTTTTTCTTCCTGTATAAATAACCAGAAGAAAAAGAATACTGTGCAGAAAATACACAAATGCCTGGAACTAAAAGCCCCGTTTCTTCTGATAAGAATAATATCAACCAAAACTGGCACAAGTCAGACAGTGCTCGAGATACGTGAAGATCTCATTTGAGGGGTGATTCAATTTTAATAAGCCTCTCTAAGCGACAACTTAAATTATCAAGTCTCGTTGAGACGTTTTACGCCAGTGTTCATTGTGAGATTACTTTCAAAAGAATACTTATTATGAGAGAAAATGACGAGAAGGAAAATATTCTCGAGATATTTCTGTTTATTGTCCTGTTTGTCAAGATGGGTAAGACGGCCCCGGCCTCCTAACGCATAATAGTTATTGGGTCTTTTTGTATTCTAAATTATGAGTAATAGTTTTTGTTCGTCAAATTAATTTGGCTCTGATTCAATCAGTTCTGGATTAATTATCAAATATTTGGTGGACCATGGCAAAACAGAAATTTTGTGGTTAAGAATCACTGATGTAAATATAGATAGGTACCTGCAGTTCGCCTTGTAAAATCACTTTAAATACTCACTTAAACTGGCAAATATAATGCACACCATTACATGAGACATGTGAGGCTTTCCATTCTGCATATGAATAAATTTGAATAATTCATAAATGGACCTGTCACAAACGATTTTGTCGAGAAGCAGGAAATAGAAGCTGATACCATTTTCCAAGAAATTATACTTCGTAAAATAGTTTACATTATTTCATAAATGTATATCATTAATGATTTCAATGGGTAATACCAATAATATTACTTACTTATAGCTTCGTGACAAGACATGCAGGATGGTTTGGAGCTATCTCTACTCAGCTTAAGGGCACTGCCCTAAGGGCAATATAAAGTCTCTAGAGCCTGATAATTTCACCAATTACAGTGCCCTGTACGCCAGAACTTAGCGCCAGTTATCTTAGCGCAGAATATCTTCTCTGTCTCTTGCACAAGGGCGTAGTAAAATTAGTATAGGTACAACTTTCCGATCAACTAACTGCCGGTCCCAATATCCTATCGATCCCTTACTATAAGTTAAAATAGTTACCATCGATAGTTATAACATATTTCCGTTTCAATAATAACATATTAGCAACTTACTGTTGGTTGTTCAAATGACATTCTGTTAGGATTTCAGTTATCGCTCCATTTCGTAGGTTTATCGCGGCATATCGATGACTTGATCGATGATTTTAACTTATAATTAGGGATCGATATGATATTAGGCAGTTAGTTATCATTTGTATTGTGCACAGAAAGAACACACTTGAGAAAACATCACATAAATATTTTTTAAAGTTGAACAAGCTTTGAAAATCCAGCGCAAAAAGTCTACCTGACGAAGACTTACAATATTTGACAACTGAATTTGTCAACTTTGAAGCTTGATAGAAATAATATATACTCTACGCGGTGTTGCATGGTGTGGGTAAAAGCAGGGCAGGGTAAATTTATTTAATTTACTACTGTTATTACTAATTCCGTGTCTTATGACTATGACTAATATTTAGGGTGCATCCTAGATATTATGGAGAAAAGGGACATTTCGTCTGATGTGCACCCTTAGACTAATGATCGAAGTACACACCGTACACCGTATAGTTTTAAAGTTTCCTCTAGTACGTTAGTATGCGACATGTTATACCGTACCGACTGAGTATAGATTTAATGTCTCCTCTAGTAGGTACGTTACTATATAATATTAACTCAACGAAAATGTAAAACTCACGAACCCATTAACATGGTGTGAATTAATCTTCCAATTCTCGCCATTTGCTGGCTGCCGAGTATAATCTCATTATGTGTAGACTCGTTAAGTGCAATTGCACTACGCCAAATTGCATCCAGAAGTATCTGGAATTTCTTTGAACAAAAGAATTCTTGTCGCCTTCTTTTAAGTTTTTGTGCTCACACAATGGCTTCAGCTTTATACTGTACTACAATTACATTGCAACCCTTGTTAGTAAAAGTATCGCTTTACAGTTTTGCAACAAACTAATTAAGTGCAGATTTTTCTCTCGAATAAAGGCACTTGGCTAAAAAACGCGAATTTGGATTCTTGTCAATTTTATTTTTATATCTTGACTATACACATACCCGTGGGGTGCCGGGTTAGAATTGCATCCCCCCCCCCCATCTCCTCTCGTTGGGCGTCGTAAGAGGCGATTAAGCGAGAACTGGAACACGGGCAGCAGAGTGTTTCTTTTGGATTTATCTTCCACCTATACTGCGATCCCCAAGCCGCCTGCCAAGCGTGGGGATTATGGCAACCCCTCCCTTCTATGGGGGCCTTTGTTCAGCAGTGGACGACTTTTAGCTACTAATGACTATACATATATCATCTAAAAATCAAAAAGAGGGACAAAAAATACATAGTTTAGGTTATAACTGTTAAATAATATTACAATATCAGTAATACGCTTTCTGAGAGTGTAGATTCTTATATTAATTTAGATTTAGAAAAACATAGCCTTCCTTCTGGGGCAGATGGGTAAAAAATATAGTAGCGACTGGCGACCATGAACCCGAAGACGCAGCGTAGGCCTCCTTCTACACCGGTGGGCTGACGACATTGAGCAAGTCGCAGGCATCTGACTGCGACGACGAGCAAATTGTCGTTCATTGTGGCGTTCCAAGGATGAGGCTTATGTTCAAAAGTGGACGTCTTTCTGCAAACGATGATAATGAAGAAAAATATAAGCCTCAAATACCTAGTCTTCCCTTATCCTTTCTTTTTTAATTATAATCTTTAAAATATAAAAACAGAATCAGAGCCAAAGCAATATCAATATCTTCGACACTGTTTGTAATTCAATATATTTTAATTCTCAAACTTTGTTATTAAGAAAAAAATCGTATCAGAGTTAAGGAATTCTATTCAAAAACTTATCTTTTTTCCTCGCGCCCTACAATTCTCATATAATTTTGTGGCTTCAAAAGTTATGGCAAGGGCTTTGGGGAATCTAACGACCGGGTTTTTAGATAAGAGGTGGGAATACCCGGTGACATAAGTTCTGCGCCTATTTTTATCGGAGTAAAAAGTGTAAGAGCACACCTGTAGGATTACACTGATTCATCGACATTTATTTTTCAAAGGAATACGCCTTGTGAAGTAATAAACGGATTTTTTCCTTTTTCAACTCTTATACGAAAATATTTGTGAACGTTCTGTTTTCTCGTTACTATATTATTTAAATTTAAAGTTACAATCAATGATATTTTACCGTATGTGGGCCAGACCGTGTTTTGTATGTGTACTCGTATATACAATAGATATGCCATGAGCGCATGAAAAGTGAAGACACGACAGATATTCATTCACTTGTATGAACTAGCACTTAGTCCCGCGGAACTTGATGTGTGCCTTTAAAAATCAAGTCAGTAAAATGGGCAGCATGCGTGTTTACAAAATGTAAAAAGTATTTCACAAAAGTAAATAATAAGGAAAGGCCAAAACAAAAAAAAATAAGGAAGGGATATCGTACCATAACTATATATGAAAAAAATATTCTAATTACAGGGGTTACAAAGGCGTTCATTATTAGGGATTTAACATATCTAATTATCTATAGTTTATAATATCATGGTGGAATGGTTATTATAATACACAATTTGCAATATAATATTGTTAATATAATTTGAACAACGTCGGTTTTCCCACCCGATTATAATGTGGGTGGCTTCAAGGCTAGAGTGAATAGGCTTTTAATAAGCTAGTGTGCTGTACCATCTTGGATTGCGTCGCCACTTTCCATCAGGTGGGTCTGCAGTGAAGCACTAGCTTATGTTGAATAAAAAAAAAATAGAAAATCTATTTTGTACGGGAAAGATACCAAATGTCCTACATTAAATTAAACGGAGACATTACAAAATCAGGAGTATCGCATTACGATAACTACGGACGTTAATACAAGCTTTTAGTATCCATTAAGAAATATTAATTGAAATATTGAAGACCCGAATTAGGCGGAATTGATTGAGATAATATCGGAGCTATTGTAATAATGGCTGAGCTTTTAGTCAGTATCGGCAGTAAGGTTTATACCTAGTACTATTTGCAGATACATTTTGATATTGGTAGCCTAAGTTACGGCTTACGCGATCTTTCTGTTCATTGTAAGGTTAAGGGATATCAAAGCATCTATACACATACATAGTATAATAATAATACAATTATTATCTTGGGACAATCCACACAAGTCATCCGTTCCCAAAACTTCCAAAGATCCCCGGGAGCTCTGGGGCTCGACCGGGGTATGTGGGATTTTTACCCACTAAAGCCCCCTTAGCTGTCGCATCGGCACATGAGAGGGGAGACCCCAGGGCTCTCCGGTGGGATCTGCACCAGGGGCCCCTCAGTGCCTTGCCTTTGAGCCCGCCGCCGGGGGGCGCATTGTAGCCCCCCGGGAACCTGTCACGGTGCTCACGGAGACGGGGGTCGCAACCCCGCCACCGTCCTCCTTGGAATCGCCGCCGTACTCAATGGACGCTCAAAGGGCCCACACCCCGAGCGTCCAGCGACTCCGAAGGAAGGTATCTAACCACTAGACCAACGGGTCGGTCTAGTATAAAACGAAAGAACGAATTTCACTAATTTTAAAAAATATTCCGGATGGTTCACGTATAAGTCTTAATAATATTAATTTAAAAACGATTAAGTACTATGCCTAACCTCGACGAATCGTTAGTTCTAAATTTTTGCATAAGTAGGTACCGTATGATTTCCTATTATTCGTGAAATTTAAATAATGTATTAAGTAGGTGAGAACAAAATACTCGTAGATGGATAAAGTATTTTATTTACACTTTCATTGTTCTCGCGGATTTAAATTCCCCGACGTAAAGCTTTTGAGCGTCACGCCTCCAGTTTATTGTTTAGCTAAAAACTTTGACTAATAAACGTGAAAGCGTCTCGGAAAGTTAAACATTGGCCTTATACGAAGTTCAAAGTCTTAGAATATCCAAAACGAACGAAATTTAATTTATTTTTTTTTTACTTTTGTTTAGTGACGTCATTAATTTCTGCATGTTTTACATGAAGTCTGATTAAACTTATTAGGCAAAAGCAGAATTGTGATAGTATGTGATACTCAGTTATTACTCGACACATTCATTTTACTAATCACTTAACACCTGCACTAATTTCAAAGCGCAAATTAATAAGTCATACAGCGTGATACATACATTGTAAGTGGCATGACGATTACAAATCTTTAGTCTAAGAACTTCTATTTTTAGTCACACAGTAAAAGATCATAAATCACAATAGACAATAGAGAGAATAATAACAAGTCACTTACAATCTTAATTCTTCAAACCATATATCCTGGTGAGGGTAGATCGTTAACTGTCCCGTGACCGCTGTATGAATGTTCTTGTCTCAGCTTGCACCTCATTTATATAGGCACACCGGCTGGGGTGCTAACAACATATATATGTACGCGTGCCTATGCGCACGTAGTTAGATTTTTACTTGGATATTGACGAATTTGAACGCTATATCTATTACGGATACCTACTTACACTAACAATCTTTATTGAAGAATATTACATTTTGGGATTGCTTTAAAAGCCAGCCAGTATAAATAGGTCTGTACTACCATAAAATCTCCAAATTCTTTTTACGAAAAATATTTAGTATTTTCCTAAACGAGCTAATAAAATGATAGTAAAAAGCTCCGAGCAAAGTTGGCAAGTATTACCACAGTCAGTTATTAAAAAAAACCAACTTGGCATGCTAAAATTGCCGCCTGTAGTCATTTTATTTTCTTATTTTGGAACGGAACTCCCCAGAATAGTTCGGCAACTTATGCTACATATTAAAATTGCGAAATTACATTGCCTTACACATTTTATTTATTCTGCTCTACATTATATAGGTAGGGAGGAAAGTAATTTCTATTACACACAATGCTAGGAAAATGGTAACGTAAAATAGTGTTTTCTGCATACAAAATTACAAAATTGGACGTTTGTTAAAGTGTGCAATGTTCACAGGCATTTTAAAGGGAAGTGTTTATTATCTAGGTACTCTTCTAAGTCGCTAGATTCTTGAAATTGGTTTTGACAAAGTGGTCGTAGTGGTCATGTGTAGGCTGCAAAGAATTCGCATATGTCTTACATACCTAGAATGGTGACTTCATAAAAATATTTAAAAATAAATAACACTTACGTGTTTAATATATTAGGGTCTATATTAGAAAATTTCGAGTTAGAGAAAAGTTTTGAGTAAATTGAACAAGAACATCAGATAGTTGCGTGGTCACTCCAGGCGTGATCACATGGTCACTGTAGTGGCGAAGACAGATCGGAGAGGTTTTGGCTTTTTCCCTCATAGCTTTCCGGTCGTCAGCCAGCTATCCTGTTTAGTATGCTGTTGGTCCATCGCATGCGTGCTTGCCTTCTAACAAAAATAAATCTACTATTTCAATAAAATTCTTTATCAAATCTTAAGATCTTACCAATTCGACTTCGCCGGAACACACACATTCTTCATCTTCATCTTCTTTATAATATTCTTTTTAGTCCAACTACCCCAGCATATCTCAAAGCATGCTTCCAGTTCCTTCACGAGACGCATTCGCGAGCTCTAAGGTCATCAGAAAACCTTAAATTAAATATGCCTTCTCATTCTACAATTTTTTATGGAAAATCTTTTTCTGTACAGGCTGTGTGCTTATGGAATGACTTACCAATCTCGATAAGGCAAGCCAAATATATTTAAAATTTTTTTGAAAACCTACTATCTTTCTTTATAGTCATTGTTTTTTGCTTTTTAATTGCTGTCTTTATTGTTATTGTTTTTTTTTTTATTATATATTTTAATTTTTTAATTATTTTGCTTTAATTATATTGCTATTTATTACTATATTTAGGTCCTTATATATTTTGTAGTACATAGTGTACGTATAAATTTAAGATATATATATATAAATATGCATATATGATTATATTGGTTTTAATATTGGTATTTATAATTTATAGCTATGTTTTTCTGTTATATTCTCTTTACTTTCTTTCTTTTTTTTTTGTTTTCTAAGTATCATAATTGTTGCACTAGTTAACTACCCCACTTTTATGTTTCATTCTCTCTTTTTTCCATCCCAAGGTTGCCTGGAAGAAACTGCGAATAGCGATAAGGCCGCCCTTTGTACATATTTCAGTTTTTAAGTGTTTTTATGTGCTTTATTTTATGTGTAGGTGAGTTTGTGTAAAATAAAGAGTATATCTATCTATCTATCTTAAGTAGGCATTATAGATTCTAAAATAAACCTTAAGTAATCACATCATTGTTTAAGCATTAAATTGCTTAATAAAGTTGATTAGATTTAGAAAAGTTGTTATTGAATTATATTTCATCATTCATTTAAAATCGCCTTCTACCCAAAGATTTGTAATCGATTTATGAAAACCGACCTTCTTTGGCAGTCGAACGTAGTTGGTATTACGAGGTATTGACAGTTTCTAGGTCAAATTAATATTAGAAGTCTGGTAACTTACAAGTATTTAAGGCTATAATTATTAGTTTTAAAGCTCTTTTTAAACATGCAAAGTTTGTAATCAGGCTATGAATTCTATTGAAAATGTGCTCTGTAGTAAAATTCGTTGTTATAAATAAGCCTTTTATGATCGAGTTCATGAAGTCCAAGATGTAAAAATATGCACTCTAAGTATGTTTGAATTACATTAAGTAAAAGAAAGGTTCTCTTAACTCTTTCCATATTTTATGGATAAAAAAGGTCTCTTTTGAATTTACTAGACAAATGTATGCTATTACCTACTCGTTTGCTTAAATAAGATTATTTGGAATATAAATATAGTTTCTACATAATATAACATCAATTTATTTATTTATGTTATTTATTTATACACTTTATTTGTACACACTTAAAAAATCAATCCTACTGCCGTAAAAATAAAAGATAAACAGTTCTTCATTCTATGAAATAAAATAAAAATTACAAATATTTTTCATATTGCTCTTATTTATTTAAAAAAAAAATCTAATTACAAAAATTTCGTCATTGAACTCTCCTATAAAATCGACTCATCGAGACGAAAACCTAACCTCTAACGAAAACCTTTCGTGCTTGCAGCAGCTGTATCCCAATATCACAAAGGTAAAGAATACTATTTTTTTTGTATTATAAACCTTGTTATCAACTACTGTTGGACCCACCAACCAGCATACCATCAAATTGAGCCATCATAATGGTAAGCGGGTGCTGTCATAAATTGAAAAGCACACTGCCGCTGCGCTAACTGCAAAAGAGACGAATCGGTTGTACCTTAGGGGCCAGCATATTAACTACTCATAGAGCACTAGGAACCTTACTTGCCGCATAAATACATCACCTAACAACACAGTACAACACACTTCAAAGTGACATTATTTGAGCATTCAAATAATATAAGTAATATTGCTAGTGCTTTATAAATAGCCACTGCGTAGTCTATCAAACCAAAGACCGCATGGTCTTTGGTTTGGTAGACTACGCAGTGGCTATTTACAAAGCACTATATTACTTGCCGTACGAACACAACACCTAACAACACAATACAACATACTTAAAGGTGACATTGTTTGACTGCGGTCTTCGGTTTAGTAGACTACACAGTGGCTATTTATAGAGTACTAGTAACCTTACTTGCCGTAGGAACACAACACCTAACATCATAATACAACATACATAAGGGTGACGTTATTTTACTGCGGTTTCCGGTTTGGTAGACCACGCAGTGGCTATTTATGAAGCACGGGCAATATTACTTGCCGTAGGAACACAATACCTAACAACAAAATACAACACATTTAAAAGTGACAGTATTTTACCGCGGACCTTTTTATGGTGGTGTTTCCTAATTAGGGTCATTTTTTTAGCGGAACGTGTCTTACTTGTCTCACTTTACGTAAAGCAACGATAAATCCCTGCCATCTATGCAACAAAGGCAGTGGCAGATCGTTTATGGATAGAAATAAAAAAAAACTTATATTAAAGTATTACGTGGTTTGGCATTTTGATTAATGTTACCTACTCTTGAATGTTGCTGTACCTAAGTAATTACAATCTAGTATGATGCGATATAAATCATTACTATACGTTAACCGCTCTAAATGAACATTTAGGTATTATACTCCAACTTAGACAAGTGTATTCGTTACGGTAAGAGTGCGATTACAATTAGATTAATTGGATTCGAGGTCGTTAAACTTGTGTATATCAAAGTTACTTAGGCTATTACTAAATGTAGCCTGCATCGGTCGGATAAATGTAGGTAGGTAATATTTGAATATTATTAGGTGATCTGGTGATTTGTCATTTTCACCGTACGGTGTGTGACAGAAGTGGGTCGGTCGGTCAATGGTAGGTTGGACCTTAGGCCTCAGGTTTGGTTACGTCTTAAACTAATCAATCGCAGATAGTCTCCGAATAGTAATATTGTTTCTTTTCCTAGTGCATTTACATGATCATCATCATCATTACCAGCCGATAGATGTCCACTGCTAAATATAGGCCTCCCCCTTAGAAGGGAGGGTTTGCTATAATCCCCACGCTTGGCAGGCGGCTTGGGGATCGTAGTATAGGTGGAAGATACATCCCAAAGAAGGCCGCTGCTGCCCGTCTTTCTGCCCGTCGTTCTCGATTAGTCGCCTCTTACGAAACCCAATGAGAGGAGATGGGGGGATGAAACTCTAACCCAGCACCCCACGGGTAACATGATAATCAGCCTTAAAAGATCTTGCTGATTGAAAAACTATTAGGTATTATTTTTAGCAGACTAAACCAAGGTGTAAGCAAACTTCGGCTTCCAACCATGACATACCCAGTTTCTCTAATATTTTGGTATAAATTTTTCATGGAAAATGTAGTAACAAAATATTATTCAACAGTGAAACTGTTTCGGGTATTCCGTACGGTGTGAAAATCGAACTCGAAGGGAATACAAACGATGGCGTCTTGGGATTGCAAGTTATCCGTAACACTTCTGTGAACTTAAGGATCTAACACACTGCGGGAGAAAGAGAATGCGGTATCGTTAACACTTATATCTGACTGTAGTTTTAGATATTGAAGGTATTACAAATTTATTATATTATGAGGATTACATGATCAAACGATAATAGTACTGAATCGCGAGGGTGCTGGTTGGACCTCTCGGGAATGCTTGGCGAGTGTCAGTCGCTAGAGAGAGAGAGAGACCCTAGCGAGGTCGATGTCGATGAAGGCCATCATGGAGGTTTTGGAATTCCACATAAACTGGTCTCAGCCCTTACGACTCTAGGTACTTTTCGAAAGTTTCCACCCCGAGAGATTTTTTTTTATAGAATACCTACTCGTACCCGTACAATATCCTTTTTAGTTCTTGTAGTCTTCATAAATGAACTACTTGCTGCAAAGGCACATGAAAAGTTGAATTATTTCCAGTTATTCCATTGAAATTACTTCCATAGTTCTACATATACAAATGACTTATATTCCTTTTTATTTTTATGTAAGTATGTGCTTCAGTTATGTATGTTCAATAAAGAGTATAATAAATTAAAAAAAAACTTATTGTAAACATAATAATAAAATGTTATTTAGTCATTAGTGTCACAGCCTTTGAAATTTGTGTAGTGTAAAATACTTCTTACCGTAGATCTTCAGAGCAAATGAATGCTCTGTTCTCGCTTCTAGCGTCCCAACATTACTCTCGCCGGGTACTTATCTCCTTTATATGTTTACAGAACATTACGCCATATACGAAAATGGCACTACTGTGTACAAAACGAGGCAGTTTCCTTGATTGTACGATGCCATATTCTAAACGCTTATAGGCGTTACATAATTTTCAAGTTTTTATCACAACACTTCGATTACAAAAAGAACACTTGTAATTTTAAGTGTTGTTGCTTAAACACCCAAAATACAATTGCAAAAAAATGGGCGGTTTTGATTTTCTAAGGAGGTTTTAATAGCCAAACTATGTTACTGGCACATAATAAACAGTCTGCATATGAAAAAAAGTTCATTCCAAATTCGACACCTTTGTTTTTAAAAATAATAATCCCTTTTTCAGTTGGTGAACTTTCGCGGGTTTTCGGGTAAAAGGTTATAAGGTAACTAAAATTAACTTCTTGTTTTTTTTAGTGGAATAATTTATGTTTGGCGCATAATCCTGCCTTTTTGTGACTTAAAACAAATATCTTTGTGTCTATTGCAATGGCAGAAAAAGCAATAAGAGCTAGTAAAATTATAGCGCTGCTGGAAGAGGGGTGTAGCCAGTGTTACGTCTCACAGCGGTTAAACGTGAGTCGTTCAACAGTCCAAAGGACCTGTAGCCCGATTCTCGTAATAACAAACAGTCCAAATAGCGGTGACGTTTTGCTGTCGTTAGATCGAAGTTCTATCCAAAATCGGTATTCTCGTATACCATATACGTACTTCGATAGGACTTCAACTCAATTGGATCGAAACTAAACGATTAGTCAACGAGTCATTGTTCTGTACGTTTTGCTATTCCCTGATAGATGTCGTCCTTATCAATTTTTGGTCATGGTAGGAGTTTTGTGAGATAAGCTAAGAGCTTAGGCTTTGGGAAACTCGAGATTAATTCGTTTCCGTTCCCTTCACAAACATACTATTTGTTTATTAATTAAAATACGTGTTTTTCTCTATTTATCAGTTTATTCTATCTCTTTTACTCTAATTATATTTACCTTAAAACCATCTCTCTCACACTATCTTCTAATTACTCTCTTCACTCACAGCGTACGATCCTATTTTCGTCTCACTCACTCACTCCTAGCTCTCATGTTCCAGCTTAGTGCTACAATCAATAAATCTCTAACATGAGCTCTATCATGCCTAGTCGCGTTCCATATCCCAAATTATACGTATTTATTTACATTATACATATTTCGCGTTATCAGCTTTCTTTTTGTATTTCTTGCTGTGCAGACGAATTTGATAGTAAATACGTAAGTCCGTGGCTCATTTAAAAGTTATTTTATTACTTTGACTCGCACCACAAGAATAAGAAAAGCAAAAATCGTCTCAATTAACCAACGTTTGTTCAACGACTCTTGAATCGCGGAATTTAACGCTTACTCGTTGGCATCCGATCGGTAGTGACGTCATTTTCATACGAGAATACCATTTAGTCAACGTTATAAAACGATTGAATGACGATTATTATACCAGAATACGCTCCAACGATAGTTTAATCGAACGACTTTTAAATCGTTGCCGTTGAAGTAAAATCGACGGACGTGAATACGAAAAGTGTTTCAACGTCTGAGTCGCTACGTTAACGTTATTGTTTTGATTACGAGAATCAGGCTACTGGACTCGATATCAAGAGTCAGGTTCCGTTCAGATAAGGCAAGGTTCTGGGAGAAAACGTTGCACACAACCACGAGACGACCGCTTTTTAGTGACTCAGGCGCTCCGGAACCGCAAATGCAGTTACATAAACCTCAAAAGAAACCTTGAAGAAGGTGCGAGGAACGCAAGTTAGCCTATGGACTGTGAGGAGGAGGCTTTTAGCAGCTGATATACGCAGTCGACGACCAGCGCGGGCCCCTAAGTTACTCCGTGAGCACCGCATTGCTCGATTGGGGTTCGCTAGAAATTGCCTATCTTGGACACTACGTAAGTGGAGTAACGTACTCTTCTCGGATGAGACTCGAATTTGTCTGCATGGTGAGGACCGACGTCGGCGAGTGTTACGAAGACCAGGAGAACGCTATGCCGACGTGTGTTTTGAAGAAATCACACCTTATGGTGGGTACCGTTATGTTTTGGGCGGGCGTAAGTTCTAGCTATCGTACTGAGATAATATTCATTGAAAATGGCTCACTAAATGCGCAAGGGTACATAACAGAAATCATTTGTCAACATGCACAACGCGCACTGGCTGTAATTGGTGATGATGCCATTTACATGGACGATAATGCTAGGGCCCACCGTTCTGGCGCTGTAGATGCTTATATGCAAGAGGTCGGTATTCGTCGTTTGGATTGGCCAGCGCGGAGTCCCGACCTTAACCCCATTGAGCACGTCTGGGACCTCCTAAAAAGGCGAGTACGATCTGTCCAACCACCTCCACAAAACATCAGGGAGCTGAAACGTGTGATCTCGGCTGAGTGGGAACACATTTCACAGGAGACCAAAAAAAGCCTAGTGGAAAGCACGCCAAGAAGATTACATGCCGTAATTGCTGCAAGAGGAGTCACACTCATTATTAATTTTTATTTTTATTTGTGTCTTTTTTTTAATTAAATTTCCATAAAAATTCTCTTAGTTAATTTCACTATACCCACAAAAATTTTCACTTTAACACGGCTCTTTGTTTTCATTGACTGAAACACCGATTCCAGGATTTAAGTGTTAAAACTTATATTCTCATTGATAATAAGAAATTTCTAGTCATCTAAGCTAATGAAATAGTAAAAATATTAATATTATCCATAGAAAAGCCAAGCGTGTTCAGGCGTGAAGGGCAGTGTAGCTGGCTTTATTAGCTGTGTCACTAATATGTCAGCGGAAGTGCAATGAATCTGTTTAAGTTAGAATAAGATTAGCGATCTGATGGCGGCGGTGCTAAAGGGAGGATCCTCAGACCGAGCAAGGTATGAAGCTCGGTCAGAGCCGAAGCCCTCAACAGTTGTTGTCGGGATGTTGTATATATTCTCAACGTTTGAGAAACTTCGCTTGCGAGATTCAGGATTCGGAGGTTTCGCCATCTATCTGGTTAGATGTGATACTACTCGCTTTTCATCACCTCGCTGTACCATATGTGGTGCCATCTGGTTATGTCAAATCGCCACAAAAGCATAAGTGTGTTGCACGTCTCCTCCTCCCTTTATTGCTTAAAAATAAAGTCATCACGAGCATTTACAAAGAGATACATTGATATGATAATAAAATATATGCAAACGTAAGATAAGCCTTAGTATGTTAATATTTCCTAAACTAATTTTCTCTAACGACTGCGGTAGCGTCTGGGAATACAGTAAGTATAATTATATTCTGGTGAAAATCGAGTGAACGAGTAGGTATCCTTGATAATTCCTCCGGGTGAGGTACAGTCAACATCTAAAATTAATTAACAAAGGCATATCGTATTATGTGCGGAAACAAAGCTCCTAATGGTGTATAGTGAGTGAATATAATGAGAGTTTATAATAAATCGAATTTCCGATAACAGCGTGAATGGATTGAGAGGGTTGAGTGCATTAATATTAATGTCACCTATCACACTATAAGACAATTTGTAATATAATGCTATAATAATAATATTAAATTGATGATCATATTGATTGATTAGTCACAGCCATATCATTATTATCAACTCTTCTTAATTCGGAAATACCTACTGCATATGGACAAGGATTATTTAAATCTTAGATCATATTGTTATGCACAATTTCCATTATAATGTCAGGTTTCCAGTAAAAGCATAAATATCATAATAAAACATTTGTTCATCAACGTCTGGTAACTCCGGAATAAAGATTTTACTATGACGCATATTATATGCGCCTTAGAAGATTATGTTGATGGAATAATCTTACCATTACTCTAATGGTATGTATGTTGACATTATTACCACAATCAGTAAGTATAGTAATAGTCTCAGCAATACAAAAAGTTATTGTAAAAATATATACCTACATAGACTCCATCTATAAACTGCCTATACTGAAAGAGAAAAGGGACTACTTATTTAGCAAAATTGACTATTTTTAGGTATGCTACTATATTTTTACTGTCAGTCCTTATAATGATGGCCTATGTTTCAATACCGGCTATAAAAAAGGTTCAGGTTATAAAAAAAGGTTGGAAAGTGTATAAATGAGAAAGGACATGCTCCAATAGTTCAGCGCTTTATTTCAGCAAATCCAAAATAAAAGGTACATAAAAGTGAAATACAATTTGTATATAAGTAGAAAAGTATTTACTAAAAGAAAAAAGAAAAATATATATAGAAAATAATAATAATATTTACAATGTTAAAGTTTGTGCCAAATCACCGTCGCTTGGCAAGGATCCAAGAAGGCTGGCAGCATTGCCCCGCTGGATGGCAATACCTATTCTTTGCGCCAGATATGTGCCAGCCCTCTGGTCTCCTGTTGCCTCTATCAGCCGTTTGGTAATATCTTTGTATAAAAGATGTGCAGAAGAACCCCACGGGCCCAATGTCTCGACTCCAAAAGGCTCGAACATGTAACCTCTATCGAAAAGTGTCGGTGGAGACCTACATTGACTTATCACAATCAAATTGATTGCGTTTTGTCTGAGCCGGGTGTACGATAGGAGTAGATTCAATTAGTGAAGTAGAAACTATAGGTTTACTGGATAATTGAAACAACAAATTAAAGAATCAATTATAAAAATAATTTAAAAGTAAACCTAAATTTGGGTGTTCTTATTTGAGATTGATTATATTCACGACTTACGACAAAAAAATGGTGCTGCCGGACTGAAGAAGGAAAATAATAAAAATAACACTGGTGCTTCGTCCAGTTGGTCTAAGGCTTAGACCAACTGGACTTAGACTCTAACTGCCCCACTCACAAACCCCAATTAACTTTAATCCTAATTAAGTCACATTTTAAAATCTATTTATTTCGACTGTCTGGGTAGTTTATGATTAATTTCGATTATTGAATACGAAATAATTGTAATATCGTATTAAGTAATAATGGACAGCGAGTGTCGAAATAATCTAATTTCAAAAATATATTAATCATCATTAACTTTAATTGAAGTTTGTAGGTTCGGCAGTAAAGGCTGGTGTTGTTCTAAGGGTCTCTCTCTTTTAGCGAGTTTTAATGATCCATTATGTAACATGATATGCTAAAGTGTATTGTTTGGATTATAGCAGACTGTTAAATAGAAATAAGATGGCAGCACAGTATAAGAATTTATTGCAACACCGAACACGCGTACATTGTTAATCACAGATAATACAAACGGAACTGGACGACAAAAGTATTTATTTATTTTATAATTTTTGTACACACATAAACATTAGAGGAAAACGGAAATACCTATAGGAAAGAATAATACAAATACACAGCTTATTTCTAAAAAAAAATCTTCCAGTAGGCCTGCGACCCAGGGTGGATGTAGTTTGAAATTAGTACTTTTTTAAAATTTTATTACGTTAATAAATATATTATAGCACAACCCTGAAAAGATCCAAGAGCTTTAGTTTATCTGATCTCGGATTTGAATACCACAAAACGAAAATCTACCAAGTAACCTAATCACGTCAAGTAATATCAATATTTCTAAAATAAATCTTCTAATCACAGTTTTATCTAATCACTGATTTTAATCACTATTGCTTAATAATACTAATTCAACTTAATGAAATTCTGCGTACGATGTAACCATTTGATTAACTTATTAATCGTTACGTCATGATTAATGGAATTTCCCTAAATCCTGACACGAATGTACAAGGGTACCATGCGTCAAATCACCAGTTATTAACAAACACATTAATTAAGCGGTGTAATGCTTTCGCCGTATCCATTCTATTGAATTAGAAATTATTGTAACAAACGATTTATTAAAATCTTTGCATGAGAGTCTGTGTCTAAGTTCCTTATCTTCATGCCTTAGGCCTTCAATAAGCAGGACTGCGTATTATACAATTTTATTATACACCTTATGAATTAATTGGCTTTATACTTAGTAACCATATACAAAATTGTCTAAAGGGCCTATAAGTCTAGTCATCTAGTGGTTAGACACCCTGCAGATCGGGGGTTCCATTTCCATCCAGTATCTGGGGTGTTATGTATCTATTAAAGAACGTAAGAATTTACAAAAAAAGTATAGGATTATATTTGTGTCAGATGGTTTCCATAGTTTGGGATTAGATGGCCGTGTTCGGATCGTCTCACGATATTATTATAATATTCTTATACCATCAAGTCTTGAATCGTTGCATCTTACCCGTGATGACATACTGAGCCGAGAAGTGGGCACATACGGTACGATTAGTCCACCGATTCAAGATCGCGCAGCGGTCTATAGAGGGAGCTATGCAGGATGTTTCTCTGAGGGACCGAATCCGGAATGAAGTGATTCAAAGAGAACCAAAGTGACCGACATAGCTCAAAGGATTAGCCAGCTGAAGTGGCAGTGGGCTAATCATATTCGCCGCAGAACCGTTGTGGTAAACTGGTTCTAGAGTGGAGACCGCAAATCGGGAAGCGTAGTGCAGGACGCCTTATGATCAGATGGAGCGACGATATTTGCAGAGTGGTTGGCAGAAACTGAATGAGGAGAGCCGAAGATCGGGCTCAGTGACGTGCCTTGGGGGAGGCCTTTGTGGCCTTTGGGGCGTGTGTGGATTGTCCCAAGATATTATTTTATTTATTTATTTGTCCAGCCCTCACCATACTTTTAGCCCTTAGCATAGACAATATTCTTGCACAACTGTGGGACTGTGGGCAAAGGCAAGGTAAGGCGCATCTTTACGAACATTACACCTCAAATTAAAATTCCCAAGGTCGAGGCTCCGTGCGTAGTGAGCATAAAGCTTTATAATTAGCAGCAATCAGTCTTCGTAGGGAAGCTATCTACACGTCACGGCGGACTGGTACCACATCGTCGGGTGATGGATGAAGAGCTTAAACATTAATTTTAAACTTACAGAGCCCTCTGGTTTCAAAATTTGATAAGCAACCTCCTTATGTGTGTTGCGTATGTGTTAAAATAACTAGCTATAAATTAAAAGTCAAAAGTCTTGAACATTATTGACGGGCTCGTTGGTCTAGTGGTCTTACCACACACACTGGCTGCTACCTAATATGTTGTGGGTTCGATTCGCACCCAGGACAATCATTTGTGTGTATATACTAAGCAAATATGTTTGTTCTGAGTCTGGGTGTTATTCCTCTATATTAGAATAAATGTTTAAAAAAGTATAATAGTATTAGACATCAGTAATCTGGTTAACATAAGTAAAGGTTTTTTTATACAACCAAGGTGGCAAGCAAGCGTGAGGCCCGCCTGATGGTAAGCAGTCACCGCAGCCTATAGACGCTGCAATACCAGAAGAATCACCAGCGCGTTGCCGACCCTTAAAACGTTAGATATTAAGTCTTTGTGTCCTGTAATTTCACCAGCTACAGGGCCCTTCACGCCAGAACACAGTAATGCTTACACACTGCTGCTTGGCAGCAGAATATCTGACACTGCGGTGGTACGTACCTGGACGGTTCCTTGCACAAGGAACCTACCACCTAGAAACAGTTTCCGCCTAGTTTGGAGTCAGACGACCTTGTGTGTATTGTCCCAATTATTATAATCCCATCTCCTACCGTTGCGTGTCCGTAAGATGCGACTAAGAGAAAACAAGAAGACGGCAGCAGCGTCTTTCTATTGGATTAACTACCGCGTATACTGCGATCCCTAAGACGTCTGCCAAGCGTAAGGATTATGGCAATCCCTACCTTCTAAGGGGGAGGCCCTTGTTCAGCAGTGGACGTCTTTTGGCTGCTGATGAGGATGATAAGGATATTAATACATATATCAAACGGCACACAGATAACGCACACAGTTCATGTTACTAGCGTATACGCTAGTAAGCGGGTTTCAAACTACGCTATAATATAATAGCATATAGTATATAGCTCATAGTACAACAATATCGCGCACCATACATTGATATGGACACGTTCACACTGTACTGTAGGTACTATATATTATTGGCTTACTATATGCTACGAGTATAGATTGGTGCGATGTGCTGAGTTCATGCTGTGCTATATCGCGCGGTCCCCTTTTCTTCCTCCCTCACTCCCGGCCGTCCCACAAGCGAAACGAGCGTCTTTCGGCTGCTGATGAGGATGATAAGGATATTAATACATAGATAACGCACACAGTTCATGTTACTAGCGTATACGCTAGTAAGCGGGTTTCAGACGACGCTATAATATAATAGCATATAGTATATAGCTCATAGCACAACAATATCGCGCACCATACATTGTTATGGACACGTTCACACTGTACTGTAGGTAGGTACTATATATTATTGGTTTACTATATGCTACGAGTATAGATTGGTGCGATGTGCTGAGTTCATGCTGTGCTATATCGCGCGGTCCCCTTTTCTTCCTCCCTCACTCCCGGCCGTCCCACAAGCGAAACGAGCGATATACTATAATTGCTTGCGATAATATCGCGTAATGTGACCGCCATGCTATATAGTATAGTATTAGGTCCTTCTTTGCTATACTATATAGCTCAATAGTATAGCGTAGTCTGAAACCCGCTTTAACATGAAATGTGTGCGTTATCAACCCTGACCTTTTAGAGGTTGCTGCGATGGCAGTATATGAGAACAAAACTGAGGCTTATACCCGGCTTATACTAGAACAAGATATCTTTAAACATTAAAAATAAATCTGTCAAAGTAAGTGCCGTAAACAGGAGGTTCAATTTCTGCTAAATTACTCGTAAACAAGATCTGATTAAAATGTAGATTTATTTCGTGTTTATAATATCATTGATCTTAGCAATAGAGGCTGTTTTAATAAAAATATCTAAAATCTAATTACATTCTTAAATAACTTATCTCAGTAATTTTTTTCAGCGTAATTTGAAAACTCTTATATCTAATCCGTTATAAAAACACAACTGATTATACTTTGTAATAAATAAAAAGTACTTACTTATTTTAAGAAAAATTCTGACTACATTAAAAAAACATTTTAGAGCTTTAAGAAATTCAATGTTCAGCTCACGCAATAAATCTTTTCGGTGCCTACGTAATAATCTTATCTGATAATGGAATAGGTACAAAATTCTCTGAAATAATATTGATACAAGTTCCCAAGAATATTCTCTCCGTTTCATTGAGTATGATATTCCCTTGGTAACCGATATCTATGCGTCCGAACGAATCGTGATCCCGAATATAAGCAACGAAGCCACCTGCCCCAACAGCTTACGTGTTGCCGACGGAAATGGATCACTTGAACGTAATCTAATTTAGCAACTGTTGTGTGTATCTTTGTCAAGAATTGAGCTAGCTGAATTAATATATAGTCGTATATTTATTAACCATTTGCGGCCCATCCTGGCGTCGAAAGGGAGATTTTTTTTTCTAGTAATAGATATAGCCTATGTTGCTCAGGGATAATTTACCTGGTATTCTAATAGTGAAAGAATTTTTGAAATCAGTTCTGTAGTTTTTGAGTTTATTCGTTCCAAACATCTACAAATCTTTCCACTTTATAATATTAATGTAGAAGTGTAGATGTAGAAGTGTAGGTGTAGATTTCCGGTTCTTTTCAAAACCAGACCAAAAATGAGGGGTGTTATAAGTTTGACGCCTACGTCTGTCTGTCTGTCTGTGGGATCATAGCTCTCTAAGGAGTAGACGGATTTGAGAGCGTTTTTGTTATTCGAAAACTAGTTTAATTAAGATTGTTCTTAGATATGTTTAATTAAAATTGGTTCAACTATTTAAATACCATCAGCTCTGTTCCAAATCGATGTAGAGATATTAAGAATATAATAGACATTTTCTATTACGTACTTCCAATCCGATAATACAAAAGAATACATGGTATTCTCCACCAGGGTCTGATGATGGAGAAGGAAGTTCACACTTGTTGTTTAGACTCGTTGGATAGGTTTTGAGTATTTCTAATAATATCATTTCCAATTGTACTTTTTAATAAAGTACTAATTAAATAGGTTAGTGTTTTAACATGATGCGATATCAATTAAATTATGAAAAAAATACGTTCGATTAGCACTTTTCTTCCTAAGTGCCTGCCTCTATTTGCTGTATTTATTGCGTTGATATTTTTCATCATGTAGCGTCATAATTAAATTACAAATATTCTATTTTTTATTATATAGCACGTTTACTTAATTTTGATACCAGATGAACTTTACTTAACACATGACACGCCAAGTGTCCGAAATACAATGGATCCTTCTATTGTTGCGTGACCCAACGGCAGTCAAAGGCTTAATAGTAATAATGATATTCTGGGACAATCCACACACGGTCATCTGGTTGGGACCAGACCACAACTAGGCATAGCCTGTACTATGGATACCAGACAACTGATACTAATATATATATATACTTAATATATTATATATATATATATATGATATATGCTTTTTTTGTAAATACACACTTAAATAGATAAATAACCCCCAGACACATGAGGGAATCGAACCCACGACCTATCGGGTAGCGGCGAGGTTTTCTAACCGCTAGAACCACCTGTCAACTTGTACCATAGTCTGTTAAAACACAATCTTTTATTGAACACAGTCATTACATGTTTTGCCGCAAAATATAGTCGCATTCACCATTCATTTAATTAAATTCCATTAATCAAAACTACGCAAAGTTAACCTCCAATTAGAACTACATGGTACTTCGCATACGCAAAACCAAACATGAATGTTCTCGTTAATCACACAACTCATTTGAATATTCAAAGCAATTTAAATTTCGGCTTAAAGTCTAAGCGGATTCGCAACTTTAATTTTCTTTGTCGTCTACGCTTAAGTATTGAGATTTATGACTCAGACTAATGCATCTGTTTTTAACACTGTAGGAAGTAAACAATAGAAATAAAAAAGAATTTATGCATTATCATCAGTAGCCAAAGGACATCCACTGTTGAACAAGGGCATTCCCCTTATAAGGGAGGGGTTGCCCTAATGCCCAGGCTTGGCAAGCGTCTTGGTAATCTAATCGAAGTGGAAAAATGACAAGACCACTGAGTTTCCTGCCGGATCTTCTCAGTTGAGGCCGCGTGTAATCCGGTGGTAATTTTTTGGAAAAAAAAATTACCGTTCAAAAGATTCACTTTTGAATGGTCAATTTTTTTTCGTTAAGCCTATTTTAAATAAATATTTTTTAATTTGAATTTAAAAGACACTGCTGCCGTGTACTTATTTTTGAAAGGGATATGTGGGTATCATTCTTAGCCGGACATCCCACGGGCAACCTATGAAGTATATTATGAAAATAATTTGAAAGTCGACAAAGGGCGATAGTGATGATGTCCTCGTCACCTTATCCGGCGACAGCAACTCTATCAAACGTCTATGTCCTGGCTGTGGAAGGCTCGGATGTCCGCGAAACCGAACTTCGTCTTAAATAGACGGTTACACGAAACGCAGTGGAGTTGTCCGGAACTTTTGTAACTATACGTGTAGGAAGGCTTGGACCGAGCCTTACGAATTTGCCGCTTAGTGTCTAGGTCATATAAACGCATCCGTTCAAACTGTAGCACACTTTTATGAACCGTAGAGTGCCACTCCAATCTTTGTAACGCCAACTGCTCCCAGCGATCACATTCATAATATTACTATGGAGCCAACCAATATATTAATTTCGCCTCAAAATATGCGACGAGAGAATGCAAAAGGTCCGAACTTGCACAAGATAGCAGACTTCTAATTTCATCTTTTATGATTTCGAAATGAAAATAAATACCGAAGCAGTCAGAAAACAAGTAAGATAAACTCTAGACAGGTAAAAGTGCAAACGTGATACGAATCTAGCAACAGGGATAATTTTATTAGGACCTTAATTCCGACTTAACTTCACAGCGATAGTTCTAAACGTAACCTCAATCTTAAATGAGGGAAGAATAAGTAAAGCAGACGAATTCGTGATGAAAACTTTGAATTTTATCCAGGACTTTATGAAGCGGTGTCTTTAATTCGCTTTCGAATACTTACAAATGCGGGGGCCACAATTTGCATACTAAATCGTAAACCAAATAGAGGCTCAGTTTGGTGGAACATCCGCCTCAGATAAAAGCATCTCCGAGTCTCGCTGGCAACTCGTTTGCATAGTTTCCTAGCTCTGGAGATAAAAATGCAGCTATCTGCTTACTTTGAGCGCTTTTTGTTTTGTACGCCTTGTTCAACGCATGGTGGATTGTGTATTTTATAGCTGTTTCTAGCTAGAATTATAATCTACATGCTAAAATATTTTGTGGATATTCTTAAAAAGCTGATATATATATCAAGGTCGTTCGTGAAGTATCATTAGGTTAGTCTCTCCAGCAACTTTTGAAGAAAGGTGATATTTACGTGGGATTAATACTATCTGCGGTCACAGTATGCAAGGTCAACTGTGCAATTAACCTTACACAAAGAAAAGTTTTATCTTTTATGGTATAAGAAGCTCGTAAAACTGTGTGAATTTCATTATTTTCACCGACATAAGTAATTTTTTGTTATTATCACGACTGTTTTCTGCGAACTTTAAAGGATTTGGTTAGAAACTTTTTTATTATTATAATTTTAATAATACGTCATTTGAGATAACGGTGTAACTTTTATTATTGTTGAATACTAAAAGCCTAGATTAGCAAGAAAACGAATTATTTATTTTTTTCAAAAGAAATATTTACTTCACAGCAGAAAAATCTGATGTCTAAATATTGTTATCAAATCTGCTTAAATTTCATTTTAGTTTTTTTTCACCGAGCAGCAGTGTGTACACATTGCTATGTTGTTAGGTGCGATAAGTACTGTAGCTGGTGAAATTACCGAACACAAAAGACTTAATAACTAATGTCTCGGGTGACGACCGACAGTGTTGCAGCTGTATACGCAGCTGTATATGTCGCTTACCATCAGGTGAAAGTCCTGCTTATCTCGTCATTACGTTGAATAAAACAATCCCTTTAGAACTTTTTTTTAATGGGCACGCAGGTTGCGTTTTATTGCTGCAACACATATTTTTCCGAACTTCAAATAAAAATCCCGATTTATTCAATCTAGAATAACCAATTTATGGATTCACTGTATTGAAAATGATTTGGGTTGAAGGCAGGAAAGGATTACTTTTGATAGAGTTGGACGTCCCAGATAATTTCATCACCCTATCAAGGACCCGCAAAGTAAATCTAAAACTATCTTTGAAAGATATAAGGATATCTTTCTAGCGGTACTTTGTACAGGACCATGGGCAAGTTATTATGTAGTCTGGACTCAACAGTGATAATATCCAATCAATTTAAAAGTTTTGGGGTTAGTTAGGAACTTATTTAATTCATACTATGGCAGCCATGTCAAAATCTAGCTCAAAAATAGAGTTTCCGAGCACTCAAAAAATATACTTAGTACTTTATTAAGTACCTACTATATTTTTTAAAGAATTTTTGTTTTTAGTTTCATAATCTAAAAGAAACACTGTGTTCGCGCACGATTTTAATATAACTGCCATAATATAAAATAAATGATATCCTAAAATCAATTATGATGTGATATAGGTTTCATCAGAAAAAAGAGTGTTGAGAAAATGTTGAGAAATTAGCCCAAATTGTCTATGGCCCTTTGAAATTCTTTTTTTACGATTTAGTGACAAGATAGGTAGAGCGTCCGGAAGATGGTAAGATACACGCCTCCCCATGGGGCATTTCATTGCACTACTGCCTATTATCTGAGACATCGGTTATAGAGGCTCTCGAGTGCAGCACTTTTTCAGATACAGTGCCCTTTACACTAGAACAAAGCAATATTTGAAAACTGTTGCTACGCAGCCTATCATCCGAGTCTGGGTGGTCTTTTGTACAAATACCTAGAACAATATTATGGGCTTCTTTATTTATAAATTAGTTTCTTAAATATTTTTTTTAATATCGACAGTAAGAAGAACAGATAGAATCGTTTCCGATTTATATCTTGTTAGATCTCCGACCTATTTCACAGACTCTGACGTATTAATCTCGCTAGCATAAGCGTTTTTATTGTATTGTGAAAATAAAACCGAGTTCTGTCGGATACTCCGGAAGATCGAAAAAACCCTGGTATATTTAACAACTTACTCGTTGTATTCTATAGTGCGCGATTCAAACCTTGTTGATCATCGGACGTACAGATGCAGAGTGGCACTTACGTTATGGACGTTCCATCAGCTTTAGTTTCACAAAGCTCTGCTTTCTTATTTATAACACGTATAGCTAAGGACAGCATTAGTTTGCCTGCGATGGCGATGGATGGATGGACAAAACCTTAAGATGACTGTGTTATATCCAAGGAATGATTTGTAGGTCATAAACCCATAATCAACGTAATGTTAGTGAAAAAACTTGAAACTTTTAATAAGCTAGTGTGCTAAACCACTTTCGATTGCGTCGCCGCTTTCCATCAGGCAACCGATACCTTAAAAGGGTTGCTGCTGATGATGGTGACTTTTATATAACTACTATAAGGTTAGTCACCTATAAGTTACTAAACACTTTATGCCACTTTAATGACGTAAGAAAATGATAGAGTAGTTCCTATGAAAAATTGCCTCGGATAAATCCCAGGTCATACTGCGAGCTTTCCTCCGCCAAAAAAGGTAATAAAACCTTGTGACCCTCACATTTGAAATGTAAATCTATTCCGTCGGCTTGCAGACATTTAAACATTTATTTGCTTGCTATTGGGTGGTGGCAGGCGTACGACTTACGTTCAATCTCAATTTTACAGCTAACCACACAAACAAAAGTTTGCACATTGTTTGTGCTGAGAGAAAACTTCGAAAATTCTGTATTTATACGGTCGTAAAGTATTTATTTGTATATTCCAATTTATAGAAGTCGTAAATATCGCAAGTAGCGATGTTTGCTGCGAGTAGCCAATGTTTTTGATGTCCTACTTCGTCATGAAGGGCAGACCCAAAACATTTTTAGGAAACATTGATGACTAATGAATTTAGCCCACTAATTATTGGTTTATCAATGTTTGATAACCTAATGCTACAATAATCTTAAACAACTAACTTAATCAAAAAATGCAAAAATAAGTAGACCAAAAATCAAGATTTTTTTAACAATAAATTTATATATAAGTAAGTTATTAGTTATACTTAGTAGATTATTACTCACATTCTTAGGGAAAGTAAAGTGAAATAATGTGTAAAAAAAGTATCTAAAACTCCCATTATAGACGAACTTTGTCTATAATTTCATATTTCATTTATTTTGCAACGTAGATTTATGGTTTCAATTTGCTTTTAACAAAAGATTTATAAACAAAACTTTGCAATTGCAATCTTATATGTAGGTACAGAAAAATCATAATGAATACGCAAAGTTAATGCGGGGGATATAAAGTATTGACCATTAAAATTGCTTTAATGGTTCGTTAAATTGTTTATTTCGCTTAAGATAAAAACACTTTAGTGATAACGATATCTTACAATGTAAATTATTTATTCTCCTAACAAATCAAGTTAAACTTGTAGTTTATAAATATTCATCTGTTTTGTATTCATAAAAGGAATGATTACATATATAGACTTGAACTTACAAGACTCACAGTGATGGAAACAGAATAGAGAGATTAGCCCCAATATAAATATAAAAGTTTTCGAAAAAATCATATAAGATGTTTGTTATTTAGTCAGTAGAAAGAAAGGGTGTTGATTACATAATCTTCATACCCGTTTTCGTTTTCCCTCATAATATGAAATCGTAAAGAAGACATTAGTGAGAAACATAGCATAGAACATAGATTAATTTAGGAGGATCGATTGATTGGGGTGATTTATTTTAATTAACAGAGCAAAAATGTTCCTAACGAACCATTCACGATTATCTACGTGATCTAGTTTGTAATGTGGTGAACATAATTAATGAGTAGGTACGGTACTAATTAACAGATAACTGATTACAGTAGTCACAACTCACAATGGATCTGTGTCTGAAGTAAGCTGCAAGACGTTGCGCAGTAGCTGTTTTTGTGTTTTTAACCGCCTTCAAAAAAGGAGGAGGTTCTCAATTCGTCTGTATAAAATATATTTTTTTCTATGTATGTTCGCGTATAACTCTGGCAATTAAGAACCGATTTGAAAAAATCTTTCTTCCATCCATTCTTTAATCCGTTAATTAGGTCCCCAAAAAAATATTGCTTACGAATAAGTAGTTCCTGAAAAAACAAGAATGGTGACTGCGCAGGAAACCTACAGGAATGCCTGTAAGATGACTTTATGTCGCTTTTTAAGGACAAAAATGGTCATAACTCTCGCAAATGTTGACTAATTTCAATGATTATTTTTTTATTCGAAAGAAAAAACCACTGTAATGAATCTGTATGAATTTTATCACGAACAGATAAGAACTTCCTGGAGGACCATGAACGATGTGGAGGATTTATCTGGTAAAAACCATAAAACTGATGTTCTCCATTACATTACATCTCCACACAAATATGAACCGATTTCGATGATTCTTTTTTATTCGAGAGAGTAAACTACTATGATGATTTCATGCAAATTTCATTATGACCGGATATTTTTTTTTTCTGAAGAAACATGAATTATGTAAAACTATGTAGACGATAATGTGATCATAACCTACCTAGCCCTACCTACCTCATTTTACTGTCTTCGATGGTTCAATCTTTATGTATGAAAATATCACTAAAAAGTTCAAAATAAAATCTTTTGAAAAAAATTAACCGACTTCAATATCACTGAAAAGGATGAAATAATTTAAATATTATTGAAGTTGGTGCTAAATATACACAGCAGGTACGCTAACACCAACTTCAATAATATTTAAATTATTTTATCCCTTAGAGTGATATTGAAGTCGGTTCAATATATTTTTTAAAGATTTTATTGTATTCATAACTCACGACTATACTTGCGCAATGGCTCGCCAAACCTAACTTCAGAGGCACAAAGATCCGCTGTGACCACTGTACATGCTTAAATTTCTAGGAGGAGATGAAGTTAAGTTGAGTTTATTGTAGTAATATTTGCGGAGTAAGTTCATCCATAGACCATGCTTTCCAAATTTGAACATGATAATAAACAAATTAAACATTTTAAAAACTAAATAAAAACTGCACATAAAAGAGAAAAGGCAAAAACATATATATTGCTAAGAACTTTTCTGATTAAACTAGTTATCAAATAGAAAAAATCTTTTGTTGTGAACTTCGACGCTTGAGACAGACATATGTGTTTATATATACTTTAAATACCCATTTCGAGTCCAGGGTTAAAAAAGCGTCATTAATCTATCCATTCAAAGTGTTACACAACACAGCGGTATTTATTTTTACTATTTGATTGTTATTTCTAAAGCAGTGGATTGTTATAAGGATACGCCGGTTGCACTTTTCATCATCATCAGCCTACAGTCGTCCACTGCTGGACATAGGCCTCTCCAATATCACGCCACTGACTACGATCCTCGGCTTTCCTCATCCAATTTCTGCCCGCCACTTTACGTATGTCGTCACTCCATCTCGCTTGCGGACGTCCCACACTGCGTTTGCCGACTCGCGGTCTCCACTCAAGAAGTCGTTTGCTCCAACGATTATCGGGTCTACGGCAGATATGGCCAGCCCACTGCCACTTCAGCTTGCTAATCCGGTGGCCTATGTCGATAACCTTGGTTCTCTGTCTGATCACCTCGTTCCGAATTCGATCTTTCAGAGAAACTCCAAGCATAGACCTTTCCATAGCTCGCTGAGCGACTTTAAGTTTGTGAACCAGCCCTACCGTGAGTGTCCACGTTTCGGCTCCGTATGTCATAACAGGCAGGACGCACTGATTGAAGACTTTTGTCTTCAGACTCTGTGGGATGGGTGACGAAAATACTCGACGTAATTTCCCAAATGCTGCCCAACCCAGCTGTATTCTTCTATTGGCTTCTACCTCGAAATTGTTCTTTCCCAACTGCAAAGTTTGCCCGAGGTAGACATATTTCTGAACAATTTCGAGATTACTGCCTTGTACTGAAATCGGTTCCGGTGTAACATGTTTATTGAACATTATCTTGGTTTTATTTAAGTTCATGCGGAGACCGATACATTGAGAAGAATCAGCTAGGTCATTCAGCATCTGTTGTAAACCCTGCAACGTTTCAGCCACAATGACGATGTCATCCGCAAATCGCAAGTGTGAGATGCACTCACCGTCGATGTTGATTCCACGCCTTTTCCAGTCCAGCGTCTTGAACACATCTTCTAATGCATTTGTGAACAATTTGGGGGAAATCACGTCCCCTTGTCTCACACCTCGATGCATAGAGATATGCTCAGACGGCTGACCCTGTACTTGGACGGACATAGTGGCAGTGTCATACAGACATCTCAACACTTGGATATACCGCCAATCAACTTGGGAACGCTGCAGGGATTCCAGGACAGACCAGATCTCAACAGAGTCAAATGCCTTCTCATAATCCACAAATGCTAAGCACAGGGGCAGATTATACTCTTCAGTTTTCTGTATTATCTGCCGCATTGTGTGGATATGATCTATAGTGCTATATCCTCTTCGAAACCCGGCCTGTTCGGGAGATTGAAATTCATCGAGCCTTCGCGCAAGACGATTCGTGATGACTCTTGAGAACAGCTTGTAGACGTGGCTCAGGAGGGAAATAGGTCGATAGTTCTTGAGGAGGGTCTTATCACCCTTTTTGAAGAAAAGCACTACGACACTTCTACTCCACGCCTTTGGAGTACTCCCATGAAAGAGGACTTCATTAAAAATTTTCTGGAGCTCCTTCAGCACCGGTGCTCCCCCTGCTTTAAGAAGCTCGGTTGTAATTCCATCCTCTCCAGGGGCTTTTCCATTTTTAAGCTGTGCAAGAGCCATCTCGATTTCGTCCAGGCTGATTTCAGGCAGGTCTTCAGTAAACTTCAGTAAACAGTAAAGTTGCACTTTTAATGATATGTATTTATTGTGACATGTTTTACAATTTTAAGCACTTATTTTATTAATATTATGTGAAAGACAATGCATGCGTTGTGAGGCGCAGACAAACCGGAAGAGCACAGACATACGTAGATAATGTACCTAATATTAGATTTTAATATTTAGTAAAGAGTTAGTATACACTACTAAACACTATTAATGAATCCTAAAATTCAAATACCTACCTACAGCATAACACTGATATTTTTAAGGTCATTCTTCGCCACAATGGGATACACGAAATGAAAACAATAGCAGGTATTATTTTCATAAACCACAGCAGTAGAGGTATTCTATAAAATCATTTAACAAGCTCGAAATCTGACTCGGTGATTCGGATTCAGCTTTCAAGTTTGTTACTTTTTCTTACAGAATAACCACCCAGGAAGGATGTATGTATGTATAACTTCTGTACTCGCTCAATATGAACCAAATTTATTCAAGGAAGCACCCTCTGCCTCCAGCAATATGCTTGGCGTAGAAAAATAAAGCCCGTGTGTCCAACATTTGGGTCTCGCATTCCATTTATAGCTGACGCAGTAATTGACCGGCCGCGCACTTTTATTCCTCAAACATGCCGGCTGTAGCTTCTGTCCTGAAACGTGACTCGGAGTCGCCATTTGAACGAAAAAAATACTCTTGCAAACTGTGTAATGTATTATACATCACACCTTTGATTATATGGATGTGTAAGGCTCTTACTTATTTCGTTACTTATAATTTAACACAATATGTTGATTGCAACTGAATCCTGAACAAAAGTAAGTCAAAGTCAAAATCATTTATTTCAGATAGGCTTAACGCACTTTTGAACGGTCATTTCTTATTTTTTTAAAGTTACCAACCGATCACAACGCGGCCTCAACTGAGAAGATCCGGCAAGAAACTCAGCAGGCTTATCATTTTTTAATTTTTTATTTAAACAGTGTTTGTCATGTTACAACTGGATCAGTATCAGCGATAGTGTGTCTTGCCGTGTGTAATATGACTATTTAAACTTTACATTTTTGTAAATAAAAATGTATATTCAAAATTAAACAAACGGTAGATCAAAAAGCAACAAGACCATTAACAATATAAGAATAGTTCTTATATTGTTAATGGTCTTCATAATTTTCAAACGATTTAATATTATGACTGTTTTACTGGTCCTCTAAGAAAGTCACGGCTCATCTAATAATATTAAGTTGATTTCCATCACCTATTACACGAGTATTGAGATAATTATGAGGCTAGTAAGCGTATCAACGCTTACAGGAATTTTGGTAAATTAGATCTCTTATACAAGGGATTGTCCCCATGGGGTGTCCGGGTAAGAATAGCACCTCCTCCCGTTGGGTGTCCGTAAAAGGCGACTAAGGGAAAACAAGAAGACGGGCAACAGCGTCTTTTTATTGGATCAGCGTGGAGATTATGGCAACCCCTTCCTTCTAAGGGAGAGGTCTTTGTTCAGCAGTGGACGTTTCGGCTAATGATGATGATGATAATACAAGGAATAACGGGTAAGTATCACTGCAGATATTTTGGCGCCAAGTAGCGATATGTAAACAATTCTTTATTTAGGGACCTAAATAAAGAACGCACGCTTACTTTGGTTATTTAAATTAAAAAATAAGTTTTAAAAACGAAAACCGGACTACGGATTAAATCGAACACAAAAACTCGCCTTTAGGCTGCCTGTCCACCGGAGCGGAGCGAGGCAGTGGAGCGGAGAAACGGAGAACTATTAACCAATAAGATTGCACAAAAACTCCGCTCCAAAATCTTAGTGCAATCATATGAACATACATACATACATTCTTGTTAAAAACCTAACCCTCCCTCCGTTCCGTAGCCGGGTAATAACCCTCCCTCCGTTCCGTAGTCGGGTAAAAAAAAGGTGTGTAGGTAGTTGTAGCTGGTGAAATTACCTGCACTGCAGCTATCCATGTGTATACGTGTAGCTTCTTATCATCGATCGAGAGTCTTGCTTTTCGCGTCATTAAATAATAAAAAAAAACATATTATAAGCCATAATGTCACAAAACAAGAACGAGAGTTTAATGGCCCTATTGTGTTTAGCTAGTAGACTTGTTACCAGCGCAGTCACACGCTGGGCTACTGCAAACATACATTATAAAACAGTTTATATTTTCATACAAACATGAATCCTAAGCACGGTAGTTACTGCAGTTATACCAACTATAACAAACCATAACAAAATAGTCGCAGTGAGTTAAAACATTATTACCGGAATAACGACTTCCCCAGACAGCGCAAGTTGCTTTTATAGAATTCTAAATATCTTAACTACACATACAACTCGTAGGTATTCGTATACAATCTCAAAGTATCTAATGGTTATATTGAATAAGTTTATCAGACACCGGTCTCGCCGGCGAGGCCGAAGGGTCGTACGCATGCGACCTCAACGACGACCATCACCCCACTGAGTTTCTTGCCGGTTCTTCTCAGTGGGGGCGCGTTGTGAACCGGTGGTAAATTCAGCCCTCTCTTAAGCGACAGCCCAAGCCGAGGCCGTGCCTCCCTGAGGTGCCCTTGAACTCGTCGCTACTTCTGCCGATAAGGCTACAGCGCTTTAAGCGCTCGCCTCCTATTGTCCGGTGAAGCTGTAATGGCCATCTGCGGCCAACAGCGTCTATAATTCCCAAAAAAAAATGAATAAGTTTTCCTATGACGTGAGAAATCTTCAAATAGAATGAGGAAAAGAATTAGGAATTTTGTATTTATGATTGACTAAAAACTTTCGTAACCTCTAACAAAGAGAAGATAATTTAAGTATTTTTCTAATCAGTGCGGATATTTCTTTTGGTGGCTCTGTTCCATTAATAGAACAAGTTTCCAATTATTTTTTAATATCGTAAAGATGGTAAATCACACAAGCTTATTAAAAGCCTATTATTCTGCTTGCAAACGGAGACGGCGGCCTCTCCACAGCAACGATGAAGGGGAGGGGAGGATTTAATTGGTAAGAATCCACGTAACCCGGCTTTCAAGAAGCCCCTGGTAACATTTTAAGCTTTTCTTTTCAACAAAAAAAAAATAGAAGTAACAAGAATATTTTATTAAATGCAGTGCAAGAGGATAAGTAATAAAAAGCTAAATAAGTAATAAACACTTCTTATGAACCTCCCCATAATTTGTAAATACTTACATTATTTGTTACAAATGTTTCGCAACAAGATATAGACAAAGATATCGAATACTAAATAAATATTATTCCTACAAATAGTTTGGCTATTAGGAAAATACACAAAGAATTACTGAACGTCAGGCTAAGTGATATAATTATGAGATCACACGTCCGCTAAGTAAAGGGAAAGTAAATTGAGGAAAATGTAATAGATATGGAGGCTGATCGACAGTATATATAATATGCTTCAGTATTGTGCCTTAGCTAATAAGGCAAATGCAATATTGTATTCTTATTAAATGTTTTACTAATTAGTAGACTTCTTGGGCACTGTCAGTCAGTGATATTCTGCCGCTAAGCAGCACTGTGTAAACTTTGGTATGTTTCGGTCTAGCTAGTGAAATTATGATTCTAGAGGCTTAATAACTACTGTTTTGGGTTCCTTGTTCCTTGGGCAGGGGTATCGCATAACATCAGTTGAACGTCCCGCCTGTCTCGTCCATAAGTTGTTTAAAAATCACTAATTAGATTGGTAGATTCTTTGTAAAAAAAAAACTGTTGTGTGAGATCCACGGTGTGTTTCTTTGAAATCGCTTGATTTGGAGTTTGGGGATGTTGGCCCTTGACATTCATCGAGTACGGCGGCAACTCTGAGAATAAGAGTACGGTGGCAACTCCTAAACGCAACTGGTTTCCTTGGAGCCCATAATGCGCAAAAATGTTGCTGAGATGTGCGTCAACTAAGCTAATTAAGCATACTAAACAAATAGTCTTCTGGTTATAGAAGACTATTAAAAATGCTATTAAGCCTTTTTAGAGAAAATAATAGAGTTACATCTCGCGGATCTTAGAAAACCAGCCTAAAATGATCTTATCAAAAAATCTATATACATATATATGAATGTTTGTCTGCATGTCCTTTATAGAATCGTAAACTATGCATTTGATCATGTCATGATCTTCAGCAAACGCATGAGCCAAAAAAGGTTTCTGAGTAAAAAGAGCGCGAGCGGAGCTGCGCGGGTCAGCTAGTTAATAATAAAAAATATAATAAAACTGTAACAGGTCCAATTCTGTACATTGAAGATATTTTGAAAATTATATTTGGAGGGCATTCTATAACCGATACTGAGGCCGAAAATGTAATTTTTTTTAATTTTTGTCTGTCTGTCTGTCTGTATCACGGCTGCGCATCACGCCGAAACTACTGAATGGCTTCAAATGAAACTTGGCATGATTTGAGATCTTACTACGAGGTAGGACATAGGATACTTTTTATCCCGTAATCAAGCACGGTTCTTTTGGGAGAGGGGATTAAAGTCAAAATGGGTACTTGGTTATACGCTTGGTTCGATTTTATCAATTTTTCTTCATTATTATAATAAATATTAGTAAGGGAACACTCATAGAGAGTTGTTATCAAGGTTTTGTAATCGATCGGGTTAAGCAACGTTAGGTAAGGTCATTAAATAGATGGGTGACCGTTTAACGCCATTTGAACTAAACGGGCCCGTGCTTCGGAGAGCAAGTAAAAAGTGGGTCCCAGTTTTTAACCGACTATAAAAAAGGAAGGTTATGTATTCGATGCGAATGTCTGTTATTAAAAGTTTAGCTAACGTAAAAATTGCGCATGCGGAGCTGCGTGGGTCAGCTAGTTAATAATAAAAACAAAACATTGCACATAACGTATCTGCAGACGAGTTATTTTAAATAGTATATAAGGTTTAAAAGAATGTATAATATAATAGTTTTAATATAAACCATTTGTCATATTATATTCTCATAATATTTCTAACGAAATTGGATTGGATCTAATACCGTTCCATCTATGCAATGCTATCCTTGTCTGGGTTCGTAATAATAAAATTCTAGATCTTCTATTGAAGTCGGACGTTGGTATGGGATGTATACATTAATTTTGCAAAGATTAAGCTGGGCGTTATATGTGTAGGACACTAGACTTTAAATATTGCTCTATTAGGCGATATTGACGATTTTTGCAAGACATCAGCGCGGAATTTAACTATGACTGAATGTAATATATATGGAATGTAATAAGTCTTAAAGAAATAGCATTGTCATCGTTAACCAAAGCCAAAGAAGTAATGGTTTAATTAATAATTAAGCAAGGCAAACAAAAAATACGAAACAAACTTAATCCCAAAAATTAAACGAAATTTGTTGTGAATCATTTTAATCTCACGTAAAAGGGTTTTTTCCTTCCCATTAAGCAAATCTAGACATTTTCAATCGTGCCTCTTTTTAATACAAAAAATATATGGTAGCTTACTTTGCTGATTATCGTCCATCCCTACTAGCGCCTCGTTAGTACCACGTGCAGGGGTCACTGCCCCAATAAACTACGCATCAATCATAATAACCCCTTTTACGGGACGACGCCGATGGCTTAATTAATCTGCGATTCAACGATGCCACACACGTGATGGCGCGTTCAGTTAACAGTCACCTGATTTTGTAAACATTAGCGTGAACTACGATGTAGGCTTACGTAATGTGATTTACGGTTGCAGTGATACGCATGGCTGCTTTTAACGAAAGACTTAAAAGCGGCCATTTGTCCACAAAGCGCACATCATATAATTGATTCCTTTTAATGCGAGCCATGTGCTGTTAAAGGGTCTCCTTTAGGGACAAAATCCTTTATGCTCACTTCGATAAATAAAGAACTGTTGTGCTATTTCAGGCTTTTAACGTTCTAGACCCACAGTTTAAGCCACAGGTCCAAGACCCAATGGTTTAAACTAATGGTCTTAACTCTCTGATAGTTAGTGTTATCCTGGTAATTTCATTAAATACGCACTTGAATTTCATTGTAGTTTTGCATTATTTTAAAAGATATGATGCGTAATGTTGTCTTTTATTTACGCGAATACACATTGTAATTAATCTACTCTTACGGATTATATCGCGATATGTAAAAATATGATGAGATATGATGCGCTCTATAAAAATGATAGGTATATGTATGGTAGTGATATTTGCTTTCAAAAGTGAGAGCTGTTTTGAATATATTGTTTAAAAAAAACTTAAAAAAAGGTATCCAGTAGCCGGTAATTTTTCACGTCAAAAACTAACTCAAAAAGCGACGGGTTGTTTCTAGTTATATAAGTAGCTAAAATAATAATGTTATATTTATCAAACGAAGTAAACTTGTTGGGTAAAGTATTTCACAACTGTTTGTTTACGCCTTTTTACTATATGTTTGATCAAAAACCTTTTTTATATATTTTTTTTTATTAAAAAGGTGGTCATGTAAAAACAAGAAACAAGCCCAGACTTGACAACCTTAACTTTAAGATTACATTTAATCAACTTTTATTAAAAATCTCTCTTATAATAAACATTAGCTAATAAACTTAGTTCAGAGAAACATAATTCTTACGGCGCAGCATTTACTAAAACTAAAGTAAGCACAAAAGGCGCTAAAGTATAAAACAACAATCAAAAAGTAAGCTCAAAGCAGTTAATGAAACTTCGTAAGGCAAACGTGGAATAAATCGTCTGCAAACATGTGACGAATGTCAGCGCCGCGTAATCCTACAAAATAATTGTCACGGTGATGAAGAATATAGGAGTAACAAAAAATGCTCACGTTTTTGTTCCATTCGAAAACTGTACATATTGAATGCTGAACAATCACGGATACCAAAAAAAATGTTGCTGACGAAGTGATATGCGGTAAATAAAAAAAAACAAAATCCTGAATTCTACTCGACATGTCTATTCGATAGCTTTGTACCGTGTGTGAAAATAGTAGATTTAACCAGGGGTTGAAAGTGACCCATTTCACCCGAGATATTTCTGGCCGAGGTTCGAGAGTAAAATGGGTAATTTCACCCAAGCTCAACACTTACTTTTCATTTCATTTCAATAATCAGTTAAGATTTAAAGTAAAAAAAGCGTGTTAATTAGGAAAATTCGAGAAAGAGATATTCAATGTTTTGTCGGGCATATTGAAACTAAATATTTACAGTGTAAACTAAAACTATGTAAAAAACTTCCTCGAAGTTGTCGCCGCACTGGGAGGGAAGGGTAACTAGAAGACTGGCGGCATTACCCCTTTGTATGGCCAAGTCTATACGTTGGCAGAAAAATGGGCTTATTTATGTCGGAAATTTTCTAAAAACCCTGCATATCTTGTTTGGATAGTTACATCATATTGATGTAACTCGACTCCGTGGCTAATCGTAACAATTTAAAATAAAATACTTTCCACCCTAGAGATGAAAACGCAATTTTCCATCCGGCTATTTTACCCCTGAAAATTAAAGTTTACGAACAGGAGAGATGAAGATTAAACTTACCGAAGAGGAGAGATGAAAAATAATATAACATTGAATAAAATAAAAAAGTTGAAAAGTCAAAAGTAACACCATGGTAGGTCTAGATTTTATGGCGCCCAACGTGGGATCGTTTATTTACGTACTATAAATTAATTTACCCCATTAAAACTAACCCATAACCTTTCACTCGAATGGTAGCATACTAACAAATACAACCAATAGGTGCATCTTATTTGCAGTATTGCTTTTATTGACAAAAGAATCACTACGCTATTGACGGACTAAATTAGTCCGTCACGACCTTCCGTCAATGTCACTCAAGCACATAATCTTGTCTTAGAAGATTAGGTGTTGAGTTTTATTTGTATATTTTATTTAATAAAATGTGAAATAAACAGTTTTAAATAAAAAAAAATAAAAAAATTCCAACCGCTGCTATGTTTGGGTATGAAGTTAAAGAATAATAGAAAAACCGTGTTCTTTTTTATCACTATAAAAACAGTGCCAGAATTTGTAATTTTTAAGTCTCACTTTAATGATATTTTATATACGTCCGTTATTACTGTACCATTGCCATATATTTTCGAAAAGAAAACATTTTGCTGAATGTAGCGTGTGTAGCATATAGACCACACAATTTATTTTGTCGTAAGCGCCACACAGTGGAAACAATAGACACATAAAGATACCGATACTGCCATCCTTCGAATCCCAATAGTTCCCGGTTATAGCGAAAGTACAGGCATAACTTACCCCAATTGTTGCTACACTAAGCCGCATCAGAACAAACGGGCTTCTGTATATAATAACGTGAATACTGTACGATAAAATCTATCTCTAAAGCCTGTTTGTCTGTCAAATTGATTCATGAAAAAAATAAAGAGGAGTATTGAGCGATTCAACAACAACTAAAACGTCCATCAATCAGTGTGCATATATTGTGCAGAAAATTGCTATTTAAAAAGAATGCAGCGAATGAATTTTGGTTATTCTCATGAACAAGTATAAATAATAAAAGCAGAACTAAAAACTAAAAAACTTTGGAACTAAAAAAATATAACATGACTGCTGGCGGCCGCCATTTTTTTTTTGATGCCTTGCCTAGGTCACTCCCACAACTAAGACGAATCTAACGACATATTATAAGTCACTGTACATCACGCCGTTTAGGCTGTAGGCCGTGCCAAATAAATATAAATACATATATATACATACTTACATACATACATATGTACATACTCTCAAAAAACATAATCCTCCGCCTGGGGCATTCGGGCAAAAAGATTTAAAAGTTCATTCGTTAGGTTAAATTTTAAGCAATTGCGAATCTGCTCATCAACTACAGTTAGTAATCAAACACGTTAAGCCTAACGTAATAATCAAAAAACTTGCTGAATTAGATAGATTTCCAGAGCCTAAATTCTTTTTAGTAAAATTTTCGGTCCGACTGAAAACGAATTTGTAAATAGGCTTAGGGTTTATAAAGCCTTTGGAAGTGAAGAAATTACATTCATATTCCATTTCGCATAATTTATGAAAGCGTCTAAGCTACATTGAATCTGTAAAAACTTGATTTAAAAATAAATACCCGGACAAATCCAACGAATACGCTAGTTCAATTATTAAGAAGTTAAACGTCACGACTGTTATCTCCTTGAGAACTAATTTTGGTCTGCAAACTTGCTTTGGCGATCTCGGACGTTTGAAGAGATAAAGGATATTATAACTTAACTATTAAGTGTTCAGTGAAATATTAGCTAAGTTATAGAGTATCTGTGTTGATTTTATCATCTTTTAAGTTAGTTTTATCAAGAAACCACCAGATGACTTTTGAATTGGATGTCGTCAGACATTTACAAATTTTCCATTAGATAGCAGTTTAATGCGTATAATACTATACCTATTCTAAATGAAATGTAAAATAATAATCACAAGTAGTTACAAGTGAAAGTAGGTAAGGTAACGATTAATTAACAAATTTATCATTCTGATCATATTTCTTTAGAGTGTCCATTGTTCGGACCATCGTTTATTGATGCTAAATAAAATCATATTCCATTTTCTGAACAATTTTATGATTAAATTTTTATTACAATAAATGCAATACTTACTTACTTTAAATTCTGTAATTTGTAATAAAACTACTCTTACGGAATAATCTCTAATTTATTCTCTAATTTAAAGCAATACCCAAAATATTTGTTTTAAATATTTCAAAGTTTAATATTATGATTTTAAATTTTGTTTCGCCATGAAACTAAACACTGTCGGAACTTTGGACGTACTGAATGATAAAAGTTACACAAACTGGTAAATTGATTATCTACCTGTCCGTGGAGTTGTTAAACGGGATTGTTTGTGTTATTTTCGAATCGACATACTTTTGGGTGGTGTTTGTGCAAAATGTTTGTTAATAATTACACCTTCAAATTTTTGGTACAATTTTGTTAATTTTCAATACTTCATTAGGGGTTTTATAATGAACAGCCTGCGGTAAACCGCTCGCTTTTTAAACTGGACGTCGCGGGTTCAACTCCTGCGAGCAGCAACTATATGTCAGATGTTTCTTACTGGCCTAAGATAATGCAGGCCGTTCACCTGTTTGTCTGAAAAAGTAAGATAATCCATGCGCATGCATGTATAAGTCGGTCCTGCGCCTGACCTTAACCCGGTCGTGTCTTCCGTCCCATCGCATTGTGAGAGTAATGGAAGAGAGAATGCACCTGTGCCTACACAAGCACCTATACACAATAATATCACCTGCATAGGTGGTTGGCTAATCGTGTTAAAAAATAAGCTTGGCTGCCGTGGCCGGTTACCGCCTGGAGAACATGTATTATAATGAACAAAATATTACTAATCTTTTGTTGTTGTGTCGGCGCGGCCGCTAAGCAATATAGCGGAGCGCGCCTTCAATAGCGGGAGAGAGGATAGCTGGTATCGAACAAAGAAACACCTGTAGGTCGGCCTATCCATGCCGCACTAAAAGGTACATGTAAAAACAACCCTCGATCCTGCCTGAACTTGCCTGTGTTGGTTGCGCAGCGGCGTCCCGTCCCGGTCCCAGTTGTAGTAAGTGACAGAAGAGGAAGTGTGTAGGTACTAGAGAGTTCACACTTCTTTTTCTTTTTTATCGATATGAATTTTACAGAATTCATACCTAAATGGATAGATAAATATTGGCAGGATATTCAGGATAAAATTAGGTTTTATTATAGTCTGCTATTTGTTACTTGTCTTTAGTAAAATATATATAAAGAAATGGATTATTGTAGTAAAAATCATCATCATCATCATCAGCCGGAAGACGTCCACTGCTGAACATAGGCCTCCCCCTTAGAACGCCACAATGAACGACAATTGGCTATTTGCATCCATCGGTTACCTGCGACGCGCACAATGTCGCCTGTCCACCTAGTGGGAGGCCTGCCAACGCTGCGTCTTCCGGTTCGTGGTCGCCACTCGAGAACCTTTCTTCCCCAACGGTTATCGGTTCTTCGAGCGATGTGGCCTGCCCATTGCCACTTCAACTTGCAGATTCTGAGAGCTATGTCGGTGACCTTAGTTCTTCGGCGGATCTCCAAATTTCGGATTATGTCGCGCATAGTAACTCCGAGCATAGCTCTCTCCATGGCTCGTTGTGTGACTCTGAACTTCTCTAAAAGGCCAGCCGTTAGAGACCACGTCTCAGTACCATATGTCATCACTGGCAACACACACTGGTTAAAAACCTTCATCTTCAGACACTGCGACAAATCATGCTTACTACTAATTATTAAAAATACCGGATTACCCACAGATACAGATTTACCTCATGTATGTATATATTAAAAAATCCAATCATGAATTGAAATGTAACTTGTTTCATTTAATGGCTCTTGTTAACGTGGGACGTGTAAAATTCGTAGCATGAACTTTTGATTCGTTATGAGTTTAAAATTTAATTTAAGCAGCATTACATCAAAAAATGGAAGATCGAATTTGACTCTAATTTCATTACCAAGTCATAATAAAAATCTTGGAATTCAATATTTTAGGTTAATTGTAAATTTTTATTCTAATAATAAATGCGTGTTCACTGATCATATTTAGTTGGCTTTAAATACCAAAGTGATGGGGCCTTGTAGTGAGTAGTGAAAATATTTAAATGAAATTTTCAATTACGAGTTTTGTTTATTGCTTTAAACTTACTATTTAATTTATCACTATAAAGCGTCATTCTCACAGCAAGCCCAAAGATAAACTCTGGACTGCTCAGCCAGTCCAGTCCAGTAGAGCTGTGACACTCCAAAAAAGGCAAAACTATACATACCTAATAACAGAATACTGTCATAACCACACGTCGTGAGATAACGTATAAAACAGACGGCAGTAATTAGTATACAGTGGAAACCAAAACACAAAATTGTGTAGTTGTAGATGAAATGCTCGAGAATTTCATGAAGTGGTCGCGTTTCATGATGTGGGCAACTTAATTTGACCAGATCATTGAATCTTGAACATTTCACTATTTGTCATCCACGATGCCGAATGCCCCGCTGGGCGGGGGGCTCCTATTTCTGTGTGGTCATAAAATAATAACCACGAACTTTTTTTTTTTTGACGCGGGGAAATCCTTTTTTTTTTTAATTTATTAGGTACACCAACGATACCTAGGTAACCGGTGGATGCAAATAGCCAATTGTCGTTCATTGTGGCGTTCTAAGGGGGAGGCCTATGTTCAGCAGTGGACGTCTTCCGGCTGATGATGATGATGATGATGACCAACGATATACATACAATTGCTTAACCTAATACATGCTATAATTAATTAATCTAGTATGTTTATCAATGACAGGTATACTCAACTTGCGTATGAAATACATATTACGGTATGGGGGTGAGTTGTACAAATTAGTCAGTTATTAATACATAATTGCTATGTTTAGATTTGAACAAAGAAATTTAGAGTAAAATCTTCCAAAGATCCCCTGGAGCTGTGGGGCTCGACCGGGGTATGTGGGATTTTTACCCACTAAAACCCCCGCGGCTGTCGCATCGGCACATGAGAGGGGAGACCCCAGGGCTCTCCGGTGGGATCTGCACCAGGGGCCCCTCAGTGCCTTGCCTTTGAGCCCGCCGCCGGGGGACGCATTGTAGCCCCCCGGGAACCTGTCACGGTGCTCACTGGACGGGGGTCGCAGCCCCGCCGCCGTCCTCCTCGGAGTCGCTGCCGTACTCAATGGACGTTCAAAGAGCCCACACACCGAACGCTCAGTGATTCCGAAGGTTGTCCGTTGTTTATAGCCCCGGGCTCAGGGCTGGGGAGCGAGACGTTGGGCGGACGCTTGACGCGGCCCGCGCCGTCGTCGCCGAGCGGGATCAGCGCGTTCGCGCTCCCGCTCGGCGGCCTCCTTCTGGGACATGACAGTCTCGCAGAAGGCGGCCATCACTCCCCACGCCGCATCCCCGGACAGCATAGCCGACACTCCGCTGCCCAGGGAGAGGTCCGATCCGATGACTGCGACCAGGTCTTGACGCTCCAACGACCACGCGGGTCAAGTCTCTAGCGTGTGTTGGGCGGAGTCAGACTGGTCGCAGTGGAAGCATCTTGTCGTCGCTTCACGTCCGATCTTATGCAGATAATCACCGAAACAACCGTGACCGGTGACTATCTGCGTAAGCCTATAGGTGAGTCGTCCACTCCGTCGCTGTATCCAGGCTTCGAGATGCGGCAAAAATGCCTCAACGACGCGTTTGCGCGCTATGTGCTCCGGCTGGAGCCGCTCGCGCCACGTCGTGAGAGCGATGTGTCGTTCCTGCCGCTTGATGGATTCGAGCGCCACTGGCTCGCCTCCACCACTCTGGCGGGCGATGCGGGCCCGGTGATAGACCCTCGCATACATGCCCGCCAGGATGTCTAAGGGCGGAAAGCGTGCCAGTATGGTCGCCGCCTCAAAGGACACCGACCGTATCCTCGTGCAATCCGCAATGCCATCCTCCGCTGGACGCTGTAGATTTTGGTTCTACAGCGTCGAATGGCCAGCCTCGGCGCCCAGATGGGCGCCCCGTAGAGGACTACGGACTAACCTAACCTTTTTTTTTTTTTTTTTTTTTTTGTTGACGCTGGGAAAAATGCGTTACGCATACCCTCTCGTTGGGGGACGAGAGGGTTATGTGGGACTCCCCCGGCTAGCCCGGGTATACCCACTAAACGACCCAGCGGCACTCCCGCATCGTCTTCATGGAGGGGAACTGGGAAACTGGCAGAGCCTTATCATCCAGTCCCCCGCCGACGACCGCCCGCCTTTACAGCGGGGCCCGCACGCCCCTCCCTATACGAGGAGGGGCCCGGAAATGACCGCGAGTGCTCGGTCATTCCCGCCGACGGTGGTGGTGAACAGTGCAGTGCAGGAGAAGGCGCCCCCGCGCCAGTCTCCCGCTATTCACCACCGGGGAGGAGGAGACGCTGATCGTACAGCCGTCTCACTCTTCCCCTTCTCCGCCTGCGGAGCGGCGCCGCGAGGGGATCGTCCTCCCGCGCGCGCTCCGCTGCCTCTTTCTGCGAGATCACGTCCTCGCAGAAAGAGGCGACCGCCGACCAGGCCGCCTCGCTCCCCAGCATGGACAGAACCACGCCGGGCAGCGAGAGGTCCGGCCCCACCACCGCAGTCAGACCGCGGCGCGGCTCAGACCAGGCCGGGCACACCTCGAGGGTGTGCTGTGCCGAGTCCTCCGCCGCGCCGCAGTCGTGGCACGCGGCGGCCTCCTCCCTCCCAATCCGATGCAGGTACGAACCGAAGCATCCATGCCCGGTCAGCACCTGCACCAGACGGAACGAGAGGAAGCCGTGGGGCCGCTCGAGCCATCCCTGAAGGACTGGCCCGAGCGCGTCCAACGTTCGGCGGCCGAAGGTGGCAGAGGCGAGGTCCTCAGTCCAATGGTGGACGATTGCGGCCCTCGCCTCCCGCCGGACGGCCTCCCGCTCCTCCGCGGCGGGGGGCGCATTGAGTGCCCTACGCCGCGCCGACCACTCGTACACCCGAGCCAGCACCCACGCCTCGATCTCCCAAGGAGGGGTGCCGGCCAGGGCGCACGCCGCCGCGAACCCCACCGAGCGGTAGGCCCTCGCCACCCGCTGTGCAATGGCCCTTTGGGGCCTGCGGATGGCGGAGGCGTTCTCCCTCCTGTGGAGGGAGTCCGCCCAGATAGGGGCCCCGTAAAGGGCCATACTTTTTAAGATGCCGGCATACAGCTGCCGGCATCGCGCCTTCGGCCCTCCCAGGTTCGGGAGGAGCCAAGAGAGGGCCCCCGCTGCCTTCAGCAGGCGCGCCGACAGCCCGCTGAAATGCGGGCCGAAGCGCCACCTGCTGTCTAACACTAGGCCCAGATATTTCATCTGGGCCTTCACCTCTACTTGGACGCCCGCTACAACAATGCGGGCGTCCGGGGGGACCCGCTGCCGAGGCCCGTGGAAGAACACGGCCTCGGTCTTACGCAGGGCCACCGACAGCCCTAGGCGGCGGATCCTCCCTGCGACTAGGGATCCGCCAGCCGAGGCCAAATTGGCCGCCTCCCTAAAACTCCCCCCTCGGGCAGTGAGGAGAGTGTCATCCGCATAACAGATGACACTCGTGCCACGAAGGAGGGACCCGCGCAGGAGCCAGTCGAATCCGATGTTCCACAGGAGTGGATCTAGGACCGACCCCTGCGGAACACCAGACTCCGCCCTGTAACGCCGCAATCTGGCCGACCTGTCTACGAGGAGGACCGCTCGGTCCTCCAGGTAGTCGGCCAAGAGCGCCCGCAGATATTGAGGCACTCCGTGATAGCGGAGTGCCTCTAAGATGGTCGAGTGGGGAACGGAGTTAAACGCATTGGCGATGTCGAATGACACCGCCAACACTCCATCCCCTGCCTCGACCGCCTCCCTCACTTGGCCCTTCAAAAGGGCCAATGCGTCGACCGTCGAACGCCCCTTCCGGAAACCGTATTGGGCGTCCGACAGGTCCGGCCCCACCTCCCGCAGGAGGCCATTCACCCGGGTGGCGATGATCCCCTCAAACAATTTACCGACCTCGTCGAGCAGAACGACGGGCCGGTATGCCGAAGGGGAATCCACCGGGCGTCCCTCCTTCCGAAGGAGGCACAATCGTCCCTCCTTCCACGGTTTCGGGAACCTCCCAGTCGTAAGACACGCACTGAAGAGGTCCCGAAACCTGTCCTCCATTTGGGTGGCCGCAATGGCCACCACCGCTGCGGGGACGCCGTCCGGTCCGGGGGCCGTCCTCTTCCCGCGGAGGCGTAAAGCCGCCGCGCGGAGCTCCGCCACCGCCACTGGAGGGATCTCCTCCTCCGGCGGGGCCACCCCCCGCGGGGGGTGCATCACTGGAGGGGCGAAATCGGTCCTGCACGGAAACAGGGACCGAACCACCCCATCCAGCAACGCCGGCTCCAGGGTCTCCGTCAGTGGGGGGCCACAGGGGCGCAGTTTGTTCCGCGCCGCCTTGTATGGCCTCCCAAATGGGTCCCCGTCGAGACCCTCCAGCATCTCGGCCTTCGCCGAGTCGTCGGCGGCACGCATCTCCGACCTGAGGACCTCCTTGGCCTCCACGTACGCGGCGTAGAGGAGGCCCTCGTTGGCGAGGTCGCGAACGCTGCGCCGCCGACTCCGCGCGTAGGCCCTTCTGGCCGCCACGCAGGCGGCCCGGAGCCCCGCCAACTCCTCCGTCCACCAATAAACGGCGCGACGGGGAGGCGGGCGGCGAGACCGAGGCATGCTGGTGTCGCACACCTCGGTCAGGGAACCCCGCAACTGGACCGCTGCGGCGTCCACGTCCAGGACTTGGACAGGAGGCGCGAGCCAGTCCTGGACTAACGCCGCCTCCTCAGCCGCCTCGCGATCCAGGCGGGTGAGGGACCACCACGGGAAGGGGGACTGACCCGAGTGGGCTGTCCCCCGAGGGCTCCCGGTGGAGACGTCGAACCGCACGTAACGATGGTCGGACAACGTCTCCACCATCTCCACCCGCCAGTTCACGACGCGGGCGGCCAGCACGGGGGTGGCGAACGAAACGTCCACCACTGACCCTCCCCGTTGCCGCACACACGTCTGAACTGTCCCTCTGTTTAAGAGGGACACGCCTGTCGACGCCGCCCAAAACTCGACGGCGCGACCCCGGACGTTGCAAGTCGCGGCCGGGTTGCCCCAGGCCGCCGACTTGGCGTTCAGGTCGCCCAACACGGCGACCTGGCGTGGCGCCGCCCGACCGACCACTGCGGTGAGGACCTCGAGAAAGATCTCGAAGTCCGCAAGGGGTCGGTTAGGGGAGAAATACACGCCCACCAGGGCTATCTCTCCCCACGCGGCGGCCACGTATCCCGGTCCCCTCTCTAAGAGCGAGAGGGGTGGGGAGTCCGTGGAAGACCGCGCTACCACTGCCACTGAGCCGTCCGGATCACCCAGCCACCTGCCAGGGACCGAGTACGGCTCAGCGACCACCGCTACGTCCACCAACCACTCGGCCATGGTCTGCATCAGCAGATCCTGGGCCGCTCTGCAGTGGTTGGTGTTGGCCTGAAGGATGCGATGTTCGGCCCTATCCATTAATCGGACATCGCACCCCCCTCCGCAGCCGCCGATGTACTGGGCACCGGATCGGCGGTGGCAACGGCGGGCCGGGTCAGCGCCTGCATTTTGCCCTTCTTGGGGGGAGGCTTGCAGCTCCTCCCCTTCATAACATGATCCGCGGGGCGGCCACTGGCGGCGCATACGGCACAGTGCGGCGTGGTGGCCTCGCAAGCGGCGGACTTGTGTCCGACCTTGCCGCAGCGGTAGCATATGTCCCTCCTTTCGTCCGTGGAGGGACACAGGGCCCGGGTGTGTCCAACTCCGAAGCACTTGAAGCACCGCAACGGCGACTCCTCAAGTGCCCGGACCACACCCGTGCTGAACCCGACAAGAAGCCGTCCCTTGGCGAGGACGGCTTTGGCGGCGGCGACCGGGTACTCAAGGCGCATGGTGCCCATGCCGCCGCGGCCGGGTCTGATGCCCCGACCTTGCACTGCTGCGGCGCTGCAGCCTCCAGCCGCCGCGACCGCCGCCACCACCTCCTCCTTGGTGACCGAATCATCCAGATCGGACACCTCCAGGCCTGCGGACTTCACAGGCCTGACCACCTTGGCCACGTCCGCGATGACCTCCTGCAGTTTTTCTGCGAAGAGGTCCGCGTTGGCGCCGCCCTTAGCCCCCGGGAACTCGAATATTCGAGCCCCGGTTTGAGTTTGGCGGCACGCGATCTTGTCGATCCCCAGTTGGGTGGGATCGACGTTGGCGCGCGCCCGCGTCATTATTGACGCGTACGTCTCACCGCGTTCCTCAGCCTCCGCGGTGAGCGTCACCACGACGGCAGCGGATTTGGGAGCAACCAATTTGGGTTTGCTCCCACCGGCGGGGGCCCGATTAGCTGCGGGAGCAGCGTTTGCGGGTTTGGGGGCCGACTTCTTGCCTTTCCCCTTCCCCTTTCCCTTGCCCGTGGACTGAGACGGGCCGGGAGGGGCGGTGGCGGGGACGGCAGGGACGGCCATCGCCTTCTTCTTAGCCTTGCCCTTCTTCTTCTTTCCAACCACCTTCGTCCACTTTGGCTGGTTGGACGGGGTAGTGGAGGGTAGGAGGGCGTCCTCTGGGTTTGAGGACGGCGCCGGCTCGCGCGGCTTGACTGCCGCGGGCAGCCGCTCGCGCGGCTTTATTGCCGCGGGTGGCCGTTCGTCCGCCGCAAGTGGCGGGCGAAGCCGCTTTTCCGGCAGGAGCCGGTCCTCGATACCTGCGAAGCAGGCACGGGTGAAGGCCCTTTCCTCCATCACAACCTTGCGGATGATATCCTCAAGGTTGGAGGGGGGGAGGCCCTCAGCCGCAGGTCTCGGCTCGGCTTGTTGAGGCCGGGCCGTGGCTTTAACCGCGGGCCTCGGCTCGGCTTGTTGAGGCCGGGCCGTGGCTTCAGCCAGCTTGTGGTGTAGCTGGCTGACCTCCGACTGCAGGCGATCCACTTTCGCCTGCAGCTGCCGCGTCTCGTCGGTGGTTGTTCGCCCCACCAACTCCGCGACGATGCCGCGCATACTCGCGGCCCTGCACTTGAGGGCCTTTTGGAAGGTCCCCTTCAGGTTGGAGGACTTCGAGGCGACCTCCACAATCCCCTCTTGGTCCTCCACCTTGGCGTCCCGCGTATAAAACGCGGGACGCACCGTACCCGGCCTTGGCTCGGGCGGCGAGCGTCCGCTGCTCCTTGGCAGCGACCTTCTCTTCGAGGTCCTTCTGGACCTGCTCCCGCTTCGCCAGGTCTAACTGGCGCTCAGCGTCCGCTAAACCCACGTCGTGGGTGTCGGCCACTGCCGACTTTTTTGGCCGAAGCTTCTTCCTCGGCTTCCCCGTGGAGTCCGAGGAGCCCTCGGAGCCATCCTTTAAGAACCGCTTCCGGGCTCCTCTAGTAGACTCCTCGGCCATCGATATCGACGAACCGGCGTCCGAGTCCGACACCTCGTCCGTCCACCCGCCAAAAACACTAGCCGCAGAAGGCGCGCGGCTAGCCTCCGACGCCGAAGCGCCATCGGCTGGTTGGCCCTGAGAAGGGCCTTTTTCCAAATCGTCCCGGGAGGGGCCCTTAGAAGGGCCTTTGAGGAACCTCCCGGACGAATCCCGCAGGGGTTTAGACATCCCGCAAGGTATCGTAGTCGACCGCAATAGACTACGACGTACAGCGCACTTTAGCCGTTCACTGATCTGCCACTCCGTTACGGTGGTCAGATCAGGACGTTGCCCAGGGAACACGACGAGGACGTAAGCGCTGTGGGGGGTTCCCCGAACTAACCTAACCTATGATTATGATTATAACCTATCCGAGTCCTATTGACAAACGATTTTTTATCATTGATCTGGCCAAGACCAATAGACAGCAAACATTTCATGAAATGCGACCACTTCATGAAACTTTCGAGCATTTCATGATGTGATGAAATGATCGCAGTATAGACCTATTCATCTTCCCTAAATATACAGAAACATTCTCAAAACAACCTATCATTTATAAAACTGCAAACCGTGGCGTTATTTTCCAAATACAAAGACATAAAATTCGATGTCAAATACTTTCGTTCGAAGGCTCGCAAAGGGCCATTAGTCAAACCGGGCTTTTAAACTGTGTAAATGACGTGATTTATATCGTGGACGTTGATTTTTTTACTCTTTTTTACTTTCAACATCTATTTTGAAATGTAACGTACATTCCATTTGGCCGTGAAAGCGGGTGAAATGAAAAAGCCACTTAAGTAGAAATGCCTTTACTTGGAAGTTGGTTTCTATAAACGTAAATGGCGGAATAAGCGCAAATAAGTTCCATTTATTTATATATAAACCAGTAATAGTAAATGATTACTATCTATAATTTTATTTAAATTTTGATTTTTTGGATGATTCCTCCCGACTGAAAAAATAGAAGTGGGAGTGCGCAGAAAGAGCCTTCTCGGGTGCTGGATTAATACGAATTTTCACCTAGCACACTGGACAAATCCTAAAAGATCTTACTGACGGACCAATCTTCCTATTATAATATCACACTACTCGGTATTCATATCAACAGGGAAAGAAGGACTTGGAGTAGGTATTTCGTACATAAGACCATCCACGCAAGGACCATCGCAGTGTCAGATTCTTTCAGGAAGCACTAATGTCTTAACATTTTGGTCTAATGGATAGATACCCAGGCAACTACAACTGGTCGGGGTTTCGATTCCCACCCAGAACAAACATAAGAGTTCATGGACATATCGGTTTGTTCTGTGTCCGGGTGTTATTTATCAATAGTATGTATTTACAAAAAAATATCAGTAGTCTGATCACCATAGTACGGGTTCTGCCTAGTTTGCGATCAGATGACGTGTAAACGCTGTTTTTCTATACAAGATCGTTGTTATAAATGTACGAACACAAAAGTGATGGCTGACCGGTGGCCATCATCATCATCATCAGCCGGAAGACGTCCACTGCTGAACATAGGCCTCCCCCTTAGAACGCCACAATGAACGACAATTGGCTATTTGCATCCACCGGTTACCTGTGACGCGCACAATGTCGTCTGTCCACCTAGTGGGAGGCCTGCCAACGCTGCGTCTTCCGGTTCGTGGTCGCTACTCGAGAAGCTTTCTTCCCCAACGGTTATCGGTTCTTCGAGAGATGTGGCCTGCCCATTGCCACTTCAACTTGCAGATTCTGAGAGCTATGTCGGTGACCTTAGTTCTTCGGCGAATCTCCACATTTCGGATTCTGTCGCGTAAAGAAACTCCGAGCATAGCTCTCTCCATGGCTCGTTGTGTGAATCTGAACTTCTCTAAAAGGCCAGCCGTTAGAGACCACGTCTCAGTACCATATGTCATCACTGGCAACACACACTGGTTAAAAACCTTCGTCTTCAGGCACTGTGGTATTTTGGACGAGAATATATCGCGTAGTTTCCCGAACGCTGCCCATCCGAGTTGGATTCTTCGGGCGACCTCTTTGTCGAAGTTGGACCGACCTAACTGGATACTGGACCGGTGGCCATGGGTTTCAATATGTTACTCTTAGTCTTCGACTGGCTAGCGGTCAGCCATCACTCCTGTGTTCCTACATTTATTGCTATGATTTGAATCTATAAAAAAACAAGGTATACGTGGATGAGGATTAAATGATTATTTATTTCTGTGTAAGGAACACTGCAGATGTAGAAATTACTGTGTATAGTGTAGCCTAGTCGGCGAGCAAAAGAAATAACAACGACAAAGAAGGGCTACACAAATTTATTAAAATAAATAAACGAGAAGGAAGTTACGGTACAGGGGGGGGGGGTCGATTACTTATTAGCTTGTTCGCACATATAACAAAATAGCTGTAACTCAACTAGGGGTCGTTAGGGAACGCAACGGCGATTCCCGCGGTCTTCAGACGTCTTCCTTCTATTTGTAATGGCCAGGAACGACACGGAACAGAGCCTGGACTAGGCCCGGTCGGTCAGCAACTCAGGCCCGAAGGATGAAACTCTTGCCCGAAGGGTGAACTTTTCGCCCGAAGGGTGAAATTTGTGGCCGAAGTAAGAACTCGTGCCCGAATGTAGACTTCGTGCCCGAAGGTAGACCCCTGGAACTCCACATAAGCGTTCCTGTAGACGCCGTTCCCTAACGCGACACCCTCCAGACCAGCTTTCAGTTGGTGGAGGCTGCCGCATTATGGAGACGTCTACAGGAAATAAGGTACACCCTAACAATACAACGTATAACAATAGGCCTAATAGTACCTAGTTCACATGATAGAGGAAATACAATAGAAATCCTACAGCAGTCTTTAAAATATTTAAAACAACTTACCAGTAATACTGGGTTTCTTTACACATATAATAAGTATGGACTTTAATTGACTTTTGCAATATACAATTACGTTGAACACGCTGGCAATATTAAAAATTTGAATAAAATGATATTTGGTGTGTTGCTCGGTGCTCAGCTCAGATGGTAATGGCTGGCTCAACTACTGAGTCAAAAACGAAACCTATCGAAAGGAGATGGCGTCGAACCGTCTAGAAAAGCCAGTACTTAATTCGGTGGCCGTCGCTGATTGGTCGTCACTTTCAGCTTTCGGGTACTGAGCGTTAATCGCATCGTCTCGCCCTCGGTAAACTCCGCCTATTTTAAAACTAATACCCTCTCTTAAAAAGTGCCCCTTATCTAGGTATCTAAATATTACCTATGGTTCTACCAATGAAATTAATAAGATTACCTGATGCAGCATTCATCGCCTATTACCATGAATAACTAAAATAAGAGCATAGTATTGCCCAATCAATATGGAAAGGCCGTATATTAATACAAACGCCTAGTCAAAAAAAAATTAGTTCAATAAGATTACTATGCTTTGCTATTACTATTTCTATAGGAGTTATTAAGCCTCTTAATAAAAACAACTGTCTTTTACATATTTATTTACTGTAATGTGCCCAAAACCATGTAGCTATGCTACAATAGATAATATATGTATGCACACTGGAACATAGAAACTTAGCACTAGCTAAGGTAGAGTTCAATATGTTACTCTTAGTCTTCGACTGGCTAGCGGTCAGCCATTACTCCTGTGTTCGTACATTTATTACTACGATTTGAATCTTGTAAAAAAACAGGGTGTACGTGGATGGGGATTAAATGATTATTTATTTCTGCGTAAGGAACACTGCAGATGTAGAAATTACTGTGTATAGATAATATCTGTATGCACACTGGAACATAGAAACTTAGCAAAGAAACATTTTAAATTAGTATTAAAATTTTATTCAGACTTATTAAATTTAAACGTTTAATTTCCGTTAAGCCTATTAAATCTAACAAAATCAAATTATTACCGAATCGTACAAATAAGGCAATAGATTTTGTAAACGAGAAAACTAGAAACATATTTCAAATTAATGACCCTAATAAATTTTACTTTCATGCCATAAATAAAATCGTAATCGAAATATCGGCAGAGTTTAATTAGCCAAGTAATATTTCACCGATATCACTCCGAACTCCGAATGATATTTGATTGGTATCGGTAGATCTGACAGCTTGAGTTAGAGCAGCGTAGGAATATCCGCAAAAAATAGAATGAAAATAGCATCGATATAATATATAAACTAGATAAACATTCACGAACAAAATGACATCTAAAATGTAGTTGCGGAGGTTGCAAACTTACCTGTGCTGGTGGTGGAAACGTGAACTAATGATTTTATAATGATAATGACTTGTAGTTTGGCAGTTTCATATAGACAGTAGCGACACTCCTATCGGCAAAAATAAATTTGACAGGATGTGGCTTGTAAAGAAATAGAGCCACAAGGGCGCTATTTCTCGCTACCACTTTTTGAACCGTGACACCAAATCTAGTTATATATATTATATCGATGGAAAATAGTACGAAAAGTTATACACCTCCACCACATTACACTCCTCTTAGAAAAATAAAATGTATATTTATTTGCCAAACCAAGTGTGTACAATGATTTTACATATGTTTTCTGCTATTATAGCAAAGAAGCATTATATATTTTTTAAGAAAAAGAAATTTGATTTTATTATGAATAAAAAATACTAGATTTTCTAATTTATATCAATAGGTATATGCAACAATAGAGTAAGTAGTAGTTTACCAACCACGACTACTTCATGTAAATAGTGTGCAATAGTTTTCTTTATTTTTTTTAATTATCAGATTTTTTGTAAATATTATTATATGTGACACACACTCACACATTGTTTATTCAGGGTGTTACGTGGGGTGCCAACTGTTACGTTGGGTGCCAACTGTTACGTAGACAGTACGTTGGACGTTACTGTTACGTTCGCCTGACGGCTAGGTACAAGAATAAAAACAACAAGTAAAATTACAAGTTGTTTATTGAATCGAAAATAAAAACATATACGTTAACCCGGCAGGAATTAAATTTCCACTAATAAAATTAAAACTATAAAGTCTCTAAAAAATCGCACTAGAACCAAACTCTAATGTCTCTAAATAAAGTCAAAACACACGGGTGTGGATTCGCGGCACAGGGAAGTTATCTGGTCGGAATAATAAAAAAGGTGCTGGGGCTTAACTTTTGGCCGTCCGAGTCCTCGACGCTTGGGGGTCTTCGGTAGTGCCTTCAGCCGACACTCTGTTTCTTGAAGGACACCGGTGGCTCGGGTGTTACAGTGCAGCCTGAAGCGTCGCCGCTTGTACAGTCAATCTGTACGATGAACGGTGGAGTCCCAATCGGTGTAACGGGGAACTCCAAGCGGGCACGGCGCAGTCCCAACAGTGAATTCCAAACGGGGAACGGTGAACCCCTAGCGGTGCAATCCTAGCGGTGCAGCCCTAGCGGTGAACTCCAATGGGTACGGTGAACGATGGGTACGGTGAACCCCCAATCCTGGAACGCGTCGAAACATCTTCTGTAGCGCGAAAGATCCGATGCCCTGGCACTAGTGTGACCAGATATGGGCGTCGGTATCTTTCGCAAAACAATTAAATATTATGCGGAATGGAGTGGTGAAATGCATTTCCGGTTGAAATGTAATTTAAAGAAAATTAAATATTTAAATGAAATATTTTTACCCAACCCAGAATCAAATCCCCAATGTTTTATATGCTGGATAATCACCATTCCACAACGCCATGCAGAACAAAGAAAATATTACATATTACATTAACAATTATAATAAAACATATTGAAGGAACAAAGACTTTTAATATTTGTTTCCCCGGTACTTTCCCTTATAATAACCAAAACTAAATATATCTCTCGGCTATGTGATGAACTAATAGAAAAAAGAATAATTTATGTAAGCAACTACATTACAGTTGTTTTTAACACTTAAAGGAAATTAAGACATTCTTATACAACAATGTACTCATACAAGACTATAAGTTTAATTTACAATGACAAACTTGTAAACAATTTTTACTCTGGAAAATTCTATTAGACTACAAATTATGAAAAACACAATGATTATTCCTTGCAAGTATGAACTGATATTATGGAGTTTAAACTATCTGGACATTCTAAAATAACAATTACTCATTAAAATATAGGTTAAGATTTCTGGCATAGACTACACAATGGAATTAGTTATTGGGACTATATTTCACCTGATTCTTGTGATGGCTAAAACTGATTGGGCTTTAATATTAAGATATAGGAATTTTATAAGGAAAATACCGTGTCAAAACATATATAAGAGTTATTGGAATGAATAGATAAATGAGGTTATAATTGATTGACATTAAAACATCCTGTCACATTCACTACCTAGAAGAAATGAAATTAAGAAATAAAATAGCCATAGCGACGTTAATAATACTATAAAAAGATTGAGATATTACTTGCTAGACTGTAATTGGATTACCTAACATGAAAATTAATTAATTTGGATAATTGTATGAACTTACCAGGGGGTTCCAACCGCCTAATCACAACACTATCACAATTATATTACATTGTTTTATATATTTTTTGCAGCACTACACTGAACAAAGAATAAACATGATAATGACCGCTTCCCGGGTCAGCTACTCAATTATATATATCCCGACGAACCTACGGCGCGGACGACGCGATCTAGAATGGAATTCCGATCCATCCCCTCTATCCGCCAACAAAACAAGTGCGACAGAGATACGAAATGGAAAACACTAATGCTTCCGAGCGAGAAGGAGCATACATAGAAGAATCTCGACGGTGAAGGTGTGAGAATTGTAGACATGATTTCTAGACTGTTCCCGATGTTGACACTGAATAGCGCTGTTAGCGCTAATACTAGTTGCGTCGCGCGGGTTCCGTACGATAATAAAAATATTTATTGTAGTTATTTGTTCGTAAATTTTTTATTTTACAATTTTAATGATTTTACGTTGTTACAACGTAACAAGGGATAAACAAAATTATAATCATCATCAGCAGGCGAAAAAGTCCACTGCTGAACAAAAGCATCCAAGGGGATGCGAAGGGGTTGCAGGGGTTGTTGGCAGGCGTTTTGGGATCGCAGTAAGTATACTTAAGTATTATACATCTTAAATGCGGACTTAATGTCTTAGAAAATAAGTAAGAATCGTCATAACATAAACTATTTATAGCGAAGCAAAGTAAACAACATGAAAGATTCCATAGCGCGGCAAGTTTCTGATTTAGTCGTATACTATGTATAGAAGCTGACCCAACCCTCTCTAAGCAAATAGATACAACATACACTTCAAAAATGGAGATAATAGTGGGACGCGTTTTTGCTGGGAATGCAACCTTTTCAGGTGGACCCGGCCTGATGAATTGAGAACCCTAACTTAGAATCCGCTTCGTCATCTCAATTCACCGCGTGAGTTTTCGACCCTAATATCAGAAAATAGGGTTGTGCTCAATATTTTCTACGCAAACATTTTGTTATGAAATATTCGCGTGATATCGATCTGAAAAACAAAATTAAGTTCATGATGGCTCCCTGCTGATCATTTCATTAATATGATTTCAGCCGAACTAATGTTACGTGGTTTTATTTAAGTACTTTCAAAAGAGTTTTAGGTCAACTGCCTACCTAAGCATTGAACATTAAAACAAAAAGTTTTGTATATTTATTAAATCTCTACCATTAAAAATACGTATGTAAATAATTATTTTCGAATTTAAGTTAAATTTCTGAAAGCCAATGCCATACGGAATAATATTAACATACTTATGTGTACAGAATAACCTAAAATCATCGTAAATTATTTAATTTTGCTACTAAATTCGATAATCAAGTTAAGTACTAAAAGGCTTACACTACATTATATTCGCGGGGCAAAATTTAAATTTAACACCATCCAACACGGGAGGCTTTGTAATCTTTAATCAGTGGAGGCTGTTGAGTCTAAGAAGCACCTCCGCACGCTCATCATTCATTCAGGAGCACCATTCTTATAATGAAATTTCCCCGTTAATAGTCTACTGAATTGAGACAGGGTGAAACTGCGAAACCTTCGCTAATGGTGCGTAACCACGTAAGTTAAATGCTAAGCGAGGTACGCGTTCGACCATAATCGCACACGCGCACTCATTGAATTTCGCAGATTTTCGCATAAAAACCGGCGAATTATAATGCCGAATCAAACGGCCCCGTTTGCGATAAAACTCGAGTTTCTGAAGGAAATAAAATTGAACGGATTACATTTACTGCTAATGTTGAGGGTTTAGAGTAATCAGCGGGTATTTTTCTTCTTTTTGTATAGAAGTAAGCGTTGCGTAATAACTGTCTTCGGTGTTTTAGGCGTAGCAATAATTCACAGTCATTTATTCTAGAGGTAAATAAGAGGTGTTGTCTGCCACGTCGTATATAAATTGTAGCGAGATTTTAAATCGTGGTAGGTTTTTCTTATTAAGTATAAGATATAAATTTTATAAACATTCGTTTTAATGTAGATAATTTGCGTTTTTTCAACAATTAAATTTTTTATCAGTGAAAAAATAGGCTATAAAGAATAGGCATACAAAAATCTCTGAATATCAACATCTCAGCTATAAGAAACCTACTGCAGAACATGAACCTCTCCCATACATTTCCTCCACGACCGATGTTTTGTAACCTGCAATGGTAGTCTATCCATCTAGTGAGGTACCATCCGATGCTGCGTTTATCAGTTCTAGAGTCGCCACTAGAGAACCCTACAGATTCTCGATTCTCAAGACTAATATTTACGTTCCCATTTCATTCTGATCGTTTGTCACAATTATCATTGATGTATGTACAACGTTACGAAGAACTTTGTTACTCTAAATATTAATCTTAAAAAATAAAAAAAACAACTTAATGACTAGACAAGTAAAATATTCATTTGCTAATAAGCAATACGCTTACCACTTCCGCTCGTTGCCTACATAAAACTTATTCAATCCCATTTCTCATGCTGCTCTGTCATTCACACAATGGAACACAATCTCGTTTACCCTACTGCTTTTTGTACCAATATCAGACTCTGGAGTACCTAGGTAGGTAGGTACAGTCTCAGTAGACTGTCAAAGTCAAAATATCTTTAAAATTTATGGGCCCACACATACACATTGTTTCCACCGGATCATAACGCGACCACTACTGTAAAGATCCAGTGAAAAATAAAAGAAAAAGAATGTTTACTGAATTCAATGTGTAGTATTCGCGTTAATAAAAGAAAACATTATAAAATTCAGTAAAGATTTAAAAGAATTTTGTATTTATGTATGTTACCGGTTACTAACCAAGCCTATTAAATAGGTATTAATGAAAATTTGTGACGTACAATTGTTACCTTTGTCTGCCTACTACAGGTTATTAATATCAAGTAATATCAGTAACTATATATTAATGTAATTGACAGCAGATAATTAGTACATAATTGTATCTATGTGTCGACAAATATATCAAGGATAATTACTATGCGCGAGTCGTGCGACATATTATTATGTTAATTATGTTCAATTATGTCATTGTTAATATGATACATACCAATTGAATTGTATTTTGACGGTAACAAATCAGTTTATTAGATCGTCTACATCTGTATCTGTCATATTTACGTACTCCATAACATTATAATGTTCTGAAGTTAATTTATACCTACATCTAGGTAGTTATGTAACAGCAGACAAGAAAACAAAATTAGCTAGATAATATAAATAGTTTATTTCACTATATACACAATATGCCTTATTTAATCATTATCCTTTGACAGCCCACACATGATCATCTGATGCCAAACTAGGCAGAGCCTGTATGTTAACCAAACAACTGCTACAAATACTAATCTGCATTTTTTTGTAAAGACATATTTAAAAGTGTATATAAATAGAAGAAGAAATTAATCGTAGACAATACAAGAAAAAACAAACAAAAAATAAGGACGACAAAACAAATTTGCCGACGACATTGTGCGCGTCGCAGGCTATCGGTGGATGCAAATGGAGATGTTGTTCATTGCGGCAATCTAAGGAGAAGGCCTTTCTTCAGCAGTGGACTACTACTTCCGGCTGAAGATGATGACAAAAATAATACCCAGATACGGGACCAGCAGACATATATTCATGTACACAAATGAATGTCCTGGGTGGGAAATAAACCCACGACCTATCGGATAGCGGGCAAGCTGTCTAAAGGTCTAACCACTAGACCAGCGGGCCCTTTATTTAAATTTCTACATATATAATCGTAAAAAGAAAGTTTAACTATTTAGAGAACATCATCCTATAATAAAGAATTTTATTCGTTATTGTATTACAAATCCACAAACAAATATTTTCTCTTAATAATAAGAGTAATTTATTTTCACGCTCATATGACTACGGCTCTTATTAGGATAAAGAGTGTTATACAAAGGGAGGCAATGATTGCTGAAGCATTCAGACGATATAAGTAAAGCATTCAACTAGCTTATTGGTATCTCAAGGGAACTACGGGCCCCAGCTGGGTCGGTTCATTACAATGGAGGGCAAAGAAATGTAGCTAACAAATACTGTAGATTTTCTCAAAACACATTTTCTCGGATTCATCTGTCGTAGGTAGATCTGCACAGACTGCATCCATTATGCGTCCATAATCTAGTGCTTGACTGCAGTCCCACCTGATGGAAAGCAGTCTTGAAGACACTCAAATTATTGGGAGCGAAAACCGACGCAGGCAAACTGTTCCAATGCTTAGGTGTCCTTATTATAATTAATTTTACCTGCGTTGGTTTCTCTGTCCAATTACAATCCTTAAGGCTAGATGGAGGGAGAATAGTTTTTTTTTTTCAAGGGAAACATACAATCCATTGTACTTATATATTAAATATGGTAGGTAATACATAAACCAATAAAGTTTCCACAGATAACTTTTTAGTAAGAAAAAAAGAAATACCTGAATACAGCAGAATATATTTTGTTATACGGCAAAATAAACTTTTAACCGATATCACTATTTATCGTAAATTAACTGGAGGTTATTCGATCAAAAATATTTTAAAGAACAAACGTAACAGTCCGATGGAGACAGGCCGCAGGCACCCGTGACCTACTTTTTAACAGTTACAAAGCTCTTAGCTCGAAAATGATTCAGACTTCTGGATTCTTGAGCAATTATTTCTTTCTTATTTCGAGTTTTTAAACAACTAGTGAGAAGCTTAAACACTTTGATTATTCACTTTAGTAGTTGAGATGTTAATTTTCATCTGCTTAAACTTTCCTGACCTCTGTGTTAGTATTTGAAAGATTTCTTTTTTATTATTCGAGCTAGTGACCAGACAAGCAAGACGTTCAGTTCACCTGATTTTAAATGATACGCCTGCCTCGTCACCCGAGACTTTAGTTATTAAGTCTCTTGTGTCCGGTCTCACTAGCTACAGTGTCCTTAACACCGGAACACAGCAATGTTTACAGATTGCTGCTTAGGACTCTTATTTATGTGGGATACTTCTCCCACATAAATAAGGTTCCTATTCTATAGTATAAGAACTGACACTGCGATGGTACCCTGAATAGGGTCTAGTACCACTTACCAAATAGCAAAGTAAGTAAGCAATTATTCCACCTGAATTATGTATGTAATAAGTTTTTGAAATTAATATGTCTCTAATCTATCCATTCTTTTCATTAAGTATATAAATTCAGATGCATTTTACAAAATATAAAACATAAGTATATCTTATTATTTGTAAAAATAATAATATCCTGGGGCAGTCCACACACGGTCATCTGTTCTTAAACTAGGCAGAGCCTGTACTATGGGAACCAGACGACTGATAATAATATTACTTATATCCTTGACAGAGATAATACTTATTCCTGCCCAGACCCATTGAAAAGTGGCCAGAATGTCAAATCAAAATGTATTTATTTATTTATAATAAATATCAGATTTTAATATAAAATTAAATAAATAGCTTCAACGAGTCCTTTTCAAATTGACGTCTTAATAATTCTGAAAATAATAAATAGAACCCAAACCCATAAAGGAAGCCATGAAAAGAATCCCTATTGTATTATAAAAGAATTCTTATTTAAATATTTATTCTTTCATATAGCTCTGAGAGAACCTAAGTAAATAAAACAAAAATGTCCGCCTTCCCCTTTTGCGCAGATAACAATGAAATAGTGATAGCCGGCTTATAGTGATCGATTACTGCAAGGATATTAATTATGTAGACAGATAAGTATTATTAAATTTTAAAAAATCTTCGATACTAAGATTAAAGAACGATACATAATAAATGACTCATCGGATTTGCATCAAACCGAAATACCAAAATAAATACTTTTCAAAATGTGCTTGTTATTTATATTATAATTATCTATCAAGAAGCTTATGTTATCTAATCAGCCACTGACAGACACAAATACTGACAGACAATCATTACACTCAAAATATCTCTTCAATAGACGTCGAGAGTTTACAATAAGATACCTACCGATTTCAGTCATCATCAAGAAAGTTTCAATAGCAAACTACTGAATGTAATTTTAGGTAATTAACTAAATATCAAATTCATTTAAATTTGCTAATTTTCGTTCTAACAACTTAAGATACGTGCTCGTATTACCATGTTATATATATCCTAAGTTGTATCAGGAGGTCAAAATGAAGGCATATAATAGATCGGATTGGAAATTGCTTCACCGACAAGAGCACAGCTCTTAAGTTGGAGAGAGAGAGAGATGTATCTTATGGCGGCACTGCTTCCCAAGTTACAGGTTCTCCTAGTTTGGGAGGACGGGATTCATTCTTAGTGCTTTAATATGACTAGTGACATTGGTAATCTAGATTACTATGTTCGTAATGTTTGACTATACCTACAATAAATAATAATAAAATAATCCCTAGAAAAAAAAAGCCATAGCAAGTGAATAGTGACTTTGTTTTATCCTACTATTTAGAAAAAGATAACTCATAAATAATATTATTAAAATTTTAAATTATTGACTCGACATTATATATAAATAACATTAATAGACAAAGGCAAGATAAATCGCCAAAGTAATGACTCCTAGCGATCCTGACATAAATTTATTCGAACGCGCTAATGAAGTCGATTTGACGAGTACTGGCCCATCTCTAGCAAAGAATGAAGAATCTGAGATTGCTTTAAAATGAACCGTGAGCAATAACGAAGCTGCGAGCTTTCTGCCTCGTTATGAAGTAGTTCTTGCGCTGGCGTTTAATATGCTATTAATGAATCAAAACTTTTACTTCCATTTCTTTTCAAACCGTCGAAATCAGAATCATTTTCTACAACTTTTGATTGACACTAAAGACACTAGTTTTTTCTATTTATTTTTGATTGGTTCTAATATTATTATCTCCTCTCGTTGGGTGTCGTCAGAGGCGACTAAGCGAGAACAGGAAGATGGGCAGCTGCGTCTTTCTTTTGGATTTATCGTCCACCGCCAGCCGCCTGCCAAGCGTGGGGACTATGGCAACCCCTCCCTTCTAAGGGGGAGGCCTTTGTTCAGCAGTGGACATCTATCGGCTGCTTATGATGAAAATGAATGATAATAAATATTAATAAAAGATGATCGGTGTAGAATGCAGTGCATGTAAGCGTGGTAAGCTTATAGAGTCTACTTATAGGGCAAAAAGGTGTGCCAAGTGAAGATTGCTGTAGCACACTCACCTTATTATATTCAGGCTATTAAATATAGTATTTGTCCTGGATAGAAATCCTATCCACTTTCCTTTGGGTAACGGCTAGGACATCGAACTATACCAAATGGCCATTCACTTGAATTAATAAAAATAAAATAACGTCTAGATTACGTGTGTTACGTGTGTCATTTATCGTAATTTTATCTAAGTAGTCCCAATACACACGTAAACTTTATTCATAATGTTAGTTAACCACGCAAATAGAACCGTATTTACATTCTTGCTACAACGTTTTCAATCTGAATCTGAGTAAATATTATAATACCAACATTTAGTAGTTTATTATCGAATTGAATTCATGAAAATCCTTGACATGGATTTATTATAACAGCGAAATACTGATAAATTTAGTATCCCTTTCAAGTTGTGCTTCATTAAGATCCTATTGACCGACAGACTGGTTATTGGCAAAACAAATTGAAATGAGAATAGCTCAAATTAGTATATAAATTAGTAACCTATATTTTCAATTAGATTACATAAGATGGTTTGGTATTTTGAATATCATTCAGAGTGAGTTTGTTTCATGAACAATATTAATATTATATTTTATTTTGTTCGCGTGAAAACTATTAGTACATTGAAAGTTCAATTATTGCTGAAACTTTAAGATAATTATTTATTTAATGTTGTCTTTTACTTACGCGAATATTACACATTGAAATCAAACTACTTTTACGGATTTTATCGCGGTTTATTTTTTGATTTTACTATCCCGACGTTTCGAATGCTTTGCAGCACCCATGGTCACGGGAGGACTGAGATGTTGAACGTCCTTATGTCACAATTATGCCGGTGTACCCTCAGGTCTTCTTAGTTATTATTGTTGGTTAGAATCTATATACTTATAGTAAAACTGTAACAGGTCCAATTCTGTACATTGAAGATATTTTAAAAATTATAATTGGAGGGCATTCTATAACCGATACAGAGGCCGAAAATGTATTTTTTTAATTTTTGTCTGTCTGTCTGTCTGTCTGTCTGTCTGTCTGTATCACGGCTGCGCATCACGCCGAAACTACTGAATGGAGAGGGGATTAAAGTCAAAATGGGTACTTGATTATACGCTTGGTCCGATTTTATAATTTTTTCTTTAGAATTATAATAAATATTAGTAAGGTAACACTCATAGAGAGTTGTTATCAAGGTTTTGTAATCGATCGGGTTAAGCAACGTTAGGTAAGGTCATTAAATAGATGGGTGACCGTTTAATGCCATTTGAACTAAGCGGCTCCGTGCTTCGGAGAGCAAGTAAAAAGTGGGTCCCAGTTTATAACCGACTATAAAAAAGGAGGTTATGTATTCGATGCGAATGTCTGTAATAGTTTAGTTAACGTAAAAATAGCGCAGGCGGAGCTGCGTGGGTCAGCTAGTTATTTATAAATATAAACAGTCCTTTTTAACCGACTTCAAAAAAGGAGGAGGTTCTCAATTCGTCTGTATATATATATATATATTTTTTTTTATGTATGCTCGCGCATAACTGTCAATTATGAACCGATTTGAAAAAATCTTTCTTCCATCCATTCTTCAATCCATTGATTGGGTCCCATAAAAAAATTATTGCGTAGTAATAAGTAGTTCCTGGAAAAACAAGAATGGTGACTGCGCACTGAGAGCTGCAGGTAAGCCTATATGGATGACGTTATGTCGCTTTTTAAGGACAAAAATGATCATAACTCTGGCAAATATTTACCAATTTCAATGATTCTTTTTTTATTCGAAAGAAGAAACCACTGTATTAAATCTGTATGAATTTTATTACAACCGGATAAGAACTTCCTGGAGGACCATGAACGATGTGGAGGAATTTATCTGGTAAAAACCATAAAACTGATGTTCTCCATTACATTGCTCTGACAATTATGAACCGATTGCGATGATTCTTTTTTTATTCGAGAGAGTAAACTGCTATGATGATTCCATGCAAATTTCATTACGACCGGATATTTTTTTCTGAAGAAACATGAATTATGTAAAACTATGTAGACGATAATGTGATCATAACCTACCTAGATAATTTTACGGTTTTCGATGGTTTAATCTTTATATATGAAAATATCACTAAAAAGTTGAAAATAAAATCTTTTAAAAAAAAAATTGAACCGACTTCAATATCACTGAAAAGTATAAAATAATTTAAATATTATTGAAGTTGGTGCCAAATATACACAGCCGGTAAGCTAACACCAACTTCAATAATATTTAAATTATTTTATACTTTTCAGTGATATTAAAGTCGGTTCAATTTTTTTTAAAAAAGATTTAATTTTAGAAAAGATTTTCATTCTTGATAAGCTTAATAAAATAGCGTGAAATGTATTTTTTCGCGGGAATCCTTTGGTTGAACTCGGATAAATTGTGAGATTAAAGATAACACAGCCTTACCATTGTCTTGCATTTGTCTTAATATATGACAACGCCCTCTTTCAGTTTTAATTACGGTCTAACTTGGCCAAATAGTGAATTTTTTTTATATTTTTGATTATAAGTACATATATAATAAGTAATAATAAGTATAATAAGTAATAATAAGTATATATAATATAATAATATTAATAATAATAAATTACTTTAGAAGCGAACAGACAGACAGGCGCGGATATCGACTTTGTTTCATACCATGTAGAATAACTACTTGATACTTTTAAAATATGATTATAATTACACTTGCAACTTATTTATTTAGTTTTATTTTGTTACGTGAGTGCTGTGTAGCCACAGTGATTAATTAACTTTCAACTTGTTAACCAGTAACTGCACCGCGAAAAAAGTTAGCAACTATCTTGTTTGAAGTTGAGATAGTACCTACGTAGTACGTACTAATCAAATTAAAAGTTATTTTCCTGTTTAGACGTAGCAGCCTTGTTAGCGATATCATTAAATGTTAGTGGCTCGGTAATATGGATTTGCTTAAACGTTAACTTCTTCTTCGGGTTAGTGCCTAACCTGGTGTCAAAATTGTCAAATCTACCCTTAGGCTTCTGACTTGGCTTGACTACTGATGACAACAATAGGGACTGACTTTTTAACCGACTTCAAAAAAGGAGGAGGTTCTCAATTCGTCTGTATATATATATATATATTTTTTTTCTATGTATGTTCGCGCATAACTCAGGCAATTATGAACCGATTTCAAAAAATCTTTCTTCCATCCATTCTTTAATCCGTTAATTGGGTCCCATAAAAAAATTATTGCTTAGTAATAAGTAGTTCCTGAAAAAACAAGAATGTTGACTGCGCAGGAAAGTTGCAAGAAAGCCTATATAGATGACTTTATGGTGCTTTTTAAGGACAAAAATGGTCATAACTCTGGAAAATATTTACCAATTTCAATGATTCTTTTTTTATTCGAAAGAAGAAACCACTGTAATGAACCTGTACGAATTTTATCACAACCGGATAAGAACTTCCTAGAGGACCATGAATGATATGGAGGAATTTATCTGGTAAAAACCATAAAATTGATGTTCTCCTTTACATTTCTGTGACAAATATGAACCGATTTCGATGATTCTTTTTTTATTCGAGAGTTTAAACTACTATGATGATTCCATGCAAATTTCATTACGATCGGATAAAATGTTTCTGAGTTTCTGAAGAAACATGAATTATGTAAAAGCATGTAGACGATAATGTGAAATCATAATGATGTCGTAACCTACCTAGATCATTTTACCGTCTTCGATGGTTCAATCTTTATGTATGAAAATATCACTAAAAAGTATAAAATAAAATATTTAAAAAAAAAATTGAACCGACTTCAATAACACTAATAAGTATAAAATAATTTAAATATTATTGAAGTTGGTGCCAAATATACACGGTACGCTAACACCAACTTCTTTAATATTTAAATTATTTTATACTTTTTAGTGTTATTGAAGTCGGTTCAATTTTTTTTTTTTAATATTATTTACGTGCCCTGTTAAGCACGGAGACGCTCGGTTCAAATACTGCTAAGCGCTCACCAATCTATGGATGTTTGTAAATCACTTTGTTATTGTTAAGGCTCAGGTGAAGGGTTAAACTGTGCCTTACGACGACAGGCCAAGGAGGTCTCTTGGCCACTAATTATCTATCGAACATTATTTTTAATTAAACTTGCATGCAACTAAATGCCTTAACGATTAACACCAGCTACAGCATTGTATTATGTGTGTGTTTTGCTTGGTGGCAGAATAATTGACACAGTGCTGTACCCACCTGAACGGTCTACATAGGAAATACTAACTAGTATGATCTCTTTGAAACATATTTTTAATTGACGTCTTTGTCGCTTGCTTCTACTTATAAAATTACTCAAATCAATAGCGCAGCCTGTCCACCAAATTTTCCCTTCATCGTCGCAAAAGCTGCTTTGAAAAGCAATTGACTTTTAATAGAGGGTGCGGAGTAAAATGGGAATTAGAGGAAATGAGACCATGACAGGGGTCCGGATATTGGTAGCTAGTAAAATAGTTCGCATTTTTTTTTGTAATGGACTACCTACATAAAAAGTTTTTATGAAAAAACCGATAAGAGAACAATACTTATAGCATTACGTACCAATTTAACTAAGTGACTTCTTTATTCATGGCATAATTGTGATAGTTAGTAGTAGCATAGTGATTGGAATAGTTCACATTGAATTTATTAATAGGTATTTTATCCGTTTGTTGTCCGTGGTACCACCAATAGTACCACTGGGGTACTACGGACAACTCCGTGGTACCACCAGAGATAAATTAATTAGATTTAAATAATATTCTATTATTTTCGTTATTTTTTAATACTTTACTTGGTAGAAACTTGAGTGATAAAATCAACAAATTACTACCGGAAGTACTAGGGTAGCATAAAATAGCAGGTGCATAATTTTGTGCCTTATCTTTTATGAGCATATGAATGTGGTGTAAAGCTAGCATGTACTATACTACAAGTACCAGGGAAGCATAGGACATAAAGAAGTGTCCTCAAGTTCCACCCCATGTGATTTTTAACTACGTCCAGGATATAGGTACCTACTGAGGACGTGGTACCTATTGAGTAGTAGCTAACATATTTATAGCAGAAATACCATGGAAGCACAAAGGATAACTCGCCTCTTGATACATCCGTTACCCTCCCGGCCCTCACCTCTTGATTCACGAAACCAATCAATACCAGTAAGCCAGACATACTCTGGATATCACAAGACGTGAGGACTCCTCCATAAATCCTATGCTAACCGGGTACTTAGCTCTAAACCACATTCATATGCTCACACAAGACAAGGCACAAGATTATGCATAGAACTCCTGTTTTATGCTACCCTAGTACTACTTCCGGTAATAATTTGACGATTTTATTACGCAATACTGTGGTATTGCGTAGAGATGTGTTCTAGTATATTCTGGTTCTAGTATATAAAAATCTCATTTTTAAATTTCATGTGTAATGTTCTGCAATTCAAACAGTCCAACCCAGATACCGAGTAAACGATTACAAAATAAATGAGAATAATAAAATATTATTGAAATCTAATTAATTTATTCCTGGTGGTACCACGGACAATTATTTTTGTCCGTGGTACCACTGGTGGTACTACTGGTGGTACCACGGACAACAAACGATTTCATCATCATCATCCGCAGCCAAAAGACGTCCATGGCTGAACAAGGGCCTCCCCTTTAGAAGGTAGGGATTACCATAATACTCACGCTTAGCAGGTATCTTGGGGATCGCAGTATCACCTGGTAATCTAATAGAAAGACGCTGCTGCCCGTCTTCTTATTTTCTCTTAGTGGCCTCTAACGGACACCTAACGAGAATTTGAAGATGAGGAGATGCGAGGGTGCTATTTTTACCCGGACACCCCCTATACTGCGATCCCCAAGGCCAAGCGTGGGGATTGTGGCATCTCTTCCCTTCTATTATAATTATAATACCTTGGAACAATCCACACACGGTCATCCGATCCCAAACAAGGCAGAGCCTGTAATATGAAGACCAGATAAACGATACTAATACTTATAAGTTATACTTCTTTTTTTAAATACATGGGTACATAAATAGATAAATAACAGACATTTGGTGGGAATCGAACCAACGACCCATCGGGTCAGTCCAGAGTTTCTAACCACTAAACCAACGGACCCGTCAAATTCGTCGTCGTTATTCAGTATGTAGTAGCAAACTCAATAGCAGTTTTATTTTTTCTAAAGACACTAGTGCCCCAGGCTGACTTTTTTTGAGGTATACGAGTTAGAATTTCCCGCATTTCATCACATTAGGTCGACAACTGGTGACGGGCCAACTCGTTCCAACGAACACTGACGGGCGTGTTCCACGTTTTCGCGGTATACCATTTCCGCGGCATTCAGCTTGAACATTCAGTCCTTTGAGGCGAAACATTTTTCAGTATTTGAAGTCGACTCAAGGGATAAAATGCGCTTGAAATTATATTTCCAACCGAAATGCGACTGTTGGAAGACATATGAAGATATACATCTGTACTTTAATTTACATACCTTTCGCTGTATACCGATCCAGTTGTCTTTTCAGGAATCTAATATTTTTCTCAGTAGCAAGTTTTGGTTTTTCTTTTATACTAACTGTTTAGTTTACGATTACATTTACACCTTCATGCACAACACACACCATAATATAAATATATATCCTCTTTTCGACAAGGGTTTTTTGGTTTAATGTGTCGTTTTGGATGCCGTTTATATAAGAAGAAAAAAGAAGGAAGAAGAAAATATGGCTGTGCGGTCGCCGTTATAATTTAGTTGAACAAATTATTATTTTTGTGTTGTATATATGTGAAAAGGACCAGACAATATTCTTGGGGTGAGTTTAGGGTATAAGTTTATGTTATTATAGTTTCTCTCAACATTACCAAAGACAGGGCGACTTTTACAAGGCAGGAGAAAGATTGTAACGCCCTGAACCAGCGCCTGCGGAGACGTTGGGTGAACCCTTTCCGAACCAAAACAAAAAATGTTGGGAAACCTTCCTCCCCACCGCGTTTTGGTTCGGAAAGGGTTCACCCAACGTCTCCGCAGGCGCTGGTTCAGGGCGTTACAATCTTTCTCCTGCCTTGTAAAAGTCGCCCTGTCTTTGGTAATGTTGAGAGAAACTATAATAACATAAACTTATACCCTAAACTCACCCCAAGAATATTGTCTGGTCCTTTTCACATATATACAACACAAAAATAATAATTTGTTCAACTAAATTATAACGGCGACCGCACAGCCATATTTTCTTCTTCCTTCTTTTTTCTTCTTATATAAACGGCATCCAAAACGACACATTAAACCAAAAAACCCTTGTCGAAAAGAGGATATATATTTATATTATGGTGTGTGTTGTGCATGAAGGTGTAAATGTAATCGTAAACTAAACATCCCCCCGCCCGAGAAAGGCTGTTAGAGCCTTTATCAATGAGATACAAAAGCAGAACAACAAAAAAATATTAATAAACATGTACTGCAATAACCGCCCAACTACAGTACCCGCAAACCTAATAAAATAATTAACCGAGGGGAAGCCTACACACCTTAACAACTGGACGCATCATTGTGCCTGTTGAGGTCCTGAGCTGCACAACACGCACAATTCCATCTTTTCCTGGGAACAAACCGCAAATTCTACCTCGTCTCCACTTCAAGCTTGGTAGATTATCATCTTTGATGAGAACAAGATCACCTACTTTTGGGGGATCTGTCAGCGACGTCCATTTATGTCGCATTTGTAGAGAATGAAGGTATTTGTTACTCCATTCTCGCCAAAACCGCTGAGACAAAGCCTGAACGAGTTTAAACCGATTTAATCTCGAAACAGGTACGTCTTCTAAATTATATTCAGGCACCGAAAATAGAGATCTACCTATTAGAAAATGAGCAGGTGTTAATACCTCAAAATCTTGAGGATCTTGAGTTATTGGACATAACGGACGACAATTAAGAACCGCTTCCACTCTTGTAACCACCGTTATCCATTCGTCAAGCGTTAACACCTGGTCGCCTATGACTCTCCGCAATAAAGTCTTAGCCGACTTAACCGTAGCCTCAAATAAACCGCCAGAATGAGGCGCCGATGGAGCATTAAAGCACCAAGTAATATTTTCTTTAGCGGCTTTACCACTAAGCTCCGCTTGTGCTTCTTGAGAAGCTAGAAACTTTTGCACATCGTTTAAGTGTCTATTCGTACCAATGTAATTGGTTCCACAATCAGACCGGATCACACTCGGAAGACCGCGACGAGATGTGAATCTGGTCAAAGCCGCAAGAAAACTATCCGTTGACAGATCGGTAACACACTCTAAATGAACGCACTTAGACGATGAACAAATAAATACGCAAAGGTATGACTTTAAAATCTTCGCATTCCGCACGCGAGAATGTTTAATAAAAAATGGTCCGGCAAAATCTGTTTGCACGGTGTGAAATACCCCGGTGGCATTCACCCTATCCCTGGGTAATGAAGCCATCATTGGCTCCGTGGGCTTAGCTTTCGTACGAAAACAGACCATACATTTAAAGATACGAGTACGGATCGCTTGCCGCGCCGAAATTATCCAAAAGTTGTTTTGTAAAATAGCCTGTAGAGCCGTAGCGCCAACATGACAATGCGCTTTATGATAATGATCTATAATTAAAACCGTAAGTGGATGATCTTTCGGTAAAAGAATCGGATGTTTCCGATTAAATGACAAACTAGAATGTTCCAGACGGCCCCCAACACGCAACAATCCGTCATCACTAATAAAAGGCACAAGCCTGCGTAACCCAGTAGAACACAGCTTGCCTCGTTTAATATTTTCTAAATCATTAGCAAACTCCGTAGCTTGCACTAATTTTATCAACCGCTCTAATGCAGTTTGCCTTTCCTTTGCCGTTATAACCCCTGTACGTCGATTATTAATATTACGACAGTTAAAATAAAACCGCAGACAATAAGCTGCGACCGTCAGCAACATTGTCAAACAACTAAAGCGAGTGAAGATGGGTACCAATTCCACTGTTCCCGCGTGAGCTTTCTTCACTTCTGACTTTCGAATACCAGGTAAAGTATTTTCTGCCTTATCAATTATATTTTGTGGCCAAGTGTCCCCGTGCGCCTTTAGCCATTGTGGTCCCCACCACAAGGGATGTGCAAGCAGATCTGAAGCTCGACAACCTCTACTTGCCACGTCCGCAGGATTCATCGCTGAAGGTAAGTACCGCCATATAATATTTAAACCGCTATTTACAATCTGCGAGACTCTATTACCCTCAAAAGTCTGCAATAAATGAGGAGACATCCGCAACCAAGAGAGAACGATGGTGCTATCCGACCAGCCTACCATCTCCTCGATGCTAACATCCGCCTGTATAGCATCAACAACATACTTCAGCAACCGCATTAATAAAGCTGCACCGCACAGCTCAAGTTTTGGAATTGTTAGTTTTGATTTCACCGGCGCTACCCGCGATTTGGCCATCATCAAGGTGATCTTTACCTCTCCGTCACGCCCCACGGTTCTCAGATAAACCGCTGCACCATAACCAAGCTCAGATGCGTCTGAGAATCCGTGCACCGTACACCGTTTTACATCTGTCAAGGCAAAGCGTTCCATTTGAATTTTCTCAATTAATGGCAGTTCCTGAATAATATCTCGCCATTCCGCGACCACCTCCGCAGAGGGTTTGTCATCCCAAGCCAATTTTAACAGCCATAACCGCTGCATAAGAACTTTGCCTTGAAAGATCACTGGTGTGATCCACCCTAACGGATCAAAGGTTTTGGCTAAATTGGAAAGAATTATCCGCTTAGTACATTCAAACTCGGGATTAAGGTTAATATGATAGGAAAATGAATCATTATTAGGGTCCCATTGAATGCCTAATATTTTGAAATAATTAGGCCCATCCGCATTATTATTAAACACCCGAGGTTTTTCTAAATGCTCCGGTGATATGTCCTCCAAGATTTCGGCGCTATTGGAAACCCACTTACTTAACTCGAACCCACCAGAACGCAGTAAATCCACTAAATCCTGTTTTAATTTACTGGCATCTTCGGGCGAGTCCGCTCCGCCTAAAATATCATCCATGTAAACCGAAGAGCGCAGAAGTTTCGCAGCCGCAGGGTATCTGGCCTCTTCGTCATCCGCCAACTGCCTCAGCGTCCGAATCGCGAGGTACGGACTAGACTTCATTCCGTAAGTCACCGTATTCAGTTGATACAGTTGAAGTGTTAGTTCAGGAGAATCTCTCCAGAAGATAAGCTGATAACTCCGATCTTCTTCCGCAATAACCACTTGACGAAACATCATCCGAATGTCCGTCGTAAATACATATTTCTGTAACCTAAATCTGCAGATGATTTCCATAATGTCCCTCTGCAGTTTAGGTCCCGCATGTAAACAATCATTTAAAGAGACCCCGGTGCTAGTAACCGCGCTAGCATCGAAAACAACACGAATTTTATCCGAATCCGCTTTAAAAATTCCATGATGAGGTATAACGTAACTCATCCCCATTTCATAGTCCTCTGCCTTTCCGCTGCAGAGCGACATATGACCGCTTTGTAAATATTCCCGCATAAAATTTATATATTTGTCTCTAAACACGGCATTTGACTGCAACCGCTTTTCCATGGCAAAGAACCGTCTTTTGGCTAATGACACAGAATCACCGAGCGCAGGTCTGTCCGCTAAAAAAGGCAACCTCACAACGAATCTTCCCGCAACATCCCGATGATGAGTATTCATAAACAAAGATTCGCATTCTAGGTCCTTAGGGTCTCTAACCGTATCCGGTATGTCCTCGACCTCCCAAAACCGCTGAAGGATCTGGTCGGTGACAGTATGGCAAACAAAGGTTTGAGAGAAATAGGTTGCCTGAGGATAAGTATTCAATACCGCAAAAGTGACCGGCCCTGTTAATACGTAACCGAAGACCGTATTAATCGCTCTAGGTAAATGATCATTAACCTTTATGCAGCCACCATCCAGTAAAACATCTGTCATAAGATCCGCCCCAATCAAGATGTCTACGTCACGGCTTGAATAAAATAATTCGTCCCCAAGACATAAGCCGCGATAATATTCCGCAAGTTGTGGTGATAACGAAAAATTAGGTAAGTTGTGCGATATTTTATTTAAAATTGTAGCCGTAGTAGTAAGAATAGGCTTTTCCGCATGCCTAGGAGCAATAGTAAGACAAACGTCACCCCGGCAACCGCTCACAGGGGCGCCGTTTAGTCCCGTTACTGTAACTACATTAGATCTATACCGCTTTAGACCTAGCTTAGTTGCGCAGGCTTCCGAAATAAAAGTACCCTGGCTACCGCCATCAAGCAAAGCACGCGCTTCATGAAAATTACCGCAATCATCTAAAACGCGTACCATCGCTGTTGCCAGCAGTACTGTACGTTGGTAATTACATGGTGTCAACTTATTGAACGCCATGCCCGCAAAAGAAGAACCCGCAACTGTAGTTACGTTCGCTGGAGGGGCGCTCATCGGCGAAGGCACGACCGCTTGTACATTCCCCGCGAGAGCACTGCCATCCAACGGACTCTGCGGTATCACCGCTCTAGAATTGTAAACATTATCACTTGATTTCGGATGACGCTCCGACGCCGTCGCTGGAATGTCGAAGTGTAGCAATGTATGATGCTTAGGTGAATTACATTTATAGCAATTAGCCCTATAGGTACATTCCCTAACATTATGTTTATTAAGGCACTTAAAACAAAGACGATTAGCAATGATGTGACGTTTCCGCACCGCAGGCTTCATAGCCAAAAACTCATCACATTTTGCAATAAAGTGTGGGCCTTTTCCGCATACTATACATAAAACCGCCGAACTCTGAAAAGCCGCGTGAGCCCTAACCGCTGGGCTCGCCGCCGCACTGCTGCGTCTATTGGGTACAGCTGCGCTAGTTTGGGGATCCGCACTCGATTCTAAAATCCTAACTTCTGTTTCCAACAGTTTAATTAGGTCCGCAAAAGACGGTAGGTCTTTATCTACTAACTTGCTTTCAAAATGCTTACGCAACTGGATGTCTAATTTTTGAAAATTAATATAAAATAAAAGGTAAGACCAAGATTCCACAGGAAAATCTAACTTTTGCAAAGCTTTTGTACTTTCTAATAAAGTATTTAAAAATGATTTTAGTGCGTTCAGATTTTTTCTGTTAATCTGAGGTACACTTAACAAATTATGTAACCATTTATCCGCTAATAACCGCTTATTACTATACCGCGCCTTAAGTAAATCAATAGCAATCGAATAATTGTCATTTGTATATGACAAGTGTTGAATAAGTGCTTTAGGTTCCCCAGACAAAGCACCCGCTAAATAAGTTAACTTTTCAGAATCCGTTATGAAACTATTACGATTTACAAGAGACTCAAACAATTCTATAAAGGACACAAACTCTTCCATTTTCCCCGAAAATGTGGGTAATGGTAAACTCGGTAGAGACGGCCGCATATTCGATCTGTTACTACAATGACTACCGCCGTCCGCATTATGCCCGCCAAGCATTTCCATATGTTTTCCTTTAATAAAATAATATTTTCTATTATACTCATCAAAAGACGACTCAAGTGTTCCCAACTCACTCTCTTCCGCCTTAAGAGTGATTTCAAAATAAGTTTCTTTAAACTCCGCAAAAACCGCATTAAGATCCGCAAAACGCACCAGAAACTCATTTTTCTGATCCGCAGAAAATGATTCCGTCTGTGCTAAATCGTAAAGAAAGTCGATATTTTGAGCCGCAATCTTATATTTCATCTGTGCTAATGCTTGACTTCGAGTCATGATGAAAAGATTATAATATAATACCGCGTATATAGCACAGAACCCCGAAAGGCACAATAATTTGTGAAATATAATTATGACGATAGTAAAACAAATCGATTAAATAATATCTGCAAAATAATGAGCAATTAACCTTACCGCTTGGTTAATATACACCGCAATCCGCAATAAAATATTTACAAAATTTTCAGAATCGAACTGGTTATTACAGTTACATGTCTATTACCGCTAAACACGTAACGTAAGAACTTACTAAGAGGACCGCCGCGACCCCTATTGTAGAAAATAAACAATAACACAAATCCCGCAAAAAAATAATAATTAAATAGGTTCAATCTTGATACCTACAAACTCCGCTAGATGCCGCAATTCAATTTAAAAATGCAATTGTATGTGAAAAGTGTTATGTATGAATAATATGGGAGGGCTAAAATATTTACTAATAACGTGTGCCTAGCACTAAAATAAACAATACCGCAAAACCTGTGTTTAGTTGTTAACAAGTAATTCATATAAAAATGTTAGTGGGCAGATTCCGCCATTACCGCACAAACATTTTATATGCCGCAAAATACCGCAGTGTTTCTCTGTAGACAGGATTACTTTTACAAAGTAGGAAATCGAGCAAAATCCGGCTCGAAGGACCAAAAAATGTTGGGAAACCTTCCTCCCCACCGCGTTTTGGTTCGGAAAGGGTTCACCCAACGTCTCCGCAGGCGCTGGTTCAGGGCGTTACAATCTTTCTCCTGCCTTGTAAAAGTCGCCCTGTCTTTGGTAATGTTGAGAGAAACTATAATAACATAAACTTATACCCTAAACTCACCCCAAGAATATTGTCTGGTCCTTTTCACATATATACAACACAAAAATAATAATTTGTTCAACTAAATTATAACGGCGACCGCACAGCCATATTTTCTTCTTCCTTCTTTTTTCTTCTTATATAAACGGCATCCAAAACGACACATTAAACCAAAAAACCCTTGTCGAAAAGAGGATATATATTTATATTATGGTGTGTGTTGTGCATGAAGGTGTAAATGTAATCGTAAACTAAACACTAACTAAGTTGTAAGCAAGCATGTGGCCCTGCTGACGCTAGTAACACCAAAAGAATTACTAGCGCGTTGCCGACCCTAAAGACATTAGATATTAAGTCTATTATGTCCGGTAATTTTACCAGCTACAGTGCCCTTCACACTGAAACACAGCAATATTTACACACTGCTGCTTAGCAGCAAAATATTGGTACCTGCCTGGGCGGTTCCTTGACGCAATGAACCTACCACCTAGCTAGGTTAAGTGAATCTAAAATTAGAATATTTAAACATCTATAGGTTTTCCCAACTTTATTTATCGATTAAATACGTACCTGTTCTGCGAAGAAAACGAAACTTTTCACCTAGCTAATTAAACTCGTAACTTGTTCCTTAGAATGTTGTTGTTTCTTCAGTATTATTTTGTGAATAAAAGAAAACGCGGCCCTAAATAATCTTGCCAATTCTGATTAGTTTTTAATACTTTATTTGATTGAGTTTTAAACAAAGTTCGTTTTATTTAAAACATTTATTCAATACGTTATTACAAGTTGGTTTGTTGTTTATTTTTGATTGTATTTCGAGTGGGAAGAGAACAGGTGCTAAACTAACTTTTCAGACACATGTATTTGTTTTGTTTTATTTTATTGATTTAGAAAACTAACAGCTTACATACATTAATATATAAGAAGTGTACATACTGTAAGGCCAATTACAAGTTTTCACATATTACATGTGTATATAAAGTACTAGCAATTCCTTGTGGCTACGCCCGCTATTATTTTTCCACCGGATTAATAATAAATCCGGACGGATATTTTTTGGAAAATAAATTCGCAAAACACGTTATTATTTATTTTACTTAATAGAGAATATTTTTAGTAAGCTACAAGTTCGTGGAACCATAAAATAAAAAGTATCATACAAACGATAACACCCTATTTAGCACTTAAGGAGTGGAATTTTCAAATACAATTTCTTAGTGGAGGCTTACATCATAACAAGAACTGTCCAAATTTCAGCTCTCTAGGTCCTACGGTTTGGCCTGTGCGTTGGTAAATCCGTCAGTCAGTCAGTCAGGACAAGTAATTTTATATGTATTGTATAGATAACATAAGAAAATAAGTAACAGAAAATGATTGGTGAAAAGTGTAAATAACAGAAATAAACAAGACAAGCCACATCTTACTTTTAGTTAACCGAGTGGTCACCCTGTCCTAAATACCGTACTATTTCTACCCACGCCACGATATTATTTGCTGCGCCATAGGTTACACAGGTTAAAATCCAGGCCATCGAAATAAAATATCCAGTTTCGCTCTAAACTAGTAGTTTTTCTGAAAGATATTAACAAAATACCTGTGGGGTGCAGGGTTAAAATTGCATCCCCCATCTCCTCTCGTTGGGTATCGTAAGAGGAGACTAAGTGAGAACAGGAAGACGGGCAGCAGCGTCAGCGAGACGCTCATAGCCAGTTGTAACCACTGTTCGGTAAACGAAGAGTTGGGCAAGCAACGTCAGGCAAGGTCACCCATAGATGGGTGACCATTTAGTGGCATTTGAACTGAGCGTCTCCGTGCTTTGGAGGGCACGTTAAAAGTCGGTTCCGGCTATTGTCATTTAGACAGCAGTCGTTAAGCTAAGTCAGAGGCCTAAGGGCAGCTTGACAACTCTGACACCGTTGGCCACTAACCATACGATAAACAAGCTGCCTGCCATGCATTGGGATTATGGCAACCCTCCCTTCTAAGGGGGAGGCCTTTGTACAACAGTGGACGTCTATCGGCTTCTAATGATGATGATGATTAACAAAATAACGAAGTAAATTAATCATTAAGAAAAAAAAAACATTAAGAAACAAAATCAACAAAAAATAGATAGTCGCTGTGTTAGCCAGGTTAGTAAAAGCTATTTTCGCATAACATCTATAACTAAGTGCTGTTAACAAAAAGCGTATTGAGCAGACTAATCCGACTAAAACGGCCGTCAGAACACTCGGGCAACCATTATTAACAAACGATTGATAAATGGCAACAAGATGAATGAAGGCTAACCTCGTCGAGGTTACAAGTAATTTTAGCTAGAGACAGTATCGCCGGCCCCCTCTGTCCCTTGTCCACTTGATAAATTGATGTCTAACCACGGTGATGTATTAATATCAGCCAAAACATGTTGTTAACTTTCTTATTCTTATCTCCTTGAGGTAAGTGACGTTTTTCCTTGCCATTTAGCAAGTTTTTGCGAAGACCGCAGACTTTGTTGGGATTAGTTTAATTAAAATAGTTTATCGGTTTGTGCAGTTTCGAGTGGTATTGTTCAAATCCTAATCATCATTATAAGTTCTATTGTAATATTTTCATAATTAAGCATTACTTATGTATTATAAAATGTTATTTAATACGTTAACTTAAGTTACTACGTTAACATCACTTGCAGTACGTAAGTTTGAATAAAAACGTCATAAATGGACTTTTTGACACAAAAAAAAAAAATTTAGCATATCAAAAGTGTTCATCATCATCACCATCATCACCAGCCGGAAGACGTCCACTGCTGAACATAGGCCTCCCCCTTTGAACGCCACAATGAACGACAGTTGGCAATTTACATTCACCGGTTACCTGCGACCCGCACAATGTCGTCTGTCCACCTAGTGGAAGGCCTGCCTACGCTGGGTCTTCCGGTTCGTGGTCGCCACTCGGAACCTTTCTTCCCCAACGGTTATCGATTCTACGAGCGATGTGGCCTGCCATTGCCTCTTCAACATGCAGATTTTGAGAGCTATGTCGGTGACCTTGGTTCTTCGGTTCAAAAGTGTTATTTAATAATAGGTAGGTACTCATCATTATTCACTCTTACTGTTGTTTTTTTCAGATCCTTCAAACATTTGAGGTTCTACTTAATAGGAAACCCCGAGAAACAAAAACAGACCGTACGAAAGGACGAAAATGTTACGCAAATAAAGCGAACGAATATGTTTTACGTAGAAATACATTTTTAAATTCCATTGGGTTAAACCTGTGTAACATGTATATATTATACAGTAGACTAATATATACCTGTATAATGTATATATACCTGTATATATTAGTCTACTGTATAATTTTTCTATATTTGCAAAGTAAAAGATTTATGTTTTTCTTTCCTCTTTATTTACACGATGCTGCAGGTACGGTTCAACTACCGCAACCACCGCAACCTCGCAACCAACTAGCCGTGGCTTTCCACCTTGACTTTCTTTCACATATCACAGTATTTATTGTCTATTATTTACCAGTTCGTGTAACGTAATGGTGGAGATCATCGATATACCAACAAGATTTGCTGTCACGACCCGAAAAGTGGTCACGAAAATAAGAGCTAAATAAGAGCTATGGAGACGGCTGTCGCTCAATTGTCTGCAATTATTATTGAACCTTATTTTATAGTTTGTAAGTTATCTTTTTAAATGAACATATTGTTTTGCGTGTACGTGTTTAGTTGTAACCGCGACCACATTTTCGATGTCATTTTGTTCGTGACAGCTAATCTTGTTGGTATAGTATATCGATGGTGGAGATAGAGTATAAGATGTGTGTGATGGTAGGAGCCCGATGACCACTACGCTAGCTTGTTCCTGAAGGGAAGTGGTTGCCTTAGGAATAAAACCACACGAATGAAAATATACACAAAAGAGATGTTCCAAAATGTATGGAGCCTGGGCTAGGACTTTGTACACTATACTCTAAAATAGGAAAACACACATAAAACAGTTTTTAACTATCCATTTACTTTAATTTGGCTTTATTTGCTTGTAAAACTTAAGAATTTTTACTTAAAATTGCAACACATAACAAAAATCTGGCATGGCGGAAAAGTGTCACTGTCATGTGTAATTTTTATTATAAATGGCCTTAAAAGTATTTTTATTACAGTACTCTTTGTATTTTTTTTCTGTTTTCTCATACAATAATTAAAATATCAATGATAATCAATGCACTACATACAATACACGCACACAACCAACTGTGACAAGTGTGACAGCAGCAGTAGCTATTGAGAGTTGGCTGGCTGACAGTTTAATTCGACTTCAGTGAGATGCCATCTTAGGACGCCATGTTGAATATAGATATAAAATAAATGATAATTAGAATTAAAATTACAAGAATAATAGTCATATAAACGAAATATTTATATTTTTCCCGGATTCTATGCATTTTTCTCGATTTTTTGAGGTGGTGTACATATTCCTAGCCCATTTTGCAACAACTCCTAATGTCTTTAGCAGGAGTCTCGGTCTCAGGTGAGTATGAAAAAAATTTACTGGAGTAAAATTTCAAGTATAAACAAACAATCGTGGCACTGATAATAAAACACAATAATATGGCGCAGTTTAAACGCTGTTTACATTGAGTTGTTTTCCATTAATGCTCGAAGAACAAACAGTCTAACTGTGTAAATCTTCGACTCGGCGAAAACGATTTTCACACTCAAGCCAGTGTTACAGCCGCGGGGGTTTTAGTGCCTAAGAATCCCATATACCCTGGTCGACGCTCCATTTGTGCCCGGGGAATTTATAAAGATTTCCCCTCGTAATTGAAAAAAAATCCCTTGTGCAAGACACCGTCATGGTATCTACAACCATGTCTACCAGTCAGGTATACCGCCTAGATGCAGCAATGTTTAAACATTTCTGTGTTAAGGTGGTGAAGGGCACTGAAGTGGGTAAAATTATTTGGCTCAAGACTTGATTTCTCAGGCTTCAAATAATTTTCTCAGTTGTCAAGTGGCAGTACAATGCAACTGTCCATGGTTCAGGCCAACGTCGTGCTCCTCACTTCCCAAGTTACATAAAAAAACATTCCATGTCCCCTCATGTCATAATATGTTTATTGCGTAGGAATATGAATTGTTTTTTTCCCTATACCCAGATCGCTTTTGTTGAGATGCAGCCTAATTGAAGCCGGATCAAACAAACTTGCTACGAGTACGCATTGGCGAGACTAAGTTGCTACGCAGCGTAGTGGCGAAACAGTTTTGCTACGCCGTAGCAAGACGATCTTGCTACGTAGCTACGGCGACTACGTCATGGATACAAAACTTTATATTTTTTTTGTGTTGTAACGATTACGGATACAAAACTCTAAATTGATTGAAATACAAAAACCCAATCGGTTTGCGTCGTAGCTCCATTTCCAATATTATGAAACTTTTCACTCAAACAGCTAAGTAAGACAAATGACGTTGAAACCTAGGCTGGGACTAAATTCATTTGGAATGCCTGCCAGTAACTGTACGCCTCCAAGTATTGACAGCCTGTTTGTTAGCTTTCGCTTTACATGAAGCGTCTATGTGTAACTCAGTTTTAACGTATTTAAGAAGGCGGAACACAATTTTTTAAGTCTATTATAAATGCTTTAAATGTTCAGACCCGGATTCATTATCGTAAATAATACTTTAATAACACTTTCAAATAATTGTTTGTTTGAAACAATTTATTATTAAAAAATAGTGAAAAGTAATTAGAAATATGTTTTTTTTTAACTCAGAGTAAACTAGCAAAGGAACTGCGTATAAAGGCTTAGCTATATATATTTTTAACTGTGGTTTAAGTGAGTAGGAGTAATAAACGAACCTGGGTTCTGTACACACATAATTTTTTTAATACTTTCCAATACATAGAACGTGGACGCCTTAACTTCTATTTTCCAGAATTTGTTATTCGTTAGCAGCCGAAAGACACTGCTGAACAAACGCCTCCCCTTAGAAGGGAGGGGTTGCCATAATCCCCACGCTTGGCAGGCGGCTTGGGGATCGCAGTATAGGTGGAAAATAAATCCAAAAGAATGATGCTGCTGCCCGTCTTCCTGTTCTCGCTTAATCGCCTCTTACGATACCCAACGATAGGAGATGGGGGGATGCAATTCTAACCCGGCACCCCACGGGAATTCATTCAATCGAAAACATGATACACATACACACGTGAAAACATAGTCAAATCCAAAGACAAGCATTCCACTACAAGACCTCAAGATACTGTAAGCTCTTTCTGCGTAGATCGGACTAACAATAATAATTAGAAGACCTGAGGGTACCCTAAGACAACTATGACATATGGACAGCTACCACCTCAGTCCGCCCGTGACCATGAACGCTGTAAAGTATTCGAAACGTCGGGAAATTAAAATCAAAAATAAACCGCGATATAATCCGTAAAATTAGTTTCATTTCAATATGTAATATTCGCGTAAATATCAGAAATCATTATGAAAACATGATATCACGAACCAGCCATAGTTCATAGACTGAATTATCTACGTACGATGGAAACCGCCTTAGTAATATAAAAAAAGTCGATTTTACCACGCGAATATAATCGTAAATCTTGAATGTGCTTTCAATGGAGATAAAAGGTGCACTACAGCACCGAAGAGCAGGGATTGGGTAAATGGAACGCTAGAAATACTATTCGACAGACAAAATAAAAGCTAAAAGCAAGCCGTAAGCGAATCTTGTTTGTTCCCGTTACTTTAAAGCTCAAAATGCATAGGTTTTACAAACAAATTTTTACGGATCATGTTGTATAACCGACTTCATGCATTGCTCTATTACTTTTAAATTAATAGCAATAACAAGAGTGATGAAATTTTTACAATTTCAAGCAAATGTAGATGAGAATCAATTATCTAAAATAAGATCCAGTGATTTATGTGTTAGGTTATTGGATATGTTTTGAAAATTATAGTGTACACTATTATTGTCAAATCTTCGTTTTTCGATTGTTTCTTTTAACGTAGTTCCAATTTTTTTAATTAAACGTGTTTGTCCAGTCTATGTAAGTATTCTTAGAATAATTTGTTTTACACGTAGGAGTGAAAAATTGATTTTTGTTAAGGGAACTAGGACGTGGACATTTGATGTAAATGTTACGTAATAGATATGGTCAGATATATTATATTTTTTTGTAGAAACATCTCTTCTTTGTATTTTCTACTCGTACGTGGTTCCGAGGATACTAGATTGACACTAGAGGTAGGTACCAAAATATGTTATTCTTTTGACAAATTAATTTTGTTTTTTTTTTGTTTTTGGGACTGATAGACGCTGTTGGCCGCAGATGGCAATTACAGCTTCACCGGACAATAGGAGGCGAACGCTTATAGCACTCTAGCCTTAACGGCAGAAGGAGCGACGACTTCAAGGCACCTCAAGGAGGCACGGCTTCGGCTTGAACGGTCGCTTAAGAGAGGGCTGATTTTACCACCGGTTCACAACGCGCCCCCACTGAGAGGATTCCAAACCGTCGTGGCATACTGTAAATGAGAAATAGCCAACATACATTTACACTACATTAAATACTCGACTAATCCTACCTTTTAACCCTCTATTATTTTATAAGCGTTAATATAAAGCTTATTTCACGTTTCTAAATGAATAAAAACGTAAAGTGAAAAATAATACCTATCATGATGAGATTGGATAGTTCATTTCTCTAAGTTATAATTGATTTAATTCTAACTTCGCAGACATTGCTTTATAACTAATATTTAAACTGAAAATAAAATTCCGAGAAAAAATAATATATTTTTATAATTAAAGCTTTTTTATACATACTGTGCACAGAACGATCTAGATTAATTTGCTGCATAAAAAATGAGATTTTTGTTTAGTGAATCACGAACTTACGTCATCATCTACATAACTTGGAAAACTTATTTAGATTTTAGTGGCATAATAGTGGACCAGTATTTCCGTTTCCCATAAGAATCACTAGCGCGTTGCCGACCCTTATGCCAAAAGTAGTCTTTTGGACAAGTCCTACTACCTAGCAAAATGATAATTTAAATTCCTTAGACACATTTACTAGGTGGTAGGTTGCTTGCGCAAGGAACCGTCCAGGTAGGTACCACCGCAGTGTCCATCTTTGTTCCGGTGTGAAGGGCACTGTAGTTGGTCAAATTACCGGAAACAAGAGTCATAAGGGTCGGCAACGCGCTAGTGATTCTTCTGATGTTGCTAGCGTCTATAGGCTGCGGCGACTGCTTACCATCAGGCGCACCGCATGCTTGCTTGTCACCTGGGAAATATAAAAAAAATTACATCTACAAAAAACGCCCAGGACAAATACATAAAAATGTATTTATTAGTTTCTTTAATGAAAACCTGTAAAAAGTTAAGCAAATATTTTTACCTAAGAAAATATCCATTCCGATCAATCATTATTATTACACATTATTTCTCCAGTTACACCGTATCAATTTTCCGCGATACCGAAACAGGTGATATCCAGAAAATTACAAAGAGAATGTTATTGCACGAAAACACACGATTTAACCCGGACATAAATAGTATGTCAGCACCGAACAATAGAGATGACAAATTGGGAAACACTGGAGCATCGACGTATCCCATTGTTCAACGTAATTTTTTCGAAGAACGCCCTCAACAATAGCCTTTTGTACTTCCCGTCACGGATACCTGCATAAAGCTGCCTGTGATTCGCCATTGTTGTGAAAAAATCGTTGATGAGAATAAATAAGATAATCGGAATAGTCACGCCGCCACATTATTTTACGGCATTCGTTAATCTGACTTTTATTTGCTGATTCTCTATAAGAAAATTATTTATCCAGCGGATAGACACATAAAACAATCCTTAACAATGTCCTTGTCATATGTAATACCTACATATACAGGCCCAAGACCTACACCTTATCCCGATCCGGGGCTTTCGCCTGATCTCTCTTCCCTTATGTTGGTCCTTATCCTATAGGGTTAGTGCACTTGTGTAAGAACTAAAATATCTATTAGGTACGTACGTATAACGAGCGTAAAGGTTTTCTTGTTAAAGAATAGCAAGTGTGGTCTTATTGGTCAAGGGAATACAATACCTATTGTCATTTGTTTAACCAAACCCGACATTTGATGACATACAATTAATGCCTCCAAAATGCTTCATAATATCTCTAAGACGACTTCTTTTATGGATACAAGAGACAACTTTTAATAGTTGCAAGTGATTATACTATGGGATACTTCTGTATAATCAAATGCTAATACATTTTAGTTACTTCTTTTATAAGTTTTTTTTTTTGGCTGTCCAGAATAAATCGCTATTAGCGATAAGACCGCCATTCGTACCTACTAAGTTTAAGTTTACAAATAAAGTTTATTCTACTTTATCATTCCTAACGACGTAAGAATCGTGCCAAAAAAATCCAAGAGTCTGTTTCACATCTTTATTTGCTAAAAAGCACAAATAGCAATCTGCGCGAGCAGTAATCAATAACTCACTTAGATCTGCATCTTAAGTTATAGTCAGAACTTGGATAACCAAACAATAGAAGTCTCAATACAACTATAGATACTATTGACCCTTAGTCAAGGGCAGGTGTTTCAAAAACTAAAACTAACCGCAACTAAGTCGAACAACTCGATCTAGTAACTATTCATTTAGTGAAACGGTCAAAATTGAAATTTAATCGCCCAAATCCTCCGTCGATACATCTAACTAATACAGTAAGTGCGGTTGTACCGCCAAAGGGACGACCGATTCCCTTTGTGAACTTTAACTAAGTTAATCGACGAAGTTATGTCGTTAGCAGTGGTTGAGGACAAATTCATCAAGTTTTACAAGTGACTACAACTGAATTTAAAATTGTACACAATGTAAAATTAATAAAAACTTGAATGAAATAATTAGTTTTTTTCACCCGTGGGGTGTCTGGGTAAAGATAGCCCCCATCTCCTCCCGATGGGTGTGCGTAAGAGGCGACTAAAGGAAACCAAGAAGACGAGCACCGTCTTTCCATTAGATTACCTACCACCTATACTGCAATCCCCAAGCCGCCTGCCAAGCGTGAGGATTATGGCAACCCCTCCCTTCTAAAGGAGAGGGCTTTGTTCAGCTGTGGACGTCTTTCGGCAGCTGATGATTTTTTTTTTTATTAATCTATAAATGCTTGTCAACACTGTCGATTAGTTAACAAAATGAGGTAGCATTCGTAACAGTGGATTCCTTAGCTGTGTCTCACCGCTATTCTATAGATCGCCCCCTTCAGTTATCTGTCCTAGTGACGTTGATGGATGTGGTCCTAAACAAGCGTAACGCCCCGTTTGTTAGAAACACCTCTCTGTACATATTTGCTGAATTAACACCTTTTTCGGGTGTATTCAGACGAATTTAATAAATAATATTTGGGTACTCGTTAGAGGTTTGCTATGGGCGGCTGGTTTGATAACACCAGCTTATTTCTTGAATGCTTAATCATTATGTTGGTTATTGGGCATAAACAACATAGGCATAGATAGCGGAGTCAGCCAATCACCCAAAAAGCAGAAGAATGGGTATAACAAAACGATACGTATGGATTTCATTCGGTAACAGCTCAGTGGGCAAGCGTTTGCCTTGGAAACAAGGTGCACAGTTTCGAACCTATGATTTATTTAATTAATCATGTGTGTGTGTAATCAATATATAAAAGTGTTCAATAAAAACCAGTTTTTGATTTCGTTCAGATAATGTAAACGGGATAAAAATTACACATAAGTGGTAACCAGTTTGGCAAAAGCACACGTACACTTTTTATAGCAGCTGTGTCAAAAGTTCAAATTGCCACAATTATCGCCAACCTTCGGTAACGAAGATGGCACTACAAGAAGAAGAAGGTAACCAGTTATTGATTTGGTCCAAATACTTAAAGTAAATGGTTGGAAAATAATTTTATCCCCCGAAAAAAACAAAAGTGGTAGGTACTGCATTATCCTTCGGAGTCGCTGGACGCTCGGGGTGTCTTGAGCGTCCATTGAGTACGGCGGCGGCTCCGAGGAGGACGGCGGCGGGATTGCGTCCCCCGTCTCCGTGAGCACCGTGACAGGTTCCCGGGGGGCTACAATGCGCCCCCCGGCGGCGGGCTCAAAGGCAAGGCACTGAGGGGCCACTGGTGCAGATCCCACCGGAGAGCCCTGGGGTTCCCCCTCTCATGTGCCGATGCGACAGCCGCGGGGGTTTTAGTGGGTAAAAATCCCACTTACCCCGGTCGAGCCCCACAGCTGCCGGGGATGTTTGGAAGATTTCCCCCGCGTCAAAAAAAAAAAAAAAAAGGTACTGCATTATAAAATATATATATTTATACAATATCTCTTGTAAATACTGGCTACTTGCAACTCCATGTACGCACAAACATTTTAAACAAAATGTTTATACATTAAAGTACGACAATGTACTGCATTTACATGACTGTACTACATGATGACTGTAGATAACCTACTGTACATTTACCTGCGCAGCAATAGTTGACAGGGCTTGACACAATTTAGTTTTCGCTAATGCCTTTTTAAGCGAGATACTGTTTTTAACACCAGGCCGAAAGTTTCCTATTCCTGGTATAATAAGTTTAAAGCCTAAATGTCTGTGTGTCAGTCTGTCTATGTCATCGTAGCTGTGTAGCTCCCATATGGCATAATTTTAATGGTTATTTCATTTATAAGCTTGTTTATTCAGTAACGCCCTTCGGTTTGTTTGATGGAAATTTGTTCAGCCACTAATACGTTACGAAATACGTCACACTGTGTCGGTGGAAATTATATAGTTTAATTATATAAAATCCTCTTGCGAAAATAAAATGTAATATCTGTCTGGGCCGTAACCCAAACATTAATATCAAAAAAAGGTCAAGCAGGCTTATGTAAAAAAAAATACGCATACCTACTTAATGTTCTATTTTGTTTCACAAGAGAACGAGTTTGCAATAATAGCGTCGCCTGGCGCTCCCTGTAAGTCGCTCGAAATCCTAAATACTACGCAATCACAATATTTTCCCAACAAATTAGTAATTAAAAGGCACTTAACCTTCCTAACATCACTGCAGATAGCCCGTAAAACGAAAATATTTACGTTAACCGTCCCATCACTGCCTTCGCCGACCTCACCCTCGACGTTATGAAAACAAAATGCCCATAACACATACATTGTTCGGTACATCCATTAGCACTTTGCAATTTAATTAAAACTAACAAACTGGTAGAATAATGTAATCCTATAATTTGATTTAAAAGTATTCAAACGGTTTATTGTGAAATTATTTAGTTATATTTTTAAGTCGCTTCGAAGTTGTGGGTAAGATAAACAGGCTTATTGGATATGACTGTGCCGTCAATGTTGACTGAAAAGCACAGTTACTATTAAACAGATATAGACTTTTAAGCTCCTCGTTTCAATGTCGAGGATTACAAGTAGATTAGACATAAACGATTAGGCGTGTGTGGCGTGTGTGTGTGTGTGTGTGTGTGTGTCTGGATTGTTTATACACGCCTTTTAGATTTTTATATTGCTGCATTCGTTTTGGCTTAGTTTACAAACTATAAGGATCCAATGTTTAACAGACTTCAAAAAAAGGAGTAGGTTCACAATTCTTCGTGTATGTAGGTTTTTTTTTTTACGTAGTGTTAGTGTGATTGTGAAACTTTATTTTTAAGATCAGATTTAGTAATGTGGCAAGTAGTTTTAAAGTTGTGAACTTGTTGAGGGTATGCAACTCAAAATAGTTTGATATGTATTTTAAAAATAACAAGCTGTAGGGTAATATTTGTATTGTGTTATGAATTGGTTGTTGTAATGACATTCAATGTGGTGGGGTAAAATTTCTAGTAGCAAAAAACTAACAGTAGGGAATACTTTCGAACAAACTAGATTTTTAAAAGGAAATCATCAAATGAAATGATTGCAATAGTCTGTTACTGTCCAAAAATATCTCTTGAGAATTAGTAGTGTAGACGTAATTTCTACAGCATAATTATTAAAGTTAACGTGACGTCTTCAACATAAATATATTAACTTGTGTTATTTGTTACGTATATGTATAATTACATCTATTGTAAACTAAAGTATTCAGAAGTCTCAGAATATAAATGGGCAGGTATATTGTCATTTCCCAGGCACAATGCCAACCTCGGTTTGCAGATTCAAATCTTGTTATAGAAAATCAATCATCTTTTTCGCGACCTTTTTGGGAATTGCCAATACGCTTTCCGGTAGCATCAATAATGATTTATTAGAACAACATTTTAGTATTGCAATTTGATTGTTTCATAAAACTTTCTTGTTCCTTATACAGTAAGAAAATAAATATTATATAGAGTTTCATATGTTTACTTTTAATCAATCTACCAACTGCTATAAAGCTATCGAATAACTATAATTTTTGCGAGGCAGTGAAGTGGCTGTTGAGATCGTCCAACTAAGTAGGTATAGTTTATATTTTTTGTTCAATTGTGCCTAATATATATAAACTCCTTTGCAAAAAACGGGCACCTTAGTCATTGGCTTTTCTATGGATAATATTAATATTTTTAGTATTTCATTAGCTTAGATGACTAGAAATTTCTTATTATCAATGAGAATATAAGTTTTAACACTTAAATCCTGGAATCGGTGTTTCAGTTAATGAAAACAGAGAGCCGTGTTAAAATTAACATTTTTATGGGTATAGTGAAATTAAGACTAAGAGATTTTTTATGGAATTTTAATAAAAAAAGACATTAAATAATAAACATTAATAATGAGTATGACGTCCTCTTGCAGCGATTACGGCATGTAATCTTCTTGGCATGCTTTCCACTAGACTTTTGATGGTGTCCTGTGAAATTTGTTCCCACTCAGCCGAGATCACACTTCCACTCTATCAGCTCCCCTTAGAGGAGATACCACTGGAGAGATCATGATGAGCTAACCCCTCTGCCAAATTTTGTTCATATGGTCAGGTCATTCTTTATTTGTGTGCGTGTCTTTTTGAATGTGTTGCGAGTTTATTATAGTGTGGGTATGCGTGATACTGTATCTGTGTGAGTTTACTTCGCCTCCCGCACCCCGCAAAAGTGCCACAAAAAATTTCTTCGGGGAATCGACGCGATACTAGCTCCATTCTAATTACTCTGAGCAGCTCCCTGATGTTTTGTAGAGGTGGTTGTACAGATCGTACTCGCCTTTTTAGGAGGTCCCAGACGTGCTCAATGGGGTTAAGGTCGGGACTCCGCACTGGCCAATCCAAACGACGAATACCGACCTCTTGCATATAAGCATCTACAGCGCCAGAACGGTGGGCCCTAGCATTATCGTCCATGTAAATGGCATCTTCACCAATTACAGCCAGTGCGCGTTGTGCATGTTGACGAATGATTTCTGTTATGTACCTTTGCGCATTTAGTAATCCATTTTCAATGAATATTATCTCAGTACAACAGCTAGAATTTACGCCCGCCCAAAACATAACGGACCCCCCACCATAAGGTGTGATTTCTTCAAAACACACGTCGGCATAGCGTTCTCCTGGTCTTCGTAACACTCGCCGACGTTGATCCTCACCATGCAGACAAATTCGAGCATCATCCGAGAAGAGTACGTTACTCCAGTTACTTAGTGTCCAAGATAGGCAATTTCTAGCGAACCCCAATCGAGCAATGCGGTGCTCACGGAGTAACTTAGGGGCCCGCGCTGGTCGTCGACTGCGTATATCAGCAGCCCACCTAAGCAGAACACCTTCTGCTTAGGTGAGCTCAGCAATTTCTTTCATGACTGAGGTTTGTTACTCCTTCATCACCATGAAGGAGTAACAAACCTCAGTCATGAGGCAAACGATGTCAGGGGGAGGGAGGAGATAAGGTAGGTTCCTGATGAGGTCTAAACGTACCTAATGTCCAAAGTTTCTCCGGAGTGTGAATGAAGACCAAACGGGGAGGTTTTAATACAGTAGGAATTCCACCTCTGCTCCCGCAGAAACCAGGTTAAAAAAGGTTAAGTATGCTTACAATGTTTTCCGACACCATATCTATACAGGGTGTGGTTTTCCATTTATGCCATATTTGTAGATCTAACAGTTAAGGATTATGTTAATTAATTAAAAATAGTTTAATCATTCATGGTTAATAACTAAAAGATAATTAATGATTCACGATTAACGTTCAACCAGAATAAGAGCTCTCGAGGGCTCAGAATCGGTCCCAAGGTTGGCAAACCGCGCGTTACTCTTGTTTATCTACTATGCGCGAAGAGCGGTACCAAACCGTGCTTTCCTCTTGAACCCCCTATCTGAACCCCCTAGGGGTACCAACGCCACTCGCAATTCCTCTTGAAACCCCTAGGGGTTCCACGGCCACTCGCAATTCCTCTTGAACCCCCTAAAGGTTCTAGGGACACTTTATGTTGGGCGTATTTTTCGTCGACGGTATATTATATAAGTCTAACTTTAGACTGTTTATTATAAACTAGTTTATCGTGGACGGACGGTAAACGGTCTTGTTTCGTCGATGGTAAATGCGTCGACGACTCATCACAAAGACGAGCTTAGTATAAATTATTTATGACTATAATGACCCCATCTTATTTCCTATGCTACCCTGGTACTTTTGGTAAATATTGAAGCTAAGCAGTTATCACACACAGACACTAGGACCCCGTATTAATAAACTGATCTCAGGTAGCAACTTAAGTGTGATATCATATGATACGCACTTGAGATGGGTGCAGCATCCTAATATCGTCGCATATTAATAAACCAATATCAACAGCATCTCAAATGAGTATTGTTTTAGGTGCAGCAACTTACGGTTAGCTACTTGAGAGCCTGATCTGAGTGTTCTGAGAGCGTCACGTCACACAGAATGAACGATATTGTTACATTTTACTATTGATAGTTACGAAAGTTGTTAGTTGTGAAATGTATGGAGAAAAGCGAGAAAACTGACAGTTTGATCCACAGAGTATTGTTTTATCGAGTTCGTTAACTATAAAGCCCGTACTAGACACCCTGTTCTATTAAGATGTTTTTTCTAGTAGCAGTTATGAGTTATTATGATGTTAATTTTGCGCAAAGCTGTAATGCCGATGTACTTGGAATTTTATGCAATATATTTTATCTTTGTTAACCTCCAAAAAATAATTCAAATATTTTTTATTGTTAGTTAAAATCGTTAATTATTTTAGATTCGAGGAGTCTCTAATACTTATACATTTCCGATAAACGACATAGTAATATCCAAAAAATATCATCATTATAGCCTAGTTTATATAATTAATTTCATAACCTAACCTAAAAATATATTTATATTGTCTGAGCATACTCACCGCATTTAACGTAAATTACGCACTTAAGTCACGAACTGACTGCACTCAGCTCACAGCAACTTAATACTATGATTAAGTGCACACTCAAGTGTCAAGTTCTGTTTATTAATCAACAGTAACTCAGCTGAGGCCAGCTTCTTAAACTTTGACTCAATACTAATTTATTAATTAAGGCGGCAACTTAAGTTCGTACTCAAGTGCCGAATCTCATAATGTTGTCTTTTACTTACGCGAATATTACACATTGAAATTAAACTAAAAACAATAAATACTAAAAAAACTCGCGCAATAAAAACTCGCGTTAAAGAACACAGCTGATGTGAAACACCGACGCTGTACGAAGTCTGCAGTATGTGAACACGTTCAGGATCGCACCCACCATTATATTAGATTTGATAAACCACAAATCCTCGCAAAAGAACACCGATTCCTGCCTAGGATGATTCGTGAGGCTATTGAAAACAAAAAACATCCTAATTTCAATAGAAAAGATGGTTGGGTGTTACCGCCGGCTTGGGATCCTGTGATAAATATAATTAAATCCAATATCAATCAAAACACTGTACTGTCTCAAGATACTGTAAGCTCTTACTGCGTAGATCGGACCAACAATAATAACTAAGAAGACCTGAGGGTACACCGGCATAATTGTGACATAAGGACGTTCAACATCTCAGTCCTCCCGTGACCATGGGTGCTGCAAAGCATTCGAAACGTCGGGATAGTAAAATCAATAAATAAACCGCGATAAAATCCGTAAAAGTAGTTTAATTTCAATGCCGAATCTCAGCTGAGATTGGTTTATTAATACGGGCCTTAATGTCATACGAGAGGTATATAAAGCCTAATGCAATCCTAATGGCTGACACACTGCTGGATATCACAAAAGAGGGGAAGCCTTCTTGTGCACTCTGTTGCCCTAGTAGGTAAGTACTTCTGGTTTAAATATTTACGGTAAACGACATTCTCAGTGCATGGCACAACAAAATCTATCATAAATGCCACACCACATCCAGTAGCTGTCAACTGAATTGAATCGCAAGATTCCATTACCATCTTACATACTTAAATAGGTACGTACTTACTGGTACGATTGATTAAATTATATTTAACTCAATAAAATATTTACATTTATATAAGTACATGTATAAAAGAAAACAGAAAAGATAATATGTACCTATACATACGAACGAAAAAACAAAAAAAGCTTTTCTATAATTATGTTGGTACCACATCGCTATCGCCTGGTAAAGTGCCCAGAAGGCTGGCAGCGTTACCCCGCTGGATGGTCGAGCTAATATGCTGCGCAAGGTATGTGCCAGCCCTCTGGTCCATGATTGATTTAAATGAGGCAAGAATGCAGAACCACATCCTGTATATATATAAAAATGAATGTTTGTCTCCTGTATATATATAAAAATGAATGTTTGTCTGTCTGTATGTCCTTTAATAATAATAATAATACCAGCCCTTGTTTATGTCCCACTGCTGAGCATGGGCCTCCCTTCAAGTTGAAGGGGCTTAGGCCATAGTCCACCACGCTGGCCAAGTGCGGGTTGGCCTGCGTGGTGGACCTCCGGTGGATGTCCTTTATAGAATCGTAAACTATGCATTTGATCCTTACTTACCCACTCTTACACTTACTCACTAAAATACAAACCCTTTTTTACTGACACATATATAAAATAAGCATCTGGTTCAAGTCTCAGAAAATACAATGTGGAAAGCAGCTGGCAAGAACTTGGAACTCGTAAGTTTGCAGGGACGCATGTGTTAAGAGAACAAAGTTCGAGCAAACCGAGTTATTTTCAGTTCAGATACAATTTTGAATCTGAAATCATACATTTTTCATGTTATATATTTTAAGCAAACCCTGTATTTTACTCAGTTAATACATATAATACTTGTATTATTTTTTACCTAATACGATAATGCCCGCGGGGTGCCGGGTTAGAATTTTATCCCCCATATCTTCTCGTTGGGTGTATATACGCGGTATAGAGGCGACTAAGCGAGACCAGGAAGACGATCGTCTTTGTTTTGAATTTATCTGTCACATTGCGATCCCCAAGACGCCTGCCATGCGTGGGGATTATGCCCCCCCCCCCCCCCCCCTTACTAGGGGGGAGGCTTATGTTCAATAGTGGACGTCTTCCGGCGTTCCGAATAACAGTGTTAACTCGGGCGATCGCTAAACGTGTAACTGTCTTACTACACTTAAATTCTAGTTTTACTTTAGAAGAAGACGAACATAAAGTATATTTATTTAGTCCGAACAATGATACACATACAATTACAAGCAATAGAAAGAGAAAAAAGAGTAAGTAGTAAAATAGGTAGATAAATTTACAAATAAAGGCTTATTAAGAATCATATTGTGTCACACGGCAGGACTAAACAGGTACCCAGATCAGCTTAATGTCAAGCATAAACGCTTGACGCTGGTTTTCATCTGGGCCCTACTCACCTTACGGATATCAAGTTGCCAGTTAAGTGCAAACTTTAGCAATGTGTATTTTAACTTTAGTATATTGTACCTCTCTCCTCGAATATCTGGCGAACTCTAGGCAATCCATATTAGAAATATTGCTGATTGAATATTTTTTCCATTACGACATGTTTTTCATAAAAACCTTTTGTTGTTGTTTATAACGACTCGAAAAGATTAACTGCCGAACCTACAAACGTCCATTAAAGTTAATGATCCTTAATCCATTTTATGAAATCGGATTATTTCGTCACTTGAAGCCCATTATACTTAATACGTAGATAGTGAGTAGATATATTAATTATCTCGTGTTCAGTAATCGAAATTAATCATTAACTGCTCTGACAGTCGAAATAAATAGATTTTAAAAAGTGACATAATTAGAATTAAAATTAATTGGGGTTTGTGAGTGCGGCAGTAAGACTAAAAAACATCACTGTTAGGTGTGATGAAATTTTTATCAAACATAAAATAAGAAATAAATAATTGTTTAACTTAGGCCATTTTCTATTAAGGACAATGAGTTGGGACGTCATTAATAATAAAAAAATTGTGCGACCACATATTTCATTTTTAACCGACTTCAAAAAAAAAGGAGGAGGTTATCAATTCGGTTGTATGTTTTTTTTTATTATTTTTTTTTTTATGTTTGTTACCTCAGAACTCTGTCGTTTACGAACCGATTTGGAAAATTATTTTTTTAATTGAAAGGATATGCTTCCAGATTGGTCCCATTTTTTTCAAAATCAAGTTCTGATGATGGGAACCATGAGTAACTGAGGGAACTCCTTAAATATTATAGGCATACATATAGCGTTTTTGGTATTTTTAGAAACTAGTCAAGCATTTTCATTCAGAAAGTATCATTTGGTGAAGTAGATCTGATGAAGAAGGCCATAGATGGCCACCGGAACTCTGTAATAAAATTAACAATCCATCCTATCCTAGCCGTGCCTACTAAACGTAGAACTACCGAATTTGGACTCGATGGATAGTTCTCGACGAGTAGTTGCTAGAAAAATGGAAATCAGGGTCTGATGGTGGAGAAAAAAGAAAAGAAAAGAAAAGAATTTATTTATTCAACGACACAACAAAAATAAAAAATAAAAGTCTTAAATAATAAAAACCTTAAATGCTATCTGTCGTTGAAAGGGTGCCCACTCAGTATATGTCATTGCTCCTATAAGGTGCAACAACGCTGGTCTTCCGTGGACACCCGTGCGCGTGCCGCTGCGACAAACGTGAGCGCGTCTGCAAAGAGGATATTATATACTTACTATTACCTACATCTAAACATACAAAAATAAATAAAACAGACAAGACATAGTGCCGGGACGCCCGAGTGCCGCACGCCGCGTACTCGCGCGTCTCGCCACGTCACCAAAATGACGTTCAAACTGGACCTTGTCCCATTTGGTGGATATTGTCAGTAAAATTTACCATTACATTAACTGTAAGTAATAGCCTTACTTTGTATGACGCTATATATATTAGAATACTACCTATTTCTATAAGTGCTGCAAATACATTGCGTGACTCAATTTCATAATACAATAATAATATGCTATGTAACGTATAATAATAAGAAGAAAAAAATATATATATAGAAATAATAAGGACATCGAGATCGAGAGGCCAGGCACAGGACAGATTTTTACATGTCCATTCGACGCATGGATCATCTTACTTTACAAACAATCTAGTGATCGGTCTGTATTGACCTAACCAGTAACGAACAGCTACAAAGTACCTATCAAATACCTTGTTCGTAATTATTAAACTAGTATAATTAAAGGATCAATGCTCATTACACCTCAAATGTGCGATATATTCTGAATGTTAATATCACCCAGCTCCTGCTGCGCCTCCAATAGGTATTGTCGAAGCCGCGACTTAAAGGTATTTACAGTTTGCAAAAGTCTCAGAGGCGGCGGAATATTATTCCACACCTTTGACGCAGCGTATCTAAAGCTACCTCTAAAGGCTGCGGACTTGTGCGGCTGCGTGGCTAATTGCTGAGAGCATTGCCTGCTCGGACAGTCCCTTCTGCTAGACATCCATTTTAGCTTTTTAAATAAATAGGGCGGATCTTGGTGTTTTATGACACCGAATAATAGACACGCAAGATGGAGTTTTTGACGAGATTTCATTTTTAATATACTTTGCCTATTTAGAAATGGCGTTACGTGTGATCTTGGAGGTATTGGAAAACAAAACCGTGCGCATGCATTCTGAACTCTTTGAATAAGCCGCTGAGTTCTTGCCAGTAAGCGAGGACCGTAGACAGTATCGGCGTAATTTAATTTAGATAAAATTAAAGACTCTACTAAGTGAACTCTAAGTTCTTGCGACAAATACGCTCTTATTTTATATAACACCTTAAGTCTATAAAAACAGTTTTGAACAGAAGCTGCGACATGCTTTTCAAATCGAAGACTTGTATCTAGGTTTAGTGGAGCAGGAAGGTTGTCACGGGATCTCTGCACCAATAAACGTAGATCCGCCGAGTTTGGGCTCGTTGGGTAGCTCTCGATGAGTAGTTGCTAGAAAAATGGTGATCAGCGTCTGATGATGGAGCAAGAAGGTCGGCACGGGATCTCGGCACCAATAAACATAGACCCACCGAGTTTGGGTTTGTTGGGTAGCTCTCGACGAGTAGTTGCTAGAACAATGGTGATCAAGGTCTGATAATGGAGCAGGAAGGTCGTCACGGTATCTCGGCACCAACAAACGTAGACCTACCGAATTTGGACTTGTTGGATAGGTCTCGACGAGTAGTTGCTAGAAAAATGGTAATCATGGTCTGATGATGGAGCAGGAAGGTCGTCACGGGATCACTGCACCAATAAACGTAGATCCGCCGAGTTTGGGCTCGTTGGGTAGCTATCGATGAGTAGTTGTTAGAAAAATGGTGATCAGGGTCTGACGATGGAGTAAGAAGGTGGACACGGGTTCTCGGCCCAAACAAATGTAGACCCACCGAGCTTGCAGTCCCTGGTTAGACCTACGGCGCCTAACGTCTAGCAAATACTTACAAGGGCAGTAGGTACCTAACTGTTTTCCAGTTTGGCGCCGTCTTTGATAGTAATATGTATTTATAATATGTTGTAGTCCAAGTCCAACAATGTAGATGTAAAAACCACAAATTCTTAGAAATTATTTCAGGCTTTTTAGTTGCACTTTGAAGGCGGTTCTTTTTTTTGTAAAAATTATTTTTATTAAGTAGGTACACACGCTCTGGACGACGATCTTTGCAGTAATTTTAATAAACTACGAGACATCGGCGCTACATGAATTTTATGTATATTTCTTTACGACTCACCAATCTGTATTGCTCATTTGATATTAGGTATATTACATGTACTACACATTTTACGACTGGGACAGTAGGTACATACAGTTAGTGCTGCCGTGTTCCTACGGCAAGTAATTTTTCAATGCCTAACCTACACCTAATAATGCAATCGCTATGTGTATAAAAAAAAGAAACATAAATTTGATATTATAAGAAATTATAAGTTTTAGTAGCGTATATAAATAGTATGAACAAAGTCAGCAATAAATTCAGAAAACAGAATAGGGCTTCGAATCGAAGTTGATGTTACGGCTATGCTTTGAGTCCATGTGAAGCCTCAAAATTGAGAATCGTATTGAATTACGAGGACTCAGTGATAGTATCCAGGACTGTTTTAGAGTTCATTTTGAATTCCGTTTCCAATCAGGCAATTCACGAGGTGTATCAAAATACACGACTGAAAAAATCTAAAAAATAGTCGTAACGACCAAATTGTTTCAGAGATTACTACCAACAATTCTACTTCATCTTCTGTCTGGCTTGGTTAATCCCGGCTGCAGCCACGGTTCGCTTTTCATCTTCAACTACAAACACTGTTTACCTCTTTAAGTAAGTATATTTAAATAACAGTGAGCATTTTTATCCACTTTTGAATTCACTTATTCTAATCTGTCATCCAGATAAGCAACGTATCAATACTTTTGAAATGAAAAATTTAGGATACCTTGGACGGCATTTCGAATGAATATATCGATACTAAAAGAGTTACGCCTTGAACTTAACCCAAGGCTCTCAACAATATGCGAGTCTATAATTCTGCTTATAGGACGAAGAGATCCATATAATTTAGAAAAACTTGTCAGAAGACTTGGCTTGTTTCACTAGGTGGTAGGATCCATGTGCAAGGAACCGTCCAGGTAGGTACCACCGCAGTGTTAGATCCTATTCTACCGCCAAGTAGCAGTGTGTAAACATTGCTGTATTCCGATGTGAAAGGCACTGTAGCTGGTGAAATTACCGGACACAAAAGAATTAAAATATAAGGTCGGTAACGCACTAGTAATGCTTTTGGTGTTGCTAGCGTCTGTAGGCTGCAGTGACTGCTTACCATCAGGTAGGCCGAATGTTTGCTTGCCATCTTGGTATAAAAAAATGAAGGCGGATCATAGCAAACATACATGATCGTGCACAGTTGGGTCACGATTCTCAGTAATAAAGAACCGACTGGCTGAGAGAAAATCTCTCGTCCTCAACACTATTTATATGTGTCTAGACGAGCTTATATATATATGCCAACAAAAAGAGGCTTTGCCTCATTCTTTGGGGCATTAACTCGATAATCTTTATTAACAAAAGGGACACTCGTAGTTGACCCATGGCCTTTTAATAGATGTACATCCACCACAAAGCCTCCTGTTTAATACCTCCGATTACAACTAATTACTTACAGACCATAGGCAGACACATCGCATGGTGTTAATGAGTTTTCGTACTGAATACATTATTCTTTTTAATTTTTTTAGTCTTTAAATATACGTAGGAAACTTCAATTTTACTGTATTTTTTATGCTTACAATTTTATATTAAGAACCAACGAGCGATATTCATTCGTTATTAGACAGATTCACAGAGCACAAGATTAATTAGATTATATATTTTTGGTCATCACGAACAAATACAATAAGAGGCTAGGCGTGTGCTCGATAGAATTTCCCAGCGGGCGCATAGTTCCCTTAGGCGATACATTCTCAAAAATTCGTTCTTGTTGTTCGTCTAACTTAGAACTACATCAGTATGAAATTCCTGTGCAAAATGGTATGTTTCTAGAATCACATTTCAAGCTGTGTGTGGTCTATCAGCCAATAAATGTTAAAATTTTATAAAGTAGATTAATTATTATTTGGCACCTTATTGTAATCACCAATATAACTTAGGTTACTAAGATTATATAAACACGATAATTATACGAAATTAAACTGTATTGCAAAAAAAACATTTGTATATTTTCTAAATTAATATTATCTACCATCATCATTATCCTGTAGACGTGTCCACACGTGTCCACTGCTGAAAAATGGTTTCCCTTTGGAACGCCACAATAAACAACAATTGACTATTTTGATACCTCATTTGCCTGAGACTCTCACAATATCGTCGGCTATCTTATGGAAAGCCGGCCTACGCAGCGTAGGCTACGCTGGGTTTCCGACTTGTGATCGCCACTTCAGCGGGCCTAAGAATTGTGCATTCATCTAAAAGGAATTCTTATTTTGTATTCCCAGCAAATTCTTCGCAATTCCTGTAATTTTCTTAAAATGATCACACATTTTAAGTCAATCATACTCAATTCATTCATTAGCACTAATTAGCAGACTCATATTTGGTGTTCATGCTGCGATACGAATAAAAATTAAACCGAACTTAATCATATTATGATCACCGAAAATGGCCTATTTAGACCTGCAGGCTTAGCACGATCTGCAAATCTTGACAGATTAGTGTGAGTATGACGTCACTATGACGTATTATTTCACATTTTTGCTTAGAGAATGACATTTCGGTGTTAAAAACTACGTCATACTCCACACCGAACTGTCAAGATTGCAAGTCGTGCTAAGCCTGCAGCAGAACCTTACTTCTACAAGTGAAACTATAAACACTATCAAATCAAAAACAAAAGTGACCAAATAACTTTATTTTGTACTTTCGAGCTACACATCTTTTTTATATTTTTTCTACCAAACATCGTAAATCTGGTAATCGAGCTACTATTATCTCGGTTCAGAAACAATGATGGACATAAAAAATGGAAATGGCTATGTAATTTATTAGCAAAATACTACAATCCGCTCATTTTGGCTTCGATTCCAGATGCTGTTTTGGACGTCATCCAACCACTGTTTGTTCCGATGCTTCCGTTTCGGTGCTCGGAATTATTGTCATAGTGGCATTATAACTAAACAATATTTTGGTCATACGCTTCCATTTTGTATTGTTTTGTGTAATGGAAACAATATTTCGAGACTCTTTTCTTCTTATTTTAGAATAAAGGAATTACATTTTACAATATTATATACGCTATAGAAATGTCCGGTAAATGAAACGAAATACTAAATATTATGTGAATAATGGCCTCTTCATCATGTTTATGTGATTCTACTACGTATTGTACAAGAGTCTTCTCTAATGGCAAAATAATTAACCGTTCAACGGTACACCAGGAACAATCAACCATAGAAGATTTTGCAGACTGACCAACATGTTCATGACATGAAAGACCTTGTAGACCATACTGACAAGAAGAAGAAAAAATATGTGAATTCATTCTTCAATTATGGCTTAAACCCCTTAAGCTCATGATATAGCAGGTACAAGAAAATGACGGCCTGTACACACGTACTTCTTCTTCTTCATCATGTTTATGTGATTCTACTACGTATAGTACAAGAGTCTTCTCTAATGGCGAAATAATTAACCGTTCTACGGTACACCAGGAACAATCAACCATAGAAGATTTTGCAGTCTGACCAACATGTTCATGACATGAAAGACCTTGTAGACCATACTGACAAGAAGAAGAAAAAATATGTGAAATCATTCTTCAATTATGGCTTAAACCCCTTAAGCTCATGATATAGCAGGTACAAGAAAATGACGGCCTGTACACACGTACATCGCCAGTTGAAAGACATCCACTGATGGACATGAACCTCACCCTTAGAACGCCACAATGAACGACAATGGCTATTTACATTCCCCAGTTGCCTTTTCGTACAATGTCGCTTAGTGCCACACATTATAACGTAATTGCATTGGTAAAATTAAATTTAATACAGGAATACAACACGGTGTACACATTTCTGATTGGCGGCAGAATACCTGAAATTGATGGTGTACCAAACTGGGCCGTCTTTTGCATAAGGGACCTAGCACCTGGCTGCTACACACGTTACGAAAAATCGTTACGATTGGACGGTACAGTTTAAACTGCATAGTATCGTAGTGCCCACACACGTAACATACACGTAGGTACTAGAAAACTGTACGATTATTCATTACTTGAGCTATGGCTTCGACTGACGAAGTGTTACAACAGTTTCTTTATCGGCCTGGGGGGTCTATTTCTCTTAATCTGTTAATTAATTTATTATACGCAGACTGTTTTAAATCACGGTTGTCATAATCTTTGCACTTCAGTTTCCATAGACAAGTTTCATTGCGATACATCGCAATAAATGCGTCTAGCCACTCGTGGGACGAAGCCATTTAATTATTACAAGCAATCGTACGCACAACCATTCGGATCACGATCCACGCGAAACCTGAACGACTGGGCACACACGTTACGATTATCGACACAGTTTCTTCCGATTCTGATTTATCTTATATATATTTATATTATTTATCTATCCAAAATTTCAAACTGCTCCGTTCAACTGTACAATTTTATAAAATCGGACAAACTGTACAGTTTTTCTCATACACACATGTAGATTTATCGTTGCAGTTTGAACTATACCGTCCAATCGTAACGATTTTTCGTAACGTGTGTAGCAGCCATAAAATATATGAGTAAGTATGGAAAAGATCATAATTATTGTGTTGGCACAAAAACAGTGATATTTTAGTAAATCACTTCTGCCTAATCATAGTCATTGAATACACAGGCGTACCCCTACACCAGTAGCACACATTTTCACAATATCAGCTGTTTCTTCACAGATTTTATGTATCTCGTTGTTATACGAGAGGCTAATCCAATCGAAACTGGAAGCCAGAACGAAGTGAACCAATTCGCGGTACGTGCTCGATACCGCATCACGTATTTCGCATTATGGCACCGAACGACTTCGAAGTTACGAGTCTTTTCAGCCAATGCTAAAACGGTGGCACTCTCAGCTACTCTTCGGCCATTATTCATCACAATCCTTAATATATTAGAAGCCCTTCTGTGTCCATTAAGGCCGTAACTTTAAGTACTGAGGATTATCGCCGCTTTGATGGGACAGGGATGTGAGTGCTCTAGAGTTAAATACTCTATGCTATTTTAATTTGAAGCGATTGTAATTTCGTTGTCTAAAGTATTCCACTTCAAACATCGTAAATCAGTCCAATCTTTCGACGGGCAATGAAAATTTCGCTTTGTATGTATGTACAACACTGTTATATGAACTGGCCATATTTTTCTTGCACGTTTTACAGAGGGCTCTAAACATTGTTCTGAGACTAGCAATTGTCATAAAAAATAGATAAGCGCCTTTGTGCTAACAAGATTCGCCGTGCCGTATAAAAACCGTATAGCCAACACTTTTTCTCCCTACGTGGTTAATAACTAGCTTTTATAGTAATCCATAAAATAGTGTCAATTTTCACGAAGATAAATTTAATTTGCTCCGACTATGCGAATTCACCAAAAGCTCACAGATGTGTTTCACTGTCTAACATAATGGCCGTGAAAAGACATTGGCTATTCTTTTTAGACGGAGAGGATACTGAACTTTGAAAAGTGTCTTGAATTGTGATAACTAAAAATTTACAAACCTAAAGAGAACAACGATTTGTAAAACGTCCGCATGCGGCAGCCGTAAAATATTCGTGGAAATAATTCGGTTTTGAGTGGGCGAGTCATTAGCAAACATTTGTCATTTGCAAACTCGGCTTGACGTTTATCTCTTTACAATTGATGAACGGATGTTAGGGCACGTAATCAATTGTCCCGCGGAATAATATAATTGTGACGAAAATTTCCACCTTGATATCAGCAAATATTAATTGGTTTGCTACGACAAACATTTTCAATTTTATTCAGATGATAAATGTTTTATTTGTATGCAAAACAATGCATTCATTTCAATAACAGTCTTCGGTCGAGATGGAATTTTATAACTATCAACAAAACTATATCAGTTTAGGCAACTTTATTCTATCAGGTTTGTAGTTCGAGATACAATAATTGAATGCTATTAGTTCATTGAATAACTGAGCGGCTTAATTTACTGATCCAAATCTTACTATTACTGGACTGTATGTTAGCAAAAATACATCATTCTGGGATCAAAGTAGTCTCATACCTGGTACTCCACCGAATTAAACACTTGCCAGTAATACAATCTGCTTAATATTTATGAAAACTAGCTTTTTGATCCTTTTAATAGTTCTTCACAGAAGTTCTTTTAAAATATGAAATTCTATATAGCAACAAAGCATTGTTTCTTCTTTTATAATTTAGTTTTTGAACAAAGCGAGCACTTTTCTTCATTTACTGTCAAGATAAAAACTAAGTACAACAATAACTTGCCTTGTTAAATTAAAAAGTTTTTCAATTATTAATACGTACACCCGCGATATTACTGAAGTTGTTTTGGACTTTCAGCCGCTAATCTCGAGAGGCACATTTAAAAGCCGAAGTTATTATTCATTGTACACTTATCAATTTTTATATTTATTGCATGAAAAGTACAAAAGCACTACGAGTGCTTTTGTTCTTTTCAGAGATCAACCCAAGTAAGTTTTAGCAAACGATTTATATAAATACAAAGGAGGAAAAACAATACCACCTAACTAAGTAACTTGCACTGAAGAAAATGCACATCTTGTTTCAGCAAAAAGTTACCACACGGTATTTGTCTGAAGAGTGTAGCCATTTTTATGTACACAAATGTTTATCTTGGATGGGAATCGAACCCATGATCTTTTGGGTAGTGTCACGTAGTGGGGTTTTAGTGGTCCTACGAAAAGAAACACTAGGATAGAAGAAAAGAAGTATATTAAGAAGGAAGGCAACCGGCTATAGAGCGTGAGTAGTCTAACGGTTTATGTAAGAATGCACACTGAGTAAAAGGTCAGATCCCGCCTATGAAGGATGGACTTAACGGCGGAGAGCGTCGACGCGGCCGCAGCACGGCGACAGCATGGCGTAGCAGCATGGCGATGGCACGGCGTAACAGCACAGCGTGGTATGGAAGAGCGGCCCAGCTCAGCAGCCTTTCCGGCAGAGGACAAGCTCAGCAGCCGTCCGATAGGCTCGACCGGTCGGGGTCAGCAGCAGTGCAAAAGCAGTAGTAGTACGTGCACTCCGTAGCGCGAACTCCGTACGGTGAACTCCGTATGGTAAACCCTGGAACCCACGGGGAGACACAGTCAGGTCCAGCCAGTGTGTCAAAACCGTTCGCTGACAGCAGAAGACACCTCAGCCTATTTAGTCCAGTCGAGGGTCATGGCATACGGTTATGCTACACTATTCGGTCGGACAGATAGAAGAAACAGGATAAGAACAAAGAAAGTACATAAAAGATTATATAAGACAGAACACATTCTTTTTGCTAACCGCTGAGTCGATTACGAAGAAAATGTAGACAGTATGAAGAAAGCCCAATGTTTGGACTTCACAACGTACAGAATTTAAATACTATGGCCGCTAGCGGTAGGCGTTGAACGAACAAACTGTTTTTTTTCGACTGCTTTTTGTCAACAACGAATAAACCAGTTTCAGTTCACCGATAAACTAGTCTAATGAAAGACTAGTTTATCTGTGAACTGCATGCAATTCGTAAGTAGTCCGTGAGTGAACGTCGATCACTAAACTTTTCGACAACTGTATAAACTAGACTAAACTTTACACTGTTTTAAACGTAAACCGGATTATCGTTGATGATTAACGGTTTCGTTTCGTCAACGGTAAATGCGTTGACGACCTATGCAGTTCCTATAAACGGAGCTTAAGATCCAATATTCAGATAGTTGTTTCTGTCAACAATATTGGATCTGCGAATTTGCGACTTTCATTGTCAGTGTTTCGCGAATTCCTTCGTAATATTAACGTGGTCGTTTTTCTTTTATGACACTGTGTCCGAGCAGTCGAAACGGACACGTTTTACAAATGCTTGCCAAAATGCAGATCCTAGCTGACAGAAGTCACGCTGGTTTGAATTAGTGGTAGGATTAGTCCCAAAGAAAATATGCTCGCTGAATCTATATCTATACATATTATAAAACAAAGTCCTCCGCCGCGTCTGTCTGTCCCTATGTATGCATAGATCTTTAAAACTACGCAATGTATTTTGATGCGGTTTTTCTAAATAGATAGAGTAATTCAAGAGGAAGGTTTATATGTATAATACATGCATAAAATAGTAGAGAAACACTGATAATTTTAGAGGTTTCTAATGTGATGTCGTAAATAAAGACATTTATTTGCGCTTAAATTGCAAACGCTGGCTGAACCCTACGAGATAGATTAATATAATGTACTACAGTATTGTACATCTTAACAAGGTCTACAAAAAAGTTCGCGATGGTAGATGTTTATCTCTTAGGGATAACCCACCCACAATAATCATTTTTTATCGTTTACTTTTTATGAGAAATAATTAACTATTAATACATTGTTGTTAGCATGAATTTGCCCCTTCTTCAATATATAACATAAACTTCACTAATATTTACACCAATGACAAAAAAGTTGTGAACGTTGTTCATACCACTAGGTTAAGGTTAAGCAACATAAGGCAAGGTCATTAAATAGATGGGTGAATCGATTTGTATGAAATTTTATTTACATATCTGGTAGTTCTGAGAATAGGTCGTAAAGTATATTTCATGCCGATAGGTTAAGCAACGTTAGGCAAGGTCATTACATAGATAGGTGACGGCGGCTACTGCGAGCCCCGTTCCCGTGATCACGGTTCCAGGTTTCCATGGGCTATAATGCGCACTGAGGGGTATTTGGTGCAGATCCCACTGGAGGGCCCAGGTCCCTCCTCTTATATGGCGATGCGACAGCCGCAGGGGTTTAAGTGGGTAAGAATCCCAGGTACCATGATTAACGAGGATATTTATATAGAATGAAAGGAGGGTGGGTGGGAGGTGGGTATAGGGTGAGAGAAGAGAGAGAGGGAGAGGGGATTTGAGGAGGATGGGGTGAGGGATAGGGGGATTAAGGTGGAGCAAGGGGAGAGTGAGGGGAGCAAGGTGAGAGAAGAGAGAGGGGGAAGGGGGTTCAGAGAGGGGGTAACGGGGAGAGGAAGAGGGGGAGTGTGACGGGGACCCAAGCGGGAAAGGGAAAAGAGAAAGGAGAGAAAGGAGCGCATAGAATTAGATTTTTCTTATAAGAGAGAGAGAGATGGAGAGAGAAATAAATCAAGGGAGGAGGGAGAAAAAGGGAGCAAAATGTAATAAAAGTGCGGGCGGAGCTGCGCGGGTCAGCTAGTAAAATATATACGAAACTATATTCTTAGGATTTCCGAGTCGAGTGGATATCGTACTAGGAAATTGAATTGGGCTAGCAAGAGCAAATAATGGCCGATAAGCTCTGTCAACCAATGTCCAATGCAAACAGCTTACTAGCGAGTCGCGCAACACAAACTCAAGCTATACGGAAACTTGAATCCATGAGAGGATTTGTACCTGAAATGTAGATTAGGGTAACCATCTGTATTAGAATAACCAATCGAAATAAATTCTAGCATAAGGCCCTATGTAAAACTTTCTCACAAGGTACTATAATACTAAACAACTTTGAATAAATAATTTATATCAAAACTAATAATATCAAAAAAGACCGCCTTCAAAAGTAACAAAAAAATTTGAAATAATTTCTTAGGATTATAGGATTTTAGATCTACACAGTTGGACGTGGAATACAACACTTATAAATATGTACATCTTGTTATCAAAGTCTGCTTTGAAGTAAAGCTTTTAGGCGAATCGTTGCGTTGTGTCATCATTTACGTAGGTACATAATGATAATGTCCTCTAGACCGATATGGCAACAGCGGAATTTTTTTAACTAAATCAACCAAAATCAGCTAACAACTATGCCAGTGATATTATAGTGAAGTCTCTCTTTCTATATTCTCACAATCCGATCGGATGGAAAGCTGTCACGACCGGGGAGAGATCAGGAATAACAGCGTCTGAGTTACATACGCATCTGAGTTCATCTGACGCATGATCAATCAATCATCGGCTTGTATTATCCCAACTAGTAAGGAACAAATACACAAAGTTGTTACTCTCCAAGGGATATGAATCAAGCGACCTTCGGTTTGCATAGCCATCGACACACACCAAAACTCTCAAGTGAGCTGCTTAGCATACTGCAGAGACACAAAATCACTCGAATGGAACATTTTTTGACTGTACTCTTCTATAATGATGTGGCCTGAACTAGTTAAGCTGCATCAATGTTTAATGGAAGTTCCTGCGGTGCCTAACCGCTTTTAACGTTGAATTAATTTCGTTGAGTTGAATTCATTTTCACGCTTCAAAGAAACAAAGCTGTCGACGCTAACGCTTGAGTCACGTTGCGCCCGGTGACACGCTTTATGGTCCGAATTGCATAGCATGACGGCATTCGCGTTTGTTCGCATAGCGCGAACGTGAACCGACCACTTTATTTCGAAATTTTTACGCATAATTACTTGAAGTTATATATTACTAACGTCAGGAAATGAACTATAAAGTAATAGGCTATTTTTACAATAAATATTTGAAGAGATTGATCGAAGTAATAATAAATATTTAAGTCAGTGCCAGCTGGGCTGGAGTTTACACGCTTTTTTCAGCACATTATGTTTATTTACACTTTTTAGTGACTTTCTTCATTATTACTTTCTGAATGGTTGCGAAACTATCACGCAAGTCTATGCTAGAGTAATTTATTGAAAAGCATAAACAGTAAACAGTTCATATACCTATTTTCAACTACTGAACCAATTTCCATGCAACTTCTACTTTTCTCTAAGGTAAAAGATACTAAAACTGTTACAAAAAGAATTACTGCAATCGGGTTTGTAGTGTCGGAGAATTATACGTATAAATTTCTACAAACATACATATACTCATAAAATTAACACTACATAGAGACTTAAACTAACATAATGTGAATATCACCTTTTTTATTAATATTACGCATTGAATACAGAACCTCCTTTTTCCATAATAAAATCTTTTTAAAAAAAAATTGAACCGACTTCAATATCACTGAAAAGTATAAAATAATTTAAATATTATTGAAGTTGGTGTTAGCGTACCTGCTGTGTATATTTGGCACCAACTTCAATAATATTTAAATTATTTTATACTTTTCAGTGATATTGAAGTCGGTTCAATTTTTTTTTAAAAAGATTTTATTTTAACCTTTTTAGTGATATTTTCATATATAAAGATTGAACCATCGAAAACCGTAAAATTATCTAGGTAGGTTATGATCACATTATCGTCTACATAGTTTTACATAATTCATGTTTCTTCAGAAAATAATATCTGGTCGTAATGAAATTTGCATGGAAACATCATAGTAGTTTACTCTCTCGAATAAAAAAAGAATCATCGAAATCGGTTCATAATTGTCAGAGCAATGTAATGGAGAACATCAGTTTTATGGTTTTTACCAGATAAATTCCTCCACATCGTTCATGGTCCTCCAGGAAGTTCTTATCCGGTTGTAATAAAATTCATACAGATTCAATACAGTGGTTTCTTCTTTCGAATAAAAAAAGAATCATTGAAATTGGTAAATATTTGCCAGAGTTATGACCATTTTTGTCCGACCGAGCGAGTCCGAGCGACTAAAACGTCATCTATATAGGCTTTCTTGCAACTCTCAGTGCGCAGTCACCATTCTTGTTTTTTTAGGAACTACTTATTACTAAGCAATAATTTTTTTATGGGACCCAATCAATGGATTGAAGAATGGATGGAAGAAAGATTTTTTCAAATCGGTTAATAATTGCCAGAGTTATGCGCGAACATACATAAAAAAAAAAAAAAAAAAAAATATATACAGACGAATTGAGAACCTCCTCCTTTTTTGAAGTCGGCTAAAAATACAAGCCGCTCTCACTTGAAAGGTCAGTTCTAGAATCTACAGTTTGCCTTGTACAGCTGACTATGGGGAATCCTCGACGCGGGGACACGTACATTGTAGATAATATGGACTGGATAATGTTTTGTATGAGCTCAGGCGGTAATGTCAGAGGTCACAGGGGAGGTCGAAGTCCACCGCTGACCCAGCGACGTTGAAGATATTATTTTCTTATGAATGCATTACGTGATCCGCTTGAAGTCGGATTCTTTATCCGCATTAAATATATTCCAACTATTTAGTAAAATTTTATTCTTTTATTACAAGTAAAAGACAGACAAGTCGAACTAAGTAAACGATTACCAATACCAAGTATAAGTTACCATACCAAGTAAACGATTACAAATGAACGAAAATAATGAAATATTATTTAAATTACTTAATTAATCTCTAGTGGTACTACTGGTGGTACCACGGACAACAAACAGGCTCGTGCTCAACAGTGGGATATAAACTAGGGCTGGTATTACGTCCATGATAGTGTTTAACAGTACCCCAAACGTCACAAAACCTGTATTATAATTGATTCACAAATTCTGACTTAATTAGTATTTATACTTCGTCTTCGCCTAACCTTTTATAGTTCTAAATATAATATTAGTGTGTATACGTTTTATGTATGTATTTGTATTTGTAGTGTATTTACACTTGTTAACCACTAGGCAGTGTCACCTACATGAAGCGGCAATCCAAATAATTAAGGATCATTCAATCACATTGGTGACGATCTTTTCCAGACGATGTCAATCGCAACACGTTTAGAATACGGAATATTGCCCTCGGAAGTTAATGTTTGTAAGTGGTGGACATAAAATCTTCAACGCAAAGACGTTAAGAGGAAATTTCTTGTCGACGAGTGAACTTCGTCGTTGTATGGATCCATCGACGAACGTGTACAGAATCAATAGCAGCTGTGAGAATTTCCTTAACGAGAATCGCAGAATCCACAATAATAGAGAAGCACTCATCATGAATGTTCGGGATAACACAGGTGGTTTATTTATTAGGTTGCATTTTAAAGCTTACTGTTAATAATGTTATGATTGCTTACGATTTATTTCCTTTCATCTTTTCATGATAATTAACAAATTTCACCAAATGGTCAATGATGATGAATATTTGCATATTTTTAAAAATTGGCAGAACTGGTTTTATGCTTTAGAAATGTACGAATAAATTAAAATATTATTATCAATACTAATACATCGAACGCCGTTGGTGTGGCATGCGACATGTGTCGATACACTTGCTGCGTCCCACACCCCGGCAACTTGGCTGGAGGTGCTGCGGCGACCGCTAGTGAGCAAAGCGGTGTAAGTATGCAGCTCTAGGTTAAACGGTTTGGTGTAAGAAAGCTCATCCAAACTTGTCGTAGTCTCAGGAGACCGTCGGGCTGGTAGCTTTTGCTGCCAACGTAACGGCTGGTAGCTTGGCCATACAAAGAAGTAATGCCGCCAGTCATTTTGGTACCCTTCCTCCCAGAGCGGCGACAACTTGGAGGAAGTTTTTTTTCTAGTTTAAGTATATTTGTAAATAAACTGTAAATATTTAGTTGGAATAAACATATTTCTTATTGTACTTAATACACATACGATGTTTTTTTTGAGCGTACAATTGTGACTGGTAAAATGAATGTCAATGAATTGTAGCCTCCGTGGTGCAGGGCGTGCTCGAGTGGTAAATTTCCATCTTGAAAGCCAGAATTATTTATCTTAACTCAAGAGTTTAAAGTATTATTTCAATTTCACCCTGAGAAAATTCTAATAAAATACTATTTTAATATTTCTAGTAGCTACTGAAATAGCATGCTATTTTAAAATTATCGTTGTTCGCTCAAACTGGTAGGTATTGGCTTTATCTTCAGGGGAAGTTTTTTTTTCTGAGGCAAAAGAACATTGTTCTTTATATTGTTGAGCCTGTTCTGAGAATATATTGTTACACGACTTTAGTCACGTCCGCACTTAGTAATAATAGTATGTAAATAACACACTCCGAATAATTATCTATCTACCATTATCGCGGGGTGGACTTAGACTCGAGCGCCTTTGACACATAAAAGCACTTATTGTGATCATTATAATACCTAAGCCATTGCTGCACTTAGCATAATTTCTAAAGGTTTTTGTAAGAACCACACAATACAGTATAAAGCGCTGGAATAATTTATGTGTAAAAGTTTCATGGCGATTTATAATTACTTATTATATTTACCTGCTACCTTTTTTTTTAATTGTCAATATTTTGGCGTGTTTGCTTAGAGGAATACCTGTACACCAATTTAAGGAATATTGACTTCAGTTACACCGTTAAAAAGTAATTCTAATATATTAATTTTTCATTCATATCTTAAATTAAAACCTAAATATTTTGGATTATCATAGGTATGTTATTAATTTTGTCCGTGAAATAACAACCATCCTTTCTTTAGCCCTAAGGAGCACCCTCCTTGCTATTCTTACCCGGTCCTCCCCACGGCGAACATAAAAACTATAATTGTGCGCAGCTACGCTGCAGTACAGCTCCAACTAGTGCGCTTTTACCTTAGGAATTAAAGTATTTTTTCAAAGTATAATAAAAACATAAAACGCATGCGTCCCTGGATATACGAATTGCTGGTCTCGCCAAAACCAAAACGAAGCGAACCGATCCGCAGTACGTGCCCAATCCCACGTCACGTAACTCACATTACAGCACCGAACGACTGTGGAGTTACGAGTCTTTTCAGCGAACGTTAAAACGGTGGCACTCTCAGCTATTCTTTGGCCATTATTCACAGGGCCACAATCCAGGGTGTGTTAAGCACCCTTTTAATGCGACCGTTAAAGGCGTAACTACTTGTGTCATTGTACTGCGGATTATCGGGATTATCATCGCTTCGAGTGAACGCGGAAATCGACGCCACAGCGTTCCGTGGTGCACCATTAATATTCAATTCTTATATAAACTATTTAAAAAAAAATAAAAACCGACTTCAAAGTAAATTATCTAAAAAGCATAAAATAACGAAAATATTATTGAAGTTGGTGTTAGCGTACCTGCTGTGTATATTCTGCACCAACTTCAATAATATTTTCGTTATTTTATGCTTTTTAGATAATTTACTTTGAAGTCGGTTTTTATTTTTTTTTAAATAGTTTATTTAACACTTTTTAGTGACTTATTTTACCAAGATAGGTATCAGCACTATCACGCAACTCGAACGTCTACATTACTGTAACTTACTGAAAACATAAAAAGTTTATATCTCTTAAACTACTGGACCGATTTTGATGAAACTTGTACTCTACCCTAAGTTGAAAAATATTCTAACTATTGCAAAAAGAATTTTTGAAATCGGACTTGTAGTTTCTGAGAAATCCGCGGACAAACCTACATACATACATACATACATACATACACTCGTGAAATTTGGTAAATTTGTTTAGAAGCCCACATAGACTAACATATATGAATATTACGCATTTCTATTAATATTACATACATACGCGTCGAATACAGAACCTCCTTTTTTGAAGTCGGTTAAAAATAATATAACAATAGTTTACTTTATTCTCGTAAGTAAATATACCTACATTAATAAATATACACAAATAAACGAAATACGTCCTAGGGCGTGAACCGTGGTATGTGCCATCCATGCCCACTAAAAACCCTGCGACTGTCGTATCGGCATAAGAGACTGAAGGACTTGGGTTTTCGGTGGGCTCTGGAGGTACCCCTCAGTGCCTTGCCTTTGACCCCACCCCGGGGGCGCATCATAAACCCCCGAGAATCATAAACCCTCTCATGGACGGAGCTGCCGCTCTCCTTGGAGTCGCCGCTGCACTCGATCGACTTTAGAGCATTCATGGTCACGGGCGGGTGGACGGTCCACTTTACTTGTTCACGCGGGAGAGACCTTCAAAACGTCCCCCGCCCCTGTGGGGGTCACAATCAGGGTATGTGCTCCTAACCACTGACACCCCCGCGGCTGTCGCATCGGCACATGAGAGGGCTGGGCTCTCCATGGGATTTACACGGGGACCTCCGTGTTTTGCCTCGCATTATAGCCCCCCCCGGAAACAGACACGGTGCTCACGGGGACAGGGGTTGTAACCCCACCACTGTCCGTCTCGGAGTCGCCACCGTACTCGATCAACGTATAGGGCCCACACTCCATATATCCAGCGATCCGGAAGGTTACATGCCCGTTACGCCGTTATTTAGAGCCCCGTTCAGTGTTGAGTCCGCCCCTGTATATTAATGCTGAAAAGTGTTCGAAACGTTGTGAGAGTGAAATCAAAAATTAACCTCCATATATAAAATTAGTTTCACTTCAAATATTATACATATTTACTACAGTGTTTTCTTGTGGTCCCAATATTTTGTCCCATCAATAGGACTATATGAAGGAGAACTATTTCTCATGGTTTCATTATAGTTTGGTGCACAATAGGAAGACATGACAGTTCAGAGAAATGTGTTCTTAGGTTAATCACGCTTGCCATACATCTATCCCACAACAACGATGTCTCCACCCAAAACCGAAGCTTGGCGACTAAAATTCACAGTTTATATATAAATTAAAAGCAAATATTACTATAAAAGGTTGAGGTAAACGCTTCTATATCAAACTGCCACTGATATTCGAGACCTACTCGTACCACTTAATAAATTCAATACTTTCACTAAAAGCTTTTCTAAAAAGGGCTATTATAAAATCTCGGATTACCTGGAGGATAAAGCTGCGTATGTTGAAACTAATATACTAACTCATGCAGGTTTATAATTTAAGGAATATTCATAAAAACAAATTTTATAAATAGAATTTTTAAGAATTCTGAATAATTCATATATGAGTACAATACCTTTAACTAACAAAGTTAAATGTAATCCAAATAACTCTAGGTCATGTACTGGTCTAGCCAGACTGAATAATTTTTTGTACATTCCATGTAAAATTATGGCAAAGACGAGCCCGCTGAGTTCCTTGCTTGATCATTTCAGTGGCGGTATCCCGATCGTTAGTTGTAAAATACACTGAGAGCCCTCGTAACACCTATGTACAGTGTATACTTTTAGACTTTCGCGTTCCATTATCAAACTTTTTTTATCGGGAATTAACGCAATTTAACTTATATTTTGGCTTGACGTTGCACCAGCCGTGGTCACAAGCAGACTGGTTCAGCGAGACGGCTCCGTGCACGAGGCAGAAATATCTTCGTCTACCCCCGTTCTTTCACTTGTATCGTTAAGCCCACTACACTCACAGTATCTGCATATTTAACCACCGGCAAATAGCGAGGTTTTCTCATTTTAATCACTGGTTTCCAAGCAGCTGATAATCTAAAGCCAAAATTCATCGTAGAAATTTTTATATTTCTTAATTTCAATCGCTTCACGAACTACTCTTGAATAAAAGTGTCGATCGGTGGAAAGGACTTGTGGGCGATGGAACACAATTCAGTGATTTGTATCCGACTGAAGTATATGCTCGGCAAATAAAAGGTAAATCGCGTTAATTCCCGATAAAAAAAGTTTTACAGTATGTAACAAACGTATGTACGTACGTTTTACAGTATGTTGGATCGCTGAGGGTACGAGTATTATTCGGTGTTTTAATATAATTATAATACATATGTTTGTAACTCATTTGTTGAATATCTCATATTATTTTTTCTAATATGTACTAGCAATACCAATCCGATCTTGTATCACAATAAAATCTTTTTAAAAAAAAATTGAACCGACTTCAATATCACTGAAAAGTATAAAATAATTTAAATATTATTGAAGTTGGTGTTAGCGTACCTGCTGTGTATATTTGGCACCAACTTCAATAATATTTAAATTATTTTATACTTTTCAGTGATATTGAAGTCGGTTCAATTTTTTTTAAAATGATTTTATTTTAAACATTTTAGTGATATTTTCATATATAAAGATTGAACCATCGAAAACCGTAAAATTATCTAGGTAGGTTATGATCACATTATCGTCTACATAGTTTTACATAATTCATGTTTCTTCAGAAAAAAATATCCGGTCGTAATGAAATTTGCATGGAAACATCATAGTAGTTTACTCTCTCGAATAAAAAAAGAATCATCGAAATCGGTTCATAATTGTCAGAGCAATATAATGGAGAACATCAGTTTTATGGTTTTTACCAGATAAATTGCTCCACATCGTTCATGGTTCTCCGGGAAGTTCTTATCCGGTTGTAATAAAATTCATACAGATTCAATACAGTGGTATCTTCTTTCGAATAAAAAAAGAATCATTGAAATTGGTAAATATTTGCCAGAGTTATGACCATTTTTGTCCGACCGAGCGAGTCCGAGCGACTAAAACGTCATCTATATAGGCTTTCTTGCAGCTCTCAGTGCGCAGTCACCATTCTTGTTTTTCAGGAACTACTTATTACTAAGCGATAATTTTTTTATGGGACCCAATTAACGGATTAAAGAATGGATGGAAGAAAGATTTTTTCAAATCGGTTCATAATTGCCAGAGTTATGCGCGAACATACATAGAAAAAAAAAAATATATATATACAGACGAATTGAGAACCTCCTCCTTTTTTGAAGTCGGTTAAAAACGAGCATAATAAAGATTTTGAATTTGTTAAAGAATATTTTGTTATTGTTGTTTATGTACTTGGAAACAATTGATTAGGTACTCAATTTTCCAATCCTACTTCAGTGGCACATCATACAAAAAATTGGCAATGGTGTTGATTTCCACTCTCATCGATGTTTATTTCAGTTCACGTCACTAATACAAACATTATTCGTACCAGTGCCTATCTGAATTATTAGTCTCCGATCACGATAAGTACACCTGGAGGAAAGTTTTTATCCTAATTGTAGCTAAATCGCTTGACTAATTGTGCGGCGATTTCTCTTTGATTGGAATCATTACAACTTTTAAAGTAATTTAGTCTCTCCTTACAATTTTGTTTTGCCTATTTATAGAACGAGTTCTTTTTATAAATTTTTCATTATATTTAAGGAGGAGAATATTAGCCATGTCTAAAATTAAATAATAGGCTTATTTATAGAAAAATTATATTTACAGATTTCATTGTTAACTTACAAGGCACCTTTTTACGGTTCTTTAGGCAAAGGGCAAAAAGGGCACCCTTATAATTCGCCATCTGTAACTCGATCATGATTTTACTTTTCATGGGATTTCTTATCCAGACATCTTAGGTATATCTTATGCAAGTGATACTGCTATCAGCAGCAACCGAAAGACGATGGGTTCCCTATTATATATTTCCCTATTCTCCGCTTCCCTGTTTCCATATTCCCCACGCTTAGCAGACGTCATAGGATCATAGTAAAGGTGATCCAATAAAAAGAGGCTGCTGGCCATCTTCTTGTTTCCCCTTAGTCGTCTCTTACGTCACCCAACGGGAGGAGATGGGCGGGTGCTATTATTACCCGGACGGGCAGCAGCAGCAGCGTCTTTCTACTGTATTTTCACCTGTACTTTGATCCCCAAAACACCTGCCAAGTGTGGGAATTATGGCAACCCTTTTCTTCTGTAACGGAGGCCTCTGTTCAGCAGTGGTCATCTTTCGACTGATATCCATACTAATATTATAAATGCGAAAGTAACTCTGTCTGTCTGTCTGTATGTCTGTCTGTTACTCTATAACGCCTAAGCCACTGAACCGATTTTGATGAAATTAGGTACAGAGATAGATTAGATCTCAAGGAAGGACATAGGCTACTTTTTATCCCGAAAAAAAAAGATGAAAGGGGTTGAAACAGGGAAGGAAAGTTCCTTCGGAGTCGCTGGACGCTCGGGGTGTGGGCCCTTTGAGTGCGTGGGTGCTGCTTGGAGGGACTGGTCCGACTACTATCCCTTTGGCATTTTAGTTTGTTGTATTTTCGTCGTATTTTTTATTTTATTTGATATTTTGAACGGCAGGACACACTGTCGCTGGTGCTGATCTAATTGTAAAAAGCAAAACTTTGTTTAAAAAAAAAATGTGAAAAAATGACAAGCCCGCTGAGTTTCTTGCCGGATCTTCTCAGTTGAGGGCGCATTGTGATCCGGTGGTAGCTTTTAAAAAATTGACCGTTCAAAAGTGCTAGCGTTAAGCCTAATCTATACTTATAATAAAACTGTAACTGGTCCAATTCTGTACATTGAAGATATTTTGAAAATTATATTTGGAGGGCATTCTATAGCCGATACTGAGCCCGAAAATGTACTTTTTTAAATTTTTGTCTGTCTGTCTGTCTGTCTGTTTGTCTGTCTGTCTGTATCACGGCTGAGCATCACGCCGAAACTACTGAATGGATTCAAATGAAACTTGGCATGATTTGAGATCTTACTACGAGGTAGGACATAGGATACTTTTTATCCCGTAATCTAGCACGGTTCTTTTGGGAGAGGGGATTAAAGTCAAAATGGGTACTTGGTTATACGCTTGGTCCGATTTTATCAATTTTTCTTTATAATATAATAAATATTAGAAAGGGAACACTCATAGAGAGTTGTTATCAAGGTTTTGTAATCGATCGGGTTAAGCAACGTTAGGTAAGGTCAATAAATAGATGGGTGACAGATTAACGCCATTTGAACTAAACGGGTCCGTGCTTCGGAGAGCAAGTAAAAAGTGGGTCGCAGTTTTTAACCGACTATAAAAAAGGAGGTTATGTATTCAATGCGAATATCTGTTATTAAAAGTTTAGTTAACTTAAAAATAGCGCAGGCGGAGCTGCCTGGGTAAGCTAGTTGGAAAAAAAAAAAATGTTTTTTTTTTTTTTCGCAATCTGTTTGTCATGTTTTTATTAGTATCAGAGTTGTTCAAGCTGTCCTTAAGCCTCTGACTTGGCTTACCGACAGTTGTCTTAATCCTATTAACGAACTCTCATTACAGTTGATGCCTTCCAAGTTGATGTTGCGGATCCCTCGATACTGCGTTTGTCATATTGGCGCTGGCTCACACAGATGGTTTTCATGCCGTTGTGCGCAAATGTATTTATGGCATTAGTGATACATACAGTGCAATACCATATTGCATATTGCTAATGCTGAAGATTATGAGCCGTAAGGATGACTTCAAATTGGCGCATGACAGCAGTGCGGCTGCAAATTTGTCGCCCGTCACCCGCCGGATTGTCTAATTATGAGGCATTGGGTACTTTAATAAAATTATGTATCGCTACTAATTTTCTAAGTCAATCCTACTGGATGTTCCGGAAAGGGTAGGTATATAATAATAATATCTTGGGACATTCCACACACGGTCATCCGATCCCAAACTAGGCAGAGCCTGTACTATGGAAACCAGACAACTGATACTAATACTTATATACTTTTTTTTTGGAAATACATACTTAGATAGATAAATAACACCCAGACACTTGGTGGGAATCGAACTCACGACCCATCGGTTAGCAGTAGATCAACGGGCCCGTCAATATCAAGCCAAAGTGTATGTATAGTATTTATAGTAAAGACCCCAGAAAAATGTTAAATACTGCAAAAATTGATATATTGAAATAAATAAAAAAATATTTATATCGTCTTAAAACTGTTCCTAAGCAACCCTTCGGTATAACTTATAGTCATTTGCGTATTCCTATGGAGCTACTGTTTGTATTGATTGCGTGCTTGCCTTGTTTAATAAGAAATTCAGTCGTTTTCGGTTAAATAACGAAAAACTCACTAAAACTGTTGACTTTTTAAATTATTTTCTTTCCAAATTGATAGCTTGTGGGTAAGACAATGTGTCATTACCGGCTTGATACCCCATTACTGGGACATCCTGTATATTCTAACCCCTTATGGTCTCGTAGTCAGAAAGGAATGTTATTTTTATTTAATTATTACAATGACCAGAATTATTTTTACGTGCCAAAGCCCGTAAAAGGTTAATTTTTAGTATATTTTCATTGATAAATAAATAGGTATAGTTAACAATTATAATTAAAAATTAGTGGAATCAATTCTAATCTCAATACAAAACCAACTCGTTTCAGGTTTGTTTTCCGTTTCGTTAATTCCTTGAAACCTTTTATACCTAACAGTAGAAAAGTGTATCTACGAAGACAGTATTTTAAGATCAGCTATAATATAGCATAAATAATTTATAAAATCAATAAAGAAAAACTAAAAACCTTTAGCAACAAAACTGTTGGTGTTTTAAAACCACGGGAATTTATCCCGCAATACAGTATGGGATTGCGTGAGCCCACACGTGGCAAGTTCACACGCAGAGCCAATAACGTTGTCACAGTAGAACGGATTTGGCTTGCGGGCAGTTGGATTTGCACTATCTCTTTGTTTATAGCTAAATCTAAAAAAGTTACGTCCGTATACGAGTATAGATTTGGAAACATATTAATCGATTGAAATAAATTGATGTTTTTTACTCAATTTAATCTAGTTATTGACTGCGTTTTCAACCGATGATAAGTTTTTTTATACTACCAAAGTGGCAAGCTAGCATGCGGCCTGCCTGATGGTAAGCAGTCACCGCAGCCTATGCACGCTAGCAACATTAGAAGAATCACTAGTGCGGTGCCGACCCATATGCCATTAGATATTAAGTCATTTGTATCTGGTAATTTCACCAACTATAGTGTCCTTCACACCGGTACACAGATATGTTTACACACTGCTTCTTGGCAGCAGTATATCTGATACTGCAGTGGTGCCCGCCTGTGAGGTTACGAACCGAACCTACCACCTAATCAAAAATAAGGGGTACTTTACTAAGTAATAGGTCCCTTGTGCAATTGACCAACCAGGTAGGTACTACTGCAGTCTCATATATTTAGCCGTCAAGCAGCACTGTTGTTCCGGTGTGAAGGACACTGTTGCGCACTAATAGCGTAACGAGCAACAGTGCAGTGCAGCTGTCTAGCTAGCATGTCGTTAACCATCAGGCGAATATCTGGCTAGTTTCGTTACTAGGTTAAATATAAAATAAATAAGTCAAAATAAATAAGTTAAATAAAATAAATAAGTTAAAATAAATAAGAGAATAAGTCTATAAGTGATATAAAATAAAAACTTTGGATGTTTCCTATAAACTACTTACCGCAGGTAAAGAACGTCATTAGAAAGAGTCATTATTAGGCTTCTGTAAGTTAGTAGTAGGTATTTTCTCACCAGGCCCAGGCTGATTCAATCTTTTGAACGGGCAGTCACTGCACGTTTACAGTTTAATAATGTGTTCAACTGTTATTTACACGCGATATGGCATTCTAATCAAAAGTTAATCAGATTTTATCCTCCGATATTGTTATCTTTAGAATAGGTACGAAGCAATTACATTTGAAAATATATTATACTTTCCCACAATGACATACATTATGTAGGTATATTTACTACTAGCTGATCCACGCAGCTCCGCCTGCGCTACGTTAACTTTACGTTAACTAAACTTTTAATAACAGACATTCGCATCGAATACATAACCTCCTTTTTTATAGTCGGTTAAAAACTGAGACCCACTTGTTACTTGCTCTCCGAAGCACAGACCCGTTTAGTTCAAATGGCGTTAAACGGTCACCCATCTATTTAATGACCTTACCTAACGTTGCTTAATCCGATCGATTACAAAACCTTGATAACAACTCTCTATGAGTGTTCCCTTACTAATATTTATTATATTATAAAGAAAAATTGATAAAATCGGACCAAGCGTATAACCAAGTACCCATTTTGACTTTAATCCCCTCTCCCAAAAGAACCATGCTAGATTACGGGATAAAAAGTATCCTATGTCCTACCTCGTAGTAAGATCTCAAATCATGCCAAGTTTCATTTGAATCCATTCAGTAGTTTCGGCGTGATGCGCAGCCGTGATACAGACAGACAGACAGACAGACAGACAAAAATTAAAAAAATTACATTTTCGGCCTCAGTATCGGTTATAGAATGCCCTCCAAATATAATTTTCAAAATATCTTCAATGTAAAGAATTGGACCTGTTACAGTTTTATTATAAGTATAGATTTAACATTGTATCAGAATTCAAAGAATAACATTGCAATGTCACGTCGCCATCCGATTACTTTGTTGTTCTTTTAAGAAAATTGCATATGCTGCAGAAGCAAGGAAATAGGGATGGGAAACAAACAACATACTTACTCGTAAGATTTGCAGCCACGATCACTTGAGTCAAAATATTAAGTCAACTTTTGAAAACTTAAACATTCTTTTTAGATAAATAGCTCCACGCGTTTTTATACCGTCCTGACTTCGTACTATATACACATAAAATAACAGTATTTGCTTCTTAGATATAAAGAATAGAAATATTTTCTGATCATAATAAACTTTTTTTTGGCGCGGGAAACCTTCAAAAGGTCCCCGGAACCTGCGGGAGTCAACCGATGCACTAAAACCCCTGCGCCTATCTCATCGGCACACCAGTTGCTCAATGAACGTCCTATAGAACCCACATCCCGAACGTGCAGCTTTCCAAAGAATCATAAAATACCTACTGGTTGCATTTGATTTACAGATGTAAATAGATAATTAATCAGTCTAGTCAAATACATTTACTTATTACAACTACAAAAAAAATAGTACGTTCTATTACGAAACACCAAACATATATGAATGTCTCCCTCAATCCCTTACCATAATGAAAAAGGGGTAAAATATTAGGTAACAAACAATCTTTGATTAATATTGGTTTCATATATCAGTCGGTAATGGATGAGTTGACATGTACCGCCAATAAACGATTTCACGGTTGAACACACGCAGAACGATTGTCGGCTCACTGTGTTCGCTAGTATGTCCCCAAACTGACAATTCTTTGCAATATAATTTATACAGTGTATATTTTTACAAAATTTTTGGCTATGCATTTGATTCATGGTTTGGAGTATAGTTTTTCAAAATTCCAATGTTGCAGTTTTAGTGTTCATCAAAATCAGGCCTGAAACTTCTTAGCATATTTTTCGGTATAACTTATAGTTTCGGATTTAGCACTCCACGGCCACGTAAATAATTTAGCCTAAATACCCTGTGATCGTCGCAAGAAGATTACATTACTTCATAGAGGTACACCTCTGCATATGTCTACGGAAGTAAGTGTAAGAGATTTGTATGTTCTTTTTATTATTTCCCTGAATATTATTTGTTAACCTTGAACACTTTTTTGCAAGGCTTTTATCGCGTCCCAGTCAAAGGTCTCGCCCTCTTTCGCAAATCCCGATATTCCACCATCGCTAGCATTGCTTCTACTATCCGTGAATATGCCATCCCGCTACTCATCCATCTACTCCTTGGTCTGGCGCTACTTTGGCGAGCATTGGGTGGTGTCCATTTCGTGACAATACTTCGTCTTCACTACTCCATACGTCTCACGTGCCCAGCCCGTCTTTACTTCAGCTTTGTAGACTTCAAAAAAACGTTAACTAGTAGTTTTTCTGACCTGGTCTGTCAAATTAACAGTAAATGCATATACTTACTGCGCTCCTTTGCCCTTAAGAAAATCTTGAGCTTGGATTTTTGCATCTCAAATGTTAGAAGAAATCTTCTCCTTGACATAATAAATTTAAAAAAGAATCGTAAAACTGTATAATCATCTCCAGTGACCTGTGGTTAACTGATCCCTAAATAATGAATGAGCGCTACAAAATCCAACGCACACATCGTTCGATGACCATTTAATTAAGTTAATACGAAACCAATCACAGCGTCAAAATTCATGCTCGTATATAAAGCTAAAATTTTCTAAATCGATTCCATCGTATGAACAATCGAATAAATAAATTAGTCGCTTTGTATGCTGACCGCACTATAACAGCTGATTGGTTTCGAATCAAATTTAAAAGTTCGCTTTCGTATTTCAGTTGTAAATACGGATATTCTGTACAATGAATGTACGAATGTTGTGTTCAATCATCATTATTTAATTTTAAAAACGAAACACATTTCAGTATTTTAATTTAATTGCGTTTAGTTCCACTAACATTTAGAAAGAATTAGTTTGTAACGGTCATGTGATTCTTTTTTTTTCTTTCTTTACACAACTTGTGCGTCTTCGTAATCTCATCTATAATTTTCTCTTTATTTTTTTTATATAAAACAAAGTAGCTTTCCTCGTCTGTCTGCCTGTCTGTCTATCCGCTAACTCGAATTTTTTAACGAATTTTTAAGTGGTTTACACTATCAGATAGATAATTTTCCACTGAAGGTTTGCATGTTTAAACAACTGTACATACACCTGTGCGAAGCTGGGGCGGCTCACTAGTGACATAAGTAATGATTTAGATAAGAATGGTTGTGTTGAATATCAACATTTATTATAATTTGTATTTATATTATCTAGAAAACTGTAACTTGCACAATAGTACCCGACAATTTATGCACTCTGTAATTTATATATCACCACTACCACGGACAGCTGGCTGAACCACCCCAATACTTTGTGTCACTGTAGTCGTTATTCTGGCACTAAAATAAATTAATTTGAGGGCCTTCAATGGCTATCACAACTACTTTCTTATCACTGACAATCCCACTCGTCACAGAATCGTTATTTTTGTCGCATGGTTAGTGACCAACCTGGTGTCAGAGTTATTCAAGCCGCCCTTTAGGCCTCTGACTTAGCAAAACGACTGCTGTCTAGATGACAATAACTGGGACCGACTGATTACGTACCTTCCGAAGCACGGAGATGCTCAGTTCAAGCGCCAATAAACGGTCACCCATGTAAGGACTGACCTTGACTGATGTTGCTTAACCAAATGATGGTTTACCGATCAATGATTACAACTAAGGGCTCCCACACATAACTGCGAACTCACACCGCATCGCAAATATCTGCGAGAAACAAATGAATTTTCAATACAAAAATTAATTTGTTTCTCGCAGATATTTGCGATGCGATGCGAGTTCGCAGTTAGGGCGCACACATAACTGCGATGCGATGCGATGCGGCGCCGCATCGCAGGAATTTGTATCGAAACATTCATTTGTTCCTCGCAGATATTTGCGATGCGATGCGAATTCCCAGTTATGTGTGGGAAGCCCTTATGTGTGGGAGCCCTAACTGGCTATGAGCGCCTCATAAGAATGATGTATGAAACGTGACTAGACGGCGAAGTTCTCAGTTGCTGTCCTGTAAGTTCTGGGGTTCTGGATTTATAAAGTAAACTATTAAAAAAACGTCTTCTAATAAAAATATCTAAAAGGTATTGAATAACGAAAATATATTGAAGTCGGTGCTAGCAAGCACATCATGTTAACTAACACTAGCACCAGCTGGCAACGACATCAATATATTTTCGTTATCTAATACTTTTTAGATAATTTTTATTCGGTCGTTTTTTTTAAAGAATTTATTTAAAACTTTTTAGTGACTTTTATTTTACCAAAATAGGTATCAGCCATATTACGCAATTCGAACGTCTACGTAAGTTACTTACTGAAAACATAAAAAATACATATCTCTTAAAGTACTGGACCAATTTTCATGAAACTTGTACTCTTTCCTAAGTTTAAAAATATTCTAACTAAGAATAAAAAAATATTTTTTGAAATCGGATATGTAGTTTCTGAGAAATCCGCGGACAAACCGACATACATACATACACTTGTAAAATTTGTTTAGAAGCCCACATCGACTAACTATATGTGTATATTACACATTTTTATTAATATTACATACATACGCGTCGAATACAAAACTTTCTTTTTGAAGCCGGTTAAAAAATATCTATATCCCTCATTAGAAAATAAGATAATCCAAAATTTAAATAATCTTGCTAAAAATGTGGTAAATTCTAATATAGTAATTCAATTAACAAGAGTTTATTTTATTAAACCTGGTGACGAGACAAGCAAGACGTTCGCCTGATGGTAAACATCACGCCTGCCATATCATCATCATCATCAGCCGGAAGACGTCCACTGCTGAACATAGGCCTCCCCCTTTGAACGCCACAATGAACGAAAATTGGCTATTAGCATCCACCGGTTACCTGCGACGCGCACAATGTCGCCTGTCCACCTAGTGGGAAGCCTGCCAACGCTGCGTCTTCTGGTTCGTGGTCGCCACTCGAGAACCTTTCTTCCCCAGCGGTTGTCGCCTGCCATATAGACAGAATAAAATAACAATTTATTTGAACACCGCAAAACAATGTAGCACAATTTTAACAAACAAGAGAAATAAAAAAAAACTGACAAATAATCATTATATAAAAAAAGAAAAAAAAATACAGCTTCATTGCACGGCCGCTCGTCACCTGAGACATAAGTTAGTAATTCTCTTGTGTCCGGTAAATTCACCAGATACAGTGAACGTCACACCGGAACACAGCACAATTTACACACTGCTGCTTGGCGGTAGAATAAGAAATACAATAAACAAGTACAATAGAAACATAGTAAAACAAATACAATAGAATAAGGTGTAATAAAGACTCATTCCCAATGAACGCTAACTACTATTGAAACTAAAGTTAATACATTTTAAATTAAAAACGGGGAAATAAAAAGTAAATATTGAAATGGATGCAGAGAGGCGATACTTGTCAGTGTCGACTCGATCGTGTTTGCTTCTCAATTCCAATGCAAATATTTATACTGAAGCTCTGGATTATCAGTCGGAGTCTCTCTAACGTTTTTCACCTATTTGCATTCCCCTGGATTCAATGTTAATGTGAAAAGGTAACTTTTACGGTAAACGTTTTTGGTAAAGATTTATGCTATTTAAGAAATATTAGAAACCCTTCAGGTATGTTTTATTATGGACTGGCTCGTTGGTGTAGTGGTAAGATACCCTAGCTGTTACCCGATGAATCGTGGTTTCGATTCCCACTAAGTGTCTGAGTGTTATTTACCTACATAAGTATGTGTTTACAAAAAAATATCAGTTGTCTGGTTACCATAGTACAGGCTCTGCCTAGTTTGGGATCAGATGACTGTATGTGGATTGTCCCAAGATATTATTACTATATTATTATTATTTTACTCTTGCTCCGATCACAAGATATACATCATAACATATGAATTGCTTTATTGGGCCAAATGCAACCTTTTATTTCAATTTCAACTTTGTAAACATAGCTTACTTAGACTAGATGAATTACTTCGATAATATTAAATAGGTACAAAAAATCTAATTGCGTACAGTTACAAAAGTCACAACGGATCTTTGGGCGTCTGAAGTTGGCAGCAAGATGCTGCGCAATAGCTTTTATTTTGACAACTCACGGCTGTAGTTGGGCAATGGTTCGCCAAACCCAACTTCAGACACACAACAAAGATGCTGTACACGCTTCGCATAAATCTTGTAAATCGTACTTACTCATTTATTATTTTAATCACCACCAAATAACATTGTACATATTATATTCCATGACTAACTGAAATGCTTTAATTACGAAATCTTACATAACTTTAAACGGCTTAATGAAGATACTCAGCCGAGTTTAAATGAAATAGTTAATAAAGCCGTGCATACACAATACAGCGCTGTGCCTAACTCCGCTGCGATTGTCTGCATTATTTGTTCGCTGAGCACAAACCGGGCAGACTAATAGTCATGTAAAAGTTGTGAACATACACGCTAAGTAGGCCACTGTATCTTGACCCGGGTAAGTTTTATTTAGAGCATTACCGGGGTTACTTTTCCATCCGGATTTCGCTTACTCGTGAATCATCATCATTAAAATAAAGACTTCATAAATCGTCTCATCTAGGTATAGTAACATAGGTAAATACTTTTGCTCTTAAACTTCATTATTAGATGAAAACTATTATAGAATAATTAGGATTGAAGTGAGCCCGAGCATTCAAACGTAATATTATACCTACAATAATTAATATTCTGTTGGATTATGTTACAAAATGAACCTCTGAGAGTCTGAGACTAGCGCCAAAGGAACCCAGTCATGCGTAACGATAATAAATCTAACAACGGTACTGCCGATTTAGTCCCAAGATATCCAACGTTCTCTACAATCTGCTCGGTGGTACGTTTACTATACTTATTTAGGTTATGGTATAAGTAGAGTAGTTATGCAAATTAACGAACGAAAAATTCTCGCTAAAATGTAACAAGATTGCGGTATTTCTTCCGCCATCTTGTTAACCGTAGTACGCTTAAACGTATGAGTAATAGGTACAAAGATTTCAAAATTCTAGGAATGCTTGGACACTGGCAACATAAGCTGCTCAACATAAACGTATTTTGCATTAAACCAACTTTACATTCCTCCCACTGAAAGTCTTATTTCTTCAAAGAAATACATAGTTGACTTAACATATTTGCTAACCACTCTTAAAACTTAATGGTGCTTAAGCCAGCGTTTTAACTCTTAATAAACATTAAAACGAATATTACAACGCAAGTAAATGACAAATACATCTTGCTTAATGTTCCGTTTAACACATTATTGTACGCATTAGAGATGCTATGTAAGAAGTAATTACAATTATTCACCTTATACATAGACTTTGTATGTAGTTCGCCGACGTGATGTCTAACCAGGCCTTTATTTTCTAAGTGATCTAGATATCAATAAAATAATATAACACATGTTATCTATCAACGTACGTGATATGTTGTTATATGTTTTTGTCCCAAAAAGGAGAGTGATTATTTGTATAGAATGTTTTATAGGGTAAGATGATGGATTTACGAGTACGTATTTCACCAATAGGTAAAGTATTCAGAGAACTATTTTCATAGGATTATTTATGATTGTACCGTTATATGCCGATTCTCACATATTCTTGAAATACCTATTGTTCTTTCGAGCGTTTCTAAATAGGTAAACAGACAGCATTGCAGTAATTTCTGACACTATTGGGCACGGCTGTATTTAGGTACTCTGTCATATGGACCACTCCATGTGTGGGTTTTATTATAGACTAGGGACAATTCTAGATTTAAGAATAAAATAAAATTATTAGAGTGACTTGGGAGTTTGACTCCTTAAAAATTCATATTTTGCCATCAAAAATATAGAGTTTTAAATAATAATAATAAACTTTATTGAAAACCATTAAGTATCACTAATTACATAATAGTCCTATCTCCTGAACTAGGGTGTTAACCTATATCTCAGGAGATAGTTCCTTCCCGAGTATATGAACCATGAACATAACTTACAGGTAGGACAATAAGAAAGTTTAAAGTAATGATGGAATTTTATACAAAAACAAAATTAGGAACTTATTAATATTAACAGAAACGTAAAAATCTCTTGTCTGTTGGATATAATGAAAATGGCATGGCATGGAATATAATAAATATAATTTTATGGCCTGCTTGCTTGAGTGTGCATGTTTCAATGACGTAATAATGTGTGATGTATGTGTGGGTGTATGCTGTGAGGGAGATGTATGATGTGTGTGGGATGTGTGATGTGTGTGGGGTGTATGGTGTAAGTCAGTATTGTATAATATGAATTGCGCGCTCAGATTCTGTGTTTGTAAATAAATTAAGTACATAATAATAAAAAAATACAAATATATACGTATACTGTGAAACTGGTCTGGAGTTATTTTATGCAGGGAGTTTATGTTGAAATTAGATCTTCTGTTTGGTTTAAAGGAAGCAGATTCACCATACTTTAAATATGTACATTGTATATTCCGTTTCCATTAGAGCCGAGACAATATTTGAACTATACTTTTCACAATCTCAAAGAAAACATCGTTGTGCAAACAATATTTCCGCGACAAAATCGCAAATTGCATCTCTTTTTTTTATTTAGGTCGGAAATTTTCCAATATATTTGCGAAGGTTATTAAATTCATGTTCCTATCGGGGCTGCCGACGCTATCAGCCTCTTTAATCTGTTACAGAAAGCGGGTCGGGTGAATTCATTGCCTCTGCTGATTGCGCGGTCACAGTATTATACATAAAATATTATTTATTTCGTGCGCAGCATATTATTATGTTTTACCCGTAGAGTGTCCGTAAGAATAGCATCATCCCATGTCCTCTCGTTAGGTGTCCGTGTGAGGCGACTAAAGGAAAACAAGAAGTCGGGCAGCAGCGTCTTTCTATTGATTACCTATACTGCGATCCCTAAGGTGCCTGCCAATCATTGGGATTATCACAATCTCCTCCCTTCAAAGGCCTCCCGTCTTTGTTCAGCAGTGGACATCTTTCGTCTGGCTAATGATGATGATGATAATATTATGTTTTTAAGCAAGATAATGACCAGAATAACTGGCTTTGCCTAAAATTAAATGACACGCCTGTCACTCAAAATATTATTGAAACGGAGTTGCTTATCGCACGTGCTGATTTGTTTGCGGGCTGCGGGGCTAGACCGAAAAATGTGTAACAATGGAAAACGACACAAAAAACCGACATCTTTCATGATAATAAGTATTTGTTTTCTGCAGTATAATATGTGCAATTTGCGGGATGGTTAAGAACTTGACCAAGTTGACGTTAGAGGAGGGTTCAAATCCTAGTAAATAATTTGCTTTATTTCTGACCTGCCCTTCACTTTTTAACCTATACATGGATGACCTGATTGGCACGCTAAGCAGACGTCATATTGGCTGTCATATAGATGATACGTGTGTCAACAACCTAAGTTATGCGGATGACATAGTCCTGCTTAGCGCGTCAGTCTCCGGTATAAGGGAACTGCTGCATATATGTGAGAATTATGCTACTGCGCATGGACTGGTGTATAACGTGAAGAAGAGTCAGTACATGATTTTTGAAACGGGTACTAAAGACCTCTCGAGCTGGCCACCTTTCAACTGGAGAGGGTGAACCAGTTCAAATATCTGGGACATATAGTAACGGCTAGTCTAAAGGATCCGGCTGATATAGAAAGAGAGCGAAGGGCACTGTCCGTAAGATCTAATATGATCTCCCATAGGTTTGCACGTTGCAGTATTGAGGTAAAAATCACCTTATTCCGTGCGTATTGCTCCGTATTTTATACATGTAGCCTGTGGGAGAATTATACTCAACGATCGTACAAGGCCCTTCAAGTACAATATAACAACGCGTTCAGGAAGCTGATGGGGCTGCCTTGGCGGTGTAGTGCATCGGGCATGTTTGCATCGGCGCGTGTCGACTGCTTTAACACGATAATGCGAAAGCGTGCGGCATCCTTGGTGCACCGCGTTAGGTCCAGCCCCAACACCATCCTGAATATGATAGCGGACAGGTTAGACTGCCGGTACATTTCCCATTGCTGTAACTTTCATGTAAAAAAGAATAAGATTTAGTTAATATTTTTTCTTTTTTATTTATTGTTATTTTAGTTTTACGCAGTATGTATACCGCCACCGCCACTGTCTGCCTGAAATAAAGAGATTTATTTATTATTTATTTATATATTATCACTTCATTTTATTTTACTATATAAAAGAAACATTTTAACCTGTCCACGGCGCATGCGATATACCTAGTGCGTGCGCGTTTAGCGTGTTTGTATGATTCGGAACAAAAAAACAACTTCGTTCCTTCTGTCCATAATGCACCTCTCAATTTATACTTAATGTTTTCTTTTTGTTCTCGCGAGGGAAATATTTAATAGGTCGTTACAAAATGTTGACCATTCCCAACAATACATTCTTTAAACTTGTATAGAGCCAACGGCAAAGTTATAATACTATAATCTGTGTTTACTACTGTCGTTTCGCTTATATAGCCAATAATTGGTTTTATTGCACAGATTGCTGCAACCGAGTTCTAATTTCCTACGAATACGATGCGCTGAATCCATTTACTGAGTTTATATTGGTTTTCCAATATGACATCAAAATAAAAATCATGGTACATTTGATGTTGATAGTGTTTATTTAGGTACTGTATTACCGATTCTACATTATTATAGTGAGTAGAAATAGGTAAATTATAGTTTTGATTATACAAAATTAGTTTTTGTACCTATACTCTAAGACATAACATACCAAATACATACATACTGTAGATAATAACAAGACACGGCGGGGCGCATGACGGATTCTTACCCACGGAGTTCTTGCCATATGAGGGATATGTACAGAGCAGAGACATCGCAGGCGCAGGGGAATCCTTCATAACCGCTGGAAGTGGGCCCTAGACATCCGTTGAGTACGGCAGCGACTCCGAGCAGGAGCCCCCGTCCCCGTGAGCACCGTGTCAGGTACCCGGGGCTATATTAATGCGCCCCCAGCGGCGGGCTTAAAGGCAAGTGCAGACGCCACCGGAGTGCCTAATCCCTCTCGTGTGCCAATGCGACAGCCACAGGGGTTTTAGTAGGTAAGAATCCCACATACCCCGTTTGACCCCCACAGGTAAAATGCGTAGGCGAATGCGAGGAGTGAGTAGGTAACTAAACGAGTTTGATAGTTAACGTAAACGATAAAAATTGCAACTTTTCTCCATACAATATTTAGCTAACTATAAAAATTTTGATAAAATGTATACCTACCAGAGATTTTAATTTGTACAGCGCCTCACTCCTAAGGTGCTATACAGACTTTAGCGAGGCCCAGATAGAGTGCCCAAAGACTCTCCACAGACAAATACATGTCATTGGGGAAGGTTTAAGAAGTTGGTAAATCGTCCACATAGCCGACCTTCGCCACTGCTAAGGTAGTTTTAGCATATAATTAAGATAATTAGTCTTGCTTCCTTTAAATAAAGCCATATATTTACCTAGTCAATTTAATAAAAGCACATCTATTGTTCAGTAGATAAAACAGAATAATAGGCAATCAAGGCTTTATGGCCATGTCACAATGTTTTATACGTGCTCTTAAAATTATTCCCAGGATCCGTATAAGTCTGATGTTTTCCTTTGCCAAAAGCACGCGATGAATGTTTGTGAATAAATTTCAAAAGCTCATTGCTCTACTGAGCGTCCTGTTTACCGGGCTGGCTCCCGCGTGAGCTCTCGCCGCTTCGCGTACCTTTGTATATTTAATTCGTCAAAGACCATTCACTGAGAACGCTACAATTTTGTGTACTTCGAAATTTCAAGTTGCCTGTTTCTGTGTTTTTTGTTTGTGTTGGTTATTCTTGTTCTCTTTAAAGATTTAGGAATTTGGGAAAGATTTCTTAAAATTTGGATACATTTCAGATTTATTATCTAAGTTTTGTGTGTCGTAGATAAGCATATCTACGATACATGAAGCTTCTACTAATAACAATTACAAGAGGTAGGGTCAGCGGGAAATAAGAATACCTGCTTGAGAAGTGTACTCGTATATACCACTATCTTATAGATAGATCTTACAGATTTGTATATATAGGTATGTATTATTAGTTATTTAGTTGTTTATCTGGTTACCACCCATACCATCTGATGTGGATTGTCCCAGGATAATATTATAGCCCCGGGCACCAGTGGGGTGTCCGGCAATAGCGTCAGCAACAATAAAACTTCCTAATTATGTAAGCGAAACACAAAGTGAAAAATAAAGAATCGAATTCTTATTTTAAAATCCCAATCCGTGAAGAAAGTCACAATATACATTTTGAGTGAACAGGCGCCCGCGTTGAGCGGCGGCACTTTCTCTAAAACACTGCCCTTGAGTAAAAGTTAATCAAACGTGAATTTCACTTACTGACCAGGGGTCGTTCGTTTTGAAGGACCATTACATTGCCGATGGAGTGACCCATCAATTTAGCTTCACGCCGGCCGCACGCGGTCAGCGTGGCTGCGGTCGACATGTGAAACGTTTTATTACGGTTCAGGAAAAACCGTTACGGTAACGCAACTCGAGAATGCTTCGGTCAAAGTAAGAAACATCTGGAGGGTTGTAATATGCGTCGCTTTTTGTGATGGATACCGAAATTATTCAGTTTCAGCGAAGGCTGGGCAGACGGTTATTAAATTTGTAATCCATATAGATTACTACGACTGGCACCGTTATTACGGAAAATTATAATACTTTTGAGTTAATATTATTTGAGCTTTGGTAAGGTCGAAAATTTTATATAATTTTATACTTAGATATTTTTCTAGATTATCTAAATAATCCTTTTTAAGTAATAGCCAATTTAACTAAAAGCTAATTTTTGTGTAAAATTTTGGCAAAAAAATTATAAGAACATTTTAAAAGATATGTTTAAAGTCCTAGCGAGTTTTACTGGAAAATAATTTCATCGAATAATATACGAGCGTTAATTTTCTTCGTACTGAAAGCAACTTTGTTCAGGACCGAGTGGGTGCGAGCCGAAGAAATGTCGGTATAAATTGGTCTTAGTCTTTCAATTTGACTCAAAATCAAACGAACAATGGGCGAGCTGTTTAATAAATGCCCCCGATTGAAATTTCTAACGATGCCAGATGGCGCGCGCGATCGCCTCGTTTTAGCGTGAATAATTTCCGTCACAACATAGCCCCCCTCCATATAATTTCCCCCTATACTCCAAATAATTCAATTCTTTACGTTCCACAAAAGTGCTGTCACAAATAAATTGAAAAGTCGACGAGGGACGCTCTATTCAGAATGAGACGATTTAACTGTTCGAACACGCAAATTCACTTCGTTATAAAGGAGATAACATTAAAATTGCCTAAGTTGCTGATATTTTTATAGCGCTGTCAACGGAATTTCTGTCAGTTAACTAATATAAATCCTCTTTCTCCAGATTTATTTAATTGTCAGTCTTAATATTGTAACCGTTGTTAGAAACTGCCATTTACCTTGTTCAAATTGTCGCTTTAAATAGAAATAAACAATCCGTCGTCCTTTTTATATCAAATTTATTATTACAAGAAGTTACACCGATAGCACAAGCGGCCTTTAATATATATTTGATCCTGTTAATAATTTCACATCAGCACATAACTGTGTTGTGGACCTCAAAAGACCTACCTTATCAAATAGAACTACGATGTCAATGAAAAAAAATGGTGCAACTGGAAGGGTTACGTTTAATATATAGAATTTTCTGGATTTGTATCAAATTAAGTACATATAGCTTGCTGTTAAACTTAAGTCAGTGCGAAGGTTGTACTGTAGGCTTATCTGTTTATTGTTAATTTGTAATTGTTACTACCGAAATACTACATAGTTATGGTACAGTGCGCGTAATCATAACCTGCTCGGAGCAACCAACATTATGAATTCTTTCTTACTAATAAGGTGAAGAAAGGTTGAATAACTGATTGTCAGGAAAAAAAGATATACCATGCGTCGAAAGGGCATTTCATAAGTCGACTCTGTGCCTGATCTTCCCAATCGTATCTCTTTACTTTCCAATCGGTTTATGAAATTAAATAAATAGAGACTACATCTGAATCCGTGAGGTCACTTGTAGGGAACAAGTGACCTCACATAATATCTACCACATAGTCAACTGATCTTATCAAACAATAAATGTATCGATCAGTCAGTACGCCTCTACTTTTGTTTCGCTTACAGACTAAATAATTAAGGTATATTTTTATAAATGTCGTGAAGTAAATTATCGTGTCATCAATATTACTAGAACCCTAAAACAGATTCAGCGGCAAGACCTGTTACCTGTTATCGTACTCTAAACATTGTCACTTATGGGGTATACATACATTGTCTACAAAACGGACGTCGTGTGTGCCCGACACCCTTGTTCCGGACTCAGCAAATACCCCTTGACACGGGTTGAAGGTGCTTCGGGTTAATAAACACATGTTATTATTAGTACCACCTTTGGCTTGATATGGCAAATTTAATCCTGTGGTACTTGAGTACGGTTTTATTGTTGATATCGCTGAATGATATTTTTACTAGCCCATTTCATATCATAATTACACAAAGGCATCAACCACTTACCACTACGAATTCCAGTCTAAAAACGGATTCTGCTTCTGACGTTGCCGCTATCTGTTGGATCTAATCCACTGTCTTAACTGGTATGCATACCTCTAATTTGTAACATTATTTAACGAAATCATTCATACATTCGGTTCATCTCCATACATTTCACAAAGCGAAAACTGAAAGTATGAATATCGAATTTACGTTTAAAACTCGTTCCTATTTTCTAATAGGATAGATAGCTAGGTCAGCTTCAACCATCAGCGATTTTAATAGTTGAGTGATAAGTCGTAGGTGATAATTATTATTACAAGAAAATATTTTATAAGCTCCCAATATCTCAGTTGTGAGAGTGACATAGAGTATATATTTTTTTAAAGTTAAAATAGCGGCCGTCAGTCGCCATTTTGTATTTTTTTTTACTTCCAAAAACATCAATATGGGCGTCAAACAAAAGCTCATAACGAGACGAGTACAAATATACCTACATTGAAATTTAAAACCATATTGTTTCTTTGCAGTCGGGCTTTTTATGATTTTATAACTTATAGGTACTTGTTTACAGAACATAGTAAGATTAATATTTTTTGTTCGCCTTTTATATAAAACTGAACCAAATTTTTAATCGATTTGAATACCTAATCTGGAACACACGGCATGTGGAACTTTCTATATTATACCGTCAAAAGATCAATAGAATTCTAATAAGTACCAATTTTTTTTTTACAAAATATTTTATGTGCACTATAATCATCATCAAAAGAAATACAATTTGCTGTAGCAGAAAAGTGGGTAGCGAAAATAAAGTTATTTTAATAAATACCTACTGTAATTTCTCATGTCGAACATTCAATTTTAGATTACGACGTATTTTGCAGGGTAAATTCTGCGAATTCCAGATTACGCCAGCTTGTTTCGTTGATCTTATAACAGCATCAAAGCCTATATCTATATAACCTTACTTTCAACGAACCTAATCCACTTTTTACAGTGATTGTCTACTCCTGTGGAATTAATTTAGGTATATCGAATGCTTTTGCCTTCACCTATAAATTCAACAATTCGTCTATGATGAACAAACTACTGTAACTTTATTTCATTGTGTTTACTGTAAAGTAAAGCATATTGGACGTTAGATTGTAGGGTCGTACTCATTTGATAGCGATATTAAAGACGACGAAAGTATTAGGATTGCAACTGGTATAAAGAGTTTTAAATAGCAGGTTTTCGCCCAAAATATGCTCTTTAATTTGTAAGTATGTAGGTAGGAATGTGGTAGTAAGGTGAACAAATAAATTGTTTATATACCTACTTCACATTTTGTTGTGGTTGTGTTTCACCGAATATTTTTTTATACGCTGCATAAATTCGCGATAACTTATCTGTGGAGTCTTAAAATAGGTTATACGGTAGGTGGCAGGTAAGGCAGACGCATAAGACTAGGTTCTAGGTAAATAGCACAAAAATAATAAGCTCATTAACAATCTTAAAAAAACGATCTATACTCTAGTAAGTTCTTTTTTTATAAATAATAGGTTTGCGCTTGACCACAATCTCACATGATATTAAGTGAAGATGTGATCTAGGATGGACCGCGCTTTCCCATAAGATGCCCGTTCCGTCTAGACTTAAATAAACCCAAGTTATATTTTTCTGGGAAAACGGTGTCCGGGAGAGAAATCCACAGCTCGGCCGTGCGCCTGAGGAAAGTAGAAGCGAACCGCTTAGTGCGGCAAGTTGGTGTCAACGACAAATCGGTGGAGACCCTGATAGTCCGATAAAAGAAAGGGGATGGCGGTACAAGATCAAAGAGTGCTTAAATACATATAAGCTGTAAAAAATTAAATGTACTTACATTTAAATTAACACGTAAAAATGTCCATGCTCGATTAATTGCTTGCATGTCACAAAAATCGAGCCATATGTCTGCTGCCTACAGTTGAGAATTTAAAAATCCAAATGTTATTTTCAGTGTTACCGTCAGCTCGGTCCGGCCTCGTTTCACAGTGGATTCACTCCATACATCACTTCGTTAGTTATCTGTTTAGCCAGTTGACATTGATGAATGTTCAAGCGAATGAGCGGGGTTCCGTCATGCCCATGGTATCCCGGCTTAAGGTTCCACCTACTAGGTAATATTGGACTGCAAAGGAAACAATGTAAGGACAGAGCTCGTAAATGTGCTATATTAATAAGCTTTATTACGCCTGAGAACATTTTTACGACATTATGCAACGCCTATCAAAGTTTTACTTAGTGGTACGAGAAGTCCCTTGGAGACCCCGCAGTGTTGTTCTACACTGTTGTGTATAAACATTGAAAACATAGTTTTGTTCAGGGAGTCTTTCTGGTTTTGATAGATAACGAAATCAACCAGTCCGTTCCGTACCTGTGGCACCCTCAGGTCAATTAGTGCAGTGCTTTTATCATTTATATGTACTTAACATTAAAACTATGTATAACTACGTTTTAATTTTGTTTCTAATGTGACTTAAATTGTATTAATTTATCGTTTGATAAAATACCTACTCAGATCTCTTTGTTGGAGCTGTAAAATTCAAAATTTTCAAAAGAGACAATATAGTCTATATTATACTATATATTTATAATATTGTTTTTAAAAATATATAATCAGCAAGAAAGCCAAAGTCGATCAAAAGTCAGTTGTCTGTATACATTCTAACCTAGCGCCTCTAGAGGTAATTATCTAAAACTGGTAAAACGTAGGTACGGGAGAAAAGTGATAGTTTACAACTACAACTATCAAAAACCGTACTGTACCCGCTGTTCTGAAGCTACCCGCTACATTACTATGCTCAAGTGACTTAACAACTACGTACCTATGTAAGTTGCTACTAACTGTTCTAAGGCCCTTAAATAATTTTTCCACTCGAGATTATTATGAAAAATATTATAATATTCTCATGAAAAATCATGATAATTGTTTTTATATACAAAAAAAAAATGTTGAAAGTAAATATTGCTCTATTCCGGTTAGGGCAGTGTAGCTAGTCAGAGTTCGGGCAGCCGTTTTAAGGCAACCGAACGTCTTGCTAGTCTCGTTATTAAGTTAAATAAAAATAATATATCCTAGAAAAAAATATTAGTTTATCGGGATCACATATTAATATCATAATCCATAACAATATTAATTTAAGTCGTCAAAACAACCAATCCATTACGAAATGGTTTTTTTGTTCACTTAGGCCTATAATATGTATTAAGGATTGGATTACAGACAACATATACTAATGAAATAACTGAGCTTCAATACATTTATCTAGTTAGGTAGTACAGTTTATTTATTGGTAAACTTATCATTTTTCTTCAAATCTATTGAAAATCTTTCGACACAGTATTCTTATAATTCAAAACTGGTATTTATGAGTGGTGTATAGGGCAGGGGTAGTCAAACATTGAAGCACATTATTTCAAGATGCATAATGCTGCAAAATTAATAGATTTTCATTTGTTAATAAAACCCAAATATATCGTAAGTAATGTCAACAAGGAAAAATGCAAGAATGATATTAATGCTCGAAAAAATTGACAAATATTTGCAGTTTAACCACAAAGACTAATCGTAAAATGAAGGAGTCTAAACATCACGACACGAAAGAAAGGTAAACGGGCGGTACACATTATACTAAATATACCTTTTTTATGCTTTTCGAATGCCCTCGTTCTTTTGTGACAAGAGGCCATTTGAATCAAGGGTATTTTGGATAATAAAAGAATCATCCACTTGGCTCTAACGAATATAGCCTGCAATGCCGGAGGTCGAAGCAAGTTCAAGAAATATTCAAGATAATATGCGTTGTTGGTATTGGGTAAATTGAACTCTCATCTTCCAACGGCTGAATTATTTGATACGATAAGCGCAAATGTGATCGTTATCGAGCTTGACAATAGGGTCGAAAATGAACAAACGCAATCTTACCCCGTGGATTTGTGTGTGGAAAACGACTTTAAAGCTGTTTTCGATATAAAAAATGGAACATATTATAAAGGTAAATCTCGTGACTGTGTTTTATAGAATACTATAAATAATCCCCGATAAAGTATTTGAGTCGGTATTTTCGACAATGTACACATATTGCTGTCCAACTATATTAGCAGCGTTTTCCCTGAAAGAAAACGCATATTAAACTACTTACCTTATTCGAAGCTTATAATGAGAGCGGCACTTCCGGTTTCCCGTCATATTTCTTCCTATTGGTCTACTTCACTGTGATTTGATCGGACGTGACGTCATATTGCCAGGCGGGTGGGGGGAGCTGTTGTAAAACACGCTCACTCCATTCGTGTTCATTGTGTCGAAGAAATACCAGGCAGGTTTAAAAAGTAAGCTTCGAATAAGGTAAGTAGTTTAATATGCGTTTTCTTTCAGGGAAAACGCTGCTATTAAACCACAGTACCGTTATTCGAAGCTTATAATGAGACGTGTTTGTTATCGCCTGGTAATATCAGTAGATTAATGACGCCAATGTGATTTACGGATGTATTTTAAATATCCAAGTATGAATTTTAAATAAAAATTCAATAGATTGCATTCTTATATATATATTTGTATATGCTAATAATTTCTTTTAGAAACGAGTAGCAGAGAAAGAGAAGAGAAGGAGAATAGAACTGTATCAGCCATTAAAATCAATATTATGGCAATTCGCCTTTATAATACAGTTTAAAATGTATTAAAAATCTCCAATTTCAATGTGCTAGCTATTATTAAAAACCACTACGCCTGTGACGCATGATAGGTAATTAATTAAGCTAAATTATGTTCGTGATTTTAGTCTTTTTGACCCATCAATAAAGATAAGATAACTGAATACATATACAATTTGTTTTTAAAACACTCAATGCCAGGTACTGCGATGTTGTGTACTTTGCAGTACGTGGCCTTCCGATTAACGCACTTCTTGGACACGACTATGCTTTACAGAGTACTAGGTGATGTTACAATGTTTACCTCTAATTATTATGCAGTGTGATAATCTTTAGCATCCAGCAAGTAACAGTGTGAAGGGTAGACTTCACTTTGTGTAGTAATAGATAAATTATATGGGATTTTTATCTAAACTCTATTAAGGCATTACTCTAGTCATTAGTCAGGGTCTTTTTATAAATATTAAATCGTCTATACATTGCTATATATGCATGTATGTGTTCTACATGTGAAGTAAGCTACTTTGAAATTTGCTTACTAAATCATATCCTAAATAGATGAGTAAAGGATAAGTAAAATCGATTTAAGAACATGTTGCTAAGAATTGACAAGCAAGTAACTGGACTGATCAGTATTGTACATTGTCAGAGTTAGGCAATAATAATACCAAACAACAATGATTGATGCTCGAATCCGCTATAAACTAGCAAAAAATGTGGCAATATTTCGCGCTATTTTTATTTAGTTTAGAAAATCAAGACCAGCTCATGATGATTCCAAACTACTTCGTGAATTTTTAATGTAATATTTGGTTCGATTAGAAAGGTCCAGTCTGGATCACCAAAACTCACATTTTTAAGTTTCAGAACGAAAGATTATTGTCTGTATGCGAAAACTAGGACTCTTTAAAAGTTGTGTCATATGAATAGTTGACTCAAAACTCGTTCAAGAACAGTCTGCTCTCCGAAATAATTCAGGGCCAATACGATTAAATATATATTTAATCTATACCAGAATACTTCAGAGCCAATACGAGTTAGTATATGTTCACTGAATACTTGAATAATCATACATGGAGGATGATTTGTAGTCTTTCTGCTCCAAAGTACCTTAAATATTTATGGACATTATGTACCCCATATATCCTACTATTTGTCTCTAGAAGGTATTGTATAAAATATTATCAATAAAATTTGATTTGTATTAAAGAACTAATTGAAAAATATAATATTCATAAGCATCTGTGAATGGTTGGTCCCACCCCCTGTCTGCATACTAGTTTCCCTTACCTCTGTAAAGGAAACTTGTGTTGTCACTTTGTAATAAATGCGAAATTACAAGAGATAGTAAGCAGGATTGCAAATATTTCTTTTGGTTGCAATGCAACTGCTTTCTTTATATTTTCTTACTCCCGACATTGATCGGAAGTTAAATTATGGGGTTAAAGAACCTTTATTCTCATTAGAACAATTACAGTTCGTACAATTATACGCCTGTTCTCCGCAATTGTGAATGAGGACTGCATTACTTTTGGCTAATAATACAGGCGATGCATTTTTGCCATAACTTGGTTACTTACATCCGGTTACACCCACAGAATTGAGTTTGATATTTTTATAGAAACTCGTGAATGATTCCATCATTATGGATCCCCAGAATTCCCAATTATAAGAGTACATACCTTTTAACTTTGAAATGGGATATAGTATAGAAAAAGTAATGGTGGTCTTCAAATAAAGGACATGTCCCCACATCATATCCATTCATTGTTTGAAGAACTTTCTTAAAATGTTGTATTCAAAACTTTGATAAACTATTAGCAGTTTACGCTCTACTGGTCCTGATATTTTAAGACAGTAAAAATAAGGGACCATGATTACGATCCAAGACGTGACTGCAAGCCAGGGTTATGAAAATTATATATTTATATATAATTGATTCATAGAATCACATACGTGCAATTTTGTATAGCAAATGCAACCTTCTTCTGAAAGGTATATCTCTATTTTCTCCCCACGAGAGCGCGTGATAGTCAGAACAAACTCCCCAGAAAAAGGTTCTTAATAAGACGATGTGCCAGGCACACACACTGTTAATGTCTTAATATCTCTGCTGAATTTAACAGAAAAACAGGCTCTCTCGAAGAGCAATATGCAGTTACCACTCCTGCAGGGAACTGTTACTTATTGGGGTACCCTGCGGAGGTACGTAATTGCTAAAAACACCGTCAATGTCACTATGCTTATAATAATAATATCCTGGGACAACCCACACACGGCCATCCCAAACAGATACAGTCTGCACAACGGCAACCATACAACTATTATATCGATAAATAGTAACAAACTTGGTGGGAATCGAACCCACGACCACTGAGTAGGAGTCAGGGTGTCTATGAGAACGACGGGCCAGTCAAATTATTATAATGAAATGGACTTCAGAAAATAACTTTCAGACTGACAAGAATGCCAAAATTGATTTTAAAAATTAGGTACGTGCTCTCTCCACGAGCTATACTTGTTACTGTCCATGCGAGGGAGGTTAAATATTTGTGTATCCACCCTGCGAGGGTGAGTAATAAAATGTGCGGTCCTTGCGAAGGACAATTACTGATGGTGAAATAGACTTCAGCCAACCACTTCCAAATTGACAAATCAAAATTGATTCTAAAAACCGGATACACTGTATGTGCTCTCTCCACGAGCTATACATGTTACTGTCCCTGCGAGGGAGGTTAAATCTTTGTGAATCCACGCTGCGAGGGTGAGTAATAAAATGTGCAGTCCTTGCGAAGGACAATATACTGATGGTGAAATAGACTTCAGCCAACCACTTCCAAATTGACAAATCAAAATTGATTCTAAAACCGGATACACTGTACGTGCTCTCTCCACGAGCTATACATGTTACTGTCCCTGCGAGGGAGGTTAAATCTTTGTGTATCCACCCTGCGAGGGTGAGTAATAAAAGGTGCAGTCCTTGCTAAGGACAATATACTGATGGTGAAATAGACTTCAGCCAAACCACTTCCAAATTGACAAACCAAAATTTATTTTAAGAACCGGATACATGCTCTTTATGAGCAACTAAGAAATAAAATAAATAACTACACTTATATACATATGTATCACGGGATGGAGCTTTATTATTTTTATATATATATATATATATATATGCCCCTGCACCACCCTGCGAGGGTGGTGGTTTGTGCAACTCCATGCAATTTAAAATGAATCTAGAAAATATGCCACGTGATGGTACTTAATGCTGATGGTGAAGTAGAAGTCAGCTAACAACGGTCAGACTGACAAGATCGTCAAAATTGATTCTGAATCAGGTGCGTGGTCATGATCAACATACATAAGATGATACATACCATCCTGCGAGAGGTTAATTATTTGTATATCCATCCTGCGAGGGTGGGCGATAATATTTGCAAACGTTATGCAAAGGAGAATAGAAATTAGACCTCGTACCACGCGATGGTACTCTATGCTGGTGAAGTAGACTTCAGCCAACATCTTTTAGGCTTTGACAAGATTATCAAAATTAAATCTGGAAACTAGGAGCTTGCTTTACGACGAGCAACTGTACATGTACTGCCTCCGAGATGGGTGGTTTATAATTTGTGCAGCCATCCTGCAACGATGGATGGCAACTTGTGCCATGAGATAGTACTTTATATTGATTGTAACCATACGAGGCTTGCCATATATATACGTGAATTTTGTGTATTAGTCACTAAAAGTTACTGCGTTGCGTACGCATGCACTGGATTTCTCCAAGACAAACAGATTTGTTAATATGATAGCATCTCTACGTTTCTCAATACTCAATAATGCGTCACACAAACTTATTGAAAAAGTTCTAAGAGATTTTAAAGAAAACCGTAATTGTATTTCAATTAACTTTGAAACAGTTATATTTCCACCTTTCCGCTCACAGACTATAATAGTAATGAACCTACATAGCCCACACAAGAAGACTACGAAATATTGTCATGCAAGCAATGATACAATGATATTGTATATAATATCATTGCCTGCTATTTTAGCAGCATTTTTTTTTTTTTTTTTTTTTTTTTTTGTTAGATACAACAAAAAATATGGTCGCAAATGGTTTGTCTGTAAAATTGAGGTGGCGGCCACAATTAAGACTTAAATACTCCATTTGTACTGTAACTAGGCTTTTAATTCCTAATCCTAGGTTACCCTATGAGTATAGTTCTACTTGTCAGCACACGTGAACTTACAGATACCGCACAATCAAAGTAATATATTAACAAAACTCACTTGTTTACTGAATTTATCCAATTATCACACCACATTGATAACGCCTGAGCGCCTTTTCTTCAAGTACAACTAATGTCACTGTTTCACTGTTCAGATTGTATTATTCTAAATTGACCATCCATTCTGAAAAAAAGCTTAGAACTAACTGTAAGAGATGTATTATTATCGTAGAACTCGTCTACAAAATAATTCTGCAAATGCTTAAAACTGCAGGTAGATGTACTATATTATCGTAGGACTTGGCTACAAAATAGTTCTGCAAATGTTTTAAACTGCAGGTAGATTACAATTTGTAATATTACATTTTTATGTGTCCGTTACTAAGTGTTACTTTATCTACTTAGAAATATTTTACATATAAGCTTACCCACATTAAACTTTAATAAAAATATCAATTCAGCACAGGTATTAAATATTAATTTTTAAAGTTTTCAAATATACAAATTACTGTCAATGGGCTAAACGAAAAATGATTAATACAAATTTTAGACCAACATAGCCCAATTTACTTGCACTATATTCAAACCACACTATTTAATAGTATAAAACATTTCATTATCAATAGTATAAAACATTTCATTAGGAACACACAAACAAAACGAACGGCAAACACCGTTAAAAATGTTTTGTACTTACGTGCATTTTGTTCGGCTTCAACTATCTGTAGCAAATATTGTTATTCAATATTTGGAATTATTTAGATTTAGAACTTAATTTAAATTCCACAAACAGCTGTATATTGTAGCCTCGGACGGGTGTCCGTGACGGGAAACAAGACGCCAATGAACACGAATGGAGTGAGCGTGTTTTACAACAGCTCCCCCCACCCGCCTGGCAATATGACGTCACGTCCGATCAAATCACAGTGAAGTAGACCAATAGGAAGAAATATGACGGGAAACCGGAAGTGCCGCTCTCATTATAAGCTTCGAATAACGGTACTGTGGTTTAATAATATGTTACGAAAAGTCATGTAATGTGGCTGCTCCAGAAATACGGTTATGGTTATCGTATCCAAAGAAGATGTGGTATAACAGAATTTTAAACACAGATCAATTGTGTTCTAGACTAGATATTTCGACAGATTTACTCATCAGAAGTCTGATTCCGTAACATCGAGAATATACCGACCTTAAGTACCCAGAACAACTTTAACACGGTAACTACATTGAATTTTCGGTAACCGCCAACCTTCGGTAAAAATAAATAATGGGTAGTCACTCCTCAATCAACCACCAACTTTATAGAATAACAAGATAACACAGAAGAACTAGATCTTTATTCATCTAATAAAAATCTCGTCGAGAGTATAATTATAATTCACACCCAAGTTTTGTATTAGCTTAAATACTATACAAATTTTTAACAATTTTATTTTGCCTCAACATATAAATTGGCATTGGCAAATGAGCAAATAATGCGGCAATGATTGCACACTCAAGAAACAGTATTCTTACTGTAATACCATTAATTCGGTATGGCCACCATTTGAATATAAATTGGTTCCTTTTTTCTTTCTCTCCCTTGTAAAATAATGAATAAATATTTATCTACTTCATTCGGTTCAGTTTTGTTTTTCTGACATCTCCTTCCACATCACCGAGATTGTTCCTATTCTGATGTCAATGAAGATTTCTATTACCGTTCGAATTTAATTTCAGTCTTGCGTTAAAGGAAGTGAGTTGATTTTGCCAATGTTTTTGCTTTTTGTAAATGACAAAAAAGTAACAAAAAAATATATGTAAGTATAATTATGATCGGAAGTATTTCTGGATTTCTAATGTTATTTATGTAGTCATGTTGAGCTGTGGACCAATTGTTTACAGTAAGTTTTTCACAAGAGACTTAATAACCAAATATCTCGGGTAACGAGCGGCAGTACTTGGGCAGTACAATGCAGCTGCCTAAAAGCAGGCGTGTCGCTCACAATCAAGCTAAAGTCTTGCTTGTCTCGTCACTAACGTGTATAAAAATAGTCATATAATAATAATTTTTCTCTGCCCATCCTGCATAAACCTGTTTTCTAAGAATAACTAGGTAAAAAAAATCAGTATCATTCTTTAATTTTTTGGATTGTTTACTTACGTACATATTCTAAGCTTACATCGATAAAAAATGTTACAACGTATTTTATATTCATTATCATTCTTTTATAGTATTTTTTCCTAAAGAACCAATGTAGCCACTGGGGTGAAAGTTAGGCAATGGACACCCGATTTACAGCCTCGTATTTATGACCAACCTTCAACACCGTCATAACTTTGTTGAGACGTCATAAAATCTATGCAACCCAGGAAGATACGCCTGATTGCGAGAGAAACGGGTTACACGAATATTTATAGCATACTGACCTATCGCTATCTTAAATATTATATTCATAATAAAGAAACTGCGGGGGACTTAAGTTCCTATCTATGACATCGGGAACTATATCCAGAAATATTCTTAAGGAATTTCTATAAAAAAAGTACATAAATTAAGCTTGGCTAGCCGCTCACTGTCAATAATATTCTTAATACTACAACCCGTACGATTTAACTGTGCACCTGGCCACAAAATACTGACAGAAGGCAAGCTTCATACAACGGGCGCTCGAGCAACGCACACATAGACAGCACTCACGGACACGATATCTCGGTATATTACGGTTTAGTGCGAGCGCGAATGCCAGCCGCTTCAAACACTCGTCTTCCGTTCTTCCTGTTTTATGCTCAACAATCGATAAAAAAACTAGATCTGAGAGATCCACTATCACGATAGTTTTTTCGCATAAGCCAGTGTTGATAACCCATCCTAGCGTAGGTATGAAAAGCGAGGTACATACATGAGCTTGCCTTCTGTACTCTCAGTATTTTGTGACCTAGCGCTGTGACGTCGCAATCCAGCGAGGAGAATCTCGCGCGAGGTAGGGTGTATTAAAATATTAATTTGTACATATTATAGTTTATACGTGAATATAATTAATTTTGTGTAGTTCAAGTCATCAGGTAATTCGAACAACAAGCAGCCGAACATCCCTACTTCCCTACTAATATTATAAATGCGAAAGTAACTCTGTCTGTCTGTCTGTCTGTCTGTCTGTCTGTCTGTTACGCTATAACTCCTAAGCCACTGAACCGATTTTGATGAAATTTGGTACAGAGATAGATTAGACCTCAAAGAAGGACATAGGCTACCATTTATCCGAAAAAAAAATATAAAGGGGTTGAAATAGGGAATGAAATTTAGTATGTAATTTCATCATTGATTTGTTTTACATACTTCCCTACTAATATCCCTACTAATATTCCCTACTAATATTATAAATGCGAAAGTAACTCTGTCTGTCTGTCTGTCTGTCTGTTACGCTATAACTCCTAAGCCACTGAACCGATTTTGATGAAATTTGGTACAGAGATAGATTAGACCTCAAGGAAGGACATAGGCTACCATTTATCCGAAAAAAAAATATAAAGGGGTTGAAATAGGGAATGAAATTTAGTATGTAATTTCATCATTGATTTGTTTTACATACTTCCCTACTTCCCTACTTCCCTACTTCCCTATCCCTACTAATATTATAAATGCGAAAGTAACTCTGTCTGTCTGTCTGTCTGTCTGTCTGTCTGTTACGCTATAACTCCTAAGCCACTGAACCGATTTTGATGAAATTTGGTACAGAGATAGATTAGACCTCAAAGAAGGACATAGGCTACCATTTATCCGAAAAAAAAATATAAAGGGGTTGAAATAGGGAATGAAATTTAGTATGTAATTTCATCATTGATTTGTTTTACATACTTCCCTACTAATAACCCTACTAATATTCCCTACTAATATTATAAATGCGAAAGTAACTCTGTCTGTCTGTCTGTCTGTCTGTCTGTTACGCTATAACTCCTAAGCCACTGAACCGATTTTGATGAAATTTGGTACAGAGATAGATTAGACCTCAAGGAAGGACATAGGCTACCATTTATCCGAAAAAAAATAATATAAAGGGGTTGAAATAGGGAATGAAATTTAGTATGTAATTTCATCATTGATTTGTTTTACATACTTCCCTACTAATATTATAAATACGAAAGTAACTCTGTCTGTCTGTCTGTCTGTCTGTTACGCTATAACTCCTAAGCCACTGAACCGATTTTGATGAAATTTGGTACAGAGATAGATTAGACCTCAAGGAAGGACATAGGCTACCATTTATCCGAAAAAAAAAATATAAAGGGGTTGAAATAGGGAATGAAATTTAGTATGTAATTTCATCATTGATTTGTTTTACATACTTCCCTACTAATATCCCTACTAATATTCCCTATTCCCTATCCCTACTAATATTATAAATGCGAAAGTAACTCTGTCTGTCTGTCTGTCTGTCTGTCTGTCTGTTACGCTATAACTCCTAAGCCACTGAACCGATTTTGATGAAATTTGGTACAGAGATAGATTAGACCTCAAGGAAGGACATAGGCTACCATTTATCCGAAAAAAAAAATATAAAGGGGTTGAAATAGGGAATGAAATTTAGTATGTAATTTCATCATTGATTTGTTTTACATACTTCCCTACTAATATCCCTACTAATATTACCTACTAATATTATAAATGCGAAAGTAACTCTGTCTGTCTGTCTGTCTGTCTGTTACGCTATAACTCCTAAGCCACTGAACCGATTTTGATGAAATTTGGTACAGAGATAGATTAGACCTCAAGGAAGGACATAGGCTACCATTTATCCGAAAAAAAAATATAAAGGGGTTGAAATAGGGAATGAAATTTAGTATGTAATTTCATCATTGATTTGTTTTACATACTTCCCTACTTCCCTACTTCCCTACTAATATTATAAATGCGAAAGTAACTCTGTCTGTCTGTCTGTCTGTCTGTCTGTCTGTTACGCTATAACTCCTAAGCCACTGAACCGATTTTGATGAAATTTGGTACAGAGATAGATTAGACCTCAAAGAAGGACATAGGCTACCATTTATCCGAAAAAAAAAATATAAAGGGGTTGAAATAGGGAATGAAATTTAGTATGTAATTTCATCATTGATTTGTTTTACATACTTCCCTACTAATATCCCTACTAATATTCCCTATTCCCTACTAATATTATAAATGCGAAAGTAACTCTGTCTGTCTGTCTGTCTGTCTGTCTGTTACGCTATAACTCCTAAGCCACTGAACCGATTTTGATGAAATTTGGTACAGAGATAGATTAGACCTCATGGAAGGACATAGGCTACCATTTATCCGAAAAAAAATAATATAAAGGGGTTGAAATAGGGAATGAAATTTAGTATGTAATTTCATCATTGATTTGTTTTACATACTTCCCTACTAATATTATAAATACGAAAGTAACTCTGTCTGTCTGTCTGTCTGTCTGTTACGCTATAACTCCTAAGCCACTGAACCGATTTTGATGAAATTTGGTACAGAGATAGATTAGACCTCAAGGAAGGACATAGGCTACCATTTATCCGAAAAAAAAAATATAAAGGGGTTGAAATAGGGAATGAAATTTAGTATGTAATTTCATCATTGATTTGTTTTACATACTTCCCTACTAATATCCCTACTAATATTCCCTATTCCCTATCCCTACTAATATTATAAATGCGAAAGTAACTCTGTCTGTCTGTCTGTCTGTCTGTCTGTCTGTTACGCTATAACTCCTAAGCCACTGAACCGATTTTGATGAAATTTGGTACAGAGATAGATTAGACCTCAAGGAAGGACATAGGCTACCATTTATCCGAAAAAAAAAATATAAAGGGGTTGAAATAGGGAATGAAATTTAGTATGTAATTTCATCATTGATTTGTTTTACATACTTCCCTACTAATATCCCTACTAATATTCCCTATTCCCTATCCCTACTAATATTATAAATGCGAAAGTAACTCTGTCTGTCTGTCTGTCTGTCTGTCTGTCTGTTACGCTATAACTCCTAAGCCACTGAACCGATTTTGATGAAATTTGGTACAGAGATAGATTAGACCTCAAGGAAGGACATAGGCTACCATTTATCCGAAAAAAAAAATATAAAGGGGTTGAAATAGGGAATGAAATTTAGTATGTAATTTCATCATTGATTTGTTTTACATACTTCCCTACTAATATCCCTACTAATATTCCCTACTAATATTATAAATGCGAAAGTAACTCTGTCTGTCTGTCTGTCTGTCTGTTACGCTATAACTCCTAAGCCACTGAACCGATTTTGATGAAATTTGGTACAGAGATAGATTAGACCTCAAGGAAGGACATAGGCTACCATTTATCCGAAAAAAAAATATAAAGGGGTTAAAATAGGGAATGAAATTTAGTATGTAATTTCATCATTGATTTGTTTTACATACTTCCCTACTTCCCTACTTCCCTACTAATATTATAAATGCGAAAGTAACTCTGTCTGTCTGTCTGTCTGTCTGTCTGTCTGTTACGCTATAACTCCTAAGCCACTGAACCGATTTTGATGAAATTTGGTACAGAGATAGATTAGACCTCAAGGAAGGACATAGGCTACCATTTATCCGAAAAAAAAAATATAAAGGGGTTGAAATAGGGAATGAAATTTAGTATGTAATTTCATCATTGATTTGTTTTACATACTTCCCTACTAATATCCCTACTAATATTCCCTACTAATATTATAAATGCGAAAGTAACTCTGTCTGTCTGTCTGTCTGTCTGTTACGCTATAACTCCTAAGCCACTGAACCGATTTTGATGAAATTTGGTACAGAGATAGATTAGACCTCAAGGAAGGACATAGGCTACCATTAATCCGAAAAAAAAATATAAAGGGGTTGAAATAGGGAATGAAATTTAGTATGTAATTTCATCATTGATTTGTTTTACATACTTCCCTACTTCCCTACTTCCCTACTTCCCTACTAATATTATAAATGCGAAAGTAACTCTGTCTGTCTGTCTGTCTGTCTGTCTGTCTGTTACGCTATAACTCCTAAGCCACTGAACCGATTTTGATGAAATTTGGTACAGAGATAGATTAGACCTCAAAGAAGGACATAGGCTACCATTTATCCGAAAAAAAATATATAAAGGGGTTGAAATAGGGAATGAAATTTAGTATGTAATTTCATCATTGATTTGTTTTACATACTTCCCTACTAATATCCCTACTAATATTCCCTATTCCCTACTAATATTATAAATGCGAAAGTAACTCTGTCTGTCTGTCTGTCTGTCTGTCTGTTACGCTATAACTCCTAAGCCACTGAACCGATTTTGATGAAATTTGGTACAGAGATAGATTAGACCTCAAGGAAGGACATAGGCTACCATTTATCCGAAAAAAAATAATATAAAGGGGTTGAAATAGGGAATGAAATTTAGTATGTAATTTCATCATTGATTTGTTTTACATACTTCCCTACTAATCCCTACTAATATTATAAATGCGAAAGTAACTCTGTCTGTCTGTCTGTCTGTCTGTCTGTCTGTCTGTCTGTCTGTCTGTTACGCTATAACTCCTAAGCCACTGAACCGATTTTGATGAAATTTGGTACAGAGATAGATTAGACCTCAAGGAAGGACATAGGCTACCATTTATCCGAAAAAAAAATATAAAGGGGTTGAAATAGGGAATGAAATTTAGTATGTAATTTCATCATTGATTTGTTTTACATACTTCCCTACTTCCCTACTTCCCTACTTCCCTACTTCCCTACTAATATTATAAATGCGAAAGTAACTCTGTCTGTCTGTCTGTCTGTCTGTCTGTCTGTTACGCTATAACTCCTAAGCCACTGAACCGATTTTGATGAAATTTGGTACAGAGATAGATTAGACCTCAAAGAAGGACATAGGCTACCATTTATCCGAAAAAAAAAATATAAAGGGGTTGAAATAGGGAATGAAATTTAGTATGTAATTTCATCATTGATTTGTTTTACATACTTCCCTACTAATATCCCTACTAATATTCCCTATTCCCTACTAATATTATAAATGCGAAAGTAACTCTGTCTGTCTGTCTGTCTGTCTGTCTGTTACGCTATAACTCCTAAGCCACTGAACCGATTTTGATGAAATTTGGTACAGAGATAGATTAGACCTCAAGGAAGGACATAGGCTACCATTTATCCGAAAAAAAATAATATAAAGGGGTTGAAATAGGGAATGAAATTTAGTATGTAATTTCATCATTGATTTGTTTTACATACTTCCCTACTAATCCCTACTAATATTATAAATGCGAAAGTAACTCTGTCTGTCTGTCTGTCTGTCTGTCTGTCTGTTACGCTATAACTCCTAAGCCACTGAACCGATTTTGATGAAATTTGGTACAGAGATAGATTAGACCTCAAGGAAGGACATAGGCTACCATTTATCCGAAAAAAATAATATAAAGGGGTTGAAATAGGGAATGAAATTTAGTATGTAATTTCATCATTGATTTGTTTTACATACTTCCCTACTAATATCCCTACTAATATTCCCTATTCCCTATCCCTACTTCCCTACTAATATTATAAATGCGAAAGTAACTCTGTCTGTCTGTCTGTCTGTCTGTCTGTCTGTCTGTTACGCTATAACTCCTAAGCCACTGAACCGATTTTGATGAAATTTGGTACAGAGATAGATTAGACCTCAAGGAAGGACATAGGCTACCATTTATCCGAAAAAAAAAATATAAAGGGGTTGAAATAGGGAATGAAATTTAGTATGTATTTTCATCATTGATTTGTTTTACATACTTCCCTACTAATATCCCTACTAATATTCCCTACTAATATTATAAATGCGAAAGTAACTCTGTCTGTCTGTCTGTCTGTCTGTTACGCTATAACTCCTAAGCCACTGAACCGATTTTGATGAAATTTGGTACAGAGATAGATTAGACCTCAAGGAAGGACATAGGCTACCATTTATCCGAAAAAAAATAATATAAAGGGGTTGAAATAGGGAATGAAATTTAGTATGTAATTTCATCATTGATTTGTTTTACATACTTCCCTACTAATATCCCTACTAATATTCCCTACTAATATTATAAATGCGAAAGTAACTCTGTCTGTCTGTCTGTCTGTCTGTTACGCTATAACTCCTAAGCCACTGAACCGATTTTGATGAAATTTGGTACAGAGATAGATTAGACCTCAAGGAAGGACATAGGCTACCATTTATCCGAAAAAAAAAATATAAAGGGGTTGAAATAGGGAATGAAATTTAGTATGTAATTTCATCATTGATTTGTTTTACATACTTCCCTACTAATATCCCTACTAATATTCCCTATTCCCTACTAATATTATAAATGCGAAAGTAACTCTGTCTGTCTGTCTGTCTGTCTGTTACGCTATAACTCCTAAGCCACTGAACCGATTTTGATGAAATTTGGTACAGAGATAGATTAGACCTCAAGGAAGGACATAGGCTACCATTTATCCGAAAAAAAATAATATAAAGGGGTTGAAATAGGGAATGAAATTTAGTATGTAATTTCATCATTGATTTGTTTTACATACTTCCCTACTAATATCCCTACTAATATTCCCTACTAATATTATAAATGCGAAAGTAACTCTGTCTGTCTGTCTGTCTGTCTGTTACGCTATAACTCCTAAGCCACTGAACCGATTTTGATGAAATTTGGTACAGAGATAGATTAGACCTCAAGGAAAGACATAGGCTACCATTTATCCGAAAAAAAATAATATAAAGGGGTTGAAATAGGGAATGAAATTTAGTATGTAATTTCATCATTGATTTGTTTTACATACTTCCCTACTAATATCCCTACTAATATTCCCTATTCCCTACTAATATTATAAATGCGAAAGTAACTCTGTCTGTCTGTCTGTCTGTCTGTTACGCTATAACTCCTAAGCCACTGAACCGATTTTGATGAAATTTGGTACAGAGATAGATTAGACCTCAAGGAAGGACATAGGCTACCATTTATCCGAAAAAAAATAATATAAAGGGGTTGAAATAGGGAATGAAATTTAGTATGTAATTTCATCATTGATTTGTTTTACATACTTCCCTACTAATATCCCTACTAATATTCCCTACTAATATTATAAATGCGAAAGTAACTCTGTCTGTCTGTCTGTCTGTCTGTCTGTCTGTTACGCTATAACTCCTAAGCCACTGAACCGATTTTGATGAAATTTGGTACAGAGATAGATTAGACCTCAAAGAAGGACATAGGCTACCATTTATCCGAAAAAAAAATATAAAGGGGTTGAAATAGGGAATGAAATTTAGTATGTAATTTCATCATTGATTTGTTTTACATACTTCCCTACTAATATCCCTACTAATATTCCCTACTAATATTATAAATGCGAAAGTAACTCTGTCTGTCTGTCTGTCTGTCTGTTACGCTATAACTCCTAAGCCACTGAACCGATTTTGATGAAATTTGGTACAGAGATAGATTAGACCTCAAGGAAGGACATAGGCTACCATTTATCCGAAAAAAAAATATAAAGGGGTTGAAATAGGGAATGAAATTTAGTATGTAATTTCATCATTGATTTGTTTTACATACTTCCCTACTTCCCTACTTCCCTACTTCCCTATCCCTACTAATATTATAAATGCGAAAGTAACTCTGTCTGTCTGTCTGTCTGTCTGTCTGTCTGTTACGCTATAACTCCTAAGCCACTGAACCGATTTTGATGAAATTTGGTACAGAGATAGATTAGACCTCAAAGAAGGACATAGGCTACCATTTATCCGAAAAAAAAATATAAAGGGGTTGAAATAGGGAATGAAATTTAGTATGTAATTTCATCATTGATTTGTTTTACATACTTCCCTACTAATATCCCTACTAATATTCCCTATTCCCTACTAATATTATAAATGCGAAAGTAACTCTGTCTGTCTGTCTGTCTGTCTGTCTGTTACGCTATAACTCCTAAGCCACTGAACCGATTTTGATGAAATTTGGTACAGAGATAGATTAGACCTCAAGGAAGGACATAGGCTACCATTTATCCGAAAAAAAATAATATAAAGGGGTTGAAATAGGGAATGAAATTTAGTATGTAATTTCATCATTGATTTGTTTTACATACTTCCCTACTAATATTATAAATACGAAAGTAACTCTGTCTGTCTGTCTGTCTGTCTGTTACGCTATAACTCCTAAGCCACTGAACCGATTTTGATGAAATTTGGTACAGAGATAGATTAGACCTCAAGGAAGGACATAGGCTACCATTTATCCGAAAAAAAAAATATAAAGGGGTTGAAATAGGGAATGAAATTTAGTATGTAATTTCATCATTGATTTGTTTTACATACTTCCCTACTAATATCCCTACTAATATTCCCTATTCCCTATCCCTACTTCCCTACTAATATTATAAATGCGAAAGTAACTCTGTCTGTCTGTCTGTCTGTCTGTCTGTCTGTTACGCTATAACTCCTAAGCCACTGAACCGATTTTGATGAAATTTGGTACAGAGATAGATTAGACCTCAAGGAAGGACATAGGCTACCATTTATCCGAAAAAAAAAATATAAAGGGGTTGAAATAGGGAATGAAATTTAGTATGTAATTTCATCATTGATTTGTTTTACATACTTCCCTACTAATATCCCTACTAATATTACCTACTAATATTATAAATGCGAAAGTAACTCTGTCTGTCTGTCTGTCTGTCTGTTACGCTATAACTCCTAAGCCACTGAACCGATTTTGATGAAATTTGGTACAGAGATAGATTAGACCTCAAGGAAGGACATAGGCTACCATTTATCCGAAAAAAAAATATAAAGGGGTTGAAATAGGGAATGAAATTTAGTATGTAATTTCATCATTGATTTGTTTTACATACTTCCCTACTTCCCTACTTCCCTACTAATATTATAAATGCGAAAGTAACTCTGTCTGTCTGTCTGTCTGTCTGTCTGTCTGTTACGCTATAACTCCTAAGCCACTGAACCGATTTTGATGAAATTTGGTACAGAGATAGATTAGACCTCAAAGAAGGACATAGGCTACCATTTATCCGAAAAAAAAAATATAAAGGGGTTGAAATAGGGAATGAAATTTAGTATGTAATTTCATCATTGATTTGTTTTACATACTTCCCTACTAATATCCCTACTAATATTCCCTATTCCCTACTAATATTATAAATGCGAAAGTAACTCTGTCTGTCTGTCTGTCTGTCTGTCTGTTACGCTATAACTCCTAAGCCACTGAACCGATTTTGATGAAATTTGGTACAGAGATAGATTAGACCTCATGGAAGGACATAGGCTACCATTTATCCGAAAAAAAATAATATAAAGGGGTTGAAATAGGGAATGAAATTTAGTATGTAATTTCATCATTGATTTGTTTTACATACTTCCCTACTAATATTATAAATACGAAAGTAACTCTGTCTGTCTGTCTGTCTGTCTGTTACGCTATAACTCCTAAGCCACTGAACCGATTTTGATGAAATTTGGTACAGAGATAGATTAGACCTCAAGGAAGGACATAGGCTACCATTTATCCGAAAAAAAAAATATAAAGGGGTTGAAATAGGGAATGAAATTTAGTATGTAATTTCATCATTGATTTGTTTTACATACTTCCCTACTAATATCCCTACTAATATTCCCTATTCCCTATCCCTACTAATATTATAAATGCGAAAGTAACTCTGTCTGTCTGTCTGTCTGTCTGTCTGTCTGTTACGCTATAACTCCTAAGCCACTGAACCGATTTTGATGAAATTTGGTACAGAGATAGATTAGACCTCAAGGAAGGACATAGGCTACCATTTATCCGAAAAAAAAAATATAAAGGGGTTGAAATAGGGAATGAAATTTAGTATGTAATTTCATCATTGATTTGTTTTACATACTTCCCTACTAATATCCCTACTAATATTCCCTATTCCCTATCCCTACTAATATTATAAATGCGAAAGTAACTCTGTCTGTCTGTCTGTCTGTCTGTCTGTCTGTTACGCTATAACTCCTAAGCCACTGAACCGATTTTGATGAAATTTGGTACAGAGATAGATTAGACCTCAAGGAAGGACATAGGCTACCATTTATCCGAAAAAAAAAATATAAAGGGGTTGAAATAGGGAATGAAATTTAGTATGTAATTTCATCATTGATTTGTTTTACATACTTCCCTACTAATATCCCTACTAATATTCCCTACTAATATTATAAATGCGAAAGTAACTCTGTCTGTCTGTCTGTCTGTCTGTTACGCTATAACTCCTAAGCCACTGAACCGATTTTGATGAAATTTGGTACAGAGATAGATTAGACCTCAAGGAAGGACATAGGCTACCATTTATCCGAAAAAAAATAATATAAAGGGGTTGAAATAGGGAATGAAATTTAGTATGTAATTTCATCATTGATTTGTTTTACATACTTCCCTACTAATATTATAAATACGAAAGTAACTCTGTCTGTCTGTCTGTCTGTCTGTTACGCTATAACTCCTAAGCCACTGAACCGATTTTGATGAAATTTGGTACAGAGATAGATTAGACCTCAAGGAAGGACATAGGCTACCATTTATCCGAAAAAAATAATATAAAGGGGTTGAAATAGGGAATGAAATTTAGTATGTAATTTCATCATTGATTTGTTTTACATACTTCCCTACTAATATCCCTACTAATATTCCCTATTCCCTATCCCTACTTCCCTACTAATATTATAAATGCGAAAGTAACTCTGTCTGTCTGTCTGTCTGTCTGTCTGTCTGTTACGCTATAACTCCTAAGCCACTGAACCGATTTTGATGAAATTTGGTACAGAGATAGATTAGACCTCAAGGAAGGACATAGGCTACCATTTATCCGAAAAAAAAAATATAAAGGGGTTGAAATAGGGAATGAAATTTAGTATGTAATTTCATCATTGATTTGTTTTACATACTTCCCTACTAATATCCCTACTAATATTACCTACTAATATTATAAATGCGAAAGTAACTCTGTCTGTCTGTCTGTCTGTCTGTTACGCTATAACTCCTAAGCCACTGAACCGATTTTGATGAAATTTGGTACAGAGATAGATTAGACCTCAAGGAAGGACATAGGCTACCATTTATCCGAAAAAAAAATATAAAGGGGTTGAAATAGGGAATGAAATTTAGTATGTAATTTCATCATTGATTTGTTTTACATACTTCCCTACTTCCCTACTTCCCTACTAATATTATAAATGCGAAAGTAACTCTGTCTGTCTGTCTGTCTGTCTGTCTGTCTGTTACGCTATAACTCCTAAGCCACTGAACCGATTTTGATGAAATTTGGTACAGAGATAGATTAGACCTCAAAGAAGGACATAGGCTACCATTTATCCGAAAAAAAAAATATAAAGGGGTTGAAATAGGGAATGAAATTTAGTATGTAATTTCATCATTGATTTGTTTTACATACTTCCCTACTAATATCCCTACTAATATTCCCTATTCCCTACTAATATTATAAATGCGAAAGTAACTCTGTCTGTCTGTCTGTCTGTCTGTCTGTTACGCTATAACTCCTAAGCCACTGAACCGATTTTGATGAAATTTGGTACAGAGATAGATTAGACCTCATGGAAGGACATAGGCTACCATTTATCCGAAAAAAAATAATATAAAGGGGTTGAAATAGGGAATGAAATTTAGTATGTAATTTCATCATTGATTTGTTTTACATACTTCCCTACTAATATTATAAATACGAAAGTAACTCTGTCTGTCTGTCTGTCTGTCTGTTACGCTATAACTCCTAAGCCACTGAACCGATTTTGATGAAATTTGGTACAGAGATAGATTAGACCTCAAGGAAGGACATAGGCTACCATTTATCCGAAAAAAAAAATATAAAGGGGTTGAAATAGGGAATGAAATTTAGTATGTAATTTCATCATTGATTTGTTTTACATACTTCCCTACTAATATCCCTACTAATATTCCCTATTCCCTATCCCTACTAATATTATAAATGCGAAAGTAACTCTGTCTGTCTGTCTGTCTGTCTGTCTGTCTGTTACGCTATAACTCCTAAGCCACTGAACCGATTTTGATGAAATTTGGTACAGAGATAGATTAGACCTCAAGGAAGGACATAGGCTACCATTTATCCGAAAAAAAAAATATAAAGGGGTTGAAATAGGGAATGAAATTTAGTATGTAATTTCATCATTGATTTGTTTTACATACTTCCCTACTAATATCCCTACTAATATTCCCTATTCCCTATCCCTACTAATATTATAAATGCGAAAGTAACTCTGTCTGTCTGTCTGTCTGTCTGTCTGTCTGTTACGCTATAACTCCTAAGCCACTGAACCGATTTTGATGAAATTTGGTACAGAGATAGATTAGACCTCAAGGAAGGACATAGGCTACCATTTATCCGAAAAAAAAAATATAAAGGGGTTGAAATAGGGAATGAAATTTAGTATGTAATTTCATCATTGATTTGTTTTACATACTTCCCTACTAATATCCCTACTAATATTCCCTACTAATATTATAAATGCGAAAGTAACTCTGTCTGTCTGTCTGTCTGTCTGTTACGCTATAACTCCTAAGCCACTGAACCGATTTTGATGAAATTTGGTACAGAGATAGATTAGACCTCAAGGAAGGACATAGGCTACCATTTATCCGAAAAAAAAATATAAAGGGGTTGAAATAGGGAATGAAATTTAGTATGTAATTTCATCATTGATTTGTTTTACATACTTCCCTACTTCCCTACTTCCCTACTAATATTATAAATGCGAAAGTAACTCTGTCTGTCTGTCTGTCTGTCTGTCTGTCTGTTACGCTATAACTCCTAAGCCACTGAACCGATTTTGATGAAATTTGGTACAGAGATAGATTAGACCTCAAGGAAGGACATAGGCTACCATTTATCCGAAAAAAAAAATATAAAGGGGTTGAAATAGGGAATGAAATTTAGTATGTAATTTCATCATTGATTTGTTTTACATACTTCCCTACTAATATCCCTACTAATATTCCCTACTAATATTATAAATGCGAAAGTAACTCTGTCTGTCTGTCTGTCTGTCTGTCTGTCTGTTACGCTATAACTCCTAAGCCACTGAACCGATTTTGATGAAATTTGGTACAGAGATAGATTAGACCTCAAGGAAGGACATAGGCTACCATTTATCCGAAAAAAAAAATATAAAGGGGTTGAAATAGGGAATGAAATTTAGTATGTGTAGTGTACTGGTAAATTGTGTAAAGTTGTGGGTAGACAAGTTTATCGTCTCAAGCGGGCACACTACGCAGGCACTGAGTGGGGATGTGAGAAAGACATAAAAGCCCCTCTAGTGTAGGAGGGGAGTTCAGTCGAGTGTTAACCACTGTGCGGGTCAGACGTGGTGTGTGCGTTAACGAGCCGATATAGTGTAGTGTTAATATAAACAATTATAGTGAACTCTACATGGCGACGAGGTGAAAACCGTGAGTAATTATATATTTTTGATAAATAAAAGTGCAATTTAAATTAAAAACAAATAAGTGGCGTGGACGAAATACTTTATTACGTGATATGTTAATAAAATTAATCATAATAAACTATTTTTGAATAATTGAAAGTGACAAAATAAGTGTTTGATCATACATATAAGTACATACAATTAGTTTAATCACTTTTTGGAAAAATAATATTCAAGTGGTGTGTGTGTGTGTGTGTAGAATTGAGTGGCAAAATAAGTATTTGATCATATAATTACATACAATTAAAATCTTTTCACTTTTTGGAAAAATAATATTCAAGTGATAAGTGAACATAATTAAACAAAAACAGAAAAAAAAAACAGAAGTGTGAAGTCAAACGATTATCTCAATTCTCAAGTAGCCTCTATCTTGACATGGTCTAAATATTACCTTTTGGAAATTATATTTTTACATGTAAAAGTGAACATACCTACAAAAAAAAAAAACAGTGAAGTCATGATTATCTCGATTCTCAAGTAGTCTCCTCTATCTTAACGAGGTCAAAGGAGGCGACCATTTTGTCATAATATCTTTCGCTTCAGACAGATGATTTAGAAATATAAAATACTTTAGAATAGCTTGGTAAAAAAAAAAAAAAAAAAATTACGTGCAAAGGTGCGTACGTACAGTATGCGGGTTTAAACACAAAACCTTTTCTGTAAAATATCAGAACTTTAGTTGTCAGAACCTGGGCTTCTTTATAAAAATACCTTGATACCGAAAAGGAAGCCGAAAAGACTTAAAAAAAAAAGAGGAAATATTATATATAATAATATATTAACCACAGATCGTAGTGCCCTTTCCGCAGTTTAAAGAAGCGTTTTGATGCGCTTTCCCAGACAGATAGAATAGCTAATAATTGACTGACCTAAAGGCGTGTAGTTGGTTTTATTATAAGTATGTCCACAACGCCTCTAAAGTTCATAAAAATGGCACCTGTCCTGATACGCGCAGCTAAACCACAAATGTAAACGCTAAATAAAATTTCTATATACTTGCATATTATATTAACAATGAATGTCCCTGGGGCTATTATATCCCAGATTAGATTTTCCCACAAAATTTGCTTAAGGTTGTGAGGTGAACTTAATAAAATGTAATTGCATATATGAATGATTAATGGGTATAGATGAAACATAAATTCAATGACCACTCTCTAATTGTTATACGAGAAATACTACTTATAAGTAACTAGTCCCAATAGAAGAAATTATTCAGTTATAATGTGTAGGTGTAGAAGGTTAGCAAACCTTATCCTGATCTGTAATGTAAGGGTTGTTTTAAAGTACCTGAGTGCTATTGATTCTAGTATTTAATTTGCAGTACCTAACCTAAATGGTATTACTTACTTATATAAAATTTTGCTAAGGACATTCAATAAATTATGTAGGGCGGTGTCAAATTTCTAATGGGTGTTTGAATACCGTGCATTCATTTGCGATGGTTCAAATACCACGCATTAAATTGCGAAGGTACCATACAAAAAGTGGTTCACATTAAATTGTGAACAGGCATTAAATTGCGAATGATGGTTTAAATACCGTGCATTAAATTGCGAGGGTTTAAATACCGTGCATTAAATTGCGAGGGTTTAAAGACCGTGCATTAAATTGCGAGGGTTTAAAGACCGTGCATTAAACTGCGAGGGTTTAAATACCGTGCATTAAATTGCGAGGGTTTAAATACCGTGCATTAAATTGCGAGGGTTTAAATACCGTGCATTAAATTGCGAGGGTTTCAATACCGTGCATTAAATTGCGAGGGTTTAACAAACGTGCATTAAATTGCGCAGGGGTGGGTTTAGATATCGTACGAAAAGTGGTTCACATTGGATTGTGAACGGGCATTCAATTGCGAATGAGGGTTTATATACCTTACATTAAATCTCAAATGAGTTCAAAATACCGTACAATAAAGTGTATGGTGGAGGCCAATCGGGAGGTAGCAATATCAAGTATTACTGATCCTGATCTGATGGTTACCCTGGTAGGACAGAGATTGTTCAAGGACTGTAGTGTCGGTCACGGCATGGGGCATTCATAAGTATACCAAGCGGAAACCTATGCCATAATTGCCAGCATTAAATAAATGCAAAGGAGAAATGTAAAAGGTAAAACCATTTGCATTTTCAGCGACAGTCAGGCAGTTCTGAAGGCTCTGAATTCCTTCAGAGTTGCTTCTAAACTGGTCAAAGAACGTGTTACAGGTTTGAACAACTTGGGAAGACAACAATGTCTGCCTTATCTGGGTACCTGGACACGAAGGCGTCAAGGGCAATGAGAAGGCAGATAGACTAGCGAAGGCCGGCTCTTAGACAACCGAACCATTTGTGGGGTTCCATATGGAATATATCACCAAGCATTATATGCACATGCTAGAAATGAACACATGAAGGAATGGAGGGCAGCGTCAGGCCTAAACCACTCCAAAACATTCTCTAGCACAAGGGGGGACTGAGGGTTTAAATTATTAAACCTAAACAGATCACAAATAAGGCACCTAGTAGGTGCACTCACAGGACATTTTGGTACCAACGAGCATCACACAGAATGAGGCTGAACTGGTAACCCCGCATTGAACATCGACGCAGCCTTCGGATCGGACAACAGCACAGCTTCGCCATCGCTCTCTTCTGCAACAACCAGCGAGTCACAAGCCAGCCAGTATCCCGGCGTCATCGGATGACCAACGCATTGCGGCTGCGGATGCAAGCCTGGTCGACCTTCGGCCACAACATGGCACAACATCCCTGAACTATGGCCGGTCCTTGTAAGAAGAGCGCATCCCTCTCACCGGTACGCCTAGCAGCCGTCAGCCATACCCACTGCACACCTCGACTCACTGAAGACGTAGCAGCATCAGCTTCGACTCACTGGAACTGCATCCACTGGTATTGGCACAGCGACTGGTACACAAGGACGAGCTAGCAAATGAAGACGTTCATCGACTTCCAGTCTTCAGGGAGAGTGATGTGGCGACTCGACATGACCGGATGGCGCCACATGTGGTACAGCGATGCGATGAAAAGCAAGCAGCATCACATACAACGCGATACATGACGACACCTCCGATTCCTGAATCTCGCAAGTGAAGTTTCTCAAACGTGGAGAATATATACAACATCCCGACATCAACTGTAGGGGGCTTCGGCCCTGACCGAGCATCACACCTCGCTCGGTCGGAGGATTCTCCCTTTGGTACGTCGTTGCATCGCTAAAATTTTAATGAACCTTGAGTTTCCTTGAACCTCCTTCGGAACTCGGGTGATACATTAAGGGGAAAAGTTTGTGTGACTAGAAGTTCTAATAATCTGCTCTGTTAATTTTATATAAGTTTAATTTAATAATACTATGTTTTTCGAGTTATTTTCAGAACAATACTAAGTGTTTCGACAGCAAGACTCGCGGAGTAGTTGGGAGGTTTCTTCTCATCGAAGTTAACTGCACGGGCGTGTTGGCTTAGGCATCTCGGTTCTGATCAGTAGGTAATCTTGATCCGGATGCGTTAGAGTTAGAACTGATTGGCTGTCGTAAGCAGATTTGAATTTGATCTCAACATTTAATGTTAACAGTCTAATTAGTTCCTAGTTTTGGCTTTATTTCACTAGAGTCCATCAACTCTGGCAAGACTGACCGAGCAAATAAAGCTATGTGAGTATATTCCTCTATGGATCCACACACGGGGAGGCAGTGTCTCGTAGGATGGACGTGCTAGCGATGTCATTGATACGGGTGGCTGACTGACAGTGAAATACGGTGGTCTTATTTGAACTTTTCGGTGGAGGATACAATTGTTATCAATATTACCTATTTAATCGACTGAGTCTATCATAATAATCGATAATTATCCGGGGAGCAGTGGTAGTGAATCTACTGTAAAGATCCAATGCGACCAACAGATATTACGAGTCTTGTTGTTGTTGCCGCTGTACTTTCTTATTACTCGGGAATGTTCTCTGGTGATATTTCATGTAGTGCTGTGGGTTCGTATCACAGGGTCTTACTAGCTTGTGTTATCAAATCATATAATAGTTATGATCAACACTCTTGTGACTTTAGTTCCTAGGCCGTTGGAAAGTCAGAATAGGAAGGTGGTCGGCTAGGGTTGGCTGTGAGGGAAAGAATAAGATTGGTGTACGCGCGGATGAACTATTTCCCGCGTCGATGGCTGGTCTTGTCCCCACAAGATTGGCCGGATTGGCCGGTGTGGCAGGAGGATATTATTTATTGCTTTAAACGCAAGCATCGGTGAGTCAACCATGAGTGCAGTTGACCACAGCCGGTACATTTAGAATGTCTGGCGAAATGCTTAAGAGTGCTTCTAACTTCCTTTGAAGAGCACGCCAACTTGCGGGCCAATATATCCTTCCCCGAGTGACCCCGCACTCCTTCTCAATACAAGCCTTATCCTTGAGGTCCCCTGGGACCTGGTGTTTGGTAGAAACTCATTTCAGGGGCACTCCACTAAGCCACACTGGCAGGAGTAACGAAACGTGCTTTAGATACTCTGAGAATATATAATAATATAGGTACTTACCTAGTTTAATAAAATGTAATAAATGCTTCTATGTAAAGAATTTAAAAAATATATTATTTCAGAAATGCTATTATGAAGTAGATAGTCTTAAATTTCTAACTAGGTAATTAAATTACGATGAATGTCTAGTTTTGACATTAATATTCTTATAATTATCAAAAAAAAAAAAAGAAAGAGATGTATAAAGGACAGTGTATAATAAGATCAGTTAATGAACATTATTCATTTTATGATAGTTACATACTTGTTATTTTGAGAAACGATTATTAATTTACATTTAAACTAAAAATTAAATTTTCTTTAAAAAGGAAGGGATGTAGTGTACTGGTAAATTGTGTAAAGTTGTGGGTAGACAAGTTTATCGTCTCAAGCGGGCACACTACGCAGGCACTGAGTGGGGATGTGAGAAAGACATAAAAGCCCCTCTAGTGTAGGAGGGGAGTTCAGTCGAGTGTTAACCACTGTGCGGGTCAGACGTGGTGTGTGCGTTAACGAGCCGATATAGTGTAGTGTTAATATAAACAATTATAGTGAACTCTACAGTATGTAATTTCATCATTGATTTGTTTTACATACTTCCCTACTAATATCCCTACTAATATTCCCTATTCCCTATCCCTACTAATATTATAAATGCGAAAGTAACTCTGTCTGTCTGTCTGTCTGTCTGTCTGTCTGTTACGCTATAACTCCTAAGCCACTGAACCGATTTTGATGAAATTTGGTACAGAGATAGATTAGACCTCAAGGAAGGACATAGGCTACCATTTATCCGAAAAAAAAAATATAAAGGGGTTGAAATAGGGAATGAAATTTAGTATGTAATTTCATCATTGATTTGTTTTACATACTTCCCTACTAATATCCCTACTAATATTCCCTACTAATATTATAAATGCGAAAGTAACTCTGTCTGTCTGTCTGTCTGTCTGTTACGCTATAACTCCTAAGCCACTGAACCGATTTTGATGAAATTTGGTACAGAGATAGATTAGACCTCAAGGAAGGACATAGGCTACCATTTATCCGAAAAAAAATAATATAAAGGGGTTGAAATAGGGAATGAAATTTTGTATGTAATTTCATCATTGATTTGTTTTACATACTTCCCTACTAATATCCCTACTAATATTCCCTACTAATATTATAAATGCGAAAGTAACTCTGTCTGTCTGTCTGTCTGTCTGTTACGCTATAACTCCTAAGCCACTGAACCGATTTTGATGAAATTTGGTACAGAGATAGATTAGACCTCAAGGAAGGACATAGGCTACCATTTATCCGAAAAAAAAAATATAAAGGGGTTGAAATAGGGAATGAAATTTAGTATGTAATTTCATCATTGATTTGTTTTACATACTTCCCTACTAATAACCCTACTAATATTCCCTACTAATATTATAAATGCGAAAGTAACTCTGTCTGTCTGTCTGTCTGTCTGTTACGCTATAACTCCTAAGCCACTGAACCGATTTTGATGAAATTTGGTACAGAGATAGATTAGACCTCAAGGAAGGACATAGGCTACCATTTATCCGAAAAAAAAATATAAAGGGGTTGAAATAGGGAATGAAATTTAGTATGTAATTTCATCATTGATTTGTTTTACATACTTCCCTACTTCCCTACTTCCCTACTAATATTATAAATGCGAAAGTAACTCTGTCTGTCTGTCTGTCTGTCTGTCTGTCTGTCTGTCTGTTACGCTATAACTCCTAAGCCACTGAACCGATTTTGATGAAATTTGGTACAGAGATAGATTAGACCTCAAAGAAGGACATAGGCTACCATTTATCCGAAAAAAAAAATATAAAGGGGTTAAAATAGGGAATGAAATTTAGTATGTAATTTCATCATTGATTTGTTTTACATACTTCCCTACTAATATCCCTACTAATATTCCCTATTCCCTACTAATATTATAAATGCGAAAGTAACTCTGTCTGTCTGTCTGTCTGTCTGTCTGTTACGCTATAACTCCTAAGCCACTGAACCGATTTTGATGAAATTTGGTACAGAGATAGATTAGACCTCAAGGAAGGACATAGGCTACCATTTATCCGAAAAAAAAATATAAAGGGGTTGAAATAGGGAATGAAATTTAGTATGTAATTTCATCATTGATTTGTTTTACATACTTCCCTACTAATATCCCTACTAATATTCCCTACTATCCCTACTATCCCTACTTCCCTACTTCCCTACTAATATTATAAATGCGAAAGTAACTCTGTCTGTCTGTCTGTCTGTCTGTCTGTTACGCTATAACTCCTAAGCCACTGAACCGATTTTGATGAAATTTGGTACAGAGATAGATTAGACCTCAAGGAAGGACATAGACTACCATTTATCCGAAAAAAAAGATTAAAGGGGTTGAAATAGGGAATGAAATTTAGTATGTAATTTCGTCATTGATTTGTTTTACATACTTCCCTACTAATATTATAAATGCGAAAGTAACTCTGTCTGTCTGTCTGTCTGTCTGTTACGCCCCGCGCGGAAGAAGTGAAACTTCATTGTCGCTCAGTCGATCGGTCGGTCGGTCGGTCGGACCCTCACTCACTCACTCACGCACACACACAAACACACACACTAACTCAACTCAACTCAACTCACTCACTCACTCACCCACTCACTCAGTGACGGCGTCACATGAGCGCTTTCATAACCTTAACAAATTTACGCCTATCGTTTAACACCTATCACTTAACGCCTATCACCTATCATTTAACGTTTAACGCGTTATGTGATAACATTTTTGGAAGTCGCATAAGAAGTTTCACTTCAATAAAACCGCAGGCAAAGCTGCGCGGGTTAGCTAGATATTCTTATAAGAGATGGAGAGAGAAATAAATCAAGGGAGGAAGAAGAAAAGGGGAGAAAAATGTAATAAAAGCGCGGGCGGAGCTGCGCGGGTCAGCTAGTAATATATATATATCCTGCTAGACCTGGTCCCATTTACGTGGGGTCGGCCTTCCTTGTCCGCAGTTTCCATTTGGCACGGTTTTGTGCTATGTCTTTGTTCAAATCTTCTGCTTTCAGGTCTTTTTCAACCGTCGTCAACCAAGTAGTGGGTGGTCTTCCTCGCGAGCGCTTCGCTGTTGGCATGTTTAGGGCAAGTTTCACCATATGGTCCTCCGGCCGTCTTTGGATGTGGCCATACCACCGCAAACATTTTTCTTTGACCTTGTCGATGATCGGGGCAACTTTGAAACTTCCTCGTATGTACTCATTACGAATTTTGTCAAGTAGTGTGACTCCCGCTGACCAGCGTAGCATGCGCATTTCTGTAGTGTGTAGTTTATTTAACTGCTGTTTGTTGAAGCAGCCGAACATAATCTAAACATCAAAACCAAACAACACTTCACCATCCTCTCCACACAAATCAACATCCATCCACGTGTGTTTTGTTAACAAAAGTGGAACAATATCTACATCAACGCTCCTCCGGCGAAGGTAGAAAGCATGGAGTAATTAAATTCTCGCCCCGAGTATCCCTTAGATAATATTCTGGTTATATCCAATTTCAAAGGTAAACAACACTAGGCGGGCGCAAATCAACCACCCGTATTCGTGAACGAAACATCATACTTGCAAGAATGTTAAAGGTTATATGTGATGAATGAAGAATATTTTCGTTATTAAGTATTACATTCGAGTATTAATATAATATAATTATCATCGAAATAACCTTTATGGAAATAACATTTACTACAACAATTTTACAACAGAGTAATTTAGTTTACAAGCTATCGCTGAAAACGTTTTCATCGAATTCGAAAACGGAATTTTCCGATATTTGTGAACTACTGAATTCTTTTTATGTTGCATGATAATAACAAACTTTTTGCTTTGTCATAATTAGAAATGTGAAGGACTTTGCTTTTGCGATAACCAAGTAATAGATCCTCTCAAATCTCGAGTGTATTAAACTGTAAAAAAATGGTTATAACATTATATTCGTAACTTATATCGCGATAAACTGCGTACAACAAAGTTGCTGCTCGCTTATTCCCCAGTGTGCTCGCGACTTTATATCCTCGACTTTATTTCCTATACAAACTTACATTACTGGTGCACTTACTATCGTCTATCCTCTCGAAATTTATAGTGGTCGAACGCTAAAGGCTCTCTTCAACTATCACGTACCGCAATTTATAGTTCTCACAATATTGTTTTCTTTTCAATGTTTTTTCTTGACACCTTGCTGCACAAATTTATCTGTAATTTTAACCACATGACATAATATTTTGTTTTTTAAATTTACCAACGTTTACCAGTATAAAATCTATACTTATAATAAAACTGTAACAGGTCCAATTCTGTACATTGAAGATATTTTGAAAATTATATTTGGAGGGCATTTCATAACCGATACTGAGGCCGAAAATTTTATTTTTTGTCTGTCTGTCTGTATCTCGGCTGAGCATCACGCCGAAACTACTGGATGGATTGAAACGAAACTTGGCATGATTTGAGATCTTACTACGAGGTAGGACATAGGATACTTTTTATCCCGTAATCTAGCACGATTCTTTTGGGAGAGAGGATTAAAGTCAAAATGGGTACTTGGTTATACGCTTGCTCCGATTTTATCATTTTTTCTTTATAATTATAATAAATATTTGTAAGGTAAACACTCATAGACAGTTGTTAACAATTTTTGGAAATCGATCAGGTTAAGCAACGTTAGCTAAGGTCATTTATAGATGGGTGACCGTTTAACGCCATTTGAACTAAACGGGTCCGTGCTTCGGAGAGCAAGTAACAAGTGGGTCTCAGTTTTTAACCGACTATAAAAAAGGAGGTTTTGTATTCTATGCGAATGTATATTATTGAAAGTTTAGTAAACGTAAACACAGCGCGGGCGGAGCTGCGTGGGTCAGCTAGTAAAGAAAATAAGAATAATATAAAACAATACAAGAAGCACAATAAATGGCAAAAAAATATAAAAACAAACACTAACATTCATACATCTTTTTCACAAAACCACCTTAATTATGCCATCCTTGAAGAGCTGCCTTTTGATATTGTTTTATAAGGAGTCTCTCTGCTGGCTGAACAACTTGGCTAGAACCTTTATTTTGATTCTTTTCCTGTATTTTTTACAATACGGTGTTTTTATTAAACGCTGCATCTTTTTTAAAATTATTCCTTTACCAAAAAGCAGTAACCCGCGGAGAGAAACTAATTTTTGTTAGCTGTTCCATCTGAAAAGTATGTAAAAAGTCGGTCTTGTACCTGACCCCTCCCCGATTGTATCGGTCTTTCGTCGTACTCTCTTTTCCTTTACTCTCACGATCCAATCGTGAAAAGAGAGTACACCTGTCTCTGTGCAGACACTTGCACACTATAATGTGTTAAAAAAAGATTAGCCTCTGTAGCCGGATACAACCTGGAAAACAATATTATTATTTTTATTATCATCAAAAAGAGACTACGTGCAGCCCCGCGGCATGTGACCCATCTAACTGGCCTTATCCTGAACCGTTCCGGTAGCTCAGTTTATAGTTATCTTACAAATGGCGCAATGTGGAATAATGCATTTTTCCAATTTTTAACCGACTTCAAAAAAGGAGGAGGTTCTCAATTCGTCTGTATATATATATTTTTTTTTTTTTATGTATGTTCGCGCATAACTCTGGCAATTATTAACCGATTTGAAAAAATCTTTCTTCCATCCATTCTTCAATCCATTGATTGGGTCCCATAAAAAAATTATTGCTTAGTAATAAGTAGTTCCTAAAAAAACAAGAATGGTGACTGCGCACTGAGAGTTGCAAGAAAGCCTATATAGATGACGTTTTAGTCGCTCGGACTCGCTCGGTCGGACAAAAATGGTCATAACTCTGGCAAATATTTACCAATTTCAATGATTCTTTTTTTATTCGAAAGAAGAAACCACTGTATTGAATCTGTATGAATTTTATTACAACCGGATAAGAACTTCCTGGAGGACCATGAACGATGTGGAGGAATTTATCTGGTAAAAACCATAAAACTGATGTTCTCCATTACATTGCTCTGACAATTATGAACCGATTTCGATGATTCTTTTTTTATTCGAGAGAGTAAACTACTATGATGTTTCCATGCAAATTTCATTACGACCGGATATTATTTTCTGAAGAAACATGAATTATGTAAAACTATGTAGACGATAATGTGATCATAACCTACCTAGATAATTTTTCGGTTTTCGATGGTTCAATCTTTATATATGAAAATATCACTAAAAAGGTTAAAATAAAATCTTTTAAAAAAAAATTGAACCGACTTCAATATCACTGAAAAGTATAAAATAATTTAAATATTATTGAAGTTGGTGCCAAATATACACAGCAGGTACGCTAACACCAACTTCAATAATATTTAAATTATTTTATACTTTTCAGTGATATTGAAGTCGGTTCAATTTTTTTTTAAAAGATTTTATATCTTCCAGTATTGCCAGCCTCGCCACAAATATTTTCTGTATCAGTAGACGTAGATACTACATTAAATTTAGTTTGACTGCGATCTATAGAACGAACCAGTTGGCTCCAATCCAAATATTCCTTTTGTATTTCAACAATAACGGCATAACACAAAAACAAGCCACCGCATTAAAATTATATCTACATTAATCCATTTCGAGATGTTTCAAAGATAGATTAACACCGTGGAAACCTTTGATCCCACTACCTACAATAATAGTAAACTTTGGGAGGCTTTGTTTAACTTTGACAATGCGAAATGCAAGTTTGAGGTGCAGAGGGCTTTGCGCCGTCAAGATTAACGGATTAGAGCTTTGTAGTCGTACAAACTAACAATAATGTTGTTGTCATTAGTGCTCCAACTATTTTGAAGGATTTATTTATTCATATTATTCACTAGCTGACCCACGCAGCTCCGCCTGCGCAATTTTTACGTTAACTAAACTTTTAATAACAGACATTCGTATCGAATACATAACCTCCTTTTTTATAGTCGGTTAAATACTGGGACCCACTTTTTACTTGCTCTCCGAAGCACGGACCCGTTTAGTTCAAATGGCGTTAAACGGTCACCCATCTATGTTATGACCTTACCTGACGTTGCTTAACCCGATCGATTACAAAACCTTGATAACAACTCTATATGAGTGTTACCTTACTGATATTTATTATATTATAAAGAAAAATTGATAAAATCGGACCAAGCGTATAACCAAGTACCCATGTTGACTTTAATACCCTCTCCCAAAAGAACCGTGCTAGATTACGGGATAAAAAGTATCCTATGTCCTACCTCGTGGTAAGATCTCAAATCATGCCAAGTTTCATTTGAATCCATTCAGTAGTTTCGGCGTGATGCTCAGCCGTGATACAGACAGACAGACAGACAGACAGACAGACAGACAAAAATTTAAAAAATTACATTTTCGGCCTCAGTATCGGTTATAGAATGCCCTCTAAATATAATTTTCAAAATATCTTCAATGTACAGAATTGGACCTGTTACAGTTTTATTATAAGTATAGATTTTGAAGCTACTTTAATTCATGCATAATTCATGTTTTTGAAGTTAAATAAAGCAAAAAAATATATATATCTGTATCACTTCCTCAAAGTTAAAACGCATCTAAGGACGCTTTTTATTTATTCATGTTTTTAAATCCGATTAGCTACATATAATTTACAGGTCTTAAACTGTGCCAAAGTACCTGTATTTAGTACATATACTTGAAATGCATAACCCAACTTCTTTTCGGGGCAGTTGGTAAATAATAATATGAATTTACGACAAAGATTCCACTAACCCACGTTCTGAACCGCATCGAGAATATTTCGTGTCGCTGCATCAACTGAATAGTATTAAAATACCAATATTTAGTTTCACATACTGCGACGGCCGACTCGGGAAGCGAGTCACGATGTTTTCTGGCATCTATGCCACAAAGGCCCGATCCTCCGACTTCAATTTTATTCCACGCATCCGGCACCGTCTACGGACCTCGAAAGGCATTTCACTGGGACATCGAAGGCATTGAATATAAATTTTCTTTTCTACCTACGTTACCTGTACAATTCTTAGATGCATAATAACGTTCAAAACCTAGGTTTATGGAATAATGATGTATATATAGAAACCGTTGAGATTTATAATACTCAATGTATGAGGTCATCCTTCCATGAAATACTGTGAGCGTCTTGACTTAGGCAAACAAACTTAATACTTTCTAATAAAACTACAAAGGGAACATAAATATTTATTTACTCCACAACAGCGGTCTCTAGATTATTTTTATTTTTGAACATCTAGAAAAAAGACTGTCACTACTTTACTGTGTAAATTTTCAGCCACGGTGCGGATGAACACTTAAGTTTCTTACAAATTCAACAAATATTTTATGGCAATATCTTAATAGACCTACTATGTAATACAAACAATTTCATATATATTAATGTACACTCGTTTCTACATTTCCATTGTTTTTAACTCTCCTTACAGTGGTCAGCTGGGAGAGAATTCATATTGGGTTTAGCACGCTATTGTACATATTTTGTGTTCTTGTGTATTTTATATCTGTGTTTTTATTGTGTACTTAAAGTATAAATAAATAAAATCTTAGAATGAAATCATGATTTCCTATTTTTTGTTTTGTATGAATCATTAGACTAGGATACGAGTTTCTCTAGGTATCCTCAGAAGTGTGAGGAAGTTTACACTGACGAGAAAGATTTTATTTAAATAGAATTAATTGTAAGGCCAGACAACGAATATAAAAGTGGTCATAAAGTGTAATAACTGATAAATAAAATCTCTTCTCATTAAACGTGAAACGAATGCTAAACTGATGAACGTTCCCCTCTCCCATCCTTCCTCTTTACGTTCCTTCCAAATACTTCACCAAATCTACTCATCAGAATGATATTAAAAAGTAATTTCGAAGGTCTTAAATAGGACAAAATAAAAATTAAGTACGAAAATTTTCGTCGTCTAATTTCTGTATTGTACTTTGCTGGTAAAACAATGGCTAAATAGAATCAAATGGAATGCCGAAGTAATACTATGTACACAGGGTTTACAATTACGACAAAGGAGAATCTCGAGGCTCGTGGGGTAGCACCAAATTACAATTTTCCATTTAGTTGAGAACGGCTTGGAAAGAAATTGAAATTTTTCCATTAAGGGAAATCAACAAAGCTTTACAAACCCAAAGTAAAGGAACAAGTCAAAGTGAACGGAGTACGTACCTAGGTACGTACTTCCAAGTGGTGAAGTAGCAAGAATTGTAGCAAACCAATTATTGGAAAACTAACTGATATAATTAATTGGAGCATTTGAAACTCTTTGTTGAACGGTCGGTGTGTTTTGATCTGTTTTTAATTTGTTGTTGAATTTATTAACTTGTTCCGTCTACGGTTAAATTGGAATTGCTGATTTCAGTTTCCCAGATCGCTAAAGTGTTTTTTGCGTTGTTTGTTTTGGTAATGTAAATATTATACCTACCTAAGAGTAGAGTGTATTTAAGGACGATTTTCTCCATTCGCAGCATATTCAGTTTTAAGGTAAGTACTTACTTATGTTAAACAAGAATAGTACGTATGTACATTTCAATAAGTCTTTACTATAGTAAAGAAAGAAATAAATTAAGAGTAAATTATATATCATTTATTAAGAAGGTTTTATTTGTGTTCCATTTCAAAATTTATTAAAAACACTTGACTTCAGATGAATAGAAAACGACTGCACAGTGTGGAAATTCACCAACAGGGCTAAAAAAGTGCTTTCGCTTGGAAGCTGTTCTTCAAATTACACTTTCAAAATTTTAAGACCCCTCCTCTTTGCGTCCGAGCTTAAAATATTATACGGAAAATAGTCAATGAACTCACTTTTTTAATTGTTCGATTTAAAATCAACCATGTTGATTTTGTTCGTATAAAATACAGCCTTTAACAATTGGGCTATGATAACGAATCGATTGACACCTGATTCATTAAAATCTAATAAACAATTTAGATGCTTCGGTGAAACATACGTGTGAACAAACACACTTAATTAAAAAAAATAGAAGCGAAAAACAGATGCTGTAAAACATTCCATTATTACATAAAGGAGTGCGAATCTAGCACTCAGGGATACTGGGAGTAGTGCACACTAAATTAAAAGTACAAACGGCGAAATTAAAATACGCGGTTACATTCAGGTGGGGTCCCGACGCTAATAAACTTACCTGAATAAGCCTTACAGCGAAAATACGTACGTCTCTCCTCGCTAAATGAATAAAAACACTTTTTTGCGCTGAGAAAATGTTTTCATCTATACTTATAATAAAACTGTAACAGGTCCAATTCTGTACATTGAAGATATTTTGAAAATTATATTTGGAGGGCATTCTATAACCGATACTGAGCCCGAAAATGTAATTTTTTTAATTTTTGTCTGTCTGTCTGTCTGTCTGTATCACGGCTGCGCATCACGCCGGAACTACTGAATGGATTCAAATGAAACTTGGCATGATTTGAGATCTTACTACGAGGTAGGACATAGGATACTTTTGATCCCGTAATCTAGCACGGTTCTTTTGGGAGAGGGGATTAAAGTCAAAATGGGTACTTGGTTATACGCTTCGTCCGATTTTATCAATTCTTCTTCATAATTAGTAAGGGAACACTCATAGAGAGTTGTTATCAAGGTTTTGTAATCGATCGGGGTAAGCAACGTTAGGTAAGGTCATTAAATAGATGGGTGACCATTTAACGCCATTTGAACTAAACGGGTCCGTGCTTCGGAGAGCAAGTAAAAAGTGGGTCCCAATTTTTATGCGACTATAATGGAGGTTATGTATTCGATGCGAATGTCTGTTATTAAAAGTTTAGTTAACGTAAAAATAGCGGCTTCAATTGTTTTTGTTTGAATTTCTGAATATAAAAGAAAAATGAAAATTAAAGAGAAACTCGACCTTAATTTATATGTCGATATGTGTGTGTGTGTGTGTGTGTCAAGCGCACGGTAGTGTTTGTAATGTTATTTTATTAATTTTTCTATATTTCTAATGTATCAGTAGGTTCTTCTTATGATGGGTAAAACTCCACTCCTAAAGGGGTTAAATGGGGTGGAAAATAATAATAGTTGGCGTAACCGCAAGGAATTGCTAGTATTGTATAAAAATATTAGCTTTCTGCACTCCTCCATATAAACTTTAACTGTGACAAATTTCATACTCCTCCGTCCGCGTAATTTTCGTACTAAGGGAAACAAAGTTCTTGCTTCACGTATTAATATAATAATGATGATATTTAGATCTCAGTAAATAGATATCTACAGCGTAATTTACCAGAATATGGGTCACATTAATTCGTTTCATAAAATATAATAGTATTTTTTTACGTTTCTCATTGAATGGGCTTGTTGACGGAAAAAACAACAATTACATATTTTTAGAACGAAAAAAGGACGATATCAATTTGATTAGGCCCTTCAGTACGTAGATCGAGAAGTGAATCTATGAAATTATTAAGTATCGAAACTTTTGTCATACTTACTTCGAGGGAAAAGTCAAACCTGTATTTTATTTTTAGAAGCAATAATATTTATAAGTTTTTCGCAACACTATTATAACAACTTGTACTCAAAACTGTGATAATGCTAATTTTTTGTAGGGAATAATTAAAGTTGAACCTGAAAGTTTATTACAATAACGGTCAACTTAATACACAGCCCAAGAATTTTATGTCAGTCAAAATACACTGTAGGCTAAAAATAGCCCTCCGACCTGAGACGCGCAGGCTTCCACGCGATTTAGTATGCATTTAACGCATTGATGCATCCTTTGTACGGGCGTACGCGCTCAGAAAATAGTGCAAACTGTTTGTTATTTTATGCACCTAGGTTTACTTTTATATTTTCGGCCACATTTTTTGCTGTTTCATAGTCAGTAACGCATGATAAACTTCTTCGTGGGAGAAAACCTTAGCCATAATCTGATACTTAAATCCAACGGAACGAAGTCATACGTCAAGGTCAGACCCGTAACGGCGTAATTTAGTTGCAACTCTGATGTTTAATATAATTATGGACTTACCGGCTTACTTCCAGGGTTTGAGTTAAAATATCGATAAAATTATATATAATCCGGAAAGAAGCCGTAAGTCTAGGTCGTAGGTCTAGGTTTACTTGGTGGTTATTTTCTTATAGTAAGGGGTCGTACAGGTAGGCATCTGATATTATACCGCCAAACAGCAATATGTAGAATATCCTGCTTGGACAATGTTAAATGCTTACCTTTCGCAGAAAAAGAACAACCTACCTCTACACACTTACATAGGTACAGACATGTAACTCAATAGTTATTGTGGGCTTTTAATCTTGTAAACATAGACATTTAACTGCTTAGGACTGGACTTGGCGGGCTTTAGTGAGCAGAATTCTAATCGATAACTTGCTACAATTGTAATAAGTCCTTAGAAACGTGCTATGATAAAACATATTTTTAATAAACTAATATTATAAATGCGAAAGTAACTCTGTCTGTCTGTCTGTCTGTCTGTCTGTCTGTTACGCTATAACTCCTAAGCCACTGAACCGATTTTGATGAAATTTGGTACAGAGATAGATTAGACCTCAAGGAAGGACATAGGCTACCATTTATCCGAAAAAAAAAATATAAAGGGGTTGAAATAGGGAATGAAATTTAGTATGTAATTTCATCATTGATTTGTTTTACATACTTCCCTACTAATATCCCTACTAATATTCCCTATTCCCTATCCCTACTAATATTATAAATGCGAAAGTAACTCTGTCTGTCTGTCTGTCTGTCTGTCTGTCTGTTACGCTATAACTCCTAAGCCACTGAACCGATTTTGATGAAATTTGGTACAGAGATAGATTAGACCTCAAGGAAGGACATAGGCTACCATTTATCCGAAAAAAAAAATATAAAGGGGTTGAAATAGGGAATGAAATTTAGTATGTAATTTCATCATTGATTTGTTTTACATACTTCCCTACTAATATCCCTACTAATATTCCCTACTAATATTATAAATGCGAAAGTAACTCTGTCTGTCTGTCTGTCTGTCTGTTACGCTATAACTCCTAAGCCACTGAACCGATTTTGATGAAATTTGGTACAGAGATAGATTAGACCTCAAGGAAGGACATAGGCTACCATTTATCCGAAAAAAAAATATAAAGGGGTTGAAATAGGGAATGAAATTTAGTATGTAATTTCATCATTGATTTGTTTTACATACTTCCCTACTTCCCTACTTCCCTACTAATATTATAAATGCGAAAGTAACTCTGTCTGTCTGTCTGTCTGTCTGTCTGTCTGTTACGCTATAACTCCTAAGCCACTGAACCGATTTTGATGAAATTTGGTACAGAGATAGATTAGACCTCAAGGAAGGACATAGGCTACCATTTATCCGAAAAAAAAAATATAAAGGGGTTGAAATAGGGAATGAAATTTAGTATGTAATTTCATCATTGATTTGTTTTACATACTTCCCTACTAATATCCCTACTAATATTCCCTACTAATATTATAAATGCGAAAGTAACTCTGTCTGTCTGTCTGTCTGTCTGTTACGCTATAACTCCTAAGCCACTGAACCGATTTTGATGAAATTTGGTACAGAGATAGATTAGACCTCAAGGAAGGACATAGGCTACCATTAATCCGAAAAAAAAATATAAAGGGGTTGAAATAGGGAATGAAATTTAGTATGTAATTTCATCATTGATTTGTTTTACATACTTCCCTACTTCCCTACTTCCCTACTTCCCTACTAATATTATAAATGCGAAAGTAACTCTGTCTGTCTGTCTGTCTGTCTGTCTGTCTGTTACGCTATAACTCCTAAGCCACTGAACCGATTTTGATGAAATTTGGTACAGAGATAGATTAGACCTCAAAGAAGGACATAGGCTACCATTTATCCGAAAAAAAATATATAAAGGGGTTGAAATAGGGAATGAAATTTAGTATGTAATTTCATCATTGATTTGTTTTACATACTTCCCTACTAATATCCCTACTAATATTCCCTATTCCCTACTAATATTATAAATGCGAAAGTAACTCTGTCTGTCTGTCTGTCTGTCTGTCTGTTACGCTATAACTCCTAAGCCACTGAACCGATTTTGATGAAATTTGGTACAGAGATAGATTAGACCTCAAGGAAGGACATAGGCTACCATTTATCCGAAAAAAAATAATATAAAGGGGTTGAAATAGGGAATGAAATTTAGTATGTAATTTCATCATTGATTTGTTTTACATACTTCCCTACTAATCCCTACTAATATTATAAATGCGAAAGTAACTCTGTCTGTCTGTCTGTCTGTCTGTCTGTCTGTCTGTCTGTCTGTCTGTTACGCTATAACTCCTAAGCCACTGAACCGATTTTGATGAAATTTGGTACAGAGATAGATTAGACCTCAAGGAAGGACATAGGCTACCATTTATCCGAAAAAAAAATATAAAGGGGTTGAAATAGGGAATGAAATTTAGTATGTAATTTCATCATTGATTTGTTTTACATACTTCCCTACTTCCCTACTTCCCTACTTCCCTACTAATATTATAAATGCGAAAGTAACTCTGTCTGTCTGTCTGTCTGTCTGTCTGTCTGTTACGCTATAACTCCTAAGCCACTGAACCGATTTTGATGAAATTTGGTACAGAGATAGATTAGACCTCAAAGAAGGACATAGGCTACCATTTATCCGAAAAAAAAAATATAAAGGGGTTGAAATAGGGAATGAAATTTAGTATGTAATTTCATCATTGATTTGTTTTACATACTTCCCTACTAATATCCCTACTAATATTCCCTATTCCCTACTAATATTATAAATGCGAAAGTAACTCTGTCTGTCTGTCTGTCTGTCTGTCTGTTACGCTATAACTCCTAAGCCACTGAACCGATTTTGATGAAATTTGGTACAGAGATAGATTAGACCTCAAGGAAGGACATAGGCTACCATTTATCCGAAAAAAAATAATATAAAGGGGTTGAAATAGGGAATGAAATTTAGTATGTAATTTCATCATTGATTTGTTTTACATACTTCCCTACTAATCCCTACTAATATTATAAATGCGAAAGTAACTCTGTCTGTCTGTCTGTCTGTCTGTCTGTCTGTTACGCTATAACTCCTAAGCCACTGAACCGATTTTGATGAAATTTGGTACAGAGATAGATTAGACCTCAAGGAAGGACATAGGCTACCATTTATCCGAAAAAAATAATATAAAGGGGTTGAAATAGGGAATGAAATTTAGTATGTAATTTCATCATTGATTTGTTTTACATACTTCCCTACTAATATCCCTACTAATATTCCCTATTCCCTATCCCTACTTCCCTACTAATATTATAAATGCGAAAGTAACTCTGTCTGTCTGTCTGTCTGTCTGTCTGTCTGTCTGTTACGCTATAACTCCTAAGCCACTGAACCGATTTTGATGAAATTTGGTACAGAGATAGATTAGACCTCAAGGAAGGACATAGGCTACCATTTATCCGAAAAAAAAAATATAAAGGGGTTGAAATAGGGAATGAAATTTAGTATGTATTTTCATCATTGATTTGTTTTACATACTTCCCTACTAATATCCCTACTAATATTCCCTACTAATATTATAAATGCGAAAGTAACTCTGTCTGTCTGTCTGTCTGTCTGTTACGCTATAACTCCTAAGCCACTGAACCGATTTTGATGAAATTTGGTACAGAGATAGATTAGACCTCAAGGAAGGACATAGGCTACCATTTATCCGAAAAAAAATAATATAAAGGGGTTGAAATAGGGAATGAAATTTAGTATGTAATTTCATCATTGATTTGTTTTACATACTTCCCTACTAATATCCCTACTAATATTCCCTACTAATATTATAAATGCGAAAGTAACTCTGTCTGTCTGTCTGTCTGTCTGTTACGCTATAACTCCTAAGCCACTGAACCGATTTTGATGAAATTTGGTACAGAGATAGATTAGACCTCAAGGAAAGACATAGGCTACCATTTATCCGAAAAAAAATAATATAAAGGGGTTGAAATAGGGAATGAAATTTAGTATGTAATTTCATCATTGATTTGTTTTACATACTTCCCTACTAATATCCCTACTAATATTCCCTATTCCCTACTAATATTATAAATGCGAAAGTAACTCTGTCTGTCTGTCTGTCTGTCTGTTACGCTATAACTCCTAAGCCACTGAACCGATTTTGATGAAATTTGGTACAGAGATAGATTAGACCTCAAGGAAGGACATAGGCTACCATTTATCCGAAAAAAAATAATATAAAGGGGTTGAAATAGGGAATGAAATTTAGTATGTAATTTCATCATTGATTTGTTTTACATACTTCCCTACTAATATCCCTACTAATATTCCCTACTAATATTATAAATGCGAAAGTAACTCTGTCTGTCTGTCTGTCTGTCTGTTACGCTATAACTCCTAAGCCACTGAACCGATTTTGATGAAATTTGGTACAGAGATAGATTAGACCTCAAGGAAAGACATAGGCTACCATTTATCCGAAAAAAAATAATATAAAGGGGTTGAAATAGGGAATGAAATTTAGTATGTAATTTCATCATTGATTTGTTTTACATACTTCCCTACTAATATCCCTACTAATATTCCCTATTCCCTACTAATATTATAAATGCGAAAGTAACTCTGTCTGTCTGTCTGTCTGTCTGTTACGCTATAACTCCTAAGCCACTGAACCGATTTTGATGAAATTTGGTACAGAGATAGATTAGACCTCAAGGAAGGACATAGGCTACCATTTATCCGAAAAAAAATAATATAAAGGGGTTGAAATAGGGAATGAAATTTAGTATGTAATTTCATCATTGATTTGTTTTACATACTTCCCTACTAATATCCCTACTAATATTCCCTACTAATATTATAAATGCGAAAGTAACTCTGTCTGTCTGTCTGTCTGTCTGTCTGTCTGTTACGCTATAACTCCTAAGCCACTGAACCGATTTTGATGAAATTTGGTACAGAGATAGATTAGACCTCAAAGAAGGACATAGGCTACCATTTATCCGAAAAAAAAATATAAAGGGGTTGAAATAGGGAATGAAATTTAGTATGTAATTTCATCATTGATTTGTTTTACATACTTCCCTACTAATATCCCTACTAATATTCCCTACTAATATTATAAATGCGAAAGTAACTCTGTCTGTCTGTCTGTCTGTCTGTTACGCTATAACTCCTAAGCCACTGAACCGATTTTGATGAAATTTGGTACAGAGATAGATTAGACCTCAAGGAAGGACATAGGCTACCATTTATCCGAAAAAAAAATATAAAGGGGTTGAAATAGGGAATGAAATTTAGTATGTAATTTCATCATTGATTTGTTTTACATACTTCCCTACTTCCCTACTTCCCTACTTCCCTATCCCTACTAATATTATAAATGCGAAAGTAACTCTGTCTGTCTGTCTGTCTGTCTGTCTGTCTGTTACGCTATAACTCCTAAGCCACTGAACCGATTTTGATGAAATTTGGTACAGAGATAGATTAGACCTCAAAGAAGGACATAGGCTACCATTTATCCGAAAAAAAAATATAAAGGGGTTGAAATAGGGAATGAAATTTAGTATGTAATTTCATCATTGATTTGTTTTACATACTTCCCTACTAATATCCCTACTAATATTCCCTATTCCCTACTAATATTATAAATGCGAAAGTAACTCTGTCTGTCTGTCTGTCTGTCTGTCTGTTACGCTATAACTCCTAAGCCACTGAACCGATTTTGATGAAATTTGGTACAGAGATAGATTAGACCTCAAGGAAGGACATAGGCTACCATTTATCCGAAAAAAAATAATATAAAGGGGTTGAAATAGGGAATGAAATTTAGTATGTAATTTCATCATTGATTTGTTTTACATACTTCCCTACTAATATTATAAATACGAAAGTAACTCTGTCTGTCTGTCTGTCTGTCTGTTACGCTATAACTCCTAAGCCACTGAACCGATTTTGATGAAATTTGGTACAGAGATAGATTAGACCTCAAGGAAGGACATAGGCTACCATTTATCCGAAAAAAAAAATATAAAGGGGTTGAAATAGGGAATGAAATTTAGTATGTAATTTCATCATTGATTTGTTTTACATACTTCCCTACTAATATCCCTACTAATATTCCCTATTCCCTATCCCTACTTCCCTACTAATATTATAAATGCGAAAGTAACTCTGTCTGTCTGTCTGTCTGTCTGTCTGTCTGTTACGCTATAACTCCTAAGCCACTGAACCGATTTTGATGAAATTTGGTACAGAGATAGATTAGACCTCAAGGAAGGACATAGGCTACCATTTATCCGAAAAAAAAAATATAAAGGGGTTGAAATAGGGAATGAAATTTAGTATGTAATTTCATCATTGATTTGTTTTACATACTTCCCTACTAATATCCCTACTAATATTACCTACTAATATTATAAATGCGAAAGTAACTCTGTCTGTCTGTCTGTCTGTCTGTTACGCTATAACTCCTAAGCCACTGAACCGATTTTGATGAAATTTGGTACAGAGATAGATTAGACCTCAAGGAAGGACATAGGCTACCATTTATCCGAAAAAAAAATATAAAGGGGTTGAAATAGGGAATGAAATTTAGTATGTAATTTCATCATTGATTTGTTTTACATACTTCCCTACTTCCCTACTTCCCTACTAATATTATAAATGCGAAAGTAACTCTGTCTGTCTGTCTGTCTGTCTGTCTGTCTGTTACGCTATAACTCCTAAGCCACTGAACCGATTTTGATGAAATTTGGTACAGAGATAGATTAGACCTCAAAGAAGGACATAGGCTACCATTTATCCGAAAAAAAAAATATAAAGGGGTTGAAATAGGGAATGAAATTTAGTATGTAATTTCATCATTGATTTGTTTTACATACTTCCCTACTAATATCCCTACTAATATTCCCTATTCCCTACTAATATTATAAATGCGAAAGTAACTCTGTCTGTCTGTCTGTCTGTCTGTCTGTTACGCTATAACTCCTAAGCCACTGAACCGATTTTGATGAAATTTGGTACAGAGATAGATTAGACCTCATGGAAGGACATAGGCTACCATTTATCCGAAAAAAAATAATATAAAGGGGTTGAAATAGGGAATGAAATTTAGTATGTAATTTCATCATTGATTTGTTTTACATACTTCCCTACTAATATTATAAATACGAAAGTAACTCTGTCTGTCTGTCTGTCTGTCTGTTACGCTATAACTCCTAAGCCACTGAACCGATTTTGATGAAATTTGGTACAGAGATAGATTAGACCTCAAGGAAGGACATAGGCTACCATTTATCCGAAAAAAAAAATATAAAGGGGTTGAAATAGGGAATGAAATTTAGTATGTAATTTCATCATTGATTTGTTTTACATACTTCCCTACTAATATCCCTACTAATATTCCCTATTCCCTATCCCTACTAATATTATAAATGCGAAAGTAACTCTGTCTGTCTGTCTGTCTGTCTGTCTGTCTGTTACGCTATAACTCCTAAGCCACTGAACCGATTTTGATGAAATTTGGTACAGAGATAGATTAGACCTCAAGGAAGGACATAGGCTACCATTTATCCGAAAAAAAAAAATATAAAGGGGTTGAAATAGGGAATGAAATTTAGTATGTAATTTCATCATTGATTTGTTTTACATACTTCCCTACTAATATCCCTACTAATATTCCCTACTAATATTATAAATGCGAAAGTAACTCTGTCTGTCTGTCTGTCTGTCTGTTACGCTATAACTCCTAAGCCACTGAACCGATTTTGATGAAATTTGGTACAGAGATAGATTAGACCTCAAGGAAGGACATAGGCTACCATTTATCCGAAAAAAAAATATAAAGGGGTTGAAATAGGGAATGAAATTTAGTATGTAATTTCATCATTGATTTGTTTTACATACTTCCCTACTTCCCTACTTCCCTACTAATATTATAAATGCGAAAGTAACTCTGTCTGTCTGTCTGTCTGTCTGTCTGTCTGTTACGCTATAACTCCTAAGCCACTGAACCGATTTTGATGAAATTTGGTACAGAGATAGATTAGACCTCAAGGAAGGACATAGGCTACCATTTATCCGAAAAAAAAAAATATAAAGGGGTTGAAATAGGGAATGAAATTTAGTATGTAATTTCATCATTGATTTGTTTTACATACTTCCCTACTAATATCCCTACTAATATTCCCTACTAATATTATAAATGCGAAAGTAACTCTGTCTGTCTGTCTGTCTGTCTGTCTGTCTGTTACGCTATAACTCCTAAGCCACTGAACCGATTTTGATGAAATTTGGTACAGAGATAGATTAGACCTCAAGGAAGGACATAGGCTACCATTTATCCGAAAAAAAAAATATAAAGGGGTTGAAATAGGGAATGAAATTTAGTATGTAATTTCATCATTGATTTGTTTTACATACTTCCCTACTAATATCCCTACTAATATTCCCTATTCCCTATCCCTACTAATATTATAAATGCGAAAGTAACTCTGTCTGTCTGTCTGTCTGTCTGTCTGTCTGTTACGCTATAACTCCTAAGCCACTGAACCGATTTTGATGAAATTTGGTACAGAGATAGATTAGACCTCAAGGAAGGACATAGGCTACCATTTATCCGAAAAAAAAAATATAAAGGGGTTGAAATAGGGAATGAAATTTAGTATGTAATTTCATCATTGATTTGTTTTACATACTTCCCTACTAATATCCCTACTAATATTCCCTACTAATATTATAAATGCGAAAGTAACTCTGTCTGTCTGTCTGTCTGTCTGTTACGCTATAACTCCTAAGCCACTGAACCGATTTTGATGAAATTTGGTACAGAGATAGATTAGACCTCAAGGAAGGACATAGGCTACCATTTATCCGAAAAAAAAATATAAAGGGGTTGAAATAGGGAATGAAATTTAGTATGTAATTTCATCATTGATTTGTTTTACATACTTCCCTACTTCCCTACTTCCCTACTAATATTATAAATGCGAAAGTAACTCTGTCTGTCTGTCTGTCTGTCTGTCTGTCTGTTACGCTATAACTCCTAAGCCACTGAACCGATTTTGATGAAATTTGGTACAGAGATAGATTAGACCTCAAGGAAGGACATAGGCTACCATTTATCCGAAAAAAAAAATATAAAGGGGTTGAAATAGGGAATGAAATTTAGTATGTAATTTCATCATTGATTTGTTTTACATACTTCCCTACTAATATCCCTACTAATATTCCCTACTAATATTATAAATGCGAAAGTAACTCTGTCTGTCTGTCTGTCTGTCTGTTACGCTATAACTCCTAAGCCACTGAACCGATTTTGATGAAATTTGGTACAGAGATAGATTAGACCTCAAGGAAGGACATAGGCTACCATTAATCCGAAAAAAAAATATAAAGGGGTTGAAATAGGGAATGAAATTTAGTATGTAATTTCATCATTGATTTGTTTTACATACTTCCCTACTTCCCTACTTCCCTACTTCCCTACTTCCCTACTAATATTATAAATGCGAAAGTAACTCTGTCTGTCTGTCTGTCTGTCTGTCTGTCTGTTACGCTATAACTCCTAAGCCACTGAACCGATTTTGATGAAATTTGGTACAGAGATAGATTAGACCTCAAAGAAGGACATAGGCTACCATTTATCCGAAAAAAAATATATAAAGGGGTTGAAATAGGGAATGAAATTTAGTATGTAATTTCATCATTGATTTGTTTTACATACTTCCCTACTAATATCCCTACTAATATTCCCTATTCCCTACTAATATTATAAATGCGAAAGTAACTCTGTCTGTCTGTCTGTCTGTCTGTCTGTTACGCTATAACTCCTAAGCCACTGAACCGATTTTGATGAAATTTGGTACAGAGATAGATTAGACCTCAAGGAAGGACATAGGCTACCATTTATCCGAAAAAAAATAATATAAAGGGGTTGAAATAGGGAATGAAATTTAGTATGTAATTTCATCATTGATTTGTTTTACATACTTCCCTACTAATCCCTACTAATATTATAAATGCGAAAGTAACTCTGTCTGTCTGTCTGTCTGTCTGTCTGTCTGTCTGTCTGTCTGTCTGTTACGCTATAACTCCTAAGCCACTGAACCGATTTTGATGAAATTTGGTACAGAGATAGATTAGACCTCAAGGAAGGACATAGGCTACCATTTATCCGAAAAAAAAATATAAAGGGGTTGAAATAGGGAATGAAATTTAGTATGTAATTTCATCATTGATTTGTTTTACATACTTCCCTACTTCCCTACTTCCCTACTAATATTATAAATGCGAAAGTAACTCTGTCTGTCTGTCTGTCTGTCTGTCTGTCTGTTACGCTATAACTCCTAAGCCACTGAACCGATTTTGATGAAATTTGGTACAGAGATAGATTAGACCTCAAAGAAGGACATAGGCTACCATTTATCCGAAAAAAAAAATATAAAGGGGTTGAAATAGGGAATGAAATTTATTATGTAATTTCATCATTGATTTGTTTTACATACTTCCCTACTAATATCCCTACTAATATTCCCTATTCCCTACTAATATTATAAATGCGAAAGTAACTCTGTCTGTCTGTCTGTCTGTCTGTCTGTTACGCTATAACTCCTAAGCCACTGAACCGATTTTGATGAAATTTGGTACAGAGATAGATTAGACCTCAAGGAAGGACATAGGCTACCATTTATCCGAAAAAAAATAATATAAAGGGGTTGAAATAGGGAATGAAATTTAGTATGTAATTTCATCATTGATTTGTTTTACATACTTCCCTACTAATCCCTACTAATATTATAAATGCGAAAGTAACTCTGTCTGTCTGTCTGTCTGTCTGTCTGTCTGTCTGTTACGCTATAACTCCTAAGCCACTGAACCGATTTTGATGAAATTTGGTACAGAGATAGATTAGACCTCAAGGAAGGACATAGGCTACCATTTATCCGAAAAAAATAATATAAAGGGGTTGAAATAGGGAATGAAATTTAGTATGTAATTTCATCATTGATTTGTTTTACATACTTCCCTACTAATATCCCTACTAATATTCCCTATTCCCTATCCCTACTTCCCTACTAATATTATAAATGCGAAAGTAACTCTGTCTGTCTGTCTGTCTGTCTGTCTGTCTGTCTGTTACGCTATAACTCCTAAGCCACTGAACCGATTTTGATGAAATTTGGTACAGAGATAGATTAGACCTCAAGGAAGGACATAGGCTACCATTTATCCGAAAAAAAAAATATAAAGGGGTTGAAATAGGGAATGAAATTTAGTATGTATTTTCATCATTGATTTGTTTTACATACTTCCCTACTAATATCCCTACTAATATTCCCTACTAATATTATAAATGCGAAAGTAACTCTGTCTGTCTGTCTGTCTGTCTGTTACGCTATAACTCCTAAGCCACTGAACCGATTTTGATGAAATTTGGTACAGAGATAGATTAGACCTCAAGGAAGGACATAGGCTACCATTTATCCGAAAAAAAATAATATAAAGGGGTTGAAATAGGGAATGAAATTTAGTATGTAATTTCATCATTGATTTGTTTTACATACTTCCCTACTAATATCCCTACTAATATTCCCTACTAATATTATAAATGCGAAAGTAACTCTGTCTGTCTGTCTGTCTGTCTGTTACGCTATAACTCCTAAGCCACTGAACCGATTTTGATGAAATTTGGTACAGAGATAGATTAGACCTCAAGGAAAGACATAGGCTACCATTTATCCGAAAAAAAATAATATAAAGGGGTTGAAATAGGGAATGAAATTTAGTATGTAATTTCATCATTGATTTGTTTTACATACTTCCCTACTAATATCCCTACTAATATTCCCTATTCCCTACTAATATTATAAATGCGAAAGTAACTCTGTCTGTCTGTCTGTCTGTCTGTTACGCTATAACTCCTAAGCCACTGAACCGATTTTGATGAAATTTGGTACAGAGATAGATTAGACCTCAAGGAAGGACATAGGCTACCATTTATCCGAAAAAAAATAATATAAAGGGGTTGAAATAGGGAATGAAATTTAGTATGTAATTTCATCATTGATTTGTTTTACATACTTCCCTACTAATATCCCTACTAATATTCCCTACTAATATTATAAATGCGAAAGTAACTCTGTCTGTCTGTCTGTCTGTCTGTTACGCTATAACTCCTAAGCCACTGAACCGATTTTGATGAAATTTGGTACAGAGATAGATTAGACCTCAAGGAAGGACATAGGCTACCATTTATCCGAAAAAAAATAATATAAAGGGGTTGAAATAGGGAATGAAATTTTGTATGTAATTTCATCATTGATTTGTTTTACATACTTCCCTACTAATATCCCTACTAATATTCCCTACTAATATTATAAATGCGAAAGTAACTCTGTCTGTCTGTCTGTCTGTCTGTTACGCTATAACTCCTAAGCCACTGAACCGATTTTGATGAAATTTGGTACAGAGATAGATTAGACCTCAAGGAAGGACATAGGCTACCATTTATCCGAAAAAAAAAATATAAAGGGGTTGAAATAGGGAATGAAATTTAGTATGTAATTTCATCATTGATTTGTTTTACATACTTCCCTACTAATAACCCTACTAATATTCCCTACTAATATTATAAATGCGAAAGTAACTCTGTCTGTCTGTCTGTCTGTCTGTTACGCTATAACTCCTAAGCCACTGAACCGATTTTGATGAAATTTGGTACAGAGATAGATTAGACCTCAAGGAAGGACATAGGCTACCATTTATCCGAAAAAAAAATATAAAGGGGTTGAAATAGGGAATGAAATTTAGTATGTAATTTCATCATTGATTTGTTTTACATACTTCCCTACTTCCCTACTTCCCTACTAATATTATAAATGCGAAAGTAACTCTGTCTGTCTGTCTGTCTGTCTGTCTGTCTGTCTGTCTGTTACGCTATAACTCCTAAGCCACTGAACCGATTTTGATGAAATTTGGTACAGAGATAGATTAGACCTCAAAGAAGGACATAGGCTACCATTTATCCGAAAAAAAAAATATAAAGGGGTTAAAATAGGGAATGAAATTTAGTATGTAATTTCATCATTGATTTGTTTTACATACTTCCCTACTAATATCCCTACTAATATTCCCTATTCCCTACTAATATTATAAATGCGAAAGTAACTCTGTCTGTCTGTCTGTCTGTCTGTCTGTCTGTTACGCTATAACTCCTAAGCCACTGAACCGATTTTGATGAAATTTGGTACAGAGATAGATTAGACCTCAAGGAAGGACATAGGCTACCATTTATCCGAAAAAAAAATATAAAGGGGTTGAAATAGGGAATGAAATTTAGTATGTAATTTCATCATTGATTTGTTTTACATACTTCCCTACTAATATCCCTACTAATATTCCCTACTATCCCTACTATCCCTACTTCCCTACTTCCCTACTAATATTATAAATGCGAAAGTAACTCTGTCTGTCTGTCTGTCTGTCTGTCTGTTACGCTATAACTCCTAAGCCACTGAACCGATTTTGATGAAATTTGGTACAGAGATAGATTAGACCTCAAGGAAGGACATAGACTACCATTTATCCGAAAAAAAAGATTAAAGGGGTTGAAATAGGGAATGAAATTTAGTATGTAATTTCGTCATTGATTTGTTTTACATACTTCCCTACTAATATTATAAATGCGAAAGTAACTCTGTCTGTCTGTCTGTTACGCCCCGCGCGGAAGAAGTGAAACTTCATTGTCGCTCAGTCGATCGGTCGGTCGGTCGGTCGGACCCTCACTCACTCACTCACGCACACACACAAACACACACACTAACTCAACTCAACTCAACTCACTCACTCACTCACCCACTCACTCAGTGACGGCGTCACATGAGCGCTTTCATAACCTTAACAAATTTACGCCTATCGTTTAACACCTATCACTTAACGCCTATCACCTATCATTTAACGTTTAACGCGTTATGTGATAACATTTTTGGAAGTCGCATAAGAAGTTTCACTTCAATAAAACCGCAGGCAAAGCTGCGCGGGTTAGCTAGATATTCTTATAAGAGATGGAGAGAGAAATAAATCAAGGGAGGAAGAAGAAAAGGGGAGAAAAATGTAATAAAAGCGCGGGCGGAGCTGCGCGGGTCAGCTAGTAATATATATATATCCTGCTAGACCTGGTCCCATTTACGTGGGGTCGGCCTTCCTTGTCCGCAGTTTCCATTTGGCACGGTTTTGTGCTATGTCTTTGTTCAAATCTTCTGCTTTCAGGTCTTTTTCAACCGTCGTCAACCAAGTAGTGGGTGGTCTTCCTCGCGAGCGCTTCGCTGTTGGCATGTTTAGGGCAAGTTTCACCATATGGTCCTCCGGCCGTCTTTGGATGTGGCCATACCACCGCAAACATTTTTCTTTGACCTTGTCGATGATCGGGGCAACTTTGAAACTTCCTCGTATGTACTCATTACGAATTTTGTCAAGTAGTGTGACTCCCGCTGACCAGCGTAGCATGCGCATTTCTGTAGTGTGTAGTTTATTTAACTGCTGTTTGTTGAAGCAGCCGAACATAATCTAAACATCAAAACCAAACAACACTTCACCATCCTCTCCACACAAATCAACATCCATCCACGTGTGTTTTGTTAACAAAAGTGGAACAATATCTACATCAACGCTCCTCCGGCGAAGGTAGAAAGCATGGAGTAATTAAATTCTCGCCCCGAGTATCCCTTAGATAATATTCTGGTTATATCCAATTTCAAAGGTAAACAACACTAGGCGGGCGCAAATCAACCACCCGTATTCGTGAACGAAACATCATACTTGCAAGAATGTTAAAGGTTATATGTGATGAATGAAGAATATTTTCGTTATTAAGTATTACATTCGAGTATTAATATAATATAATTATCATCGAAATAACCTTTATGGAAATAACATTTACTACAACAATTTTACAACAGAGTAATTTAGTTTACAAGCTATCGCTGAAAACGTTTTCATCGAATTCGAAAACGGAATTTTCCGATATTTGTGAACTACTGAATTCTTTTTATGTTGCATGATAATAACAAACTTTTTGCTTTGTCATAATTAGAAATGTGAAGGACTTTGCTTTTGCGATAACCAAGTAATAGATCCTCTCAAATCTCGAGTGTATTAAACTGTAAAAAAATGGTTATAACATTATATTCGTAACTTATATCGCGATAAACTGCGTACAACAAAGTTGCTGCTCGCTTATTCCCCAGTGTGCTCGCGACTTTATATCCTCGACTTTATTTCCTATACAAACTTACATTACTGGTGCACTTACTATCGTCTATCCTCTCGAAATTTATAGTGGTCGAACGCTAAAGGCTCTCTTCAACTATCACGTACCGCAATTTATAGTTCTCACAATATTGTTTTCTTTTCAATGTTTTTTCTTGACACCTTGCTGCACAAATTTATCTGTAATTTTAACCACATGACATAATATTTTGTTTTTTAAATTTACCAACGTTTACCAGTATAAAATCTATACTTATAATAAAACTGTAACAGGTCCAATTCTGTACATTGAAGATATTTTGAAAATTATATTTGGAGGGCATTTCATAACCGATACTGAGGCCGAAAATTTTATTTTTTGTCTGTCTGTCTGTATCTCGGCTGAGCATCACGCCGAAACTACTGGATGGATTGAAACGAAACTTGGCATGATTTGAGATCTTACTACGAGGTAGGACATAGGATACTTTTTATCCCGTAATCTAGCACGATTCTTTTGGGAGAGAGGATTAAAGTCAAAATGGGTACTTGGTTATACGCTTGCTCCGATTTTATCATTTTTTCTTTATAATTATAATAAATATTTGTAAGGTAAACACTCATAGACAGTTGTTAACAATTTTTGGAAATCGATCAGGTTAAGCAACGTTAGCTAAGGTCATTTATAGATGGGTGACCGTTTAACGCCATTTGAACTAAACGGGTCCGTGCTTCGGAGAGCAAGTAACAAGTGGGTCTCAGTTTTTAACCGACTATAAAAAAGGAGGTTTTGTATTCTATGCGAATGTATATTATTGAAAGTTTAGTAAACGTAAACACAGCGCGGGCGGAGCTGCGTGGGTCAGCTAGTAAAGAAAATAAGAATAATATAAAACAATACAAGAAGCACAATAAATGGCAAAAAAATATAAAAACAAACACTAACATTCATACATCTTTTTCACAAAACCACCTTAATTATGCCATCCTTGAAGAGCTGCCTTTTGATATTGTTTTATAAGGAGTCTCTCTGCTGGCTGAACAACTTGGCTAGAACCTTTATTTTGATTCTTTTCCTGTATTTTTTACAATACGGTGTTTTTATTAAACGCTGCATCTTTTTTAAAATTATTCCTTTACCAAAAAGCAGTAACCCGCGGAGAGAAACTAATTTTTGTTAGCTGTTCCATCTGAAAAGTATGTAAAAAGTCGGTCTTGTACCTGACCCCTCCCCGATTGTATCGGTCTTTCGTCGTACTCTCTTTTCCTTTACTCTCACGATCCAATCGTGAAAAGAGAGTACACCTGTCTCTGTGCAGACACTTGCGCACTATAATGTGTTAAAAAAAGATTAGCCTCTGTAGCCGGATACAACCTGGAAAACAATATTATTATTTTTATTATCATCAAAAAGAGACTACGTGCAGCCCCGCGGCATGTGACCCATCTAACTGGCCTTATCCTGAACCGTTCCGGTAGCTCAGTTTATAGTTATCTTACAAATGGCGCAATGTGGAATAATGCATTTTTCCAATTTTTAACCGACTTCAAAAAAGGAGGAGGTTCTCAATTCGTCTGTATATATATATTTTTTTTTTTTTATGTATGTTCGCGCATAACTCTGGCAATTATTAACCGATTTGAAAAAATCTTTCTTCCATCCATTCTTCAATCCATTGATTGGGTCCCATAAAAAAATTATTGCTTAGTAATAAGTAGTTCCTAAAAAAACAAGAATGGTGACTGCGCACTGAGAGTTGCAAGAAAGCCTATATAGATGACGTTTTAGTCGCTCGGACTCGCTCGGTCGGACAAAAATGGTCATAACTCTGGCAAATATTTACCAATTTCAATGATTCTTTTTTTATTCGAAAGAAGAAACCACTGTATTGAATCTGTATGAATTTTATTACAACCGGATAAGAACTTCCTGGAGGACCATGAACGATGTGGAGGAATTTATCTGGTAAAAACCATAAAACTGATGTTCTCCATTACATTGCTCTGACAATTATGAACCGATTTCGATGATTCTTTTTTTATTCGAGAGAGTAAACTACTATGATGTTTCCATGCAAATTTCATTACGACCGGATATTATTTTCTGAAGAAACATGAATTATGTAAAACTATGTAGACGATAATGTGATCATAACCTACCTAGATAATTTTTCGGTTTTCGATGGTTCAATCTTTATATATGAAAATATCACTAAAAAGGTTAAAATAAAATCTTTTAAAAAAAAATTGAACCGACTTCAATATCACTGAAAAGTATAAAATAATTTAAATATTATTGAAGTTGGTGCCAAATATACACAGCAGGTACGCTAACACCAACTTCAATAATATTTAAATTATTTTATACTTTTCAGTGATATTGAAGTCGGTTCAATTTTTTTTTAAAAGATTTTATATCTTCCAGTATTGCCAGCCTCGCCACAAATATTTTCTGTATCAGTAGACGTAGATACTACATTAAATTTAGTTTGACTGCGATCTATAGAACGAACCAGTTGGCTCCAATCCAAATATTCCTTTTGTATTTCAACAATAACGGCATAACACAAAAACAAGCCACCGCATTAAAATTATATCTACATTAATCCATTTCGAGATGTTTCAAAGATAGATTAACACCGTGGAAACCTTTGATCCCACTACCTACAATAATAGTAAACTTTGGGAGGCTTTGTTTAACTTTGACAATGCGAAATGCAAGTTTGAGGTGCAGAGGGCTTTGCGCCGTCAAGATTAACGGATTAGAGCTTTGTAGTCGTACAAACTAACAATAATGTTGTTGTCATTAGTGCTCCAACTATTTTGAAGGATTTATTTATTCATATTATTCACTAGCTGACCCACGCAGCTCCGCCTGCGCAATTTTTACGTTAACTAAACTTTTAATAACAGACATTCGTATCGAATACATAACCTCCTTTTTTATAGTCGGTTAAATACTGGGACCCACTTTTTACTTGCTCTCCGAAGCACGGACCCGTTTAGTTCAAATGGCGTTAAACGGTCACCCATCTATGTTATGACCTTACCTGACGTTGCTTAACCCGATCGATTACAAAACCTTGATAACAACTCTATATGAGTGTTACCTTACTGATATTTATTATATTATAAAGAAAAATTGATAAAATCGGACCAAGCGTATAACCAAGTACCCATGTTGACTTTAATACCCTCTCCCAAAAGAACCGTGCTAGATTACGGGATAAAAAGTATCCTATGTCCTACCTCGTGGTAAGATCTCAAATCATGCCAAGTTTCATTTGAATCCATTCAGTAGTTTCGGCGTGATGCTCAGCCGTGATACAGACAGACAGACAGACAGACAGACAGACAGACAAAAATTTAAAAAATTACATTTTCGGCCTCAGTATCGGTTATAGAATGCCCTCTAAATATAATTTTCAAAATATCTTCAATGTACAGAATTGGACCTGTTACAGTTTTATTATAAGTATAGATTTTGAAGCTACTTTAATTCATGCATAATTCATGTTTTTGAAGTTAAATAAAGCAAAAAAATATATATATCTGTATCACTTCCTCAAAGTTAAAACGCATCTAAGGACGCTTTTTATTTATTCATGTTTTTAAATCCGATTAGCTACATATAATTTACAGGTCTTAAACTGTGCCAAAGTACCTGTATTTAGTACATATACTTGAAATGCATAACCCAACTTCTTTTCGGGGCAGTTGGTAAATAATAATATGAATTTACGACAAAGATTCCACTAACCCACGTTCTGAACCGCATCGAGAATATTTCGTGTCGCTGCATCAACTGAATAGTATTAAAATACCAATATTTAGTTTCACATACTGCGACGGCCGACTCGGGAAGCGAGTCACGATGTTTTCTGGCATCTATGCCACAAAGGCCCGATCCTCCGACTTCAATTTTATTCCACGCATCCGGCACCGTCTACGGACCTCGAAAGGCATTTCACTGGGACATCGAAGGCATTGAATATAAATTTTCTTTTCTACCTACGTTACCTGTACAATTCTTAGATGCATAATAACGTTCAAAACCTAGGTTTATGGAATAATGATGTATATATAGAAACCGTTGAGATTTATAATACTCAATGTATGAGGTCATCCTTCCATGAAATACTGTGAGCGTCTTGACTTAGGCAAACAAACTTAATACTTTCTAATAAAACTACAAAGGGAACATAAATATTTATTTACTCCACAACAGCGGTCTCTAGATTATTTTTATTTTTGAACATCTAGAAAAAAGACTGTCACTACTTTACTGTGTAAATTTTCAGCCACGGTGCGGATGAACACTTAAGTTTCTTACAAATTCAACAAATATTTTATGGCAATATCTTAATAGACCTACTATGTAATACAAACAATTTCATATATATTAATGTACACTCGTTTCTACATTTCCATTGTTTTTAACTCTCCTTACAGTGGTCAGCTGGGAGAGAATTCATATTGGGTTTAGCACGCTATTGTACATATTTTGTGTTCTTGTGTATTTTATATCTGTGTTTTTATTGTGTACTTAAAGTATAAATAAATAAAATCTTAGAATGAAATCATGATTTCCTATTTTTTGTTTTGTATGAATCATTAGACTAGGATACGAGTTTCTCTAGGTATCCTCAGAAGTGTGAGGAAGTTTACACTGACGAGAAAGATTTTATTTAAATAGAATTAATTGTAAGGCCAGACAACGAATATAAAAGTGGTCATAAAGTGTAATAACTGATAAATAAAATCTCTTCTCATTAAACGTGAAACGAATGCTAAACTGATGAACGTTCCCCTCTCCCATCCTTCCTCTTTACGTTCCTTCCAAATACTTCACCAAATCTACTCATCAGAATGATATTAAAAAGTAATTTCGAAGGTCTTAAATAGGACAAAATAAAAATTAAGTACGAAAATTTTCGTCGTCTAATTTCTGTATTGTACTTTGCTGGTAAAACAATGGCTAAATAGAATCAAATGGAATGCCGAAGTAATACTATGTACACAGGGTTTACAATTACGACAAAGGAGAATCTCGAGGCTCGTGGGGTAGCACCAAATTACAATTTTCCATTTAGTTGAGAACGGCTTGGAAAGAAATTGAAATTTTTCCATTAAGGGAAATCAACAAAGCTTTACAAACCCAAAGTAAAGGAACAAGTCAAAGTGAACGGAGTACGTACCTAGGTACGTACTTCCAAGTGGTGAAGTAGCAAGAATTGTAGCAAACCAATTATTGGAAAACTAACTGATATAATTAATTGGAGCATTTGAAACTCTTTGTTGAACGGTCGGTGTGTTTTGATCTGTTTTTAATTTGTTGTTGAATTTATTAACTTGTTCCGTCTACGGTTAAATTGGAATTGCTGATTTCAGTTTCCCAGATCGCTAAAGTGTTTTTTGCGTTGTTTGTTTTGGTAATGTAAATATTATACCTACCTAAGAGTAGAGTGTATTTAAGGACGATTTTCTCCATTCGCAGCATATTCAGTTTTAAGGTAAGTACTTACTTATGTTAAACAAGAATAGTACGTATGTACATTTCAATAAGTCTTTACTATAGTAAAGAAAGAAATAAATTAAGAGTAAATTATATATCATTTATTAAGAAGGTTTTATTTGTGTTCCATTTCAAAATTTATTAAAAACACTTGACTTCAGATGAATAGAAAACGACTGCACAGTGTGGAAATTCACCAACAGGGCTAAAAAAGTGCTTTCGCTTGGAAGCTGTTCTTCAAATTACACTTTCAAAATTTTAAGACCCCTCCTCTTTGCGTCCGAGCTTAAAATATTATACGGAAAATAGTCAATGAACTCACTTTTTTAATTGTTCGATTTAAAATCAACCATGTTGATTTTGTTCGTATAAAATACAGCCTTTAACAATTGGGCTATGATAACGAATCGATTGACACCTGATTCATTAAAATCTAATAAACAATTTAGATGCTTCGGTGAAACATACGTGTGAACAAACACACTTAATTAAAAAAAATAGAAGCGAAAAACAGATGCTGTAAAACATTCCATTATTACATAAAGGAGTGCGAATCTAGCACTCAGGGATACTGGGAGTAGTGCACACTAAATTAAAAGTACAAACGGCGAAATTAAAATACGCGGTTACATTCAGGTGGGGTCCCGACGCTAATAAACTTACCTGAATAAGCCTTACAGCGAAAATACGTACGTCTCTCCTCGCTAAATGAATAAAAACACTTTTTTGCGCTGAGAAAATGTTTTCATCTATACTTATAATAAAACTGTAACAGGTCCAATTCTGTACATTGAAGATATTTTGAAAATTATATTTGGAGGGCATTCTATAACCGATACTGAGCCCGAAAATGTAATTTTTTTAATTTTTGTCTGTCTGTCTGTCTGTCTGTATCACGGCTGCGCATCACGCCGGAACTACTGAATGGATTCAAATGAAACTTGGCATGATTTGAGATCTTACTACGAGGTAGGACATAGGATACTTTTGATCCCGTAATCTAGCACGGTTCTTTTGGGAGAGGGGATTAAAGTCAAAATGGGTACTTGGTTATACGCTTCGTCCGATTTTATCAATTCTTCTTCATAATTAGTAAGGGAACACTCATAGAGAGTTGTTATCAAGGTTTTGTAATCGATCGGGGTAAGCAACGTTAGGTAAGGTCATTAAATAGATGGGTGACCATTTAACGCCATTTGAACTAAACGGGTCCGTGCTTCGGAGAGCAAGTAAAAAGTGGGTCCCAATTTTTATGCGACTATAATGGAGGTTATGTATTCGATGCGAATGTCTGTTATTAAAAGTTTAGTTAACGTAAAAATAGCGGCTTCAATTGTTTTTGTTTGAATTTCTGAATATAAAAGAAAAATGAAAATTAAAGAGAAACTCGACCTTAATTTATATGTCGATATGTGTGTGTGTGTGTGTGTGTCAAGCGCACGGTAGTGTTTGTAATGTTATTTTATTAATTTTTCTATATTTCTAATGTATCAGTAGGTTCTTCTTATGATGGGTAAAACTCCACTCCTAAAGGGGTTAAATGGGGTGGAAAATAATAATAGTTGGCGTAACCGCAAGGAATTGCTAGTATTGTATAAAAATATTAGCTTTCTGCACTCCTCCATATAAACTTTAACTGTGACAAATTTCATACTCCTCCGTCCGCGTAATTTTCGTACTAAGGGAAACAAAGTTCTTGCTTCACGTATTAATATAATAATGATGATATTTAGATCTCAGTAAATAGATATCTACAGCGTAATTTACCAGAATATGGGTCACATTAATTCGTTTCATAAAATATAATAGTATTTTTTTACGTTTCTCATTGAATGGGCTTGTTGACGGAAAAAACAACAATTACATATTTTTAGAACGAAAAAAGGACGATATCAATTTGATTAGGCCCTTCAGTACGTAGATCGAGAAGTGAATCTATGAAATTATTAAGTATCGAAACTTTTGTCATACTTACTTCGAGGGAAAAGTCAAACCTGTATTTTATTTTTAGAAGCAATAATATTTATAAGTTTTTCGCAACACTATTATAACAACTTGTACTCAAAACTGTGATAATGCTAATTTTTTGTAGGGAATAATTAAAGTTGAACCTGAAAGTTTATTACAATAACGGTCAACTTAATACACAGCCCAAGAATTTTATGTCAGTCAAAATACACTGTAGGCTAAAAATAGCCCTCCGACCTGAGACGCGCAGGCTTCCACGCGATTTAGTATGCATTTAACGCATTGATGCATCCTTTGTACGGGCGTACGCGCTCAGAAAATAGTGCAAACTGTTTGTTATTTTATGCACCTAGGTTTACTTTTATATTTTCGGCCACATTTTTTGCTGTTTCATAGTCAGTAACGCATGATAAACTTCTTCGTGGGAGAAAACCTTAGCCATAATCTGATACTTAAATCCAACGGAACGAAGTCATACGTCAAGGTCAGACCCGTAACGGCGTAATTTAGTTGCAACTCTGATGTTTAATATAATTATGGACTTACCGGCTTACTTCCAGGGTTTGAGTTAAAATATCGATAAAATTATATATAATCCGGAAAGAAGCCGTAAGTCTAGGTCGTAGGTCTAGGTTTACTTGGTGGTTATTTTCTTATAGTAAGGGGTCGTACAGGTAGGCATCTGATATTATACCGCCAAACAGCAATATGTAGAATATCCTGCTTGGACAATGTTAAATGCTTACCTTTCGCAGAAAAAGAACAACCTACCTCTACACACTTACATAGGTACAGACATGTAACTCAATAGTTATTGTGGGCTTTTAATCTTGTAAACATAGACATTTAACTGCTTAGGACTGGACTTGGCGGGCTTTAGTGAGCAGAATTCTAATCGATAACTTGCTACAATTGTAATAAGTCCTTAGAAACGTGCTATGATAAAACATATTTTTTTAGGAAATATGCCTAATTCCTATGAAAAAATGTCTGAATGAGACTACAGTTTATTTTTCTATGTAACAATATTTTTATAGTTACATCCCAAAGGCCGCTCAATGGCACTATATGGCACCTACATCACCTGGTGTGAAGAACACTGTAGCTGGTGAAATTGCCGGGTTCAAGAGACTTAATAAATAAGGTCTAGGTTGAATTGCAACTATCTGTGGGCAGACATCTCGCTTACCATCAGGCGAACGTCTTGCTTCTCTCGTCACTAGATTAAATAAATAAAATCAATACGTTATTGTAAATTGCTATGAAAGTTCAAATAAATTTCACGACTAGTATTAAAACGCTTCGAAACTAGCACTACGATCTGACCGAAATACATAATGTTTACCTATTTTAGCGGCCCATAAATCGCTCGACGCTCTCAACAATGTGGGACCACCTTCAACAACACTCGCTTATCGACTGCCTTAAATCTCTCTCGGTGAGTTGAACAACCACAAATTTATCGTTCTCATTGGTTCGCGATGTGATTTTGCTCAGAGCGGTGTATGAAGCTATTTCTCTTAGGCTGCCTTTGGCACTAATACTGATTTTGTGGTAAACTTACATCGGTATGTTTCGTGTTTTTTTTATCTTTACTCTAGAGTTGAATTGCAATACCACTTAATTGTAAATGGTGAAGGATTCACTAAGTTATACTTACAACTCTTGGAAACTGCGTTAGAGAAATCATTACGCATATAGAACACGGTAGAGTTCCAATCGTATATATATTTTTTTTAATAATCCGACATAGGTGAACGAACTCTTAAAATGACTTTCCTGCTCCCAATCAGACCCGTATCAGTATCTGTCTACTAACTACTCGTCAAGAATATAACGAGATTTCAAATACGGTGGGTCCTACATTTAATGTGCTTAGCCTTGTTTCTGTTACTACCTTCCTGCTTGCTCCCATCACCAGACTCTGATCATTATTTTTCTACTTGCTACTCGTAGCAACCTAGTCAATGAGTCTAATTTCAGTGGGTCTACGTTTATTGGTACATTGATCCTTTGACTACCTTCCTGCTCATCATCAAACCCTGATCACCATTTTCTAACAACTACTCATTGAGACCTATCCAACGAGCCCAAACTCGATGGGTCTACGTTTATTGAGGCCGAGATCCTGTCTCCACCTTCTTGCTGATCGTCATCAGACCCTAGCGGATGTTACCATTTTATTTAGTATCATCGAATTTACATATTTTCTAAATTTCAGATCTTTCCGACCAATAGAAGTATCGAAAAATTTCTATTGTATACGAAATATCCCTACCTCGACTAGGAAAAGAGCTGATGGTCGTCAAATGGCTGGACCGATTTTCATGAAATATAGCTATGAATCAACTCGTTTAAACAAGCTTTCAAATAAAAAAAACCGCATTCAAATCCGTCCACTGGTTGGAGCGCTACAATACCACAGACAGACAGACAGACTTCCGGACATAGGCGTCAAACTTATACATAACTCATTTTTGGTCGGGGGTTAAAAATTTGTATATTTTTAACCGACTTCAAAAAAGGAGGAGGTTCTCAATTCGTCTGTATATATATATTTTTTTTTTTTTATGTATGTTCGCGCATAACTCTGGCAATTATGAACCGATTTGAAAAAATCTTTCTTCCATCCATTCTTTAATCCGTTAATTGGGTCCCATAAAAAAAATATTGCTTAGTAATAAGTAGTTCCTGGAAAAACAAGAATGGTGACTGCGCACTGAGAGTTGGAGGAAAGCCTATATAGATGACTTTATGGTGCTTTTTAAGGACAAAATGGTCATAACTCTGGTAAATATCTACCAATTTCAATGATTCTTTTTTTATTCGAAAGAAGAAACCACTGTAATGAACCTGTATGAATTTTATCACAACCGGATAAGAACTTCCTGGAGGACCATGAATGATATGGAGGAATTTATCTGGTAAAAACCATAAAACTGATGTTCTCCTTTACATTTCTCTGACAAATATGAACCGATTTCGATGATTCTTTTTTTATTCGAGAGAGTAAACTACTATGATGATTCCATGCAAATTTCATTACGATCGGATAAATTGTTACTGAGTTTCTGAAGAAACATGAATTATGTAAAAGTATGTAGACGATAATGTGAAATCATAATGATGATAATAACCTACCTAGATCATTTTACCGTCTTCGATGGTTCAATCTTTATGTATGAAAATATCACTAAAAAGTATAAAATAAAATATTTTTAAAAAAAATTGAACCGACTTCAATAACACTAAAAAGCATAAAATAATTTAAATATTATTGAAGTTGGTGCCAAATATACACAGCAGGTACGCTAACACCAACTTCTTTAATATTTAAATTATTTTATGCTTTTTAGTGTTATTGAAGTCGGTTCAATTTTTTTTAAAAATATTTTATTTTTAATATATTTTGAGCCTGTTATATATACAGGGTGGCCAGAACAGTGACGCAATAATTTTTTTTTAGGTGCCTCGTGTTGAGAGGTATCTGAATCACCTCTATGTACGTTCTACGATTTTTCGTAGTTTTCGAGTTACGATTTTATTTATGAACTAGCTGACCCACGCAGCTCCGCCCGCGCTGTGTTTACGTTAATTAAACTTTCAATAATACCTATACATTCGCATAGAATACTAAACCTCCTTTTTTAAAGCCGGTTAAAAACTTGGACCCACTTTGTACTTGCCCTCCGAAGCACGGAGACGTTTAGTTCAAATGGCGTTAAACGGTCACCCATCTATATAATGACCTTACCTAACGTTGCTTAACCTGATCGATTTCCAAACATTGTTAATAACTTTCTATTAGTGTTCCCTTACAAATATTTATTATAATTATAATGAAAAATTGTTAAAATCAGAGCAAGCGTATAACCAAGTACACATTTTGACTTTAGTCCCCTCTCCCAAGGGAACCGTGCTGAATGTCGCGATAAAAAGTATCCTATGTCCTACCTCGGAGTATTAACTCAAATTATGCCAAGTTTCGTTTCAATCCATCCAGTATTTTCGGCTGATGCTCAGCCGAGATACAGACAGACAGACAGACAGACAAAAAAAAAATACATTTTTGGCATTAGTATCAGTTATAGAATGCCCTCCAAACATAATTTTCAAAATATCTTCAATGTACAGAATTGGACCTGTTACAGTTTTATTATAAGTATAGATTTTTAAAAATTACGACCGGATCAGTTTGAAACATTTCTAAAAAAAAAAGTAGAAGGTTCCTTCGATTTTTTTTTCTAGCAGCTAAATACACAACTAACTAACAACTGCTAACTGTACATTTATGCATAAAATAAACAGCCTCATAACTTTAATGAAAGTTACTACAAAATTGACCTAAAGTTGAGAACTACTGTTAAGTGGGTTATCATTTAAATTTTCATCTAAAAAGTCAAAATCTAAACTGATAGCGCCTTGTCTGAAGCTACTTAGAAACTAAGAAATTATCAGTTTAGATTTTTAATTTTTAGATGAAAAGAGATGTTCCAAAATGTATGGAGCCTGGCTAGGACTTTGTACACTATACTCTAAAATAGGGAAACACACATAAAACAGTTTTTAACTATCCATTTACTTTAGTTTGGCTTTATTTGCGTGTAAAACTTAAGAATTTTTACTTAAAATTGCAACACATAACAAAAAACTGGCATGCCGGAAAAGTGTCACTGGCATATGTCATTTTTATTATCAATAGCGTTAAAAGTATTTTTAGTACAGTACTCTTTGTATTTTAGTTTCAGTTTTCTTATACATCATTTTAATAATTAAAATATCAATGATAATCATTTCACTACATACAATACACGCACACAACCAACTGTGACAAGTGTGACAGCAGCAGTCACGGATTTATATTTACTTCAGGTTCGTGGCAGCAGTAGCCATTGACAGCTCGCTGGCTGACAGTTTAATTCGACATCAGTGAGACGCCATCTTAGGACGCCATGTTGAATGTAGATATGAAATAAATGATAATTATAATTAAAATTACAACAATAATAGTAATTTAAATGAAATATTTATATTTTTTCCTGGATTCTATAGATTTTTCTAAATTTTTTTGAGGTGGAGTACATATTCCTAGCCCATTTTGCAACAACTCCTTTAAATGACATACATTGGGGTGATTCAGATACCTCTCAACACGAGGCACCTAAAAAAAAAATTATTATGTCACTGTTCTGGCCATCCTGTATAACAGGCTCAAAAATATATCTATTATGAAATTCGACTCGACCTTATAAGACGTCCTGTCTAGCCTACATCAAAATTAGATATTGTCCTGTCACTGCTAATATTTGAACTTATCCAAAATCTTTTGCATATCAAATATTGATATTTAGAATCATATCTTAAGATTATACCTTTAAAATATTGATATTTAAAATTATATCGAAGTTAGAACTACTACGAGTATATCAAAAGATTTTGGAATAAGACTATTTATAAATTTCAGCCGAAAATCGGATTTCGCGTACTAGAAATTACAGTACAGCCTCGACAGTAGGTAATGTAAATAAAAACTTTATTTTAATCGGGAATAAACGCGATTTACCTTATATTTTGGCTTGACGTTTCGGCCGGGTTGCACCAGCCGTGGTCACAAGCTGACTGGTTCAGCGAGACAGCTCCGTGCGCGAGGCAGAAATATCTTCGTCTACCCCCGTTCTTTCACTTGTAACGTTAAGTCCACTGCACACTACACTCACAGTATCTGTATATTTGACCGTCGGCAAATAGCGAGGTTTTGTCATTCTAATCACTGGTTCCCAAGCAGCTGCAAATTTAAAGCCATCTTCCCGATTTAATTTTTTATATTCCACCACTCATTTCCATCACTGTTACTCCTGTAAGCCAGGATCTACAGTGGTCACCACTGAAGACACCGAGGTTTGACCCTCGGCGAGTCCCAGGGGAAAGCTAAATTGTCTTGGAACCCGCAACAAATTTAATTAAAAAGGTAGATAGGAGGAGTCGGAAATACATATATTCCACTTTCCCTCCTTTGCAAAGCGGGAGACAAGCAAAGAATTAACAAACGGTCGATACAACCTCAAAAAGGAAGACTCTTACAGACGGACCAACGAAGGCTAGCCCACCCATAAGGCACCACGGATTCTGCTAATATTATATGGGACCTATTTGATTTTTCAAACCTGTTTCCAATAATAGGTATGGCAAAAACGTTTGAACGCACGGAAGTTCTCCTTAGTCGCCACAAGGTCCATGTAATATACGACTCCAAATGTCACAACAAAACTGTCTAGTGTCCAAAGTTTGGACTTTGGACACGAATTTGTATCGTACGTAAACGTATGATCGTGGTCGTACGAATTAGATGCGCACATTGAATACGTTTACGTACGTACGTACCACATTTATGCAAATAAATTGAATTGAATTTTTTCCGGTTATATCGTACTCGTGAAGTCCTCTTTGGAGCGCCATGAATAACCTGTATCTAGTAATTCGCTTATAACTCGCAGAATGCGGCAGCGTCATCGCTGTCGTAGAAAAATATATCTATCGGTGCATGAAATATATTTAAAAAGCCGTGAATTCAGTGAATACCATCATATTATGAAAGATATATAATGACCACATACTGTTTCACGTTCGTAAACCAAGTTAATAATTTTTTCTCCATCCACTTTTAATTTTTAACGTACGAACGTGTTTGAAATCCCAACAAGTTCGGATTGTATTCGGACGTCTGAACTACACGTACGTATACGCACGATTAACTCGCACCCAGTCTGCGCACTCCCATAGTACTTGGAATGTCTGGATCGTTCGTACGTGTTCGTATGTGTCCGCACGAGTAAAATTCGTACGAAAACGTGTCCAAAGTGCGCGTGGCCTAAGGCTACGCTCATGTTGCTAGAGACTGCACTCCCAAAGTACCTATAATATGATAGGCAGATCGTTCTTGTATGTGGGATTCTTATCCACTAAAACCTCCGTGGCTGTCGCATCGGCACATGTAAGCCACGGGCTCTCCGGTGGGCTCAGCACCAGGACCCCTCAGTGCCTTGCCGCCCGCCGCCTTGGGACGCATTTATAGGCCCCTGGGAACTTGTAACTTGTAACACGGGGACGGGGTTCATAACTCCGCCGCCGTCCTCCTCGGAGTCGCCGCCGTACTCAATGGGCGTTTTGCTTATCCCAACTTAGATTGAAAAAAAAAAAGTTGAATTTACATAAGCACATATTATTTTCTTAGGACTAATCCCTCCACCCATTCCCATCACCGTGCCTCATATAAGCCAGGGTCAACAGTAGTCGCCACTAAAGACACTAGAGTTTGATCCTCAACGAGTCCCGAGGAAATAGTAAATTTGTCTTAGAATCCGCAACAAATTTAATTAGAAATGTAGGTAATTAGGATAGGTGCAATTGGAAAGGCACAAATTAAACCTCTCACACTTTGCAAAGCATTAAATTATAAAAGGTCGATACAACTTCAAAAAAGACTAATAAGAAATATTTTTGATAGCCATAGCTAATTTTCGTACCATATTGTACCATATTGGTACCACTAGCATAGATAGATATACATATATATATAACATTTAAAACATGGGTACAGTACAGCACAAAACTTCAATATAATCGATGCCACAAAACTGTGTCCGTGGATCTAAAATCAAAATATATTTTCCATTGGTTTGCAAGTCAGCCTCCATGAAATAGATTTGCGTGAGAATTGGTCGCTAATGTTTTGCAAAAGGAAAAACGCACCTGTTTTTTCTACCAACCACTTTACCGGGAAGGAAGCGGGGTTTTCGTATATCCTGTATTTTATTATTTTTTCTTTTATACATATAGCAATACAAGCGAGCTTGTTTGCCCAAAGAGCCGAGCGACGGCAAATCACGTGGGACTTTACGATTTCAGACTTTCCTTTTCCGTCAATTGAATATTTTTACATATTGAAATCTCAGACAATAACAAACCAATATTTTTACTATGTAAGTAAGTGCTTTATTAAGGTAAAGTAGTTTTGGATAATGTAGAGCGAAGTCGTGTATTCAAAAAGCTTGATGAACTATATAGTGCACTCCACGCATAATTATTGTATTAATTTCATTTTAAAATTATGTTCTAATTTCTAAAATATTCTTATTTTTATTATCATCAAAAAGAGACTACGTGCAGCCCCGCGGCATGTGACCCATCTAACTGGCCTTTTCCTGTACCGTCCCGGTAGCTCAGTTTATAGTTATCTTACAAATGGCGCAATGTGGAATAATACATTTTTCCAATTTTATCTTCCAGTATTGCCAGCCTCGCCACAAATATTTTCTGTATTAGTAGACGTACATACTACATTAAATTTAGTTTGACTGCGATCTATAGAACGAACCAGTTGGCTCCAATCCAAATATTCCTTTTGTATTTCAACAATAACGGCATAACACAAAAACAAGCCACCGCATTAAAATTATATCTACATTAATCCATTTCGAGATGTTTCAAAGATAGATTAACACCGTGGAAACCTTTGATCCCAGTACCTACAATAATAGTAAACTTTGGGAGGCTTTGTTTAACTTTGACAATGCGAAATGCAAGTTTGAGGTGCAGAGGGCTTTGCGCCGTCAAGATTAACGGATTAGAGCTTTGTAGTCGTACAAACTAACAATAATGTTGTTGTCATTAGTGCTCCAACTATTTTGAAGGATTTATTTATTCATATTATTCATTTTGAAGCTACTTTACTTCATGCATAATTCATGTTTTTGAAGATAAATAAAGCAACAAAAAATATGTATCTGTATCACTTCCACAAAGTTAAAACGGATCTAAGGGCGCTTTTTATTTATTCATGTTTTTAAATCCAATTAGCTACATATAATTTACAGGTCTTAAACTGTGCCAAAGTACCTTTATGTAGTACATATACTTGAAATGCACAACCCAACTTCTTTTTGGGGCAGTTGGTAAATAATAATATGAATTTACGACAAAGATTCCACTAACCCACGTTCTGAACCGCATCGAGAATATTTCGTGTCGCTGCATCAACTGAATAGTATTAAAATACCAATATTTAGTTTCACATACTGCGACGGCCGACTCGGGAAGCGAGTCACGATGTTTTCTGGCATCTATGCCACAAAGGCCCGATCCTCCGACTTCAATTTTATTCCACGCATCCGGCACCGTCTACGGACCTCGAAAGGCATTTCACTGGGACATCGAAGGCATTGAATATAAATTTTCTTTTCTACCTACGTTACCTGTACAATTCTTAGATGCATAATAACGTTCAAAACCTAGGTTTATGGAATAATGATGTATATATAGAAACCGTTGAGATTTATAATACTCAATGTATGATAATCATCCTTCCATGAAATACTGTGAGCGTCTTGACTTAGGCAAACAAACTTAATACTTTCTAATAAAACTACAAAGGGAACATAAATATTTATTTACTCCACAACAGCGGTCTCTAGATTATTTTTATTTTTGAACATCTAGAAAAAAGACTGTCACTACTTTACTGTGTAAATTTTCAGCCACGCTGCGGATGAACACTTAAGTTTCTTACAAATTCAACAAATATTTTATGGCAATATCTTAATAGACCTACTATGTAATACAAACAATTTCATATATATTAATGTACACTCGTTCATTTCCATTGTTTTTAACTCTCCTTACAGTGGTCAGCTGGGAGAGAATTTATATTGGGTTAAGCACGCTATTGTACATATTTTGTGTTTTTGTGTATTTTATATCTGTGTTTTTATTGTGTACTTAAAGTATAAATAAATAAAATCTTAGAATGAAATCATGATTTCTTATTTTTTGTTTTGTATGAATCATTAGACTAGGATACGAGTTTCTCTAGGTATCCTCAGAAGTGTGAGGAAGTTTACAGTGACGAGAAAGATTTTATTTAAATAGAATTAATTGTAAGGCCAGACAACGAATATAAAAGTGGTCATAAAGTGTAATAACTGATAAATAAAATCTCTTCTCATTAAACGTGAAACGAATGCTAAACTGATGAACGTTCCCCTCTCCCATCCTTCCTCTTTACGTTCCTTCCAAATACTTCACCAAATCTACTCATCAGAATGGTATTAAAAAGTAATTTCGAAGGTCTTAAATAGGACAAAATAAAAATTAAGTACGAAAATTTTCGTCGTCTAATTTCTGTATTGTACTTTGCTGGTAAAACAATGGCTAAATAGAATCAAATGGAATGCCGAAGTAATACTATGTACACAGGGTTTACAATTACGACAAAGGAGAATCTCGAGGCTCGTGGGGTAGCACCAAATTACAATTTTCCATTTAGTTGAGAACGGCTTGGAAAGAAATTGAAATTTTTCCATTAAGGGAAATCAACAAAGCTTTACAAACCCAAAGTAAAGGAACAAGTCAAAGTGAACGGAGTACGTACCTAGGTACGTACTTCCAAGTGGTGAAGTAGCAAGAATTGTAGCAAACCAATTATTGGAAAACTAACTGATATAATTAATTGGAGCATTTGAAACTCTTTGTTGAACGGTCGGTGTGTTTTGATCTGTTTTTAATTTGCTGTTGAATTTATTAACTTGTTCCGTCTACGGTTAAATTGGAATTGCTGATTTCAGTTTCCCAGATCGCTAAAGTGTTTTTTGCGTTGTTTGTTTTGGTAATGTAAATATTATACCTACCTAAGAGTAGAGTGTATTTAAGGACGATTTTCTTCATTCGCAGCATATTCAGTTTTAAGGTAAGTACTTACTTATGTTCAACAAGAATAGTACGTATGTACATTTCAATAAGTCTTTACTATAGTAAAGAAAAAAATAAATTAAGAGTAAATTATATATAATTTATTAAGAAGGTTTTATTTATGTTCCATTTAAAAATTTATTAAAAACACTTGACTTCAGATGAATAGAAAACGACGGCACAGTGTGAAAATTCACCAACAGGGCTAAAAAAGTGCTTTCGCTTGGAAGCTGTTCTTCAAATTACACTTCAAAATTTTAAGACCCCTCCTCTTTGCGTCCGAGCTTAAAATATTATACGGAAAATAGTCAATGAACTCACTTTTTTAATTGTTCGATTTAAAATCAACCATGTTGATTTTGTTCGTATAAAATACAGCCTTTAACAATTGGGCTATGATAACGAATCGATTGACACCTGATTCATTAAAATCTAATAAACAATTTAGATGCTTCGGTGAAACATACGTATGAACAAACACACTTAATTAAAAAAAATAGAAGCGAAAAACAGATGCTGTAAAACATTCCATTATTACATAAAGGAGTGCGAATCTAGCACTCAGGGATACTGGGAGTAGTGCACACTAAATTAAAAGTACAAACGGCGAAATTAAAATACGCGGTTACATTCAGGTGGGGTCCCGACGCTAATAAACTTACCTCAATAAGCCTTACAGCGAAAATACGTACGTCTCTCCTCGCTAAATGAATAAAAACACTTTTTTGCGCTGAGAAAATGTTTTCATCTATACTTATAATAAAACTGTAACAGGTCCAATTCTGTACATTGAAGATATTTTGAAAATTATATTTGGAGGGCATTCTATAACCGATACTGAGGCCGAAAATGTAATTTTTTTTAATTTTTGTCTGTCTGTCTGTCTGTCTGTCTGTCTGTCTGTATCACGGCTGCGCATCACGCCGGAACTACTGAATGGATTCAAATGAAACTTGGCATGATTTGAGATCTTACTACGAGGTAGGACATAGGATACTTTTGATCCCGTAATCTAGCACGGTTCTTTTGGGAGAGGGGATTAAAGTCAAAATGGGTACTTGGTTATACGCTTCGTCCGATTTTATCAATTCTTCTTCATAATTAGTAAGGGAACACTCATAGAGAGTTGTTATCAAGGTTTTGTAATCGATCGGGGTAAGCAACGTTAGGTAAGGTCATTAAATAGATGGGTGACCATTTAACGCCATTTGAACTAAACGGGTCCGTGCTTCGGAGAGCAAGTAAAAAGTGGGTCCCAATTTTTATGCGACTATAAAAATGGAGGTTATGTATTCGATGCGAATGTCTGTTATTAAAAGTTTAGTTAACGTAAAAATAGCGGCTTCAATTGTTTTTGTTAGAATTTCTGAATATAAAAGAAAAATGAAAATTGAAAAATGAAAAAAAAGAAAAAAGAAACTCGACCTTAATTTATATGTCGATATGTGTGTGTGTGTGTGTGTGTATGTGTGTTTCAAGCGCACGGTAGTGTTTGTAATGTTATTTTATTAATTTTTCTATATTTCTAATGTATCAGTAGGTTCTTCTTATGTTGGGTAAAACTCCACTCCTAAAGGGGTTAAATGGGGTGGAAAATAATAATAGTTGGCGTAACCGCAAGGAATTGTATAAAAATATTAGCTTTCTGCACTCCTCCATATAAACTTTAACTGTGACAAATTTCATACTCCTCCGTCCGCGTAATTTTCGTACTAAGGGGAACAAAGTTCTTGCTTCACGTATTAATATAATAATGATGATACTTAGACCGCAGTAAATAGATATCTACAGCGTAATTTACCAGAATATGGGTCACATTAATTCGTTTCATAAAATATAATAGTATTTTTTTTACGTTTCTCATTGAATGGGCTTGTTGACGGAAAAAACAACAATTACATATTTTTAGAACGAAAAAAGGACGATATCAATTTGATTAGGCCCTTCAGTACGTAGATCGAGAAGTGAATCTATGAAATTATTAAGTATCGAAACTTTTGTCATACTTACTTCGAGGGAAAAGTCAAACCTGTATTTTATTTTTAGAAGCAAGAATATTTATAAGTTTTTCGCAACACTATTATAACAATTTATACTCAAAACTGTGATAATGCTAATTTTTTGTAGGGAATAATTAAAGATGAACCTCTAAAGTTTATTAAAATAACGGTCAACTTAATACACAGCCCAAGAATTTTATGTCAGTCAAAATACACTGTAGGCTAAAAATAGCCCTCCTACCTGAGACGCGCAGGCTTCCACGCGATTTAGTATGCATTTAACGCATTGATGCATCCTTTGTACGGGCGTACGCGCTCAGAAAATAGTGCAAACTGTTTGTTATTTTATGCACCTACTACCTAGGTTTACTTTTATATTTTCGGCCACATTTTTTACTGTTTCATAGTCAGTAACGCATGATAAACTTCTTCGTGGGAGAAAACCTTAGCCATAATCTGATACTTAAATCCAACGGAACGAAGTCATACGTCAAGGTCAGACCCGTAACGGCGTAATTTAGTTGCAACTCTGATGTTTAATATAATTATGGACTTACCGGCTTACTTCCAGGGTTTGAGTTAAAATATCGATAAAATTATATATAATCCGGAAAGAAGCCGTAAGTCTAGGTCGTAGGTCTAGGTTTACTTGGTGGTTATTTTCTTCTGGTAAGGGTTCGTACAGATAGGCATCAGATATTATACCGCCAAACAGCAATGTGTAGGATATCCTGCTTGGACAATGTTAAATGCTTACCTTTCGCTGAAAAAGAACAACCTACCTCTACATACTTACATAGGTACAGACATGTAACTTAATAGTTATTGTGGGCTTTTAATCTTGTATACATAGACATTTAACTGCTTAGGACTTGGCGGGCCTTAGTGAGCAGAATTCTAATCGATAACTTGCTACAATTGTAATAAGTCCTTAGAAACGTGCTATGATAAAAAATATTTTTTTAGGAAATATGCCTAATTCCTATGAAAAAATGTCTGAATGAGACTACAGTTTATTTTTCTATGTAACTATATTTTTATAGTTACATCCCAAAGGCCGCTCAATGGCACTATATGGCACCTACATCACCTGGTGTGAAGAACACTGTAGCTGGTGAAATTGCCGGGTTCAAGAGACTTAATAAATAAGGTCTAGGTTGAATTGCCACTATCTGTAGGCAGACATCTCGCTTACCATCAGGCGAACATCTTGCTTGTCTCGTCACTAGATTAAATAAATAAAATCAATACGTTATTGTAAATTGCTATGCAAGTTTAAATCAATTTCACGTCTAGTATTAAAACGCTTCGAAACTAGCACTACGATCTGACCGAAATACATAACGTTTACCTATTTTAGCGACCCATAAATCGCTCGACGCTCTCAACAATGTGGGACCACCTTCAACAACACTCGCTTATCGACTGCCTTAAATCTCTCTCGGTGAGTTGAACAACCACAAATTTATCGTTCTCATTGGTTCGCGATGTGATTTTGCTCAGAGCGGTGTATGAAGCTATTTCTCTTAGGCTGCCTTTGGCACTAATACTGATTTTGTGGTAAACTTACATCGGTATGTTTCGTGTTTTTTTATCTTTACTCTAGAGTTGAATTGCAATACCACTTAATTGTAAATGGTGAAGGATTCACTAAGTTATACTTACAACTCTTGGAAACTGCGTTAGAGAAATCATTACGCATATAGAACACGGTAGAGTTCCATTCGTATATATATTTTTTTTAATAATCCGACATAGGTGAACGAACTCTTAAAATGACTTTCCTGCTCCCAATCAGACCCGTATCAGTATCTGTCTACTAACTACTCGTCAAGAATATAACGAGATTTCAAATACGGTGGGTCCTACATTTAATGTGCTTAGCCTTGTTTCTGTTACTACCTTCCTGCTTGCTCCCATCACCAGACTCTGATCATTATTTTTCTACTTGCTACTCGTAGCAACCTAGTCAATGAGTCTAATTTCAGTGGGTCTACGTTTATTGGTATAGTGATCCTTTGACTACCTTCCTGCTCATCATCAAACCCTGATCACCATTTTCTAACAACTACTCATTGAGACCTATCCAACGAGCCCAAACTCGATGGGTCTACGTTTATTGAGGCCGAGATCCTGTCTCCACCTTCTTGCTGATCGTCATCAGACCCTAGCGGATGTTACCATTTTATTTAGTATCATCGAATTTACATATTTTCTAAATTTCAGATCTTTCCGACCAATAGAAGTATCGAAAAATTTCTATTGTATACGAAATATCCCTACCTCGACTAGGAAAAGAGCTGATGGTCGTCAAATGGCTGGACCGATTTTCATGAAATATAGCTATGAATCAACTCGTTTAAACAAGCTTTCAAATAAAAAAAACCGCATTCAAATCCGTCCACTGGTTGGAGCGCTACAATACCACAGACAGACAGACAGACTTCCGGACATAGGCGTCAAACTTATACATAACTCATTTTTGGTCGGGGGTTAAAAATTTTTATATTTTTAACCGACTTCAAAAAAGGAGGAGGTTCTCAATTCGTCTGTATATATTTTTTTTTATTTTTTTTTTTATGTATGTTCGCGCATAACTCTGGCAATTATGAACCGATTTGAAAAAATCTTTCTTCCATCCATTCTTTAATCCGTTAATTGGGTCCCATAAAAAAAATATTGCTTAGTAATAAGTAGTTCCTGGAAAAACAAGAATGGTGACTGCGCACTGAGAGTTGGAGGAAAGCCTATATAGATGACTTTATGGTGCTTTTTAAGGACAAAATGGTCATAACTCTGGTAAATATCTACCAATTTCAATGATTCTTTTTTTATTCGAAAGAAGAAACCACTGTAATGAACCTGTATGAATTTTATCACAACCGGATAAGAACTTCCTGGAGGACCATGAATGATATGGAGGAATTTATCTGGTAAAAACCATAAAACTGATGTTCTCCTTTACATTTCTCTGACAAATATGAACCGATTTCGATGATTCTTTTTTTATTCGAGAGAGTAAACTACTATGATGATTCCATGCAAATTTCATTACGATCGGATAAATTGTTTCTGAGTTTCTGAAGAAACATGAATTATGTAAAAGTATGTAGACGATAATGTGAAATCATAATGATGATAATAACCTACCTAGATCATTTTACCGTCTTCGATGGTTCAATCTTTATGTATGAAAATATCACTAAAAAGTATAAAATAAAATATTTTTAAAAAAATTTGAACCGACTTCAATAACACTAAAAACATAAAATAATTTAAATATTATTGAAGTTGGTGCCAAATATACACAGCAGGTACGCTAACACCAACTTCTTTAATACACACATCAAAAGTGTCTAGGGATCAACATATATTTTTGCAATAACTTTTCTCCTGATTGATATTAATTAAAATTTTCTTCAAGGATTCATCAAATAAAGTGTTTTCGTTTGTCACAGTAACGATAAACCAAGTCACCTTTGCATTAATAAAGAAATTTGCCATTTTCCTAATAAAGGGATTTTTGACATTTGAACCACTAACACAAAAGTTCGAAAAAAAGACTGAAATAACAGTTTTCTTTAAAATTTTATTGGGTAACTTAAACAATTAATAATCCGTGTTTCTACCGCGAACACTAACAACACAAGAACATCGGTTTGGCATACTCAAAATGAGTTCATCCAAATCACGCTGTGGAATGGCCGCCCATGTTCGTTGCAACAACAAAAAAAGGTCTTCTTGCGACTGGATACCCTCCATATTCGGCAGAGCTCTTCTCTGTAGCATATCCCATGCATGCTCAATCGGGTTCAAGTCTGGCGACTGAGCAGGCCAGGGCAGGACATTGATGTTAGCTGCGGCGAGAGTCTGTCTTACAACTCTTGCGGTGTGCGGTCGTGCATTATCATGCATTAACTGAAATAAGGGACCGATTTGCACTTGTAGAGGAACGATGACGTCTGATACAATCGTCTCAGCATAAATTTGAGCGTTGAGGTTGCCTCTGATCCAAATCAACTCAGTTCTTCCGCCGATCCAAATACCCGCCCATACCATGATGGTTCCACCACTATAAGGATGGACTTCCTGGCAGGATTTTAATCGCTGTTGGCGTCCAGGGGTTCTCCAGTGTCGTATACGTCTTGTATCCGGTCTCATACCAAAACGAGACTCATCAGAAAAGCACACGAAACGCCATTGTTCTTCTGCCCATTATTTTGCCCAAAAATGCTTGATCCCTAGACACTTTTGATGTGTGTATTTAAATTATTTTATGCTTTTTAGTGTTATTGAAGTCGGTTCAATTTTTTTTTAAAATATTATATTTTTAATATATTTTGAGCCTGTTATATATACAGGGTGGCCAGAACAGTGACGCAATAATTTTTTTTTAGGTGCCTCGTGTTGAGAGGTATCTGAATCACCTCTATGTACGTTCTACGATTTTTCGTAGTTTTCGAGTTACGATTTTATTTATGAACTAGCTGACCCACGCAGCTCCGCCCGCGCTGTGTTTACGTTAATTAAACTTTCAATAATACCTATACATTCGCATAGAATACTAAACCTCCTTTTTTAAAGCCGGTTAAAAACTTGGACCCACTTTGTACTTGCCCTCCGAAGCACGGAGACGTTTAGTTCAAATGGCGTTAAACGGTCACCCATCTATATAATGACCTTACCTAACGTTGCTTAACCTGATCGATTTCCAAACATTGTTAATAACTTTCTATTAGTGTTCCCTTACAAATATTTATTATAATTATAATGAAAAATTGTTAAAATCAGAGCAAGCGTATAACCAAGTACACATTTTGACTTTAGTCCCCTCTCCCAAGGGAACCGTGCTGAATGTCGCGATAAAAAGTATCCTATGTCCTACCTCGGAGTATTAACTCAAATTATGCCAAGTTTCGTTTCAATCCATCCAGTATTTTCGGCGTGATGCTCAGCCGAGAGACAGACAGACAGACAGACATAAAAAAAAACATTTTTGGCATTAGTATCAGTTATAGAATGCCCTCCAAACATAATTTTCAAAATATCTTCAATGTACAGAATTGGACCTGTTACATTTTTATTATAAGTGTAGATTTTTAAAAATTACGACCGGATCAGTTTGAAACATTTCTAAAAAAAAAAGTAGAAGGTTCCTTCGATTTTTTTTTCTAGCAGCTAAATACACAACTAACTAACAACTGCTAACTGTACATTTATGCATAAAATAAACAGCCTCATAACTTTAATGAAAGTTACTACAAAATTGACCTAAAGTTGAGAACTACTGTTAAGTGGGTTATCATTTAAATTTTCAACTAAAAAGTCAAAATCTAAACTGATAGCGCCTTGTCTGAAGCTACTTAGAAACTAAGAAATTATCAGTTTAGGTTTTTAATTTTTAGATGAAAAGAGATGTTCCAAAATGTTTGGAGCCTGGCTAGGACTTTGTACACTATACTCTAAAATAGGGAAACACACATAAAACAGTTTTTAACTATCCATTTACTTTAGTTTGGCTTTATTTGCGTGTAAAACTTAAGAATTTTTACTTAAAATTGCAACACATAACAAAAAACTGGCATGCCGGAAAAGTGTCACTGGCATATGTCATTTTTATTATCAATAGCGTTAAAAGTATTTTTAGTACAGTACTCTTTGTATTTTAGTTTCAGTTTTCTTATACATCATTTTAATAATTAAAATATCAATGATAATCATTTCACTACATACAATACACGCACACAACCAACTGTGACAAGTGTGACAGCAGCAGTCACGGATTTATATTTACTTCAGGTTCGTGGCAGCAGTAGCCATTGACAGCTCGCTGGCTGACAGTTTAATTCGACATCAGTGAGACGCCATCTTAGGACGCCATGTTGAATGTAGATATGAAATAAATGATAATTATAATTAAAATTACAACAATAATAGTAATTTAAACGAAATATTTATATTTTTTCCTGGATTCTATGGATTTTTCTCAATTTTTTTGAGGTGGAGTACATATTCCTAGCCCATTTTGCAACAACTCCTTTAAATGACATACATTGGGGTGATTCAGATACCTCTCAACACGAGGCACCTAAAAAAAAAATTATTATGTCACTGTTCTGGCCATCCTGTATAACAGGCTCAAAAATATATCTATTATGAAATTCGACTCGACCTTATAAGACGTCCTGTCTAGCCTACATCAAAATTAGATATTGTCCTGTCACTGCTAATATTTGAACTTATCCAAAATCTTTTGCATATCAAATATTGATATTTAGAATCATATCTTAAGATTATACCTTTAAAATATTGATATTTAAAATTATATCGAAGTTAGAACTACTACGAGTATATCAAAAGATTTTGGAATAAGACTATTTATAAATTTCAGCCGAAAATCGGATTTCGCGTACTAGAAATTACAGTACAGCCTCGACAGTAGGTAATGTAAATAAAAACTTTATTTTAATCGGGAATAAACGCGATTTACCTTATATTTTGGCTTGACGTTTCGGCCGGGTTGCACCAGCCGTGGTCACAAGCTGACTGGTTCAGCGAGACAGCTCCGTGCGCGAGGCAGAAATATCTTCGTCTACCCCCGTTCTTTCACTTGTAACGTTAAGTCCACTGCACACTACACTCACAGTATCTGTATATTTGACCGTCGGCAAATAGCGAGGTTTTGTCATTCTAATCACTGGTTCCCAAGCAGCTGCAAATTTAAAGCCATCTTCCCGATTTAATTTTTTATATTCCACCACTCATTTCCATCACTGTTACTCCTGTAAGCCAGGATCTACAGTGGTCACCACTGAAGACACCGAGGTTTGACCCTCGGCGAGTCCCAGGGGAAAGCTAAATTGTCTTGGAACCCGCAACAAATTTAATTAAAAAGGTAGATAGGAGGAGTCGGAAATACATATATTCCACTTTCCCTCCTTTGCAAAGCGGGAGACAAGCAAAGAATTAACAAACGGTCGATACAACCTCAAAAAGGAAGACTCTTACAGACGGACCAACGAAGGCTAGCCCACCCATAAGGCACCACGGATTCTGCTAATATTATATGGGACCTATTTGATTTTTCAAACCTGTTTCCAATAATAGGTATGGCAAAAACGTTTGAACGCACGGAAGTTCTCCTTAGTCGCCACAAGGTCCATGTAATATACGACTCCAAATGTCACAACAAAACTGTCTAGTGTCCAAAGTTTGGACTTTGGACACGAATTTGTATCGTACGTAAACGTATGATCGTGGTCGTACGAATTAGATGCGCACATTGAATACGTTTACGTACGTACGTACCACATTTATGCAAATAAATTGAATTGAATTTTTTCCGGTTATATCGTACTCGTGAAGTCCTCTTTGGAGCGCCATGAATAACCTGTATCTAGTAATTCGCTTATAACTCGCAGAATGCGGCAGCGTCATCGCTGTCGTAGAAAAATATATCTATCGGTGCATGAAATATATTTAAAAAGCCGTGAATTCAGTGAATACCATCATATTATGAAAGATATATAATGACCACATACTGTTTCACGTTCGTAAACCAAGTTAATAATTTTTTCTCCATCCACTTTTAATTTTTAACGTACGAACGTGTTTGAAATCCCAACAAGTTCGGATTGTATTCGGACGTCTGAACTACACGTACGTATACGCACGATTAACTCGCACCCAGTCTGCGCACTCCCATAGTACTTGGAATGTCTGGATCGTTCGTACGTGTTCGTATGTGTCCGCACGAGTAAAATTCGTACGAAAACGTGTCCAAAGTGCGCGTGGCCTAAGGCTACGCTCATGTTGCTAGAGACTGCACTCCCAAAGTACCTATAATATGATAGGCAGATCGTTCTTGTATGTGGGATTCTTATCCACTAAAACCTCCGTGGCTGTCGCATCGGCACATGTAAGCCACGGGCTCTCCGGTGGGCTCAGCACCAGGACCCCTCAGTGCCTTGCCGCCCGCCGCCTTGGGACGCATTTATAGGCCCCTGGGAACTTGTAACTTGTAACACGGGGACGGGGTTCATAACTCCGCCGCCGTCCTCCTCGGAGTCGCCGCCGTACTCAATGGGCGTTTTGCTTATCCCAACTTAGATTGAAAAAAAAAAAGTTGAATTTACATAAGCACATATTATTTTCTTAGGACTAATCCCTCCACCCATTCCCATCACCGTGCCTCATATAAGCCAGGGTCAACAGTAGTCGCCACTAAAGACACTAGAGTTTGATCCTCAACGAGTCCCGAGGAAATAGTAAATTTGTCTTAGAATCCGCAACAAATTTAATTAGAAATGTAGGTAATTAGGATAGGTGCAATTGGAAAGGCACAAATTAAACCTCTCACACTTTGCAAAGCATTAAATTATAAAAGGTCGATACAACTTCAAAAAAGACTAATAAGAAATATTTTTGATAGCCATAGCTAATTTTCGTACCATATTGTACCATATTGGTACCACTAGCATAGATAGATATACATATATATATAACATGTAAAACATGGGTACAGTACAGCACAAAACTTCAATATAATCGATGCCACAAAACTGTGTCCGTGGATCTAAAATCAAAATATATTTTCCATTGGTTTGCAAGTCAGCCTCCATGAAATAGATTTGCGTGAGAATTGGTCGCTAATGTTTTGCAAAAGGAAAAACGCACCTGTTTTTTCTACCAACCACTTTACCGGGAAGGAAGCGGGGTTTTCGTATATCCTGTATTTTATTATTTTTTCTTTTATACATATAGCAATACAAGCGAGCTTGTTTGCCCAAAGAGCCGAGCGACGGCAAATCACGTGGGACTTTACGATTTCAGACTTTCCTTTTCCGTCAATTGAATATTTTTACATATTGAAATCTCAGACAATAACAAACCAATATTTTTACTATGTAAGTAAGTGCTTTATTAAGGTAAAGTAGTTTTGGATAATGTAGAGCGAAGTCGTGTATTCAAAAAGCTTGATGAACTATATAGTGCACTCCACGCATAATTATTGTATTAATTTCATTTTAAAATTATGTTCTAATTTCTAAAATATTCTTATTTTTATTATCATCAAAAAGAGACTACGTGCAGCCCCGCGGCATGTGACCCATCTAACTGGCCTTTTCCTGTACCGTCCCGGTAGCTCAGTTTATAGTTATCTTACAAATGGCGCAATGTGGAATAATACATTTTTCCAATTTTATCTTCCAGTATTGCCAGCCTCGCCACAAATATTTTCTGTATTAGTAGACGTACATACTACATTAAATTTAGTTTGACTGCGATCTATAGAACGAACCAGTTGGCTCCAATCCAAATATTCCTTTTGTATTTCAACAATAACGGCATAACACAAAAACAAGCCACCGCATTAAAATTATATCTACATTAATCCATTTCGAGATGTTTCAAAGATAGATTAACACCGTGGAAACCTTTGATCCCAGTACCTACAATAATAGTAAACTTTGGGAGGCTTTGTTTAACTTTGACAATGCGAAATGCAAGTTTGAGGTGCAGAGGGCTTTGCGCCGTCAAGATTAACGGATTAGAGCTTTGTAGTCGTACAAACTAACAATAATGTTGTTGTCATTAGTGCTCCAACTATTTTGAAGGATTTATTTATTCATATTATTCATTTTGAAGCTACTTTACTTCATGCATAATTCATGTTTTTGAAGATAAATAAAGCAACAAAAAATATGTATCTGTATCACTTCCACAAAGTTAAAACGGATCTAAGGGCGCTTTTTATTTATTCATGTTTTTAAATCCAATTAGCTACATATAATTTACAGGTCTTAAACTGTGCCAAAGTACCTTTATGTAGTACATATACTTGAAATGCACAACCCAACTTCTTTTTGGGGCAGTTGGTAAATAATAATATGAATTTACGACAAAGATTCCACTAACCCACGTTCTGAACCGCATCGAGAATATTTCGTGTCGCTGCATCAACTGAATAGTATTAAAATACCAATATTTAGTTTCACATACTGCGACGGCCGACTCGGGAAGCGAGTCACGATGTTTTCTGGCATCTATGCCACAAAGGCCCGATCCTCCGACTTCAATTTTATTCCACGCATCCGGCACCGTCTACGGACCTCGAAAGGCATTTCACTGGGACATCGAAGGCATTGAATATAAATTTTCTTTTCTACCTACGTTACCTGTACAATTCTTAGATGCATAATAACGTTCAAAACCTAGGTTTATGGAATAATGATGTATATATAGAAACCGTTGAGATTTATAATACTCAATGTATGATAATCATCCTTCCATGAAATACTGTGAGCGTCTTGACTTAGGCAAACAAACTTAATACTTTCTAATAAAACTACAAAGGGAACATAAATATTTATTTACTCCACAACAGCGGTCTCTAGATTATTTTTATTTTTGAACATCTAGAAAAAAGACTGTCACTACTTTACTGTGTAAATTTTCAGCCACGCTGCGGATGAACACTTAAGTTTCTTACAAATTCAACAAATATTTTATGGCAATATCTTAATAGACCTACTATGTAATACAAACAATTTCATATATATTAATGTACACTCGTTCATTTCCATTGTTTTTAACTCTCCTTACAGTGGTCAGCTGGGAGAGAATTTATATTGGGTTAAGCACGCTATTGTACATATTTTGTGTTTTTGTGTATTTTATATCTGTGTTTTTATTGTGTACTTAAAGTATAAATAAATAAAATCTTAGAATGAAATCATGATTTCTTATTTTTTGTTTTGTATGAATCATTAGACTAGGATACGAGTTTCTCTAGGTATCCTCAGAAGTGTGAGGAAGTTTACAGTGACGAGAAAGATTTTATTTAAATAGAATTAATTGTAAGGCCAGACAACGAATATAAAAGTGGTCATAAAGTGTAATAACTGATAAATAAAATCTCTTCTCATTAAACGTGAAACGAATGCTAAACTGATGAACGTTCCCCTCTCCCATCCTTCCTCTTTACGTTCCTTCCAAATACTTCACCAAATCTACTCATCAGAATGGTATTAAAAAGTAATTTCGAAGGTCTTAAATAGGACAAAATAAAAATTAAGTACGAAAATTTTCGTCGTCTAATTTCTGTATTGTACTTTGCTGGTAAAACAATGGCTAAATAGAATCAAATGGAATGCCGAAGTAATACTATGTACACAGGGTTTACAATTACGACAAAGGAGAATCTCGAGGCTCGTGGGGTAGCACCAAATTACAATTTTCCATTTAGTTGAGAACGGCTTGGAAAGAAATTGAAATTTTTCCATTAAGGGAAATCAACAAAGCTTTACAAACCCAAAGTAAAGGAACAAGTCAAAGTGAACGGAGTACGTACCTAGGTACGTACTTCCAAGTGGTGAAGTAGCAAGAATTGTAGCAAACCAATTATTGGAAAACTAACTGATATAATTAATTGGAGCATTTGAAACTCTTTGTTGAACGGTCGGTGTGTTTTGATCTGTTTTTAATTTGCTGTTGAATTTATTAACTTGTTCCGTCTACGGTTAAATTGGAATTGCTGATTTCAGTTTCCCAGATCGCTAAAGTGTTTTTTGCGTTGTTTGTTTTGGTAATGTAAATATTATACCTACCTAAGAGTAGAGTGTATTTAAGGACGATTTTCTTCATTCGCAGCATATTCAGTTTTAAGGTAAGTACTTACTTATGTTCAACAAGAATAGTACGTATGTACATTTCAATAAGTCTTTACTATAGTAAAGAAAAAAATAAATTAAGAGTAAATTATATATAATTTATTAAGAAGGTTTTATTTATGTTCCATTTAAAAATTTATTAAAAACACTTGACTTCAGATGAATAGAAAACGACGGCACAGTGTGAAAATTCACCAACAGGGCTAAAAAAGTGCTTTCGCTTGGAAGCTGTTCTTCAAATTACACTTCAAAATTTTAAGACCCCTCCTCTTTGCGTCCGAGCTTAAAATATTATACGGAAAATAGTCAATGAACTCACTTTTTTAATTGTTCGATTTAAAATCAACCATGTTGATTTTGTTCGTATAAAATACAGCCTTTAACAATTGGGCTATGATAACGAATCGATTGACACCTGATTCATTAAAATCTAATAAACAATTTAGATGCTTCGGTGAAACATACGTATGAACAAACACACTTAATTAAAAAAAATAGAAGCGAAAAACAGATGCTGTAAAACATTCCATTATTACATAAAGGAGTGCGAATCTAGCACTCAGGGATACTGGGAGTAGTGCACACTAAATTAAAAGTACAAACGGCGAAATTAAAATACGCGGTTACATTCAGGTGGGGTCCCGACGCTAATAAACTTACCTCAATAAGCCTTACAGCGAAAATACGTACGTCTCTCCTCGCTAAATGAATAAAAACACTTTTTTGCGCTGAGAAAATGTTTTCATCTATACTTATAATAAAACTGTAACAGGTCCAATTCTGTACATTGAAGATATTTTGAAAATTATATTTGGAGGGCATTCTATAACCGATACTGAGGCCGAAAATGTAATTTTTTTTAATTTTTGTCTGTCTGTCTGTCTGTCTGTCTGTCTGTCTGTATCACGGCTGCGCATCACGCCGGAACTACTGAATGGATTCAAATGAAACTTGGCATGATTTGAGATCTTACTACGAGGTAGGACATAGGATACTTTTGATCCCGTAATCTAGCACGGTTCTTTTGGGAGAGGGGATTAAAGTCAAAATGGGTACTTGGTTATACGCTTCGTCCGATTTTATCAATTCTTCTTCATAATTAGTAAGGGAACACTCATAGAGAGTTGTTATCAAGGTTTTGTAATCGATCGGGGTAAGCAACGTTAGGTAAGGTCATTAAATAGATGGGTGACCATTTAACGCCATTTGAACTAAACGGGTCCGTGCTTCGGAGAGCAAGTAAAAAGTGGGTCCCAATTTTTATGCGACTATAAAAATGGAGGTTATGTATTCGATGCGAATGTCTGTTATTAAAAGTTTAGTTAACGTAAAAATAGCGGCTTCAATTGTTTTTGTTAGAATTTCTGAATATAAAAGAAAAATGAAAATTGAAAAATGAAAAAAAAGAAAAAAGAAACTCGTCCTTAATTTATATGTCGATATGTGTGTGTGTGTGTGTGTGTATGTGTGTTTCAAGCGCACGGTAGTGTTTGTAATGTTATTTTATTAATTTTTCTATATTTCTAATGTATCAGTAGGTTCTTCTTATGTTGGGTAAAACTCCACTCCTAAAGGGGTTAAATGGGGTGGAAAATAATAATAGTTGGCGTAACCGCAAGGAATTGTATAAAAATATTAGCTTTCTGCACTCCTCCATATAAACTTTAACTGTGACAAATTTCATACTCCTCCGTCCGCGTAATTTTCGTACTAAGGGGAACAAAGTTCTTGCTTCACGTATTAATATAATAATGATGATACTTAGACCGCAGTAAATAGATATCTACAGCGTAATTTACCAGAATATGGGTCACATTAATTCGTTTCATAAAATATAATAGTATTTTTTTTACGTTTCTCATTGAATGGGCTTGTTGACGGAAAAAACAACAATTACATATTTTTAGAACGAAAAAAGGACGATATCAATTTGATTAGGCCCTTCAGTACGTAGATCGAGAAGTGAATCTATGAAATTATTAAGTATCGAAACTTTTGTCATACTTACTTCGAGGGAAAAGTCAAACCTGTATTTTATTTTTAGAAGCAAGTATATTTATAAGTTTTTCGCAACACTATTATAACAATTTATACTCAAAACTGTGATAATGCTAATTTTTTGTAGGGAATAATTAAAGATGAACCTCTAAAGTTTATTAAAATAACGGTCAACTTAATACACAGCCCAAGAATTTTATGTCAGTCAAAATACACTGTAGGCTAAAAATAGCCCTCCTACCTGAGACGCGCAGGCTTCCACGCGATTTAGTATGCATTTAACGCATTGATGCATCCTTTGTACGGGCGTACGCGCTCAGAAAATAGTGCAAACTGTTTGTTATTTTATGCACCTACTACCTAGGTTTACTTTTATATTTTCGGCCACATTTTTTGCTGTTTCATAGTCAGTAACGCATGATAAACTTCTTCGTGGGAGAAAACCTTAGCCATAATCTGATACTTAAATCCAACGGAACGAAGTCATACGTCAAGGTCAGACCCGTAACGGCGTAATTTAGTTGCAACTCTGATGTTTAATATAATTTGGACATACCGGCTTACTACAGGGGTAACAGTTAAAATATCGATAAAATTATATATAATCCGGAAAGAAGCCGTAAGTCTAGGTCGTAGGTATAGGTTTACTTGGTGGTTATTTTCTTATAGTAAGGGGTCGTACAGGTAGGCATCAGATATTATAACGCCAAACAGCAATATGTAGAATATCCTGCTTCGACAATGTTAAATGCTTACCTTTCGCAGAAAAAGAACAACCTACCTCTACATACTTACATGGCTACAGACATGTAACTCAATCGTTATTGTGGGCTTTTAATCTTGTAAACATAGACATTTAACTGCTTAGGACTTGGCGGGCCTTAGTGAGCAGAATTCTAATCGATAACTTGCTACAATTGTAATAAGTCCTTAGAAACGTGCTATGATAAAAAATATTTTTTTAGGAAATATGCCTAATACCTATGAAAAAATGTCTGAATGAGACTACAGTTTATTTTTCTATGTAACTATATTTTTATAGTTACATCCCAAAGGCCGCTCAATGGCACTATATGGCACCTACACCACCTGGTGTGAAGAACACTGTAGCTGGTGAAATTGCCGGGTTCAAGAGACTTAATAAATAAGGTCTAGGTTGAATTGCAACTATCTGTGGGCAGACATCTCGCTTACCATCAGGCGAACGTCTTGCTTCTCTCGTCACTAGATTAAATAAATAAAATCAATACGTTATTGTAAATTGCTATGAAAGTTCAAATAAATTTCACGACTAGTATTAAAACGCTTCGAAACTAGCACTACGATCTGACCGAAATACATAATGTTTACCTATTTTAGCGGCCCATAAATCGCTCGACGCTCTCAACAATGTGGGACCACCTTCAACAACACTCGCTTATCGACTGCCTTAAATCTCTCTCGGTGAGTTGAACAACCACAAATTTATCGTTCTCATTGGTTCGCGATGTGATTTTGCTCAGAGCGGTGTATGAAGCTATTTCTCTTAGGCTGCCTTTGGCACTAATACTGATTTTGTGGTAAACTTACATCGGTATGTTTCGTGTTTTTTTATCTTTACTCTAGAGTTGAATTGCAATACCACTTAATTGTAAATGGTGAAGGATTCACTAAGTTATACTTACAACTCTTGGAAACTGCGTTAGAGAAATCATTACGCATATAGAACACGGTAGAGTTCCATTCGTATATATATTTTTTTTAATAATCCGACATAGGTGAACGAACTCTTAAAATGACTTTCCTGCTCCCAATCAGACCCGTATCAGTATCTGTCTACTAACTACTCGTCAAGAATATAACGAGATTTCAAATACGGTGGGTCCTACATTTAATGTGCTTAGCCTTGTTTCTGTTACTACCTTCCTGCTTGCTCCCATCACCAGACTCTGATCATTATTTTTCTACTTGCTACTCGTAGCAACCTAGTCAATGAGTCTAATTTCAGTGGGTCTACGTTTATTGGTACAGTGATCCTTTGACTACCTTCCTGCTCATCATCAAACCCTGATCACCATTTTCTAACAACTACTCATTGAGACCTATCCAACGACCCCAATCTCGATGGGTCTACGTTTATTGAGGCCGAGATCCTGTCTCCACCTTCTTGCTGATCGTCATCAGACCCTAGCGGATGTTACCATTTTATTTAGTATCATCGGATTTACATATTTTCTAAATTTCAGATCTTTCCGACCAATAGAAGTATCGAAAAATTTCTATTGTATACGAAATATCCCTACCTCGACTAGGAAAAGAGCTGATGGTCGTCAAATGGCTGGACCGATTTTCATGAAATATAGCTATGAATCAACTCGTTTAAACAAGCTTTCAAATAAAAAAAACCGCATTCAAATCCGTCCACTGGTTGGAGCGCTACAATACCACAGACAGACAGACAGACTTCCGGACATAGGCGTCAAACTTATACATAACTCATTTTTGGTCGGGGGTTAAAAATTTGTATATTTTTAACCGACTTCAAAAAAGGAGGAGGTTCTCAATTCGTCTGTATATATATATATTTTTTTTTTTTTATGTATGTTCGCGCATAACTCTGGCAATTATGAACCGATTTGAAAAAATCTTTCTTCCATCCATTCTTTAATCCGTTAATTGGGTCCCATAAAAAAAATATTGCTTAGTAATAAGTAGTTCCTGGAAAACAAGAATGGTGACTGCGCACTGAGAGTTGGAGGAAAGCCTATATAGATGACTTTACTTTATGGTGCTTTTTAAGGACAAAATGGTCATAACTCTGGTAAATATCTACCAATTTTAATGATTCTTTTATTATTCGAAAGAAGAAACCACTGTAATGAACCTGTATGAATTTTATCACAACCGGATAAGAACTTCCTGGAGGACCATGAATGATATGGAGGAATTTATCTGGTAAAAACCATAAAACTGATGTTCTCCTTTACATTTCTCTGACAAATATGAACCGATTTCGATGATTCTTTTTTTATTCGAGAGAGTAAACTACTATGATGATTCCATGCAAATTTCATTACGATCGGATAAATTGTTTCTGAGTTTCTGAAGAAACATGAATTATGTAAAAGTATGTAGACGATAATGTGAAATCATAATGATGATAATAACCTACCTAGATCATTTTACCGTCTTCGATGGTTCAATCTTTATGTATGAAAATATCACTAAAAAGCATAAAATAATTTAAATATTATTGAAGTTGGTGCCAAATATACACAGCAGGTACGCTTACACCAACTTCTTTAATATTTAAATTATTTTATGCTTTTTAGTGTTATTGAAGTCGGTTCAATTTTTTTTTAAAATATTTTACGTTTAATATATTTTGAGCCTGTTATATATACAGGGTGGCCAGAACAGTGACGCAATAATTTTTTTTTAGGTGCCTCGTGTTGAGAGGTATCTGAATCACCTCTATGTACGTTCTACGATTTTTCGTAGTTTTCGAGTTACGATTTTATTTATGAACTAGCTGACCCACGCAGCTCCGCCCGCGCTGTGTTTACGTTAATTAAACTTTCAATAATACCTATACATTCGCATAGAATACTAAACCTCCTTTTTTAAAGCCGGTTAAAAACTTGGACCCACTTTGTACTTGCCCTCCGAAGCACGGAGACGTTTAGTTCAAATGGCGTTAAACGGTCACCCATCTATATAATGACCTTACCTAACGTTGCTTAACCTGATCGATTTCCAAACATTGTTAATAACTTTCTATTAGTGTTCCCTTACAAATATTTATTATAATTATAATGAAAAATTGTTAAAATCAGAGCAAGCGTATAACCAAGTACACATTTTGACTTTAGTCCCCTCTCCCAAGGGAACCGTGCTGAATGTCGCGATAAAAAGTATCCTATGTCCTACCTCGGAGTATTAACTCAAATTTTGCCAAGTTTCGTTTCAATCCATCCAGTATTTTCGGCGTGATGCTCAGCCGAGATACAGACAGACAGACAGACAGACAAAAAAAAAACATTTTTGGCATTAGTATCAGTTATAGAATGCCCTCCAAACATAATTTTCAAAATATCTTCAATGTGCAGAATTGGACCTGTTACAGTTTTATTATAAGTATAGATTTTTAAAAATTACGACCGGATCAGTTTGAAACATTTCTAAAAAAAAAGTAGAAGGTTCCTTCGATTTTTTTTTTCTAGCAGCTAAATACACAACTAACTAACAACTGCTAACTGTACATTTATGCATAAAATAAACAGCCTCATAACTTTAATGAAAGTTACTACAAAATTGACCTAAAGTTGAGAACTACTGTTAAGTGGGTTATCATTTAAATTTTCATCTAAAAAGTCAAAATCTAAACTGATAGCGCCTTGTCTGAAGCTACTTAGAAACTAAGAAATTATCAGTTTAGATTTTTAATTTTTAGATGAAAAGAGATGTTCCAAAATGTATGGAGCCTGGCTAGGACTTTGTACACTATACTCTAAAATAGGGAAACACACATAAAACAGTTTTTAACTATCCATTTACTTTAGTTTGGCTTTATTTGCGTGTAAAACTTAAGAATTTTTACTTAAAATTGCAACACATAACAAAAAACTGGCATGCCGGAAAAGTGTCACTGGCATATGTCATTTTTATTATCAATAGCGTTAAAAGTATTTTTAGTACAGTACTCTTTGTATTTTAGTTTCTGTTTTCTCATACGTCATTTTAATAATTAAAATATCAATGATAATCATTTCACTACATACAATACACGCACACAACCAACTGTGACAAGTGTGACAGCAGCAGTCACGGATTTATATTTACTTCAGGTTCGTGGCAGCAGTAGCCATTGACAGCTCGCTGGCTGACAGTTTAATTCGACATCAGTGAGACGCCATCTTAGGACGCCATGTTGAATGTAGATATGAAATAAATGATAATTATAATTAAAATTACAACAATAATAGTAATTTAAACGAAATATTTATATTTTTTCCTGGATTCTATGGATTTTTCTCAATTTTTTTGAGGTGGAGTACATATTCCTAGCCCATTTTGCAACAACTCCTTTAAATGACATACATTGGGGTGATTCAGATACCTCTCAACACGAGGCACCTAAAAAAAAATTATTATGTCACTGTTCTGGCCATCCTGTATAACAGGCTCAAAAATATATCTATTATGAAATTCGACTCGACCTTATAAGACGTCCTGTCTAGCCTACATCAAAATTAGATATTGTCCTGTCACTGCTAATATTTGAACTTATCCAAAATCTTTTGCATATCAAATATTGATATTTAGAATCATATCTTAAGATTATACCTTTTAAATATTGATATTTAAAATTATATCGAACTTAGAACTTCTACGAGTATATCAAAAGATTTTGGAATAAGACTATTTATAAATTTCAGCCGAAAATCGGATTTGGCCTACTAGAAATTACAATCGAGCCTCGACAGTAGGTAATGTAAATAAAAACTTTATTTTAATCGGGAATAAACGCGATTTACGTTATATTTTGGCTTGACGTTTCGGCCGGGTTGCACCAGCCGTGGTCACAAGCTGACTGGTTCAGCGAGACAGCGTTTTTTATATTCCACCACTCATTTCCACCACTGTTACTCCTGTAAGCCAGGATCTACAGTGGTCACCACTGAAGACACCGAGGTTTGACCCTCGGCGAGTCCCAGGGGAAAGCTAAATTGTCTTGGAACCCGCAACAAATTTAATTAAAAAGGTAGATAGGAGGAGTCGGAAATACATATATTCCACTTTCCCTCCTTTGCAAAGCGGGAGACAAGCAAAGAATTAACAAACGGTCGATACAACCTCAAAAAGGAAGACTCTTACAGACGGACCAACGAAGGCTAGCCCACCCATAAGGCACCACGGATTCTGCTAATATTTTAAGGGACCTATTTGATTTTTCAAACCTGTTTCCAATAATAGGTATGGCAAAAACGTTTGAACGCACGGAAGTTCTCCTTAGTCGCCACAAGGTCCATGTAATATACGACTCCAAATGTCACAACAAAACTGCCTAGTATCCATACAATATATCTATCGGTGCATGAAATATATTTAAAAAGCCGTGAATTCAGTGAATACCATCATATTATGAAAGATATATAATGACCACATACTGTTTCACGTTCGTAAACCAAGTTAATAATTTTTTCTCCATCCACTTTTAATTTTTAACGTACGAACGTGTTTGAAATCCCAACAAGTTCGGATTGTATTCGGACGTCTGAACTACACGTACGTATACGCACGATTAACTCGCACCCAGTCTGCGCACTCCCATAGTACTTGGAATGTCGGGATCGTTCGTACGTGTTCGTATGTGTCCGCACGAGTAAAATACGTACGAAAACGTGTCCAAAGTGCGCGCGGCCTAAGGCTACGCTCATGTTGCCAGAGACTGCACTCCCAAAGTACCTATAATATGATAGGCAGATCGTTCTTGTATATGGGATTCTTATCCACTAAAACCTCCGTGGCTGTCGCATCGGCACATGTAAGCCACGGGCTCTCCGGTGGGCTCAGCACCAGGACCCCTCAGTGCCTTGCCGCCCGCCGCCTTGGGACGCATTTATAGGCCCCTGGGAACTTGTAACTTGTAACACGGGGACGGGGTTCATAACTCCGCTGCCGTCCTCCTCGGAGTCGCCGCCGTACTCAATGGGCGTTTTGCTTATCCCAACTTAGATTGAAAAAAAAAAGTTGAATTTACATAAGCACATATTATTTTCTTAGGACTAATCCCTCCACCCATTCCCATCACCGTGCCTCATATAAGCCAGGGTCAACAGTAGTCGCCACTAAAGACACTAGAGTTTGATCCTCAACGAGTCCCGAGGAAATAGTAAATTTGTCTTAGAACCCGCAACAAATTTAATTAGAAATGTAGGTAATTAGGATAGGTGCAATTGGAAAGGCACAAATTAAACCTCTCACACTTTGCAAAGCATTAAATTATAAAAGGTCGATACAACTTCAAAAAAGACTAATAAGAAATATTTTTGATAGCCATAGCTAATTTTCGTACCATATTGTACCATATTGGTACCACTAGCATAGATAGATATACATATATATAACATGTAAAACATGGGTACAGTACAGCACAAAACTTCAATATAATCGATGCCACAAAACTGTGTCCGTGGATCTAAAATCAAAATATATTTTCCATTGGTTTGCAAGTCAGCCTCCATGAAATAGATTTGCGTGAGAATTGGTCGCTAATGTTTTGCAAAGGAAAAACACACCTGTTTTTTCTACCAACCACTTTACCGGGAAGGAAGCGGGGTTTTCGTATATCCTGTATTTTATTATTTTTTCTTTTATACATATAGCAATCAGGGTTGCCAGATATCTGCTAACTCAATTCGCCTAATTTTGCCTACCGAGTAGCCTAAATCACCTAATATATTTTTTTCTTTAGAAATAGCCTAATTCGCCTAACATTTTGAGTTAAGTATGTTTATTCGAACAAAGAGAACACGCTAAAACAAACATGTAACCGTCTCTGTCATACAGCGAGTTGCAATGAGTAACTTAAATTAAAACAAGCTCGTTTTTTCGAGCTTATCGGAAACATTGCACCACGCTGGTGCAAGTTAGCTCAATCGGGTAGTAGATATTTCCGGGATCAAGACGTTTCCGAAGTTTGTGAATACAGACCCTAGATTCGTGACGACTTATTGCGGCAGTTCTAGGCAAGGATAGGTGTTTTTTTAAGGATAATCCACGCACGGTCATCGAATCTCAAACTAGGCAGAGCCTGTACTATGGAAACCAGACAACTGATTATAATACTTATATACTTACTTACTTTTTTTTTGCAAAAAGTTCATGAAATATCCACACACTTGGTGGGAATCAAACCCACGGCTAGCGGCTATCTCAGGCTGTCTAACCACTAGAACAACAGGCCTGTCAATTGCATAGAATCTTTATCAAAACATAGAATATAGCATGTAAGTAGTAGGAAAGAACCAGAGGATACCTCAGACTTCTTTCCTCAGTGACAAAAGAACGTTAGTTGTGCATAATACGTTTTGTCGAAGCATACAATTAACAAAAAAATATTTAAAATTGAAGTAATCCTGAAGTAGCCTAAAGCGCCCGTTCCTTTTCTTCTAGGTAGCCTATATGGCTACTGGTAGCCGATTGGATTTTTTGGTCGCCATTTGACCCCCCGAGATAGCCTAAATGGCGATAAATCGCCTAATCTGGCAGCCCTGATAGCAATACAAGCGAGCTTGTTTGCCCAAAGAGCCGAGCGACGGCAAATCACGTGGGACTTTACGATTTCAGACTTTCCTTTTCCGTCAATTGAATATTTTTACATATTGAAATCTCAGACAATAACAAACCAATATTTTTACTATGTAAGTAAGTGCTTTATTAAGGTAAAGTAGTTTTGGATAATGTAGAGCGAAATCGTGTATTCAAAAAGCTTGATGAACTAGTGCACTCCACGCATAATTATTGTATTAATTTCATTTTAAAATTATGTTCTAATTTCTAAAATATTCGCAGACAAAGCTAATTAGAAAATTGTGTTCGCCGGCTAACGTCAACTGTATATTATCATAACTAATTACAATTACACGTAGCTTACTGATTATGAACAAACCTTTATTTTTAATAACCGTGCGTAGTTTAACTAAAACACTAGCGTATAATGAATCATAAATTACATTAAATTACTTATGGATATAATACACGAAACTTATGATTTTTTATTTATTTATTACGTACTCCAACGATGGACATACAATTACGTCACCTAATAACCATACTAAATTAATTAATTATAGCATATATCAATGACAGGTATACTCAACTTGCATATGAAATACATATTACGGTATGGGGAGAGTTGTAAAAATTAGAGTAATTTATACATGCTATTCGTTTGGATCTCTCTAAGCAAATAATTTAGAGTTACAATTTAGAATGATAAATTAATGGAATCACTACAAGATAAATCTAGGTAAACAATACCCTAGGACTATTAAAACTAACACACTTGATGGTCATAATTAATCTAGCTTTTTTTTTCTAAAATTTAAAAAGACGTTAGGATTGGACTGTTACAGATTTGTACATGAACAACGTATGTAACAAAATTAGCCTCTACAGAATATTTAATCAGTACACATCAGTACACGTGTAGGTGCCACCTACTTCTGAAATGCTAGAGATTACTGAGAGAACTTACCTTTCACCTTGCGCCCTACTTTACTTGAGTAGTGCTCCTTGAGCTACCCCACCGCTCAACTTCTTGACAACTCTATTTTACTTCTATAGTTAGCAAATAATATTTTTTTAGGTTCCAACTTCAAAAACTACACTGCACATTTTAAACCTAAAACAAGTACGTCGAATAGGGCTCTCATAAATTCCAAATAAAAATATTTAAGAGTATTTTCGTTAACTGAGAGCCTGCACTTAAGACTCGTTTACAACCCTGGTGACCCGTATGCTAACGAAGCGGTTCATTTCATTAAAATCAATTCTTTCATGCGTACTGAGGACGGTCGAGCGTCATATATCTAACATGAAGGGTGATAGACGTAGTTCTAGTAAGTATTTCTTTGTTCTTTTTCCTGAAAATGAGACGTGTGTTCAACAGCCCACGTTATTTGAAACACAGACAATAGACGCCTGTCGTAACCTAACGCAGGTACGAGAATTTTAATTGGACCTAAAATTCCCTTCGTTGAAGCTTTGTTAGAAATTTATCGGTCCCGTGAGACAATAGATACGCGATGCTTTCTATCCATTGTACAGAAATATGGTTTTGTACAAAACACCGTTACAGAGACTTTTGTGGACAAGCTAAATTATTTATACACTAGCTGACCCACGCAGCTCCGCCTGCGCAATCTTTACGCTAACTAAACTTTGAATAACAGACATTCGCATCGAATACATAACCTCATTTTTTATAGTCGGTTAAAAACTGGGACCCACTTTTTACTTGCTCTCCGAAGCACGGACCCGTTTAGTTCAAATGGCGTAAAACGGTCACCCATCTATTTAATGACCTTACCTAACGTTGCTTAACCCGATCGATTACAAAACCTTGATAACAACTCTCTATGAGTGTTCCCTTACTAATATTTATTATATTATAAAGAAAAATTTATAAAATCGGACCAAGCGTATAACCAAGTACCCGTTTTGACTTTAATCCCCTCTCCCAAAAGAACCGTGCTAGATTACGGGATAAAAAGTATCCTATGTCCTACCTCGTAGTAAGATCTCAAATCATGCCAAGTTTCATTTGAATCCATTCAGTAGTTTCGGCGTGATGCTCAGCCGTGATACAGACAGACAGACAGACAGACAGACAGACAGACAGACAGACAGACAAAAATTTAAAAAAAAATATTTTCGGCCTCAGTATCGGTTATAGAATGCCCTCCAAATATAATTTTCAAAATATCTTCAATGTACAGAATTGGACCTGTTACAGTTTTATTATAAGTATAGATGATAACATAGTCTTACTTTTTTCTAAAAAGTCTGCATTCGGTGATTATCAATTTCATGTAAGTATACTTTACTTGCTAAAATATCATCATCAGCCGGAGCCCGGAAGACTTCCACTGGTAAACAGAGGCCTCCCCTTTAAAGGATACTTTGGCATACCAATGTGTAATTAATATATAGGTCTGACGTTTAGTAAAAAGATTTCTTAATCTCCTTAAATAACTGAGAGCCAAATTCAATTCTCACACTTCTTTCTAAATACAGAAAAATAACACGATCGCATTTTCTTTAACCAATGACCCAGAATTTGAAAATGCACATTTATTTGTGTCTCTATCTAGGATCTATGGTTAGTAAAGATTTCTTAGTCTCTTTAAATAACTGAGAAGCAATCCTCACACTTTTTTCTAAATACAGAAATGAAATGACCCAGAATTTGAAAAAATGCACATTTACGAGTATTTGTGTCTCTATGATTTCTCTAAAGCTAATGGTTAGTATAAAACCGACGCTATATGGAAAACCAATGCTAGAAATAGGGGTGAATGGAAGAACGGAAGGGAGGCCTTTTCCCAGCAGTGGGACAGTGTAGGCTGATAAGATAAGATAAGAAGAATGGTTAGTATAAATATAACAAATGTATTTTTGCGTGAATCTAAGAATTAAAAATGTACATAATTGGAATGTTTATTGGCTTTTATACGGTTTCATCGTACAAACGTAAATCGTGAGGAAACCTGTTTGATAAATCAGTTTTCGCACGACATGTTTATTGATGTTTCAAAAAAAAAATATTTGCCTTCGGTACAAACTAATCAACCTGATTTCCTATTTTCAGTCTTTTTATTTTCGTATGCATGGTTTTATTATGCATTTCAGTAATTTATTTACGTAGATAAGCACTTTTGATATTATACTGTTCTATACCGCATTAAAAGCACTAGTATAAAGGCATTTAATTAAATGCCGCTCGTCGCCTGAGACCTTAGAGGAGATACCACTGGAGAGAGCATGATGCGCTAACCCCTCTTGCCAAATTTTTGTTCATATGTTCAGGTCATTCTTTATTTGTGTGCGTGTCGTTTTGAATGTGTTGCGAGTTTATTATAGTGTAGGTTCATAGAAACATGAAGAGTTTGCATTAGACATTTGCAAGAGTATGCGTGAAATTGTATCTGTGTGTGTTTACTTCGCCTCCCGCACCCCGCAAAAGTGCCACGAAAAATTTGTTGGAGGAATCGACGCGATACTAACTCCATTCTAATTACTCTGAGCCTGATACATTAGTTATAAGGTATCTTTTGTATTATTATAAATTTCATCAGAATCACCAGTTCTGGGATTTTCCACTGGTTTTCATATTGAAAAAAAACTAATAATTATAAGAAGCTATTTATCAATCAGCAAAAGCTTCTAAGGCTAATTAGCCAAGTTGCATCAGGTGAACACATATTATTTTACTATTCCGAGAGGTTCTTTCCCTCATCTCATATTCTGGGATGACAAACAAAACAAATAGCCTACTGACTCCTAGCCTAGTCGCTAACATTTTATGAATGAACTTATACCTACGGAACTTGTACCTATTTCCATCGTGCTCGTGTCAAGACTAATGAGATATACTAAAGAGAATAAGAAATAGTTCATGTGCAGACTAATCTTTTACTACTTTATTCAATTACGTGGCCATCCCTCTAGTGCCTTGACGTCATAACTAGGTCAAGGTACTGTGATGTAAGTGTAATCGAGTAGCGTTTTATGTACTAGTTTAATATATGAGCAACAACTGCAGGAGGTTCCATAGCTTATGTTAAGCCCTTTTCTAGGTGGTTGCTTGTGCAAGGGACCATCCGAGAAGGTACAACGCAGTGTCATATTTTTTTTTTTTAAATGGGAGTAATCCCACCACTCATTCCCACCACTGTTTCTTCTGTAGACCAGGATCTACAGTGGTCACCACTGAAGACACCGAGATTTGACCCTCAGCGAGTCCCAGGGAACGCTAAATTGTCTTGGAACCCGCAACAAATTTAATTAAAAAGGTATATAGGAGGAGTTGGAAATACATACATAAATTCTATTTCCCTCCTTTGCAAAGCGGGAGACCAGCAAATAATTAACACAAAGTCGATACAACCTCAAAAAGGACGACTCTTATAGGCGGACTAAAGGCTAGTGTCATATATTCTGCCGCCTTGGGCTTGTGTAAGCATTGTGTATATGCGTTGGGCACTAGCTCATGAAATTAGCAGATTCATGATGTTTATTAACTAGTGTCACCGGCGACAAAAGCTACATGCCGCTAGTTCACTTATACTTTTCGCTTATACACGAATTAATAATCTGGAGAAATTACTTATACAGGCTGCGTTGTAATTTATAATATTTAATTAATCTTATATTTTTTCATCTTTATTATTATTTGCTTTATATGGTGGATGCTGAAAAAGTGATTTTAATTATGTATGTTGCACATTCTCTTTTTTTAAACTAATATTTATTATGTCTTAATTCACGAATATTTAAGCTGTATTTCTCGTAACTTGTGCGTACTATCAAGGCCTACTATTTTTTAAGATACCATGAGATTACTGTTTAATTTTACCACCGTTATCACTGGGAATGTTTACAAGATATCGGTGTACGAACAAATAATGTGAACTAAAATTTGAAAATAAACGATTATTAATCACGTTAAATGTTGGTTATCTTTAAATTGTTACATCAAAACTCTCAAGCCTAAGCAAAATTTAAGCTTCTTATACATACCTTGTGAGGGAAATACGCTTAAAATGTCTCTACAAAAAAATTATAATTTCTCAGAACATTTGCGGTAATAAATCGCTGATAATGTTTACATCATTTAGCAGTGGGAAAGTAAATTAATTATGTATAGAATCCACCTCAAACAACTCCACTAATGAGGGCGCCGCTTATACTTGCTAATCAGGTAATGTATTTTAAACAACCAATGTATTCTGAACAGTATTGTTAACGAACAAAACTGATTACCTATATCCAAAATTAATTCTGTATGTGTACAATAAGAATTATTTCTTTAGAAACTTACTAATGGCTGCTTATTCGTATCATCTACTCTCGAAACATTGTTAATATCTATACTTATAATAAAACTGTAACAGGTCCAATTCTGTACATTGAAGATATTTTGAAAATTATATTTGGAGGGCATTCTATAACCGATACTGAGGCCGAAAATGTATTTTTTTTAATTTTTGTCTGTCTGTCTGTCTGTCTGTCTGTCTGTCTGTATCACGGCTGAGCATCACGCCGAAACTACTGAATGGATTCAAATGAAACTTGGCATGATTTGAGATCTTACTACGAGGTAGGACATAGGATACTTTTTATCCCGTAATCTAGCACGGTTCTTTTGGGAGAGGGGATTAAAGTCAAAACGGGTACTTGGTTATACGCTTGGTCCGATTTTATCAATTTTTCTTTATAATATAATAAAATATTAGTAAGGAAACACTCATAGAGAGTTGTTATCAAGGTTTTGTAATCGATCGGGTTAAGCAACGTTAGGTAAGGTCAATAAATAGATGGGTGACCGTTTAACGCCATTTGAAATAAACGGGTCCGTGCTTCGGAGAGCAAGTAAAAAGTGGGTCCCAGTTTTTAACCGACTATAAAAAAGGAGGTTATGTATTCGATGCGAATGTCTGTTATTAAAAGTTTAGTTAACGTAAAAATAGCGCAGGCGGAGCTGCGTGGGTCAGCTAGTTATAGAATAAAATCATACCTTCATATCAGATAAAAGTAGAGGAAAGTCACCAAATATGGAATACCATTTTGTTTTAAGGATTTTAAAAAAAACTACAAACAAAAGAAAATAGTTTAATGTTACTACTAATCAGGCATACATTTATATGTAATAATTAACAGCCTTTTATGAAATATATTAATTATCAAATTAAAATCTAGAACAAAAAAGAAAATCACAAAAGAGTAACCATATATGCAATAGGTATAACCCATATATGGAATATAACCATATATCATTATATCGATGACAAAAATAGACATAAATATCTATGACATTAAATAAATTTAAACAAAATATTATGATAAGTCACAGACACAGCAAAAGTCACAGATCCAAGTAGATGTCAAACTGTCAGCCAGCCAGCACAATCATTAATGTGCCCAGAGCCAACACATTATGCACTTAATCCAGCTTTCTCCACTTTTATCCATGGAAAAAAGTATCATACAGAATACTTTCTGCATCAGCAGTGTCAGGAGATACTTGGTCCATCAACTCATCGTATTCACTGCTTTCATCAAACTGGATAACGACTGGTCCATATTTGGATTTTTATACCAGATCAATCTCGTAGATATTAAAATTTTTTCAAGTCACAATATTTTTATGTAATAAAAATATTTTTATGTAATAAAAATATTGTGACTTGAAAAAATTTTTGGTCATAAAATGTTAAGACAAACATATTATCGATGTACTCAATATTATAACACTTATGTACACATACATAATAACTGGTAATACTCATTTATTACATACCTTTAAAATTTTCTGCGTGACAACAAAACAAAACACGATTGCCACACGTGTAGCGGTCCCGGTATATCCACGATGGTGTGAGTGCGGTAGTAAAGCGACCGAATGAAATAGAAGATGGTCGTGTGTTGCGTTTCAAACTTATATTTTTGGAGAAATTAAGGAATCCCATATTTGGATACTATTCCATATTTGATGACTTTCATCTAGAAATAAATATAATTAGAACTTAGCACTCAATAGAGAATAGACCCTTTTGGCTGCCATCGCAACTATGTTACGCAACTAGATAGACAAAGCATCTCTCATCAATTACACAAATTGAAATTACGAGTTATTTTTAGTACAAATAAATTGTAACAATAACAACACAAACGGTTTCTATTTAGACATTCTATTTTAATAAAGACGAAAGTTTCGAAGTTCTATAATGGCGTTACATTCTGCCTTGCTGCGTCAGGTTTGATTTATAGGCAATACAAAAAAATCCAAAAATGAAAATATAAAACAAGAAAAAGGAACGTGGGCGTTCCATCGGAAATTTGTAGGCGTTACTCCATAAAGATAAGGCTCGGCAGCTATAAAGAGCGGAGGGGGATTATCGCGAGGATGTGGATATAAGTCCACGTTTCATTAGTTACATTAGCGAGATCTGAGAGTCGGCCCCCAGATAATATGATAACAATACATTACTTTGGGACAGCCGCGCTTAATGTCTCACGGGACTTTATTCAAGCTTCATGTTAGGGTCTTAGTGGACGTAAAATAAAAAACTTGGAATGTATAAAATATTGGGCTGGTTTGGCTGGCTGGTTTTATTATAAATTAAATAAATTGTAATTAATTTACTCTTACGGAATATATCGCGGTTTATTTTAGGTTTTATTAGCAATGCTTTATGTGCCATGGCCATGAGTCCGCCCGTGATCATGGGTGCTGCAAAGCATTCGAAACGTCGGGAAAGTAAATCCTAAAATAAACCGCGATATATTCCGTAAGAGTAAATTAATTACAATTTATAGTATTCGCGTAAATAAAAGACAAATAAATAAATAGTAAAAAAGCAAAGTTAAATAGCCGTCAGTCACGTACCTACCTATGGATTAGTGCGTCGCGAGTTGCAAGCCGATGATGCCGCGGTGGTCGCAGGTACTTTGCGCGGCATACATCCCGTAGCAACACAACCTCGAGCTCGACGCTGCGGGCAACGGCGAGTTGCGTTTTCGTATTCTCTAACTTTTTTACGTAGCTCTACCGCTACGAGAATTTATTGTTTTTTTAGTGAAACTACATTAAGGTCGAATAGTTTAACAGTCAGTTCGACATTGAGCCGAAATGCGATAGCGAATATAGATTTTAACAGCGTCATGCTCAACGTCGTATTCAAGGTTGTCTCGACGTCGAGCTCACCGTCGAGCACATCCAAGATAGGTTACGTTAGAGAATAGCATAGCTGATTTGAAGTTCGAAGTTGGTATGTATGTGTGTAGGAAGAAATGTTTTTTCCTCAATATAGCTAATGCTGCTAGCACAGCGCAAAAAGGTGACAATTTGGATGACCAATAATTTGATGAATTTATTATTGCAAGTCAGTAATGCGGTAACAGCTCAGTGGGCGGTGCGCAGGTTCGAACCCCGGCTCGCACCTCTGATTTATTTAATGAATCATGTGCGAATCGTCTTTGTGTTTTGTTCGGTGAAGGAAAACATCGTGAGAAAACCTGCATGTCTGAGAAAGCCTTACTAGCTTTCGAATGACGTGTGAAGTCCGCCAACCCGCACTTGGCCAGCGTGGTGGACTATGGCCTAAGCCCCCTCATCATGAGGGGTGGCCCGTGCCCAGCAGTGGGACATAAACAAGGGCTGGTATTATTATTATTATTTATTATTATTATTGTAAGTCTGGTCGTTTCCTGGCGAAGTACGTAAAGCTACTTAACTGACGACTAACCGGAAGACGCAGCGTAGGCAGGCCTCGGAACAAGGTGGACCGACGACATTGTGAAAGTGGCGAGCAACGGATAAATGCAAATAGCTAGCTGTCATTTCTCGTGGCGTTCTAATTGGAATGCCTTTTTCAGCAATGGAGGTCTTCCGGCTAACGACGATGCTGATGTACTTAACACCATATTTCTTGCTGATATTTGTATTTTTTTGCGATTTTGTAAGGCGCACTAGATGAACTGCACAGTTTTTGCAAATATCTCTGCGATGCTTTACCTTTCTTCTAATACGCAAACGTATGTTTAAGTCTGACCGAAGTTTTAAGACTATAATCGAGTTTCAACGCCGCAATCTAAAACTTTGGAAAGATTTCACTAAGCTTTTCAGGCCTAAGATGGTATTGAAATTAAATATTACGCAAATTTTCTCCCACCTAAGCATGGAAAGGCGGCGGCTGAACACAGAAATTGAATTAACCAAATCCCTTTGACGAAGTTGGTGTTTGCCGGCAACTCTAGTAAACTGTGAACTTATTAGCGGCCGCGAAGTGTTGACGCTCTCTGCAGTGCCTGCTGTGGTGCTGTTTATTTTATAAAGATTAACATTAAGCTAAGCGATGCTTGGCCTTTTCGGTTCTAGAAATAAGGTTGCTCTAAAACTCTCTTTAGTGTTATTAATCAACGACAGATGAGTAACAAAATAAAATTTAAGTTTAGATATTATTATTTACCTATTTATTTATTAATTTACAAACTCTTTTATTGTACTCATAAACTTGCAGATAAATTAAAGTACAAAATATACTTAAAAACTTAAATAATGATGTACAAAGGGTGGCTTTATCAATGTTCGCGATTTCTTCCAGGCAACCTTGGGATGTAAAAAGATCAGATAAAAATAATAAAACACAAAAAATAAAGAAAAGAGGAAGAAGCTACCTAATATACAGGTATGGTTTTGAATTTTTGCCATATTTGTAGATCTAACAGTTAAGGATTATGTTAATTGATTAAAAATAGATTAATAATTCAGTGGCTAATAACTAAAAGATAATTAATGATTCATGATTAACGTTCAACCAGAATAAGAGCTCTCGAGCGCTCAGTATAGGTCCCAAGGTTGGCAATTCCGCGCGTGCTCTTGTTTACCTACTTTGCGCGAAGAGCGGTGCCAGACGGGGTAATTTTATAGTGACCGTTGCAGACGGGATTTCTTTTCGTACCAAACATAAAAAATAATTCATATGTTTACGTCTATTATTTAATGATTGATTTATGTTCTTTAAAAGGTATATATATCAACCTCCGTAAATATGGCAAGAATGCAGAACCACACCCTGTATACCCTGGAAAAATTCACACACGGTCATCTGATCCCAAACCAGGCAGAGCCTATACTATGACCAGACAACTGGTAAAAACTACTTACTATAGTTTTTTTTTGTAAATATCTACTTATAAATAACCCCAGACACTTCATGGGAGTCGAACCCACGACCTATGGACCGTTGGTCTAGTGGCCAGGGCGTCTGGCCACTAGACCAACGGTCCCGTAACAACATGCAAGATATGGAAACTTCTCAAAATTTTCTTTTTTAATATCATTAAAGTTAATAGGTGGCAGTCAATATTTGATGTACGAATTAATTTACTCAGTGACAAAACTTCCGTCGAGAAAAGTTCCGGGCAATACAATATTATCGATGAAATAAATCAAGATTCGAGGTGGCCCAGAAATTTATTGCATGAAAAGTGAGAAACACATCTTATCTCTTATTTCAACCGAAACAATTTTCTCCATTCACAAAATACATGCTCGCTCAACAACAAGTTACACCGTTCCCGATGCTGCCTAATGAAGATATATCAACGCATTTACGGGGTACATAATCCATTACCACGTGATACTGCACACCCGTTCCCTCAAATAACGTATCAGTCATTTTATTACAACCATTCTTACCGACAGTATTACCAGCGGGTGTCTTCATAAATCAACATTCCGGGACTCCATTGGAGATATATCCGGGTGTATTCTGCCGAGAAAATAAATTATATACTTGCTAAGACATATATTGCACCTGCAGAGATACGGGAAACATGTTATAATAAATGTAGACGAAACAAAAAAAGTAAGTTACGGGAAAATTATTTATCTTTTCTTCCGAAATATCAGGGATTCGGTGTGTGAACAACGGTTGTATTATGAGCTTCGTAAATTTAATTTAGCACGGAGAAGCTTTTATTTCATTAGTTTTAAAGGTATTAATATCACCAGATATTTCTCTCGGGAGTCAAAGGTGTGCGGGATTCTTTTAATTAAACGAAAACAGAGCCGAGCAGAAGTACAATTTTCTAGTATTCACGTAATGAATACAGCGGCAGTCGTGGAGGTAAATTCATTTATCTGAATTCGCGTGAGGAAAATGTGGACTCAATTTAATAAGTTAGTCAAACACGCAGTTAAAACTAACTCATAAAGTTAAATCTCAAGTAAATTCTAAGTTCAGTTTTTTTTGGAGAATTTCCAAAAACCAAATAGTCATTACTTTTATTGAAGTTCCCTTCTCATGATATCACTATCACCGGATCACTGAAAAAATAAAACCATATTTTTTTATTTAGCTTATTTCAAGTCGCCTTAAATGTTTAAAAGCGCAGTGCAGTTTCTAATTGCTTTCCTTTGAGAATCACACACATACTCGTATAACAGTTAAATTTAAATCACTTTGCTGTGTGCTACGCGGTTTTACGATAAACTTATTTTTAAAATGTTTATTTGCACAATATACCTAAGCTGGTGTTCGACTGCAAATATAATAACAATTTATTGTTGTATTTACAATTTCAATATTCTTTCTGAGCACAGGCGGTTATATCGTCATGGACGGGAAAGTATATAGTTTCTTATTGATGATACAGAAAAACTACACCAGAGACATTGCTGTGCTGAAATCAAACGGGATGAGGGAAGGTCCCCTTACCAGAACAGCGACTCTACATAGTCCATTAGCGACTACACTAACACACGCAGGATTACAATGTCGGGCGAATGTGACGGCATTTGGGGGCTATCCTCTGTAAGTAATTTCAGTAGTAGGGCTGCTCACATTAATTTAGCATAATTATGTAAAAAATAACATGTGTACTAAATACCTTTTTTTTAACGAGACCCTGGCTACGTTAATTGCATCATCATCATCAGTCGGAAGACGTCCACTGGCTGAACATAGGCTTCCCCCTTCTAATGATCTTGATGCAAGTAAAGACTTCTATCTATCTAATGCCACAATCAACGACAATTGACTTACTTGACAATTGGCACCGGTTACCTGCGACGCGAACAATTCTCCGAGCGATGTGGCCTGCCCAATGTCACTTCAACTTGCAGATTTTAGGAGCTATGACCGACATAGCTTGGTTCTTTGGTGAATCTCCTCATTACGGATTCTGTCGAGCAAAGAAGCTCCGTAACGTTAATTAAATCAAAAGTATTTAAAAGAATGATTCTTTTAATAAAACACATTCATATTTCATTGAACGGAAAAGCTTCTAAAACTTCACATTCATAACATCGAGTTCACGCTTCATTTGTCAATAAATTACAATCAGCCGGCGTCGGTAAACCATAAACTTTTACGCTGGCACCTACTTCGTTTAAACTTTAGAAAGAAACTTCCTCCTATACTCCTCAGCGGGGGGGGGGGGGGGGGCACACACACACGTTAATAGCAATACTGTGTTATTAAATGTATATGTGTATGTACATGAGTGAATAATGTATGTGCCGAAAGTGAAATTCGAACGTGAATCTTAATTATATCGTACGATTGATGGATTGTACCTCATTAGTCTCACAGTAAGCGCTGCGCTCCGTAGTCCGGTACCAAGTAACAATTGTTGCAAATCGCCATGTTTTGGGTAATGTGTAGGACTAACCTAAGGCCTGGTTTTCTGTTTTTTAATTTAAAATTGGGTGGCTATAGGTCTGCTTCGATAGCTCAAATACTTAATTAGGGAATTGTTTGAAAACAATAATGTGTAGGTCCTGGTTGGGTGAGTTTAGTAACAGAATAGATTATATTGTTGTATCTTAGTATAGTATAAGTACTTGAGAAACATTATGACATCATTATCTAAGGGCTCATACACATAAAAATGATACGACGTCGAGTCGTGGCACGACGCGACGTCGTTTCACGATGCGACATCGTGTCGTACAAGTCTACGACGAGCATTATAATTATTTTGATACCTTGAAAAGTGATTACAGTTACAAAAAATGAGAGGTTAAACTACGGAAATGAATCAACGCATGCGTGCGATCATGTCCCACGTACTTATTCGCTCTTTTTTTTAAAACTGTTATTACTTTTCAAGCTTTCACAATGTCATACTTGTCGTAGATTTATACGACACGACGTGGCATTGTGAAGCGACGTTGCGTCGTGCCTCGTGCTACGACGCAACATGTTTGTGTATATGAGCCTAAAGCGACATTGATTACATATTTGTAAAGGTTCTATTTCAAAATCTTTTAAATTATTATAAAGACAACCGCTGCCATAGGATGTCAAAGCGAGTTTCGATTTAGGTATAGTTAGAATTGTCACCTTTCAATCAATACATAATCTTTACTAAAAATAGAAATTAATCCTTCCCTTCCCAAACATAAACCTCACAAACTAAATTACTTACTTATCCACACACAAACACACACACACACACATACACACTCTCCCACATAAATCATGGTGCATCCAATTTTTCTCTTAATTAACTTTAAGTCATATTATTATTATTATCAAACATCTGTAGTTGCTTAAAAAAAAACAACTGTTGGAACGCTGCTGCCTGTCTGGAGGTGGGCGTTAATGGCTACAACACAGTTATTCGACTAATTAGCTGTTATCGTTGCAATTTTTGTATACATGCTTTTAGTTCCAATAAAGATTATATTATTAACTAGCTGACCCACGCAGCTCCGCCCGCGCTGTGTTTACGTTAGCTAAACTTTCAATAATATACATTCACATAGAATACAAAATCTCCTTTTTTAAAGTCGGTTAAAAACTTGGACCCACTTTGTACTTGCCCTCCGAAGCACGGAGACGTTTAGTACAAATGGCGTTAAACGGTCACCCATCTATTTAATGACCTTACCTAACGTTGCTTAACCTGACCGATTTCCAAACCTTGTTAACAACTGTCTATGAGTGTTTCCTTACAAATATTTATTATAATTATACTGAAAAATTGTTAAAATCGGAGCAAGCGTATAACCAAGTACACATTTTGACTTTAATCTCCTCTCCCAAGGGAACCGTGCTCGGGATAAAAAGTATCCTACGTCCTACCTCGGAGTATTAACTCAAATCATGCCAAGTTTCGTTTCAATCCATCCAGTAGCTTCAGTGTGATGCGCAGCCGAGATACAGACACAGACAAAAATAAAAAAAAAAAACATTTTTTTTTCGGTTATAGAATGCCCTCCAAACATAATTTTCAAAATATCTTCAATGAACAGAATTGGACCTGTTACAGTTTTATTATAAGTACAGATGAAGCGAGCTTCTATAACGGATCGCGTCCACAAAATAATCAGTCGTGTTTCTATGTGTAATAATTTATACGTTGATATTAATTACTCTGCAATCTGGTATAACCACAGGCTTCAGGCGAATTTTGCCTGATGTTAAGTGTCACGCCTGCCTATAGACGCTGCATTTCACTGCCGTTAGTCACTCAAACATTAGTTATCAAGTCTCTCATGTCTTGTAATTTAGCCAGCTATGGTGCCCTTCACCCATAGTGACCGACATAGCTCAAAGGATTAGCCAGCTGAAGTGGCAGTGGGCTGGTCATATTTGCCGAAGAAACGAAGACCGTTGGGGTAAACTGGTTCTGGAGTGGAGACCGCGAATCGGGAAGCGTAGTGTAGGACGCCCTGTGACTAGGTGGAGCGACGATATCCGCAGAGCGGTTGGCAGACATTGGATGAGGAGAGCCGTAGATCGGGCTCAGTGGCGTATCTTGGGGGAGGCCTATGTCCAGCAGTGGACTGATGTGGGCTGATGATGATTATGATAGTACCCTTCACACTGGAACACAACAATGTTAACACTCTGCTGGTTGCCGGCAATTTCTGACACTGCGGTGGTACATACCTGGACCTTCCCTTGCACAAGGGACCTACCTTGTAAATAGACTAGGCTTCAATTATGTTTTTATATGTTACGTGTATTTCCTTTGGTTTCTTGGCCTTAATATATCATGACCGTTATGATGTACTGACAGAAAACTATATAATTGACTAAAAAAAAGAAATCGTGTACAGCTCAAAGTGGATTTTATGTTACTAAAGAGACCCTTTTTCAAATCCTATACGTTATTACGGTAACACAGAGAGATTTTCTTATCACAATTCCTACCAAATCTGGGATTTCACGTGTTTCCTTGTACCAATGTGTTATGTACCTTATGCATTTATATGTTTGGTAGATTTATATCTAACTGTAGTGGTTTCAAAATATAATTTAAACAAAATCATTAGAAACTTAAAGATGTTCCCAGTCATAATAAATATGTCTGCTTTGCCCACATAAATAATGCATTAATATGGCGTTAACTATGTTTTTTGCTCTCAAAAATCTCCGTAGGGTCCGGATAAGGATGCAATTACCCATCTCCTTCCGTTATCCCTCCTCCCACCTATAAAGTTACTGCGATTCCCAAGACGCCTGCCAAAATTGAGGAGTATGGCAACCCCTTCCTTCTAAGAGGGTTGCCTTTTTGTTCAACAGTGGGCGTCTATAGACTGCTGATGGATGATGATTACATGAAAAATTACATTCAAATAGACTACTTGTTCAATATTTGGAGATTAAAAAATATTTTAGTTTCATAGAATTCAAATGAAAACAAGAATACATAATAATATGCATTTACAGGCGGATACGGGTCAGTACGGTCAGTATACTACACTACACAAAACGATTTTATTTTTAATCCGACCCACTAACATGAACTGTAGACATTTTTATGTAGGACACACGTACCAGCGCTTTCGTGACATACTTCAGTAATTTATTAATCGACCGATGCCATTTTTGTTCTATTTCTAAATTGAGTGCACTCCGTTCATGTAACCGGTGCAAATCTAGAGAAGCAGATGTATGCCGATGATTTCGAAATATGTAAAAAAAGTCCTAAGTGACATTTATGTTACATAATTACGGTGGCTAACTCATAAATATTCTTTTTCTGTGAAATAACTACTGTGTAAGTAGTAGGTCTAATAATTATATCAATACCATACACGCACACATAAACTAAGAACCATCGGAAAAGTAAGAAAAAGAAGTATTAAAAATCATCTCTAGACTTTCTTCAATGTTCGATGCATGTAGGGGAATCGGGGGACTCCCATTGCCCTTTCCCTTTCCAGTAACCCGCAGAAGTGTAATTTTCTTTTACTCCCCTTAAGGCCTACTCACACTCACATACTATCAGTAACAATACACGTTATAAACAAATAACTTTTCAGATTCATCCACAGTATTTTACATATACCTAACATAAACAACACTCAAATATCTTTGAAGCAGCTCAGAAAATACCAACTTTCAAATAGGTACATAGTTTTTTTTTCCATTCCGACGACGTAAAAAGTAGCAGTATCGAAACGTATCTATAGTCAATAATTTCATTCAAATTGTAGACGAGTCCAAACGTTTACACGCGGCAAACGGTAACAAGCGAACAACAATGTCTATGAATTAACAATGAACTCGGGTCGGAAATTGGGGCCATTTTGGACAAATTGCGTATGCGTAAGCCGAGCTTCGACCATTCCCTTTGACAAACTACTTTGCCACAGGCATTTGAAATCCTCTTAGCAACAGGAAACTATTAAATAGTTTGCGAATTAATTCAATAAATGTGGGCAATGTAGCATGTCTGTCTTGTGACATTAAATATAGTCTTACCGGCTCTAGTGTCCGACTTCCACTGCACTAAAGCTTAACGAGAAACAGAATGTATGGCCTCAAGTTTAGAAGATTCATCAGTTAATTTTCGTAGCCAATCTATTAAGAGATAGAGGAACAGTTAGGTTATTTTGTAGCCTCCATGGCGCGACGGGAAACCGCTTTGCGATCCGTAGGTCGCAGGTTCAAATCCCGGGAGGAGCATCAACTTTGTTTAGTTGCTTCTTACTGGCTAGGACAATGCAACTAATTATATGGAATTTATGATGATCCGTGCATCGTATGGGCAATTAAAGATATGCTCCTGTACCTGACCTTACGTTGGTTGTGTCGGTCTTCCATCCCATAGGCTAGTAAAAGTAAATAAAAGAAAATAGAGTGCTTGCATAAACGCTAGGAGGACTTTATTATAAGTGAGTTGTGGGTCACAAAACAGTTACTAATTACTAGGCTACATGTTCACCATTCTAAGTTTTCGTATTTAAAAAGGTTGGCTCGTTAATTATTCGGGAATAAGATTTATCAAACTTCAAAGCGTGCAATTTTTTAGAAAGATTTTCTGAAACTTTTTTCATTAAATTGCTCGAAGTATTTGGGAACTTTCATTCGTTTTTATGTTGGGAAAAATGTTTCACAGTTACCACCCGCTAATGTTGAATGACATTTTAGAATTAACTAGATCTCTCCGTAGATATGAGTATTTATTTATTCTTTTATTGATTACTGCTGTTCACCTAATATTGTTCGAAACTTAGATAATAATATTTATATCAACCATTTAAATACACTCTTATTGACCACTAACGATTTTTAGACTTGGTCTGTATTTGTACTATTTTTAGTCCCACATTTCAATATTGTGTTGTATTTTCTTCGCTTCACAATTAATGTGAAGTTTCTGTTTTTGCCTCACTTTATCCAATACAATTGAAACTGTTAATAACGACTAGTTTGATGTTCGACCGTGTATTCAACTTGGCATTACAAATATTCAACTATTTTATTTAAGTTTTTTTTATAAAACCTACGTTGGAAACATGTACGTAGCCAGCCTGGTAAGTAGTCCCCTCAGTCCGCCTTTGGACCCAAGCAACACCAAAATAATCAATCACATTGAAAGTTATTATGGTAACAATTCATTTCTAAGCACATCGTATTTAGCAGCCTTCAACGTATGAATGACAAAACACTGTTTAAAGTGATTGAAAAAAAAAAAAAAACAAAATCGCATCATCAGGTCGACATACAAAAAAGGGAAATCTAAATCGAATTGTCATTTGTGATGAAGATGGATCCTATATGATAATCGAAAATATTAGTTGTGGTTCAGCCCAAGCAATGCAGTCAATAAAATTATTTACCAAACGCAAATTGACTAAGGAATGTAAAAGAAGCTGTTCGTAACTGTATGGAGAACCAGTGGCGACATTGTTAAATATCTACATCGTGTGGAGAATACTATAGTTATATTTGCTATCTAGCTTTGGACTCAATGGAGAGGCAAGCCAAGTCACTAATTAATAATCCTCAGCAGCGCTATTCACAGCTTTCCATTACCAATTAGGTTAGCAGCAATCTGCTATTATGCAAGCACAATATAATATCGTTAAAGTTTAAAAAATACTGATATTAAAATTATCTTAGTAATAAAACCTACATTTGGTCGTTATCCAGATATATGTAATAACTAACTGAACTTGTTTTAGTTTACCTTTTCCTAATACCATCATCTTTGCTGTGTTTAAGGCTCAATTCACACCAAGATGGCAGCGGCCGGCAGCGGCCAGCAGCAGCCAGAAGAGGCGCAACGTGGCCAGCAGCGACGTGAAGCGGCTGCGCGCGGCTGCGCGCCGCGAGTCTAATTCATACATTCTACAAGGAAACTCCGCTCCAAAAGGCGCGCGGCACCGCGGGCGGCCGCCTACGCCGCGCCCGCGCGAGTCGCCGCGCGACTGCTCGCGACGGCGTGGCCTAAGCGATACTGGTCTTTTACGTATTGTAGATAAAGTTTAAAATTCTTTCACAGTGTAAGTGCGCGCCGCGCCGCTGCCAGCCGCTGCCATCTTGGTATGAATTGAGCCTAACATGACCCGTAAATAACTTTATTTTCATTTCAACCGATCGAAAATTAATGCAGGCCAACTGTCGATGGGTGGCTTGGGTGGGTTAACATCAAAAACCTTCTAAACTCTCATGACAGAGGAACAGAAAGCCATAATGGAAGCAAAATCACCAAGCAGTAACATATTCCGAACTGAAAAATAAAAGAAAATCTGATAAGGCCACCCACAGAAATAATTGTTTAAAAGGAAATTTCGGTAATTAACTATTCCTATATATTACATATTATACATACGTTATTATTACTATATATGTGGTGGAAAACAATTCTTAAAGCTAAGCAAAAAAAAAAAAAATTTTCGTAATTCTATAGATAACAATGTTGCGAGAAGACCTGCACACTCATTTCAGATTGGTTGGTGAATACGGGCATTCGTGTTGTTGCGTGTTCCCTTCCCATTAAGATAAGCCAACCAAAACGAGACGCGTGCCTTAGGATTAATGGGGGAAGCAAAATGTTGTCTGCAATAGTCCTATATTTGAATGGACCAAAAACATCATGTAACGACCACATTTGCTCGCTGCGGCAACATGATAATGAAATAAATGACAGTCAATAGACACAAATCATAAAGCAGTACGCGTTGATTATGCAGGTTAAATGTTTGGGTGATTACATTATTTTTTCTATATCAAAATTATTTTCTGGGATTTGACGCGACAATGTTGCAACTTGATGGGCATAATATTGGACTTCAGACATTTAATGATGCGTATATACAAGGACGTATACATCCTAATAATAGGTATTTTATAAATTATTAATTTGTATCATAAATACTTCTTCTATCAGTCTATCAATCACAGTTATCATCTATATCTATAAAAATCAATGCCACTTTTCGTTGTTATTTTATAACTCAAGAACGGGCTCATCTATCCAAACCAAATGTTTAGGCTTTGTTTGGATTATTTAGTAGATGGTTTATGTTAAGTTTGCACAAAATCGGTAGAGCGGTTCTTGATTTATTAAATTTTTTGTAACAATAATGAATTCAATAAATGGCGGATCATTTTGTAAATGGGGATTTTGCTGTCAAATTGAACCTTTTTTCAGAATTGAAACTTTTTTCAGTGTTGACAGTAAAAGCATGTTGTTATGTCATTCATGCGGTCATTTAATTTTGGACGTGCTTCGATTAAAGCAAATTGTCAGCGATAAGTATTGCTTTGTGTATATATTTTTTGTTCAAATGTAATATATATCTAATGTGTGCGTGTACTTTTCTCAGTTTTTTAGAGAGCCGTCGGTGTTTCATATCGTTTACAGGCTTTATTTGAATTAAATTGTCAAACGCGTTTACACAAACGGTAAGTTTTGAACTGTTGAAGGGAATTACATGGACGCATGTGTGTTTCTTTATTTGAAAAAACATATTGTGTACCACTATTAATGTAGCAACTTGTTTTTAATTTGATTTATTCTTTTTTAATTGAAGGAAAAATGCCACGAGCAAGTCGAGCAAATATAGGTCGCAGAACGCGTAATGCAAATGACCATGATTGACGGACGAGGATATATAGAACGAGAGGACGGTGCAAGAGAGGATATATAGGGAGGGGGGATTTGAGGAGCCGGTAATGTGGTAAGGGATAGGGGGAGTTAGGTGGAACAAGGGGGAGTGAGAGGGAGTAAGTTGGGAGAAGAGAGAGGGGGCAGAGGGTTCAGAGAAGGGACAACGGAGGGAGTAGAAGAGAGGGAGTGTGACGAGGGCCGAAACGGGAGGGGGAAAGAGAGAGAGGAGAGAAAGAGCATAAAATTAGATTTTTCTTATAAAACAGAGAGAAAGATAAATCAAGGGAGGAGGGAGAATAGGGGAGCTAAATGTAATAAAAGCGTGCATGGGCGGAGCTGCGCGGCTCAGCTAGTACTTTCTAAAAAGGAGGATTTAAAATTCATCTTAATAATTCATAACTAGGAATCAAAATAATATTTAGATTTCTGTGTTCGATTCAATGATATATTGGATTTTTCAGGTTCAAGAGAATATAAAATTAGATATTTTTTGAAAGATAATATGAAACCAATTTAACAAGAATAACTAATATTGGTAAATAATTAAAATAATATAATAGCTAAAAATATCACTGACTGGCACTAACTTCAAAAATATTTTAATATTATTATTATATGCCTGGAACCGTTATTCGAGACCTATAGAGTGAGACAGCACTACTTCCGATCGGTAGACACGCCCCTTCCTTCCCCCTCTCCGCGTCCCTCTCCGACTGTGGACGCAGGTGGGGGCCATTGCTTGCCAGCGGCTCTAGGCGATTTTGTTCCTCACATTGGCATTAACTTTCGATGCAGTAACACCCCTTTCAGTTAACAGCTTTGCTGTTCGTTAATTTCTTTTATTTTTGATTTATTATATAATTAAAAAATATATATATTATTCGTAATATAATATTTTAGTTTGTGTTTTAGTAAGTCTTCAGAGAAATCGCAGAGCAGGCCGGGTGGTAATGTTCCAGCCCTCTCGCTTCATCATCATCGTCATCGAGCGAATCGGCGGCGGCGGAACACGCAGACGGTCCCGGCAAATCATCGAAGGTTGGACATGCTGTCCAGTCAAGTAAGCCATGTACTATTATTTTTCTTTCTTTAAACAAGTAACGATTTGTGCACGTACTACGTGTGATTTCAAATCAATACATAAATAATCGATTTGACTTTTTCCTTTGTCCAAAACATGTTTTTGAATAAATCATTAAATGTGATTTTGATGTTGGTAGTTTGTAAGATCATAACGTTAAAACTACTCCTGTGTCTTGTTTGCTGTTGCTTAAGAAGTGATATATAAGATGTTGATACTAATAAACGGGTGAGGGTCAGATTACGTCAAAACTGAGAAGAAATATACCGCTAATCCAGGCTTTCATAAACCTCATGTTAAGATATTGTGACCCTTACTCGTTTAGTGGATCGATGCTGTTATTCAACAGAATGAATTGGTTAGAAGCAATATTCAACAACTGATTGAATGGTACCATCCTCCGGGTTCTGACTTTACACCCGAGTCACTTTTCAATAAAATTGCTTCTTATATGAAAGTGTCGGAAAGTTTTAGAAAAATACTTTACTAGTACCTACTAATCTTTTTAATCCTGATTCTCTTAGCAGTTTTTTTTCAAAAATGCAGCAGGTGCGAATTAATTATTTTCTGCATAACGCTCTGCGTAAGAGCCTATGTCTATGCGTCTGGACTGCGACTTGAGCTTCCACATGCTTAACCGACTGCGACTGGAGCTTCCACATGCTAAACAATCTCTTAAGTCGCTTCAAGCCGCGGAGCCTGCTTTCGATTATAGAGCCTTAATATTTTTTTTATACACCTGATTTAAAAGGTAAGTGTTCTGCCAATAACAAATCTGGTCCTATGCGCAGAGGTAATGTTGAGGTAATGAAAAGATTTTACAACAACCATATCGATCGTTCAAATCTTTTTTAAAAATTTCTATTTATTAGTACCTTTTTACGGAGGGCGTTTGAATGATTTTGTGAACCGACCGGGTTTGTAATTCCTTTTTGTAAGTTTTGGGTGGGGGCCCACATCTAAACCCAAAATAATAGTTCAGTATAAAACTCCAATTTGAAAATGTCTGAAAAGAGAGGCATTCTAAAACGTGTTTTAAGTCTTAGACCGTAGAACCTTGCGTAGCCGTCAATTTAAAACATCTGAACGATCGATTAGTTACTTTCAAATTCAAGCAGCACAGACCAGATTTTTTAAAGGCAAACTACTTGGTCTTCAAAATAGATCTGACACAACTTTATCTGCACATTGCTCATGCTCGGAAACACCATGCCTATCTCAGAGTTCTTTACCAATCTGAAAGACTCTAAACCGGAGTTACTTAGGATGACCTATCTTGCTTTCAGCCTGTCATCAGCACCCAAAACGTTCGCAACAATTTCGAACTGGGTGGCACAAGTACTCGGTGACAAGAGCTTGTAATGGTACCTGGATGATTTCCTGATTGCACATCAGATCCTCCGGGTATTGAAAGACCAGGCTGCGGAAGCCATAAGTCTCCTTACAACTTTGGACTGGATGATCAACTCTTAAGTCTATCCTGACCCTGATCCGATTGAGACTTCGAGATAGCCTACTCGGAGTCTCAATGTGAATTCAAATGTCTACCCGACATGTAAACGAAGGTTTTTACTATGGTTCGACCACTCATAGTCGAATCAGTGGAGCCTCAAGGTCACTTGAACTGTTAGGGCTACTAAATTTTGGCCTTACGTTATTCCCAATGCTGCAGCTTACCGAGAGATTTACATTTCTTAAGCACTCTCGCTATCCAGAGGCCTTGATAAACTGGTTTTTGTGGCTGAACGCACTCTCAGCTAGCACAGCTACCCATATGGTCTCCGTAAAATAGTACCTAACTACATGCGCATCAGCAAGGGGTTGGGGAGCCTATATATGCAGTAAGTCGATCAGTGGACCCTGGACTATACAAGGTATACTATATAACAGACATCCGTTGTGATGCTCATCAGTCCGGATTCAGTCGGACAACAAGAGTGTATGTGTTAGTGTGTAGTACACCGTACTGGAGTGTACTGTGGACCCCCCTCGTTCCTTATTTGTAACAGAGTGTACTCTGTTGCATGGGGAACGAGAGGGGTCTTTTATCAAGCAACTTTTGCTAATTGACCCAGGATCTTTACTAGGTTCTGGACCAGCACAACATATATGTGATACCACAACTCATCCCGGGTCAATCCAACGCAGACCCAATGTAGAGGCAAAAGCCTCCCGGACAGTGGTGGCTAACTCAGAAGGTGTACTAAGCCGCATTCAATCATTTCGGCACGCCTGTGGTTGACTTTTCACCTCAAAACGGGAACTTGCTTACGTGCTACGTGTCATGACACTGCAACCACTCGAGCGTAAAATCTCACGATACTTTCAGCAGGAGGTGGACGGGCCTGGTGTGGCGATCCACACCAGGCTCGTCCACCCCCACCTCTAATGCCACGCGTACTGTCATATCTCAATGTCTGCGCAGGTGTGTATATAATAATAGCACCATGGTGGCACAAGGTGTTCTGGCGCCCGGACCTCGAGCGGAGAGGGGTGAGTGTACCATTTAGAATAACCAATCCTCTACACCGGCTGCTGGCTGGGTCCGTGTATCCACCCAGAACCTACCATACCACGTCGACCAAATTCATGTTAAGGTATGACTAGCGAAGGGTAGGAAAGCTCTTAGTGGGGAGATCAGATAACGCGGTTTATTTACTTTAGTTGGATGTCATCCACTAAACTAATTTACACCTGTTTGTAGTCAAAATGGCGACACTGGTGTTAGTGCAAATAATACTAGGTCAATACCTACAGCAGTTTAATTTTTAAAGTATTTAGTAAACGTTCTTAGGATTGTTATAGAGTTCAATTTTAGTGCAGAAGTCTGCTATCTCTATCACGGTAAAGATATTCTTCAGAGAATGCTGAATCTGGTAGAAAGCAATATCACTTGCAAATGTAGGGTCAATTATACCTATAATAAGGGATGCAAGAACAGTCGTAGAATGGCTTAAACCTAACCATCCTACAAACTATTATCTTTTTGAAGGATCTCTGCGTATAGTTTACCGAACTTATTTGTGAGTTGTCACTGTCACTACGATTTATGCAAATACTTCAAAGTAATCGTAATTTTTGGATTTACTTCGCTGCCGCCATCTTGGTGGAAACGACCGTGAACGAAAATTTTCCATACTGTAATTTATTTTACAATTGCTATTTAATTACTTGAAACTGGAGGAATCATCAATGATAATTGATGAAAACCATATATTTTCTTTTTTCTTTTAATAGAAGAAGAATCATCATTTTCAAGAGAATTATATTAGATTATATTTCCACCACCCACACAGATAAGTTTGTCAATCTGTACTGCTTTGATTTTATTCCTCGCATCTAGCCGCTGGATGCATATACTGACATTATTACATATTCCCAACATTTATTATGAAGATAATGTAGACCACATTATTATTAACCTTGTTGTTTAGCTCCAGTACAGATAATTGTGTTCAGAGATTCCTCATGGAAATTGTTTGCTTAAGACTATTCTAACTCATGCCCTATTAAGTTGATAGGAAAATTAATGTTTCAGCTAGCCATCGCCATTATTTATCTAATAACGATGCAGCGAGACCGACGGGGCGTCATGAGCTATCTATTGGCGGCTTGGTCAGGTGTCTGTTGAAACAAGCCATCGTGAAGGCTGCGTCTCGCTCAACTGGCTTGAGAAATAATAGTTATAGAGGATATTATAGCTAGAGGTACTGGCGTAAGCCTAACACTAGAAACAATTTGTTATGCACCTTTCAGGGTATCTAATTGTGATCAACAATAGAAAATAGTAACTGTTATGTGTTATGTGTAACACACATACAGCTCATTGCTTAGTTATATACTTAAACGGTATATATTATATATATAACGTTTTATTATTCTCATATAATTTATCACATTTGTTATTTCATTTTACATTAATTAAATAATTTCCTTGTGTATTTTCCAGATAATTTTTAAGCTATCACAAATTGGCATATTATAAACTTCAGCTTGCCACCAGGCGATACCAAACACATCTCACTCTATAGGTCTCGAATAACGGTTCCAGGCATATAATATAATGTTTTACCTGAAAATAAAACAATTATTATATGTATGAACCTTATTCGAGACCTATACTTTAATTTCTGCCTGGTGCCTCATCATCAAAGGACACCAAAAGTGAGATACAATGTGAGGAACAAAATCGCCTAGAGCCGCTGGCAAGCAATGGCCCCCACCTGCGTCCACAGTCGGAGAGGGACGCGGAGAGGGGGAAGGAAGGGGCGTGTCTACCGATCGGAAGTAGTGCTGTCTCACTCTATAGGTCTCGAATAAGGTTCATACATATAATAATTGTTTTATTTTCAGGTAAAACATTATATTAATATTTTGATTTGAAATAACCTTATATTTGCTGAAACCTATTTTGTACGACTAATCTTATCTTTATCCTATTAAATTTAAGATGTATTTTATATAACAAGTAAATATTGCCTCATTTAGTGAAATATAGCACAAAGCTAAAGGTTCAACAGCAAGAATTCGTGGAGTAATAAATTCAAAGCAACACTGCTATCGTAGCTAATCGGCACGATATTTTATCTATTTACAATGAAGCTATTTACAATGAATATTTTAAATGAGCAATCATGAATATCTATTAAAGGATTCAGAAAATAATTATAGTAATTTCACTATTACTATTTGCGGTCTAGACACTCACACAAGATAATCTGCGTTCTTAACGGTTATAAAATCTACTTAGGTGTGGCCTGAAAATTGTAAGTTTTAGATTATTCCATGCTTAGTGATAAAATCGGTGAATAAACTTTAGAGGTCACAAACATTGGAGTAAGCTGAAGTCATAATATACCGCCACCTACACTGAATTTATCTTCTATTCTATATTCTATCCTTAGAAAATGTTGACAATAGATCCGGGAAGGGCGGGATTAGTGATTTTTGTATGGAGAAATATTATTACACAGTTTTCACGCTTAATCAGAAACAGACCTTATTGGCGGGGCGAGAGGGGGAGAGAGAGAGAGAGAGAAGAAAACTAAAAAAAATCCTAAACCTGAAAATTGGTGTGTTATTATACGGTAGGTACTCAAAATCAAATGATTTTGAGTATTAAAAAGAAAATAGTACCGTACCGTAAGGAAATAATACTCTAAGTCAAATGATTTATACCTGTCCCCAGACTATTTATACGTAACACAATACAAATTGTATGCTGTAAATGTACCCTTTTGATACTAGAATTGTACCCTTGCTTTCATACCCCCATATATTTTGTTACATAAAAATTACAATTAATACAAGGGGTTTGGATAATCTTCTAATTTTTTGTTACTTTTAGACCGTATTTATTATGAAGCCCACATTGAGCGCAATAATTGTGTCCCACAATAGCTTTAACGTTTTCTCCTCAATTATAATGCAAATTCATACAAATATTCCTGAAAGGTAACTTTTTTATACCGTCATTAACAAAGGCCCTTTTTTACAACGCAACTGGTGCAAATACTAAATGTGGCTTTATATAACGGCTTGTTGAATTACTAACTAGGATAAAGATAATTTACCCTAACATAAAGGTTCAGGCTATATTTGATATAGTTTATATCCATATCATACTTTGTAAGTACCAAAATCTGAAAAATTATTTTTGAGAGACTGTTTATTCATGATGTAAACGTGAAGGATCAATGCACCTACTTATTAATATTTTTATGGTAATGACATTATACAGGGTGTAAGGGTGTCCCTTACCGAAAACTTTTTTTATAAGATTTCTCATAATCCATTACAACATTACAGAAACCATTTATAGGAAAATGACAAATGACTAACTTGTTAATTTTTGATTATTTTTGATAATTTTTGAACGTGCGGAATAATATTTATTTTTCAAATTACATTGCTAATTTCAATCAAGCCGCCTGCCAAACGTGGGGATTATGGCAACCCCTAAAGGGAGAGGCATTTGTTCAGCAGTGGACTTTTCGGCTGCTAATGACTGCTAATTATGCACAAATAAGTAATCTAATGTTTTTAAATTGAAATTAGGCGTTTTTATTATACCAATAATGATGTTATCCTAATTAATGACATTATACGTATACTGCACTGATATCACTTTACCTTATCCAAATACCTTTAGTGATATTTTGACATGACAATGTTAATGATACAATACCACAATAATATATACTAATAATATTAAGTCACATGTTCAAGTTTCTAGAAATATATTAATAGATGTATCACTATTAATATATTTCTAGAAACATTAACTCGAAGAATAAAATAACAGACTAAAGAATACAGAAAATATAACATTTCTAATAATAAATACTAATTGGAGCAACGCCATTTACATAACATCGTTATTAAACAATTCGGGTGACACCTTAAATCTTGGAATGATTTAATTTCCTCCGAATATCTTTGGTGGAATCGCAAATATAAATTAAATTTGCTGTCTTCTGTCTACTTGATTATTCCATTGGCAGATTTCGTTAAAGGAAATGTAAAAACAAGATTGAAAACATAGCTCAAATATCCTTTTAAGACGCAAACTGAACCATCAATTTCTTCCTTTAGCCAATTTCAATTCATCAACATTTAATAGCACGATTTTCATAATTAACAAAGAGATTAAATATACTATAAGCAATAGAGCCTTAGGGATGTTTTTCCTACAAATACTGGTATAATTTTCCACAGCTACCTTAACTTAAATATACAAAATATATAATATATGTCGCAGGGGGAAAATATCTATCTAATACTACTTAGTACATAGCACAAAATAAGAATACAGAAACACTAACAGGACCTAGCACCGTCCCGCAACGATACGCGACACACTTGCTAGTGCCTCTAGGCACCTCTAACAAAGCTTTACTCGAACGAACTCTGCCCCACGAGGGTTACAATCAGATAACGATCGGAGACGGGCATTGAAGCCCTACCTACCTAACGATTGGCCTCCTCCATTTCCCCTCATTACCAACTCTGACCAACCCTATCACGACCTTCTAACAGCCTGAGAACCAGACGTAGGCTACACAAGCCAGTAAGACTCCGCCATCTACGAACGCATGTTCACATTACACAGCAACCATCACGAGTACCTACATAGAAATACACCAAGACATACCTAGGTAGGTACCAAGGCCTACACGTCCGCACTACATTAATATCACACGGGAGTAGAAACTATAGTAGTGTAGTATAGTAAAGAATAAAGAACTTAGCTCTGAACATTCCCCGGCCGTTCCCCGACGCTGACTGCAGACTCTTGTTCGGATCCTCACAATTCGACTCACTACTACACCTCACTGCTTTATTTACTAGGAAATATCACGATAGAATGCCTTTGCAACACCTATTTCGCTTCTTATAAAGGCGCTAGGCCTTTTGTGCTAACCATTACAATTGGTAAAGATGACAATTCTGCCTTCAACCTAAAATATCAAATAAGACTTGCGTTTTGTTGTCAATTATTTACCTGTACTGATTACATTGCTACGACATATATATATATATATATATATATATAATGAAATGAGCATAGCTCTCTCCATAGCTCGTTGTGTGATTCCGAGCTTCTCTCTAAATTTTGTGTAGTTTCTGTGTCTGTATAACAATTAGTATTTTTTGGGTCTAAATATCAATGGTCTTATTTAAAGAGTCTAGCTATGGTTGATTAGAAAATATTTTCAATATTTACATTTAAAAAGTTGTTTTCCACAACACCATTGGGTTTTGTTTTACCAAAAGATTCTTCCTCCACTGAACAGTAAGTACCTACTGGCGACACTGTTTTTTTTTTATCTGGTTCTTAATTGTTTGTCTTATAACATTGTCATTTCTGCATACTTTTCTATGCCACTGGAGTCTATATTACGATTACTTAAATAAGTAATTCAAAATCTAAACTTCAGCACCTATGTGATGTAATAATTAAACTAAAAGCCCCTAACACGTTACTACGTTATTGTACTTTTAATAAATATAAATCAAACTCTATTTTTTTGTGATTAAGGTTTACATTTAATTGCAACAATTTAGCCCAGAGATTGGCAGAATATTGCCGCACGTACCCATACTGGCGTTAAATTTTGATTGCGCAAAAAAAGAACAAAGTTATTATATTTACGAAGGAAGTTTTATTTTACAGCGTTACAGTCCCGTGTAAAGTTGGTACGAGGTGCTATTATAATTAAAATCAAAAGTACAAACGTTTTTGTTTTAATATATTCGTGCAAAAGCAGATGAGTGTTTTTCGTACACATAAATTTTGTCCAGTAGGTATTGCAGATATAAGAATGCTTTGTTGGTGACAGCATTGAGTATTTCAGCTCCGCGCATTGGGTCGACAAAATAAATTTGATGTATTGTTATTATTTTAACTTATTTTATTCATTTAATCGGTTAACAAAAGTACCTACATCATTACATAAATAGGTGAAACATAAACTCTAATGAAGGTTTCTGTGCACTGACGCATATTGTGAAGACTCATTTCTTCACTAATATACAACGTCAACATAGTAAAAACAAAGTCACTTTCCGTGTCTGTCTTTTAAATCCGCTAACTCCACCTAAACCACGCAACGGAATTTTAAGCGCTATAAAAATATATAACCGTATGCTTATTTGTACTCAATATAATCTAGAGCTTGGCTGTTATCCCATTTGTAAGTAGCGTAGAAAGGGCGGCACTACTAAAGGGAGGATCCTCCGACCGAGCGAAGTGAAGAATAGAATACTCTTTATTTGCACACCAAAGTAAAACATAATATAGAAAACTTAAATTAAACGTACATATGGCGTATGGCGTAGTGTAATGCTCGCTCGGTCAGGGATGAACCCTCCTACGGTTGGTGTTGGGATGTTATATCTAAATTGCATTATAGTGTAGTGGACCTACTAGGTTCAAATGAAAACCACTCAATGAAAACAATTGTTTGGCAATAAAGCTGATCTGGAACCCATTTGGTCCAGCCATGAGGCAACTTGTAACAAACATGTTTTGGTATTAATGTTTTTCTATGTTTTAGTATAGTGGCTCATTGTTGAATGACCGAATAAATGTATATGTGTAGTCTTTTTGTTGAAACTTTGCTAGCGCGATTCAGGAATATTTATGAACATAATTTTTACTACAGCGCCATCTCTCGTGCTATGTAGTAGAGACTACAGTAGCGAAACAGCCTTGATTGGTAAAGAGTACTAATTTATTAACACAAGAAAAACAACCCCGTACCTATCAGATTAATGACTTTCCCACTATGTCCTTGCAAAAATTTTGGAAATCTAGCTCTTATCCTAAGGTGTTATTCCACCGTTTCCATGGCCCATCATTTGATTTACCGCTTATTTGTACAAAAAGTAAATTTCATCTATTTATATAAAAGAAAGTCGTGTTAGTTACACTATTTATAACTCAAGAACGGCTGAACCGATTTGTATGAAATTTTGTGTGCATATCGGGTAGGTCTGAAAATAGTGCATAAAGTAGGTATATTTCATACCGCTAGGTTAAGGTTAAGCAACATAAGGCAAGGTCATTAAATAGAGAGGAGAGGGAGGGATTCGAGGAGGGGGTGATGGAGGTGAAGGATAGGGGGAGTTAGGTGGAGCAAGGGGACAAAGGGAAGAGGAAGAGGGGGAGTGTGACGGGGACCGAAGCGGGAGGTGAAAGAGAGAGACATAGAATTAGATTTTTCTTATAAGAGAGAGAGATGGAAAGAGAAATAAATCAAGGGAGGAGGAAGAAAAAGGGAGCACAATGTAATAAAAGCGCGGGCGGAGCTGCGCGGTCAGCTAGTATGATAATATTTCCCACTATGCTGGAAATATTTTATTTAGCTTTTTTCGTCTATTTTATTTACAAATGCATCAACACCAGCCTCTGTATCGTATCGTTCAATCAATTCTCTCATATATTGTGTACCTACGTAATAAATTATTCCCAAGCGTTATCCATTAGATACTGGTATTTCTGTAAAACTGAGCATGAAATATTATATACCGAACTCGCACACTGGCTTCGTTCCCGTCCGTTTTATCTGGCTCTTGAGGTTTAACAGACAAATGAGATATCCGGGGCGAGCTCCGAGAAAATATCCTTTAGTTTTCTCCAGTATTGCTCCTACTTACATGCGCTTAGATTGATATGAATGTTCATACATTTAGGGCATGTGTCGCGTATTCTTCAACTAAAGGACTAATACTTGAAATCTATATCTATCTATACTTATAATAAAACTGTAACAGGTCCATTTCTGTACATTTAAGATATATTGAAAATTATGTTTGGAGGGCATTTTATATCCGATACTAAATCCAAAATTGTAATTTTTTTTATTTTTCTCTGTCTGTCTGTCTGTCTGTCTATCTGTCTGTACCTCGGCTGAGCATCACGCCGAAACTACTGGATGGATTGAAACGAAACTTGGCATGATTTGAGTTAATACTCCGATGTAGGACATAGGATACTTTTGATCCCGACATTCGGCATGGTTCACTTGTGAGAGGGGACTAAAGTCAAAATGTGTACTTGGTTATACGCTTGCTCCGATTTTAACAATTTTTCATTATAATTATAATAAATATTTGTAAGGGAACACTCATAAACAATTGTTAACAATGTTTGGAAATCGATCAGGTTAAGCAACGTTAGGTAAGGTCATTAAATAGATGGGTGACCATTTAACGCCATTTGAACTAAACTTCTCCGTGATTTGGAGGGCAAGTACAAAGTGGGTCCAAGGTTTTAACCGACTTTAAAAAAGGAGATTTGTATTCTATGCGAATGTATATTATTGAAAGTTTAGTTACGTATACAAAGCGCGGGCGGAGCTGCGTGGGTCAGCTAGTACATCAATATAAATAAAGAAGACTTTATTTTGACAGCAATTAGATCCAATTTATCAGTTAGCCATCCATTCGTATTCTATAACCAAACATATAATACTTTTAATAGAAGCCGATTATAAAAGAGATCTTCCAATTTTGTACCACCACTGTAGAGTTAGACATCCTGCCGCTAAGTATCAATAAGTATTGTGTTTCGATATGAATGGCAATGCAAATAGAGATTTTACTGGCCACTAAATAATCTAACCAGCGTGGCGGCAATGCAATACAACTGCCTTGTCTATAGGTATGCCCTTAGGTACGTTGTTAGTAATTTGAATCATATGTTTATCATATATATATGGTTGCATGCAATCTGTGGCATGTCTTTTCTCTTCTTCTTCATCTACAAAATAGTTAGGCCCTTGGGGTCGAAAGAGTTAAAGTGGGGTATGAAATATCTGAACCATCCTATTAACGTCGATAGTTATTAATAATTTTGCTAGAACCGTTAACATTGCTAGAACAACATTCAAGAATGATAACCTAACTACTCAGTAAGTAGAACTACTTCGAGGACTTGTGGTGTCGATGATAATAATAATATTCTGGGACAATCACAGTAATATTACGAGTAGGTAAATTGACACGCTGCAGAAAATGGAATTGGGTTTGGGAACAAAAGTAGTCAAGTAGTAATCTCTTTATTAGAAACTAGAGATTGTCACATGGTGAAAATCAGTATTGGTAACCCGGGGTGGTGGTAAAGATCAGGCATTTGGTGAACGTGTCAGTCAGTTCAGCTGTGCGGCCTCCGCGGCACCTGATCTGTATCAAGATGTCGTGATTCCTATTGGATTAATAGATTTCAACAGTTGAACGAAACGGGTATACGTATTAGTGGAAACGTGGATTATCATTGGGGAACGTTGACGTTGTTACGGTTGCAGTACAGTAAAGTTTGTAGAGTAGTAGTTGTATTTGTAGTTTAGTGCGGTAAGACTGTTACAGTGGTCCCTTTTTTAAGGCCAGCTGGCCAAGACTGTTACAGTGATTTCTTTGTGGAATCAGCTGGGAAAGATTGTTACAGTGGTCAGTGGATTGTCTCAGTGGTCTAAATAGTAGGCCGTCAGGCTCAAATCATCAGATAAATGGGTTTATTGGGGACATAATGCCATACGTAGATGTAAACTCTGTCTGTTATCAGGTGGAATTGAATGAAATGCGTATTCTCAAGAGAGACAACGCACGAATGTCAGGATTGGCCGTGTCGGGATATGGAAGAACCAAGAAGGCTGGTTTGCTAGGAGGCAAGTACCGCGAGCAGACGTCAGGCAGCGTCACTGGCGCAATGAAATATAAGAGCCGGCCGGCGCGGTCGCCATATTGGGTGAAAACTATCGCTGTCGCTGGATGCATGAAGCATTTCTCCCGTGGATCGTGCCTTTATAGTAAACTAGAGTAAACTATTGTGACGAATATGATCTGGGAATAAAGGACTGTATTATAATCTAATTCATCGTTTGTTGTTGGTGAACCTGGGATCAAACCCCGGGCCAGGGATCTGATGTTCCATAATATGCCAGGAATCAGGGGGTGATGGCCATCTGCCGACATATATATATAAAACTAAATAGCTGTCCGTTAGTCTTGCTAAATCTCAGAAACGGCTTGACCGATTTGAATATGTTTTGTTTTGTTCAAATCAGGGGTTTAGAGGCAAAAAAAATGGGAAAGTCCATAAAATAAGTTGAAAAAACGCGGATGGACCTGCGCGGCAGCGACTATTCTATTATACACAATCCTAAACATACCAATCTAATCCACTATCACGATCGAATAAAAAAGATGTGTTAGCAAAAAAGTTTTATAAGAATAGGGGACTTCGAAACTAAAGGGCTGCTCTTTAACTTTGAAAAGTAGCCACAAATGTTAGTAAGTCAGATGCGTAACTATGTAAGTATATAAAAAGAGTTTATAACTATTTATATTAGTTTGTGCTTAATATATTGATAGTGTTACATAAACTTACAAATACTCATTACATTATGTTTTGAATCTAAATAGTTATTTAGGAAACATATTAGAAAGTCAATAAGTAAATAAGATAGGTATATAAATAGTCCGTAATATTGTTTGTTTTTAATTATAATGTTAAAATTTTCAATAGAAATAACCATCAACATTTTAAAAAATCTACCTACTATTAAGGTATCTAGTGCATTATATAATTTTTACAAAAAAAAGAACCGCCTTCAAAATGCAACTAAAAATCCTGAAATAATTTCTAAGGATTAGTGGTTTTTACATCTACATTCTTGGACTTGGACTACAACATATTATAAATACATATTACTATCAAAGACGGCGCCAAACTGGAAAACAGTTAGGTACTGTAATACTTCAGGTAATCAGGATGGTCACAATAATCAACACATAAGCATTTGACGGTCAATTATATTTTATAAACAATCGTGCAGAGTTTCCACTTACAACTGTTCTCAACGACGGTGACAGAATGACTGACTCAAACGTTGTGACACTTCTATTTATATAGACAAACAGATAAGCTAATCAAGAGTCATACTTATACAATAACTATTACATATTTATCATTAATTAATACTATTTAGACTGGAGATTGAATAAGAAGAATTATCAATTAATAATACCTATAAACATAAACTAGTTTAAATATTACTCATAATGTGTATTTTGTTACGCCGGAAGCTGTCAAGCGGACGGCGACATAATAACATTTAGTAGGTAGTTTAACATAAATCAAAATAATGCAAAGCTACAGAACAAATAAGATCACAAATATAATCGATATATAATTATGTAAGTGCACTAAAAAGTTGAGCTGGTGTAAACAGATACCGGAAGTCTGTAACACTCGGCCATCCTGCATTTGCCGTGCCCTGCCCCACGGCGATCAGTATTATCACGTCCAGTCTGGTTTGTCACTTATACGGCATCTGAAAACAAAAAGACACAAAAGCAGAACATCTATCCATGTAGTCGTAATTAATAGGCATTAAGCTTGTAATAATCTTAATTACTAAACCATAAATTATATCCCAGTCTCAGTTTCTATTATTGCATTCATGAATTACAACATCTACATCCATATGTATCCTATATCACAGAGTATTTATTTATCACATATCACACAGCATTTATTTATTCCATATCTCGCAGCTTTAATGAACCCCATATCTCACAGTATTTATTTATCACACAGTATTTATGAACTCCATATCGCACAGATTTAATGAACCCCATATCAAACAGTATTTATTTATCACACAATATTTATGAACTCCATATTGCACAGATTTAATGAACCCCATATCAACCAGCATATATTTACCACACAGTATTTATTTATATAGAATACAGGCTTTTTTATTGCATTCATGAATTACAACATCTACATCCATATGTATCCTATATCACAGAGTATTTATTTATCACATATCACACAGCATTTTTTTATTCCATATCTCACAGCTTTAATGAACTCTTTATCAGACAGGATTTATTTATCACACAGTATTTATGAATTCCATATCGCACAGATTTAATGAACCCCATATCACACAGTATTTATTTATCACACAGTATTTATGAACTCCATATCGCAGATTCAATGAACCCCATATCACACAGCATTTATTTATTCCATATCACTCATCTAGTTTATTTAATCCATATCCTACAGATTTTATTAAATCCATATCACACAGATCTAATCTAATCCACATAACAGGTTTTATTTAACCCATATCACATAGATCCAACCTAATCCATATCACACAGATTTTATTTAACCCATATCACACAGATCCAATCTAATCCACATAACACAGGTTTTATTTAACCCATATCACACAGATCCAATTTAATCCATATCACACAGATTTTATTTAACCCATATCACACAGATCCAATCTAATCCACATAACACAGGTTTTATTTAACCCATATCACATAGATCCAATCTAATCCACATAACAGGTTTTATTTAACCCATACTACACAGATCCGATCTAATCCATATCACAGATTTTATTTAACCCATATCACACAGATCCAATCTAATCCACATAACACAGGTTTTATTTAACCCATATCACACAGATCCAATTTAATCCATATCACACAGATTTTATTTAACCCATATCACACAGATCCAATCTAATCCACATAACACAGGTTTTATTTAACCCATATCACACAGATCCAATCTAATCCATATCACACAGATTTTATTTAACCCATATCACACAGATCCAATCTAATCCACATAACACAGGTTTTATTTAACCCATATCACACAGATCCAATTTAATCCATATCACACAGATTTTATTTAACCCATATCACACAGATCCAATCTAATCCACATAACACAGGTTTTATTTAACCCATATCACATAGATCCAATCTAAACCACATAACAGGTTTTATTTAACCCATACTACACAGATCCGATCTAATCCATATCACAGATTTTATTTAACCCATATCACATAGATCCAATCTAATCCATATCACACAGATTTTATTTAACCCATATCACACAGATCCAATCTAATCCACATAACACAGGTTTTATTTAACCCATATCACACAGATCCAATTTAATCCATATCACACAGATTTTATTTAACCCATATCACACAGATCCAATCTAATCCACATAACACAGGTTTTATTTAACCCATATCACACAGATCCAATCTAATCCATATCACACAGATTTTATTTAACCCATATCACACAGATCCGATCTAATCCATATCACACAGATTTTGTTTAACCTGTATTACACAGATCCAATCTAATCCATATCACACAGATTTTATCTAACCCATATTACACAGATCCAATTTAATTGATCACACAGATTTTATTTATCCCGTATCATAGCTTTTTATTTTACCCATATAACACAGTTTTAATTTAACCCATAGCACAGATTTTATTTATCCCATATTACACAGTACTAATATATATCACTCAGCTTTTATATATACAAAAGTATTAATGTAAATCACATACCCATATCACAAAGTATTAATGTATATCACATAGCTTTTATTTATCCTATAACAGTAATCATTGATAATCACTTTGCATAATACAAATTGTCCTACAGAGTAGTTACCGCAATTCCTATGAGATTTGTCGGATCTATCCTTCGCGAGAGCAATTTAGCTGCAGTTAGTCTTTCCTCCAGTGCCTGCGTCTTACCTATAAAATCATTAGGCTCTCCCGCAGGATAAGCAGGAGAACGTGAATTGATGACCGAATAATGGCTGAAAAGGAGGGAACCTAGCGATCGCAAAATCAGTATTATAAAATACCCTAAATTATATCAATCTGGTGATCATCCCAAGTGCACTTGCTATCAAACATGCATAGATACTTACTCCGATTCACACACTACCTGATCATTTAAACTAGGACGTAATATCGTTTATGATATGCTTTTTCCTCTATTAGCGTGATCATGGTAAGATTTGTATACATGCAGATCTTTGAAATGTTATAAAGTTACGACATTATTACAGTTTACGAACAGCTTTAGCAAATACTTTCACACGGTCATAGTCTATGTTCTATTTGTAGATCAAAGTCTTAAATTGAAAGCCATCAGCGAGCTATGCGGGGAATAATAACTAAGGTGGTCCCTAATGCGGCGCAGTCCAACTCTGCATCCACGGGGATGCCATTAAAATATATCTGATAACGTTTTAGTGACCAACTGCTAATGTATCTAGCTCGTAGCTATGATAAAAATTGTTTCTCTCTAGTCAATTACTAAAATATGCAATCTGTTATATAACGCCAACAGATTGGTTTTGCAACAGTACTCCTCTCCACCTAATCCAAGAATACTTGCTCAATATGGAATATAGATTCTTGGACAGGACCCCGTCTATTCTACGTCCTTGGTCTACTACGTGGGACCTAGAGACATCCGCGAGTAAACCATTACAACATTAATCCTAATTGATGCATCCCAAACAAATTAGTTTTTTTTTTTTTATATTCAGCTACGCAACGAATTTGAGTCTATCCCGGCCGCATTGTTCCCGCGGAAATCTTGTGTTCTAAGTAATTAACGCTCGTCTAAAAACTTTTTTTTTTTTAAATAACTCCTTATAAAGATGGTAAGAAGTCTTCTAATAGACTAAGCCAGTGAACCGATATTGCCGGTAGCATGACGCCATCGTGGAATGTAACTACCTAGCTCACCTAGTATAATTTGATGGCTAGTAAGAAAAACGCTGACGTATTTGCTAAACTGACGGTCTCGAGAGTAGTAGGCAACGATTTTCCAAAACCACGGTTTAGCTGTTCGTCGACAACCGACATGAGGCATATTGCTATGATGTATATTGCTATTTAGCAGTACATGCATTGTGCGCTCTGTAGTCTAATTATATACTCTAGAATAAACCCCTTTTTCCACTACAACTCCTAGACTCGCATAGTCAGATAGATTCCCTCATAACGTATTGCATCACTGATGCGTACAGTGCGTGGGAGTAGCAACACCATGCTGAAGGTTATTACTACCTAGTAAGCCAGATTGTCCAATTATGAGGCACTGGGTACATTAACATGTGCATGTACCCGGTGTGAAACAGCGCGGGCAGGTACTTAAACTAAAATTATGCATTAAGTAATTAAATTCTGTATATAACCCATCATAGACCTTGTCTGTGTCTGTATTTTATTGTATTTCACTGTTTTTTTACTGTATTTACTGTATTTCACTGTTTTTTTTTACTGTATTTACTGTATTTCACTGTTTTTTTTTTACTGTATTTACTGTATTTCACTGTTTTTTACAGCATTTTACTGCATTTTACTGTATTTACTGTATTTACTGTATTTTACTGTATTTTACTGTATTTTACTGTATTTTACTGTATTTTACTGTATTTTACTGTATTTTACTGTATTTTACTGTATTTTACTGTATTTTACTGTATTTTACTGTATTTTACTGTATTTTACTGTATTTTACTGTATTTTACTGTATTTTACTGTATTTTACTGTATTTTACTGTATTTTACTGAATTTTACTGTATTTTACTATTTTTTACTGTATTTTACTGTATTTTACGGTATGTCACTGTATTTCACTGTCGTAAGATTGGTATATTTCATATATAATTCTCATCAATGCCTATTTCCCCGCTTGCTAAGAGTATATTATGCTTGCTACTCTGATAATTATTATCTCAGAGGATAACTAGCTAAAAAAACAATTCCTCAACCTTATGATACCCCCGACGACTGTCAACTCTACTACAACAATAAGTATTCGTGAGAAATATAAGGTTCGGGTTGATATTGACGTAAATTTGTACAAATGCATAACATCGTGGCGGTATTACATTACTGTATTCTAAATAGACTAGGAAGTCAATTGCTTGTTGCATACTAAGTTTTTTTTTATATTAAAAGTTATGAATTAATCTTAGAAATGTTCTGAGGTAACTAAAAATATCTTTTGATTTACCATTGACTACCCAATTATTAAGACTAATTATCAGCATGATTTTCATCTTCAAAAATCAGCAATACCGCACAAAACATGAAAATTAATATAAGAAGTTTCCAATGAGTGAATATCAACCACCAAATCCTTTCATTGTAACTATAGAAGGTTTGATCCTCAGCTTTAAATAAGAGCTTCGTAAGCTTAAGTTCTGTAAGATTTTTTTTTTTACTACCAGTGTCTGCGCATGCAATAAGGTGCTAACCATTACTATTTGCTATATTCATGTAAAAGTCCATATAAACATTTTAAGTTATAAATAAAACACTACTGACCTTTTGTGCCGATGTGAAGAGCCAGCCGCAGCGCCTCGTAGCACGGCATCTTGCAGCCCCGTACTACATGGCCCTCTCCTAACCGCGTAGCATTTCCGATCTCTTGTGGATCCTTGAAGACTAATCGGTGAGCTGTCGAACAGTTTCGCCACAATCATACATGTCGTCCCACTGGTTAATTTAATTTTTTGTCGTTGCTTGATTCTTCATCCGGTAGTATAATGCAATAATCTCATCATCGTTTTGAAGTCCGCGGCGCCTTTTTCGTTGAACATGCCTTCGATCGATCTCCTCGTAGTCAGGTGAACAAGAAAAAAAAATCTTAGATTTCTTCGTCATCTCTTGAAATTGTTGTGTAGTTTCCATAAATCTTTGTACCAATTCCATCAACATGTGGGCCTGAATATATCCCACTTCTGAAGTGTAATGCTTCAGGTAATCAGGATGGTCACAATAATCAACACATAAGCATTTGACGGTCAATTATATTTTATAAACAATCGTGCAGAGTTTCCACTTACAACTGTTCTCAACGACGGTGACAGAATGACTGACTCAAACGTTGTGACACTTCTATTTATATAGACAAACAGATAAGCTAATCAAGAGTCATACTTATACAATAACTATTACATATTTATCATTAATTAATACTATTTAGACTGGAGATTGAATAAGAAGAATTATCAATTAATAATACCTATAAACATCATCATCATCATCATCATCACCAGCCGGAAGACGTCCACTGCTGAACAAAGGCCTCCCCCTTAGACCGCCACAATGAACGACAATTTGCTATTTGCATCCACCGGTTGCCTGCGACGCGAACAATGTCGTCGGTCCACCTAGTGGGAGGCCTGCCTACGCTGCGACTTCCGGTTCGTGGTCGCCACTCGAGAACCTTTCTTCCCCAACGGTTATCGGTTCTTCGAGCGATGTGGCCTGCCCACTGCCACTTCAACTTGCATATTCTACGAGCTATGTCGGTGACCTTGGTTCTTCGGCGAATCTCCTCATTCCGGATTCTGTCGCGCAAAGAAACTCCGAGCATAGCTCTCTCCATAGCTCGTTGTGTGACTCTGAGCTTCTCCAAAAGGCCAGCTGTTAAAGACCACGTCTCAGTACCATATGTCATCACTGGCAACACACACTGGTTAAAAACCTTTGTCTTCAGGCACTGCGGAATTTCTGATGAGAAGATGTCACGTAGTTTCCCGAACGCTGCCCATCCGAGTTGGATTCTTCGGGCGACCTCTTTGTCGAAGTTGGACCGACCTAACTGGATAGTTTGTCCTAGGTATACGTAGTGGTCAACAACTTCGACTGTATCGTTCCCAACAACTACCGGTACGGGTGCAACATGGACATTAGACATGATCTTCGTCTTGTCCATGTTCATTTTAAGACCCACCTGTTGGGAAACGCTACTGAGGCCGCTGAGCATCGTATTGAGGTCCTCCAGCGACTCTGCCATAATGACTATATCATCGGCAAAACGAAGGTGAGTGATGTATTCGCCATTGATGTTGATGCCGAATCCGTACCAGTCCAAGAGCTTGAAAACGTCCTCCAATGCGTTTGTGAACAGTTTCGGAGAAATAACGTCTCCCTGTCTCACACCTCGCTGCAATGGGATTGGTTTCGTGCTCTCGTCCTGTAGTCGGATCGACATGGTGGCGCTGCTGTACAAACACTTCAACACTTCGATGTACCTATAGTCAATATGGCACCGCTGGAGGGACTGCAATACCGCCCAGGTCTCGATTGAATCGAAGGCTTTTTCGTAGTCCACAAATGCTAGACATAATGGCCGATTATACTCCTCGGTCTTCTGTATAATCTGGCGGAGCGTATGTATGTGGTCTACGGTGCTAAAGCCTTTTCGGAACCCGGCTTGTTCGGGAGGCTGGAAGTCATCAAACCTGCGTTCGAGACGGTTCGTAATGACTCTCGAAAACAGCTTGTATACATGGCTCAGGAGTGAGATGGGTCTATAGTTCTTCAACAAGGTGTTATCACCTTTTTTGAAGAAAAGAACCACCACACTCCCATGCCATGCTTCTGGCGTAGTACCCTCGAGTAAGACGGAATTAAATAACTTCTGGAGGACTAAAAGTAACGGTTTACCACCCGCTCTCAGAAGTTCTGTTGTGATTCCGTCTTCACCCGGCGCCTTGTTGTTCTTAAGCTGTTTGAGAGCCATTCTAATCTCGTACAGGCTGATGTCTGGGATGTCCTCAGTGTAGTGTCGGGTTAGTTTGGCTCGGGTGTCCTGAGCTGTTCTGGCAATGGGTTCCTGTGTTGAGGTGTATAACTGTCCGTAAAACCTCTCGAGCTCTCTCAATATCTCCGGTTTCGATGAGATGACACTGCCGTTGTCGATCTTCAGCCTGGTCATTTGGCTGCGCCCAATAGACGAATTCTTTGCGAACACTTTAGAGCCTTGGTTCTGCTCAATTGCGTCCTTAATACATGCTGTATTATAGGAACGCAAGTCGTGTCGCATGGATTTCGAGATTCGTCTATTGAGTTCGGCATATTCCGACATATCAGCTGAAGATTGCAGTCTCATCTCAGTCCGGTTTTCCATTAGCTTAATGGTTGTATTGGAGAGCTTTTGAGGTTTTGTACGGCGTGAGGTCTTATAGAATTTGGACCCCACTGCGTGGACAGTTTGCACCAACCCATTGTTTATCTCGTCCGCAGTTTCGCATTCGGCGAGGCACTGGAAGCGATTATGCAGTTCGAGTTGAAAGTCTTCGGGGTTCTGGATTTGGGCGGATCCTGGACGGAGCGTGGACTTCATCAGACGAGACCTTTCGAGCTTAACATTGCTATTCAATGTGCCTCTAACAATACGGTGATCACTCCCGGTTTTCACCCTGCCGATCACGGAGACATCATCGAATATATGCTTCTTGGTCGTCATGATGAAGTCTATCTCATTTTTGGTTAAACCATCGGGGCTTATCCACGTCCACTTCCTGGATGGTCGCTTCTTGAAGAAGGAGTTCATCGCAAAGAGTCCCTCCTTCTCCATGAAGTCGACCAGCCGCTGGCCCCTTTGGTTCCGCTGCCCGTACCCATATGACCCCACTCTCAACTCATCGCCATTCCGTGTGCCCACCTTCGCGTTGAAGTCCCCCATAACAACGGTGAAGTGTGTTTTGGAGGTATGTATGGCTTCTGATATCTCCTCATACATAGCCTCTACTTCATCGTCAGGGTGTGCCGAGGTCGGCGCGTAAACCTGTATAACCTTCAACGAATACCGACTGGTTATTCGGAGTATAAGGTACGCTACCCTACTCGACACACTATCGACCTTTACCACGTTGTTAATAAGGGACTTACGGACGAGAAACCCGACACCACCCTGGGATTTCCGGTCTCCTTCCCGGAAGAAGAGCATGTTGCCAGAATCAAGGGTTATCGTATCCTGTCCCTCTCGCCGGATTTCAGATAATCCCAAGATGTCCCAACGCAACTTGCTCAATTCTTCCTCCAGCTCGACAATCTTCTCATCGGTCCTCATCGTGCGGATGTTGTGTGTTGCCAGGGCCAAAGTTCGGTGGGGGTGGTAGCGGGGCATCTGCCGGAGATTCTTAGCACCCCCTGCTCGACCGTTACCCCGCCTGCTACCAAGGCGAGGAATAGAGGAGCCGCCGGGGACTGGGGGCCGTATGCAATTTGCGTCTATCATTGTTTGGGGGGGGGGGGTTTGCCATAATCCCCACGCTTGGCAGGCGTCTTGGGGATCGCAGTTTGTGTGAAGAGATGGAACTTTAAACAGAAGACGCTGCTGCCCGTCTTCAGATTTCCCTTTGTCGCCTTTTACGTACACCCAAAGGGAAGAGATGGGGGGGTGCTATTCTTACCCGGACACCCCACGGGTACCCCACCTATAAACATAAACTAGTTTAAATATTACTCATAATGTGTATTTTGTTACGCCGGAAGCTGTCAAGCGGACGGCGACATAATAACATTTTATTTAGTAGGTAGTTTAACACAAATCAAAATAATGCAAAGCTACAGAACAAATAAGATCACAAATATAATCGATATATAATTATGTAAGTGCACTAAAAAGTTGAGCTGGTGTAAACAGATACCGGAAGTCTGTAACATTCAGTACCTACTGCCCTTGTAAGTATTTGCTAGACTTTAGGCGCCGACTTCGATAGTAATATGTATTTATAATATGTTGTAGTCCAAGTCCAAGAATGTAGATGTAAAAACCACTAATCCTTAGAAATTATTTCAGGATTTTTAGTTGCATTTTGAGGGCGGTTCTTTTTTTTGTAAAAATTATTTTTATTTTATTCTTTTTAGTGGTTCCCTTGGTGTATTATTAGGTTAACTTTTAACAACTTATATTTTATTGTGACAAACAGCCAGTTTAATATTAATTATTTTAAAAACACCCACTACATAACACAACTATAGACAATCAAGCAAAAAATTTTAAAGATGTAGATGTGACAATATCTTAATAAAACTAACCAATAGCCATAAACCGAAGATATCTAGGTGTTATACTCGTAGTTCTCGAGAACCATGGACTGCAAGCTCGGTGGGTCTACATTTATTTGTGCCGAGAAACCGTGTCCACCTTTTTGCTCCATCGTCAGACCCTGATCACCATTTTTCTAGCAACTACCTACTCATCGAGAGCTACCCAACGAGCCCAAACTCGGCGGATCTACGTTTGTTGGTACCGAGATACCGTGACAACCTTCCTGCTCCATTATCAGACCCTGATCTCCATTTTTCTAGCAACTACTCGTCGAGAACTATCCATCGAGTCCAAATTCGGTAGTTCTACATTTCGTAGGCACGGCTAGGATAGGATGGATTGTTAATTTTATTACAGAGTTCCGGTGGCCATCTATGGCCTTCTTCATCAGATCCACTTCATCAAATGATACTTTCTGAATGAAAATGCTTGACTAGTTTCTAAAAATACCAAAAACGCTATATGTATGCCTATCATATTTAAGGAGTTCCCTCAGTTACTCATGGTTCCCATCATCAGAACTTGATTTTGAAAAAAATGGGACCATACTGGAAGCATATCCTTTCAATTAAAAAAATAATTTTCCAAATCGGTTCGTAAACGACAGAGTTCTGAGGTAAAAAACATTAAAAAAAAAAAAAAAACAACCGAATTGATAACCTCCTCCTTTTTTTGAAGTCGGTTAAAAATACTATTTTAACTAACAGAATTAAAACCCGTTACCTACCTACACTTAAACTTGATACTTAGATTAAAGGTATATTCCATTTAGGTAGTACACCTTTATAATAACAAATAATTGTACTTATTAAATCTAAAGAAGAGCTATAAAGTACATCTATAGAAGAAAATGTATAAAATTTTATATATATATATATATATATATAAAACGTAGAAAGAATTACGTCAATTACACGTAGAAAGAAAACAAGTTGACGCGCTAAGTACACTTATTAAAAAAGTTTATGCCATAAGGGTGCAAATAATTTATTATAATATTTTCCTTTTGCTATTACATCGTTACAGCAAACGATAAACTGAGTTTTCCAGCGGCCATAACATTCATAACATTGGCCCAAAACATTATGGTAAAGGGCTTTTGGAAATTATATTATAAACGAAGCGCTGAACAACAAACATGATAATATCATAAAAGTAATAAAAATAAAGAGATAAGAGGCTTAAAACATTTCTCATTTAATGGTGATCATTGTTTATTGCCCCCGTAGGGTATCCGAGTAAGAATAGTACCCACCGTGTACGCAGTGTCCGTAAGAGGCGACCAAGGGAAAACAAGAAGACGGGCATGACGTCTTTCCATTGGATTACCTACTATCTAACCTAAACTGCGATCCCCAAGCCACCTGCCAAGCGTGGGGATTATGGTAATCCCTCCCTGCTAAGGGGAAGGACTTTGTTCTGCAGTGGACATCTTTCGACTGCTGATGATTGTTAATTACACGTAGCTGAGTCACAAAAAGAGATTCGGGATCATCATGAAAATTCCTATCGACATTCATAATTTCAAGTAAACGTAAAAAATCCTACCATTTTATTTCAAGCGTCGAATTATAACGGCCATCAAAAAGGCTTTGATTAGATTGACGAAACTTGGCAATTTCGAACCAGCGAAGTTGGCCCTACCGTACTAAACAAATGGTGATTACCTAAAGTTTAATTGAAAATCCGGGAATCTGTGATGATAAGGGTTTTTATTATTCTCCAGGTAAAGTATAAAGTTTGTTGGTCGTAATTGGAAGGAGAGGTGAAAAATAAAATTTTATGCCTTGTCCAATACAACTTGGAAATTTTTCCTCAATCGAGACCTATCAGTGGATGTGCACCGTATTTCATTTTCTATCTGATCTCGGCCGGATGTTTACTCAGACTTTCTTGAGAGCAATTCCGAGCCCGATGTTAACATTTGGGGCGATAAAATAGATTCCTTTCAATGAAATCTGGAGTGACAGGTAACTCATGATTCATTCTGCTGCTGCGAAGCATCTTTACTGGCTTTAAAGATAAGATTCAGTTATGTATTTAAAAGATATGACTCATTTATGAGTCACAGAAAGCGAAAAAAATCATGAAGTACTATAATAAGTTCTGAATAGTAAAGAAGCTTGGCCCAAAGAATTCGACATAAACTATGGTATACTTGTTTAGTCTAAGAATTTACGTAACTGTGTAAATAAAAATATATATTTCCTATTTCAAGCATTTATCGAACAGAAACTCGTAAAAATAGACGAACAAAGGAAAACTCAATGACCAAAAATGATACTGAGCGAATACTCTCTTTAATAGCTTCCATCCCTCTAATAAATGTGTAGATCTACAGTTCCTACAACCAATCTACTATTCTTAAATCTGCATCCATATTAATTACATATGAAATTGAAAATCAAGTAATTATTATATTGAGTATTCGGCGATAAAAAATCGCCACTAATTTCATCGTTGGCGTTGAGACAAGTCCCTTAAGTGCTTAAATTCAAGTCCTTCAAAATTTTGATTATGCAAGAGTCGCAGCCAAAGTTGCACCACCACATACTCGCGGTTGAAATTTACGGCATTCTGAAGTGCAACACGACACGAGACACGCTCAGTTCTTAATGGAACAAATGAAAGCCCGCGACACAGGAAGCAAGAAGCCAACTTTCAGTGGCATAAGTTTAGTTGAGCCACTTAGTTATGCAGCGCGCGCCGTCGACTCGCCGACGAAGAACTTGGCTGGAGCCTCCACATCTACCTCATACACGTGTCGTGACTCCGTTGAAACAACGCCTATTTTAATTCGTTTATCCCTGTAGTTACACTTCAGTGAGTCTGAACTGTTCCACTTGGCGTAATTTTAATTGAATAGTTGAGTCGTAGTTGGCGATTGTTGCTAAGTTGGCTGCGTACGGATTATTGAATTAATACAGTTAAATTGTAAATATCGAGACCCAGTTGAATGTTATTTAAATTTACCTAAAATACGTTTATAAATTGGTTAAGTTCAAGTCTAAATTTCTAATCTTGGTATTAATACAATGGTAGGTATTTTAGCTACAATAGCTCACGTCTCCCCAATAAAATGATTAATCTTGCTCTCAAACGCGTTAAATAAAATAATCATGTATGAAATAAGTGCCAAGTGATTTTCAGTTCATGTGAACATAAGGCTAGTAATCGAATATCAATATTTGCTGTTCGCTAACAGTAAATAAACACATCTTGATGAAACCCAGACATGTTCTAGAATTTATTCAAAAGACGTGCCTTATCTACCAATCAAAGTATGTAGAACGCGCAGCGCCAGGTGTGGATTGTTGGCTCAAATGCTCTCAGCTCGTAAAATACATGAGAATACTAAAGATAATAGAATACTAATAATAATATCTTAGGACAATCCACACACGGATAAGATGGATTTTACAATCGACTGAATGAAAAAAAAACCGGTCAAGTGCGAGTCGGACTCGCTCACCGTGGGTTCCTTACAATCTTAGGACCAATTAAAGTTATTTTACTATTCATGTAAAAACAAACCGCAAAACTAAGTTTGTTTGTCGAGGTTTTTTTTAGGTTTACTAAAAAACTGTACTATTTAGAAAGATCATTTTATTTTTCCTGTAAAATATAGACAGACATGTATTAATTATAATTATTTCAGATTTTTCCCTCCACAAACTTCGAAGATAAGGGGGGAATGGTATTTTTTTTTTTTACATTTTTAATTATAAGCCAAAAACTACGTGACATAAGCCAAAATAAAAATCTGTTTTGGGATGTGCAAATAGAGCCCTTTCCTTTTGCCTTTTTTTTAAGGGCTCTATTATTTTTTTATAATGGGGGGCGAATCGAAATGGGTCATTAAAATTTCAAAGTTATACTACTGTATAACTTTGAAATTTACTTTTTTACTATTTATATACTATTTACTATTTATATACTACTGTATAACTTTGAAATTTTAATGACCCATTTCGATTTAAAAAAAAGTAAAAGAAAAAAAATATTTTTTTTCTTTTGCGATGGGTTTGGGTAAGTAAGATCTGAAACTATTCCAAGTTTCAAATCGATAGCATCAGTGGTTCCTGAAATATATAGGTGTGTGTGACAGACAGACAGACGAAGTCAGACCATGAGGGTTCCTTTTTTACCTTTTAGGTATGGAACCCTAAAAAGGAGTCGTTACTAAAATGTATGGTGGATTATTTTATACGATTTACACAATACCATTCAACTAAAGGATCACTGAACGCCATTTGACCTTTTCCGAGTCACTGGCGCAGTAAGGATCGGTAATTGGCTTTGTTACAAGCCAAATATAGAAATGAGTAATTTGAGTAGTAGAGAATTTGTAGTACGTATAGGATGTAGTTTTAACACAAATTCAATCTAACCAGACTAGAAAACAGACAGCTATAATTAGTACTAATATCAAGTAAAATGCAAGATATTGTGTCATCAGCAGCCGAAAGACGTGCTGCTGAACAAAGGCCTCTCCCTAAAAACGGAAGGGCTAACCCGCACAATACACGGGCAATCAAAAGATCTTGTGTACGCAGTGGCGTGCACAGAGGGTAGGCAAAAAAATGTATTCGGCTTGTTTCACCTATTTTAAGTATGTTATTATACCATTTCAAATATCCATATGCAAGCAAATACTATAGACATATTAATTTGCATTTGAAAACATTAATAAGTTTATTCAGCGGTTCCATACTGACAAAAATACTTTGCCTACCCTAGGATTTCTCTAAACAGTTTTAATTTAAAAAAATCTTAATGAGGACATGAATTAACGTATTTTTTTTTTTCAATGTAAATGGATATGTTGGTAATATTGGTTAATTTAAGGATATCTGTGCTGGAACACGAACAAATAGTATATAGCATGAACAACTCGCAGATATTTTTGCCTGCTTTCAGTGCACGCCACTGTGTGTACGTATATTAAAAAACTCGTGGTCCTTCTGCTATGTAAGGGTACAACATTAAATTTCTCAACTCTGCTTTAACATTTTATTTTTTCAGAATGTACCATCAGATCTAATGACCAGACTGGTGCCTCAATAGACATTCCAATTTGAAGCGCAAATTATATTTATATTAATGACTTGATTCCACCATCCCTATTCTATCAGACGACGAGACGCACTGCGCATACACACCCTTATGTGGTGAAAGTGCCTTCAGTCCGGACTAAACGCTTTGCCTCTACGTTTGTAATAAGAACAGCTAAGGATTGGAACAGTTTGCCTGCGTCGGTTTTCCCGCCCAATTATAATGTGGGTGTCTTCAAGGCTAGAGTGAATAGGCTTTTAATGAGCTAGTGTGCTTTAACATCTTCGATTGCGTCGCCACTTTCCATCAGGTGGGTCTGCAGTCAAACTAGTGTTTAACATCATAACCTAGTGGTTATGATGAATAAAAAAAATGTAATTCTATAAATACCTACCTACTTCGAAAAAAATTTATACTTACTGCTGTCATCAAGTTAGTGCTCCGTAAAAATGGCTGCCCATCGGCCTAAAGCTGGCCCATTGCTTGTCTATCTAAGATTAAAAACAAACCTTATTTCTTGAACTGTACGGTTTACTATCAAAAGTTAAGATACTTCGTTGCTTTGTATAACGGAGCCCAAATGTTCTGTGTGTCACACGCAGATTGTAGTGGAAAGTGCTATAATCGTAAATCGCAAGTAAATTGGCTTTATTAGATGAGGGCATTACACACGACATTAATACGGAGCGTGTACTGGGTATACAACACTATCTCTGTTGCTTGTGCAAGAACAAATTGCGACTTTAATATGGCTTAGCGCCACTAACACTCGTTTCACTAACACCAACATAAAATAGGATTTTCTGATACCTTTACCTCTATACTAACAATTTCAAGAGAGGTAGAAAACAACGGGAATGGTGGACTGAGGAAGTAACCCCATTAAAAAGACACAATAACTTTAGTTGTGTTCCTGGCATAGCTGCTTACTTACTGGCATAAGTAAAATTGCGAGTGCGAGGAATCTTTGTGCAGGCGGCAAAGAAGCCATATTTTCTTTCTTTTGATGCCAGCACATTGGCAACTTTGGCACAGTGTCCGTTTTCTCGTATTGGAACTCAAAAGCTCTTACAGCTACAAAGTTTAAGATAATACAGGTAGTTGTAATATGGGTACCAGCCTTCTATCTTTACATGAATACCACAGACAAAAAAAGATACCACAGAACAAAAATAACATCCAAAAGCTTTCAACTTTATGAAATAGAACATGTAATCAAGTCTTAAATAATCTTCATTACAATCAGCTACTTCGGAAATTCACTCAAGAGTAGGTACTTTTCCAAGAACGAAAATTCGGATAAGAAAAAGATCTCTATGAAGCTAGGTAATTATTCACGCAGCTGATTAAAGACCACTCAGTTCTTTAAAATTTGTGAAGAAATTCACGGGATTCGTTCTGTGATGATCGTTTGAATGACACGGGCTTTACCAATATTTTATTTATTGCAAAATTTTAATATAATCAGGTCTGTAACTTTTCTTAAAATAGATATTTATCCACTATAAAAACGCGCAAATGTTTCGTCAACATTCATAACATTATTGTTCGTCTGTGAACGACTATCGTAATCTATTTCCCAAGAAGTTAAGCCTTGTAGGGGACAAGTTTTCATTCGTGAAAGTACTTTTATCAGTAGTAAAAGCTCAGGGGAAATCTACGTTTGTACTTTTACTTGACTAACCTTTGTTGTATGATCCTCATGTTTATATGTTGCTTTGTTATTTTATAATCATATGTTTTTTGCCTTGTGAATTACGCGCACAGGTCCTGGCAGACCACCAGCCAGAGTCAAAAAGTACCTGGTCTCTGTCGGAGCTAAAACCTTCTCGGTGGCCTTCATTGACGCTTTGGAGAGGTTCTGGGTACTCCGTTCAGACCTTGCCAGAGTCACTACAGCACCAGACTCGCTAGAGTACATCCCAGGGGGAGCAGAGAATGCACACTCTCACCCGCGTGGTGCTTGCGACAACACAAGGCCTGCACTGCGTCGTCGCCTGTCTAGGAGGAGTCTGATGACCTAGTAAAGGTTGAAGATCCAGATAAAGGTATAGGAACGATCTGGTAAAGGTAAAGAATGAAGTTGGGTAAGAAAAACTCAAAACTGAGAAGAGCGGTGTACACTGGAGAGCTTTGACTCAGAATTGCTTAACTGCGATCTTAATCAATGGTAAGTGGTGATGCAGGCGTGGAAGGGTACATACTACCGTTTTAACAATACAAGGAAATCATCTTAGCATCTTGTGTCAGAGGTATCTAACATAGGTGCTAGCAACAAAAGGGACGAACGATTCTCAGCCGCCAGCGAGTTCTCATAGAGCTCTGGATACCTTTCTAATAGCAAGAACACATCTCCCCTTGAAGTTATGGTATGGATGTGGGCTTACGTGCTGTGTTTCTGTACTTCCCAAGTCAAACTGCTCCAATTTTAGGATTGTTTCCACGCTGTGCTCTACATCTTAAATAATAACTAAAACTTCATTGACGTCCAGAGCAGATTACACTTTTTGCGAGAAGTATAATGTATGTATAAAGAAAAGAAACTAATAAAACACTGCGCTAGAAAAGTCCTCTATAAAATAAAGAAGCTTTGAAAAGTGCTGAGTATGGCTATACTACCGATTTCCTTTGTTCGAATGATTTAAGCTTGGGCTGTAAAGTGGTTGCCAATAATAGTAATGTTCTGAGGCACCCATCTGATACACAACTATATAAGGTCAACACAATAATGGCAACAAGATAACTGATAGAAATACTCGTACACTATGTATATACTCTTTAATACTTACTACTTTTTGGGTCAGGGTACATACCCATGGTTGTATGTCAGCTAGATAGCCGACACACCAACTTATCCATAAAAATGCACCTTTTTATGATTATTTTACCATACATTTCAATAATCCAGTAGTTTGAGACAACTAACAAACATGACACAGAAGACAATCAGGCACAGTTCCCATTCCTTACTCAGAAGTTGTCAAGTTATAATATAGCTTTGGCCATGTTGGCTCTCTGCGGATCATCGTTCTGCGAGACGTTTGTGTTGGTGGCGACGCCGCGGGCTAGCGCCAGGAACTTTTGCAATTCTCTTACGTCTTAGAGCCACAGCACACACAATACTTTTTGCATCGGCGATCAGCGATACAACGATACTACGTCGCGTAGCAACTCGCTGTGCTCGACCGCTGTATCAGAATCACGCGATTTGGGGACTGCATTTATGTTTCATTGCGTTTGCGTTACGGCGACTCACATATTTATATGAACGTGGCATCAAAATCGCTTATTTTAGTCTCCAAATGCAAAATGAGCGTAATTTACAGTTCTGTCGCTGTACAAAGCTTACAAAGAGACAGCATCGCTGATCGCGAATTCTAAATAGATAGTGTGCTAAGGCCTTAATAAGTGTAGGCTTTAGCAATCCAGCAAAGTGGTGCTTGATATTTGATTTGAAATCTAGTGCAAAACGTCACAATTTTAACATCATTAGATCATGTACGAGAAGATATAAGTATGTAAATATCGATATTTCTATACATCAAATAATTGCTAAAAAGGAACTAAATTTATTCCATGATTTCTTGCATTAAAGATTGACATCTGAATCAGGTATATGTATAACTACATGTGTAGATATTATTATACCTAAATACTACATGAATGAGATCGAATCGGCATATACGTAGGTTTTTAGTAGAACCTTTAACTTGCAAGTGTTTATAAATCTAATATTCTAATCTAGTTTACTATATGGTAGCTCTTTTCTGAAAGGGATCGTCCAGGTAGGTACCATGGCAGTGTGAGAAATTTTGCCGCTAAGCAGCAGTGTGTAAACATTGCTATGTTCCAGTGTACTGTAGCTAGTGAAATTACCTGACACAGGAGACATAATAACTAGTGTCTTGAGTGACGAGCGGCAGTGCTATGTAGCTGTCTATAGCCAGACGTTACGCTTACCATCAGGCGAACGTCTTGCTTGTCGTGTCACTAGATTAAAAAGAAATAAAATCTCTAGCATCTTATTAAATCCGTGGCATTGCGTTTGTGGACTGTACTCCAAGAAACTTATTACTGTACAGAAACTTACTAAATGTAGTTCCTATATTTTTATTACTCGCTGTACCCAGAAGGTACGAGGATAAAGCCAAACAAATCGCACACGAAGGTATATTGGAACATATTGCGAAAGTGCGCAAGTAGGCAGGTTATGCGCGCATGTGATCCGTCACAGTATGACAGCTCGACGGGGAGCAGGCAATAACACGGTGTTACGGATGTCGGAATTTTATTACACGATACAAAGTTAGGCCGTGGCTCATGAACATCCAATCTCATTTCTCATTTTGCGTAAAACGTAATACTACGCCCCGCTTCATGATTGAACAATACGTTACGATATCATTATTCTACAGTAGAGCGACGAAATATTATATACCTCGGCTTTTTACTAGATTGCCCCAAATGGTTACGTAACGGATCGTCTCGGCAAGAAGGTATCACCGCAGAGTTAGCAAAGTGTAATCAATGCTGTTTTCGGTGCAAAACGCTATGTAAGTGTTGAAATTACCGGACTCAAAAAATAATAATATCCCTGGTAATGCGGTAACAGCTCAGTGGGCGAGCGCTTACCTTGGAAACAAGGTGCGCAGGTTTGAACCCCGGCTCGCATCTCTGATTTCTGTATTGAACCATGTGCGAATCGTCTTTGTGCGATTGTTACTAGCTTTCGGTGAAGGAAAACATCGTGAGGAAACCTGCATGTCTGAGAAAGCCTAACTAACTCTCGAATGACGTGTGAAGTCCGCCAACCTGCACTTGGCCAGCGTGGTGAACTACGGCCTAAGCCCCCTCATCTTTAGGGGAGGCCCGTGCCCAGCAGTGGGACTTTAACCAGGGCTGGTATTATTATTATCTCTGGTAACGAGAGGCATTGTTGTGCAGATTTAAAGGCCAGAGTGTTGCTTACCATCTGAGAACCCTGCTTATCACGTCACTGAAACTCGTATTCATTAGCATTGAATAGCGGCAATGCCAAGTAATAAGTAAGTTGCTAAAGAAAATACTCATAAACATTTTAATATCATTAAAAATATTTAATTAAATAAATATTTATCAGCTAGGGAGGTTGCCCACGGCACCTTTTAACAGCGATACCACCAAAAGGCCACCACACAGTCGCGGTGCTGATGCTATTCGTATACTTTCTTCACCCATGTAACCACGATCTTGCATCGCTACAGTCGCGATGGGTACAGCATGTCAATGCGCGCGTTGGTAATGCGACAGATCAAAAGTAGCGATGCAAACGCGCGTTAACGAAACGCAATACTGAATCGCTGCAAAAAGTCGCCAACTGAAGTGGACGACTGACTTTACATAAAATTATAACAAAAGTATTTATTTTTCTATAACAGTGCTCGTTGTAGAAGTAAACGGAAATCATGATAAATCGTACATCTACCTATGAACTCAGCTAAAATAAAAACATTGGAACAAAGCTGGAAAAGAAACTAGATATTAAGTGGACCACATAGTTCCTCATTTATGTAGGAAATATCTTTTATCTTAGAATATATCTTAACCACAAGCAAAATGGAGATGAAATGTAAGGATCTTTGGGATGAACGCGAGTCTTAAAATATGGTCGGATACGGCAAAAATCCTTTCACGAGACTGCTAACAAAGTTGATGGTTCTGTTTCTGAAGAAACTTTTACCCGTTCTTCGTATTTTGCACGCGTTAAAAGTAAAATAAAAATAGATGTAAACAAGGAGCCGGTTTTTTGCAGGGAAAAGTATGCAAAGACCTACGCTTATAATAAGTATAAGATTACAAATACACAAATACAAATTTACACAATCACAAATTAACACAAACAACAGAAATTTATACAAATATTAGACTTAAGTTATTACATTTCATTAACCATTTTCTATTAATATAAATATTGAGGTGGGCGATGAAATAACGTCTAGGTATTAAGTTAGCCTGATATGGAGAAAAAAAATTTTTTTTTTTCATTTTTTTTTTCAAATCCAGTATGGTTACTAAAATATATTTTTAGGCACTATTAGTAAAAAAATCTGGTTCGAATTTAACACTTAAAAAGACTTTCTAAAAAGTTATACTTAGGTAAATATCTAAATAATTTTTTTAGCAAATAGCTGAAAACTTCCAAGACAGTGAACGTCAAAATTTATTGGAAACGCGTTAATGTGCATGCAAAAGGATGGTACGGAACGAAATTATTTTTTCATCCCCGCGTCATGCTTGGTATTATAATATTTTCTTACAGAGATATGACGCCTCACATTTTTGATCTTACAGTGAGTAAGTTCGTGCGTAATTTTCAAGCCTAACAAACATGAAATCACAATAATTATTTACGGCACATACATAAGCTTTTTATAGCTGTAAATGAAAGCTGCGTCTTTAACTTAAACTCCTCCTGCTGTAGGTTTTTACATATTTTCCTATGGATTTCGCCATGACTAACTAACGCCTAAAGCATCTTTGTAGCTCTACATATAAAGAAAAATTAATACACGTTGATGTCAAGGAATTTGCATAATAATAATCATGTCTCAATGTCTCATTCAAAAGCCATCATCAAACATACGAAAGAATATTGCGTTCAATCTTTCCTAAATAAACAAACTACATAGTAGGCTAACTCGTTTCTTCAGGCTGCCTAAGACAAAAGCAAATAACGTGGAGCAAAAGGCCCCAGACTATTTACGAGCGCCATATTGCGTTATAAAAAATGATGGCGGTTTTCTGCCGGAGAAGCCTCGTTTGCCGCTTATCGCCCAGACTGATAACACGCAGCCCGTAAAGTCAAGCGAGTCGACAAGAAATACTTAGTCTTATCTTATATTGACGGAGGAATATTTTATAATATTCAGACGGCTGTCACTGTTCTCTATTAGCCTTTTGTTTATCTGCGAAAGCTCACGATTTTCGCCCTATTTCCCCCCAAAGACACAGCTCGGTTCGACATTGTTCGCATCTAAAGAATACATTTGACAAAAGAAATGTTGAGGGCGTTATATCCCGATGGCACCTTAAGAATAAGTGTAGTTTTTATTACGACACTGAAAAAAGTCATTAGGAAAATATTTATGTCATTCACTTACTAACATATAATATCTAATCAGAAAACAAATTTTATATCATAGGGATTAATAATGTCGTGGTAGACATCGATCGATTAAAACTAGGCGAAACGAAATCGTTAAGTCACTCAGAGAAGATCCTTCCGCGCTCCCAATCTTCATTAAAATCTTAGAACGGTACAATTATCATTAGTACGAGTAGCGTTACATATTAATTAAATATAACTAGTCTTAATATTATTACTTTATACTCGTAGTATTTAGTAATTTAACAGCTATGATAAAAATAATTATTATGAACTATGGTTCAATTGGATTTAGTCCAACACATAGTACGACTGCTGTACTCTTACAAGCTTATAGTTTAAGATATATATATTGTAATATTGTTTTTTATTATATACTTGAAAAAAGACAAGCCCGCTGAGTTTCTTGCCGGATTTTCTCAGTGGAGGCCGCGTTACGATCCGGTGGTAGTTGTAAAAAATGACAATATTATTATGTAAGAGCCCCCGTGAGGCTTATGCATAATAAAGAATTTTGAGTTTGAGTTTGAGTAGGAGTGGGCGTTGAATGAACGAACTGTTTTTTTAGTCAGTTTTTAGGCTTCGACGAATAAACCAGTTTACATTCCACCGATAAACTAGTCTATTTATTACATAATTTACATTGTATGTTTGTATGTAGTAATTTGTTGTACACTTGTTTGTATCCTCAAGAGTATTTAAAAGTTTTCTCCAAATTCTCCATCACTCAAAGGTTAGCTGTCAGAAAACTCAATGTTTGGGTTAAGCACGCCTTTGTGCATTAATTTTCTTTATTTTATAATAATGTGTAATATTATTGTGTGCAATAAAGAATAAGAATAATGATATACTAGTTTATCGGTGAACTCTATGCAATACGTAAGTAGTCTGTGAACGTCGAGCATTAAACTTTTCGTCGACAGTATAAACTAGTCTAAACTTTAGACTGTTTTATAAACCGGTTTATCGCTGACGATAAACGGTCTCGTTTCGCCGACGGTAACCCACTAACACATAGGTAACTTAATTTTTTTACGGGTTGGTTGGCTTTTTGTGACGCAGCGTAGGTAGGCCTCCCACTAGGTGGACAGACGACATTGTGCGCGCCGCAAATAACCGGTGGATGCAAATAGCCAATTATCGTTCATTGTGGCGTTCTAAGGGGTAGGCCTATGTTCAGCAGCGGACGTCTTCCGGCTGGTGATGATAGCTTTTTATGATAGTGGGCGTGGGGTGTCCTGGTAAGAATAGCACCCTCTTCAATCTTCTCCCATTCGGTGTCGTAAGAGGCGACTAAGGGCCAACAAGAAGTCGGGCTGCAGCGTCTTTCTATTGGATTACGTACCACTTATACTGTTATCCCAAAGACGCCTGCCAGGCATGGAGATTATGACAACCCCCTCCCTTCTAAGGAGAAGGCCTTTGTTCAGTAGTGGTCTTTCGGCTGCTGATGATGATTACTTTCTGTGCAAGTTTCAGGTATGTATCAATGCAATGTGTTAGCAATGATATGATCTAGACAGACTAAAGTGTGTCCTAGCGAGTAGTATAATTTGGCTGTAGAAGTTGCTAGTCAAAAAGATCTCAACGGTCGTGAGCGACAGAATGATCAGCATATGCAGCATAATTAAAGTTTCGTGGGCAGGTACGTTGCTTACCATCAGGTGATCATCAAGTTCATCTCGTCACTAGAGTCGGTAGAGATAAGAAAAACATAAGTAGTAATGCATTTCACTTTAAAGCATTTGATATAGGTATTAACCGAGAATATTTTCAAGACGCAATACAAATGCGCAAATACTTTACGTATTGCGAAAAGCTCCACAGACGTCTATAGATATTTGCACAAACTACAAAATTGATCGCTAAGTTTATTCACCAGTTTCATATTTGGATTTATACTTTGAAAGAATCGTTTCGCTTCAGTAAATTCATAACTCTTTCTTCAATTTGAAAACCAATTTCCCTTAGTACTTTTACAATAGCAGTATTTATACCCTGTTTTTTCTTTACTAGGTGAAAATTGTAGCAATAAATGTATGTACACAGGAGATATGGCTGACCGGTGGCCAGCAAAAGACAGTTGGTAGTGTTGAATATGACATCTTGATGATGACGATGATGATGAAAGAAAAACACGGTATACAACCATTGATACAAACAGACACACAAATACAGACACACACACGCTCGCACGCGCACACACGCAGACACACAGACAGACAGACACACACGCACCCACACGCGCGCACACACACACACATACACACACAGTCATGAAACAGTTGAGTCCGTTTATTTCCGTTTGCAACGCATGATATCTCGGAGACAGGGTTTTCCCTTTCCTTGTAAAACCAACACATTAAGTTATTACACCCCCCCCCCCCCATCGACGGCTTCAGCACCACGTACCATCAGCTAGAACCACGATTTGTTTATCTTTTAATTAGTGGGCAACTAGGTGTCAGAGTTATTCAAGCTGTCTTTAGGCCTCTAACTTGGCTTAACGACTGCTGTCTATATGACAACAACCGGAATAGACTTTTTACGTGCCCTTTGAAACACTGAGACAAGCGGTTCAAATGCCACTAAACGGTCACCCATCTATTGACCAACCTTGCCTGACGTTGCTTAACCAACTGATCGTTAACCTAACAGCCCCCTTGCTTGCATCTTCTCACGTGATTTAACGAATAGATATCGCTCCCATACATTCGTTTTCAAATCTCTAGCGTTCCGTATTGTAAAATGACAACTTGGTTAAGGGGGTGATCCTAGCTGGCTAGGAGCCATACGACGGTCAATGAGTAAAAGAAAATATAAAGGTGCTACCTCCACACTTTATCCGACACTAATGAAATGTCCCAAAACTTTATCAACACGAACAACATAGATTATCTTTGAAAGCTTTTCTTATCTATAGTCTACGTGTGTAGAAGTTTTCCATCGTGTAATGAAAAACTCGAGATTGAGGGCCTGTTCCTATCACTGTGAATAAAATTGGAAAGCCTCTTGATAAATTAAACTGATACAGGGTAAGCCTATATTCGTATTGGCTTGATTGTCAACTATTTAGATTATTTCTGTACCCATTTTAAGCTTCTTCCTAAGTATGACCGGCCAGTTGGTCTGGTTAGACACCCTGGAGGCTACCTATAAGGTCATGGATTAGATTCCCACTGTCTGTCTGGATGTTTTAAAAACATTCGAAAACATGACATCGGCTCGCAGTTTAAAGTTACGTTCCCAAAAGTCAATGTTAACAAATGTTTTATTTGTTACTATTTGTAATTTGTTTAGAAATGTTCACTTACATTACCTAACACGAATACCTTTTTTTGATATTGTGATCAAATAAAAGTTTAGAAAATTTACTAACATTTGTAAACATTTTTAACCACAGTGTGTAGGGAGCACCAAAAGGATTTTCGTTTCAACATGTAGTTTTAACGTACATAAAACCTCATGTAAACCACTGTGTAGTGAAAAATACAAATGGGCCGTACCAGAAGTGCGAATTCAGCTAACAATAACAAAACGCTGAAATATAAATATTTTATACCATTACAAATATTGTGTGGGGTTGAAAATCTAATGTTTTCCTTGTAATAATAACAACAACAGAACGTCGACGTTATTTCAAATAAAATGAGCGGGTGTTTTAATGTGGAATTGAATTTCGTTTCAATTGTACGTACTTACCGTTGGCCACTAATTACTCAGGGGAAGCTAAGAAATATGAGTCTCGAGATAACGATGTTGGAAATTAACACAATTAAACACAGTCTTGAACGCTTTCATTGTCTTCGCGGGTTCAGAGTTCTTTGCTAATAAATAAGATACTTTTTTTGCTTACTGTGCTAAAATAATACTACTCAATCTACTTCTGTACATATAAAATTACTTGTCCTGACTGACTGACTGATTCCTCAACGCACATGGCTGGATCTAGAAAGCTGAAATTTGGACAGTAGGTTCCTCTTATGTCGTAAGCTGGATGCTTAGAAAGGGTCTTTGAAAATTCTGCTCCCAAAGGGGTCAAATGGGGTGTTTTCATTTGTATGAAACTTTTTATTTAATTGTTCGATTGATTTGAAACTTAGTGAAAAGATTCACAAAATAAAATGAATGACGTATTTCGCGAATTTTAAAAATCAATCTTTAGGGATGCGCTAGGGTTTGGTAAATTTGCATGAAATAAAAATTACAGCGGGAATTGATAGTATTACTATAATTGTCCAGGGCATACGACGAAGCAATTAAATGTTTAACGTAAGTATTTGTAAAATAATAATAATATAATAATAATACCAGATCTTGTTAATGTCCTACTGCTGGGCACGGGCCTCCCTTCAAGATGAAGGGGCTTAGGCCATAGTCCACCACGCTGGCCAAGTGCGGGTTGGCGGACTTCACACGTCATTCGAAAGCTAGTTAGGCTTTCTCAGACATGCAGGTTTCCTCGCGATGTTTACCTTCACCGAAAGCTAGTAACAATCGCACAAAGACGATTCGCACATGATTAATTAAAGAAATCAGAGGTGCGAGCCGGGGTTCGAACCTGCGCACCTTGTTTCCAAGGCAAACGCTCGCTCACTGAGCTGTTACAGCTTAAAATAAAATAATAATATAACGTAGATATAGATATACACTGTAGACAAGACTCAGCCGATTTTACACAACATTTTTATATTTGCAGTGTATATTTTCCTTCGTCGCAAAGTCCGTACACTGCACAATAAGCCAGTCAAGCGCTTGAAACAGACGATGGCAGGCTTAAGACCACTTTATGCGCAGTGTGAAGTGCACTACTGCTTAAAGATATTTTAACACTTTTAACAGAGTTTGTTTACAGACTCAAGGGCTATGGAGACTTTATTTCAATATAACTCTTAGTTTAATGGACCTAGCAGTTTTAGGATCATTATTTTAGCTATTGTATGAAATACTTTTATGAGCAGTATAAGTATACCCCTAGTTCTGACAGTGACTACACACTGTACTAGGTATTCTGTGACTAGGTATACTAGTTCTGATTCGGATTTCTCCATAAATTTCACATGTGTTCTAATCACATAAATGCGCTTGTGTGCAAACTCAAATGGTTTTTTTTTACTGCAATCACACCTGACGATAATTATTTGATATGCAGTCAGGAAAATTAGAAAGCACTTAGACCGACGTAGGCACATAAATCCGTTCCCGATCTTCGCTATAGGTACTTAAGAGCTCAATGGTGAAACAAAAATACTACTTTTACTGGTTATAAATATCATGAAAAAATAATCTTCATATAGTCAAGACAAAGATATGTACACTCCAAACCAAATAAGCTTGAAGGCGATTACAACTTTATTATGCAGTCATAAAACACCCCCGCTGTATAGTTGACCTTTAACGTGGCAGCAAAAAAAGGTTGGTAATACAAAGTTGTTTTTGCTGACGTGCCTAGTTGACAATGTATGCGTTATGTAGTTATTGAGCCGCAAACGAACTTGTAATCGCCTTCAATCTTATTTGGGACTAGCCGACCCGCGCAGCTCCGCTCGCGCTCTTTTTACGTTAGCTTAATTTTGAATAGCATCCGTTTACGTTGAATGCATAACCTTTGTTTAAAGTCGGTTAAAAACTGGCACACTGACTGAGTAAACGGTCACCCATCTATGTAATGACCTTACCTACCGTTGCTTAACCTGATTGATTGCCACATATTGAAAACAACTGTCTATGAGTGTCTCCTTATTTTTTAATAGCATTAGATACATTCGCGGCAAATACATAACCTCCTTTTTTTTAAAGTTGGTAAAAACTGGGGTTCACTTTCTACATGCCCTCCGAAGCACGCAGACGCTCAGTTCAAATGGAATTAAACGGTCACCCATCTATGTAATGGCCTTACCTAACGTTGCTTAACCTGATCGATTGTCAAACATCAATAACAATAGTAACTGTCTATGAGTGTTTCCATTATTATTTATTACTAGCTGACCCACGCAGCTCCGCATGCGCTACTTTTACGTTAACTAAACTTTTAATAACAGACATTCGCATCGAATACATAACCTCCTTTTTTTATAGTCGGTTAAAAACTGGGACCTACTTTTTACTTCTCTCCGAAGCACGGACCCGTTTAGTTCAAATGGCGTTAAACGGTCACCCATCTATTTAATGACCTTACCTAACGTTGCTTAACCCGATCAATTACAAAACCTTGATAACAACTCTCTATGAGTGTTACCTTACTGATATTTATTATATTATAAAGAAAAATTGATAAAATCGGACCAAGCGTATAACCAACTACCCATTTTGACTTTAATACCCTCTCCCAAAAGAACCGTGCTAGATTACGGGATAAAAAGTATCCTATGTCCTACCTCGTAGTAAGATCTCAAATCATGCCAAGTTTCATTTGAATCCATTCAGTAGTTTCGGCGTGATGCTCAGCCGTGATACAGACAGACAGACAGACAGACAGACAGACAGACAGACAAAAATTAAAAAAAATACATTTTCGGCCTCAGTATCGATTATAGAATGCCCTCCAAATATAATTTTCAAAATATCTTCAATGTACAGAATTGGACCTGTTACAGTTTTATTATAAGTATAGATGGAGTATATGTATTACGTAACGAATAAATGAATGAGCCGTGGGGTGTCCGGCTAAGAATAACACCCTCTCATTATTATTATTATTTATTCTTTATGCACAAAACAGTACATAGGCGGACTTAATGCCAGAGGCATTCTCTACCAGTCTACCTTAGGGTGATGCAGAGACAAATCGTGGTCTCATCTCTTATCTTTGCGTGCCGTAAGAGGCGACTTAAATAAAATCAGAAAACAGGTAGTAGCGTCTTGTGTGTAATAAACATTTCTACTTATACTGCGTCCCCAAGCCGACTGCCAAGCGTGATTATGGCAAACTTAAAGAAGAAGACTTGTTTTCAGCAAAGGACGTTAGCTGGTGATGATGATGATGAACCAATAAATGATAATCAGGTTGACAATTCTACGTAGGCACGCAAATCATAATAATGCCAGTAATTATATACAGATAATTAGGAAATAATTGTGTGATATTGAATTGTGTAGGTATGTACGGTATGTTTGTAATTGACTGTACTATTACAGGCGTGTAAGTACCACACCAAGAGTTAAATCAAATCAAAGCAAATTCAATTAACTCTTTTATTGTACTTAGTATGTATATTAGAGCTCGTCGTTAGAGTAACGTGTATAATTGAGACAGATCTAAAGACATGACATCAGGTTTTTTTTTACTACCAAGGTGGGAAGCAAGCATGCGGCCCACCTGATAGTAAGCAGTCACCGCAGCCTATAGACGCTAGCAACACTAGAAGAATCACTAGCGCGTTACCGACCCTCAAGATATTAGATAATAAGTTTTTTTGTGTCCGGTAATTTCACCCGCAACAGTGTCCTTCACACTGGAACACAGCAATTTTTACACACTGCTGCTTGGCGGCAGAAAATCCATCACGCTGGCCGCTACCCAATTGTAAGTTTAATTCCCAACTTGTGACTATATGTTCTTTATCTATTTTAGTATGTATTTAAAAAAAGTATATAAGTATTTGAATCAGTTGTGGGGCTACCATAGTTTCGGCTCGGTCTTCTGGAAGTAACAAATTTTCCGAAAATACATGGAAATCTTTGTAAAGCTCCGTAGCTATCTCACCTAACCTCGAAACATCACTTGCAGGATTTGAGGAATTATTAAATTTCTTGAAGCGTGCGGACCTCAAACGGCGCGGAACAAAAAGCGTTGGAACAGGACCGGTAAAATATTACGATCAAAGTCGGACTGTGGCGCAAAGATTGGGACAAAGTCAGCGACTGTGTGTCACAGATTACAGAGATTGCGCGAACTTGCAGTTATTTTTTTTTTGCCCGACTATCCCAGAAAAAGTAACTCGCTTTGTAGCTAAATAAAAATATCCTAAGACAATCTAGACCACGGTAGCATGATTCTTTTTATAGGGTAAATGTGGGATAGATACCTTAGGGGATAGATGCCCAAGTAAACGCTTAGCGATCTGTACGAGAAATATACCCGCAGTGTCTTGTTTCAATTTAAGCTTGCCCCTTTCTTTCCACCAGTCGATGCCTCGAACTTTGCTGGAAAAAATCTTTTAAAAAAAAAATTGAACCGACTTCAATATCACTGAAAAGTATAAAATAATTTAAATATTATTGAAGTTGGTGTTAGCGTACCTGCTGTGTATATTTGGCACCAACTTCAATAATATTTAAATTATTTTATACTTTTCAGTGATATTGAAGTCGGTTAAATTTTTTTTTTAAAAGATTTTATTTTAAACTTTTTAGTGATATTTTCATATATAAAGATTGAACCATCGAAAACCGTAAAATTATCTAGGTAGGTTATGATCACATTATCGTCTACATAGTTTTACATAATTCATGTTTCTTCAGAAAAAAATATCCGGTCGTAATGAAATTTGCATGGAAACATCATAGTAGTTTACTCTCTCGAATAAAAAAAGAATCATCGAAATCGGTTCATAATTGTCAGAGCAATGTAATGGAGAACATCAGTTTTATGGTTTTTACCAGATAAATTCCTCCACATCGTTCATGGTCCTCCAGGAAGTTCTTATCCGGTTGTAATAAAATTCATACAGATTCAATACAGTGGTTTCTTCTTTCGAATAAAAAAAGAATCATTGAAATTGGTAAATATTTGCCAGAGTTATGACCATTTTTGTCCGACCGAGCGAGTCCGAGCGACTAAAACGTCATCTATATAGGCTTTCTTGCAGCTCTCAGTGTGCAGTCACCATACTTGTTTTTTAGGAACTACTTATTACTAATCAATAATTTTTTTATGGGACCCAATTAACGGATTAAAGAATGGATGGAAGAAAGATTTTTTCAAATCGGTTCATAATTGCCAGAGTTATGCGCGAACATACATAGAAAAAAAAAGATATATATATATATATACAGACGAATTGAGAACCTCCTCCTTTTTTGAAGTCGGTTAAAAAACGTGTCGTGAGTTGTGCAGCGAAAAACGGTTTACATGACGACAGATTGGTCGATTTAAGTTACGTATAATGCTTGTGCGCCTGGATCTTTTAATGCTATAAAGTAAGTGTTTATTTTATTATACTTTTAATCTATTTAAGTACGAAATACAAACATTTAAATGTTATTTCAGAACTTTTCAAAACTTAAGTTAAAGGGCGTCTATCCTACACAATAAGGATAGATGCCCCAGGTTTTGTGAGTATAGATTATAGGCATATTTCCCACATTGTGTCATGAACTGAATTCATTATTTTCTAGTTTTCTTGACATATCATACAAGTAAGTGCGTAATGGAGGGGCACGGCCTTGAGGCGTGTGGACCGAAGAATTAAAAAAATGAGACTTTTTTTTTCATTATTCAAACAAAAATCCACAGCTCTTAGAATAAAAAGTACAATTTGTAGACTACTTGTAAATACAGCCAATAAAAGGATTTTCTTTATATTTAATAACAATTTTACTTTATAGTACGAAACGCTGAGCAAAATTTGAGTGGGTGTCTGACGCATTTCAAAATATAAAAATGTAGCGTTGCTTATTATATTATGTATATATATATATATGTTATAAAGATATATATGTTATTTTTATATATAATGATATCATAATATTTACTACAATAAGATATTTAAATCTGATAGGTATTTATTTCAAATATAATTTAATATCTACTCATCAAATATTTCTTTGTCGTATTTTTAAATGATAGCTTACTTCCATGAAATAAATCTAACGAAGAAAAGTTTTTGTTATAGGATCTTATGAGGCGGATAGCCACAGAGTTTTGGGCATAATTAGTACATGATCTTGTTATCGCGAATAATGAAGTATGTCGAGTTCGAGTTCTGGGGACGTTAAAACACAATATCTTATTAACAAATTCAGGACAGTCAACATTGTTATTACAAAGATCTCTTAAGTACATCACCTCAAGAAAAGAACGCCTATCTTCAAGTGACATAAACTTATGAAATTTACAGCTTTCCATGTAGTCCGCAAATGTATTTCTATTCCTATAACTTAAATGTTTTAGAAATTTTACTTGAATTTTTTCAATTTCTTGCTTTTACGTTATATAATGCGGATTCCAAACTATGCTACAGTACTCCAATATAGTTCTGACATATGAAAAATATAAAACTTTAATACATTCAACATCTGAAAAAGGTACGGACACACGGAGAATGAAGCCTAAATTTTTGATAGCCTTAATAGTAATATAATTAATATGGTTTGAGAAAGACAGTTCGGAATCTATCAAAATACCCAGATCTTTTATGCTTGTACTTCTATTTATATTTATTCCATTAAATGTGTACGTATAGTTTATAGGATTTTTCTTACGAGTATAACTAATAATTTGACACTTAGACACATTGAGATTTATTTTATTTATTCTAAAGTACGTACTCAGGTGTTCAAGATCAACCTGCAGATGATTGCAGTCCCTTACATTATTAATTTTCAAGTAAATTTTCGTGTCATCTGCATAATATATTAGAAATTTAGCATAGTCTATGTAACTACCAATATCATAAATGTAGACTAAGTACAGCAGAGGGCCTAAAATTGATCCTTGGGGAACTCCGAACGGGATATTTATATAATCAGAACGGTATCCCTCAAGTACAAATGCTTGCGATCTATTACGAAGATAGGAATTCACCCATCTTAACAAGGTGCCATGTATACCAAGGTCTTGTAGCTTACGCAAAAGTATATCGTGATCTACCCGATCAAATGCTTTTTCAAAATCTATATAGATTGCATCCACCTGCCCTCCATTGTCAATATCTCGCAAAACATCTGAAGTAAAAACAGCTAAATTTGAAGATGTGGAACGACCTTTCACAAAACCATGTTGTTGGCTAGGAATAAAAGAAACTACAGCTGAGTACATATTTGTGAACAATATTTTCAAGAACTTTACTAAGAATATTTAGCATTGATATTAGTCTATAATTTACAATCGCAGTCTTTTGCCCTTTTTTGAAAACAGGAACTATATGTGCTGTTTTCCAGACCTTTGGGAGACATCCCAATCTAAGGCACTTATTATGCAAAGCAACCGAGGACTCACTACTATTTTGATTCGGCATACTGAAATTTTGAGAAAAAAAGTCATTGAAAGCTGTACATATATCATTTGCATTCATTAGTTAAACATCTCCGTAGGTCATAACTTTAGGATAGTTTGATTTATTTTCTTTTTTAGCCTTTACATATGTCCAGAAATTCTTACTGTTTTGCTTTATATTGCTTTGAGTGTGATTAACAAATGATCTGTAGCACTGATCTATCAGCTTTTTCTGCTTAGCCCTTAGTTCAGAAAACTCAGAGTAGTCAACTGGGTTACCATATTTTTTCCAATTACTATGAACTTTAGATTTTTCTTTGATGACATTTATTAATACCCGGCTGTACCAAACAGGATATTGGTATCCACGTGTGGTCAAAACACATGGAATGTACTTTTCGATTGCTTCGTTTAAAATGTTATAAAATGTTGATACGATATTTTCAATATTATCCATATCTATATAATAAAACTCAAAGAGCACTTTTTCTGTACATTGAATATTTTTCCAAAATTTCTATGTGGGGATACTATACTATCGACATAGAGGCCAAAACAATTTTTTTTGGAATTATTGTCTGTCTGTCTGTCTGTCTGTCTGTCTGTTGTTCTGTTTGTCCAGGTATCATTTGAAAACCCGTGGATGGATTTTGATAGGACTTTCACTGATGTGTTGTGTAGAAGTCAAGGTATAAATTGGTATATAAAACATCACGCTATGTTTCATAGGGGCTAAGCAGTGAAACATTACTTGCACATATTACCACGTAATTTCCTTTGTATGAGAATAGGGTAATTATAGACTGATCAGTTAATCATTAAGATATGTATTATTACGCTATATACAATAGGGACTGAGCAGACATTTAGTTTGAATAAGATATGGCAGTGGCGAAGGGTCAATTTTTGTAAGGGGTAAGCCGGTCCGGTACACCCAGGACATTTTCATTAGATTTCTGTATTGTTCTAAGTACGTTGCTGATAGCAATATGACATTATATCTTTGAAAAGTTAAAATCTGTAAATCCCGAGCGAGTCCAAACTAGATCATGAAATGATTCATGAAATTTTAATGAAACTCCCCAAGTCCAGGTAGTGTATAGGTCAATACCTATATACACTACCTGGACTTGGGGACTGTAATACATTTATTACAGTCGCACTGTAATAATTGTATTACAGTCCCCAAGTCAATAAAAGATGCGAAATACTTAGATCTTTTATTATCGAAGATCATTAGACAGTAATTTACGATGTTAGCGTGATTTACATCATGAACAGCGCCATCTATCGGTGAAATTGAACATACAATCACCATAGAACTTTAATCTATATATTTAAAAGAAAGTCGTGTTAGTTACACTATTTATAACTTAAGAACGGCTCAACCGATTTGGCTAAAAATTGGTAGGTAAGTAGCTTAGGAGCAGGAGACGGACATAGGATACTTTTTATACCTGTAGGTTAAGGTTAAGCAACATAAGGCAAGGTAATTAAATAGATGGGTGAACGGATATGTATGAAATTTTGTGTGCATATCGGGTAGGTCTGAGAATAAGTTGTAAAGTATATTTCATGCCGCTGATACCATGATTGACGAGGATATATAGAATGAGAGGAGGGTGCAAGAGAGGACAGAGAGGCAGAGGGGATTCGAGAAGGGGGTGAGGGATCGGGGGAGTTAGGTGGAGCAAGGGGGGGGGGGGGGGTGAGATGGAGCAAGTTGGGAGAGAGAGATGGGGGGGATAGGGTTCAGAGAGGGGACAACGGGGAGAGGAAGAGGGGGAATGTGACGGGGACCGATGCGGGTGGGGGAAAGAGAGAGGAGAGAAAGACCATAGAATTACATTTTTCTTATAATAGAGAGAGAGATGGAGAGAAATAAATCAAGGGAGGAGGGTGAAAAGGGGAGCAAAATGTAATAAAAGCGCGGGTGGAGTTGCGCGGGTCAGCTAGTCATTTATAAAACTCCAGCCTTGAAAGAAAAAATGTCTGTTTTAAGAAAAGTAATCGGCCCTGCTCGAAAAAAACTGTCGCTTTTTGCGGCGTAATGGTTTAATATAAGGTAAGGTAATATCACTAGCATTTATTAACAAAGCAGGATGAAAGCCATCCTCATTTACCAAAGCGTGATGCGCCCTTCCAATAGTAACTGTAAAATTACAGAAAATTAAGTCTAAAGTATTATTATGCGAGTTAGTCAAAACATTATATTGCCTAAGTCCAAGAAAATTCATATGTTGCACGAAATTATTCGCCCCTGCCTGTACTTCCTGTGACCCTTTCTGATATAAATTGGACCATTGTCTATATCCCATTGAACACAGGGTAGGTTAAAGTCTCCGCTTATTAAAAAATAATCATTCGGATATTCATTCGTAACGTGGTCGAGCATTGCTATAATGTTTTGTAGACGTATTGGTATATGTTTATCCGGTGGTAAATAAATAACCGCCACGTGCAAATCGCGATCCGAAGACAGCGCGCGGGCAGGGATAGTCACCCAGAGGCACTCAACGTCTGGCATCTCCCACTCTGGTCTAGCTCTTGCCTCAAGCCGCGCCGCGCACACAGCCATTACACCCGCGCGATCCTCGGTCACGCCGTAAAACAGTGTAACTATTATTGCATAACTCTGTGTCTAATATCGCAGAGCCAAGTCTCCGTGATCAATATAATATCATAGTTATTACATAAAACATTATTGAAAAACGTGTTAGTTTTAGTCCTGAGTCCTCTTACGTTTTGGTAAAATATTTTAAGTTTTTCATTTACAATTAGCTTTTATATATAAAAGTGTATACATAATGTTATTGTTCGATAATGTATACAATGTGTAATAAAACTCAACACTACCTATAATATAGTGTAAAAAAATATATTTTAGATTAACTTCAGTAGAGATATTATGTGCTACATTATTTTCAAATAAAATACACGAGTTTGCAGTTTGAAGCTTGTTCTCTGCGAGCCCTGGGAAACAATGAGAGTGTAATAAGATAACAGCAGTATATGTTACAATCTGATCGAAATTCTTTAATAAAGTATAATAAATAAGTAAACAACAATACGAATATATAATATGTATAACATAGCATGATATAATAATGTATTGAATATTAAAATAAGTCAACACCATTTTTAAAACTAATATAAAAGTATTTTCCTGTGACTTTAATATGTGTACAACATTTCCTATAAGTAAACAGTAAATATAGTAAAGATGACGAAGACTCAGAATCTATAATCAATGGTTTAAAGAAAGGAACTATAAATAAAACGCTAAACACAACCTGTAAACAAAGAAACAAATGCACAGCTAACTTAAGCTAATTTTGAAAGATCTGCAGATACCAAGATAGCAATAGGTGGTGAGGCTTCGTTTCTGCTGACATAAATTTGACAGTTTTTTTCTCCAAACATAAGTGAAACCAACTTCCTTGGCCTTCTTCTTACATTCACGAAGTAGATTTTTGTTTTCCCTAGTGAGATGTTCGTTTATATATATTTTCTCGTCTCCGCTTCCTATGCCTATGTCCTTCACGGTAATGTTACGTCTCTTGCGTCCAGCCGCCATCACTGCGTCCTTCGTGGCCCGTTGCCTGAGACGGGCAACGATGACACGCGGACGTCCAGCACCAGTCGAACGGTAAGGCTGTACACGATGAGCAAACTCGATCTGGTCGCTTTCTATTGGAACTCCAACATATTCAGCCACTTTCGTCACCACCTCAAGGTCCGTAATATTGTTCGATTCCGGAATTCCAGTTATCTCGATGTTGTTTAGGCGAGACCATTATCGGCTTCAAGTTGTCTGATACGTGACTCGCATGTCTTTAAATCTTGTCTAAGAGACTTATTCTCACTGGCTAAGGCTTTCATTTCAGTGGCGTTTGCCTTTAGGAGTTTGGTGATATCATCATATTGAGCGCTAATAAAAGATAACGATGCCTCTAAGCTGCTCAGCTTATCCTCCAGCGGTCGAAGGCCCGCTGCTACAATTGATCTAAACTCATCCTTCATTAGTACCTGAAATTCCGAGCGCAGCTCGCCTGTTTGCCCAGCGTCGAGGTGAGGTTGAGGTGGTGGTTGAGGGGCCGTTGTCGGCTTTCCCGTCTTTCTCATTGTTATGTTACTGTATTCGTTAGCGGGGGAGCCGCCATGATCTTCGACTCGCCGTACTGGAGTATTAGTATTCTCACTTTGGCGCGGTTCTTTGCAGCATGTCCAAGTTGAATGTTTTTTTAAGATCAGCAGGCGAAATGTTTACACATAAACAATGGTATTGCCTAGCACAAACCTTGCGCGTACATGTAATTTTATCCGATGTTTTAGCTATCGGTTTCGTGCATGCGTCACTTTGGCGCGGTTCTTTGCAGCATGTCCAAGTTGAATGTTTTTTAAGATCAGCAGGCGAAATGTTTACACATAAACAATGGTATTGCCTAGCACAAACCTTGCGCGTACATGTAATTTTTAACCGACTTCAAAAAAGGAGGAGGTTCTCAATTCGTCTGTGTATATATATTTTTTTTTATGTATGTTCGCGCATAACTCTGGCAATTATTAACCGATTTGAAAAAATCTTTCTTCCATCCATTCTTCAATCCATTGATTGGGTCCCATAAAAAAATTATTGCTTAGTAATAAGTAGTTCCTAAAAAACAAGAATGGTGACTGCGCACTGAGAGCTGCAAGAAAGCCTATATACATGACGTTTTAGTCGCTCGGACTCGCTCGGTCGGACAAAAATGGTCATAACTCTGGCAAATATTTACCAATTTCAATTATTCTTTTTTTTATTCGAAAGAAGAAACCACTGTATTGAATCTGTATGAATTTTATTACAACCGGATAAGAACTTCCTGGAGGACCATGAACGATGTGGAGGAATTTATCTGGTAAAAACCATAAAACTGATGTTCTCCATTACATTGCTCTGACAATTATGAACCGATTTCGATGATTCTTTTTTTATTCGAGAGAGTAAACTACTATGATGTTCCCATGCAAATTTCATTACGACCGGATATTTTTTTCTGAAGAAACATGAATTATGTAAAACTATGTAGACGATAATGTGATCATAACCTACCTAGATAATTTTACGGTTTTCGATGGTTCAATCTTTATATATGAAAATATCACTAAAAAGTATAAAATAAAATATACACAGCAGGTACGCTAACACCAACTTCAATAATATTTAAATTATTTTATACTTTTCAGTGATATTGAAGTCGGTTCAATTTTTTTTTAAAAAGATTTTATATCCGATGTTTTAGCTATCGGTTTCGTGCATGCGTCGCAGTTAGCCATCACTTTTTATAAATACAACTCGAGTAGCGGGTACACTGTGCACAGAGGTAGGGCTGCGGCGCACGCGATTTGCTCACCGGACAATCCGTGCGGGCCGACAGTATGCAATAGCAGTATATAGGTGACTCCTTTCCACGTTGCTGGTGCTATACCACACACGCAGTAAAACTGACTTATGGATCCAATAAATAAGGATGGAATTAGTTTAACAAATGTAAAAACAAACAAAATATTCTTTAAACAAATAGTAACACGTCCACCCAGAAGCTATGCCCTGCGATGAATGAGACTAAAAATCCTTAACCGCTCAACGATGCATGATTCCGATTTAAACCATGTTAACACGCGAAGCGCGCAGCCGCGATCACGCATCGACCGCCGACAGCCTAAGGAACAGAATTATGTATGTTTTTAATTTAAAATTCCTAATTTACTACATTATATTAAAATCAATCAAAAACATTTTGAGACAAAATTCAAACTGACTAAAACTAGAATACTGTTCGAGCGATATAATTCAAGAAAAATGCAATGTATCGACATTTTTTTGTTTAACAAAAGACCAGAATTATAAATATCATGCCACCCGATATCGTCAAAAGAATAAAAAAATCTATTGTTCCGTATTTCATTTTTGGAACGAAAATGAAAGGCGGACAATACTTTTTGTTCCAGATCTTTTCCTGAATTTAGATCCCAAAAGAAATAGCCTGAAGTTTTTGTTAGCTACGACTAATGAGGTTCTAAACACGACAGATCAAATAAGATCAGGGTGTGCCCTTGACACGGCATGCCGGGCACTGCCAACAAGATCGATCGGCATCTAGGGAGTAAATAACAAAACAAGTCTTTTATGTTCAGTCTTAATGACCTTTGCAAAGACCGGCCATTCTTATTGCTCTCAAACAATTAGTCTTTCTTTTACTTATTTATTACTAGAACTACGGTTCATTCATTTTATTTATGTTAATGTATTTCATGAAATTTACACTTACTTACATTTCACGATTCGAAGAATTGTGTACAATAATAATAATATCTTGGGACAATCCACACACGGTCATCCGATCCCATACTAGGCAGAGCCTGTACTATGGAAACCAGACAACTGATACTATTACTTATATACTTTTTTATTAAAAACATACTTAGATAGATAAATAAGACCCAGACACTTGGTGGGAATTGAACCCACGACCCATCGGGTAGCAGCCATGGTGTCTAACCACTAGACCAACGGCCCCGTCAATGTACTGTACATTGTTATTGTACTTTAATTTAGCTGATACTATCACTCGAACTTAGATTCTACTTGCAATAGAGCAAGTTGGTAAGCATTCGGTTATACTCCGTGGATTGACAACGAAGCGAACTGATTAAACACCAACATATACAAGGTTGGAGGAACTGACAATCTTAGATACAATTAACCCATTTATTCCTCGGATTACTCACTTAATCCACGGATGAAAACAATAACGTCTTTAATTCTATAGATTAATAATTAGTATGCTAATAACGCGCTTGTTTTAAAGCTTTTGCAGATTTAATGTCTATATTTATTTCGGAAATGTTTTTTTCTCTCTTGTGTGTATGCTTTTTATTATGCATTAATATGCAGGTAATAATAAACGGGTTTGCTTGAAGCATTATTGTGATAATAACAGCTTGTCGTTATTTTTATTCTCCTTTTAATTTATTTTTTTCTTTCCCGCCCGATTATTTAAACAAGCTAGTGTGCTTTGTAATCCTTGATTGTATCGTCACTTTCCATCAGGTGGGATTTCAGTTAAGCACTGGCTTATATAGTGTAAAAATATAAATAAGTACTTACCTATCTATTTTTGGTAAGGTAGTTTTGGTTGAAAGAAAATAAAATGATAGCGTGTGTGCTGTCTCACGGTTTACTTAAAAATATAGACAGATCCTATATACATAAATGACCATATATTACATATATGTATGCTCGTATATATGTAGTGGCTGCGATGCACTCTAATTTAGCGTATGAAGGTTGCACATTTGTCAAGCGCATCAACTATACTCCTCGGCGCCCGCGCACTGCTAGAGGGGCGTGCGACGGCTCCATCGGCTACCGCTCGGTCACCGGCGGCAGAGAGGAACCTACTCCGACGGCGAATGTATGCGCGCGCTCTGTTTGATAAATCGCTCTGTATTACGATAAGTTGTGATTATAAAGGTGTTAAGTTATTTTGCCTTTCATTCATCGCTATAATCTGGTGACTCCGAGTACTAACGGCAAGAAGATGCAGAGTAGTGAAAAATCCAGTGAGAACAAGACCCCTGATGGAGACTTGGGTAACCTTTGTCGAGTCGGGGTACGTATACCGCCTTTTTATGCCGAAGACCCTGAGCTTTGGTTTTCTCAATTGGAGAGACAGTTTATATTATCAAATATCACAAATGACACCAAATTCTATTACGCAGTGTCACAGTTAGATCAGACTATTGCAGCGCAAGTAAAAGATATTCTTTGAGCGCCACCGCCTACCGGCAAATATGACAAATTAAAAACCGAACTTGTAAAGAGATTAAGCCCATCCAAGGAAAATAAATTACAACAGCTCCTGGTACATGAGGACATCGGTGACAGGACACTCTCGCGTCTCTGTCACCGATTGTTACGCCACCTCAAAAATTTGGCTGGCTCAACAGTATCTGATGACGTCTTGCGCATGTTATGGACTGGCCGCTTACCCTATAATTTGCAAACTGCTATAGTATCCCAATCACAACTTTCTCATAATGAGTTTGCCGAGCTTGCTGATAGGATCCACGAAATTGCTCCGCCTGTACTTTTCGTCGTTGCCATGGTGACATGTTGGCTTACCAACATGTCACCATGGCAACGGCACCTCAGGCCTCCACATCTCGCGTCGATGAGCTCAGCAAAGAAGTTTCAGAGTTGACAAAAGAAGTCGCTAAGCTTACCTCTTATGTATCCAGGCAACAGAGATCCCGCTCTAGATCCAAGTCGTCAAGCCGTAACCGAACACGCAGCCGTAGCACCTGGCGGTACCGTCTACCTCCTCCGGATCACCCATACTGCTGGTACCATTACAACCTTGGTGAAAAGGCGAAGAAATGCGATGCGCCGTGCCAGTACAATGCGGGAAACGCCAAGGTCAGCTGGAAGTAGCGGCCTTCGACTGTCCCTCACATACAGGCCGTCTGTTTGTCACCGACCGGGTAACAAAAATGCAATTTTTAATTGATACTGGGTCTGACCTATGTGTATTTCCACGATCGGGATCTAGGACATCCTATACCAAAAGTAAATACAGTCTGTCAGCAGCCAATGGTAACGTTAGGGGTGGATTTCCTACACCATTATAACCTTCTTGTGGATTGCAGAAGACAACGCCTAATTGATGCAAAAACCTCACTCTCAATCACAATTCCACAGCAAAAAAATCCAGAGGACGTAGCGTCAATACTAACAGTCTCTGGCGAGTCCGTATACCATGATATCCTCCGCGAGTTTCCAGATGTCACACGTCCGGCAGGCACGGTACGTACAGTTCTTCATAATACTATGCATCACATAAAAACTACGCCTGTTCCTCCTGTAGCCAGTAAGCCTCGTCGCTTAGATCCTGTACGATTAAAGGCTACAAAGAAAGAGTTTGACGAACTGCTAGCTAGTGGAGTCGTTGTACGGTCTCAAAGCCCTTGGTCATCCCCACTGCACATGGTTAAGAAGAAAGGATGACAGTTGGTGACCATGTGAAGATTACAGAACGTTAAATGCTAGAACAATTCCTGATAGATATCCGGTCCGACATATTCATGATTTTTCACATCAGTTGGCAGGCTGTAAAGTTTATTCAACAATAGACTTGGTTAAAGCATATTATCAAATTCCGGTACATCCAGAAGTCATAAAGAAGACTGCGATCACCACACCATTTGGGTTATATGAATTTAGTTTTATGACATTTGGCTTACGGAATGCTTCACAAACATTTCAGCGTTTTATTGATGAAGTCCTGCATGGTCTAGAAGACTTCTCTTACGGATACGCTGATCACATCCTGATCTTCTCTCCTTCAGAAGAGAGTCATAAAGACCATTTGCGTCAAGTTTTAACACGCCTAAAAAACTATAGCGTACTAATCAACACAAACAAATGTGTTTTAGGTCAACCCGAGGTAACCTTTCTTGGCTACACAGTCTCTGAGGCAGGTTAGGTATTAACAATTTAGCTGCTACTGTCCCACTGAAGCGCAAAGGCTTGCGTTTTTCTTTTCACTTTTCGATCCATAGCAATTTGTGGCCAGTCCTTCCTATAATAGTCTAGCTCGTCCCGCAATCTCATCTAGACCTACCACGACGTCTTGTCCCAGTGCATGGCACCCATAGCGTGGTCATTTTGCCCCATGAAGTATCCGGCATGCAGCAGATATGTCCAGCCTAGTTCCACTTCAGTTCTGCAGCTGTGCAACCCACATCAGCAATTTACGTTACACAGCGCAATATAGATAGAGTTCCTTACACAGTCGGAAAGATATTATATACATGTAAACATACAGTAAAGCGACTTATATACTAAATATTACTAAGTGAAAACACTTGTACCTACCACGTTTCCTATAGGTATGTCTATTAGCTACTTTTTTTGTCGTATGGTTAGCGGCCAACAGCTCGAACACTCTGACACCAGTGTCAGTGTTTTCAAGCTGCCCTTAGGCCTCTGACTAAGCTTAAGGATTGCAGCTGTCTAGATAACAATAGCCGGGACCAACGTTTTAACTAGCCCTCTGAAACACGGAGACGCTCAGCTCAAATGCCACTAAACGGTCACCCATCTAAGGACTGACCTTGCCTAACGTTGCTTACCCAACTGATCGTTTACCGATCAGAGGTCACAACTGGCTATAAGCGTGTCACATAAATGGTTGAAGTATCTAATATGTTAATACCTTATTCTTAGTGTTACCAGCCTCGAATTACAAACTCAACAACACCTTAACATCTTCTACTTCATTAAAATAAAGCCCTGCCAAACCGTACTTGCTACATATTACTATATTATGATATAACATTTACTCGGAGTAATTAAAAGTGGCCCTCCCTTAATATTGGCGAGATGTTGAATGAAATTAATAAGTTGAAATATTAGGTACCTACTTATATTGTTGTGAAAAATTGAACTAAGCATGTATGTATTCCCACCAGCGTAAGTACCACTCAGAGAGCAATAAAATTTATTTAATGATCATAGACTACGAGTACTTTGTGAAGAAAAAATATATTAGTAGACAATATTGCTATTGCATTTTAATAAAAAAGAAATACCTAATGTGAATTTTCATATCGTTTATCATTCATAGCCTTTTACCATTAGGTACTGAAGAATTGCCAGTTAATTAGATACTCTGTGAAGTATGGCCCAATTATGTTTCATCAAAACCTAAGCATTTATTGTAATGTATTATTTTATTTGCATGAATAATACACATTTAAATGAAACTACTTTTACGGATTAAATCGCGGTTTATTCACAGTCAGAATAAATCCGCAAATGTAGTTTAACACTAAGCTAATAACCAGACAACTAATACTAATACTTATATATATTGTTAGATATTCCGATACTTTTATTTAAAAAAAGGGGTAGTTAGGATGGTAGAATGACCGAACGCGTATATAAGGCACTGCTCTGGTGGTGCAGGGACATTCAGTTATTAGATCTCGTGCGGAACGCTAGTTCCAGTAGTCGTATAGTGCGGTCACTCTGTTATTCTGTCACTAGATATGTTGCAATGCAGTCATACTGTTAAATTGTGTCAATGTATTTCTTAAATTGTAATAAGGACGGAGTTGGAGTAGTTTGTTGGGGATGGCGGAGACTACTTGGGGGAGTCCCCCACATTTGTATAATTACCTGCCAATGTATCACAGTTTGTATAATCTTTGTGTAAGTGATGTGATCATTAAAGGAAAGTTGGTATGTACATTGTTTTGCTGTATTTTTTTTTAATATTTCTACTTAGGGTTTTTAATATCAGAAGTGGGATTGGATTCTGCCCTATCCTCTTCGCTTTCTGATGCATTTTTTTATATTCGTTTCCATTATTTTAATGTTTTGTTATTATCGAAAAAAATAGCATCTTGGGGTAGTTGGTGTTTTATTAAAATAAAACAAAAATACTTGCGGGTAGTTAATGGTTTATTGAATAAAAAAAAATGCAGGTAGTTGGTATTTTATTAGAATTATTAATGATGCCCACGGGTTGCAAGATTCATGTTAGTAATGGAACACGGATAGGATAAGGATTATTACGATCGATTTCTAGATCAATCGATCACACGTAATAGTGCAGCTTACAGTTCTTATAGTACTGTTGTTAGTCCAGTAGTACAGTATACAAACATACAATGGTTGAACAATCGAGCCAGTGAATCTATTTAGGCCTATAGTGAGTTCGTTCGTAGAAGTTCCTAATGACCGGCAAAGTCCAGTGCTACGGCTAGATTAGTACAAATGAACTAGATGGATTTATTATGTTGCTTCGTATTATTTTAAGCAGTGGGTTGATCCGAGTTCTGACTGCTAGTTATAATAATAACTGCTAGTTATAAAGTGCGTTTACTAATAATTTTGGCAGTAAGTCATTGCAATTTGTAAAGCGTTGTTTTGGCTTATTGTTTATTTTCTCGGTCGATGACTAATAATTGTATTTGAAATCTGGTTCGATCTGGATATGTTTTGTGAATGAAAGCCGAGTAGTTATACGGGTCCGATGGGTTGTACGGGCCTAATATATTGACGAGTGCCGACTTGTTGATTTGACTACCTGTCAAATTTTTAATCCGGTTTCTGTAGTTATGTTCACAGAATGTGTAAGTGCGAGTCGCCAACGCGATTGTGGCGTTAGTGGCTGCATTGGCGCTGGCTGCCGCTGCACGAGTGGCGTTGGGCGCTAAACGTAGCGCTGCCGCCCTAACGGTGGCGTGGCCGCCCTAACCAGGCCGCCTTAACGGTGGCGTGGCCGCCCTAACGATGGCACTGGGCCGCCACACCACGGTGGCAATGGGCCGCCTCACACAACGGTGGCGACAGGCCGCCACACAATGGTGGCGACGGGCCGCCACATGACTGTCTTGCTGAGCCGTCACACGATGGTGGCGTTTGTCGCTACGCCGTGGCCGTATTGGCCAGACACCGAAGTAAGACAAGCAGCTGCAGTTTTAACTGCGTAGTAATCATAGCTACACTGGTGTAAGATGCAGTTGTTGTTTGGTGCAGAAAGACTAGCACACAGAGGGTATGTTATTTTAAAACTATTGAGTAGACTATGGGAGCAATACGCTAATCATTTACAAGTAGCGTGGAATTTATGATCGGTAATTATGATCGGTGAGAAAACAACACATGCCCGCCGAAAGTGGGTGTTTGAAGCATACCGTTGTGGTGGACTGGATCTTTATTTGACATACTCCTATGGTATTGTGGTCGCTAATTCTTGGGTTCGATTCCCATATCCGGCAGGCTATGGTATTGTGTGGTCGCTAAGCCTTGGGTTCGACTCCCAGATCAGGCAGTTAGTCTTCAAGTCTTATTCAATTCCTGGGTATGACGGAGTTGACTTTTTTGTTGGTAAATTCTCATTAACTGGCTAATTAATGCCATGTAAATACATGATGGCAAGGGGTCGTTGCCTTCTGCAGTGTCACTGACCAAATTTGTATTTGAGGCTGTGCCGTTAAGGTGCTGTGGGTCATCATAAAGCAAAAGAAAGAGTGCTTGCGTTTGATTTTCTGTTTGCAGTGGAGGCTAAAGCTTCTGGCGTTTGCTGTGGCATGATGCAGAGTGCTGAGATGCGGTGTTCCAAAGCGCGCACTACAGGAGCACGTCGGCGTTTGTCACCGAGCTGGCTTTCGCCGTGGTGGTGTTTGTCGCCAAGTCTTCGCCTATGCGTTGGGAAGTATTTGTTAATTATCTTAGCCACGGGCACGTACCTTATGGTCACTACATATGCCACGAGCAACAAACATCGCTTATGTGTTATTGATAGTTTGAGCTGAAACATGATTTTGGCTAAAGCCGGTTCACACGCGTAGTTATGTCTTACGTTAGTGCGCGTAGATATCTAGCGAGTCGTGAGGTGACATTTACCCAACGGGACCTGCCCCGGTGTGATCTGTACAATTATCAATTAATTTTGATACCCTTGTGCTCAGGGTAAGACGAACTTAGCGTACATATCTATCGAAATGGTAAATTGGATATTGTTTCGTGTTGTAATTTTAAGCCAAGGCATTACACGTGGTTTGGACTTTAATGATTAGCATTTATAGACGGATAATATGACTTCACTCACGTTGACATGGTTAACTCTAACCCTCTGTCACGGCAGATGGAATGGAGACACTGTCTCTTCCATATTCACGTTGACATGGTTGGCCCTAAGCCTCTGTCACGGCAGATGGAACGCGGACTGTAAGCCTCTACAATATTCACGTTGACATGGTTGACTCTAACCGTCTGTCACGGCAGATGGAATGGAGGCCCTGTCTCTTCCATATTCACGTTGACATGGTTGGCCCTAAGCCCCTGTCACGGCAGATGGAACGCGGACTGTAAGCCTCTTCCATATACACGTTGGCATTGAGGGCTTGAGGAAGCCTCTGCCACGGAACAGCAGTTTCTCTATGGGATGCCGTCACGGTATGCTAGCCAATGCCGGAAATTTAATAATTATCTTTTGTGTACTGGCCAGGTGTTGTGAATGTTTGTGGGCCCACTGTGAGAATTGACGAATGCAAATGACAACCAATGGTATGAAAGCATGATTTGTTACTGAGTGCTGATTGTGCGAAGTTTTGAATGTTTATTTACAAAAAGAGTATGCTAGAACCATGTAAATCTATTACAGGTGGTTTTGAGATTACCACGACGTGTGAAGGTAATGAGTTGCATTGGCGGAGCACACACCGACAAAGTTTCGTAGGTTTCGAGATAACCTGGTAGAGACCGATGTAAAGCTTGGTTACGCACAAGGTATCGGTTGCGCAGGAATGCGCAGGAAGAGACTTAATTAAAACATATGCTTTAGCACAGTCATAGGACTGTAAATGCTTACTGACTGTGCTCTGTTTTAACTGATTTATAAAATTTCCACTGATTTCTATGACGTGTGTGTATGTGTTCATGTGAACGCTGTGCTTGCGGTTTATTCTGTTTTTCTTAGCTACGTATACCTAGGATTGACTGGCGTGCAACTGGCGTGCAGAGTGCGAGCAGAAGCAGACACGCTGCGGGGTGTGTCCTGGCGTGACCTGGTCACCAACAGCGAAAATCTGCGTAGCTGAGGTGGCACCGGGTATGACTGCCCAAAACTGTGCACAGAGCGCACACAAAGAAGCACAAGGATATGAGTAACACAACCAACTTTTTACTCTTATTTATGACTTTCTTAAATTTGTTTTAATTTTCTCAAGATTTAAGGGGATAAAAGGCTAACTGTTATAAAGGGCTAACATTCATAATGCGAGCTAAACAGTTTTAATTCAAGACTACCCTGCGTCAATGCAGAGTAGTAATAATAAATGAATCCTTTATTGGAACAAAAGTTTTACATTTTATTGTAATCCGCCAAACTGCGTACCTAACAGTTTGTCGGCGGGATTAGCGCTTGATTTACTTTAAAAGGTTGATAGGTATACAAAAAATTTGATTTACGTAAGGTCCTGTGATATAATTATTTACTACTGAAGTAGGCACCTAGGTAGGTACCTATAATTATGTACGTACTGACAGTTTATTTTTTAGTGGTAATACGTATGTCTTACGATAAACTGCAGCGAGGTAGACCTTAACATTTCACGTTATGTGCATACTTTGTTTGGGTATTGTGTTTTGTGCAGGACAAGTCAACCCAACTGGGATCTGCGAGTGCAGGACAAGTCAACGCAACTGGGGTCTGCTCGTCGTAGTCCGCATGGTGTATGGTGGAGTCTGCCGGGTGGTGCCGTGAACGGTGGATGGTGGAGTTCGTCTTCGTGTTCTCGGAGAACAGTCGTAAAAGTTTAACGAGCCCGGGGACGGTCTCATGTCAGGAGAGGCCGTGTTAGATATTCCGATACTTTTATTTAAAAAAAGGGGTAGTTAGGATGGTAGAATGACCGAACGCGTATATAAGGCACTGCTCTGGTGGTGCAGGGACATTCAGTTATTAGATCTCGTGCGGAACGCTAGTTCCAGTAGTTGTATAGTGCGGTCACTCTGTTATTCTGTCACTAGATATGTTGCAATGCAGTCATACTGTTAAATTGTGTCAATGTATTTCTTAAATTGTAATAAGGACGGAGTTGGAGTAGTTTGTTGGGGATGGCGGAGACTACTTGGGGGAGTCCCCCACATTTGTATAATTACCTGCCAATGTATCACAGTTTGTATAATCTTTGTGTAAGTGATGTGATCATTAAAGGAAAGTTGGTATGTACATTGTTTTGCTGTATTTTTTTTTAATATTTCTACTTAGGGTTTTTAATAATATACTATTTTTGTAAATGCATACTTATTACTTATTAATCTATTATAAATATAAACCAGACAAATGGTGGGAATCGAACCCACAATCTATTGGGTAGCGGCCAGGGTAACGAACTACCTACTAGAGTCTAGTGCCGTGCCTTCAGTCTAGACTAAGCGATTTGGTTCTTCATTTTTAATAAGGATAGCTAAGACTGAAACAGCTTGCCTATGTTGGTTTTCCCATCCGATTATAATGTGCCTTTAAGGCTAGAGTGAATAATTATTAGGATGGATAGTGAGTATTATAGGATTTTGCTAAGCTAGTGTGCTTCCATCATCCTCGCTTTTGTCACCACTTTCCATCGTGTGGTACTGCATTGAAGCACTATAGCTTATGCTGGGTAAAAAAAAATATTTTACCGACGTAATGGAGTCTCGTGAATTTATCAAACAGAAGTAACGTTTCCGTCACAGTTGTCGGTCTCGTGGCGCTATCCCGGAAGGAATCTAAAATTATGAAACATTAATTATGAACCGTGTCGCTGGCAACCCTTGCCGACACGCCCAGTGAGTCCCTTTAGTAATTAATTTTTAAAGAATTATTACCTTACCTTATTACTTAATTGAAAGAATTCTAAAAATAGAAAGTTCCAAGATACATTTTCACGTTACAGTGAACTTAAATAATACGTACCGTCACTCGCGTTTTAGAAATTCAGAATTTCCTGTGATTTTATTTATCTCAGTAAAAAGGGTCTTATTTTAGTTCCTTATTCTAAGTGAACTTTAATAACTTAAGGTGGTATGGAATATTATTACAATCAGAAATAACACATTGACATCAACGTTATTCTTATGCTACTTAAGATATCATTAATCACTAAATAGTCATTAGCAGGCGAAAAGTCCACTGCTGAACAAAGGCCTCCCCTTTAGAAGGATGGGGTTGCCATAATCCCCAAGCTTGGCAGGCGACTTGGGGTTCACAGGTACAGGTGGTAGGTAATCCAATAAAAAGAAGCTGCTACCCGTCTTCTTGATTTCCCTTAGTTGCCTTTTACGGAAACCCAACGGGAGGAGATGGGTGGGTGCTATTCTTGCCCTAACACCCCATGGGTAGTGGTTACCCACTAAATATTATAAATAATAAAAATGAAAAATGTGCGTGCGTGGAGTCCCTCCGCGCGGAAGAAAAAAAACTCACTCACTCACTCACTAAATGATAACAATTTTGGAAGCCTTTAAGAAGGTTCACTTCAATAAATCGCTTACCGCGTCTGCTTGTCTGTTTATTTGATTAATTCGTCCAAGCCGCAAAGTGGATTTGGTTCTATTTGTATAATTATGAAGATAGCTTGCCTAGAAATGTAAAAGACCGGGCGAAGCCGTGGTGGGTCGCTTGGTAAAAGGTAACGAGAAACATGGCACACAACTCAAATGCTCCCAGTTTATGTGAATATTTGAGAGATTTTGTAAAGGTGGCAAAGAGTCAATGCGACACATATTGTGTGGCTGCGACGCTCTTGCGAGACGTAGGTTGGGTTATCTGGGAGTAGCATATCCTACACCAGATGATTTGTACATAATCATGCTGGTGCAATCGTTGCGTACCTGAGGGAACTCTTCGACTCGCCAGCGACAGAGTAAGGGCTAGGGCATGCACAATGGATCCAACTGGGTCGAAGTGCGTTCCGGTGGTTTACCGGGCCCGATTCTTAGCCACCATCAATAGAATAGAATAGAATGTGAATATTTGGTACATAGAGAGAGACGCTGTCTGTCTACACACACCTATTCATGAGTATTTTTATACATTATTATTCCTTTACACAAGTTTTTGTTAGGGTATAAAATTGAAATTAGAATGTTTATTTCCAATTTACAAAGTTCTTCAAGTTTAAATTCATACGCCTTTAATTGTTAATCTAAATTTTTTAAATTGTCGTGATTGAAATAACAAAGTAGCTATGTTTTTTACAAAAACATTTAAATTGCTATATCTTCGCCACATTGTGATAAACTATATAAATACTCTTCTAAGGCTCCAAGAGAGCATAATAGAAGGTTGTCGACGATGGGTTCGATTCTCATTTAGTGTCTGGGTGGAAGTTATTTATCAATTTGTATATGTTTTTTGAATGAATGAGAAAGGAGGAAATAAGTTGGACAGAAAGGAAGACGAATGTGGAAGTTTTGGAATTGGTTAATGAAGAAAGAGCAATTTTAAGATCAATCGAGAATAGGAGTGGAAAGATTATTGGCCACTTAATACGACACGACACCTCTTACACGACGTACATCTTTGTGATTATATCAGTGAGCTAATAAATGTTTCTTCTTCTTAAAAATAGTTACCTACAAGTATATAGACAAAATGTATGTGCACAGACTTGCTGTCTTACATTTATAAACGACGAATATTAAACGACGATTGTATTATATCTGATAGTAAATTATATTTAATAATTCTTTTATGGACTTATTCGTCATCTCGCGCGTGCGAAACTCGCGCGCGCGCGCGAGTTGGCACCTTCAGATTTTACCTACTTTTTTTGTCGTCAACTCGCTCGTATGCTCATATGCTCGCTATGTACAGTCAACAATAAAAACGTTTTATTATATTTAATATAGGCACCTACCTATTTAAGACACTTATTTATACAATATGATTTTGAAATAGTAGCTATATTTATTATAAAATTAAAAATACTACAAAAATTAAAAACCGCGTATTTTTATAATGCTAATCAATAAATACTATTCAAGTCAGCGGAATCGAAATAACAAATAAAACAAAAAAAAAAATCATATCACAAAATGTAAGCGAAACAAAGTCCCTTATTATCTGGTGGTACCACGGACAACTCCGTGGTACCACCAGAAATAAATTAATCACATTTTACTTGGTACCTGGGTTTGAAGTACTAGGGTAGCATAAAACTGGTGCATAATCTTATGCCATGTCTTGTGTGAGCGAATGTGGTTTAGAGCTAAGTACCAGGTTAGCATAGGACTTATGGAGGCCCTTCGGAGTCGCTGGACGTTCGGGGGGCCCTTTGAACGTCCATTGAGTACGGCGGCGACTCCAAGGAGGATGGCGGCGGGGTTGCGACCCCCGTCCCCGTGAGCACCGTGACAGGTTCCCGGGGGGCTACAATGTGCCCCCGGCGGCGGGCTTAAAGGCAAGGCACTGAGGGGCCCCTGGTGCAGATCCCACCGGAAAGCCCTGGGGTCCCCCCTCTCATGTGCTGATGCGACAGCCGCGGGGATTGGGTAAGAATCCCACATACCCCGGCCGAGCCCCACAGCTCCCGGGGATCTTTGGAAGATTTCCCCCGCGTCAAAAAAAAAAAAGACAAGGAGTAGTTCTCACGTCTTGTGATATCCAGAGTATGTCTGGCTTACTGGTATTGATTGCTTTCGCGAATCAAGTGAGGGTTGGGAGGGAAAGGATGTATCAAGAGGTGAGATATCCTTGTATCTTGTACTTCCCTGGTACTTCTGCTATAAATATGTTAACTACTACTCAATAGGTACCACATGCTCAGTATATCCTGGACGTAGTTAAAAATCACATTGGATTGCAGGTGGACTTGAGGACTCTTCCTTATGTCCTATGCTTCCCTGGTACTTCTATTCTAGTATAAACAGCTCATAAAAGATAAGGCACAAAATTATGCACCTGATATTTTCTGCTAACCTAGTACTTCTGGTAATAATTGGTCGATTTAATTACTCCAATTTCTACCAAGTACTAAGTAAACTATTACAAAATAATGGAATATTATTTAAATGTAATTAATTTTTCTCTGGTGGTACCACGGAGTTGTCCGTAGTATACCAGTGGTACCACGGACAAAAAAAATCACTGGTGGTACTACTGGTAAACAACCACCACCACTTAAACCACGGAAAACAAACGTTATTATCATCTAAATATAATAAAACTTAATCAACAGCAAGTATAGCATTTGGTTAATTATTACTTACTAATAAAATCGATCATAGTCTGAGAACTCTAGAAATCACAGATCAGGGTTTGTTTATATTAGATTTATTAAAACGTTTTTGTAGCTGACTGTGCAAAAATACGTCGATTTTCACGATCAAGCGAGTTGACGACAAAAAAAGTAGGTAAAATCGGAGGGTGCCAACTCGCGCGCGCGCGCGAGTTTCGCACGCGCGAGATGACGAATAAGTCCTTTTATGATGTTAAATTTAAAGTACTTACGTAATCTGCTGTATTATTTTTAATATTCCTAATAGAAATCGTTTTAGTCATAATGAATAGGCATTATTGCGTTTACTCATAATAGTAAAGTCTAAGTAGATCGCTTTTTTATAAATTTAGACTGCTTCAATTATATAGACTGCCGACAAACTGTATTGCAGTCTGGCAGAACACCATGTAATAAAACATTGTACAATTTGTAATAAAATAAATAAATTAAAAAAATATATGTACTTAGGTACCTACTTATTTATTTTGGAATTTAAAATGACATCCATAGCACTTTATATACCTACATGCCATTATACACGGCGGATACACGGTATATTGGCAAAACAAATTGTATTTGTATTTAACAACACCGAGCGTAACTTCGCATGACTGCTATTAATTGCATTTATTTGGCTCTTACATCATTTACAGGATAAATCGCTCCAATATCCATCAGTTTTAATTGATAACCTGAACCTCCCACAATGAATACAACCATTCAAAAAGTTTTATTCTCTTTACATTTGACAATTCCCAGTGGTAGGCCAACGTTGGTCATATTTGTTTATGTTATTTGCTGTCTCCAGCTTTCATAATTGGGAGTCGTTCGGGCGAGCCGGCGGCGGCCGCGCGGACATTTTCTACGCCCAAGGGATCAGTAATGGACCCAGACCTTTTGCGAGCATTTTTCATAACGTTCTGAATACTCAACAACGTACCTAATCGAGTAAAAGATATTAACTTGAATTTATTAATTGTGGTGATATAAAGGCTTAAGGGGGAGGCCTATGTTCAGCAGTGGACGTCTTCCAGCTGATGATGATGCTGAAATGTGTTGACCAAATAATGAAAATAATAATAACGCGCTTTTATACATTTACTTTTGTCTATTTAGGTAAATATTTAAATCTATCCAATCTATGCATCAAATCCATCAAACCATTCATTCGAATGAACTTCGCAACAAGGTAGCCGGAAGAAGAAAGTAACACATCTCATTCTTTATCATTCATTCATTTTCTTTTTATTTCATAATCTCTTCAAAATCTTCGATAGCGTTTTGGCAGAGATTTTGGAATCATGCTCACGTAAACTGGTTTTCACGCCAATCTAAATAAAGCTTTGCAGATGCGCAACATTCTGTTGGCGGTTTGGATCATCAAAAAGCCTTGAAGCACTTCAAATTCGTTACTATTTTCAAGTGACCGAGTGGTAACTGAGCGATGCAGCGAACTCAAGCTCATCTGTCTTTGTGAGGATGACTCTGAAGCACGAGCGAAAGGAACGAGTAGACGCACGACGAGTACGCATTCTTACGTTGTAAACGTTCCAATAATCCGAAAAGCGTTTTGCTGTCGGCATCAGCTAAAAATCGAAATAGATTGTCTGCCTCGGTTTCATCGTCCGATTATAATTGTTTTTTTTTAGTGCTAGAGTAAGAATAGTTACAATCAATTTAAAGCAACATTACCAATTCATCATCTAACCTGGAAAGGACAGGCTTATCATAATAGCAACAGTTTTGTTAGTCTGAATAAATGATTTATTATCGTCGGTGCAGTCGAGGTGCACTCGGCCGGTGGCTGTCAGCGACAGCGCCATGCTCATTTGTCAACGGCCTGAGATAGCAAGCCACAGCAGTCGGCCATTTGCAAGCGTTAATGTTCACTGCATGTCGCCTTTTATGTATATTTTAGTCCCTACATCTGTGGGATAAATCCAAATCCACCCGAAATATAAATCACTAAACTATTAATGCAGCCGTGCATTGAACTTGCCAAAATAACTTTTTAATACAATTAAGCGAGGGGACAAACCTGATCAGTGACACTTTTGTCTATGTGATAGTATCATTGGACTGCTGCTCACCTAATAAATTAGTTAATACTGTATTATACACATAAAATGATAACAATGTGAAGTTTTACGTAGTAAGCGATGCATACTTGATTTTACTCTAAGTGCAGAGTTGCATCGCTGTCAGTAGCAGAGATCCGCTCATTTATCAACAAAATAGAGATAACAGCTTGCAGCTGAAAGCCATTTGCAAGGGTTTCGAACATTTTATCGCTTTCATATTAACAATAAATGTCTAGTCCCATTATATTCGAGATTGCTAATACAAATATTGCAAGTACGTCAAGAGTGTAACTGTGTATTTTATAATGATAATGTTTACTATGTGCAACAATATCTTTGTCTTGCAAGTAATTTACAAAAACTGATCTCTTAATCCAACTCGGATGGGTAGCGTTCGGTAAACTACGCGATATCTTCTCGTCCAAAATACCGCAGTGCCTGAAGACGAAGGTTTTTAACCAGCGTGTGTTACCAGTGATGACATAATAATATGGTACTGAGACGTGGTCTCCAACGGCTGGCCTTTTAGAGAAGTTCAGAGTCACACAGCGAGCCATGGAGAGAGCTATGCTCGGAGTTTCTTTGCGCGACAGAATCCGAAATGTGGAGATTCGCCACCTCCGCCGCCTAAGGTCACCGACATAGCTCTCAGAATCTGCAAGTTGAAGTGGCAATGGGCAGGCCACATCGCTCGAAGAACCGATAACCGTTGGGGAAGAAAGGTTCTCGACTGGCGACCACGAACTGGAAGACGCAGCGTTGGCAGGCCTCCCACTTGGTGGACAGATGCTATTGTACGCGTTGCAGGTAACCGATGGATGCAAATAGCCAATTGTCGTTCATTGTGGCGTTCTAAGGGGGAGACCTTTGTTCAGCAGTGGACGTCTTCCGGCTGATGATGATGATGATGATGATCTCTTAACTACTGCACCACACTCTAGGTCTGTATCGCAGCAACCAAAAAACAATTAAGTTCATGTGATACAAAATTGTTGACATGTTCAATGCGCAGAAGATAAACTTACATCATTTATTTACAGTCAGTACCTTACATCACTTATTTTGAATATTCTGCTGAATTACAATTGAAGGCCGAAATATTGGATGATTTCAGACCCACGGTATACCGAATTGCGGATATTGAAGGAAATTTGCAGTATTCGCTTACAAAAGCCAATTTCCTCAGGGTGATATTGTTAGTGATCCATGTCAAGACACTCAATTTTTTTGTGATAAATGTTAGGTCATAAAGGGATTTGTCAAAAGGTTTTTACGGTAAAAATTAAGTTATGCGTTTTCACGCTAATGCGGTTCATAATTCCCATTTCTTGCCTTCTTTAAAAAGAGAACTTCGAATTCTAATTAAGAGGAGATTTTAATTTGTTAGAAAATGAATTTATAAAGTCTATTAAGTGAAGTGAAGTCATGGTCTTTGAGACTGGGGGGAAATGTACTGAAGCTACACCTTCTGTTTTAATCGGTGGGACTCCCTTACAGCGGGTATACAAAGTAAAATATCTGGGTCATCTATTAACCCCCAACCTCAAGGATGATGGTGACATCGAAAGGGAGCGGAGGGCAATGTGTATAAGAGTGAATATGCTGGCTCGCAGGTTTGCACGTTGCTCACATAACGTTAAAATTACCCTGTTTCGAGCATACTGCACTTCTTTCTACACATGTAGCCTGTGGGCCAGATTCACTCAAAGAGCTTACAATGCCCTCCGCATACAATACAATAACGCGTTTAGGATACTGTTCAGCGGCTGCCTCGATTCTGTAGCGCATCAGGGATGTTCACAGAAGCAGTAGTAGATTGTTTTTACACCACAATGCGAAAAAGATGTGCGTCCCTGGTGCGCAGAGTGTGGGCCAGCCTTGACAGTATCCTATCGCTAATTGCAAGTAGACTAGACTGTTCATATATGAATCACTGTTGCAAAATTTATCATGGAATATTGCAGCGGTGATTCACGTGTGCAAATGTGTGTGTATATTATTGTTAATATTAGTCTTAATCTTAGAAGTTTATATTTTTTATTTACCTACCTATTTATAATGAGTCTCTGATACTTGAGTAAATAAATATTCTATTCTATTCTATTAATTTGCAGTGAAAATTTATTTCTATGTCTCGTTGAAGTAAAGTAAGGTAACAAAACTTTAAAATCCATCATAAGAAATCTCTAAAGTAAAAATACGGTTACGGCCAAAAATACTTTAAGTTTTTATAAGTAAGTACTTAGCAAACTTTTGATGTTACAATTTTATTCTCTAAAGAATTACTCTAGACGTTCTACCAAAAAGATTTCTACTGTCCAGGAAACCTGGTTGTGGCTATGAATCAGGTTTATGCGAATGCTATCAAAAGAAAGGGCAACTTACTACGAAACAGTTCTTTAAATTTTTGGGTAGCCTATGAAGTATTGTAAAGAAAACCACGGAATTCATTTTCATTTATTCTTAGATTGCTGCAAGTGCTAGCATTTGCAGCAATCTAAGAATAAATGAAAATGCTAATAGTTCTAGCACTAGTGCTAGAACTGCATTATTCAACCAATGTGGATCCTCCTGATCTATACAGCTAAATAGACTGATCTCAAATTAACCAAATATGTAGGTATATTAGGATGCAAATGTTGTCGCATACATACCCAACTTCAGTATCTCGTTTACTCACAATTAGATATAACAAAAGACTGACACATGATCATCCGCGACGCATGAATCAGTCATAGTACTTTTCTGACTGTCAAAAAATCAGTTTCTACTGTCCTAACTTCGCGCAGAATTTGAAACGCAAACCCCGTTTTGTAGAGCAACTTCAAGCAAACAAATAACATACATATTGGTCACAGCTCCGTTTTCCGTATTGAGGTAGGTATAGTACATAATACCTCAATGGTTTTCCGCTGTGTTATTTTCGTTCGGCACAGGCTATTGAATTAGCATGCGCGGCGCGCGCCGTCACTGCGACCTCATGCATATGGATGGCGTTATGCAAACTGCAAATGTACCAATTCATTCAATGAAAATATCTGTAATGTTCCTGTGTTTCAGGCGTATAATAAATATGCCTGAAACTGGCACGGTCACTGTTATTTTATAATGTATTTAATTAATGAATCAGGAGACCATGGGGCCTTGGTCTCATGACACGCACGGTTTGGTGAAAGAAATTTCATCCAAACATATCGAAGTCTCAGGAGACCGTCGGGCTGGTAGCTTTTTCTGCCAACGTATAGGGTAAAAGTGGGATAGTTGCCACATTTTTTGAAATTACTTTATATCTCTTAGTTATAAAAGAAAAATTATTTACTTGTAATACGGGTAGATACTTTGGTTTATTATCTTCAAACTTATGAAAGGAAAAACAATTATCTTTGATATTTCCAGAGTATTGGCGATTTTTGCGGACCTCTAAATTTTGGGGCATCTATCCCATATATGCGTCGCGGATAATTGCCTAATTTATGTAAATTACGTTTAGGATAGATGCCCTGCTGAAAAAAGAGGCCATCTATCCCACAAAAACTTTGATTTCACCTTGCCTTTCCATGCAATCGCACAGAGACATGCAACACTGTGAACTTAGTGGTACTTGTAGAGTCTTTCGAAAGCTAAATAAAATAACATGTGGTCATCCGCCAAACTAGAGAAATTACAATCGAGGCAAGTATACCCCTGGGGCAACTATCCCACTTTTCCCCTAGGCAAGCTTGGCTATAGCCAAGCTATTACCCCTTTGCGTGGGGCGGCATTACCCCTTTGTACCTATAGGTACAAAGGGGTAATGCCGCCAGTCTTTCAGGTACCCTTCCCTCCCAGTGCGGCGACAACTTGGAGGAAGTATTTTACCTAGTTTAAGTATACATATTTGTAAATAAACTGTAAATATTTAGTTTCAATAAATGTTATCAATGAATGTTAATAAATCTTCTGTTTCTTTAGACTTTATCGTAATAACAATGCAAAAGAGAAACTATTGTTTCATATTATGTATTAAGTATTTGGAGATTACATCACGAAGTATACAATTAAGATAGCAAAGCCTAATGCTATCTTAAATACGATCAAATTTCAACTTATCTATATGCCATCGCTAAGAAAATCAATGTAATTTCACTTGTTATTTTTATAAAACATCTAGAAGTAGGTACGTGTTTCAAACAGACTAATCAGATTCCATTTCGTTTATCACCAATACTTGGGCCTCTGTCGTCTATAGAGGGGAGAAAAAAAATAGTCACTGAAATAGAAAAAACGCCTTTGTGGTGTAGCCAGAAGATATTTTTCATTTAGATATTTTAAGTTTTATTAGTCTAGAAAAAATACGTTCATAGAGATTATGTTTACGATAGTCTTAGCAATGTGGATGGTTCTAGAATGTGCTGCGGGGTTTTTATTTAGTGTAGTTTAAATAGTGCTGGGAAATGATTCTATGTTTCAATTAACTTTGCACCCGTACAGAAACGAGAGTGGTTTAAAGTGGATGCATAAAGTCTACATTCTATTTTTATATACATTGATATAACTTATAATGTGTACTAACAGATTGAGCTGTGGCACTATGTATAAAGATTGACTCCAAGTTAAGAATTTCTAGCAAACTTTATAAGAGTACCTATTTTATAATAATAATAATAATATCCTGGGACAATTCACACACGGTCATCTGATCCCAAACTAGGCAGAGCCTGTACTATGGAAACCAGACAACTGATACTAATGCATATATATTTTCTAGCTGGACCTTGTATATGGGACCATCCAAGTAGGTAACAGCAGTAACCTCGTATGTGTATGATGTGTATGACATATTTTGCCAGCAAGCAGCAGTGGTTAAGTATGCAATGTTTTAAAAAAAATGACAAAAAAAGTCAAGCCCGCTGAGTTTCTTGCCGGATCTTCTCAGTAGCGGCCGCGTTACGATCCGGTGGTAGTTTGTAAAAATGTTTTTTGTGTAAGTGCCTCCGTGGGGCCTATACATAATAAAGATATTTTGACTTTTGACTTTGAATGGCACTGTTGCTGGTGAAATTATCGAACTCAAGAAACTTAATACCTTATGTTCCGGGTGACGAGCGGCAGTGCGATGCAACTGTCTATAGGCCGGCGTGTCGCTTACCATCAGGTAAAAACTTCTTGCTAGTCTCATTATTAAGATAAATAAAAATATTACTATTTATCGATGCGAATATTTCACTTAAATAATTATTAATATTATGTAAGTATGTATTATAATATATATTTAAATGTATGTTTGTATTTTTCTTTTCAATTATTATAATAAAGTTTTATTGAATTGTAAGTAAGTGCACCATCAACTGCCCATTATCTTTCTCTTTCTCATTTCCTAGTAGGATGTCTGGAAGAGATTGCTTTTTAGCGATATAACCGCCTTTGTACATTGATATCATCAACGTATTGTTCAATTTACATGTAACTTTTGGTGTACAATAAAGTATATTTATTATTATTATAAAAAACCGTTTTAGTTTGGTTTGCGACGGTCATTATCGCTGTGTTTTATAATTAAACTGTCTACGTGCTAAGTAATAGTTAACAGTTTCGAGCCGTGAACATTTTGGCTCACTCAAAGGGTCATTACTGAAACAGAATAACAACACTAAAATATTAACTTAACAGCTCGCAAAACTTTTACATCTTTGTTTATTGCTACGAGTACATTTTGGTAAGAGTTTTTCTTTGTACTCGTGTAAACCTTAGCGTATTTGCTCGAAATATTTGCAGAGTGCTACGGAAGATAGCAAAGACATTTCATTACACTCGTGGTTGCATTTGTATTACTTAAACTCAGAATAAATGACCAAAAAAAATTTTATGGCTGAAGTCAATATAGTATCTAAGTTAGGTTCTACTTAATATTAGTTTTCTTTTCATTAAATGAAAATTCTTTACGAGACGAGTTCTCTTGTTATAAAATTTCAAATAATTTTGATGTGAATTCGTAACACAAGTGATATCCGATATTTCGTTGACAAGTTTTGTGAAACCTTTCATAATGGCATGTTACAAAACCCATGGAATTACAAGTGACCCGGTACCCTAACCCGGGTACCAGATGGGGCAAATATTGAATATTTAACCAGCATACATTTACATGATGGGGTTTTCAATAAATTATGTAAAAGCTCTGTCATGCTTTAATTTGGATCTAGTGATTCGATTCTGAAATGTAATTAAATTACCTACTCTAAAATCTTCTATACTTATAATAAAACTGTAACAGGTCCAATTCTGTACATTGAAGATATTTTGAAAATTATATTTGGAGGGCATTCTATAACCGATACTGAGGACGAAAATGTAATTTTTTAAATTTTTGTCTGTCTGTCTGTCTGTCTGTCTGTCTGTCTGTCTGTATCACGGCTGCGCATCACGCCGAAACTACTGAATGGATTCAAATGAAACTTGGCATGATTTGAGATCTTACTACGAGGTGGGACATAGGATACTTTTTATCCCGTAATCTAGCACGGTTCTTTTGGGAGAGGGGATTAAAGTTAAAATGGGTAGTTGATTATATGCTTGGTCCGATTTTATAATATTTTTTTTATAATATAATAAATATCAGTAAGGGAACACTCATAGAGAGTTGTTATCAAGGTTTTGTAATCGATCGGGTTAAGCAACGTTAAGTAAGGTCATTAAATAGATTGGTGACCGTTTAACGCCATTTGAACTAAACGGGTCCGTGTTTCGAAGACCAAGTAAAAAGTGGGTCCCAGTTTTTAACCGACTATAAAAAAGGAGGTTATGTATTCGATGCGAATGTCTGTTATTAAAAGTTTAGTTAACGTAGCGCAGGCGGTTTAGTTAGCGCAGGCGGAGCTGCGTCAGCTAGTTTATTACTAATTTTGGCTGATAAATTAACAACCAATAAAATTGGATAACACTGCATTAATAGTCTATTACATAAATACTAATTTATTTAAAGTTGTTTTTTTATCCAACAGAGAATGGCTGTCTGTATGGCATCCAGGGCAACGTAGCACTAACCAATTTTAATTCGTTTCTTATAAGTATAATATTGCATTATAAGTTGACTGCAATTATAAAATAACCTAGCTATTATAGAAGGTATTATATTCGTAGATACTAAATTTTTGTTGTGATTCGGTGTTCTCCTATTTAGGTTAAAATATATAACACGTGTCACTTATTTGTGAGACACAGTACTGCGTGATAGTGATCAGGCTCTGATAAGATTAGTTTGGGAATTCATCACAGTCCTCCTCTGAATATGACGGGCCCGTTGGTCTAGTGGTTAGTGACCCTGTCTGCTAACCAACAGGTCGTGGGTTCGATTCCCACCAAGTGTCTGGGTGTTTTATCTATATAAGTATGTATTTACAAAAAAAAAGTATATAAGTATTAGTATCAGTTGTCTGGTTTCCATAGTACAGGCTCTGCCTAGTTTGGGATCAGATGACCGTGTGTGAATTGTCCCAGGATATTATTATTATATGAGTGCTGCAAGAAGATGGAAGTGTTGAAAACGTACAGATCTAAGGTAATCTGCAATAGTATGTTACTCGTAAAAATATATATATACTTACTAGCCGACCCGCGCAGCTCCACCCGCGTTTTTATTGAATCTAAACCATTATCGAATCCCCTTGAACACACACAAAAAATTTCATCAACATCGGTCCAGCCGTTTAGGAGGAGTTCAGTGACATACACACGTACAGTAGAATTATATATATACTAGCTGACCCGTGCAGCTCCGCCCGCGCTTTTATTACATTTTGCGCCCCTTTTCTCCCTCCTCCCTAGATTTATCTCTCTCCATATCTCTCTCTTATAAAAAAAATCTAATTATATGCTCTTTCTCTCCTCTCTCTTTCCCCCTCCCGCTTCGGTTTCCGTCACACTCCCCCTCTTCCTACCCTGTTATCCCCTCTCTGAACCCTCTCCCCCTCTCTCTTCTACGAACTTGCTCCTTTTCACTCCCCCCTTACTCCACCTAACTCCCCCGATGCCTCACCCCATCGCCCCCTTCTCGAATCCCCTCTCCCTCTTTCTCCTCTCGTGCACCCTCCTCTTGTTCTATATATCCTCGTCAATCATGGTATCAGCGGCATTAAATATACTTTATGACCTATTCTCAGACCTCCCCGATATGCACACATAATTTCATACATATCGGTTCACCCATCTATTTAATGACCTTGGCTTATGTAGCTTAACCTTAACCTAGCGGTATGAAATATACTGTATGATCTATTCTCAGACCTACCCGATATGCACACTTTCATACAAATCGGTTCACCCATCTATATAATGACCTTACCTAACGTTGCTTAACCTTAACCTACCGGGATAAAAAGTATCCTATGTCCGTTTACTGGTTCTAAGCTACCTCCCCACCAATTTTCAGCCGAATCGGTTAGGTAGTTCTTGAGTTATAAATAGTGTAACTAACACGACTTTCTTTGATATAATAATATAGATTAAAGTTCTATCGTTATTGTATGTTCAATTTCACCGATAGATGGCGCTGTTCATAATGTAAATCACGCTAACATCGTAAATTACTGTCTAATGATATTCGATAATGAAAGTTATAAGCTTTTCGTATCTTTTATTGTTGCGACTGTAATACATACATAATCTAGTTTGGATCCGCTCGGGATTTACAGATTTTAACTTTTTAAAGATATAATGTCATATTGCTATCAGCAAAGTACTTAGAACAATACAGAAATCTAATGAAAATGTCCTGAGTGTACCGGACCGGCTTACCCCTTACAAAAATTTACCCTTCGCCAATGCCATATCTTATGCAAACTAAATGTCTGCTCAGTCCCTATTGTATATAGCGTAATAATACATATCTTAATGATTAACTGATCAGTCTATAATTACCCTATTCACATACAAAAGAAATTATGTGGTAATATGTGCAAGTAATGTTTCACTGCTTAGCCCCTATGAAACATAGCGTGATGTTTTATATACCAACTTACACCTTGACTTCTACACAACACATCAGTGAAAGTCCTATCAAAATCCATCCACGAGTTTTCAAATGATACCTGGACGAACAGAACGACAGACAGACAGACAGACAGACAGACAGACAGACAGACAGACAATAATTCCAAAAAAAAATGTTTTGGCCTCTATGTCGATAGTATAGTACATAGAAATTTTGGAAAAATATTCAATGTACAGAAAAAGTGCTCTTTGAGTTTTATTATAGTATAGATATAGATAGAAAAGATATGTATTTATATTAGCGTGTAGTATTCGCGTAAATAAAAGAAAAAAAAATCTTACTAGCTAGGTGATTGCCTTTATAAACATATTTTTACGGGATTTTTAGCGATGTAATTTTGGTAGTTCGTGCGAATACCACCCTAAGGCTGCCTGTCCACCGGAGCGGAGCGAGATTGATTTGCACAAAAAAGAGGAGCGGAGATTTTGTGCAATCTTATTGGTTAATATTTCTCCGTTTCTCCGCTCCACTGCCTCACTCCGCTCCGGTGCACAGGCAGCCTAAACCCTGTTCACTATATACGCACACAACAGAAACAGTATGATTAAAGCTGGTCCCATGAATATTATATCCCAATAAAAGCTCATGCGGTAAACCAATGTATTTGCAACTTGTTATTCAATGTGTACCTACTATTGATACATTTACTTCCGGGATTAATGTTTACTGGTTTGTAAATCAATACAATACATTAATCAATCAATACAACTACGTGACATCTTCTCATCTAAAATTCCGCAGTGCCTGAAGACAAAGGTTTTTAACCAGTGTGTGTTGCCAGTGATGACATATGGTACTGAGACGTGGTCTTTCACAGCTGGCCTTTTAGAGAAGCTCAGAGTCACACAACGAGCTATGGAGAGAGCTATGCTCGGAGTTTCCTTGCGCGACAGAATCCGCAATGAGGAGATTCGCCGAAGAACCAACGTCACCGACATAGCTCTCAGAATCTGCAAGTTGAAGTGGCAATGGGCAGGCCACATCGCTCGAAGAACCGATAACCGTTGGGGAAGAAAGGTTCTCGAGTGGCGACCACGAACCGGAAGACGCAGCGTAGGTAGGCCTCCCACTAGGTGAACAGACGACATTGTGCGCATCGCAGGTAACCGGTGGATGCAAGTCGCCAATTGTCGTTCATTGTGGCGTTCCAAGGGGGAGGCCTATGTTCAGCAGTGGACGTCTTCCGGCTGGTGATGATGACGATGATGATGAAATCAATACAATATAGTGTGTAAAATTATATCAAAACACGATTCCATTAAAAAAATATAATAATAAATATAATAATAATACCAGCCCTTGTTTATGTCCCACTGCTGGGCACGGGCCTCCCTTCAAGATGAAGGGGTTTAGGCCATAGTCCACCACGCTGGCCAAGTGCGGGTTGGCGGACTTCACACGTCATTCGAAAGCTAGTTAGGCTTTCTCACACATGCAGGTTTCCTCACGATGTTTTCCTTCACCGAAAGCTAGTAACAATCGCACAAAGACGATTCGCACATGATTAATTAAAGAAATCAGAGGTACGAGCCGGGGATCGAACCCACGCACCTCGTTTCCAAGGCAAGCGTTCGCCCACTGAGCTGTTACAGCTTGCTTTAAAAAATATATTATTACTCAATTGAATTATGGATTATGAAATTTCGTGTGATAATCCCGTTAACAAATTAAATTCAATCAGTTCAAAAGCACTACGTAAATTATGTATAATTATTTATAAATAATTAATATGTGTGTATAAAGTATAACATACTGAATGATCTCGTCGTTGATCCATTTTCTTCCGCTTCGTTAAAACATAAAAAAGTAATAAAAGCCAAAAACGCTAATCATCATAGACGCCTGTTGGTCTAATGGTTAGACACCCTGGCTGCTACACAATAGGTCGTGGGTTCGATTCCCGCCAAATTTCTGGGTGTTATTTATCTATTTATGTATGTACCTATTTACAAAAAAATATATATAAGTATTAGTAGGTATATCATTTATGTGGCTTCCATAGTGCAGGCTCTGCTTAGTTTGGGATCAGATGACCGTGTGTGGATTGTTCCAGGTTATTATTATTATAACCAGCAGTCGAAATTCGTCCAACAAAGGCCTTTCGTCCAATGCTGAACAAAGGCCTTCCCCTTATAAAAGTGGGATTGTCCTAATCCCCACGCTTGGCAGGCGGCTTGGCGAGTATAGGTATCCAATAGAAACACGCTGCTGCCCGTCTTCTTGTTTTTCCTTAGTCGCCTCTTACGGACACCTAACGGAAGGAGATGGGTGGGTGCTATTCTTACCTGCACACCCCACAGGTTAAAAACGCAAAATGTTAGTAAAATTAACATTTTTAAAACCTGTCGCGGGGAAGTATGCTGGGCGTAAAAAGGGTGTAAATACAAAATAAAATTGCGAGAGGGGAAACAAAGAAAAAGAGTCAAGTCAAGGTCATGCGTGGTGTAGGTAAATTCTTGGTGTAGGTAAATTCCTCTTCACTGGATGGGTGGCTCTGCTGGTCTTCAGGCACACTAAACAGAAGCGCTTCACTGGTTCACAAAGTCACAATAGTAGTCTTTTCGGAGGCAGACACACGAATTAACTTATTAAGGTGCGGCGGACACGTCCGATCCACGCAATGGTCAGTCAACAGTAAGGGGCAAAAGGAAAAAAGGGACAGCACCAGTTAAATATGAATATTTGAGGGTACGGAGAAAACTATCTGGCAGGCCGTTGCATTTTCTACCTACATACTAAATTATAAAGTAATCAAAACCTATCTAGCGGAACTGTATGACGAGAATATTTATGTACAAAGCCAACAATTAACTACTAGCAACTTTGAGCATGACAAGAAACTTTTCAATAAATGTAACAAGTTAGTGGAAATGCCGCACGAGGTATGCGCATTCCTGGAATCTCGGGTATCCACGGCACCGGCAAACATTTTCGCACTAGTTCGTGCAGTCGCTTATTTCTAATCTTAATGTTCAGTTCGGAGTAGTTTCTTGGCAGTTACAGCTCTCTGTAGTTCGCGGAGCTATGCCCCAAATGTGGAGGTCCCGTCTCCTCGCCAAAAAGTAATAATTCACTCTTAGATGATTCTCTGTAAATTAACAAAATGTTTTAATCACACAACTTTTATTGTGGTAAATATTACGTTTTGGTGCAAAATTTAATTTTGTCTTGCTTATAACTTTTTAGTAATTCCATTTTCTTATCATTTTTGTGTATTAAAAGTTAGATTTTATACTGAGTATGAGGGGTCTATTAAGTTAGATTTCATCCTTGACAATCGATTCCCATACTTTCACGGTTTTTTTTATCTGAAGTGGAATAATGACTTTTTGAAGTGGTGCACTAAAAACAGTCATTTAATTGACTGATGAAACAAACTGATTTCGAATAGCGAATATTTATAGACTTTTTAATACGCAGACAGACAAAATTTGAGTCCCTATGCACTTTTTGTCGAATGTTTATTAATCAACCTAGTGTTAATTATAATTTCTGAGTAAAACACTGGAGTACGTGGTACGTCTTTATTCCACCACGCGCACAGATAGAATGAACAGATATTTTTGGGAATGATAGACGCTGTTGGCCGCAGATTGCCATTACAGCTTCAGAATGAATAGAATACAATGAGGTTCCACCTTAAATACTACTAGAAATTTCCCCCCACCACATTGAATGTCATTACAACAACCAATTCATACTCGTAACACATTACAAATACTACCATTCAGATTGTTATTTTTAAAATACATCTCAAACTATTTTGAGTTGCATACCCTCAACAAGTTCATAATTATAAAACTACCTGCTACAGAACTTTAAACACTAGTCTCAGAGTGGTTTAAACTGCTCTTACTTGCCTCTAAATTGGCTTTACGACTGCTGTCTAAAGCACAGAGACTCTTCCAATGCCACTAAACAGTCATTATCATTTTCATTCATCATTAGCAGCCGATAGACGTCCACTGCTGAACAAAGGCCTCCCCCATAAAAAGGAGGGGTTGCCTTAATCCCAACGCTTGGCAGGCGGCTTGGGAAAACAGTCACCAGTTGCAAATCCAAAACAAGATCCATAAAGGTTAAAGACGAGACGAGCAAGATATTATATAGAACTCCTACCCATCGACATTTGATCTGTACTACCACTCGTCAGATACAGTGCCCTTCACACAGAAATACAGTAATGTTACACTGCTTCTTTGTGGCAGAATATCTGATACTGCAGAGGTAACTACACGGAGGTGGCCACTTCGCCTGGCGCTTTTTTTGCTTAAAAGCCACGGTTCATTAACCGGTGGATTTTCTAACATACTTAGTCAGCTTCTAAAACTCAAACAAAATTAGTCAAACTAGGTCGGTTAATAGTCACCCGCTTTAAACATTAAAGCGTCAATTTAGATGTAGCGAATAAACTAGGACTAACTTGTTACAAAATTCAGTGCTAACTAGCCAATCTAGACCCTAGAATATTTAACTTGGTCACTAAGGACTGTCTTCGTTATTAAATATTTATTATAGAAATGTTAAAATTTATTATACATACAGGCATAAGTACTTCTCCCACGGGGAAATCTAAAGCGCTCCATAATATTGTCAATAAAGTACATAAGTGTATTGCGGTATTTTTCAATACAAAAAATATTATTGACAATATTTTTAAGCGTGTGGGGCTAGCCTAAAAAAGAGCTACCTACTTAAATTTTCATTCAATGCGTAGAATAATCGACGTCAACAAGTATAAATTGAAGATGTAAATAAACTATTTTTTTTAAAAATAACTACCGACTTCAAAGTAAATTATGTAAAAAGCATAAAATAACGAAAATATATTGAAGTCGGTGCTAGCACATCATGTTAACTATGACTAGCACGAGCTGACACCGACTTACTTTGAAGTCGGTTGTTATTTTTTTTTAAATAGTTTATTTTACATTTTTTTGTTACTTTTATTTTAGCATAATAGGTATCAGCACTATCACGCAACTCGAACGTCAACGTTACAGTAACTTATTGAAAACGTACAAAGTTTATATGTCTTAAACTACTGGACCGATTTTGATGAAACTTGTACTCTACCCTAAGTTGAAAAATACTTTAACTATTGCAAAAAGAATTTTCGAAATCGGGCCTGTAGTTTCTGAGAAATCCGCGGACAAACCTACATTCATACACTCATAAAATTTGGTATATTTGTTTAGAAGCCCACATAGACTAACATATATTAATATCACGCATTTTTATTAATATTACATACATACGCGTCGAATAGAGAACCCGGTTGAAGCCGGTTAAAAAAGAACCTATATGAAAACTTTAGTTCGTAATAAATGGCATGTTGAAATATGTACTCATTGTATATCAAACAATGTGATCTCTTTGTTTTGTCTTTGACATGTGTTTTTATGAAGAATAATTTTATTCGTTCTATTACATCTATTTGAACCGTAAAGACGTCGTTTTATTATAGGTTATGCGCCCCACTAGTTTTTTCCATGTTTTTAAATTCCTTGGTCCATAACTCGCGTTAATATTCATCAGAAATATGTAAAGATAATTTTCAGCGTGTTGAGACGGTATTTTATTATATTTTGCGTAATCGAGTACTCGGGTAATTCAGTTGTGTTCAAAATGGCTGCAAACTATTTAGTAAATGTATCAAAGTTGAAAGGACGAGAGAATTATAGTGAGTGGAGTTTCGCAGCAGAGAATTTCCTAATCCTTGAAGGTATGAAACATTGTGTTAAGCCAGAACCGGGGATAGCTATAGGAGCTGCAGATGACGAAAAAACTCGAGCAAAATTAATAATGACTATAGATCCGTCATTGTTTGTCCATGTAAAGGAAGTTAAGTCATCAAAAGAATTATGGGAAAAACTGAAAAACTTATTTGATGACAGTGGTTTCTCAAGGAAAATAAGTTTGCTGCGTTATTTAATATCGGTACGGCTCGAAAATTGCAATTCGATGACGTCGTATGTAACTCAAATAATAGATACTGCACAGAAATTAAAGGGAACAGGTTTTAAAATCGACGAAGAATGGATTGGTTCGCTTTTACTAGCAGGATTGCCCGATCGTTTTTCACCGATGGTTATGGCAATTGAACATTCAGGCATTCCAATTACATCAGATGCAATTAAGAGTAAGCTGATTGACATGGAAACGCCAGATATCCATACGAATGAAGTTGACAGTGCTTTTGCGAGTTATTCAAAGATTGATAGAAAAAGAAGTTCTGATTTCGCCATGCCAGGAAAAAGTAATACTGGCAGCAATGATTTGTCTAAATCGAATTCGTCAAAGTCAAATAAGACAATCAAATGTTATCGCTGCAAGAAATTTGGTCATTATAGAAATCAGTGCACAAATATGATTGAAGATAAATCTTTGAAAGAAAAACATAAAAGCAAATCACAGTCGAATGTATTTAGTGCAGTGTTCCTGAGTGGAATTTTTAACAGTAATGAGTGGTATATTGATTCGGGTGCGAGTGTACACCTAACAGCGAATGAGAACTGGGTTATTAATCGTTCGTACGAAAACCAAAAAGAGATTGTTGTTGCGAATAGTGAGAAAGTACCGGTATTATGTTCTGGCGATGTAAAGATTACGACAGTGACAGATGAATGCGATTATGATATCGTTGTTAAAGACGTATTTTGTGTTCCAAGCTTAACAACTAACCTGCTTTCTGTGAGCCAGCTTATCAAGAAAGGTAACAGTGTGAACTTCACTAATGACGGCTGTTATGTATATAATCAGAAACACAAGTTAGTAGCCACAGCGTTATTAATAAATGGAGTATACAAAGTAAATACGGCACAACAGGAAATTTTGGCTGCGTCAGTCGTATCAGGTGTCACATGGCATCGCAGATTAGGACATGTTAACAAAGATTATTTGAAGCAGATGACTGATGCTGTGGAAGGTATGTTCATGAATGAGAAAGTGGACATAAGCAAATCATCATGCCCTGTATGTTGTGAAGGTAAGCAGAGTCGTTTACCATTTAAAAGCATTGGACAAAGAAGTAATGATTTGCTGGATATAGTGCATACAGATATTTGCGGGCCTATGGAAAATGTTTCTCTAGGAGGTTCGAGATATTTTATTTTGTTTGTCGATGATCATAGTCGTATGGCGTTTGTTTATTTTCTGAAGCACAAGAATGAGGCATTGAAGTATTTTAAACAGTTTAAAGCCTATGTGGAAAATCAAACAAAGAAGACAATCAAAGTATTAAGGAGTGACAACGGTCTTGAGTATTGCAACCGAGAGTTTAATGATTACTTGAACAGGTTTGGAATTACTCACCAAAAGACCAATCCATACACTCCGCAACAGAACGGTTTGTGTGAAAGGTTCAACCGCACTATCGTAGAAAAAGCCAGATGCCTACTCTTTGATGCCAAATTAGGAAAAGAGTTTTGGGGTGAAGCTACTAATACGGCAGTATATCTGCAGAATCGTACTGTGGCCTCGGCATTAGACGGCATGACACCTTTTCAAGTGTGGACAGGTACCAAACCAGACATTAGCCATATTAGAATATTTGGCAGTACAGTAATGGTACACATAGCTAAAGAAAAACGGAAAAAATGGGACAAAAAATCAGTAAGATGTATCCTGTTAGGATATCCAGAAAATGTGAAGGGATATCGAGTATATAATCCGGAAAAGAAAACAATTTTGACTAGTAGAGACGTAATTATTATTGAACCAGAATCAAAATCTGAATGTATGATTGAAGTAGAGGACACAGATCAGAGTTTTGATTCAGTGGGGGATGTTACTGAGACAGGAAAAGTAAATGTAAAAGAAGACTCAGAAGTAAATGTAATAGAAGACTCAGTTATGGAACAATTAACGTCTAGTCAAGATTCCTCGGATACATATGATTCACCAAATGACGATTTATATGATCCAAATGAAGACGAAGATTCAGACAGTGCGACAAAGGATGTCACTGTACCGAGTTCAACCAGACCTATAAGGATCAGGAAGAAACCCGAAAGATATGGTCTTACAAGTATGTGTGTGGGCAACAGTAGTTATGATGATGCTGCTGGACTGTCACTGCAAGAAGCCTTGAAAGGACCTGAGAAAGAAATGTGGAAGGCCGCTATGAAAGAAGAGTTACAATGCTTCAAGGACAACGATGCCTGGGTGGTGAGCGACGCTCCAGAGGATGGTACGGTCGTGAGATGCAAATGGGTACTAAGGAAGAAATACGACAATGAAGACAATGTTCGTTACCGTGCTCGCCTGGTTGCCAAAGGGTATTCCCAAAAAGAAGGTATTGATTTCGTAGATACTTTTTCGCCTGTAGTCAGACATACTACTTTAAGGATGCTCTTTGCATTGTCGGTACAGCTAAGACTTGAAACAACTCATCTTGATGTTCAAACAGCATTCTTAAATGGAAGTCTCGAGGAAAGCATTTATATGGTAATACCAGAAGGATTTTCTGATACATATAAGAATGGTCAGGTATTAAAATTGAAAAAGGCAATATACGGCCTAAAACAATCATCGAGAGCTTGGTACAAAAAAGTAGATGATTGTTTGTTGGCAATTGGTTATAGAAGATCCAAGTTAGAGCCATGTATGTATACAAAAATAGTAGACAATTTTAAAACTATTGTAGCATTGTACGTAGATGATTTTTTCATTTTTTCGAACGATAACAAAGAGACCAAGCATTTGAAGGATGTGTTGGGTAGTCATTTTAAAATTAAAGATTTGGGTGAAATAAGGAAATGTCTTGGTGTATCTGTAAATAAAACTGAAGGGTCAATATTTTTATGTCAAGAAAAATATATTGATCAGTTATTGCAAAAGTTTCATATGTCTGAGTGCAAACCTGTTGCGACTCCGATGGAGACCAAGTTGTCTGTTAATAAAGATATAGGTTGTGTAGATAACTTTCCTTATCAGCAGATAATAGGAAGCCTCATGTATTTAGCCGTGTTAACTAGACCAGATATTGCTTATGCAGTAGGTTTTTTAAGCCAATTTAACAAATGTTTCGGTAAAGAACATTGTGCTTATGTTAAACGTATTTTAAGATATTTGAAGAAAACAAAGCATTATGGGCTAAAATATACTGCTGAGGGGAATTCAACGGTGAAAGGATTTGTTGATGCCGACTGGGCTAGTAACATTATAGATCGAAGATCATACACTGGTTTCTGTTTTACATTATCTGGATGTGTAATTTCTTGGGAAGCTAAAAAACAGAAAACAGTGGCTTTATCAAGTAGCGAAGCTGAGTATATGGCTATAGCAGAAGCTTGTAAAGAGGCTATATACTTAAGGAATGTACAGTATGAAGTTACTCAAAAACTGTACACTATTAGTTTGTTTAATGACAATCAGAGTGCACTTAAGCTGACTGCAAATCCTGTTTTCCACAAAAGGAGTAAGCACATTGATATTCGCTATCATTTTAGTAGAGAATGTGTTACTAACAAAATAGTTGATATTATGTATTTACCGACAGCTGATATGCCTGCTGATTTATTTACAAAGAGTTTGTGTACAATTAAACATTATGATTTTATGGATAAGTTGGGTGTACAGCGGGTTTGAATTTCTTTCTAATAACCATGTTGTAATTGTTTGATATAGTGGGGGTGTTGAAATATGTACTCATTGTATATCAAACAATGTGATCTCTTTGTTTTGTCTTTGACATGTGTTTTTATGAAGAATAATTTTATTCGTTCTATTACATCTATTTGAACCGTAAAGACGTCGTTTTATTATATGGCAGAAGTCAGTTAAAAATAAGGAATCAACTCTGATATAGCAGTTTTTTTAAATATAAAGAAAGAATCAAAATCCGTCTAATCGTTTAAGATGCAACGGACAGACATACAAACAGACACAGGAATCATACTTAAGACTCCTTTCCTTTACGCATTGGGGATTGAAAAGTTTATCAAACGGCTCTCTTGTATTTAATTCCTCGTAAAATATTCCATATCCGCTGAGATATATACAGTATACTTACATCATAAATACGTACATGTTAAGAACCTGTCCTAACGCACGGGAGGAGACGCGCGGGCGGGGAACATCGCGCCACCGCCGGCAACGTACCCGAGACCGTCGGCTCGCCACTCACGACGCACTGGGCCATACGCGACGGACGACTACTTAAATTTATTTTTTATTATTTTAATATTAGTCATTTTCACGGCATTAAACCAGCCCTATTATATACAGTCCGCGATTTTTATTTAACGTCCACTAGGACCCTAACAATGGTCCTTCGAGCCGGATTTGAACCAGCGACCTATGGATAACCCACACCACCCACACCACGCGTAAGGATGATGGCCGATTTGTAGTTACCATGCCGTTAAAGGAAGACCCTTCCGTCCTAGGTGATTCATTTCAACAGGCTAAATGTCGTTTTTTATCCCTTGAGCGTAAGTTTGCCCGAGACCCTGCTTTTAAAGAGAGGTACGTTCAATTTATGAGCGAATATGAACGGTTAGGTCATATGAGCGAAAATAGAGAGCCTTTGCAAAATAGTCTGCAACAGGTAACTTGTTATTTACCTCATCACGGTGTCATCCGTGAATCAAGTCTTAGCACAAAGCTTCGTACAGTCTTCGACGCTTCGGCCCCCACCTCTTCTGGGTTGTCGCTTAATGACATCCAAATGGTGGGTCCAACTGTACAAGAAGATCTTTATTCCATCTTACTACGGTTTCGCCAGCACAAATATGTCGTCACTGGCGATATCGAAAAAATGTACAGAGCTGTTGAAATTAACCCCTTACAACGCTCTCTTCAACAAATAATTTTTCGCTCGAGTACAAAAGAGCTTTTAAAAACCTACACTCTTAATACGGTGACTTACGGCACCGCATCAGCCCCTTTTCTGGCAACTAAATGTTTAATTAGTTTAGCATCCCATGCTCCTGACGCTGATGTACAACAATCCATACAAAGAGACTTTTATGTCGATGATTATTTAGCTGGCTCTTCATCCATTAATACTACTATAAATCTTTGTAAGGGCGTAACAAAAACATTAAAATCAGCCCAATTCAATTTAAGAAAATTTCAGTCCAATAATAAATTTATTTTAAGCCAAATTTCCTCACCTTCCTCTGACACTGATAATATTTTAAATATATCAGATGATAGTAAATATGTTTCATGTAAAACGCTTGGGCTGAATTGGGTTTGCAATTCAGATACTTTATCATTTTCTATTAATGTCAAACTTCACAAAAAGGTTACGAAACGCCACATCCTTTCTGTAATCAGTCAAATATTCGACCCGTTGGGCCTCGTCGGTCCATGTATTGTTGATGCTAAAATTATAATGCAACAATTGTGGATCAACCAATGTTCGTGGGATGAAGAGGTCTCAAAAGATTTAATGGCATTATGGTTTTCTTTCGTAGAAGCATTGCCAATCCTTAACCACATAAAAATTCCTCGTTGGGTTCTCAGTGACAACTCCAAATGCTACGAAATTCACGTCTTCTCGGATGCTTCAGAACGAGCATATGGAGCTTGTCTGTATATACGTTCCATAGGATCATCAGAACATATTGACGTACATCTCTTAACATCCAAGAGTAGAGTTGCTCCAATAAAGCCCACCACAACCCCACGTCTCGAGCTTTGCGGTGCCTTACTTGCTGCAAGGCTATGTAAAAAAGTTTTATCATCATTAAGTCTCTCAATCAGCAAATGTTACTTTTGGTGCGACTCCACCATAGTTTTGGGTTGGTTGACCATGCCAGCAAGTCAACTCAAAGCCTTTGTTCGGAACCGTATTCATGAAATTCAGGAGAGCACGCAAGGTCACACGTGGAGCTATGTACCGTCAAAAGACAATCCGGCGGATCTTGTTTCCCGCGGGCTGAAGGCCGATCGTATCGGCAGTTCTTCCTTATGGTGGAAGGGTCCCACCTACTTATTAAATAATGAATGCCATTGGCCAAAAAAGCCAAATCAAAGCGTGAAACAGGATCTACCCGACGTAGTTACTTGCAATTTTACGCTTTATAACAACACTAATGCTAATCTTATTTCTAACTTAATTAGTAAAAAATCAAACTTTACATCTTTAAAAAATACAGTAGCATATTTACAAAGATTTATTTTCAACTGTAGAAAAAAAAAAAAAAAAATAACCGGTCATCTTTCCGTACACGAACTTCAAAATTCTTTAAATTTAATTATACATACAGCTCAGTTGGAAATGTTTCCAGATGAATATGCTATCCTTAAAGCTGGGAAGTCACTTCCAAATAAAAATAGACTTCTGTCTTTATCTCCCTTTTTAGACCCCAATGATATAATTCGAGTTGGCGGCAGACTTAGTAATTCCCATTACACTTATGATGTTAGACATCCTATTTTATTATGCAGTAAACACCATATTACTCGTCTTATTTTTGAACATTATCACATAAAATATTTACATGCTGGTCCCCAGCTTCTTTTAGCAAATGTTAGACAAGTTTACTGGCCTCTAGGTGGTAGAAATTTATCTAAATCTACAGTAAATAAATGTGTTCGGTGTTGCAGGTATAAGGCAGCAACTATTCAGCCCATAATGGGACAGTTACCAGTATCTCGTACTGAATTAGAATTTCCCTTTCTACACTGTAGTGTAGATTATGCCGGGCCTGTGTTGATAGCCGACCGAAAAGGTAGAGGATGTAGACTTATAAAATCATATTTGGCAATTTTTGTTTGCAATTCCACAAAGGCCTGTCACATCGAACTTGTCACGGCACTGTCTAGTGAAGCATACATCGCCGCTTTAAATCGTTTTGTGTCACGTCGAGGGAAACCCCAAAGCATCACGTCCGATAACGGCACTAATTTTGTAGGCGCTTGTAATGACTTAGGTAATTTCCTAAAACAGTCCGAACTAGAGAGTCATATTGCTCAAGAAGGCATTGAATTTAAATTCGTTCCTCCATATTCCCCTCATTTCAATGGCTTAGCTGAAGCAGCCGTTCGCTCAACTAAGCATCACCTTAAAAGGTTACTGCAAACCGCGCACCTAACTTACGATGAGATGGCTACTTGTCTCTCTCTAATTGAAGCCATTTTAAACTCTCGTCCTCTCACTCAGCTTTCCTCAGATTCCCTTGACTTTTCTGCTCTAACTCCTTCTCACTTCCTCATTGGACGACCACTTATAGCTATTCCTTACCCACAGATACCAGATGTAAACATCAGCCGCCTTGAGAGATTCAAGCGAATTCAGCTCATCAAACAGCATTTTTGGCAAAGATTTTCCTTAGAATATGTTGCACTATTGCAACAAAAATTTAAATGGAAGGCATCAGAAAAATGCCTAAAAGATGGGTCTCTTGTCATCATCAAGGAACGTTCTCTTCCACCGCTACTTTGGTCTTTGGGAAGAGTCATCAAGACATATCCAGGGAGTGATGGTGTCGCTAGAGTCGCCGAAATTAGGACCAAGGGAGGCACCATCCGGAGGGCGTTTAATAACATTTGTCCTCTTCCAGAATATTGAAGTCTTCCTCAGTCTTCAACCCGGGCAGCCTGTTAAGAACCTGTCCTAACGCACGGGAGGAGACGCGCGGGCGGGGAACATCGCGCCACCGCCGGCAACGTACCCGAGACCGACCCGAGACCGATACGCGACGGACGACTACTTAAATTTATTTTTTATTATTTTAATATTAGTCATTTTCACGGCATTAAACCAGCCCTATTATATACAGTCCGCGATTTTTATTTAACGTCCACTAGGACCCTAACATACATATGTAGGTACATAGTGATTTAAACAGCAACAAGCAATTTCGTTTCCATATTCAATTGTTCGCTATTACCTAAAACGCTCCAGCAAACAGACTAAAATTTAAACAAAAAGTTCATGATTGATGTATTTGTTTTGGAGCATTCATTCGTATTCGAATTGGGCGTTTGGAAGACACGAATCTATTTCTAGTACTTTTTTGCCCAATAAATTCAGTTAAAGGGTTTTAAACTCAGAGTAATTAGAATGGAGCTAGTATCGCGTCGATTCGCCGAACAATTTTTTCGTGGCACTTTTGCGGGGTGCGGGAGGCGAAGTAAACACACCCAGATACAATTTCACGCATACCCACACTATAATAAACTCGCAACACATTCAAAAAGATACGCACACAAATAAAGAATGACCTGAACATATGAACAAAATTTGGCAGAGGGGTTAGCGCATTATGCTATCTCCAGTGGTATCTCCTCTAAGGTTTTAAAATAATAGACTGTTTTGACCGAGCTTTTTAGCGAATTTATTACTATAAATGTTGGACACTAACAATTTCAGACTTCTTAATCATAAACTAACATAAACTACGTAAAATAAATAATTTATTTTTCTTAAAAGATACAAATATGTAAACATAATAATTTACAAGGCTTTCAAATTAATGATTATTTTGTCTTTGATTGCATCTTACCTACTTACGGTTTTTCCATTTTATGTTCATCATCATCATCATCACCAGCCGGAAGACGTCCACTGCTGAATATAGGCCTCCCCCTTAGACCGCCACAATGAACGACAATTTGCTATTTGCATCCACCGGTTGCCTGCGACGCGAACAATGTCGTCGGTCCACCTAGTGGGAGGCCTGCCTACGCTGCGTCTTCCGGTTCGTGGTCGCCACTCGAGAACCTTTCTTCCCCAACGGTTATCGGTTCTTCGAGCGATGTGGCCTGCCCACTGCCACTTCAACTTGCATATTCTACGAGCTATGTCGGTGGCCTTGGTTCTTCGGCGAATCTCCTCATTCCGGATTCTGTCGCGCAAAGAAACTCCGAGCATAGCTCTCTCCATAGCTCGTTGTGTGACTCTGAGCTTCTCCAAAAGGCCAGCTGTTAAAGACCACGTCTCAGTACCATAAGTCATCACTGGCAACACACACTGGTTAAAAACCTTTGTCTTCTTCCATTTTATGTGATTTATTTAAATCCTAAAAAGAAAGAAAGAAAAAGAATGCCTTTAATTGGCCAACATAAAAAATTGCAAAATTAATATAGTAACATTTTTGGAATTTTAATAACTATAACACAACGTAACTTTACACTCAGCACTCTTATGAGATCGACGGCCAAAGATTTAGTCCCTGAAATAAGCAAATTATAAAAAGCTCTACCTTAAGAAAATGGAAAAATCGATGCAGTATTGGCTTTAAAGCTTATCACTAAAATGTTTTATTTCGATACAAAACGAAAATGTTTCAATTTAATATCTATGTAGCTACGATTGCCCCGCAAATCTATTATCATTGCTGTTGCTAAAAATGTCTAATTTCTAAACACACAACTTAGTGACACAACTTCCTAAAAAAACTATTTATTCTTTCATCTAAACAATCCTCTATATTCAGTTAGTGAAAATTCTTCTTGAAAATCTATACTTATAATAAAACTGTAACAGGTCCAATTCTGTACATTGAAGATATTATGAAAATTATATTTGGAGGGCATTCTATAACCGATACTGAGGCCGAAAATGTAATTTTTTTCATTTTTGTCTGTCTGTCTGTCTGTCTGTCTGTCTGTCTGTCTGTCTGTCTGTCTGTATCACGGCTGAGCATCACGCCGAAACTACTGAATGGATTCAAATGAAACTTGGCATGATTTGAGATCTTACTACGAGGTAGGACATAGGATACTTTTTATTCCGTAATCTAGCACGGTTCTTTTGGGAGAGAGGATTAAAGTCAAAATGGGACTTGGTTATACGCTTGGTCCGATTTTATAAATTTTTCTTTATAATATAATAAATATTAGTAAGGTTATACTCATAGAGAGTTGTTATTAAGGTTTTGTAATCGATCGGGTTAAGCAACGTTAGGTAAGGTCATTAAATAGATGGGTGACCGTTTAACGCCATTTGAACTAAACGGGTCCGTGCTTCGGAGAGCAAGTAAAAAGTGGGTCCCAGTTTTTAACCAACTATAAAAAAGGAGATTATGTATTCGATGCGAATGTCTATTATTAAAAGTTTAGTTAACGTAAAAATAGCGCAGGCGGAGCTGCGTGGGTCAGCTAGTTATAGATATGTTTCCATATCGCGATCATAACCACCTTTTTAGCGAAGGAACTATCATCAAAAGCAAAATGAAAAAAATCGTTCAAGTACTTAATTTACATGTATTTTAAGAAATATAAACCTCGCAGATGAAGCATGAACAGGTGAACCTTATTAATAGAATACCGTTGAAGTGTGACAAGCATAAGCTTAATCTTATTGAAAAAACCTTAAGATAGTCCATGATAAAGCCATGCCTATGACTAAGTAGGTATTCGTATAATTCCCGACGTAATTTATTTTGTCCCATGGAACACGAGTTAATTAATTACAAACAGTTAACATTATAATTAAACAGCAGCAAATATTTTGTTGCAGCGGACAGTTTAATTAATTTACAAAACGTGTTACTTAAAACTTTACCATGAATCCAACCCATCGGCGCATGACGTAGTTGGACTCGTATTTTTTTGCAAATGTCGTATTTACGTTCAACAAAGATAATATTCTGCTCTGAGTAGATATTTTTAATAAAGAAAAATATATTTTGCAACTTTACTGAATTTATTAGACCGAATGTTAAATAAATCCTCTTAGCGAATAATGTTTGGCGAGAATTGTGAATGTAAAAAGTACAGAGTGCTAGATAATCTAAAAATTGAAACTATTTCTTTCAAAATACTTACCTAACCTTTTTTCGCAGGGGAAACCTTCAAATGGTCCCCTGGACCTGTGTGGAATTCTGAAGATAGGAGTAAGATAGAAATAATTGATTTAAATAATATCCTACAGGATCTACAGGATCCTTAGACTGCCGTCAGGCAACATACCAATAGAAAAATTCATTGTGTGTCAGGCATTTGGCGTTCTATGTGTTAAATAGCATCCTGTAGGGTTATATATAGGATATATAAATATCCTAAAGAAATTTTAGACTACGTAGATATGGAGTTCAAATTAATTTGATTGAACTGCTGTTTTTTATCCAACATAATCTATCATTCATACACATTACAAATATTTTAAACATTAACTTCTTCCTAAGTTTTCGTCATAAATTTGCCGAAATATGTATTTCCATAAATTATAAATGTAAGCTTGTAGACTTTAACCCTTTAATCTCCAACATGATGCTTTAACACCTAAGTAAATATGTCTTGCACGCCTAGTTTTAGCGTCACCTCGTTAGCTAGTTAATAATTTTGTAGTTGCTAAACAAACACTGAGTTTGTCAAAGGGATTCGGCTAATTTGATTTCTGTGTTCGAAGGCTACAACAGAGTTGGGCATTGCAAATCTGTCGGAAACAACACGCATTTACCAACAACTAAGGTTCACTCATGGTTCATTCAATAAAAGCTGCTAACGGACGTCATTTTTACCCGACTACGGAACGGAGGGAGGGTTATGATTTTAATAAGAATGTATGTATGTATGTTCATCTGTTCCCGCATATCTTCTTATCTACCTCACATAATTTGACAAGTAGGTTGTCGTTAGAAGCGTCTTGATTGTCCGCTGGTTATAGGCTATATAATATCACATTATTAGACTGCGATTTTATCCGTAGTCGGGTTTTAGTAAACTAAATATTTACAGTTTATTTACAAACATGTACACTTAAACTAGGTAAAAAACTTCTTCAAAGTTGTCGCCGCACTGGGAGGGAAGGGTACCTAAAAGACTGGCGGCATTACCTCTTTGCCAAGCTTAGGTAAGTATACGTTTTTTGTCACATTAAATGTTTTTTTTTTCTTTCTCAACATAATCGCTAAATAATGGCATAAGACATATTTCCGCAAAAAATACTATATGTACCGGGTTGGAGACGTTAGAGTCGCCTATGAAAACTGGTGCTGGCCATTCAAATTCCAGTTTTCATGGGAGGCCCTAACGTTACCCTTAAATATTGATGCCCCATCCTGCAGGAATCCTATAATTTTTGGGGATAAGGAATACCTTAATTCTAGCATTATCTTAGCTAAGCGGGCAGGGACACACCGCTTACTATGTTTTTTTTAATGTTTTCCTATACTTCGTAGAAGGTTCGTACATTAAAGAAAATTAAGTTGTGTAGAAAATTAGTAAACTACGCAAGCGGAGCTGCGCGGGAGAGCTAGTATATTATACAAAGCAAATATTGAGATACAGGAAATGAAGAAGGAGGAAGGTCGTGAGGCTTGTAATATTTTTTTACTGGAGTATCAGCTTATTCAACAACAAGAAAATGCGGCCAAGTAAAGACAATCTAATTTCCAACTGTTGTATCAGCTTCAATAAAGTGTTGTCAGTGCAGTTGTCCATGAGCAGTACTCTATAAACCAATGTAAATCTCAATCCCTTCAAATTTTAAATTCCATCATCCACCGTCGCGCTGTTGTACGTGCTTAGTGCTGACAGGAAGTAAGTATAAACATCTATAAAAAAACATGACATGAAAAAACGTTACGCTGAACCGTTTTATATCAAAACATAACCATTCCGATTACGCCAGCTTTTGTTTATTAAAGAACGATGATATCGCAGACAGACAACGGTGCTGTTTGTCAAAAAAGATCTCCGGTAAGAACTTTTGTGGGCTCTATTAATTATAATATTGTGAGTTTTGTTTACAAACATCATCAAATAGGCATTAGACTGATTAAAGAACAATTTAATAGGAAGTATCCTAAACTAAAAACGATAAAAACTCTGGCAATTGCAAGCCTGCATAGAATTATTCAAAAATACATGGGCTGTCCCGATTAAATCAGCTTTCAGATTTAAATTCAAATATGTCCAACTGTATGTACGGATAAGGTACGATACCACAGACAGATATAAGCATCAAATTTGATGCGACGAGCTACCGGCTACATGGCAAAGCACTGCGGGCCCAGGTCCGATAGCCACAGGGATTTTAGTAGATATGAATTCTACACACCCCGGTCGATACCTCACAATATACTGGGGACTTGTTGAAGATTTGCAGAAAATCATCTACCATGTCCATAACATCCCTCTTTTTTGCGTCGTGGGTTTGAAAATAAGTATTTGTGACGTCACCATTACCCTAAGCCGTTACTTATGTAATGTGGACGCAGGCTGCGAAGAAGCTTCTCTGTTTCCAAAACATCGTAAACCTGAAAAACTTATCGTAGTGAGTGAACTACGGTCACAACACAACTTGTAATCTTAGTATTATTACGTCTACGCATGAAAACTTGTTTATTAGTGGCCGGTCGCCCGATACTTCAAGGTCACATGACCTTGAAGTATCGGGCGTCCTACGAATCCTGGCAACTCTGACCGAGCACGACCGCGACTTTGCGTGGTGATAAGTCGCGACCGTCAGTCGCCATTGTAAGTTTCGTGTAGTCGTTTGTTCCCCGTACTACTGCTATACGAGTTACTAATATAACGTTTATTACATTTGCATTAGCAATGTTATTCTGGAAACCAACTTAAATTCGATTCAATTTTAAATTGCACCAACGGCCCTCAAGAGGTTAATTTGTTAAATTTCATACATTAAAATATGTACAAAAATAAGTTACAGTTAACGTAAAGAGCTTAATAAGCTGGAGCAGCCGTACTCGAGTGTAACTTGTGACAATTTAGATGTCTCCGAGTAAACTGGCTTAACTAGTTACAATATTCAACAGCAGTCAACTTGGCCCCTAGAATATGAATATGAAACTTGCATTCACAAATCATTACCACAGGGATTAGTCTCAGACAGTACGAGATAAGTTTTCACTTTGTACTTGTATTTCAGTTTAGTATATTATTTTCTACAAATACGGCATGTAAACTAGAGTGAATAGGCTTTTAATAAGCTATGCGTTACCGCTTAACATCAAATGGGACTGCAGACAAGCATTGGCTTATGGTGATTTAAAATAAATTACAAGTATTAAGCCTCTCCCTTAGGGAGGTGTTGCCATAACCCCCACGCTTCGCAGGTGACTTGAGGATTCCAGTACATGTGATATTTAATCAAATAAAAAGACGCTGCTCCCCGTCTTCTTGCATTCCCTTAGTCGCCTCATACAACACTGAAAGGGAGGAGATGGGTGGGTGCTATTCTTACCTACATCCCACGAGGTGCGTTTCTTGTACTTATATACGTATATATACATGTTTTGGGCACAAATACTTAAGTAGATACATAACACCGAGGCAGTTGGTGAGAGTCGAACCCACGACAATGGGTAGCATCCAGGGTGTTAATTAATTACCTACCCAACTTTTCAATACGCTCAACATTCTTATTTATTTTGGTATTATAATAACATTTATTTTTTCAATAATTAATTTTTTTTTTGTATTTTTTTGTTTAATTAAAGATGAAAACAACATTCTGTTTCAGTATAATTTATTGTTACTAAATGAAAATATTGCTACTATTCATTTGATGTTAGCGTCTACGACACAGTGTATACTAATGTAGACGTTATCGAGCATGCTGTTCAATGTACAATTTTTCTTTTTCAATAAATAAACATTTTATTATTATTATTGTCTCTGTATGTACTTTTTCCTATAAGTATATTATATATATATTTATTTTTAATTTTATTCTCTGGTTTTACCTTTTGCATATACGTACTTTATTTTTTATTTATTGTATATACTCGTATATAGCTCGAGTCAACACGTGCGCGGGTGCTGCTTGGGGCGACTGGCTGGTCCGACTACTATCCCTTTGGCCTTTTAGTTTGTTGTAATTTTTGTCGTAATTTATTTTTTTCTTCTTTTCTCCCTTGCTTTATGTTTCGAACGGCAGGACACACTATCGCTAATGTCGATTCAATTGTAACAAAACAAACAATGTTAAAAAAAAAGTGAAAAAATGACAAGCCCGCTGAGTTTCTTGCCGGATCTTCTCAGTTGAGGCCGCGTTGTGATTCTGTGGTAGCTTTTAAAAAAAATACCGTTCAAAAGTACTAGCGTTAGCCTATTTGAAAATAAAGATTTTTGACTTTTGACTTATATTTTACTTGTAATTTGCTTTAGTTGTGGCGTCACCTTCTTCTAAAGGTGCTGCCAGAATACCATTATTATGGGGTAGTAACATGCTGAGGTAGCATCCTGTTTGACTCCACACAACTTTATGTTTTTTTGTGGTATCATTATTTTTGTTCTCTACTTCTTGTGTGTTGGTCAAATAAATGTATTTTCTTTCTTTATTCTTGTACCTACGTGATAAATAGCAGAAATCAAAGACACCAACGTTGTATACATATTAGTTGTATAGTCGATTCCGATGCAAACAAACTGCCGCCGAGCCGCAGGGCGTGCACTTACCGCCATCTTGAGCGGCTCAAGAGTCCATGAATAAACCATCGGTTGGATGTGGAACTCGTGTCAAGTGCGAACGTGTTGACGGACGGCTCAAGAGTATTATTGCAACATTAGCAAGTGCCGTAACTAGCACACTCTTATTGAATATATTCCTTTTCGTATTTAAATCATTTCAATCCACTTCTGGAAGTGTTACGCCTGATTTGTCTATACAATTGTCAAAAATTGATAGTGGGCCGTGGTCAGTCCCGTAGATAATTTTGGATTTAACTGTCCATGAAATTTTGTACCGATGTTGTAGGCCACATTAACTTTACGCCACATTACATAGGCACATCAAGAAAGGTGGCAACCACAAACCGAAAGACGCAGTGAAGGCAAGGTCGTCGCAGGTAACCGGTCGATCCAGGCTGAGGAGTCCGCGGGCTTTATACATCAGTGGACGAATCTGTGGGCTTTATACGCCCACAGACGAGGTAGAGTCCGCCGCATGGCAGACGGCCGCTGGCGGGAACTGGACGAGTAAAACGTACGTTCCCGGGGCCCACCACAAAAGCGGGATAAAGACACCCCAGTTGTTTTAGTGGGTTCGAGCACGTGGCAAAAAAAAAAGGTAATCGGTCGATGCAAATGGCTAACTGTTGTTCATTTTGGCGGTCACAGAGTTTGTTCAACAGTGGACGTCTTCCGGCTGATGATAATGATGACATTAAATATCCTTACGATGAATAATAACATAATAGGTTATGATGACTGTATCGCAACTTTGTCCGCGTATCCCAAGGTGAAGTGAAGTGTTATTTCGGACAGAATATCCAAAATCTCTTTACGGTGTTGATGAAGGTCATTGGAGAGGTTTTAGTTGATAAAAACCAGGTCTCAGCCCCTACGGAGTCCGAGTACCCGAAGTTGAAGTTTTCCTCCCCATTAGCAAATATAGGGTGGCGTAATAAAACGTGCATATAACATCATCTTTTTCTGCAGAGTAAAAACACGCGGGCGGAAGGTGCTTACTAACTTTGGGTAGGCGCACTCATGAAGTTTCAGTTGTTCATATATTGTTACTAGGTGACTATATTGTTCTGAATATGGACTACGGCGAATTAGTGAATATCCGTGTGCTGATTTAATTAAATTATGCGTAAAGGATTCTGAAGAGACTTGTTCAACGTTTAAACAACAAGCAAAAGGTCGTCCTAGAACATCTAAAACCGAAGACAATTGAGAGAGTTATGCAGTTTGTACGAGAACGGAAATTATTGAATTTTTTCAATAATTTCCGTTCGCGGTTAGAGGAGTGCTGATCATGGAACTGGAAGGTGGGGGATGGAACCCTGGAATAGCTACTAGTAAATACATCGAGTTTGGGATCATTTGATTTGTTTTAAAGAGTTCTTTTCACTTTAACCATTAATAAGGACCTGATGATGGGACTGGAAGGTGAGGGACGGAACCCTGGTATGGCTACTAGTAAACACATTGAGTTTGGTCTCATTTGATTTGTTTTAAAGAGTTATTTCCACTTTAATCATTAATGAGGACCTGATGATGGGACTGGAAAGTGGTGGACGGAACCCTGGAATGGCTACTAGTAAACACATCGAGTTTGAGCACATTTGATTTGTTTTAAACAATTCTTTTCACTTTACCATGAATGAAGACCTGATGATGGAACTGGAAGGTGGGGGACGAAACCCTGGAATGGCTACTAGTAAACACATCGAGCTTGGGGTCCTTTGATTTGTTTTAAAGAGTTCTTTTCACTTTAACCATTAATGAGGACCTTATGATGGGACTGGAAGGTGGGTAACGGAACCCTGGAATGGCTACTAGTAAACACATCGAGTTTTGGCTCATTTGATTTGTTTTAAACAGTTTTTTTCCACTATAATCATTAATGAGGACCTGATGATGGAACTGGAAGGTGGCGGACGGAACCTAGGAATGGCTACTAGTAAACACATCGAGCTTGGGCGCATTTGATTTGTTTTAAAGAGTTATTTGCACTTTAATCGTTAATGAGGACCTGATGATGGGACTGGAGATGGTGGATAGAACCCTGGAATGACTACTAGTAAACACATCGAGTTTGAGCTCATTTGATTTGTTTTAAAGAGTTCTTTTCACTTTAACCATTAATGATGATGATGATAATTCCCCTACCTTCCTGTTCCATCATCGGGTCCTCATTAATGGGGCCTGATGATGGAACTGGAAGGTAGGCGAATTACGTGCTTTCTTAAATTTAGAAAACTCATTGCGATACCTATGCGTAGGTAATATCTACCCTGTAAATATATGTTTTGCAACAACCTGCCTACGATTCAAGCTACGAATAAATAAAAATTGCCAAGTATATCCGTATTTTAGACTAATATTTCTAAGACTAAAAAGTGTAAAATAAATTCATAGTTTAATAAAATCTTTTTAAAAAAAAATTGAACCGACTTCAATATCACTGAAAAGTATAAAATAATTTAAATATTATTGAAGTTGGTGTTAGCGTACCTGCTGTGTATATTTGGCACCAACTTCAATAATATTTAAATTATTTTATACTTTTCAGTGATATTGAAGTCGGTTCAATTTTTTTTTACAAAAGATTTTATTTTAAACTTTTTAGTGATATTTTCATATATAAAGATTGAACCATCGAAAACCGTAAAATTATCTAGGTAGGTTATGATCACATTATCGTCTACATAGTTTTACATAATTCATGTTTCTTCAGAAAAAAATATCCGCTCGTAATGAAATTTGCATGGAAACATCATAGTAGTTTACTCTCTCGAATAAAAAAAGAATCACCGAAATCGGTTCATAATTGTCAGAGCAATGTAATGGAGAACATCAGTTTTATGGTTTTTACCAGATAAATTCCTCCACATCGTTCATGGTCCTCCAGGAAGTTCTTATCCGGTTGTAATAAAATTCATACAGATTCAATACAGTGGTTTCTTCTTTCGAATAAAAAAAGAATCATTGAAATTGGTAAATATTTGCCAGAGTTATGACCATTTTTGTCCGACCGAGCGAGTCCGAGCGACTAAAACGTCATCTATATAGGCTTTCTTGCAAGTCTCAGTGCGCAGTCACCATTCTTGTTTTTTCAGGAAATACTTATTACTAAGCAATAATTTTTTTATGGGACCCAATTAACGGATTAAAGAATGGATGGAAGAAAGATTTTTTCAAATCGGTTCATAATTGCCAGAGTTATGCGCGAACATACATAGAAAAAAAAAAAAAAATATATATATACAGACGAATTGAGAACCTCCTCCTTTTTTGAAGTCGGTTAAAAAACTAAAAATACACGCTTTTATAAAGTACCTATACTGGACTAAAAAGTAATAAATAATTTATAGGACTCGTTCTTTCTTTCTATCCCGTGTTTGTCATTAAGCATTATTTAAGTGTGAAGCATGATTACTATTTTCAACCTATTGACGAGGCAAGCAAAACATTCACAGACAGCTTCGTAGCACGGTCGCTTGACACCAGCGACATTAGTTATTAAGTCTCTTGTGCCAGCCAAAGTTTATTAGTAGGAATCAATATGTTATATTCAACCCTACCAATTGTCTTGGGCTACTTGGCTATCACTCCAGTATTCATGCATTAAATGCTACGATTTTGATCTTGTAAAGAAAAATAGAGCATACTTATGTTGTTCTGATTGGTAAATATACCGAAGTTTAAAAATGTAATCTAGAATTATTAGTACGCACGATACTTTTCGACGCTGTTAGGAAAGTTACAAATCTGCCATTCTTATGCCGAAATCCGATTCAAGTAGTCAAAAAGTTTCCATTTCATATTTTTTGCGAATAGGCGAATTCTGACGCCCTTCGAAGTTTGAAGCACTCCAATCGTCTGCCAATTTGATCGCACCTTTTCCCCAATATTCCAGAAAATTCTAAGAACTAATCAAGAAACTCGCAGTCCCGAATACCAACATAAAAAAATAATTTCTCTAATTTTTGCCGCTTTGCTGTTGTTCGCTTGAAATTAAGTTTTTCCCTCTAAATTTTAAGTTATTCAATCTTACTTCACTTACAATCGTCGTGACCTAGTCTAGTTTATACTTAATTAAAAAGTGTACAAACAATTTGCAAAGCAATCCAAAAGTGATTTGCGAGTATCCCGCACTAAAATCAAAAGCTAAATATTTCATTTACCGCTTCGATACGATTGTGCAATAAAACAGTTTAAATAGAAGTTGAATCTCTGGGTAAAACGGAAAAGCAATCAATTATACTGGTTTGTATAAGAACCGTTTTCAACATCAGCTCTATATCTAAATGCAATAAGATAATCGCTTTTAAATTGCTTAAACAATTTTCCATTAATTTCGATGCAGCTTGGAACATTGAAACTTTCTCGCTCACCTCTGCAATTATGTAGGCAGTCTCTAGGTAATTTGAAACTGGTGCTATATGTGAATTCTAAGAGAAAAACAATGCTGAACGCATTATCTCATTTGTCAAAAATATCTCATATATAGGTTACTCTACGCAAATCTCTACGTTATATTTCATAGAGTCAGCACTATCCTCATATACTCGTGGGGTGTCCGGGTAAGAATAACACCCTCTCATCGCCTTCCGTTGGGTGTCCGTAAGAGGCGACTAAGGGAAAACAAGAAGACCGGCAGCAGCGTCTTTCTTTTGGATTACCTACCACCTATACTGCGATCCCAAAGACGCCTGCCAAGCGTGGGGATGATGGCAATCCCTCCCTTCTAAGGGGAAGGCCTTTTGTACTAAGGAAGTTATCACATTAACCAAAGACTATTCTTTACTTAACTTAACGTTTACAGAACGACAAGTTAGTTAAAAACTCGACACTCTGTAGAACGGCAAACTTACTTAGCACCCTAAATTAAAGCATTCACCGCGTTCGGTGCTAAATTTTATGTACCCCCAGTACTTGATTTGGTTCTCTTAATGCTAACACACACAGCCCTAGTGGCGCTCGTGTCTCAGCTTATTAGAATATTGCGTCGGCAGTCGCACTAATTCGCTTTAGTTTATAGATCAATTTATTCCAGAAATGTAACACAATGAAATTCTGACTTAATAATTTTGGAGAACATTTAGAATTTCATTGCCTAAATGAATATATAATTAACAATTATATAATCGCCTCCGTGAAGCAGCGAGAAGCCGCTCCGCGCTCGCTTTACAATCCGGAAGTTGCGAGTTCGAATCCTGTAAAGTGCAAAAACTTTGTGTAGTTGTTCCTTATGCATTGGATGGATGACTCATGCATTGGATGGGCTTGTAAAAGTTGTCCTGCACATTTTTTTTTTTTTATAATAAATAGGTTTGCGCTTGACCACAATCTCACATGATGGTAAGTGAAGATGTGGTCTAGGATGGACCGCGCTTACCCATAAGATGCCTGTTCACTCTAGACTTGAATACACCCAAGTTATATTTATCAGGGAAAACGTTGTCCGGGAGGGTATTCCACAGCTTGGCCGTGCGCATGAGAAAAGAAGAAGCAAAACGCTTAGTGCGGCAAGTTGGAGTGTCAACGAGAAAGCGGTGGAGACCCTGCCGGCGCCTGGTAGTCCGGTAAAAGAAAGGGGATGGTGGTACAAGGTCAAAAAGTGCTTGAGCGCATTCACCGTGGAACAATCTATAAAAAACCGATTAACATGCAACTAGGCGGCGATGATCCAATTGTTGCAGTTTTTCATTTGTTAGGTCTGGCGGATTTAAAATATGGCTAGAAGCCAAGAAATTGCGGTTTTAATATTTTTAATGGTGGACTGTATAAGGTGTATTAAATTAGTAGGTATTGAACGCTACTCGACGCTGTAAAACGCAGGTAATCAGACCAGGAAAAAGGTAGGATTCAGCTAGCACCACTCACCTGATGATTAGCTGGTACCAGGCACAATGTGTCGACACAAAAGTTCACAAAACTTCACAATTATAGGCAATAGAAGCACTCTCGCGGCGGCGGCGGTGTGCTGTAGGTCTCGTGGTTAAACGGTAACTAAGCGGATATAGGCCACTCAAGGAAGAACGGGATTGGTTGATTTGGAAATACGTCATTTACGTCACAAGAGAGCGTTCAGAAATGCATGATTAATTTAAATACCAAACAACCTCCCGGCTTTGAGGTAACCTCAAAAACAAAATAAAAATAAACCCAAAAAGGGGGAAAACATATATAAGAACATCACCATTAAATTAGGTGTATGCGTGCGGTAATATAATCTAATAATGCGGAATATAAACTAAGTCATAAGGACAAAAACTAGAGCGAAGGATAGTGCTTATATCAATAATAATTGTAACTTAAACTAGCGATAACATAAAGAAAACTACTGCGTTGGTAGCGGACAAAGTCGCACTACCGGACGCTGCAGGATGCCACTTTTGGTTTTCACTTCAGCAACTCGGATTACACCGTCTTTGCCGGGAAACAATTTAGTGATAACCCCAAGCGGCCAACGTAATGTCGGACAGTTCTCTACAATGATGAGAACTACTGTACCTACAGTTACAGGATTTGCAGGTGTGTTCCACTTTTCTCGCGACTGCAGATTATGTAAATATTCAGTGCGGAATCTCTTCCAAAACGATTGGACTAATGAGTCCATTAACGAAAAGCGCGTTTGAAGAGTCATGCGATCATTTTCTAACGTAGGAGCGGGTAAACATTCCAGCGGAGCGGTATGTATAAAATGGGCAGGTGTCAAAGCGGACGTCATAGGAAAAGTAGCTTTTGGTTTTAACCTAAAACATGCGTTACATTTATGTATGCGGGAACGAACAATACGGCGGGCGGATAAAATCCAAAAACGTTGTCTCAGTATTGAAAGTAGTAGTTGCGGACCAGCGTGAAAGTTTTTCTTATGATAAAAGTCAATTATCAAATTAATTATGTGACCATTTTTCGGCAACAATATTGGATGTTTTATGTAATTTTTCTAATGATGCGTTATTTAACCGACCTCCGACATATAGAATGCCGTCATTCATGTATGGCGTTAATTTGCGAAGAGCTGAGGAACAACCTTTTCCTTTATCTATAAGTTTAATATCATCAGCGAATGAAGCGTGTTGAACGGCCTTAATTATAACAAGTTCAGCAGCGTCTAAATCTTGCGCGGTTATTACATTATTGCGGGGCAATTTTCTTAGAAATCTTAACACATACACTACAGTGCGAAGTAACTTATTCCACGAGGAAATTCTATAACTTAATGTCAGAAGTAGATGCTCAGTTTGCGCGGCGGCGGCGTCGCAAGCGACGTGAGATAATGTTTTTTCTTCAGGTAAACATGAGCTTTGCGGTGAAAATTGCTGAATTTGCCATTCACTAATAGGAAAAGACATCCAAGATGGGCCTTGGAACCAGAGATTATTCTCTATTAAGCGTGAGGGAAGCAGCCCGCGAGATACACAATCCGCGGGGTTTTCTACTCCTGCGACGTGATAAAAATGATCACTTGGCAATAAAGATTGACATTGCGAAATTCTATTGGCGACGAAAGTATCAAATCTGTGTGGGGAAGAGTGAACCCAGCACAGAGCGACTTCAGAGTCAGAAAATGCGTAAATATTATTTATTGGGTGTCTTATTGACAATGTATTGACCACTGAACGCACTAACTTAGCGAGCAGTGTTAAGGCGCAAAGTTCAAGTCTCGCTAAAGTCACGGTATTTACCGGAGAAACGCGGGATTTTGAACAAACTAACGTGACTATAGGGGGAGAATCTTCATTAACTACGTGAAGGTATATGACGCAGCCAAAACCTTTTTCGCTAGCATCAGCGAAAGCGATTAGCGAAACGACAGAAGAGTCCTTAATACCCATATGACGCGGGAATTGAAGACCCGAGATTAGCGGTAACTCTGAAATATATTGTTGCCACAACTTGACAACAGAAGAAGGCGGAGACTCGTCCCAATCAATTTTGAGGAGCCATAATTGTTTAATTAATAATTTAGCGAATAGCGTTATGGGACCGACAAGACCCAATACATCATAAAGTTGTGCGGTAGCGGATAGCATAGAACGCTTTGTACAAATAGCGGGCGGTTGAGATACAGTAAAAGTAAAATTATCAGTAGCGGGATGCCAGCGAAGGCCTAAAATCTTATGAGTGTCATTATCGTTAAAAGAAATATATTCTTGTTGACGATGACTTGCGGGTATGTGTTCCAACAACTCGTGGGAATTACTTGTCCATTTAACTAGATCAAAACCACCGGCTTTGAAAAGTTGGATTAATTGTGTTGCTGTCGCTACAGCTTCATCTAGCGTTGAAGCTGTGGAAGCAAGGTCATCCATGTATATATCGAGCTGTCTTTCAATAAGACTAGCTGCGAGAGGATAGTTAGCTCCTTCATCTTTTGCTAACTCACGCATGACGCGAAGAGAGAGAAAAGGTGAGGAACGAAGACCAAAAGTGACACGAGTAAATTCATACGTTTGCAAGGGTTCGTCATCAGAAAAGCGAAATAAAATTCGTTGGAACTTGCGGTGCGAATCTTGTACATGTATGCAAAAATACATTTTACGAACATCAGCGAAAAAAGCAATAGAATATATTCGTACATTGAGTAAAATATTGAAAATATCAGTTTGTAAGTTTTCACCGGTTTGCAAAATATCATTAAGTGATAAACCGTTATCCGACTTACAACTGCCGTCTATTACTACACGGAGCGGTGTGGATGATTTATCCTCCCGAATAACCGGGTGGTGAGGTAAGTAAAAACAAGGCACATCAAACCTTATCATTTCTTGCGGAACAAGTGTTAAGAACCCTTTATCTAAATATTCCCTAATGACGTCATTGTAACGCGCGCGAAGTTCAGGATTTCTACTAAATCTTCTTTCAAGAAGAGAAAATCTTTTTTCAGCGATTTGAAGCGAATTACCTAATTTTTCTGGTGGATCCTTAAATGGCAAAGCGACAACGTAACTGCCATCAGGATTGCGAGCGGTATTAGAGGTGAAAATATTTTCACACTCATTATCTTGCGGACTTATATACTTGGTAGAAGGCAATTCTTCCATTATCCAAAATTTTTGAAGCATGTCATTAAGCGGTTCTTGATTAATTAAATGAAAAGAATGCGATTTATGAGTAGGGGACTCCACATAAGCGTCGCCCATTATTACATAACCTAGCGTTGTTTCTAGCGCCATAGGCGCGTGCGGCGTAATTATTTTATTTGACAGTAATATTTTACAATAGGTATTTACCCCCAAAAGTAAGGAAATTTCCCCAGGTACAAAGAACTGGTCATCAGATAAACGTATCGAAGATATATAATTAATCTTATTTAAATCAATCTTAACGTCCGGTAATTTCCCGGTAATGTGAGGCACTACTAACGGTTCGACTTCATATACGAATTCATTATCGAAGCGAGATGTGAATTTAACGTGAGTAACGCCTAATATTTTTTGCGATGAACCACCAATGCCATGAACTTCGGTAAAGCGGTTTTTTCCCGATATGGGTAGAGATAAACGTTTGCAACAATCAAGCGAAATATAGTCACTTTGTGACCCTGGATCTATTAAACATCTTACATAATATTCACGTCCATAATTATTTATTACTTTTATTTTTGCGGTCGCTAATAAAGCAGCGGTTTGAGTGTGATTAATATCATTGTTAAGGTTTGTAATACTGAACGACAAGATCGTAGTAGACTCCAAGCCCTGAGTGCATACACTATCACCCGAGTTGGACTGCGGATTAATTTCGATCTTATTCGTAGAAGGATTAGAGGTTAAATTACAGTGAGCATTACGAATACCCGAGACGGCCGGCTGGGAAACCGGTTTTTGATTTAGCGCTTGCGCTTCATATTTAATTGTAAAATGTAATAAGGAATGGTGGCGTTGATTGCAATGTAAACATGTACGTTGCGAATTACAAAAACTGGACTTATGTTTATTACTTAAACAATTCGTACAAAAACCATTTTGTTTTATGTAGTTATACCTTTCCTTAGGCGTTAATTTAGAAAAGCGCGGACAATTAAACAAGTGTGTGTGTGTCTTATCTTGACACATAACGCACGGTTGATTGTTGTCAGTATTAATAAAAGTTCTAGTAGGACCACTGTTAGGTCTAGGTATATTATGTTTTTTATTATTATTAGAAAGTTTGTTTGCGGTAGGTTCAAATTGTTTTTGTATATTATTAAGTATCTTACTTTGCTCTTGGACGAAACTGATAAGACTCTGATATGTAGGTATATCAGTTTGACGTTGCGACAATTCAAAGGCTTTAACAGTATCTGCATCTAATCTCTGCAATGCTAATTGCAAGCACATAAAGTCTGTTAAGTCATTTAATTTTAACTGTTTTAGCGCTTTAATTGAGGAATCAAAATTATTAATAAATGATTCTAGATTTGCGGCGGAGCTAGAAGTAAGCGGTTTAAATCTTAACATATGATTAAAATAAGAGACAGCGAGTGAACGAGTATCGTTATATTTTTGTATAAGATTATTCCAAATTATGGGATAGTTTTCTGGCGTAGCGGACAGCCCAGCGCAAATTGCTTTGGCTTTATCAGTAAGTTTACCAACTAAATAATATACGCGTTCAGTATCCGTTAAATTCGGATTATCATGAATAATACTTTTAAATTGTTGATGAAACATAGGCCAATGACGAATATCGCCATCAAACGATTGTAATTCAAGAGGCGGCAACTTATTGTGGTAAGAAGAAGACTTGGATTCAGTCTTTATCGGAATATTAGAGTCTTTCTGTAACTTAGAAAGAACCCCCTTTATATGACAGTATAACTCTTCAAATGCGATCCAGGTTTGATAATCAACGGAACTGGTGGGGTTGGCTTGTAAGTAGACATTATTATAATCATCAACAACCTTTTCGAAATCAGTACGTAACGTATCTACATTACTAGCGTTTAACAAGAATGTATCACGCTGTTGTTCATCAGCGATAGCTGATCGCGACAATTCGTAAATTTTTTGCAAACGCGAGAACATTGCTTCTCGTTTTGCTCGAAGAATGACAACCTTTGGGTCCTCCCGGCATGGCGACCGTTCTTCACCCCTAGATTTACTCATTATTCAGCGGATTAATTTAATAGCGGATAAAAGCAAGCGATAATAAATAAAGTAGGCGTTTGTTGGTTTTAATAGCTTAAAAACCAATTGCTATTAAATTAAAGCGGTACCTAAGTATTTATAAACGATTAAGTACAACTAAGCGAATGAGTTACCCTAACTACCGAGATATGCACCTATGAAATTACTTAATTAGCTTTAATAACCTATAACCAATTAAATAATTAGCGAGCGTAAAATATAATATTATTAATAACTTAGCGTATTGTGAAGTGAAAATGAGCGCGTTAAGTAGGTAGGTGGCACGTATTAACTGCGACGCGAGCCAAGCGGGGCACAGAATGCTACCTGCATACAGCGTATGATTTTAAAGAAAATAATTTTAAGTACGTAATTACGATTATCAATCTATAAGCACTGTCCTTCAATACAAATAAATGCCTGCGAATTAGATTGCAGAAATCTAGAAGCGATTGAATATACTTATGACTTATGTATATTATCAAAGCGGGCGGGAATAATTTATAATTAAATAGGCTTTTAATTGTTATTTCACAGACAGCTAGATAATTATAGCGATTAGATAATCGAATAATGAAACTATTGGATGGGACCAAAAAAGGTATCAAATCCGGTGAGATGGACCAAAAAAGGTGGCGGATTTAAAATATGGCTAGAAGCCAAGAAATTGCGGTTTTAATATTTTTAATGGTGGACTGTATAAGGTGTATTAAATTAGTAGGTATTGAACGCTACTCGACGCTGTAAAACGCAGGTAATCAGACCAGGAAAAAGGTAGGATTCAGCTAGCACCACTCACCTGATGATTAGCTGGTACCAGGCACAATGTGTCGACACAAAAGTTCACAAAACTTCACAATTATAGGCAATAGAAGCACTCTCGCGGCGGCGGCGGTGTGCTGTAGGTCTCGTGGTTAAACGGTAACTAAGCGGATATAGGCCACTCAAGGAAGAACGGGATTGGTTGATTTGGAAATACGTCATTTACGTCACAAGAGAGCGTTCAGAAATGCATGATTAATTTAAATACCAAACAAGGTCGTTATCGTCAATTATCCTGCGAGCGCGTCTGTCTAGCGAATCCAAAGAGTCAAGTTGATATTTGGCAGAGCCATCCCACAGGTGAGAACAGTATTCCATGCAGGGCCGAACCTGAGCTTGGTAAAGAATCAAAAGCTGTTCCTTTGTGAAATACCGCCTCACCTTATTCAAGATACTAAGTTTTTAGCAGAGATTTTGGCTTTTGACTCAATGGATCGTCCGAAATTAAGGTCGGAGGATAAATTGACACCTAACAAATCTAGATGGTTGGATGTCGGTATAGATACACCACAAAAAGCGGGATCAAGCTGAAAAGGATGTTTCTTTGCAGAAAAAAGACAGGCCTGTGTTTTAGAGGCATTGAATTCAACCCTATTTGCGATTCCCCATTCGCATACAGACTGCAGCGTTGAATTCACCCGTTCCACCATACTCTCTCTGAGAGACTCGATTGAGGCCTTACTAGCCCGTGGATCGGACACGTATCTCTCTGTTACTGTGCTGTCATCTGCATACTCGTAGATACCGGGTACGAGCATGTCATTTATATGCAGCAAGAAAAGCGTAGCAGAGAGAACAGACCCCTGAGGAACACCGGCATTGATGGTCTTAAGTTCAGATGAGCAGCCATCTACGACCACTCGAATTGAACGCTCACTCAGAAAATCGGATCTCCACGCGCACAGACTAGCAGGTAACCCATATGAAGGAAGCTTGCTAAGCAGACTTTCATGCCAAACCCTGTCGAAAGCCTTCGAGATATCCAGTGATACCGCTATTGCTTCACCATGCTTTTCGATGGCTTCGCCCCAAAAGTGAGTGGCAAATACTAGGAGATCCCCTGTAGATCGACCTCGACGAAAGCCGAATTGACGATCACACAGGAGATCATTACTTTCTAGGTAGACAATTTGGAACCAACTCGGGCAATATGGTTGAATCGAGCCTTTTTTTAAACTTTTTTGCACATCTTGGCAGCTCTATTAAATGCTTTCTTCTTAATATGCAGATCAGAGGCCTTAGTACTTCGTGCATAGCACCATTCCATGTACGCTGTCTGCTTTTTAGCCTCACTAGTACGGCATTCAGAATTGTACCATGGATGGGCTGAGCCTCTGATGGGAACATCAGAATATGGAATGAAATATTCCATACCCTGACGCAACACATCAACTACGGCGTCAGCACAAGTTGTCGGGTTATTTGACTGAAAGCACGTTGCACGCCAAGGATAAGAAGCAAAAAAGTGCCGCATTTCATCCCAATCTGCTGACCTGTATCGCCAGATCCGCCTGGTTCCCGAGGGGTTTATATCAGGCGGAGAAAAATGGGACACAGATTTCACCAGACAGTGGTCGGAGCTCCCTAGAGGGGAGGATACAGCGACCGAGTAAATATCTGGTTCAGTCGTCAGCAGTAGGTCAAGGCAGTATGAAGTGTGGTTCGCGATATCTGGAATTCTAGTCGGTTGATCAACTAGCTGAGTAAGATTCAGCGACAGTGCAAATTTGCGCGCCTCTCGTCCAGCATGATTAGTGTTCAGGTGTGGGCAAAGCCACTCTTCGTGGTGGGCATTAAAATCCCCCAGAAACACGAGTTGAGCCGACGGGTACCGCTCTTGAACCACATCGCCTGTCACACTGAGATAGTCAAAGAGTCTGGATGTCTCCTGATCACTTGTATGGGACCTGTACACTGCCGAATAGATGGTTTTTTCCATTCCTGTGTCCACCAAAACCCACAGCACAGAGAAACTAGGGTCTTCAAGGTTACGGAGGCGTCGACTGCAAATGTCGTCGCGAACATACACACAGACCCCAGCATGTGGCTTGAAACAATGCTCCAATGAGTATCCTGGGTAGTTGAGGTATGACGCGTCTAACGGACTTTTGATTTGCGTCTCCGTAAGAAAGAGCAGGTGCGGCTTATCCGTCTCAAGATGGTGATGGACAGAGTTGATATTTGAGTGCAAACCACGAATGTTTGTGTGGTGCACTTTTAAGCGAGGCATGTCCGGCTTTTAATACGTGTGTTCCAAGATGTGTGTATTTTTTTTAAATGGAGGCTTTTGAGTGCCCTACACATAATGAAGATGTTTTGAGTTTGGATTTGAGAGTGCAACTGTGTTGTGACTGCAAAAGCAACTGTCCTCTAAAAAAGTTTGCCCAGGTACCTGGCTAATCTTTTAAATACCGCTTATCCATACCGGTCACATAGCTTATTATAATAAATCAGTGCTTTATAATATAAAAATGCTTACTGGAGTAAGCATTTTCATCATCATCTTCATCATCTTGAAAGCATCTTGGAGCATCTTGGAAGATGAGGACGAATCTCAACACTGTACTTAAGATAACCTTTGCCCCATAATAGATAGTAGAGAGATGTTATGTACTAAACATTTAACACAATGGAATAAGATTTTCAAGTCCTTTTTACACTGTAATGTAGTAATTAACAGTTTAACCGTAACAATTTCACACTAGCTGCAACATAAAATAGCTTGAGTCGCACTAAAGGAACTGCTGAGTAGGATACTTGGATTACATATAAATATGTGTTTTATTGAATAAACGTCCTCTTTTTACACCGATAACTCGACATGGTTTTATTATAAACAACAACCTTTCACATGGCGACTCTGCCATGTCGCTAAATACAATTTATGAAGAACCTTAGAAGATCACCAGTCAAGTCAGATAGCAAGCCCTTCAAACAAGATCACACCGGAAGATTTAGTACCGATTTCAAGAAAGAAGTATGGGAAACAAGCAGACACACCAAGATGAAATCGTCGTGGCCCAAAATGCGGCATCCAGCATGTCAGTAACAAAACCGCAACTGACAATAGGAGATATTCTAGTCATTGAGCAGAATAACGGCTCATTGCAGTTTCTATGACTTTCTACTGCTACAAGAAATGCCGATCTAATATCATAAATACATTTAGAAGAGAGATCAACCGAGCTATGCTGTCCAATGCAACATCTACCATCGACTTGCAACCAAGCACGCCTGCTGTATAAAGGAGCGGTGTCCAGGGATATCCCGGCCCACGGAGTCCAGGGTATAGCCCGGCCCACCTTCGCAACCAGGACATCGTCGGGACAAGAAAGAAGAGAACGTGGCCGCCCAACCCAATCCCGCGCCACGTGGCTGCTCGACCTGATCCTGCGCAACGTGACTGCTGACGCAATGCGCATGCGACGCGTCGATTCCCGGAATACTTGTACAATGCTTTAGCAGGTTTTTATTACGATTTTTTTTAGACACTAGTAATTTAAATCATTATTTCTTTTTTTCGACAGTTTAATTGTCTTAAAAATATATTAATAGTAGTTATACTTATACTAAGTAGGCATGTATGTATGTCGTATGAAAATTAGCATTTTATGATGCTTACAGAATTAAATGCTATCAATAATCGTTTACTAGATATAAAAACTCATTTAATTAAGATTGGACCTTTACGTAGAAACAAAGATATAGGTATTAAAAAATTTGAAGAAGCTCGAAGTGTTTATAATCGGCTGAATTCTATTCTACCTAAGATCCAAATACTAATCGAAAGTTCTGAGGTCAGCACCGAACTTACGTGTAATATTAATAGTATTGTAGGTAATATTCATACTTTATATAATAAAATTATATCTTTAGTAAAGTGCGTTGAAGAAGAATCAATAAAAATGTCTAGTGAAAATTTTTGTTTAAAAACGGCATTAGCCCTTATGCCACTTATGACCGATAAGGAAAGCATTACTAAGCAATTAATTGATTCTATACAGCTTTACGACAGTATGCTTAATAGCACATCCAAACAGCAGCTGATAGACTTCGTATTAAAAACAAGGCTGTCTTCAAGCGCTAAACTTCGCCTTCAAACCAAATATAGTTCTGTTTCTTCGCTAGTTAGTGATATGAAGAAGTATTTACTGCCAAAGAAGTCTGACGTTTCTATTCAGGCGCAAATACAACGTGTGAGACAAGGCAATAGAACTATTGAAGCGTTCGGTTCCGAATTAGAGGAACTTTTCGTCAACTTGACATTGGCTCAAGCAGACGGCGACGACAGCAAGTCTGTAATTTTGCGTCCTCTCAATGAGAAGACTGCAATTAAACGCTTTGCAGATGGTTTATCTGATCAAAAATTGAGTACAATTATAGCCTCGAGAAATTTTACGTCTTTGCCAGAAGCTATCAGAGCTGCGTTGGATGAGCAATCGATGACTACCAGTCATCCAGTCATGAACGTAATACATAAAAAATATTATAATAATTCTTATAAATATAACAATAATCCTCGGCATAATTTTCCTAATAATTCAAATAGGAAAACATTTTATTCTTCAAATAGGCCTTATAATTCGAAAAATAATTATAATAATAATAATTACGTATCGCAAAAATATAATTTTTCTTCTTCGAAGCATTTGCGCAATATCGCACGTGTGCCAGCAACTTGTCCTCGGTTTACGCGGATTCAGCATAGCCAGGGCGATGTAATACAACACAATGCGAATGATTCAGAGTTTTTTCGTTCATAAAGTAATTAAAGAATATGTTTTAAACTTTGATAACTATACTATTATTAGATGCAACTTAGAACATAATGTAAATGTTAACTTGTTAATTGATAGTGGGGCTAGCTTATGTGTCATTAAATACGAGTTTTTAGAGAGATATAATAGTAGTTTGATAAATGAAATATATAAGGAACAAGTATATATAAAAGGAATAAGCGGAAATTTAGTTTCAGAGGGATATATTTACTTAAATTTAGAGTTAGAGGAATTAAATTTTAAAGTTAAGTTTTACGTTTTTAAGCAGTTGTCGTGCGCTGCACACGGAATATTAGGTAGTAATTTCCTTAATAAATATAAGGCGATTATGAACTATGAAAATAATACTTTAAGTTTGAGAAACGGTGGTCAATCGATTGTTGTTGATATTAATGATATAAAAAAGTATCATCACGTCATACCACCGCGATGCGAGGTTCTAAGGCGGATACCTACGAACGAACGCAGTGACTGCGTAATATTAGCGCATGAAATTCATAAAGGTGTATTCATAGCGGGAATGATCGTTAAACCGCAAAATGGACTTATTCCATTGCGTATATTAAATACGACTGATGACGAATTATATATTGATTTTTCTAGTATACGGACACATAATTTAAACTTTTTTGAGTCTTGTGATTTTAACCAGGAAAGTATATCAGCTGATCGCGTTAAGACTTTATTTAATCTTCTTAATTTGAATTATTTGAATAGGGAAGAAAGGCTGAGCATTGAATCCATCTGTGCGAAATATGCAGACGTGTTTCATTTGCCAGGTGATAAATTATCAGTAACTAATTTATTACAGCATTCTATTAAATTAAAAGATAACGTCACGCCAGTGTATACCAAGCCCTATAGAATTCCGCATGCTTTGAAACAGGAAGTACAGAAACAAATACAAGAAATGTTGGAAAATGACATTATAGAAGAGGCTACTTCCGAGTGGTCCAGTCCAGTTTTACTCGTTCCTAAAAAATCCGATAAGTCCGGTAACAAGAAGTGGAGATTAGTAATAGATTATAGACAGTTAAATAATAGGATTGTGGATGACAAGTTCCCCCTTCCTAATATTATTGACATTTTAGATTCACTATCAGGAAGCATTTATTTTTCTAAATTAGATCTTTCCCAAAGTTATTATCAATTAAGTTTAGAGCCCAATTCCCGAAAATATACTGCGTTTAATGTAAACAAGATGTATCAAATTTCACTAGAAGAAAATTCACGTACGCTTACTGCATTTACTACAGACAAAATGTACCAAATGAAAAGATGTCCTATGGGACTTAAAACAAGCCCAAGCGTCTTTTCAAGGTTAATGACAGTAGCGATGTCTGGACTTAATTACAAAAAATGTTTTATTTATCTTGATGACTGCATTGTCATAGGAAATTCACTATCAGCGCATAACCAGCACCTTACCGAAGTACTGGAAAGACTTCGTAAGGTCAACCTAAAATTAAATCCTCTTAAATGCGAATTTTTACGCAAAGAGATCATGTACTTAGGCCATAAAATCACATCAGAAGGGATATTACCAGATCCTGAAAAAAATAGGTCTATACAATCTTATCCCAGACCAACCAGTGTAGACGAAGTGAAAAGATTCGTAGCTTTTGCAAATTATTATAGAAGGTTTATCCCAAATTTCGCAAATATAGTATACCCACTTAACGTACTTTGTAAGAAAAATATATCTTTTATATGGTCCAAAGATTGTGAGGCGGCGTTTCAAAAATGAAAAGATTCGTTAATTAGCCCTCCTGTACTCGAATACCCAGATTTTTCAGAACATAATACTTTTATTTTACAGACAGATGCCTCTAAAGTCGGTTTAGGCGCGGTCTTATCAAATGCAAACGGAAAAGACGTAGCATACGCGAGTCGCAATTTAAATCCTGCGGAAACCAGATACCCTGTCATTGAATTAGAGTTACTTGCAATCGTGTGGGCAATTAAGCACTTTAGACCATACTTATACGGTCGAAAATTCAAAATTAAAACGGATCATAAACCATTAACTTATTTATTTAATATAACGAACCCTTCAAGTAGATTAATGAAGTTTAGGCTTTGTTTAGAAGAGTTCGATTTCGATATTGAATACATTTGTGGTCGAAGTAATGCAGCTGCAGACGCATTAAGTCGGCTTCCAATGTCAATAAAGGAATTAAAGGAAATGAAAGAGCACGCAGTTACAGTCTTGACTCGTGCACAAAAACGGCAACTTGAACTGGCTGATACGCGTAGTTCAAATAATCACACTTGTCTTAGGCCTGGGGCCCAACTGTCACCTCTATTAGCAGCGCTAATACAATATTAGATCGACTTTTCCTACTGGTACGTCCAAAAACTAATGTTATTTGGGTGCTTAAATAACATTGTTTTCTAAGAAGTTTTGGTTAAATTAACGTTAAATTCTTTACTCAAGAAGCATTACAACTTACTGTGACGTGGCTTTTGATAGCCAACAACACTAACAATATTGTTTTTCTTGTCAAAATTAGCCGTCATACAAAAGTTGCTCGGAGGCGACTGCAATAACATTATTTTGTAAAATTCTATATGAAAAACGCTGAGTTACTTACAAAAGATAGTTTTGGGGACATTTAAAGTTAATGAAACTTATTTATTTGTATAAATATTACTTTAGTATCTACGTGTGTGTAATAAGTAAGTTTGATTTCAGATGGTGATCAAGCAAACGAATTATTTCAGTTTTTGGATGCTGTTTACGCTGAAACTAATAATAAACGAAAGCTGCGACGTATGCAGCTTCGTGAGTGACCACTTTACTTAAGTTGAAGCCAAAAAACACGGACTTAAAGAACCTAACGCATAATCCAAGCTAACGCCGTAAATCTCCGTCTGATGAAAAAGCCGACAACAATAGACTTGACGATTTGTGCAAATAATAAGTGTAGATAATATTATAGTTGTGAATCTCATGAAACTTGTATGTGTACCAGTGGACTATAAATCATCCAGATATTGCTTCCCAATATTGGATGCAACATCCGATTGTATCAAAGCTTGCTATAAGCATAGTGTAATACACAATTTGTGCAGCTTACATAACTGTGAAACAACGAAGTTGTGATTCGTGAACAACAATACCAGCGGATAGTCAGAAAGAAATTTATATGGCTCTGCAGCAGGGTTTATCGGTTAGCGATTCCCCCTGGTTCGGAGACTGTTGTAGTTTGATATTAATATACCGCTTTTATTTTCATTTTGGTTAGGTATTTATTTATCTAATACATAAGTAACTAACTACTATAATAGTTATAAGTCTAAGGTTATAATATAATAATACTGGGACAATCCACACACAGTCATCCAATGAAGGCAGAGCCTGTACTATGGTAAGCAGACAACTGATACAAATACTTACATACTTTTTATTGTAAATACATCCTTTAATAGATATAAACAACACCCAGATAAGGGGAAATGTGCCCATAACCTATTGGGTAGCGGACAGGGCACAGAACATTATTACTCTAAGGGCCAGGGTGTCCTACCACTAGACCAATATCTAGTAGTCAGTAACTCATAGTGTACATACTTTAATACATAAGATAATTTATAAATATTGATGTAAATATGCAATAAAACATGTACTTTTTAAGAGATTTTTATTTTATTTCAAATTGTCAATAACAGATTAATACTATGCACTACTTACATGTTTTTACCAATAACATATACTTTACTTATATACTTAGCTCATTTAATAATGATAGATTACCTAAAGGTATGCTTAAATAAACAAAACTCAGATACTAAACAGCAAGAAAATCAAAGTAAGTATAAGTTAACATTTTTTGAAACCGGGTTGCAGTCAAACAAGGCTGGCTTGCTTTTATTATAGAATCTTCATGTTTTATTATGGTCGAGGCCTACTTACACACACAAATGTTTAATGCTGTTGTATGTACTTAGTCACTCCTTAGTACAGAGTTGCTAAGTGAATAGGATCCTATTCAACAATAATTATTATATCTGCGGCACACTATGATTAGAAATAAAGTATTGATGGATGGACTAAGGTACCACAATCTACCCCTTTGGTAGCCCGCACACTGTCAACAATATTGTCAATATTCTACAACCCGTATGATTTAAGTGTGCACCTGGCGGTGTGAACTTGCAATCCAGTGAGGTGCACAGTTAAGTCGGACGGGTTGTAGAATATTGACAGTGTGCGGCTAGCCTTTGGGTAAATTAATCTGCTATTTATCAGAATTTATAGCCTATAATGCATTAAAATTACTATTCCGTCGTTTGAACCGTATGTGAACTCAGAATAATTGATGAAATTTTTGTTTACTGGGATCACTGCACTGGGATCTAACAAATCCTCTTGAGTTTGTTGATATTTAAGTATTTTAAGTCCTAGCCCTGCTGCAGTGGCTCAAACAGCTAGCAGCAGCTGTTATTGCATTCATTGTTAACTTTTTCAGCATCACGTTTCGGAGGCGGCGACGTATGATAGTATTGAACTTTACTTCTGCAAGATGAATAATAAAACACGATTTAGCTTACACGTAATCATTTCATTAATAGAAAATACATGTTCATTGTTTTAATTATGTTCAACTATGACTAATCCTTACCTTGTTTCCATAGCGAAAATTCTAATTCTATTAACACAGTTTGTCTGCCGCTTATATATGCCGCCATAATTTTTCGCTTAGGTACTAATTCCATTTGTTTTATCTCATTTGTTTAGGCACCGAAAATTAAAACTTGAGATAAATAAATATTAAATACCTATGTATTGTCTCCGTCCCAGTGCCAATGTCTGTGTTGCCAGCAGATGAATCGAATGGCCGAAAGCCGAAAGCTTTACGGGAAAGGGCCGATTTTTTGTAGGAAAGGCCGAATATAAAAGATCATTGCCCAAATGCTTTGGACGGAGAATTATTATTTCTTTTGTCATTATATTCAATGTATGTACTTACTATTTCTTTGGCACGATTGCTTATCTTAATGGTTTCTAACTTGCATATTGTTAGATTCGCATTAGTTGTGCGTATTAATTCATATTAGGAATTTATGCCTTTTTCATCATAATCAGCCGGAAAATTTCTAGAAATAGGCCAAACCCCCGGAACACCACAAAGAACGACACTTGTCTATTTGCATCCTGCGACTTGTATAATGTCAGCGGTCACTAGTGGTAGGCCTGCTTATTTTTGTTGTCTGGGAGGAAACTTTCAAAACGTTTTCCTTACGGTGCTTTCCGGGGGATGTGGGATTTTTATCCACTAAAACTTTCCCGGTGGCCTTCATCGACGCTGTAGAACTTTGGGCACACCGATCGGACCTCACCAGAATCCCTCCAACACCGGACGCTTGCTAGAGCACCCGTCCCTCCCGGAAACAGAGAAAACAAGGTCTCCCGTCCCCTGCACCGTCGCGTTACTTGCGACAACGCAGGATCTACACCGCGACGTCGCCTGCCTCGGATTGGTTACCTTGGACCTAAGAAACTTCCTTACACATTGTCCTCAGTGCATCATTCTTCGAATAATGTGGCCTGCCCATTGCCACTTCAATCTCGTCAAAAAACTCCAAGCGTAGGTTGTTGCATGACTTTGAGCACCCACAGAAATCTAAATAACATGGTGGCCCATGTTATTTAGATTTCTGTGGGTGCCACACTAAACCAATAGAAATATGACAATCAAACCAATGTTTTGGATGGATTTGCTCAAAGCCGATGGCTGCCAACGTACATTCCGAAAGGCCGAAAATTGTTCGCCTAAGGGCCAATCTGGCAACATTGGTGTGCCCACTTTTTTGTTTTAGAGTTCCGTTCCAATTCACTTTAAATTTACTTATCTAAATATCGGCATAAATATTATGTAATTTTCTTTTTATTTTTACATTTTGAAGTTATACAATTGTACATAATAAATATATGAATAATTATTAAACTAAAACAACTTTTAAATATTTTATTAAAGCAAATATTCTTACACATAATTTATTAATGTTTCTCCCCAAAATCGTAATTTGGAACGTCATATGAAAGAGAAAGCGCTACGTGCTCGCGTATAGCGTCATTTCTTTCTGACCTCAGCAGGCCATAGACAATTTGTATTATATCCTTTATTCTTTTCCGCACTATTTGGTTTTGTATTAAGCATGTATAGCGTAGGTCACAGTATTTTTAAGAGTAAAGTGAATATAAGCTCAAAACAAAACTCAATTGAATTAATGTTATTTCATTAAAGGTGACAGTTGGCCCCCTGATCAACCTAATACAGTGGAGATTCTGAAAAAACCATCGGATATAAACGAATTAATTATTTGTAGTAGGCGCCCAAATATAAATAATTTAAATAAAATAATTGTGAGTGATACCGGTAATTGCATGTACGTACCTAATAAATCAACAATTTTTCTTTTATCTCGATCGTTATGCCAGTGTTAGCGAGAGAATTAGAAAGTATGTGTAAAAAATATAATATTAACGAACTAGTCGTTTGTAAACAAAAAGAGAAAACAGATTTCATAACGAGTCTGTTAAAAGAAATGAGAAATATTTCTGATAAGCCGCGGATACTTATATTAAAAGATGTCATCCGGATTGAGGATGATGATGAAAAAACAATAATATTAAACGATTTTCACCTGTTGCCAACCAGTGGACATGCGGGTGTAAACCGAATGCTTAATAATATCAAAAGACGTTATTTCTGGAGAGGATTATCAAATGATGTCACAGAATACGTCAAAAAATGTAAAGAGTGTCAAATAAACAAGTTTTCAAATAAGGCGATTAAACAGCCTATGGTTATTACAACCACACCAAACTCATCTTTTGAAAGAATTAGCTTAGATTTAATGGGTCCCTTAGAGTTAGATAATCATGATTTTAAGTATATTTTAACTATTCAATGTAATTTAAGTAAGTACGTAGAAGCGTATCCTTTAAAAACTAAGGAAACAACCGTAGTTGAAAAGGGTGATTTATTATTGTTAAAAAATCAAGTAGGAGATAAATTAGATAATGTTTATTGTGGACCTTATGAAATACTTGAAGATTTAGGCTCAAATGTTAAAATTTTAAAAAATAACAGTGAATATATTATTCATAAAAATAATACAAAACTATTTCATGGTTCAATAAATCACTATTAAATTGAATTGTATAATTATTATTCTAAGTTACAACTTTATTGTCAACAGCAATTTTTTTTGCGCGACACTTTTTTTTTAAAAGGGGAGGCGAGGTGTGAACTTTTGAGGGGAGGTGTAATGTAGTAATTAACAGTTTAACCGTAACAATTTCACACTAGCTGCAACATAAAATAGCTTGAGTCGCACTAAAGGAACTGCTGAGTAGGATACTTGGATTACATATAAATATGTGTTTTATTGAATAAACGTCCTCTTTTTACACCGATAACTCGACATGGTTTTATTATAAACAACAACCTTTCACAACACGTTATAAGAACAACACATTATTCTTTTAACTTTTTACGTTACTGTGTTAAGAGATTAAGGCAATGTCAGTGCTGTATAATATTTTTACTAAACTTATGTGTAATCCACAAATGGCAAGATAGTAATTAGGCATCCCGCAGACTGCTCCATATCTTAAAAGTACTTAGGTACCGTCAGAACGTACAACCACGACAAGTCCCTGGCGGGGCTAGTAAAACTAATCCTCAATAGCGTGCATCTTTCGATTCCTTAACAAATTCGTCTCATACGAACCAAAAAGAATACAAACATTTAGATCTTGTAAACGGTTACGACTTTAAAATGAATAAATAAAGTGAGTTGGAGAAGGATTTAAGGAAGATAGGAAAGTATCCACAATCTTCCTCCAGTTGTCCAGTTGTGGCTCTTAACCCACAAAGGGTTGCAGCGCCATTAAGTAAATATTGAAATCAAACTACTTTTATGGATTTTATCGCGGTTTATTTTTGATTTTACTATCCCGACATTTCGAATGCTTTGCAGCACCCATGTGTATGTCACGGGATGTGTAATATTCGCGTAAGTAAAAGACAACATTATAGTAAGTAAATAAATAAAGAAAGAATACATTAAAGTCTCCGTCTTGTTGGTAGCTTTATGTCAGCATGGCCATCCTAATAGAAAACACCGCGCAGTAAGCAGTATCACTTATGCACTCTATATATCTGTCGACGCTTCGAATACAGTAAAACTTGAAATAATTCTTTTTTCAAATCTGTGACAGTACCTACTATATTTTATTGATAAATTTAAAAATTCCATGGACTATATTAAATCCTCATAAATATTGGCATCTCACAGTAATATTGGAAACGTATGGATATTGAAATGCCTTCCACTTGGCGTCTTGTGACTTTCGACACGTGAAAATTCAAGATTCAGAATTCAAGAAGCAACGTGAAAAGGTTTATTACATTTCTGACGGTTCATTTTCCAGTCTTTATTACCTACGACCGGAACGATTTATATGTATACAACTTGGGACATAATTCTTCACCGTAGTCTTACTCTCTGAATTAGTTACTTTCATTGGGGTTAGTTATTAACTCTCTACCAACCACCAACTATAGTGCATTTCACACAGAATTTCAGCAATGTTTGTAGCAGAAAATACATTGCTTGTTTACGCATTGCTGCTTGACAGCAGAATATCTGACGATAATGTATTCGATCAATCATATAACATTTATCACATAAAACAGAAAGATTAAAAAAAAACTTAATTATACAATTTAAATGACACCACCGCACTGTCTCAGTGTTTCAAAAGCGCTAAGAGCATAAAACAGAACAGTTTTATCTCATAACAAGTTGCGATCGTTACGCCTGTGGGAGAACTCTGCGGCATAAACTTACAAACGACACCCAACTTTCTGCGCCCCGGGACTGACCCGCTATTCCGTTTTAATACTGGAATTACAAAATTCACTACACATCATATTTTTGACGACATTAGATAACATATTTTTTTACGGATTATGTAATATCAACTACAGTCTATTTACAAATATACTTATACTAGGTAAAACACTTCCTCCAAGTTGTCGCCGCACTGGGAGGGAAGGGTACCTAGAAGACTGGCGGCATTACCTCTTTGTATGGCCAAGCTTATACGTTGGCAGTAAAAGCTACCAGCCCGACGGTCTCCTGAGACTTCGATAAGTTTGGATGAAATTTCTTTCACCAAACCGTGCGTCTCATGAGACCAAGGCCCATGGTCTCCACCGCAAAGAGCGCAAATATATACCTGGAACCTAGGGCTGCATACTTGCGCCGCTTTGCATCACTAGCGGTCGCCGCTGCCCCCTACAAGTTGCCGGGGTGTGGGACGCAGCAAGTGTATCGACACATGTCGCATCCCACACCAACGGCTTTCCATGTTGCCATAGTATTAAAATAATACCCTCAGGCCTTGAGATCAGGCCTCTTGCCATAGATAATAGTAGTAAGATATCGGTGACCACTTGACAAGTGCAGTAGCAATTAGAATTGATACGTAGTTGTCATCTTTTTGAAAATCATCTAATTTTAAACCTAAAAATGTGTAAGAGTGATGAGAAAAATGTTAATGACAATCGTGGACTTTATTTAAAGTAGGACTGGTTTAATGCTGTGAAAAATATCAAAATAAATTAACTGAAAAACAATCCATCCATCACCAATGGACCCGGTGCTAGGGGCGAGCTGACGATCACAGGTTCTTAACATTATTTTAGAAATGAATTACAGACTCGAAAATGAGTATGTTCACTATTTTATCTTCGAAATCTTTTTTTTTTAAGATCTGACTGAATAGGTTCCTAACCCTAAATAAGTACGTTGCGTGCCCTTTTGCATACTTGGCAAGTATGTGGGTCATAATATGAAGGAGTAGGTATATTATATTAACATCTCCTTTGCTAGGACAACGCGTGTAGTTGCGGTCAACAATTACGTCATTAGCAATAATAAGGCGAACATAGACACGGCAATGGTTAAAGTCCCGTCCTTATGCAGTTAGTTAGCTAAATTAACCCTTTATGATCTTTTGAGTGAACTTAACGCGTCCCAAAAGGTAACTTTGCGTAGTTACGTAATAGCATACATGTACAATGTTCTAAGAACTTTAATTTTAGTTACACAGTCCTTAAGGTCATTGTAATTTTTTAATAACCTATAGTAAACTTATCTAGAACTTCTTAGTACCAATCCCTTGTTAAGCTGAGTACGGCGGCGACGGTGGTGGGGTTGCACTCCCTTTCCCGTGAGCACCGTGTTTGGCTCCCGGGGGCCTACAATGCGCCCCACGGCGGCGGCTTTGAGTCCGCCGCCGTGGCAAGGCGCTCAGGGACTCCTAGTGCAGATCCCACCGGAGAGCCCAGGTATCTCCCCTCTCATGTGCCGATGTGACAGCCGCACGGATTTAAGTGGGTATGAATCCCACATACCCAGGTTGACCACAGGTCCCGGCGACCTTTTGAAGGTGTCTCCGCGAAAAAAAGGTATAAAGCTTAGGTCTAGGTATGGCCTGTGATATGCAGTGGGAAGCCGCTTGCTTCATAATTTAGAGGTCTTATCCTAAGCAACAACTGGCTGGCTGATCTGGCGCAAAAAACTTGCCGGTTTAGCCATATCGGTCAGTAGGATGTTATCGTTTTAGGGTACAAAGGCCTGAAACGCCACCTCCGAGTGGTGTTGCCCTGAAGTGAAAAAGATTGCCGTTTCCCTATGTTTTTATTTTCCAGTGTGTTATAGTAGGTACAGCCTATCATCCCTTGGAGTCGCTGGACGTTCGGTGTGTGGGCTCTAGGACGTCCATTGAGTATGGCGGTGACTTCGAGGAGGATGGCGGTGGGGTTGCGACCCCCGTCCCCGTGAGCACAGTTCCCGGGGACCCTTTGAAAGAAAAAAAGTACCTGTAAAAAAGTGCCTATCATTAAAAAGACAATCGGATATCTCTAAAACTGAACTCGTAATGAAAATGTTCTGGTAAAATTAGTTTGTAACTTCTGAAATCCTAAATGTGTTCGCCACTAGGCATTCAACAAATTTTAGTTGGTCGACCCTTGCAGGCGGAAAATGAGTAAAATTTAACACCACTTTAAATTTTACCCACCATGAAATTGCGGCAGTTACCCTACATCCTAATAATTCGGTACTTAAGCTTTTTGTTTTTTATGTTTACTGCCAACTTTACTATGGCTAATTACAGTTACTTTTTCATGGTGCATAATAGCATTCAATTATAAAGTTTTATAATCGCCTGATGGTATGGTAAGGTAAGGTATACCCGTGGGATGCCGTGGTAGAATAACATAACGACTTAGTCGCCTCTTACGATACCAAACGAGAGGAGATAGGGGGCTATCTCCTCTCGTTTGGTATCGTAAGAGGCGACTAAGCGAGAACAAGAATTATCCCCCTTAAAAATATCTGTGGTTAATTATGCATACTGGTACAAGTAGTACATACCTACATAGGTATGTACTACTTGTACCAGTATGCATAGACAACACATGTTGTCTTCAAGATTTAAAAATAGGGATAAGAACTATGACTTTTACACAATTTCCAATCGCCCCGTGCGTTCCATTTCCCTACACTTTGAATCAAAATCTTTTGAATAAAGACGTCTATTTTTTTCTGTCAAATTGAAATAAAACATAGTAAAATAAAATAGTCTAATAAAATAGTAATAAATTAGTCGACACTAAATGAAAGATATTTCATTTTTATACTTACCTACCGAATAACAAAATTATCTCAACAATGAAATAATTGATGTGGAATAAATCGCGCGCATTGTAGCGTTTGCGGTTTAAACTGAGTATAAATAGAGGTGATACGTAAATGGGAATTTAATGAAACATGGGTCTGTGATATTACTGAAGCAATGTACAAAAAAACGCACAGTTGAAACCATTGAATAATATGTTCCCCAACAACAACAGCCAACTCTCCAGATCAGCCAGCAGGTAGCATATATTATTATCCTCCAGTTTTTAGGGTTAATACCTAAAAGGTAAAAAAGGAACCCTTATGGTGAGACTTTGTCTGTCTGTCACAAACATATACTATATTTCAGGAACCGTTAACGCTATCGATTTGAAACTTGGAATAATTTTAGATTTTTTTTACCCGCATACAGCACAAATGTAAAAAAAAAATATTTTTACTTTTACTTTTATTATAATGAGGGTCGAAATAGGTCATCAAAATTTCAAAGTGAGACTACTATATCGAGTGGGATATCATATGAAAGGGCTTGATTTGCACATCTCAAAACAGATTTTTATTTTGACTTATGTGATGTAGTTTTTGGCTGATAATCAAAAATGTCAAAAAAATACCGTTCCCCCCCCTTATCTCCGAAGTTTATGGAGGGAAAAATCTAAAATAATTATGGGTTATGCATGTCTATCTATATTTTACAGGAAAAATAAAATGATCTTTATAAACAGTACAGTTTTTTAGTAATCCTAAAAAAACTTGGACAAACAAACTTAGTTTTGCGGTTTGTTTTTTTTTGCTATCGAGGGTTCCATACCATCTCGGTGCGCGAGTCCGACTCGCACTTGACCGGTATTTTTTTTAGCTTGCAAGGGAACCCAAGAAAGTTGCATATGTCTGTGGGGACTCAACTGGGGTTCACTAAAACGCCTGTGGCTGTCACATCGTTACAATATGAGAGGGGCACGGCACCGTCTCCGGTAAAATCTGCACCTGGTAGCCCTTCGTGTCTTGCTTTTGACCTCGGCACCAAGTATCGTATTATAGTCCCCCGGAATCGAACACGGTGCTCAAAGGGACGGGGTTTCAACCCCGTCGCCGATTGGGGCTTATATCACCGTCGCTGTATCAAGCTTAGGTATGCTAAAAGTATCCTGTGTGCAAAATACAACCTTTAAATGATTCAACTAATCGTGTTGTACTCCAAGACTTTAAAATAAATTGAATATCTTTAAAGGTCGTTAATATTCAGTGTCAAACACCGGATTTGGCCCAGCACAAAGACAAATAAAAAGTGACAGCAAACAGCCAAAAAACCCATTAAATACTTTTACGACTAGCATGTTTACATTACACGGACGATAAATTCTCACGACTCACGTACAGAAATCCATCTCAGCAGTGGCGTGCAGTCCATATAGGCAAAAAGTGTTTGCCTACCCTGTGATTTCAAATATCTCTATTACATGATAACAAAAATAATTTAAGTGCACAATAACATTTTGTTTTGAATTATTTCATTATTATAAATAAACAAATTCGCGCGACATGTTTGAATGAAATAAATCAGCTGAGCGCTCCGCGTCAAAGCGGGCGAGCGCGCAGCAAGTGCAATGAACTATTCCTAAGTACGCGGAAATTTAAAGTTCGCGCGTTCGAGCCGCGAGGCCCGATCAAAAAGGCAAAATCTTTATTTGCACACATTCAAACGAAAATTTACTCACACCTGTAGGCACGCCGACCATGCGAACAGAATAAATGTCACGCACACATGCAAACATGATACTCTAAGATAGGCATAAGATAGGCACTGTCTTTTCGGTGACAGTCGATCCCTGATTGGTCGATCCAATATACTCTTTTAGATGAGTCAACCAATAAGGAGCCCGATGCGTCGAACGAACGCAATACGTTATACTACAAATTATAAAATACCTAGTTTGTTCAAACTTCAATATTTTATAATGACATCCATTTTTTGTTGGTTTTTATTTTCATTTATACGATTGTTTTCGTTCGGTGCAGTATGTTCGAAAAAGTGACTACTCCGTGTATTATTATTTTATTAGTGTTTCCAAATTAAAAAACTTATAGTAAATGGAAGTGGTAACGTGTGTTCGATGTTCTGGCCAAGTGTGTATAGAAAAATTAAAAAATCACGCATTTTCGTCCCTTTCTTACGAAATTAAAAGAAAAATAATTGAAGATGGCCGTTGTATGCCGAATTTGGAATTAATTCAGGTCAAAGGTAAAGTCACGCGAAAATTTAATAATAAAGAATATAAATAAGAATACCTACTCGTAAATATCTATTCATTTTGCAACTGATTGCAGTCACTTTTTTGTTTGTACGCGTACCAATAAGCAATCGGGTCTCTATCAAGGCCACTTCGTGTATCCTTAAATTAATTTGTCTATAAAATCAGTTAATTTTTGGATATTTGAGGTGGCATATTTACAATCATCTTAGTGTGTGTGTACATGTGTGTAACTCGCAGTCTCTCTCATATTGGTAAGATTTTTTACTCTACTACAAGAATAGAAGGGTTATGTTTTTAGAGTGTGTATGTATGTCTGGTACTTCCTACGTACTCATTAGTAGTGGAAGTGAAATAGAATATGTATTTAAAAAAAACAGTAGGTATTAGTTACTCAACAAACAATTAAGTAGGTATGTTTCTTTTGTGTTCACATCATTAAATTAAAGTCAATTTAGTTTTGCCTACCCTGTCATATAACCCAGTGCACGCCACTGCATCTCAGCACACTACAAGTGGTGGAATAGGCTTTGTTATTCAGAGGGTGGCGATAACAGTTCTTCGGCGCATCAGCCCATAGCGTGCGACCCACGTATTCCCCTCACGGAGATCGCATAAACTTTCATGGGTAACTTATTGCGTATTTGTGTCGAAAACCAATTACCCACGGAGGATTCTTTATCCCTACTTTTTAGAAAAGAGAGGCACACCGAATTTTAAATTGAGAATAACACTTTACGTAAATTTCTGTAATCGCGAAGCATAGCAAAGGAAAATTGTAAATCTTATTGACATTCAGATACCTCGGTTATTAGGCAGGTAGGTACGTTATTTGTGCAAGCGACCAACCATCGCAAGATATGTATTTCGCCGCCAAGTAGAAATAAGCAGAAATAGTAATTTTACTACATTCAGGTGTAAAGGGCACTGTAGTTGGTAAAAGTACCAGGCTTAAGAGAATTATATAATGTTTCGGAAGACTCTTCTATTCTCTGAAGAAAGTTGACTTGAAGATCTTCTTCTTGAAGAAGTAAACTGAGAAGTACAGTGTCAACATGATGATGATTTTCCAGGATTATTTGTCAATGGTGCGACCCGGCGATCATGTATTACATACATTCAAGGAGGCACTTTCTGATAACCATGACCCCAAGATGGCGGACGACGAGTGGCCGAGCAATCCATGGACATACTTGTCTCTTAACATCAATCGAACGTCCTGCTTATCTGGTCACTCAGTTAAAAAAATACTAATTGTATAATTAATGAATCTATACTTATAATAAAACTGTAACAGGTCCAATTCTGTACATTGAAGATATTTTGAAAATTATATTTGGAGGGCATTCTATAACCGACACTGAGGCCGAAAATGTATTTTTTTTTAATTTTTGTCTGTCTGTCTGTATCACGGCTGCGCATCACGCCGAAACTACTGAATGGATTCAAATGAAACTTGGCATGATTTGAGATCTTACTACGAGGTAGGACATAGGATACTTTGTATCCCGTAATCTAGCACGGTTCTTTTGGGAGAGGGGATTAAAGTCAAAATGGGTACTTGGTTATACACTTGGTCCGATTTTATCAATTTTTCTTTATAATATAATAAATACTAGTAAGGGAACACTCATAGAGAGTTGTTATCAAGGTTTTGTAATCGATCGGGTTAAGGAACGTTAGGTTAAGGTCATTAAATAGATGGGTGACCGTTTAACGCCATTTGAACTAAACGGGTCCGTGCTTCGGAGAGCAAGTAAAAAGTGGGTCCCAGTTTTTAACCGACTATAAAAAAGGAGGTTATGTATTCGATGCGTATGTCTGTTATTAAAAGTTTAGTTAACGTAAAAATAGCGCAGGCGGAGCTGCGTGGGTCAGCTAGTTATAATATAAATTATTATCGGCATTTGTTCGACCCAACTCTCTTTGCATTCGAAAGATCGACGATCACAAACTGTAGGTCAGCTTTGCGATTGGTAACATCGAATTATATTCTCACCATTACCGCAGAACTAAAGTGAGAGGATTCAATTGGCCCGTTTCCAAAATATATTGGATTCCATCCAAGTCACGGTCTTGTTTGAACTGTAATTTGAGCACATTTTAACACTCATTCGGTTTGTACTGCAATATTCCTGATAACGAATTAAGTTAGTGCTCTTGTCGTGGGTACATTTTATTTATTAGATAATGTTAAATAAAAAAAAATGCATTTCTATTTTTATCTTCAAGATATTGGCATGGACGTAATTTACAAGAGAATTTTATCAGGACAGTACCAATATCAAACTACGTGAAATACTTAATTTGCAGCAGCACCTTACGATGTGACTTTAGATAAATGTAGTCCGTAATTGTAGATGGAGTTTGGAGAACTGTGAAAATTGCTGTAAGTACTTTATTTTTAACCGACTTCAAAAAAGGAGGAGGTTCTCAATTCGTCTGTATATATTTTTTTATTTTTTTATGTATGTTCGCGCATAACTCTGTCAATTATGAACCGATTTGAAAAAATCTTTCTTCCATCCATTCTTCAATCCATTGATTGGGTCCCATAAAAAAATTATTGCTTAGTAATAAGTAGTTCCTGAAAAACAAGAATGGTGACTGCGCACTGAGAGCTGCAGGAAAGCCTATATCGATGACTTTATGTCGCTTTTTAAGGACAAAAATGGTCATAACTCTGACAAATATTTACCAATTTCAATTATTCTTTTTTTATTCGAAAGAAGAAACCACTGTATTAAATCTGTATGAATTTTATTACAACCGGATAAGAACTTCCTGGAGAACCATGAACGATGTGGAGGAATTTATCTGGTAAAAACCATAAAACTGATGTTCTCCATTAAATTGTTGCTCTGACAATTATGAACCGATTGCGATGATTCTTTTTTTATTCGAGAGAGTAAACTGCTATGATGATTCCATGCAAATTTCATTACGACCGGATATTTTTTTCTGAAGAAACATGAATTATGTAAAACTATGTAGACGATAATGTGATCATAACCTATCTAGATAATTTTACAGTTTTCGATGGTTCAATCTTTATACATGAAAATATCACTAAAAAGTTTAAAATAAAATCTTTTTAAAAAAAAATTGAACAGACTTCAATATCACTGAAAAGTATAAAATAATTTAAATATTATTGAAGTTGGTGCCAAATATACACAGCCGGTAAGCTAACACCAACTTCAATAATATTTAAATTATTTTATACTTTTCAGTGATATTGAAGTCGGTTCAATTTTTTTTTTAAAAGATTTTATTGTACGCACAGTGAAAGTGTACAGCTAAGCTATAATTTATAGAATCTACACTCATTTATAGTAATCACTGTAAGCTGTCAAAAGTGAAATCATATGGTTCCGCGTGTATAGTAAAACCAAAAATGTTCATGAAGCACTTTATATATGTATTTTACCCATTTTTCACATATTTTTATCATTCCAATTTTACTTTATATTCAAAAAAATCAAAGCGTTTATTAACATGGTATAATTTTACTTTCCAATCTGATCAGCCATACAGAAAGACAATACCAAAGGATTTCCTCTATAAAAGTATCACCTATTTTGCGTTGAGCTTCGTGAAATAAGACGTCATTTCCATTCACATGGTATACGTGAGACTGCTGATCTCTGATCACGTATTCAGAGCGCGGACTTGGCGCCGCATAAAACTTATGTATTTGTCCCAATACATTCATATTTAATGTAAGAAATTTGTTTTTTATGTGACTACTCTCGTCTCGGATTTGATGGCACGACTCAGACGCACGTATTGTCTGATGTATTCAATTCTTTTTATGCTGTAGAGTCAAAGTCAAAGTCAAAGTCAAAATATCTTTATTATGTATAGGCCCCACGGAGGCACTTACACAAAAATCATTTTTACAAACTACCACCGGATCGTAACGCGGCCGCTACTGAGAAGATCCGGCAAGAAACTCAGCGGGCTTGTCTTTTTTCGTAATTTTTTTTTTTAAAAATAGTTTTACAAATTTTACTTATGTCAGCCTTAAACTTCTAAGCTTGCATGAGTTGAGCAGTTCAAGCCCACGCAGCTTTATCCTCCAGGTAATCCGAGATTTTATAATAAGCCTTTTTTGACAAACGGCTTTTTATCAAAGGTTTAAATTTCTTTATTGGAAGATCTCGGATATCCTGTGGCAGTTTGTTATAAAAGCGTATACTTTGGCCCATAAACGATTTGCCTGTTCTGTGGAGACGCGTGGCATGTACAACAAGATCGTGTTTGTTCCGGGTATTAATATTATGTGTATCACTATACTTTTTAAAAGAACTGATATTTTTTTTAACATAAACTAAATTTTCAAATATGTATTGTGACACAACCGTTAGAATATCTATCTCTTTGAATTTCTCTCTAAGTGAATCAATAGGAGCCAGATTGTAAATGGCTCTCACAGCTCTTTTCTGCAGAATAAAAATAGTATTAAGTTCTGCAGAAGATCCCCACAGTAATATGCCATATGACATAACACTGTGAAAATAGCTGAAATAAACAATTCTAGCGGTTTCAACATCAGTTAAACGTCTAATTTTCTTGACTGCATAAGCCGCGGAACTTAGCCTACCCGACAACTTCTTAATTTGTGGGCCCCACTGTAGTTTGGCGTCAATTGTTATACCTAAAAACACAGTCGACGCCTCAAGGTCCAACGCTGCTCCATTTATTTCTACATTGGTTGCCAGCTGTCTCACATTAGGAGTTACAAATTTCATACATTTAGTTTTGGTCTCATTAAGTTTTAAATTGTTAACATTGAACCAATGGACAACCATAGAAAGTACATTGTTCACTTCGTCATAATCATGGAGTTTACGCTTAACTTTAAATAGAAGAGATGTATCATCCGCGAACAATACAATATTAAGTTTGTCCCCCACGAAGTAGGGTAAGTCATTAATATATATTAAAAACAAAAATGGGCCTAATATTGAACCTTGAGGAACGCCCAGGGAGACCACGGAACCTGGAGATCTCTTACCGTTTACATCGACCCTCTGAATTCTATTATTCAAATATGAAGTCAGAAGGTCTAGAGCTTTATTCCTTACACCATAGTGGCGTAATTTCCTGACCATCGTGTCGTGATCTACGCAGTCAAAAGCCTTGGATAAATCACAGAATATACCAAGAGCATCCCGTGATTCCTCCCAAGCCTCGTAGATATATTTTAATAATTCGACTCCCGCGTCTGTAGTTGAGCGATTCTTTCTAAAGCCGAACTGTCTATTGTGAAGAAGATTATTTTTATTAAAATGATCCAGTATTTGACATAGAATAAGCTTTTCAAAAATTTTACTCAAGGCTGGCAACACCGAAATTGGCCTGAAATTTGTAGGCTCAGCGGTGCTGCCAGACTTAAACAAAGGTATAACTTTACTGTGCTTCATGAGGTCAGGAAATACTCCACTCTTGACACAGTTATTAAATATCACTGCCAATTGAGGGGCAATTGCTTCAATTATAGACGCTATTGTTTGTACAGAAAGCCCCCATAAATCAGCTGTCTTTTTCTGATTAAGCTGTTTAAAAGTATTTATGATGTCATTGGCAGTTACAAAACAGAATTGAAAAGATGTGCCACACTCTGGTACATTTTCTTTTAATAGGATTTCAGCGGAAGTGGACGAGGAATTTAGAGTTTTCGTTATATTAATAGGAATATCTGTAAAAAATCGTTCAAACTCTGTCGCTACATCTAAATCCGCCGTTACATCTGTATTATTAACATGTATACAAAAATCACTATTCCGTACTGATGACTTACCAGTCTCACTATTTATAATATTCCATGTCATCTTAATTTTGTTTTCAGAGTGTCTGATTTTACTTTTTAAATAATTAGCTTTAGCTATGGAACATACTCGTTTAAATAACTTAGAATAATGTTTTACGTACTCTTTAAATAGCGGCGAGATATTAACAGATCTTTCATTATAAAGTTCGTACAATTTTCTCCGGCTCGTATGAATACCTATCGTCGCCCAATCATTAAACGATACACGATCATTAATCGATATAGTTTTAGGTGTAAATATTTTTCCAAAGCGATTATCGATACATTGGAATAAAGAGTTATATAAAATATTTGGATCGTTATGACTGGGCAACACAGGCAAGCTGTCAGTCAGGGTGGCATTGAAATGACATAAGCGACGTTTGGTTATCGGAACAAACGTAACATTTCTTTGACATTTAATGATTTTACTAGGAAACACAACAAGTTGACCACAATGGTCAGAATCCAGTTTATTAATAATATTCTTGTGCAACGGTTTTATACTTGTAAATACGTTATCAATACAGGTTGCACTATACGTTGTTATCCTAGTGGGCTCAAAGAATATGTTGTACAAATTATGTGATCTAAATAATGTTATAAATTTACTAGTCACAGTGTTATTTTCCAGTAAATTTATGTTGAAGTCTCCACAGACAACAATAGTTTTGTTCGTGTAAGACATTTTGTGCAGAACAGCTTCTAATATTCGTTCAAAATCATCATATGGTGCACACGGGGGCCTATATACGCTCAACACCAAAAACTGCTCAGTCTCAATGCAAGCTAATTCAATAACTCGTTCAACAGAAAGGCTCACCAGATCTGTACGTTCTTTATATTTAATATTCTTCTTAATAATAATTAGAGAGCCCCCGCGAATTATGTTCACTCTGCTGAACGAGCTGGCAACTTGATAGTTATCAAAATTAAACATGAACTGGTCACCTTTTAGCCAATGTTCAGTTACACAAAAAATATCTATATTGTGACCATTCAAGAACAATTCAATTTCTAAGTCTTTGCCCAACATTCCTTGTATATTCTGATGTACCAAGTATATGCCTGTTATTTTATTTACATTTAATTTATGGTTATTATTACATGGGCTTTTCTGTGAATTTAAATTAAAATTATCATTTAGTTTAGCCATGCCAGAGTTGGTCTCTGTTGTCTTAGAGTCTAATTTAAATGAATTAAAATGTCATTATTAATAGCCAACTTCTTGGCTGAATTAATTTGAATGTCAAATTTTTTTTGCTCAATAGAAGCAACATGTGTAGCCAAGTTCTTGGCTGATGTATATAAATAAAATGATAGCGACAGTGCTATTTGTTGTTTACAATATTTATTAAGATAGTATTTATCTTTAGTCAAATAAAAATTAACATTACTCATGTTATTTAAGTCAATTAAATTAAATTTATTATGTATGTCATAACCATTGCAATATGTCATGGTATGTAAAGTCATATTCAATTTATGTCTAATAGTATTTTCATCCTGTGGCAAACCTTTACTGTAGGGAAATGTGAACATTACAATTCTTTTGACAGAAATATTTGACAGTAACTCATAGTACTTATGCAACTGTTGTTTGCACACATTTCCTCTATTTCCTACCAATATTATCAATATAGTATCCGGACTAAAATTATGTTTTGATATTTTATCTAATAATTGAGGATAAGTTATACCAGGCATACAATAATTAACTATAGAATGACCCGAATAAATATCAGTCAACATGTGGCCCATGTCCTTACTAAATTCATCACCAAATATCACAATTTTGGTGGAATTTGATGTCTCACAGGTAACAGAAAGATTACTTAACAATGTATTATCACTTACAACATGAAGGGAAGATTGCTTTGATGACTTATTGGTTTTGGGACTACACACCGGGGATGAAGAGCATAATGACTGGTTTTGATCGCTATTCATTTTGTTATTTATGACTAGCTCATTCATGGCCAGTGTGTACTCTTTTATTACTTTTTGAGAACTTGCATATCTATCTGATAATGATATTAATTTCTGTTGTAAATGTAAAATCTCACCTTGCAAGTGCTCGGTATCTTGTTTATAGACGTAAGGTTTAGTTATTATGTAACTAAAAGTTAAGTTCACAATGTTCTTTCTCTTTGATACTATAAAACAGCACAGTCGGTTGTTTTCAAAAGAGTTTGTTTAACGATTCGCTGAAATATTTTTTTTTTGCCAACTTTTATAAAACATCATGATGTTTTTTTCAGAATGGTCCCAACGCATCTGAACCACTGTCAAGTAGTGTATAGTATAAGATCCATGTTTTGTCGGAATTACGTAAGACGTAGACATTTTCGTTTAGTAGACATCTTTCCAAAGCCTAGTCTGCAAAACTAATTAAGACTTACTTAGTAGAATTGAACCTGGACCGGAATTTACAATCACAGCAACTTCCTACAATTTTGTTGGTACAGTACCCCTACAGACAAAGTATAAGGATAAAAATAGTCATAATAATCATTAGAAAGTGCTAGGCTGGACTGTGTACGGTCTAAGTTACATCATTTAGACTGATTTACGTCTTCGATCTCCGGGTTTATGTGGTAACAGCTCAGTGGGCGAGCGCTTGCCTTGGAAACAAGGTGCGCAGGTTCGAACCCCGGCTCGCACCTCTGATTTCTTCAATGAATCATGTGCGAATCGTCTTTGTGCGATTGTTACTAGCTTTCGGTGAAGGAAAACATCGTGAGGAAACCTGCATCTCTGAGAAAGCCATAACCAGCTCTCGAATGACGTGTGAAGTCCGCCAACCCGCACTTGGCCAGCGTGGTGGACTATGGCCTAAGCCCCCTCTTCTTGAGGGGAGGCCCGTGCCTCCGTAGCAGCAGTGGGACATAAACAAGGGCTGGTATTATTACGTCTTTGATCTCAACGGGAAATTACTCGAATGGTATCGCAAGAAATTTACTAACAAAATTCTGTACAAAATTACATAAAGCTTTGTACGTAGGTAACGTCACAATGTTCAATGACTTTTTTTTCTAATCATTTTCATCTTGTTGTGGTTTTACATCTTGTTATGCTTACATTTTTTATTTTATACAATATGTAGACCTAGAACTTGTAGTACTACATAGTTTAGCTTTACAATTTAAGCTGCTTTAATTAAATGACCGAATTAGTTAATTGAATACATACATATAACATCAAAGAAACGTATAAGATAAATTGCTTTCTCCGCCTACATAATAACCTTCTTAGAGAGAGCCCCTTAACCTTAATTTATCTAGACGACAGTGACTATCGTGATAATTATTTGTAATGAATACTACATCCAAATATCTATTGTAACTGGGCGGGGAACTAATTATTTTCACCCCTAAAAATAAATTCGAATCCTACACAACATATTAGGTACTTCTCTATTCTTAAACACCTGTTATATAAGTATAACCATACTTGATGTACGTAGGTAAAATTTTATTGTTGAATTTATTGGTCGCCATAATAAATCTTGGTCGTCATCACGAGCTTCCCCTACTCTTTTTTTCAAAACAAACTATGAGTACCTAGTTTATTAGGAACAGAGTCAGATGAATCGCCGCACTGACAGCAAAAGGGTCGAAGCTTACGAATTGGTACCTCAGTCAACAACAGAGAGATTTTTCATTGAACACTAGCAAAATCACTCACCGTAACGCCACTCCAAACTGGAATTAAACAGCTATAATTTTCTGCTAACTTTAGATTCTTCTTAGTCGATGCCAGCTGCTCCAATTTTTTGAGCAAACGATCGCTTGTGCACTACTTTTCTTAACCTTAAGGTTAACTTGAGTTCAGTTAAAGCGAAGATATGTTATAAAATCGATATAATATCGATTCGAACGCGTGCGGCCAGGCTTTATATTTAAGGGAAAGTTATGGCTGCGACTAACGCTATCCTTTGGGCCGCCCAACAACGTTGGAGGATACTGTTTTTCTCCCGAATCACTTTTAATCTACGTCCTAATTTATTGTGGCTCGGAACCTCGTCCCCTCGTCGGTCTTTCGTATCCGGGAAGTATTGTGTCATGCGATACATTACACTGATTACTTGGCGAGTTAGTAAATAAGGCGCTGTTACTTAGTTGAGGGTTTGTTTAGTGTGTATCTATGACGGTGACGAATAATAGAGTGCGTGTTATAGAAATAGGGCAATGGTAAACGGTAAGCTGGTATTTTATAGGCCTATTGTCCACGGAGGCGTACATTGACGCTTATTCGTGACGCTTGGTGTAACGCTTGCTCGCTGCTTGAAAACTATGTAACTCAGTCAACAGGGGGTGGCAAGTGGCAACGTTGCACTCGCGTCGCTGCATGCAGTCTGCGCGACGCTACCTTTGGAGTCGCTAGACGTCCGAGGTGCGGGCGCTAGGACGTCCATTAAATCACTAAATACGGCGCTAACTCCGAGGAAGACGGCGTCGGGGTTGCGACCCCTGTCCCAGTCCCGGGGACCTATCGAAGGTTTCCCTCGCGAAAACAAAAGACTGCACGACACTTGCAGTTCCGCGTATCATACGACGGGCTACATCAAGTGCATCTGCCTGCAACGGTTTATTTTTGTAGATATGATGAGAATAAGATGAAATGGTCTTAAACTCGGAACGAGCAAAGGAAGTAAACTAGCATTCTTCATGAACAATATTGCAGGTATATTTGGAAGCATTTTCTTGCTTATAATTTCTTTAGTAGGTATTATAAAAGAGCCAATTATTTTATTGTCGCATGTACGCAATAACAAAGTAGCTTAATCCTTGTTACGCTGCAGTAGTGGAAGATAAAAGGATTAACTACCGCCTTTTTCCTAAATGAGCATTTGTTTTATTTATTTAAAATAAACAACAGCTCTTCGTTTATAGTGTAACTTACTGAATAACAAATCCTCTATCTATCTATTTTTAACGTATATGAGTGTAATATATGCCCATTTTTTTAGCACCTTAAGTAGCCTTAACGGTTGCCTGAATTATAACATGAGCTTTCATTCGATTCGTCGTACTTGTGGCAATAACATTGAATATATGTAAGGACATAATATTATTTTTTACATAATCAAACACATTTATCTATATTTAATTAACCGATGGTCAAGAATCATTTTTAATTTTCAAAAATATCAATGTTGCTATCAAAGACGAGTTCTAATTGGTAATTAGGTATTTGTTTTATATCAATAATGATACTTCAGTTCATTTTAACGCAGTTGGTATTTGAGCTTAATATAATTTATATGTATCTGTTGCTTCAATAACATACTAACTTTAGTCTCATTTAACTTTAATGCTGTCTAGATGGAACTAATTTGAAGTTGTCACCGGAGGTAAAGTTGCAACGCTTGTGCAAATACCCGTGTTTAGAACGTGGCATTTAACTTCGCTACATTTGAACTTTGAGTATTCAATGGTACGTTCCTGAATACGGTATTTACGTATGTATGTAACCGTGCATACCGACTAAATGTAAACCAGTCAAAATTTGAATTTACATTTCGTTATGATAAGTTTTGTTCTATTTTTAAGCTCTACTGCGAGTGCTCACTTTTTATAGTACTTAACTAAAAATGTTTTCGTTTTGTGTCTGAGTGGCCTTATTGGACATTTTTATACAAATATTTTTTTATTAAAAAAATAAACCGACTTCAACAGACACCACACTAAAAAGTGAAAAATAACTTTAATATTATTGAAGTTGGTGCTGGTCAGTCGATTCTGTTGTTAGCGTAAGTACCTACCGTATTTATTTTAGCACCAACTTCAACAATATTTAAGTTATTTTTCAATTTTTTGTGTGGATTCCCCTTAAATTTTCATATCTTGCCGGTTTGTGATTTGTTTGATATAGGGCGAAAGAGACCCCAGACAGCACTTTGTCTGTGGAGACCCTGTACAAACAATCGTACATTTTCTTTAATTTGCTGGTTATTAGTCATCTGTCGTAGTACAAATTAGGTAAATAAAAGAACAATTAGTCGGGTTTCGTGTTTATGGGGCGTAATATCGAAACTTAAATGGCTACGATTTAGGCCCTAAAATGAATCACGTTTAAATTCAATAGTACATCCCAAGGACAATACGTAGTTTTGTTAGTTTTATATTCAGTAAATGTTTTAAGAGAGGTAGGGCATAGCGGGAACTTTTGATTTGATCTAATAATAATAATATCCTGGGACAATATATATAATATATATAGATATATATATATAGGTATATATATATATATATAGATATATATATATATATATATCTGGGTAGATATTGGATTTTATCGGAATTCCTGAATTATGCCAATTCCGGAATTCCGGAACTATTCGCGACTAGCTAGTCTCTAGAAATAGTTAAGGGAGTAATAGTTAAGAATATATAAAACTGTTTTGGCCCTTGCAACATACTGAGAAAATCATTATGGCCCTAAGGCTTCAAAGTTTGGAGACCCCTGATCTAGAGTAACAATACCGACCTCCACCTTACAGGATCTCGGCCAAATGACTTGCCGTTACCAGCTAATATGTATTTTGTGAAAATTACCGTTTGACGACCACTGCAGTAATGTTGTCTTTTACTTACGCGAATATTACACATTGAAATCAAACTACTTTTACGGTTCTCGCCATCACCATGTGTTTTCCAAGACAATTATTACATTTGTAGTTTGTGGTATCACAATTGGGGTGGTTTTTACTGCATTTCGGACAAATCACGCGATTAGATGGACACATTTTAATAGTATGGCCAAACCTCCAACAGCGCGAGCATTGAGTAACAGGGTAAATGTATGGTGATATTTCTGTCCTGGAGTTAAAAATATATATGTATGATGGTAATGATGAACCTTTAAAACAAATACGCACAGCCTCTGATGGCTCCCAATGGCCATCAGTACTATTCCTGCGTTTAAGTCTTTTAACTGCGATGATTTGAGTTTCACATTTTAATCCCTCCAGGATTTCTTCGTCGGTTAGATCTAGATCGATGTTTTTAATAACTCCGTATGACTGATTTATTTCTAGTGTTTTTTGGCATTTGAACCCTTCTTTATTGAAATATTGCGAGTTAATTAATCTGTCACTGCTGTCCTCATTATTTAATTGTATCAAGACTTTGTATAGATTTACGTATTTAATCCGTGTTATGCCACTAATTTCCTCTGATTTCAGAATCTTTGCCAGTTTAAATTGTTTTGGTAGTATTTCTTTAGAGGTTATACTAACTTCGATCCTATCTTCCGGTATTCTGGATGTGTCATCGGTATAGCTCGTTCGTGCGAATCTTTTACCTTTCCTTGTAACTGTTGTCCATATTTCATCATGATCCACCACCCTGCCCCGTTTATAGTTCGGTTTTTCCACTCGAATTGAATTTGTATTCTCCCCATAATCACCTGCTCTGTTTATATCCTCCATACTATTTATCATCTCACTTTCTTCTGGTATCGATCTATTCACATTGCTTTCGAATACGTCACAATCGCGTTCATCAGTATTCATTTGTAAAAAACACGATAATTGCTACAAACAATAACATAGTTGGGTCGCGTCGCGCGGCTCAAAACCGGTTAGGAGTACAACGTAACTCGTGTCCAGCAATGCAAGGCGCCCGCGCGCAACTCAACCATAGAGTTAAGTATTAGGAATAGAGTACGCGTTTGTCTATGGTCCCATTACACAAAGCGTAGGCAGATTTTCCTCTACGGGGCACGTGAATTGAACTATTTAAAGTTATATTACAAGAGTTATATTGATATGTAAGTGATAATTAGTAATAGGTTTGATCTGTTACGAGCGCAAATGTCGATAAATACAGCTAACGGTATAGTACCTATTGTCGTGTACCTGATATTTATGTATTTTGATGTTCTTACCTGTGCCTTGTCGCCAAAAATATTTATAGCCATACTCGAAAGCATCATCAACAAACTAAACTGGAGAAATCGAGGAATCTACATTCAAGGAACCTTTCTGAGCCATTTGCGTTTCGCCGATGATATAGTAATATTATCCGAGACAAGTTCAGAACTACAGCTCATGATCAATGACTTAGAATCAGCTAGCGCAGACGTAGGACTTGAAATTAATCTCACTAAGACCATGGTAATGTCTAATAGCCTCAAAAAACAGATAAAAGTCAATGGATATCCACTAGATTATACAGACAAATTTACTTACCTAGGAAAAACAATCAGTTTTGAAAAAGAAAACAACGAAAAAGAGATTGAAAGAAGAGTACAGCGAACATGGAATAAATTCTGGAGTCTGAAAGAAATTTTCAAAAGTAACATGCCAATAAAACTGAAAACTAAGACAATGAATTCTAACCTCTTACCATGCTTGACGTATGGATGTCAAACATGGAAATTTACGTCAAAAGCCAAGCAAAGAATAACATCCTGTCAACGCGGAATTGAGAGAAGTATGCTAAAAATAAAAAAAAACTAGATAAGATTAGACACGTAAAGATAAGAGAAATAACAAAAGCCACTAATGCCCTAAACTACGCACAAAAGTTAAAGTGGAAGTGGGCCGGTCACATAGCGAGGCTAAGAGACAAAAGATGGACCTACAACACCACCATATGGAGAGGACCTCAAGGAAAAAGAAAGAGAGGGAGGCCCTCAACACGCTGGGAGGACGAAATAAAAAAAGTCGCTGGTCCAAAGTGGTGGCAAATAGCACAGGACAGAGAGAAGTGGGCATCGTTGGAGGAGGCCTTTACCCAACCTGGGGACCTTGCTAACAATTAAACATAGAGTTGTAGATATAAAATCAGAAAATCATGAAGATATGTAGCAAGATCAAATAAAGGCTTTTTTATTTTTATTTTATTTTATTTATTTATTACCTGTGCCTACGGTTCCTACTTGCATTTGAGCATTCTATTGTACTTGTACTGATTATTGTTCTGTGGCTAGAACTGTGAAAATGAGTTCTAAGAAGAAAGGTCTTTTCCTGGTGTGTTTAATAAACTTGTGAGCTTCCATTCACGTATGAATAACCACTTACCATCACGTGCGATTGCATACAAGCGCTTATATTGAGAAAAAAATGTATTTATTTATTTGGAAGTAATAAATCTCTCTCTCCGAAAAAAATGTAACATCCACGAGCATGTATCAAACTGGATCATGAAACGAAACGAGAAATCCGAATAACTTGTACGACGAAATAATAGCGAGAAAAAAAATGTATTTTCATTTTTCCATTTTTTCGCCGGTGGTCTTAAACACAGAATTCGTCCGCGCCCTAACCCTCGCTTAATCCGGGAGCAAACCATAGCCGGGGCTCGATTTCACACGCGATAAACCTGCAAAGGGATATTCGTCCGGCCTCCTATACTAGAGCTCTCGGCCACCGGCTGGCACAGGCCGTGAAATCGTAAATCTGTTGGCGATCGGTCGTAATTGATCCGTTTTATGTATAGACTTTTTAACGACTCTCCTCGACTCAACAACGCGTGTCAGAGTTTCGCAATAACTTAATTGTGCTTATTCAAAATCGGCTTGTGTTAATAAATTGAAATTTATTAACATTACCTAATGATGATGAATCATTATCTCTTCATCTAAAATCTATACTTACTACGAGTTGAAATGGTGCAGTGGTAAATAATAACATTTAAGTATTTATTTTCATTTTATCTTAGTTACTCCTAAAGACACCCATAATTTTTTTTTTTGTTTTTTTTTTATACGTGTTAAAATTGAACATGTAGTACCTACGCGCGCACACACGCACACACAGACACACACACACACACACGCACGTGCACAAACACACTCACTACCCTCTACTAGAATAAATTTAAATAAACATACTTCATGATCATACTTTAAAAATAAGTCTGAAATGAACACATGTATCACTTGTTTCTGGGAAGAACTGTCTTCTGACATACAAGTGTTCCTAGTTTAGGAGTCAGGGCTACAATTAATTGTTACAATTTTGTAATCAATAAAGATATATTATTATTATAGTTTTACCTCACATAACAATTTAAGTACAAAATTGACACAAATACATTATTGTGTGAGTTTATTCATTATGCCTTTATAATATTGGAGGACAATAAATACAAAATCTATATTGACTATCTACTGTTTGTTAACCGCAATTTAGTTATCTAATAAATGTACAAAGCGGTAAATTCAAGTCTCACCGACACACCTGCCGAACAGTACGTGACTTGACCTCATACTCGTAGCCTCTGAAACAACACCCTCGTAATAATTAAGATAAAGTTAATTAACGAACATTTATGAATTATCTCTTAAAATTCTACGATACGCCCTAAATAGTTTATTCACCAAAAGTTGCCGTTTCATTAGGGATAATCTACATTAACAGTTTTTTTTTAAATTACAAGCTGTGTTTTTCTCCACTGGATGAACTGAAATTTTCAAAAATCCTTTCTTTACGTGATACTCCTGTGAAAAATTTCGCTATTGACACGAATTCCCGCACTCACAAACGACAATCAGTGTTAATTATCACTAACCCAGTTTCTGAAATCGGATTATTCCGACTCTCGAAGCCAAAAAACATTATAATCAGGGTTAGTGAGTAGAGATATTGATTATCCTGACGGGCCCGTTGGTCTAGTGGTTAGACACCCTGGCTGCTACCCGATGGGTCGTGGGTTCGATTCCCACCAAGTGTCTGGGTGGTATTTATGTATTTAAGTACATATGTATTTACAAAAAATTATATAAGTATTAGTATCAGTTGTCTGATATCCATGGTACAGGCGCTGCCTAGTTTGGGATCGGATGACCGTGTGTGGATTGTCCCAAGATATTAGATATTATTTATCCTATACTCAATAGTAGAACATAAAGCATAAACGTTTCTGAGAGTCCTAATAATGGGATTAGTGCAGGGCCTAAATGAAAATTAACACTAATTGGCGTTTATGAGCGTTAAAATTAAGTAGAAGCAGAACGCGAGTGAAATGAGAAGAGCTTCGGTGCTATTACATAATAATAAACATTAGAACAATAATAATAATATTCTGGGACAATCCACACACGGTCATCTGATCCCAAACTAGGCAGAACCTGTACTATGGAAACCAGACAACTGATACTAATACATATATACTTTTTTTTTGTAAATACATACTTATACAGATAAAACACCCAGACACGTGGTGGGAATTGAACCCACGACCTATTTGGTCAGCAGGTAGGGTGTCTACCCACTAGACCAACAGGCCCGCCAATAATTATAGAGTGGTAACTAATGAGAAAGTAGATACGAAATGTAAAAAAATATTATATACTGTGAAAGATCGTGCCTGACATATTTTCGCCTCCTATTCCGTAAGTAAAACGATTTTGTATAATTTTATTTAATAATAGCTGACCCACGCAGCTCCGCATGCGCTATTTTTACGTTAACTAAACTTTTAATAACAGACATTCGCATCGAATACATAACCTCTTTTTTTTATAGTCGGTTAAAAACTGGGACCCACTTTTTACTAGCTCTCCGAACCACGGACCCGTTTTGTTCAAATGGCGTTAAACGGTCACCCATCTATTTAATGACCTTACCTAAGGTTGCTTAACCCGATCGATTACAAAACTTTAATAACAACTCTCTATAAGTGTTCCCTTACTAATATTTATTATAATTATGAAGAAAAATTGATAAAATTGGACCAAGCGTATAACCAAGTACCCATTTTGACTTTAGTCCCCTCTCCCAAAAAAACCGTGCTAGATTACGGGATAAAAAGTATCCTATGTCCTACATCGGAGTATTAACTCAAATCATGCCAAGTTTCGTTTCAATCCATCCAGTAGTTTTGGCGTGATGCTCAGCCGAGATACAGACAGACAGACAGACAGACAAAAATAAAAAAAAATACATTTTTGGATTTAGTATCGGTTATAGAATGCCCTCCAAACATAATTTTCAATATATCTTCAATGTACAGAAATGGACCTGTTACAGTTTTATTATAAGTATAGATAAAAAAAACTACAGAGACATGAGAGAACTACTGGCATAAAAAAACAAGAGAAAAGTGCAATTAAAATAGTGCCGGAAATACTTTTATGCGAAAAGAGCGGCCATCTCCAAATCATTCTGCTGGTGAAATTGAATACACTCTATTTACGGGTTCGCGTATTTGAGAGTTTCCATTTAGCTGCCCTTTTCACTCTTTGCATACATTTAAAAAATAGGTAGCGAACGGTAAGTTGTTTGTGGCAACCAAATGCGTCCTTGTTTATTTAGTAAAATATGCTTCTGTGTTTTGAATTTACGGCCGTGATTTACATGAATTAGTAAACATTATTAGACGGCCTTTTGGTTTAGTGCGGACGGTTTGCTCATCTGAGCCGATATGCAACTCTCTTCATTAATGATCTGCTGATACAGGCAGTCTCCGAATGGGGCGACGCCAATCTTGTCAGATTCAACACCACAAATGCACAAGGGTGCCTGTTCACCGCCAAAAAGAGTCCGTTCAACTTAACTCCTACGTTTCAGAATGCATTAGAACCACCGGCCATCATACACCGAATGCCTTCAGTTATTGGGAGTTGAAATTTCCTCAAAACTTAACTTTGGGCGGTCCATTGAGTTTAAGGTCAAAGCTGCAAGAAAGCTGGGTATCTTCTAATCTTTAAAAATAAGATATATAAGTATTTATTAAAACTAAATACAGACGTAATGCCTTCCTACTTAGAAGTGCACGTAACTTTAATAACTTACATCGAAAGCTAAATATCGACTTATTTTGCACTAATATAAATACAGCAAGACGCTTATTAGCAAAAGAGGATTTTTAATTATACGAGTATAATAATGTTAAACCAGTAGTACAACACTGGTTATAGTGTATATCGCACATTATTGTATCAATCTGTAGGGACTTGTTAGTAGCAATTTATGTAATTTAATTTGTAACTATACACCTGTTATTAGTCTGTAAGTTTCTTTAAAATTAATAAAATAAAAAATAAATTTATACTAATTATTTTAATTTATATTATAGTTTTTATAATATTTATGTACCATGATTTGTCTCTGCATCACCCTAAGGTGGACTGCTTAATGCCAGAGGTATCTCGCCTCTGGCATTAAGTCCGCCTATGTACTGTCTTTGTGCATAAATAAATAAGATAAATCTAGTAAAACTAAAGTTATCTAGTAAAACTAAAAGTAACCTGAACTGAGGGGAATCGTACGTATCGAGTTACTTGAAAGAGAAGTTAATACAAACTGAAGCCGGATAAAAATGTAACTTACAGAAAATTTACGGAAGTTTTTGTAGCGTTTGAAACGTATACACGTGTTTTATTTATTACTTCATGTGCAGTTTTTATGTGTTCGATCTCATTTTTGGTTGAACCACCGATGGTTTATCCATGTCCACTTCCTAGATGGTCGCTTCTTAAATATGGAGTTCATCGCATAGAGACCCTCTTTCTTCATATCAACCAACCACTGGTAAATTTGTTTTTTAATTAACGGTGTGTTGGTTCGTTTGTATTTAAAACTCATTGAAACTGTGTTAAAGATAATACGTTTCTCGTTGGATTAACAGAACCTAAATAATATGTACATACCTACTCGTACATATGGGTCAATCAAAATAATTGACCATTTTACATTTAACGCTTGTCCTTTTACTTCTCGCCATTCTTACTAAAACTCTGTAATATATATCAACACGTCTCTTTTTGAAATGAAACTTCTTATGCGACTTCCAAAAATGTTATCATATAACGCGTTAACACGCTGGCTACACGGTTATAAACCACAGGCACTAACTTGATAAAGTGGCTATGATTCCAGGAAAAATATCGATATGTCTATATTTTATGTTTAGTAGTCTTGTGTACTACAAGAACGGTGAACGGTTAGGAACCGTTGCGCAATGCTCACCGAATAGATTCGGTAATCTTAATCGTACATCGGACACTTGCTGTTTTAGTTCAGCTTGAACGATGAACAAGCAACCGTACGAAGTACTACGTACGAAAGAGTCCGGTCCTCATCTTGCGGATGTTGTGTGTTGCCAGGGCCAAAGTTCGGTGGGGGTGGTAGCGGGGCATCTGCCGGAGATTCTTAGCACCCCCTACTGGACCGTTACCCCACCTGCTACCAAGACGAGGAATAGAGGAGCCGCCGGGGACTAGGGGCCATTTGCAAGTCGTGTCTGTCATTGTGTGTTTAGTGTGTTAGTTTAGGGATTTGCCATAATCCCCACGCTTGGCAGGCGTCTTGGGGATCGCAGTATATATGAAGAAATGAATCTCAAACAAAAGACGCTACTGCCCGTCTTCTTGATTTCCCTTAGTCGCCTCTTACGATACCAACGGAAAGAGGTGGGGGATGCAATTCTAACCCGGCACCCCACGGGTATTTTATACTACATATACAAAATTCCTGTGACCAGTAAAAAAACCCCGCCCCCACACCATGTGATGATAATGATGATCGTTGTGTGATGATGTGATGATGATCTTCATCACCAAGATATGAACGAAGTTGATGATGTGTGATAATGATTTATCTTTTAATGTGTACTTATGTATACATGAAAAATACACGATATATTTATTTCAATTTGTAAATAAAATTCGTTTATTAATCGGTTGGTAAAAGTAAACAAGAAGACTAAGCTAGTGTAGAGGTTGAAAAAACGACGGATGCATCGTCAACGATTGACAATGACGTCCACAACTAAAAACATTCTGTTTACGATATCATCATCATTCTCCTTACCTTATCCCATCAACTGGGGTCGGCGCAATATGTTTTATCCTTCCATTCATCTCTATTTGCAGTCATTTCCTCACTCACTCCAGCTACTTTCATATCATTCGTAACACAGTCCATCCATCTCTTCTTCGGCCTTCCGTGCGCTCTATATCAATCCACATTCAAGCTCATCATTCTTCTCGTGACATGCGTCTCCTCTCTCCTCAATACATGTCCAAACCAAGATAGCCTCCGACTCCGAATTTTATCGGTGACAGGCGCTACTTTCATACTTCCTCTTACATACACATTCCTCACCTTATCCATTCGCGTCACTCCACACATCCATCTTAACATTCTCATCTCTGCAGAATGGACACGCTTTTCGTCTTGCGCTTTAGCGGCCCAACATTCCGCACCATAGAGCATAACTGGTCTAATGACCGATTTATAAATTTTGCCCTTAAGTTTCAGCGGCATTTTTGGGTCGCATGTGGTACTGGTTATTTGTCGCCACTTTTGCCATCCGGCGTTGACTCGCCTTTTAACATCCCGGTCCACATTTCCGTCGGGCTGAAGCAACGAACCGAGGTACTTAAAGTCAGAGCATGATGGTGTTACATTGCTGTCAATGGTGATATTCACGGCACTAGCGACACCACCAAAATCACAAAATAAGTATTCCGTTTTGGTTCTACTTATCTTCAATCCTACAGTCTCTAGTGCGTGCTGCCAGTTGTTAAGGTGGCTTTGCAATACTGCACCATCCTCTTCAATTAAGACTATGTCGTCTGCTGTTTACGATATAAAGTAGTCGAAAATTTTCTGTTTTTTTTTTATCTAATTTTTTTTCGGGGCTTTTGCTCTGGTGGAATACACCAGCCCCATTTAGACTGTTTTATAAAACAGTTTATCGTGGACGATATACGGTCTTGTTTTGTCGAATGAAAATGCGTCGACGATAGACTTGTGTAGTACATGAGAGAACTATTCCTTTTCATTTTTAGTACAACACTCTTTTAGTACTTCGTCTTTCAGTATGTATTCGACTATTCGTAGTCTCTAGCTCTATAATAACTGGTCAGCTATTCCTATTCGTTTTTAGTACATCATTCATTTGGATTCATTTAGTACTTCGTCTTCCGCTCGAGATTTATTCGTAGTCTCTGGTTCTGCACGAACTGGTCCGATCAGTTACTCGTTGACACACTCAGAACGGGACTGAATGAGCGGGAATGATATGTACTAAAAGTACTAAAATAATAAATTATTACATTTAAAAGATTATACTAGTACGTAGCGCTCCGTTCAATGTCCGAGCAAAAACAAGCCTAGAAGATATGCATACCTATATGAATGTTAAAGAACATGAGGATTAGGTTATTATTGAATATTAATTATGTAACGTTTGTGATTTTAATAGTTTTAATATTATTGTTGTATGACGCAGTATGTAAAAAAATAAAGCTAACAAAAAAAAACAAGATAATTAAATGGCTGAAATGCGTGGGGTGGTGGCGTCTTCAATTCGAACAATGATGATGATATAGATGATGATGGTGATGATTATGATGATAGTTGTGTGATGAACGTGATGAAAATGTGAATGATGATGTTGTATGGTGATGAAGATATGAATGGTGATGATGGTGTGAAAGTTGTGAATGATGATGAATGGTGATTATGTGTTATAATGGTGATGAGGATGTGAATGATGATGATGATGAATAGTGAAAATGTGTGATGATGGTGATAAACATATGAATAGTGTTGATGATGATGAATGGCGATGATGGTGTTTGATGATGATGATGAACGGTGATGAATATGTGAATGGTGATGTAGATGTGAATAATGATGATGATGATGTGTGATAATGCTGATGAAGATGTGAAAAATGATGATTATGATGAATGGTGATGATGGTGTGCAGAAGTACACATGAAAAATTACACGAAAATATACTGATTACAATTTGTAATTAAAGTCATTGATCTATCGATTAGTAAACGTAAACGAGAAGCCTACACTAGTTTCGTCGTTGACCAAACGACAACGACAACGATAGACAACGACGTCGACGATCAACGTCTACAGCTAAAAACATTCTGCTTACGATATAAACTGCTCGAAACTTTAGACTGTATTATAAACTAGTTTATCGTGGACGATAAACGGCCTCGTTTCGTCAACCGAAAATGCGTCGACGACCAATCCCTAGATGCGTGTTTACCGGACGCCGGAGTTCTAAACACACTGAAAGTTCAAATTAGTTTTTGTGTGTAGTACAAGAACCGTGAACAGTTAGGAACCATTCCGCAATGCTGATTAACCACCAACCGTTAATCGTACATCGGACACTCGCTCTATTAATTCAGCTTGAACGATGTGCAAGAAACCGCTCGATGTACTAAGTATGAAGAAGTATGGGTACACGACTATCAGATGCAAGTGGAAAACAGAACGATGAGAGGGGGAACCCCAGGGCTCTCCGGTGGGATCTGCACCAGGGGTCCCTCAATGCCTTGCCTTTGAGCCCGACGCCGGGGGGCGCATTGTAGCCTGCCGCCGGGGGGTGCATTGTAGCCCCCCGGGAACCAGTCACGGTGCTCACGGGGACGGGGGTCGCAACCCCGTCGCCTTCCTCAATGGATGTTCAAAGAGCCCACACCTCGAACGTCTAGCGACTTCCAGCGTCATATTCAGCTTTCATCTTTTGCCTTACTGGACACAGACCCAATGGAAATACATGATGTGATTAATTCGTTGAAATCTAGCAGTGCTCCAGGCTGGGACAATATACCTTCTAGTTTTTTAAAACTTGCCATAAACGAAGTTACTCCAATTATATGTCATCTGGTCAATCTATGCTTCAAACTGGGCGTATTTCCTGCAATGCTTAAGCAAGCTCTTATTACTCCGGTATACAAGAATGGTGACAAAAACGATGTTAACAACTATCGTCCTATTTCAGTACTATCTTCTATATCTAAGATAGTAGAAAAAGTAATGAACAAAAGATTAATCAATTATTTGAGTAAATATAACATTTTATCTGATTCGCAATTCGGTTTTAGGCAAAACAAGTCGACAGAGGATGCCGTCATAGCTTTAAGCTCACTAATAGCTTTAAGCTAACACATTTAGATAAAGGATACAAGAGTCTTGCTGTATTTCTAGATTTAAAAAAGGCATTTGACACCTTTTCTGTCCCCATTCTGGTGCAAAAGCTTGAGAACATAGGCATCAGGGGTACCCCTACTGCTTTTCAAAGACTATTTGAGTGGTCGGAAACAGAAAGTAATAGTTGGACAATATGTCAGTGATGACACACATATATCTTACGGAGTGCCACAAGGCAGTGTGTTGGGCCCGACGCTGTTTTTGATTTATATCAACGGGCTGTGTAATTTACAAATTAAAGGTGCTAATATATTTTGCTATGCCGATGACACAGTCTTGGTTGTTAATGGTTCTTCATGGAATACTGAACGATCATAACGATACTGAACTGGCACTTATGCAGGTGGCTCATTGGTTAAGGATGAACCTTCTTTCGCTCAATAGTGAGAAGACTAACTATATATGTTTTTCGAAAAATATTCGTACCCAGCCTGCTACTAACTTTAGTATTCAATTACATACTTGTCATTATTCACCTGAAATAAATTGCAATTGCTCTACAATTAATAAAGTAGCTTCGACTAAATACCTAGGTGTAATGATTATCATGGCACAGTCATATAGATTTAGTTTCTACCAGAATAAGAAAGTTAATTTGGATTTTTAAAACATTAAGATATGTAGCCTCTGAATCACTTTTGAATAGAATATATTTAGCATTAGCTCAGTCTGTGTTAGGTTACTGTGTCTCTGTCTGGGGTGGGGCATCCAAAATAATTTTTTTGGAAGTGGAACGAGCTCAAAGGGTGCTCTTAAAAGTGATGTATTTTAAGCCGTACATGTACCCCACAAATGAGCTTTACATGGAAAGTAATTTATTGACCGTCAGAAAATTGTATATTTTATTTGTAGTACTGAAAAGGCATAAATCTGTAGTCTTTGATCCCAGTATTTTAACTAAAAGGAGGAAAGATATCGTTTTCACTATAGACAATGTCAAAACTGTTTTTGCTCAACGACAGTATATTAAACAATCGGCCCTCTTATATAATAAAGTTAATAAAATCTTAAACATCTATCCTATGGATACTCGTACTTGTAAATTAAGGATAACTAATTGGTTAAAATCTTTAACATATGAAGATACAGAAACATTATTACAATCATCTTCGTAATTTATATTGTAGTAAGTACCTATAATAAAAATTAAAAATCATGAATTTGAATCATTCGTATGAGACGTTTTTGGATTATATTTATACTTATACATAGTTAAATATCAACACTCTCTCTCTCACACAACTACACACACAGTCACACACGCACACACACACCTACACACAAACACACACACACATAGGCAAACATACATTCAGATACAGAATACAAAAAAAAAACTTACCTTTTCTTTATTTTTTGTCTGTTAATGTTAATATTTACAATAACACACAATTTACTGCTAGGTTTATTGAAATGTATAAATACATATGGCTATGGGAGAGCGGAATCGTCTGGCACAGGTGTTACACTTAAAAGGCGATCCCAACCTTGTTTCGAAGTTTGTAATCTTTCTGGTTAATGAATAAAGATTTATTTATTATTTATTTATTATTTATTATTTTGCTCGGACATTGAACGGAGCGCTACGTACTAGTATAATCTTTCAAATGTAAAAATTTATTATTTTAGTACTTTTAGTACATATAATTCCCGCTCATTCAGTCCCGTTCTATGTGTCAACGAGTAACTGATCGGACCAGTTCGTGCAGAACCAGAGACGAATAAATCTCGAGCGGAAGACGAAGTACTAAATTAATCCAAATGAATGATGTACTAAAAACGAATAGGAATAGCTTACCAGTTATTATCTGTAATAACTGGTCAGCTATTCCTATTCGTTCATAGAGCCAGAGACTACGAATACATACCGAAAGACGAAGTACTAAAAGAGTGTTGTACTAAAAATTAAAAGGAATAGTTCTCTCATGTACTACACAAGTCTATCGTCGACGATAAACTAGTAATATCGTCCACGATAAACTAGTTTATAAAACAGTCTAAAGTTTCGACTAGTTTATATCGTAAACAGAATGTTTTTAGCTGTCGACGTCGTTGTCAATCGTTGACGATGCATCCGTCGTTTTTTCAACCTCAAAACTAGTTTAGTCTTTTTGTTTACTTTTACCAACCGATTAATAAACGAATTTTATTTACAAATTGAAATAAATACATCGTGTATTTTTCATGTATACATAAGTACACATGAAAAGATAAATCATCATCACACATCATCAACTTCGTTCATATCTTGGTGATGAAGATCATCATCACACAACGATCATCATTATCATCACATAGTTTGGGGCTGGTCACAGGAATTTTGCATATGTAGTGTAAAATACCCGTGGGGTGCCGGGTTAGAATTGCATCCCCCCATCTCTTCCCGTTGGGTGTATCGTAAGAGGCGACTAAGGGAAATCAAGAAGACGGGCAGCAGCGTCTTTTGTTTGAGATTCATCTCTTCATATATACTGCGATCCCCAAAACACCTGCCCCTGCGTGGGGATTCTGGCAACTCCCCCCTAAACACACAATGACAGACACGACTTGCAAATGGGCCCCAGTCCCCGGCGGCTCCTCTATTCTTCGCCTTGATAGCAGGCGGGGTAACGGTCGAGCAGGGGGTGCTAAGAATCTCCGGCAGATGCCCCGCTACCACCCCTACCGAACTTTGGCCCTGGCAACATACAACATCCGCAAGATGAGGACTGGACTCTTTCGTACGTAGTACTTCGTACGGTTGCTTGTTCATCGTTCAAGCTGAACTAAAAGAACAAGTGTCCGATGTACGATTATGATTAGGGAATCGAATCTATTCGGTGAGCACTGCGCAACGGTTCCTAACCGTTCACCGTTCTTGTAGTACACAAGACTACTAAACATAAAATATCGACATATCGATATTTTTCCTGGAATCATAGCCACTTTATCAAGTTAGTGCCTGTGGTTTACAACCGTGTAGCCAGCGTGTAAGCGTTAAATGATAGGTGCCGAGTTGGGGCGAGTTGGGGCGAGTTGGGGTGAGTTGGGGTGAGTTGGGGCGAGTTGGGGCGAGTTGGGGCGAGTTGGGGTGAGTTGGGGCGAGTTCGGGTGAGTTGGGGTGAGTTGGGGTGAGTTGGGGCGAGTGGGGGCCGAGTTGGGGCGAGTTGGGGCGAGTTGGGGTGAGTTGGGGTGAGTTAGGGCGAGTTGAGGCGAGTTGGGGCGAGTTGGGGCGAGTTGGGGTGAGTTGGGGCGAGTTGGGGCGAGTTGGGGTGAGTTGGGGCGAGCTGGGTCGAGTTGAGTTGAGTTGAGTTGAGTGTGTGTGTGTGTGTGTGTGTGTGTGTGTGTGTGTGTGTGTGTGTGTGTGTGTGTGTGTGTGTGTGTGTGAGTGAGTGAGTGAGTGAGTGAGTGAGTGAGTGAGTGAGGGACCGACCGAACGACCGATCGACTGAGCGAGAATGAAGCTTCACTTCTTCCGCGCGGAGGGACTCCACGCACGTACATTTTTTTTTCCTCTTCTAGAATTGTTTTGAAGAAGATATCTATCGCAAGTAGCCGATTATTTTACCATTCGACGCTTCTAACAACTGTCTCTCTTCTTTTACTATTTCTATCACATCATCATTCGTTGACGAACCACATAGGAGTTAACAACTGTTCTGTCTGTGAACCAGTTAGGCAGTAATGAACGGGCGTATTTCCAGGAATAATGCAGTATCTGGCATTGTTAATCCCTGCTGACGGCTCCCACTAACGTCCCCAGACGCGGTGGCCAAATGGACGCTCGAAGTGCATCGCACAGGTAAATAATGTCTCTGAGTAATCTAATGTTGAGACTCTACTATGCTAACATGTTTGTCTTCACTTACAGCTATTATACTCGTTACAATGTACCTATTATTATGCCTTTTTTAAGGCAACTTGGCCGCGATGCGTGCCTGATTGTTAGCGATATGAATGTCTCTAGACAGTGTCACTACGGCTTATCACCAAGAACGTTATGAAGTCTCTTTGATCCTATGATGAATTGTATAATATAATTCAGTAGCATTACCCTTCACAGCTAAAGTAAATTTTTAAGCTTGCGTTTGACTACCTAAATGTTGGCAAGTTTTTGTCTCCTTGCATTGTACCTACATGGTTTTTATTAAGATGAAAAAGTAACTTATAAACTCTCCACAACTTCAGCAACCGATTTTTTAAAGTTTTCAGTCGACTGTTATAACAATCTATAGGGGATAGTTAGTATAGTTTTTAAAACTAATACCCACGATGGTGCTATTCGATTATATCGATACCACTCTGATATAATCGAATAGCACCAATATGTTACATTAGCTCAAAAACATTAACGAAATTAAAATGTTAGGTACCTATTGATATATACCTATTAAATACTCTGTATTCGAGTAAGAAATAAGAAATCCGATATAACAAAATAAATATATGAAAAACTACCTACCAATTGTACCGTACCTATAGAAGGAGTATTGTTACGGTAGAGTATTGTGTCACAAGATGCTAGATAGCTCACTAAATGGACCATTTGAATAGACGAGGCACCCCTTACTCAGCATCGGAAGCGGGCCCGCAATCACCGATGTCCCGTAATGCCGGGTTGACTTCACTACAAAGGTAATGGATTCTATATACCATTCGGAATCGTTGTGACGTCACATCTTAGCATTTATTTCATAGCTATATCGTAGCAATAGGTTTTAGAAAAGCTAGCCGGTAAGTTTCAAAAATATACATATTTTACATTACTTTTCTTTCTCACCATCAGCTCCAAATGAGCGAATTATTTCACAGCATACGAATATTGCCATGGTTTCAAGATTTTTATGCAAAATGAAGCAAATACAAATACATATATAAAATTCGAGCTGACACACGTATTCTGGGGATTTCATACGATTTAATAAAATTATTTACTCAGTGTTACGATTATCGAGGACTAGAGGTAAACTTTCTATGGCTAGAGGTCTAACATACAAATAACAACAGCATTTCATCCAAGAGGTATCTAGACATGTATTTTAAATTTAACTACAATGGTCCTGTTAATTTATCATGACGAATAAAAAAAATAGGAACAAGGAAAAAGCTATCCGGCTGAACCCATTTTACTTAAGTACTTATCCGGATCTTTAACCGAATCTGATCTTAAATCTATTCAGATTCAGATTTAAGAAAACCAGTCAGGACTCGGGAAAGAAAACAAAGTTACAATTATTTTCACTTTTTTTATAAGAACCTTAGCTAACACATAATATTATTCCCTATATCGGAATACAAGTCGAAGTTATTCGAACTGAAACAACAAATAACGGAGTTTATGTAGGCCATAATTCAAGGATTATTGTTTGTAATGGAAAGGAAATTGAATACAAAACTCGATTATCGTAAATAATTCCCAATAGAGTTGTCTCCGATGGAATCAATTCGTTTGATCTGTCTTATAAAAATGGGAACTTTTGTATTGAAGAGTATAATTTTAGCGTACCCTGAACATTGTATTTACATGCATGGGAACATTGTAATCTAAATTATCAATACCGAAATAGAAAGACAATTTGGTTAGCAGAAAACATCGCTTTGAAACCTGAACATCCGTGGAATCTCAGTGTAGTGTGTAATTTATAGCTATTTAATATGTGTGTTTGTGTGTCTAAATATAGGTACCTAGATTAAGGGAGAACAGGGTAATGGGAGTCAGCGGGCAATGGTGGTCTCGATCATAACATTCAAACTAAAGAGTGTAGACTAACGAATATCAACTATAGTGAATCGTTACATACACCTCCCACCCATCCCGATTCGCGCGGTCAGTGCGCACTACCGTTTGCAAGGGAAGGCCGCAGCAAGATTTCGCGCGCATTGCATCTAATTTTACGACTGCACAAAAAAAAAGCGATGAGTAGATTATTTTAATACGATTAGGTAATTAAACATGATTAAGCAACGTGATTAAGGTCGATAGTGTGTCGAGTAGGGTAGCGTACCTTATACTCAGAATAACCAGTCGGTATTCGTTGAAGGTTATACAGGTTTACGCGCCGACCTCGGCACACCCTGACGATGAAGTAGAGGCTATGTATGAGGAGATATCAGAAGCCATACATACCTCCAAAACACACTTCACCGTTGTTATGGGGGACTTCAACGCAAAGGTGGGCACACGGAATGGCGATGAGTTGAGAGTGGGGTCATATGGGTACGGGCAGCGGAACCAAAGGGGCCAGCGGCTGGTCGACTTCATGGAGAAGGAGGGACTCTTTGCGATGAACTCCTTCTTCAAGAAGCGACCATCCAGGAAGTGGACGTGGATAAGCCCCGATGGTTCAACCAAAAACGAGATCGACTTCATCATGACGACCAAGAAGCATATATTCGATGATGTCTCCGTGATCGGCAGGGTGAAAACCGGTAGCGATCACCGCATTGTTAGAGGCACATTGAATATCAATGTCAAGCTTGAGAGGTCTCGTCTGATGAAGTCCACGGTCCGTCCGGGAACCGCCCAAATCCGAAACCCCGAAGACTTTCAACTCGAACTGCACAATCGCTTTCAGTGCCTAGCCGAATGCAAAACTGCGGACGAGTTAAACAATGGGTTGGTGCAAACTGTCCATGCAGTGGGGTCCAAGTTCTTTAAGACCCCCACGCCGTAATAAGCCTCAGAAGCTCTCCAATCAAACCATTAAGTTAATGGAAACCTGTACTGAGATGAGACTGCAATCTTCAGCTGATATGTCAGAATATGCTGAACTCAATAGACGAATCTCGAAATCCATGCGTCACGACTTGCGTTCCTATAATACAGCATGTATTAAGGTCGCAATTGAGCGGAACCAAGGCTCTAAAGTGTTCGCAAAGAATTCGTCTATTGGGCGCAGCCATATGACCAGGCTGAAGATCGACGACGGCAGTGTCATCTCATCGAAACCGGAGATATTGAGAGAGCTCGAGAGGTTTTACGGACAGTTATACACCTCAACACAGGAACCCATTGCCAGAACAGCTCAGGACACCAGAGCCAAATTAACCCGACACTACACTGAGGACATCCCAGACATCAGCCTGTACGAGATTAGAATGGCTCTCAAACAGCTTAAAAACAACAAGGCGCCGGGTGAAGACGGAATCACAACAGAACTTCTGAGAGCGGGTGGAAAACCGGTACTTTTAGTCCTCCAGAAGTTATTTAATTCCGTCTTACTCGAGGGTACTACGCCAGAAGCATGTCACGGGAGTGTGGTGGTTCTTTTCTTCAAAAAAGGTGATAACACCTTATTGAAGAATTATAGACCCATCTCACTCCTGAGCCATGTATACAAGCTGTTTTCGAGAGTCATTACGAACCGTCTCGAACGCAGGTTTGATGACTTCCAGCCTCCCGAACAAGCCGGGTTCCGAAAAGGCTTTAGCACCGTAGACCACATACATACGCTCCGCCAGATTATACAGAAGACCGAGGAGTATAATCGGCCATTATGTCTAGCGTTTGTGGACTACGAGAAAGCCTTTGATTCAATCGAGACCTGGGCGGTATTGCAGTCCCTCCAGCGGTGTCACATTGACTATAGGTACATCGAAGTGTTGAAGTGTTTGTACAGCAACGCCACCATGTCGATCTGACTACAGGACGAGAGCACGAAACCAATCCCATTGCAGCGGGGCGTGAGACAGGGAGACGTCATTTCTCCGAAACTGTTCACGAACGCATTGGAGGACGTTTTCAAGCTCTTGGACTGGTACGGATTCGGCATCAACATTAATGGCGAATACATCACTCACCTTCGTTTTGCCGATGATATAGTCATTATGGCAGAATCGCTGGAGGACCTCAATACAATGCTCAGCGACCTCATTATCGTTTCCCTACAGGTGGGTCTTAAAATGAACATGGACAAGACGAAGATCATGTCTAATGTCCATGTTGCACCCGTACCGGTAGTTGTTGGGAACGTTACACTCGAAGTTGTTGACCACTACGTATACCTAGGACAAACTATCCAGTTAGGTCGGTCCAACTTCGACAAAGAGGTCGCCCGAAGAATCCAACTCGGATGGGCAGCGTTCGGGAAACTACGTGACATCTTCTCATCACAAATTCCGCAGTGCCTGAAGACAAAGGTTTTTAACCAGTGTGTGTTGCCAGTGATGACATATGGTACTGAGACGTGGTCTCTAACAGCTGGCCTTTTGGAGAAGCTCAGAGTCACACAACGAGCTATGGAGAGAGCTATGCTCGGAGTTTCTTTGCGCGACAGAATCCGGAATGAGGAGATTCGCCGAAGAACCAAGGTCACCGACATAGCTCGTAGAATATGCAAGTTGAAGTGGCAGTGGGCCGGCCACATCGCTCGAAGAACCGATAACCGTTGGGGAAGAAAGGTTCTTGAGTGGCGACCACGAACCGGAAGACGCAGCGTAGGCAGGCCTCCCACTAGGTGGACCGACGACATTGTTCGCGTCGCAGGAAACCGGTGGATGCAAATAGCAAATTGTCGTTCATTGTGGCGGTCTAAGGGGGAGGCCTTTGTTCAGCAGTGGACGTCTTCCGGCTGGTGATGATGATGAATTAAACATGTTATTGTGTGACTGTATGACTATATAATAGTTTAAAGAATATTTTGTGGTGATTAACAATGAATTATTTTATTATGCTTTTTTTTAACAACCAGGTGTAATTGGGCAATGAGAGTCAGTGAAATATTATATACCTAAGCGAAATGTTATTTTCTCGAGAAGACTATAAAGGCAGCTGAAGTCTTGACTCAGCCTCATGTAGTAATTCAAGATTCTTCCACTGTTGGTCCAATTTCTTCTACACCTGAACGATGAGGACGAAGATGACGATGATGCTGGGAATACCTGCCTGATATGTGGAGAATTTGGCCGCAACAACGAGTTGTGGTACAGATGCACTTCTTGTGGGTTTTGGGCGTACAATGACTGCACTGGATGGGATTCACCACAAGGTTATGTGTGTGACAACTGTTGTCCACATAGTGACCATTATTAGCCGCATATGCGGACAATGGTAGTCAAACCTGTTTTTTTATTTTAAATTGTAGTTCCTAAACTGTGATTCCAAAGATAATGAATGTGTTTGAGACTGATAGGATATTAATTAAAGTACCTTAAGAGTTGATTTTAATACACGCACAACAACAGTAATACTTCAAGGGCAAAATGCCCGAAAACCCTAGCACAGCAGAGAAAATAGAACATGAAATCAGAATTGAAACACGTATTCGTTGCTACAGAAACTTAAATCCCATCACTGATCTTTTAAAAACGGTTTTGTTGGATAACTTTCTCTCACGCCCCGCCTACTATGGGAACTGAAAGTCGTTTCGTTGAAAACTGCTTAGACGTGCATAGCGGACTAAGTACAGTAACTTTCTGGTCTGGCTAGTTGCCAATGTTTGGAAGAAGTTCTCTCCGCAGCAGGCCCGTACAAAGGTACTATAAAGTTTCACAAAACTGCTCCGTCTTTGTGTCTGTTACGCTGCCCGCAATTTTGGACTTGGGTGATTTCAGCAAGCGCACTCGTAATGTATGTTGACACTGCAAAATACTAGCTTACTTGTACGTAGGTACTCTCAGTGGCGTGCACTGAAAGCAGGCAAAAATATCTGCGAGTTGTTTATGCTTTATGCTGTTTGTTCGTGTTCCAGCCCAAATATCCTTAACTTAACCAATATTACAAACATGTCCATTTACATTAAAAAAAAATTATGTTAATTAATGTCCAAACTAAGATTTTTTTTAATTAAGACTGTTTAGAGAAATCCTAGGGTAGGCAAAGTATTTTTGTCAGTATAGAGCCGCTGAATAAACGTATTAATGTTTTCAAATGCAAATTAATATGTCTATAGTATTTGCTTGCATATGGATATTTGAAATGGTATAATAACATACTTAAAATAGGTGAAAAAAGTCAAATACATTTTTTGCCTACCCTCTGTGCACGCCACTGGACTCTAATCTAATTAAATTCAAAATATTCCAATCAATACCTATTAACTAAAGTAGGTATTCCCACATCCCGTCGACCCCACAGGTCCCAGGGACCTTTTAAAAGTTCCCCTGCAAGAATAAAAAAAACTTGCAGATATTCTACCGCCGAGTGTGTAAACATTGATGTGTTTCAGTATGAAGGAGACTCATAATGATTTCGGATATTTACGCGAATACTACACATTGAAATGAAACTAATTTTACAGATTATATCGCGGTTTATTTAACCGCGATATAATCTGTAAAATTAGTTTCATTTCAATACGAAGGAGACTGTTGCTAGTGAAATTACCGGGCTCATCTGACTTAATGACTTAATAATATACTCGAGTGACGAAAGGCAGCGTAATAGGTATACTGTTGGCAGGCGTATCACCATTAACTGACATCATTGCGTGTCTCTGATTATCAAGGGAGGAACGTATTGTTCGATCGTCACAAAAAAAAATATGAAATCGGGAAATGGTCAGTTAGTCTCAAATATCGGTTTTTATACTAACGTCACGTTAATCCATGAGAATGGAGCAACATCACGGTACATAACGCGCCGCTTATGGTTCTCGTGGTTATATTGGGGAGTGTAACATTAGGGTGATAAACACAAATGCATAGAAATCGACTGGAATGAGGCGAGGTATAAAAAATATTGAAACCGACCACGTAAGTATATAGTATGTACATAATATAGAACCTCTGGCAAAATATAACATGAGCTTATAAGGAAGATCACGATCTATGCTTTACCGACGCTCGTGAGCGATAAGAAAATGAGTAATGGATGATGGGGGAAATTTTAAAAGCGGCAACATGACCTGAATTTGGGATGCTGTCGTATATCCACTTAATAAGATAGTATTGAAAGAAAAATATTCTATAACTCTATATACCCGATGACCTTATTTCCATTTGAACACTACTATTAAAGTATCTTAATAAATCAAACCTTTAATAATTTCTTATGATCCCAAAACAGCTAAATCCATCCGTAAAGATTGCTTATCAGTGGTTGTCGTAAGTCCCGGTGGGCTAAAAACAACTAAATCGAAGTGTCTAAAACTTCGGCCCCAACACCTCTCTTAGGGACTTAAACTTTCTGTTAAATGGATTAGATCGCGCGTATACGAGTATTTTTTAAAAGATGTTCAAAATGGACAGAGAAATATTGAATCTAAAGTATATACTTGCTTTTATATTAAGTTTTTCTGATTCAGCTTGTTACACAAGTCATGACTACTAGGTATACTATGTATTATTTACAAGCCAAGATTTCAATAATAACAAAAAAAAAATAAACGAACTAGTAATGAGAAAGAGAACAAAGCTTCATTTTAATCCATTTACAAAATTGAACTTGATTGAATGGTTGCTATGTAATCAATCCTATTTACCTACTTAGTTGCTCTCAGTCAATATCATTGCTCTCATTTTATTGGAATAAAATCTTTATCCACAAATCAAACGAACATATTTCTGAAATATGATAAAATTACGCCAGCAGATTTTAATAGCTTCGTCATGGAAATGATGGAAGGAATGAATATTAATATCGGAGACTTGCCATTCAGGCAAGGCGCTTTTGCATTGCAAAGAGACTCGCCTGCTACCTTCAGAGGGTGCTCGGCTCGAGTTTCCTCTTCACACATCTGTGAAAACGCAATATGTACCTGTTTAACGTTAACGTTATACGTGTTTAGAAACTGTTAAAATACCAATTCGTTTTTAAAAAGTTTTCGTTTAAGTTCCCTGGGGTGTCCGGGTAAAAATCGCAACCACCCATCTCCGTTGGGTGCCATGAGAGACGACTAAGGGAAAACAAGAAGACGCGCAGGCAGCAGATTTTCAGCTGTGGACATCTTTTAGCTGCTGATGAAGAAATTTCGTAGGCACGATTCTGAGGCCACGTAAAGCATTGATTCCAGTATTTTTCATTAGACACCAGTTGTTCATCCTGGGACACTCCACACACTGTCATCTGGACAGTGTTCCTAACTCTCAAAAATTTATCCCCCTAAGCTCCAATCAAAAACCCCTAAAACCACCACAATTTCTAGAGTTTCCCCCTAAAAAAAATATTGTTTATAAAATAAATAATTGAATATTTTAAAATAAGTAATAAGTACATAAAAAATGATAAAATATTTATTATATTCATTAAACGAACCATAAATTTGAAACAATCAATAAATAATTTCATCCAGAAACACCATTTTTTCAAATTCTTTATTTATAAATTATCGAAAACTTCAACTAGAGACATTTGCCCACTGTTTATTACTTAGTTAATTGAAGTTATAAAAATCCCTAAAAATACCCCTAAGAATATAACACCCCTAAAAAAATCCCATCCCACATTTTTTCCACCTAAATTTGGAGGGAAAACCCTTAAGTTGGGAACCCTGCATCTGGACCCTAACTAGGCAGAGCCTGTATTAGGGTAACCAGACAACTAACACAAATACTTTATAAGATTTTTTGTAAATACATGTATGTGTAGGTACGTATTTAGAAATATAGATATAACACCCAGACAAGGTGATAATCGAACCCATAACGTCTAACCACTAGACCAAGGGGCCCGTCAAATATGATATCATTATTTCCAAGTATGTAGTTCAAAATTCATCATCATCATCATCATCATCACCAGCCGTAAGACGTCCACTGCTGAACATAGGTCTCCCCCTTCGAACGCCAGAATGAACGACAATTGGCTATATGCATCCACCGGTTACATGCGACGCGCACAATGTCGTCTGTCCACCTAGTGGGAGGCCGCGTTACGCTGCGTCTTCCGATTCGTGGTCGCCACTCGAGAACCTTTCTTCCCCAACGGTTATGAATTTTCCGAGCGAGGTGGCCTGCCCATTGCCAATTCAACTTGCAGATTTTATCATCATCATCATCAGCAGCCAAAAGACGTCCGCTGTTGAACAAAGGCCTCCCCCTTAGAGGGGAGGGGTTGTGTGTGGGGGGGGGGGGGGTGTATGACCGTGTGTGGATTGTCCCAAGATATTATTATTATTATTCCCACGCTTGGCAGGCGGCTTGGGGATCGCAGTATATATATTTGTAACCGATGAATAAAATATATATTTTTTTTTATTATATAGGTGGTAGGTAATATAATTCCATTAATTAATCTCATGCGAAACCAGTCGCTCATTTTTATATCGATATACATATAAAATTACCGTCAGGTATAATGCTTCCGAGTTAATCATCCAATATTTTTCTTTCATATAAATCCATTGTTTCGTTGGCTGCTCTCCTCGCAGCATCATACATAATAGACGAAATCCGACCAGTTGGCAGTAAATAATGGCCCGTATAAATCCTAATTCAGTGCATTACATCATTATGGTCTGACGGTTCGAGATAATTTTGATGTATTAACAGATCCAAGTATAATAATATTCTGGGACAATCCACACACGGTCATCCGATCCCAAACTAGGCAGAGCCTGTACTATGGAAACCAGACAACAGATACTATATACTTGCAAACATTTTTTTTTTGTAAATACATAAGTACTTAAATAGATAAATAACACTTGGTGGGAATCGAACCGAGCCGTAGCAGCCAAGGTGTCTAACCACTAGTCAGCAAAAAAAATATGTAAAATTCAATTAAATATTTTTTTTTTTTTATATGTACTCCATGCTATTTAGTTTCAACTATGAGCACTAGTTGGAGCTACTTTAGCTGATATTGTCAGGGCATCAGAATAAATACCTATTATTAATTCAATTTAATATCAAAAAGAATATACCTAAGCCATTTTCACTGACGTATAGACCACTCGATGGTATTTGCTTACATAGTTTCAGAGCTGATATTATGAAACTTGACTGGGACGTCATATTTTCTCAAAATAATATTAATGATATAGTTATTGAATTTAGCCAACGCCTAGTACTGCTGTTTGATGTTCACGCACCATTGAAAACATGTGTTATTAAAGAAAAATCATACCCTTGGATAACAGATGTCATAAAGATAATGATGCGATTGCGTGATGAGGCTTTGGCTGCATATAGGAATACCAAGTCTGAGAGTAAAAGGACATATTATAAAGAGTTGAAATCGCTTGTGGTCAGTTCAATTGACAGCGAAAAACGTGCATACTTCAAGTACAACATTAATAATAAGTTAAATGAGCCGAAGTTGTTATGGAATACTATTAAAAAAGATTTAATACCATCAGAGAGTAAACAGGACTATGACCTCCCGCTGCACTTTACGGACGCGAATCATATTAATAATGAATTTCTCCGGCTACCTGGAAAATCTCAGCCCACTATATCTTTGCTGTCGTATTACCACTTTCATACTTATAGTGATGCGTCATTTACGATAACACCTGTCACAGAGCAAGCAATTGAACGTCACATTTTAGGTTTGAAATCTAATGCAATCATGGATTTATATTTTACTTCGGTGAATGCAATAGGGTGTGACAGTATCTCAATTAAAATGCTGACACTGTCGTTGCCATTTATATTGCCGTACGTTACGTATATAATAAACTGCTCGATACAAACATCAGTTTTCCCAGACTTATGGAAGTTGGCTACTGTTAAACCACTGGCTAAAAAGAGTAACCCGTGTAGCCCAACTGATCTCCGTCCCATTAGGATCCTGCCATGCCTTTCTAAGGTAATAGAGATTATCCCGTCCTTGACTTCAAGATTACCTGTAGTACCTTGTACACATATACGTTCCGGTCTAGTCGCACAAGTTTAGAGAGGTTTTAAAGAAAACAATATTATTGTCTCCCTCTCAACCACCCCGCTCCAGCAGAACGGCAGACACCTCATTCTTGTCCGTGCGCTCACGGCGTTCGCACGAGTTCAAATACAAAAGATCTTTGAAATCATGAAAAAATCTAAAATAAATTAAAAAAGTAAAGGAAGTCATAAAACTAATAATGGAACATTGTTCGTGTCGCTGTTAAAGAAGATTTATACTTTCGAGCTAAAGTGTACCCTTTGAATTCATTGGGAATCACTAATGTTTATTATCCGTTGAATTCTTCGGATATTATTGTGCCCATGGATGAATTTATCCATGATTGTGTCTAAATATCATCCTGGCTGCCTGCTGCTGCTGCACTGCTGTACCTCCTGTACCTGCGAAGATTTATACGCTCGAGCTAAGTTTGTGTACCTTTTGCATTCATTGGGAAGCACTAATTTTTATTATCCGTTGTATTCTACGGATATTATTTTGCCTAATTATCACAATGTCCTAAATATGACAATTGGATTCATCGCAAATCGTGCAGCTTATCTGTTGTATTCTTCAGATAATGCATTTTTTCTTCGTGTCCTAACTACCCGCATTATTTACTACAAGTAAGTAAGTATGTCTATTTCAGATAAATAAAAGCGAATAAATATTCGCTGGTGTTGTACCCTCAATTATGAAAAAATAAAAATAAAAAACTATGCCAAAGATACCTAATGGTATTCATTGGTCAAATGTAAGCTTCGCGCTGAAACGGGATTTGTGCTCGAAGGTGCGGAGGCAACAAAGCACGGTAATAAATGTCACATAATAGTCCCTGATCAGATGAGTTTTTTGTTCGTGAGGCGGAAGGAATCTCTAACGAAGTTGATTCACTTGGTTTTATGAATCTTTATTCCTCAATTTGTAATAGCTACTCTGAACCTGGAGATTGGCACCATGCTAATTGATAAGTCTATTAGTCATTGGTAAGTCTATTAGTCAGTAAAGCTCTTTTGGCTTCAGGGAAGGTGGACAAGCCTATATATCATAAATAAAAATAAAAAATATCCGTACTCTAAACGAAGGGGTCAACTCTTGGCTTATTCTCACTATGCCGAAACTGATACCGGTAGGTCGGTTATCATGCAACTGATCGATCAACCCTTGACAGATCCCTTTAATTAAAGATAGTGTAACAGATTTCTTTCTTTTTTGTTAGATTTTATGGAGAATATCTAGGCAATTTAAAAAAAAAAAAAAAAAAAGATAAAAAAAAAAAGAAAAAAAGATAAAAAAAAAAAAACAGGTAGATATATGATTAAAAACCAGTAGTAAGTTAAGTTAATACTTGCCCAGATTTCATACTTACTGTAAGTTTAATCGGGAAAGGCTCCGAAGACCTAGTTGAATCCTAGCACCAGCATGATGGCCAGAACTACAATGACATAGTCCGTGGACTGAAACCAGTGAGGTTTTTAGTGAGCACTCTAACCGCCGCCAGCGCGGCGTCGAGGACTGCCATCTTCACCGCTTGACTGATTGCCGACCGTGTCCGCCACGAGTCACAGCACCGTTATGCAACTCAATCTATCTCTCAGTTTAATCACTAATTATTATTAGTATAAATGTTTATTTCGAAAACTTGTAGTAAAGTAAGTTTTATTCTGGGCTCCATAACTTTGCTTGTTTTTTCCCGCAACAGTTAAACTCAAATACAAAATAAAAACAATAAAAAAAAAAATTAATAATAATAATAATAAAAAAATTAGGTCACCTTTTTAGACTTATTTCGGCAAGTCCCATTACACTATGTAGGTAGGTACACTACATTGTGACAATGTACTATGTCGCTTGAGCAAGTTAGATACTTAGCTCCTGCTTAAATTAATGTTCTAACTGTGTGAAATGTGTGAACTTTTTGATTTTTTTAGATGAATATATTCTTCAGATTTTCACGGACGCCTTTCTAACGAGTGGCATACTCCTCTGCACTCAAACCTTAAAGTTGAAGCGTAGCAATTGGTTTGAAAAACTGGTGAGCATTGGTCCACATTGAGTGTGTTAAAACGAATGGTAATCCATTGATTTAGTCACTGGAGACAAGAAAAATTGTGACTATCGTGTGTATACCTAATACCACTGCCTTTTCTTATTAACACAGAATAAGCAGTTTATTACCCTAGCTAGTATTAGGATAGGCTAATATTTGGAAGTAAGGTGCACATATTAACAAACTCATTAGTTCAAGTATCAGTTTATTATATTATGCAGGCCGATATAATAGTAATAGGATAAACAAAGAAAACAAAGACACAGAACAAGAGATCGGGTGTAAACAATTATAATAATATATGTATAACAACATTAAAAGAATAATATTAAAAGAAAAAATATTTTGAATAACATAGGGTACCCTCATATATATAAAACGAAAAAAAAAAAAACCTAAGGTGAGGGCACAAAAATACAAATGTAAATTTTTTTCCAAGACAATTTTTTAGCGATAACGATCGAAATGAGGCATTTATTATATATCGAATATAGGCCATATTCATGATCCTCAAAGTTAGTTGCAGATGGAGATTTTATAAAAAAGAGAAAAAAAAAAGAAAAGAGGCTGGGAATCTGAATAACCATTACCAAAATTATTACAAAGGGCTGTCATATAATTGACCTCTAAGAGGCCTTTATCTTATATCTTATTTTATGAGTCTCATTATAGCCTCCGTGGCGCAGCGGTAAACCACTTGCTTTGCAAACCGGAGGTTGCGGGTTCAAATCCGTGAAATCCCGTGGAGAGTAACCACTTTATATACTTGTTCATTGCTGGGTTGGACAATGCAGGCCGGTCATCTGATTGTCTGTAAAGTAAGATGATCCATGCGTCGGAAGGGCTTGTAAAAGGTCAGTCCTGCGCCTGGCCTCTCCCCAGTCGTGCCAATTTTTCATCTTAACGAATTGTGAGTGTAAACGAAAATAGAGTGCACTTGTGTCTACGCAAGCACTTGTTCACTATAATATCTCTCGCGTAGAAGGCTGATTTTGTGAAAGATCGGCCGCTGTGGTCGTATCGACCAGAAGGACATTTATATTATTGTTTTATAATTTATGTACACACAGTAACAATAAAGGAAAGAAGAAATATAGGCAAGATACTATTCTTTACTACAAAGCTTATTTCAGAAAGTTCTGCCTTTAAAAGTTATACTATTATCTACTATTATATACATAATTATTATTATGAGCCTCAAATGTAATTAATATCTACGCTTGTGTTCGGTTCCCGTATATTATGCAGTCTCAGGGTTTTTGCTTTCTATACTCTGCCCGGATGAAATTAAATGCCTAGGAAAATCTTTCCATCTTATATTTTGGAAACGTTAATAAGCTTTTATTAACCTGATTAGGATAAACCCTAATAACTTGATTAGGAGTTTTCCTATTATAGTCGTCTTAACCGTGGTACACCATCTTTAAATCCGGAAAATATTTACTTAAATAGAAATTATTTCCAAAGCATTCACTACACTGCCATCTTCCTCTAGCAGCATATTTGTTGTTTTGGTATGTTTTCGAAGACAACACATACAACGATCAGCTTTTGCAGAAGTTATTCTCTCTTGTTTCACAAAGAACTTGTACAATAAGTCTAATTTCAAGCAAAGAACATTGATTTTATAGTGATATTAACGTCTCATCTCTGATAAGTTCGTTAATAAGTAGTTTTTATAAATTCTATACTTATTTGAATAGTAACAAATTGATATACATAAACAAAATAGGCAATATTATTAAAAGTTTTAAATATTTCTTTCAAGGAATCTGTAAACTGAAACCAATATTTCCTCGCTATGACATTGCATAGAATCTAATTACTATATTACATACAACCATAATCTTTGGTTACATAGAAAACATTACTTACAGTAGCTGACTTTATTAGTTTAGAAAATATTATACAAAACTTAAAAGTACATAGCTATACCGTTAACTCTCTGCCTGTAGAATAAACAAAAGCTAAACTATTAGAATATATCAAACGTAAGGCCAGTTACAGACTTAAAACCTTAGGAATTTGTAAGTAGATGTCAAACCATTTTAAATATGCATCAATTCATTCGAAGACCTGATATTTGTCTGGCACCAACACTAACTTTTCAGTTATATCCTCCATGATATGGTCTTATCTTGTCACTCTAGCCACTGTCCTATGTATCGAGGGTTTGATTCCTAGCTTGTGTCTGGGTGTTGTTTATCTTTTTAGTTTATATTTTCAAGGAGGAAAGGTATATAAGTATACTCACACTACTAATACTTATTAGTATCGGTTGTCTGGTTGCCATGATGCAAGCTCTACCGTATTTGGATTGTCTCAAAATATTATTTTAAGTATATTATTAATTTATATAATAAATTTATCAACATCTTCTCAAACCATGGGACGATGAATATATAAAAAAGAGATATTATTAAACAGCACAATTGATGCTTCTATCTTTACTACTTACAGTACGAGAAATGAAGTCATGACTTCAGCGGCTGTCCAGAAAGGCTTTATTATTAAAACCATTATAAAACTGTTTTCAGGATGGTCTGCACAATTAGCAAGCAGTCTCTAAGCTTCCATAATGGACCTCAATTGCTACTTGGGTAACAATGTCGGAATTAATTGTTCAACAATGTTAAGGTAAAAGTTTAAACTATTGAATAGATAAATAATTAAAATAAATATATTTAAAGAAATATATAAATATAAATATCAGAAATCATTAAATATATAAACATAACTATATTAATTAATTTAAATGTATGTATGCATTTTGCAAATTCTACTTTCGGTTTATTATAACTAATAGCTTAATCATCAAATTAAGAAAACTTTATCTCATCCTGGAATCTCATTAAGTGCAACATTGATTTTTTATCTCTAAACATCTACAGGTAATCTTGAAGTCAAGGACGGGATAATTAAGTGATCAAACGAACTTACCTTAAGTGAAGTTCGATCCTAATTATCCAGTCCTTGACGAAAGATTTAAGGTCCCTCCCTACCCTAAATGTCCCTGTTGAATCAATGTTGCAGCTGTATTTCATTTTACTCTAAAGATAATGAGGTGTCTGCCGTTCTGCTGGAGCGGGGTGGTTGAGAGGGAGACAATAATATTGTTTTCTTTAAAACCTCTCTAAACTTGTGCGACTAGACCGGAACGTATATGTGTACAAGGTACTACAGGTAATCTTTCGTCAAGGACTGGATAATTAGGATCGAACTTCACTTAAGGTAAGTTCGTTTGATCACTTAAGAGTAGTTTGTCAGCAGCTTACCGCATATTTAGAGGAGAATTCAATTCTACCTTCACTACAATCTGGATTCAGAAAGAGAATAAGAATAAGAATAAACTTTATTTGACTAAAATTACAAGACAGTTGTATACATTTTAAATGCTCGAGTATTAAAAGTATTTATAAAATAGTGAAGGTATACAGTTTAAAAAATCTTCACCTTCCGTGCTAGTTCGTAACTGTGTTACGGCAAGGTGATGATTATCGCACTGTGTTTATGAAACATTTTTGTATGCACTGCTATGTTGAGTACATTGAACATCGATGAACGTAGGTAAACAAAATGTAGTACATGCAAAGCAAGTAGATAAAATAATCTTAACAATGAATATTACTTGTCTACAAAATTATGCCTTTTTAGTGATGTGGATATTAATATAAGTAAATGCTTTAAATCATATAATGATATAATATTGTATTATATGTGAGAATCTAGATCACAATAGAATATATTATATAATAGATAAAAAAATATTTTATTTAATAATTTAATGTATATATTTACAATATATATAAAAGATATGATATTTATGTAGGTTACTTTTAAAATAAATAATAAGTATATCTATTTCATTATTAATAATAAAGTTTCAGTCTCATTATAATCAAGTTTACACAAGTATGCCTCAAGAGTCCTTCCACATATATTGTTGGAACTCCACAGCATCAGTCCAAGGACAGCTGATGAATAGAAGGATTCCCTTGGAACCGTAGCGCCTGACTGAATTCTCATAGCACATTGTAATTAGCACGTAATTAAGGCGTTAGCATAAATTACTTATAATATTCTTACTTGCACTTTAACTTGCGAGCCGGTAATACACAATATCGAAGACATCCAACGAACCTGAGTTTTTATTTAAATTATTCCCTCAAGAAGTCCCCCAGGACCTACACATGGTCCTTCGAGCCGGATGAAGAAAAGTTTATATAATTGAAGAATTAATTGGATTATTGGAAATAATATCGTCAACGTCCTGCCGGACTTGGAGGTCACTCAAGGTTGTGTTGTTTTATTGTGCCGTGTTATATCTACGTGTTAATTATCAGCAGTAAGGATTAAAACCATACTTTAAGGACAGTATAGTAGGCATTAAGTTCTACATAATATTTTAATTCTATTGTGCTATAAAGCAAAACTGCTGAATCATTAATTTCATAATTGTGATGCGTAGGTAGGATATGTAATACATTCCGTAATTGTGTCTTCGATAGATATTTTAATGTTAATACAATTTACCGTTGTGTTTTAACCATTTAGCCGCATTATTTTTGTCTGTATCTTTGCTATTAAATGGTATATGTATGCACTTCATGTTAACTAGGTACTAGTTAGTAATTGTAGGTAAATTCTGGCAAAGAAAAACTTATTCCGTAAAAAGTTATTTTATTAAATTTCAATAACTAAATTTATATTTACATTATATACAGTACATATTATTTACATTGGCTGTTGTTGCAAAGTTATAACATTGTTATTTACAATTATCTCAATCAGCAGTACAAACCTGTTTGAAATAGGCTTTCATTGTCTGTTATTTTAATTATCTTGTTACGTTGTAACAACGTAAAATCATTAAAATTGTAAAATAAAAAATTTACGAACAAATAACTACAATAAATATTTTAATTATCGTACGGAACCCGCGCGACGCAACTAGTATTAGCGCTCACAGCGCTATTCAGTGTCAACATCGGGAACAGTCTAGAAATCATGTCTACAATTCTCACACCTTCACCGTCGAGATTCTTCTATGTATGCTCATTCTCGCTCGGAAGCATTAGTGTTTTCCATTTCGTATCTCTGTCGCACTTGTTTTGTTGGCGGAAAGAAGGGATGGTTTGGAATTTCATTCTAGTCGCGTCGTCCGCGCAGTAGGTTCGTCGGTATATATAATTGAGTAGCTGACCCGGGAAGCGGTCATTATCATGTTTATTCTTTGTTCAGTGTAGTGCTGCAAAAAAATATATAAAACAATGTAATATAATTGTGATAGTGTTGTGTTTAGGCGGTTGGAACCCCCTGGTAAGTTCATACAATTATCCAAATTAATTAATTTTCATGTTAGGTAATCCAATTACAGTCTAGCAAGTAATATCTCAATCTTTTTATAGTATTATTAACGTCGCTATGGCTATTTTATTTCTTAATTTCATTTCTTCTAGGTAGTGAATGTGACAGGATGTTTTAATGTCAATCAATTATAACCTCATTTATCTATTCATTCCAATAACTTTTATATATGTTTTGACACGGTATTTTCCTTATAAAATTCCTATATCTTAATATTTTAGCCCAATCAGTTTTAGCCATCACAAGAATCAGGTGAAATATAGTCTCAATAACTAATTCCATTGTGTAGTCTATGCCAGAAATCTTAACCTATATTTTAATGAGTAATTGTTATTTTAGAATGTCCAGATAGTTTAAACTCCATAATATCAGTTCATACTTGCAAGTAATAAGCATTGTGTTTTTCATAATTAGTAGTCTAATAGAATTTTCCAGAGTAAAAATTGTTTACAAGTTTGTCATTGTAAATTAAACTTATAGTCTTGTATGAGTACATTGTTGTATAAGAATGTCTTAATTTCCTTTAAGTGTTAAAGCCAACTGTAATGTAGTTGCTTACATAAATTATTCTTTATTCTATTAGTTCATCACATAGCTGAGAGATATATTTAGTTTTGGTTATTATAAGGGATAGTACCGGGGAAACAAATATTAAAAGTCTTTGTTCCTTCAATATGTTTTATTATAATTGTTAATGGTAAAATGTAATATTTTCTTTGTTCTGCATGGCGTTGTGGAATGGTGATTATCCAGCATATAAAACATTGGGGATTTGATTCTGGGTTGGGTAAAAATATTTCATTTAAATATTTAATTTTCTTTAAATTACATTTCAACCGGAAATGCATTTCACCACTCCATTCCGCATAATATTTAATTGTTTTGCGAAAGATACCGACGCCCATATCTGGTCACACTAGTGCCAGGGCATCGGATCTTTCGCGCTACAGAAGATGTTTCGACGCCTTCCAGGATTGGGGGTTCACCGTACCCATCGTTCACCGTACCCATCGTTCACCGTACCCATCGTTCACCGTACCCATCGTTCACCGTACCCATCGTTCACCGTACCCATTGGAGTGCACCGCTAGGGTTGCACCGCTAGGGGTTCACCGTTCCCCGTTAGAAGTTCACTGTTGGGACTACACCGTGCCCGCTTGGGAGTTCCCCGTTACACCGATTGGGACTCCACCGTTCACCGTACAGATTGACTGTACAAGCGGCGACGCTTCAGGCTGCACTGTAACACCCGAGCCACCGGTGCCCTTCAAGAAACAGAGTGTCGGCTGAAGGCACTACCGAAGACCCCCAAGCGTCGAGGACTCGGACGGCCAAAAGTTAAGCCCCAGCACTTTTTTATTATTCCGACCAGATAACTTCCCTGTGCCGCGAATCCACACCCGTGTGTTTGACTTTATTTTAGAGACATTAGAGTTTGGTTCTAGTGCGATTATTTTAGAGACTTTAGAGTTTTAATTTTATTAGTGAAAATTTAATTCCTGCCGGGTTAACGTATATGTTTTTATTTTCGATTCAATAAACAACTTGTAATTTTACTTGTTGTTTTTATTCTTGTACCTAGCCGTCAGGCGAACGTAACAGTAACGTCCAACGTACTGTCTACGTAACAATCTGTATATACACAATTTGGTTTATAAATTCCAGGCCGACAACACCCGACTTCCAGTATGTCCGAGGAAAAGGAGTTAGTAAAAAAGCGAGGAAGCTTCAAGGGTCGTTTAACTGTATTTACCAACTATCTTGACGGACTGGGTGATAAAACATTAAGCAGCTGTGACATCACGGAATTACAGCTACGGATGGGCAAAATTGAATCGTTGTACGAGCAATATGATGAGGTACAGTTGCGGTTGGAATGCATTGCTGATGATATTAAAACACAGTTATGTGAACGTACTGAATTTGAGACTTTATATTACAAAGCTTTGTCTAGGTCACAAAATATATTAATAAAGTACAATAAAGATAATCAATCTGAAAAAAGTGATAAATGTACTCATGCCAGTAATTATAAACCTGTTAAATTACCTACCATACAATTACCAAAATTTTCCGGTTCCTATAGCAATTGGTTGGAGTTTCGTGACACCTTTTTCAGCCTCATTCATTCTAATGATGAAATTGATGAAATTAATAAATTTCATTACCTGCGTGCCTCCCTGGAGGGAGCTGCTGCTGTGGTCATTACGTCAATCGAATTCTCATCTAGCAATTATGCTGTAGCGTGGAAGGTATTATGTGATCGATTTGACAACAAGCGGTTACTGATTCAGAATCATGTATCGGCCTTATTTAACATCGAAGCTATTAATAGGGAGTCTTCTATTGCTTTGAAAGGTTTAATCGATCAGATAAATAAGAACTTGCGCGCCCTTGAGTCGTTAGGTGAACCTGTTAAAAAATGGGATACGTTGTTGATCTACCTTATCACTCGTAAACTAGACCAGAAAACATATAGACAGTGGGAAGAGTTCAAAGGTAGTGTAAAGGAGGATAGCGAGATAACTTTTGATGCATTTATTAGCGTAATTCGCAGCCATGCCGATTTAATCGAAACCATGGAGTTATCCCGTAATAACCACCCCCACACCGTAACCAAGTCTAATCCAAGGTTAAAGACTATGATCACAACACAAATTCCTAATAATTCTAGTACTGAATCATCTTTTAAGGTTTGTCCTAAGTGTAAAGGTGGCCATACTTTAAATAATTGTCCACAGTTTCTTGCATTAACTAATGAAGCGCGTCTTAAATTATTGCCAGGCTATAAGGTGTGTTATAACTGTTTCCATACGGGTCATTATGCCAACCATTGCAAAAAACCAGGTTGCAAGTTATGTAAGCGTCGGCATAATACATTAATACATGTGTCGGCGGAGTCTAGGAGTGGTGCAAATACACATAATGAAAAATCGTTTATAAATTCATCGGCTAATCACTCGTCTCCACCACAGTGTTCGCCGTCCGCGTCCTGCGATACAAACAATGTCGCGTTATCTGCCAATATTGCAGCGCCTCACAGCGCTGTCAAGCAGTGCAGCGTTTTATTGTCAACCGCTTTAGTTAAATTGTATGATCGTGATAATCGTGAAGTCGTAGTGCGTGCAATATTGGATTGCGGAAGCACATCCTGTCTCATGACTGAAAAATTATGTAAAAGGTTGAACTTATCGACTACTCAGGTTAATGAATCATTACTTGGGATAAACAATGTGAGTTGCAGCGTAGGCAAAACATGTCAAGTCAATATGACATCACTCAATAATAGCTACAGTGCTAAATTATTTTGTTTTGTTTTGCCATTTATTACTAACGCTGTGCCATGTCAAAGACTCGATATTTCTGGACTTAAAATTCCCTCTAACATCCAGTTAGCCGACTGTACCTTTTTTGAGTCTGCAGAGCCAGAAATCCTCATCGGGGCTGATTTATTCTGGAATTTGTTAGGATCGCAGCAAATAAGGTTAGGTCATGGAATGCCAGTTTTATTCGAAACTAAGTTAGGATGGATAATCTCCGGTCCTATTAGTGTAAATTGTAATAGATACTTGCTAACCGATCTAAGATGTAATTTCGCTCAAATTAACTCACCTTCTGAAGATAGTTTAGAAAGGATCAGATCGGATCTGACTAATTTTTGGCGTTTAGAGGAAATTAACTCACAATCTTCTAGCTATATGCCAGAGGAAAAGTTGTGCGAACAACATTTCGTTAAAAATACGACACGTTTGCCAGACGGTCGCTTTTGTGTTCGTATTCCTCTTAAACAAAACCCTTCTGTTCTAGGAGAATCATTTAATAGGGCTTCACAATGTTTATATTCTCTAGAACGTAGGCTGAAATGTAACCCTGATTTTAGTAAATTATATCACGACTTTATGTCTGAGTACGAGATGCTTAACCACATGACAGAGAATAAAGAAGTCAATTTAAATTCTAATAATTGTTTCATCCCGCATCATGGTGTGTTACGGGAGAATAATATCACAACTAAGCTTCGCGTAGTCTATAACGCGAGCTGCCCTACATCTTCAGGCATATCCTTAAATGATATCCAGATGGTCGGTCCTACCGTTCAAGACGATTTGCTGTCTATACTACTTCGATTCCGACAGCATAAATATGTATTGTCTGCAGACGTCGAGAAGATGTATAGACAAATAGTCGTCCATCCATCTGATAGGCACTTGCAACAGGTACTATGGCGTAGCAACCCTAACCAACCTGTCAAGGTTTATACATTGAACACCGTCACTTACGGTACCGCTAGTGCACCATTTCTTGCGACGCGTTGTTTGAAACAAATAGGCCTCGAATGTAAGGATGGGATTGCTGATATCATCACCCATGATTTTTATGTTGATGATTTGTTAACAGGAGGGGATGACTTAGATGAAGTTAGGTTCATTCGCACAGAAGTCACCAATGCGCTTGCATCAGCTTGTTTGCCACTAAGAAAGTGGAAATCTAACGCACCTCAGTTGGTATCTGATGGGATTGATTCATCGTTAGACTTAATTAAGGGATGTAATGAGCCCAACAAGCTGTTAGGTCTTGACTGGTTTGCGAACTCAGATGAACTAGGGTTTATAATAGGTTCAATGTCCTTTAAAGGTAACACAAAGCGTGACTTACTCTCGGCAATTGCACGCATTTTTGACCCCCTAGGACTTCTATCTCCTGCTGTTGTTACCATGAAAATGTTGTTACAAAGAATGTGGCTTGATAAACTATCATGGGATGAACCCTTAAACCCGGAGCTTCAAGGCATCTGGAAAGGTATTGTCCAAAACCTACCTCTTTTAAATAATTTACGTATTCCACGAATAGTAGTTTGCGATTCGTACAAGACGCTAGAGCTTCATATTTTCACAGATTCCTCAGAACGAGCGTATGGTGCGTGCGTCTATGTGCGTAGCGTTAATGATAAGGGGGAGATAATGGTTCGTTTGCTAATGGCAAAGAGTCGAGTGGCACCAATTAAACCCACCACAATTCCAAGATTGGAGTTGTGCGGTGCCGTAGTGGGCGCTCGAATGTGTGAAAAGGTTATAAAATCCCTTCGACTACATGTCAATCATGTTTTCTACTGGACTGACTCGACTATAGTGTTGGGATGGTTGCAAATGTTGCCTTCAAAACTTCAGCCGTTTGTACGCAATCGCGTAGCTGAGATTTTAGATAAGGCTGGTAATTGCACCTGGCGACACGTACCTACCGACCAAAACCCAGCAGACCTTATATCTCGTGGTGTGGATATAAGTAATCTGCAAGGTTTGGATTTATGGTGGAGTGGTCCCGATTTTCTGAAGCATGATCCGTCTCTTTGGCCCTCCCATCTTAAACCTTTAGAGTTAGACAATTTGCCCGAAACTCGACCTCAAGTATCACTTTGCGCTGTTCTCGACCTTAATAAAAATAATACATTTATAGAATTTAAACGTTTTTCTAATTATTTACGCCTTGTACGTTCGGTGGCTTATATGCTACGATTTATAAAATCTTGTAGGAAAGAGTCCATTAATAAATATTTATCACAAGAGGAACTACAAGACGCTTTGAATGTAATCATTATTACTTCACAAAAAGAATCTTTTCCCGAGTATAGAATGCTTATTGAAAAACAAAGTATTCTTCGGAAGAGCGCCCTCCTAAAATTTAATGTATATCTTGATGAAAATAAAATAATGCGTGTAGGAGGACGTCTCGATAATTCAAATTTTTCTTATAATAAAAAGCACCCTATTTTACTACAGTCCGCTCACGAATTTACAAAGTTATTATTTGATTTTGAACATAAAAGATTGATGCATGCTGGCCCGCAGCTATTACTAGCTTCCATTAGGGAATCGTATTGGCCAATAGGTGGCCGTAATTTAGCGAAGACCTGCTACCATAAATGTGTACGTTGTCAACGACTCAAGGGTAGAGTGATTACGCCGTTGATGGGAAACTTACCACAGCAGCGTCTTCTCCCTGGTGGGTACCCCTTTGAAAGTACTGGTGTTGATTACGCCGGCCCCATCATGTCTGCTAGTCGCCAAGGTCGTGGATGTAGGTTGGTTAAGGTGTATGTTGCTATTTTTATTTGTTTCACCACCAAAGCTATACACTTGGAACTGGTAGGGGATTTAACGAGTAATTCGTATTTATTGGCATTGAACAGATTTATTTCAAGAAGAGGAAAACCTATTAATTTATATTCCGACAACGGTACTTCATTTGTTGGTGCGTACAATGATCTTTCTAAATTTTTAAAATCTAATTCGGATTCTTTGGCTGCAACTGTTGCTAATGATGGGATTAAATTCCATTTTATTCCCGCACATACTCCTCATTTCGGTGGACTCTGGGAGGCGGGTGTTAAGTCGACAAAATATCATCTACAGCGTGTGCTGGGTAATTGTAACCTTACTTATGAGCATCTTAACACTACAATAATACAGATTGAAGGTATATTAAACTCTCGCCCATTGACGCCGCTGTCTTCTGATCCTGCCGACTGCACGCCGCTGACACCAGGGCATTTTTTAATTGGACGACCCATTACTTCACTGCCACAGCATAATCTCCAGGAGTACTCCATTACCCATTTAAATCGCTTTCAACGTATTGAGCAGCTCCGCCAACACTTCTGGGCCCGATGGAGCAAGGAGTATGTAGCCGAATTACAGCAGAGAACGAAGTGGCGCTCCTGCAAGGATGGTTTGAAGCTGAACACCTTAGTTGTGGTAAAGGAGGACAATCTTCCGCCGCTTAAATGGAGATTAGGAAGAGTGGTCGCCGTCTACCCTGGTGCCGATGGAGTTGTTCGAGTTGCAGATATTCGCACATCAGCAGGAATAATTAGACGAGCCTTCAACAGGATTTGCCCACTGCCGGTGTCTTCAGATTCTTGTTGAAATCGTAGTATTTCAACACCCGGGGGCATGTTGGAACTCCACAGCATCAGTCCAAGGACAGCTGATGAATAGAAGGATTCCCTTGGAACCGTAGCGCCTGACTGAATTCTCATAGCACATTGTAATTAGCACGTAATTAAGGCGTTAGCATAAATTACTTATAATATTCTTACTTGCACTTTAACTTGCGAGCCGGTAATACACAATATCGAACACATCCAACGAACCTGAGTTTTTATTTAAATTATTCCCTCAAGAAGTCCCCCAGGACCTACACATATATATTTAGTCATATGCTTTAACATTACTTTTTTACAAATCCGGTTATATATCAGTGGTGCCAAAAAATTTGTGAAACCTTGTGCAAATCTAGTTTTGCAAGCCGGGACTTTGAATACTTCGTGAGCCCGTCTTTGATATTTATTATTTGAACGTCCTGGCTGCGAATGTTGTCTAATTAAAATAAATTTAAGATAAAGTTGCCTTACAGTTAGAACATTAAATTCTTTATATAGATTTGTTGTAGGGTACCTAAAAGGTTTGGAATTGATAACTTTTATGAAAGCCCTTTGTGTACGTTCTAGTTTAATTAGAGAAGTCTTTTTTGCGCCTCCCCAAATCACAATACCATAACTGAGTAACGACTGACACAAGGTGAAATAAACAATTTTGTTAATCTTTTGATCTCTCAAATTTCTGATTTTCTTAAAGATAGGAAGCAACTTTCGTATCCTAGACTTAAGTGAGTTTATGTGTTGTTGCCAATTTAGATTTCTATCAATTTCTATTCCAAGATATTTAACACAATCAGTCGATAAAAGAGTATAACATTCACAATTACCAACATTGTGACATGTGTGAGCTTGTAAGCAAAAATCTGTTCCAGGTTGATTACTGTAGATGGAAAAAGTTACATATTCGGTTTTAGAAAAGTTTAATGTAAGTAAATTATTGCTAAGCTGTCCAATAATAGTTCGCAAACCATTCTCAACTGTTGTACGTACATCATTCCATGTTGATCCCCTAAATAAGATTGCAGTATCATCAGCAAAGGTAATTATTTTGGCATTATGTAATACAGTATTACAGATATTATTTATATAAACTAAAAATAGGGTTGGCTCAAGTACAGAGCCTTGTGGCACCCCAAAATTGATAGGTAATTGTGAACTACATATATCACCAATTTTTACAGCTTGGGATCTATCGTATAAAAAACTCTTAAGTAGATTTAATGGAATACCTCGCACACCAATGGATTCTAATTTTTTTATTAGTAGTGGGACGGACACCGTATCGAACGCCTTAGCTAAGTCCAAAAAAACTCCAACACATTTTTGCTTACTATCCAAACTTTCAACGACATGTGACACAAGACTGTTTATGGCATCTGCTGTAGATCGTTGTTTTCTGAAACCATATTGATGTGGTGAAAGAAGATTGTTGCTTTCAATAAAATTCAATAATCGCTTATTTATAAGCTTCTCTAGAATTTTGGCCAAGGTAGGTAGGAGTGATATTGGGCGGTAATTAGAGATATTGTCTCTGTCCCCTGACTTAAATACAGGAATCACAATAGCTTTTTTGAGAACCGTAGGAACAACTCCGGTTGAGAGACAGAGATTGCATAGGTGAACAAGGGGCACGCCTAGAATATTAATGTTTTTCTTAATAAAAATGGATGATATTCCATCCCAACCTGACGATGTAGTATTTTTCAAAGAGGCTATAATTTCATTTAGTTCTTGTATATCAGTTTCTAGTAGCATAAAATAATTTACTGGGGTGAAATTGGGTTTATAATTTTTTACTAGGTCATCTTGAGTTATGTTTAGGTTTTGTAAAATATTAGTAGCTAGATGATTTCCAACATTTACAAAATAATCATTTATAAAATTTGTGGACTCTTCTGGGGTTGCTTTAAGTTTTAAAAGATCACTAGATACGTTATCGTTTTTGGAGTTGTTAAGATTACAAACACGTTTCAAAACATTCCATGTTTTTTTAATATCTTTCTTATTATTTTCAAGATCAGACCGGTCGTATTAATTTTTAAGATTGTGAAGAATATTATTACAGTAGTTACGATAACGGGTGTAGGTTATTTCCAATTCTATATTATTGGGTGACTTTTTATGACGTCTATGCAGAATATCTCGAAATCGCATACACCGCAATAGTCCAGGTGTGATCCATGGTTGAACCGTTATTTTTCGGTGCGGATCAGTAGAGATTTGGGTACATTTTTTAATCACGTTTGTTACAGTATCTATGAACATTTCAGCCATCTTATTTGGTTCCCTTAAAGTAAGAAATTCATTCCAATCTATTTGAGATAGTAAAACAGAAGCTTCTTGGTACTTTATTACCTTACGGGTTTGTTTAACTCTGCGAAGGCTATAACTTTGCGATGAGAATAGAGCAAGATACATACAGCTATGATCTGTAACGGAGGAGTTGCATATTACAGTTAATAACTGAATTCTGGATTTTACAAGGCAGTGATCTAAGTACTTAGTTTCACGAGTTGCTATATTATGAGATGGTACAAAACCATGTGAAGCCACTAAGTCCAAATATTCATCAGACTTAGGGTCAGAGTTGTTCAGGCTTATGTCTATGTTTAGGTCTCCAATGATGTAAACGTTAGGAATATTTCCAAGACTAGTTAACGAGTAATCTAAAGAATTTAAAAAATTAGAAATCGACCCAAACGATGGGGATCTATATATACAAATAAATGCATAATTTTCATCAATTTTGATTACTAAACTATCCGCTTCAGTTATATTCGGTTCAAATACCGAAACGTTAGGTATATTATTACGAACATATAGTATGACTCCACTATTTTGATTTATATGCCTACACGTGTGATAACCATTATACTGATTCATAATCGGTATAATATCACAATTTTGCAACCAACATTCGGTCAATATAATCAAGTCATAGTCAAGCTTGCTTCGCGCTAGAAAAGAATTAAAATCATCTAAGTTTTTATTAACACTACGAATATTTTGTGAAACAACCTTTAAAGAAATATTATTTTGTAGACTAATATCATAGAAGGCACTCGGATCACCAACCAAATATGAATTACCAGTGTTGACATGACTGTCAACATCACTAGCTACTGATTCAATATCATTAACCATTATTAAAAGATAATTTAAATAGTTGATTAAAAAGTGAATTTGATTGGTGAGCCGAAACACTCCTACTGCAAACTCGAGTTATTTTACTTAATGATATGACTGAAAATCTTCTGAAACGAAATAAAATATGCGTATAAAATATGTTATATAATAAATGTAGAGGTTTGTTAAATATCCCTTGCAAAAAATAAATAAATAAATTTATGTGTTCTACTATCTATCTTCTATCTTCTATACTATAATAAAACTCAAAGAGCACTTTTTCTGTACATTGAATATTTTTCCAAAATTTCTATGTGGGGGTACTATACTATAGACATAGAGGCCAAAACAATTTTTTTTGGAATTATTGTCTGTCTGTCTGTCTGTCTGTCTGTCTGACTGTCTGTCTGTCTGTCTGTCTGTCGTTCTGTTCGTCCAGGTATCATTTGAAAACCCGTGGATGGATTTTGATAGGACTTTCACTGATGTGTTGTGTAGAAGTCAAGGTGTAAGTTGGTATATAAAACATCACGCTATGTTTCATAGGGGCTAAGCAGTGAAACATTACTTGCACATATTACCACGTAATTTCAATAGCAATATGACATTATATCTTTGAAAAGTTAAAATCTGTAAATCCCGAGCGGATCCAAACTAGATTATGTATGTATTACAGTCGCAACAATAAAAGATGCGGAAAACTTAAAACTTTCATTATCGAATATCATTAGACAGTAATTTATGATGTTAGCGTGATTTACATTATGAACAGCGCCATCTATCGGTAAAATTGAACATACAATAACTATAGAGCTTTAATCTATATATTATATCAAAGAAAGTCGTGTTAGTTACACTATTTATAACTCAAGAACGGCCTAACCGATTCGGCTGAAAATTGGTGGGGAGGTAGCTTAGAACCAGTTAACGGACATAGGATACTTTTTATCCCGGTAGGTTAAGGTTAAGCAACGTTAGGTAAGGTCATTAAATAGATGGGTGAACCGATTTGTATGAAAGTGTGCATATCGGGTAGGTCTGAGAATAGGTCATACAGTATATTTCATACCGCTACGTTAAGGTTAAGCTACATAAGGCAAGGTCATTAAATAGATGGGTGAACCGATATGTATGAAATTATGTGTGCATATCGGGGAGGTCTGAGAATAGGTCATAAAGTATATTTAATGCCGCTGATACCATGATTGACGAGGATATATAGAACGAGAGGAGGGTGCACGAGAGGAGAAAGAGGGAGAGGAAGAGGGGGTGAGGGATCGGGGGAGTTAGGTGGAGTAAGGGGGGAGTGAGAAGGAGCAACTTCGTAGAAGAGAGAGGGGGAGAGGGTTCAGAGAGGGGATAACAGGGTAGGAAGAGGGGGAGTGTGACGGAAACTGAAGCGGGAGGGGGAAAGAGAGAGGAGAGAAAGAGCATATAATTAGATTTTTTTATAAGAGAGAGAGATATGGAGAGAGATAAATTTAGGGAGGAGGGAGAAAAGGGGAGCAAAATGTAATAAAAGCGCGGGCGGAGCTGCACGGGTCAGCTAGTAAAAAATAAAAATAAATAAATAATTGGCATGTAAATTACGAAACTTTTTACATAATTACCATACTTCTCGGTGCCTATAGTAAAGGACTTTTGAGCCATTGCTAATGTACTACAATATATTGAGACAAAAATGAAAACGTATATACAATCTAGTCACAGTGATTGAAGTTCTTTAATCTGATCCAATGACTTAATTTGTATAGCAGGTTCGCCCTCTTTCTTGCGAATCAGTACATTTCCCCGAGATGTCCAGCAGTATTTATACTCTCCACTTTTGACTAGTGCGCGTGCTGATCCGAAGAGTTTTTTGGTCATAGTGGTTAAAGTTTCAGATATATAAATGCGAGATTTATTTCCTTGGAGTCCAAGGTGTTCTGAGGTCAATTTGATGTCATTTTCCGCTTTGTTAAATTTTTTAACGGCTTTTAAAAGTTCTTCTTTTTGTTTTACGTCTCGAAATTCAATTACAATAGGAGCGTTATCATTTTTACCTTTTCGGAACATTTGTGGAATATCTTGAAGAGGTTGAATGTTTAAGGCCTTATATAAGGTCGTATATAACTCAGTTATATTTTCTTGCCCATTCCTTGGGAGATTTCTGAGTTCAACCATATTCTTCATTTGGTGCTTTTGAATCTCATGTATCTGGAGCTCAAGTTCATTAACTCTTTTTATTGCCATTTCATGCGCAGATTCCAGAGTAGTCAGTCTTTCAGTTACTTGTTTAATATTTTCTGCATTCGCTTATAGCAGTTTTATGATTGCGGCATTTGACTCGATAATTTGTAGGTTTTGTTGTTTTATTTCCGCAACCTCCGTATAAAGCATATCCTTGAACGATTCCATTAGGGATGCTTTTAAATCCATTAGTTGATCAAGTTCTGGATTCTTACGTTTTCTGAGGTTGACATTTTTAACAACATCGTTTATTTCGGTGCCAGTGTTCAAATTTGGTTGAGAAGAATACATAATTGATTGACTGGACACAGGTGTACGTTGCATATTTTTATTTAAAAATTTTACTTATACTATATTACTCACACACTTTACTGCGGGTACTTGAGTAATAATTATCAGTAGAATAAAATCTTTTTAAAAAAAAATTGAACCGACTTCAATATCACTGAAAAGTATAAAATAATTTAAATATTATTGAAGTTGGTGTTAGCGTACCTGCTGTGTATATTTGGCACCAACTTCAATAATATTTAAATTATTTTATACTTTTCAGTGATATTGAAGTCGGTTCAATTATTTTTTAAAAAGATTTTATTTTAAACTTTTTAGTGATATTTTCATATATAAAGATTGAACCATCGAAAACCGTAAAATTATCTAGGTAGGTTATGATCACATTATCGTCTACATAGTTTTACATAATTCATGTTTCTTCAGAAAAAAATATCCGGTCGTAATGAAATTTGCATGGAAACATCATAGTAGTTTACTCTCTCGAATAAAAAAAGAATCATCGAAATCGGTTCATAATTGTCAGAGCAATGTAATGGAGAACATCAGTTTTATGGTTTTTACCAGATAAATTCCTCCACATCGTTCATGGTCCTCCAGGAAGTTCTTATCCGGTTGTAATAAAATTCATACAGATTCAATACAGTGGTTTCTTCTTTCGAATAAAAAAAGAATCATTGAAATTGGTAAATATTTGCCAGAGTTATGACCATTTTTGTCCGACCGAGCGAGTCCGAGCGACTAAAACGTCATCTATATAGGCTTTCTTGCAGCTCTCAGTGCGCAGTCACCATTCTTGTTTTTTTAGGAACTACTTATTACTAAGCAATAATTTTTTTATGGGACCCAATCAATGGATTGAAGAATGGATGGAAGAAAGATTTTTTCAAATCGGTTAATAATTGCCAGAGTTATGCGCGAACATACATAAAATATATATATATATATATATATATATATATATATACAGACGAATTGAGAACCTTTTTTGAAGTCGGTTAAAAATAATACAAGCTTGTCTTTATTCCTTAGTTGTATCTTCGGTATGTTGCAGCACAAGCTGGCCTTTTGTGGCACGGTATTTTTACTGAGATAAGCTATATACTACCAGCTGCACAATAACTATACTTAAGCGGAACGTAAGGCGGAGTGCATTAGCAAGTGACTTGAATACACGTCTATCCTTCGAAACCGTTCGAGCGACAATGACAGAAAGAGACATAGTACGTCCACAGCACTCTTGGACGTAACTGATAACATATTGACGGCCCAAGATAAAGTGTGTACGCTGCTGGTGATGCTTGATTTTTCAAGAGCCTTTGATTGCATTGACAATTCGTTATTGCTCGCAAAGCTTCAATACTATGGTCTGGATCACAAAACGTTGCAGTGGTTTCATAGCTACCTAAGTGACAGAAGGCAGCTTGTTGAGCTGAAATTATGTGATGGTAGTACTCTAGTTTCTGAACCCGCAGCAGTTAGGAAAGGTGTCCCGCAGGGGTCTATTCTTGGCCCTATATTGTTCATATTGTACTGTGCTGATATGGTAAATTGTCTTAAAAATTGTAGCTACCATATATATGCGGATGACGTACAATTATACATCTCATTTAAACCGGATATGTATGAAGCAGCTATTGCTGATCTTAATGATGATGACGTTCTCGCCGACGGATCTAGGCGAAGTCCTTGTGGTGGGGGCTACGCCCCGCTGCTGTGGTCCGATACCTCAACGCGCACCCCGCGCGTCGCCTTCGTCTAGGCCTTCGCCCGCTGGTGCGTAGACAGAGTGGTCAGAAGGTAACTGTCTTGTACTTAACCCGGTTAAAACTAAATATATGTTGTTTGGCACAAAGCAGCAATTGGAGGCGTTGCCATCATCGCTTAGTGTAGTAGTCATGGGGCAACCAATAGAAAGGGTGTATGAAATTCGTAACCTTGGGTTGTGTCTTGATAGTCAGTTAAGATTTGAAAAGCATATTTCTACTACAGTACAAAGTTGTTTTTATAGGCTTAAGATTTTATACAGAATGAGACCCTACCTTTCGGAAGCATTACGCGTGCAGCTAATAGAGTCGTTAGTGCTGTCTAGATTAAATTATGCAGATACTGTTTATGGGCCGCGCCTGTTGGCAAGAACAAGTCGTCTCATTCAAAGGCTACAGAATGCGTGTTGTCGGTTCTGTATTTCAGTACCCGCCCGAAATCATATAACGCCATTTTAAAATCAGAATTCTATGCTCAAAATGAAGTTACGCCGCAAGCTTCATCTGGAATGTCTTTTATTCGGGGTTGTAAAGTATGAGGAGCCATCCTACTTATACAATAAACTAAAATGGATCGCGAGTCGTAGGGAATGTTCGGGTAGACAGTGCGCGCAACAACTGTGTACGCCTAGACACAGTTCTGCAGCGTTTAGAGGAAGTTTCCGTTACGCTGCGTCTAAGATCTGGAACAACATACCACCACCCATAAGACAAATGAGCAATATCGTCACCTTCAAGAAGCACTTGCGTGAGCATCTAATTAGTGTGCAGCGTGATTTCGGTGATTTTAATGTCAATAATTTATCAGTTATTTAAGCGTATAATTTATTGATATACATATTACAATTAATCCATAATATTACTTATTACTTCTAATATTTATCAATTTATTTGATTATTTTTATTAATGTTCTATAATTAATTATCTATAATTCATTTGTTATACTTTCTAATAATCCAATAATGTAATATTATTCCTTTATTCAAATTCAATCGTAAATTTTAATTACCTATTATTATTAATTTAATTATTTAATTATTGTGCAACTAATTCGTCATTATGTGGATGACTTCATTAGTTTGCTTGCAGTTAATTGCTTCATAATTTTCGTATCCGACATCAGTCATAAATTGTGTAACAATGATGCAAATATACATATTTTACATAATATGTTTATAATTTGCGTATTACACGCTAAGTAAGTACAGTACCTAAGTACTTAGCTATTGAAGTTTCGTGTTTTTTATTATTATTATTATAAAGGTGTTCAAACTCACCATTTAGCCATTAATTGTTTTTGTAATTTAATTTCCTTGTGTTATGTAACTATATTTTTCCAATATTATCGAGCTATTTCTTTTTTTTTTTTGTCTCTTATTACATGTTATGTTATATAATGGAATTATTTTAAAATTTACTTTTGTATTCTATTGCCACTGATTGACATCCGTGGAACACTGGGCCCAGATGAAAACCAGCGTCAAGCATTAGCTTGACATTAAGCTGATCTGGGACCCATTTGGACCTATCTCTTTGGGGCACAAATGTAATATTTTACCGTTGATTGTATTTCTGTTATTTACTTGTAATTGTGTTTCATTGTGGTGTCCAAATAAATTTTTCTTATTCTTATTCTTATTATGATTTATGCTGTATGTACACATCACATCACATCACCAGCCGGAAGACGTCCACTGCTGAACATAGGCCTCCCCCTTGGAACGCCACAATGAACGACAATTGGCGACTTGCATCCACCGGTTACCTGCGACGCGCACAATGTCGTCTGTCCACCTAGTGGGAGGCCTACCTACGCTGCGTCTTCCGGTTCGTGGTCGCCACTCGCTCGAGAACCTTTCTTCCTCAACAGTTATCGGTTCTTCGAGCGATGTGGCCTGCCCATTGCCACTTCAACTTGCAGATTCTGAGACCTATGTCGGTGACGTTGGTTCTTCGGCGAATCTCCTTATTGCGGATTTTGGAATTATTGTCTGTCTGTCTGTCTGTCGTTCTGTTTGTCCAGGTATCATTTGAAAACCCGTAGATGGATTTTGATAGGACTTTCACTGATGTGTTGTGTAGAAGTCAAGGTATAAATTGGTATATAAAACATCACGCTATGTTTCATAGGGGCTAAGCAGTGAAACATTACTTGCACATATTACCACGTAATTTCCTTTGTATGTGAATAGGGTAATTATAGACTGATCAGTTAATCATTAAGAGATGTATTATTACGCTATATACAATAGGGACTGAGCAGACATTTAGTTTGCATAAGATATGGCAGTGGCGAAGGGTCAATATTTGTAAGGGGTAAGCCGGTCCGGTACACCCAGGACATTTTCATTAGACTTCTGTATTGTTCTAAGTACTTTGCTGATAGCAATTTGACATTATATCTTTGAAAAGTTAAAATCTGTAAATCCCGAGCGAGTCCAAACTAGATTAGGAAAGAAATAGCCAAGGGAAAAATACCATTTCATTTCATCTAAAAGCCAGCGGTTAGGTCCGCTGCACCACCAAGGCTACATTTGTATGGGGGGGGGTTCATTAAATTTTAATGAAACTCCCCAAGTCCAGGTAGTGTATAGGTATTGTATTCAACGCAACAATAAAAGATGCGAGAATCTTAGAACTTTCATTATCGAATATCATTAGACAGTAATTTACGATGTTAGCGTGATTTACATTATGAACAACGCCATCTATCGGTGAAATTGAACATACAATCACTATAGAACTTTAATCTATATAAATAAAAGAAAGTCGTGTTAGTTACACTATTTATAACTCAGGAAAAATTGGTGGGGAGATAGCTTAGAACCAGAAAACGGCATAGGATACTTTTTATCCCGGTAGGTTAAGGTTAAGCAACGTTAGGTAAGGTCTAAGGAAAGGTCATTAAATACACACATCAAAAGTGTCTAGGGATCAACATATATTTTTGCAATAACTTTTCTCCTGATTGATATTAATTAAAATTTTCTTTAAGGATTCATCAAATAAAGTGTTTTCGTTTGTCACAGTAACGATAAACCAAGTCACCTTTGCATTAATAAAGAAATTTGCCATTTTCCTAATAAAGGGATTTTTGACATTTGAACCACTAACACAAAAGTTCGAAAAAAAGACTGAAATAACAGTTTTCTTTAAAATTTTATTGGGTAACTTAAACAATTAATAATCCATGTTTCTACCGCGAACACTAACAACACAAGAACATCGGTTTGGCATACTCAAAATGAGTTCATCCAAATCACGCTGTGGAATGGCCGCCCATGTTCGTTGCAACAACAAAAAAAGGTCTTCTTGCGACTGGATACCCTCCATATTCGGCAGAGCTCTTCTCTGTAGCATATCCCATGCATGCTCAATCGGGTTCAAGTCTGGCGACTGAGCAGGCCAGGGCAGGACATTGATGTTAGCTGCGGCGAGAGTCTGTCTTACAACTCTTGCGGTGTGCGGTCGTGCATTATCATGCATTAACTGAAATAAGGGACCGATTTGCACTTGTAGAGGAACGATGACGTCTGATACAATCGTCTCAGCATAAATTTGAGCGTTGAGGTTGCCTCTGATCCAAATCAACTCAGTTCTTCCGCCGATCCAAATACCCGCCCATACCATGATGGTTCCACCACTATAAGGATGGACTTCCTGGCAGGATTTTAATCGCTGTTGGCGTCCAGGGGTTCTCCAGTGTCGTATACGTCTTGTATCCGGTCTCATACCAAAACGAGACTCATCAGAAAAGCACACGAAACGCCATTGTTCTTCTGCCCAATTTCTGTGTTCAAGAGCCCATTGATATCGAATCCTACGATTGTGCATTGCTATAGGTGGTACCCGTAGCGGTCTTCGGGAATGAAGGTTCACTTCATGCAAGCGGTTTCTGACTGTTTGGTCGCTAATTAAGTTCCCTGAAGAGTGATGAAGCCTCACGGCTAACATCATGGCAGTTATTGTTGGAGCTCTTCGAGTTAAGATTTGAATATATCGGTCTTGTCTCCGTGTGGTGCAGCGATACCGTCCTCCATGGCGCTCAGCCACGGTACCAGTGCTTCGGTAACGTGTCCAAAGTCGACTGATAACACTCTGACTTGTATTCAGAGCTAAAGCCACAGTACGTTGCCGGGAACCAGCTTCTATCATTCCCACGGCTCTGAGCATTTCTTCCCTGCTTAAATGACGTCGCCGCTCCATAATAACGTTGGTTTTAATCAGTAGTAGGGAAACAGTAGCACTAATAATGTCTTCAATGCGTTGTATGTTTTTATAGGGAAAATATTGACAGCTGATTTTCATCTTTTACTCGAATTTGATTCACAGTTTCTGATTCAAATTATGAAATGCACCAAAAAGGATCCATATAAATTTATAAAATCATAAATTTATTACAAAGCCACATCTCAATCTCAAGAAATCCGCTTAAAAATGCTTGATCCCTAGACACTTTTGATGTGTGTAGATGGGTGAACCGATATGTATGAAATTTTGTGTGCATATCGGGGAGGTCTGAGAATAGGTCATAAAGTATATTTAATGCCGCTGATACCATGATTGACGAGGATATATAGAACGAGAAGAGGGTGCAAGAGAGGAGAAAGAGGAAGAGGGGATTCGAGGAGGGGGTGATGGGATGAGGGATAGGTGGAGTAAGGGGGGAGTGAGAAGGAGCAAGTTTGTAGAAGAGAGAGGGGAGAGGGCTCAGAGAGGGGACAACAGGGAGAGGAAGAGGGGGAGTGTGACGGAAACCGAAGCGGGAGGGGGAAAGCGAGAGGAGAGAAAGAGCATATAATTAGATTTTTATTATAAGAGAGAGAGAGAGAGAGTGATAAATCTAGGGAGGAGGGAGAAAATACACGTATTGTATTAAAAAAATACACGTAATTTTGGGTAGGGGGGGGTAGTTTAAAACCTCACCACATATCATCAGGAGGGGGAGAGGGGTTAAAAAGTTGCTAAAAAAACATCACGTGATTAATGGACGACCCCTTACCAGTTTGTTGTATTTACATGATGCAAGTTTCTTGCTTGTTGCATACAATAATATCGAACTGAAATGAAAATAGTGACTGATATATAATTCTACTGTACGTGTGTATGTGACTGAACTCCTCCTAAACGGTTGGAACGATTTTGAAGAAATTGTTTGTGTGTGTTCAAGGGGATTCGAGAATGGTTTAGATTCACAAGTGAAAGAGCGCAGGCGGAGCTGCGCGGGTCAGCTAGTTTAAGTACTTATATATTGGGTATTCTGAAATAAGAGATGCCAGTCAGCCGGCTAGTATTATTTTAGATCGTACCCGAGAAAGGTCTTTAGTGCATCTGCTATAGACTGAGATAAGACGACCGTTTCCTTCAATTACGTTCAGGTTTCGAGGCGTTAGCAAACAGCGCACAGGGAAATAATGTTGTCTAAATAACTTTTGAGACATACGCCTGAAAAAGGAAAGTTAATTAAAATTAATTTGTGTCGGTTGTTTACTCAAACGATTTTGCACTGAAATGAAAATAGTGAATGTAAGTTGTCTTGTGTATTTTTGTCTTTTCACAAATAGTTTACGAATATTTTAACAATATGTATTAATAGTAGGGGGTGTAAGGGGGCACACATTTCATCTTAGTGCTCCTAGCCAACCTCACCTGCTCGTGGTACATCCTGCTAATCAACGAACGAGGCTCTGGCGCCCGACCAATGGCGGTATAACCATTCAAATGGCGTAGCTAAATGTGAAGGCTGGTAACGGGCAGCAGCGTTACCGGTGCGGTAAGCTACGTTCTGCGATCGCCAACCCGCATGCCCAGCGTGGCGATTATGGGCATAACCCCTTAATGATACGCAACAAAATACCACGGCCCCTAGTTCCCGGCAGCCTTGCTATTCCTGACCACGGCGGCGGTCATGGTAACGGCAGGGTGGGGGGTGCTAAGAATCCCCGGGCTACGGTAGGCCGCCAAAACGAACTGACCCTGGCTACGTATAATGGACGAACGTTAAGGCTTACGGACCACCTAGTGCAGCTAGAGGAAGAGCTGAGCCGTATTAGATGGCATGTTTTGGGTTTGTGCGAAGTCCGAAGAGAGGGAGAGGAAATCGTGACCCTAGAATCAGGCCATCTCTTCTATTACAGGCAAGGCGATCAACCATCCCAGGGTGGCGTCGGGTTTCTTGTCAACAAAATCCTCAGTGACAGCGTTGTGGAAATCTCCAGTGTGTCGAATAGGGTAGCGTACCTCATAATCAAGTTAACTGAAAGGTACAGCCTTAAAGTGATACAGGTTTAGTAAGTTAGTTTAGTAAGTGATGATGAAATAGAAACGATGTATGAGGAAATATCAAGAGCATTACATAACACCTCCAAAGCTCACTACAATGTTGTCATGGGAGACTTCAACGCCAAAGTAGGAGTACAGACTTGCAGCGAATCGAGCATAGGACCACACGGATTTGGCAGTAGGAATCACAGAGGGCAAATGCTGGTAAATTTCCTCGAGAAAGAAGGGCTTTTCTTGATGAATTCATTCTTCAAGAAACAGACCCAAAGGAAGTGGACTTGGCAAAGTCCCGATAATGTTACCAAAAATGAGATCGATTTCATCATAACGGATAAACGGCGTATATTTAGGGACGTCTCAGTACTCACCAGGTTTAACACCGGAAGTGATCACCGGCTTGTAAGAGGCTCTCTGAATATCGATTTCAAAGCCGAGCGAGTCCGTTTGATGAAGTCCACACTCCGACCAACTCTGCTCCAAGCCGCTATGGGATCAGAAACATTCCAACTAAAGCTAGAAAATCGATTCGCTGCCTTGGAAACTACAGATGACGTAGATCAGAAGCTTGAACAAGTGATGGACATCCTTAGGAAAGAAGGAACGAAGTATTGCGAAAGGCGAAGTACGGGCAAAAAGTCTAAACTCTCGACAGAAACTCTCCGATTAATGGAAGAGAGACGTGAAACTCCTATGTCAGCTTCACCAGGACAGAAAGTGCGCAATAAAACCATAAAAAGGTTGGTACGACGCGACCTCCGATCCGACAATACACGGCGGATTCAAAAAGCTATCGAGCAAAATCGGGGGTCTAAAGTGTTCTTCCAGCCTTTAGGTAGGAGCCACTTAGCAAAGCTGACAACGCCAGCAGGAAGAGCGGTCGCATCCCAGTTGGAGATTCTGTCAGAGGTTGAAGACTTCTATAGCAAGCTCTATGCCTCGCATGCTTCTCAACCCGAACCTAGTCCAGAAGATTGCAGAGCTATCCTGACCCGCCACTGCTCTGAGGATTTGCCCGAGATAAGCCAAGATGAGCTCGTGTTGGCCCTTAGACAGCTTAAAAATGGAAAAGCCCCAGGTGAAGATGGAATTACAACAGAGCTCTTAAAAGCTGGAGGAGCTCCTGTGCTGAAAGAGCTTAAGCAAATGTTCAATTCTGTCCTCTTCACTGGGAGAACTCCACGGGCATGGAACAGGAGCATGGTAATTTTGTTTTTTAAAAAAGGCGATAAAACCCTTTTGAGGAACTACCGACCAATATCGCTTCTGAGTCATGTCTATAAGCTGTTCTCAAGGGTCATCACGAATCGTCTTGCACGAAGACTTGACGAATTCCAACCCCCAGAACAGGCCGGGTTTCGAAGCGGGTATAGCACCCTAGACCACATACACACGGTAAGGCAGATTGTACAGAAGACTGAAGAGTACAATCGGCCCCTGTGCTTAGCATTTGTGGACTATGAGAAGGCTTTTGACTCCATCGAGACTTGGTCTGTTCTGGAGGCCTTGCAGCGCTGCCAAGTGGACTGGCGATATATCGAAGTGATGAGATGTCTATACAATGCCGCGACGATGACTGTACAAGTACAGAACCGGCAAACTGAACATATCTATTTGCGTCGAGGAGTGAGACAAGGGGATGTCATATCCCCGAAATTGTTTTCTAACGTCTTAGAAGATATGTTCAGGACGCTGGACTGGGAAAAGTGCGGCATCAATATTAACGGCAAGTACATCTCTCACTTGCGATTCGCGGATGATATCGTCATTATGGCCGAAACGCTGGAAGACTTGCAACGAATGCTGAATGGCCTAGCTGACTCTTCTCATCGCATCGGTCTCCGGATGAATTTAGATAAAACAAAAGTAATGCTGAACAAGCATGTTGTTCCGGGACCGGTTGCCGTAAATGGGATACCTCTTGAAGTTGTCCAGGAGTATGTGTACCTAGGACAGACGCTCCAACTAGGTAAGGACAACTTTGAGAAGGAAATCAAAAGAAGAATACGGCTGGGCTGGTCAGCATTCGGAAAACTTCGTCAGGTCTTCTCGTCACCGATACCGCAATGTCTGAAGACTAAGGTCTTTAATCAGTGCGTCCTACCCGTAATGACGTACGGTGCTGAGACGTGGCCACTTACGGTACGACTAGTCCACCAATTTAAAGTCGCTCAGCGAGCTATGGAGAGAGCTATGCTCGGCGTTTCTCTGAGGGATCGATTAAGAAACGAAGTAATTCGCCAGAGAACAAAAGTTACTGACATAGCTCAACGGATTAGCAAGCTGAAGTGGCAGTGGGCTGGTCATATTTGCCGCAGAACCGATGATCGGTGGGGAAGACTGGTTCTGGAGTGGAGGCCACGAACTGGAAAACGTAGCGTAGGACGCCCTGTGACCCGGTGGAGTGACGATTTACGCAAAGCAGTTGGCAGTGACTGGATGAGGAGAGCCGAAGACCGGGCTCAATGGCGTGTATTGGGGGAGGCCTATGTCCAGCAGTGGACTGATGTAGGCTGATGATGATTAATAGTTATTTTTGTATAGCTCCTTCCGAAAAGGTGGTCTCGCTAAAAGATCGCTTTTGAGCGATAGGACCGCCTTTGCTCACATTAGTGTATAATTGATTTACTGCCGCACTCACAGACATCAATTAACTTTAATCGCATTTAAGTCAATTTTTGTAATCAATTTATTTCAAATCTCCGAGTCTCTTATGATTATCTTTTAGTATTAATTACAATATTATTGATATATCTACTCAATATTCGCGTATTAAGTATTATTTGGCTTCGTAAATCGAAATAATGCATTTACAAAATATGACTTAATCACAATTAACTATAATTGACGTTTGTAGGTTCAGCAGTTAGTAATGGGCGCAATAAATAATCTATCTATCTAACAAGTAGTGTAACTTTAACCAAACTGTGTTTAAAATATAATATAGTTTGTTATTTTAACGGTAATAAAATCTTTTTAAAAAAAAATTGAACCGACTTCAATATCACTGAAAAGTATAAAATAATTTAAATATTATTGAAGTTGGTGTTAGCGTACCTGCTGTGTATATTTGGCACCAACTTCAATAATATTTAAATTATTTTATACTTTTCAGTGATATTGAAGTCGGTTCAATTTTTTTTTAAAAAGATTTTATTTTAAACTTTTTAGTGATATTTTCATATATAAAGATTGAACCATCGAAAACCGTAAAATTATCTAGGTAGGTTATGATCACATTATCGTCTACATAGTTTTACATAATTCATGTTTCTTCAGAAAAAAATATCCGGTCGTAATGAAATTTGCATGGAAACATCATAGTAGTTTACTCTCTCGAATAAAAAAAGAATTATCGAAATCGGTTCATAATTGTCAGAGCAATGTAATGGAGAACATCAGTTTTATGGTTTTTACCAGATAAATTCCTCCACATCGTTCATGCTCCTCCAGGAAGTTCTTATCCGGTTGTAATAAAATTCATACAGATTCAATACAGTGGTTTCTTCTTTCGAATAAAAAAAGAATCATTGAAATTGGTAAATATTTGCCAGAGTTATGACCATTTTTGTCCGACCGAGCGAGTCCGAGCGACTAAAACGTCATCTATATAGGCTTTCTTGCAACTCTCAGTGCGCAGTCACCATTCTTGTTTTTTTAGGAACTACTTATTACTAAGCAATAATTTTTTTATGGGACCCAATCAATGGATTGAAGAATGGATGGAAGAAAGATTTTTTCAAATCGGTTAATAATTGCCAGAGTTATGCGCGAACATACATAAAAAAAAAAATATATATACAGACGAATTGAGAACCTCCTCCTTTTTTGAAGTCGGTTAAAAATAACAAACTATATTATATTTTAAACAAAATTTAACAGTTAAATCAACACTAAAATTCACTGACATGACGCACGATATTGAGGTAGTTTAATAAAAACACACAATGTGTTAATTAAAAATGTGTGTACCTACAGTGTCCGTCAACGTTGTTTGGGGGGCCCATTATTTGAACATTTTAATTAATTGATATGGATGCATTAATTAAACTACGATATACACATAAAAAAAGCTGTAACAGCTCAGTGGGCGAACGCTTGCCTTGGAAACGAGGTGCGCAGGTTCGATCCCCGGCTCGCACCTCTGATTTCTTTAATTACCTAATCATGTGCGAATCGTCTTTGAGCGATTGTTACTAGCTTTCGGTGAAGGAAAACATCGTGAGGAAACCTGCATGTCTGAGGAAGCCTAACTGGCTTTCGAATGACGTGTGATGTCCGCCAACCCGCACTTGGCCAGCGTGGTGGACTATGGCCTAAGCCCCTTCATCTTGAAGGGAGGCCCGTGCCCAGCAGTGGGACATAAACAAGGGCTGGTATTATTATATTATTATTATACACATAAGTTTTTAATTGACACGAAGCTGAGACGCGTAGCATGTTTATATAGGTAAGGGCTTTGTTAGTAAAATCAATGTTGTTAATTTATTCAAGTTTAATATATTGGAAATAATAAATTATTTGATGCTGCTGAAATACGGGGGCTTCCACGTATTTCACGTATAAATTAAATTGTGGTAAATGTCACATTTATACAATAACATGCTATCAAACTATTTACATAATAATACCTATACAAACAGTAGGAATCAAAGATATTATATATAGAAGATAAACATAGTCCGATAAAAAATGAAACCAAAAAAGAAAAACCTATGTGTGAGTGAATTGTTTATGTGTAAAGGAAAAAAAGTGTTGTTAAAAAGTACTACCATGGATGAAATGAATTCATCCATGGTATTATGTACGTAATCGATATCGATGATATTTTGTGTGAATATATACACAATTATCTGTATAATTTAAAATTGATGTTGATTTAAAACAAGTTACTAATAACCTTTAGTATTGCAAATCTCATAATGAAATTGTCAAAAGTGGTAAAACAGTCATTCTACAAAAATTGTAGTTTATTTTTGCTGTAAACATCGTAAATCGGATCATGAAAATAAGCATGCATTATAAATAATTATTATTAAAGTTCAGTATAGGTGAAGGAGCTTCCCTTAGAGGAAGAAAACAATATTCTGTCTACGGAGCTTCCCCTATGAGATTCTTGAGAAGTATGCAATATTTCTAAATAGTATAAAACCAAAACATTAGGCGGACGTGTTGGTCTAACAGTTCAACATCCTGGCTGGCTACCCAATAGGTCATTGGTTCGATTTCCACCAAGTGTCTGGGTTTTATTTATCTATTAAGTATGTATTTACAAATAAAAGTATATGAGTATGTATAAGTAAAAGTTGCCTGGTTTCCATAGTAGAGGCTCTGCCTTGTTTGGGATCAGATCACCATGTGTGGAGATCAAAGTGGAATAGACCTTCGTCCCAGGTTATTATAATAAAGACAAACAATATACTTATATTGTAAAATACATACTTATTGCGTACTGCTAATACGAATACTGCTGCTGCTTTACGAATTGCTAATTCTGTGGAGACGCCTGGAGTGTACAGCTAGATTGTGTTTGTTCCGGGTGTTTACATTATGATGGTCACAATTCTTTGCAAAAGCACTTATGTTTTTCTTTACATACAACAAATTTTCATAAATATATTGTGATACAACCGTTAGAATATCTATTTATTTAAATTTCTCTTCTTCTTCTTTAAGTTATCACCAGAGAATCAAATTTGCCGACGTAGCTTAATGAATTACCAAACTGGAGTGGCTGCTCATATTTGCTGTAAAACCGATGGTCATTGGGAAACAGTGGTTTTGGAGTAGACACCACTAACCGGAAAACGCAGTGTAGGAGGTTCTGTGTTTCTAGGTTCTGATTTTATTTTCTGACTAACGACTTGACATAAATACCTGGTGGCGTATGGGTAAATTAAAGTAAGTAAAGTTTAATCATAATAATAGGTTCACAGGGTATCGATAGCGGTAAAATAACTTTATTTATGTAAGAACAAGATCATCTGTTTTTCAATTGGAACTGCTAACATACATAATTTATTTAGTGTTATCGTTTCCTAAAGGAACTGGTACTGACTTATATTTTTTTCAGTGTCATACATAAGTACAAGTAAATTAAATAAGGTACAGCCTCTTATTAGGCAACGTTGATGTTGTGACATACTTTGTATAAAACATTTTGCCTCAAAATGTATATCGCAGACAGAAATCAAAATCTTTATCACAGACACTGGAATATTGTAGGGATTCCATCCATCCTAGTCTTTAATCCGCATCTATTTTTGTCTTATCAATGAATTATTTTGATAATCTGAAAGAATACATTTGAATTATTATTATTATCATATCAATTTACATAAAGAATATAGAGACTGCAAAATATTTTTAGACCGTATAAATATAAACTCCTTGAAACTAAAACAAAAAGACGTAGAATTTATATTTGTGCCACTAATAAAAACTATTTGCTTTAATATCGATATCGATACTCATGACGTCAGGACTTTTTCAAGCCCTATTGTAAACAAATCGTTTTACATTTTACACAAAATATCCCGCTATTCTTCATATAAAAGTAATAAATTATGATCAGTTTGAAGAAAAACATGTATTCTACGATATTATTAGGATTTTCAACCAAATTTTCAACCAAAACCATAAAAATATAGCAAGCAAAAATGCAGTCAGGAATAGTAATCAATTACCTGTGAAATGTTTACTTATTCGTTGTATTACGATTTGTAACATCACATGCACTTATTGCACAAGCCACCATGATGGAACAATAATATTTTATATTATAAATTTGAGATCGTGCTAAATTATTATGATTTACTTTGACAGTAAACAGACCGCGAGGCAGCGTTGCAGTGGCTAATGTCAAAAGTGATGCGGAATAAAAAAAAAGAATTTTATCTCTGCCTCTGTTGCACTCGTGCAGTTTGTATTTGATTAGAACTTCTCCTTCCCACGCTATGTTCATCTTTTTGAACGTAGTGAAAAAAATCTTAAATCTATGGTAGGAATAAACCTAAGCCGTCTTATTACGAAAATCAGTTTAACGTTAAACCTAGGTTTAAACTCAGGTCTAAACCCAGGTTTAACGTTAAACTGCTTTTCGTAATAAGACGATGTCTTTAGAAAAAGTTGTATAATCCTTTCGTAGAATATACTTAAACCCTAATTCTATTACGTATTCTTTCTAATGTACTGTTTTTTCAGGCTGAGATTCCAGCTAAATAATATTTTTCAGGATGTCATCTTCCATTTTAACAAATTGTCTGCGTGTACACATATGTTAAGTTTGTGAAATATTCGTCTATTGTTTCGTCTGGCTGTCTTCTGTTGAACAATTTATGCCGTTCCATGGTAGTATTTAATTGTGTTGTGAAGTATTTTTTGAAATGGTATATTAATTCAGTAAAGCTTATTTTGTCAATGTCCACATCAAATGAGAAGAAAATTGGTAAGGCTTCGCTGCCTATGAAATGAAGCAATATTTATAAAAAAATAATGTAATTATTGAATGCAAATCTTGCCCAACAGAGCAAGAATGTGACATTTTGTTCAGACGATGCAAGGCATTTATTACTTCAATATTATTGAATGGAACAGGCAAGAAAATGGCATCGTGTAAATGGGCCTGTACTTTATTCTATTCAAATCTTGCAAGTATAAAATCAATGAAAAAGACTCCAATGAATCTTCCAATTCTATATTATCCTGAAAGCACTGGTAAATCTTCTGACTTGAGCTTAATCATGGAAGTAATAAGTACTACGTAGTACTTATTACTTCCATGTGTTTAATGGGTTTTTTTTTAAACGATTGGCAACCTTGCTTTACTCTATGGATGATCCAACCCATAGATAAGATTATGCGGGTCCGCCCCTGGTCCGCCCGCCCAACCAATCATCAAAATAGACTCAGGACTCGGCCGTCCGGTCCGTGAATATTTTTTGTTAGTAAACAAAAAACATTGCTTCGCTCGTGCATTACCCATTACCGTAAATCAAAGAGTTTTATAATATCCGTGAATTGCCAGTGAGTCGTGAGTGTTTGTGAACCAACCAATCCAGCTATGTCGCGCTCCATGATGCCCAGTCAAACTCAGCTGGCAAAACTAGTTGATATGCTGGAGGAGAACAAGTTTCTCGCCACTGGACATGCACGAACAGCTCATGCCAGGGACCGTACTCGAGCAGCTTGGCAGAAAATCGCTGATACTTTAAATAGTGAAGGTAATGGTTGCGTTAAAACTTGGCAGCAATGGGCTAAGGTCAGTTAACTTTTAATAACTCCTTATCTATTGTTTGGTATAACTATGTACAACACTTAGTACTGTTTGATTATTTTAGTACTGGAAAGACAAGAAGGCAGCCCTTAAAAAGAAGGTCAGTCAACTTCACCAAACTAGGCAGCATGCGGGTGATGAAGCAGAGGAAACACATTTATCAGCCGTGGAGGAACGGTTGCTTGACATTGTTGGTCACAGTTTTGCTCTTGGGGACCAGGAGCTTGAAGTAATGACATCTGAAGTATATTTTATTTACTGACACCCATATTCTTGGTTGTTTCCTCCATATTGCCACAACTCGACTATTAAAATCATATCCATAGTTACTAAAAATGTCCTCAACTTGAGGTTATTAGGTGTGGTTGAGAGGAGAAAAGAATTGTGAAACTTAAGGTAACTTGTGACCTACCTTGCGGTACCCTAAAACCCTCAGTGATGGACACGAGATTGGGAGTTCACACTGCACATATTAATGTGGTGCAGATCGGAGTTGGTAGAGCTTAATATAGAGAACTTAAAATATGCTCAAGGAATTATTAAAAATACTGTTTTGGAGGTCCTTTCCAGTTGTTCCTTGATGCCTCAGTCGAGTTTGAGTGGAGGAATTTTCAAGGAAACCCCTAAGAATATGGGTGTAAGAATCTTATTAATCTACTCAATGTATATTGTAGAAAAAGAAAAATGTTAATATTTTTTATTGTTATGGCAGAACCAACCTGATGACCTAGAACCCATACCTCAGCAGACAACTCCACTAGTTGGTAGCCATAGTCCTGCTTCTCTGTTGGTAAGTGGTATAGTAATATTATATCCTTTTCTAAAGCGTTGTAACAAAATCCTTAGTTAAGAGAATGTCATAAAATCATATACTTTGTGTTTTAGGAATTTACAATACCAGCAGAGGCAGAGTCAATGGTGGGTCAGGGATCAGTTTACTGATTTATGTAACTCACCAAATTTTTATTACCAGACTAAATCTTCTTTTTTATTATTTCAGAATGAGTCCCAGCGGCCTGTCCATACAAATTCAGTAAGAATATATTATGTACATTTTTATTCCTTCTGTTTTACATGATTATTATCCTTGTTAAATCATTTAGTTTAAGCAAATATTCATCTCCTTAATTAAAACCATTTTCCTTTAAACAACCTCAACCTCTAGGCACATTGGCTCTCAAATTGTAAATGGAATTGTTATGTCTCATTTGTCATGTTATTAAAATCAAATACTAAGTCTAAAATAAAAAATAAATTGTTACAGTCTCAGCATGCAACAGAGACTCTTGGGCAGAGAAGGCATGCCACCAGTGCTGCATCAAGTAATAAAACTTATTATTTTATTATTATTTATTTAACTTATTATTTTTAATGTAGTAACTCAGTGGGCAAGCACTTGCCTTGGGAACAAGGTGTGCAGGTTCGAACCCCGGCTTGTACCACTGATTTCTTCCATTAATCATGTGTGAATCGTGTTTGTGAGATTGTTACTAGCTTTTGGTGAAGGAAAACATCGTGAGGAAACCTGTATGTCTAAGCAAGCCTAACTAGCTTTCGAATGGCGTGTAAAGTCCGCCAACCCGCACTTGGCCAGTGTGGTGGACGATGGCCTAAGCCCCTTCATCTTGAGGGGAGGCCCGTGCCCAATAGTAGGACAAACAAGGGCTGGTGTTATTATTTCATCTAGGTAACCTATATTCCACGAAACTGCCTGTATCTGATGTTTTTTTTTTTTTGCAGTTCCTCTTCGCTCCCGCTTGCGACGTATGGCGCAAGTGCGACAGCGACTACTACAACGAACACGTCCAGGTCAGCGAAGCTCTCAAATGGCCAGTTTGACAGAAAGGTTTATAGCAATTAAAGAACGCAGAGTGGAGGTAGAGATGATGCAAGCACAAACTATGGAGGACATGGCCCAAAGCTTCGATCGCATCAGCCAGGGTTTCCTGCAGCAGAGCCAAGCTTTGCAATCACTGGCTGAGTCGATTAGAATAATCTTAGAAAGAAATCAAATGTAACCTTTTAATATTTAAAAAAAAAATATCTTACAATTAATAAACGCCTGTTTTTATTAATCTTTTATTTATTTTTCAAACTATTCCTAGACCTGAATTAGTTTCACTGAAAGCTGTAAATTCTCGTGGCGCTGGTGCTGCGTATGCAGACGAACATGTAAGGCTCAATTCACACCAAAAAGGCAGCGGCGTGGCGCTCACTTTCAGTGTGAAAGAATTTTAAACTTTATCTACAATACCTACGTAAAAGACCAGCATCGCTTGAAAAGCTTAAAAATGCACGAGAAACCGCGTGGTCGTTCTGAGGCGATGTCCTAACTATACGCGATCATCGCAAGTTCTATTAGGACACTCCCTGAGGCAATCCGTCGCGCATAGTGGAGCAAGTCAAAACGTCGAGGGCGAGATTGTGTATCTTAGAGAATAGAGTTTTTATTCAAGAGAGTAAACCATTACAATCATTCCATACAAATTTTAATATAGACCAGAGAATTAATTTCTGGGGACCTAGTACTAGGTACTTACTGGTTTTGATAGTAACGAACTCGATCAAACAGGCAGAGTTTTCTCTACATTTATTATTCCGTGGTTTTGGGCTCCCACACATAACTGCGAATTCGCATCGCATCGCAAATATCTGCAAGAAACAAATGAATATTTCCATACAAATTCCTGCGATGCGGCGCCGCATCATAGATAAGAATAGTATGGCATCGCATCGCAGTTATGTGTGGGAGCCATAGATATAATATTTCTCGCTACCACTTTTTGAACCGTGACACCAAATCTAGTTTATATATTATCATATATTATAACGATGGTGGGAGCCCTTTCTCCATTCATTTCACACCAGCTCCCCTAGCGGTAAATATTATATAAAAAAAAGACTAGTAAAATGTACGGGAGGAAACGGACATAGGTATGTGAATATTATGCTTTTTAGATCATTTTCTGTGAAGTCGGTTTTTTTAAATATTTTATTTGACACTTTCTAGTGAATTTTATGTTACCAAGATATCAGCAATACGTGGGATACATAAAATCAATTAATATAAAATGTATACAAAAATATACTTCTCTGGCTACCCTTTTACCCGGAATATGGTCGTGAGGTCCAAAAATGACAAGCTAAATGCGATTCATTAAGATTCATCATTATGACTTGCGTTCACGTTATTACGCAACTCGAACAGTAGGTACCTCACTGGAAACATTAACAGTCCATATCTTTGAAACTACTGAACCGATATTGATAAAACTTGCACTCTTCCCTAATTTTAAAGATACTCAAACTATTACAATTATCTAAATCGGATTAATAGTTTCTGAGAAACGGGGGAGCAAACCTACTTACATACACTCATGAGATTTGGTACATTTGTTTAGAAGCCCACACACATACCTACATTTTTTTTGCGATGGTGAAATCCTCATGGATACCCGCGCACGAACCTACTATGCGCGGGTTATGTCGGACACTTACCGTCTAAAACACCTTCGGGCCTTCCAGCTCCTCCGCTATAGTGGCAGGCCCCGGGAACGTACAATGTACTTCATCCGGTTCCCGCCAGCGGCCGTTTGGCTGGCGCCAAACCCACAACCGGCTCGACCAAAATGGCCAAGCCGGAGCCTTTGCAGGCTCTCCCCCATTGTCACTTGTGGTGCCCTCCAGTCCACTCTGCTCGACAGCGAAGTACCAGGGGCGACCACAGTAGCACACACCCTATACCCCTATAGCCTTTCGGCCCTACGAACCAAAATTGCACCGAGCTACCGGGTCCCATACCCCGGCAATGCCGCCTGCCGGCGCCCATACCCCGGCAGTGCGGTTGCTGCGGTGCCCCCGCCCTAAGGCCTTTCGGCCCTACTCCCCCCGGCACCACCACCGCGCTCAACCGACGTACGTGCCCATCGGGAACAGCGGTAGCGGCGCCCCCGCCGTACGTAGCCTTTCGGCCCTACACCCTTCCCCTTACGTTTCCTCAGGCAGATTCACGCTAGTTTTCCAGTTGTTGTTCAGTGAGACCAACTTTGACGTAACTTTGAAGTTAGGGTTCCGATACAAAGACAACTTAATGCTTATTAAATTCTCCAACTAAAATTATGTTACTGATTGTAAGATTATTGAATTCTGTTCGTTAGCAAGTTTCGCGAACTTTGAAAGTTATCTGTTAAATTAAAGCCTCTTAATATCAGTTGGTATGGTATTAGTGCTCACAGCGAGTAATAAGACAACAATATCTCTGATGTTCATTGTATCATGTATAATTAATTATTATTGTGCCACAATATTCCTTGAACAGAATAGAAGTTTGTATAGTACCTACCTACCTACTCCAAGGTATTTTTAAGACATCCTACATGCGCACCAAGATGCTCCGTAACTACAGTTGCCGTTATGTGGTGAACGTGCCTTCAGTCTGGAGTTCGGGACTAAGCTATTTGCTTCTACATTCACAATAGACTGCTAAGGACTGGAACAGTTTGGCTGCGTCGGATTTCCCATCCGATTTTAATGTGGGTGTCTTCAAGGCTAGAGTTACTGACTTTTAATACGCTAGTGTGCTTTACCATCCTTGATTGCGTCGCCGCTTTCCATCAGGTAGGATTGCAGTCAAGCACTTGCTTATGCTGAATAAAAAAAGAAAGAACATACACACTATAGGTATAGTTCACAGGGCACCGTGGTCGCACAGAACTTCACAGTTGTCCGAAATTGTCGCTGGGGCTGAGGTTGCAGGTAGGTAAACCTTGCTTTGATCGCTTCTCGCTTCCGCTTCTGAGATAAAACTGCCTATCGTCGTCTGGGTTCATCAGCTTTTGTAGTAGTTAGAAATATAGGTAGAGATTTAAAGCGCCCCCCGGGCTCAAAGTCGAGGCACTGCAGGGTACCAGATGCAGATCCCACCGGAAAGCCTACGCCCCCTCTCTCATGTGCCACTGGAACAACCGCGGTTATTTAAGTGAGTAAGAATCCCACATACCCGGTTACCTTACAAATGGTCGGTCAATGCGTTAAATGGTCCCGGGGGCCTGTTAAAATGTTCCGCAAAAACTAAATAAAAGCTACTTAGGTATAATAAACTTTCTAGGAACCAAGGTGGATTATCTTCCATTGAAAATTCTAAATCTCTCATTACAGATCGACAGCTGTAGACCTACTAACTGTAGTTATTGCAATTAAGTAGGTAATAAGTAACATATTACTAAATCCTAACAATATATCAACATATTATAAGTTTCAACAAGTCATCAATGTTAATCAGACAACCCTGTACTGCCGATATTAAACACGTCTATAGGTGTATGTGTGTACTTAGCGCTTAGGATGTATTAAGGTGAAATAACTTTGACGACTGTCCCTAACCACGGATTAATCTAGTGCCCTAAACTTTATCGATCAAAACTTTATCAATCGCCAGCCAATCCGCAGTGAACTGAGCTATCCAACGGACCTCCGATACAAATTAAAGAACCATGTTAGGTCAAACAAATCACATTATAGTGAGTCTCAATCATCGATATACTATACCAACTAGATTTGCTGTCACGACCCGAAAAGTGGTCACGAAAATAAGAAAATAAGAGCTACGGAGACGGCTGTCGCTCAATTGTCTGCAATTATTATTGAACCTTATTTTATAGTATGTAAGTCATCTTTTTATATGAACATATTATTGTTTTGCGTGTACGTGTATAGTTGTGTAGGTATATGTAACCGCGACCACATTTTCGATGTCATTTTGTTCGTGACAGCTAATCTTGTTGGTATAGTATATCGATGGTCTCAATAGATATAGGTACAGTAAGTAGCCACCAGCTGGTATTAATTATTGTAAGATTTATCGATAAAGATTAATATATATCGAGCTAATGACGAAGGTGCGCAGGTTCGAACCCCGGCTCGCACCTCTGATTTCTTTAATCAATCATGTGCGAATCGTCTTTGTGCGATTATTACTAGACTAGCTTTCGGTGAAGGAAAACATCGTGAGGAAACCTACATGACGTTTGAAGTCCGCCAACCCGCACTTGGCCAGCGTGGTGGACTACGGGGGCCCGTGCCCAGCAGTGGGACATAAACCAGGTCTGGTATTATTAATGACGAAGATAAATTATTTTTGTTAATCGGTAGCGCACACAGAACACAAACCGCACTAACGGCGACAAACCGTCACACAAGTGACAAAAACGACACCGTACGAGACAGAGACCGGCCGAATCTCAGTTATCCCTTAAGAAATTTGTACAAAGGGCGGCCTTATAGCTATCCGCGATTTCTTCCAGGCAACCTTGGGATGGAAAAATGATCGCATGGAATACAAAAAGTGGGGTAGTTAAATGTGAGACAATATAGATATATGTACAAAAAAAAACATACATATATCTACTTATTTATATGTGTAAGTACATATAAAAATACATCCTGGCTTACAGAAGTCACTGTGGTAGGAATGCGTAACCAGTAAAAAATTGCCATTAAGCTCATCCGCATCACCGGCTATTGAATTTGTAGCGTAACTACTACATATGAGAGTACAAAATAAAGATGTTCCTGAATCGCGCAAGCGAAGTTTCAAAGTACATTGAGTATATATACAACATCCCAACAACAACCGTTGGGGGCTTCGGCCCTGGCCGAGCATCACAGCTCGCTCGGTCGGAGGATCCTCCCTTTAGCATCGCTCCGCGATATTGGTGACCCCGACGTGATCAACGCAGCCTTCGCATCGAACATCATCGCAGCTGTCGAAGCTTCGCCATCACTCTCTCCCCATAGCAAGTCTCCAGCAAACAACAACCAGCGAGCCACAAGCCAGTCAGTATGCCTTATCGGACGACCACCGCCTTGTAGCAGATGCAAGCCTGGTCAAACCTACGGCCTCAACGTGGCACAGCACCCCCTGCACCGACAGCCGGTCCACGTAAGAAGAGTGCTTACCTCAAAACCGGTTCGTCAAGCAGCAGCCAGCCACACGCACTGCACACCTCAACTCACTGAGGACTACGCAGCATCAGCCCCGTCGCACTGGGACTACGCACACTGGACTTTGTACAAGTGGCATGGGTATAGCGACTGGAGCGCAAGGACGAGCTGACTCTTGAAGACCATTAGTGCATCGACTTCCAGTCTTCGGGGGGAGTGATGTAGCGACCTACTACTACATATGAGAGTACAAAATAAAGATGTTCCTGAATCGCGCAAGCGAAGTTTCAAAGTACATTGAGTAATATATACAACATCCCAACAACTTCTGACTCGCGCCGCAGACCACGGCACGTACTGCTCGACCCTCCTGACCCCATGACGGTCCTATTGGACCGGGATGCGCCGAACCCTCCCCGACAACCGTATGCTACACTAGCTATCAGACACCGGTCTCGCCAGCGAGGCCGAAGGGTCGTACGTATGCGACCTCAACGACGTGCATCACCCCACTGAGTTTCTTGCCGGTTCTTCTCAGTGGGGGCGCGTTGTGAACCGGTGGTAAACTCAGCCCTCTCTTAAGCGACAGCCCAAGCCGAGGCCGTGCCTCCCTGAGGTGCCCTTGAGCTCGTCGCTACTTCTGCCGTAAAGGCTAGAGCGCTTCAAGCGCTCGCCTCCTATTGTCCGGTGAAGCTGTAATCCATCCAAGGCCATCTGCGGCCAACAGCATCTATCATTCCCAAAAAAAAAAAAAAACGGTTGGGGTCTTCGGCCCTGGCCGACCATCACACCTCGCTCGGTCGGAGGATCCTCCCTTTAGCATCGCTCCGCTATAAATTCTAAGTAAGATACCGCGCACGGCTGACCTCTTTTACGGTGACGTTTTTGTCACTCCTCGGCAGTCGGCGCGCATTTTCAAACATACTGTCCGGACAATAATGACAAAAAGTCTTCTTTTACAAATAATATAGCATCCATCAATTCAAATCATGTAATAGCAATTGCAATATAAATTATATCTATACTTATAATAAAACTGTAACAGGTCCAATTCTGTACATTGAAGATATTTTGAAAATTATATTTGGAGGGCATTCTATAACCGATACTGAGGCCGAAAATGTATTTTTTTTAATTTTTGTCTGTCTGTCTGTCTGTCTGTCTGTCTGTCTGTCTGTATCACGGCTGAGCATCACGCCGAAACTACTGAATGGATTCAAATGAAACTTGGCATGATTTGAGATCTTACTACGAGGTAGGACATAGGATACTTTTTATCCCGTAATCTAGCACGGTTCTTTTGGGAGAGGGGATTAAAGTCAAAACGGGTACTTGGTTATACGCTTGGTCCGATTTTATGAATTTTTCTATAAAATATAATAAATATTAGTAAGGGAACACTCATAGAGAGTTGTTATCAAGGTTTTGTAATCGATCGGGTTAAGCAACGTTAGGTAAGGTCATTAAATAGATGGGTGACCGTTTAACGCCATTTGAACTAAACGGGTCCGTGCTTCGGAGAGCAAGTAAAACGTGGGTCCCAGTTTTTAACCGACTATAAAAAATGAGGTTATGTATTCAATGCGAATGTCTGTTATTCAAAGTTTAGTTAACGTAAAAATAGCGCAGGCGGAGCTGCGTGGGTCAGCTAGTTATCAAATAATAATGAGAAATCGACAATCGGAACATTTGCGTTCGCGGTTGCTATCTACCACCAATATGGCGGCCGCGAACCAAATCCGACAAAAAACTTTTTGAAAAAAGTGACCTGTGCGCGCTATCAATAAGACACAGGTATCCCCGCTAAGTTGGCAACCCGTCTAATCGTCGATTTTATAACTAATTAGCCGATTCGATACATAAATCATCTAAGCGTTAATTGGTAAATGTACTCTGTGGTTAATTGACTATATTATACGAGCCGTAAGGTAGAGCTGGACCTCTACAGATCTCTTACAGATCGTAGTCAAGTAATACCACCTTCGTATGGCTTTGTGTTCGTGCGGTAAGTCAGGTAATGTGTCGCTATGGTGCTGTCGACTGAGCAGCTATCGTCCGTCCCTGTTGCTGCCGGCACACCGATAGGTATCTCCGACACATGATCATGATTCCGCATGTTGTGAACAAGCCACTGCGCATCCAAGCAAAGCTGTATCGGTAATTTCAGAAGAAATCGTGTCCAAAAGCTTATAATTATGTATAATAAGTAAGTAAATATTAAGTTGTTAACTTTCGTCTATATAGTGAGTCTAAATACGTTGCCTAGGAGTATACATTTCTCTGAATAAGAAATAGTTTTACTAGTGTTCATCTTTATAGGATAGGGTTGTTTGGGTGTTTGTATTGGAAAATCCGACAAGCAGCAGAGTATGAAATTGTACTCTGTAAATAAATAGTGTTTAATATCGCGGACCGGCCCGGCGTGTAATTGAACGACGACGTAATATTAATTTACTCTTCGAGGAACTTGTATGTAATAAATCCTCTTAGTATTACCACATAAGTAACTAAATGTACGTATATAACTTTGGTGGGTACACTCGTATGTGGTAGGTGCACGTAGAGACATAGCATAGGCTATGAGTCCCAATGGTTGAGTGAGTTATTACATGAATTTATATACTATTTAATAGTAGGTATATCGATGGTTATATACTATAGTGGTGATATACTATTTAATATTATATCGATGGTTATCAAGATATTGTATTTGGTTTGCGTCCGCCATCTTGGTAGTGACCGCGAACACTAATTTTCCAATTGTCGTTTGCTCATTATTACTTGCACTACTTTTGCAATTGCTATTTAACTACCTACTTGATGCTGGCGAAATCATCAATAATTAATGTAAGCCATATTTTTGTTAATTTCTCATCTGAAATTCCGCAGTGCCTGAAGACAAAGGTTTTTAACCAGTGTGTGTGGCCAGTGATGACATAATGGTACTGAGACGTGGTCTTTAACAGCTGGCCTTTTAGAGAAGCTCAGAGTCACACAACGAGCTATGGAGAGAGCTATGCTCAGAGTTTCTTTGCGCGACAGAATCCGCAATGAGGAGATTCGCCGAAGAACGAACGTCACCGACATAGCTCTCAGAATCTGCAAGTTGAAGTGGAAATGGGCAGGCCACATCGCTCGAAGAACCGATAACCGTTGGGGAAGAAAAGTTCTCGAGTGGCGACCACGAACCGGAAGACGCAGCGTAGGTAGGCCTCCCACTAGGTGGACAGACGAAATTGGGTATTTGAATTTTTTTTTTTGTGATAAATGGAAAGATCATATATAAGTTTTATGGTAAAACTATTTTTAGTTTTTTTTTATTCGCAATAATTAAAAAGTTATTTCAAAATAAAAAATATAAATTTTTAAATATATTTTTTGCATTGTACCGGAAACACACCAACAGCTCCTGAACAAACCCGAGCGGGTGTGACGTCATAATGTTAAAACTATTTAATAACAGTACAGCGTCAACGGCTATTACACTTGACTAGACAATAATATTGAAAATTTATTGCTAAAAAACGACTCTGAACAACGCTGAACGTCACTGAACGTCACTGAACGTCACTGAACGACACTGAACGTCACTGAACGTCACTGAACGACACTGGACGACGACACTGATCGTCACTGACGTGACTGACGTGACACTGAACGTAACTGACGTGACACTGAATGTAACTGACGTGACTGACGTAACACTGAACGTAACTGACGTGACTGACGTAACACTGAACGTAACTGACGTGACACTGAAAGTCACTGACGTGACACTGAACGTAACTGACGTGACACGACGTTCAGTGTCGTCTTCGAGTGTCGTTCAGTGTCATCCAGTGTCATTCAGTATCGTTCAGTGACGTTCAGTGACGTTCAGTGACGTTCAGTGTCGTAGTTCAGTGTCGTTCAGTGACGTTCAGTGTAGTCGTTCAGTGTCGTTCAGTGACGTTCAGTGTCGTCGTTCAGTGTCGTTCAGTGTCATTCAGTGTCGTTCAGTGTCGTTCATTGACGTTCAGTGACGTTCAGTGTCGTCGTTCAGTGTCATCGTTCGGTGTCGTTCAGTGTCGTTCAGCGTCGTTCAGCGTCGTTCAGCGTCGTTCAGTGTCGTTCAGTGACGTTCAGTGTCGTCGTTGAGTGTCGTTCAGTGTCGTTCAGTGACGTTCAGTGACGTTCAGTGTCGTCGTTCAGTGTCGTTCAGTGTCGTTCAGTGTCGTTCAGCGTCGTTCAGCGTCGTTCAGCGTCTATTTAAGCAATACATTTTCAATACTATTGTCTAGTCACCTGTAATAGCCGTTAACGCTGTACTGTTATTAAAGCGCTTTAACATTATGACGTCACAACTATATGGTGGACCAATCTTGGCGCGTTTATAGTCACGTGATTTTTCATCAATTTTTAATTGTTTATAATTAATTGAATTTTTTTTTTTTACTTTTTTGCATTAAATATCAATATTATTAATAATAAAGTTTTAAAATAATTTTTTTTTTTTTTTTTCAAATACCTAATTGTGCGCGTCGCAGGTAACCGGTGGATGCAAATCGCCAATTGTCGTTCATTGTGGCGTTCCAAGGGGAGGCCTTTGTTCAGCAGTGGACGTCTTCCGTCTGCTGATGATGATGATGATATTTTTGTTAAAGAAGAAAGAGTTATCACGGTGTGTTCTTACACTACACCAAACTACTCGCTACTAGTACCTAATGTAGCAGCACCAAAGGCACCCAACTACGAGGTGTAGGAACAACGCGGGGATGCTGTGGGCGTACACTTCCGCGTAAGTGGGGGGAAGACGAAAAACAGGGTAACACAAAAAGTCGTAGTGGCAACAATGTTGCCAGTACTGCAAAGACCGCACAAAATCTGGCGTTATAGGCGACTTTTTCTATTACCCTGTTTTTCGTCTTCCCCTACAGGACTTGTTCTACCGAGAGCATCCGGCAATAAAGGAACTCTGGAAGTTCCGAACGGAGGGCCTAGCATATTTCCACAGCGCCAATAAAGGTCACCCAATGGTGAAGTTTTAGTTGATAAAAATCCCACAGCCCGCCCTCTATCCTACAGAGACCGGATACCTTTCAAGATTTTTTCCCCGACACCGAAAAAAGGTACCTACCCTACGCAAATGCGTCCAATACCACCAGAATTTCTTAACATTCCATTGTGTAACATAACAGTTTTACTGCGGTCCCAACATTTTCCTTTTTTTTAATAGACGTAAAAGAAATAAGTGCCGGTTTTTATTAAGCCCAATAATTTAACATGTGCACAAAAAAGATTTATTATACATTTCGGGTGGACATAATTCATAAACATCTGTTGTAGCAATAAAGCTTTAACGGTGAAAAGACTTCCTTTGCCCTGCCTTTGTTCAGCATGTGGGATACAGTGCTAGATATTATAGTTATTAATATTAAACCTTTTTTCCCCCAAATGGCCTGAGTAAAACCTGCGTTGCTTTTAATAAAAAGAGAAGTATGTATACTTACTCTGTTTTTCTTTACAAGACAAGCAGCAGGCTTAGCACGATTTGCCAAGACTTCGTAATCTTGACATTTTGGTGTGGAGTATGACGTAGTTATCGACCTAACTAATACCGAAAATGACGTTTCTACGTCGATAGCTGCGTCATACTCCACACCGAACTGTCAAGATTACGAAGTCTTGGCAAATCGTGCTAAGACTGCTGGGCTGAACATGACATACATGGATCCTACCAATTGTCTTGGACCGGCCACTGGTCATCCATCCGTCCTGTATTCATACATTTATTGCTACGATTTTATTCTTGTAAAGAAAATCGGAGTATAGATATATACCTACCTACTAGGTATTGAGAGCGGGGTAGATAAATTATATGGACTACACTTAAATGTTCATAAAAAGAACAGTCTACGAAACGCTGGAATAATCAAAAAATATTTATCAAACAGCAGAAATAACAGCAAACTGGCATATTTTGCTATAAATACAGCAGAAACATAGGTGCCTAAACAGTTAAGTAGTTGATATCACCCTATTGCTTCTATGAAATGTGAGTTAAAATAATTAGAATTTAGAAAGTTTCTGCGATTCATAAAATTATACATTATCGTCTATTACAGGACTGATTGATTGTTTCAAAAATTCGTAATTTGGGTACAAAATGTGAAAGGGGGTGAACATTTCAGCTATGGTTAAGGGGAGGAGTGATGTAATAAATACCGGTCAAATGCGAGTCGGACTCGCTCACCGAGGGTTCCATACCATCTTTGAATGTATTACAGTAATTTTACTGTTTTTTTTAGGATTATTAAAAAACTGTACTTCTTAGAAAGATTATTTTATTTTTCCTGTAAAATATAGATAGACATGTATTACCCATAATTATTTCAGATTTTTCCCACCACAAACTTCGGAGATAAGGGGGGCGGGGAAACTACTTTATATAAACCAAAATAAAAATCTGTTTTGAGATGTGCAAATAAAGCCCTTTCATATGATACTCGATACAGAAAATTGTCTCACTTTGAAATTGTGATGCCTATAAAAAAGTAAAAGAAAGAATATATTTTTTTCATTAAAATTTTCGATGAGGTTGGGTAAGTAAGATCTACAACTATTCCAAGTTTCAAATCGATAGCATCAGTGGATCCTGAAATATATAGGTGTGACAGACAGACAGACAGACGAAGTCAGACCATAATTTCTTTTTTTACCTTTTAGGTATGGAACCCTAAAAAGGTTTGGAAAGCCCTGGTGTAGAACAATACATATGTACCGAGAAATGAATTGTTTTAAAATATAATAGATAAGTTCTACAAAAAACTCTTGAAAGTCACCCTACCATTAATTAAAGTCAATCTACACGCTCCGATCAAAGTAAGCTTTACTTTGAAACCTCCGCCTTGACTTAATAAAAGAAAAAGGTAACCAAGTTTTGTTTTTCAAAACAGCGGCCACCTCATGCTTCAATAAATATTATTTACACTCGGAAAAGTTCATACCGATATAAAAAATCGAAAAGATTTATTTATTTTGTTTCGAGGTCCGGATCAACAGCCTTATAAAATTTTGTTATAGCATAGTTAGTTCGTACCTACAATACATACCTATGAATTCTCATCGTAAGGACCGTGAACCAGTGTATTTTACGACTAAATATAAAAATACCTTCCCAAAAATAACAAAACAGCAAACGTTTACATATTTTATGGGTGTATTCAAAGACACAAAGATTATGTTTAACAAATTCTTATGTTAGCTATATGATATACAGTATGTAGCTACGGTTACCAGACATATCTAGTGTGGTAACTTTTTTCTGGTTTGCCCTGATATCTCAGTATACCAATATCCGGACATTTGCCCAAATTGAAATGGAAATATGTCATTATAGCTATCAATGTTAAGTATTTTAACTTAGTAACATAGTAAGGGATCGATAGGATATTGGGACCGGCAGTAAGTCGTTGCTACCGCTGGATTTGAATACCCGACCTCCAGTTTTCAAAGCAAGCGGTTTTCCGCTACAACACAAAGGCTACAAAATATATATGTACTCGTATCTACATATATACTGTTCAGAAAACAATTGTTATTAAAATAATGGCAGTGTTTAACACACAGCTACTAACAAAAATATCGGATTATTCTCTGTGAATACTTAATTAAGTATAACATAATTACCAGCTCTGCTGCAGGCGAGTGTGGCAATCGAATACATTAAACATGAATTTATTAGCTAAATTAGCAGCTAATTTTGTTGCATATTATCGTTTTATATATTAATATGACAATGAATTTACATCATGTGCCATCCATATTATAATTATAACTAGATGTTACCTAAAAAATTAATCGCGCGTGTGATCATACCGACATTACTAACTGCCACAGGATATCCGAGATCTTCCACTGAATAAATTTAAACCTTTGATGAAAAGCCGGTTGTTTCGAACGGCAGGACACACTATCGCTAATGTTGATCCAATTGTAACAAGACAAACGATGTTTAAAAAAAAGTGAAAAAATGACAAGCCCGCTGAGTTTCTTGCCGGATCTCCTCAGTTAAGGCCGCGTTGTGATCCAGTGGTAGCTATTAAAAAAATTACCACTCAAAAGTGCGTTTAGCCTACTTGAAATAAATATCTTTGACTTTGACATTATATTATGGTGTATCATCATCATCAGCAGCAGCAAGGATGCGGCCACTGCTGTCTTTCTTTTGGGGTTGCCATAATCCCCACGTTTGGCAGGCGTCTTAGGGATCGCAGTAGTTGGATATAACAGAAAAGACACTGCTGCCAGTCTTCTGGTTTGCCCTCAGTATAACATCCAACGGGAAGAGTTGAGAGGATGATTCTTAACCGGACACCCCACGGGGTATACCCAATAATTATGTACTAATTCCGAAGAAACTCGGGTAAAAACCGAAATCCAATCCAATCCAATGTGCTGCTTAAAAGAAGTAGTTAAATAAAAGTACGTTATAATAAGTACGTATAAGTACGTTATATTCCTTCGGAGTCGCAAGTCCATTGAGTACGGCGGCGACTCCCAAGAGGATGGGGGCGGGGTTGCGACCCCCGTCCCCATGAGCACCGTGACAGGTTCCCGGGGGGCTACAACGTGCCCCCCGGCGGCGGGCTCAAAGGCAAGGCACTGAGGGGCCCCTGGTGCAGATCCCACCGGAGAGCCCTGGGGTCCCCCCTCTCATGTGCCGATGCGACAGTCACGGGGGTTTTAGTGGGTAAGAATCCCACATACCACGGTCGAACCCCACAGCTCCCTCTTGGACGATTTCCCCGGCGTCAAAAAAAAAATAGGTACGTTATATTAAAAACAGACAACTTTGCTATTTGTAGGAAATTTGGAATGTAGGGCGAAAAAGTGGGGCAAACACGGAACAAATCGTATCACCTACCTACCGTAAAACATTATTGTCTTGCGTAGGTATAGCTGCATTCTATAACAGTCGGCGCGCCGCCCTTGCCGCCCGCCCTCCACTGCGCGCAAATGCGATGAGAAACAATAACAAGCAAATATTATCAGCGGGGTGTCTTCATAACACTGTTTATGCCTTTATCGACGGCTACAAACACCTCGTAAATCGACGTCACAAAACCACGCAGCGATGCTATAAACCTATGCGATCGTGAATTTTATTTCGCAACATCTACATAATTTAGTTGCGTTCTCTAAGATTAGTATTTAATCAAAATTTAACCGGTCCTATGCTTGGTATGGAATTTTGACGGTATTTGTAATAGTATAAGGTTTGGTTTTCCAAAAAATAGTGTCTAGTAGAAATACACCAATAATAGAAGTCTACTTGAACTCTACGTCACTTGATACTCAGGTAGAGAAGTAGAGTTCGGGTGGAAAGTCAGGATAAGTATTACGTTATTCACATAGGTTGCACCTGCCATGATTTATTTCTGCATGACCCATGGTAGACTGGTAGAAAATACCTTAGGTATTAAGTCCGTTGTATCTACATATATGTGCATAAAGTTAAAAAAATAAAGTCGTTTTACATTAGAACAGCTTAACTAGGCAAATACGTGCACCTTACAGTATATCGCAAAAAATAACACTTTCGCGAGACGCTATGTTCACCTTGCGTTCACCACGTGGTAAGTAAATGATTGGTGACAAAAATTCACCTTGACAAGACTCTTGTCACGGATGAGACACTTTTTGTCACTATTGAATACTCACGTTATGGAGAAGACGTAACTGTCACATCGTAACGTGCGCGCATGCAAGCTATTTTCATTGTTCGGAATGCCGTCGACATTATACTTACTTGTGTAAAGACGGCCTTAATCTCGTTTTACACTAGATGAGTTCATAGCTACATTGAGGTACTAGATGAAAGCTGTTAATACACATCTTGGATGCTTATAGACTTCCTTCCCTTCGGAGACGCTTTTGGGGTTTGGGTCCTAGACGTCCATTGAACACGGCGACGACTCGAGGAAGACGGCGGGTAGGTTGCGAACCCCGTCCCCGTGAGCATCGTTTCTGGTTCCCGGGAGGCTACAATGAGCTCCTGGGCGGCGTGCTCAAAAGCAAAGCACTGAAGGGTTCCTGGTGCAGATCCCATCGGAGACCCCCGTCCCTCTCTTATGTACAGATGCGACAGGGTTTCAGTGGGTAAGAATCCCCAGTTGACCCGCGGGGATTTATCGAAGGATTCCTCGCGAAAACAAAAAAAAAGTCCACTCGCTCAGACTCTCATCTCCACTTTAGACAATTCTCATTGATCTATTCTTTTGTGGAATTAAATAATAATACATTTTGTAACCTAGCCCCTGGCACCACGATAACGATGTCATACACAAAATAATGCTGTGGAAAACGCAATCATGAGATATTTAGAGGGTCCGAGGTGACGAAACGTTTTCCGATAATGGATCCATTAAAAGGCTCACTACTGGTCCCATGAATTCTTACAAAAATATTTTAATGCACCATCATCGGTCTTCGTATTCATTATAACGGAGCACGGTTGCTTGCAGCATAATTACTATATGAATTAATGTAATATTCAGGAGACATTGTTGTTTATAGCTGCACCCGTGGTATTTAATAATAAGATAAAATAATGAATATTATACTTTGTCCATTTTATTATTGGTCTTTTGACAGCTCGACGTTTGAAGTTTATATGAACGTGAACATACTAAGTAAACAAAAGAATCGATATCGAAAAATGTACATTCGATTAAATATTTTATTGATTCTGACGACTCATGTTAATGTTTCAACCGTAAAAATTTGTTGTCTCTTTGTTATATTGTGCATGAGGCCCTAAAAATAAAATGAATGAAAGTTAATGTAAAAAGACGAAAGTAATGAAAACATAATAAAATTCACACCTTATTTACATATTATTTGTAATCTGTGGCACAATCGTAGTAATCGTTATGTGTGGCAACTCACTAAAGTACGGTACTCGTCCATGAAGTACAATATTATTTCTGTGAATTTGTAACTTTAACAATACGAAACTTAATGGGCGGCAGCTGTCAAAAAACCAATAATAAAATGGACAGAGTATAGTCCTATTTATTTTTAGTACTTACCCGTGGGGTGTCCGGATAAGAATCATAGCACCCTCTCATCTCCCGTTGGGTGTAAGGTGTGTAGGAGGCGACTATGGGAAAACAAGAAGACGGGAAACTACTACTACCTTTGCCGCGAAAACCAAGACGACTAGAAAGCGTGGGGATTATGGCAACCCCTTCTAAGGTCTTTGTTCAGCAGTCGACGTCTTTCGGCTAATGGTAATATATATATATTTTTTTTTTTAATAATATATTTTAATATATTTAATTCTAAGTCATGGTCTTACCGCGAGCTGGTAGCTTTCGTTGAAGCAGAGGAAACACCTTGCCTTTTAGGTAGGTAGGGTAGACTGGGTACGGTTGAAACAAAGGACGGTTGAAACAACACGAATATCTCGCAAACCCTTTGCGCACCGGTGAGGGGTCCAAGGGGAGAATCAAGCGGATGACCGGTCCGAACACGAACAACAGTGTTGCGTTGCTCTCCATGTGCTTTAAACGTTTTTAAGAGACCCTATTGTGTTTTTTTAACCAAAACTAAGTATTTTTTCTCGCAGAGTTTTCCAATTATTGTGGTTTCTATTAAAGTGAGAGTATTGAGTGTGCGTATATGTTTGAAATAAAGCTTGTACAATATGGTACTGTGACTAGTTTTTATGTTTAATTGCTTTTACAATTACTATAACTGCTTTTTACCTAAAGCAGGAGTTGGGGACGGTTGAAACATTTTTTTTGGGTACGGTTGAAACATCGTTTTTATTGAGTTAAGCAAGTTATGAAGTAACTGAATGAAGGAATGAAGAAGCAATTGGATATAGAAAAAAGCAAAAGAAACACCATGAAAGGAAAAAAGAAAAATCATCAGAAGAAGAGGAGTGCTTCTGTCTTGTTTGTATGGCACCAGGCATTCAGCGAGCAGGTCCGGAGAAATGTGGCTACAATGCACTATTTGTAAACTGTGGGCTCACGAGGAATGTACAGAAGGTGCTTTTAACTATGTTTGCCAAAACCGCGACTCAGATTAATCGTTATATTTAACTTAATGATTGATTTATTAATGAAAGACAAAGAAGAAAGAGAATTCCTCTTTGTCTTCTTATCGTTAAATATCTTTTTTTTAGTTTGTTATGTTAAAAAGACAAATAGCTGATCTTAGTTTTATTTTTTGTATATTTACGTAAATTATAAGTCTGTTATGTAATATATAGTTACAAATGGCTGGCAATATACGTAGATTCTAGCTAGCGTGCTCTAAAAACTTTAAAGGCTGATTAAAAGTATCGTTTGAAGTATTTAAAACAATGAAGACTGATTATTATTGTCAAAGAGATCCTTAAACAGTAAATAAAACATGTTATAATATTATATTTTGTGTTATTCGCATGTGTTTTAACTGACCCCAATCACTGTTTCAACCGCCCCTGGTATGGGGACGTTTGAAACAAATCGGTTTTTTTTTTTCAATTTGATCTACTGTTAAAAATAACACACCTGGAACTAAGATCAAATTGCCCATTAGTAGATCGAAACATGCTCTTTTATTTAACATATCTTCATCATCACTCGGAATATAAAAAGCAAAACTATGGACGATATAAGAGAAATTGTTTCAACCGTACCCAGTCTACCCTACTCTTCCCTTCTAGTGCAACGATAACATCTAGAATTTATATTTGTAAATATACTAGAATTTTACCTCCTTACTTGTTTTTAGCTAACCCGCGCAGCTTAACCAGCGTTTTAACTTTTTCCACTATATAAGTACCTATATACATAATTTTGTTACCAAATTAATTAGTATAAATTTAAAAAAATTAAAGAACAGTGAACAAACTTTTAAAATGACTTTCCTGCGCCATTATCAGACCCTGATCAGTATCTGTCTACTAACCACTACTACTACTCGTCAAGATTTTACCATAGATTTAAAATTCGGTGGGTCCTACATTTATGGAGCCGAGATCACCAGACTCTGATCATCAATTTTCTGCCTACTAGGTACTCGTAGCAACCTATCCAACGAGTCCAAATTCGGTGGGTCTACGTTTATTGGTGCAGAGATCCTATTGGCCACCTTCCTGCTCTATTATCAGACCCTGATCACCATTTTATAGTAACTATTCGTCGAGACCTAGCCAACTAGCCCAAACTGAGTGAGTCTACGTTAATTGGTGTAGAGATCCAGTGACCACATTCCTGCTACATCGTCAGACCCTGATCAACATTTTTCTAGCAACTAGACGTCGAGACCTACCCAACGAGATCGATGGGTCTACGTTTATTGGGGCCGAGATCCTGTTACCACCTTCTTGCTGATCATCATCAGACCCTGGTAAAGACTACCATTTTATTTAGTATAGTATAATTTTCAGATCTTTCGGACTAATAGAAGTAATGAAAAATGTCTATTTTATACGAAATGTGCCCTCGACTCGGAAAAAAGCTGATGGTTTTCAAACGGCTGGACCGATTTTTATGAAACATAGCTAAAAACCATCTTGCTTGAACTAGCTTACAAATTAAAAAAAACGCATTCAAATCCATCTACTGGTTGGAGCGCTACTATGGCACAGACAAACATAGAGACAGACAGACAGACTTCCGGACATAGGCGTCAAACTTATAACTCCCCGCGTTTTTGGTCGGGGATTAAAAAGTAGTCCATATCACTCAGGGATAAAATACCTTACTAACAGCATGGATAAATGAACTAACTTAGTTCATTTATCCATGCTAACAGTAAGAGAATTTTCAAAATTGAATCAGTAGGACTGAATATCCAAACTCACAAACTTTACCTCTTTATAATATTAGTGTAGATATACATAGACAAAAGATATAGGTATTTAGTAGATAAATAAACTAAGTTTATGTACCTAGCTTTATAATAAGAATAGGAAACTACCAATAATATAAACAGACAAATATCTATTATTAAATCGGAAATCACGTGGAGAACAAACGATTTAGTAAAGTCAAGAAAGAAAATTTACCTCGGAAATTTTTTCCTAGCGAGGTAAGTAGGTCGGTAATAAGTAACAGCACAGGAGACCATAAATCCCCAAACAAACCGCGTTTATATTCGATACCCCCAACATTAATACAGATTTTCTAAGATTATTGTAACTTACTCTTTCGAGGATTGTAGAAAAATATTTTTTTTTTTAACCGGCTTCATTAACCGGCTTCAAAAAGAAGGTTCTCTATTCGACGCGTATGTATGTAATATTGATAAAAATGCGTAATATTAATATATGTACACTTTTTAGTGACTTATTTTACCAAAATAGGTATCAGCACTATCACGCATCATCACGCATCATCACACACACATCTACGTTACAGTAACTTACTGAAAACATAAAAAGTTTATATCTCTTAAACTACTGGACCGATTTTGATGAAACTTGTACTTTACCCTAAGTTGAAAAATACTCGAACTATTGCAAAAAGAATTTTCAAAATCGGACTCGTAGTTTCAGAGAAATCCGTGGACAAACCTACATACATACATATATACATACCTACATACATACATACATACACTCATAAAATTTGGTAAATTTGTTTAGAAGCCCACATAGCACATCATGTTAACTAACACTAGCACCAGCTGACACCGACTTCAATATATTTTCGTTATTTTATGCTTTTTAGATAATTTACTTTGAAGTCGGTTTTTATTTTTTTTTAAATAGTTTATTTAGAAAAAATGTTTTAAAAGTGCATTGCCATATATCACAAAACACTATTTTGTGCTAATACTCGTATATACTTGAAACAGTCGTAGCGGATATGAAATGGAGCGTACAAGGAAAGTTTTTTATTATTGCTCAGCTTGTAGTGGCATGCAAAACCCTTCGAGGACGTATTGACTGCCCTGAACTTCACAACCTAATCTGCCGTCTGTATGTACCTGGTAACTACATTGCGCACCGTCGCAACCGTCGGCACAGATTGTTTGCACCGCCTACGTGTCATACTGTTGCCAGAGCAAAGTCCCCGGTGTGTCGTACTTTTGAGGTCTTCAATGCCCTCTTGATTGCCTACCCTGAATGTGATGTGTTTGCTGATGAATGGAAGAAAATTATCCGAGTGTGTCTGGCGTTCTGTGAGAGAAAATATGCGAGGTTGTCCACTGTTCTGTGTTAGTTTTAAATCAAATTTAGCTAAATAAGTTTTTGTTTATAACTGTACATTTATGAAATTATGTTAATTAATGTAACTGATTTAAATATCGTTTCAATTAACAATAAACAATTAAACATTGCTATGTTACTGTCACCGTAAAATGTCGTTTACTTGTGAATATTTATTCACTAATTATCATATAATCCAATTACAAGCAAAACATTTTAAAACGAAAAAGTATAAAATAATTTAAATATTATTGAATGTTTTATTTCATATTTTCATACAAAGATTGAACAATCGAAGACGGTAAAATGATCTAGGTAGGTTATGATCACATTATCGTCTACAAAGTTTTACGTAATTCATGTTTCTTCAGGAAAAATTTATCCGGTCGTAATGAAATTTTCATGAAATCCTTATAGTAGTTTACTCTCTCGAATAAAAAAAGAATCATCGAAATCGGTTCATATTTGTCAGAGTAATGTAATGGAGAACGTCAGTTTTATGGTTTTTACCAGATAAATTCCTCCACATCGTTCATGGTCCTCCAGGAAGTTCTTATCCGGTTGTTATAAAATTCATGCAGATTCAATACAGTGGTTCCTTCTTTCGAATAAAAAAAAAGAATCATTGAAATTGGTAAATATTTGCCAGAGTTATAACCATTCTTGTCCTTAAAAAGAGACAAACATTAATCTTTTAGACATTCCTACAGTTTTTTCTGAGGCGCCATTCTTGTTTTTTTCAGGACCTACCTACTTATTCGTACGCAATAGTTTTTATAAGGGACCCAATCAGTCGATCGGCCTATCCGTACAAGAAAGAATTTTTCAAATCGGTTCATAATTGCCAGAGTTATGCGCAAACATACAGTCGAATAGAGAACCTCCTCCTTTTTTGAAGTCGGTTAAAAATTAGTTCCGTACCTACTCTCGCTAATCCAGTGGTCAATTCACTTAGAAATCGCTCTTTTGTTTCTTTGTCGCACTAAACGTAGCTCAGATAAACCATCACCCGACGCGTTCATTATAATTAAGGTAAATTGGAAGAGAGAGATCACAGTCACATTCAGGCATCACGCGTTCAGATAAAAGAAGAGATTCAGCTTATCGGGCTTAGGGTGACTTCAAGCCGTGCTGCTGTCGCATTGCAGCCGCGCTGCAAATTACAAGTCACCCTTAGACTTCCATGCAACTTCCATACTTCGCGCCGATCAAGCCTGTCAACGTCAAGCCTTACGCTCATTAGTTCCTTCCTATAGCAGTTCCTTCAAGGAACACCTAAGTTCACACACACGTTCTTTATTTCCCAGCTTCTACCAGCTTCCACTGTGTAGTGGTACCAGGGCGTCAATAGGCGCTGGTCAACACCAGCTGCCATCTTTTCAACTGTATGCGCCCTATCTACTATGAACCACATATTACGAAACTGACATACTTGATTGATGTAACATTAACCTAAATACAATTGCTTTCAAAAATTATCACGTGTACTTTGTGCATTTTGTAATAGTACTTATGTGTGAATACAATAGATAATCAGATGTAAATCAATTTCACGAGTCAGACCCAATAGGCCGTTCTATCGGGTCTAACTCGATTTGTAATCGATACTCGGTTCAGTATACCTACGCCGTATATTTATGTTAGACTCTTGCAACTTTAACGCAAAGGCACAATGTTATACTGCAGCACACATATTTCATGTGTGTAGTCAAAACAAAGTTACCGGGGAAAACCTACAAATTTAAGGAAAGTAACCCCGGGCAGCTATGCATACACTGGACACAAAATTTAGAGAGTGGTGGAACTGAAAACTGACAGCCGTAATTGGGAAAGTATCAGCATAACTTATAGAACCACAACCAAATAACACTGTTACTGAAATCAGATTGTTTTGACATACCAAATTGAAATGATACTTAATTATTTGTAAAAAAAAAACAATTAGTAAAGTTCGAGACCAATTACCTACTACTTTATACTCTGATAGCGAGTAGAGATATCGATTACCCAATAATGCAATACATATTATTTTAATGTTCTGTGAAAAAAGTATCAACGGCTCGCAGTCGAATTAGTGGAAATCAAAAAAATTTTTAGTTAAAATTAACGCTGCTTGACGTTTATAAGTATGATAGAGTTTTTGAGAAGTCGCTATGCTGGTCTTGGGCTGGATATTACGTGTCACCCGTGACTACCCCGTTGCTACGACCGTGCAATGGCTCTTCTGTTGTTAATATTATACTACTGCGCTTTCCCATCCACCAACACATAATTGCTTATCAGTATGTTGGACTTGGGTCAAACACTAAGTTATATTCTTCTTCTTCTCCAATTTAAGAGTTGTGCTCTTGTCGGTGAAACAATTTCCAATCCGATCTATTATATGCCTTTATTTTGCCCTCCTGATATGACACTCCACCCACTTTTTCTACTACCTGCTTCATCTGCTTGGTCTTCTTCTTCCTTTTTCCTTCTATTTTACCTTCCACTATCGTTTTAGAGAAGGTGTCGTGTCGTATCAAGTGGCCAATCATCTTTCCTCTCCTATTCTCAATTGATTTTAAACTCTTTCTTTATTAACCAATTCCAAAACTTCCTCATTCTTATTCTTTTCTGTCCAACTTATTCCCTCCATTCTTCTCCAACACCACATCTCAAATGCTTACAACCTTTTTCTATCCACTTTTTTTTACTAAGTTATATGAATTAAATAATAATAAAATCCTGTGCCAGTCTACATAAGATAAAGAAAAACAGGGTTTATATAAATAACACCCAGCCAGAGAAGATAAGCCTCATATTTGTTTACCTTTGCAATGAGACAAAAACATAAGAGCATTCACACAAGTTGGTCCTGGATTCTAAGCAACAACACAATATACTCATTAACTATGTAAATCGTAAGTGCTGATCCCTATTTTGACATGCACTAACCTGCTTTATATGATTACCTACTTACTATCCTATTTGTTTTCATTACTTACAACACAAGTAAACCCGAAGTAACTTTAGCTCTCTTTGTAATTATAAAATCAGACATCGTTGCGATTTCCACAAAAGCGGTCCTATTTTTAATACTTTAATAATATGAAGAAAGATATCAAACCTGGAATTTTTGTCGGCACTACTGCTAAGGGTTTTAAAAAATATCTAGGTTTCAAGAATGAGATAAAGTGGACGAGTGCTATATTCATAACTTTGTATCATGTTATTGGTTTATATTGGTGTTACTATTTCACTTTTCCTGTAAAATGGCAAACTTTGGTATTCGGTAAGTATTTTAGCAATCTAAATAAATAAAAATATCCAGTGATAAGTTTCAACAAAATCGGTCCAGTAGTTTAAGATATATAAACTTTTTATGTTTTCAGTAAGTTACTGTAACCTAGACGTTCGAGTTGCGTGATAGTGCTGATACCTATCTTGGTAAAATAAGTCACTAAAAAGTGTTAAATAAACTATTTAAAAAAAAATAAAAACCGACTTCAAAGTAAATTATCTAAAAAGCGTATAATAACGAAAATATATTGAAGTCGGTGTCAGCTGGTGATAGTGTTGGTTAACATGATTAGCTAGCACCGAATTCAATATATTTTCGTTATTATTTACGCTTTTTAGATAATTTACTTTGAAGTCGTTTTTTTTTTTAAAATAGTTTATATTGCAATCATCAGGTGGTGCTCAATTAACTATATTTGCAACTAAGTACCTAATACTTACCCGGAATTTTACTAAGTTCTACACCAAAACAGAAACAGTTATAGATTTGTTGTTTATGGATATTTTGTCATTTCCAGCTTTGATTATGTACATCGCATCTGGATATGGAATTACTGGAGGCGCACATCGGCTATGGACACACAAATCCTACAAGGCCAAGTTGCCCCTCAAAATATTGCTGCTTATGTGTTTGTCCAGCGCCGGTCAGGTAACATTTATTTTAACTACATTTTTTTTAGACTAATCTCACCACAGTCACTGTGACTCCTGTCAGCCAGAACTTACAGTGCTCACGTCACCATTGAAGACACTGAGGTTTGAACCTCGGTAAATCCCGTGTAAACAATAAATTGTATCGCAACAAATGTGGTTAGAAAGAAAGTAGTTAGGAGGAGTTAGAAAAATATACGTAATTCCCTCCATTGCAAAGCGGAGTTCAAGCAAGAAACCAAACAGTTCAATACAAACTCTCAAACAGGAAGACCTACAGGTGCAATAACAAGGCTAATCCACCTGCACTTGCTAACTACACTTCCAAATATAAATATGAAAGTTAGTACATAGAGTATTGGAACCTGCTTATTCCTCCATTTAACTAAAAATTCCAAACGATGGATTTACTAGGTTCTTATAGGCAACTCCTAATTGGACAGCTAGATAATAATTGAAAAGCAGCAGATACACAAGAACTGTGAAATAATAATCATTGCATCGTGAAATGTTACAGAATTCACTAGTCCAATGGGTTCGAGATCATCGGTTACATCACAAATACAGCGATACGGAAGCTGACCCACACAACGCTAATCGTGGTCTGTTCTTCTCCCACATCGGTTGGCTGATGATGAAAAAGAACGACCAGGTTCTACAGCGTGGTAAAGAACTGGACTTAAGCGACTTATTAAACGATCCACTAATTAGATTTTACGAGAAGTAAGTAATAAGTATTGTAGTATTCGATGATTTAATTGGGATTTCAAAATATTTCTTATCAAATTGAAATATCGACTTTATCAATGACACAATACGCAATACATATTCGTATTTGAAATTCATTACCTCATCAGATCTCATTTGATAGAGTACAGCCCGCAGACAAAGTCACTAGGGAGCCGTAATGACGAGATAGTTACTCGTAGCTCTAACTCAAATATCGCAAACCAACCAATAGCAGCATTTGGCAGACCTCAGCACATTATAAACATTTAAAGCTATGTAGCTTACCCACTAACTTGTTTTTCTATAAGTAACAATAATTCGGCTAACCTTTGTATATATAGCGCAAATGTGCTTGCCCAAACACAGGTGCACTCTTACTTTCTTTACACTCCCAATCTGATGGGACGGAAGGCTGACTGACACAATTAGGGAGAGATCAGGTGCCATCATGACTTTTTACATGATCATCCCACGTATGGATCATCCCTCGTATCAGTCCGCCGCAAAGAACAGTGCCAACCTTACTCGGCGCGCGACCACAACGCCGCCATAAAAAAATGTCATTTGTAGGTATTCCCCAGACGGCCTGCTTCACTTATATCATTAGCTGCTTCAGTTTCTTTTCGTTTCGACTGGCAGCTGTCGTCTGTTCCCCTTAAATTCATTTCTCAGTCATTTTAATACTTACAAGCACGATATTTTCACCAGGCACTTCACACTGTTAAAAATTATGAACTGCTACATCTTGCCAACGGCGGCTGGCATTTGGTTATGGAATGAGGAGTGGAAATGTGCAGTGGCGTGGCAATGCTTCATCAGATTCTTGGGCATGTTCCACAGCGAGCTCACTGTCAATAGCCTCGCTCACGCCTATGGATATAAACCTTACAATAAGTGAGTAAAATCTACAATATATCTGAATGATTGATAACTCTCCTGAAAGAAGCCTAAAGCTTACACCTTAAAAATATTCTTCTGAATTAGAGTTGAACTTTAAGTTGATTTGAGTCAGGTTTTAACTAACTAGTGCCAATAAATGATTAGGTCTTACAGCAAGCATTACAGCAATAGGTAATGCTGATAAGAAATCGGCTTTATTCAAAAATGTTCAATTTATTCAACCGATTGAACGATTTGGATTCGTTCAAATTTTCTAACTTACAAAAGTAATTGAACAATTTAGTAAATTTTAATTCAATTGTTTCAACAACTGATGATTATGATTTGCAGAATTTGTCAACTCAGCAAAACAAATCAGCTGAGTAAAATTGGATATTTTATGTGTTGATTCTAGACTTATAAAACATTTATGTTCCAGGAATATAATACCATGTGAAAATCGATTTGTAGCTACATGCACTCTTGGTGAGGGTTGGCACAATTACCATCACGCATTCCCCTACGATTACAAGGCTGCCGAGCACTTCGATATGTTGAACTTTGCAACCTATTTCATAAGGTTTTTCGAGAAAATTGGCTGGGCTTACGACTTAAAAGAAGCAACCCCTGAAAGTATAAATTCTTTGGCACAGAGATTAGGCGACGGCACACCGGTACATTACCCAATACCCGTAAAGAAGAATGAGAGAGCAGCTGGATAAAAACGAGAACATTGTTTAATAATTTATGTTTATGTAGGTATATCAAATGCAATGTTAATGTTAGGTATTTCCTAACAATATTGTATGAACCTAAGTAAGTTAAAGTAAGTAAGTAAAGGTATTATCTTGTTAGTATATACCAAAATAAAGAATTCCAGTTCAAAATATTGGTGTATTTAAGCATTAATAACTACAACAAATACAACTTAAAGAAAATTGCACATTGTGTTTTAACTTAATTCTATGAGCCTCATGCTTGGAAACGAGCACAGAAAGTAGGACTGGCGTCTGCAGATTTGTAATGCAGTGGATCAGGTTGAGGGCCCACACGACTCTGCAGGGCATGATGCGTATAATATACGCGTCCATAAGCAGAACCATGCACTTTGAATTCGCTTTCATCAAGTTTCCAACCGTATACCCAATTGCTAGATTCTGTGAAATTATACTTGTCTCCAGGATCCATTTCGTTTCTTTTCTTCAAATAATCTTTCCTACTTTCCTTTAAAAGCTCCTTGATTTCTGTACGCACTGGTACCATGGTCGGCTTAAACTGACTGGCCTTGACAGGTTTTAATAAAAGTTTATCTTCATTAGGTGCTTTTAGTTTGTGACGAGCGGATACTTTATGATCTCTAGCAAGCGTCGACATGCCAGCGATGACAGTGCTTTCAACGATATCAGCTTCAGTATAATTTTTTACTTCTTTTCTAAACGACGCAGCCTTACTAAACTTATCTGCGTGTTGACTAGCCCATCGTACGCGTAAATCACGTTCTTTTTCATAATTTTCTAAGACAAATCGAATTATGTTGGGATTAGTTAAATCTATTTTCGGCATTAGGAACCTGCTAAATTCTTATTACCACTACCTATTAGTCATTAGAATGTTTGAAACAAACTTTTTCATGCATTGAGAATTGTTTGATTCAATAATTTCATATTACTACTTTTACACTCCATTTCTTTCCATATCTGTGTGTAGTAGTAGTTATTAATATGTTTCATTCATGGTATCACCCATAGATTTAGGATTTTTTCACTTTTTAGCGATTTATAAATCGAACAATAAAAAATCACAATTACACTTCACACACAATAGACGTAACGATTTCTTGAGTGTTGTTGTTGTGCCATTTATATTTTGTGTCATTAAACGTCGCAGTGGTTTTTGTTTTTTTTCTTTATGCCTACATAAAAAAAATCTTGGTGTGAATCCTCCAAGGTGGGAATACCATGTGAATATGCATATGTCTCGCAAGTAGCCACTGTAACAACCACCTAATTTCACTGAGGTAATTTCACTACGACTCCTCCTCCTCCTCGTGTCGTATTTCCTCATTGCTGAGGGTTGTGACTACCCCTAAATGACACACTAGACAAAACAACTTGACGCCATCTGTTCCAGTCAGCGGCAGTGTGTAGCGCATTATAGATATTGCTGTCTGTACGCTTGCGGACTCTGGTCCACCCAACGCATGGGACGGGTCCCCTGGGCCGTTTTCCAGCTACTTTCCCAGTTACCATGAGCAGTTCCAGGTTTTCATTGCTTCGTCTGCAATGTGGCCGAATTATATCAGTACTTTCCGGAGATATTCACTGGACAACCTTGTTGTTATGTAGAGTTCGCGGAGAATGGAGTTGTTTGCAAACCATAGATGCGATCACGATGCATTCTTCAACGTCCATGTTCACTACGACTCATCATCACCAGCAGCAGCCGAAAACACGTCCACTACTGAACAAAGGCCTCTTCCTTAAAAGAGAGGGTTTGCCATTAACCCCACGCTTGGCAGGCTTCTTGGAGATCGCAGTATAGGAGACAGATAAATTCAAAATAAAGACGCTGGTGCCCGTCTTCCGGTTTTCTTACGACATCCAACGAGAAGAGATGGGGGATGTAACTCTAACCCGGCACCCCGCGGGGAACTACGACTAAACTACATTAAACTATTTATTTAGCTATTCTATTTCTATAAGCCGCAGTTATTTCAGCGTCTGTGGCGCAACAGCAACCCACCCTCATTACAATCCGGAGGTCCCTGCTTTGAATCCTGCGCCTAGGGAGCAACAGCATTGTGTAGTATTTCTTACTGAATACACTAGTAAAATGATGCGTTGAATGGGTATGTAAAGTCAGTCTGGCTCCTGACCTCTCACCGATCGATATTAAATTCTCTTTGCTGGTTGTGTCGATCTTTCGACCCATCGGATTGTGTGAATAAAGACCTCTGTGCAAGCATTTGTGCACTGTACCGTATACCCTTTTTTTTATTCAACATAAGCTAGTGCTTGACTGCAGACCCACCTGATGAAAAGTGGCGACGCAATCGTAGATGGTAAAGCACACTAGCTTATTAAAAGCCTATTCACTCTAGCCTTGAAGAGACCCACATTATAATCGGGCGGGAAAACCGACGCAGGCAAACTGTTCCAATCCTTAACTGTCCTTATTATAAGCGAAGAGGTAAATCGTTTAGTCTGAACCGAAGGCACTTTCAGCACATAGGGGTGTGCATGCGCAGTGCGTCTCGTCGTCCGATGATGGAAGGGGGATGGTGGAATCAAGTCATGCAATTCCTGCGCACACTCTCCAAAATGCATCCCGTAGAATACCGAGAGGCTGGCTACTTTGCGCCTGTGCTCTAGGCCAGGGGCGTAGCTACCGCCGTATCAGCCGTATCAATGATACGGGGCCCCGGGCTACGGGGGCCCCGATCGTGAGCCAAAATTCGTAAAACGTTATCCATAATGTCACTTAGACTACTTCCCGGGAAAAAAATCGTATCTAATGAAAGTAATCAAAAAAAGTATTCGTTTTAAAGAAAAACTGTATGGCATATATATCATGGAAAATATATGATAATAATGTCTGACACAAAACAAAAATTAGACTCGTTTAAACACGAGTTGAAAGGTGATGGGAAATAATATTTCTTTTAATTTTTATTCCTACTGGTAATAATAATGATCCAGGTGCGAGCGTAGTCTTTAATCACGAGGTCCTGAATTTGATTCCCAAGTTGGTTAAAGTCTTTTCGGGGTCGAATATAACTGTCAGGAGATACTCAACGGCAGTCCCATGCTTTGAAGTGCGGCTAGTATTTCTATATTAACTACCTAAGCACAAACGAAGTCATGACTCATGAGGAAACTGCTAGGAAATATATAGGGAGTTTGGTGCATCCTTTGAGTATAATGGTGCATTGTTTGCCAAATTTGTCTGAAAGAAGATGTCATTTGGCCATAAAACTCATTACTTGCCACGCCAGTTTTTTTGTTACAACTTTTTAATTTTTACTTTGAAAAATTCCAGAATTCAGCATTTTGCCTTAAAATAAAATAAGATTAGTATGGCGTTCAAATTTCATTTTAATTCTTAAATGCACAGTTGTATGGTTCTATCAAATACAAAATTACTTGCTAGTAACATTTTTAAATATCTAACACAGTTTGTGAAAAAAGAAAAATAAACGTAAGAATCAAATCTAAATTAGTATAAAAAAAATTAAAAGCAATCCGGATCTTCGAGTTCTTTTAAAAACTTCTCTACTCCGTCCCCTTTCCAACGGTATGAAATAATCAAAAAAACTTTTTTAAATTTAAACTTAACTAATTCGCTAAATTTGTGTATCAAAACGTGTTCATAGAAAATAATTAGATATTTAGAACCATACAACTCTACATTTAAGACATAAAATGAAATTTGAACACCATACTAATATCTTTTATTTTAATTAATGCTGAATTCTAGAATTTTTCGTGTTAACTTTGGGGGGACTCGTCCGACTACTATGGTCGGTACTAGGGACGGTCCCTATTAGGCCTTTTAGTTTGTTGTAGTTTCGTCATAATTTTTGTATTTTTTTTCTTCCCCATGATTTATCTTTCGTACGGTAGGACACACTGTCCCTGATGCTGACCAAATTGTAACTGTCTTGTTACAATGTTAAAAAAAAGTGAAAAAATTACATGCTCGCTTAGATTCTTGACGGATCTTCTCAGTTGAGGCCGCGTTGATCCGGTAGTAGCTTTTAAAAAAATTTACCACTCTAAAGTGTTAGCGTTAAGCCTATTTGATATAAATATTTTTGAATCTGAATTACAAAATAAAAAAAGTTGTAATAAAAAAACTGGTGTGGCAAGTAATGAGTTTTATGGCCTAAAGAAGTAGCCAATGATCTCTTCTTTCGGCCAAATCGATTTGGCAAACGATGCACCAAACACCCTGTATAATATTTTAATTCAATGTGAGCGTTTTATCCTTTGAGAAAAACTAACTTTCATTATAAAACATTTAAATTTTTATTTTATTTTTTTATTATTTATTATGGGCCTCCCACCAGATTTTGATACAGGGTCCCTCTAGGGCTAGCTACGCCACTGCTCTAGGCTTTGTACATTGGCTTCCACTAACCCAGTATCACCAATCTACCTTAGCGCGCCTCTCCACTGAGTCCAAAGCAGCTAGATGGAATTTTGCAGCACCTCCAGCGTACATGGCTAATCTTTTGAAATATTGGCCGCTATGACCTTCGGTTAGCGAATATTATTATACGAAGTTACAAGCAACATACATACCTTTTACATCTCAATAAGCATAATAAGTGGCTTTTGCTAAGTGTGTTTTTAAAGGGTGTGTTTATTTCGAGAAAAGGGTAGAGGTTACGTAAATTCAACCCCTAGATAACGGCACGTCTCTACAAACATTGTGTAATGGCCACAACGGGACAAAAACTTTTATCATCTACCCAGCGCCGCGCCACGCCGCTCGCTGAAGTTAGTCGCTTTAAACTTTTATTTTAGACACTGTGTAACACTACTCAGCGATGGCGGGTTAATTCGTTTAAGCGATGCCGGGTTAATTTTTATTTAGTTTAGTTTTTTGGGTAACAAAATTGTCCTGAAAAGATTAATATTAATGTGCAACGAATAGGTAATACCTAGGTATTTGTGTTTTCGCTCAAGCACTTTTTTTTCGACTCTAGTCCTTCGCCTGAATTAATTTCGACTGGACTACTTAGGTCCGTTACTAAAATTTGAAATTTCAATTAACCGGCGGGCGGTACTCTTGATAGATAATAATAATAAAATAAAATAATAATAATTACCTCCACTCCAAGTGGTACCACCCGCCGCCGAGGAACGCAGTTCGACAGATCCCCTGACAGACTCTCGTAAACCCTTCCATTGAAACTTAGTTGGGTGATTTTTCGTTTTCTTCTTTTGTTTTAAGTGTTCTACCAAAAAAACGCATTTTTAACGTGGAGTTGAGGAAACCAGCCCGTTATACCAATACCAATACCAAGTAGGTATAGAATAGAATAGAATACTCTATTGTACACCAAGAAGATATTTACAATATAAACTTAGAACTAAAACATAAAATTAACTTAAATATAACTTAAATTATAACTTTTGATATTGCATGCAATCTTTTTTCCCTCCCAAGGTTGCCAGGAAGAAATTGCGGATAGCGATAAGGCCGCCCTTTGTACAAATTTCTTCAAGTCCTTTTTATTTTATTTTTATGTGTGTACAATAAAGAGTATAAATAAATAAAATGTACAAATGGCGGTCTTATCGCTATAAGCAATACACTACTACTTACTTACACAACTTTTTTTATTTTTTATTATTCAACATAAGCTAGTGCTTGACTGCAGACCCACCTGATGGAAAGTGGCGACGCAATCGAAGATGGTAAAGCGCACTAGCTTATTAAAAGCCTAGCTATCCACTCTAGCCTTGAAGAAACCCACATTATAATCGGACGGGAAAACCGACGCAGGCAAACTGTACTTACTATACTATATACTTTCTTGATTTGGTCGAAGTAAGTAGGTATATTATGAAACCAGGGCACTGAAGATAGCCTTATTAAAATGCCATAATCCTTTCGCTTGGCACAACCAGAACTACAATATTACTTGAATCGATAGTTAGGAAGAATTTTAGTGCGTACTTAAACAGGGTTCTCGGTACAACAGATAATACCTTCTACCTACCGTACCGCGAAGCTCGCGCCATAAATCTAGTTAAAATCCTGCGTCGTCTCCGCTGAACTCGCATTATATAAAAGTTTATAACGATAGAAGTTCGCTGTGAAATCTGTTCAAAGTCGTAACACTAGCCTGATGAATACAGAATTCATGTTAAGTACGATAACGATAAAGTGTGTGAATAGACTGCTTTTGTTTTAGAATTATGTGTTCAGAGAGGTAGGGTAACCCACTCAAAATTGAAGCAGGCGGAAGTACATTACAGATCAACCAAATAAGATCACCTTTGAGTGGCGATATGTACCTATAGTCAGTGAGGTAGCCAGTGTTCTGGGTCTGGGGGTCTAAGTAGTACCTACAGGTTTTGTTAGTTAACGAACTCGATTAGGTTTCTCTGTAATTTTCACACCAGCGCCACTAGTGGTAACTATCAAAAACTAGTAAAATGTACCTACGACGGGTGAAAACTGACCGTTTGATCGAGCTCATTAACTATCAAAACACGTGCTAGACGTAGACACCCCTGTAAAGTAGGTATACATAAGCTGAACATACTATTCTGGCGTGTCGTGACGCGTCAGACAGAAGCGTATCGGTTACATACATTTAGTATGGTTAGCCATCATCATCAGCCGGAAGACGTCCACTGCTGAACATAGGCGCCTAGAACGCCACAATGAACGACAATTGGCTATTTGCATCCACCGGTTACCTGCGACGCGCACAATGTCGTCTGTCCACCTATTGGGAGGCCTACCTACGCTGCGTCTTCGGGTTCGTGGTCGCCACTCGAGAACCTTTCTTCCCAAAGTTATCGGTTCTTCAAGCGATGTGGCCTGCCCATTGCCACTTCAACTTGCAGATTCTGAGAGCTATGACGGTGACCTTAGCGGCGTTTTTTCGGCGAATCTCCACATTTCGGATTCTGTCGCGCGAAGAAACTCTGAGCATAGCTCTCTCCATGGCTCGTTGTGTGACTCTGAACTTTTCTCAAAGACCAGTCGTTAGAGACCACGTCTCAGTACCATTTATCATCATGGTTAGAGTAGACACATTATTAGGGCGCCTCTTGTCGCAGCAGCGCAGCGCGCTAAAACTTCTCACGCGCCAGCTCCCGACACGCCTCGACGGAATATTATGTTCCCGGCAGCGTATTCTAGTCTCAGGTTCAGATGCAATCGTTTGTCCCTTTCAAAGAGGATGCAACCACTACATTTCTTTGTCATTCAATACAAGCTAGGGCTTGACTGCAATCCCACCTGATCAGCGCTACTAAATAACACTCACTACGAGAAGTGGTGTTTTAAGAAAGACAAGAATCAAAAACCGTAAAACTTTTACACAATTTATTTACTCATCACTTCAGAATCTAAGTTATAGTTTAAAAAAATATTTACACGCAACCAACTATAAATCATACAACGATCTTAGAATAATACAGTCACGTATAATATACACTTTTGTACCTTAATACGGTAGGTAAACATTTTGACATAAAAAAGGACACTAAAATGTGTTCTTTCAACAGCGAATAAGAGCAATATCCCACTAGTGGCTTCCAACTAGACATATTGTTATTATTTACATTCGTGATATCACGCGCGATAACGTCGAACGATCGCCTCTTACGAAGCAACGTAAATGTAGATAATCCGGCTCGAAGGACCAATGTCAAAATCCGGCCTAAAATGGTCAAGTGTTGAAAATATATAAATTTCACTTCCTTCCTTTGCAAAAGTGAATACATATACATGTGAATGTCCAAAAATTAACTATAAACATCGTGTGAACACATTAAGGTCCTATCACACATTGTGCTTTCTCCTAGCGGATGGTTTCTCAAAGACTTGCTTCATGCCGCCTCTGAAGTTGGCGAGCCTCGCAGCTGCACCCTCGCTACTCCATGCCGAGTCGAATTCAGTGGTATCCTGGTCCACTAGATGTGTGTACTTAGTACGCCCAGAACGACCGAATTTCTTTACTTGCATCACCTGGGAATAGACAGAACATTATAGTCTATAACGTGACACCCATTTCTACGTTCACGGTACATTGAAAATTTAAATTCGTTTTACTTATTTATATGCATGCTCAAGTAGGATCATTGGTAATACACATTTACTACCAATAATCCTATCTGTCCAGTAGTTATTACCTTTGGTAGCACAGTCTTGTCAAAGTGATCGTCCAATGTAGCACCAGAGAAGTCTTGTTTGAACACTTCCTCCTCTTTATCCAAATAAAAGGCACCTCTGAAAAGGATAACAAGTTTAATACAAAAACTATTAAATGAATAAGAATAAACACATGATCAAAACTAAACGTGAATCTGTTGTGTAATTTCATGTACTTCAGCATGTTTTGGGCAATATAACTATAGTATACCGAATATGCAGAATTTAGTACGTTAACCTGCTATTACCCGTCTCTGTCACTCCCGCGCAAAATACGTATGTCACGCCCGCACAGTGCAAAGACCGCGCGGTCATTGCATATGTGCGAGCATGACGTAACGCATCTCACGTAGGAGCGACAGAGACAGGTAATAACATGTCAACGTACCAAATTTTTCCTGCTCGGCGATCGAACTTCACTATTATTGTTTAATGAGGTTTTTTAATAATTAGAAGCTAGTGTTTTCCTGCAACCCAATCCGATTAGAGGGACGATGTAATCGTGGATAATAAAGCACAGCTCATAACTACAAAAGGGCCTTTTGTTAGAGTAATCACCACAATGACAGCAAAAGAGACGACGCGGACCCCCATATCGTCACCTTAGCTCAAAGACCCCCCGTCAGGTGGTAGTATAATTCCTCAGAAGCATACCTTTACTTAAGATGGCATTATTTAACGGTCCTCAAGTCAGACTAAATGGTGATGGAAATATAAATAAAATTATATTGTTTACCTGTGGTAATATTTCTGCAGAAACTTATATTTGCCCTTGACAGCTTTATTCGTAACTAGTTTAGGATTGAGACGCTGCTCTACGCGGCGCTCCTCGTCGGTCATGGTGCGCATGCGCTCAATAGCAAGCAACTCCTTCTCCACACTGAAATAAAAACAGTTAATAAATGAACCAGTGAATAGTCATTTGAATCCAATTTTCATCCCACTTCTGAACAATCTCTATGGGTATAAAAAGGGGCGATTGAGGTTTGGTGGATCAGACCCGAATTACAAATGAATTTTAGACCACGTCTTGGTTTCATTTCGATAATCTTAACTGATAGCTTCATTTTAACCTTTTGTTACTCAGGGAAACTTCAGTTTAAATATATGTACATCACCCAAGACATTTGTGATTATTAATCACTGATTAAGTATCATGTGTCCGGTAATTTCACTAACTACATTGCCTTTTACACCGTAACAGCAAAATGCTGCTTTACAGCAGAATATCTGACACTGTGGTGGCACCTACCAAGACGGTCCCTAGCACAAGGGACTTTCCACCTAATAAACATATTATATGAACATATTTTCAATTGTAACTTACGCTTCCCTCTCTTCCTTGTCACGTTTGATCCTCTTCATCTCTCGCAGCTTCCACGCCTCGTACTCCAACTCGTCGTTTTCATCGTCGGTACATACATCGTTTATGTTACCTTCTTTTTGCTCTCCCTGGAACCAACAAGCTTTTAGTATTTGTGTAGCGCATACTACATAAAAGCGAGAGATGGTGTTAAACAATCCTATATCGCGCTAGCGAGGTTTCAACGTTACATGTAACTACATACAACAAGAATTAGAATACAACTGTATTTAACTATACAGAGCTACAAGATTGCAACCCATCACATAATCCTCATATTCACAAAAACAATATATATATCACTCTCTCTAATATATATATATATAACAATAGATATATGGTATATATATGTACATCTCAATATCCACCATTGTAGACTTCAGCCCTAGTCAAATACATGGCTGGTTCAGAGGTTCTTTAACGGCCCTACAAAACTAAAGACTCGACCGCTTAGCACACACGGGGTACTTAACTATACTATTAATTAACAGAATTGTAATGGATGCAATACATCCAATGCCAGCCCAGGTCCAGGTCCCAGGGAAAGTTTTCATTTAATTCCGGATTGGGTACACATCAGGCGAACGCCTTGCTTATATCGTCACTGAGTAGAATAAAAACAACCGTTCAAGTGCGAGTCGGATTCGCGCACCGGGGGTTCCATACCTTCTTTGGACGTATTAAAGTAATTAACCGGCTTTTTTACTATTCTTGTAACACCTCAGGTAGCCAAAAAAAAAACCGCAAAACTAAGTTTGTTTGTCGAGGTATTTTTAGGATCACTACTACTACTATACTCTTCCTGTAAAATATTGATAAACATGTATTATTTATAATTATTTCAGATTTTTCCCTCCACAAATTTCGGAGATAAGGGGGAACGGTATTTTTTTTATATATTTGATTATCAGCCAAAAACTACGTGACATAAACCAAAATAAAAATCAGTTTTGCGATGTGCAAATAAAGCCCTTTCATATGATACTCCACTCGATATAGTAATCTCACTTTGAAATTTTGACAACCCATTCACATTATAAAAAAAAATTAAAGGACAAAGTATATATTTTTTATTTGCGATGGGGTTGGGTAAGTAAGATCTAAAACTATTCCATGTTTCACATCGATTGCATCAGAGGAGAGGTTCCTGAAATATATACAGACATACAGATAGACAGACGAAGTCATACCATATGGGTTCCTTTTTTACCTTTTAGGTATGGAACCCTAAAAACCGTTCAAGTGCGAGTCGGACTCGCGCACCACCTTCCATACCTTCTTTGGATGTATTAAAGTTATTTTACTATACGTCTAACATCTTAGATAGCAAAAAAATCAAACTGCAAAATTAAGTTTGTTTGTCGAAGTTTTTTAGGATTACTAAAATACTATACCTACTTAGAAAGATCATTTTATTTTTCCTGTATAATATAGACAAAATACCTGTAATTATGTCAGATTTTCACATCCTCCACAATCTTCGGAGATGAGGAGGGGACGGTATTTCTTTTGACATTTTTGATTATAATCCTAACACTATGAAACCCTAAAAATTGTATATACACACTTGTGTGTTCCTCTGTTCAGACCGGATCGTTTCCTCGACGAGTTTGAGTGCTTCTCTCCGCCTCTCTTCCTTTTCCTTCCTAGCTTCGGCCTCCTCCTTCTTTTGCTGTTTCATTTTACGCTCCCTCTCAGCCACTGTCATTCTGTCCGATGCTCGCACAAACACTGGCTTTACTCTAGGTCCTAAACATAATTTAAATGTTACTAAGTGCCGCACTTACAAACGTCAATTAAAGTTAATGATCATTAAAATTATTCTTGAAATTAGACTATTTTTTTATTATTCAACATAAGCTAGTGCTTGACTGCAGACCCACCTGATGGAAAGTGGCGACGCAATCGTAGATGGTAAAGCACACTAGTTTTTTAAAAGCCTATTCACTCTAGCCTTGAAGATACCCACATTATAATCGGACGGGAAAACCGACGCAGGCAAACTGTTCCAATCCTTAGCTGTCCTTATTATAAACGAAGAGGCAAAACGTTTAGTCCAGACTGAAGGCACTTGCACCACATAAATTTGTGTATGCGCAGTGCGTCTCGACGTCCGATAATAGAAGGGACATGGTGGAATCAAGTCATGCAATTCCTGCGCACACTACACACAATGCATCCTGTACCGACAATATTTCGACACTCGCAGCCTTAAATTAATACATTATACTCTGATAGTGAGTAGAAAAACCGATAGTCTCGTGGTCAATAATGGAAAATAAGCATTAACGGCTCCGGGAGGCGAAATAAGGCCTTACTCACAGCGCCCGACCGTGCCGCCTATACGATCCTTGAACGCATCTTAAGAACGGATCGTTGGATTGGATCGCAAAAATCTTTACACTACTTCCGTTGTACAGTCAGCCAAAAATATGGTTTACCACCCTACGGTTGAAGTTCATATGGACATCATAAAACAACAAGGTTCATTTTCCCTTGCAATTATTTATACAGTTACTAATGCTCTCTTTATCGTTAACGTCAACACTGACTTGTGTTGCAAGTTTAAATGGTCGCATCTGATAGAAATGTTCAACCTTAGTGTTATTTTGATTGCATAGGAAGTTTTGTCATAACTGGTAAACGACTTTCTTGGCCGACCGTACTATGTAACCGTTTATTCCACTTATCAGATAAAAAATAGCTTAATTAGCGTAAACTGACGTTTGTCAGTGCGGCAGTAATTAGTCTGTGATTCTATGTTAAAATAGTGAGAGACTAGATTTCTTTTCAATAATAGCTGAGAACTGTAGGGCAGGACTAACGTGATCTCAATTTGGGAGGAGGAAAGAGAACTTGTAGAGAGCTGAGTCTCATGGAACAGTCTGTATGTATACCCATACATACCTTTTCCTGTCCAACTGTCTCCATTTCCTTATCACCAGTTAATTTTACTTGTAAATCGCTTCATTTCACCGCTTAGGTAGCACTACTACTACTAATAACTAACCAAAGACTATTAACTAACCAAAATTTAATGTGGAGTGGTTAATATAATCAGGCATTTGATCATGAAGATAATGATAGCCCGCCCGTCGCAAACAGTTATATCATGCATACATCTTAAAAAGTATGTGGATTATATAAACATATAGATAACAGTGGCGTGCACAGAGGGTAGGCAAAAAAAAGTATTCGGCTTGTTTTGCCTATTTTAAGTATGTTATTATACCATTTCAAATATCCATATGCAAGCAAATACTACAGACATATTAATTTGCATTTGAAAACATTAATAAGTTTATTCAGCGGCTCCATACTGACAAAAATACTTTGCCTACCCTAGGACTTCTCTAAACAGTCTTAATTTAAAAAAATCTTAGTTTGTACATGAATTAACGTATTTTTTTTAATGTAAATGGAGATGTTGGGAATATTGGTTAATTTAAGGATATTTGTGCTGGAACACGAAGAAATAGCATATAGCATAAACAACTCGCAGATATTTTTGCCTGCTTTCAGTGCACGCCACTGATAGATAATAGATAATTTTACGTAAGTAACACTGTATAGTACAACAGAAACTTTTGGGGAATTCAGTAGTAAGATGGACCGAAGGACTGGGCCAAAGGTAGATGTTATTATTTACCAGTATCTTCTTCACTGTCTGTGTACTCTGTGTCAGAAGAACCACTCTCCTCTTTATCGCCATCCAACATTTCCTCATCATCATCTCTACCGAGGACCTCTTTTTCAGCTTCCCTAGAAACATAATAACGAAAAGTCGTTATATTAAACATAATATGTCATATCACGCGAAAATTTATTACATCATAATCAAACACTGAAATGGCTAAAGGTCTGTGAGCCAGATTTGTACCCTAGAAGGAGAAAAAAAAACTAGGACAATCTATACCATGTTCATCTGATCCCAAATTAGGCAGAGCCTATGGAAACCAGACAACTAATACTTAAAATATACTCTTCTGTTGTAAATATGTACATACTTATATAGATAAATAACACCCAGACACTTGATGGGAATCGAACTCACAACCTATTGGGTAGCGTCCAGGGTGACTTACTTACTCTAGACCAACAGACCAGAACCTATTTCTTGTCTGTTTATTATTATCAGTTGTCTTATTTTCATGTGGATATCGATACCAGGGATATCATCATCATCATCATCATCATCAGCCGGAAGACGTCCACTGCTGAACATAGGCCTCCCCCTTAGAACGCCACAATGAACGACAATTGGCTATTTGCATCCACCGGTTACCTGCGTCGCGCACAATGTCGTCTGTCCACCTAGTGGGAGGCCTGCCAACGCTGCGTCTTCCGGTTCGTGGTCGCCACTCGAGAACCTTTCTTCCCCAACGGTTATCGGTTCTTCGAGCGATGTGGCCTGCCCATTGCCATTTCAACTTGCAGATTCTGAGAGCTATGTCGGTGACCTTAGTTCTTCGGCGAATCTCCACATTATATCAATAAATCCCAAATCCAAAAAAAAAGAATCACAAATTCCAAAATGTTATACCTGGCTGCAAGTTTAGCTTTAAGTGCCTGTCTACGTCTTTCGATCTCCTCATCATCAAGTTCGTCTTCACTTTCAGAACTATCTCTGGCCTCTTCAGCGCTGCTCTCAGATTCAACTTCGGGTTCAGCATCAATGATCTCAGGCTTGTGTTCCGCGCGACGCGGCGGGGACTGGGCAGCTTGGCGGAGACGTCTGAGACGGGGATCGTCGATCTGAGAATGAGTTCACAAGAAAATGTATGAATAACAGAATAGAATACAAATATTGTTTGTTTAAGGACAATACATATTAAACAAAGACAATACTTTTATATGACAGCAACAGGTCGTTAAAAAGGAATCCACTCATCAATCTTCAAAATCAGCTTACCTTTTTGAACTATATATTATAAGAGGGAAATATTATAAAGAAAAATTGTTACACACACACACACACAAACATCCTATAAGCCTATATCCTTTGAGAAATAACAAGTAGGCCTAACAAAACTAGCTTATACATATAAACTGTTAGTGCAATGCACTTTGACGTGAAGTTGTGGAAACCTACCATTTATACCAATACCAACCTATTAGTGTATAGCCCAAACCCAATTATGCTAGCTGGGTAACATTTGAGGACCTGTATTTAAATTTATTTCTTCTAAGTCAATAATTCTTCCTTTAAATCAAAGAATCCGTACATAAAGGCTGAATATAACATTTTCATACTAAAACTGTTTCCTTTGAATTTGACTTTGTTCAGCAGTTTTCAGCTTTCGGCTGATGATGTACAAAATACATGATTAAGATGAAAAAGAAACTGTAGCCTCATCTAATCATTTTAAGATAGTGAAAATGGCAATACAACAACACTTGATTCTAATTAGACCTGTTGAATTAATTATTAACCACTGGTAACAAGTTTTGTGATAATAACTTTCTGCTTAAAATCTACATGTAAAGATGTTCAACATCAACCTATTTCATAATAGTCCAGTACACTGATTGCAGGTTAAAAAACCTATTAAAAAATTTATATATATATATATATACAGACGAATTGAGAACCTCCTCCTTTTTTGAAGTCGGTTAAAAACTACAGCAGTCTCTCACTAATCTAGCACTAGGGGGTCCAGATTATTGGTATTTGGATTGTATACAAAAATTCATAGCGAATAAAATAAAGCATACATTTTTAAATGAAAACAGCGGTAGAATACAGACTGAAATGTTAGGATAGCAGTATTTTTTGATAATTTCTATACTGATTCTGGAGTGCATGCATGGAGCAAAAGTAAGGATTTGGATTAGTGAGACTGTACTGTACTCTCATGGTCACGAGAGGTGTATCACCTTTAAGACAATAATCACTTGCACAAGCCAGCCCAAAATATGTACAGATGGGGTAAGCACATTTAAATTGTTCAAATGATACTGATTGAAAATTAGTACACTGTTCGTGTCCGCGATAATACATATTAAATTCCACCATTGTGGTGTTGAAATAAAAATGCATACAAACTTCTTTTTCTGTATCACTGGGTAGATCCTCCTTTTGGCTGATAATTTGGGGCAAGCTTTGTTGCCGTCGTTCAGGTTTCTGCTGTTCTATAAAGTCTTCTGTATCAGACTCGTCAGATGACGACACACCCTGTGCATAGTCTGGCTTTTTACCTGATATGTATCTTTGTACTTTTACTTTTTGCATAGATATTTCACCTGTAAATCATGAGTTTAGTGTTAATAGTTTGACAGGCCCTAATAACATTGATAAACGAGGTTATAAAAAAATTATGTGCTCAGAAAAGATAGTAAACATTTATTTATTTATTTAATTAACTTTATACACTTAAGTAGGTACAACGGCGGACTTAATACCTAAGGTAGTTTCTTTTTACCAGTCTACCGTGGGTGATGCAGAAATAAATCATGGCAGGTGCAACCTATGTGAAAACAAGATACTAAAACTAAACTAAACATTGGTAAATTTTACCTTTTTCATTTCGTATTGGTACAGCTCCGGCCGTACTTTGTATACCAACAGGCTGAGCTGGTAGCACATTCATCTTGGCTTAATTTATGTTTTCTTTCAACCACAGAACAATCTTCAACTATTAACTCCTGATAAAATAATATGGTCTAGCTATATTGATTTATTACTAATACGTACAAGTCATGAAAGAACAAAAAATCACAATTTCACAATGCAAAGCAAGCAAACTCACTCAACTCAAGAAGTCTATTTTAATTTTTATCACAGACAGACAGACAGCAGAATAATGATTGAACCATAGAGTTTTTTTTTACGGCTCTGGGTACTTGCCCTTTTAAGCCTTGAACCATAGAGTAAAGCAAGGTGTTGCATTCATCAATCCACTCAAGTCGGAAAACCCCTAAAAACATTTTCGCTGGTTTCATTTTAATTCTCCGCAAGATTTGAACAGAGCATAGTTATTTTTTAACATACGATAATTTACATTTAAATGAATCTAATAAAAAAAAAAATCTAATAAAAGCGTGTTTTAAAGGCACGTTCAAAAGGGCCAATCGTAAAATTAGCCCAAAAGACTATTGCGATCAATAGAAAATAACTATCATTTTTATTTACTTACTTTATTTATTACTTTAATAATATTATACCTATGGAGGTATTAATATATTTTATGTAAATATTATTATATTTTATATATTCTTAATACCCCTAGAAATACTCTTTTAATATAAAACTCCTAAGAAAACCGTGTCAAACATTTTTTTCCTAAATCTAGGGATAACACCCCCTAGTTGGAAACCCTGATTCATGTACACTATACATCACAGAACACCTCAGAGTAATTAGTGGTATCTCCTCTAAGCAGAACACTATTACTATACATACACCACTTTATCGTATCTGTCAATGTCAATCAAAGGTCAATCCTGGAAATGGTAAACAAAAACTTTTTTGTACAAATTAATCAAGTAACATATAACGTAGTGATTATATACTCATTGAAGTAACATTGATAGCTAAACAACAGCTGTAAACTTTTATAATTGTACCATCATATAAGTCGTCTCTCTCACTTCACTCAGTAGTGATTATAATTAATTTAGACAATGGCAGCTTCACCGGAGCTAATCAGCTTAGATGAGTTAATAGTAAACTCATTACAAGGCGACGCCTTACAACAATACAACAGAATACATTATGGACGTACTGATCACCACGAAATAAGCGTAAAACAAAGTAATTTAGAATACGCCAAACAAAATAATTACGAAATAGCAGCTTACGACTTTCCAGCTAAGAGGGAAGAGACTAGGACCTCACGAGTGGTAAGAGTTGGTGTTATCCAACATTCCATTGCAGTTCCTACTGATAGGCCAATAGTCGAACAGAGGCAGTCTATGTTCAATAAAATCCAGAAAATTATAGATTCAGCAGGTGAAGAAGGTGTCAATGTTTTGTGTTTGCAAGAAGCTTGGAGTATGCCGTTTGCTTTCTGCACTAGAGAGAAACAACCCTGGTGTGAATTTGCAGAATCTGCTGAAAACGGGCCGAGTATACAGTTTATCAGAGAACTAGCCATAAAATACAATATGGTTATAATCTCTCCAATCTTGGAGCGAGATGAAATCCATGGGGATACAATTTGGAATACCGCTGTTGTTATCAATGAAACTGGAAAAGTAATTGGGAAACATAGAAAGAACCATATTCCTAGAGTGGGAGATTTTAATGAATCAACTTATTATTTTGAAGGCAATACCGGCCACCCGGTGTTTGACACAAAATATGGTAAAATTGCTGTCAACATTTGTTATGGTCGGCACCATCCATTGAACTGGCTCATGTTTGGTGTTAATGGTGCTGAAATTGTTTTTAATCCTTCTGCTACTGTGGCAGGGCTCAGTGAGCATTTATGGGCAGTTGAGGCCAGGAATGCTGCAATAGCCAACAGTTACTTCACCTGTGCCATTAACAGAGTGGGAACTGAATCATTTCCAAATGAATTCACATCTGGTGATGGAAAGCCAGCTCACAAAGATTTTGGTCATTTCTATGGATCTAGTTATATTACTGCTCCAGATGGTGCTAGGACTCCAGGTCTATCAAGAGTGAATGATGGTTTGCTGATAGCACAAATTGATTTAAATCTATGTCGACAAATAAAGGACAAGTGGGGATTTACTATGACCCAACGCCTTGATCTGTATGCAAATAGCCTCAACAAGGCTATCAAACATAATTATGAACCTCAGATAGTTCGTAATTAATATTGTTATTTAAGTGTTATTACTTATTAAGAGATATCATTGTTATTGTGCTAAAGGTTATATTTTTATTATAATAAATATGAATGGTTGACATTTTGTAGTTTTATTGCCCAAATGACCCAGGACTATGGTTTTGGAGAGTATGCATATCTACTTTGGTACAGTCTACACTGCAGTTTGACCTATAGTATATCATCAGATTCATCTTAGTTGAGGAAGTGACAGAGGCATATTGTGTATTTTGGACCAGCATTTTTTTTACAATATGTCAACAAACTTATAAGTTGCTAAATGCCTGGGTTAATAAAACTTTTATTAAATACATACAAACATTTTCCTTTGCCAGTTCACTGGGTACTATAAAAGGTAATTATTAAAGTAAATAAAACAATAATTTATAAAACCATTGTGTATCAATGAGAATAATACAGATGTGAGCTATACATAAATATATGGGTTAGAATGGGGTACATACAGAACAATTTGCAAATTGATACATACATTTGAGCACATCTGCTATCAAATTTATAGATACAAACAACAGAATCTAGTGTCTACCAATAACACAAATACCAAGAGTAATTAGTTAATTCATTTGAAGAATGATAATATACCAAAATAACTGGTACAATTTTACAAAATGGTACATAGTCTTTCATAAGATTTTTACCACTTAGTCATAATTGCACAATAAAACATTACTTGACACATAATAAAGGATTATTACTGCATGTACCCCAGATTCTTGGCTGTAAAATTAGTTAATCACTAAGCACTAGTTCTCTATGCAGTCTTTGCACGGATGGCAGCACGTTTACCGGTGACAGCCTGGAAACCAGACTTGATACTGGCCACAGAACAACGGGATCCACAAGTTTCACATTGCAGGAAGAATAACCTAGTATCTTTCTGTAGGATTGTATCGGGGGAGCGACAAGTGTGACACGTGACATATTCTTTAATATACCGGCGGAGAACATTCTCTATTTGTTTCTGTTGGAAACGGCCCTTGATTATGAGCTGACTGTTACCATCTACAGAGCCACTCGTTCCTAACTCTGCAAGTAAAAAGTCTAATAAATGTTTCGGCTGTCTATGAAGTGTTTTACAAATTTCTGTAAAGTTGGCAAATGATGTTTTCTTTGTGCCAATTCTGACAACTTGGGGCGGTCTCATTATAAACTTCTGCTTTTTGCCAGACACCATGCTCGGGTTCTTTTCGCGCATGATATCGAAGACGCGCTCCAGCAGCTCATCGTACGTGTAGTCGCGGTCGCTACCGATCCAGTCACCGTGAACATCTTCTGCATTTTCTTGATCCTCACCTCTAGTATCGTCTTCGACCACGATATCCTCAACGTTTTTCTTCTTTTTCTTTTTTTTGGTTTTAGAGAAATCTATGTCTAAATCTAGATCATCGATCACTTCTTCCTCCTGAGTTTCCGGCTCCTCGGCCGGAGGTGTTTCTGGTAAGGTGTTGTCTAACTCTTCCATGTTGAAGAAACCCTTCTTTTTCTTCTTCTTTTTCTTTCCAAAGTTGTCCAAATCGAGGTTATCATCCTCGGGCAAGTCGACGTCACCCGAACCAGCGGGCGCCTCCACGCTTGTACTCTCGCTTTGTTCACCAGCTAGAGCCGCATCCAAATCAAAACCAGTCTTCTTTTTCTTCTTCTTCTTCAAAGTAGGGTCGAATGACATATCGTCGTCCATGATTCCTTACACAAATAATAGTCAGTTAATTAAAAGAAAACTCCACTGTGTGGTTATATTCAGACAATTTGGCAGGTGGCTATCAAATGAAATGTCATTTCGTTGCATTGCATCAGCTTCAGCTCGACTCGTTCAGAAACACACAAATGTTTGATTCAGTCAGAGTAACAACCTTTTTTTTGGCATCTTGTACTGAAATGCAGGATACAAAGTCTTGTGTGGCAGATGGCATGTAAGACCGTGAGTGAATGATGGGATGGGTGTAAGAACATATTATATTTACTCTGAGATATTATATGTAATGGTGTAAGACTATGCTACCAAAATTAATAGCGTAATGGCGTAAAACGAAATGACATTTCATTCAAGAACGCACGCACCGTAGACAGAATATAACGCACACTATAAGAATAGCCTAAAGGAAGAAAACAATAGAGGGCTGGACACTTTCTTTCTCATTCACGCAAGAAAAGAATGCGTTTATGTAGGTTACGTGTGATAGAAAGAAACAGTGTATATGATTTTTTGTCCCTCAGCATGTGTTCGATTTTTCCGCGCCGTGGGTGCGAAACAAATTTGACGTTTGCTCCCACTTTGCTCCGTGACAATTTTATCGTGGTTTTAATATTAAATAAATAACTTAAAATTCAATAAAAAACTAACTGTGACATTACTGTGTGTTGTGGAAATCCTATAAGAATCGTGCAGTGCAGTATTATAGGCTGTAAAAGTGACAGTGAACGTAAAATTAGTGGAGTATCGTTTCACAGGTAAACGTGAATTATTATGGCCAATTTAGAGATTACATTTAGAAACTAATACATGTAAACGACTTATTTAGATCTTATTGCTCTAAATTAGTTACTATTTTACTTGAAAGTTATGTGTAAGATCGATAAATTCTTGTTTTTCATCCATAACCTAAAATTTTCAGTTTATTGATCGCCATTATCAGTGTTGCCAGTGTATAAAAGAGAGACTACCATAAATAAGTGGTAAATTATTATTAAGTGCATCATACACGATCCCACATGCTGGGTGCATCGAAGAATTTCTCAGATTTCCCGAATTTATTTTTATGATTTCCTGAAAATATGGATATTTGTATACTGTGGATAGCAGCAACAAAAAGAATTAGGTTGCTAAAAGTTATTCCCGAATGCTTAAATATTCAGAAATAACGTAAGCGCTCAAGTAATTCGTCCAAGGCTGCGCAGGACGTATTCATTCGTTATTTATAGGCACAATGGTCATTGTACATTTAATCGTGCTTTTACTATATGCATGTTGTTTAAATATATGTATGTATGTTGTTGGTTACAATTTATTGGTAAATTTGTCTGAATTATAAATAAATAGTACCGACGTTGAATAGTTTGTTTCATTTGCCCCCCTATTATGTACCTATCTAGTTTGACAACTAAAGTGATGATCAATAAAGCAAAGTGACTATTAAATAACTATCAAATGATTCATTTGGTATTGCCTAACTTGAATCACCAATAAATACCAAACACTTTCAGTAGACATCAAAGTTTGGTGGACAACTGAAGCTTGTTAATCACTTTGCTTTATTGATCATCACTTTTTTTTTTGTAGGAATAGTACTGTTTCACCGAACAAGAGGGCTAGCGCTTAAAGCGCTCCAGTCAGAAAGGTTTGGGTAGCGACTAGCACAAGGGCACCTCAGGGAGGCACGGCCTCGGCTTGGGCTGCCGCTTAGAGAAAATGAGTTTACCACCGGTTCACAACGCGCCCCCTCTGAGAAGAACCGGCAGGAAACTCAGTGAGGGGATGCATGTTGAGGTCGCATGCGTACGGATCCCTTCGGCCTCGCCGGCGAGACCGGTGTCTGTGTGTTGATGTGTTTACGACTCTTGACATCGTTGTCGGTGTTGGTGTTGGTGTTGTGTCATGGTCCAGGAGGACGGACATCGGGTCGGGTGGGTCGAGCAGTACATGCCGCGGACGGCGGCGATGTACGGCTGTTCGACGATCTGAGGGACCTGGCCGCTGCCCAATAGGACATGGGTTCGATTCCGAAGGATTCCGAACAATTGTCTGGGTGTTATTTATCTATTTAAATATGTATTTATACAGTTTACAAGTATTTGTAATCATTTATCTGGTTACCTTACTAAAGGATCTGCGTAGATTGAGATCAGGTGGTCATTGGTCAAGCGTAGATTGTCCCAAGATACTAGTACTATAGATTTGTATATTGGAGAAATTTACTAAAACTTACCCGGTAAATGGCCATAGTATGTATTATATTAAGTTATAAGAAAGCCAATTTTTGCCTACCTCTCTGGGAAATAGCATATTATTGTTTTTATCTCTTAACTTTTTTGTATGAGGCTAATAATTATCTACAGCTCTTAGCCACTTTAATCACCACGTGATATCACCCAGGTGAACAATGTGGAATAGACCTTAGCTACAGCATATATGATATTAAGTGTACATTCACTTTGTAGCCTCCGTCGTGGGTTCGAATCCTGCGAAGGGCAACAAATTTGAGTAGTTGTTCCTTACTGGCTAGGACAATGCAGGCCGATGACCTGATTGTCTGTAAAGTAGATGATCCATGTGTCGGGATTTGCGATAGGACGTATGCCCGACTCCTGTCCGTCAAATTAAAACACCTAGCTTTGGTAATAAACACTTATAATCAAATTGAGAAAGAACAACTTATAATACAGTGGAGTAATCGTAATAATTAAAACATGTCTCTGCCATAGATACTAGCGCGCTGTCATCTTTTTGACAGCCCCTTTGGCGTTCCGAAACCGTGATCCGAGATACGCCACACATGCGTCGGATGGGCATGTAAAAAAGTCGGTCCTGCGCTTAACTTCTCCCCAGTCGTGTCGGTCTTCCGTCCCATCGGATTATGAGAGGTACCTATTATATAAAGGAAGAGAGAGTGCACTTGTGTCTACGCAAGCACTTGTGCACTATAATATCTCCTGCGTACATGGCTGATCTTGTGAAAGATTGGCCGCTGTGGTCGTTTCGGCTAGGAGCACATTATTATAACAATCACGTTCGTACTTTTTGCAGACTGTCATAGATTAAGACGATATAATGTAAGAAAAGTAAATGTTGTGTCAAAAAAGTGGTTTTTGGTTAGGAAAGAAAATATAATTTACAACAACCTCCGTATTTGCTTTACACAAAGGGTAAAATTTCCCTTACGTGGCAACTCTAAATTTAGTATGTACTTATTTTTCTGTCCTTATCGGCGGCACGCTTGGTATATGTCTGTATTATATTCTGTCTACGAAGAATAGTATCTGTATCTGTCATGTCAGTTGATATCTCAGAGTAATTAGAATGTATCGCGTCGATTCCCCGAACAAATTTTTCGTGACACTTTTGCGGGGTGCGGGCGAAGTAAACACACACAGATACAATTTCACGCATACTCTTGCAAATGACTAATGCAAACTCTTCATGTTTCTATGAACCCACACTATAATAAACTCGCAACACCTTCAAAAAGATACGCACACAAATAAAGAAGAACCTGAACATATGAACAAAATTTGGCAGAGGGGTTAGCGCATCCTGCTCTCTCCAGTGGTATCTCCTCTAAGCCGATAACTTGAATCAGGGTTACCAACTTGGGGGTTTTACCCGTAGATTTAAGAATAAAATGTTTGAAGTGACGGGGCTTTCTTAGGGGTATATTTTATAGGTATTATGAATACCTAAAATATTATAACTTACGAAATTAATTGAAAAAAAAATGATTTAGTCTAAAGGACCATGCCCATATTAGTATGGAGCTGAAAGTCAGAAATGCCATGCAATGCCCAAATTGCAGCTATATATCATATGATAACTTTTAAACAGTATTTATATGATAACTAGATTTAATGTCATATATAGCACCGGTTCAAAAGATATTGGACATTAAACATGATAACTTCCTACTGGTTTTTTATACATTTTATCGTTTACAGACAGCATTGCTATTAGTTTTTCACTAGGAACTTCATGATCATCACATAAGCTAAGCCAGATCAGTGTTATTTTATATACTTATCTGTATGTTATTAGATATTATGTAAAGCAGTATATTATAATGTCATATAAAGCACCGGTTCAAAAGATATTGGACATTAAACATGATAACCTCCTACTGGTTTTTTATAAATTTTATCGTTTACAGACAACATTGCTATTAGTTTTTCACTAGGAACTTCATGATCATCATCACATAAGCTAAGCCATGACTTACGCGAGTTCATGACTTACGCGAGTGTAGTTTTCGCGCACGCCGCCCGGGCGCCCGCACCCATATCGATAGCCTCCAGGTTATCCAGAATCGTTTCCTCCGTCGCGCCGTCGGTGCCCCGTGGTACATGCGGAACGTAGATCTGCATTTCGATTTCAAATTAGATCCCCTTCGTAAGTTCCTCAAAGAAGCGTCGAAACGCTACTTTGAATCCGCGTCCCGTCACGCGAACAGTTTAATCCGCGCCGCCGCTGATTACGCCCCTAGTCCTTCTGACTCGCGCCGCAGACCACGGCACGTACTGCTCGACCCTCCTGACCCCATGACGGTCCTATTGGACCGGGATGCGCCGACCCCTCCCCGACAACCGTATGCTACACTAGCTATCAGACACCGGGCTCGCCGGCGAGGCCGAAGGGTCGTACGTATGCGACCGCAACGACGTGCATCACCCCACTGAGTTTCTTGCCGGTTCTTCTCAGTGGGGGCGCGTTGTGAACCGGTGGTAAACTCAGCCCTCTCTTAAGCGACAGCCCAAGCCGAGGCCGTGCCACCCTGAGGTGCCCTTGAACTCGTCGCTACTTCTGCCGTAAAGGCTAGAGCGCTTCAAGCGCTCGCCTCCTATTGTCCGGTGAAGCTGCAATGGCCATCTGCGTCCAACAGCGTATATCATCCCCAAAAAAAAAAAAAAAGCCCATCTGTGCCCCAGAAATGCCTAGATAAACTATATTACAAGATTGATCTAATAAATAAAAACTAGAATTATGTTGTTAAATTTTAAATCATATGAAGCACTATATAAAAAAAAAATAAGAGGTTCTGTTGACATTGCAGTACCAGTGTATCTAACCAAATTATTTTCACATACATATTAACACTATACAATGAAGACAGACTAGATAATTCCAAATAACTGACATGTTTATCTGATAACTTACAGATAAGTACCTATATAAAAGATCACTGATACTTGTCGAAGGCCTTGGCAACATCGAAGAATAGGGCGCCTGTGTAGACGGGGTTGGGCTGGTTGAGCCCGGTCAGGTTGTGCTCCGTGAGGCGGTGCACCTGGTGGACGCAAGAGTGTCTGGTTCGAAAGCCAAACTGCTCGTCAATAAGGATATTATTAGAACTGACAAAGTCTTTGAGTCTCGCTAATAGCAAGCGCTCATAGAATTTGCCGAGAGACTTGAGAAGACTGATAGGCCGGTAGCTCGCAGGGCTGCTGCGAGGCTTACCCGGCTTAGGGATACCTACTACATCCGCGTCTTTCCATTCGGCAGGAAAGACGCAGTGGGACATGGCTGCGTTGAAGATAGTCACTAAAAGACATATCAGATGGACAGGGAGAACCTTGAGAACGCGATTGGAGATGCCGTCGGAGCCCGGTGCTTTCTTCGGCTTAAGGCCTTTGATCAGGTCTTCCCCCTCGGTTTGCGTGACCGGGGAGAGGGATTCGGTGGGAGGGAGTGAGGACCTGCGCTCTACTTCCCTATCCACAAGATCGAGGTGCGCCGGATCGACGGGAGCGGAGCTGGGTGTGCACTGACTCTCTAGAGAGTCAGCCAGAACCTCAGCCTTCTCGTCGTCCTCAAACGCGGGTGGGTCGCCTGAAGGGCGGGTCAAGGGGGGCATGGTAGCTACGGTGTCGGTTTTGAGGGACCTCGCGAGCCGCCAGTAAGCCTGGTTTGACGGCGGCACAGATGGGCATGGTCCTTTGGGCTGATGTTACTCATGGCCATAGAGTTAAGTATTAAGAATAGAGTACGCGTTTGTCTATGGTCCCATTAAACAAAGCGTAGGCAGATTTTCCTCTACGAGGCAGGTAAATTAAAGTATTTAAACTTATATTACAAGAGTTATATTGATATGTAAGTGATAAATAGTACTAAGTTTGATCTGTTACGAGCGCAAATGTCGATAAATACAGCTAACGGTATAGTACCTATTGTCGTGTACCTGATATTTATGTATTTTGATGTTCTTACCTGTGCCTACGGTTTTTGCTTGCATTTAAGCATTCTATAGTAGTTGTACTGATTATTGTTCTGTGCTGATGGCCCTTTTAGAACGTGCTTTTTAGATAGTAAATTATCGCATGCTAATAAATAAACTTCGGAATGCTCTGTTCAAATCTTTCAGAGTCACATTAGATACTAGTAGCTAGTTCAGAGTCATACAATTACTCCAACGAAAATGTTTTTGTGAGTAATTGTGAGCTTTTATTCGGACTTGAGTTTAAGGGGATTTTGTTCAAATAATTGCAACACCTTACCTTACTCCATCTATGGTTCAATCATTAAAATAGGATTGGCCCCGGATCAGGGGGTATGTTTTCAATTTCAATAACCTCAAAATTTTTATTATAAAATAAAGTTTGCTCTATATTGATTGGGTATGTATTTAAATAGAATTCATCGGGTATGTCCCAAATTAAAAAGAGTTTTAGCAAGAAGAAACTCGCAAGTAGCAGCACTGGATCAAAATGAATATACAGAAACACCAGAATATCCACCAATTTTGGACTTGTCGCTACAAGCGAGAAAATTACGAGAAAGACAAAGTCTTCACCAAAAAATTAAAGAAATTAACACCGTGGAAGAAAAACAAATAGCATTAAATATGCCTTTTTACTATGGGTGGAAGTGCATTATGCTTAATGAAGATTTCATACCCTATAATGCTAAGCCTCTGATACAATGTTACACACGGAGTCACTTTATACTGACTGAAAAATTACCGCAGTCTTATGATGAAAGTGCTCTTACGGCAGATTCGATAGTGAAGGAAATTAAATCACTGGTAGAAGACGCATTGGTCATGGAAAATGAGGGTGTTGAGTATGTTGTTTTAATCTTTATTATTTTTTTTCACTTTACTGTCACAACTATAACTATAGTACAATCAATAGAAATTTTTAGAACCATATACAATCTGTAATATCTTTTTAAAACTTCTTTATAAAGTACTAGCAATTCCCTGCGGCTACACCTGGTGTGCGGCAACCCCTTAGGAGTGGAATTTTCAAAAACCCTTTCTTAGTGGATGCTTACGTCATAAGAAGAACCTACTATCCAAATTTCAGCTTTCTAGGTACAGCGGTTTGGCCTGTGCGTTGATGAATCAGTCAGTCAGGACAAGTAATTTTATATGTATAGATTTAGACAGGACAACATTTACTTCTAACTGTACACAGTCTTATAGTATTAATAGCAGTTTAAATACTATGATTTTATTTGATTATCTGCTAAATCTCAAGCAAATTATCAATCAAATACAAACAATAGCACCAAGTTTTAACTCAGAATATTATTAATAAAGTTTGAACTGAACACATTTAATGTTGAAAGTGATTTAACCAGTCTGAACCTCATTCCAGTCAATTACTATACTTCTATGTCAAAATTTCAGCAAATATTGTATATATTTGCTCAAATATTTTTGGTCCAATGTTGTTGAGTTTTATTAAATTATCTGAAAAAGATTTTTGTTTTGCAACTGCAATTAATTTGTGAGAAGTTATGTCAGTTTCACTACAGATGAAAATTGGTATTGTGTCATATGTGTGTATTTGCTGTGCCATAAATAGTTATTAAGTTAATACTTTTTTTCAGTCACAAGTTTACACCCTCTGCTGGAAAACCTGAAATACCACAGATTGAAGATGCTTCAGCCAAACGTATTGTAAAACAAATAAACAGGATTATTATAAACAATCTATCTGATAAAGTTCCTCATATATTGTCTACACAGGTGATCCTAAAAACTGTTTTTTTTTTTTAATATTTTTAGGTTTATGATTTCAATTCATCTGGTCAATCTAATTGGTTACCATTATTATAAACCATATGTTTGAGACATAAATATAATGTTTTTTGTTATTGATTTCTTTACTAACCCCTATGCAAAAAGAAGGGTTTAAGAAATGAAACTAATTGTGAATACCCTTTGTATTTTTAAAACACTTTGAATAAGAATAGGATTTCAATGTGGTTTTTATTAAACCAGCATATTACTAAGTATTTATTTAATTATCTACTTTTTCAGGTTGATTATGATCCACGACATGAGGCATTCTGGTTAATTGGTGGTGTAGATCCACGAGCTGGAGTTGTGCATTGGAGAAAAAAGTTTAAATGGATGAAAGATCGTTTATATGACCCTTTAGATAGGGGAGTTCAATACATAGGTATATACATGTTTGTTTGGTTCTTTACAACACAATATACTTGGTAATATATATACAAATTCTCTTTATTGTACATCAAAAATTTAAGCCTGGTATAGGTGACGTAGGTACAAATGGTGGTGTTATTGCGCATAAAAGCAATTTCTTCCAGACAACCATAATTTAACTCTGTATTAAGGCAATGTTTCATGTAATGTACTTATCAATATAAAGTTCTGCCTTAAGAGATTTTGGTTTTGCTTGAATTAAAGGACAGAAGCATTCTGTCACATTCTGTTCATATTAGACCCTGCTCCCTAATAGGGGAAATACGGGGGACCTTTCTCCTTTAATTCTACACTGATCATGAGTGACCACAGCAATGCTATATATTTCTATAAATAATAATTTCTTTAAATACATAAATAAAAAGAATAAATTCCAAAAAAAATACCCAAGGTCCCAAGATGTTAAAGCAAAAATTTAAGAGAGATGTGATTCTGATTTTCAAACTATGATATATCCTGTATTTTGAGCTTGTTTATTATTAAAATATACATATCAGTTCATAATACAAAAATACATTAGCAACTGATGCAAAAAAGCATTTTATAATGTTACAAGAACATTAGAACCAATTCCAAATTGCTTTTCATATTGTATTTCAGGTACACCAATCTTAACTGCCAGGAATCGGCTACCTTTAAAGCCACTCTTACCACACAGTGAAGCTGAAAATCCAGAATTCAAAGTAGCAAAATTCAGCAATTGGCCTATTACAATTGGATATGAAGAAGAACCTCGACATGGTACTAATATACCAGGTAATAAAACATTTCCTAAGCATTCTCAACTTTATTAGAAGTAGTGTACAGTTAGTAAATAACATTCACTATTTTTTTAGGGTTCTGGCCTGGTGATTTTGATGAATTTGGTCTCATATCATACCATGGCCGCGGTCATATACTAAGAAGAAAGGAATCTTTTGGTGTTGAAGATAATCTGGAAGCACTGCACTGTCAAGCAATAAAGGCTAGTTTCGGTTGGCTACTGGCGCAAGCAAGCTATCAAGGTTTCACTCCTTACAATGATTTGACATACCCTTTGGTGACACAAACGGTTATTACCAATGGACAACTATGGTCTTTCTATGCGTACCAGTTAAACACTATACTTATGCACAATGATGCCATTGATACAAATCCAAAGCACAATATTTGTTTTGGAACTAAGCCCATGAAATTATATGAAAGTATAGAGAATGGAAAGGTACAAGGTCTTAATGAGGATGTACTAAAAATGTTGGTTCAGTTTTATTTGAATGTCCCTGAGGAGCGTGATCATGAAATGAAGCCTTATTTAGGTAAAGAGGAACAATTTGTTGCTGATATTGAAGACGACAATAAACGTTGCTGGCTAGAGTCTAGGTATAAACATTTGGTATCAAATAGACCAAAACATTACTTGTTGCCTGAAACATACATGTGGGAGAAAATATACAAAATTAAATTCAGCACCAGATTCTTTGAGAAAAAGAGACGACCATTTGAACTTAAAATTAATCCCTTCAGCAGAAGGTTGGATGATCACTTACCTCCTTATATACCAAAAGCACTTCGTCCATATCCCAAACACAAAAAGAAGTTTGAGACTACATATTACCCAAAAGTATAGTCAGCATTTATAATACTTTTAGACGTAGCCATAGTACCTAATGTAATGTAAAATGCAGTCAATGTATTTAGTTTAATACGATTCAACAAATTATTCTTGAATTTTTTATTTCAATAGCAATCTTACTTAATTGGTCCCATCTTAAGATTACGCGTTTACATCTTGTCAACAAAAGTTGTAATCAACTTCAATCGATCGATCGTAAATATTGTGGCTTGTCTTAACGCCTTACAGTATTATTAACGCAATATTTATTCACAATTTTGTTAGCTGCGCAAGACATATGCGGAATTAAATTTGAACAAGTTTAAAATTACTAATTACAAAAACCCGACATCAAAGAACGATTTCCTAAATGTAATGTAAGAAGCTGAGTTCCTTTGACCACCTTCCTACTTCATAAACAGGGGGTCTAGTACGAGATGAGTACGAGTCCTGATAGTTTACGAGCTCAATCAAACTGACAGTTTTTGCCCCGTAGACAGAATATAATACAGACATATACCTAGCGTGCCGCCGATAAGGACAGAAAAATAAGTACATACTAAATTTAGAGTTGCCACGTAAGGGAAATTTTACCCTTTGTGTAAAGCAAATACGGAGGTTGTTGTAAATTATATTTTCTTTCCTAACCAAAAACCACTTATTTGACACAACATTTACTTTTCTTACATTATATCGTCTTAATCTATGACAGTCTGCAAAAAGTACGAAAGTGATTGTTATAATTTTTTTTCAATAATAATGTCCTCCTAGCCGAAACGACCACAGCGGCCAATCTTTTACAAGATCAACAAGATGTACGCAGGAGATATTATAGTGCACAAGTGCTTGCGTAGACACAAGTGCACTAACTCTTCCTTTATATAATAGGTACCTCTCATAATCCGATGGGACGGAAGACCGACACGACTGGGGAGAAGTTAAGCGCAGGACCGACTTTTTACATGCCCATCCGACGCATGTGTGGCGTATCTCGGATCACGGTTTCGGAACGCCAAAGGGGTCAAAAAGATAACAGCGCGCTAGTATCTATGGCAGAGACATGTTTTAATTATTACGATTACTCCACTGTATTATAAGTTGTTCTCTCACAATTTGATTATAAGTGTTTATTACCAAAGCTCGGTGTTTTATTTTGACGGACAGAAGTCGGGCATACGTCCTATCGCAAATCCCGACACATGGATCATCTTACTTTACAGACAATCAGGTCAATCAATCAATCAATCAATCAATCATTTATTTTTGCAGAAAACACTGTTACAATGGTGTTAATAGGTAATGTGATATTCGTTTCAAATGTTTCTACCCGTAAGGCATGCAAAATTTATTGTTATTTAACATGAATTAAATATATTAGGTAATAAATTATATTGATTACAATAAAATTAAATTATAAAATTAATTCGTTACTAATAAATTCAATTAAAAATATAGATTATTCATTTCATTATACATGTCCATCATTCAAATTAATTAAAAACTATCATTTATCATCATCGGCCTGCATTGTCCTAGCCAGTAAGGAACAACTACTCAAATTTGTTGCCCTTCGCAGGATTCGAACCCACGACGGAGGCTACAAAGTGAATGTACACTTAATATCATATATGCTGTAGCTAAGGTCTATTCCACATTGTTCACCTGGGTGATATCACGTGGTGATTAAAGTGGCTAAGAGCTGTAGATAATACAGACATATAAATAAAATACATACATATATATAAATTACAGACATATATATAAATTATTAGCCTCATACAAAAAAGTTAAGAGATAAAAACAATAATATGCTATTTCCCAGAGAGGTAGGCAAAAATTGGCTTTCTTATAACTTAATATAATACATACTATGGCCATTTACCGGGTAAGTTTTAGTAAATTTCTCCAATATACAAATCTATAGTACTAGTATCTTGGGACAATCTACACTTGACCAATGACCACCTGATCTCAATCTACGCAGATCCTTTAGTAAGGTAAACAGATAAATGATTACAAATACTTGTAAACTGTATAAATACATATTTAAATAGATAAATAACACCCAGACAATTGTTCGGAATCCTTCGGAATCGAACCCATGTCCTATTGGGCAGCGGCCAGGTCCCTCAGATCGTCGAACAGCCGTACATCGCCGCCGTCCACGGCATGTACTGCTCGACCCACCCGACCCGATGTCCGTCCTCCTGGACCATGACACAACACCGACAACGATATCAAGAGTCGTAAACACATCAACACACAGACACCGGTCTCGCCGGCGAGGCCGAAGCGGTCCGTACGCATGCAACCCCTCGCTGAGTTTCTTGCCGGTTCTTCTCAGCGGGGGCGCGTTGTGAACCGGTGGTAAACTCATTTTCTCTAAGCGGCAGCCCAAGCCGAGGCCGTGCCTCCCTGAGGTGCCCTTGTGCTAGTCGCTACCCAAACCTTTCTGGCTGGAGCGCTTTAAGCGCTCGTCCTCTTGTCCGGTGAAATAGTACTATTCCTACAAAAAAAAAAGTGATGATCAATAAAGCAAAGTGACTATCAAGCTTCAGTTGTCCACCAAACTTTGATGTCTACTGAAAGTGTGTTTGGTATTTATTGGTGATTCAAGTTAGGCAATGCCAAATGAATCATTTGATAGTTATTTAATAGTCACTTTGCTTTATTGATCATCACTTTAGTTGTCAAACGAGATAGGTACATAATAGGGGGGCAAATGAAACAAACTATTCAACGTCGGTACTATTTATTTATAATTCAGACAAATTTACCAATAAATTGTAACCAACAACATACATACATATATTTAAACAACATGCATATAGTAAAAGCACGATTAAATGTACACAGACCATTGTGCCTATAAATAACGAATGAATACGTCCTGCGCAGCCTTGGACGAATTACATGAGCGCTTACGTTATTTCTGAATATTTAAGCATTCGGGAATAAGGCTATCCACAGTATACAAATATCCATATTTTCAGGAAATCATAAAAATAAATTCGGGAAATCTGAGAAATTCTTCGATGCACCCAGCACGTGGGATCGTGTGTGATGCACTTAATAATAATTTACCACTTATTTATGGTAGTCTCTCTTTTATACACTGGCAACACTGATAATGGCGATCAATAAACTGAAAATTTTAGGTTATGGATGAAAAACAAGAATTTATCGATCTTACACGTAACTTTCAAGTAAAATAGTAACTAATTTAGAGCAATAAGATCTAAATAAGTCGTTTACATGTATTTGTTTCTAAATGTAATCTCTAAATTGGCCATAATAATTCACGTTAACCTGTGAAACGATACTCCACTAATTTTACGTTCACTGTCACTTTTACAGCCTATAATACTGCACTGCACGATTCTTATAGGATTTCCACAACACACAGTAATGTCACAGTTAGTTTTTTATTGAATTTTAAGTTTTTTATTTATTATTAAAACCACGATAAAATTGTCACGGAGCAAAGTGGGAGCAAACGTCAAATTTGTTTCGCACCCACGGCGCGGAAAAATCGAACACATGCTGAGGGACAAAAAATCATATACACTGTTTCTTTCTATCACACGTAACCTACATAAACGCATTCTTTTCTTGCGTGAATGAGAAAGAAAGTGTCCAGCCCTCTATTGTTTTCTTCCTCTAAGTTTTGCCCGTACATTTTACTAGTTCTTGATAGTTACCGCTAGGGGCGCTGGTGTGAAATGTGTGGAGAAAACTGACAGTTTGATCGAGCTCATAGACAATCGGAACTCGTACTAGACCCTCAGACCGTTATTACCATCTGTCTATCAACTTCTGTTCACGACCTATCGAACAACCAAATTCAAGGAAACCTGATTGTCCCCGGTACACGATGGACTTCGACTGAGATGTGTGGGGATTCTTATCCACTAAAACTCTCTATTCGGCACCTGGGCACTCCGGTCGGATCTGCGTCAGGCACTCCTCAGTGCCTTGGTTCTGAGCCCCACCTGAGCCCACCGCGGAGTACACAATAAAGACCCCGAGAACCGACACGGGGACACGGGCGGGGGTCCCAATCTCAGCGACTCCTCGGAGTTATACATACTTGATCCCTACCTAACTCCGTAATAGCGTTTAGTTAACGTTTCCGTTTTGACTGCTCGGCCACAGCGTCGTAGAAGAAAAACGACTACATCAATATTACGAAGGAATTTGCTAAACACTAACAATGAAGGTCGCAAATTCGCAGATGCAATTTTCTGTTATATATACATACCGTGGCCGTCTCTTAAACGGAGCTTTGTAGAGGTCTCATTCTTTTTGCTAATCGCTGATACGATTTCGAAGAAACTGAAGAAAGTATAAAAGAAAACCAAATTCTTTGACTTCACGACCTAGGTGGCCATAGCATTTAAGTTCCGTAGGTCGTGAAGTCCAAACATTTGGGTTGTTTCATCAGCAGCCGAAATGTCCACTGCCGAACAAAGGCCTCCCCAGAAGGGAGGCGTTGCCATAATTCCCACGCTTGGCAAACGGCTTGGGGATCGCAGTATAGGTGGTAGGTAAACCAATAAAAAGACGCTGTTGCCCGTCTTCTTGTTTTCCCTTAGCCGCCTTTTACGGACACCCAACGGGAGGAGATGGGTGGCTGCTATTCTTGCCCGGACAGCCCACGGGATTGGGTTGTTTACAGTTCTCCATATGTTGACCGCGTGGCCACGGTTATCTCTTTATAAGTTTCTGAATATTGGATCAGCGAATTTGCAACCTTCATTGTTAGGGTTTAGCAAATTCCTTCGTAAAATTGACGTAGTAGTTGCGTACTTAGTCGTTTTTCTTCTACGACACTGTGGCCGAGCAGTCGAAACGGACACCTAGAAACAACAACTGCTAAATCATTTTTTTTTCATTAAAGCGGACGTGCCACACTGTGACGGTCACTTTACAAATGAATTTTTAGGTAGGTAAGTAACTGAGTTAATAATAATAATATCCTGGGACAATTCACACACTGTCATCTGATCCCAAACTAGGCACAGCCTGTACTATGGAAACCAGACAACTGATACTAATACTTATATACTTTTTTTTTGTAAATACATACTTATACAACGTGTTACAAAATACCCCGTAAAAAATATAATTAATTATCAAAGCCAAAAATTTTGTCAACCCTAGTAAGCTGTCATGTCAGAGAACCAAATTATTTAACAGAAAGGCCTACGTACCTATTTTACCTAATAATTGTATACCTACTTTAATCGTTTTTCTATTATTCATTCATATAATATTATATAAGTAGATGTGCTATCTCAATACAAGGATGTCGTTATACTCAAGTACTGGCTTCAGAAAATGTCACGTAGAAAAAAAAATATGTTGTCAATTTCAAATCGATATCCTACAGCTGTTTCGAGTTTTTTTTCCAATATTTGGTCATTTCCACCAATTTTTAGGTTGTTTCGTTAGGTTCATCGATATACTATACTAACTAGATTAGCTGTCACGAACAAAATGACATCGAAAATGTGGTCGCGGTTACATATACCTACACAAATATACACGTACACGCAAAACAATAATATGTTCATATAAAAAGATAACTTACGTACTATAAAATAAGGTTCAATAATAATTGCAGACAATTCGGCACTTACACAGTTTTGGAGCTGAGAGTTGTGTGCTTCCATTGAGTTCCATTGTTTTTGAACGCTTAGACGTACAGTAAGCTAAGGAAAGGTATGGAGTTGCTTACGTTTATTTTTTCCAGAATAACCGTAATATAAATATATGGTAAGTTACGTATAATGTTATGCTAGCCATAAAAGAAAGCATTACTTTGTACCCAACTTCTCCAGAATGATTGTTATGTCTTTCTAGTAGTATATCTGCATTTCTTTGCTACAACATTAAGCTCTCAACGGCCGATGATTCCGATCGCATAAGCGCTATGACGCGTCGACCGCCAACGGATTAACATGCGTATCAAATGAAGCGAAGACGCTTCATTTGATACGCATGTTGGTCAAGAGAACGACTGGATGAAATAAGACATACATATAAATTCAAAATTCTTTATTATGCATAGACCTAAATTAATTAGGTTTCGTTAGGTACAATTTTACAAAAAGCGTTACAAATGTTACAAAAAGCGTTAAATAATGACAATAGTATTGAAGTCGGTACTAAACATGGCATATTTAACGCTTTCAAGTTTTTATTTTATTTTAAGTCTAATTTATCTACACTGAACATTAATAATTAATCAAGTTTAGTGACAATGTATTTGACATTATAGTTTAAAATTATATTTAATTGACGGGTCCGTTGGTCTAGTGGTTAGACACCCTGGGTGCTAACCGATGGGTCGTGGGTTCGATTCCCACCAAGTGTCTGGGTGTTATTTATCTATTTAAGTATGGATTTACAAAAAAAATTATATAAGTATTAGTATCAGTTGTCTGAAAAAATAAATGTTAATTACCTTTAAACAAATTTAATTTATTATAAATCTGTCTTTTTGAATCATTTTTTGTCTGAGCGGTTTCTTTTTTACAAACATAATGCAGTCTTACATCGATGAATTTTTCTACAACTATTGGCTGTTATCATCACTATCTAATCCCATATCTACTAAGCCTTCATAACGTTTACCTGTCCATATCTTTTGTCTCCTTATGGACATTTCATCAGCAACCAAAGCACATATAATGGTTTTTCCGCTGGTTTTTGCCTTCTCTTCGAGCCTATTTAAGGTTTCGGTGCAAAATCCAGGTTCCGCGTCAACACTTTGATACCACTGGTATAATGTCCGTGGATGAGGTAAACAAGTATCGAACATTTTTCGTAAATATTTATAAGCAGAAGGTGAGTAAAAATGAAGCGTTAGAGCAAATTTCCTTGCGCCTGGAGGATATTGCTTAAAGGGTCTGGAATTATTCATTTTATTTTTTATATACATCCCGTTAAATATTTCCGTGACTTCCATATTTTTTGATAAATCTATGAAAACTGACTCATCTATGGATCTATTACTTTTAAGCATTTTAACTATATTCTTTAAAGTACAATTTCTTTTATTAAGTCGTTTTTTAACTCTCTGCAAATTATGAACCCTGTTTTTAAGTATCTCAATAGTTTTTCGGCTTTCTGCTAATTTTTTTTTCAAATGATGTTTTCTAGGAGAATCATGTAATGGTATAAGGTCTGATAATGAAACTGTTTCAGAAATAATAGATACTAAATCATCCTCAGGAGCATTAAATTGTCTGGTTGCACTCTGAATAGTTGGTGATGGTGTGATCTGCAAAAAATACCAATATAACATCTACTTAAAACTTAGTCTAAATAGTTGGGTCTCTATATAGTTAAGATGTTTTAAAGAATAATGTACATTATTCTTTAAACCAAGTTATTAATAAATACCAATAGCATCAATAAATGCCATAATAAACATTGTCTACGTATTTAATAACTATTCGTATTCATAAGTAACCTGATAAAAATAATAATATTCCGGAACAATTTATATATGGTCATCTGATCCCAAACTCATGTATTTAATAAAAAAAAAAAATAATCTACAAACCTGTAATTTTGGAACCGCAGATTTTAACAATCTACGTCTTCGAGTATTACATGAAATATTTTCATCAAAATGTAATGAGCAAATTGACGAAAATGCGTGAGGTTTATACAATTCATCTCCTCTTTCTTTAGCGACTATTGAAACCCATTCAGCACATCGAAATGGATTACTAGGGAATCTACAAAAAATTAAACAATAAAAAAACATCAAATAAAAAAAAAATTGTGTATCATTGAGACTATTTCTCATTCGTCATATTAAACTACTAATTTAGTTAATGTTAAAAAACCGTTCTTTCAAAAAGTATAGTGATACACATAATATTAATACACGGAGCAACCACGTTCTTGTTGTAAAGTAATAATAATATTTGAGGACACACTGCCGTGTAATCCAAAACTGTCCAGAGTCTGTACTATGGTAACCAGACACCTATTATAAATACGTATATACTTTTTTGAAAATACATACTTATCTAAATAAATGACACCCAGAGTAAAAGTGGCAATCTGACCCACAACCTATTGGATAGAGGCCAGGATGGTTAACCATTAGACCAACGTGTTTTCAAATGATGGTATTGTTAGACTCCAAAACCGATATAAAATAAATTGTGGGTAGGATAGCTGAACGCGCTCAGCGAATGCGTATGTAAGTCACTGCTCTAGCGGTACCGCAGTCATTCGTTTCTCAGATCTCGTACAGTGCGGAAGTCTCAGTGAAGTTGCTGCGTCATGGTGATTACAATGTATTCCTGCTGCAGGAGTGTGGTAATAATTCTTCAGTGGTATGTTCAGTTTTTATTTTACTAAGGTGGTCCAGTGACAATGGTTTCTAGACAGATTCTCTTTTTTTAAATAATCTTATTTAGGGTTTCTAATAGTATAATAATACAAACTTACACACATCTCATCATCACTTTTTCTATTTTACGCAGTTGTGAAAAAAATTGCACAATGAAACTCCATGCATTCTTTGTTCGAGAACTACGTAACGCTCGTGTACTGATTTACCAACTTATGTATGCTGGTGGCGTAAATGAGAACTAACTTTTTTATTGTGGTAGTTACGTGTAGTTTGACAGTTTTGCATAGACGGTAGTGACACTCTCTATCAGTAAAAATAATTTTGTCAGCCTGTGGCTTGGCATATGGCGAACTACTAGCGGAGAAAATGTCAAATAAATAATTGTTATTTCGGATTTTAGTGATATCCTACTTATATTTTGTATTTAAACTAGTAGTAATAAGATTACTAACCGAAAAAAAAATATTCCACCTGTAATTTTAGTGTTGCGACGAGTATTTGGACAGTTTTTCAACGCGCAATAAGACATTTTGACACGTCTTACGCTAGCTGTTGTCGGCTCGTACTAATTTGAAATAGAGCGATAGCCGTCTCGGTAGCTCTTATTTTCGTGACCACTTTTCGGGTCGTGACAGCAAATCTATAGTATAGTATATCGATGGTTAGGTTAGATCTTTTAAAATTTTTGTCGTTCCGCGAATTAGGTAGAAATGTAGTACATTCTGCGTAGTTTTACTCTTTATTTTTACTGAAATAGGGTTTGCACATCAGTGAAAATAATATTTTTTTACTTTTTTGGGGTATATTTTTTACGGGGTATTTTGTAAAACCCTGTCTAGATAAAACACCCAGACACTTGGTGGGAATCGAACCCACGACCTGTTGGGTAGCAGACAGGGTCACTAACCACTAGACCAACGGGCCCGTCAAGACCAAAGTTAGGTAGTGAGTTAGGACCAAATCGACCGGCTAGTGTAATAAGCGGCTCCCTAGTCAGGAGCCACGGCTCCTACCCTTGCCACAGGGCCCCGAATACCGTGTAGTGATTGGATGAATTTTCATCCATGGTGTTGTGTTATACCCAATAAACTCCACCACGCTGGCCAAGTGCGGTTGGCAGACTTCACACGTCATTCGAAAGCTAGTTAAGCTTCCTCGGCTGAGACATGCAGGTTTCCTCACGATATATTCCTTCGCCAAAAGCTAGTAACAATCGCACAAAGACGATTCGCACTGATTAGGTAATTAAGGAAATTAGAGGTTTGGGCCGGGGTTCGAACCTTGTTTCCAAGGCAAGCGCTCGCCCACTGAGCTGTTACTGCTTAACGGTAGGGTTGAATATTACAAATATTGATGCCGGATTGTCCGGCAAAGGGGTCGTCATGGCCATCAGCGGAGGAGTACTCCGCTCATGGCCATGACCTAATATAAAACAAAACAAGTGGCAGTGGCACCAAACGCACAGCCACTTTCGCTCCCTGGCTGCAAGAATAGTAAACATGTTAGATTTCAAACTGTGCCCTAGGACGTCCATTGAGTACGGCGGCTCTGAGGAGGACGGCGACGGGGTTACGACCCCCGTCCCCGTGAGCACCGCGTTTGGTTCCCGGTCGGCTCAAAGGCAAAGCACGGAGGGGGTCCTGGTGCAGACTTCACCGGAGAACCCGGTAGTCCCCGCTCACGTGCCTATCGAGGCAACAGCCACGGGGATTTTAGTGGGTAAGCATCCCACATACCCCGGTCGACGCAAATTAACAAAAAAAACAAACTGCAATAAATATTTTAGGCAGATGTTTCCCTTTCATAAAGTTTCTCCTCTATGTTTCTTTTCCAAGTTACACACTTCCTGAGACTTCCGCAGTTGATTTCCGAAATCGCGAAATCGTTCTTGAACGTATTACTTTTTTTTTTTTTTTTTTTTTTTTTTTTTTTTTTTTTTTTTTTTTTTTTTTTTTTTTGGCCTTATTCCATTGAGTCTAGGCCCAACACGATTCTGCCAATCTCAGCGTAGTGAGCTTACACACGCGGTGGTTATTGATTGATCGGTGTGTGACGTACGTTACAGCATAGAAGTTGTTCAATGTGCAGACCACCACCTACAACAAACAACAAAACACACTAACACAAAGGGAGGGACGTCACTAGGTTAAACAAAGGGAAGTTAAATTCACGAGACAAAAGTTAGTTACAATCTAATATCAAAACATGTAATATACTTTAGGAGAATATTTACAAAGTGGGAATCAACAAACGTAAGGAGGGAATGAAAATTAATAGGACGGGGAATATAGGGAGGGAGGATGTCATATAGTGATATAGGGTATTTAGGGCAGGAAAAGAAAATATGGTCAGTGGTACCTTCGTCAAAACCGCACTCACAAAGAGAGTGATCCCTTACCCTAATTTTATTGAGAAATACAGGGGTGCAGCAATGTCCCAGACGTAGCCTACATATGGTCGAAGTCGCGAATTTGTTGCCATGCCGGTATTTCTGGAACCACGGCTTTTTCGGAACAACTGGTTGGATTCTAGCATAGTATCGACCACAAGTGGAACTGGAAGCACGCCAATGAGAATTCCAGGACCTAAACATTAAATCTTTGGCAAGGGATACAAGATCTGGGAGGAAGAGTTTATAGTGAGATAAAGAACCAGAATGAACAGCACTTTTAGCCCAAGAATCCACACACTCGTTATCTCTAATGCCACTATGACTGGGGATCCATGCCAGAACAATATCCAAACCTCTTGTCTTACATCTGTACAAGACTTCCTTTGTCTGCAAGGTAATAGGAAATTTAGATTTATTTTTAAATGGATTGGCTAATAGAGCTTGCAAGCAGCTTTTGGAGTCTGTAAGTATTAAAACCCTATTTAAATTATGGGATTCTACAAAAGAAACAGCCTCTAGTATTGCCACTGACTCCCCAGTGAACACTGATGAATGTGGGGGACATTTATAACTTAGAACTATATGAAACTTCGGTATCCATACCGCAGCACCAACACAACCATCAGTCGAAAGTTTAGAAGCGTCCGTGAAGACTGTAAGCCAGTCAGGAAAGTTTTGAGTTAAGTATTCTAAAAATACCTGGTTAGCACCTGCTTCAAACTTTGAGATACCCAAATCAAGTATGATACGCGGGATGAATGAGATAGCATTGAAGTCAAAATTAAACAGAGAATAGATAATGGAATCTGGGTTACGTGAGATTAAACTTTGTATTTTATTAAAACTTAGAACAGGTCTAGGGGGAAGTTTACTAGACCAATATCCTCCTGACGCAACTTTTTGTGAAAGAGCTCTGAGACGAGGAAGCAAAGGATGGGAAGAATCATGGGAAATTTTGAAAACAAATCTATCCGATAGATATTGTCTTCGGATGTGTAGAGGAGGATCCACGCACTCAACCTGCATGGCGTTTTTGGGAGAAGATTTCATGGCACCTAATACTATACGCAAACATTTGGCTTGAAGAGTATCCAATTTATCTAACGGAAGTTTATTGCAAGGTTCTATTATGGCACCACCATAATCAAGGTGACTACGAACAAGAGCGTGATAAATGAGCTTTAGACAGTAAGGGTGGGATCCCCACCACACTCCTGCCAAAGCTCTTAACACATTGACACCTTTTTCGCATTTCTGTGCAATGTAGTTATTCTGTATAGAACCTGTCATATGACTATCAAAAAATACACCTAAAAATTTAACACTATCTTTAACAGGAATGATTTCATCACCACAATGCACAACTGGAGTCGGGATATTTCTTTTCCTAGTAAAGACTACTAAGTTGCTTTTGGAAACGGAAAGCGAGAGCCCATGATCTTGAAGCCAGACATTCAGATAAGAGAGTGCAAAGTTAAGACTAGAAGAAGCAGAATCAATTGATTTAGAAGATATGTATAACGCTAAGTCATCTGCATATTGAAGTATGTTACAAAAAGGGGTTACGGATTGTTCTAGGTCATGGGTGTAAATGCTGTATAGGAGAGGGCTTAAAACAGAGCCTTGTGGAAGGCCCTTCCAGACCTGTCTTTGGATGTAATCAGATCCTTGGTGTCGGACACAGATATTCCTGGACATTAAAAGGTTTGCAATGAAGTGAACAATCCTCACAGGGATGTTCAGCTGTTGCATTTTTTGCCTGAGCACCGGAAGAAGGACACTATCATAAGCAGAAGCAATGTCCAGGAAAACCCCCACAAGGTATTCTCCTTCTGAGAATGCTAAACGAATGTCTGAGGAGAGAATGCTTAGACTATCCATAGTGCTCTTGCCTTTACGAAAACCAAATTGACTTTTGGCTAAAATGTTGTGATTTTCTACAAACCACTCAAGGCGGTTTTTAACTAAATGCTCTAGGATCTTGCACACAGTAGAAGATAGAGCGATGGGCCTGTAAGAGGAAGGATTTGAGGGATCTTTACCAGGTTTTAGAATTGGGATAATGAGCTGACTTTTCCAAGATTGCGGTATTTGACCAGATTCAAAAATTTTATTAAGAATGTGAAGAAGTACTGTTTTAGCTGGGGGATTTAAATTCGCTACAAAGGAATATGGAATTCCATCCATACCAGGAGAAGAATCCTTAAGACCGTTAACAACAAATTCAAATTCCGAATAGGAAAATGGTTCATTAAATGGCTCAGAAAGAGCAGAGGAGGAAGGCCCAGAGAGAGAAGGAAACGATTCTGAACAAGGGACATAGGGGGGCGCCAAATTATCAATAAATGGAATAAGCCATGCAGATGAGTCGAAAGAGGAATTGGATGGTGGGATGAGGGAACCACGAAACTTTTTGACACTGCGCCATACTTGGGAGGCTGGAGTTCTAGGAGATAGATTTTCACAAAAGCTCTTCCACCCTAACTTTTTCTTTCGGTTCAGCAGTTTACGAGTCTGGGCAGAGACTTTCTGAAAACATAGAAAATTTTCCGGAGACATTGACTCATTATATTGCAGTTCAGCTTCCTTTCTACGATGTATCATAGTAGTGCATTCAGAATCCCACCATGGAGGAGAGGACAAATATTTCTTGCCTTTTTTCTTTCGAGGGATATGTAAATCGGCTGCTTCTATTAGGGAACTAACAAACAAGTCATAGTTAATTAGGGGATCCAAGGAGGGGTCTGCTAAAATAGAAGAAGTTTTATTGTCCATCTCAGCCGCAAACAAGTCCCATTTCGCCTCTTGCAACTTGTATTTAAGGAGGGGCTCAGGGGAAGGGACTGGCTTTACAGATTGAGGTAAAGAAATTACAATTGGGAAGTGATCACTACCATATGTTTGAGGGAGAGGATTCCAAGAGACAAGGGAAGAAAGATTAGGAGAGCAGGCAGTTAGGTCAACTGCTGAACGAGGGTTTTGATTAGGATAAACTCTATGGGTAGGAGAGCCGTCATTGATAACAGTGACGTTTAAGTCATCAAAAATATCAATAAGGCATGAGGAAAAGGAGTCACAATAATGCGACCCCCAAGATGTGTGATGACAATTAAAGTCACCAAGAATTACTATCGGATGGGAAATAGCCGAACAAATTGCTGATAACTCTGAGGATAAGGAAGGATTAGGATGGGGAATGTATATAGAGAGGAAATTGATATCCATTACTTTAACTGCAACAGCACCAATCTCCCTAGAGTGAGCAGGTAGAGCAATAGGGGTAAATGAGAAGGATCTATTAATGAAAAGTGCACATCCTGCATATCCATCGTCACGGTCCTCCCGGAAACAGGCGTAACCAGGAACCCTAAATAAAGTCCCAGGCCGCAGCCAAGTCTCCGAAATTGCCGCAACGACAGGGGAGAATTTTTGGAAAAGGTGGATTAACTCGGATTTTTTAGGAGCCAGGCTCCTACAGTTCCATTGGATGATTTTTATCTGGTCCATTGGAACCAGCAATAGAGGCGAGGCGGGCTAACTTTTCTGCAACGTTGGACGGTAGACAGTCACTAAACTTCATGATGAAGTTATCTAAAATAGCAATAAATAGATCTATAAAATTCTCCTGAGATACATTCGCCATATCAGGGGTTAGAGAAGGAGAGGGTAAATCTGGAAAAGCACTGCCATTTGGAAGAGAGGAAGGCATATTGCTTATGATAGCCTGATGGGCTTGCTTATCATATCCTTGGGGCAGAGAAGGTCTGGGACGGGGACTACGAAAGACGGTTTTTCTATAAGACATAGAAGAGGGATGGTTATTTTGGGTAGATTGAGGGGAAGTGGGAGTGGATGCAGGGTGGTAGGTAGAGAGGGCAACATCTGAGTAGGGACGACGCACAGAAGGGACCTGGGAGGCTGCATCTGTATACGAAATATTATTAGTGGACATCAGTGTCTTAATTGATTTTTGCCGAGAGTGCTCTGGACATTGTTTGTCCACAGCTTGATGGTGCCCTGAACATAAAATGCAAGATACTTTGTCATTCTGAATATTACAAGATTCGCCTGGATGGCTCTGGCAGCACTTGAAACATCTTGCTTTAGACCGACACTGAGATTTTATGTGTCCAAAACGGCAACAATTGAGACATTGGATTGAAGGGAGCTGATATACTTCTACAGGAAGGGAATTGTAGCAACAATAGATATGATTTGGTAAGATTTGACCCTCAAAAGTGATCACCACAGATTGAGTAGGAATCCAGTGGACACCTTCTTCTGAAGCGGACTTTCTGTTGAGCCGCCTCAGTTTTAATATTTTCCCGCAGTTTTCTGGTAGTTCTACAGCTTCAGCGAATTCAGTCATAGACCAGTCACATGGGACACCACGGACTAAGCCTAAACGGGTGATATTATACGAGGGAATGGAGGCAACCAGATTGGAGGAAGAAAGGCAGGGGTGGGAAGTGAAATTGTTAGCCGCAGACGCAGAACTAAATTCGATGGCAATCCTATTTCGGCCTACAACCTTGACTCCGCCCCAACGTATTACTTGATGTCACGTCATGGACATTGTCATCAAAGAGAATATAATGATTGTCATGTCAGTGTCAAACTCGGATAACCATCTCACATCTGTCATTTCTGTTTTGAAACGTGTTTGTATTTGTTTCCTCGTTGTTTTATTCTGTAAATATATGATTTTCTAATAATGAAAAACTTAGAACTGTGTGATCTAACTTTGGAGGAGCTTAACGTGGACTTAGAAGATAAAGTCGTAATTGGTAATGGTCATGATGAAGCAAGTACATGTAGTAATTTATACATATGCACACCTAACCTTACTGTTACAAATTATGATGAAACCGGTGATATCAAGTGGACTACAAACCTAAACAGTAAAGCTTCACAAGACAACCGTCCTGTAGACATCACATTTCTTACGCTGACCAATGTTTTGTGCGTGGGACTCGTAAACGGTGAATTATATACCGTAAGCAACGCTGGCAATAGCTGCGATTTAGTAGGAACTTGCAGTAATGGAATATTGGTAAGTTTTAGAAAGAATTTAATTTTATTTTCAACATTAACATTTTTATGGTAGAGACTACGCTATTCGCGTTGCATTATCGACGAGTATATTAGTTTTTTTTTTTAATTAAATGATATAATAAAATAAAAACTAATATACCAAATAAAAAACTAATAGGTAGGTATATCAAGTATAGATTTATAAAAGCACAAAAAGCCCAACTGCACAAATATGAAATGGTCTTAAATGACACTAAGCATATGTAATACATATGCACATCACTCTACATACTTAACAAATAAATATATTTCAACTTGTCTTTTTTATTTGATACTCATATTGATATTTCTTCTACTAAGAGGAATCAAATGACATAAGTCAAAATCCAATTGTGTTTTTAGGCTGCCAAAGAAAAATACATCTAAACTACATACATACTCATGAAAAACATAGCTTCTGGGGCAGTTGGGCAAAAATATAGTAGAATCACTTGAATCACTTCCACATAACACTTCTTCCACACTTCCTCATAAAAGTTTGCAGTAGTATTTTTATTTTTAAAGGCTATGGAGTGGAGTCCAGATCAGGAACTCCTTGTATTGGTTACAAAACAGATGAACATGGTGCTCATGAATATGTTTGATCCTATAAATGAGGTTAATCTGTTGAACCAAGAGTTTGGAGACAAACAGTTTATAACTGTGGGTTGGGGGAAAAAAGAAACTCAGTTTCACGGATCAGAGGGTAAACAGGCTGCTAAAATAAAGAGTGAAATTACTATTGGTAAGAGAATATTTTGTTAAGTAAGTAAGTTAAGTATTTTATGCTGTAGTATATTGTTAAGTTTTGTATAAGTAAGCTATAGTTCGAAACTACATTGCATATAGTACTAGAATTAATAAATATAATAATATGAAACTGGTGGGAAAGATGTAAATATAGATTATAATTATCATCATCATAAATCATTGTCATGGTTTATGACTATTATATCAATTATCATATAAAAGACAAAATGGATAGTATCATAACTGCCTAATATGACAGAAAGGAGCAGAATATGACAGTGATTGATACATAAAACTAAAATTTTCTAACTTTTCAGATCCTACTACAGTAAATGATGATTCAATCAAAATAACATGGAGGGGAGATGGCGAATTGTATGCCATAGGCTTTTTAATAGATGGCATCAGAAGGTTCAAAGTATTTGACAAAGAGGGACATTTACAATACACAAGTGAATTACAGCAGGGTTTAGAAACAAATTTATCTTGGAGACCAAGTGGGAATCTCATTGCTACAACACAAAGATTACCAGACAAGTACATTGTATCCTTCTTTGAAAAGAATGGATTGAAACATGGAGAATTTAATATTCCTGTTAGTTTGTCAACAGTGGTTGAAAATATTGCTTGGAGTTCTGACTCAGAAATATTAACATTACAATGTAGAGATACAGAAACAAATACACAAAAGTTGTTGCTATACACTTCTGGCAATTATCATTGGTACCTTAAACAAACTTTGCAATTCAACTCTGAACAGAGAATATGCAAGATAATGTGGGACAATGACTTTGATATAGCAAGTAATAAAAAATTGCACATCATATTACACAATGGACAGCATTTTACTTATAACTGGATTTGGAATATTAACCACAGTGGCGGAAAAGAAGATTGTGATGATGCAGTTGTTTCTGTTATTGACGGGGATAAAATTTTAGTCACAGGTTTAAGACAGACTATTGTCCCTCCACCAATGGCTGCACATGAAATAAAGTTGAATGTCCCAGTTAACTCTCTACATTTCGCTCCTTGCAGACAACATGGACATGATTTTGACTCTAACGCTTTCTTTGCTTGCACTGCTGATAACAAACTGATATTATATAAACAAACTCAAAAATTTCCTTTATTATATGACCAAATTAAAAGTTTCGATCTGCAGAAGTGTGATTTTCCTTTTCAATATTATAACTGGCACTGGGTTGAGCCTAATGTTGCAGTCTGTATCATGCGCGACAGTGAGAATGGATACTATTTAATAGAATATGAAATTGGTTCTGACATAATTGTTAAGAAAAATACTTCTCCTTTACCAGCACCAGTAACAAGAATTCAATCACATCCAACTAAAACAACAGGGTTATTTTTGCAACTCAATAATGGTGATATTGTACAATACAATTTGGGTGGAGGAATACAAATAGAGGATATCTCTTTTGGTATTTCATGTCCAAAGTTCAATGTGTTTCAAATTGGAGATAACTTGCATTTCATAGGACTAACACATAAAGGAAATCTATATATTGATGATAGAATAATATTAAATAATGTTAGTTCATTTTTTGTCCACACACATTTTCTTCTATTTACAACACTAAAACATATTCTTTTGTGTATTGAATTAACAACATCAGGTGTAAATGCAATAATGGATTATCAAAAGATTGAGTCAGACCATGTATATAAGAGAAAAATTGAAAGAGGAGCAAAGATAGTTATTGCTGTACCCAATGATACAAGAACTGTATTCCAATTGCCCAGAGGAAACCTCGAGACTATTCAACCAAGACCTCTTTCTTTAAAAATCATTGGGGAGTATCTTGATACATTTAAATACTATGAAGCATTTGACTTGATGAGAAAACAGAGAATCAATTTAAACTTGATCTATGACCATGACCCAGAAAAGTTTATTAAACATATTGAGATATTTTTAGACTCAATTCAAAACAATTCATGGTTGAACATTTTCTTGTCAGAATTAGAAAATGTTGATGTTACAAAGACTATGTACTCAAGCAGTTATGCAGACAAGCCAGAGAAATTTAAAACTGATACTAACTATAAAATTGAGAAAATATGCGATATCATGAGAGAGTGTTTGAAAAAAAGACCAGATAATGAAAATAAAATACTTCCACTGCTTACCACATTTGTTAAAAAAAATACAACCAGAGATTTAGAAAATGCGTTAACAATTGTAAAACAACTCAAAATACAAGAATCTGGTGGTTCAAAACTACCTTTGGGCTCTGATGAAGCACTGAAGTACCTGCTTTACATGGTAGATGTCAACCACCTCTTTGATGTTGCATTGGGGATGTATGATTTTGATTTGGTATTATTAGTGGCTTACAAATCACAGAAAGATCCAAAAGAATATGTTCCAATGCTAGATGAATTGAATGAAATGGATGAAAATTACAAGAAGTTCACTATCAATAAACACTTGAAAAGATTTGATAAGGCCGTACAGAGCCTGGTGATGTGTGGTCCTAACAAGTATAATGAATTGAGGACATTTGTAAAATTCCACAGTCTTTATAGGGAAGCATTGGCTTTATTTTCCTCAAATGATGATATCTTTAAACAGATATCTGATGATTTTGGACTTTATTTAAAATTAAAGAAACTTTATACAGAGGCAGGTTTAGTGTACGAAAGAGCCAACAATATAGACAAAGCAATAGACTGTTACAAAGATGCTTTAGAATGGGAATTCGCTATAAACTTAGCACATTCATGGCCGACAGAACAATTTAAGAATTTATGTTGGTAAGTTGTGTTTTTTAAGTCATAAACAAAATATATCAATGTTCTAAAATTAATTATAATATGATTGCACTTCTAAGACAAACTTTATGTTTTAGGGAGTTAATACAAGGGCTAAAGGTAGAAAAGCGTCACACTGAAGCTTTAACCATTTTGGAGCAATTCCATGGAAGTCCAGAAGAAACAATTACATATGCAGTGGAGTGTGGACAGTATAAAACTGCACTAAGGCTTTGCACACAACACAAAAAAACTATTTTACAAGGTATCAACATGTATGAGTATCCATATTTATTTTGTTATTTCTGAAATATTCTGTGTAAGTTTCTTCAGCTAGCTTTCCAAAGAATTAATAATAAGATATGATTAGTTAAACGAAAATAATATTTTTTTTTGTAGATGAGATAGTATTACCAGCTGTATTAGAAGAATATGCCAGTTTAAAAGAATTGATTGAAACGAATTGGGAAACCTTTGTAAGGCATCGGGAACGTCTACTTATCGTCAGAGAAAATAAATTAAAAAACCCTGTTGATCACTATGACTCCTTTGTAAACAAAGACAGTGATTTGTATTCCGACGCGGGTAGTACACTCGCATCTTCATCTAGAGGATCAAGGTAGATGTCTATTTTTGAAACATAAATAAAAATAGCAAATAGAAAACCTTGCAATAATAGGTTTTTTGTCGTATGATGTCAGTTACATGATAACAACCGGGACCGAATTTTTACGTGCCCTATGTAGCACAGAGACACTTATTTCAATTGCATGAACACTAAACTGTCGCCCATCTAAGGTTTGACCTTGCCCATTGTTGCTTAAAAAAACTGATTTTATTTTATTTATAATTAGAAATACCAACAGCATAAATATCAATATTACATTACTATGCGTTTCAACTAAGAATGTGGCCGCCATGATGATCGCGACTGCGGAACTTCACTCGTTTTTTACGATGTTCGTACCGCCAGCAGAGTAAACAAAAAATGAAAAATTCACCCCGTTTTTGATTAATGAAAAATGAAAAAAAATGAAAATGAAAAAATATTTATTTGCCATAAAATATACATTAAACACTTCTAAAATAACATTGGTCCCCACACTAGGCAATGCCTGTCCCGTGGGAATCAAGAACTTTTACATATTATACAAAATATTTTGTAATTATTGTAATGTTTTATTTTCCTATCTATTTTTGTTAAAATATAATTTTTAGTAATTATATATTTGAAATGGCAAGATGGCGGCCACATTCTTAGTTGAAACGCATAGTACATCATGAAATAGAAACTTTGGTCTTATAAGTATGCCAGTTATAGGTATTCACATCGTTGTATTAGTTAGTCATTTCAAAAATAAACAAAGGGATAGTTTTTTTTAACAAGAAAATTTCGAAAGTGCATCATGGCAGAATAATAGGACATAACATAAGTACATAGGTATAGGACTGATTGTTTATCGAACAGTGATTGCAACTGGCTACGAGCGCTATCCAGGCTGCATTATAGGTAGCTGCTTCATGGTTGTTGGTTGCGAGTCTACGCTTACTAAGTGATGACCTTGCATTATTGCAGGGATTTTTGTTTTCTCTTCAGATTATTTTGTTTGGTGCCAACAATTTATTTTATAATTTATATACACACAATAACATTAAAGGAAACAAGAAGTATAGGAAAGAAGTTTATTTCTAAAGAATGTAATCATATTATTATACACATTATTTAGAGAATAGAAATTTCAATACAAATAGTCTTAGTGGAACTACTTTACGATGTTATTCACTAGACTATCGCGGGTATTTTATATCTACCTATTTGTTTCAGTCGGTCTTTCCGATCAAGTAAAAACAGAAGAAAACATGAGCGCAAAGTTGCGTCGCTCAAAGAGGGCTCACAGTATGAGGATGTCGCTCTGGTGATGGCTCTGCATGTACTAGTCACATCTACACATGATCTCAGATTACAAGTCAAGGAGGTTATCACTGCTTTGTCTTATTTTAATAAAGACAGAGAAGCCTTTATACTGCAGGTATTCATATTTTGATTTTTAATTCACTTAACCGCTTAAGGACGGATGATTCCGATTTAAACCATGTTAACACGCAAAGCGCGCATTGCGATCACGCGTCGACCGCCGACAGCTTATGCAATATAGGTATTATTTTTAAATTATAATCTAATTGCAGACATCTATGGAAAAGCTATTGAAAGAAATTAAAGACAGTTTCAAAACTATTTGGACCAATGAACTGGTGTTAGAAGCAACAAATGCATCCATTGCAGCCTTAAATGTACCAGAAGGACAAAGTGTAATTCCTCAGGGTATTGCAACTCTTGGTAAGGAAATGTTTTTTAACTCATTATAATATAATATTACGCCACTATATATATTATACATAATTATGTATATTATATATTAACCCAAGACACCTTCATGGTGATTATGGCAACCCCTCCCTACTAAGTAGGTGGCCGTTGTTCAGCAGTGGACGTTATTTGGCTGCTAATGATATAATATAATATTACAGATTTGGCTAAAAATAATAAAAACATTTTTTTTTGAATTCTTGTACTCCTTAGCAAAATTTTCTTAGGTATTTTAGATCAACAAGATTTATTTCATTTCAGAACCACACTTAAGAATAGCTCCTGTTATACAAGATATTAATTGGAAATTGGATGGTCTTAATTAAAAGAAAAATATAATTAAGTTAATGTATTTAATTTTATTTATTCGTTGTAATTTTAGATTTCAAATACACATACAATCACACTTCAACTGGCTTTATATGAAAACAATAAATTAAAAAGATGTAAACAGATATTTAAAAATCATCTATTAAAACATTTTGGTGAACAAAAATAACATTGAAATGTTACAGTGTTTTTGTTATTGCTATTAAATACAACCACTCTAAAAAAATCTTTGAGCTCATATTCCTTATTCACATAAAACATAGTGTTCACAACAGGTGCCCCACAAATACACATGTTTGCATTGTCCAAAAATTCAACCAAAGTCCGTGGTATAATATTTGGGGCATAGTAAAGTTTATGTTTTAAAACAACTTTAGATGCTAAATCCACTAAGCTGCCTATATAAAATTCCCAAGGGCTATGTTTGATTGGTTCGGGTAACACTTCTGGTACATCAAACTTGTTTTCAGATAGATCTATGTACTCCAACCGGCACTGTATTAGGCCACAAGGTAATGATGTCAACTCATTTTGAGAAATTGTTAAATATCTGGAAATAATAAATTATTAATCAAAATCTAATTAATTGACATACTGGCATGTTTTTATAAGCAATAACATGTAATTACCGTAAAGTGCTTATTCTCCCTAGAGTAGTTGGCAATCTGTCCAGCATATTGTTATCCAGTTTGAGAGTAACTAACTTCTGTAACTTCCAAATAGATTTTGGGAGATATCCTAATTTGTTTCCTGTCAAATCTAATAGTTTCAGCCTTTTAGTAATCTAGAACAAAAGCTAACATAAATACTATAAACAAGGAATACTCCAATAATAATACATCCATAAATTATAACTTAAGAATTATTATATTTGTTAGACACAACACAATCATCTCTTCAAAGGAGATGTTCCATTTTGGACCAACACTATGTACACTACATGGAATAAATAATTTAAAAAAAAAAGAACCGCCTTCAAAATGCAACTAAAAAGCCTGAAATAATTTCTAAGAATTAGTGGTTTTTACATCTGCATTGTTGGACTTGGACTACAACATATTATAAATACATATTACTGCCAAAGACGGCGCCAAACTGGAAAACAGTTCAGTTAGGTACCTACTGCCCTTGTAAGTGTTAATTGCTAGACGTTAGGCGCCGACTTCGATAGTAATATGTATTTATAATATTTTATGTTGTAGTCCAAGTCCAACAATGTAGATGTAAAAACCACTAATTCTTAGAAATTATTTCAGGCTTTTTAGTTGCATTTTGAAGGCGGTTCTTTTTTTTGTAAAAATTATTTTAATTTTAGTCTTTTTAGTGGTTCCCTTGGTGTATTATTAGGTTAAGTTTTAACAACTTATATTTTATTCTGACAAACAGCCAGTTTAATATTTATTTTAAAAACACCCACTATATAACACAACTATGGACCATCACTAAAATATAAGCTTAAGCAAAAATTTAAAAAAATGTACATTTGACAATATCTTAATAAAACTAACCAATTGCCATAAACGCAAATCGCAGGTATAGTCAGTTGTCAAAATGACATTTTAGTTACGTATTTCCGATCCATCATATTATTGTGTGGTGTTGCTACAGTAGTATTATATTCTCTTTGGTGTTGCTCTCTTTGACCAAGATATCTTATATCTATACATATTATAAAACAAAGTCGCTCACGCTGTCTGTCTGTCCCTATGTATGCTTAGATCTATAAAACTACACAACGAATTTTGATCCGGTTTTTGTTAATAGATTGAGTGTTTCTTAAGGAAGGTTTATATGTATAATACATACATAATATAGTAGAGAAACACTGATAATTTTAGAGGTTTCTAATGTGATGTCGTAAAAAAACACACTTTTTTTGCGCTTACATTGCAAACGTTGGCTGAACCCTACGAGATAGATCAAAAGAATGTACTACAAGATTGTAAACTTTAACAAGGTCTACAAAAAGTTCCGCGATGGTATATGTTTATCTCAGGGGTAACCCACAATAACCATTTTTTATCCTTTACTGTTTATGAGACTTACTTACTTATCTATTAATAAATTGTTGTTAGCATGAATTTGCCCCCTCTTCGATGAAACGTAAACTTCAATAATATTTACACTAATGACAGAAAAGGTATGAACGTTGTTCATACTGCTAGGTTAAGGTTAAGCAACATAAGGCAAGGTCATTAAATAGATGCGTGAACTGATTTGTATGAAATTTTGTGTGCATATCGGGTGGAATCTAAGAATAGGTTGTAAAGTATATTTCATGCCGCTAGGTTAAGCGGCAAGGTCATTACATAGATGGGTTAGATGGGTGACGGTGGCGACTCCAAGGAGGACGGTGACGGGGTTTCGAGCCCCATCCCCGTGATCACGATGCCAGGTTTCCGGGGGCTATAATTCGCACTGAGGGGTATTTGGTGCAGATCCCGCTGGAGGGCCCAGGTCCCTCCTCTTATGTGCCGATGCGACAGCCGCAGGGGTTTAAGTGGGTAAGAATCACAGATACCTTGATTGACGAGGTTATAAGCATAGAACGAGAGGAGGGTGTAAGAGAGGAGAGAGAGGGGGACGAGGGGGTGACGGGGTGAGGGATAGGGGGATTAAGGAGGATCAAAGGGGGAGTGATTGGGAGCAAGGTGGGAGAAGAGAGAGGTTCAAAGAGGGGACAACGGGGAGAGGAAGAGGGGGAGTGTGACGGGTACCAAAGCGGGGGAGGGGGAGAGAGAGCATAGAATTAGACTTTTTTAAAGAGAGATGGAGAGTGAAATAAATCAAGGGAAGGAGAAAAGGGTAGCAAAATAATAAAAGCGCGGGCGGAGCTGCGCGGGTCAGCTAGTGTACAATAAAACGAAGCAATATTAAAAAAAGAGAACATTACAAAACAGTTACTATATTGCATAGTTATATATACATATAGTGTACATGGTGTTGGCCCAGGCTCCATACATTTCTTCGGAGTCGCTGGACGCTCTGGGTGTGGGCCCCTTGAGCGTCCATTGAGTACGGCGGCGACTCCGAGGAGGACGGCGGCGGGGTTGCGACCCCCGTCCCCGTGAGCACCGTGACAGGTTCCCGGGGGGCTACGATGCGCCCCCCGGCGGCGAGCTCAAAGGCAAGGCACTGAGGTCTGAGGCCCTGGTGCAGATCCCACCGGAGAGCCCTGGGGTATCCCACCGGAGAGCCCCCCTCTCATGTGCCGATGCGACAGCCGCGGGGGTTTTAGTGGGTAAGAATCCCACATACCCCGGTCGAGCCCCACAGCTCCCGGGGATCTTTCGAAGATTTCCCCCGAGTCAAAAAAAAAAAAAAAAAAAGGCTCCATAAATTTCTGGAACAACTCCTTTAACAAAAATTTATGTGTAAAACACATCTAATTAACTTATCTAAACTCTACAGCTGTATATGAGTAAAATACCTTATTCACCTATCAAGTAGTAAAGTACACTTAGGTGGAGCCCAATTTACCGACCACTTAATTATACGTCAATTTCTTAAAAAATCTTTAGTAATTTAACTATTATTGTCAATAATAAACTGGGTAAATCTCTAAAAAAAAAATGAAGCAGGAATCAACTGTAAACTGTTTAATTCATAAAAAAAATTAATTCACATTATCATAAACAAACACTATGCAGATTTAGTGAGTTGGATGATTAAATGTGCCTATGAGTATAGTACTTTGTCTTTAGTCAACTTAATTAAACTGTCAATATTTAACCATTTTAGAAAAAAAACAGGAAAGGTGATTTATAATATGCTCAGAGTAATTAGAATGGAGCTAGTATTGCATCGATTCCCCGAACAAATTTTTCGTGGCACTTTTGCCGGGTGCGGGAGGCGAAGTAAACACACACAGATATAATTTCACGCATACCCACACTATAATAAAATCGCAACACTTTCAAAAAGATACGCACACAAATAAAGAATGACCTGAACATATGAACAAAATTTGGCAGAGGGGTTAGCGCATCATGATCTCTCCAGTGGTATCTCCTCTAAGATAATATGTGGCACTCATAGCCAGTTATAAACAATTATCAGTAGGTCAAACAACATGCAGCAAAGTCTGTCCATAAATATCCATCTATGGACTATTCAGTAGCATTTGTACTTAGTGCTTCCAAGCTTCAGTTTGTAAATTGTAATCTAGACAGCAGATGTTAAGCCAACTCAAGGGGCCTTAGAGGCCAAGGGGGCTTGAACAACTCGACACCACATTGGCCACTAACCAGCAACAAATAAACACTAGTTACAGATCCATCCAGGTTATGAGAGATACTTGTATTCATTTCATACAGGTGCTTGTATTAAATATACATGCATTATGGAAATTTTGTACACATAAGTGGCTGAAAATAAGTCATTTATATTATTTACCTGTGGTCCCATCAACCATCGCCAGTCTACATCTCCACTAATTCCAAGATGATTATTTGCCAAATATAATTCGCACAAACTAGGCATTCTTCCTGTAAAGTAAGAATAGTATTAGTCAGATCATAATAATGATGATAATCTAATTATTTTTGTAATGCTTACCAAATTCGGGAGGGATTTTTTCCATTGCATTATTACTTAGATCCAGTACAACAAGCTGTTTAAGTAACAGTATGTCTCTGCGGAAGTTGCAGAGGTTCAAACCATTTATATAAAGTGACTCGAGGGTCCTAGGGAGGCCTTTAACTGGGAATTCACTTCTATCCCTAATCACAAGTTTAGTGGGAGCAATGTCTTTAGAGGTTACACTTAAACTTGACAACGGAGTAAGCTGTACGTTTTTCGTATCACCGGTAATACAGGCTTTCAAAAGTCTCATGAAACACTTCAACTGTATGGGTTCACTTTTTATGCATAAATCGTGCGGTGGATCTTCAAAACGGATCGTAGCTTTACCCTCGTTTAGACACTTTACAAATACTTGTTTAATACATTGCACGCGATATTTAGTTCCACTTTTATTGACTGATGAAAAATGTAGTATGAAATATGCCGTTTCACTTTTCGGTTCTTTGCCTAATGCTAAAGTTGATTTGAGATACTTTCCACTTGATCTTATGTTTAGATTGCTATGTAATCTATTCACAACTTCTACTTGACATTGCAACTTCATTGTTAATTTAATTTAACTTTCATTTGAATTAGAATATTTACAAAAATTATGAAAGTATTAATTTATACAATATTTACAAAAGAACCCGCCAAAGGGCCGAGTCTATTTTAATGATTGAACCATAGTGTAAAGTAAGTCAGCGAGCGACGACGTAACACGAGTCAGAGAATATAGGCTTATTACACTTTCTCCGTCTCTAAATTCAGAGACCCATTTGGAAAGCTTCTGATCACACTGTCCCTACCTCTGCCAAATTTTGTTCATATGTTCAGGTCATTCTTTATTTGTGTGCGTATCTTTTTGAATGTGTTGCGAGTTTATTATAGTGTGGGTATGCGTGAAATTGTATCTGTGTGTGTTTACTTCGCCCCCCGCACCCCGCCAAACTGCCACAAAATTTATTCGGGGAATCGACGCGATACTAGCTCCATTCTAATTACTCTGAGCGTCACTCAGAAGAAAATTACCAATACCTACTGCTATAATAGCCTACTCTGTCGCGTCAGCAACCGCTGCATGCTAAAATGTGCCTAAATGCTCAAGCGTACAATTATGATTGCTTCGTACCGCGCGATCCCACAGCAATCGCAGGGCTGCCTCTTCGATAAAATTAAATTAACATAAAAAACTAGGTATTTGTGTCTATTTTTATTGAGAACTGTGAATATGTTCTGACTATAGGTGGTAGTTTAAAATTGTATCGTTTATTAGTAGTTTATTCAACAAGGGGATAAAGAAGTTTTATGTCGCGGGCGTGAAATTGAATCGCGAGCGTAACGAAGGATTCTAGTAACTGCACGGCAATAAAATATAAATACTGCTAGAAGTAAAATAATATCAACATAGCTACTATGCGTTTCAACTGAGAATGTGGCCGCCATCTTGCCATTTCAAATTTATAATTACTAAAAATGATGTTTTAACAAAAATAGATAACAAAATAAGACATAACAATAAATAATCAAAACCGGGGCGAATTTTTCATTTTGTATTTACTTCGCTGCCGGTACAAAAATCGTAAAAAGCGAGTGAAGTTCCGCAGTCACTATTATCATGGCGGCCACATTCTTATTTGAAACGTATAGTATTTGCAGCGATTTCCTTTCCCAACCCTGTCGTCGCGCCCGGTTCGATTTTCAAATGTTTTTTTCGTGTAAGACTCTGCTTATGGTGTGGTATTATACCTGTTGTATATGTGTTGATAGAATATTCAAAATTCAAATCACATTATTACCCAAGGTAGTTTAGTACAAAATTATTACCCAGCTACAGATGGTGTGAAAATTTTTATTTTTTTATTAATTGGTGTTGACTGTGCAATACATCTAAAACATAATTATAGAGGTCATGGAAAAATGTTAGGTGTTTATATCCCTTCTGTTACCTGATTTGTACCTATCTACTGCACATAAGGCACCAGACGGCATCGTAGGTACGCGTACAAACGAATGGAACGAATATAAAATGTTTATAAAAAAAAATAAACCGACTTCAACAGACACCACAATAAAAAGTGAAAAATAACTTAACCTCCTTTTTTGAAGTCGGTTAAAAATTGAACAACGCGCACGCGCTTCGTTTGCGAAAACCGCACTGAATTTGGTCCGCAAACGGCCCGTGAACGCTTGGCCGGGCGGTAGGTAATTATAATTACATGCGCTATAGCGCGCTATAGCGCGTAAGTACATGGAGTGAAGTAGGCATAGCCTAGCCCTGGCCATTGGATTAATTAGGCCAACAATTAATATAGTATTTTTTAAATTTTTGCGTGTAATTTCCACACAGGCTGTAAGTATAATTTTAACAGTCAGTGAGTAGGGTGCAAACCTGTGAGCCAGAATATTTGCTCTCACTGACAATGCCCTCCGCTCATCATCATTGAGGTGGGGATTAATATATGGCCTAAATATTTGAAATGATATGATAACATAAGTATATAATGATGTACTTATATAATACTAACTAATTTAAATGCGTTACTTGTTTGATCTCTATATTTTATTAGATTCTTTAAAACATTCCATTCTTTGAACCCGTTCATTATTTATCGGTCTTTGCACGCACCACATCACTACAATTTACGTCTGTCGCCGTGCAATAAAATGTGTATAGAATTCTTTATTTGTGTGCGTAGGTATCTTTTAGAATGATGTGTTGCGAGTTTACTGTAGTGTGTGTTCATAGAACCATGAAGAGTTTACATTAGACATATGCAAGAGTGTGGGTGAAATTGTATCTGGGTGTGTTTACTTCGCCTCCCGCACCCCGCAAAAGTGCCACGACAAATTTGGTCGGGGAATCGACGCGATACTAACTCCATTCTAATTACTCTGAGGTCCCTGTCCCTCATTTTAAGTTTTATATCTATGCTATGGATGTCCCTCAATGTCCCTAATGTACTGAGTAAGTAAATCCACTACGTTTAATTAAAGTAAGTTATAGCACAGTATATAAACTAATACAGTAGTTCGACGCCTTTGATGTTTGAGTAAAAGCCGACACCGTATGGCGTACTCCGTAGCACGTAGGGTGGTCACAGTTTGTTTTTATAATTTACTTAAAATATTTATTACTTATTTGGTCATACTAAAATACAAAGTAAAGTATATTTCTATTAGCGCACGGGATGGTAATGATTTCTTTGTTTATTAACCCCCGACCAAAAACGTAAAAAGTTATAAGTTGGACGCCTATGTCCGGAAGTCTGTCTGTCTGTATGTATGTCTGTCTGTGGCATTGTAGCGGTCCAACCAGTGGACGGATTTTATATGCGGTTTTTTTTATTTGAAATCTAATTTAAGCGACATGGTTCTTAGCTATGTTTCATTTAAATCGGTCCTGCCGTTTGAAGACCATCAGCTCTTTTCCGAGTCGAGGTAGGGATATTTTGTATACAATAGACATTTTTCATATCTGAAATTTAGAACATATGTAAATCCGATGATACTAAATAAAATGGGAACCTTCACCAGGCCAGGGTCTGATGATGATTAGCAAGAAGGTGGAAACAGGATCTCGGCTCCCATAAACGTAGACCCATCGAGATTGGGCTCGTTAGGTAGGTCTCAACGAGTAGTTGCTAGAAAAATGGTGATCAGACCCTGGATGATGGAGCAGGAAAGTGGTCATCGGATCTCTGCACCAATAAACGTAGACCAACCGAGTTTGGGCTCGTTAGGTAGGTCTCGACGAGTAGTTGCTAGAAAAATGGTGATCAGGGTCTGATGATGGAGCAGGAAGGTGGTCACAGGATCTCTGCACCGATAACGTAGACCCACCGAGTTTGGGCTCGTTAGGTAGGTTTCAAGGAGTAATTGCTAGAAAAATGGTGACCAGGGTCTGATGATGGAGCAGGAAGGTGGTCACGGGAACTCTGCACCAATAAACGTAGACCCACCGAGTTTGGGTTCGTTAGGTAGGTCTCGACGAGTAGTTGCTAGAAAAATGGTGACCAGGGTCTGATGATGGAGCAGGAAGGTGGTCACAGGATCTCTGCACCAATAACGTAGACCCACCGAGTTAGGGCTCGTTAGGTAGGTTTCGAGGAGTAATTGCTAGAAAAATGGTGACCAGGGTCTGATGATGGAGCAGGAAGGTGGTCACGGGATCTCTGCACCAATAAACGTAGACCCACCGAGTTTGGGCTCGTTAGGTTGGTCTCGACGAGCAGTTGCTAGAAAAATGGTGACCATCGGGTCTAAAAAGGCCACTTTCGGGGAATCATAATATGAGTAAGTTACCGTTTAATTTTTATTCGTATGGCAGCATTAACATCAAATATGAGTCTGCTAATTAGTGTTAATAAATGAATTGAGTATGATTGACCTAAAATGTGTGATCATTTTACGAAAATTACAGGAATTGCGAAGAATTTGATAGAAATTCAAAATACGAATTCCTTACAGAGGAAATGCTTAATGTGGCCTTTTTAAGCCCGCATATCTCTACTCACAATCAGCGTATAAAGTATTAATTGGCTTCAAGAAAATAATACAATTTCAAATGTAATTAAAGGAGATGTTCCATTTTGGGCCACCACTATGTACACTACATGGAAAAATAGGAAAAACATAGTAGAGTTTCATAAAAATACTTGTAAATTAATTTGAAGCAGAGTACAATTGTACATAAATGATTACTTATGGAGTTATTTAGTATGTCCACCCTATTTTTATGGCAGCTATGACAGTTGTGTTTGACATTAGTTTACTACTTGACAGTTTATGCTATAGATATAGGTATGACGTTTCGTAATAGATTACGCGAGTACATATTATTTTTCGGTGTTTTTAGTAATTATTTAAGTTTACGAACATTAATGGATTGCTATGATGTTCACTCAGTCAGTTGTTGTCAAAATTACATTTAAGTTACGTATTTCCGTTCCATCATATTATTGTGTGGTGTTGCTACAGTAGTATTATATTCTCTTTTGTGTTGCTCTCCTTGACCAAGATATCTTAAATGTACAAGAAAACGAAGCAATATTATAAAAACAGAACATTACAAAACAGTTACTATATTGCATAGTTATATATTCATATAGTGTACATGGTGCTGGCCCAGGCTCCATACATTTCTGGAACAAGTCCTTTAATTAACATAAAATATTTTTTTGTAAAAAAAAAATTCCGACATTTTGGATTTGAAAATGGATGCCATTTTCGTAATCAGCACCCCGAGAAACCTCGAAAATGACACCAATAAAATTTTTTTGACAGAAGAATAATCCGCCATTTTGTATTTGAAAATGGATGCCATTTTCGTAATCAGCACCCCGAGAAACCTCGAAAATGACACCTATAAAAATTTTTTGAAAAAAAGAAAAATACCGCCATTTTGGATTTGAAAATGGATGCCATTTTCGTAATCAACACCCCGAGAAACATCGAAAATGACACCAACAACATTTTTTTGAAAAAAGAATAATACGGCATTTTGGATTTGAAAATGGATGCCATTTTCGTAATCAGCACCCCGAGAAACCTCGAAAATGACGCCTATTAATTTTTTTTTAAAAACGGAAAATCCGCCATTTTGGATTTGAAAATGGATGCCATTTTCGTAATCAGCACCCCGAGAAACCTCGAAAATGACACCAATAACATTTTTTTGAAAAAAGAAGAATCCGCCATTTTGGATTTGAAAATGGATGCCATTTTCGTAATCAGCACCCCGAGAAATCTCGAAAATGACACCAATAACATTTTTTTGAAAAAAAAGAAAATGTCCGTCGTTTTGGAATTGAAAATGTGTAAAATAATAATTATATCTCTCTCTCACACACAGCACAGGTAGTATAAACCATTATAACTGCTTACAAAAAAAATACATACACGACGAATTGAGAACCTCCTCCTTTTTTGAAGTCGGTTAATTAAAACAAATACGCGTCAGCCCTGAAAGTTATGTCCCGAGCTACTAACTAATTCGGGCGGCAGCAGCGTACGCAGCTCGGGCGCGCCTACCCGCGTCTCACACCCCGCACGATTGCCCTGTCTAGACGGCTTCGTCGGACGACTGTATTGGTTTATAGACTGTGGTTATAGTTAGTACAAGACTACAAGTACATTACCTACTCAGTCAGTCCAATCATAAAAATAGATTCGGTCGTCTCAAGTCAATGCCGTGAAAGAATTTGTTGCCGTTTTTTGCAATAAATTAATTACAGGTTAATAAAATTAATAAAAATCTCCAATTACATTTTTTTTAATACAAGCATCTAAGAATAAAGGTAAATATAATGTTAAAAAATTTCGTATCCTAATCTCAGGCAGTCGATTTTTTTTATTCCATGTACCTACTAAAATGGGAATTGTTTATTTACTGTAAATAAATACTTATTTTGTGATTGTGTGGACTGACCATTACCAGTAGTTATAAGGAATATGGTAGATTAAAATAATAACAATTTTAGTTGCGTGCTAAAAAAATGGCTGCACTTGTCGTTCAATCACGATTTGCCGGCCTCAAAATAGAGGATGACGATCCTTCTTCGAATGACGGTCAGAAGTCGAAGAAGTCTAAAACAAACACTGTCAAGAAACCCGAGCCTGTGAAGAAACAGAAAATCAACAATTCCAAACCACAGGCACAGGTACTTAATCTATAGTTATTTACATTGTGATTGTTGACTGCAGCTAGTGCAGTGAATTCTTATTTAGAAGTCTATATCTAGCACCTTATTTCAAGAACACAGTGACACTGAAAGGTACTAGATGGTAGGTCCTATCATGGGACTCCCATGCAAGGGAATGCCCAGGTAAGATTGGTACCACCACATTGTCTGTTGTGCTGCCAAGTATCAATATGTAAACATCACTCTGTTTGAAGTGCACTGTTGCTAGTGAAATTACTGTGCTCAAGGGGCTTAATAACTTAGGTCTCAGATAGGCAGTACAGTGTAGCTGTCTATAGTCACAAGTTGAGTAAAAAAATGCTTGCTCCATCTGTGTACATCCCTGTAATATGTCATGTGTGTCTGTCTGTAAATGGAATGGTGAAGTAAATATCTGTGTGATCTTATCTTTAGACTGCACCCAAGAAAAAGAAATCCAAACAGAATGCACCCACATCTGAACAATGGGAACAGTGGAAACAAAAGGATGAGGAGTTGGTGGATGGTAATTTTGAGTGTGAACTGCAACAGGTATGTCACAGTTGTATTAATATAGCTCAGAATGTAATTCAATTGCTAACATTATTATAATGTTTTTGGGGACTATATTGATTGAAATTGAAAGTCTACAATGCATTTTAGGCAATACTTATGTCTAAACTTGATTATGAAGAGAAAAAGGATGTATACAAGCAGTTAAAAAAAGAAGCAGAAGTAGAAAAGAAACTCATTGAACAGACATCCCGGGCTACTTCTAAGAAACAGAAGAAAAAGAATGTTATGAGCTTGGATCAATTTAATGATATGATGAATGATAGTGAAGAAGTTAAATGTGAGTAGAAAGGAAATGTTAAATATAGACCTACTGGGTTACTGTCAGGAACACCTGACAGAAACCTTTCTTAAGAAAGTTAGTATAATATTGTAAATTGTCATGTAAGTTCATACACAAAAGGTTAAAGGCATCATCTGGCAGCAGTGGGTGTTTTGTACCAGTCAGTTATTGGGTTTATACTTTATTGGGACACAGATAGAAAACTTGTGTAGGATCTGGGTGGATATAAAATAATTGTGCTTTAAAACTTTTTTTTTCAATATTAGTCACTGCTGTTTATGTAAAAAATAGTGTGTTAGAGATTGAAACTGAGGTAATGCATACATAATATCATAATTCAACTTGTAAACTACATACTTTTTATTTGTAATAAAGGAGAATGGACACTTTATGCCCACCTCAACAATGATTGCAATGGCTATAGCCATTTTGAGGGTATACCCTCATCACCTATTGGTATGTTCAACTTAAAGGTTGTGTCAATTTGTCTTGTAGATTTGGTGTGCTGAGTACACGCTATTACATATTGACAATCAGCCACATCAAAGTTATTTATTTATTCACTCTAGTGATGAAATAAGGAAAATGCTAGCTGATGGTACAGCTGAGCTGCACTGCTGCTCATCACTCGAGACATTAGTGATTAATCTTGAGCTTAGTCATTCCAACAGCTACAGTCATTCACACCGGAATACAACAATTGGCTGTAGAATGTCTAGTAATGTGTCATAACTAACTGAATAATATAGTATTGAGAGGAGCCATCTAAGTAATTCTTGTTCTATATAAATGTAACTCGTTCACCAATTATTAAAATTGGTAACACTTTTCCATACACCACAGCCACATATTGTGCCCCGTCTGCTTTATTTTACTTATTTTTACACTTTTAAAGTACTGACAATGGATTTATTTGGTGGAATTTTAGATAACCATGAAAATGAGAAGGAAACACTCGAAGATCCCAAGTCTTCCGACAAAGACACAGAGTTCTTTGAAAGAGTAAAAAATGAAACAAAAAGTGAACTGTTGAAGGATAAAATAATCGACAGGATCAAAACACGTCAGACAGCTTCTGATGAAGTTATTACCCGTGTCCAGTTTGCTGATGCACTGGAGAGAAAGGATAACGAAATAGAAGTACTGAGACAGGAGGTTATCAGTCTTAAACAAGAACTCATCACAGTCAAATCTAGAAATAAAAAGTTGTGCAATATACTTGGACAAGGTGAAAGTAAGTATTATATGTTTTAACAACTAGCTCTTAAAGTACAAACACATTTCATGTGGCAGGATGATTATTGTCTAGTCTATCTAGCAATAGATGCTAGGAATTAGTGATTTTACCAAACTAATATACGAGAATCAGTGCCGCTTTTCACAGCTTAAAAGTACATAAGCAAGCAAGCCTCCTGTGTGGACAGTAGAACATTAAGATTTACGAAGTTTTTAGGGCTGTGTTTGGCTGACTTTTCATGTTAAAACTTATTGACTCTCGAGGAGGCTCTTAACATTCCTGAAACCTCAATCACCTGAACCAGTTTGATTTGCCTATTCCATACTTAAGTCCTCCAGTTTGTATTGACATACTATCTATTACGCATAGTCTCACAGAGGCTCTTACATGAAAATATATTTTTTGTACAAACTACCACCAGCCGTAACGCTGCCATACTCCCAGGCGATAGGATAATAGGCCCTTCCAAAAACAACCTTTTATTAGTGTGCCACAGACAAACACAAAAGTAGCCATCCTAAAACAATATAAAAACACAATCATGTAAAATAACCATGATAAAAGTCCTATACCCCAGCCGAGTGTAACAGAAACAGGTAGAGAAATATACTGCAGTCCTCTTTGGATTGGAACATTATCGATTATGCTGCTTTATTAATTACAGTGAAAGACAAGGCAGAAGTGTTGGTTGAGGTGGAACGCTTGCGGGCGGTGCAGGCTGAACTAACAGCTGAATTAGCCACTTTACACACTGATCTGGAAAAAGAACGTTCCAAAAACACAGATCCCAGATCTAAAGATAAGGTACGAAATAAATTTGTTTCTGAGATTTTCTATGTTGCTTACTTATGTTCAGTGGCGGTCCGAGAGGGGGGGTCGTAGGGGTCATGACCCCCCCCCCCCAAATCTCAAACTCATTCACGTCAAATTGACAAACTGAACTTCTTGCTTTAAAACGTCAAACAATATATCCAAAATAGGTTACGCACTTGAAACACTCAGGCGCAAGGTGGGAATCGAACCCACGACCTATTGTCTAGCGGCCAGGGCACTAGACCACCGGGCCCGTCAACTATGACCCCCTCAAAATCGTTGGCTGTGACCGCGCCTGCTTATGTTTATAATAATGTAAATTCAGACTTGTTATTTTGTATAGTAAGTGAAATATATGAATATGTTTAATGCTTTTACAGAAACATACTACTAAAAAGAAAAACATTCGGTTTGATGTGTCATCAGAAGCTCTCCTATCTAAAGAATCGAGTGCTGGTACTGGATAATTGAAGAGCTGTTTAATATATTTAAAAAAAAATATTAAAAACGTAATTCACGTAATATTTAAAAACAGAAAAAAACATCAAGGTAGTTGTTTTTATTTTTATACGAATTCATCTTTAAATAGTATAACAATAAAATTAAAAAATATTTGCTTTCCATTCTCTAATTATAAATACTTACGAAAAGAATATGGAAAAGTTAGTTAATGTTTCATTGATGATACACAATAGGTATAAAAGGTTTAGCTAGTATTGAAACTATGATTCTCAGTAATTTTAAGGAACGTCAATTTTTGGGTACATATACAAAGTGGATATGGCGACATTAAATACAATCGTGGTTCACACACAATTGTCACATGTCTATTTTTGAGGTACAATTATAAAATACCAACTAATAAATACCACCTCCTTAACTCCGAAGTTTATGGAGGGAAAAATCTTAAATAATTTTGAGTAATACACGTCTATCTATATTTTACACGAAAAATAAAATGATCTTTCTAAATAGTACATTTTTTTAGTAATCCTAAAGAAACCTCGACAAACAAACATAATTTTGCGGTTTGTTGTATAAAACTAGCGAAAAATTTTTTTTTAACATGATTTGTAGTTATTATAATTATAATATTAATAACAGTGAGAACGGTGACGTCACAGAATTTTTCACTCACTTCACTTTACTTGTTAAGAAAAAAAATGGACATCATCACCATGACCAGTGGATGATTTTGCCAACACAGAATGTTTATTCAGAGAGAACTGATAAGGGAAATTCAATGTTTGACACTTGTATGGTGAACAAGATTTGATAATATTTAGCAAAAATGAACATTATGAAGCAAACAAGAAAATTGATAATATTTTAAAACATTTGTTGACGGCACTGGGGTGGCTTCAAGTTCAAATAACTAGGACCTCGTCATTCATTGACATGATGTGTCAAAGTAGCGAAAAATAAAAAAGTGTCCTGTGGTTACACTACCCGATTTTACTAATTGATTGTTCATATATGGTTTAATTTAATGTCATCATATCCTATCCACAATGTATAATTTACGCCAGCTAAAATTTTATTTAAAGGAGATTTTATGTATAATGTTAAACTGATTTTGGGACTATAATTTCCTAACTTGTTTTAGGTATATTTTGTAAAGATAACTCAGCCTTGATCGTCTGTGAAAAAGAATGTTAAAAATGCTAATTGTATGGTTCCTTTGTCTATAATTATTATTAATGTGTATTACTACAAAAATGATTAAAACCAGATGACCTAAGTTATTTAAAGATTTTTTAAATGTAGTATCCAATATTTCTGTAAGCTATTGTTTTGGACTTTACATTATAAATTATTAATGCTGTATTTTATTACAGTACATAAAAATAAAGTAGTCAATGCAAGTATGATAAAGGACATCTGGTTACAAATTAAGACTAAACTTTGTTATTTTGTGTCACAATTTTTTCGTTGTTTTGCGTATCATAAGGTCAGGTAAAACGTTTGTCTTATATAACTTATTATGTTCATACTTTCCTTGAATTATTTTAAGTCTGTGATTTTTTATTTTTTTTTATATGTCACAAAACAAAACTGATTACAGCCACGACTTTCCCTCTGTGATTGATGTAGAAAATGGGATAGTATGATTTATGTTTTTTACGATTAAATAAAATATTATTTAAAACAGTACACAATTTTATTTGCCATATCTAATTACATACACAATTGTAACTCATAATACTACCTATGAAACTTCACAGAAATGACCAGTTTAGTATAAGTATATGTAATTGCAATAATTAATACATGGGATAATTAGGTAAGGGTTAGTTTCTATACAGCTTTTTTTAATTATAATTGTGTATCAATTGATCGACGCGTTGCTCCATGCATCTTAGAACCGACACATCAGCAAATTGGAAACTCATTTACAATAAAAAATATTACACTTAAAAATTAGGGAGGTGATAAATAAAAATACAACTAATGATTAAAATTATGCATAGTGACATGAAAGAGGACACAAAAAAATGCTTTAAAAATAATATTCATAAATATTATTAGCATATTTGTTCAATTAATATAATAGGCACAAGTTTAAACGTTATTGGATACATAAAATACACATAGCGAGACAAGTTCCGAATAACTACACGATAACTTTATTATAAATGAATGTGTTTATTGCATAATACGCGACGGTATATCAAACTTAATACTATTATTGTTATTTCGAATTACATAATGATTTAGTTAGACAAACACAATACAACTGTGTATAGTCCGGTGATAAAAATGCCTAAGTTTTTGACTAGCTGTTTGATTTTAATGTCTAGTAACAGATGTGTGATACAAGCATCAAACTGGTTTCAGGATTATTATATAGCAATATTATTATCAATAATTCATTTGTACAAAAAATATGAATCATTAGTTAATAAGTATATGATATAAAAAAACTTAGTTACCTACTTATACAAGTGTCATATTGGCAGTAACCGTGATTATGGCAACGTGAATTTGATTTAAAGTATTTTTGGTCCAAAAAAATTATACGCCTACACTTTCACATTACGTTAATTTGAATTATATCAAAGAAATACATACACCACTTTAATACTGATGTTACAGATTATATAATATTATTTATTAGTAGTTAATAACTAAGCGAAGTCTAATGTTATAACTAGTTACTTATAATATGGCAGTAAGTGTTGCGTAGAATTGTTTCACGTACTTGCGAGATTCGCACGTCACCACAGTGATACTATTCGAGTACTTACACGTAAGCGATTACTGTCTATTCGATGGGTTACTTCATATTGCGGAATATTATGAAACGTTATAAAACAACACTGGTCCCGCACTGTTCAACACTTCCCTATTTATCGGCACGCGTCGCGTCCACAAGCACGCATTGTCACCACCTAACTTGGTCACTCCGTTGCCCAGATATATTGCTTCTCATCTTTATTTGCTCACCATCTCGAAACCCAAATTCGCTCGAACTCGGAGCAGTATCTGCTCATAACCCGCTAAGGTTTTATTGTCGCTTAGATGGTTTCGACATCATTTCGTCGATGCAATGCCCGCACATTCATAATTTCATTTCTGAAATTTTCGTGTCGTTGGTACATTGTTGTATGATTGTCTATATCAATCATCTCATCGATTTTCCATACGGAATCGGTTTCCTCTAGTGATGTCCGTTGACCGCTAGCACGCAGGCACATCTGCACACTTTATCGAGCTAATCGGTTTGCTTGATAAGTCGCATTCGTAGTCTTCAATAACTTTGTTCGATATTTTGTCCACGCAGTAAACCTCCCGCTGTTTTGTTGCTTCCAGGCCCTGGAGAAAGTAAGGACAAAGTTAGTGGAATAATAGTAACATAGTTGTTAACGAACTACATTGAAACATTGGGGTACCTATGCGTTTGGCCGGGCTCACTCTGGGTACGGAAGACCAGTTACATATGTTTTGGAGTCTATTATGTTTCTACACACTGTTGATTTGTGACAGAATACTTAATACTAGGGTAGTTCTGTTCGGTTTCTTGCAAAATGGACACTAATCACTTAAAAAAAAATCTAGTAGTTTATGAAACTGCTGCATAATAGGTAGGGGTTATTAAAACCCGAGTGTGTGTTTATAAACCGAGCCGAAGGAGAGGTTTATAATAGTATAACACGAGTGTATTAATAATACCTGATAAAGATTATTAAAACATCGATCTATAACGTATATGTACTAGGTTACATTTAGAATAAACCTTAGATATCGTGAAACCAGGTTCAAAACTTTTGCAGACCGTTTTTCGTGTCTGCATACTAATTGTAGTACAAACAATATATTGAAGCGATAGAGGTCGCGTTGGGTTCTCTGGCGAGGTCCAAACAGACTGCCCATTCTTCACAACGTCAAAGAAGGCTATAGGGAAGGTTTTAGTGGGTACAACCCTTTATAATCCGGCCTCAACGGGTATCTGAAGGTTTTCTCTATAAACAAGTATAAATTATAAAGGCTTATAAAGCCCGACTGTGAAGAAACAAAATGGTCCTAAATTACATTATACATACATAATACGTATACCTACATAATACGTATACCTACATAATGTATATATATTTCAACTCGTCTCGTTCAGTCCTTTCATTTGATACCCATATTGATGTTTTTGAAACTAACAAAATTATAAAAAGGCGGCTGGCGGCCACGATATCACTTTTTTTGAAAAATTTATTAGCCTAAATATGTCCCTCCCACAACAAAGATGAATCTAACGACATAATATTATAAGTCACTGTTCATCACGCCGTTTAGGCCGTGCCAAAGAAATAGACATAGAAACATACATACAAACACTCGAAAAACATAATACTCTGCCTGGGGCATTCGTACAAAAAAAGGGACTCATCGTGTTACCGTACCGGCATATGGCATGGCCTGGAGCAGGGGCGCCAGGCGCCGACCCACCAGTGCTTGGTGGGCGCCAGGAAGTAGGCGGGAGGTGAGGGCGGCGGCGGCCGCGGGCACGCGCGCTCCGCGCACTGCTGCATGAGCGCCTCGTGCCGCGGCGGCTCGATGTGGTAGCACTGCGACTGCGCCACCGCGCCTGACCAACACAATACACCACACATTATATCATCATTTCATCATCATTAGCAGCCGATAGACTTCCACTGCTGAACACAGGCCTCCCCCCTTAGGCCTCGTTTACGGAGGCGCGGGGCGTCACGCGTCGCGATGGGCGGCGCGGCCCGCACTGAGTTAAAACATATGGCGTTGTGGGAGTGAGAGAGAGATGCGAGACGCCACGCCACACGCGACGCGTGACGCTCCGCGCCTCCGTAAATGAGGCCTTAGAAGGGAAGGGTTGCCATAATAAAAATATCTTGGTACAATCCACACTCGGTCATCCGATCCCAAACTAGACAGAGCCTGTATTATGGAAATCCGACAACTGATACCTACTTAAATACATTTGTTTTTGTAAATACATACTTATATAGATAGATAACAGACACCTGCAGGGCTATTGCGTATCTTTAGCCACCCAAGTGACTATCAAGCTTCAGTTGTCCACCGAACTTTGATGTCAACCGAAAGTGCGTTAACATTGGTATTACGTATGGCTTTCGGTGGATATCAACCTACGGTGTGTTACGGTGCTCATCAGTTGTCATTTAGCCATCTCTACTTTTTTATCGACATTATGCGACCAAGTTCAATATCCCCCGAACCTTTTATACAAGGAACATTTAGAGGTACTTTTTGATTTGCTGGTATTTTCCCCTAGTGGATATTTGGGAGCATAGACAAATAAAAAAACCAAAGATATTGTGAAATATCCTAAAACTATGAATAAAATATAACTCATGAAAATAAAGTTTTCAAGAAATTTTAGGTGTTTTACACATGAAGTTAGAGGATTTTACATCTTTTCATGCCATTTGCCGCTAAGCTATAGGTCAGTGACAAGAGAAAAGCAGCATCCAAAATCATCATCATCATCATCATCATGATGATGATGATGATGACCTACGCTGTACCAGTTTACAATCAAAATATGATCAAAATGGTTTGAACGTCGTTACCTACGTGCGCTTACCCCACCCGCATGGTTTTTGGGCCAGCTCGTGCAAGCGTTTATCGTCCTAAATGTGGTACACCGTTCGTACCGCGAGAGTACCTAGATTATGAAAAAAAAATCTCCAACGATTCATCTAAATCTCAACTTCACAGCGCCCCCACCATGGCCCCCAAGGATACACTCCAACCAAATACTTTCTTTAGGTCACAAAAAAAGTTATAATCCTTCGAAAATACACACATCAAAAGTGTCTAGGGATCAAGCATTTTTAAGCGGATTTCTTGAGATTGAGATGTGGCTTTGTAATAAATTTATGATTTTATAAATTTATATGGATCCTTTTTGGTGCATTTCATAATTTGAATCAGGAACTGTGAATCAAATTCGAGTAAAAGATGAAAATCAGCTGTCAATATTTTCCCTATAAAAACATACAACGCATTGAAGACATTATTAGTGCTACTGTTTCCCTACTACTGATTAAAACCAACGTTATTATAGAGCGGCGACGTCATTTAAGCAGGGAAGAAATGCTCAGAGCCGTGGGAATGATAGAAGCTGGTTCCCGGCAACGTACTGTGGCTTTAGCTCTGAATACAAGTCAGAGTGTTATCAGTCGACTTTGGACACGTTACCGAAGCACTGGTACCGTGGCTGAGCGCCATGGAGGACGGTATCGCTGCACCACACGGAGACAAGACCGATATATTCAAATCTTAACTCGAAGAGCTCCAACAATAACTGCCATGATGTTAGCCGTGAGGCTTCATCACTCTTCAGGGAACTTAATTAGCGACCAAACAGTCAGAAACCGCTTGCATGAAGTGAACCTTCATTCCCGAAGACCGCTACGGGTACCACCTATAGCAATGCACAATCATAGGATTCGATATCAATGGGCTCTTGAACACAGAAATTGGGCAGAAGAACAATGGCGTTTCGTGTGCTTTTCTGATGAGTCTCGTTTTGGTATGAGACCGGATACAAGACGTATACGACACTGGAGAACCCCTGGACGCCAACAGCGATTAAAATCCTGCCAGGAAGTCCATCCTTATAGTGGTGGAACCATCATGGTATGGGCGGGTATCTGGATCGGCGGAAGAACTGAGTTGATTTGGATCAGAGGCAACCTCAACGCTCAAATTTATGCTGAGACGATTGTATCAGACGTCATCGTTCCTCTACAAGTGCAAATCGGTCCCTTATTTCAGTTAATGCATGATAATGCACGACCGCACACCGCAAGAGTTGTAAGACAGACTCTCGCCGCAGCTAACATCAATGTCCTGCCCTGGCCTGCTCAGTCGCCAGACTTGAACCCGATTGAGCATGCATGGGATATGCTACAGAGAAGAGCTCTGCCGAATATGGAGGGTATCCAGTCGCAAGAAGACCTTTTTTTGTTGTTGCAACGAACATGGGCGGCCATTCCACAGCGTGATTTGGATGAACTCATTTTGAGTATGCCAAACCGATGTTCTTGTGTTGTTAGTGTTCGCGGTAGAAACACGGATTATTAATTGTTTAAGTTACCCAATAAAATTTTAAAGAAAACTGTTATTTCAGTCTTTTTTTCAAACTTTTGTGTTAGTGGTTCAAATGTCAAAAATCCCTTTATTAGGAAAATGGCAAATTTCTTTATTAATGCAAAGGTGACTTGGTTTATCGTTACTGTGACAAACGAAAACACTTTATTTGATGAATCCTTAAAGAAAATTTTAATTAATATCAATCAGGAGAAAAGTTATTGCAAAAATATATGTTGATCCCTAGACACTTTTGATGTGTGTAGTTGACACATTTTTACCTACGTTGATAATGCTTATAATCAACATTTCAAATAGCCGGCTAATAATGTCGATCACCTTCAACAGTATAAAACACTGCTCCTTATTAGTTGCTTTCACGATGGTCATCGCAACTTGGGTGACCATCAGTTTGATGTACACTTTACTTACATAATACCAATTATAGGTTATCGATACAGAAACATCTGTCAAATAAGGTTTACGGTGATAATCACCGAGAATCAGTGTTCATGACGTCATTTCAGTTGGTCACTCAAGTTAGGCAATACCGAATGCATCGTTTGACAGTTATTTGATAGTCACTTATCTGTGGTGATCATCACCTTAGTTGTCAAACGAGATACGTAATAACCCCGCAGGACTGCGCCTGACACCACCGTACATTTAGAATTATTCTACTCCTACAGTCTAATAAATCTACAGTGAGTGTTAACACCCCCGTGTCAGGCAGGTCCATACAGGGAATATTTGCATAACTGGTTCTTAACAGGAAAAAAACTTAGTAAAAGATAACGTAGGTACGGAAATCAGAAATCAGAAGCATTTATTTGTAAAACATAGGTGTACAAGATCTTAAAATTAGAGTAATATGCGCTATGTTTGGTCATAAATGACACAGTACACAGCAGTACAGTACACACACAGGTACACTACAGTAGGTATGTACCACACTGTCTATTAATAACACGGACCATCTCTGAAGTGATGGCCTAAGTCCTAAGATAGATGACCAGCAGGGCTATTGCGTATCTTTAGCCACCCAAGTGACTATCAAGCTTCAGTTGTCCACCGAACTTTGATGTCAACCGAAAGTGCGTTAACATTGGTATTACGTATGGCTTTCGGTGGATATCAACCTACGGTGTGTTACGGTGCTCATCACTTGTCATTTAGCCATCTCTACTTTTTATCGACATTATGAGACCAAGTTCAATATCCCCCGAACCTTTTATACAAAGAACATTTAGAGGTACTTTTTGATTTGCTGGTATTTTCGCCTAGTGGATATTTGGGAGCATAGACAAATAAAAAAACCAAAGATATTGTGAAAAATCCTAAAACTATGAATAAAATATAACTCATTAAAATAAAGTTTTCAAGAAATTTTAGGTGTTTTATACATGAAGTTAGAGGGTTTTACATCTTTTCATGCCATTTGCCGCTAAGCTATAGGCCAGTGACAAGAGAAAAGCAGTATCCAAAATTAATCAAAAATAAGTATGTAATAATAATAATAATAAATACACTTTATTGTACACCAAAAGTTACATGTAAATACCATGTACCTACTTCAGTACATTAGATCTCAATGTATTATCGCGGACACGAACGCTGTACCAGTTTACAATCAAAATATGATCAAAATGGTTTGAACGTCGTTACCTACGTGCGCTTACCCCATGATTTTTGGGCCAGCTCGTGCAAGCGTTTATCGTCCTAAAGGTGGTACACCGTTCGTACCGCGAGAGTACCAAGATTATGAAAAAAAAATCTCCAACGATTCATCTAAATCTCAACTTCACAGCGCCCCCACCATGGCCCCCAAGGATACACTACAACCAAATACTTTCTTTAGGTCTCAAAAAAAGTTATAATCCTTCGAAAATAGTTGACACATTTTTACCTACGTTGATAATGCTTTTAGTCAACATTTCAAATAGCCGGCTAATAGTGTCGATCACCTTGAACAGTATAAAACACTGCTCCTTATTAGTTGCTTTCACGATGGTCATCGCAACTTGGGTGACCATCAGTTTGATGTACACTTTACTTACATAATACCAATTAAAGGTTATCGATACAGAAACATCTGTCAAATAAGGTTTACGGTGATAATCACCGAGAATCAGTGCTCATGACGTCATTTCAGTTGGTCACTCAAGTTAGGCAATACCGAATGCATCGTTTGACAGTTATTTGATAGTCACTTAGCTGTGGTGATCATCACCTAAGTTGTCAAACGAGATACGTAATAACCCCGCAGATGGATTGCGATCGGGATAAAATCGGTCTAACTTTTTAATTTTCAATGCACACGTTCTACACCTACGGACTTATCTGTGATCTACGTTAGCGCATATTCACTCGTACGTTATATCCTCCCTACTGAGACACCAGGCGGTGTGTCGTGTGAACGGAAGCTCTAAGTAAAAGCTAAAAGGTAGTGCGCCTGCACTCGCTACTTTCAGCATCAGCGACTAGTAGGGAATTATCTCCACCTCACGGAATATTGCAGCTAAGTAAACGCTAATTTTGAATATCGTCGTTGTGAAACCAAAATCTGCTATGTGCAAAAACTCTATTTTGAATTAACGAGTAAAAATATTTTCGTATAAAATTTTATATGAATTGATATTTGTCAAATAGTGATATACATAGCAGATTTTGTTTGATAAAAATCTAACTGCGGCACATAGCATACTTTAAAAAGTGGTCGTAGATCGTCGTACAGTGCTCATAGACACATAACAGTTTTTTGTATACGGTAGATAGGGATGTGAACTATACGCAAAGGTCAAAAAGTAAAAATATCAAAAAGGGCACATAGCAGATTTTGGTTTGACAACGACGGTATGCTGAAGGTAAAGTTGCAATAGCGCTATGGTGGGTCCTTTTTTGATACCGACAAAACCATACCTCTAACACAGGAGTCTAGAGCTGCTGTGCACTTATCATAAGATAAAAAAAAAAAACTTACGGTCATTTTCGTCGACGCATTCGTAGTGGCGTCGCATGTAGCCGAAGCCGCATGAGACTGAGCACGCGGACCACGGCGATAGCCGGTAGCTGAACTGCAGTCGAAGCCGTTGCCGGTCCACTGTGTACTGGTAGTTGACGCCCGGGTTCCGGTGCCTTCCGCGGTATATTCGTTGCTGGACAAACACCAGTCAAGGTTGGCCGTAAAAATAACCGTAAAGTTACGACTGATTGAATTTTTTGAGCAACTTAACCGACACGGAAGATGATCGCTTGATGGTAAACAATACACCTGCTTATATACCTTTCCTGAGACTATTAGTTATAGTCTTTTCTGCTTAGTTATTTCATCATTTACAGTGGACACACCGTAACATCTATCCACTGAATATACAGTGGATACACCGTAACATCTATGCACTGTTTACCATCAGGCGTACCGCTTGCTTGCCACCTTGGTAGTATAAAAAAGGTACTTACTTACCACGTGGGTACAGTACATATGTAAATTAGCGATTAAAGCAGGTTTCCTAATGCATTAGAAATTAATAGGTAATAAGTATATAATAGGGAAAATAATTCTAGGTAATAATAGGTACTTACATAAACTTTTATATCTTCAGTGAGTGGTCCCGCAATTCGTACTTTTTCCCAATCACGGTCTCGTTCGTATATTGCTTGAGTTCCAGCCACAAAGTATTCCGTTAACGTGTTGTTCCTGTAAAATACGAAGATTCTGAAATATTTGCGACTGCCTAAAGATAGATAATTTGATAATATATAATTGTTTCAAATTTTATAAATAAAACTAGAAAAAAAGTCACTAATAAAGCAAATGTTATATAATCGGGCTTTATTACTATTCTTAACGATCTCTATCTTTGGATGGAGAAAATCTAAAATACTCCATGGCGTGATTTTCAGAACAAATTCTAGAGCCTAGATTGACGATTTATTTAAAAGTAAATCATTTTAAAGTTAGTAACTTGTGTAAAACTCACCTAGCTCCATTTAAATAAATCCTGTTCGACTTAGCGCTGCCAATAGAAATGTAATTTCCAGGGCTGACCTTCTCCTGTATCTTGACGTTCCTTGATCCTGCAGGAATAACTGCAACCTGTTGAAGTTGGTTTAATGATTAACACGAAAATTTTACCTATATAGAGGTAGGGCAGGGGGGCAAATTGGACCACCTCAGAGGACCTAGAGAATGTAACATTCTACAAGCGTTAACGCTAATCAATACATATAAAATTACTTGTCCTGACTGACTGACTGACTGACTGATTCATCAACGCACAGGCCAAACCGCTGGACCTAGAAAGCTGAAATTTGGACAGTAGGTTCTTCTTATGACGTAACCATCCACTAAGAAAGGATTTTTGAAAATTCGACTCCTAAAGGGGTTAAATGGGGTGTTTTCTTTTGTATGAAACTTTTTATTGTATGGTTCGATTGACTCGAAATTTACTGGAAAGATTCTTTGAATAAAATAAAGAAATACGTGTTTCGGGATTTTTTAAAAACAACCATTGGGGGTGCGCTAGGGGTTGGTAAACTTTTTATGGGAAATAATTATTACTTGGTTCAATTGATTTAAAAGTTGGTGAAAATACCCTCAAAATAAAATGATTGAACAGGTATTTTTTATTTTTCAAAAAATCTACCCCTAAAGAGGGATAAGAGGGAAAAATTTATAATCTATATTATTAAAAGAACAGGCTTTTTTTTTCTAGAAATCACCGTACATTCTAAACCATTATAAGTAGAATCATGAAATTTGAAGGTGAACAATAAGAACGAACTCGACATTTCACACTTAATTAGGTCAAATGGGCTCCCAAAGTGTGTACGGTTAAAAAAAAAAATCATCACACAGACACGAAACTTTGTCAGTATACTGAGCAAAAGAAATAAAGAAACACGTATTTCATTACTTTAAAAAAAACGACCGTTAAAGGGGTGCATTCGCATGGTGTTTGAGCATGAAATGCGCATAAAAAATTCATGCTGTATTGATGAAACTTTGCGAATACATTTATCACCGCAAATGCACATCCATGTGCCAATAATATTGTTTTGATTATCAACTCCTAAGAGGTTCTAATTGGGGTCCAAAAAATGTTTTTTGAACTACAGCCAATACTTAATTTATGTATTGCATACCTATTCCAGCAAAAACAACCCCTAAGTTAATTTTATGGATTTGAAGAGTTTGCACAAATAAGGTTTTCCATTTAATGCTATAATGCAGGTAGAGTAAACACCAACTCGGTAAATAAACTCAACACAACAATTGAAGAAACTAATTTTTAGATTTTTTTCTAAATCTTGATCCAACTCGAACCAGTTCTATGCAGTTTGATAATCCGGCTTGATTCATCTCGATCCAGTTTGTTTCACCTTGATCCACTTTGACCCACCCAGACTTAACTATTTCGATCCACCTCGGTTCATCTCGATCTACATCGATCCACCTCGATTTACCTCGCTTTAGCTCGATCCAACTTGATCCTGCTTGATCCAGTTTGATCCAGCTCAAACCAGTTTTATTCAGCTCAATCCCGTAAAACCCGGTTCAATTGAGTTTGATGATCCAGCTTGGCTCAACTCAATCCACTTTATTCCAACTTGACCCACTTCAAACCACCTTAACTTATCTTGATCCACCTCGATCTATCTCGATCCATATCAATCAATCTTGATCCAACTCGAACCAGTTCAATGCAGTATGATAGTCCGACTTGACTCATCTCGATTCACTTTGTTCCACCTTGACTCACATCGACCCACCCAGATTTAACCATATCGAGCCACCTCGGTGCATCTCGATTCACATCAATCCACCTCGATTTTCCACGCTTTAGTTCGATCCAACTTGATCCAGTTTGATCCAGCTCAAACCAGTTTTATTCAGTTCAATCCGGTATTATCCGGTCCAATCGAGTTTGATGCAGTTTGATGATCCGGCTTGACGCAACTCAATCCACTATATTCCAACTTGACCCACTTCAAACCACCTTGACTTATCTCGATCCCCTCAATTCATCTAGATTCAGATCGATCCACCTCGATCCAGCTCGAATCAGTTCGATACAGCTTGATAATCTGGCTTGACTAATTTTGGTCTATTTTGTTTCATATTGACCCACTTCGACCCACCTTGACTTATATTGATCCGCGTCGGTCTATCTCGATCCACAATCCACATTGATCCACCTCGATTTACCTCGGTCCAGCTCGCTTTAGCTATATCGAACTCAAACCAGCTTTATCCTGCTTGATCCAGTTTGATCCGGCTCAAACCAGTTTTATTCAGCTCAATCCAGTTTTATCCCGTTTAATCGAGTTTGAAACAGTTTGATGATCCGACTTGACGCAACTCAATCCACATTATTCCAACTTGACCCACTTCAAACCACCTTGACTTATCTCGATCCCCTCAATTCATCTAGATTCACATCGATCCACCTCGATCCAGCTCAAATCAGTTCGATACAGCTTGATAATCTGGCTTGACTAATTTTGGTCTATTTTGTTTCATATTGACCCACTTCGACCCACCTTGACTTATATTGATCCGCGTCGGTCTATCTCGATCCACAATCCACATTGATCCATCTCGATTTACCTCGGTCCAGCTCGCTTTAGCTATATCGAACTCAAGCCAGCTTTATCCTGCTTGATCCAGTTTGATCCGGCTCAAACCAATTTTACGTTTAATCGAGTTTGATGTAGTTTGATGATCTAGCTTGGCTCATTTGGATCCACTTTATTCCAACTAGACCCATTTCAAACCACGTTGACTTATATCGATCCATCTCGGTCCATCTCGATTAACTTCGATCCATCTCGCTTTAGCACGTTTCACCTTAATCCTGCTTAATCCAGTTTGATCCAGCTCAAACCAGTTTTATTCAGCTCAATCCGGTTCAATTAAGTTCGATACAGTTTAATGATCCAGCTTGGATCATATCGATCCACTTTAGTCCAACTTGACCCATTTCGAACCACCTTGACTTATATTGATCCACCTCGGTCCATCTCGATCCACATCGACCCACCTCGATGTACATTGATCCAGCTCGGTTTTGCTCGGTTCACCTTGATCCTGCTTGATCCGGTTTGATCCAGCTAAAACCAGTTTTATTTAGCTGAATCCGGTATGATCCGGTTCAATGCAATTTCATGGTCGTGATTGGCTTACCTCAATCCACTTTATTCCATCTTAACCCACTTCAAACCACCTTGGCATATCGATCCACCTCTGTCTATCTTGATCCACATCGATCCACTTCGATTTACCTCGATTCATGATCATAATTGATCCTGCATGATCCAGTGTAATCTAGCTCAAACCAGTTTTTATTCAATTCAATCCGTTATTACTCGGTTCAATCAAGTTTGATGCAGTTTGATAATCCGGCTTGACTCATCTCGAACCAGTTTATTTCACTTTGAGCTACTTCGACCCACCTTGACTTATCTCGGTCTACCTCGGTCCATCTTGATCCACATTGATCCACCTGGATTTACCGAGGTAAATGATCCAGCTCGCTTTAGTACGATGATCCAGCTCAACCCAGCATAGGCAGCAGGCAAAAGAATATTCAAAATCGGATGAGTAATTCCGAAGATTACCCTTAGATTACATATACTTACAAACACACAAACATACAAAAATACAAATTTAAACCCTTTACAGTATTAGTATAGTAGTGTTAATAGTGTTAGATACATAAAGTTAGATAGTATAGAAGTAGGGGGAAGTAGGGAGTAGGATTTCTTATCAATTGTAAAACAAAGTCACGGTACTATTTTCAACAATGACGAAATTCCATTCTTACTTTCATTCCCTATTTCAACCCCATCAATCTTTTTGTTCGGGATAAAAAGTAGCCTATGTCCTTTCTTAAGGTCTTATCTGTCTCTGTACCAAATTTAATCGAAATCGGTTCAGTGGATTAGGCGTTAAAGCGTAGCAGACAGACAGAGTTACAAAAATACAGGCTATGTCATCAAGTATGTATATTTGATGAAATGACACATAATAGGTCCAGGTTTAATAAAAGTGTAAACAATATTTTTAAAAACCTTCATCCTTAATTAAAAACGCGTTTTACTTACAAAACCAACGCGGGCGAAGCCGCGGGCTACAGCTAGTAGAAAGTATAAAAATGTATGAGAATGACATAAGACATAGAACAATCACGTGACAAATTATAGAGAATTGACACCGTTACCGAATGAAGAAATAGAATCGCTATGAAGCGATTGTACCTATTTTGTCTAGGCCACGGAATAATATTGTTACGACCGGGAGATAAAAGTGTTAATTACTCCGTTAATTATTACTTAATTGCAATGATCTCAAAACGCATTGTTAGTCTATAGGTCTACTATCGATTCGTACCGAAAGATCTCGAATTCTCAATAGAAAGTAGGTCCCTCCAATTCGCATGTACTTGTGTAAGTACCTACCGCTCGCTCGCTCACGGGTCACTGCCCCCGCCTATTGTTAATTCATTCTCGAAGGTCACGCCGCTATTGTATCTCGCGAAAACGATAGAATAGGTAGGTACATACGAGTTCATTCGAGAGACTTCCACCCCTCTGTTAATTTAGGTATATAAGCCGACGCATAGTGGCGTTCGGACAGTTTGTGTTTACAAGCGACAGCGGAAACATCTTAAGGAAGCGATCGAAGAGAATTGTACCAGCGACCCTTGCGACGACTTTGGACTATTGTGAAGTACTGTGCGACTCGGACTACTGTGCCTTGTGTGTATACTGCGTGTATAGTGTATACAGTTGAGTGTACGTGGAATAAAATCTTCTTTTACGTTAATCGGCATTTTAATACCCACCCGCACGTAACAATATGATTCCGTGTTCTAGACCCTCTGCTGGAAAAGGAGATACTTACTACGGTGCTCTACTAGGAATCGCTGTCATGGTAGCTGAGGGACCATCATCGCTCGTACCTTTTATGCTCACACAGCGATACTACTGACACAGGGTCCTTTTCATAGTTGTGTTAATACACTAGTGCGCTTCATTCCATTGTTGCTTCAGACAATACTGTTATGGTTAAGATCAGGACTCCTAAAAATGAGCCAAGTGTGAGTCGGACTACGGACTCGCTCACGATCAATACATTGCCCTTCTACAGACCGACCCTGGTATGGATGTCGGAATGGTCGGCGGAATTGTTTTTGCATTGCTTTTTGTTATTATTTTTTTATTAAGGTAAACTCAATTAAAGTTGTCAAATTCATCGCTTACTTATTTATTAAAATTAAATAATGTTACGACCGCGACATAAAAGTGTTAATTACTCCGTTAATTATTACTTAATTGCAATGATCTCAAAACGCATTGTTAGTCTATAGGTCTATTATCGATTCGTACCGAAAAATCTGGAATTCTCAATAGAAAGTAGTTCCCCCCAATACGGCAAGTACTTACGTATGTACCTACCTACACGCTCGCGCTCGGTTCACTGCCCTGCCTATTGTTCGTTTTCTCGAACAAGTGCAGCTATTGTGTGAAAGTACTAGACTATACAAGTACCTACGACTACATTCTGGAAGTTTCCACCCCTCTATTAATCAATACATATAAAATTACTTGTCCTGACTGACTGACTGACTGACTGACTGACTGACTGATTCATCAACGCACAGGCCAAACCGCTGAACCTAGAAAGCTGAAATTTGGACAGTAGGTTCTTCTTATGACGTAAGCATCCACTAAGAAAGGATTTTTGAAAATTCGACTCCTAAAGGGGTTAAATGGGGTGTTTTCTTTTGTATGAAACTTTTTATTGTATGGTTCGATTGACTCGAAATTTACTGGAAAGATTCTTTGAATAAAATAAAGAAATACGTGTTTCGGGATTTTTTAAAAACAACCATTGGGGGTGCGCTAGGGGTTGGTAAACTTTTTATGGGAAATAATTATTACTTGGTTCAATTGATTTAAAAGTTGGTGAAAATACCCTCAAAATAAAATGATTGAACAGGTATTTTTTATTTTTCAAAAAATCTACCCCTAAAGAGGGATAAGAGGGAAAAATTTATAATCTATATTATTAAAAGAACAGGCTTTTTTTTTCTAGAAATCACCGTACATTCTAAACCATTATAAGTAGAATCATGAAATTTGAAGGTGAACAATAAGAACGAACTCGACATTTCACACTTAATTAGGTCAAATGGGCTCCCAAAGTGTGTATGGTTAAAAAAAAAATCATCACACAGACACGAAACTTTGTCAGTATACTGAGCAAAAGAAATAAAGAAACACGTATTTCATTACTTTAAAAAAAACGACCGTTAAAGGGGTGCATTCGCATGGTGTTTGAGCATGAAATGCGCATAAAAAATTCATGCTGTATTGATGAAACTTTGCGAATACATTTATCACCGCAAATGCAAATCCATGTGCCAATAATATTGTTTTGATTATCAACTCCTAAGAGGTTCTAATTGGGGTCCAAAAAATGTTTTTTGAACTACAGCCAATACTTAATTTATGTATTGCATACCTATTCCAGCAAAAACAACCCCTAAGTTAATTTCATGGATTTGAAGAGTTTGCACAAATAAGGTTTTCCATTTAATGCTATAATGCAGGTAGAGTAAACACCAACTCGGTAAATAAACTCAACACAACAATTGAAGAAACTAATTTTTAGATTTTTTTCTAAATCTTGATCCAACTCGAACCAGTTCTATGCAGTTTGATAATCCGGCTTGATTCATCTCGATCCAGTTTGTTTCACCTTGATCCACTTTGACCCACCCAGACTTAACTATTTCGATCCACCTCGGTTCATCTCGATCTACATCGATCCACCTCGATTTACCTCGCTTTAGCTCGATCCAACTTGATCCTGCTTGATCCAGTTTGATCCAGCTCAAACCAGTTTTATTCAGCTCAATCCCGTAAAACCCGGTTCAATTGAGTTTGATGATCCAGCTTGGCTCAACTCAATCCACTTTATTCCAACTTGACCCACTTCAAACCACCTTAACTTATCTTGATCCACCTCGATCTATCTCGATCCATATCAATCAATCTTGATCCAACTCGAACCAGTTCAATGCAGTATGATAGTCCGACTTGACTCATCTCGATTCACTTTGTTCCACCTTGACTCACATCGACCCACCCAGATTTAACCATATCGAGCCACCTCGGTGCATCTCGATTCACATCAATCCACCTCGATTTTCCACGCTTTAGTTCGATCCAACTTGATCCAGTTTGATCCAGCTCAAACCAGTTTTATTCAGTTCAATCCGGTATTATCCGGTCCAATCGAGTTTGATGCAGTTTGATGATCCGGCTTGACGCAACTCAATCCACTATATTCCAACTTGACCCACTTCAAACCACCTTGACTTATCTCGATCCCCTCAATTCATCTAGATTCAGATCGATCCACCTCGATCCAGCTCGAATCAGTTCGTTACAGCTTGATAATCTGGCTTGACTAATTTTGGTCTATTTTGTTTCATATTGACCCACTTCGACCCACCTTGACTTATATTGATCCGCGTCGGTCTATCTCGATCCACAATCCACATTGATCCACCTCGATTTACCTCGGTCCAGCTCGCTTTAGCTATATCGAACTCAAACCAGCTTTATCCTGCTTGATCCAGTTTGATCCGGCTCAAACCAGTTTTATTCAGCTCAATCCAGTTTTATCCCGTTTAATCGAGTTTGAAACAGTTTGATGATCCGACTTGACGCAACTCAATCCACATTATTCCAACTTGACCCACTTCAAACCACCTTGACTTATCTCGATCCCCTCAATTCATCTAGATTCACATCGATCCACCTCGATCCAGCTCAAATCAGTTCGATACAGCTTGATAATCTGGCTTGACTAATTTTGGTCTATTTTGTTTCATATTGACCCACTTCGACCCACCTTGACTTATATTGATCCGCGTCGGTCTATCTCGATCCACAATCCACATTGATCCATCTCGATTTACCTCGGTCCAGCTCGCTTTAGCTATATCGAACTCAAGCCAGCTTTATCCTGCTTGATCCAGTTTGATCCGGCTCAAACCAGTTTTACGTTTAATCGAGTTTGATGTAGTTTGATGATCTAGCTTGGCTCATTTGGATCCACTTTATTCCAACTAGACCCATTTCAAACCACGTTGACTTATATCGATCCATCTCGGTCCATCTCGATTAACTTCGATCCATCTCGCTTTAGCACGTTTCACCTTAATCCTGTTTAATCCAGTTTGATCCAGCTCAAACCAGTTTTATTCAGCTCAATCCGGTTCAATTAAGTTCGATACAGTTTAATGATCCAGCTTGGATCATATCGATCCACTTTAGTCCAACTTGACCCATTTCGAACCACCTTGACTTATATTGATCCACCTCGGTCCATCTCGATCCACATCGACCCACCTCGATGTACATTGATCCAGCTCGGTTTTGCTCGGTTCACCTTGATCCTGCTTGATCCGGTTTGATCCAGCTAAAACCAGTTTTATTTAGCTGAATCCGGTATGATCCGGTTCAATGCAATTTCATGGTCGTGATTGGCTTACCTCAATCCACTTTATTCCATCTTAACCCACTTCAAACCACCTTGGCATATCGATCCACCTCTGTCTATCTTGATCCACATCGATCCACTTCGATTTACCTCGATTCATGATCATAATTGATCCTGCATGATCCAGTGTAATCTAGCTCAAACCAGTTTTTATTCAATTCAATCCGTTATTACTCGGTTCAATCAAGTTTGATGCAGTTTGATAATCCGGCTTGACTCATCTCGAACCAGTTTATTTCACTTTGAGCTACTTCGACCCACCTTGACTTATCTCGGTCTACCTCGGTCCATCTTGATCCACATTGATCCACCTGGATTTACCGAGGTAAATGATCCAGCTCGCTTTAGTACGATGATCCAGCTCAACCCAGCATAGGCAGCAGGCAAAAGAATATTCAAAATCGGATGAGTAATTCCGAAGATTACCCTTAGATTACACATACTTACAAACACACAAACATACAAAAATACAAATTTAAACCCTTTACAGTATTAGTATAGTAGTGTTAATAGTGTTAGATACATAAAGTTAGATAGTATAGAAGTAGGGGGAAGTAGGGAGTAGGATTTCTTATCAATTGTAAAACAAAGTCACGGTACTATTTTCAACAATGACGAAATTCCATTCTTACTTTCATTCCCTATTTCAACCCCATCAATCTTTTTGTTCGGGATAAAAAGTAGCCTATGTCCTTTCTTAAGGTCTTATCTGTCTCTGTACCAAATTTAATCGAAATCGGTTCAGTGGATTAGGCGTTAAAGCGTAGCAGACAGACAGAGTTACAAAAATACAGGCTATGTCATCAAGTATGTATATTTGATGAAATGACACATAATAGGTCCAGGTTTAATAAAAGTGTAAACAATATTTTTAAAAACCTTCATCCTTAATTAAAAACGCGTTTTACTTACAAAACCAACGCGGGCGAAGCCGCGGGCTACAGCTAGTTTAGGTATATAAGCCGACGCATAGAGGCGCCCAGTCAGTTTGTGTTTATAAGCGACAGCGGAAACATCTTAAGGAAGCGATCAAAGAGAATTGTACCAGCGACCCTTGCGACGACTTTGGACTATTGTGAAGTACTGTGCGACTCGCACTACTGTACCTTGTGTGTATACTGTGCCTTGCCTGTATACAGTGTTAGTGTACGTGGAATAAAATCTTCTTTTACGTTAATCGGCATTTGATTACCCACCCGCACGTAACAATAACATAAAATGAAAAATAAAAAGGTTTATCTTGACTACTAGACTGCTTGCTCAGATCACTGCAATAGTGCCCCTATTCAGGTACCTATCTACGTGTAGTTTTGTACGTACTTCGCTAAATCCTGTTTGCTTTGTAGTGGCCTTGCTATAGAGTCCCTTCACAGTCTTGCAAGCCGAGCCATTCCCGCCGCAGACGCCGCACTCGTCCTCCTCCATGTCGGAGCCCACGATCCAGTCACAACCCACTTGATAACACACACCTGTAAAAATAAACTATATCAGAATTGCATTCATTTACACAACTATTGATACAAAATAAACATATTTGAAGGCACTCCCTAATTAGAGCGATACTCTTTCGAAACGTAGAGCCATAGTAGTAGATATTAAATTTGCATGAAATTAGGCTGAATATGGGTGATATTTATAATGTCTGCATACTAACTCGTGTGACCCATATATTTCTTACAATTAATTTGATACTCTTAGCATTTGCGATATTTCGACTCTATAGATGATGCATCGCGTTTAGTCGACTTTTTGCGTTCGATCGTTCGTTTAGTGTGACTTACTCTCCTTGATTGAGTTGGCACTTTCCATCAGGTGGGACTGCAGTCCCGCACTGGCTTGACTGCAGTCCCAAGCCAGCCATAATCCATAGTCATAAGCTATTCTAGGGCTTATGTTAAGTAAAAAAAAACATTGACTTTGTTTTTGCCTTTGAGCGTAGAGTCAAAAACGTATGCGAAGAGTACTCGTAATAAGTCAATTGTTGTATGTATCAAGTTCCGAAAACAGAATATCGTCTATGCTAACATAGTTAAACTTTGCTTTATTTTATTTACTTATTGAAAGAATGTACATTCTTTCAATGAACTTTACGTCACATCAAACCACGACGACGACTACGGACTTACTACTGTAAGGCGGAACACGTAGAGGAATGATCATACTAAGACTAGTAGGTATAAGTCTTAGTATGATCATTAGGTGGTAGGTCTCTTGTGCAAGAGACTGCATAATCACAGTGTTGGACAAGTTGTTGCTCTGGGCCCGAGAGGCCGCCCGGCCGGTGTGAAGATTACGGTAGCTGGTGAAGTTATCAGTTACAGACTCAGAGTAAATAGAATAATAATAATAATATCTTGGGACAATCCACACACGGTCATCTGATCCCAAACTAGGCAGAGCCTGTACTATGGAAACCAGACAACTGATACTAATACTTATATACATTTTTTTTTTGTAAATACATACTTAAATAGATAAATAACACCCAGACACTTGGTGGGAATCGAACCCACGACCCATCGGTTAGCGGACAGGGTGTCTAACCACTAGACCAACGGGCCCGAATGGAGCTAGTATCGCGTCGATTCGCCGAACAAATTTTTCGTGGCACTTTTGCGGGGTGCGGGAGGCGAAGTAAACACACACAGATACAATTTCACGCATACCCACACTATAATAAACTCGCAACACATTCAAAAAGATAGATAGATAGATAATACTTTATTGTTCCACCATTATTAAAAACACAAATATACAAGAGAAAAAAAAACAGTAAAATAGAATGAAACAATGGGCGGCCTTATCACTAAAAGTGATCTCTACCAGGCAACCTTTGGATGGAGAGGAACTATGAACTGCAAGGCGGGGTTGTTTATACAAACCAATTATAAAAGAGAAAAAAAAAATACATAACTTACAACATTACTTATAAGATACGCACACAAATAAAGAATGACCTGACCATATGAACAAAATTTGGCAGTGGGGTTAGCGCATCATGCTATCTCCAGTGGTATCTCCTCTAAGGTTACAGAAGACTGAATTACTAATGCCTCAAGGGTCAGTGTAATCCAGCCGTCTATGGGTTGTCACGGCTTGCCCCATAGGGCAAACGTTCAAACGCTAGTCTCTCATGTTGCAACTTAAAGTAATTTTTACAGACATGGCAGTCAAAAATATCTTTACTATGTACTCACTGGAGGTACTTAAACAAAAATATTTTTTTCGAGAAGATCCGGCGAGAAACTCAGCGGGCTTGTCTTTTTTATTATATTTTTTCAAACATTCGTGTGAACAGTGTTGCAAATTAATATAAGGAGCCTTGAAATTCTATGCTTGCATGAGTTGAACAGTTCAAGCCCACCCAGCTATATCCTCCAGGTCATCCGAGATTTTGTAATATGCCTTTTTTGACAATCGGCTTTTTATCAAGGTTTAAAAATCATTGGAAGATCTCGGATATCCTGTGGCAGTTTGTTATAAAAGCGTAAGACGCGTGGCATGTAAGTACAACATTGTGTTGGTTCAGTGGCAGATTAGGTTGGAAAAGTGTAATTTACTGGTACTTATAGCCTCTTGTGTACTTACCGGCGATGCACATGTCTCTGGCGCCGACGCTCTGTTTGCACGGCGTACCGTCGGCGACAAATCCTCCGAGCATTTCCACACCGTTGTCGTCCCGCGACACGCATTGTAACTCGCACGGCTTATCTGTGGTAGACATACGTGTCCTTATCCGTATGTGATATTAGGTGTACGTATTTTTCTAAGTGGCTTTGTGCAAGCGACCGTCCTGGTAGGTACCCAGTGACAGATATTTTGCCGCCAAGCAATAGTGTTTCGGTGTGAAGGGCACTGTAGCTGGTGAAATTACCGGCCTTAGTCTCTGGAGCCCTTGAAAAACTAATGGTTTACTACAGGAAGTGCTGTGAAACTATCTATAGTCAGGCGGAATAAAATCAATGAAATCTCTAATGCCCTATATAATATCAATAATTCAGTAGATATACGAGTACTAACAGTAGTCACAACGGATCTTTTTTGTCTGAAGTTGGCAGAAAGACGCTGCGCAGTAGCTATTTTTGTGTTTTTGTATTCGCAACTCACGACTGTAGTTGCGCAATGGTTCGCAAAACCTAACTTCAGACACATAAAGATCCGCTGTGACTTCTGTATATGTTTTTTTTTTGTTTTCAGATCTTAAAAAGACCGAGCAAAGCCGCGCCAGATCGCATAGTCGACTCGTCAAAGTTTTAAATACACTGTTGCTATTTCCTAGTTATGAAATAAGCTCTGTTGGGTTACCACACGTGACCTCGTGCAAATATAGTAAGTAATAATTATTTACTAGTTATTTACGTTGGCCGGTGCGTGTTATTTGTTGGCGGCTACTAAATTATATTACAAACACTACGTTTACAAATTCAGGATAGGTCAGTTTTGTTGTGCAATGGGGTGATTTGTCGATTTTTAGTAGATGTAATTTAGTTACCTTGATCGAAGTATGGAATCCATTCAGATATGGTCTCATTGTTGTACGTCATGTTGTTATGTTTGGAGCATTGCACTTCGCGGAACGATGGCTCGTTTATGGGGCACGGGTTGCTGTTGCAGACCTTGTATCTGTGAAATCGAGCAAACATTGTACCAAGCGAACGATTCTGATAAGTGGAAATACGGTCAAAGAACTATAGAAATCTTAATAGATACATAACAGTTCAATCATGTATCTAAACACATTACTGTAGATATGTGTATAATATGTTCAGTTTGTTGTTTAGAGTTCTCTTTAGCACTACAAAGATTTTAGGATTTGCTGATCAAGGCCCGCCTTTGTTAAATATGGCAGATACAAGCTGATCTTAGTTCACGGAGTTGACTTGAACATGACAGATGCCTACGGACTTCGGAGCTACGGAAAGCTCATCTAGAATTTGGAATACGTACATTGTTTTAAATCGACACACGTACTCGTACACGACGCGATGTTTATTGTGGGTTCACGGTAACTACATCGATGACTCACCGACTTCTATCGCCAATGCAGTAGTTGCCGTTGTTGTGTGGTTCCGGATTATTGCACTCCCGGGATTGTGTTGAGACGCCGGCGCCACAGGTGCGCGAGCACTCGCTCCACTCCGACCAAGAGCCCCAGCCACCGTCACGCGGCTTTGGGGGTTGGATGCGAGGCACACACATCTGATTTTCACACCACTGTCAAGAGAATACACGTGAAAGGGATTTGTCAACATGTCACGCGTTACCTGAATATAAAAACTGGAATTTTCAACGGTTGTGAATACAACTGTTGAAAATTCCAGTTTTTATATCCGATTATAATCCGTTTTATCTATCGTTGTGTCTGGTTCCCGGGGGGCTATAATGCGCTCTTCGGTGGCGGGCTCCAAGGCAAGGCACTGAAGGTTTCCTGGTCCCCATCGGTTCAATCATGTGCCGATGCGACAGCCGTGGGGGTTTTAATGGGAAAGAATCGCACATACCCCGGTTGACCCCCATAGGTCTCGGGGACCTATCGAAGGGTTCCCCCGCAAAAAAAGGCATTAAAAGATAATAGTAGGAATAATAACATCATAAGTAAGTAATCCATCTCTTCCAAGATAGAGGCCTTTGTTCAGCAGTGGACGTTTCGGCTGCTGATGATGATGAAACAAGTAAGATAAAATAAACAAAAGTACTCTACCTTAAGTAGGTAAGTATTTTCATTAGAAACGAATCAGAAAAATCGTTATAAGACACAATATTCGTTATTTGAACCACATGTAATAAACGCCTAAAAACATTTCCAAATACGACAAATGTCTGCAACTATTTACTTGGAACGGATTCGAAATGTTTTTCTTGCTTATACAAATACAAATAAATGAGACCGAGTGCGTTGTATCTAATGGCGCAACAGTAAGTATATCTTACCATATCTGGTCCGCAGGTGGTGCCGGGCGCGGGCGGGCGCAGCATGGTCTTGCAGGTGTCGTTGACTGAACACCAGAGGTATTTGCACGGCTCGGTTGGATTCGAACACGTGACCGCTTCAGCTCCGAACTGCAAGTGGCACTGGCTAGCCGCATCGAACATTACACCTGACGAATGTAATCTGTGTTAGCAGCCTTAGTTTTAATTCCTAATTCCACGGGGATCTACAACTTTATGTAGTTGGCCATTACTGGCTAGGACAATACAGGCCAATCACCTGATTGGCCAGAAAGTAAGATAATCCATGTGTTGGATGGGCATTTAACAAATTGGTCCTGTATCTGACCACTCCCCGATTGTATCGGTCTTCCGTACGTCCTATCGGATTGTGAGAGTAAAGGAAAAGAGAGTGCGCTTGTGTCTACGCAAGTACTTGTGCACTATATCTCCCGCGTAGATCCGCGTCCTGGGGTCCTACGACCACCTCCAACTGCAATATTATTGAGCTGTATAAACTACGTATATTGACGTCTCTACCTCGTGTCAAATAAGATGATTATAATACTGCTATTAGAGGTGGTATAGGCCCCTGATCTTGTGTAAGATTGTCCGCTGTAGTCGTATCGTAAAATCGATAGTGCTTTTAACGGGTCTCATAAAATTATTTGTACAGAGATTGAGGGAGACACGATAGTGGGTAGGTATACTGAATGCCTTACTATCGTTACTATCTAATTGGCAACCATTGCATGAATGGCTCATAATATAATCAGGGCTTGCGCTGAATAGTAAGTTACGACTGTTTTACGATTCATATTGATGATTAAGGTCATAATATAACTGGATTTATGAGCTCGAATGTTAAGTTAAATTTTATCTGTACAACGCAAATGACCATGAAACACCCATATATTATCATGTTCTATTAGGTATTAAATTCATTTAAAGAGTTTAATTGTTTTCATTAGCACGAAACATGCTCATAAATCTAGTGCAGTAAAAATGTATCTACGCTACGCAAACATCGGCATTTTTTTTAATAAACTTATTTTTTATGCGTAGGAATTTAAGAATAACATTGTCTTTAATTAAAATATTAATTCAACAACCAACTTTCGAACTTGGCGACTACAATTAACTATATTTAATTAAACATGTATTTTATAAAAATACTAATAGGTCCAGGTGTTCTTTCTAAACCGCTTTCACTAATTTTTTATCACAAGTTTTAGGTAAGTACAGCAAACTCAGAGAAAATTCGGGCCACTGTGCTGCTATACAGGAGGGTGAGATATTGGCAATTTTGAAAAAAGATTCTTATCAGTGTGGAAAATATATTTTAGAGGAAATTTTAATCATTAATGGTGAATAAATCTTACCTGCTGGTACTTCAGGGTAGACATACTCCTCTTGAGACGGTCGGTCGCTCAAACATTCACCCAGGCCGGCACTGGAAATACAATAGTCATTTAAAATACAAATAAGTATAAAAAATTTTTTGTGTCTACATTAGTTAGTAGGATCTGTGTGTATAACTGGTTAAAAATATAAATCACCTAATTTCTCTTTAATCACAATGGAACACCTACATTCTACTATTTGCATTTCAATCAAATTAGGCCATAGAAAAGCATAAAATTTACCACAATATTGAACTAGCTGAGTAAATATTAGCTGAAGCGTAACAGAAACCGCGCCTATACGGTTGATTTCAGGGCGTTCCTCACAATAACGAGCTCGTTTACACAGTTTACAATAGTTCGGAAGCTGCAATCGCTCCACGCTATAAACGCACCGGTTTCACAACGGTACCGCCGCCAAATCCTTGGCGTGTAATAAACATGTCACATAAATAAAGAGTCATTAATTTTTTAACGGCCAAAATTTATCATAATTCTATTCATCACGGAACACTTTAATTCGTTTGGGAAACGCCATTATAGCCTGGTTTATGATGATTGCACTATTTGAAGATGACAAATAATTGGAACGGGTGTATTTGGAATAGACATAAAGTGTAGATGAATGGTTGCTACATATACATATAATTAATTTCTCGAGATCGAACTTAACAACATCCGGTATTAGGTTTCGATGGCAAATGGTTATTTACGATTGCGTAGGACTTCAGCTTTCAATTTTATTGATATCATAAAACAGTATACACCGTTTGGTTGTAATGATGCCATTATGTACGTACGAATAATTCTCTTAAGCAAGTGGCATCGAAATAAAACTAAGTGGTTGTAATTGCGAAGTTACTGCGATACTCCTGAAGTGTCATCGATGCCGCTAAGGCGCGGTTAACGAATAAAATTTAATTTGCTTGCTGGCTTGCGTATGCGCAAGTAGTAAGTGTCATTAAATGTCTTCTTAATATTAAATTAATGTTCAGCAAAAGTACCGCTAAGAGCTACGAGTAAAAGCTTTCTGCAATTACCCGACGAAGAGCCGCAATATTCCTCGTAAAATACTGAATAAATCGAAGAAATAAACGGTATAAGGTTGGTTTTAGTAAATAAACCGCTAATTAATAATCGCTAATTCTTACTAGACTACAATTTTCATAATTTGATGCTCTGGTTTTTTAATTAGTTCCAATATAATGATAGAAAACTTGCCATCCAATTAAGACCAATAAATGGCAGAACTTCCGACCTTCAGTTTTATGGCACTATAATCGTTAGCTAACAATTATAGACAAAACCGAGCCATGTTTGTATTATTAAAATAATAAGCATATTATTAACTAGGCTACTTTTTGGGTTATATTCTGCTATTAACTTAGAAGGACTAGTATTTCGTAACAAAAAGAGTCTATGAGAAATTCTAAAACACAGTAACGAAGAGAGTGCAACATTTGAAAAATTCTAAAATATTGTTTTTTTATTTAATGACGAATAGAGTAAGGGATACGGCTACCGATTGACTGGAATGTGGCACTGCCGCCGTCCGTTAACATTAGTTAATAAGCCGCTTGAGCCCTGTAATTTCACCAGCTATTGTACCTTTCAGACCGGTTACAAGGTTCAGGCAGCTCAGTGTATATACTTAAAAGTAACAAAGGCTCTGACGGACAGAGTGAGGTTTACCACGGAATTACGAGCTAGTTCGCGGCTCGACTGTAGTGTACTCCGCGGTAAAACTCGCTTGTCTATCAGACCCTCAGCTTACTAACTCCAAGAAGTTGGTGACATCACGCTTGCTGCACCGGGACCAGGCCACCTGGACGGTGTCCGCCTCGAAGATCGGCGTCATGATGTGCAGCGTCGAACCGTCGCGCGCGCTGCAGCCTATTTTCGCTGTGTCGTGGTACAGTCCAAAACTGTTAACAAAGGAAAAATATTTATTATTTGATACTTAAATTATTTTCTTTACATAATATGTAGTTATTTAAATTATTTGATATGAATAGCCTTTGATAGCTTAGGCCAGGTTCATGGGCTTTTAAATTTATCATTGTTAACAGTTAACATAATACATAATTAATGCAATTAATAAATTACTTATTTATGTCATGAATTGAAAAGAAATTGTCACCTGGAGGCCCATTTTTCTTAAGGTTTTTTTTTTAATTTTCAGCAGAAACTAGTGCTTGATTGCAGATACCTGATGGAAAGTGGCGACGCAATCGAAGATGTTAAAGCACACTGGCTTATTAAAAGCCTATCCTAGCCTTGAAGACACTCACATTACATTCGGGCGGGAAAACCGTCGCAGGCAAACTGTTCCAATCTTTAGCAGTCTTTATAATAATAAACGAATAATATAATAAACGAAGCAGCAAATTCTTTAGTTCGGACTGAAGGCACGTTTACCACATATGGGTGCGTATGCGCTGTGCATCTCGTCGTCGTGCGATCGACGGGGGATGGTGGAATCAAGTCATGCAATTCCTGCGCACACTCTTCAAAATGTATCCTGCAATACCGAGAGGCTGGCTACTCTATGAACCGCCCAAAGAAGGTTTGAGAAAATTTCAACTCCCAACAACTGAAGGCGGTCGGTGGTGATAATTAGGATGCAACTGAATCTCCCATAATAATATATCATGTGAAAAAAAACTATGGTCTGAGTAGTCCGTAGCTAACGATTTTTTAACCGGCTTCAAAAAGAAGGTTCTCTATTCGACGCGTATGTATGTAATATTGATAAAAATGCGTAATATTAATTTAAGTTAGTCTATGTGGGCTTCTAAACAAATTTACCAAATTTTATGAGTGTATGTATGTATGTATGTATGTAGGTATGTATGTATGTATGTATGTATGTAGGTTTGTCCACGGATTTCTCAGAAACTACAAGTCCGATTTTGAAAATTCTTTTTGCAATAGTTAGAGTATTTTTCAACTTAGGGTAGAGTACAAGTTTCATCAAAATCGGTCCAGTAGTTTAAGAGATATAAACTTTTTTTTTTTTTCAGTAAGTTACTGTAACGTAGACGTTCGAGTTGCGTGATAGTGCTGATAGGTACCTATTTTGGTAAAATAAGTCACTAAAAAGTGTTAAATAAACTATTTAAAAAAAATAAAAACCGACTTCAAAGTAAATTATCTAAAAAGCATAAAATAACGAAAATATATTGAAGTCGGTGTCAGCTGGTGCTAGTGTTAGTTAACATGATGTGCTAGCACCGACTTCAATATATTTTCGTTATTTTATGCTTTTTAGATAATTTACTTTGAAGTCGGTTTTTATTTTTTTTAAAATAGTTTATTTAATTTTACGGACCCGGAAATGAAGGCGTAATGACTGGTTATGGTTGATAATAATAATAATGATGCATTTATAAATTATTTATTTATGTTTACTTCTTGTTCCGTGGTTAAAGCAATTTAATATGTTCGGAAGTTTTAAATTTAATTGAGTCTAAGTGAATAATTATTTAAATGCCTATACATATTATCTATATGATTAATAATTAGTTTCAAGTTTGAGAAAATAACACTTATACCTATAAATTATGCGCGATATTAATTTAGGTGCAATTTATTTATGTCGTTCTCATATTTATTATAGAGTTGTTTATAAAGAAAAACAACCTGTTCTTTTGAAGACAAGATTATTATAAAAATAAATATTTAAACATCTATAATTGCTTTATTTATAACTAGCTGACCCACGCAGCTCCGCCCGCGCTGTGTTTACGTTAACTAAACTTTCAATAATATACATTCGCATAGAATAGGTACAAACCCTCCTTTTTTAAAGTCGGTTAAAAACTTGGACCCACTTTATACTTGCCCTCCGAAGCACGGAGACGTTTAGTTCAAATGGCGTTAAACGGTCACCCATCTATTTAATGACCTTACCTAACGTTGCTTAACCTGATCGATTTCCAAACATTGTTAACAACTGTCTATGAGTGTTCCCTTACAAATATTTATTATAATTATAATGTTAAAATCGGAGCAAGTGTATAACCAAGTACACATTTTGACTTTAGTCCCCTCTCCCAAGGGAACCGTGCCGAATGTTGGGATAAAAAGTATCCTATGTCCTACCTCGGAGTATTAACTCAAATCATGCCAAGTTTCGTTCAATCCATCCAGTAGTTTCGGCGTGATGCTCAGCCGAGATACAGACAGACAGACAGACAAAAATAAATAAATTACATTTTTGGCTTTTGGCTATTTTTGTCTGTCTGTCTGTATCACGGCTACGCATCACGCCGAAACTACTGGATGGATTTGAATGAAACTTGGCATGATTGGAGCTAATACCACGAGGAAGGACATAGGATACTTTTTATCCCGTAATCCAGCACGATTCCCTTGGGAGAAGAGGTTAAAGTCATAATGGTACTTGGTTATACGCGTGGTCTGAGTTTATCCCTTTTTTATTATATATAAAAAATAATAATAAGGAGACAGTTGTCTCTTCTTAGACAGTCGTTGTTGTTATTAATGTTTGGCAATCAGGTAATCAGGTTAAGCAACGTTAGGCAGTCATTTTTTAGATGGGTGACCGTTTAATGATAATTGAACTGAGCGTTTACGTACTTCGGAGGGCACGTAACAAGTGAGATGCAGTTTTTAACCGACTTAAAAAAGGTGGTTATGTATTCGACGAATGTATCTAATACTGTAAAAAAATAAGGAGACACTCATAGGCAGTATCAATATGTAGCAATCGATCAGGTTAAGCAACGGTAGGCAAGGTCAATACATAGATGGGTCACAGTTTAATGCCATTCGAATTAAGTTCGTCTCCGTGCTTCGGAGGGCAAGTAAAAAGTGGGCCCCAATTTTTAACCGACTTTAAACAAAGGTTACGTATTAAAGGCAAATGGATGCTGTTAGAAATTTAGCTAACGTAAAAAGAGCGCGAGCGGAGCTGCGCGGGTCGGCTAGTATAGTAATAATAGGACTAATAGTTGGTTAAATTGTATTAGCTGATGTGTACTAACTGGTTTAGGCTGTGCGTTGTCTGTCAGTCAGTCAGTCAGTCAGGATATCTCCTTTTATATAATAATATGTTGATTGATGATAATTGATCATAATTTTTATGCAGGTTTCCCATTACAATTGAGTTATTGTTTGTTATACAAAAACTATAATTTACGTAGGTACAAGTTTTTTACCATATTTTTAATGCATAACGTCTAACAAGGCATTTGTTCAAAATGCAAAGCTAGTTAAGCGTTAATTCAAACCCTATCGTGCATAAAAAACATTAAACCCGTCACGATATTCTTACGCTAATTTTTTTTATTACAACGAATTAATTCCTAGTAATCACCAAGGAGACTGAACGTATTCTTAATGCTGAATCCAAACGTTCGAGGTTTGCTGCAAACTCCAAGTTACAAACGTTACACCATATTATGCTACAATATGCAGAGGCCTATTATGTCCGCGCTTGTTGTTTGTGAATGTTTTCAATAGCAAGCGTTTGGGTTCGGCATAACCAGTGATATTTACTCGCCTACCAGTGATAGGTCGTCAGTCTTATATAGCGGTAAGCCGCTATTAATGCAATGATAATGACATTTCGACAGTGTGGCAACGTGTTCATCTTAATGACTCCATTAGTGCGTTCGTAATAGCTCTTGCTATATAGCGGCATTAAAACTTGAATATAACACTTTCAAATATCCCGTTTCTGTATTAGGATTTAAATATGACTCAATTATTAACAATTAGATTACTGCAAAGCGTCAGTGTGAATATTTTGCTGTGTTTTGTTGTGAAGGGCACTGTAGCTGGTAAAATTACTGGACTAGTATTTCTGGCAACGACGCACCGTGGGATATACGTCTCTATTGGTAAACATGCGTGGGGGTTTTAGTGGGTAAAATCCCACGAAACCCGGCTTCCACTCTTACGGAAACTGCTTCCCGAAAAAATAATCATCGAAATCGGTTCATGTTTTTCAGAGTAATGTAATGGAGAACATCAGTTTTATGGTTTTTACCAGATAAATTCCTCCACATTGTTCATGGTCCTCCAGGAAGTTCTTATCCGGTTGTGATAAAATCATACAGATTCATTACAGTGGTTCCTTCTTTCGAATAAAAAAGAATCATTAAAATTGGTAAATATATCCCAAATTTAATTTTGTAAAAAAAATTTGCTAGAGTTATGACCATTTTTGTCCTTAAAAAGCGACATAAAGTCATCTTTTAGGCATTCCTGCAGGTTTCCTGCACAGTCGTCATTCTTGTTTTTTCTGGAACTACATATTCGTAAGCAATATTTTTTTATGGGACCCAATCAACGGATTAAAGAACGGATGGAAGAAAGATTTTTTCAAATCGGTTCATAATTGCTAGAGTTATGCGCGAACATACATAAAAAAATATAAATACAAACGAATTGAGAACCTTCTCCTTTTTTGAAGTCGGTTAAAAATGGATTAAGTCCTGCAGCTCATCTCTTGCATAAGATTCAAGTATCAGTCACCATGATGCCACCAGACTTTATAGTCCTTTAGCGATAAGTCATTTAATTGTCGACCTGCATTATCGCCCCCATACCTTCCTTCTACTGTCCAGATAGTTAATTTATGAGCGCATAGTAAACTTGGATATACTCGTATTATGTGTTGTTACTGACAGGTTCACCCACCGGCCGGGTCTAAGGGCACAATCTCGGCTCCTTGTGTCAAAAGTTATCCTGGTCGTTATAAATTATACATAGAGTGTCCACGACTCCAGCATCATAATAATAAATAATTATTACTGACTGATTTGTCGGACTTGTTGATCTAGTGGTTAGACACCCCTGGCCGCGACCCAATAGGTTGTTCAATTTCCACCTAGCGTCTGGTTTATTTATCAGGGGATTATTTGGGACCAGATGATCGTGTGTGGATTGTTTCAGGATATTAATTATTTATCCATTACCAATCAACGCCATATTGTTGGAAAATACTATGATCGTATGACATTTGAACAGGATATTCGTAAGATGTTAGGTAACGACTTGGTAATATACTCGGAGTGGTAATAAAAAGGTTTAACGCATCTGCTCAAAATAAGATTACAAATTATCTCTAATAACGGTACAATACAAAGTGTGTACGTGTCTGTCTATATGTTTACTTATTACTTTTCTTCTCCATACTCGTTTCCTCAATTCTGACGATTGAGACTGTAGGTAATAAGATATTTCTCCAGAGGTATCTATCATGTTTTTTTTGTATGAGTAGTACCGTTGGTCGCAGATGGCCATAACAGCATCACCGGCCAGAGGGCATGCGCTTATAGCGCTCTAGCCACCGACACCTCAGGGAGGCACGGGCTCTGTTTGGACTGCCGCTTGGATAAAACAAGTTAACCACCGGCTACAACTGAGAAGAACCGGCAAGGAACTTAGTGAAGGGATGCATGTCGAGGTCGCATGCGTACGACCCTTCGGCCTCGCTGGCGAGACCAGTGCCTGTGTGTTAGTGTGACATTCCTATCATGTGCGCTGTGAACAGCTCGTTGGATACATCACTCATGGCGCCTCTATTAGCATAATACTACCTCACAGAAGTCCGTCCTCCAGCTTGTCCTCCCAGAGTTTGTCCCACAATTATTAACGTCTCTAGGTCATGCTGGGGATAGTTTAATATCTACAAAGAAACTGAAGGTTATTTCTAAGCAAACAGCGGAAAGCCGGTTAGTGATACCTAGCTCTGTACGGATGGACTCATTCGTTCCTCTTGCTATCCACGGAATTCGGAGCATTCAGAGGTATCTGTGTAGGTAGGTTATACATTGTATCATAGATTTAAGACTTTCACAGAGTCGCCACGACCAACGGGTCGTTAGTATGATATAAAAAAAAAACAATTAAAATAAATTTGAAGAAACTTTTTAAAAGTAATGTCTAGTGGAACGTGTATTACTTCTGCAATTAATTTAATGCAATAAAATCTGTTTCTACAACAGGCTGTTTATTGCAATGGACAATATGTCAAGACCCGTGACCTCTATGAGCGACTGTCACCAGTAAATGTTATCTTTATTAAGCCCATTTCTTATTCTTTGGTGAAGATAGCGCCGGAAAAAATAATGCACTTGTGTGGGCCGATAGTGCGGCATCAATGCACCGGGTGCATTGCACGCGACGAATGATGCTTGTGCTACGAGAAGGTCAATGCCTGTGTTGTTTGCACAACTTACATAATAACTTGTGTTTGTATTATGATTGTAGGCGTTGTCTAATGCCGATAGCCACGACAGTTCCCTGTTTGTGCTCAGTCTTAGTAACAGAATGTATGCGATCGATACGTACTAGTTGTTCGATAAAGTAAAGATATACTTCGTTCAATTAGTTTGTTGTGTGAAATGTTTTATCTCCTATGAAGTTCTATAACGTAAGCAAATAAGACATTACAGTGTTTTCATTATACCTACTATATATGCATTAGAAATTATTAATGCGGTCTCTCTATCTCATTTCGTTTAAGTCGAGATAACAGATGAAGGACGATAATCTCACGGTTTATCAGTTTTTAGGGTTCCATACCTAAAAGGTTGTAGCTTACTCATTTCATTCCTCATAATATATCAACCTCCATTGTCATACCTCATAATTTTTTAAATATTTGTATTTATTTTTAATTAATTTTAAAAAATTTAATTTAGACAAGGAGCTGTCAAGTGGAGAGAGGAAAAATTAAAACGTCAGTCTGGAGTCTTGAGTCTGGAGAGGAGTGTGGAGAGTGGAGAGTCTTGGGTCTGAGGTCTACAGCCTAGAGTCGAGGGTCGAGACTCTGAAGTCGCAAGACCGGAGGCCGAGCTGAACCAGGTCTTGAGCCGGAATCGGCCATTCTCTTCGCCAGAGGCCACGAATCTACGGGTGCTGCCACTGTGGCGTGCTGACGCCCGCACCCCATTTCATCGGCCAGCCTGCTGGCGGACTGTCGTGGCCGGTGCTGAACCTGCCGGAGTCCAACGGCCTGGCTGCGGCTGTGCCATCTAGGCACGCCGCCAGGCTTCCCTGCGCCCAGGAATCTTTGCAAGCAAGTTACGTGATCTTACGCTAATAAATGTCCGTGTTCCCTACCCGGTGTAACGAACTGCGTACCTATCTTTAGAGAACTGTAAACGTATTATCTGTGATTATAGTGTTATTGTAAGTCCTGAGTTCTCATTCTTTTATTGCTACTTCCCCCTTAGGTACCTACCTGTCCTAGTAGCGGTCTCCGGGTTCTCTCTGCCTGACCTCTAAACCATCCGTAACGTGACAAGGTATAAAAAGGAACCCTTATGGTCTGACTTCGTCTGTCTGTCTGTCACACCTATATATTTCAGGAACCACTGATGCTATCGATTTGAAACTTGAAGTTTTAGATCTTACTTACCCAACCACATCGCAAATGAAAAAAAAAATTATTTTACGTTTTTTATAATGGGGGTCAAAATGGGTCATCAAAATTTCAAAGTGAGATTACTATATCGAATGGGGTATCATATGAAAGGGCTTCATTTGCACATCTCAAAACAGTTACCTTATCGAAGTTTGTGGAGGGAAAAATATGAAATAATTATGTGTAATACATGTCTATCTATATTTTACAGGAAAAATAAAATGATCTTTCTAAATAGTACAGTTTTTTAGAAATCCTAAAAAAATATCGACAGACAAACTTAGTTTTGCGGTTTTTTTTTTTTGCCTCGGTGCGCGAGACCGACTCGCACTTGACCGGGATTCTTTATTATTATGTCAAATGAAAAGCCCTGATATGTCATGATGTAAGCTTAATCAAATTAAGAAGAACGTATACACGTAGGCAGGCGTATGGCCCACGGCGTAGCACCCACTGGGTGCAACAAAGTATTTCATAATTTTCTATCTTGAAAGCAACGTCCTTGTGGTAATCTCGGCGTAGAAATATGACTCAGTGGCGATAAGCGCCTGGCAACCGTTGCCAAATAAAACCAGCACTTATTACCAAAATAATACAAACAATATTACGCATACGGGTACTCGTGTAGTTTTAAAATATCATGAAACACTCGCCCGGACGCAGATAGGATTGGGAGTGTCGATGATATTGAAATTACTGGACACAGACTTAATATCTAATGTCTTAAGGGTCGGTAACGCGCTAGTGATTCTTCTGGTATTGCTAGCGTCTATAGGATGCGGTGACTGCTTACCATCAGGCGGGCCGTACGCTTGCTTGCCACCTTGGTAGTATAAAAAAAAAATAAAAAATTATTTCGTGTTTTATAAATTGAGCTTTTATTTTCGAATAGAATAATTGTAACTAAATATTAACTAGAGCTTGGCTGAAATCCTAACTAATGGTAAGTGGAGACGCAACCGCAATATTTTGAAAATGGAACAAGGATGACATATGACAACTATAGACAATGGAACAGCTGCGATGAACTGCCGCTTGTAACCCTGATATCAGTTTTTAAATCTCTTGAGGCCAGTAATTTCACCAGTTACATTGGTTTTCATACCGGAATACAGCAATGTTTACACTATGCTGCTTGGTGGCATAATATCTGGTACTGCAGTGGTATCTACCTGGATGGTCTCTTGCACAAGGGACTTTTTTTTTGTTATGGAGGAGGAAACTTCCAAAGAGGACAAGGGACCTACCTACCAATTTGCCTTGAAGTGCAACTTTTTAATCTCCTGGCAAAAACGAGAGTTTTTATTAGTTAGTCGCCTATGGCAGACATAGGCGACTAACTAATGTTTATTTAATTTATTAATTTATGCACATAAAGATAAATAGAACAAACAAGTTATAGGTTAAAACATGCACAGCTTATTTCAAAATAAATCTCTGTTGTATGACTGTATGTTTGACTGGACGGATTTGTATGCGGGTTTATACCTAACGAACCAAATTTTTTGTAGGTACGCCAAAAAGTAACATAAATGAACATAAACCTAGATTAAAACTGGCATTAATTGAACCGTTAGTCAATTCGTAATAAACTACTTACAAAGCTTGCGTTAATATGTTACAGGTTGTATATTTCTTGTTCAATAACCCGGTTTAGCTTATAGTTGACCATACTTTCAATAAAAACACTCAAAATAAGGGAAAATATACATTTTTATAAAACATTCGTAAACGTTCCGATTTATGGTTCACTGAATGCCATTGTTATTACTTCCTGGCCAATACAATATCTTTGTAGAAGATACACGCATGTAGTACGTCAAAATTACAAGATTTATAAATGCCAGGTTCAACTTTGTTGTGCAAATGTAAAAGGCATTTTAAGTAACATATTTGTTACAATAAAATTTAAATGCCTCACAATTACTTTGGCTACTTGCCTAACTATTGTTTCTTAGAATTATGCTACAAACACGCATTTAGTGTTCCTGTGGAATGATTAGTAGGGTTGTTGACACAGCGTAATAAAAATACTAAATCCCAATACCACATTCATCAATTAAAATCGAAAGTGGTGTGCATAATATTAATATGGAACTCAATTTACTCAAAGGAATTATTATTACGTGTATGTGCGTTAGTGCTAGAAAAGGTATACGTAAATCGTTATATTTCACTTTTTAACTGATTTATTTAAAAACGGTTCTTAATTTATGAATTTACCTATCGCATTTACCTAGATTACGATTATAGACCGAGTGCCATTGAACGATCGCCTTCAAAAAATGATTTCACTGTTTAGCTGTGTGTGCGTAAATGTGTGCGTCTCACACTTGCAAAAACTGCTTTCGTAGGCATGAATGAAATGCAAAAACATAATAAATTTCACAGAAAACATAAAAAATCGCTGCTGTAGGTACTTGCGAGTGATATATGAACCTGTGTTTTAATTTTTTTAGTATTATCATAGTCATTACTTAGCTTTGTAACACATTTGATTATTGCGAGAACTTTATTGAGACGTTAACCTGTGATACTCTCGAGGTTTTGGCAACAAGTAGCTGATATTATTTTGTTAGTTACGCACGCGCGACGCTCAATCTAAACTGCAATAAATGTATAATGAAAACAACTTTTGACAGTCGCGTTGGTGTAGTTGTTAGATACTCTGGCTGCTTCCCAAAAAGTTAAAAGAACAAACATTTATATCTATACGACAATACGGTTTATATACTTGGCTACAAGTTGGGCCCCGTAACCACTGGAACGTGCTTGGATCCATCGGCATAGTTACTCTAGAGCCGAAATATTTTTTGGGCGGGCGCAGAGGAAGGCGAGTAGGTAACTGACAGTACGACGCGCAAGCCCAAAGACAAATAAGTATATTATTATTATATTTAGATGTCGCTGAATAAATGTTTTTCTTTCTTTCAAATGACTTATGTAATTATAACCGATATTCATAGATTGAAAACCATTACAATCTGTTATATTACTGGTTCTGAACAAACTACTTTCTACTTTAGTGCTAAAAATATAGTTCTTTAAGTATGTAGGTATTTAGAAACAATGTATAGAATATAATATATATTACTATTTACTTTTAGAATATAATATATTCTATACGTTATATTATATTTGTTTCAGTTGTCTGGTTACCATGTTCACAAATATTTACACATAGTACCAGCGGATCTAAATAGCCCTCTTTCGGTGAATCATAATACGACTAAGTAACGGTTTAAGTTTTAATCGTATGGCAGCATTAAAACTAAGTATGATTCTGCTAATAAATGAATTGAGCATGATTTACCTAAAATGTGTGACCATTTTACGAAAATTACAGGAATTGCGAAGGATCTGCTGAGAATACGAATTTCTTTTTTCCTTTTAGATGTATTTAAACGAATTATTTTGTTAGTTTTTTATATTTCTTATACACACTACGTCCCATTTCTTTCTTCCAACTTTCCACTCGCAGGCCTGCTGGAAGAAATTTCTTTAGAAATAAGCAGTGCTTTTGTACTATTCTTTCCTATATTTCCGTTTTCCTGTATTTTTATTGTGTGTACAAAAATTATAAAGTAAATCTATACTTTTAATATAAATAAATAAAATGCTTAATGTGTATTTTTAGGCCCGCAGATCTGACGGCCGTATCTAGGATACAATATTATTATAAACTTACTTGTGTCCCAGTTCGTGCGTGATGGTGTGTGCGAGCATGATGCCATTGTCCTCATTGACGGAGCAGCTCCTGTCGGGCTTGCACATCCCAGCTACGTGAGCCACACCCAGCGTGCTGAAAGACAAACACACCGATTAGTACGACTCAACTAAAGGGCAATCTTTATGCTAAATAACTATTCGATAAACGATCAATTGGTTAAGCAACGTCAGCCAAGATCAGGCCATTGAGGGATGATTATTTAGCGGTATTTGAACTGAGCTCCGTGCTTTGGAGGGCATTTCAAAAGTCGGTTCCGGTTGTTATCATCCAAGGAGCAGTCCTTAAGCCAAATCAAAGGCCTAAAGGCAGCTTTAATAACTATGACGCCAGGTTCCCCACTTACCGTACTATAAAACAAAAAACAATTAATTGAACCGGTAAATAATATCCGCGAGACAGTGGACTAGACTTCTGTGCTTAGTACGTATATATTATATTTCCCCCTGTGCTCAAATTCGTTACACTATCGGCATATTATGTACTATATTACTGTCTCACTATTGTGATCGTTTCTTATTACCAGCTTTGCAGGAATTGTATCCTATACTTCAGATATTTTACAAAAGCATAGTTAGTCCACAAATAATTCGAATTCGGCACTGTAGCTTTACACTTTAGCGTTTGATATAGAAATATGAATCGTGTTTCAATTCCTAATATAAAATATATGTTTACATAAGGTTTATGCACGTATCTTTATAGGCCAATGATTAGTAATAACGATGCATGTTGCAGATTTCGTAAACGAAGTGCATAATAATGATCTAGCCTCAAAATAGTTTATTACATCGTCCACACCTACAACTTTCACACACTTGTTACCGCGTATAGATGATAGAATATTATCGCACACTGTCTAATAAGTTTTCTATTTGCCGAATAGACGACCTTGGCATAGCAATGTTTGTTTTATGCCAATGAGTACACACATTGGCATATTTTGTAAACTACAATGACCTTAATGTTTCGTGTTCGCCGTAAATTATGACGATGAAAAGACATTGTCAGATGTTCCTGATCCAGAATGCTGTAAATGTCAACTAAATAAGTAGCTATGAAAATTATATCCATCTCCTTTGAAGATGTTTTTATAATTAAAGAGAATATTAAAATCTAAAAAATACATGGTTATCAATCACAAACATAGTACAAAAGCTCACCTATATTCGTCTAAGTTGTGTTGGTGCATATACAACTTAGACGAATACATCTTGAAACTACGCATCTATCAGATAATGAAAGCGTAAATACGAAATACAGGCTAAATCGGTATCAATGTCTCAAAATACCGCAATCACTAATGGCATATAAAAAGCTTTTTTATTTTAATATTTTTTATGACTAAACATTAACATCAATGGCAGGTGTTTAGGTAGTTTTTATTCGATTACAACGTTGTAGACAGACTATTTCTTTAGCACTTTCACTATTGCGAGCATTTATGCCTATCATGCCACTTTTTGTACAACCAGTTGAGTATAATTTTCTCCAACATCTGTACACGATTACGTCTTTTAATGCACTCGTGAGACTTGTGTAATGTTTATAGTATTAAAGATGGCCTAATTGCTAAAGTAGTTTGGCAATCCTCCATGTGTTTAGTAACTGTAATCCGTGTGATAAACACGGGAACCAAGGAAATTAAAAAAGCTACTTCACGTGAATAGTAGCTTATAAAGACAGAGTCGCTGCTTCTAATTGCGCACTAATTGCAGTGGCGCACAGTGGGTGTGGTCGCCGTAATTAAAGCCTGGATAATAGATGAGAGGCGCAGCGCACTGCGCGCTGAGTTGACCCCGTTATTCATTTTCACGATTTCAGTTATCACGTGGGACCTTTACATAATATATGTATACCGTCATTATAAAATTATGTATTATTTATAAAAAAATACTAAAAAAGCTTTATAATTTCTAGTAAAGCTTTTTATGGTGTAGTGTTAACAAGACAAAAGTGAGTACTACTTTTACTTTTTTACTTAAAAAAAAAAGATTTTATGAAATTATACCAAAAACAGACTAGTGTCGCATCTTCCGGAAATTTCAAAAATAGTCTTTGACGGGTACGCAACGGGAATAGGCGGCTAAAATTAGGCGCGTGTCGTCGGTGACTCACAGCTATGCGGAAGCCGATGAAAAGCTCTACAAATTTAATGCAATAAATTCAAGTTCAGGAAACATGGACACTTGCAAACATGCAGACTTTATATATTTTTTCAAAAGGTAAGTTGGCTAGCATTTATGATAAAAGTATTGCACTTAAAGACTTATTTATTGCGAATACGCTGTGATGTGCGTTGTATGTTTTAAAGTAATATTTATAAAAATATTGAATTATATGACAGTTCTTAGCCAATATTTCACAGTGTTACTATATTAATAATATGATAATAATAATCACGTATTCATTTTTAACCGACTTCAAAAAAGGAGGTTCTGTATTCGATGCGTATGTATGTAATATTAATAAAAATGCGTAATATTCATATATGTTAGTCTATGTGGGCTTCTAAACGAATTTACCAAATTTCACGAGTGTATGTATGTATGTATGTATGTAGGTTTGTCCACGGATTTCTCAGAAACTACAGGACCGATTTCGAAAATTCTTTTTGTAATAGTTAGATTATCTTTCAACTTAGGGTAGAGTACAAATTTCATCAAAATCGGTCCAGTAGTTTAAGAGATATAAACTTTTTATGTTTTCAGTAAGTTACTGTAATGTAGACGTTCGAGTTGCGTGATAGTGCTGATACCTATCTTGGTAAAATAAGTCACTAAAAAGTGTTAAATAAACTATTTAAAAAAAAATAAAAACCGACTTCTAAGTAAATTATCTAAAAAGCATAAAATAACGAAAATATTATTGAAGTTGGTGTTAGCGTACCTGCTGTGTATATTCTGCACCAACTTCAATAATATTTTCGTTATTTTATGCTTTTTAGATAATTTACTTTGAAGTCGGTTTTTTTTTTTTTTAAATAGTTTATTGTTAAACGTAATAAATATATCGCGCGTTGATGTCTTTTGTACGTAATGGGTTGAATGGGTCAGAGTAATAAAATTGCATTGGTCATAACGAATACAATAACTCTAGTCAGTAATAAATACCGATCGTAATAATAACACTATATAATTGCTGATATTAAGACAGTCTCAACTAAACACTTTTTTAATAAAATCACAAAATATGCTTTCTCACTTTATTTCTTAAAGGAAGTAAAACGGCTAGACATTAAAAAGTATATCGTGTCTTAAATAATGTAGTATAAGTTAAGCTTGATAGAGTATTATTTTTATTGAGCGGTATTGGCAACCAAAAACTCAATGCCTATGATGATTCAAGTTTCTATAGCTTGAGTTGAGAAACCATCTTTTCAAGATCTAATTCAAAAATATTTATCCAAATTGGCTTAACGCTAGCACTTTTGAATAGCCAATGTTTTTAAAAGCTACCTCCGGATCACAACGTCGGCTTGCCATCTTTTTACTTTTTTTTAAACAGTTTGTAACAACAATTGTTACAATTTGATCAGAATTAGCGACAGTTTGTCCCGTAGATAAGAATGGTTTGTCCTGTCGTACGAAAGATAAAACAAGAGAAATAAACAAAATACCACGAAAATACAACTAACTTACTAACTTTGTTCTTGTTACATACGAGTACATGAGAAGAGATCATAGATATAATATTTTATAAGTTACCATAGGTATATTATTATCGCACATGTTTATGAATAATTACATGACCTCGTGCTCCGATCCGTTAGCCAACCAACACGTATTCCGAATTATACTAATTGTGTCTATTCTTCTAATATAACCTTCAGATAAGTGTATTGCGCCACTGACTGAGCATAAATTCATCTCGTATAATACCTTTATAATATATATTATGTATACCCATGACTGAGACAGAACTGAATTGTATCGTAACTGTAGTTTTCAGCTTTATTTTTGGATTAAACTGAATATATACTGATACTTTATTTTTTCTTGTTTTATGTTTAGAATGGCAGGACACACTATCGCTAATGTTGATCCAATTGTAACAAGACAAACAATGTTATAATAAAAGTGAAAAAATGACAAGCCTGCCGAGTTTCTTGCCGGATCTTCTCAGTTGAGGCTGCGTTGTGATCCGGTGGTAGGTTTAAAAAAATTGACCATTTAAAAGTGCTAAGGTTAAGCCTATTTGAAATTAATATCTTTGACTTTGACTCGACTTAAGTTTGAATGAAGGACTCAAACCGTTAGGATATTTCGTCCTCATAAAATTGGCACGGGAAAAAATGGTAATCGCGCACCAACATGGCAATGACCGCTGCGGGCGTGCGGCGCGGGCGGTTCGATCAAACAGCGGGAGAAAGTCGCATCGTGAATACAGATACATTTTTGGGCAGAATACCATTTTTGGTAAATAATTGCATTAAAATAAGGTCTTCCAGAAGACAATCTTGCTTCGGTACATAATTAATGTTGAATTTATGAGCTTTCTTGTGTCTTAGTTGGACGCAACCTGAATCATGTTGCATAATCATATATTATTTACCTATACCCTGTATGTTTTACTTTACAAGATTCAAACCGTAGCAAAAAATCGTCACCTAATACAAAACACGCACATTGGAAGATTGGCGGTGCCGCGATACCGTAACGGAAGAGATAAGACCGGCCAGAGCTGCGCATGCGCGGTCACCGGAGACGGCGTGGCGACGACGCCCGCGTCGGTCACCACACACACCACAATGGCAAATCAACGGTAAGGGGCTGACAGGTTTAGTGACCTTCAGTGGACACACCTGGTTATTAGTTTCTATTTAAATAAGTTTTAGACGAGTATTAAAAAAATATATTGCGAATCCCAAAATTAAATAAGAATAAATGTAAATGAATACTAAAAGTTCCTTTTTTTTAAATTTATTTGTATATATTTTTTGATTGATTATCGTGAGAACTTTTGAAATTTAATCATTGCATAGATATTTGGAAACACTTATACTTTTAGAAACAGACGCAAAAAGGCGGGGTGTGTTAACTAGATACCTATGACTTTCTGTTCAACCGTTTATTATGAGTTTATTTTATTGTGCCGGCAGTTTTAGATTGTACGTTATTCAATTATTTCTTTATAAAATTAATTACAAATTTTGTTTAAAATATTGTTCAACTTAATCAAATTTGGCATGATCATTTAATGGAAACAATTATTTTTAATGAGCCCTTTATTGTCTGGTAGCTCTCTGTTACCAAGAATCATATCCATTGATAATTCACGAGATAAACCCGCGACGAACGATTAGATAATAGCGATTATCAGCGATCTTTTTAATCGTTGAGCAACAGCTATTCGTTTTGATACACAATCCGTGATTGTATTTCTTTTAATTTTAAAAGCAGTAGCGATTTTTTATGACTTAGATGCTGTTCACTTAGTTACTCTTGCACAAATATTGGGTGTTACGTTTGTGGATTGAAAGCGTATAAAGCTTTAAACGAGAATATTTGTTTGAGACTAGAAGGACATAAGTTGAGTATACCAGACAGGTGCAAGCGGCGAATGATATACTTGATCTCTACGTTTGGTGATGTCACAATTTGGTAGTATGATCCACGGTACCTACGTGGATCATACTACCAAATTGTGACATCACATTAACTTTATTTAACCGCAACATGACATTCCGATTTTCAAATTCAATAATCATATTCTCACAAAATTCATATTCATAATTATACACACTAAAATTATTATTCGTTCTGAATTATTATTTTTTCCTGTGATAATAAATCTCATATTGAAATGTTCATATGGTAATTATTGCAATTTTTATACGGTAAGATGCATAATGCATGGTCAAGGAAGGGCGGGCCCGCAGCCTCGAAGACACCGTTACACCGATTGTTTTGATTGCCGCTTTCCGAGAATATTCGAATGCTCGTTTGTACCGTTTACCGAACGCACAACGTACCGCGCTTCCTTATTGCATTCATTACACACTGGTTTTTGACATACGTGCTCTGGTTACGCATTATCATAACGAATTATCCGACCCTTCGCTTCGAGATTGCATGTTATACTCATCATGCATAACTTAACATAGTCGTAATACAACAACTCTTATAGAAATTAAGACAATATATAATTTACAATACTAGCATAGTTATTAAAAGAATGAATACATCTGTTCTATATTGGACGTTATTTAAAGCTCAATCAGCCCGTGTTATCGATTATTTTGCCACTAGATATATTAGTTCTGACCAACAGAACAGCTTTGTCCAGCTCAGCCCCCACCGCCTCTGTCTGTCCTAAGTATTTCAATAATAAATTCGTAGAGTTATGACATAATGATATTCTAAATGATATCCGACTTTAAAATCATGGGACATTCTTACTTAATAAAACTCCAAGTTCCTTTTACAAATACTTTACGAAAACTCAAGCGTCCAAATCCCGCAATAGCATTCTTACATAGGCCCCGTACCCTTCACGTAAAATAAATAAAACGTTGAACCATTTTTCTTATAGTTTGCTCATTGTCATAACCGAGTCGTAGCAGGTTGTTTAACCACGTTGAGTAATCAGTGTATGTTTTTTATCTATTTGGTTAATGTACGCTAGATAACAATATGTAAATAATTAGCATCTAACATCCGCTTTTCTCTGCGATGTTACGCAAACATTGTTATTTTAAATTATTTTTAAAACTGTTAATTTTATTTAGATTATTTAAAATTAAACTACGTGGGAATAAGTGCACATAAAATTCCCAGGATATAGAGTGCGAAGTATTTTCAATTATAAACACTTGCACTTACACTAGAACTTACGGCACTTATAAATAGTAAGACTGTCTTATTATTTATAAAAGTTTTGGCTAGAAATCTGTACGAACTAGTGAGATCTAAGATTAATGAGGATTTTAGCTAGCAAAAATATCCGATCTATCTATCTCCGTGTACCTGTTGGTAGGAAGTTATGTAACGCTATCGTGTCTGCTTATCTTCACAGTATTCAGGTCTGTGGGATACTGGCGCGGGTTATGTCTTGTTGAAACTAAAATATTTTGTTGATTGCATTCACTTTTGCAAGCGTTAAGCGCCTAAACGAAAGAAACATGTTGAATGAAAGGTTTTTACGCTTCATTAAGAGCTTTTAGCAGCAGCCAATACTACACACTCTGGAAGGCTTGAAGCAATAAATAGTTTTTGGAAATAAAGAAATTATGATTAAGAATACATAGAAATGAACAGCTACTTTAGAGCGCAATGTATATCCTACAGGACCACGCTATGGGTTATGCAAACTTTGCAAGACATATGTAATTATTATATATGCATATGTAATTACTCTATAAGGTTATAGGTTTTTGTTAAGATAATGAACGCCAAATTTGTTGGTAGTCGGCATCCTTGGCCTTAATGTCGGATCTTTTTATGTTGCTTGGGGTACGTAACTACATCGCTGTTAGCGATTCGCAAGTATGGATGAGTATACACAAAAAAGCGATAATGATATAAACAGCAATTGGGTATTTGATTTTTTTTTGTGATAAATGGAAAGATCATATATAAGTTTTATGGCAAACTATTTTTAGTTTTTTTTTTATTCGCAATAATTCAAAAGTTATTTCAAAGTAAAAAATATAATTTTTGAATTCAGTACCGGAAACACGCCGACAGCTCCTGAACAAACCCGAGCGGGTGTGACGTCATAATGTTAAAGCTATTTAATAACAGTACAGCGTCAACGGCTATTACACTTGACTAGACAATAATATTGAAAATTTATTGCTAAAAACAACTCTGAACAACACTGGACGACGACACTGAACGTAACTGACTTGACACTGAATGTCACTGACGTGACACTGAACGTAACTGACGTGACACAACGTCAATGTCATCGTTCAGTGTCATTCAGTGTCATTCAGTGATATTCAATGTCATCGTCCAGTGTCGTTCAGTGTCATTCAGTGTCGTTCAGTGACGTTCAGTGTCGTCGTCCAGTGTCGTTCAGTGTCATTCAGTGTCGTTCAGTGTCGTCGTTCAGTGGCGTTCAGTGTCGTTCAGTGTCGTTCAGTGACGTTCAGTGACGTTCAGTGACGTTCAGTGACGTTCAGTGACGTTCAGTGTCGTCGTTCAGTGTCGTTCAGCGTCGTTCAGCGTCGTTTTTTAGCAATACATTTTCAATATTATTATCTAGTCACCTGTAGCCGTTAACGCTGTACTGTTATTAAATCGCTTTAACATTATGACGTCACACCTATATGGTGACCAATCTTGGCGCGTTTATAGTCACGTGATTTTTCATCAATTTTTAATTGTTTATAATTAATTGAAAAAAAAATTATATTTTTTTTGCATTAAATATCAATATTATTAATAATATAGTTTCAAAAATATTAAAAAAATATATATATTTATTTTTCAAATACCTAATTTGTCGAGAGTCGTCCTGCATTTTGTTTATGTTTTTTTTAATCATTAAACATAATTGTGAATAAGATGAATTATTCTTGTTTTCATTTAAATTGTTTTTATTGCAACATGTTTATAAATAAATTAACCAAGCGCTGTGTTTAAAAAACTGTTTGACTGGTTGTCGAGCGTCAACATGCAATGTTTTTGTTTTTGCTTCATAGGTTAACACTGTACATCCTGGTTCACCCTATAGGAAAATCTTTAGTCATTTTTAAATGGCAACTATAGCTTAATAACCTTTATGACTCTTAAATTTTTTTAAAGTTGTCTCCGTAAATTTCCACTTTGTAGATAAATCTTTTTTTTCTTTTAACTCTATTTCATTGATATTATTTAACATGAAATCTGACATTCTGTCAATTATTCTCTGGAAAATAACTGTATGATTTACGTAAAATGATAAAGAATAAGTGCACAGAAACATACGATGTGCGTAAATGCATTTATCATATACAAAAATAGTCGCTTTCCTCAGTGTATGTTGATAACGGACTGAAGTATTACAAACATCATTACAAAAGATCTGTGTATTGATATTTACTAAAGATTGCGGCGACAGACATCGCGGTGCCGCCGATCCGATTGAGCGCTGAGTTTAGTGTTGCGCATTATATATCGATAAAGTAAACACTCAAACAAATACAGACTAAACAAACGGTAGATTATGCTCACGCAATATGTTGAGTGTGTAATCTGCACGACGCAGGCGCCCGGCACGCGATAACTTAATGCAACATTAGAATAATGTATATCAATGATGAAAAATAGTTTAGTAGTATATGTACGTATTCGTAGTGACGAGTTGAGCAGGACTTTCGCCTGATAGTAAGCGATACACCTGCTCAATAGCCTTTGCACTTCACTGCAAATCGTTACCAAAAACATTAGTTATTTAGAGACTCTATGCAGGATTTTTTGCGCAGGCTTAGGGGAGAATATCTGACACTGCAAGGCTAGTAGTATCTACCTGCACGGTCGTTTGCAAAAGGAACATACCACCTAGTATTTTTTTTACTTAATACAAGTTAGGGCTTGGCTGTGGTGTGCTAGAGGAATCGCTACGCTGACAGCTTTTGTTAAGTGATGAAACACCCTTAGCTACACAGCAGTAGCTTAGCAGCTTATAGCGAACTTTCCTAGTGGTATTTTTTGTCGGACTCTGTGCTCTCTCTATGTGCTCTATAAATATTTATATACTCTATTGCATTTAGTAGGAAACTGGGTGAAGTAATTTGGGAATGTGTCAAAATATACAAACAGTTCGAACGTAAGCCAGTTGCTATCGAACTGATTCATAGCATACTTTTACGTTTAGTTCTATTTAGATTCTGTTTGTTTCTGATCGATAAATAGAAAATTCAGAGCGTGTGAATTCTTTTCAATACATCACTGTTACTTAAAAATACAAGAATGACACTTATTATTTACACATGATCATTTTCGATTTTATTTTGCATAATTTGCGGTTTCTAACTAACAGTATCCGGTTTGGTTGTATCTTCAATGGACTTTAGGACAATTTACGTAAATGAAAACGTTCGCGCATACATGCATTAGAGCTTCCAAACCAGCTAGCTCCAGGTGTATACGATCGAATCTGAAAGTGCTCTATTTCTGCGGCGGTTACTCATCGCGATTCTGTTTACTTTGTGAACAGACGCCTGCTCCTGCCATTGACCTTGTCTCGGCGCGGTGCTTAGTAAAAAAGAAATGCTAATATGCTATTTGATGCTTTTATGACTTTAAAGAATACAATTTCGACATATTTGAATGATTGCTTCTTGTGCCGGCACACGACTTAAATCAATTTACTCGTAGATTTTTTTGTTGACGATTTATAGTCTGTCAAGGTTTACTTTTCTGATGCGGCACGGAAACCCATAAATTATATATAATTAGGTGCGGCATGCAAATCACGTAAGCTAATAATGTAAAGTAAAGAGAATACGGTCGTACCTACAAGGCATGTCGTTTCGGCTGCAGATGTCTTGCCTGGTGACGAGGATGGCGACATCATGGTGGTGTGGGTTCGTGTCGTCGTCGGGGTTCAGTTGCTGTTGCCATCGACAGAACGAAGCTAGGGTTATGTCAGCGTTGGTAGACACCTCTAGTTCGGGCGCTGCGTCGGTCTCTTCCACCAGGATAATTTTCACAACAACTACTTTTATGTAGTTACCGATTGATGGGTCCATGTATAACGATGACACCTGGATTAATAAATATCATTAGCCTCTTACTGATAATCGGGTTAAAGTGTTATATGTATTTGATAATCACTTACCATGTTCATAATAGTGAGAAGGTAAGTTTCCAAATTGCCTTGGTTGTGGAAATCTGACATGGACTGGTCGGCAACAAGCAAAACTTCAACATGACGTGGTCTGCTGACAGAGCGGGTGGTCCGTCTCGTTTTGTCGACTTGAGATCGATGACCCGAGTGGTGATGCATGTTATTCTGCAAGGTAACAGAATATCTGTTAAAGGTACGCGTCCATGGGCACGCACCGGACGCACCGCACGCACGGCACGCAACGGAATTTAGTTTGTTTTCTAAGATTTTGACGGCATCGGAAAATGACAGCGCGGATAATGGACGCAGTGCTATGTAAAATCATACAAAGCAAACTAAAATCCGTTGCGTGCCGTGCGTGCGGTGCGGGCCAATGGACGCGTACCTTAAAAATTAACATAAAAAAACGTTGTTTACTGTGAGTAAGAGTCGATGATTAAATAATTATGCAGTATTTCTACTATACGTACCTTGTGTTTCCTACTTTGAGTGGTATTTTCTTTTAAATTCAAATTTTGTTTCGGCCATATATATGATGGTTGTTTCGTAGCACAATTTGTTGATTCGGGTTTTCTCCTCCGCCTGTTCCTTCTCCTTCGCCATCTTTGTTCGCCGGTGAATTTGTTTCGATCTTTTCTTCTTGATTCAAACGATTGATCCACTGATTTGCTGCTTTCTATAGAATTACTCCTCGATGTGGATTGTGATCGTCTTTCTTCTAGTCTCAATACAGAGTGTTGACTTTTGTATTTGATCGGGTTATTTCTTAACTGTTCCAACCTTTTTTGCCTTTGTTCTATATTTTCTCTTCTTTGTTTGTGTTGATATCGTTTTGTGTGTGATCGTGTTCGTTTTTTATACCGCAGATATTCTTTATTTTGGTGATTTCTAACATTTTTGGAATCTGTTTTAGGTCTGTTGTCGACTTCTCTTTTGGCTCTATTGAATGCGTTTATTTTGTCGACCGCTGATCTCTTAAAAATTACGTGTGTTCTGCCTTCTGAACTATTGGATGGTTTCTCAGCAGACGGCTCGATCCAGTACTCCCCGTGTTCAGTACGTAATAGACCCGCCTATTGAAAAAAAAACATATTTATTAAAAAAAAATTTTAGATAACGGTTAAAAATAAAATAATAATACTAATCCCTCTTAAACGATACGGCCATAGCGTTCAATCTTTAACTCTATCAGCCAAATACAGTATAGGATAATTATTCTGGTGCACAAGTGCTTACGCAGAGCAGAAACAGGTTCGCTATCTTATTTTACTCTTACAAACCTATGGGGCGGAAGACCAATACGATGGGGGAAAGATCAAGCGCAGATTGTCCATCCAGACTTTTAGGCAATCACGTGATTCTCCTGTATTGTCCTAACTGCACAAAGTTTTAGCTGTCCACTGGTTTCGTACCTTCGAGTAATGCGAGCGGCTTTCCGCTGCACCATGGAGGCAACATCTATACTTATAATAAAACTGTAATTCCAATTCTGTACATTGAAGATATTTTGAAAATTATATTTGGAGGGCATTCTATAACCGATACTGAGGCAGAAAATGTAATATTTTTAATTTTTGTCTGTCTGTCTGTCTATCTGTCTGTCTGTCTGTCTGTATCACGGCTGAGCATCACGCCGAAACTACTGAATGGATTCAAATGAAACTTGGCATGATTTGAGATCTTAATACGAGGTAGGACATAGGATACTTTTTATCCCGTAATCTAGCACGGTTCTTTTGGGAGAGGGGATTAAAGTCAAAATGGGTACTTGGTTATACGCTTGGTCAGATGTTATCAATTTTTCTTTATAATATAATAAATATTAGTAAGGGAACACTCATAGAGAGTTGTTATCAAGGTTTTGTAATCGATCGGGTTAAGCAACGTTAAGTAAGGTCATTAAATAGATGGGTGCCCGTTTAACGCCATTTGAACTAAACGGGTCCGTGCTTCGGAGAGCAAGTAAAAAGTGGGTCCCAGTTTTTAACCGACTATAAAAAAGGAGGTTATGTATTCGATGCGAATGTCTGTTATTAAAAGTTTAGTTAACGTAAAAATAGCGCAGGCGGAGCTGCGTGGGTCAGCTAGTTATTAATAAATATATTCAAGGATGTAAAAGTATAATCGTCATAAAAATAAATAGTTGCGCGTGACAACAGTATTGTTTTGGGAGCTTATCATACTGGTATTTGCGTCATAGCGATGGCGTGATACTTATAAACTGTAATGCAAAACATTACGATGGCACTCTTAGAACTGTGCTGTGAAACTTTGGAGTTTAATTTGTTAAATCAGGTTTTCTAATTAGTGCTGAATACAGCAAACTATTTTACTGACGTATGATATAGTTAGTCGGAAGTTTAGTTATTTAATTTGTACATATCTAAAAATAGAGGTTATTACAAAGACATTTAACTACTTAGAAATAGACCGACCTGCGTCACCAAAGTGTTAATCAAATACTTGTTACACGTGTACTGTCAGCAGAAACGAGCGCATGCCCTAAGCCGAAAAAATGGTTTCGAAAGTATGCCTAATTCCGATATAATTGCGATATTGCAAATCTTACTATGATAAAATTACTGAATGTGACTAAAGTTTATTTTTATATATGTTTTTGTATATTTTTGTATGAAAAAATCCCAAAGTCCGCTCTGTGGCCTATATATTTAATCTCTTTGGATTATTATTATATTTATGTATGTATATTATGTGAGTAACATTGAATGGTTCGCGGTCCATTGGAAGCTGCAAACCGGTTAGGCCAGTAGTGGGCCAACAATTCTGGCATGTTTGCTAGTAACGCTAGATAAATTGATTGATAACGAACCAGAGGCGGCTTTGCGCGAATTTTAATGGAAACTATTCCATCCAAAGTGATATCTTGATCGACTTAGCGCGCGTGATTGTGGAATGATTTATATACCTACTTGATAGATTATCAGCTGGATCCCCCTAATAAATTGAATTTGGTTTCAGAAAGATATGTATGTTCATATTCATTATAATGATAGTTATTAATGAAGCAAGATTTTAAATAATGTAATAAATTTATTTGAGGCAATTTACTGCGCAAGTGCAGCAGTTAAATTACTCATAATATTAATACATTTTACAAATATGATTCCGTAGTAATATTTCATGTGGAGATTGATAAAAAATGTGATAAATACACGAGTCTTGTCAGAGATTTGCCAGCTTGTCTACATAATATCTACAAAATACTAGATTATTAAAAAGGTTAGGTAAATTACCGACATTGCATTAAATGCTAATTCGTTTTTCTTTACGCCTAACTCAATATCTACCTATATAATATTTTGAAAGTTAAGCCTCTATTGCAAAAGATAAATCCGTGATTTACTGAATATATGGGCATAATACACAATTACCCACTTTCCACTGATCGTTTACGCGGTATATTTACCCCATCTATACTTATAATAAAACTGTAACAGGTCCAATTCTGTACATTGAAGATATTTTGAAAATTATATTTGGAGGGCATTCTATAACCGATACTGAGGCCGAAAATGTAATTTTTTTAATTTTTGTCTGTCTGTCTGTCTGTCTGTATCTCGGCTGAGCATCACGCCGAAACTACTGGATGGATTGAAACGAAACTTGGCATGATTTGAGATCTTACTACGAGGTAGGACATAGGATACTTTTTATCCCGTAATCTAGCACGGTTCTTTTGGGAGAGGGGATTAAAGTCAAAATGGGTACTTGGTTATACGCTTGGTCCGATTTTATCATTTTTTCTTTATAATTATAATAAATATTTGTAAGGGAACACTCATAGACAGTTGTTAACAATGTTTGGAAATCGATCAGGTTAAGCAACGTTAGGTAAGGTCATTAAATAGATGGGTGACCGTTTAACGCCATTTGAACTAAACGTTTCCGTGCTTCGGAGGGCAAGTACAAGGTGGTTCCAAGTATTTAACCAACTTTAAAAAAGGAGGTTTTTTATTCTATCCGAATGTATATTATTGAAAGTTTAGTAAACGTAAACACAGCGCGGCCGGAGCTGCGTGGGTCAGCTAGTAGGAGATAATAGTGCAATACATTATGTTTGTAAGCTGATTACGAAAGTAAAGTCATCGTGCCACAGCGTATAATACCGCACTACTAAAAGCACATCAGTGAGTTGAATGTAGATAAAATAATGACGACAGGTTATAGACAATAAAGCAGGTTATAGATATTATACTGATATACCTAAATACATAGAATTTATATATTAAGAATAGAGTACGCGATTGTTTATGGTCCCCTTAAACAAGGCGTAGGCAGATTTTCCTCTAAGAGGCAGGTGAATTGAACTATTTAAAGTTATATTATAAGAGTTATATTGATATGTAAGTGATAGATAAGTAGTGATGAGTTTGATCTGTCACAAGCGCAAATGTCGATAAATATAGCTGTAAGTACCTATAGTCGTGTACCTGATATTTATGTATTTTGATTTTCTTACTCGTGGCTACATGTTCTTACTTGAATTAAGCATTCTATAGAATAGAATAGACAATTCTTTATTGCGCACAAACAAACAGATACTAGAAGAATAAGACACAAATTAATAAAACATGCAACAATGGGCGGCCTTATCGCTAAAAGCGATCTCTTCCAGGCAACCTTTGGATGGAGAGGAATATAAAGAAGTACTTGTACTTGTTGTTGTACAGTACTTGTACTGATTCATATTTTAAGCCTAAATAAGTATTTAGTCAACTCTAAATATACTTATTATAATTTAATAAGTATATTTAGAGTTGACGCACTTTTTGAATAAATAGTTAAACGATTGCGATTTAAGATGTTTTGTAACAAGTCAAAAGAAGGAAGAGAGCCGAAGCTCGAGCTCAAAAGCGTGCCTAGGTAGAGTCTGACCTAAGTCCCACAGTGGACTGATGCAGGCTGATTACGATTATTAACTAAGTCAAAATCTTATATCGATACCTGTTACATTTTGGCACCGTTAGTGAAGGTCATATTTTGTTTCAGCGAAGGTGCTTTTTTGTATCTTACATTTATTTCATTGCCTGCGTTGTATTGTGTAAAATGTTGTTTACCGTTTGGCTGTTATGTTAAGTATAACGTATCTTTAACCTTTCCCATCTTTTAAAAAATCTAGGAAAATAAATTATCAAAGATTAGCTTATACCTTGATTTTCGCTTAAATTAAAGCTGAATGTTTCACTAGCCAGAGTTACATACAATGTATAAATATATTTTATACTGAATAATCACATAATCATCAGTTCATATAAATTGTAATTGGATAATATTTCCATACTTTTATCACACTCAGCAAAAAAATATATGTAGTTAGGCACTCCGCTAGACTAATAGTCGTCAATCGTATAATTAGGCGTACTTGTTTGCGTGTGTTGCATGCTTTAGTATGAGTTAGCATGTATTTTTTATAGTTGTGTATCGAGGTTCGCCAGCCTGTGCGTCGCCGGCCTTGCGCGGCAGAAGGCCGCCCGCGAAAGTCATGATACTGCGCAATTGGATTGATTGATGTTAAATCTTATTTAATATCTCGCGGCTTAATGTGACTTCACCTGTAAATCTTTTATCTGCTTAATTGTACAACATAGAAACATTTTTATTAGGTCTGAAATTGAGGTAATTGCTGCAATCTTTACGTTGCTACTTGTCGCTCATCAGTATTTATCATACAAGAAAGTCTTATTCTGAGGTATTAAGCATTATTAAAAACCAACAGATAATACTTAACGAAAGTAGAAAGAAATTACCTCCTATTAACCACTTTAACGAAAATACAAAAAAATATTTAGCGTAACTAAACCTTTCATGACATTCATATGCAAATGGCGCGGGTATCGCCGTTAACATAATAAAGCCACGACGCCATAGAAATCTCAGGAAAAAGTTGAAGCTCCAACATATTAGTACCGTTTTCAAAGAAAGCCGACATTAAACAGACGTCATCGTCTTAAACACAATTGAAATTGTAAATGTTCGTAGTAACCAGTACAATTGAAACTCATATTTGGCCGCGAGCAATATCACTTTCGGTTTTATTATCATTGAGATACAGTTGGAGGTAGAAAGTAAGCAGCGGTTATGAACCACACTGGAGAAGATCAATAGGTTTCTTTCTAAATATTGCCTACGTAGGTATATTTCCTGTATGCTATTGGAAGTAGTCCGAGAAACTAGATGCGTGGCAGAACTTTCGTGTTGAATAACAACATGCAAACATGACAAAGTGTGTGTTGATGTATGTGAACATAAAACTAATAGGTACATATACAGGTAGGTACAGGTGAAAATGGAACACCTGCTCTAATGGATGGAATGATAACACTAGCGTGCTATTAAAAAAATATTTCGAAAAAATCTGTTTGCTTTTATTTTTACCGTTTTTCAGTAAATAAAAATAAAAGGGAATTATCCCAGACAGCCTCTCTACACGACGGAATTGCATATAGCAACTAAGCGCCGAATATCTACATTTTTTCTGCATTCAACATTAAAAAGGAATTATCAATTTTACACAAAATTCTAGGAAGGTGTCAGAGCTAATCTATTCAACTCATTATTTAAATAACAAAAAATAAAGGTGTAGCATACCGAGATAGATCCGTAAAAAAGAAAAAAAAACCTATGTATTTTTTTAGCGCCAGCCTTTTTCAATTAATATAAAACCTTAATTTGAACTCTAATATCTCAAAATTTTTGATCAAAATTCATATAATAAAGAGTTGAATGAATGAGATGATTCCTCACCTTCCAAAATAATAGGGTTGCGATTGCATAATTTAAGGATATGTTTAAAATAGTGTAGATGTAGTAGAATCTACATTTTAATCATATTCATTCCCAACCCAACATAGTTTGTTGTTTTTTTTTTTAAATTTGGAATGTAATTTTCGATCCCCATATTGGGTATTTAGTTTAATTGAATAGAAGAAACGACAGGCATACAATTTACATACACATGCAGAAGTAGTATTTACAATCTTAACCAGTATTCGAATATACATAGAAATAGTATGCTGTGTAAATGAGCGAGTTGAATAAATCACGCGTCTGACACCCCTTTAACTAAACCATTCATTCACCTGTCAAAGCTCATTCATCCTCGCGGTTTTAAAGATTGATTGTGTTTAGTTGCATAGTCACATCACCCGAATTCCGTGTCATTAGGCCATGAGCTTATCATATTAATTTTGCTGTGTCTTATGGTGTTGCTTTTAAAAGTCAAAGGTGCACAAAAATAAAACAGTTAATTACTCAGCATAAACCAGTGCTTGACTGCACCACTTGATGGAAACCATCCTCGATGGCTACGCAATCGAGGATGGTACATCACAAAAACTTATTATAAACTTACCATCAGGCAAAAGTAGGTATTGCTTGTCACTAGGTTAAATAAAATACATCATGTTATAATGCACTTCATTCTACGGTTGCACTGTATACACTAGCTCGTATTCAAACCTACCTACTGTAAAAATATTATATAATTAAAGTAAATAATACCTACTCGTCCACTTAGTATACACTACTTAAAAAAAATCTCAAGAAGTACAGTTACCAAGTAAAACCGATGGCTGGAAGACGGAGGTATTTTTTCTCCGTGTCAGTTAAAATAAAAACTGTTTCGTAACTATTTGGTTATAATGAAGCACATCCGTTGCCGGGCTATTACGTTTTAAGACAAGGAAAATTAACTGTATTAAAATAGATAATGCGTTGTCGTAATTATTGTTGATGGTAAAAAATAGCTACGGATAATTAATATTATAATTAAATTGTTATCAGACAAAAAAAAACATGTAACATGTACGTATTTAGTACACAGAAAATGGCTTTCTTTTTATTCTCTCGGCAAAAATAATCATAGTATAGGTACCTAATATAGCTACTCCATACATATTATATACAACGTGTTACAAAATATCCCGTAAAAAATATAATTAAATAACAAAGCCAAAAATGTTGTCTACCCTAGTTAGGTGTTTTAAAATTTTTGTCGTTCCGCGAATTAGGTAGAAATGTAGGTACATTCTGCGTAGTTTATATTTGTGTGATAATTATGTTTACAAATGAAGTCGATTAAAGATGAAAAAAAGGGTAATGCAATCCCGGTTATGGAAATTTATCAAGTGGGATGCCCTTTGAAATTCCGTCTGGAGCTGCCTCATTCAGCCGGTATAACTACTGGGAATATTTACACAAAATTTATTTCCTAACAGTTCGATCGCGGAAGCCAGTCGGACAGACGGGAATTTTGACAGAAAACAAAATTCCTTTCTGTCTGATGATCGGACTACCAATCGGACTACGAGGAATAAACCATTTATTTTAATGATCATTAGACACAAATTTTATTTGCATAGTAAAGACCCATATTAGGATTCATCAATGTTTTTAAAGACATAACTTAGTATATTTTGCTTTAGTAATTCTATTAGAATATATTATTATTTACATAATTAATGTTTTCCTACGATTATCTTTCTATGATCACGTTACTGGGCTATAATTTTTTATTCGCTATCAACTCAAATATGTATAGTTGGGAAAGGTTGATTTCGTAATAGGAATCATTTATATTATACTCCCACAGGCCCAACCAAGCAATTACTGTTTTATTACGTTGTACGTGAAAATTTTATGACTTGTCTGAAACTATTTAGTAAGCCGATACAAGGAATTATCTTTTCATTTAATAACGTAAATGATGGTGTAAATACATAAACAAAATTGTAAGCGTAGTTTCTATGCATATAATTCTGTGTATTTTCATGTTCTGCTAAACTATTTTTTTATTAAATCATACTTTGTGCCATTTTTAATATATTGTTATAACTTTATCACATTAATTGAGTATTTATTGTATGTATTTTCATGCGGGTTGCTTCAATAAACTTATTGTTTATAAAATTAAAGATAATTAGGTACCTATGCCAAATTATTATTATTATTATTAAAACTACAAATAGAGCTAAATTCTGTTAATAATGAGTTATCAATTATTAAGCTTGTTCAACTAGGTTAAAAGTGTATAACGATTATTTTAAAATTTAATTCGATTGTCGTCTTCGTCGTTATTCTCGTATTGTTTTACATAATAGAGTAAATATTTAATATCATCAAAGCATGCCTATCATAATATATATTTGACGGGCCCGTAAACGAAAAACAAAAACTATTATTTTTCATAAATAGTATATTTTGTGTAGACGATAATTAATATTTCTTTACCCGGAAGAGACGCCACACCGATAATGTAAAGGCAATTAAATTGATCTTTTTTGTTTTAATTTTATTTACCCATAACCTTGACATAACCTGTCTTAGCAGCAAAAAGTTTCAATCTGGCTTCTACCTGGTTTTGGGATGATTTCTGAATTTTGGATGAGTTTCCTGATTTCCTGCAAATTTTTCTTTCAGTACAATTTGGCTGATTTCAAGAATCTATTTTGCATGGCCGTTGCCTTTTGTAAGATATGTATTCCGGTCTAACAGCTTATATGTTTATAAAATTATTATTATATTTCAATAAAATAATCTTTAGTCTTAATTACAAAATCACAACGCAAAAAAGGCTCAATGCTCTACGCACCAAACTTAACGCCCACTTTCAACCGGTAGTTCGTTTTTCTCACATTGCCTAATTTATGTCAATTTTTGCAACAGTATCACACCTATTCCCGGCTCAAGGCTGAATATGTATTACGTGACATAGATTCAAACGCATGAATAACGTGAATCAATATTTATAATCAAAACATGCTGCACATTTAGACTAATTGAACTCAATTGACTACTTAGGCGATATTTTATATTTTTTACATTCGTGTTCAATATAAAATGCAATCAGTAAGTATGCGCGTCAATCCCGTTAATGTCGCGTTTCCGTAGTACATCTAAGATGTTTGCATAGGTGAAGATTTCGACGTCATTATTAAAAAAAATACTAACACAGGATCTGGGATTCGAAATATTATTATTATAATTACTATCAAACTTCAACCTGTTTTAAGTGCAGACAAGATATACTACATGCGTTACATCTGTATAATATAGAAGGCAAAAGATCTGAAAGCAGTCTGTTTAGAATTGATTACGAGATTTATTATGATTAACGTCATTTTTTTTTAATACTGATATTATTTATTGAAACAAAATATTTACAGTTTATTTACAAACATGTACACATAACTTTTACTGGGTAAAAAACTTCCTCGAAGTTGTCGCCGCACTGGGAGGGAAGGGTACCTAAAAGACTGGCGGCATTACCCCTTTGTATGGCCAAGCTTATACGTTGGCAGAAAAAGCTACCAGCCCGGCGGTCTCCTGAGACTTCGATAAGTTTGAATGTAATTTCTTTCACCAAAGCGTGCGTCTCATGAGACAAAGGCCCCATAGTCTCCACGTCATTTTGAATATTTTAATTATTACCCCGTGAGGTGTCCGGGTAAGAATAGCACCCACCCATCTTCTCCCGTTGGGTATCCGTAAGAGGCGACTAAGGGAAAACAAGAAGATGGGCAGCAGCGTCTTTCTATTGGATTAATCTACCATCTATACTGCGATCCCCCAGCCGCCTGCCAAGCGTAGGGATTATGGCAACCCCCCCCCTCTAAGCGGGAGGTCTTTGTTTAGCACGAATTTCGGCTGCTGATATTGATGATGAATTATTTAAAAAAAAATAGATAAAATTGTAACCTCAGCCCGACAGTTGTACAGTTTAAAAACTACATTTAGTACAAGGAACATTATTTTTGTGTACATTTTACTATAAAATAATCACATCCATAGTAAGTATCTATTATCTAAAATTATATTCAAATAGCAGACCACCTACGTAGAAATCGAGGCGGCAGTAATCAAGTTATGCGTAAAAAAATAGAATCGAAGCTATTCTTTTTCTTATTAGAGTTCTCTCTTGCAAATGTTTGATAAGCGGTCTGTCTAAAATAGTATAATATATCTATTCATACATAACTATGTAAAAACAATTTGAGTTTTTTTTTGTAAGAACAATAAGCATACAAACTAGGTAAAGATAGTAAACTCGTAAAACTTTTAAGTTTGATGACGAGACACACTCATAGTTATGGGAGCTACTTAACCTCCCTTATAAAAATTAAGCATTATCATTTCAAAATTCTTGGAGTTTCGATTTTAACATTCTTCTATTTTATTACTCTGCCGTAAAAAACCTATTTCGTTAAACAGTTTTGGTACCAAATACTTTGACATTATTTTCTCATAATGATTTGTTGACTTCGGTTGAACTAACCTTTTCTCTTACACTTCTTGTATTATTTAAATATTTATTTTTAGCAACAATTTTAAACTCGTCGCTCTACAGTGATTCTAGTGTGCCAAACCTATCAAATACTGAAGTTTCTTATCTATCAGTAAAATTTTACATTGGAATCAATTTTAAATTGGAAATAATTTTTATTACACTCCTTTTTTACCTCTTTGCTTACTAGGAACTTAGTCAAATTTTTGATCGATGTCTGATCGAAATGAATGTTCGTCCGTAAACAATAAGTCCATAACTGACTAGTGAGTCGGTAAGTGCATAATATACCGTTCGTAACGTGTGTTCATTAAATAAATAAATAAAATACTCTGTTCAATTGATAGAACTTCCCTAATACAGACCTAGAGTAGCTTCGTTACTAAAGAACGTTGGTACACAATTGTATCTTTACCTATACATACATATATTACTTATTGATCAACCCAAGTCAAGAATGATATGTTTACTGACTATAATTATGTATTATAACCATTACAATAAAATTTTACTAACCGCAATAAAAGCTGTTTCCATTCAGGCCATCTAAATTTTAACCTGAATACTAATGACGGCGGCCAACTGTCTAAGATAAGTCTAATTTGTAGTTTAAGTGGTTTGGCCTAGACAGACTTGAGTCAGTTAGGACTTCTTTGTATTATAATTTTCGAGTATACGTAAGTAGTTTTCGCATTTCAAATTTACAGACGAACACGAAACGCTACTGAAATGACAACACCACGATGTATTTACTTGTAAATAAATGCTTTTGAAAAGGCAACAGCAAATTAGAAAAACCACTTTCACTTAGTGGTCCTTGTGTAAGAGACATATACTAGATGCCTCTTCTGCCGCAAAGTAGCCATGTGCAAATATTGCTGTATGTTAATGTAAAGGATACCTACTGTAGCTGTGAAATTACTGGGCCTAAGACAATTCAAATTACAATTAATGTCATAGGTGACAAACGTCAGTGCAATGCTAATGTGCCTAAGTAAAGCAAACGGTTCCCTCGCATGTAAACCAACAGCTCTGTAGATTGACTTGATTGAGAGAGCGTTAAATTGAAAAGTTGTAAAACATTTAAACATAAAATTATAACAAGACAAATTTTATTAAAATTTATGGCTTACTAGATATGCAGATGTTAATTAACTTCAGTCTTCTAAAATCAATTAGCTCAAAATTGGATTCGGAAACTAGCCTTAGTCGGCGAATCGAGAACCGGCATTTCACTTTCCATCACGTCGCATCATCGGCAAACAGGAAAGTAAGTGAACATAAGTTAATTAAGTCTGGTGGAAAGCTAACATCTGTTTAATCAAGCACAAGCGGTCAGCTTTTAATTTGTTTTAACCTATGAAATGTAAATGAAAAAGATAAGGAGGATGCGTTGCAAAGTTTCTAGCTCCGTTCTAAGTAAAAAAGGCTTGTTGAGATTTCTTTATCTAAATCTCAATTAAATGGACCAATATCAATAATTTAATTAATTTGATCGTGTATGGAGAAATTTATTTTTTATCTTATGGTTACTGGCCAAGCTAGTGATACTAGTGAACAATTTTATAAACTTTACCTGTTTTTCTTTATAAGATCAACATTGTAATAATAAATGTACGAGCATAGGAGTGATCGCTGACCGGTGATCAGCCAAAGACAGGGTTCAATATTATGTCAGACAACGTAGTGTTCCTATTTTGATATTGTAAAGAAAAACAGGATATAGATCTCCATGGTATTCCATCCTATAGGCATAAAAGCATCGAGTTAGAAATGAACATTTGTATGTTACATTATCTAGCTAGACCATTAAATCACCACCGTAATATAATAAATAAAAAAGTTTGTTACTGACATTAGTAGTTTAGTTCATTAATTAAAATCGATAAAACAGATTTCTAAAAATTAATAGATTATTGTAATATCCGAAAGTCTGCAAATTAAAATTTAATCTCAACAAATTCAATTGCATTAATTAATATACAAAATAGCATTGCTATAAATTAAGTCTAGATGCAAATCGTTTACATTTTTATCAGACTGTATCAAGAGGAGGGCTATGTTTTTCTGCGTAAGTAAGTTTATTTGTAGTTGAATCGTTTGAATTTTACGAGACAATATGTCAAAATAGATCAGATAGATACATCATAGATTCATATCAAATCATAGATTCACCAATCGCGGTCAATATACTCCAATTGTTTTTATTTCTAAGAAATTTGTTAAATAATTTAATTTTATAATTTATGTCTTAACGACACGAGTTAAAATATAATATTTATAATGTATACATAGTGTTTACATATGTTATACATTCCATTTTGATCGCTATGCTATAGAATTCCTACTAAGGAATTCTATACTGTCATGTCTTAGCCTATAAAAATCACTGAGAATTTCGACATGCTTCATCTAAAATTGTATGATTGTATTTTATAAGGATGTGTATGGGTAGGTTGTGCTACAAGTCCTTAAAAGTAATAAATAAACCAAAGAATTCAACATTGCTTATCCTGTGGTTTTGCATAATTAATTGAATGATAGTCAGTTGACTTCGGCCGGTTCCTGGAAGTCAGTTTTGTATCTAATATGTTTTATTGCCCGACCTTGTGGTTTACAGACTTTGTGATTTATCTAACATTTCGTTTATTTATAACTGGCGATAAAATTAACGATTTAGCGGTAGACATAAAAAGTTTGAATCTCCGTAAAGGTCCACAACCATGCTTTGCAGCGTTGGATCAATATTAAAATGATATCATTATCTTTTTTGGATTATTTTGATTAACATTTGGTTCCACGTCCAGATAGAACGTGAATGTTTTATTGGAAGGAATTTCCGGTGGTATCTGCACCAGGTACCCCTCTTAAGTGTCTTGCTTTTGAGTCCGCCGCCATGAGGCGCATTATAGCCCCACGGGAACCTGTCACTATGCTCACGGGACGAGGGTCGCAACCCCGCCAGCGGCGCTGTTCTTCTCGTTTTACGATCGTGCGTTGACAGCGCGATCTTCATTCCAAATAATCAGTTTGTTTGTCCTTGTAACGATACACACGCGCGTTCATATCAATACAAATGCGCGTAGACAGCGCGTTTACAAAACGCATTGTGAGAGTAAAGAGCACTATTAATAAATTTGTCTCCTGCATAGTTGGCTAATGGCTTATTGAAAAATAAAGATTGGCCGCCGTGGCCGGATCGGCTTGAAGAACGTTATTAATTTGATTCTTATTTTATCAATTCACACGGTAAGTACCACTAAATCACTTAATTACGAAGCCCGATCTAATTTAACCTTCTGACCCTCTTGGAAAGTTGCGTATACCAATATATCATAGTATACTATTTTGATATTCTTATGAAATATTTTTGCGTAACCCTATGACCTTTTTAATCATGTTTCGCCATGATTCCGATGATTTCATGGTGTTAAAAATGTACCACTAGATTAATATTGATAAGCCTCAAATATTTTACTATTTTTGTACAGAGTATTATCGTAATACAGATGATAATATTTGGTTTACTCTACTGTTAAACTTCCTTGAAAGACGCCCATTAAGGTTCATTTGATCTCACTCGCAACATTGTTAATGAAGATGATATGCTATTTTTACAAGATTTTTTTCTATTTCACCTTCTAACCGGCTTAACAGCTTATCCATGGAGGTGGAATGATGAGCTATTAAAGATTTCTATTCAATACCTCAAGGAAAGTCAGGTGTAATGGTTCAGTACAAACTTTTTAATCAACTTAGTGACGATAGCAAGAACTGTAGCTCGTCGCCGAAGTTAGTATATAAACTCTATAATTCCACCAGCTACAGCGCCCTTTACTTCGGAACTTAATGATGTTTACACATTGTCGCTTGGAGGTATTGCGTCAATAAGCACTACCTTAGTCCCTTGCTTAAGGGACCTACCCCTACCACATAGGTCCTAGTAGAATAGTATCTGTCTTGTCTTGATTCTTTACGGTGTCAGGGGCAACAAAAATAGACATAGCGGATATTTATTTGTGAATAAGAATAGATAGTCTTATTGCCCTAGTAACCAATATAATACCACAGTGTAAATAATACAGTAGAAGCACTAACAAAAGGGTCAAAAGGGGTCCCCCGTGGGGTGCCGGGTTAGAATAGCATCCCCCTATCTCCTCTCGTTGCGTGTCGTAAGAGGCGACTAAGCGAGAACAGGAAGACGGGCAGCAGCGTCTTTCGTTTGGATTTATCTTCCACCTATACTGCGATTCCCAAGCCGCCTGCCAAGCGTGGGGATTATGGCAATCCCTTCTAAGGGATCCCGTCTATCAGCTGCTAATGATGATGATGATGACTAACAAAAGGCTATTTGTGTGTAAAAAAACAGCCGCTTGTTAATAGTGCTCGTATATTATTTAGGTAGCTTTGCTTACTAGTATTATGAGTCTATTCTTATTCTGTAGGTGTAAGAGCATATAATGCACGTATTACTTACGAGTCCATCGCAGGCGGAGAGGGCCACACTGGAAGCGGGCTGACCTCTCACCGCTCCTGTGTAGTGGCAGGCCGTAGCTTCGGGGTGCGGCCGTTGTCGCGTGCGCTCCTTCGCGCGGTATCGCTCCACCACCATCGCTGGCGTTATGAACGTCACTGACGGCCTGTAGACAATACAATACCATTAATATAAGAATTATATCCTGGGACAATCCACACACGGTCATCTGATCCCAAACTAGACAGAGACTGTACTATGGAAACCAGACAACTGAATACTAACTACTTTTTTTGTTAATACATTCTTAAACATATAAATACATCCAGACACTTGGTGGGAATCGAAACCACGACCTATTGATCAGCGGCCAGGGTGTCTAACCGCTAGACCAATAGGCCTGTCAAAATGCAAAAATCTTTTCCCGTTGGGTGTCGTCGGAGGCGACTAAGGGAACACCTGAAGACGGGGCCGCAGCTTCTTCTGTGTAATATCCAACTATACGTATATAGCGATCCCCTAGATGCTTGCCAAGCGTGGAGATTACCTATTGCAAACACTATTCCCCGCACACCTAAGGTGAGGTATTTGTTCAGCAGTGTACGTCTTCCGGCTGATGATTACGATGAATACCCGTTTGGCCACGGCTATTCTCTATCATGAAAGCAGAGGAGAGTTTAAACGGTGCGAAGTGGGTAGTTAAGTAGTAGGTATTTAATATGATTAATTAAAGTGAACATCATATTGTAACGAGGAGAGGTGTCAGAGGTTGGAGTGGGGAGCGAGCTGAGTGGGGAGCGAGCTGAGTGGGGAGCGAGCTGAGTGGAGAGGAGAGGCGTGGTGGGAGCGCAAAGCCTAATTTATCATAATTAGTAGCAGTGAAATTATTGTACCTAATATCTATAATATAGTTACTGCTGGACGAAGGGTAGAATTAGAACAGACGTCTCATGTTGTTTTAGATCTATATATCACTTACTCCCGCACTCACAAACACCAATTTACTTTAATTCTAATTAAGTAATTTTTTAATTCTATTTATTTCGACTGCCGGAGCCGTAAGATTATTTCCGATTATTAAATACGAGATAATTGATATGTATACTCACTATATGCGTATTAAGTATTAATTAGCTTCGAGTGACGAAATTAACTGATTTAATTTTTTTGTATGTAGTTTTTAGTGTCTGTTTTTAGTATGTAGGTACTATGTGCAAGGTGGCAGGCACTCTATCAATTATGCTACCGCCAATCAGCAATAGTGTAAAAATTACTGCGTTCCGGTGTGAAGGGCACTGTAGCTGGTGATGTGACCGGGCCCAAGAGTACATAACAACTAATGTCTCGGGTGACGAGCGGCAATGCAGTAGGTACTGTTGTCACACGCGTGTCGGCCCCTCGCTGAGTTTCTTGCCGGTTCTTCTCAGCGGGGGCGCGTTGTGAACCGGTGGTAAACGCACACTCTCTAAGCGGCAGCCCAAGCCGAGGCCGTGCCTCCCTGAGGTGCCCTTGAGCTAGTCGCTACCTTTCTGGCTGGAGCGCTTAAAGCGCTCGCCCTCTTGTCCGGTGAAGCTGTAATGGCCATCTGCGGCCAACAGTACTACTCCTACACAAAAAAAAGGACAAAAAAAATAAAAAAATAATAAAATTAAAATAAACACACGCGTGTCACTTAACAGCTAGGCAGCTGGCAAAAGTGACATATAGTTCAGATGCGATTTTTTTTTATTTATCCTCGTAGGATGGTAGAGATGTAATTGGAATCCTCGACCGGAAACCGCACCTTATTCGCCGAGACCTCGCAGTTTACCGCAACGCTTTGTCCGGTATCCTGCGAGATTAGCATTCTTGCGTGAACGTTAGCAAATTAGCTATCATTACATTAAGTCCCAGATAATTCTAGATCAAGTATAAAATTAAGGACTTCGAATAAATTTCCGACTGTATCGTTGTTTTTGAACCGAAATTAGGGGTAGGCGTTCTGTTTTATTTGCACACTGACAATCGAAGGTTGAGAAACGCAACTCGTTAGCAATAAATCCATGTTGCGTGTAAGCTCATATCGGCCAAGGAATCTGTCCACTATGGCGACGACGAGCTCGACCATAAAAAGTAGATTTCGCGCTGCCACACGGTCAAGATTTATCGGACTGTATGGACCGGCCTTAGATGCCAGGCTTTAAACAGCAATTATGGAATGCGACTATACTTTATATTGAAGGTAGAAAAAGGAAACGATATACAGGCGATAAGCCAACGATGGTTTCAAGTGCGTCATAAGATTTTATTGGTACAAAATAATATAATTGGCCATTTGGAATGGAATCTGAAATTATGTAACTGTTGCTATTTCCCCAAACGTCTTCAATTTGTAAGGTTAGGTTAAGAAAGCAATAGTATACTTTCCTTTAATTTTGGGGTTCCTCAAGGAAGTAAACTCGGGCCTATTCTCTTTACAGTCCATATTTATATGATATGCTAAACCTTTAATTAGTCCTTTACATGTGCCTGTTCTCTTAATATGTTGGATAAAAAATATCGAATACCTAAGAAGTCAAATGGAAACGGGTGTGGTTCGTCCAAGCGGCGCCACTCAGCTCACAGCTCTGTTGTCTTAGTTGTGGACATTATCAGCCTTGGGCCGGGTGGGCTGTCGATCATCAGGCAAACAGTTCGAGTGGCGAGTAAGGCGCTATGCACACAGATAAGGCTCATTAAGGCAATTAGTAGAGGTAAACATGGTCGCCCCAGATACTTGTTGACACGTATATCGCTGCATGTGTGCGCTACGGCGACTAGATGGCAAACCATAATAGACGATTGATTGTTTTGGATAGCTAAGGTCTGGACATATTAAGATATAATCTCGTTAATCAGAAAATGATTTATTTTTAAATGCTTATAAACAGCTGGTTTCCCTACTTATCTGGTAGGTACATAAAAAACTACTGAGAAAATTAACAATTTTATTTTTTAGGCACATTGGACATAAATTCATATGAAACATAATCGGTGAATTATTTATTCCAATCAATAATAATAAAGAAATTATAAAAGCGAAGTCAATTAAATACGTAGCTTATTGAATTTAAATCGTTAAATTTACACATCTTCTCTTATCTAATCCCAAAACATCGGCGCTAAAACTTTAATAAATGTACCATTTAAAATCTGGTTTGTAGCAATTAGACCTGTTGGTGTTTTATATCCTTATATCGTGACACAAACGCCGGCGCGAGAGCTTACAAGATAACCGCGCTATATAGAGGCTTATTAGCCACGATTAACATGCAAATGTGTTTAGAAGACAACCGATGTTCAATTGTTTGGTATAAATTGATATCGATAAAATAAATTCTACGATACACTGTCCGTTAATTTTACTTTGACAGAGAGATGTTAATGACAGTTACATTACGTCCCGAGACAAGACGCCTAATTTCTTTAGCTACAGTTGCTAAATAATGTTTAATCACTGAGTATTATTGTTAAAATAAACATAGTCATAGAACGAGTAGCTGTACATGGATGTACAGCCAACTGTGCTTTCTGGTTTTCTCTCCTTCCTGCACCAGCATCCTTTCGTCGCCTGCACACTTAGGTAGGGACGCCGTGTATCCAGCATCATATCCTACATTCAGTCGCAGTCTATTTCTTATATCATCATGCATTTTCACCAAAGAATAACACCACACTAACTTGACATAAAATTTAATGACATTAAAATAGAACAAGAAAATGTTGCTAAATTCCTTGGGCTTTGGTTAGATAATAAGCTAACTTGGAAAACCCATGTAGATATCTTATGTAAAAAATTACACAAATCCGCCTATGCACTATTCATGCTGTCGAAAAAAGTTAATATCCAAACCCTACTAACTGCGTATATTTTTTGGGGACATTCAACAGACAGAGACGCAGTATTTAAAGCTCAGAAAAGATGCGTAAGATCAATGTGTGGTTTGACGACCAGAGACAGTTGTGTTCCTACATTTAAATTATTAACAATGCCAGCACTTTACATTTTAGAGGTTGCAATCTTTGTTAAAACAAATCCAAACTTATTTCAAAAGCACACATCAATGCGCGGTGCTCCAATTCGAGCCCAATACAACAACATACTATGTTCTCATAAATGTAAAACTGCACTAGCTAAGAAAAGTATACTTGGTATGGCACCTCAAATCTATACTTATAATAAAACTGTAACAGGTCCAATTCCTGTACATTGAAGATATTTTGAAAAGTATATTTGGAGGGCATTCTATAACCGATACTGAGGCCGAAAATGTATTTTTTTAAATTTTTGTCTGTCTGTCTGTCTGTCTGTCTGTCTGTCTGTCTGTCTGTATCACGGCTGAGCATCACGCCGAAACTACTGAATGGATTCAAATGAAACTTGGCGTGATTTGAGATCTTACTACGAGGTAGGACATAGGATACTTTTTATCTCGTAATCTAGCACGGTTCTTTTGGGAGAGGGGATTAAAGTCAAAACGGGTACTTGGTTATACGCTTGGTCCTATTTTATCAATTTTTCTTTATAATATAATAAATATTAGTAAGAGAACACTCATAGAGAGTTGTTATCAAGGTTTTGTAATCGATTGGGTTAAGCAACGTTAGGTAAGGTCATTAAATAGATGGGTGACCGTTTAACGCCATTTGAACTAAACAGGTCCGTGCTTCGGAGAGCAAGTAAAAAGTGGGTCCCAGTTTTTAACCGACTATAAAAAATGAGTTTATGTATTCAAAGTTTCGTTAACGTAAAAATAGCGCAGGCGGAGCTGCGTGGGTCAGCTAGTTTATAATAAAGTGCCAAGTAATTTAAAAGGCTTAGATATAAATAATTTTAAACATAAACTATCAGAGATATTAATTGACAAATGTTATTGTAATATAGACGACTTTTTAAATGATCGCTATACTATAATAAAACTCAAAGAGCACTTTTTCTGTACATTGAATATTTTTCCAAAATTTCTATGTGGGGGTACTATACTATCGACATAGAGGCCAAAACAATTTTTTTTGGAATTATTGTCTGTCTGTCTGTCTGTCTGTCTGTCTGTCGTTCTGTTCGTCCAGGTATCATTTGAAAACCCGTGGATAGATTTTGATAGGACTTTCACTGATGTGTTGTGTAGAAGTCAAGGTATAAGTTGGTATATAAAACATCACGCTATGTTTCATAGGGGCTAAGCAGTGAAACATTACTTGCACATATTACCACGTAATTTCCTTTATATGTGTATAAGGTAATTATAGACTGATCAGTTAATCATTAAGATATGTATTATTACGCTATATATAATAGGGACTGAGCAGACATTTAGTTTGCATAAGATATGGCATTGCCGAAGGGTTAATTTTTGTAAGGGGTAAGCCGGTCCGGTACACCCAGGACATTTTCATTAGATTTCTGTATTGTTCTAAGTACTTTGCTGATAGCAATATGACATTATATCTTTGAAAAGTTAAAATCTGTAAATCCCGAGCGAGTCCAAACTAGATTATGTATGTATTACAGTCGCAACAATAAAAGATGCGGAAAACTTAGAACTTTCATTATCGAATATCATTAGACAGTAATTTACGATGTTAGCGTGATTTACATTATTAACAGCGCCATCTATCGGTGAAATTGAACATACAATAACTATAGAACTTATATCAAAGAAAGTCGTGTTACACTATTTATAACTCAAGAACGGCCAAACCGATTCGGCTGAAAATTGGTGGGGAGGTAGCTTAGAACCAGTAAACGGACATAGGATACTTTTTATCCCGGTAGGTTAAGGTTAAGCAACGTTAGGTAAGGTCATTAAATAGATGGGTGAACTGATTTGTATGAAAGTGTGCATATCGGGTAGGTCTGAGAATAGGTCATACAGTATATTTCATACCGCTAGGTTAAGGTTAAGCTACATAAGGCAAGGTCATTAAATAGATGGGTGAACCGATATGTATGAAATTTTGTGAGCATATCGGGGAGGTCTGAGAATAGGTCATAACGTATATTTAATGCCGCTGATTGACGAGGATATATAGAACGAGAGGAGGGTGCACGAGAGGAGAAAGAGGGAGAGGGGATTCGAGGAGCGGGCGATGCGGTGAGGGATCGGGGGAGTTAGGTGGAGTAAGGGGGGAGTGAGAAGGAGCAAGTTCGTAGAAGAGAGAGGGGGAGAGGGTTCAGAGAGGGGATAACAGGGTAGGAAGAGGGGGAGTGTGACGGAAACCGAAGCGGGAGGGGGAAAGAGAGAGGAGAGAAAGAGCATATAATTAGATTTTTTTTATAAGAGAGAGAGATAAATCTAGGGAGGAGGGAGAAAAGGGGAGCAAAATGTAATAAAAGCGCGGGCGGAGCTGCACGGGTCAGCTAGTAAATTAATATAGTTATAAGAAGACATTTTATGTAATTTTAATTTTTATTAGAATAAAATTGTTTTTTCAGTGTAGCGATTATAATAGAATATGTTCGTATGCCGTGTAACGGTAGTACATAGAGCACTTAAGATTATATTCACCACCTTATTGTATATCACCTATGTACACGAAATAAATTATTTGATTGATTGATATACATAATCTTACGAAATTGGGTTCGGACTTACCCTCAACGTCGGACTTACCCTCAGCTAGTTTTCCTTCATTATTATCAAATAATAAAGTTATCGATAAGTATATACTTATTATTTAAACAAAGTGGAAATCACATTGGTATGCCACCTAACACGAGTGCAAACCGAATGCTTACATTTTATATTGTAGGTGTATATAAATTCTACTATGTCTTTACCCGGTGATGTGGTGTTAATAGTAACACTTTTAGTATACCGTTGTTGCGATGGCGCTCCAATCGGTAGTTCTATGAAGGAATTCTGCATTGTTACGTTATGTATCACAAACATTAACAAAGCGAACATAAAACAACCGTTTTCAGAAAGTGTTTGCAGACTTTCTTAGAATTGCAATAAACTTCATGTATTCCTCGCAGTAAAGTTTACGATACACATTCATATCCTTACTGAGGAGTAGACAGATATCGTCGAGACATTGCCATTAAATTATTAAATATTAAGTTATTTAAAACGTTTTGTGATAGCAGTTTACGTTGATTATTCGTTCTTCAATAAATTGAAAATGCATTGGGAAATTATATTTTGTGTGCACGTTTTACACACTTTGACTTTTATAATTACCCGACTACGGAACGGAGGGAGGGTTGTGATTTTAACAAGAATGTATGTATGTATGTTCATAGATTCCCGCATATCTTCTAATCTACTTAACATAATTTGACAAGTAGGGTGTCGTTAGAAGCGTCTTGATTGTCCGCTGGTTATAGGCTATACAGAATGTGGTTCTGCATCCTTGCCATATTTACGGAGGTTGATATACTTATACCTTTTAAAGAACATAAATCAATCATTAAATGATAGACGTAAAATTATGAATTATTTTTTATGTTTGGTCACTATAAAATAACCCCGTCTGGCACAGCGCTTCGCGCAAAGTAGGTAAACAAGAGCACGCGCGGAATTGCCAACCTTGGGACCTATACTGAGCGCTCGAGAGCTCATATTCTGATTGAACGTTAATCATGAATCATTCATTATCTTTTAGTTATTAGCCACTGAGTTATTAATCTATTTTTAATCAATTAACATAGTCCTTAACTGTTAGGTCTACAAATATGGCAAAAATGCAAAACCACACCCTGTATAATATCACATTATTAGACTGCGATTTTATCCGTAGTGGGGTTTAAGTTTTTAAAACTTATTACTTGTTTTCAGTTCAGTAGTTGGTGAAAAATAAAAGGGTTAAAGTAAATGGGCATTGTTTTGGCTCGGGCTGTTGCTTTCGCATCGTATCGGGTATCGCCCTGCAAGTAATATACGCACCTCGGGTGTGTATAAATCTCCCAGCGTTGCGGTTTCGGCGCCCTGCCGTGCGAAACCTTTATTTTATTACAGCCTGGTGCGAGGTCCTTGGTCTTGAACCTGCACTTCTCTTTGTTTGCACCGCCATATTGCCGTTGCAATTTCTTTACAATATTTTATTGCTTTTATTTTGATTACTACAAGAATCCGTTCAAATAATCAATTTAATAAAATCAGTACTGATCACTTGTTAGGTATCTAAAGTGTGGGGTAAAAAATATTTTATGTAGGTATTAACAAACGTTGGTTAATTTAATATTCTAGATATCTACTACATTTTCATTAAACAAAAGTACTTTTATTACCTCAGTGGGTTTAGTTGTCAACTGTAGGGTGTGTAATTGTGATGTATCGATATCGAGATTTTCTGTTAAGAAATTATCAGTAGTTATAACTACCTGGACGAATGGACTTAGGGCTGTAGAAAATAAGCTAACCGGTGGAGGTTCAGGTTCCAAGAACGGGTATATTTACTTAGCTTAGCGTTAGCTACTATTTGACAGTAAAACAAAATACATAAAAACCTTACTTGAAATTCTATTTACAATCAATTTAGCTATAACCGGCCAGTTACCAATAAGTAGTTTGCGTTAGGTTGTTTAGACTGTTTTTTTTTGTCTTCGACGAATAAACCAGTTTATAGTTACAGACTAGTTTATCGGTGAACTCCATGCAATACGTATAAGTAGTCTGTGAACGTCGACTACTAAATTTTTCGTTAACAGTATAAACTATTCTAAACTTTAGACTGTTTAACAAACCAGTTCATTGCTGACGATCTAAGGTCTAGTCGACGGTAAATTCGTCGAAGACCCATCACTAGTATGCGTAACTTTGAGTCAGGTAAATGACAAAAAGCTCTCCTCATATTGGATTAATACTTACCATAACATATATGGCAAAACGTGTAGTACACCCCTTTCGACACATTTAGCAAGAAGGTGGTGTAAAATCGAATCTTACATAAAATACACATTATTGTGCAAATAATTTTGGACCTAACGACTTGGCACGCAGAACTTGTCCGTTCTCCCGCACTTAGTGTCGATATTACCAATGCGAAAATTTATTAACGGCGTCAAACCAAGTACTGGCGAAATTTACAACAATCATTAGACCCGTTGTTCGATCGCTTCGATAAAATATCAGATCGGCGGGCGATAGCGGGAGCAATTTATTGAAATTTCCGAAAATTACATAAGGTAAACGATACTCAGTTGTAAAATATTGGAATAAGATCTTTATTTTGACCACACTCGAATTACTTTAATGGTTATTTTTAAATTTCAAAAATCATACAACCACAAGATCTACTGGCATTTCGAATAAAATTATGGGTCATTATCGCTGCGGTTCCTCGCATACCGGCCTGCCGTCTGGTTAAGCGTAGAAGTGTGGTAACTGCGTTACCGCACTTCTGCCACACTCAGAGTACGTTATTAAATATTATCTCGTCATCTCGTCACTTAAGTATAGATTTTCGTTCAAAAACTTAGCAGTGTTTTGCTTAACATTTATTTTGTCCAACCGTTAACGTGTGTTGAAATTTTGTAAGCACAACTAATTTTCTAGGTACACATAAATAACAACTTGTTGCAGATTCGCCTGGCTCCATAAGGTTCTAAAGACGAACTTTATTTTATGTTCTCAAATAATAAGTAGGTAAAAAGGAATTAAATAATTTCAACAATTTATATCAATTATGATAAGTCAGCGACAGTGTCTTGCATATTAACATGTATTATTACAATGGGTGAAAGTATAACTGACATGGAAAGGTAGATTGCAAAACAAGAAGGACATAGTGCATAGGTATGCGATAGATTAGCGGAGCTGAGATGTTATTTGTATTTTAAGGGACAGGATAAGCCTGATAAATATCTTAGTCTTGCCTCATCCTGAATGTGCACCTGAACAGAAATTGTAATGCATTTTTTTCATAAAATAATATTTACGGGCACGTATGATATTAATTTAGATCAAATTTACAATTACCGATACGATTTAGTCACTTTGTTAGATAAATCTATCTATACTTATAACAAAACTGTAACAGGTCCAATTCTGTACATTGAAGATATTTTGAAAATTATTTTTGGAGGGCATTCTATAACCGATACTGAGGCCGAAAATGTATTTTTTTTTCATTTTTGTCTGTCTGTCTGTCTGTATTACGGCTGAGCATCACGCCGAAACTACTGAATGGATTCAAATGAAACTTGGCATGATTTGAGATCTTACTACGAGGTAGGACATAGGATACTTTTTATCCAGTAATCTAGCACGGTTCTTTCGGGAGAGGGGAATAAAGTCAAAATGGGTACTTGGTTATACGCTTGGTCAGATTTCATCAATTTTTCTTTATAATATAATAAATATTAGTAAGGGAACACTCATAGAGAGTTGTTATCAAGGTTTTGTAATCGATCGGGTTAAGCAACGTTAGGTAAGGTCATTAAATAGATTGGTGACCGTTTAACGCCATTTGAACTAAACGGGTCCGTGCTTCGGAGAGCAAGTAAAAAGTAGGTCCCAGTTTTTAACCGACTATAAAAAAGGAGGTTATGTATTCGATGCTAATGTCTGTTATTAAAAGTTTAGTTAACGTAAAAATAGTGCAGGCGGAGCTGCGTGGGTCAGCTAGTAAACAAATAAAAATAACAAAGAGTAATCAATGATTTATGTAGATCCTAATAATAACTTCATCATTATTCGGTTGGTTTCGAAACAAACAGGTGTGCATTGGTGACCATTATAATGCTTATCCCATTATTAACCCTCATTTTTCAACAGTTCAGGTACTAACTTTTCATCATTTGAAAAATAAGCTGTTTATGTTTAAGCTGTGTATATTTCATATTTACTTTGCAGTTTTTAGCCCCCGTCCCCATAAGACAAATGAGATAAAACAGATTATATTCTTAGTAGAAAATTTAAGCCCCAATCGCTTGAATCGATCATCATAATATTGAATCATGGCTGCTTTCTACTCGAGCCGCGTGTGCGGTATAACTGGAGATTGAATTATGTGTACAAAAATACTTGCCGACCGCTTGTTAGCTGAATACATAAACAATGTTCAACCTTGGCCTTACTCACATCAATATCCAGTTCAAGAGTACCAACGTGAATTCGACCATCTGAATAAAGTGCAACATTAGAATTGATTATGGAAGTTCAAGGAGACTTTCTGCTTCTGTTTACTTGGTGCCGAGTAGGTACATTTTTTTTGCCGTTTGATATTATTCTATTAAATCAATAGAGTGGACTTCGCAGTTTTACATTCCCCCTTGCGTTTGCATCTTCGTCAAACTAGTTTATTATTAAGTTTTAAAGAGAGCGTTCACGTGGTTGTAAATAATTTAACGCAAGTCACACATGTTTGAGTCACGTAAAAGCGTTTTGTCGTTCGTTTTAAATATTTGCAACTAGATTGTCGTTTGAAATGTTCATAGCTGCGTGAATGCTCGCATTATGGAAGTAATTGGCCTGTACCCATAAAACCTGTTTTGGTAATAAGTGAAATTGTTCAACTTTTAAGTCTACATAAATTTTACACCAGCAGCACCTCTAGCAGAAACTCGAAAACGAGTAACGCAGGTACCTAAATACAGATCATGTAGTATTCGTTTTCGCACAAAATTTGTTGGACTTAGGAGTACGGTATCATAACGCGCAAAAAGTTATGTGAAAAGTTACAAAGTCAATATTTGTAGACAGTTTAGCGCATCCGATGAAACGTGTAGGTCAGTGGCCTTACACAACCCTTATAAATTATTTTAGTTGAAATCCTTATTAACTAAGACTTCCTGTAGAAATAGATTATTAAACATTGTCAACTTTGGGTTTAACTTATAGCCATCAATATAACTTATAGCTAACTACAAGGGCTACTGCCTCATCTGCCTGACTCGTTTCCATTCGTTATCGTATTTTGGATCGCTTTTGTCTTATTCACAGATACCTCTGGCTAATTCGACCACAGCCGCCGATCTTTCACAAGAACAGCTGAGATAGGTACTATAGTGCACAAGTGCTTGCTCAGACACAGGTGCACTCTCTATTCCTTTACTTACACAATTCGTTGGGATGGAAGAACGACACGACTGGGGAGAGGTCAGGCGCAGGACAGCCTTTTAACAGGCCTTTCCGACGCACTGATCATCCTACTTCCCAGACAATTAGTTGATCGGTCTACATTGTTCTAGCCAGTAACGAAAAACTACATAAAGCTAGTGCTCTCCGCAGGATTTGAACCCGCGACCTCCGGTTTGCAAGTGGTTTCCCGCTGCACTACCGAGGCTACTTACATTGACAGATGACGAAGTGGTTAAATAAACATATATGTAAAGCGGTGTGTTTTTGTCGACAGACTGTATCTCATGCATTTGGGTAACGCTATATTCGATACACGGCGGGTCCCGCTATGTAGGGTCACGTTGCGCAATCCTTGCAATATTCATCGTCCATTGTATTTCAATAATTGCCGCATAAATATGTATGAATTGAGCTTCGAAGTCCATACGGCAACTTTCAAACTGTCGAGTTTTTGTCCCAAACCTATTAAAAATGCATAAGCCCCAGCGCCAGTGTCCCGGTTGGTGCATACGAAGTAATTCGACGAGGTCACTTGATCTGCGCTCTCAAGTTTGGTGACAACTGTTTACATTAAGGTGATTATGTTAATTATTTTACTATAGAAACCGTAGGTAACTATAACTTTAGATTGTCTGGAAGATATTGCTTTTTAGCAATAAGGTCGCCTTTGTACATTGATATCTTCAAGGTATTATTCAATTTACATGTCACTTTTGGTGTACAATAAAGTGTATTTATTATTATTACTTTAAGATTCTTAAAATATCAACCAGTTGATATTATCGGTTAGCTACCTTAAATTCATAGCTTCCCGGTTTCACCAGTAGTAAAGACTGACTGCAGTGCTAAAAGCATTAATAGTTTCCTTTACAAGTCTTGAGACATTAAATGTACCTCTAATAAATACGTAGGATGTTTCTTTTTGAAACAGACAAACCATCCAGTTCTAGATTTATTTAGAAAGTGTGAACGTACATTAAAAGGTAGGCTGGCAGTATAAAAAGTGCACGGACAACTTAAGCCTAGTGTTGCGTTCACACGATCGCATCGCGGTTGGTGGCGGTAGCCTAGTACGTACTTCTCCGAAACCTCTGCGCGGCGGCGAATAATCGACCCGCCTCCTCTCTTCTTAAAGCATCTCGTTGCATTAGCTTTGATCAACCGCTGTGTGCATATAAATATTTACGGGTCTGATAACATGGTGATCGTTTAGAGTGCCTATGGACGTTAAGTTACATTAATTGCGTGCATCAACATACACGCGTCGTCGCTGATTTAATTTATGTACTATGCATAGGTACGTTGCCAACATTTTTAACAAATTTAGAGCAAGTGCAAGTTTAGTTAGATAAATGTGTACGAAAATTATATTTTGACTGCTCATAGATTGTTTTATATGCTGTCATTCATTAGCAATACTTTGTTGCATGAGAAATTAAGTTACCCTCCGACCTAACCATACTTGTTCTCCAGATAACTTCTGCCTTGTAATTTTATATTTATTATTGTTCCCTTTAAATAAACCAAAAATGGATTCCAGTCAACGTTTGTGTAACAAAACATAAAAAAATTGCTACCCTTAAAATATATTTATTATTTCATTAAAATCAATCAAGATCAAATAGTAAAATCGCACGAAATATACCTATGTTAGTATGTAATATTACATTTACGGAACACAAATATGTTTTCAATGATACCTAAATAAAGCGTCTGAAAAGTAGGTCTGGTAATTATTTTTGATCCCGGTTTTAATCAGATAATATTGACATATGACGACCAGTCATCCACTGTCGCAACTTTGTAAATGAATAGCGTTTGTTGAGTGCAATAGTATAGTGTGCAAGGGTCTATATGTTACGAAAGTAACGTAATGAGTGGGCCTACTATCTGATCCCGAGCTGCCTTCGTATGCAATTGCGTTAGACGATGGCGACATTAACCGTATGAGTGCATTGCGTAAGAAACTACCAGACCCTTAATTATCAAACTAATAAATGGCACCTATTTACTGATTTATGTTCCCGGTTGCGGTCACAGAATTTCACACAAATGTTAAATATATTTTCCGCCACATTAATCGCATAGATACCTGCGTGATTATAACAACGGTAGTCGACTCGCCCGTTAAATTTTGCAACTTTGTGTACTACATTATAAATTTACAAATGCAATTTTATTTAGTGTCTCGCGTTCCATAAATTATTAACAGTATTTGGCGCAGGAATGCTGTTATACCTTCCAGATTAGGAATTCATTATATCTAACGTGAGATAAAACGAGCTTTAAGCTCGATTAGGAAAATCGCTGGCATTTGTTTGCGGTTAGTAACTGAAGTTATTAATTTATGATTACAAACTTGTGCATCTTGCTTTTATAAATGATGCCTGTTTTTAATCGTCCTCACTATCGGCTTATTATTAAAAAAATCTTACGTTTGCTTAACTAAATTTGATGTAATCTTAAAGCCATTAGCTTTACGACTTCCTGCAGCGTTTTTCGTCCTCTTAAATGATCTTTATGTTCTGTGGTTTTAAAATAGCCTGCTCGGGGCCGGGATCGAGGCGCCGTGCACGTTTGTAAGAATAGACTAGAATACTAGTAATATTAATAAATAGTGACTGTCTGAAGAAAATCTGAGTTTCATTCTTAAAATTTACAGTCCTTGCATGTGTGTGTGTGTGTGACACGCTTTTTTCTTATTCATGTACTATTTTTACCTTTCTATAATAATAATGAACATTACTCAGTCGTGGGATAGCAAGATTTGTTGAAAAAAATATATATAACGGAAATAGCTGGCGAGATACATTCGCTGCAGTAAGTAGAGCTTGCGGTGAGTTAGGCGCGGGGCCAACAACATGTCAGAAATTATTATATCTTGCATCTAACATAAACTATCAACTACGATCCTTTACAATTAGAAAATTCTGTATTTTGAGGATTTAAAATCAGATAACAAAGCTAGTATCTAAATGTTCTCTTCTTTTCGACTCTACCTAAGTACCTATACCGTGTGTGAACCTGCAAGCTGCACACTGCTGCATTGCCCGTAATCGCTACAATTTTAAACTGGTTCTTATTGTATAAATGCGACCCCGATGCGGTGTAGGCCCTGCGTCGTCGCGAGCACCGTGCTTTACTGCCTACCTATTTACCTACCTATTTTGAATATTACAGAAGAATACAGTCCGCCTTTTAACGAAGTTATCGCAGTTACCACCACCTAAGGATATTACGCGCCCGCCCAAGGTCCTTCGAGCCGGATCGCCCGCCCAGTGGGGTATAAATCCCACATAACCCAGCCTTCGCCCCTTTGGAGAACGGGTAACTTTTGAATGTTGTCTCCCCGACAGCAAACAAAGTTAAAACCTCATAAAACTGTTAGTCAGTGGACTAATAATGTGATTAATGCACAATAACAAAAGCTCACCAGAACATCTTATTAAGCATGTTGATCTCTTAATGCGATAAAATAAATCTATACATATTATAAAACAAAGTCGCTCCCGCTGTCTGTCTGTCCCTATGTATGCTTAGATCTTTAAAACTATGCAACGGATTTTGATGCGGTTTTTCTTAATAGATAGAGTGATTCAATAGGAAGGTTTTTATGTATAATACATGCATAATATAGTAGAGAAACACTGATGATTTTAGAGGTTTCTAATGTGATGTCGTAAATAAACACTTTTTTTGCGCTTACATTTCAAACGCTGGCTGAACCCTACGAGATAGATCAAAATAATGTACTACAGTATTGTACACCTTAACAAGGTCTACAAAAAAGTTCGTGATGGTATATGTTTATCTCTTAGGGATAACCCACCGTAAACATTTTTTATCCTATACTTTTTACGAGAAATAATTATTAACTATTAATAAATTGTTGTTAGCATGAATTTGTCCCTTTTGTCCCTTCTTCAATATAATGTAAACTTCACTAACATTTACACCAATGAAAAAAAAAATAGCTGTGAACGTTGTTCATACCGCTAGGTTAAGGTTAAGCAACATAAGGCAAAGTCATTATACCTATAGATGGGTGAACTGATTTGTATGAAATTTTGTGTACATATCGGGTAGGTCTGAGAATAGGTCGAAAAGTATATTTCATGCCGCTAGGTTAAGCAACGTTAGGCAAGGTCATTACATAGATGGGTGACGGCGGCGACTCCGAGGAGGACGGTGACGGGGTTGCGAGCTGGTCCTCGCGCTCATGGTACCAGGTTTAGGGGGGCTATAATGCACACTGAGGGGTATTTGGTGCAGATCCCACTGGAGGGCCCAGGTACCCCCTCTTATGTGGCGATGCGACAGCTGCAGGGTTAAGTGGGTAAGAATCCCAGATATCATGATTGACGAGGGTCTATTCCAGGATATATAGAACGAGAGGAGGGTGCAAGAGAGGAGAGAGAGGGAGAGGGGATTCGAGGAGGGGGTGTTGGGGTGAGCGATAGGGGGATTAAGATGGAGCAAGGGGGGAGAAGAAAAGGGGGAGGGGGTTCAGAGAGGGGACAACAGGAAGAGGAAAAGTGGGAGTGTGACGGGGACCGAAGCAGAAGGGGGAAAGGGAGAGGAGAGAGAGAGCATAGAATTAGATTATTCTTATAAGAGAGAGATGGAGAGAGAAATAAATCAAGGGAGGAGGGCGAAAAGGAAAGCAAAATGTAATAAAAGCGCGGGCGGAGCTGCGCGGGTCAGCTAGTAAAGACTAAAATAAAACAAAGAGTCGTTCTTTGTGTAAAACTACGGAATTATACGAGTGTGAGACAGGCGCCAGTAGCAATGAATGCTAAAGAGCCGGTAGCGACAACAGTATTAATGCTACGTCAGAACGAACAACAGGCAGATTTACTAAGATTTATACGCTCGCTCCTCAGAAATGGGACTACAGATGACAGTCTCAAGGCTGCAAGCCTGTATCTTATTAAAATCAACTACTTAATCCGAGATAAATACGATATTGTGTTCAGCTTTGGATATATACTCGTTAAACATTTTCAAATTTACGAGGAACTTGTAAATATTTATTTATTTATTTATTTATACTCTTTATTGTACACACATAAAAATAAAATAAAAAGGACTTGAAGAAATTTGTACAAAGGGCGGCCTTATCGCTATCCGCAATTTCTTACAGGCAACCTTGGGATGGAAAAAAGATTGCATGGAATACGAAAAGTAAATAGGCTGCTAGATTAGATATAATTAGGTTTTAAGAACAATACAGTAATATGAACTATTCGTTCTAAAATAATTATATACAAATAAATTGTTAATTGTGTGAAAATGTAACGAAGACTCGAAGAACGTTTGAAAACAATTATTGTAATTCCATGTATGAAATCGAAACACAGTTTGTAGTGTCAACATTTTTGCCGTCACGGTACTTACTGAGTTAAAAAATAAAGTATATTACGAAAATAATTGCACGTGATTGATTATTTAATGCATACGGATAAAAGTGTTATGAAAATATCGTACGCAAAAAATATGACGTTTGTTGTAGTATCATTTGGTAGAGACAACCGTCGCAGATGTGTTTTATAACGCGATAGCAAGCCAAGTTCAAATATTTGAGAAGGTCGATTCGCGATAGGCAAAAAATAAAGTATGTATGTCAGTCCAGCCAGCAACAGAGATCGGTGCGCACGCTCGCGCCTCTTTTATCTATTGTTATATTCTGCTGCCGACCGAATTTCACATGGCTCGGCTTATCTCGCCGAGATAACGAATCCGAATATTAAATGTATGTATCTCTTTTATTACAAAGTTTACGATCAATGCACTCTATAGTTTCGCCTGTGTCCATGAACTTACAAGTACTATTGACTATCTATACTTATAATAAAACTGTAACAGGTCCAATTCTGTACATTGAAGATATTTTGAAAATTATATTTGGAGGGCATTCTATAACCGATACTGAGGCCGAAAATGTATTTTTTTTAATTTTTGTCTGTCTGTCTGTCTGTCTGTCTGTCTGTCTGTCTGTATCTCGGCTGAGCATCACGCCGAAACTACTGGATGGATTGAAACGAAACTTGGCATGATTTGAGATCTTACTACGAGGTAGGACATAGGATACTTTTTATCCCGTAATCTAGCACGGTTCTTTTGGGAGAGGGGATTAAAGTCAAAATGGGTACTTGGTTATACTCTTGGACCGATTTTATCATTTTTTCTTTTTATTATAATAAATATTTATTGTAAGGGAACACTCATAGACAGTTGTTAACAATGTTTGGAAATCGATCGGGTTAAGCAACGTTAGGTAAGGTCATAAAATAGATGGGTGACCGTTTAACGCCATTTGAACTAAACGTCTCCGTGCTTCGGAGGGCAAGTACAAAGTGGTTCCAAGTTTTTAACCGACTTTAAAAAAGGAGGTTTTGTATTCTATGCGAATGTATATTATTGAAAGTTTAGTAAACGTAAACACAGCGCGAGCGGAGCTGCGTGGGTCAGCTAGTATTTTATAAAAGCAGATTGTTTATCCGATAGACAGCGTCATAATGCCACGAATAGGGGCAATGCACGGCCGCTTATTACCCGAGACATTAGGTACAGTGTCCTTCCCACCACAACACAATATTTTTTATATATAGCAGCTATTATCTAAACAATACATGCTCGTCATTTATAAGTAGTGATGCAGCCTTTAATATGCAACGCAGTAGCTTATTAACAACATAACAACACTAGAAAAAGGACGCTTTGTCAGAGGTGTCGCTGAGTCAATAACAAAAGGATGGTTCCGCTGGCGCCAGCATAACAACTCGTACAGTGCTGGCAATGTTATCTACTCTACACAGAAACACAAAGCAACTACGATGCTGTAAGCTGGCGGTACTTCCTCAGTTGAGTGGAACATTTGACACTGTGTATTTAAAAGATCAACTAACTACTCAGGAGATGACTTATAGTGCACCAGTGCGCAGACATAGGACTCAGCAGACTCTCTCTTTCTTTACTTTCACGATCCGATAAGACGGAAAACCGACACGACTCCCCAGTCGTCCTGCAGTCCTGCGCCTGATCACTCCCCAGTGATCAGGCGCAGGACCAAACAAATCTTAATCCGGCGCATGGATTATCTTACTTTCTAAACAATCAAGTGATTAGCCTGTATTATCGTAACTAATAACGAACAAAAAACCACACAAAGTTGTTGCTCTCTACCCGCGACCTCCAGACTACAAACGGAGACTACAAAGTAGTAATAATAAAGTCCTCCTAGCTCCTGGCTGATCGACAACTGCGACCAATCTTTCACAAGATCAGCCTTCTACACGGGAAATGCTGCACAAGTGCTTGCGTAGAAAAATGCACTCTCTCAGAAGTCTGACACGACCGGGAACAGGATAGGTGCCAAAATAAGACAATACATGTAAGTAAGAGAAAAAAGTAAGGTCATCCCACTTAGAAGGGACGGGTGGCCAAAATCCTCATGCTTGGCAGGCTTCTTGGGGATCGCAGTATAGGTTACCACCTAAAATATAGTTACGTACTGTAATCTAACAGAAAGACGCCGCTGCCCGTCTTCTTGTATTCCCTTAGTCACCTCTTCCGGTCACAACGTACGGAGATGGGAGAGGGCTATTCTTACCCGGACACCCCACAGTTGAAAGTAAGGTATATTGTTATACTGACCGCAGGTCCAGCCTGAGTTGTCGGCCGTCGACAGTGAGGTTGTAGTGCAGCGAGTGCGGCATCAAGTGCTCGGTGCGATGCAGGTCGCGGCGCGCGCGCGCGTGTCCGTGCGCGTGCGTGTGTTCGACCGCGCGCGAGACCAGCTCGCCGTCGCGGCTCACCTTCACGGGCACCGTCACCTGCGCCTGCGACGTGTCCAGGTGTCGGTGGGAGTAGATACCTGAACAACACAATTTGATATTAATATTATTTGATATTATTATTAATTATTATTGATTATTTGATATTAACCGGTGTTGCACCCTGTCGTCCGCTGACGATCATTTAGGGAGCCCATCTAGTGGGTGGCAAGTCACCACTTGCCGCAAAACAATTTGAAATAACATTATGGCAAGTGACCCCGGCCTTTTGATAATGCCGAGTCGCCAGTCCACCAAATGTTCCACCCCATAATCCTAGAATTATTTTCACATACTTGCAATAGTCTCACCTGCCGAGGTCAACTGCGGTAATTTCGTTATTGTGGCAGTTGATCCCGGGAGGAGTATTACACAACATTTACTTCTTCTAAAACGGGCCTCTACGTGTTGGATCCGTCCCCACACAAGCCTCTAAAATACCGGGCTAAGCCCGTGAGTAAAGAAAACATAATAGCCTAGAGAAATCTACACACGGTCATCTGATCCCAAACTAAGCAGAGCACATACTCTATGGTAAACAGACAAATGATAGAAATACTTATTTATTTGTAAAAATATAATTACACATGAAGATAAATAATACCAAGACACAAGGTGGAAATTAAACCTACGGCCTAATGGGTAACTGTCAGGGAATCTAAACAGGAGGGTCAATATTATATGATATTAGTCTTTCAGGAACAAATCAATCCCATGATGCTATATCCAAGGCCTGGTTAATTAACATTGTGTTTTGTTTTAATACGAAACCTATTAACTATATTAATTAATTGGAGATAAGGAAACAAGACCAATAACAAGTTTACACCAATAAAAATTATGGACAAGTAAGAGGCGGTTCTTAATGCGTCGCGTATGTTTTAGTTTCGCTTAACTATGTTGATATGCATACATATACATAATTTATTATACTTTACACATCTGTGCAATTTTTTATTAATATAGGTGTAGCTAGAACGCAATCTCACCACTCCAATTCATAAAACTATACACATGTAAGTACATTATATTTGAATTTGTCTCCTTGTGATCTTTCATTTGAAAAATTGTTTGTCTTTGAAAAAAAAAACATAAAATCGTGACTGAGGACTACTATATTATTATTGTTTTTTAAATTATGTAGCCTTTATCACTCCCATCTTGCGACTATAATGACAGGTATTATATACTCTTAATATACTAACCTATGATGTGGCCTTATAGACGATAAATACTTATATCGACTTAGATACCTACTACATGCATCATATACACACTTAAAAACATATAACCCCTTTCCTGGAGCAGTGGGGTAAAAATATAATATAGCTCATACTGGTAGTTGTATATTAAAGACAAGAGAATTTTCGTGTAGCGTTCAACAGATATTAGTTTTGACAGATATACTGTTCGAACTCAGACAGCTTGATGGAAATGCAATGTAATGTTATATTCGTTACAGATATAATATATTACTCGAATAAATAAACAAGTTGTTGCTAGACACTGTCAAAACTCTAGAATTTATATATTTACTAACGAGATTGTATAGTCGATGTAAATTGCTGATGAATAATTTCTCACCGTTTATATAATTAAGTTTCGCTTAACGGCGCTTACTATAAATTAATGTATGTTTTTATAAGCCGTATTACCATACCGCATTGCTGGGCAAAGGTCTCCTATCTTATTTGTCAAGGTTTAGGTTAGGCCATCTCGAGAGCTGATCGCCATTATCGAACCGGACGTGGAGGCGATGGCCACCTTCTGGGAGACAGACATGCCAGAAGGAAGCTGCCGAACGGGTTCTAGACTGCGCTGATCCAGTCCGGCGATGACGGTGTTATACGCGCTCGACGACCGCCCAACGTCTAACTCTTTAGCCCTGCACCCGAGAGTAAATAACGGGCAACTCTCGGAGTCGACCCCTGTCGCCTGTGACTGGTCCCCAGGGGGCTACATTGTGCCCTGGCGGCAGGCTCAACGGGCATTGAGCCCACACATGTGCCGGTGCAGCAGCCAAGGGGGTTTTAGTGTGATAAGAATCTCAAACCCTGGTCGTTCCCCCATATGGTCCCGAATAGGTATCTCTTGAAAGTTTTCCAAGAAAAAAGACCATAATCCACTTCAGCGCCAAGTGCACATTGGTGGATCAGACACACCAGTGAAATTCTGAAGCATGTATGAGATTACTCACTGACTGTTAAAGAATGGTAAATCTTTTGATTTTTACCATTATGATGCATACGATAGATGCAATTGAAATGTGGTTTTGGAGAAGAATGGAGGGAATAAGTTGGACAGAAAGGAAGACGAACGAGGAAGTTTTAGAAATGCCTATGTAAAGAATGACAAATTGTAAAACTATGGAAAATAGGAAAGGGAAGATAATTGGGTTCTTCATACGACACGACAATCTTATTTAAAACTATATTTGAAGTAAAAAATATGAGGAAAAAGGGGATGAGGAAGACTATGACGAAGTTTTGTGCAACAGGTAGCAGAAAAATTGAGAGGAGTGTCGTATCAGGAGATCAAAATTAAAGCAAATAAAAGGTTGGAAAGGAAATTGCTTCATCGAAAAGAGCGAAGATTTAAATTTAAGAAGAAGAAGATTCATACGATGTGGAAAAACCGTTAGTAATGCCAGAACCGGTGCCTTACAGCGTACCAAACATGTCACTTGGCCGCTAGGCTACCACCTAGCTTTATTTGTATTATCTATTATTATTTGATATAATACGAGGCTAATAACCTTTACCGTGTGTAGTGTTCCCTTACTTCACAGTTTCCCAACGCGTGAGTAAATAAGTATTGTAACGTATTTCAATGACACAACTGGATTGTAAATAGTAGGTACAATAACACAGACAATATAACAGTGAGTGCGTACGTGAATTGTAATGAAACAGAAATGATATCGGTGACCTGACTTTCGGGGCAGCAACGCTTACGCTAGTAAATAAATAAAACGTCATCCGAATACGTGGCTGACTATGCAAAATTACATCGAACCATATTTGTAACATGAGATCGTTAATTGCTTGGCAATTTTCTTGACTACTTTTGGAAAAGTCACACGAATTATTATGAAAACAATAAGTATTCACAAAGATATTTATATAACCACCTAGGAATAGATATACTGACCTTACAGAGAAATATTTTTAGTAAAAACTTGTTACATGTGTATTAAGTCAGTAGAAACGCATACACATCAATCACATCATACTTATCAGTATCTAATGAGTTATTTATTTACTTTGAATAATTGATATTTCTTTTATCGTGTCATGAATAAAAGTATTCAAATGGTTCAATATAAATGGATATGGTAAATTTAATCTCAGACATCAATCAAAAGGACGCACTATTTGTTTACCAATTTACTTCGCAACCTTGTAGAGTTGTTGCCATTACAGTTACTAATTTGAATATTTCTATCTTTACACAGAAAAAATACAAAAATATTAAGTTATGGAATAAACACCATTATCTAAAAGGGAATTAGTATTATAAATAACCCGTAAAAAGGAGTTTCATAGGAAAAAAACGTTATACTTACTTACCTATTTGCCGTCTTACTTAAGTTTTCTCTATACAACGTGTTACAAAATACTCCGTTAAAAAAAAAATATTTTTACTGATGTGCAATTTTACTGAAATAGTATTACATATTTAGTTTTGGTATTTCAGTAAAATTAAAAAGTAAATTACGCAGAATGTACCTACATTTCTACCTAATTCGCGGAACGACAAAAATTTTAAAAGACCTAACCTTACTAGGGTTGACAAAATTTTTGGCTTTGATAATTAATTATATTTTTTACGGGGTATTTTGTATATTTCACGAATTTCCAATCGTTTTACCTACAAGCCCCGGTGAAATCTATAAACAAAGAGTAATATATTCAGAATGAAAAGAAACCCTACACAATAAAACGAACTCTTAATTCAAACATTACTTTCATCAAATATAGTCAAGGAACAATAACAAAATACAATAAGCTGCGATGCAACAGACATAGGCGATTAATTTATATATAACGTACTACTATATATAACTCCATTTGCTTCAGGGGTAAAGTGTATAATTTTTATTATCAATGCTAAACTTGTACCGGTTTTGGTCATCGCACGAGTACCTCTACACAATTATTAGAAGTCATTTTGCACGGTTCTAGAAGTCCGTCTGGATACTTGAATGTTTAACGAAGCTCTAGTTGCTTAAAGAGCTTTATTATTCTGATTTTATAAGTAGATAGAGGTGCTGTAAACTTTGAGAATCAATTACACGTATTTTTTACGTTGTAAAATACATAATACAGTTTTAATTGCGATTATAAATGACAAGGTCGATCCTTTTAGGATTTAATTTCAAATAAGAAAAAAAGCTAATAAATAAGTATATATATTCATGTAGTTTTACCCGTGGGGTGTCCGGGTAAGAATAGCACCCTCCCATTTCTTACCGTTGGGGGTCCGTAAGAGGTGACTAAGGGAAAACAAGAAGACGGGCAGCAGCGTCTTTCTATTGGTTTACCTACCACCTATACTACTACTGCTGAACAAAGGCCTCATCCTTAGAAGGAAGGGGTTGCCATAATCCCCACGCTTGGCAGGCGGCTTGAGGATCGCTGTATAAGTGGAAGATAAATCCAAAAGAAAGACGCTGCTGCGAATCTTCCTGTCCTCGTTTAGTCGCCTCTTACAACACCCAACGAGAGGAAATGGGGGGATGTCATTCTAACTCGGCACCCCACGGCAAAGGATTTATTTAAAGTTAAAGGCAAAGAAATAATTCATAATTATTATTATTGCTTGAGCATCAATGTTATGGCTTGACGCCCTAAAGATGGCGCCACTTATCTGGCGCTTTAACGGCGCGGGCTCCGCTCGGCGACACGTCTCACGTGATTTCTTTTATATCTTTCTTCCCCTTAATTATACACTGAAAATCATCCTTTAATAAATAACGATGACATTTTACGATTCCGTGTCTTTAATTGGTAAACTAAAGTGTTTTTATTCTAAACGCGAGCTATAATAATTTAAGTTAGGTATATTTGTAACAAAGTCGATAGAGATACTTTTTTGTATTCCATGCAATCTTTTTTCCATCCCAAGGTTGCCTGGAAGAAATTGCGGATAGCGATAAGGCCGCTTTTTGTACAAATTTCTTCAATTCCTTTTTATTTTTATTTATATGTGAGTACAATAAAGTGTATAAATAAATAAAATAGAGCTGAAGATAGATAGAAAAATAACACATTACTACTACTTAGTCGTACACTCCTGGCGGAGTGGGAAATAACACATTATTGTTCCATTAAAATAATAATAATAAAAAGAACTAACTTACGTACATTGAATGTACAATAATGCAATAATGGGCGATTTTATCATTAATAGTGATCTCTACTTGGCAACCTTTGGATGGAGAGGATTTAATAACACATAAAAGAAGATGGTGTGAATAGGTACATACACACGAACAATGTTATTAATAAGAAAATAAGTAATAATAATATTCTGGTACAATTCCACACACGGTCATCTGATCCCAACTAGGCAAGAGCCTGTACTATGGAAACCAGATAATTGATACTAATACTTATATCCTTTTTTTGTAAATTCATACTTAATTAGATAAATAACACCCAGAAACTTGGTGGGAATCGAACCCACGAGCTATTGGGTATCAGCCAGGGTGTCTAATCACTAGACGAATAGACCCATCGAATAAGTGCATACAATACATTACAATATTAATGAATAATTTACAACTATAAAGGTAATGCATTCAATAGAGGTTTAGTGTGATAACATTGTGATACATCAATTATTTCCTTAAAATATGAGCGTTTTGTCGTCGTTGTGTTAACTAGCGCCTGTAACCTGACCCTAGGCTGGTTAATACGACACGTTCCTAGACCTGGAATTCTCAGTAACGAGTAGTTTTTCATAGTCAATCACACTAACTAGCTTATCACTCATCGTATGGACAATTTCTTATGAATCCTCCGCGCATCGTCAGCAGGGGCTGGCGCTAGCCACTCGACACTTGTTGACTGTTAAGGCCACACAGAGGTTTCAGTGGACTACTTCAATAGTCAGTTATAAAGTGAATAAATTGGTTGTGCTCGACTAGAAAACAAATAATTGTATTAAAGTTATAAAATATGTTTATATTCCACAATTGTGAGTCGCTAAATTATCTTGATTGAACCTAACGACTATTGATGTAGCGGAATTCTACTTGATTGGTGAAATAATACATTGTCCACCTATCTGACCTTGACCTTGATGATTGACCAATCTTCATACCACGTCATGACTAACCTATACCCTGTTTTAAAAGGAACCCTTATGGTGAGACTTCGTCTGTCTGTCTGTCTGTCTGTCACACCTATATATTTCAGGAACCACTAACGATATCGATTTGAAACTTGGAATAGTTTTAGATCTTACTTACTCAATCTCATCGCAAATGAGAAAATATATTTTTCCTATTAGTTTTTTTAATGAGTCGAAATGGGTCATCAAAATTTCAAAGTGAGACTACTATATCATATGAAAGGGCTTCATTTGCACATCTCAAAACAGATTTTTAATTTGGGTTATGTCACAAAGTTTTTGGCTGATAATCAAAAATGTCAAAAAAAATACCGTCCCTTTATCTCCTAAGCTTGTGGAGGGAAAAGTCTGAAATAATTATTGGTAATACTAATTTTTTTTTCTAAATAGTACAGTTTTTTAATCATCCTAAAAAATGTCGACAAACAAACGTAGTGTTGTGGTTTCGCTATCTGAGGTGTCACATAAATAGTAAAATGACTATTACGTCCAAAGTTGGTATGGAACCCTCAGTGCGCGAAACCGACTCACACTGGACAGCTTTTTTTTACAAGATCAATATCGGAACAATAAATGTATGAACATAGGAATGATCGCTGCCCGGTGGCCAGCCAAAGATAATTGGTAAGGTTCAATTTACCACTAACCGAAAGTCACGGGTTCCAATCAAGCAGAAAACAACTTTGTGTTAGTTATTCCTTACCAGTTGGCACTGTCTAAAAAATAAAATGATCCATGTGTTGGATGGGCATAGAAAAGTCGGTCTTACGACTTGTCTCCCCGGGTCGTGTCGGTCTTCCGTCCCATCGGATTGTGAGGGTTAAGGAAACGGGAGTGCGCCTGTGTCTGTTGTCAGTTGTGCTCTATAATTTCTAGTTGTGTTAAAAAAGAAATATAGGCACTGCATACGGCATGGAGAACATTATTATTAATTACTAGCTGACCCACGCAGCTCCGCCCGCGCTGTTTCAATAATATACATTCGCATAGAATACAAAACCTCCGTTTTTAAAGTCGGTTAAAAACTTGGATCCACTTTGTATGAGTGTTCCCTGACAAATATTTATTATAATTATAAAGAAAAAATGATAACATCGGACCAAGCGTATAACCAAGTACCCATTTTGACTTTAATCCCCTCTCCCAAAAGAACCATGCTAGATTATGGGATAAAAAATATCCTATGTCCTACCTCGTAGTAAGATCTCAAATCATGCCAAGTTTCGTTTCAATCCATCCAGTAGTTTCGGCGTGATGCTCAGCCGAGATACAGACAGACAGACAGACAGACAGACAGACAGACAGACAGACAAAAATTAAAAAAAAAACTTTTTCGGCCTCAGTATCGGTTATAGAATGCCCTCCAAATATAATTTTCAAAATATCTTCAATGTACAGAATTGGACCTGTTACAGTTTTATTATAAGTATACGTAGATAGATTGTTCCCAAAAAAGTAAATGTGTTCATATGTATATCAGTCGTGTGATTGCCATGGTACATACAGGCTCTGCCTAGTTTGGGACCGTGCGTAGGTCGTCAGGATTATATTGTATTAATCTTCCATAGCTTGCTGATTACTTAACTGAATTAAGGTAAAAGCTACAAATGTTCAGTCCTTAACTGGTTTAACTGCTCTGGCTAAAGATAAAATTGAACGTAGTAGGTCCACAATAGTCATAATTTACCTAGAACTTGTCTGCGGTATTTTTTCCGCTAGCTACAATCTCGACAGTCAAGTTTTGGTCATAAAGCTAATAATTATTTGCTATTACAAACACTTCTGGTAGAGTAAAAATAATAATAGTAGATGCTATTAAAAATACTATTTTGGACAATTATCGTTACAAATATAGATATGTATATGCTTTTTCAATATTCAATTACGGGTTGATTTAAATAGTTTGGATTGGATGCCCCTGCAGTATCAGATACTGCCACAAAACGGCAGCAGTGTAAAGTTTGTCGTGTTCTGGGGCACTGTAGCTGATAAAAATAGAGATAATTCTAGCAATCTAGCATTGCAATTGCCCATCGGCATGCATCTCGCTTACTATCAGGCAAACGTCCTGCTCGTCTCGTCAATTTAGTAACATAAAAACTAGCACCAGAGCTTTTAAGTAGGCTTGTTGAAAAATATCGATATATCGATATTTTTGGCTACCTAAATATATACTTTATCGATATTAACCGAAAACATATTAAAACCGATAATTTTTGTAGATTACAATATTCTGTGACCAGAGAGCGATATAAAATGAATGACGTTCGTTCGTTTATTTTGTTCGACTTTTAAAATTAATGTATCTCAGTGATAATGGATGCTCACAAAACCTTCCCAATCAATATAGGTATATTTTTGTTTACAAGAAAGGAAAGAAGAAATATGTGAAAGAATAATACAATGTTCTGCTTGTTTATAAATAAATTTCTTCCAGCAGCCCTGCGAGTGTAAAGTTGAAAGAAAGTAATAATAATAACTTTTTATTTCAGGCTGCATAGGCCCATAGATAAATACCTTAAACTAACATACATATTAAATACAATATAAAACTATTAAATTACATGCTGTGTTAATTACACTGTGTGTAATGAATGACACACAGTGTGTAAAGCAAATAAATATATTTTGATATGTTGCCATTAGTACAATTTAAAAAATTATCGATACTTTTTGGCTCTTCAGACATCTCTAGAATGCTGCTAACCTTGCTAGAATAATCAGTTTTGTAACGAGGAGTGTGGGAGGAACATTTGGAGCGTGTGCGCCGGAGGCCTGGCGGTAATTACTCGTCATTACCGGGGCTGCCGTACCCTGCACGGGGCGCCGAACTTTCAACAACACAGCCGCTACCGTGTGGGTGGATTCTATGGAGTCCAACCTATTTGCAATTGTGGCATACACATACATACATGTATCCTTTATGTATCATTGATGTTTTTACACTTACTTGTGATGACCGATATGTTGTATATTTTTAAGTTAACACGACTTCCTCTGCGTGGAAAATTACTCTAATAACACATGACCTATTGGGCAGTGGACAGGGTGCCTACTACTCAGGTGTGGTCACAGCCAACGATTTTGTGGGGGTCATAGTTGACGGGCCCGTTGGTCTGTTCGTAGTCGTGGGTTCGATTCAAAACTTGCGACTGAGTGTTTCAAGTGCGTAACCTATTTTGGATAAAACTGTTTACAAACTACGATTTTGCGATGAGTATGTATAGCATAGATAGTCTTTGCGGTTAGTAGATTGTCATGCAGTCCATGGTAAAGCGCTCTAACTTATTAACACATCACACACTAAAAGCAAAAGTTTCTATAAACGTCTAATTTAAATAAAAATAAAATATTATAATGGCATACAAAATAATATATGTAATTGGCAATTCCGATTACTTTACTATATAAAGTAATCGGAATTGCCAATTACAAGAATAGATTAGATTGCGAAAATAATGCACAGGATTGCTTGTTGATTATTCATTATATATACATCTATAAGTGGTTATTGCATGGCCTTATCTGTTGTTTGAAAAAATATTGAACCCCCTTTTGGCTGTAACGAGACCTAATTTAGGTCGCAATATACTTTCAGAAGCATTATGTTGGGTTAGATTAACATTGATCACTGGATTTTATCGCAATGTTTTCCTTCATATAAAAGTAAATCTATTAATCTTTGAGATCCATGCAAATTAGAAATTACATTGGTACTGTTATAGAATCGATTCGGCACTGTACAATATTTTAGCTTGCGAGATGACTGTTTCACCCTGTAGACTTTATCGTTTAATTGAATTAATATGTAACTTTAAATTAGGTACTAGTCTTAAATAGCTAAAGAACATAGATACAAATGTACATTAGAGTCACTCCCGCCTCCGTAGGGTGCCTCGTTTAAGGCACAGAAAGTAACATGGATCCACGTTAACTAATTATATCGAATTGTCGTTATCTTACCCCCTGCGGTTATAATAAGTAGGTAATCTAATAGAATTAATTATTGAACACGTTTGAATACCGGATAGGAACCAGTCCAGAGGTAATCTTCACGTCTGTGAATTGATTCTATATTGGCTCTGTAATAATCGCCATTATATTTTCGGATCTTCGGTCAAGGCGACACGTAATCGGCGCTCACAGTTCGACTATTAGATTTTATCATTAATTTAATAATAGCGTAACGAATCGGTTAAAATCTGTTTTTAAAATAGACACCGAGCAACAGAACTAATTTAGTGGAAAACGATAAAAGTCTCGTAAACTGTTATCACCCTTCGTTCTGCATAATCAGAGTGAGCAAACAGAGGTATTACGTGTGATGTTATAAGAGCAAAAGACTTAATAATTTCCTGCTAAAAAAATATAAGATGCGTAACTATTTACGTTGTGACTAAACAAGTCTAATTATATATATACTAGTGCTTGTAAAATATCAATGGTCCGATGTAACGTTTAATTAATTCATTATGCAGATTTAAATATGTAAATGAATGTATTTAAATATATTTTCAAATATTGCGAAATATTTATAAAGTGTTTTGCGTCCTGTTTCAAAGTAATTAGTTTATAGAAGTGTCAAATAAATTTTGTTCTTGAGGTTAACCACGGTTTTGTTTCTAGGATACATTTAATATAGGTTCTATATCATCTGTCTACGGGTGATAAGTGTCAAACTACTGTTCTGTAGGTGACAGCCTAACGTCATCGCACGCGTCACCTATGCAAACAGAATCGCGCCTTTTTGCACTGTACGGAGATAAGATTCGCTGGACAAATATTGAGCTAAGATAACGCGAATCAAGATCGTTATACTTTACACTTTCGTGCGATAAATTTCGGTAATAATTAAGTACTTTTACGATATACTAATCAAATATTGACCCGCGTGAATTTATTACTGAAATTAAAATTTCCCGTTCGCCGCGAACTATCAATTTTAGATGGAGCATAATGGCACATTGGTGCAAGTACCAATTTAGAATGAAAGTTCGACGACCGTGTCGTGCCCACTAACAGCTTTGTTTTGTAAATCCCGCCACCGATTGCCGCTTTACGGTTATTGGTTTGATTGGGTTTATGCTTCATTTTGAAGCTTTCAGCTCAGCTCACTCGGCGTAAACCACGGTCTATATTTAAATTGTTCTAAAGCCTGCAAATGGAACAGGCTTTGATAAATTCATATTGCTGACAACCACTTAGCTTATCATTTGTTTCAATTCTAAAGCATGCACGAAGAAGCTCAATACACTATTAGGATTTGGTATTTTAAATGTAGTAAATGTAAAATAGGAAATTTATTCTAAAGAAACTACGTCTAATCGAAACGATACTAGTTTTAAGTAAGTATATCACTATTTCGCAACAATAATCTAAAAAATGGATTCATGAAGTTCGATTTTATCATTAAGTACCGAAGCGTTTTTAACAAGTAATATTATTTTCCGTAGCGGCTTTTGTACTGAACAATCATTTCTTACCTATCTACTGGCAGGTATTTTATAGCCGGTTCACAAACAGTCATACATATAAACGGATATAACTTTCCATGATATAGCCAAGCGTGTAGCAACCAGCCTTTAGGGGACAGTAACTCAATACTCAGAAATTTTATAGCTTAAGGTTTTATTTTACAGGAATTTAATAAGTCGATATAATGCGGTAGGTAACGAAGTTACTACAACAGGGATTAAATTTAGAGGCTAAAGTATTAAATAACAAGTCCTCATGTATTCCGTGTGTAGTATGGTAAAACCTTTGCAGCTGTATTTAAAATTACTGCATGCTTACATTTGATTAAGGCCGATAATGTTCCAAGCGCAAAATTACAGATTCGTACATCAGGAACGCAAAATGCCAGAAACTTAAATGACAGACTTTTAACAATATACGAAACACAAAACGACGGATTCTTAAAATGCCCGAAAAACGAAAAATTCAAAAATTTTCAGCTTTAGTGTAAGCAGGCATAATATTATAAAATGTGTGTAAAAAGGTATATATTATGTTTACTAGTTAGTCCCTAGAGCAAGGGACCGTCCAGATAGATCCCATCGTATTATATTCTGCCACTAATAAGTCAATGGCCCAAATCACTTAAAAATAGAATAATACATAAATATCAATTCGGTTTTAACCTCTTTGACACCAAATAAATTCTAATTTACGACCAAAACACGCCATGTCATGGGTTAGTGCCCCCTCAAAGACAATCAAAGATTGAGACTCTCGCATTTATCTGAATCCAATTACAGGCTTTTCAAATTCTGTGACACTTACAAAACAACATTTAAAAGATATAAGGGCAGGGAGTTATACTCCTCAGCTGCATTCGTCATACCAGTCGATATGATAGTATCTGTTAAAGAGGCAACCCTTGTCATCCGTCACTTTTAATTGTAACGCGTATCGTTTGAGCTGATCTCGGATCATTCAGAGATTTGTATTTTATATCTTGTCGTGTTTATATTAATTTAGATAAACGCCACAGAAAGACGGCTGTATATCTATTATGCAAAGTGTGTATATAGTAGTAAGATAGAGCTATTGAATATATATAATGTACATACATATACTCGTATATATTATAGATAGGTACAATATGTTTTCACTTTACAAAGTGTTCTGCAAAAATAATATTTATATAGCACACACACGTCCAATTTGGACATTTCATCTCACTAGCAGCGGCGTAAAACAACACATGTCCGATTTCTGATAAGCACTTTTTCACAAAATATTAAATTGGTAGATAATTTATCTAGGTCCTTGACACTGATGTTCAAATGTACTGTACAGTAACGACTTCTATTACATTTTACATACTCTTTACTTTCTTTAGCAATAAGTTTATAACAGTAAATGCATCTCTTTATTATGTCTGAGGGATTGGTGCTAATGAGAGATTTAAATAAAAATAGAGTCGTGCAAACAATGGTTATTTTTAGACTACGTCTTTTTTTTGCGTCTTTTCCCCGGATGACTTTTGAATGGGGAATAATATTCATAATCGGCTGCTATGTAGGGGGAGGGTGATATTATAGCTATTTACCAGATACAGTGCTTAGTACCAGATCGTTTCTAGAAAACGTTTACGAGTGTAAATTTAATGCTTACAGCAGCCGCAACAACTGATCACATATAATAATAATAATATCTTGGGACAATCCACACACGGTCATCCGATCCCTAACTAGGCAGAGCCTGTACTATGGAAACCAGACAACTGATACTAATACTTATATACTTTTTTTTGTAAATACATACTTAAATAGATAAACAACACCCAGACACTTGGCGGGAATCGAAACCACGACCCATTGGTTGGCAGGCAGGGTGACTGACCACTAGACCAACGGGCCCGTCAAAGGCAGTCAATCTCTAAGATACTACCTATGTCAATATAATTTAAAATTAATAATATGTAGAAATAATTCATTAGGTGATCGGAGTAGGTACCACCACAATGTCAGATGCTCTACCACAATGCAGCACAAAGTCTAACTTTTGCTGTGTTGGACTCATTCAAGTGGCTTAAGGAGTAATGTTTTAGATGACAAGGGGAATTACAATACCATAGGAGAAGATCCACATTCCATCAGGCACTTCGTCATCATCATCAGCAGCCCAATGTCATCCACTGTATTACAAAGGCCTCCCCTTTAGAAGGGAGGAGTTGCAATAATCCCCACGCCTGGCAGCCGTCATGAGGATCGCAATATACATCATCATCTGGAAGACGTCCACTGCTGAACATAGGCCTCCCCCATAGAACGCCACAATGAACGACAATTGGCTATTTGCATCCATCGGTTACCTGCGACGCGCACAATGTCGTCTGTCAACCTAGTGGGAGGCCTGCCAACGCTGCGTCTTCCGGTTCGTGGTCACCACTCGAGAACCTTTCTTCCCCAACGGTCATCGGTTCTTCGAGCGATGTCCCAGTCCCAGTATTTTCCCAGTCGCCTCAAGGTGCTATTCTTACCCGGGCATTCCACGGGTAATACAGGACTATTGGTCCGTCACTTCATCATTCATCATTATCATCATTATCAGCCGGAAGACGTCCACTGCTGAACATAGGCCTCCCCCATAGAACTCCACAATGAACGACAATTGGCTATTTGCATCCATCGGTTACCTGCGACGCGCACAATGTCGTCTGTCAACCTAGTGGGAGGCCTGCCAACGCTGCGTCTTCCGGTTCGTGGTCACCACTCGAGAACCTTTCTTCCCCAACGGTCATCGGTTCTTCGAGCGATGTCCCAGTCCCAGTATTTTCCCAGTCGCCTCAAGGTGCTATTCTTACCCGGGCATTCCACGGGTAATACGGGACTATTGGTCCGTCACTTAGATTATTTAAAAACAAAAGGGGAAATAACTCACCAGTATGTATAAGGTTTCTTATGCTATCCTGGACATGGTTGTCCCCGTCGCTGGTCACTTCCACTCGCGGCGTGGATATCGTGACGTGCTTGGCGGCGCACCACGCGACCAGCAGTTGGAACAACAACAGTTTGAACAGTGAACACCGCACATCCATCTTTCTCAGCACCCGAATGTTATTTACGCGCATATTTAAAATATGACAGTTCGATTTGGTCCCGTCAATCACTGAACATCACTTCACTACTGTCCCAGGAATAGTCCCGATGCGTTGACATTTACGATGCTTTATGTTTGTAATTCGATATTAATACCGTGCTCATCGTACTTATCCTTAGCTGGCTTATCATGAACACTACCTGTAAAAAAGAAATGTAAATTAATAAAATGTAATCATATTTAAGAAAATACTTAAATAGGTATATTTTCATGTATAGAGCATGTCTAAAATACTGACCTATTTTAATTCAATTCAATAAATTAACCGATTAAAAAAAAGTATAAGCACGTAATCGCTTAAGTCTTATTAATTAAAGTTTATAGAATAAAATCAGATACAGAGACACGTCCGATCTATCTGGCGCGCACCTCAATAATGATAAAATTAGTTAATTAGCTAAGTATATAAAATGAAGCTTGTAATATATTATCTACGTATATTTAGTTTAAACACTGGCTGTGCTACGTGACGCCAATTTTTGCGTACAACACCGACTACGCGACCGCTGACTAAGACCGCTATCTCCATCTGAGCTGAGTGTCGGTCGCATGTTACATAATTATTATCTTCCCTGCACACACAATTTGACTATTGCGGTTACAATTACATCTTTTTATGTAATCCATTCAATAAAGCAAAGGTTTCTTGAAAAAAAACATGCATGAAACAGAGCAAAACCGAAAGCACTAAAAACTAGACGCGTTAAGGCTCAGGAAATAGCTGATGCTCTTATAAGGCACTGCTTTCTTAGCCATCGTCGCCAGAAAACACGAATGATTGACGGGCGCAGTCGCATTATTTACAATTTTAAACCATAAACTCGGAGTTCCAAGCAGCTATGCACATAATTTACCGACCGCATATTTTTAAATGAAACTCGTAGTTGCCGCGGTAGAGTCGTCCTATTTGTTCAAAAGTCGAGCGTGACAATGGATACGTGTTTCTTTATGAAGAGGAATGCATTCTGGGAAGAAATCTAAGGGCGTTGGGACCCACGTGCTATCTGATAACGCAGGCGCCAGGCTCGTTGGCACCGTGTTTTGTTTTTGTTGTAGGTACTTCGGAGGCCGGAGAGGCGCCCGCGTGCCGCCACGCCAGATTCCTCAGTGTTTACCTATAATTAACACAATGGACCGAAAAATAGACACTTTCATCTCACACTAAAAGCATTTAACTTGATAATTATGACATTTTAAGCGGACAGCACGTGTTGATATTGCAACACAATAGTTGTTTCACCTAGCGATAATTTCGTTACGGACAAATGTCTGATTGTTGAGAGACTGAATCTATTATATCCTATCGTCTGAAAGTCAAAAAATACAACGTTTAACGGAATAGTTTAGAATGCATCATGAATTTATTTGCCAGGGTCATTTATTTACTCAATCTAACAATTATAATATTACTGATAACATTTTTATATTTTTTATTTCGATCGATTCGAACAAAATGTTAATTTTTTTGTTTACGTGAATATAGGTACCTACTTGCGTACAACAATATCCATTTATCAATTATTTTAACCATGGATTAAGTGTGTGTGATGGAAATAATACACAATTGATTTTCGACCCAGCTGCCAGTCAAGATACGACTGATTGATGATTATCGTAAACAATTAAGATTGGAAGGGAAGTACACTCTTCAAGATTATATTACAAATACGTCCTTCATATTAGTCAATAGGCATTTCAATTTGCACACATTATACATAGAGTAGGAGATGGTATAATGCGGTAACAGCTCAGTGGGCGAGCGCTTGCCTTGGAAACAAGGTATGCAGGTTCGAACCCCGGCTCGCACCTCTGATTTCTTTAATGAATCATGTGCGAATCGTCTTTGTGCGATTGTTACTAGCTTTCGCTGAAGGAAAATATCGTGAGGAAACCTGCATGTCTGAGAAAGCCTAACTAGCTCTCGAATGACGTGTGAAGTCCGCCAACCCGCACTAGGCCAGCGTGGTGGACTATGGAATATGATAGGCGGATATGGAATATCATGGAATATCATATGGAATATATATCATGGACCTCCCCTCATCATGAGGGGAGGCCCGTGCCCAACAGTGGGACATAAACAAGGGCTGGTATTATTTAAGAGATGGTGTGACGATTTGAACGCCTTTGACACACAGTGGGTAGAGATCGTAATAGACCGAGATAGGTGGAATGGCAATATATGGGTAAGACCTTTTCCCAACAGTGGGACACTACAGGTTAATGAAAAAAAAAATACATAGGGTATGAAACGAGGACAGTACAAGTCGTGCCGTTTACGCAAAAGTGGCAAAACATTTTTGTTACGGTAATTTGATATTGTGTGTTGCCCTTAGAGAATTGGATTAATACTCAAAGGTGTTGCCCCGTGAAGTGTCCGGGTAAGAATAGCACCCACCCATCTTCTCCCGTTAGGTTTCGTAAGACTTCAGGCCACTAAGGGAAAACAAGAAGACGGGCAGCAGTGTCTTTCTATTGGATTACTTTTCACCTATACTGAGATCCCCAAGACGCGTACCAAGCATGGGGATTATGGTAACCCCTCCCTTCGAAGGGGAAGGTCATTGTTCAGCAGTGGACATCTTTCGGTAGCTGATGATAATGCGATGGACTTGTTATTTAGAACAATAGAAACGTCACAAAAACGGTAACACTTTTGCTTAAATAACGTAAATTTTCATGATGGCAATCGAAGCGTTACGAAAATTGAAATCCTTTTGTGATAGGCTGAATGGTTTGCGTTCTAAATTTAAATATTTTTTTTATATTAATTCTTTACAGTGCATGAATAATAGGTACTTACCTAAAAAAATCATTCATATCTTGAAGTAAATTGAAGCTATGTCTTTTGTTTTTATTTACAACTATTAAATTGTACGCATCTTTGCGCATTGTACGCATCAAAAAAATGGGTTAGGTTAATTTTGCGCTGACTGCCTGAAGTACGAGTATAGGAATACTTTTCGTTTGAACTATATTTTCAGATTCATTAGCTGAATCAAGTGTAACCGTGAGTCGCGTGGTGTAGACCACCTGAATCAAATATTATACGTGCTTTTTAATAGCACGCAGCAGTGCTTCACACCTGTGCAAACCCTTACATCAATAGAGCCTCACAATAAAATCGGCTTGGTAACGACAATGTCTATAGAAGGTCGATTATCATAGGTTATTGTAACTGGTCGAATACAAGGTTTGTAAAATTTTGTTTTATTAGTGGAAATGTGGTCCGCGTATATTGCCTATAATCTAAATATTTAATGTTACCGTACAAATTTTACTCGCTGCACGCTACACGTGGGTAAACGTTTTGTTTAAACATGGAATAAATCTACAGTACACCGCAATCGTGCCATATTTATATACATACATAGATCTATTTTTTATCACCCGTGGGGTAAAATACAACCCTCTCTCTCTTCTCTTCCCGTTGGAGTGGGGATTATGGCATCCCCCCACCCCTTACGGAAGAGGCCTTTGCTCAAAAGTGGACGTCTTACGGTTGATGATGATGATGATATATCTTTTATAAGCTACTTAGTGAGCAAGCGATACAGATGGTCTACACATAGAAAGCTTTAATGCGCTCAAGCGCGTAAGCCGAGAGGCATTAGCTATTAAGTCTCTTGCCCCGGGTAATTTGCGCCCTTCACACCTAAAAACAGTGTAAATATCTGCAAAATACTTGACACTGCATTCCTACCTAGACAGTCTCTTGCACAACGACCTACCTACTACATAGCAAATATTATATTTACAACTCTAGTGACTCTCTTACGTGTAACGTGCATAGTCTATTATTATAAGATATAAAAATAATAGCATAGCACACTAGTACAAACATTATATATAATCTTTACAACTCTTATTTCCCAGTATCACGTAGTATCATGTTATCAGTTGAGATAATAATATCTCTGTGTGCATAACAGCTAATCTTAGTGCTGACCCGATTCATGCCTAGTCTAATAATGACGTATGACCTGGACTCAATCTCCTCCGTCTTACTCAAACATCAGATAACAGAGATTTAGACGAAGTTACTGAAGCCATATTATAACTTGGAAAGTTCGCTAACGAGATACTCTAATCTATTCGGTTTGTTGTTTCTATTTAAGCGAGTGAGTGCTCTATATTATAAAATGTAGAGCACACTTTATATGCATATCACCGTATCAAAGTTATTCCAAAAAAGCTTATAGTATAATAATGTTCTCGGCAAGTAGATTTATGTATGAATAACTTGATTATACATATTATGGATCTCTTTAAAGCTACTACATTTGACGCAGAATTGCTAAGTATATCATTGTTCTAATAAAATCGGTTTAGCAGTTCCATTGCTGACAAATGTTTCGATACCAAATACTATAAACACGGCTTCATCGCATCGCAGTCGCTACGCTTTTATCATGCAGATCTGACTTATCAATTATTTATACTAAAAAAAACTACTTAGTAAAATCAATAGGAATGCCCGTTCTTATTGGTTTTATTTATCACTTAAACTATGACGTATAGACATTTATTTATATGATTTAATTGATAGCAAATGGGACGCATCCTTTTACGCCCTTACATTTGTCACTTACCTAGTACAGTAATTAACATAATCCAATGAGTAATAAAAGGCAGTTAATCTATTAAGCCGTGCAACCATTTGTTTTATATAGTGTCGAGATAATTATACATTGTTGAGTTACGTTTGGATAATTAAATAACATTATAAGTCTCAGATCTGTATCAGTAGGTACTTATCTATTCTGTTTTGAGAAATAAGCCTAAAGATAATCTGAAATGAATCAAATTATTTACAAACTATAATTATTGTAAATTGCAGCTACCCAAAACTCACCTCAACTCGACAATCTCAGATGACGTAACATTTAAAACTGAATGCAGCGACTAATAAAAGTGAGTTAAGAAACATTTTGCAATAGTAAGTTCAGTATACATAGATAATGCGATGTTCTCGGGTAACAAAAACTTGTAGCATGCCGTATGGCGCCAGAGCGAGCTGGCTGCGACCGCGGGCGGCGACGCGGGTGCCCACTTGAAGGACAGGGATAGGATTCGTAGACATGTACTCGTAAACTTTTTTTCATCATGTTTACACTCCAGTCTGTTAAAAAATGTTTATCAGACTATGAGAAAACCAAAAGAAATGATTATAATTTCGCAGTTTTTATGTATGTTTTACTACGGTAAAATTACACGTCCGATTTTGATGAATGAGGTGTCAATCGATTCGTTATTATGTTTCAAGTATGGGCTACATTTTGCACGAACGAAACCATATTTTTTTCAGTTACAATTTACGTAGGCACAGAAGTGCTTATTTTCTGCAGTCAGCGATAACACATAAGTCATATTTATGAGATTATCAAAACGAAACTTATTAAAATTTAAATATTAATTACTAGTTTACGTGGTGCTACCTACCTACTGCATTGGCAGTATTCTTATTTTAGTATTGTCTGTCGAAGAACATTAACTAGCAGTTTAGTTCATACTTTTTACCGTATTATTGTTAGTTAGAATAGAAGTAAAATATTATTCAATGTCATAGTTATCAAAAAGTTTATTTCGCATCTACAATTCTAGAAAAGATGTAAATAATTAATGTGTCTTAGCTTATTGACAGTAAATTGATCTACCTAACAAAAGATGAAGTCGATAACGTGTAGATATTCCCATTTATCAAACATATATGCACTTAACTGTGTATATACGTGTATTATAAATTTATTTCACATGCTCCGATAGCTGTTGTCTTATTTATAGCGTTCATATCTCGGTAATTTATTATTAATATCACAAATGTCAAAAATAGAATAGAATGAATTATTTATTCGCTTAAAAATGCGATATCTCTCATGTCAAAAACTGATCCAGAGATAGTACAAAAAGCATTTATTTGTTCAAAATTATTTTTGAATTTTTAGAAGTTCTGTCTAGTAATACATAAACAATACACAATAAAATCTGATTCTTTTAGTATAAGATCTGAATAATAGTGTGATGTCACAAAACACAATGTTAACTCGCAGCCTATGGACCAATAAATTGATAAATAATAATATCTTGGGACAATCCACACACGGTCATCTGATCCCAAACTAGGCAGAGCCTGTACTATGGAAACCAGACAACTGATACTAATACTTATATACATACTTTTTTTGTAAATACATACTTAAATAGATAAATAATACCCAGACACTTGGTGGGAATCGAACCCACGACCTATCGGTTAGTGGACAGGGTGTCTAACCACTAGACCAACGGGCCCGTCAAAGAAAATAATTCAAATATAAAAAGAACTGATATATATTTAGAATACAGAGAAGTATTGTATCATATATATGAACAAACTGTAGTAAAATTGGTTAAAAGAGGACGGAGACATTGAGACATGTCATATGAAGGATGCTTAACATAGCGCGGGCGCAGTGCCCGGCTCGGCGCGCGGCGCGGCGTCCATCCGTCATCGTCTCGCGCGCACCGCACGCTTTGTCTGGAATGAAACCATTGTGAGGACCGGTAGCGCCGGTTGTGTCCGCCGGCTATTATTGCCCTTCTTGAAATGCCTCTGCCCTTAAGAATGTGTAGGAATAGTATGTGCGTAAAAGAAAACAACGAAGTTAATAATATTGGACTGAATTTCTTTGGCTTACCTGAACTCGCGTCTCATCAAAAGCTTGTGTTGTAAATTGATGGCTAAAATTTGACTAAGTTAACAGTAAACCTGGTTGAAGTGTTATTCATATATTAACACTGTGCTGTTTTCTTTAAATAAGCTGTATGTTTAAAAATAAATTGAAATATGATAAAATGATTAAATTACTCAACCTGACAATTTAATTTATTAAATAAGCACACTTATCAATATCCCACGCTTGTTCTACCATTCTGAGTGATTTGATTGATATAGTGTATTTTGTAGTAAACCGTGCCTCAGTGTTTATTATTAATTATCTTCAATTATTCTGCATAATTACTTTATACTGTTATATTTTATAGATCCGAGTAAACGTACCTGAAATAAATGACAACTGTTCTTAATTTCACTTCACATCACTTCTCATTTTTAGAAAAAAAAAAACATGGCCTCCATCTATTATAGTCGATGATTTTGCCAACAAAATAGGAAAGTGATGATGAATTTAATGCATGTAGAAAATACAAATAAATTAAGCAGCGTCTCCATTTTTTTGAAGATGGTTAAAACCCGGAAGTGTGTCAAGGGAATCCATATTGTATTGCACGCTCGGGCCATGATGGTAGCTATTTTTTCTGACACCTATTGTCTTCGGTGGGCGTCACTGACAGGTGCCATTAGTGGAGACGCGGGACCAATGCGCGGGACAAATGGTGGATGTCGAGTCCAGATTTCTTGTGAAACCATGTGACTAAGTTTAGAACAAAAGCATTGGAAAAGAGTTGAGTGGCTTATAGAGCTGTAATACTTGTTAAGTAGAGTAAAATTCTATGGCCTACTTAAAAACACGCTTTTTACTTGAATTCAATTTGTTTGAAATTTAATTTAAGTCGCAGTAAAAAAAAAGTCGTATTTTTTTATTAAAATGAAAACGCGATTTGTTTTTGATTTTACCTTCAATCCCCGTGTGGTAATTTAAAATGTCTGAAATTGTAAAATATAAAGTAAATAATCTTATAATCCGTAAAAAAAACTTAATTTGAAGTTTGTACTGGCACAGTCATAAAAATATAGAAACAAATTTAAATGATTAGAATCAATATTTATTATTAGATAGTAACGATACTGAGTTAATGTCAATATAGTACAATTATCTTACGGTACGTATGTACATAATTTATTATCTTATCTATCATAAAAACCAAATCTATTACGTACACGCTACGTCACAGTTGACTATGAAACTTTGGCTCAACACAGTAAACCGAGCCGTCGGAATAGATCTTATTTAAGATATTAATCCTTGATTACACGTAATATTAACCTACATATTTATATTCTACTGAAGATTAATATGGGGTTCGGATAATGACATCCTAAAAGCAGGTATAATTTGGCGAACCTAATTGAAATATAATAATAAAATTAATTTTGTTTTAGCATTAATTGATCAATCTTTCAGATTTATGTGTTACGTCACGTTTCGTTTAGGTACACAGCTGTTGTTATAATTATCAGTTATGATTCGTGATTGTTTTATTATATTGCCATCGGATACACTTTACTACACAGCATCGTGGGGACCGTTCTTTTCATTTGGAAAACATTTTGATAGGAAAATATCGAATATCTCGACAATTCGAGTTTTTATCGAATATGTTTTATTCGTTCCTAGTTTGACCGCATCCCACCTAGAAATGGATTTAAATTCAGCTGTGAATAGAAAAGCACACTAGCTGCGCTTTAATACCTAAGCCTAGTATCAAAGTAGGGTGGAAATACCGACAGAAGCAAATGAGTCTACATCCTTGCTGTAAATTATAAGCAAGGTCTTGGGCAGATATTAGGATTATTTTAGAGCAAGTTGTCATCTTCTGGTGAAATTAAGTCGTTCCCTACACAAACCCCGTCAAAACGATTTATGTTAACCAAATCGATCACCAACTTTTTAACGCGCCTCCAGGCCAAATCTGATAGATGGCATTTCGCTACCCCAGCCGCTAGCAGCCTATAGGTATGCAAATACACCACACCAACGGTCACACGGTCGGATTTCGTGACGAAAGTACTTTATTGTAGGCATTAGGTATATTCACTCAAGATGTTCTGAACGTATTCCAAGTACTTATTAGAAGGGAGGGATAGGTCTACATATCACTCATCTGTTCACGTTCAAACATCGGTATAGCTGACTAGCTAGCTAGCTGTTTTTCATCATCATGACCATTGTATCGCTTATCTTATGTTCTATGTACAACAAAAGTGACGTATTGAGTTAGTGATTGGATAGAGGGATGCCAGTGACAATTCAAAACGTAGCTTACGTTTATCAATTTTAAGAAACTTTTTGTGCCAATTCATAATAAGTTAAATGTTGAACTAAAATAGGTATGGTTCAACTAAATCTGTGGGGTACAGAAGAGTTCCGTCAATAACGAGTAGTCATTAGGTTACAAAACTATGATGACCCTGACAACTATTCGTGATTTTTAAAAGTAATAACTTTTTTATTGGAGTAAAACATAAGTCGTTTGTATATTTTTAAAAGAACAAATAAATATTGATGGGGCATTTTGCACACATTATAACGAATTTTATTGGTCATTAGTAATGTAATTTATGTACATCGTAATATTAACACCTATTAAACGGAATATTACTTCAATTCAAAACTATTAAACGAATAAATCTGTTGAAGCGGAATTAGTAAATGGCCAACTAAATGTGTTAATAATTACATATTTAAATATTCACTTCTTATTTATCAGTGTTGATACAAGCAATAAGTTTACTCAGGTCGTGGCCAACCCATGTTCAAATTCACACGATCTGCAGAATACACAACGAGCGCACTACTGACCTGGTGTTATTATCGCTTCGTAAAAAGTTGAACGACACCGTCAATGTCTGAATATGTGTGTTTACATTATATTTGCATGTTCCAGAGAGGTATGAATGAAGCGAGAGTCGCGCGGGCGTCTGATGACATTGCTCCCCATCGTTTACATTAACCGTCAGTTTCGTAGAACGACGATTTAGGATCGCATGGGCATGTACCTCGTTCATGTAACACATTTCAAATGCGTAGGCAGAGATTTATCGGAATACCGTGTAATGTCCCATTGTATTCGCGACGTACCGATACAAATCTGTTTTATTCGGGTTGCATATCATAGGATTTTTATTCTGTGGAGATAGTTTTTTGAACGGCGATTAGCAATTTAGGACCGTGCGCATATTGATTTTGACTTTGTTATATTTTACTTATTTACATGCATACATAAATTTGTCTGGTTACGTGGTTTGACAGTAGGATGAGGAGTAATGCAAATCATGAGGAGTAATGTCAGAATAATGTTTTATTTATAAAAGGCGATTTACCTGCATCCTGCACCGTACGTAGCTAGTTCCAAGATTTGACACCGAGTTACCAAGGTGAATGCCGCAGAACATAATTTATTTTAGCAAAGGTGATATTTAAATTAAAATTTTGTAATTAAAAGTCCGTCTTCGTTTCAATAATACGATACGATACAAGATTATGTGGTGCATTCTAAGAGACTTATTATTTTACGGTGTCATTAAGCTTACGTGATAATGACATCAGCGAGCGAACTAAATGAATAGGTATGGAAAGCTCAACCCCGACTGACACACTCGTGTTACACTCCCTACCTATTGCACACACAGTCACACACTACTATTGGTACATACACTCTATGTAATAATAATAATCAAAATAGGCAGAGCCTGTACTATGGAAACCAGACAACTGATACTAATACTTACATACTTTTTTTTTGTAAATACATACTTAAATAGATAAATACACACCCAGACACTTGGTGGGAATCGAACCCACGACCCATCGGTTAGCAGCCAGAGTGTCTAACCACAAGACCAACGGGCCCGTGTAGGTACCTATTACGGTGTATTATTTAGCATCTCTGTAGCTTAAACGGCCTGAAATTCTTCTTAATCGTATTTTGCGAGTTACATTGGATATATAAATTTTCACCTACTCCAATTGGATATACAAATTTTCACCTAAGCCAATCGCCATTTTAATTTTCCAAGGTAGTAGGCATTCCTTGGCGATCTAGGTCCATTGTGTATAGGACCGTCCAGGTTGGTATCAACGCAGTGTCGACAAGTCCTTTGTGCAAAGACCAGGTTATTTTGTCGCCAAGGCACTGTAGCTATAGAAGTTGCCTGACTCAAGAGACTTACCAAAGTTAACTCCAGTACTATAGTCTTGGTTGACGAGCTATGGTGAAAAAAATCAAATAGTTATTTGAATGTTCGCAGTTGTGTTTCTGCACTTTATACTATTTTTTGACAGAACCTTACTTGTTGACAAAAAATTTTCGTCGCTTTAATCATAACCAGATAAATCAGAAAATCACATTAAACTACGCTGCAATTCTATCTACAGACCAACATGGTAATGTGGCAGTTAGGCCCGGCGTCCACTGGTAGCGGTACGGTACGGCAGAAATATCCTTTGGCGATATGCAAGCGCACCTGTTTTCAGCTCTTTGAAACAATCGTAACGTTGTAAGCTACATACAATATGTGTTTGGTCCGTCCGTCGTCCCGAGCATTGCCTCGTGCTGAAGTGTCCCAAGAACTGCGTTTCCAAGACACGCTATTTTAGGTTTACCGTTATCCTGATTTTGCCTGCTACGATCATTAAGATTCTGAACATCAAATTCTTCTTGAATAATCCCTTTGCCGTGGAGGCCATGGGGCCTTGGTCTCATGAGACGCACGGTTTGGTAAAAGAAATTTTATCCATTCTTATCGAAGTTTGAGGGGATCGTCGGGCTGGTAGCTTTTTCTGTCCACGTATAACCTTAGCCATATAACGAGGTAACGCCGCCAGTCTTTTAGCAATGCTCGGGGTATTGCCTCGTGCTGAGTGTCCCAAGAACTGCGCTCCCAAGACACGCCGCTTTCGGTTTTCTGTTACCCTGTTTTTGGTTGCTACGACCAAATTTTGACATCAAACTCTTCTTGAGTAGGTATTCAAGAGGTAATTCATTTCGTAGTGCAAAGATTGGCCAGAAATGTCTTCTTAGGCTTTTCAGGCTCAGGTAGGGCCGCACAAATGCCAATTATATCTAACTAAGTCATAATATTCAGTTATAGTTCAGAGTCACACAACGAGCCATGGAGAGAGCTATGCTTGGAGTTTCTTTGCGCGACAGAATCCAAAATGTGGAGATTCACCGAAGATCCAAGGTCACCGACATAGCTCTCAGAATCTGCAAGTTGAAGTGGCAATGGGCAGGCCACATCGCTCGAAGAACCGATAACCGTTGGGGAAGAAAGGTGGCGACCACGAACCGGAAGACGCAGCGTTGGCAGGCCTCCCACTAGGTGGACAGACGACATTGTGCGCGTCGCAGGTAACCGGTGGATGCAAATAGCCAATGGTCGTTCATTGTGGCGTTCGAAGGGGGAGGCCTATGTTCAGCAGTGGACGTCTTCCGGCTGATGATGATAAAGTCATAATATTAAATCATAATATAACTATTCATCTTATAAAAATCCCCTAACGTGCTATCCCACCAGTGGGCGCTAGACCTTATACACCTATTCCTATACAACGGTTTTAATAGAAAGAATGTTAATGGGCCAACAAAATTATGTGGGTCGCACCGTTGCCGCACGAGGATTGCGTGTGAATTTGTACTATACGTGTTTTACATAACCCAGACCACAAAACTTGTATTAAGTGTATACAAAAAGCTATTTTGAATAAACACTCTATAGCGAGACGTTAATGTAATATGTGATACAGTAATTATATGTCCTTTTTACTGTCATCAAAATATCAAATCTAATAATGTAGACATTAGTTTTGTTGATAATAGCCGCTGTCGAAACTTTTCGACTATTATAAATTTTATTAGTGGGTTTTCAAAAAATCGTTTTCTTCGTTTGACCTTTTTTATTGCTCTCCATTAATTAACTTTTTTCATTGTATTTTGACTCCTCTGACTGATTTTTTACATAAGTACTTTTAATATGTTATTCTTAAACCAAATCAAATGAATAGGTAGGTGTTCTTGTATTTCTAACTTAATTACTCTAATAATAATTAGTCTAATAAATAAATAAAATTTACGTAAGATATTACACAAGATATTACGTAAGATATTACAGTCTTTTAAAGAAATGGTCAAATTATCTGAGCATATAAATTCCTGATACTGTTCTAACTTTTTTTTTTATGTATATATTAATTACTATTAGATACTGTAATATATAACTACTTATACATGTAGGTATATATAATGTGTATAAGATGTACAATTTAAGATATGTACGAAGGTATGTACACCACTAACTACCCAAATAGTTGTTTCTTCTTTTTAAAGTTTAGGTTGTCTGGAAGAAATCGCTATTAGCGATAAGACCGCCATTTGTACCTAATTTAAGTTATTTTTGTAAGTTTTTCTGTATGTTTTACTTTGGTGTGCAAATAAAGAGTATTCTATTCTATTCTATATTACTTTCATACAGATTTTGTAATATGACCGACGATCGCGACACCCTAAAACAAAAAAAGCGCGAAGATTAACCGAGTTTTCGCACATCCCATTACCCCACCGGCACTCACCCCGACAAAGGGAACAATATTTTTTTAATTCTAAACTAGGATAAGAGGTAAAAATTTAAAAATAATCTAATATCTTGTTCTTACTAATTACTTAACTCATGTAAAAAACCCGCACTAGATAAAAAAATACCGGTATACAGATCTTCTCCAAAACCCTTTTTATTATAATAAGGTTCTCATCAAATACACAGAGGGACTTTTGAACAGGAAATGTATTAAACTTAAAATGTTATTTCAGACAGCAGTGTAGAACCTATTGTTTACCAAAGTCCCTGTTCAGCACTAAATGCTCGTTGTTTGGTTTCGCACGGTAAATAAAATTGTAACGTTACTTCCAGGCAACAAGCATGCGATAAAGGTGCTAATTAGCTTGTCAGTCGCGTAACATTTGCATGTGGTGTAGCGATCGTTGCGGCTTGCTATTCGTGGTCGTGTCACCACACCACCGTCACACGTCCGCTTGCACCCAGAGGTCGACCGCTAGTGACGTTACGCATCAATATTGTTACATTTTCTTTTATCGATCAATTGAAATATCGAAAAATATCGATAACCTCGATCAATGTCACACACATGTTACCATTCAGTTCTTAAACAAGGCCACTTGTTTGACGTGTCCAATCGACTCCGAATATAACATATTTATTAAATTTTGACATTTTTACGTCATTAGCGATATGTTATTACATTTCTTTACTTTTTATTAAATGTTTTTAATGTAATAATTACCTTTAAAATAAATGTATGGCGCAAAATTATCTTTAGTTGAGGTTGTTGAGGTAGGTTACCTACTAAATAAATTATCAGATTTGGATGTGACGAATTATTGCTAATCTTCCTTTTTTTTTGCAACCAGAGGTCAAATACTAATGGCGTGTTATATTATTCTACTTCCTTTTCCCAATTAGCCATCGATAAATTTATAATTGATCAATAAAATATTATTATGGAAATAAAAATAATCTAGCCTTCCTACTTAATTTTTTACTCGGTACCTTGAAATATCGATGGCGCAATAAAATTCTCGTATATACATAGTTTTAACTTAGTTTAATAAACTGAATATGATTTTAGAACTTGACGTTTAAATATGTAGTTGTTTGGACATAAATATAATAGATTTTAAATACTGTCTATTTGCCCGAATGCCCCAGAAGGACGGCTATGTTTGGATAAAAGTAAGTAAATTATTATACTAAATCTTTAACCCGGTCTTCCACAGAATTTATTCCCACCAATTTTGTTATCGCTACATTTCGTTTAGGCCGAGCAGAAAGTACCCGCATAGTGACCCTTTTTATCGTTGTTTCTACTTCATAAATACGTTCTTCTATAATTATAAAAGCATTATCGCTATTGTTTTATATTACAGTAGTTATCTTGTTAATATTAGGTACTTTGAATATTTAAAAGTGATAAAGTAGTGGACAGAGAGAGAGAGAGACTTATTCTACAAAGAGGTCTGCGCTTGCCATTATCAGCATTGCTGGTCTCTGTCTTCTAGTGCAAGTTTAGTACTAGCTTATAGTTATTATAATAATAATATAATGTAATTATTCAAAATGAAAACTGGTCTTGTAACGACCATATTATGTTGAAGACTCGTAGCTGCAGTAGATAACGGTATTCGTCCAACCTTACATAGCCGAACGAATAATTTCGATTAGTTTTAAAAATACTATTTTTTTTTTCTTTCAAGTAAGGATATTGTAGCATCACTAACTCTCGATCAAGCCATTCAACAAACCTACATTGTATAACAGCTGGACATTAATGAAAATAAAGTGAAATATCTGCCCACATTTGCAGCGGATTATGAATTTATTGTGAGCGCAATTGATATAAAAATCTAAATCTACATAATTAACTTTATATTTTTTAGTGCCCAGTCAGTGCCCACGCTTGCAAATCCCACCTGTATCAATAGTTCATTAAAGTTTGATAGTTGTCTGTGCGTGTGTGCCATAGAATACACAGTTATTTACATTTTTTATGTTCTTAATAGCTTCTAAAGTCACATTGATCTAATACACGAGAGGAAAATCTTCACAAGTATTTTTTATTCTTACGACATCTTTCACTTTCTAATCATTCAGTTAATATTTTACAGTAAGTGGTTATTCATGTTTAATATAAGTCCACCTTTAATTAGACTTGCATTTAAATAACTTTATTATGCAGATAATAAAAACTGGAAATGAAGACAAATGCGTGAATTCGAACAGTTTTTTTAAAGTTAAACGAACGATATGTTCAATTTATATGCAAATGAAAGGCAAATAAATGTCTACGTACAATGCACACAATGTCAGAGATGTTAACCGTGTTCTCTTGGATTCTGTGACATCGGATGGTGTTCGCCCACTCGTAGGCGCAGCTCTATGCATATATTTATTTCGTCTTTGACATTGAAAGATATTGATTCGTAAGTAATGTATTACAAATTTCTATAAATTATTCTTCCACATAAAAAATCAGGTCTTGTTCAAACATAAGTAATTTTTTTGCTCAATGATGGCTAGCTTCGAGGACCATAATCAAATTCATTTGACATTATTAATATGCAAATATTTTGCAATAGTAACTTGGTATTGTATTCAAATAATATTAACTCTAGGTTGTTTGGAATTAAATGTAATCAATCGTTAGTTCAACTAGTCCAAAAATAGCACTGCACTTAAGAATACCACCGTTTCACAGTGCCGCCCTAACTTTAAGAATCTGGTACGGCACAACATTAAAACATTACAGAACTTTAGACATATTATATCTCATTAATATATATTTATATCTCAACATCGTAAGTAAATTTTGGAAATAAATATATATATATATATACTAACTGACCCGCGCAGCTCCGCTCCCGCTCTTTCACTTGTGAATCTAAACCATTCTCGAATCCCCTTGAACACCCACTAACAATGTCATCAACATCGGTCCAGCCGTTTAGGAGGAGTTCAGTGACATACACACGTACAATAGAATGATATATATAAAAATATATGTATATATTACATAATACAGTACATTCCCGTTCTTACAACAAATTATTTTATCAGAGCTACCGTCAGAACGGATATGAGTATAAGAAACTCAAACAAATCAAAAGGTCGAACGGATACGGATGAACGTGCATGCACCAATATAACTCGAACAACGCCCTCAAATACAAAGGAGGGGGTGACCCAGCATACAAAGCCGACACAACTAAGATTAAGAAGAGATGATACGTATACGGAAATATAGTTAATGTATCTGTAATGGACACTTCTTCCCGTATAAGATGCGCCCATTTACATAAAACTAGGTCCAAAGCCGCGTAGGCCGTGAAAACGAACCATAAATCTGTCCTTGTTGTCGGGAGAAAATCGTGAAACCAAAAGCATGATGCTGGTATACAGAACAGTTTGAAAGGTCGTGGGCGGGCGAAATTATTTATACCTCTTACCTATAGATGTATTATTTGCGTATACCTGGCACTTGCTAATAGCTACCCATTAGGATTGTATTTAAATGTTCCGTTTGAAAGCAGCTAGTTTCACAAATCATTTTTCTTTAGGTAGAGTAAATACTGAAAGTAAATATGTATACAGACGTGTCAAGTCGTCGTTTCGTATGTGTAATTTTGTGATAGTTTATTTACAAACAGGGTCGAAATCTATGCCGATATTATCAATAGTATCTGATAATTCGTTGAGCTTATTCAATCCTAAAAAATTGTATAACCGATAGGAAGCTATATTATACCGTGTATAGGTTTAGTACATTATATCTGAATGTTTATAGGTCTGTAAATTTGTTTCAAAAAGGTTTATAAACAGCATTCATCAAAATTGGCAAATAAAATAAATAAGCTAAATAATAAAGTTAATAACAATTTCCGCAAGCACAGACAGTGCAGCTGCTTGCCATTTTTACGGTTTGTTATTAGTAGGTTTTATGTTTATAGTAATTATATGTATATTACATAATGTGATAAGTGATGGAAGAGGCATACCTTTGATATTTGATTTCGTTAAGTGTTTAATTAGAAGCTACTCGGAACTGCTCAGACGTCGTCCATTTAATTTGTAAAACGGGCGCGTATTGGCCCAGCAAACGTATGACAGACAACGAGTGTAAACGCGTTACGACTCTAGCGAACTGCATAAGCACGGCTTCTGGTCAGTAAACTTGATAAATACATTTACAGCTCCCAAAGGCATTCCACACTTGGTGGATATCGGCCATAAAATGAGATTCCAAGAAACTGGCTTGAATTTTTGGAGTTTCTTGATTTATAATAGATGCCTTACTGCAAACATAGTTGATAAAAACACAAATGTAAAATTAGTCCTAAAACTATTATAAGATTTTACCTATTAAGTCGCGTCCTCTATTATATCAATGCAAGAGTTTTTGACAACACGCTTTCGATAAGAAATGACTAAAGAACTTGACTACAAATTCAATTAAACTTCATATTAATTTAGAAAGTAACGTTTGAGTTACCTTTATGTTATTAAGTGTCTAAAATAGTAACTTTTAGGAAAGTAACGATAACGTAGGTAAAATATAAATAAACTAAATAAGATGCATTTTATGTAGCTTTGGATCGGATAATTTTATAAAAACAATTGCATACATTATTGTTGTATATGGCATCGTTCGCAATGGCATCATTCTGCTGGAGCTATAATTTAACCTATCTACGGTTATTTACAATCATAAATGTAGGCTAGTTGAAATGCGGTGCTATTGGTGCCACTAATATAGATGAATGTCAGTGACTGGTATTGTGCAGCTTTGCGGCAAAATATCGAAGTAAAGTGAAAAAAACTACTGCTTCCAGTATGCTACCTCTTTTCAAAAATCTCTTGTTTGTGATGAGCTATCGAGCGCAGTGACAGGTTACAAGTCAACACGGTAAGTGGAGCATTTGTTAGCACAAGTGTACTAGTGCATATTGCAGGCTATCGCATATCACCGCCTCTCGCGACATCTATCGCGTCTTTATTTATCCTGTTGATTAGAACACACGCTTTTTCACGAATTAACAAACTAAAAGTCCGCAAACATCCAAATCTTTAATCTCTTTCCATCAAAGCAGACGTTTTATACGTCCCAATTTTAAGATCTAAAAACTCCAATTGTGTTATAACTTCCGCTTGTACCCGGATTTGAGCCCGATACCCCGTTTTCCAATCCGGACTGCCCAAACAGATAACCGAATTTATTTGATAGTAGAGACTTAATTTTTATCATTCTTCCGCATATATCTACTAAGTAATAAAAACTGGTTTCTGTATTATGTTACATCGTTATAATGTTTACTAGGTGCATTAGTTACCCTAAAAATATTTCTTATAGATTAAATAGATATACTTGTTACGGAAATTGAGTATAATTAAGAAAATTGCTTTTTATTGCAATAAATACTCAACACTAATGGGCTGATTACACATAACAACTGCAGCCTCAACTCTGTACCAATTACATGTAATCAGCCCCTAACACTTATAGAAAATCGAATAAAACATATCACAATTGTGCTATGTTTATATATTTTTTGTTACGCGTACGCGTTTGTTATAATTCATGTAGAACCCCAAAAACATTCTGATAAAGAATATAACACGACTAAAGAAATGGTGCTATGATCTTTTATCTCACTCATATCTAAGTTCAATGGCTGTAATGACCCTAGCAAGGTCCTCGATATAATTTACGTACTTTTTGTACTTACAAAGTTCTTAAATTGTTTTTTTAATGGATGCAAAATGAGCACTGTGGCGTAAACTACAGATAAGAAATTGGTAGCCGAGGTCTTCAAGATGGGATGTAGGTACACCACCCAATGAGTAGTTAATAACATTGTATTATCAAACTCTAATCCTAAGACTTACGTTCTTATTTAAGAAAGATGATAGAAGGAAGAAAGGCTGCTTAAATTTATTTCTGCAAACTTCTTCACAAATCATTCTTATATCATTCATATTTGTGTAAATTACTACTTACATAAAAACATGTAGTTCGATACAGATAAATTAAAATAAATAACTGTATTTATAATAACAGTGAACTATTAGGTCACATTTTTCGCGTATCGCAAAGACTTTACATTCACTAGGGACGGGATGGTTTCAATAATAAAGATAAATGTGTACTAATTATATGTAAGTATACTTAATACTACAAAGTCATGATAACTACATATAATAATATCTGCTAAAATTTAATTCCTTTGTTACGCAAAACATGCGAACTTCTATTGAACTTTCTTGCTAGAATTAACCATATTATTTTATCATAATAATCAAAATGTTATAGTAATTACTTTGGGGGATGTTTAGTTATAAAACGATCATCAGCATCCAAAAGACGTCCACTGCTGACAAATGCCTCCCCCTTAGTAGGGAGGGGTGGCCATAATCTCCATCCCCATTCCCACGCTTGGCAAGCGTTTTGGGGGATCAGAGTATACGTGTTAGGTAATCCAATAGAAAGACGCAGCTGCCCGTCTTCTTGTATTTCCTTACGGTCATCCATCGGGAGGGACGAAACGATATTCATAAAAAAATTATACGTATTAACTAGATGGCAAGTGTCTTCTGCAAGGGATCTCCCAGATAGGTACCACCGCAGTGTCAGATATTGCCACCAAATAGCAATGTGTAAGCAATACTGTGTTCCGGTTCCAAGGGCAATGTAGCCAGTGATATAACTAGGCTCAAGAGAAATAATAACTAATTTCTCGGGTGACGACTTTCGTACACGTCGCTTACCATCAGGCGGACGCCTTTTTGTTCTCGTCATCAATTAAAATAAAAAGGCACTTCGTTTAGTTTTGCGGCTATTAAAATTGTCGTAATATTTTGGTATGTTCTGGTTGCAATTACGCTGCTTTACATAGCCATTAGGATATAAAATGTAATGTATCCACTTAAACTACTATTAGACATTTAAAATGCTTGTGACTAAATGAATACTAACGGGATGTCTGGCATGAACCAGAGACGCCCAACGAACATAATTAGTACCTATGTTTGCATATACTATTTCGTCATGCGGCATTTACTGTGCACCCACGTTGCATTTGATCCTCCTAAATGGCAATAGTCTAATCAGCCAAGTACATAACAACACTATACATACATTTAAATCTATTAGATTTATTTGCAATTTACCACATTAACATATATTTTGTAGTCTATTTTGCAACTTTTCTCTTCCGTGTTTTATGGATTTTGTATACGAGTACTAAATGAGTATACAAAATCTATACAACATTTAACACATAGCGAATAATGAGAAAGGAATCCGTTAATTAATTATTAGATTTATTAACGGATTCAGAGTACGGCAAGTACCCAGTATAAACTTCTGTTTGTTATTAATTGTTTTAAAACTGATTTTACCAGAAACTAACATACGATTGTTTGAACTGAATGTCACTCTATTATCAAACTCTCGACATGAAACCTCAGATTAGGATAAGACCAAATTACATCATCTTACGTTATCGCGTTATTCTTATCAATTTTCCGTTGGCAACTGCTGGGACGAGAGTGTTTTCGAAATAAGTGCAATCGTATATCCGGGTATATCAAGTGTAATATATTGTTTATCCTCGATATCATCGATAAAGCGAATGACGTCGCGACGATAGACACAACGGCTCCGTGAATATTTACTACCAAGTTGTTGATCAGTATATAAATCCTTGCACTTGAACTCATCGAACACGAATCGAAGAAATAAATTAAAATTAACATGTTATACAACTTATAATAATACCAAATGTTCAAGTTTTTCTTAATCATTTGACCTGACCTTACGAATCATTTCATGTCATTTTAGATTTCTCATTTTGCTTAGTTAGTTTTGTGTAAGTTAGTGTATATGTTTTTTTTTATTCTACCCAGTGATGACTTGACGAGCCAAGCAAGACATTCGCCTCATGGTAAGCGTCACACCTGCCTGTAGACAGCTGCTCGGCGCAGCCGCTCGTCACTCGTCACCCGAGACATTGCTTATTAAACCTCTTGTGTGTGGTAATTTCACCAGGTACAATGCCCTTCAGTACCACACGGTACGTTAACACACTGGTTAACGGCAGAATCTCTGACACTGCGGTAAAACTTACCTGGTTGGTACCTACTTTAAACAGGAACGTGGAGATTTTCAATGCAGGGTTTTTATTTTTCATATCATGTACATCAGTTGGAAACCCCAGTCAGGCTTCCCCAGTTCTGAGCGTACTCTTCTCTTCTCTTCTCCAATCCTATTTGGTCCATCTCTAAACAAATTCCTCACCCAGTCTCTTCAACAAAATCCGGTCCCTTGCCTTCATCATCCAGGCGTGCCCCGCGAGTCCTTTCAGGTCACCAACCCATCATTTAGGTGGGCGACCCCGTGCTCTTTTGTTTGTCCATAGTTAATCAAGGAAGAAATTTGAGCAGGCATTCCCGCTTAAAAGTATTTTTTTAAGAAAGTTGGATGCGTCCTTATAGAATCACGGAAAAGTTTACCCGGTCTAGTTTGCTTATGCTGCACCAACGTTTGTGGTGTAACATAACTGCAGTAGTAAAATTTTAATGACATCGACCGCGTGCCCGCCCCGGTTAAAAATAATATTCACACGTCTCATACATACTTCACCTAACGACGACGCGCTGACTAAGATCATTACAAACAATTATTAGGATGAGATATCTTAATTATAACAATTACCCGTGGGGTGTCCAGGTAGGAATATCACCCCCCCCCCCCCCCCCTTCTCTTCCCGTTGGGTGGTAAGAGGCGACTAAGGTAAAACAAGAAGACGGGCAGCAGCGTCTTTCTATTGGATTTTATTACCACCTATACAGCGATCCCCAAGCCGCCTGCCAAGCGTTGGGCAACCTCTCCCTGCTAAGGGCGAGGCCTTTGTTCATCAGTGGACGTTTTTCGGCTGCTGATGATGATGGTGATGAATAAGGTATCATGTACGCAAATATCAGGTGACCGATATATATATACCGATATATACGGTCCCGAGCAGCATTTAGTCGACCAAAAAATAATAACAGAAATTGAAGAAAAATTAATAATTCCTTCGTTTAATATAACTATTTTTACTACTGCTCGGTAGGAACCCGTTATATTTTATTATGGGCAAGATAATATATGCCCGCTCCAAATATTGATGTTTAGTAATTCCACGTGTGTAACATATATCAGCGATCTATTTTCGTTCGCCGGCAGGCGGTTCGCATGAGATCGGACGCGTGCAAGTTCAGGGAAACCAGACAGCGGGAAAATGTTCTATTGAACTGTGAAAATTAGGCCAATGTGCTGGCCATATGTTGATTCGCTCTATGTAGCTGTTTAAGAAAATGAATAATTATGTTTGTACAATATTGTAGAACACTATAATTATCATGGGATAATTTAAATCTCAACAAACATTGAACGACCGATATACATGAGGGAGTTTTAATGGTGAGGTTATTTATGTAAATGAGGACGTTTATACGGGTCCCAACGAATATAGAGTAGAACTCGCTCGTAGTTTCGGATATGATCACGTACGACCCAAATCTAGACCAACATAGTTGCACTAAATATCGTTCACTGCATAATGTTCTAAGAGATTCAAAAAAGGAATTCATAACGCGTGAGCTCTAATTGATGGTAATTTGTTATTACCTATGACTCTACTTAATAATCTCTGTTCGATCTTTAAATAATTTAAAAAAAATATGTAAATATATTCTAATTAGTGTTGTATCATATTTCCTGCAGCTATATGATATGTTTAATTATCAGATAAAACTCATATTTACATATGTTATATTATATCTCTATTTAACTCCAACGTTAAATAAGGGGTATAGTTCTTGTTGCTTGTAACTATAGTCTGTCTCTTTCAGCGAAGAATTGCCTATCAGCTTGCTGACAGCAAAATTAAAGCTGTTTTAAGTTTTTTAGCATTATGTATTAAATGACGTATTTTTATACGAAGACTTTGATTAGCTATTAATGCATGAACGCAATGAGTGATGGTAAGAATTGATACAGTTGATAGAAGTGCACAAACTAATAAGAAGAAGGATATTTCTGTAGTGGTAGAAAAAGTTATGTACGGTGGCCCCACAGCCCTTAGCACAGCACAAGCAACTTCTCATAAAGACTCTTGATTTTCAGATATACCTTACCACACATCTCTTAAAATCATGATTACAGTTGTTAATATTTTATAACATGAAACCGTTGGCTAATTACAATTACCAATTAGGAATGAATATCATTGAAATTAAACTAACTGTACGGATTATATCGCGGTTTATTTTTGATTTTACTATCCCGACGTTTCGAACACTTTACAGCATTCATGGTCACGGGCGGACTGAAGTGGTAGCTGTCCATACGTTGTAAAGTTGGTTTCATTTCATTGTGTGATATTCGCGTATATATCAGAAATCACGTCTATCATCAACCTTTTGCACATACTTTAAAGGTGATTTATTATAAACAATCATGTAGGCACATCACCCAGTTCTACTTACTCCCAAAGACGTCATGGTGGGTGTCACTCTGCTCCAATCACATTCACCACGTGTTCCATCAGTATACAATGTAGCATGACACGCGACATTGCCAACAGTCAATCAAAACAATCTCTATATGTATTTGGTTTATCTGAACATACAAATTAGGTATGCGCAAAGTGATTCACTTGAGTTCGCTTCCTTATGCTTTCTATGCATATCTTTCTGTTATTTGAGCTATCGAGCCAGCGACTACATTGACATGTGAATTTGTATGTCAAGTACATTCACTCATTGTAAAAGCTCAAGGTTTATTTTTACCCGACTACGGAACGGAGGGAGGGTTATGATTTTAACAAGAATGTATGTTCATCAGTTCCCGCATATCTTCTAATCTACTTAACATAATTAGACAGACAAGTAGAGTGTCGTTAGAAGCGTCTTGATTGGCCGCTGGTAATAGGCTATATAATATCACATTATTAGACTGCGATTTTATCCGTAGTCAGGTTTTACTTTTTAAAACTTATTAAACTACCTAACTTATTTAACTTATTATTACTTGTTAAACTTCATCATATTATATTTTCAACTATGGTTAACGTTACTTAAAGGGTTAACGGTAACGTCGACCAGTATTGATGTAAGTGCACTTACTAGGCTATACTGTAGTAAATCATGTGAATCACCCAATTCTAGGGTATTTCACTATCATTCCACCATCTAAACTCTAACTAGGCAAAGCAAATGTATATATAGCAGCCAAGCAACTGATACAAATAAAAATACTGATTTCGATACCGAATAAATATGCTGATATATATAATTAACACTTAGCCAGACACAAGACAAACATACATGTTAGTCACACAAATGTTTGTTCTTAGTGAGAATCGAACCCACAGTCTTAAGGGTAAGGGGGTCTTAAATTGTCACACTGCAATTTTCTTATCCTTTTAAACTGTATCTTCTCTTTTGTACAATAAATTATATATGTATTGCATTGTACAGCAAGTGCATCTAACTACTCTGCCAAGTGGCGCGTCATTTTTGTCGTATTCATGTTATATTTCTCGTATCGTGAAGGCAATTACTCACCGCTGTAATTATTTTTCTATGTTACAACTGTTAAATATTATGTATTAGATATTTATGTCACGTGTTGAAACCAATTAGCCCAGAAGTTGTCACAGTGGAGACCTAGAAAATGTGACGATAAATGAATGAACGATGGACGAGCACCGATAATATTTATTTTGGGGTCAGTAACTGAATTAGTAATTTGTCATGGTGTTTGGTTACACTAGAAAGTTTCAGACCATTTTTTTTATGTTAACGAATTCGCATCGCATCGCAAATATCTGCGAGAAACAAATGAAGTTTCTATACAAATTCCTGCGATGCGGCGCCGCATCGCATCGCATCGCAGTTATGTGTGGGAGCCCTTAGATACCAGTAAATCACAATATTCTGTAGATACTTATTTGTTGAAACTAAATATTTACAGTTTATTTACAAACATGTACACTTAAACTAGGTAAAAAACTTCCTCGAAGTTGTCGCCGCACTGGGAGGGAAGGGTACCTAAAAGACTGGCGGCATTACCCCTTTGTATGGCCAAGCTTATACGTTGGCAGAAAAAGCTGTCAGCCCGGCGGTCTCCTGAGACTTCGATAAGTTTGGATGAAATTTCTTTCACCAAACCGTGCGTTTCATGAGACCAAGGCCCCATGGTCTCCACCGCAAAGGGCGCAAATATATAGCTCATATAGCTCGAACCTAGAGCTGCATACTTGCGTCGCATTGCATTACTAGCGGTCGCCGTCGTTCTGTAGATACTAAATTCGTTATTGTATTTTAAAACTGTCATTCATATTAGGGTCATACCCCGTGGGGCGTCCGGGTAAGAATAGCACCCTCCCATCTCTTCCCTTCGGGTGTCCGTAAGAGGCGACTAAGGGAAAACAAGAAGACGGACAGCAGCGTCTTTCTATTGGATTTCCTACCACCTATACTGCGATCCCCGAGCCGCCTGCCAAGCGTGGGGATTATGGCAACTCCTCCCTACTAAGGGGGCCTTTGTTCAATGGTGGACGTTTATCGGATGTTCATGATTCATATTGGGAAAATGCATGTTTCATAGAAGTCGTACGAATACTAGATTTTTTTATCGTTTATTAGTATCGTATGTTTCAATAAATCGCCTTTAACACTATTGAAAGTAGAAACTAATATCCGAGGCGACTTATGTCCCGACCCTCGGTCACGACTAGGTCGCGTTCGATACATTGGTATGCGTCTGATACAGATGCTCTGTCGTCGGTCAACATCCGGCAAGCTAGATACTAGTCAGACGTCCACGACTTATGGCTGGTACACGCGTATCGTTACTGATTAGATGCATTCAAGCAACTTCCATCAACCGTGATTGTAAGTCGCGTGCGATTGGCTATTCCCAGCTTATCTCTAGGTATCGTAATTGAACCAAACTGTAATAGTTCAATTAAATTTCGAACTTAACCCGTTGTCGCAACAATACCGAACGCTACAACAATAAGATGGTGCGAGCCACGAAGGCCACGGAGCCAAGTTCACGAATGTACGTTCATCGACCGCCGTTATCATTACCATTCAATGCGATGCTCAGGATCATTACTGGCTGGCAACGTTTGATATCAAATAGTTATGTAAATCTATGTTCTTATTTCAAACTAGCTGACCCACGCAGCTCCGCCTGCGTTATTTTTACGTTAACTAAACTTTTAATAACAGACATTCGCATCGAACACATAACCTCCTTTTTTATAGTCGGTTAAAAACTGGGACCCACTTTTTACTTGCTCTCCGAAGCACGGACCCGTTTGGTTCAAATGGCGTTAAACGGTCACCCATCTATTTAATGACCTTACCTAACGTTGCTTAACCCGATCGATTACAAAACCTTGATAACAACTCTTTATGAGCGTTCCCTTACTAATATTTATTATATTATAAAGAAAAATTGATAAAATCGGAAAAAGCGTATAACCAAGTACCCGTTTTGACTTTAATCCCCTCTCCCAAAAAAACCGTGCTAGATTACGGGATAAAAAGTATCCTATGTCCTACCTCGTAGTAAGATCTCAAATTATGCCAAGTTTCATTTGAATCCATTCAGTAGTTTCGGCGTGATGCTCAGCCGTGATACAGACAGACAGACAGACAGACAGACAGACAGACAGACAGACAGACAGACAGACAAAAATTAAAAAAAAAATATTTTCTGCCTCAGTATCGGTTATAGAATGCCCTCCAAATATAATTTTCAAAATATCTTCAATGTACAGAATTGGACCTGTTACAGTTTTATTATAAGTATAGATTTTGTTAGTTATATGAGAGTAGATATACTTGTAGGTGTTAGGGTTAGTTTTACTGGCAACTCTCTTCAGTTTTTTGATTACATGATTATATGATACATACATTTATATACACACTGCTATGCGTCAGAAGGTAAATTACTGATTTTCCTGTGGTATTATATAAATAACTATCGGGAAATTCAAATACCGAGTGATTAACTAATTGTATTTGGGAGGTTTAGCTTTTACAGATTAGTCACCAGAGGTAACTACTAACTTACGTATACCTAGAATTGTTTATACTGATGTACCTATACACTAATAAAAATACCCTACAAAGTGCTGAACAATAGATGAAGTATATAGAATAGAATAGAATACTCTTTATTTGCACACCAAAGTAAAACATACAGAAAACTTAGAAAATAACTATATACTTAGTAACTTTCCATTCATTATTAAAGTATTTAGTTAGTGTGTCTGTACCTACACTTAACGTGTATTTAAATCGTAAAAAAGAAAGATGAGAACGCATGGTCATCGCCGGTCTGAAGTCCTGAATTGATATTCAGTCCATAGCTTTAAAATTGCAGGTTTTCGAGTAAATTCTGTGCTCGACACGAGTTTTAACTTGCCAACGCCTCAAAACCCACTTAACGCCTTCATCTCCATATTTTGACTCACACGGCTGTTAACAATGAAGAAAAAATACGCGAAAGTACTCTTGTTAGTATTAAACTACCTCAAGAATAATAAGACAGCATAATTTAAGACTGCATTGAATACATTCTTGTCTAGGTACCCACCCGCATACCTATTGATTGAAGTTTAGTGAAGTAAAGTTACATATTATGTGAGTTTACATAGAAAGTTTCAACAAAAGTTTTGGCCAGTATAAATATGAGAAATAAAAATTGTCTCAGTTACTACTAGAGCAGAGAGTGACAACACGGGCAAAAAAAAACCGTGTTACTACTGGTAGTACGACTGATTGTAACAAGTAATAAGTTTTAAAAACTAAAACCCGACTACGGATAAAATCGCAGTCTAATAATGTGATATTATATAGCCTATAACCAGCGGACAATCAAGACGCTTCTAACGACACCCTACTTGTCAAATTATGTTAAGCAGATAGATTAGAATATATGCGGGAACAGATGAACATACATTCATACATACATACATTCTTGTTAAAATCATAACCCTCCCTCCGATCCGTAGTCGGGTAACAAGGGTAACGAAAATATGATTTGATGAGTAACCAATCAAAAATGGATTTAATTAGTGCTAAGCGCGAACTTGTAGTTTAGAAACGGTAATTTTGATTTTAAATTGTTACTTTAATCACTTCGATGTTTTTAAACTCCAATGGTAAAAACAAATTTTCTTGTAAAATCTACGCCAAGTTTACCTTATTACATATGCATTCGAATCGGAAACCTGAGAACGTGAGTCCTCCGAGATAATCGAAAGTAAAACATGGACTGCCTTAATCAATATTTACAGTGTGCTTCGTGATGGTAGCGCTGTTGGTGCGGTGGCCTTCACAGGGGCCGGTCCCGCTCTGCGCGTGAGTTCATGGCGAGGGCTACATTTATTGCTCCAGTCCATTTAGCCCATTGCATTGACGTAATCCAGCCGACGGTTTTATCGCTCGCGTTGCCGGGGTGCGCTTAACGTTACGAAAAAACTACACTCACTGTTACTGGCATTTCTGCATAAATAATATCTTCGTTCGTTAGATCTCCGTCATCGCCATATGGATCTAATGCACGAAGACGATGGACGCTGCGCTCGAGATGTAAACTGTGATCTATTTTGACTAAAAGAAACAGGTTGCATATTGATATTGCAGAACGTTCAGACTTATGAATCACTCACTCGTTTCAAACTTTGACTTACCCCGCAAGGGCAAATCTGACTTTGATTTATGGAGATTCAATCAGAACACTATTTTCAGATCAACTTTGTTTGCAATATTGAAATACATTGTTTTTTTTGCCCGAGCGCCGAGGGCTATGTTTTTCAAGTGTATTTATGTATGTATTACACATACATACGCAAATTTAAATATGTATACAAGTACATATTATGCATATCGTGTACTTCGGCACAGCCTACAATCGGTTTGATGGAGTTTATGTTAGTTGTGGGAGTGAGGCTATATGTAAGTATGGACTACAGCCACCATTTCGTATGTTATTACTTCCAAAATCATAAATTACGGGTAATCTAAACGAGACGAGTTAAAATATACCTACATAATGGATAATTTATCCATGCCTATAAACAGGTTTAAAATATGTAAGTATAAATAAAATAATTAAAAAATAAATTTTAATGTTTTATTTTATTTACGCGAGTATCATAAATTTAAAACTTATTCTACGTCCTCCCGTGACCGAGGGTACTATAAAGCAATCGAGGCCAAGAAAGTAAAAATTAAAAACATACCGCGATATAATTAGTAAAAAAAGAGTTAAGTATACTAATTTCAATAAGTGAAGTTTGACAGTCAAGTTTTTATAGATTTTATAATTTATGATTATAATAATTTAGCAGCTTTAAACATTTTGTATCAATGCTCTCAAGGGCTTTGTTACCGAACCATTGACCCCGCGACCTCAAACATCGAGAGCCTTCGTTCTCACGAGCCTAATGCGAATTAACGACGACAATTTAATTGATACAAACTGGTCTGCGAGGTGGCCAGTGCGTGACAATACTAAATGGCTCGATGAACACTCAACCAATACAACAGTTGACACTGACTAATGACCTAAAAGGTTCAGCGACTGTAAACACTAGGGCTGCTACGGCCGTTTCGTATATTACATGGAATCTCTACTAGGTCCCTCATGCAAGAGACCATCCGCAGTATCAGATATTCTGCCGCCAAGCAGCAAAGTATAAACATAGTTGTATTCCGGTGAAGCTGGGGAAATTACTGGACTCGAGTGACTTATTACTAATGTGGGTGACGAGTGGCAGTGGAGTGCAGCAATTTATAGGCAGGCGTGTCACATACCATCCATCAGGCGAGGGCTTGTGACCATGTTATTTTTTTTTAATACTTTATTGGTACACATTGGTAAACAGGCGGATTTAATGCCTTAGACATTTTCTGCCCGTGTCCGCCTTAGGGTGGTCCAGAGAAATTACAAGGTAATAAAAAAGAAGACCGCTAAAGCGCCATGTTACTGCAGACAGCTAGAGGGCCATCGAACTAGGAAGCATGATTTTAAGTATATTACGAGTATATCTGCCGCTGGTGTAATTATAAAGGCTGATAAGATGTAGACAAATCAGTATATGTCCATATACCATAATATATTTTCAACATAATTTCTTTCGTTCAGGTTGTCTGGAAGAAATTGCTTTTAGCGATAAGACCGCCAATTGTACTTAAAATAATTTAAACTATTTTACAATGTTTTTTTTTAATGTACGTACAATAAAGTATTCTACTCTACGTAATGCTATAATTTTTCAACCAACATTCAAGTAGCGTTAATAGTGTTCTTGCGGTGGGGAAGAATACCAATATTCTATACTATAAGGGCATATATTGTGTTCGCAGTCAAGCACTACATAGGTTTTTTTATACCACGTAGTAACGAGATAAGCAAAACGTTTGCCTAATACTAAGCGAAACGCCTGCCTCTAGACAGCTGAATTGCAGTGCCGCTCGTCACCCAAGATATTAGTTATTAAATGTCTTGTGTCCGGCAATTTCACCAGTACAGCTATAGAGCCCTTTACACGGAAACACAGCAAAGTTTACACACTGCAGCTTGGCGGCAGAATATCTGACACTGCCGTGGTACCAAGGTGTACGGACCCTTGCTCAAGGGACTACAATCTAAGTACATTACGTTCAGTAATAATATACATTAATTAGTTACAATAGATGTTTTGTTCAACAACTTACTGCGTAACACGTGCGGTATAAAAGCTATAAGATGCAATATTAGCAAATAGCCGAGTCAATTCACGAGTCGGCCTCACAAGGCCTCTTTCCATAGCGTAATATTTTGTGCTAACTAATGACAAAACTGGAAATTAGCACATGTGAAACACTGGTCGTTCACCTACTTGACCTTCCATAGATTGTCTGTCTAGTTACATACATATATGTATGTACCTACTCGCAATATAACATACCTACCGTTATCTATAAATATAAATATACAGTTTTAAACATTGATTTCTAGCATTCGACATATTAATAAAAGCAAAATATTACCGAAGCTAGAAGAAGCATTAATAATATAAATAATTTAAATATAATATATCGACGATACAGAGGGGGCGAGGGACTTTACTCGTATTATTACTTAATTAAGACCCGGTAAACCAAGCACATGATAATCGACAAATGAAATCACTATTATATAAAAACAATATAAAAATTTCATTCATAAATTGTATTATTACTCATAACAGCGCTACCCGGTTTCATATGTCATAGTTCAAGCACCTGTACGATAACTTTTTTTTTTCGTTCGCCTAATATATTTTTACTGACTTCAAAAAAGAGGAGGATCTATATTCGTCCAGTATTTTTTAAGTTTAAACCAGTCGTACGAAGGCAAGTCCTACTACAAATTCGAGACTGATAAATTTTATCTAATGGATATCGAAATAGCGAACATGATGGTCTGATTTAAATTACTCCAATGTTGCATGACGCTTCTATTATATGTCGATAATAATTAATTCCCCGCCTACTAACGGCAGTATCAAATACGTCAATATAATTAAACAAAGTTTTGAATATGTAACTAATACATCACCGTAATCAGCTTTATATTTTATTTTAATGCAAATTTTCTGGTCGTTATCAAATACGTGTCGTTTTATTTTGTTCAACGTTGCAAGAATTAAGTATTACGTATGTATATAATTACAAATAAATTATTATGCGAACAAACCAAAGTTTATTCGTATTATAACTTTAATTTGTACAGGTGTATGATGTCTACTCATGTACTTTTATTGTATACTTTGTCTACCTTTAAAGGAAACACTTATGTTAACCCAATTAATAGACGTCCTTTAAACGTCCTGTATCGGCCATCTAACATCTCTGTTTGATAAATAAAACTGTTATATTGCATTCAATATAAATATTGAACAATTAATTTAAATTACCGCAGCAGTGCTGTCTTTTTACGTCCGGGATAATTTCATTTTGATTTAAAGTCCATTATTACAATCGCACTATGAGATTGATGACATTCGCACCAGAATATTAATTAAGATATTATAGCCAATGAAGTGTTTCTATGTCATAAACAAACACACTTCGTGATCTTACAAATACAATGTACGAAGTAAATTGAATAAAAGAAAACTAAATAATTAATAAAATACAAACACCTAGTTTTGCTGCTGCTTTTATAACACTTTTAAACGTTGTTTAATTTTTGTTAAAAAATACACTACATACATGAACCAAAAAAAAATAATTTACGAATTCAAATATATATATATTAACACATTATTTAAAGAGATACTTACTTAAATGTGTCGTGTAATTTCCACCTAGTTCAGTGTAGACAGTCCGTAGACGTGTTAGAGAGACGATCCTTGACGGTAAAAAGTGAAATTTCTCGCGGCGACGTTGCCCGCTAATTATTTATTCACTGGCAGTGAAAAACGTGGATCAGCAACACCGTATTCTGTTCGCGCCAACTATATATAAACACGTGTTTGAAAAATTATATTTCGATTCGGTTTATATACATGTATATTTAAAATAATCCTCTTTATTTAATTTAATAAATCGGTATTTTTTATAGATTCGCATAACAAAGCTGGAGCAATAAATATAGTGCGTTCGATTAATGATTCGGGTGCGGCGCGGCGGCGTGGAGCAGAGCGGCTCGGACAGCGAGCGGAGCACGCGACGCGGCGACTAGCGGCCCACTGACTGCGCGCGCGCTCTCGCGATTGCTGCCGATCTTCAACTCTTCCAATTTTAAATATTGAACGGCGATGTCTGAATACGCTTTTCCGAATCTACTTTCGGCGAACCTACAGACGCGACGCGCTATGCCGGCCGGCGCGCGGCGCCTGTTTTCCATACAATGCGTAATTAGCCTTATGTCTATCAACGTAATGATGCAAGGTTTAGATTACAGTACTTACAGAGAACATTTTTTGTGAATAATAGTATGTAGTTTAAGTTCCATTTTGACTTGACTACGGAGAAGGAAGGGTAATGAAATGAGTTTAACAGTCTATGTTTGTATTTATATTTTCTGTATATTTATTAACTTATGCGTAGAATTATCTTTTTAGTTCTAAATAGATAAAATTAATTTGAATAATACCTACACACGTACTATTTATTATATTGTTAATGTCACCTTAGATATTGACTTGTGCAAAGTAAATAAATTAAGTATCCGCAATGTAGAGTCACCTCGAAATGTATAGACACATTTAAATTTATTTGGGACTGTTGATTAGGTATTAAGCTGATAGGTACAGCCTGGCTAGTTTATCAATGTAATTTACATCGAAAATTGTTTTCTTATACTAGTTAGGCCGATTTGACTCGTGGCAAGTATTAGTGCAGTCCTGAATCAATGAATAAAGTTAATATTTTTTAAAGTATTTTCTGTAAGACACCACATAAAAACAAATGAAAATAGGAAAAGTACAAGCATTGGATTACACAAAATTTAAAACTCTACCTCATAAACTGCTTATCACCCGACTGCCACAGAAGGAGGGCTATGCTTTTCGAGAGTATGTAAGTATGTTGTACGTCTTTTTCTTTGGCACGGCCTAAACGACCTCATGTATTTTGACATATAAGGTCGTTAGAGTCTTAGTTGTGACATAGTACTTAGACTATGTATTTTCACAAAATAATTGAAATGGCGGCCGTCAGTGGGCATTATATATTATTTTTTCCATAAACATCAATATGTGTATCAAATGAAAGTTAGGTCTTAACGAGACAAGTTAATATATATACTGTTTTTCTTGACCGTAAAAAAGCGCCCTCCGCGCGGAAGAAGTGAAACTTCATTCTCGCTCTGTCTCTTTTTACAGTCAGTCAGTCGGTTGGTCGGTCCCTCACTCTCTCACTCTCACACACATACACACACTCGCACTCACACTCGCACTCGCACTCGCACTCGCACTCGCACTCGCACCCGCACTCGCACTCGCACACTCGCACCCGCACTCGCACTCGCTCTCGCTCACTCACTCACTCACTCACTCACTCACTCACTCACTCACTCACTCACTCACTCACTCACTCACCCACTCATTCACTCACTCACTCACTCACCCACTCACTCGCCCACTCGCCCACTCGTCCACTCGCCAACTCGCCCACTCGCCAACTCGCCAACTCGCCAACTCGCCAACTCGCCCACTCGCCCACTCGCCCACTCGCCCACTCGCCCACTCGCCAACTCGCCCACTTGCCAACTCGCCCACTCGCCCACTCGCCCACTCGCCCACTCGCCCACTCGCCAACTCGCCAACTCGCCCACTCACTCACTGACGGCGTCACATGAGCGCTTTCATAACTTTAACAAATTTAACGCTTAACGTCTAACACATCTCATTTTCATCATCATCATCATCTCAACTTTTTCTTTCATACAATGATTCACTTTTATACCTACAAACAGATGTTTATTTACACCGTAGTGACGTCACAAAATGGCGCCATGCACCGGCCATCGTATTGGAACGACATTTAAACTCTATTTTAAAAATTGAAAATAAAATATAATTATTTTCGGCAATAGTAGACCCGTAAGTACATTATAAAGTGTTTTTTAAAAATTAGTCATCATGCCTATTGGTAGGGTTGAATAGGTCGTATTCGACCCTGCTGGCCCTATTTAGCTGGCCATTGATCAGCCACCAAGCCTGCGTTCATACTTATTGTTAAACTAGCTGTAGCCCGCGGCTTCGCCCGCGTTGACTTTGTTACTCAAACGTGTTTTGAATTATGGATAGTGGTTTTATAAAATATTGTTTACACTAATGTTGTCTCTTATTTACTGTGGTCTATGACCTTTCATTTTGAGGGGAGGCCCGTGCCCAACAGTGGGACAAAATCAAAAGTAAGTAAAAAAATATTGTGAATTTAAAAAATAAAAGATGTATCAACAGTACTTTTTATAAGATCTAATATTAATGTTGTCTTTTACTTACGCGAATATTACACATTGAAATCAAACTACTTTTACGAATTTAATCGCGGTTTCTTTTACTATCCCGACGTTTCTAATACTTTGCAGCACCCATGGTCACAGGAGGACTGAGATGTTGAACGCCCTTAAGTCACAATTATGCCGGTGCACCCTCAGGTCTTCTTAGTTATTATTGTTGGTCCGATCTTCGGACGATCGATTTCAGTATTGTTTACACTTTTATTAACCCTGATCAAGATATCAAGTATGTAGCCTGTATTTCTTTTTATGTAAGCTATCATAGCTCCTATTTCTTAAATGTATAATACTTTATTTAAAAAAAAACCATGACTATAACTGCGCTGTTAACATTAAATACAACAAACACATACTGTACAAATTTTGCAATTCAATTTAAAAACTTATGAGGTTGTTAAGTGGAATCCATTTGGTAATCCCATTGCTATTTACCAATGCCCTTAGGGGTTAATTTTCAAAAAATGCTGGAAATTAGTTCACTCACTGAGTTTCGTTACCACAGTTCCATTAAATGGAGATCTTTCTTCACGCAAACTTTAGGGATCTTTCGAAGAATGCCGGAAACGGTTTCTTAGATTCTTATATGCAATACATAAAATATGTCATGTGACTGTAGGAATAAAATATTTTTTGGACCTCAATTGAACGCTTTTAGGGGTTAATTTAAAAACATGTCATCAAAGCAAAGTGTCATCAGTGCAGCATGAATTTTATTTCGCGTTTCATGCTCAAAAACCGTGCTAAAACCCCGTCAAGGGTTGATTTTCAATACAATAAATGTGTTAAACGTGTTTCTCAATTTCTTGTGATGAGTAGACTGACCACAGTTTCGTGTCGAAGAAAAAAAAATACATACAAACTTGATACCTCATTTATCCCACGGGTTTGTTGTGTTGAGTTTATTCACCGAGTTTCGAGACTGTAGCTGCATTATAGCCTAAATGAAAATCCTTTTGCATCCAAACTTTGAAATCATTAATTGACCTTTTCGATGAATGCCGGAATCAGGTTTCTTAGATTCTTTTGTGTAATACATATAATAAATCTTGTGACCGTAGGGTAAAAAACATGATTTGGACCCCAATTAAACCCTTTTAGGGGTTAATTAAAAAAATGTTATTTTACACATGGATTTATTTAATTTGATGAATGCATCAGTGCAGGATGATTTTTTTTCCGCATTCATACTCAAAAATTATGCTGAAACCCCGTCAAGGGTTGATTTTCAAAACAAATGTATTAAACGTGTTTCTCAACTTCTTTTGATGACACACTGATTTCTTTTGAGTACACTGACAAACGTTCGTGTCCATGTTCTCAAAAATATTTTGTTGCAAACTTTGATACCCTCTTTGACCCACTTAGGGGTTGATTTTCAAAAAATTCTGAAAATTAGTTTGTTGTTTCATGAGTTTATTTAATGAGTTTTGTGACTGTAGCACCATAGCTTAAATGAAAATCCTTCTTCATGCAAACTTTGCAACCCCATAAAACGACCTTAGCGGTTGTTTTTCTAAGTATGCCTGAAATAGGTTTCTTAGATTCTTGGGTGCAATGCATATAATAATTTCTGTGATTATAGGACAAAAAACATGTTTTGGACCCAATTGGACCCTTTTTGGGGGTTGATTTCCAAAATAAATTGCTTTAACTTGATGAATTTATTCACAAAGTTTCATCAGTGCAGCAATATTTTCTTTCCACATTTGATACTCAAAAAACATGCTAAAACCCCTTCAAGGCTTGATTTGGAAAGGGAAAAATAATGTTTTACACGTGTTTCTCAATTTATTTTTATCAGTACATTGACAAAGATTCGTGTCCATGCGATAAAATAAAAAAAATCTATAGTAACTGATAACCCATTTGACCCCACTTAGGGGTTGATTTTCGAAAAATGCTGAAACTTGGTTTGTTTATTGTTGTGTTAAGTTTAAATGCCGTGTTTCGTTACTCCAGGTGCATTATAGCATTCATTGGAAATCGTTCTACGTGTAAACTTTCCAACCCCATCATATGACTTTAGGGGTTATTTTTCGCTAAATGCCGGGGGTTTCTTAGATTCTTGTGGGCAATGTATATATATTAAGTCTTATGGCTTTAGGTCGAAAAACATCTTCTGGGCCCCAATTGGACCCTTTAGGAGTCGATTTTCAAAACATGATTATTTATACATGGATTGCTTTAGTTTGATAAATGTATTCGCAAAGTTTCATCAATGCAGTATGAATTTTATCCGCGTTTCATACTCAATAACCATGCTAAAACCCCTATAAGGGTCGATTTCAAAAAGGTTATGTGTTATACGTGTGTCTTTATTTCTTTAGGTCAGTACACTGACAAAGATTCGCATCCGTGCGACGAAAAAAATATTGTTTTCATAGAAACTTTGAGAGCCCATTTGACCCATTTAGGGGTTGATTTTACAAAAATATTGAAATTTAGTTTATTCAATTGTTGTTTTGAGTTTATTTACCAAGTTTTGTTACTCTAGCTGCATCATAGCATTAAATGGAAATCCTTCTTTGTGCACATTCTTAGCCCATTAAATGACCTTAACCTGACCTGTTTTTCAAAAAATGCCGGAAATAGGTTTCTTAGATTCTTATGTGCAATAAATAAGTGTTGTGACTGTAGATCAAAAATAATTATTTTTCCCCAATTGCACCCCTTTAGGAGTAGTTTCTCACTAAATGATTAGTTACACATGGGTGGCTTTAGTTTGATAAATGCATTCGCAAAGTTTCATCAATGCAGCATGATATTTTTTTTCCACGTTTCATACTCAAAAACCATGCTACACCCCTTTACGGGTCGAATTTGAAAAAGTTGTGATACACGTGTTTCTTAATTTCTTTGGTTTAGTACATTGACAATATTTCATATCCTTGTGAAGAAAAAAATATTTTTTTCCATACTAATTTTGGGAACCCATTTGACCCACTTAAGGGTTGATTTTACAAAAATGCTCAAAATTACTTTGTTTAATTGTTGTGTTGAGTTTATTTACTGAGTTTCGTTACTCTAGCTGCATCGTAGCATGAAATGGAAATCCTTCTTTGTGCAAACTTTCCAACCCCTTGATATGACCTTAGGGGTTGTTTTTCGAAAAATGCCGGAAATAGGTTTCTTAGATTCTTGTTTGCAATATATAAACTAAGTTTTATGACTGTAGGTCTAGAAAAAATTTTTGGACTCCAATTGGACCCCTTTAGGAGTTGATTTTCAAAACATGATTATTTACACATGGATTGCTATAATTTGATAAATATATTCGTCAAGTTTCATCATTGCAGGTATGTTCTTTTTTCACGGTTCATACTCAAAAACCATGTTAAAACCCCTATATGGGTCGATTTTAAAAAAGTTGTAATACACGTGTTTCTTTATTTCTTTTGCTCAGTACTCTACCAAAGTTTCGTTTCCGTGCGACGAAAAAAAATTTTTTTTCCATACAAACTTTGGGAACCCATTTGACCCACTTATGGGTTGATTTTACAAAAATGCTCAAAATTAGTTTTTTCGATTGTTGTTTTTAGATTATTTACCGAGTTTCGTTACTCTAGCTGCATCATAGGATGAAATGGAAAACCTTCTTTGTGCAAACTTTGAAACCCCATTAAATGACCTTAGGGGTAGTTTTTCGAAAAATGGCGGAAATAGGTTTCTTAGATCCTTGTGTGCAATATATAAACTAAGTCTTATGACTGTAGGTCGAGAAAAAAATTTTGGACCCCAATTAGACCCCTTTAGGAGTTGATTTTCAAAAAATGATTATTTGCACTTGGATTGCCATAATTTGATTAATGTATTCGCAAAGTTTCAGCAATGCAGTATGAATTTTTTTTTCCGCGTTTCATACTCAAAAACCATGCTAAAATCCCTACAAGGGTCGATTTTCAAAAAGTATGATACACGTGTTTCTTTATATCTTTTCTTTAGTACACTCACAAAGTTTCATGTCCGTGTGACGAAAAAAAATTTTTTTACCATACAAACTTGGGAGCCCATTTGACCCACTTAGGTATGGAATTTCGAAAAATCCGTTCTTATTGTTCACCTAGACTATTTGAATAATGTTGGTTCCAAATTTCAAGATTGTACGTTATATGGTTTTTGCTGTATCGTGATTCCTAGAAAACACCCTGCTCTTTTATTAATATAGATTTTTAATCTTGTACAGAACAACAGGGAAAGTAATGTTTTAGGTCTAATGTAATTTATTTTTGCTTGTTCATAGTCGGACTAATACTTGTTTTAAAAATAAAACATTCAGTTTTGGGATCACAGAAAAGTACGCATAAAACTTAAGCCATGTTTCATCACGACACTGGTATTCAGTACGCCCTTCAGCAAAACTAACAACAAGAACATTGCGCGTAAATTCCCATAAGCACCAGCAATTACCGAAGGCATCTCGAGCTACATGCAACCATGAACATGTATGATACTATTAGATGGAAGGTCGTCCAGCAGACGATGATGTCACCAATCATCGTTGCGACTGATTTATCGGCACCGCTCGTCAGGATTAGGGCCCCTGCGTACTAACAGCCCGCGACGCGTCCGGCCCTTGGCGCAAATATACCCAACGAATGAATGTTCTACTTTACAGCTCCGAGATAAAATTTAATGTTCTGTTGCAATAAATAAAAATTGGCTTATCTTCTATCTATCTTCTATTACTATAATAAAACTCAAAGAGCACTTTTTCTGTACATTGAATATTTTTCCAAAATTTCTATGTGGGGAGGACTATACTATCGACATAGAGGCCAAAACAATTTTTTTTGGAATTATTGTCTGTCTGTCTGTCTGTCTGTCTGTCGTTCTGTTTGTCCAGGTATCATTTGAAAACCCGTGGATGGATTTTGATAGGACTTTCACTGATGTGTTGTGTAGAAGTCAAGGTATAAATTGGTATATAAAACATCACGTTATTTTTCATAGGGGCTAAGCAGTGAAACATTACTTGCACATATTACCACGTAATTTCCTTTGTATGAGAATAGGGTAATTATAGACTGATCAGTTAATCATTAAGATATGTATTATTACGCTATATACAATAGGGACTGAGCAGACATTTAGTTTGAATAAGATATGGCAGTGGCGAAGGGTCAATTTTTGTAAGGGGTAAGCCGGTCCGGTACACCCAGGACATTTTCATTAGATTTCCGTATTGTTCTAAGTACGTTGCTGATAGCAATATGACATTATATCTTTGAAAAGTTAAAATCTGTAAATCCCGAGCGAGTCCAAACTAGATCATGAAATTATTCATGAAATTTTAATGAAACTCCACAAGTCCAGGTAGTGTATAGGTATTGTATTACAGTCGCAACAATAAAAGATGCGAAAAACTTAGAACTTTCATTATCGAATATCATTAGACAGTAATTTACGATGTTAGCGTGATTTACATTATGAACAGCGCCATCTATCGGTGAAATTGAATATACAATCACCATAGAACTTTAATCTATATATTTAAAAGAAAGTCGTGTTAATTACACTATTTATAACTCAATAACGGCTCAACCGATTTGGCTGAAAATTGGTAGGGAAGTAGCTTAGGAGCAGGAGACGGACATAGGATACTTTTTATACCTGTAGGTTAAGGTTAAGCAACATTAGGTAAGGTCATTAAATAGATGGGTGAACCGATTTGTATGAAATTTTATGTGTATATCGGGTAGGTCTAATAATAGGCCATTAATTATATTTCATGCCGCTAGGTAAAGGTTAAGCAACATAAGGCAAGGTAATTAAATAGATGGGTGAACGGATGTGTATGAAATTTTGTGTGCATATAGGGTAGGTCTGAGAATAAGTCGTAAAGTATATTTCATGCTGCTGATACCATGATTGACGGATATATAGAATGAGAGGTGGGTGCAAGAGAGGACAGAGAGGGAGAAGGGATTCGAGGAGGGGGTGAGGGATCGGAGGAGTTAGGTGGAGCAAGGGGGGGGGGGGTGAGAAGGAGCAAGTTGGGAGAGAGAGATGGGGGGGATAGGGTTCAGAGAGGGGACAACGGGGAGAGGAAGAGGGGGAATGTGACGGGGACCGATGCGGGTGGGGGAAAGAGAGAGGAGAGAAAGAGCATAGAATTACATTTTTCTTATAAGGCTTCAATCCCGGCTGGGTCCTAAAAGAAAACGCGCATTGTTCCTTTTGGAACCACATGGGCTTGAGGGGATAATAGAGAGAGAGAGAGAGAGATGGAGAGAAATAAATCAAGGGAGGAGGGTGAAAAGGGGAGCAAAATGTAACAAAAGCGCGGGTGGAGCTGCGCGGGTCAGCTAGTACTATAATAAAATTCAAAGAGCACTTTTTCTGTACATTGAATATTTTTCCAAAATTTCTATGTGGGGATACTATACTATCGACATAGAGGCCGAAACAATTTTTTTTGGAATTATTGTCTGTCTGTCTGTCTGTCTGTCTGTCTGTCGTTCTGTTTGTCCAGGTATCATTTGAAAACCCGAGGATGGATTCTGATAGGACTTTCACTGATGTATTGTGTAGAAGTAGGGGTATAAATTGGTATATAAAACATCACGCTAAGTTTCATAGGGGCTAAGCAGTGAAACATTACTTGCACATATTACCACGTAATTTCCTTTGTATGTGAATAGGGTAATTATAAACTGATCAGTTAATCATTAAAATATCTATTATTACGCTATATACAATAGGGACTGAGCAGACATTTAGTTTGCATAAGATATGGCAGTGGCGAAGGGTAATTTTTTGTAAGGGGTAAGCTGGTTCGGTACACCCAGGACATTTTCATTAGATTTCTGTATTGTTCTAAGTACTTTGCTGGTACTTTGCTCCAATTACATTGATTATTTTCTAAAATAATAATAATTAATTGCCTATGTACTGTTTTAATGTATAGGCATTGTATTACAGTCGCAACAATAAAAGATGCGGAAAATTTAGAACTTTCATTATCGAATATCATTTTCAGTGATTTACGATGTTAGCGTGATTTACATTATGAACAGCGCCATCTATCGGTGAAATTGAATATACAATCACTATAGAACTTTAATATTTTTACATAATTATAAAAAAAAGTCGTGTTAGTTACACTATTTATAACTCAAGAACGGCTGAACCGATTTGGCTGAAAATTAGTGGGGTGGTAGCTTAGAACCAGGAAACGGACATAAGATACTTTTTATCTCGGTAAGTTAAGGTTAAGCAACATAAGGCAAGGTCATTAAATAGATGGGTGAACCGATTTGTATAAAATTTGGTGTGCATATGGGGTAGGTCTAAGAATAGGTCGTAAAGTATATTTCATGCCGCTGATAACATGATTGACGAGGATATATAGAACGAGAGGACATGAGAGGAGGAGGAGAGTAAGAGAGGAGAGAGACTGAGAGGGGATGTGAGGAGGGATCGGGTGAGGGATCGGGAGAGTTAGGTTGAGCAAGTTGGGAGAAGAGAGAGGGAGAGGGTTCAGAGAAGGGACAACGGGGAGAGGAAGAGGGGGAGTATGACGAGGACCGAAGTGGGAGGGAAAGAGAGACGAGCAAAACGTAATAAAAGCGCGGGCGGAGCTGCACGGGTCAGCTAGTTATAAATAAATGTTCAGTGTACATGTTCTATAATAGAGCGTTTAGGTTTCTTTGCGATGTTTTGAAGATTCTGATTTTATCGATGAGATATTAATAAGCATTACATTCTATTCTTTTCGATAGCGAAAATTGACATTCTTACCCAAATTATTTCTTCTAAAAATAAGAAATATTAAGCACAAGTCATTGGAGCTAATATTATATGTACTACAACTAAGTGGGTATTTCTATTGACTAGATGGTAGAGTACCTTTCTTCGAAGTCGCGGAACGTTTGGGAAGTGGGCGATGTCCATCGAGTGCGGCGGTGACTCCGAGGAGGACGGGGCGCCGAGGTGGCGGGGTTGCGACTCCTGTCCCCGCGAGCACAGTACCAGTTTCCCGGGGGGCTATTAGTGCGCCCCGGCGGCGGGCTCATAGGTGAGGTGACTCACGAGGTTTCGGGTGCGGATCCCACCGGAGAGCCCAAGTACCCCTATCATGTGCCGATGTGACAGCCGCTAAGCTAAAACCTTAGCGGTTTATTAGGTAAGAGTCCCACATACCCCGGTTAACCCCTATAGGTCCCGGGAATTGAAAGAGACAGATATTCGGCTGTCAAGCAGCAGTATGTAAATAATTATGTGTTTCGATGTAAAGGGCAATATAGCTGGTGAAATGCCCTGTAGAGACTTAATAACTAATGTTTTGGGTGACGAGCAGAAGTGCTGCTTAGGCAGGCGTGTCACATACCATTAGGTCAACGTCTGGCTTGTCTCATCACCAAATTAAATTAAATCTACTAATGTTACTACATAATAGCTAATATTATGCTGCCCACTAATATTTTAAGAACAAATGGCTCTAATTACACACACACACACACACAAACAACAGTTTGTTCTAGTGCTTCAATTGAACTGTATAATTTATTCACACTGTGGCCATTATAATAATAATAATATCTTGGGACAATCCACACACGGTCATCCGATCCCAAACTAGGCAGAGCCTGTACTGTGGAAACCAGAGTGATAGGACTAATACAAATTTTTTTTTTTTTGTAAATACATACTTAATTAGATAGATAACACCCAGACACTTGGTGGGAATCGAACCCTCGACCCATTGAGTAGCGGCCAGGGTGTCTAACCACTAGACCAACGGGCCCGTCATTACTTTACGATTTGGTGTTACTTTGGGTAGCTTCACTTATTAATTAGTGTACTAGGTTAACTACATTAACTAAGTTAGTACTTTAAGACCCGTCTATTCTTAATCTTTTGGTCTAAGGCTGTATAACAATAAAATTCAAACAAAATTAATGTAACTAAATTAGTGTAGGTAACTTACCTATACTCAAATGCACTGTTATCAACGCAATTAATAAATTCTGTTAAAATGTTATTTCTTATACCAATGCAAATGTTAAAAATAAACTGCATTTATTTAAACAGCGATTAGCGTTGTTTGTGTTGTCTTGTGTGTTCACATCAAACTAATCAACTATTAGCAGTCCACTCATACGATAGGGCAGTAATTACAACGCAATGAATTCACATCTCGCCTCTACCTACGATGGTAAATGGAAATAAGGAAGTGTATTAGTCATTAAATTTAAAAAGCGAAAACATAAATTGCGCTTCAAATTAGCAACGTAGAGTTGAGAATCTAAACTTAACACTTTAGTTGTCTTAAATTATTGATTCTAAGCACAATATTATGCAGTTATACTGTGGGTGAAAAGAGTGCCAGAATAAATCTGCACGCGGCAGGAACGAAACAAATATATTCCGCCAATAGCAACTTATTCTTTGGCCAATAGCAATTTGTGTAGAAAAAGCCAGACATGTTTGTTAAACTTTGTGTGTGTGTGTGTGTGTGTTTCTGGTTTTTTTTTAATACTTTGTGTCGAATAAAATTATTACTTACTAATTGTCAACTAATACCATGTGACAATTGGGGCCCTATTTCGTATCATTTATCGTACTAGCACCCTACTAACTGTTTAAACTTCACAGTGTGTCAAAGATTGTGCGAATACGTCCAAATTGCGCCCCACAGCCTCAAATGAGGCATACATCAAACAAAACCACCTAATAAAAATATATACTGTATAATAAAAAGGTAACAGCCACGAGTCTATTCTTATAATATGCTGCGGGAACATAAACATAAGATCCGTTCGCCTTTCATTTTCAGTTCACATAGAAAACACAAACAAAACTGCAGCTAAAAACAGATTGGGAAGCAAGCTATCAAGGAAACACGAAAATTAATTACACAGTAAATTACGCACGGGCCATTTTGTGTAACTGTTAGTTATCCTGGCTATTACCTAAAACGGCGTGGGTTCGATATCCTGGCTATTGCCTAAAATGGCATTTCTACTCAACCTCCTCTCCGTATAAGGTAGGATAGCTGTTCTAAAAAAATTCTCACCGTTAACCCAGGATAATAATATAAGAATTTCTGCGCATGAAAATGTATAATGTCATTGTGCCTGAATGTTACTTACCTTTAATATATACTCGTAAATTTACGTATAGGGTGAAATTTTCATGTGGGTGTGAATTTGCCATTCACAATCGTTGCCTTTATATTATATGAAACTAGGCAGAGCCTGTACTATGAAAACCAGACAACTGATACTAATACTAAATTTTTTTTTGTAGATAAACACTTAAATGGATAAATAACACCCAGACACTTGGTGGGTGGGTTTCAAACCCATGACCCATCGGGTAGCAACCAGGGTGTCTGACCACTAGACCAACGGGCCCGTCAACAATTCAATCTAGAATTTGATTTCTGTTAGCAACACTATTAATTGTGTAATAGTTAAATTTGTATGTGTTAATTAATTCAAACGTACTTTGAGTAGTTTTAGCCGTAAATAGTTTCAGATTAAGCTTTGCACGTCCACTTGAAAAGTACCCCCAGTTCAATATATACAGGGGTAGACTGAATATGCTTTTATTAAGCAAGTATGCTTTACCATTCTCTATCTATTGCGTCGCCGGTAATGTAGTCAAGCACTGGCTTATGTTAAAACATTAAATATAATATTTGTGTCATTTGTCTGGTAGCCATAGTACAAACTCCACCTAGTTTAAGATCTTACAGTAGTATGGGGATTGTCCCAGGTCATTAATATATGAGATATAGTATACACGATCCGTGTGGTGTGTGGTCCCGTTTAGCCGTCAACCAGTTGTCAGATAATATCAATTGTCACCTCTGATCTACAATAGCATTCACTGCTTGTCACCGATCGTATCAACAAGTCCGCCCGTGACACAACACGAGTCTATAATGCGTTCTAATCTCCCGTTATTTGTTAATAAATGTACGGTTGATAAGTCGATTTAATTGAGTTGAGAATGTACGTTGCATACAAATAAGATGTATTATTCCTGACATGCGTAGTTGGATGCACTTAATTATATTATAAATATGTTGACTCGGGTACAGCACTGGTCTCAAGTATGGATTGAGTCCACCGTAGTCTGATATTCAATTTATAGAGCTGCGCATACTATTCGATTTGAATAGAGAATTCTCTGATCATTAGTATCTGACAAAAATGAACATGTTCAACTTGCCCCTACAGCCTCCTCTTCCTCACTCCTCCTACTCCTGTCAATAAAGCAATAAAATAAAACAGATGAAAATCTTTCGTTAAATTTTAAAGAAGTGCATATTTTTATTTTCCTTTCATGAATTGGCAATTCCTGAATATACCTACAGTTTGATAGTCAATCTGACCATTTCAAACCATTTAGGGTTAAATACTTATTATCCTTATAAGTACAGTAAGTGCTCGTTATGTATGTACTATACATAAATCCTTCTGTACGGCAACCAGATCAAAGAGGATTTACACGAGGATTTTAGCTTGTACGGTCTGGTACACACTACCAGACCGTACAAGCTTCAATATATTGTGCTAAACAATATTTTTTCTATCACTATTAGTTAATTAAAAATAGTGTTGTTCCATAGGAATAAACAAAATAATTATTACAATCACAATTTTTGTGTTGTGGTGAAAATAATACTTTAGATGGCGCCCCTTTCTTTTTTTTCTCACGTCGCTTTTTAAACCTGGCAGCATTTCGAATATGTATGTAGATAATATATATATTTTTTTAATATTAAAAAAAAAATTAATTGCCTATCCCTAAACAGTAAATAAAAGAAAACTTATTATAATAAAAATTAAGTGTTGATGATAAACTCCGTGAACTGACTTAGGTATACAGTTCAACGTTATAAGCATTATCCGTAACTCTGTCTAAAAGCACTGAGCAACTCATTTACGAGTAAGATTGTCTGTCATAACATCGCACGCATTTAGTGGCGACTACGACGAACTTCAAACAAACCCAGAACTCGTTACTAGCTCCAGAAATATCTCTGTCTTGTTGAGATAGCTTACTAGTGACAAATTGTTGATACGGTTCAAAATATACAACTACACACATGCGCATATCACTATTTCTTATTAAACTACTCCATACACTGGGTTCTTAAACATATAAAATGATTATCTTGCCCTGATTTACATGATGCGAAAATAATGGCGAAATAAAATTAAAACGTCAGATATTTCAACAGATACTTGGCACCGAATGAATGAAACCTGCTCTTTACGTTAACAGTAGGCATATACTTATTTAAAAAAAAAAGATACGGGACAGAAACGTGCAAAAAAAAATTCGTTTATCTCTACCTGACGTATTTAATATTTTTTTGTTTACTTGGTTTCCGAGTTGTTCAAGCTGGGCCTTTGACTTAGCTTTACGACTGCTGCCTAAATGACAATCATTAATTGGTATTGTCGAATTACCTACGTACCCTCTGAAGCATGGAGGCGCTCAGTTCAAATGCCTCTAAACGGTCACCCATCTAAGTATTGACCTTGCCTGACGTTGCTTAACTAACTGATCGTTTACCTAACAGTGATTACAACTGGCTTTGAGCACCTCAGTAATAAGAAGATTGATGATGAGAAGATTATTATTGGCTTTCCGATGATATCAAGGGTCTTATCGAAAGGAAGAACCAAGCCAAAGCTAGATTTAAGGTTGATTCTAGGGATAAATATCGCAACCGTTATATCCGGGTCAGAAATCGTTGCAACACAGCCTGCAGGGATGCGCAGAGGCATAGCATCCATCGTGCGGTAGAAAACGGTGACCCGGCTAAGGTTTGGAAATTTTTTCGGACATTGGGTATTGGTAAATCTCGCCAGAATTGTGTGTCCGCTAACTTAGATTTAGAGCAGCTGAATCAGCATTTTTGTAAATCGTCAGCTTCTGATAGTACAATGAAACTTAATACTCTTAATCATCTGTCTTCCCTTCCTACTTCTAATTGTGCTTCTTTTTCGTTTTCAACTGTTTCTATATCTGATGTACATAACAATATTCTTTCCATTACCTCGAATTCCGTCGGAAGCGATAGCGTTAGTCGTAAGATGATCTTCCCTGTAATTGATATCCTGTGTCCTGTAATCGCTCATATCCTCAATTTCACTCGTACTACTGGCGTCTGTCCAACTTGTTGGAAAGATGGTCAAGTAACCCCATTGCCTAAGAAATCCAATCCTGCATCCTTTTCTGATTATCGTCTAATATCTATCCTCCCCTTTTTGTCTAAGGTCCTTGAACGTATTGTTCAAAGACAGCTTAGCGAATTTGTAAATACTAATAATTTCCTTAATCCATATCAATCTGGCTTCCGTTCCGGTCATAGTACGACTACTGCGCTGGTCAAGATATCTGATGACATTCGACAAGGTATGGAAAATCAGCAACTTACGGTCCTTACTCTTCTTGATTTCAGCAATGCTTTTAATACAGTCGATCATGACATTCTGCTTGCGACACTGCGTACTTATAATATTTCTTCTCTTACGATCGACTGGTTTCAAAGCTATTTGTCTGGCCGCCGACAACGTATACGCACAGATACTTTTTCTTCGTGGAGTGATATTTCTGCCGGTGTTCCGCAAGGAGGAGTGCTTTCTCCTTTGCTTTTTTTTCTTTATATTAATTCTATTGCCGATGGTCTTATGTCTTCCTACCATCTATACGCTGATGATTTACAAATTTATGCACAGGCAGGCCTTGATGCTTTACCTACTGCTATATAGTTGATTAATAGGGACCTTGATTACATCTGTAGTTGGAGTTCTTCCCATGGCTTGTCTGTTAATCCGGCTAAAACACAAGTTATAGTTATTGGCAGTCCTTGGTTTGTTTCTAGAATTGATCTTAACCAGCTTCAACCTGTTGTGTGTAATGGAACCCGTATTCCTTTTCAGCACACTGTGCGAAATTTAGGTATTCTTTTTGATAGCTCGCTGTCCTGGAAAGCGCAAGTAGCCGAAGTCAGTAGGAAAGTATTTGCGTCAGGTGCTTCACTCCGTAGGTTACGTAATTTCTTACCCCATAGCACTAAGGTTTCCCTTGCCCAATCTTTGCTTTTGCCTATTCTTGATTATGCTGATGCATGTTACCTCGATACCACTGAAGAGCTGTTAAATAAATTAGAAAGACTTCAAAATTATTGCGTCCGGTTTATTTTTGGATTAAGAAAGTATGATCATGTCTCTTAATTTAGAGCACAATAAGGTTGGCATCCAATTCGTCTCCGTAGGGATATGCATGTGCTTTCGTTACTTTATTCTGTACTCTTCAATCCACGTGCTCCTAACTATCTTAAAGAAAGGTTTTCCTTCGTTGTCTCTACTCAAACCCGTGATCAGAAGAACGGAGTCTTCTGATACTCTACGTCTTAACATCCCTTCCCATTCCACTAGGTTCCTATCTGATTCTTTTATGGGTCAGAGTGTTCGATTATGGAACTCCTTGCCAGATTAGATTAGGCGTTCTGAATGCGTAGAGTCTTTCAAAATGAATGTTAAATCTCATTTTCTGTGTGTGTGTAGTACGTAAGTACTTTGTAACAAATGTTTTTTTTTTTTCAATTTTAAGATTTTTAACATCCTATCCTTATCATATCTGTCTATCTGCCATCATCTATACTTTAATCCTTTTTTTTCTACGTTTATATATTTATAGTTATTTATCAAATGTGTATATATATATATGTATGTATTTGTAATTCATTTCAGTTTAATTAATTTTAATTCGGATAATTTCGTTAAGTATATTATTTTTATATTGGACTTATATATAATTATTATAGCTTATTTTTAAGGTTTATATTGTTTTAGTTATGTTATTAGTATATGTGTTTTAGTTGTAATTTGTTTTATTTGTTTTACTACTTTGTCGCACTACCTACATTTATATTTCTTTCTTTTATCCTATGGGTTGCCTGGAAGAAATCGCTTATTAGCGAAAAGGTCGCCTATATGTACAATGTTTCTGTGTCCTTTTTATGTGTTCTGTATTTTGTGTTTGTACTTAAGTGTAAATAAATAAATAAATTATTCTGACGGTAACCAATAAGCCTTGCAGTTTCGCTCATCATCCCAAAGTTATTAGTCTCTTGAGGCCTATAAATTTCATTAAAAAAATGTCCTTCACACCGAAACACAGTCATTTGCGGTAGAATTCCCGTGATAATTATATTATTTTTTCGTAAAGGATTTTTAGTAAATCTGTCAATGTCATTGGTGATCTAAAACTGATTGAACAAACACTTGCGCCCAATAACACTACAATAGCGTTCTCTTGACCTAATTGTAATGGTCATAATTTATAAAAATAAGGTCAAGATAAAAAATAAATCTTGAATAACGGAGTACATCATCACCCTATTTCGGGTACCTCTTCCGTAGTCTAATTCTAAAAACAATGGACACCAATATCCTTTAATATTAAAAAAATATGCGTTCAGTTGGCACGATGTAGCCCGTGTCAACGTAAAGTGCTTGAAATATGTCCGTCGGTTATTGCACTGCTAATTTTGTACTAACGTTTCATCCTAGTATCTAACCCGTCTGGAAGTTATTAGGAGCTCGTAATAAAAGCAGATTGTACAGTGCTTACATGTACCAAAATAATACCTAGTAAGTGTTTACTATACTTGAATACATTGACCCCTCACGCCGTGATAATGAATAGGTATCAGTTTCTGTTTGGACACCACTAAATAGATTGATTTTTTACTGTTCGCCTCCCTTCTGTCACGACTTCAATATTATTTGTATAGCCGTAGGAATAAGCTCAGTAGATCATGAAAATGTGTATAAAATTTTTAATACAAAAAATGTAGACAGGCGGGCGCCGCCTTTTTATAGTAAGTTTGATTAAAGTACCTACCGCACTGCAAATAAAATCAATGACCAGTCCACTCTTGATGGAGGTGAATGTTCACGAGTAGGTACTAGGAGCTAATCTCGGGATGCGGTTTTATTCACATCCTCGATACAAATCCGGTAGTTCGCAATATGCTCCGGCAAATCTAGGGCACCGTGTATCATGCGCCCGTTTATATCGTATTAGGATTTTATTCCTGCAAATAAAAATGTGATTGCTGGAATTAAAATAAAATCTGGTTCAATTCTAAGTTATTTCAAGAAATAATTTTTTAAAAGAAATAGTACATTATTCACCGAGGAAAAGAAGTGACTGATTATCAACGAGTGTGTAGATTGCCTTAATACACATTAGTTGCGAATCGCACTTTATAAGATTTTCCTTAAATTGAAGTTGATATTCAAATTATTACAGTTCATAAAACTCACTGTAACACTTTTGCCATGAGACACAACACTTTACAGAAAAAGCAAGTGGCCAGTTCTAGTTGTTACCCAGACATAATTAAGCAAATTCTTTGTTGCTAGCTTGGTTAGGAAAACTTTCTGAGATGTCATTGTTAGGTTACCTTGGTTACTTGCAAGAAGCTTAAGTTACTTGTACTGATGCATTCGATTTTCAAATAAATTTCCTCCCCGCTCATAGATCTCCACACACTTTTTCCCCTGCATATTTGTATGACAATTATGTATTTCGTGCCTCGTTTTCGAAAAGGAACTCCTCTCTCTCTCTCTACTCCACCCTTGACTCTACGTTACAGAATACTGCGGCCACCACCAACGCCATCGAGGGGCGTTGTGATCCAGCGGTGATTACGTTTGTCATTGAGGAGTCATTGTACTGGTGTCTAAAAGACCGTCATTATTTCCTCCTGCTGTCACAACGATAGGTTATAGGCGATCCGAAAGTGGCGGAAAAAAGGTGAGCTAATTAACACAACTTGAAGCAGTAGCACACCACCCACGGAAGTATTGGCGGCTTAGAGAGACGTGGTTATTATAATGTTACTATGAAATTAATCAATGTAAGTTTAGTGTGATGTTGCAATATCAGGTGTTACTAGAAAGAAAGAAAGAAAGAAAGAAAGAAAGAAAGAAAAACATTTACTATGTGTGAGCCACTTATAATCACCGATTGCTTAGTAGATAACGTATCTATTACTTAAAATAATTGCCACGTACACGAAGGATTTTTACACAATAAAAGCTAGCGCTTGATGGCGATCAAGCGCTAGCTTTTATTGTGTAAAAATCATTAAACTAATTAATTTAAAACAATCCTTGTAATTATTTAAGTGCACTAGACAAACCGAGTCAATATGATTTATGATAGACATGTATTATCTAACTACACACGATACTCCCGAACATGTCTGGTCCAAATAATCATAAAATAAAAATCATAAGTCTTGACATCATTTTTTTTCCATCACCTTGTGAGCACAGTAGACTGATAGTTTCCGATAGCAGTAGACAGGTAGATCTTTTTTTTACAGGTGGTCAAGGAAGGAAGGTTGATTTATTGATATTTATCACAAGTTACACCACCATAAGGGATTGTCAGCCATGACTGCTATTTCGACCTATGGATTGTTGGGTATATAATTTATTTATACAGTAATCAACGATAATTTTCATTGAGAAAAACAGTAGTATTTTGAAACAGTATTACTCTGTTTTTATAAATCACGCCAAACGACTACAACTTTACGCTTAAACCCGTAAAAAATATAGTTCAATACACAAAAATATCGACGTTGCGTTCGGCTCTTCGGCTGGTTAGCTAATCTTTGCCCGGCGCTATGCCAAATTGTATGATTTACAGATTTGGAGCACACAAGGCGCCACTTTCATAAACCGCCAACGTTTTTCGAACTGTGTCAAATGCGTTTATTATCGCGTCGCGCGTGAAAATTGTAGTGTCGAACATTTGTCTAGCATCCTAATACAAAAAAAAAACTCTATATACATATTACTTCATATGTAACACGGCGAACGGCATAAACAAACCCAAAGTCCATAGGAGCTATTTATTTTTTCAGCTTTAAATATTTAGTTTAGTTGCCAACATTCTTGTTTAACCTCCTGGTTACCAAATGTTGCTAAATGCATCAGCTCGACTGGCGCCAAAATACTTTAAAATCGACGTGAATAAAGTACCGGTCTATGAATTTAAACGGGTAAATATAGAGTCAGATTAATTTAGTTAAAATCACTGTAAGCCCAAACCGAAAATAACACAGTGGTTATTTTAAAAAGTTTACTTTTACATCAGAATTTTTCTCCCGGCCTTGTACGTTAGAGATCGAGAGCAAGTTTTAAGATATTATCTACTCCGCATAACATATTATTATCCTCTTTGGATTAAGATTCGTTTAAAACAAAATAATTACCCTAATTTTTTATATCTATTTAGTATTTTTATAAATAAAATCAGATCTCAGTTTAAAAACTATTTTGCATATAAGAAAGCTAAGACAAAACAAAGAAAAAATGTACCATGGACGAGCCTAACTTAATTATAAGTAATAACATTTGATTCTTATTATACCAATCAATGTGCTTATGATTTTCATGTCAAATAACGATCACGTGGCCAGGATGAGTCACAGACACAAAGTCAACAAAATGGTAGTGCATCTAATTGTTAGCGTTCTCAAACGGCGCCTATCAATTTCACCAATCAGCCAGATTGATGGCGTGCAATCTATCAACTCAAAAGTTATGTCGACACACGAGAAATGGGGCACTCATCAAATAAAAATAGTATCAATCAGTCCCGTCAACTAGTTTTTGATCTCGATGACTCGATGTTATTAAATTTTGCCCTTTCTTTAAAGTAACGTTCAATGTTAATTCAACATTTGTGTTTTGAAAATGACCGTAACATCTTTAAATAATTCGCTTAGTGTTTTTGGAGTGAGCTTCTCAGAGAATAATATACAACATGAATGTAAAGTACTGTAACCACTTCCTGGGCGCTAACATAAAATAAAAGTGGATTCGGTATATATATTTTTAACGTCGTTATTTAGAGAATTGTCATCATTTAAATTAGGGAAAATAAATTGATTTCTCTAAGTAAAAACATGCCGTCGAAAAATGTATACACAAAACAGATGTTATGTAATTTATTCTAAAACGATGTCTTGCCGAAACACCAAATGGTTAGCTATAGATTAAAATGTTGATTTTTATTGTTACTATTATTTATTCATGTAACGCACCCGCCCATATATTTGCATTAAAGTATCTTAAACCGACGGATTAAAAGCGTGTATACTGGATTTATCCTATTGCTACATACTAGAAATAAATCCTCTAACTTCAACAACCACTACACTGTTTCATCAGATCTACATTGTATGAATCACTTTCAATAAAACATCAAATAATTTTGTTCCTGGTCTAGCCTAACCCATCAATGTCATGGTGGAGTCCCCGCGACCCATATCTTCAGAAACCGCTCAGCCGACGGCCATTCACCTAATGATCTCATCGCCCCAGAATAAAAATTTACTCGTTTAGACCAATTGACTTTGTTTATGGAACGCTTTCTCAGGCGAAACTGACGCTCTACTTTTGTTTAGGTAACGTTCGCGTCTGAAATCCTTCCGCCTGAGATTTTTTTTCGCCACGGTTCAGTTTTCCTACTGCGTTGCTCATCTTATGAGAAAAGGAGTTAATAAAATACCTACCCAAGAAACTCTCTTCAATATAGGCAAAACTAACTTTTGGCTAGGCTAGGCTTTTCTTTACATGATCAAAAATGGAACAATAAATGTATGATGTATGAGTGATGGCTGATTGGTAGCCAGCCAAAGAAAATTGGTAGGGTTGAATATGTCATATTCGACCCTACATCAAATCAAATCAAATCATCTTTACTATTAGGCCCTATTTGGCTTGGCCATCGCTCCTGTGTTTATTTATTGTTCAATTTTTGATATTGAAAAGAAATACTGGGTAAGGTAATAATACGATAGTTAGTCATTTCCAACTGGAGTGTATATGTCCATACGTCATGTTATTATGTTCTGTCTGAGTGAGTAATGTGAGCTTTCATTAAAATTCGTATCACGAAAATGTTTAACTACAGGCATTTGCATTTTAAATTAAATAAAATTTGACTACAATGAATTCCTGGAAAGCCAAGTTCGAACCAGGTCGCCGCGGCTCATAGACGCCTATACCTTCCCCGTCATCGGCTAACTGCCATAAAATGTCGGCGTTCTTTTATCCTCCTTGCAACTTAAATCGGCACAAACGTGGCGCGTGGGCCACTGTCAACACATTGCCAAAACTTTCAACGACTCCATTGTCTCCCATTGACAATGAATGAATGAATTTTAATGGTCTCATTTTCTAGGATAATTTATTAAGTTAATAACGTCTAGTTCAGCAAAAAAGGCATGTAGGTCCCAACCTGCAAGGGACTGGGCACGATATAAGTATTAGTTAAAATAATGATTTCTGATATTAACGCGAATACTACACATTGAAATTAAACAAATTTTACGGATTAACTAATTTTATGGACTAACAATAATAATTAGAAGACCTGAGGGTACCTTATGACAACTATGGCGTTTGGACAGCTACCACCTCAGTCCGCCCGTGACCATGAATGCTGTAAATAATTCGAAACGTCGGGCAATTAAAATCATAAACAAACCGCGATAGAATCCGTAAAATTCGTTGCATTTCAATTAGTTAAAATACAAAAATAAAAACTGTCAAAGGCTTTCCCTTAGCATGGATGGATTGCCATTATCCCCACACTTGGCAGGTGGCTTGCACAGTATACTACAGGCTACAGACCAGAGAAGAATAAGCGCCTCGCAGTCTGGTTCGATGTTAAACATCACTTAAAGTTTACAGAATTGAGTAAACGCATTATGTCCACTAGGTGGACCGACGACATTGTTCGCGTCGCAGGCAACCGGTGGATGCAAATAGCAAATTGTCGTTCATTGTGGCGGTCTAAGGGGGAGGCCTTTGTTGTTGACATCTTCCGGCTGGTGATGATTATGTACACAGCCGACGCTTACAAAATATAAACACTTTTTGCCTTTTAGCAGATTGTAAAATCATATCAGCGGGAATTCATTATTCTGGGTGCTTCTAACACGTTCGGTCTTCTGAAACACTCGTAGTCTGTTCTATCAGAGCACGCTAATTGCGGGCATTAATACCGATAATTGGCCAAATTAGTCTGCGGCACTGTTATCATGAGGCTCACACTTCATCAACTTTTTAAGTGGAAGTAAAATTTTATGGAGACTTAAAATAGTAGAGTCAATGATGTCAAGGAGAGCATATTTAATTGGCTATAATTACTTTTCACGTGGGTATTGTATTACTAAATCCCCATTTGTCCCCATTGGGATCCCCAAGCCGCCTGCCAAGCGTGGGGATTATGGCAACACCTCCCTTCTAATGGAGAGGCCTTTGTTCAGCAGTGGACGTTTCGGCTGCTGATGGTGATGATGATTGTATTACTAAAATATATTTGCATGATGAAAAATAAGACAAAGTCGCTACTATCCCTTTGGCCTTTTATTTTGTTGTATTTTCGTAGTATTTTTGTATTTGGATTATTTGATCTTTTGAACGGCAGGCAGGACACACTGTCGCTAATTGTAACGCGACAAACACTGATTAAAAAAAAACTGAAAACATGACAAGCCCGCTGAGTTTCTTGCCGGATCTTCACAGTTGAGGCCACGTTGTGATACGGTGGTAGCTTTTAAATAAAAAAATGACCGTTTAAAAGGCTTAACGCTAAAGCCTATTTGAAATTTAAAAAAAAATGATTTTGAATTTTGAATGGGTAGGCCACAGTGCTCAATACGACGGACCGATAACGGATGGGGAATTCTGAGGGGGAGGGAGACCTTTGTTCAGCCGTGAACGTCTTCCGGTTGATAATCATGAAGAACCGAACGACGACGCTACGACACGTGTTGATAGAACGGCAGTGCCATTAAATTCATGGAATTTAAAATTGATTTAGTTAGATTGGTTGACAGAGTAAACCTACAGGTGATGATAGCACACGTTGCTAGCAAGCGTTGAAAATATTTAGAGGCTATCTCTCAACTAGGTGCGCTGGTAAGTTGTTGATTGGCGAAGTGAGTCTTGTACTTTCAAGAAATACAAATGAACAATGTTATCTGTTTGACCTAACGTGGTGACTAGGAAAAGAAGAAAAATTTATAAGGTATAGAGAATGCATGTACTTGATTTGATGTTCCTAATTCAGAAGTCCTTCGTGTCACACATACACGTGCTAATAGCTCGTCTATTCACTTACTATAGGTACTTACATATTCATATTTATTAGTTTGTCTCCTGAATGCACGCTGATATCCGATTCTCTTTTTGACAGTCTATGTACGTATAAATACCTAGATATTGTTATAATTCTATTTTTACCGCATACCTAGAAACTGCGATTTTTAATGAACCGAAAACGTACGTTAGCGCTTTTCAAAGGAATCCATTCAATCATTCGTCCTACGAATACATGCATTTTAAATGAAATATTTTCAGGGGCTTGCTGATAAACACATAATATTGCCACTACATCCTGGCTTATAGGTTAAATTAAGCTCTACACTGTTTTACTTTGTTTGATAGCCGTCATTGACCTAATACTTAGGTTGCAATGTATACTGTATACACTTATATATTGAACTGAACTGTATTTAACTTAGAGAATAATTAGTAATGAATATTAACCTTCGCCTCGTATTCTCGAGGCGTATAAGCGTACGCCTCGAGAATACTCTCATTAGTTGTGTTTGTAGAAACTTTGTAGTTTTCGTGTTTATGTTTAACACACGCTCCACACGGAGCGACTCGCGCGAGTCGCTTCTGTCGTTAATAATATATGTATTGTTACGTGCGGGAGGGTATTAAAATGCCGATTAACGTAATAAAAGAGTTTATTCCACGTACACTCACACTGTATACACTATACACACAAGGCACAGTAGTCTGAGTAACACAGTAGTCCAAAGTCGTCGCAAAGGTCGCTGGTACAAATTCTCTTCGATCGCTTCCTTAAGATGTTTCCGCTGTCGCTTGGGAACAGAAACTGTATGGACGCCTCTATGCGTCGGCTTATATAGCTGTGAATTAATAGAGGGGTGGAAACTTTGCGAAGGTACTAGTAAATACCTAGTCCAGTATATTCGCGAGCCCGCACAATAGGGGCAATGGTTAGAGAAATAAACGAACAATAGGCGGGGCAGTGAACCGACAGCGAACTGTAGGTAGGTACATACCTAAGTACTTGCCGAATTTGAGGGAATAACTTTCTATTGAGAAGTCTAGATTTTTCAATACGGATCGATAGCAGACCTATAGACTAACAATGCATTTTGTGATCATTGCAATTAAGTAATAACTAACGGAGTAATTAACACTTTTATGTCCCGGTCGTAACACTATATTACTTCCAACATTAATATGTTTTTATTCAAATTATTGGCCCGTAGGGTGTCCCTCCGGATAAGAATAGCACCCTCCCATCACTTCCCGTAGGGTGTCCGTAAGAGGCGACTAAGGGAAAGCAAGAAGACGGGCAGCTGCGTCTTTCTATTGGATTACCTACCACCTATACTGCGATCTCCAAGACGCCTTTTAAGGGGGATGCCTTTGTTCAGCAGGGGACGTCTTTCCGCTGATGAGGATGATGATGATGATTTTAAGTACACTAAGATCTGATCATATTTGATGTTCATAATTTCTGTTACAATAATTTCACATTATATCGAAAAAGCTTTGCGCATTCTTTTGTTTAGGTCTACGCAGCCTTTAGGCTTCCCACACATAACTGCGAACTCGCATCGCATCGCAAATATCTGCGAGAAACAAATGAATTTTTATATGGAAAATTCATTTGTTTCTCGCAGATATTTGCGATGCGATGCGAGTTCGCAGTTATGTGTGGGAGCCCTTAATCGGTAAAGTGGATCTCATCGAGCACTCCAAATACATAGAGCAGCTTGAACGTTACTGAAAAACATCAAACTTTAAAATGTGACCATATTGTAACATAAGTAAATTATTATCTAAAATTTTATTTAACTAGTAACGTTACTTTTTTATCAGTTAATGTAATACATTTCCTTAAGATTTGACCTTTTAAGACATGTAAAGCTCGAAATATGCATGCTGAATCATATTTTTCCCGAAACCAGTAGATTTATTGCAATGCATTTTTCATCACAGAATATAATATATCGTTTAATAATAATAAGAAGTTCAACTTCGTAGAACGTGTTGGAAATACGGTTTATTTTACAGAACTGAAACTAAAACAAGATGCACTGTTGAACATTTCTCGGAAATCATCTCAACCACTCGTTCATCTAGCCATAGTGGCGATTATCTGATACTTCGATGTACCTACATAGTTCTCTATACAATATATTTTAACAAATAACCAATACTATGTAACGTCTCTTAAAGCGATAGAAAAGATACTCAAAGTTTTCAACATTTCCAAGAACTTACTTATTAAAAAAAAACCATTTACTCATAGTAATTTTATAAATTTTATACAAGCAAGAGTGTTTACATTGAAGGACAAGACGTAGTAAGAATGTCCACTCAAAAATTGGACCTTCCAGTCTGCTGGAAATACCTTACAGAAGACTGTAAATTATACCCTTTGACTGGAGTTTTATTATTGCGGTGAATACTCTCACAGACAAAATTAATAAGCATAGAGGAAGAAAATAGTACACATCAGTGAAACGACCTAAAATAATACCAAAAGCATAAATTAATGACCACGTTGTGAATAACATAGCACACATTAAGTAAAATTGAGTACAATACAACTGTTTTCTTTTAGATTGTTGTCATAACTATGCGAGTTGGTACTACTTTAGATGGCTTCACTCATTAGTACCTACTGTGGGCCCTGTTTATTATGTTGGTCTGAGGGTGGTCTAAAAGGAGTGAATAGTTGAGATAATCCCACTACGTTCCTTGGACTGCCAACGTACAAAGTCCTCTGTAGGGGAAAGTGGTCACCCTTCGTACGCGGGGCACATTCGTACAGTAAGTCTAGGGGTGCGTTCGAACAAATATCTTATCGTAGAAAAATGGCTATAACCCTTTAATCGTCTGACATAATAGTTTCAAAGTTTTTAGTAACTAACTATGATATATTTGTTACACGTAGGTGCATAAACTAGGTAATTTTGACAGTTGATCAAAGAGTAAAAAATAATATGTAAAAAGTGTACGAAGGGTGACCACTTTCCCCTATGTCTTACCATTAATTAATTAAGTACCTACTTATTAGATACTTTTCAGGTACCCACCTGTAGTAAAAAGAAAGTGTTTCTACTTAAAACAAAACACAAACATAACGATGAGAACTCGTTTTCTTAGATTTCATACCTAATGACTGGCTACACAGCAACCGTCCTAATTTAACTTAATTAACTAAAATACAATTTCCATTCCAATCATAAACGTTTCCTCACTTTAATGGTTAATTACAGAACGATTAAATCTAACAAGCTCATAGAGATATCGAACAACTTTTAATGACTACAATCTTGAAACCGTTTTGACAGTTTTTAGGTTATCCGGCAAGTATATTTTGCCTGAGATAATTTAGCTCAACTACTTTGTAAGTGTTAAGTTATAAGTATTATTAGTAGTAGTAGATCGTTGTGCAATAGAGCGTCCAGGTAAGTACACACGGTGACACCTCAACCTAGACTGTTTGGACTTCAAGCTATGAAAGTTGAACGCTGCGAATCGTGCGAGAGAGTGCGTTATTGTAGCAGCGGCTCCGTCCCAAGTAGAATGTCCTGCTGGAAGTTACACGTAGATTCATAGCGTAAAATAAAATATAATAAGTGTTGGTTGAAGAGTTTTTATTCTCCATGATCTTGCCGGTGCACCCGCCATTATCCCCACTCACATTTTTCTTAATGTTGTCAGCATAAAAATATAATCTCCAAAGATTTGGTCACAAACAGTGGTACTTAATGCTACTATAACTTTTATATATTTTAGTAATTACATATTAATTAATCATAAATTTACTTATGAATATTATTATTTACTAATAGTATCATTATTTAGTTTGAGTTGTCTATCCTTTTAAAGGTTTAATACATCGATAATATTAATCTATCGTCGGAGGCCTGCCAACGCTGCGTCTTCCGGTTAGTGGTCGCCACTCAAGAACCTTTCTTCCCCAACGGTTATCGGTTCATCGAGCAATGACCACTATGGATGGAAAAATTACTGGCTCGAGCTACTTAGTATATAATGTTTTATTTTAGATGACTCACGACTGTGCATTGTAGCAGTCTATGGGAAAGAGTTTCGCTTACCATCAGGCGCACCTTTCTCTCGTCTCACCATTAAATTAAAGACTGAATGTACCTACGATATGTGATATTAATAAATCCAATTAAAATACCAATTCTAATAAGATATATTTAAAAACTATGGAGAGCAGATAAATCTCAATTAGATTTCTACTATGATAGAGACCGATAACATTTGTTTTAAAGAAACGTAATTATACTGTGGTTGTAAGATGAACTGATATAATTTACTTGCGTTCTACACACGGAGCTATTACATATTTACTTTATAACTATTGGCTAAACAATATATCCTTATGCATCCTCACTATGCATATCCACTTCGTAACGCCATGGTAGAGCAATCACATTTTGTATAAAGACCGACATATTTATGTATATTATAACTCAACTTTGCATGTTAGCCAACTTAACGTGTCGTTAAAACCATAAGGATAGGTACGTTGCCAAAGAATTTACATTAGTTCAGATGTTATTCCCCATAAAACCAACATTTAAAACCTACTGTTGTCATGTGTGCTAAGGAATGTAAAATAATGAAAAATATTTAATTTTAGAAATTGTGTAATGGTATTAATTAAGCACATTAATTAATGCGAATAATTAATGTGAATAATTATTCGCATTCCACAATTTCTAAAATTAGATATTTTTCATTATTTTACTTTCCTTAACATACATTACTAATAAACTATAAAATTTACCCTAAGGAAGCCATACAGGCGTTAATTAAATACATTTAGTTGTTATGCAACCGTTGCGCTAATTTTCCATACTTAGTTACGTAATACTTCAACCTGTGGGGTATCCGGATAAGACTAGCACCCTCCCGTCTCCTCCCGTTAGGTGTTCGTAATAGGCGACTAAGGGAAAACAAGAAGAGGGGCACCAGCATCTTTCTATTGGATTACCTACCACCTATACTGCGATTCCCAAGACACCTGCTAAGCATGGCAACCCCTACCTTCTAAGGGAGAAACCTTTGTTCAGCTTTGGACGTCTGATAATGACATAGTTTCCAAATAAAATATGTATATTAGTAGATGTTTTTTTTATTTCCTTCCTTTTATTCATCGCATCCCATTCGCTCGGCGACGTTGGCCGCCTTTCCGCACAATGATTTGCGTCGAGCCCTCTCCTGAATATTAAGCAAATTGAAATTTGTCGCTGAGGAACTACTTTAAGAGTGAGTCAACTTCCTCCGCGCGGCTGTTGTTAGAACACTTTGAGCGTAGGAGATGCTCCGACACCCACTACCGAAGATTCGCCACTTTTAGATACTACTTTAGATAGAAGATACAGATACGTCAATCATCTATTGTGCTACAAATTAATTCATCTGATTGACGTTTGAAACAATTGAAGTGATAAATTAACCTTTTAATCAAGTCCTTTCACTTTATTTCACTGATTATATGTGTATCTATGACGAATGATATCTTTATTAATGCAGCAAAGACCTTTTATTTACATCATCAAGCGAGAGCTTTCATTTACGAGTACATAATCAGTGGAGCACTTTGTTTTGTAATCGCCAACGCAAATCTTGCAAGCCTGTTTATGTATTAATGCATGTGCATTGATTTCAGGGGATCTTCAGAGTAAGGCGATTGTGCGTCGCGGCTCATTGTGTCCATGCTAATGTGATAGGTTTCAATGCACTCTGATGCAACTGTGCCATTAACAATTGCATAAGCCAAACGTGTATGTGAGCGTTTCACAAGCTCTTTCGACCCAAAATCTTTACCGAGCGACAGATAACAGAAGAGATAACACTAACGTGCGGAAACTATACAAGTATTTGTATTTTCGGTAGCGCTCTTAACTTGTGTGGTCCTTAGCACGAGTCTATTTAAAACGATATTTAAATTCAATACACGAAATACTCTGTTATGAAGGGACTCTATGACAGAACACAACCTAAGAATAAATATACATAATTAAAAACGTCGTTTATTTTTTTTTTTACAATTTGTGTAATCTTATATCTGACTACGATCCCACCCTCGTAAATGGTGGTGCATTTGTCTTTGGTTTTACATTTATAGACGGTAAAGGTTTAGCGTGAGTTTCACAGGGAGTCTACTCCAATTTTGTGCTGGTGTTTTCGTTATGTGTTACGTTTTTTGTTATCTATACATACATATAAAAGTACTAGTTCTGACTGACTGACTGATTCATCAACGCACAGGCCAAACCGCTGGACCTAGAAAGCAGAAATTTGGGCAATAGGGTCTTCTTATGATGTCCAATTAATTAATTTATTAATGTATCATGTACTTTTTTTATTTATTTTTTATTTGTACACTTAATGTTATCCTCTTTTGTATTTTTAAATAATTCTATCGCACGGGTTTGCTGGTTTTGTGTACAATAAAGTATTAATTAATTAATTAAGCATCCACTAAGAAAGGGGTTTTGAATATTCCACTCCTAAAGGGGTTAAATGGGGAGGGAAAGAAATAATAGCGGGCGTAGCCGCAAGGCATTGCTAGTTTTACATAAACGTAAGTGCTTGACTGCAATCCCACCTGATGGAAAGCGGCTGTGCAATTGCGAATCACAAAGCACCCTTGATCAGGCTTTAGGATCACCTTATTTTAAAATTTAGTAACTCCTTTGCAGGTTTACACATCACCAATAAATATTTGCTTAAACATTTCAAACTCTAGCATCGATTAAAAATATCCTCTTGTAAAATTTATGTCTGAACAACTCTTATTTGACATTGTGATGTGATCTAAACGATCTAAAGCAAGGATAATTTGTAAGCAATCGAGCGTGCAATGGTGGAACCATTGGGCGTGGGACGAGAAGCCCGAACTGCTAACCAATAAACCAAGATATACTCCATTGAACAGAGCCAGTAGAATTAATGACTCTTTGTTTCTACAAAAGCAAGGGCAAGAAATATTATTACTGCTTTATAACGAATGATTTTGTGATGATTTTGGTTTTTTAAGGTCATATCTGTTTGTCTTAGAGATTTGTTTACAACAAGAATGTTTTAATGACCGGTTTGGTCTTCTTTAAGCTATCGACTACTCCCATCGCTCTAAAATCCCGCTTTCATAGTATCTTTCCTTCTAAGGTGTTAAAACTTTCTTCATAAAATGTAATAAAATCATGCTTATCTTTGGCGGCATCTATTCCAAGAGTCGTGTTATATCAAACTAATTAAATTAATGACAAACCCCAAACTTTTATCTGTTATATTAACTGTAGGATAGATACAAAAATATATAATAGGAACAAGAACTTCAATGTATAAAATTACTTTTAATAAATAACAAATAAAATAAACAAATCAAAAATATCCGTTCCTATGCTACAAATGAAAACTACAAGTATCCTTAGTACAAAGCAAAAGATAAACAATACAATCTGCAATGTATCAAAGTCATTCAATAGGAAAGTTTTACTTTTCTTTTTGGTCTACCTGTGTTTAAATTAAAATGCAAATAAGATACAGTAAACAAAAAGTTCGTGATCTGCTTCATTATCTACTTATTTATTTAGTTTAGCAGACAGCGTGCCTTACACCAATATACCAATACATACTTACAAATTGAGACGACCTATTTCAATTGTCATTGTCTAGCAGACACGGTTCATCGACATTTTGTAAGCCTAATAGTAATCACGCTGATTTGGTCAATCAGTGGGAAGTTCATTGAGATTTTCAAAATACTTATCTTGGAGAATGAAAAACGAAGAAAGAGAATAGCGGCGGCTCATACAGAAATGCTATTATTAGAAAGGGAAATGTATTAACGACCGTTGGGCACGCAGACTGTGAAGGCCGGCCCAGAGGACATCCACCGCATGGTGACGAATCAGACTTTACACCATAAACGATCCACTCCGTCCGGAAAGTCTCAGCTGCATAGTAAGTATTTACGCAAATAATGTAATGTCACAAATTCACCAACCAAAATATATTTTTTTTAACACATTCTCTGTCTTCAACAATGACGACTCTCCGCCAAACTTATATAGGAAACGATTAAATATTGTTCGGCCGTTGACTAGCAATTACTATGTACCTACTAGGTGGTATTAGGCAATAGGTACTCAAGGTAGATAGCAGCAATCTTAATGTGACGTCACGCACTTAAAAAGGCTTGCATCTTGAGTGCAAATCATATAAGGTCTTCAGAGCTAACGTCATTCAATCAGCTCGTTCCGTTTGGCCCTGTTGAGTTTCGAAACGGTTCTAATGTTAGTTAAATTAAAATCTAAGACGTCATAAGGATAAATTTGGATCCCCGCGTCATCTAATAATGGATCACGAAACATAATTACATTATTATCCAGTAAGGTCTGTCAAGGTCCTCACTAAACTAAAAAAGGTAGGAACGCGGCTTATATACATTTTTATACGGTCAATCTAGAAACTAACTGCCGTACTCCGAGCTCGTTAGCAAATCAAATAAAGTAGATTTCAATACTACCTAAATCTAAATAAATGTTACTAAAATATATGAAATAAAAAAATACTTCATGAATTTTACAACGTGATAGGAGGCACCTTGTACAAGAGACCTTCCACGTTAGGTACTACCGTAGTGTCAGATATTCTGCAGCCAAATAGCAGAATGTAAACATCGCTTTGTTCCGGTGTGAAGAATCGAACCCACGACCTATTACGAGACCCCGAGACCTGGGTAGCAGCCAGGGTGTCTAACCACTAGACCAGCAGGGCCGTCAAAATAAAATCTGAGAAATAATATACAGGGGCGTTTAACAACGAATGGTCTCGATCAACTTGAATTTTTCAATAGTATGCAACAATATCGAATAATACGATAAAAACAAAATTAAAAGAAGTGAACCTTCATAAACAGAATACCTATGGGGATATTATACTCTGGTTCGAAGAATGTAATCGTGATTAAACTTAAAACAATGGTCATAGTTCTCGAGGCCCGTGGGTAAAAAATGTCAGTTATCTGATGAACTACAGATGGTGAATGGTTACAAAACTCTTGGCGCCTTTGTTTTGCATTGGGCGGACTATATTTAAGGTGTTTAACCCTTTAAACGATAATGCATAAAGTAAATGGTGTGTTCACGATTTTTCTGTTTACAGAATTAGTCATTTAAAACTTCGTAACTGTTATATACTCATCTTATTCAGGTGAACCACATAGTACACGTGAAAACACGGCATAAACATCATAAATTAAGCATACAATTATACTAAAATGCTCTGAGTACCTAATTATTTGTTTATATAAAAACCCTAAATTTACAAAGTACCTACCAGTGTTGAACCCAATGATATTTGAACCTCTATCACAAATGCACTTTTATCATCATAAACATTTGACTTCGTTATATCAACGGGTTAAATACAACTTACTAAGTGCAGTGTCTGGTACATCATGAAAAACTGAAACGCCACATATACCCACGGATAATTGGCGTACCTAAATCTGAATAACCTATATCTGTAAGTATAAAAAAATTATATGCCTGCTAGGCGGAAGTTAACATGTGCACTGACTACATATTTGTTAAAGTTTTTGAAGTCAGTCTTATATTGTTCTAAAAAGCTTTCAAGCTAAAGGTGGTATATCGCTTTTACGGACGGTTATTTGGCCGTATATTTATTTTTTCTTCCAGAGCATAAAGACTTGGGAATTGCATAAAAGCCAATTGACATCCTGCTTGACGTTTATTGGTCGATGCCGGGATGGATTCCCGGCTGTTATTATGTATTACTTGTTTAAAGAAAATATACTTCTAAGAACATTAAAATAACAAATCAATACGCTATCCACGGATTATCGTTAATAGTCGTTTCTAAGAACTGCTTAACCTGACTTTGTATTCAGTTGGACGTTCTGTGAATCAGGTCTAAGACCCCATGGACCTTGTCTATAAAACCGTATGCTTATGCAGTTATATTCATCGCCTTCCATTCTAATAAATATTTAGTTTATGGTAAACGAAAAAAAAAATACAAATACTCAGATTCTTGTGTTTTTTTTTTTTTTTTTTGCTGTTAATACAAATTTCATCTTATGTCGCGGCTGTCGCATTGGCACATGAGAGGGGACCCCAGGGCTCTCCGATGAAATCGGCACTGGGGGCCCCTCAGTGCCTTGCCTTTGAACCCACCACCGGAGGGCGCATTTTAGCCCCCCGGGAACCAAACACGGTGCTTACGGGGACTGGGGTCATCAAGTCGACGCCCCGTACTCAATGGACGTCCTAGGGCCCACACCCCGAACTTCCAACGACTCCGAAAGACCACAAACACCCTAAGCTAACACACACTACCCATACCACAGCATACCCAGGAAAGACTACACTTTACTAAACTGAACTCAACCGTGTCACCCACGGCAAGTATATTGACATCTCATCTCTACCTCGTGTAGAGTAAGATTATAATAATACTGCTACTAGAGGTGGCGGTAGAGCCCCTGTGTATTACGAGTTGATTCCAGGTCAATAGTAGATTCAATTCCTCCCACCCTTCCTCCTTTTCCGCACATACGATTTCTCTCGATTTGACACATTATCACGATAAATGAAACCTCTGAATATTTGAGTCTAAAATAAATAATAATAATGTCCTCCTGACCGATAAAACCACAGCGGCCAATCTTTGATCTTTGATCTTTGATCGGCCTGTGTTGTCCTAACTAATCGGAAAGGAACAACTACACAAAGTATAGTTGCTCCCCGCAGGAATTGAACCCGCTTCCTCCAGTTTATCATAGAAGCGGTTTGCCGCGGCGCCACGGAGGCTACGGTTAGCTTTACTTTCATAATATAATAATAATAAAATAAATAAGAAACTAATATACTGACGATCCTAAACGGTTTATTGATGTAGAGCGTCTAGAAGAGCCTACATCGTGCGAAGAAGGCATGCCATCAAACTCGCTTTAAAAACATATTATCTGATGTAAAACATCGCCGCTGTGAGAAGTCTGCAGTCTGTGAGCGAACACGTTCAGATCGCATCGCAGAAACAAAATAAGAGGCTCATTTATGAATAGTTTTTTTAAAGAACCTTATCTATATTTAACCCTTTACACTCCAGTTTTATTGAAATAATTTTTACCATGTTATTTAAAGGATTAATATATTAGTGTACGACAAAATATGTAAATTGTATTATCTGTGTTGTATTATGGTAACTAAGCTGTCCAAAGCGATCTCCGAGAAAGGCGTCACTGAAAACCAGCGCTGGGAGCACTTCGTGTCCCAGCATCATGCTGAGTGGTGCCTTTTTCGTCGAGTGCGGTGGCATGCGCAAATTGTATAGATATTTAGTGTAGGTTAAGGTTTGTAATATTTAGTGCATGCACAGTGCCCGACGAATAAATTTAATTTTAAAAATTTAATAAATTTAAGCCCGTCCTGCGCCCATACGAAAACTTTACCCAGTCACCGGAAGGGAGGTAGGGGAAAGTGGTCACCCTTCGTACGCGGGGCACATTCGTACAGTAAGTCTAGAAGAAAAACTAAACGGCACACAAACACGCCTTTGCTTTTGTGCATGGACATACCGGCCACCATGTTACTAACGGAATTTAGGGGCAGTCGCGCCCATAGATAAGAGTATATTACTTAGAAATAGATAGGTAACTCCCACGTCAAAACGCGCCCCCTAACACCAGCGCCTCCAGCGGTGTGATTTGAAACTTTAATAGTCTCGAGAATTTTTAATAAAAAAAAAATAGCTAAAACTTAGTAGTATTCGATATAAAGTACGCGGACGTCAATAGTAATGCATTAAGGAATGAAATAAAAAAAGAAAAATGATTTCGAACCCCATCCACAGCCCCACCCATGGGTTGGGGTTCGAACCCGCGCCCCCTAGACTTCGTATTGATTTGATTCCAACCTATTTACCGCTACCGCTGTAAGTCATATGACGTCAGATGCAAAATACTGATCTACTATCTCAGTTTCATTCCGAACAGAGAAAAGTTGCAAATCACGCCGCAAGAGGGTACTACTGGTAGCTTTTTCCATTTCTTCTAAGATACCATACCATGGTCGCGCCACGCTGTATGAGCTGACAAGACGATAACTGTTTCCGCGCGTGGTGAGTAATTTTACTTACTAAAGTTTAATTCGTAATTGTAGGAAGAATTTTTATGTTTTTGACTAAATAGTGATGATTAATTAATGTTATTGTTATTTATTTTGAGCTTTAAGAAATTCTAATTTAGTATGAGAATTATTACAAATAATTCTCATACTAAATTAGAATTTCTATGAATTTTTTATTTTAGAGTAAGGCCTGGGGCACATTCGGACAGTACTGCAGGGGGCACATTCGTACGTATACGAATGCTCCCCCTTAATATCTTATTTACCGCCAGTACATCAAATTTCATTTTTTTATGAAATGTATACAGTAGGTACGTCAAAAATTGTTTTAAGCATATTATAATTAGGGTACTTTTTATGTATATCGATCAGAAACCTTTAATTTAGCTCAGCTGCTTTGTTTTATTATGTAAATCTTTTATACAATATTTGCTTGCAGAATCATTCAATTCAATTCAATTCAATTCAATTCGTTTATTATTGCAGTAATATGGGTAGATACAGAGGGTCTTAGAAATAAACATGCTTGATTCACCATATTCAGCCATTGAGGCATGCAATTAAGTTAAAATATTATTATAATTAATAATAAATTATTATTATATAAGTCGTTATTATTATACATTTAAAAATATTCACAATAAATTACTATTTTAAAACCTTAATATTAAATGTCACAATATGTGATTAATATAAATAGATTACACAAACAAACAAATTAACATTATAATCGAAATGATCAAATTACTGTTTAGATGTTAAGTAATCATTAACAGAATAGTATGCCTTATCTAGCAGGAACATTCTAAGTTTCGCTCTAAACATGTTGTAATCAATACACTCAAGAATCGTTTTGGGTAAATGATTGTATATTCGAGGAGCCATACAGAATATACTTTTATTTAAAAAAACAGTCTTATTATCATGGTGTGGAAATATAAAAAAGGGTACGCAAACCAAAGAGCTGAAAGTATCTTATCTTCGGAAGAAACCGGGATCATCAAGGCGATTCTATTACCCTGATGTAGAAGATATACATACTTTCTATTTTGGAGGCATCGCCATGGTCCTCCCTGATCCTCCGCCACGAGCAAATTCTACACCTAGAATGGCTAGACTTTTTACTTTTGCAGTTAATTTTAATGTGCAATAAGTTCTAAAGTTACAACCAAATGTTTATTATACCTACTTTAAGTTTCAATTGTCAAAGATTTATTACAAAGATCTCACACATATTGATTATAGATCTGTTACAGACTGAAAGTAAATTTTAGAATTATCAAAAAGTAAAATATTTTATTTATCGTTTTTTTACGGAAGAACAATTGATTAATTATGAGTCAAGTTAAACATTATTAAGTTAGTTTTATAAATAAATAAAATAAAAATAAAATACTTTTATTTCAGACACAGACAAGGTCCATAATGGGATATATACAGAATTTAATTACTAAATACATACATAATTTCAGTTTAAGTACCTGCCCGCGCTATTTGACACACCGGGTACATGCACATGTGAATGTACCCAGTGCCTCATAATTGGACAATCTGGCTTACTACTAATAACCTTCAGCATGGTGTTGCTACTCCCACGCACTGTACGCATCAGTGATGCAATACGTTTGCGCACTACAGCATGGAAACCATCTGTGTGAGCCAGCGCAAACATGGCAGATGCACTACAGTATCGAGGGAGCCGCAACATCACCCTGAAGGCATCATTGTACTGTACTCGGAGTGCGTTGATAGCCCTCTGCGTGTAATTAACCCACAAGCCACAGGTGTACAGGTTTTGGCAAAAAGCTTTAAAAAGTGTTATTTTTACTTCTACGCTGGACCGAGAAAATCTGCGAGCCAACATATTGCAGCGGACTGCCAAAGCCCTCCTTTCCCTCTCAATATCATCATCATCTTTCAAGTCCTCATTAACCATGTGACCAAGGTATGATATAAACATTATTTTTTGTGATCTAATAAAGTTATCGAGTTTAATAGGCTTTTTAATTACCCTCTATCAATCTACCCCATGGTATACACCATGAAAGTACCCCACTCGCTGTATGAAAGTAGCCCACCTGTGGGGTTCGTTCGTACAAATATCTTATCGTAGAAAAATGGCTATAACCCTTTAATCGTCTGACATAATAGTTTCAAAGTTTTTAGTAACTAACTATGATATATTTGTTACACGTAGGTGCATAAACTAGGTAATATTAACAGTTGATTAAAGAGTAAAAAAATAATATGTAAAAAGTGTTTTTTTTTTGGGAATGATAGACGCTGTTAGCCGCAGATGCCCATTGCAGCTTCACCGGACAATAGGAGGCGAGCGCTTGAAGCGCTCTAGCCTTTACGGCAGAAGTAGCGACGAGCACAAGGGCACCTCAGGGAGGCACGGCCTCGGCTTGGGCTGTCGCTTGAGAGAGGGCTGAGTTTACCCCCGGTTCACAACGCGCCCCCACTGAGAAGAACCGGATTTAAAAAGTGTACGAAGGGTGACCACTTTCCCCTACGTTTTTCCTCTGCGACAGCAAATAAAAAAGGTACGCCCGTGCAAAAGCGACGCGTCATCGAGCCGTAGACGGTGCGGGCTGAAATTCGTTAACCACGAAATACCTACAGACACTGTAATAAACAACAGTCCGTATAGAGTACAAAAGTGCATTTATTATTATTGATATTAAACTAGCAACGAGCTGTTGTTTTATCACAATTACATCGACAATTATATTTGTCAGTTACTGAAATTAATGGAGCTCGGGTATTTAGGTTGTACAAAGATAATGGTTGCAGAATTTCTTAGTTGGGAATGAGCCGTGAACCGAATTGTCTGCAACATAAAATAACCATATCGTAAATTGTTCTCAATTTAGCCTAGGTAAATACCAATGGTACGTCTAGACCGAGCTTTACTTTACTCGTTAACGTCATGGTTTCGCAACACTAATATATACCGATGGTGAAGTTTTATTGACTTGAATTAAACTATAAGTAACTTTGAAGTTTATTACCCAATTTCATCATAATATTTGATGATCAGCTTAGAACAATAGAACGATTAGATAAAACAATAAAAACTTTTACATTTATCATACTGTTCTAATATAGGATGTCGATATTTGTACGAGTCATTTTGAGTATTATAAAATTCAAGCAAAATAGAGCACTGTATAGATTAAAAAAAGGAAATAATGTTTTTATGGCGCAAAGTTTCTCTAAAAGGCATTTTCTATTTACAATAGACTCCATTACTCTTAAGGGCACGATCTGACAATCTGTTCTTTGTGCCCATGTTTGTATTTTGTGAACATAATACTTCTATGCACACGGACAGCGAGCTTTCATTAACTTATATTCAGCTGTAAGTTTTTGTTACGGTTTTTGTGAAAGAACTTTTCACGGCTGATTTACGTTTAAAACGCACGAAGCAATTTGTATAAATGTATAAGAGGAAAAAGCGATTGTATTCATAAGTATAATCAATATCGATACACCGATTCACGGTATATAAATAGCGGGGCTCACCAACACTACGGAGTTGTAGGTACCTTCTATATGCGCAGCGCGTTTTGAATCCAGATGAGACGCGGCGCCAACATGTACATATTAGTATGGTACAAGCATGGCTAATTATTTTAAAACGTGTCATGTAGTTCAGTGAGCTATGTAATTGTTTATGCCTGCAATTTTAACGTAACACTGTAGGTAGAGATAGAGAAGGTGTGATGGTAAGCCCGGAGACCACTTCCTAAGGGGAAGTGGTTGACTAACCTTAAGGAATAAGAACACAAATATAATTAGAGTCTCTAATCAGGAGTCACAGGTGGATACGAAGAACTTCACTGGTAAGAGTAAAATTTAAAGAATACACAATCGGGGCACTGATAAAAGTAATAGATTACGTAACTAGGGCGTAGTAGTTACGCAGACGCAGAGTATAGTCCTGGCTCCTGTAGAAACGGAGGCGGCGGCGTCCAGCTCGCCTCAGAGGCGGCGGCAGAAGAAGACAACGTAGAACTGTCGGCGGCGTTTAGCATGCCACGGCCAGTCACACGAAACATAGCCTGAGGAATCGACCAGCAGTTTCCTCGACGTAATCTCACTTTTTCACCAGCTCTGCCCGCCGTAGACTGATTTAAGTAAATAAAATTCTTTATAAATTAATGAAGCGTGCACATGAAGGTTTGGTATGACAAATGTAATGAAGTGAATACACTACACAATCAGCAGCAATAGTTACACACTGTTTAGTAATAAGCTTAAAATTATTTTGCAACATATTGTTCAGGGCAGAAGCAGTGTAAAAGGCATTGCTTAGCATAATGCTAAATTGCAGTGAACATGTCTGTAACTGCAGAGCTGGCTCATTTTCAGCAACACCATAGGTTACGTACCTACTTAATAATATCAAACTCTCGGCAAAATAGAGGTTTTACTTTTCTTTAGTACAAAATATTGTGCTGTGCATTACACGTTTGAAACTTTCCACCATCCATCGTGATCTATTCTTAAAGCGACTACTGCTATCTATTTATGAGACAAATTCATCGTCCTGTGGTCTAGATTTACGACTTTGAATTCAGAATACGGGTTGTGTGTTGTCATGATGTCATTATGTTTTATTGCTGACATATAATACTGTACTGGAGCGATTTCACTGCTAGATTAGCATATGAATGTTACTGGTCAGAGACAGGAAGTCAAACGAAGCCATTAATCAATGGCAGCTTTTACAATCGTTGAAAAAAGTACCGATTTATATGGCCCGGTTTATTGCTTGTATTACACAATTTTTACGATTGACTTAATAGACATTAACATTGGAAATGATATGTGGACCTTTTAAGTCATTTAATTTGATGAGCACGTGTGATTTCCAAATACGGACTTAGAACAAAAGAATAAATAATAGACGCAAAGTATAATAAGTGAAGCCACCGATTTTTTCGCTAGGGAAACTTACAAAAAGATCTGTGGGGCATTACATCGGTACATGAGAGGGGACACGTGGGCTCTCCGGAGGGATCTGAAACAGGAGCTCCTCAATACCATGCCTTTGAGCCCACCGTGCCGTGGGGCGCATTGTAAATTGTAACCTGGGAACCAGACACGATGCTCACGGGGACGGAGCACAAAATGTCTATATTTTATGGACGGAGGTCGCAACCCCGCTGTCGCAGTCCTCCTCGGATTCACCGCTGTACTCAATGGAAAGTAAAGCCACCTAAAGTAATACCAATTCGTTAAGGAATGATCACAGTGTAAATAACATAGTTAAAGCATTAGAAAAAAAAACCGGTCAAGTGCAAGTCGGACCGAGGGTTCCATACCTTCTTTGGACCTATTAAAGTCACTTAACTGTTCGTCTAACACCTCAGACAGAAAAAAAACCAAACCTCAAAACTAAGTATGTGTGTCGAGATGTTTTAAGGATTACTAAAACACTGTACCTACTTACCACTTAGAAAGATCATTTTATAATTCCTGTAAAATATAGATAGACATGTATTGTTTATAATTACCTATTTCAGATTATTTCCTCCATAAACCTTTTTTACCTTTTAGGTATCCTTAATATATGGACCCCTAAGAACAGCTATTCGTGAATGTGATCAGATCCTTTTATTCTTTGTACCTAAGGAGTGGTTTTATTTACATTATGCCATCACTATGGTCATTAGTCATTACTTTGTGATTTGTTAATGATTTAGTTAGCTTTACTTACGAGTAATGTGCAAGCCGTACAGTACTCACAGTGCTCAGCAGAGTATTCTTATTATTTTTATCTGAAATTACCTTTCAGTTGTAGGTATTACCAGATATAATGTAAAGCACCTACATGCGAAACAAATAGAATGCACTGTAATGTATCACTGGAATGCATGATCTAAGGAGTTATATTAACGGTTTGTATGACGAATCCATTCATTTAAATGTTATTATATGAAGATTTAGAGCAAATGGGAAGTGCCGGTGACATCACGAGTGGCGCCTATGTGCACCAATTGTTGGCAATTGTCTCGTGCCTGTCCTACAATATACACAACGTACACACAATCTACTCCCAGACGTAATGAAATCATTGCCCAGCAATAAAATTATATTTTACTCGCATTGTATAAAGGGCGTTGTAAAATCTTAATTGACATAACTGGTCCCCTTGCGTTTTATAAATACAAATGACGGTCGTCGATCTCATCAATCAAGACGATTGCAGCAATTAGAGAGTCAACTTCGAGACTGCAGCGTCATCTGATATGCTAACGTATTGTCGAATATTACCCACTTGCAGGCCCTTAACTGGTTGTGCGCACATTGCACGTTTATTGCATTACTTATGAGCGACATTTTTTTGCCTTTTTTTTATTTTATACTACCAAGGTGGTAAGCAAGCGTACTGCCCGCCTGATGGTAAGCAGCCACCGCAGCCTATAGACGCTAGCAACACCAGAAGAATCACTAGCGCGTTGCCGACCCTTAAGACATTAGATGTTAAGTCTTTGTGTCCAGTAATTTCACCAGCTACAGTGCCCTTCACGCCGGAACACAGAAACTACTACGGACTACTAATACTGTGACGGACAGACGGTGTCCTTTTCATTTTGACCAGTGACGGCATCGCAGATTTCTCAAGGGTCAAAGACCCTTGAGAAATCTGGGGAAACGCTAAAATGTCTTTAACCTGCAACAAAAATTACAAAAGTACTTATACAGATTGTAAAAAAACATGTGTCCGATCCGTGAGGGTCTTATTCAGTGTATCAATACAAACACATGTAAGTATATAACTCATTTGTTAATTATCTCAATATATTTTTTTCTAATTTGTACCTGAAATACCAGATCAGATTCGTTTTTTTGGAACAATGTAGGAAAAAATGTGAGATATTCAACAAATGAGTTATATATGTACAAGTGTTTGTATTGATACACTGAATAAGTAAGACCCTTACGGATCGGACACATTTTTTTTTTCAATCTCTATACTTAACGATGAAAATTGCATTCTCTTTTTTTACAAGTGCACCAACCATTATTAGTCCACCGCATGTCACCACGTATGTAACTTCAGGATTCTCACTAGATTATAGGTCCCATGCCTACCTCCATCGTCCAGCACCTCCGTACTGTCCGATATTCTGCCACCAAGCAGCAATGACGAGTGTAGCGTAGTGCAACTATCTATAGACAGGTGTATCTATTGCCTATAGATAGCTGCACTATAATGTTATTCCTCAGAATATTATTATATTATTATATCCCTTAGGAAGGAATATTGCGCTAGTTGTATCCTTCAAGCGATAAAGAAAATTTGCGACGTCGAAATGTTTTTTTTTAGTGCTGCGGTTCAATTTTTCGCCTCGACGAACGCCGTCACGCAAGTTGACGTAAGATATAGAGCACGAAATGAATAATGTCAGACGGTACGCGGAAGAAAGGATGCTCGTCTCGAGTCCTTGATTTTTAATTGTTATAATGTAGATATGATACACGCATGTAATTTGTATAACCCTACCCATATACAAGTCCCGTAAGGAGAGATATTATACAGACGCTGTCTCTGTAGATTCCTTAGTAATCCTTAGATTTGTAATAAAACTGGGAACTGTATAAGTCACCTTAGCTAATAGTAATGTGATCATTTCTTTTTAACATTAATTAACAGCTATCAATTAAATGATGAAAAAAATCTCAAAATGATTGCATTATCTTCCTATAGGTAGCAAACATCGATATACTATGGTAGCAAATAAATCATAAATAAAAGTAGATACAAAAACCCAACTGAAAACAAAATGGACACAGATTAAGAGAATGTAAGTACTTGTATAATTTAATATAAGTACCTAGGTATTTAATATGAATTTGAGATTGGCTTTTAATAAGCTAGTTTGCTTTACCATCATTGATTGTATCGCCGCTTTCCATCAGGAAGGATTGCAGTACACTAGCTGCAGAGCAGCAAGCATTATAACGACTAAAAATAGAAAAAAAATACATAAATGAATTGTTTTTAATGACATCTCCTCTCTTTTAGGGTTACTAGATCCAGAATCTGTATTCTGGTGGACCCCCAGACACCCAGACAAGAATAGCAGCCCCCCATCTCCTCCCGTTGGGTGTCCGTTAGAGGCGCCTCAGGGAAAACAACTATTGGATTACCTACCTATACTGCGATTCCAAAGACGCCTGCCAAGCGTGGGGATTATGGCAACCCCTCCCTTCTAAGGGGGAGGCCTTTGTTCAGCAGTGGACGTCTGTCAGCTGCTGATGATGATGATGAAATATGGAGAGTCTCTATGTGGTGGTAGGTGGAAGTAATGTCTTCGGAGTCGCTGGACGTTCGCGGGGTTGCGACCCCCGTCCCCGTGAGCACGGTGATGGCACCCGGGGGACTACAATGCGTCCCCCGGCGGCGGGCTCAAAGGCAAGGCACTGAGGGGCACCTGGTGCAGATCCCAACGGAGGCCCCAGGTTCGCCCCCTCTTTATGTGCCGATACGACAGCCGCGGGGGTTTTAGTGGGTAAGAATCCCACATACCCCGGTCGAGCCCCACAGCTCCCGGGGATCTTTCGAAGATTTCCCCCGCGTCAAAAAAAAAAAAAAAGTGGAAGTAATGTGCTAATGGTTAAGGTACCACCACAGAAATATAAATAACACGAGAAACCTACGAGAACTATACAACTCAGGATTATTAGTTAGATTTCTGTGGGGCCGCCCTATGCCTTTATGTTTTCGCAGGGGAAGCCTTCGATAAGTCCCCTGGGCCTGTGGGGTTCAACTGGGGTATGTGGGATTCTTATCCGGTGTGGAGTATGACGCAGTTACAACATAACACACAAATGCTACGTCTAGTGACGTCATACTCACACTAATCTGTCAAGACTTGCATATCGTGCTAAGCGTGATACAGTGGTGTCAATCTCGTGGGGTATCTGGGTAAGAATAGCACTCACCCATTTCCTCCTGTTGGATGTCGTAAGAGGCGATCAAAAGATGGTTAGCAGGGTCTTTCTATTGGACTACCTATCACTTACACTGTGATACCCAAGACGCCTGCCAAACTGCCAAGCGTGGGGGTTATAGCAGTGGACGTTACTTGGCGGATGGTGATAAAATATACCGTGCAATTATAAACTAGTAGTAAGAGTATTACAGTTTAAGCCCACGCCCCAGGTGACCCGTCCGTGGTTTATATCTACGACAATACCCAAGACGCCCTCTAAGCGTGGGGGTTACGGCAACTCCCTTGTCTCTGGGGGTGGCCCTTATTCAGCAGTAGACATCCTTTGGTTGATGATGACAGCGCTACAAACACAAGAGCCTGTTCCTTTAGATGTTGTACACTTCGATCTGCTGCCATCATGTCAACAATCACTATCAAGTCAGATCGCAATTTGTCACAACCAGACGACATATACAAATTCTTTGCAAAATATTGTATATTTAATTACACTATATAAAAAGCGGCCATTCAACGTTCTAAATTAGTGTAAAAACCTACCAAGCACCTACGCTTTAGACTGATGTGCATACCTACATGTTTAAATTAAACAAGTAGGTACCTAATCTAATATATTTAATTTTCTAAACGAATTTACGAGAGTATTGAGAGATAATTTCTAAAAACCAGTAAAAACTTCTGTAATATGTCTCAAACAGTGTACATTTGTATAGGTAAAACTCTTTGATGATAATCTAGACCTGGCGAGGCGCCAGAGAAACTGGCTTCTAAATTAGATGAAAATGCACTACTTATATCTATTTGCATTTACAACATTTGTTTATGTGGCACTATTGGCCACTGTGTGGTTCGTTGCCGAGTGCTGGTGAAAATAAAACTTTTTATCCTCATAGGTACTCTGAAAAACTATTTTTGTTTTATGACTTATAATGTTGAAGATTTAGGTACATACCTACAAAAAAAAACTTGGACTTTAATATTGTGCGTAACGGGTTAATAAAGTATGGTCATCAAAATCCCTGAAAATCATATGCGACCTCTTCGGAATAAGGAAACAATAGGTACATTTGCAGTTATATATTAAATACCTGGCTGTATTTTCCACACATAGAGGTCTTCAAAGTCAAAGTCAAAATAACTTTATTATGTATAGGCCCCACGGAGGCACTTACACAAAAAACATTTTTACAAACTACCACCGGATCGTAACGCGGCCGCTACTGAGAAGATCCGGCAAGAAACTCAGCGGGCTTGTCTTTTTTGTAATTTTATTTTAAACAGTTTTACAAATTATACATAAGTCAGCCTTAAACTGCTAAGCTTGCATGAGTTGAGCAGTTCAAGCCCACGCAGCTTTATCCTCCAGGTAATCCGAGATTTTATAATAAGCCTTTTTTGACAATCGGCTTTTTATTAAAGGTTTAAATTTCTTTATTGGAAGATCTCGGATATCCTGTGGCAGTTTGTTATAAAAGCGTATACTTTGGCCCATAAACGATTTGCCTGTTCTGTGGAGACGCGTGGCATGTACAACCAGAACCAGAGGTATTAATATTATGTGTATCACTATACTTTTTAAAAGACCTGATATTTTTTTTAACATAAACTAAATTTTCAGATATGTATTATGAGACAACCGTTAGAAAATCTATCTCTTTGAATTTCTCTCTAAGTGAATCAATAGGAGCCAGATTGTAAATGGCTCTCACAGCTCTTTTTTGCAGAATAAAAATAGTATTAAGTTCTGCAGAAGATCCCCACAGTAATATGACATAACACTGTGAAAATAGCTGAAATAAACAATTCTAGCGGTTTCAACATCAGTTAAACGTCTAATTTTCTTGACTGCATATGCCGCGGAACTTAGCCTACCCGACAACTTCTTAATTTGTGGGCCCCACTGTAGTTTGGCGTCAATTGTTATACCTAAAAACACAGTCGACGCCTCAAGGTCCAACGCTGCTCCATTTATTTCTACATTGGTTGCCAGCTGTCTCACATTAGGAGTTACAAATTTCATACATTTAGTTTTGGTCTCATTAAGTTTTAAATTGTTAACATTGAACCAATGGACAACCATAGAAAGGACATTATTCACTTCGTCATAATCATGGAGTCTTAATTAGTTTCATAAATAAAATTATATTAAATGCACTACAAATAATCTTGCAACAGTGTTTAGGGCTCCCACACATAACTGCGAATTCGCATCGCATCGCAAATATCTGCGAGAAACAAATGAATTTTCGATACAAGTTCCTGCGATGCGGCGTGAAACAAATGAATTTTCGATACAAGTTCCTGCGATGCGGCGAGAAACAAATGACTTTTCGATACAAGTTCCTGCGATGCGGCGAGAAACAAATGAATTTTTGATACAAGTTCCTGCGATGCGGCGAGAAACAAATGAATTTTCGATACAAGTTCCTGCGATGCGGCGAGAACAAATGAATTTTCGATACAAGTTCCTGCGATGCGGCGAGAAACAAATGAATTTTCGATACAAGTTCCTGCAACCCAGAGCCATGAACCCAGGAGCCCATAGTCAGAGTGAATATATTATGCTTCCTACCTTAAAGAATTAAAGATTATTTCCTTTCACTATGATAAGTATGTATATGTATGTGATAATAATATGTATTATGTATTTGAGTATTTATTGTATTTGAGTATTTATTTTATTTATGTGTTTAAAAATGTTATGTAGTTTTATGTATTTTATGTTTATAAGGTTTATGTACTTTTTTTCGTTTCGTTTTTTTTTCCATTTGTACACTTGTTGTCCTCATTTGTATTTTTAAATAATTCTATCGCACGGGTTTGCTGGTAGAAAACTCATTTTTGAGTTAAGCTCGCCTTTGTGCATTAAATTACTATTTTATGTATTGCTGTAGCTGTTTTGTGTACAATAAAGTATTAATTAATTAATCTATTTTATTAATTTAAACAAGTCAGAAAGACAGAAAATTAATATCAGAGGTGTCGGTCTGGTATCTAGGGCTTCGCAACTAATAAATTAGTGTATAGGGATTACAGTTTTATTACAAAAAAATACAAATCTTTCCTCTTTATGAAATTATATTGTGTAGATTAAGTAACTGGATTTAGTCCAGTGATATATCCAAGTAAAAACATATCATTAAAAATATACCTACTAAGCAGTATCGAGCTAAATGTAGCATCAAGGCTTATATGGGTTGACAGAAGTATATGGCACTACGAGTAATGGGTGCAAAATAAGTAGGTAGTAGTGTCCATGGAGTCATCGGGGGGTCACCAACGAATAGAAGACCAACGCCCCAAGTCTGCTAATTTTAAATGACATACAATGGCCATTCCAGCGACATACTATTGAGACTCCATTACGATTGTGACAAATTCGGTATTCTGTAAAATAACCATAACCAGTGGTGTCACACCACTGAGACGCCATTCAGGGTTTTAGGTCTCAATGGCGTGTCGCTGGAATGGAAATTGTAACTATATCATTTTATTAAAATTAGCAGATTTGGGGCCCAGGTCAGTGGCAAGCCAATAACACGCCACGGATCCTATATGTATGTATAATTAGTAGACTAGGTGCAGTTGTAAAAATTTATTGCAATTTTTGTATGCATAACATCCCTAAGGCTATTTTTATATCTTGGAGAATATATTTATTATTTATTTTTATATGAATATATATATTGGCCGTTGTATAATGATATTAATAGGTTACTATCATTACTATCTACAAAATGTAAAGTACCAATATGTACTATATACTATATAGCACCAATACTGTATAGCAATAGAAATTTAATCATGGAGACGTTATTGCTCACGTTTCATGTACAGGCACTTAACATAGGGCAAAATTACATACAAATCAATCTTGCTGAAGAACCTTTATATTCTCTGTCCTCTCTCTTATAATAGTTGTTCACTGCTAGATATGCCTTTGACATCCACTTCTACCTCGTTGATGAGGCGTGATTGGCTTGTCCAGGTCGCACTCTTATTGAGTACTTAGCTAACTAATAATTAATATAGCTAAACATTTTGGACATCGTATCGTAGTGACCACAAAAAGCTAAATTATTTCTGAAATTTTGTCCATAAAAAATCGAATCTATTGGGCAATCTTCTTGAGCCTAGGGCTTAAAGACTAAAAACACTTTAGGAATGAGGTAACCGATTGTAAAATCCTTAGTATTCTTAGGTACGATATTTTTAAAGACTTTTACTTTATAAGTATATCATTTTTTCCTACTTACTTACCACAGATATAGATTTATTTCCTACTGTTCCATATTTTCGCAGTTCAATAAAAAAACGTGAGGTTTCTTGAATACCGACATTTTATTTTTTCTGTGCTTTCGGCGACAAACGGCTATTTTTCACTTTATGTATTTCACATTAATGGTCAACCTATTGGTTTTACAGATCTGAGGTTTTAAGAGTAGCCAATGTATATACTTATCATCATTGGGAGTATGGTCCAAAAATAAACAAACCATCAAAAGTTTGGTAGATCTAGATGCCGGAATTGCGCTCCAGTAACCGCATTGGTAAGGCGGAAGATATGGCGAATTTTATGACAGGATTAATAGTACAAACAGAAAATAACGCATTTGTAGATCATGCATGATGTCTATGTGGGCATTTATGCCTTATTTCAAACGGTTGACAAATTAAGCTTTTAATCGGACAATAGTTAGTAAGAATATACATAAATAATTATGTATGTACAAGGTGGAACAAACGAACGGGACATGAAGGGGAAGTAGGTACTATAAAAAATCACTGAAAAGAAACAATTTTTGATTTATACAAATAATAATACAGCACTCAAAGATTTAAAAAAAAAACTGCCTGAGCCGGGAATCGAAGCAACTAATAATGCAAATAGACAGCCACTATTTCATTGAACTAATAGATAACGATAAAATCTCGCGAATAAATATTGTGTTACTTGCTGTGTCCTTACTTCTACCACTTCTTGATTACGCCGATGTTTGCTTTCTAGATGCCACAGAGGAACTATTGGACAAGCTCGAACGCCTACAAAACTTAGGCATACGTTTTATTTACGGACTTAGGAAATATGACCATGTCTCTCAATTTAGATCAAAACTTAAGTGGTTACCTATTAGACATCGGTGTAATCTACCCATTCTGTGTTTACTATATAATATCTTGTACAACCCTAATTCTCCAGACTATCTGCGTGAACGCTTTGACAAGTCTCTTCTTCTAAAAACTCCTAGGCACTCATCAAGTCGATATGACGGCTCCTTTACGGTCCGAGCTGTTAAACTCTGGAATAGCCTTCCCCTTTCTATACGTAAAAGCCCTTCTATGCCAATTTTTAAAAATAGAACAAAAGAATATTTCCTTTCAATGTGATTTGTACAATAAAATCAACTGTATGTATGTATTATTATAAAATATGTATTATTTATCTATCATTATATATATTTTTGTATTTATTATGTATATTTGATATCATAATATATTAGTTTATGTTTTAACGTCTATATATGTATGATGATATACCTATGTGTGTTATTAATTTGTCTATATGTATCTTTGTTTTAATGTAACATAACTTACATCTGTAGGTACACTTGGTTTTACCCACGGCGTGGTTTTACCCGATAACATTTTATCTCTATCTTGCTAGAAGAGAACTCACGTTTTTTAGTTAAGCTCGCCCTTTGTGATACCTTTGTCTTTTGTTAAGTGTTTTGTACTGTTTTCTGTTTTTAAGTGTACCCAATAAAGTATAATAATATTGTGTCTTATAAAAACTCAAAACTCAAAAATAGTTTATTTCAAAAAGGCTTAACGCTAGCACTTTTGAAAGGTCATGTATTTTTTTAAAAAAAGCTACCACCGGATCACAACGCGGCCTCAACTGAGAAGATCCGGTATATTTAAAGAAGAGCTTGAAATGATAATTTGTACAAACCTGATATTCTAACGCCAAGCAGCAATGTGTAGGTAAACATTGCTGTATTCCGGTGTGATTTGCACTGTAGCTGGTGAAATTACTGGACGCAAAATACTTAATAATAATATCTAATGTCTTTAGGGTCGGCAACACGCTGGTGATTCTTTTGATGTTGCTAGCGTCTATAGGCTGCGGTGACTGCTTACCACGAGATAGGCTGCATGCTTGGTTGCCACCTTGGTAGTACTTATATTAAAAAAAAATACGAAATACCTAAATGCTACTTCATATTAAGTATGTTTCACTAATGTATCTGTATTGGTATAAGTACTTACGTGTTTTTCAGGTTAATTCTATTAAATTGTAAGGTCTTCTTTAATTCTAAGATATACTTTTCATTCGAGAGATTTTATCTTTGTCGATTAATTCAGTAAAATAGTGGCTATTTTTTGCATTTTTAGTTGGTTCGACTCCCGGCTCAGGCAATTTAAAAAAAAAAATGATTCATCATCATCATCACCACCAGCCGGAAGCTGTCCACTGCTGAACATAGGCCTCCCCCTTAGAACGACACAATGAACGACAATTGGCTATTTGCATTCACCAGCCTATGCTATGGTTACCTGCGATGCGCACAATGTCGTCTGTCCACCTAGTAGGAGGCCTGCCTACGCTGCGTCTTCCGGTTCGTGGTCGCCACTCGAGAACCTTTCTTCCCCAACGGTTATCGGTTCGCCGAGCGATGTGGCCTGCCCAATGCCACTTCAACTTGCAGATTTTAAGAGCTATGTCGGTGACCTTGGTTCTTCGGCGAATCTCCTCATTCCGGATTCTGTCGCGCAAAGAAACTCCGAGCATAGCTCTCTCCATAGCTCGTTGTGTGACTCTGAGCTTATCCAGAAGACCAACAGTTAGGGACCACGTCTCAGTAGCATATGTCATCAATGGCAACACTCACTGGTTAAAAACCTTCGTCTTCAGGCACTGCGGTATTTCGGACGAGAAGATTTCGCGTAGTTTCCCGAACGCTGCCCATCCGAGTTGGATTCTTCGGGCGACCTCTTTGTCGAAGTTGGACCGACCTAACTGGATAGTTTGTGCTAGGTATACGTAGCGGTCAACAACTTCGAGTGTATCCTTCCCAACAACTACCGGGTTATAATTACGGGTGCAAAATGGACATTAGACATGATCTTCGTCTTGTCCATGTTCATTTTAAGACCCACCTGTTGGGAAACGCTACTGAGGTCGCTGAGCATTGTATTGAGGTCCTCCAGCGACTCTACCATAATGACTATAACATCGGCCAAACGAAGGTGAGTGATGTATTCGCCATTGATGTTGATGCCGAATCCGTACCAATCCAAGAGCTTGAAATCGACCTCCAATGCGTTCGTGAACAGTTTCGGAGAAATGACGTCTCCCTGTCTCACGCCTTACTGCAATCGGATTGGTTTAGTACTCTCGTCCTGTAGTCGGATCGACATGGTGGTGTTGCTGTACAAACACTTCAACACTTCGATGTACCTATAGTCAATGTGGCACCGCTGGAGGGACAGGTCTCGATTGAATCAAAGGCTATCTCGTAGTCCACAAACGCTAGACATAATGGCCGATTATACTGAACTCCTCGGTCTTCTGTATAATCTGGCGGAGCGTATGTATGTGGTCTACAGTGCTAAAGCCTTTTCGGAACCCGGCTTGTTCGGGAGGCTGGAAGTCATCAAACCTGCGTTCGAGACGGTTCGTAATGACTCAACAGCTTGTATACATGGCTCAGCAGTGAGATAGGTCTATATTTCTGCAATAAAGTGTTATCACCTTTTTTGAAGAAAAGAACCACCACACTCCTGTGCCATGCTTCTGGCGTTGCACCCTCGAGTAAGACGGAATTACATAACTTCTGGAGGACTAAAAGTACCGGTTTCCCACCCGCTCTCAGAAGTTCTGATGTGATTCCGTCTTCACCCGGCGCCTTGTTATTCTTGAGCTGTTTGAGAGCCATTCTAATCTCGTCCCGGATGATGTCTGGGATGTCCACAGTGTAGTGTCAGGTTAGTTTGGCTCTGGTGTCCTGAGCTGTTCTAGCAATGGGCTCCCGTGTTGAGGTATAACTGTCCGTAAAATCTCTCAAGCTCTCTCAATATCTCCGGTTTTGATGAGATGACACTGCCGTCATCGATCTTCAGCTTTGTCATTTGGCTACGCCCAATAGACGAATTCTTTGTGAACACTTTAGAGCCTTGCTTCCGCTCAATTGCGTCCTTAATACATGCTGTATTATAGGAACGCAAGTAGTGTCGCATGGATTTCGAGATCTATTGAGTTCGGCATATTCCGACATATCAGCTGAAGATTGCAGTCTCATCTCAGTCCGGTTTTCCATTAGCTTAATGGTTGTATTGGAAAGCTTTTGAGGTTTTGTACGGCGTGGGGTCTTAAAGAACTTGGACCCCACTGCGTGGACAGTTTGCACCAACCCATTGTTTATCTCGTCCGCAGTTATGCATTCGGCGAGGCACTGGAAGCGATTATGCAGTTCGAGTTGAAAGTCTTCAGGGTTCTGGATTTGGGCGGATCCTGGACCGGAGCGTGGACTTCATCAGACGAGACCTTTCAAGCTTAACATTGATATTCAATGTGCCTCTAACAATACGGTGATCACTCCCGGTTTTCACCCTGCCGATCACGGAGACATCATCGAATATATGCTTCTTGGTCGTCATGATGAAGTCGATCTCATTTTTGGTTGAACCATCGGGGCTTATCCACGTTCACTTACTGGATGGTCGCTTTTTGAAGAAGGAGTCCAACGCCGTCCCATACCCCGTCATCCCGAGTGCCCACCTTTGTGTTGAAGTCCCCCATAACAACGGTGAAGTATGTTTTGGAGGTATGTATGGCTTCTGCTATCTCCTCATACATAGCCTCTACTTCAACGTCAGGGTGTGCCGAGATCGGCGCGTATACCTGTATGACCTTCAGCGAATACCGATCGGTTATTCTGAGTATAAGGTACTCTACCCTGCTCGACACTCTATCGACCTTTACCACGTTGTTACTATGGGATTTACGGACAAGAAACCCGACACCACCCTGGGATTTTTGATCTCCTTCCTGATATGTATAAGGTAGTTAAATTACACTTTTTATTTAAGTACCCACATTATTGTACATGTTCCCAGCGATCTGTCAATAAACGACCAGTCCGCGATAGACCGAGTTTTATTCCATACATCACACTTCCCGGAAGAAGAGCAAGTTTCCGGAATCAAGGGTTATCGTATCCTGTCCCTCTCGTCGGATTTCAGATAAACCCAAGATGTCCCAACGTAACTTGCTCAATTCTTCCTCCAGCTCGATAACCTTCTCATCGGTCCTAAGAGTGCGGACGTTGTGTGCTGCCAGGGCCAAAGTTCGGTGGGGGTGGTAGCGGGGCATCTGCCGGAGATTCTTCTTTTTTTTATACTACCAAGGTGGCAAGCAAGCGTACGACCCGCCTGATGGTAAGCAGCCACCGCAGCCTATAGACGCTAATAACACCACAAGAATTACTAGCGCGTTGCCGACCCTTAAGACATTAGATGTTAAGTCTTTGTGTCCGGTAATTTCACCAGCTACAGTGCCCTTCACGCCGGAACACAGCAAAGCTTACACACTGCTGCTTGGCGGCAGAATTTCTGACACTGCGGTGGTACCTACCTGGATGGTTCCTTGCACAAGGAACCTACCACCTAGTGAGTCTTCTTCGCACCCCCTGCTCGACCGTTACCCCGCCCACTACCAAGGCGAGGAATAGAGGAGCTGTCGGGGACTGGGGGCCATCTGCAAATATTATCTGTCATTGTTCGGGGTTGCCATTTTGGACTTTACCGATTTCATCCATCTTTTATTAATTTTCTATTACTTTGTACGCGGGCAGAGCTGCGCGGGACAGCTAATTAGTATTAAAAATGAATTAAAACTATATGAGTAAGTAGGAAATATATTAGTATGTGTACTTACCAGAACTTATTGCACAGCCCTCATCCCTCGCCCCAATTTTAGTATAGGTCTGAGGTATAGGTACATCCAAATCGGAAACAAGACTACTTGAATACCCACACTTAAAAATTCACCCTGACTATCCAAACCTTCATACATACGCTCGGTCAACGTAACCGTGTTCCGTCGGGTATCAAGCAACATGCAAACAATACAAGCAACTGTAGACCAACTGTAAACGCAAGCAGTCTGTTTCTATAAATAATAATGGGATGTGTGGGGGATCAATTTGCGAAGTTCTGAGCTGAGCACAACATACAATTAATTTAAAAAAATAAGAGGGATCTCTATGCTTTTTATTTTCTTTTCACCGGATTGGTTACATTAAAATAACTCAAGTAATGCTGAACGCTGATTGGCGTTATCTAATGACGTTTAGGTTATCACCAATCTCTGTTCAGACCGTAAACGGAAACAAACCATGTGCTAACATGGCGATTTTTCAACATTCTTCGTATGTCGTTTGATAATTACTGCGTGGCTGTTATGGGAATTTGGGTTTATCGTGCAATATTTTATCTTTTTGACACATTTTCTTTGTTTTGTTCACTGTAATTGTATCGTGGAAAAATGAGTGTGGATGCTTACGGACCGAGCTCCCAAACGCTCACGTTTTTGGACACTGAGGAAGCGGATCTTATCGGAGCTGATACCCAGGGCTCTGAATTTGAGTTCACCGACTTCACCCTTCCGTCTCAGAGCCAGACACAGGCATCGCAACATGACCATAGTCTGACAACATCAAACCAGGTATTGGTCAAAACAAGACAAATATTTTGATTTCATTCCGAGTCTTTCTGAATACGTAACTACGTAGAACATTTTACTATTATACGATACGTTTATCTAGGCTTTAAACTAATCAATCAACGTCGGCATTACACTTTTTGTTTCCAATAATATTTATTGCTTTTGTTATTATTTGTAGGTTAACGGCTTGGGTCGTTCGGACCTTACAGCAAAGGTTTCCAACGTGACTAATGCCATAGCGGAGTTGCAATTTGAGGAAGAGGATGAGGCGTTGTATAGTAGCAAGGAGTTGCCTGACCATGCATGCAAATACTGTGGCATACACGATCCAGCCACGGTTGTCATGTGCAATATTTGTAATAAATGGTGAGTCACACTCTAGTCCAGGTGTTATGATTATTAATAGCTCTTTATTATATTTATTTGTATTATACTCCTACCATTCTCTTCAGAATTAGTGAACAGTATATGTATAATATGTAGGTAAAAAGACTATAGAAACATTAAAATTCTATAAAGGTGTTATTGGTTGCAGCAGAAGGTCACATGTTTCTTTATTTTTTTATTGCATTTATATTTTACACCTCCTGGTTTTTGGTACTTAATATTCAAATATTCAGAATACATTTCCAGCATTCTTTATATTATTTTGCATGTCAGTGTTCTTAATCAGATTGATTAGTAATTATTGCAACACTATTGGTAATCATTTTGATTAGAAATTTAATTTGTTAATTATGTAATGTGTTAAAATTGGAGAAGCCCAATTTGGAAGTTGCCTCCACCTCACAGAAGACTGCAGACATGTAATCCCATATTTAAGTTGTTGTGTTTCTGTGGTAAATAATGTTTTCGGTGGTCTACAAGGTGTTACGCTACTGACACAGTAATACCTCTGATACAAGGTCCTTCTCCTTGTGTTGTCAATAAGCTAGTGTTACACGCAAAATGCACTCTTTGTGGAGATGTGGAAACCAACCCATTATACCACTGCAGCGTCAGATATTCTGCCGCCAAGCAGCAGTGTGTAACTGTTGCTGTTCCGGGGTGAACGGCACTGAGTTTGTGAAATTACTGGATGCAAATGACATAATAATTAATGTCTCTGGTGAGAAGTGACAGTGCTATGTAGCTGTCTATTAGCAGGCACGTCGCTTATCATCATTAGGAGAATGTCGTACTTGTTGTACTTTCGTCATATTTTATTATTTTTTCTGTCTTATTTGATCTTTTGAACAGCAAGACATACTGTCACTCTGATCTAATTGTAACATGACACACTGTTAAAAAAAAGTGAAAAATTGACAAGCCTGCTGAGTTTCTAGCCGGATCTTCTCAGTTGAGGCCGCGTTGTGATCCAGTGGTAGCACTTTTAAAAAAAAACATGACCATTCAAAAGTGTTAGCATTAAGCCTATTTGAAATAAACTAAGTTTGAGCTTGTTTCCCCTTCTGGCTGGAGCGCTTTAAGCGCTCGCCCTCTTGTAAGGTAAAGCTGTCATGGCCATCTGAGGCCAACAGTACTACTCCTAGGAAAAAAAATACGTACTTATCTCATCACTAGGTTGAATGAAAAAAAAAACCAATAAGCTAATGCTCTATCTATTGTTTTTACTATCACTAGATCCTGGTATTCACGAGTCAGTGGTGAAAATCAGTAAGATACAATGTTTTGTTTCAGGTTCTGCAATGGACGTGGTAACACCTCTGGCTCGCACATCATCAACCACTTAGTACGGGCTAAGCACAAGGAAGCAGCATTGCACCGTGACGGTCCTCTTGGTGAAACACTGCTGGAATGCTACTCTTGCGGTGCACGGAATGTGTTTGTCCTTGGCTTCATACCAGCTAAAGCAGACTCTGTAGTGGTGCTGCTCTGTCGGTGTGTTTCTAGAATAAATTGATCATTTTGATAAATTGTTACGCTCAAGGTTGTAAAAAACGATTGAAAGACCTACAGTATTTGGGGTGGGGTGTCCCAGTAAGAATACCACCCTCCCATCTTCTCCTATTGGGAGTCCGTAAAAGACGACTAAGGGAAAACAAAAAGACTGGCAGCAGCTTCTTTCGATTGGACTACCTATCACCTATACTGCAATCCCGAAGATACCTGCCAAGCGTGGGGATGATGGCAACCCCTCCCTTCTAAAGGGGAGGCATATGTTCAGCACTGGACGTCTTTCCTCTGCTGACATTTTGAAGTTAAATTTCAACTAGTAGTTTGCAGATTGCAATTAGATATTTGTTAAAGGGTAAATTATGAATAAAAGCTTTTAAAATAACCTTCCTTCCTCTTAAATAATGGAAGGGTACTAAGAATTGCTTCTTTCCTGTTACTGTGCGTTTATAAACTACTAGCTGACCCACGCAGCTCCGCCCGCGCTGTGTTTACGTTAGCTAAACTTTCAATAATAAATAATATACATTCGCATAGAATACAAAACCTCCTTTTTTAAAGTCGGCTAAAAACTTGGAGCCACTTTGTACTGGCCCTCCGAAACACGGAGACGTTTAGTTCAAATGGCGTTAAACGATCACCCATCTATTTAATGACCTTACCTAACGTTGCTTAACCTGATTGATTTCCAAACATTATTAACAACTGTCTATGAGTGTTCCCTTACAAATATTTATTATAATTATAATGAAATATTGTTAAAATCGGAGCAAGCGTATAACCAAGTACACATTTTGACTTTAGTCCCCTCTCCGAAGGGAACCATGCCGAATGTTGGGATAAAAAGTATCCTATGTCCTACCTCGGAGTATTAACTCAAATCATGCCAAGTTTCGTTTCAATCCAGCCAGTAGTTTCGGCGTGATGCTCAGCCGAGATACAGACAGACAGACAAAAATGGCTTTAGTATCGGATATAGAAAGCCCTCCAAACATAATTTTCAAAATATCTTCAATGTACAGAATTGGACCTGTTACAGTTTTATTATAAGTATAGATTATAAAAAAACATAAAATATTGATAACATTTTGTAAAGTTTCCTTGAAATCTCTTTTAGTCAGCCATGTGCAGCACAGAGCTCTCTAAAGGATATGAACTGGGACCAGGAGCAGTGGAAACCTTTAATATGTAAGTTGAAACTTTCAACTAACTTGTTTAAAAAGTATAATAAAGTATTTCCGACTCCTCCTATCTACCTTCTTAATTAAATTTGTTGCGTGTTCCAAGACAATTTAGCGTTCCCCTGGGACTCGCCGAGGGTCAAACCTTGGTGTCTTCAGTGGTGACCACTGTAGATCCTGGCTTACAGGAGTAACAGTGGTGGGAATGAGTGGTGGGATTAGTCCCAAAAAAAAAAAAAAACTTTTTAAAACCAATAATTACTAGTTTAAAAGAAATCCATCTTATGTTTTACAAAACCTCTTAGACACATTAACATACTTTTATCTAATGAAAAACTAGTTTTTATTATATTCTACATATGTATGTATTTACAAAAAAAAAAATATTTAAGTGTTGTCTGGTTTCCATAGTACAGGCTCTGCCTAGTTTGGGATTAGATGACCGTGTGTGGATTGTCCAAAGATAAACAATAAACAATTCTCTAACTGCTAGATATTAATTTGAAATCTGGGTTATATTATGTATTCTGTTTACAGCTGACAGAGCCTTTTTGTCATGGTTGGTGAAAGTCCCGTCTGAAGCTGAGCAAATGCGAGCTCGTCAAGTGAGTCATACAACATTTTAGCAATATAGTATCTGGTTTGTGAAAATCAATCATCTACTAATAACTTCACAGTTCGGTTTAAATGAACGCATTAAATTAAAATATTTTACCTTCCTAAATGTGAACCTTGGCCCTATTTGTTATTGAAATGCATTGATTCAATAATTAATATGTAAATGAATTTCAGGTGACTCCGCAGCAAATCGGCCGCCTTGAAGAATTGTGGCGTGATAACGTTGATGCCACTTTCCAAGATCTAGAGAAACCGGGAGTAGATGAGGAGCCTCATCAAGTGCTTCTGAGGTAAGAATAAACTACCAGAATGAATAGTAATCGGTAGATCATTGTCTGTTACTAATATGAACAAGTATAAATTATAAAATCATAAAAAGCAAACTACATATATTAATTTTAATAGAGCAGCCTATGGCAGTATAACTAAGATAAATTAAACATATCGTAATTCAAACAAAACACATGGAGCTATTTAGGCTGTAGGTCGTGCCACTAAAATATACATACAGTAGTCACAGCAAGCTTTGTGGCTGAAGTTAGGATTGGCAACCCATTTCGCAGTATGGTTGAGAGTTGTGTGCATGCAAAAACACAAAAATAGCTACTGTGCAGCGTCTTGCAGCCAACTTCAGACACACAAAGATCGGCTGTGACTACTCTACATAGGTACATACTTTGTCTCGAAAAACATAGCCCTCTTTTTTATTTTTTTGGAATCTTAGACGCTGTTGGCCGCAGATGGCCATTACAGCTTCACCGGACAATAGGAGGCGAGCGCTTGAAGCGCTCTAGCCTTAACGGCAGAAGTAGCGACGAGCTCAAGGGCACCTCAGGGAGGCACGGCCTCGGCTTGGGCTGTCGCTTAAGAGAGGGCTGAGTTTACCACCGGTTCACAACGCGCCCCCACTGAGAAGAACCTCAGTGGGGTGATGCACGTAGTTGAGGTCGCATACGTACGACCCTTCGGCCTCGCCGGCGAGACCGGTGTCTGATAGCTAGTGTAGCATACGGTTGTCGGGGAGGGAAACATAGCCCTCTTGCTGGGACAGCTGATCAAACATTCAAACTTTCGAAAAACTAACCCTTCTTCAGGGACAGTCGGCTAAATTTCCAGAAGGCAAACCCATATAGAAATACAGAATTACTCATTTTTGTTTTTTTATTTTTACTGTGACAAAAAGTGCAAAAAAATATGTACATTTTTTTGCCGCCTCGTGTTCACGACGAGCTTGATATGCCAACGCGCAGTGATATACTTTATTGATAAATAGCTCTCCTGCGCAGCTCCGCCGCCCGCGTAATATTCTAATTTTCTTCGCAACGTTTGAAAGAAAAAACCGTAAGAACCATCTCCTCACAAATACAAAAAAAAATTGAATTATCCAATTTGGTGCAGTCGTTCGGCGATTAATTTTTGTATATAATTATAGATTTGTAAGTTATTGAAATGAGAATATTTTCTTTCAGATATGAAGATGGTTACCAATACCAGAACATCTTTGGACCGTTGGTCAAGCTTGAGGCAGATTATGACAAGAGGCTCAAAGAGTCTCAAACGCAGGAGGGTATTGAGGTCCGCTGGGATGTGGGCTTGAATAAAAAAACTATTGCATACTTTACTCTGGCGAAAACTGACAGCGACATGAAACTTATGCATGGTGATGAACTGAGATTGAGGTAATTTTTTACTGAACATATCTTACTAGAAAATACAGTATTTTATTCCTATCCATTGCTAGGCTTGCAGCAGGAGAATACTGTATGTGAAGATTATTTTTAAGCAACTTGCATGTGACGTAACAAGCGGTATTGAATAAATAATAAAAACAATAATGTCCTCCTGGCCAATAAGACCATATCATCAGCCATCTACGCGAGAGATATTATAGTTCCCAAGTGCTTGTATAGACACAAGTGCACTCAATTCCTTTACCTCTCACAATCCGATGGAAGGGAAGACCAACACGATCGGGGCGAGGTCAGGCGCAAGACCGAGGTTTTACCCCAGACCCAATGTCGGTCCTATTGAATCACGACATTACACTTGACAAATTGGTGTAGGGTATGACGTAGTTTTTAAGACAGAAATATCATTTTTGTTACAAAACTGATGTTTGTATTTGGAATACTAAATCATTATCGAGACGCTCATAGCCAGTTGTAACCACTGTTCGCTAAACAATCAATTGAGTAAGCAACATCAGGCCAGTCCTTAGATGCGTTAAGCTAAGTCAGAGGCCTAAGGGTAGCTTGAAAACTCTGACACCTGTAGGTTGGCCACTGACCAAACAACAAAAAAAAACGACATCATAGTGACTTCATACTTACTATACAATACTAATCTATCAAGATTTACATGCTGCGCTAAGCCTACTGGGTTACCAGTGCTTCTTTGGTATAGCGGGCTGGTTTCCGCAACTCCACGACAAGGCGCGTATTTTGCGTGTGGGTGGGAATGGGTTTATTCAATCCACCCTAACTCCTCGAGAAAGGCCAGCAAGCGCTTGATGCCACTGACCATCTCTTGGAGAGTACTCGGGTTTCCGAAGTACTTAGCCCTGTATGCAGCGACCTCCGGGCATCTCAGTAGCACGTGGGCCGCCGTTTCCTCCTCCTCCATACACGCTCTGCACAGAGGACTGTCTGTAACTCCTATAGTGAAAAGGTGTTTATTAAATGAACCATGTCCGGTAATGGCTGCCGTGACTATGCGTAACCGTTGTTTTGGTAGTCGAAGCAGCTGCTTGGTGAGGCGACAATCTATGACTGGAAGCGCCTCTTTGGCCTGTCTGCACTCACCTTGATTCGTCCAGTGGTCGTTGTGTTTTGCCCTAGTGCGCTGTCTTACCAGGGTGCGTAAGTGTCAGAAGGGGATTGGCACTATAGGTTCAGGTCCTACAGCATCCATGACTGATCCTCTTCTGGCGAAATCATCCGCGGCATCATTACCGCGGGAGCCACTGTGTCCTTTAATCCATTGAATGGTTATGTCATTTAGATTGCCTACCTGATTAAGTTTTTGGTGACATTCGTATAGCAGCCCAGTGTTGACGATGTATCCTTTAAGGGCTTGTAGAACTGACCTGCTATCGGAGAGTATACGAATAGAGTGATCCTCTACCCCCCGATTCATGATAGTTACTGCTGCAGTTAAAAACTGTGTTATGGGTTCCTAAAGGTCAGTGGCGTGCACTGGGTTATATGACAGGGTAGGCAAAACTAAATTGACTTTAATTTAATGATGTGAACACAAAAGAAACATACCTACTTAATTGTTTGTTGAGTAACTAATACCTACTGTTTTTTTTAAATACATATTCTATTTCACTTCCACTACTAATGAGTACGTAGGAAGTACCAGACATACATACACACTCTAAAAACATAACCCTTCTATTCTTGTAGTAGAGTAAAAAATCTTACCAATATGAGAGAGACTGCGAGTTACACACATGTACACACACACTAAGATGATTGTAAATATGCCACCTCAAATATCCAAAAATTAACTGATTTTATAGACAAATTAATTTAAGGATACACGAAGTGGCCTTGATAAAGACCCGATTGCTTATTGGTACGCGTACAAACAAAAAAGTGACTGCAATCAGTTGCAAAATGAATAGATATTTACGAGTAGGTATTCTTATTTATATTCTTTATTATTAAATTTTCGCGTGACTTTACCTTTGACCTGAATTAATTCCAAATTCGGCATACAACGGCCATCTTCAATTATTTTTCTTTTAATTTCGTAAGAAAGGGACGAAAATGCGTGATTTTTTAATTTTTCTATACACACTTGGCCAGAACATCGAACACACGTTACCACTTCCATTTACTATAAGTTTTTTAATTTGGAAACACTAATAAAATAATAATACACGGAGTAGTCACTTTTTCGAACATACTGCACCGAACGAAAACAATCGTATAAATGAAAATAAAAACCAACAAAAAATGGATGTCATTATAAAATATTGAAGTTTGAACAAACTACTATGCGTTTCAACTAAGAATGTGGCCGCCATGACGATCGCGACTGCGGAAATTCACTCGTTTTTTACGATTTTTGTACCGGCAGCAGAGTAAACACAAAATGAAATATACGAAATATGTTTTGATTATTTATTGTATAATGTCTTATTTTGCTATCTATTTTTGTTAAAACAACATTTTTAGTAATTTTATATTTGAAATGGCAAGATGGCGGCCACATTCTTAGTTGAAACGCATAGTAGGTATTTTATAATTTGTAGTATAACGTATTGCGTTCGTTCGACGCATCGGGCTCCTTATTGGTTGACTCATCTAAAAGAGTATATTGGATCGACCAATCAGGGATCGACTGTCACCGAAAAGACAGTGCCTATCTTATGCCTATCTTAGAGTATCATGTTTGCATGTGTGCGTGACATTTATTCTGTTCGCATGGTCGGCGTGCCTACAGGTGTGAGTAACTTTTCGTTTGAATGTGTGCAAATAAAGATTTTGCCTTTTTGATCGGGCCTCGCGGCTCGAACGCGCGAACTTTAAATTTCCGCGTACTTAGGAATAGTTCATTGCACTTGCTGCGCGCTCGCCCGCTTTGACGCGGAGCGCTCAGCTGATTTATTTCATTCAAACATGTCGCGCGAATTTGTTTATTTATAATAATGAAATAATTCAAAACAAAATGTTATTGTGCACTTAAATTATTTTTGTTATCATGTAATAGAGATATTTGAAATCACAGGGTAGGCAAACACTTTTTGCCTATATGGACTGCACGCCACTGCTAAAGGTGTAGATATATTGATATCGAGATCCTCTGAGAAAATCCCGATACCAGTTCCTGTTTCGGTCTTAGATCCATCTGTGAAGATCCTTAGCTCCTTAGTACTAGAGCCTTTGCTCTGGTAGTCTTCATACAGTTGAATCTTGTATTTCTTATCGAAGATAAATTGCTTTGGTACTCGGTCGTTGATTGCCCGTGTTATTGGGATATTCTCAGCGAGCTCGTCCATTGCGGCATGCGGTGTGTTGTAGTTTTTCCAGAGGCCCAAGGTCTTTAGGCGTAATGCCGTCATCGCTGCCTCCTGTTGTATAAATAGGTGCAGCGGTGGGAGGTTCAGCATGGCTTCCAGCGCTGCTGTGGGTGTAGTCCTCATACACCCTGTAATAGCCATGCAGGCGAGTCTCTGAAACCGCTGTAATTCGTTAGATGCTGTGTCAAGTCTGGTCCTTGGCCACCAGACCACAGCACCGTATGTAATCATCGGGCGGATCACCATGTTGTACAGCCACAGAATTATCTTAGGTGATAGTCCCCATCGCTTTCCTATCATCCTTTTGCACTGCCACAGGGTGATACTGGCCCTTTCTATTTTGTTTTCCATATGGTTACTCCAATTTAGTTTACTGTCTAAAGTGACACCAAGGTATTTCACTTCATTAGCCAGTTGGAGTTCTTCGTTGAACAGCTTTGGTAGCAGATGTGGACCAAGCGTTCGCTTTAGTGTGAACATGACTAGTTCAGTTTTCGCAGGGTTGACTGCCAAGTCAAATTCCCTGCACCAGCGTTCTACAATCCGTAGCGCCTGTTGTGTATGGTCACAGATAATACTAGCTACTTTGCCTGATGTCAGGATAGCAAGATCATCCGCGTAGCCTATTATATAGTAGTGGCTGGCATTGAGTTTGGTGATGAGGTCATTTATGACCAGGTTCCAGAGGAGCGGAGATAGAACGCCTCCCTGGGGACAGCCTCTGGCTATCATAGCCGAATGCTCTTCACCCTCAAGTCTCACTACGCGTTTGCTTAACATGTTTTTGATCCAGCCTATAAGTACTGGGTTCACTCCGTGTCTATCCAGAGCGGCACTTATGCTGGTAAAGTTCGTTTTGTCGAAGGCTCCTTCGATGTCGATAAAAGTGCCTAGGCAAATGCCTTTCTGCTGAATAGCCTCCTCTATTCGACTGACTACTAAGTGTAGCGCGGATTCGGTTGATTTGCCTGAGCTGTATGCGTGTTGGTTATCGTGTAAGGGTAACTGTTTTAGCGCACCTTCTCTCAGCTCTCTCTCACAAAGTCTCTCCAGAGTCTTTAGCAAGAAGGAGGTTAGGCTGATTGGTCGATAGGATTTTGCGTTTGTGTAATCCCCTTTTCCAGGTTTGGGGATAAATATGACTTTCACTTCCCTCCAACCCTTTGGTACGTATCTATAGGCCAAGCATGCCCTGAAGATAGCGGCAAGCACCTCAGCTACGGGTTCTTCCCCCCATTGCATTAGGGCAGGAAATATGCCGTCTGGACCAGGCGCTTTAAAGGGTTGGAAACTTCCTATGGCCCATTTGAGTTTCTCAATTGTGACCATCTTGTTTGCATAATGCCAATCGTCTTCTGATAGTGTAGAGTGCACATCTTGCCAGTTTATTTCGTGTGTGAAGGTACATCCCGGGAAGTGAGCCTCTATTAGTATGCGCCTAGTTTCTTCTGGCGATGTGGTTAGTGTGTTATCAGGTTTTCGGAGAGAACCGGGTCCAGCTTGGTTCTTTTTTGCTAGTATTTTCCTTACCCTGTTTGCTTGTTGGCAAGATTCAACGTTCCCACAGAATTTGCGCCATCCCATGGTACTTCTGAGTCTTATGCATTTTTTGTAGTTGGATTTTGCAGACTTGTAGTCGTCCCAATCCTCGTCCCTACATGTATTCATTGCCTTATTTAGAGCCTTCCTTAACTTTCTGCGTTTACGCTCTAGTTCCGCACCCCACCAGGGTTGCTTGCCAGGTGTCTTGGGCGCGTTGGTCTCTGGGCATGTTTCGTGGTAACTATCTGTCATGGCTTTTGTTAGATAGTGTACCTGTTTATCAATGTTTGTTGTGTCCATTTGAGCCGGTAGAGCTTCTGGTAATGCAAGTTTCGCATTAAGGACTTGTGAGTACCTGGCTTTATCCGTATTTCGTGGATTTCGGCTAGGTGTTATCGGTGGTATGCGAGCCTGGAGGTCGAAGCGGATCCACCTATGGTCCGAGCATGAGGCTTCCATGGAAACATGCCATCCATTGATGATTCCTGCCGCGCCCTCAGATGCAAGTGTAAGTACAATAATTGTACGACTTCGTCTATTGACGAATGTTGGTTCTGAACCTGTATTTAGTAGGGTGAGATTAGTTGTGAAAAGATAATCAACTAACGCCTTACCTCTATTGTTTTGTGTAGCCATTCCCATTGGTGAGCATTGGAGTCAGTACCGATGACGATTTCGGTCCCGTTTCTTTCGCAATGATTCACCAGGCGGACGAGATCAAAGGGAGGTGGCTCCTCCGCTTCTGGCATGTAGACTGAGGCAAGAGCTATTACCAATTGATCGGTGTCCTGCTGTATATTGAGTCTTATGGGAGAGAGATCCCTGCAACAGAATTCTGTTAGAAGCTGTACATTAAGATTTTTAGTAGCATAGATACATGATCTGGGATGATCATGATCAGTAAATAGTAACTTACCCCCGAGATTGGAGAGTCCTTGTATATGGCCAGCCCTGATCCACGGCTCTTGGATCAAGGCAATGGCCGTTTGTTGCACCTCCAACCACTTGCGTAGTTGAACCGTAGCGGTTTGGCTGTGGTGGAGGTTTGCCTGTATTATTTTACAAGCTTGGGGCGAAGGGGACGTCATTTTTGGTTGGATCCTCCTCCACGTCCAGCTGTAGTCCGGCCAGAAGATCGCCAGACTCGATTTCGTCCTCTGCCAGGCAGGAACCCGTGGACATATTGTCGTCCAGGTCCTCGCCCGACAGTAGGGCGGCCTCTGAGTCGGCGATGGCGGGTATGTCAGAGTCCTCTGCGGTGGTTGCCACCGCACTGGATTCTGGTATGTTGATGGGGGGGGCACCAGTGCTTCTTAGTATAGTATTACGGTAAGCAATGTGTTATGCGCTTGCAGATACGTTGGGGAGTTGCACAAGGCGTGGTCGGGCGTGGGCCACGTGATCAAGGTGCCCGACAACTACGGCGACGACGTCGGCCTCGAACTCAAGAGCGGTGCCGGAGCGCCCCTCGACTGCACCTCCAACTTCGTCGTCGACTTCATATGGAAGAGCACCTCGTTTGATAGGTGCGTATCAAAGGGATTAACTGCTGTGCTCTCACATACCTCAATTATCACTGCTGAACAAAGGCCTCTCCCTTACAAAGGAGGGGTTGCCATAATCTCTGCGCTCGGCAGGCGTCTTAGGGATCGCAGTATAGGTAGTAGTTAATTCAATAGAAAGACGTTGCTTGTGGCGACTTCGTGTGGCGGGTCACCCCCTTCCCTCCAATATGGTTGAGGGGAGTGATGGGTGCTGCGCGCGGGGGACTGGTCCGACTACTATCCCTTTGGCATTTTAGTTTTTAGTTTGTTGTATTTTACGTCGTATTTTTTATTTTTATTTGATATTTTGAACGGCAGGACACACTGTCGCTGGTGCTGATTTAATTGTAAAAAGACAAACTTTGTTTAAAAAAAAAAATGGGAAAAATGACAAGCCCACTGAGTTTCTTGCCGGATCTTCTCAGTTGAGGCCGCGTTGTGATCCGGTGGTAGCTTTTAAAAAATTGACCGTTCAAAAGTGCTAGCGTTAAGCCTATTTGAAATAAAAATTTTGAATCTTGAATCTTGTCCCTCTTCTTGTTTTCCCTAAGGCTCAATTCACACCAAGATGGCAGCGGCCGGCAGCGCACTTTCAGTGTGAAAGAATTTTAAACTTTATCTACAATACGTAAAAGACCAGTATCGCTTGAAAAATACGACGCGCGGGCGGCCGCTCGTGGCGCCTCGTCGACACTGAAAGTGCGCTGCCGGCCGCTGCCATCTTGGTGTGAATTGAGCCTTAGTCGCCTGTTACGGACACCCAACAGGATGAGATGGGAGGGTGCTATTCTTACCCGGACACTCCACGGGTTATACTAAACTACTACTAATTATACTTAATGATCATTAATCCAGTTCTGGGGCCCTACCACCACCTCTATTAGCAGTATTATTATCATCATACTTGACATGAGGTAGAGATGTCAATACACATCGTCTATAGCTCTGTCACTTTCTATTGAGAAAGTAAGGTGAAAATAATATTGCTAGTAGAGGTGATGGTACAGGCCCTGGTAGCCGCATTTTTTCGCCACTCGCAGCCAATTATTACTTTATACTTTCATAGTTATTGGAAACAATACACTCGAAGTTGTTGACCACTACGTATACCTAGGATAACTATCCAGGCCAGGCGTAGGCAGGCCTCCCACTAGGTGCATAGACAACATTGTGCGCGTCGCAGGTAACCGGTGGATGCAAATAGCCAATTATCGTTCATTGTGGCGTTCTAAGGGGGAGGCCTATGTTCAGCAGTGGACGTTTTCCGGCTGATAATGACTTTAATAGTGAGTAGAGATATTGATTATCTCAACTCAATGATGAAAAATAAACATTAACGACTCCGAAAGTCGAAATAATTATATTAAAAGAAATGGCTTACTTAGAATTAACGATAACTGACGTGTGTGAGTGGGCATTAAGTAATATACACAAAATACCTGACTGCAAAAAAACGACGAATAAATGCTTTCATTTGAAACGGTCGGTTTATTTTTATTGGAAAGATAGATAGACAGTCGGCATAATAAATCACCACTCCATCCTCTTTCAAAACTGAGACGCATAATAACACGTCTGACGTCATATCTTAAAAAATTGTCACACTGTATAACTGACTTAAGCGAAATTTCGACATCGGCGAACTCTAGTATAAGCCTACTATTTTTCTTCGTTCCAATTCATACTTAATTTTCTTTATAAATTCTGTATAATAAATTATGTTGAAAATAGCGTCCAAATCCATTGTATAGTTTAGGAAAAGTATGAGAAAAACAGACCATACAAATACCATCTTTGTATTACACTATTTAGTGATAATACGTTTTATTTATTGCAGAATGCAACTAGCATTGCGTAAGTTCGCTGTAGACGACTCGTCCGTATCGGGCTACATTTATCGCCGGCTTTTGGGTCACGAAGTAGAAGAAGTCTTGTTTCGAGTTCATCTACCGAAACACTTTAGCGCACCCAACTTGCCCGATCTTAATCGTTCTCAGGTAATAGCGACATAATATTAAGATATAGATTGACTTAATACAACCATTTTGTACGAGACTTTATCAAAAAATTCCATTACAGGTATATGCAGTGAAGCATGCCCTGCAACGCCCTCTCTCTCTAATCCAAGGACCGCCAGGAACAGGTAAAACTGTAACATCAGCGACCATTGTGTACCAACTCGTGAGACAAAACAGCGGGCCCGTGCTAGTATGCGCGCCTTCCAACACTGCTGTCGACCAACTCACCGAAAAAATCCATAGAACCGGTCTGAAGGTTGTCAGACTTTGCGCGAAGTCTCGCGAAGCTATGGAGTCGTCGGTATCTTTCCTAGCGCTTCACGAACAAGCTCGTGCACTCGGCTCCGCAGACAGCGAACTTAGGAAACTGACGAGGCTCAAAGAAGAAGCCGGGGAACTCTCCGCTGCAGATGAAAGACGGTACCGGGCGTTACGCCGTGCGGCTGAACGAAGACTTCTAGATGCCGCTGATGTCGTCTGCACAACTTGTGTCGGCGCTGGAGACCCGAGGGTCGCTCGAATGCGTTTCCAATCCATCCTCATTGACGAAGGCATGCAATCCACTGAGCCCGAGTGTATGGTACCCGTGGTACTGGGCGCGAGGCAGTTGATCCTGGTCGGCGACCATTGCCAACTTGGACCTGTGGTCATGTGCAAAAAAGCGGCCAAAGCCGGCCTCAGTCAGAGTCTGTTCGAACGTCTCGTCGTCCTCGGTATCCGTCCGTTCCGTCTCGAGGTCCAATATCGTATGCATCCAGAACTGTCCCGTTTCCCATCGGATTTCTTCTACGAGGGTTCACTTCAAAACGGTGTCAGTGCAGAGGAGCGTCGCTTGCATAAAATCGATTTTCCTTGGCCGAGACCCGACCGTCCGATGTTTTTCTACGTCACGCAAGGCCAGGAGGAGATAGCCGGATCCGGCACCTCGTACTTGAACCGAACCGAGGCCGCGAACGTGGAGAAGTTGACGACGCGCTTCCTCAAGGCGGGCGTGCGGCCCGAACAGATAGGCATCATCACCCCCTACGAGGGCCAAAGGTCATACCTCGTTCAGCACATGCAGTACCAGGGCAGCCTGCACGCGAAGCTGTACCAGGAGATCGAAGTGGCCAGTGTAGACGCGTTCCAAGGCAGAGAGAAGGACATCATTATCATGTCGTGTGTTCGCTCCAACGAGCATCAGGGCATCGGGTTCCTGAGCGACCCGCGGCGGCTGAACGTGGCTCTCACTCGCGCCAAGTACGGCCTCATCGTGGTCGGTAACCCAAAAGTGCTCAGCAAGCAGCCGCTATGGAACCACCTGCTCGCGTTCTACAAGGAGCGGCGCGTGCTCACCGAGGGGCCGCTGTCCAACTTGAAGGAATCCGCAATCCAGTTCGCGAAGCCGAAGAAGCTGGTGAACGCGCAGAACCCGGGCTCGCACTTCATGTCGACGTCGATGTTCGACGCGCGGGAAGCGCTCGTGCCGGGGTCCGTGTACGATCGCGCGAGGCCCCCGCGGGACCCGCTCGCGTATGTCGGAGCTCGGTCGCTCCACGGCTCCGTGGCCGTTCCCCCCGCGGCTTTCCCCTCCGCCCGCGCGCCCGCCCGTCGCCGCCCGCCGCGTCTCTCCCAAGAGCCGCTCTCGCAGCAGCCTCCGTTGTCGCTGTCACAGGGCGCCTCGCAGCCCGACTTCAGCCAGGAGTCGGCGGCCCCCGACTGCCCCTCGCAGCCGGACGGTCTTCTCTCGCAGGACTCTACGTATCAGGGCGGGTTCCGCGCGCGCTGCGCCCACTACTGAGCGGGCGTGGCACCGCTCGCCCGACCACCGCGATACGAGGGAATGTGTCACGCGCCCACGCGACTGGCTTCCGAGCGTACGGTGAAACGTAGCCGTGCCGTTCCAGGGATACAAATTTTATGGGATGTCGAGAATGAATACACTGACGATCACGCGACGAAGGGTAAAACGGTCGGATTTTATATCGGCCGCTGTTGTTACCGGACCATCTTAGAAACATCCAGCACCGTGTCGACATTTCTGTAAACGTTCAATGTCAATTCGATGTTACAATGCGACTGACGTCTTAGACACGAGAAGACTCGTTTGAGTACATGATGATTAGATGTGATGATTTTTAAATATTTTTTGGAAGGTTGTGAAAACTATTGAAATTATAAACCAAAAATTAACATTCCAATGAGTTAAAAGTCTAATCAAATTCGAAAAACAAAATATAATCATCTATTCAAAACACAAACAAATTTGTGTATTGATTACTACACCAACAAACAACAACAAAAAAATTAAAAGGGAAAATAAACACAATAAGACTGACTGCACATTATAAGACTATGTCTAATAAGAAAGAAAAATGCTTAATGTGACAATAATTAGTAAATACTAGTACACTCTCTCTAACCTATCAAATTATGTGACAGCTAATTATTGTCTTTCTGATCATGTTATCCAACATATCTTAAACTGGGCTTTTATATCAAAATCAAAAATAACTAAATATTTTAAAGCTTCGATAGGTAAATATATATTTTTTTTAAACCATTCTGGGACTATATTCCTGGGCTTAGAGCGTGTATTCTTTTTTTCCTTTTCTGCATAATAAAGATGGGTCGAACTGCAATCTCTCAGATGTCAGAAAACCAAACTAACATACTGGAATAACTTATTATCCGAGGCAAAGTCCTACCCGAGTCGAGGTAATATCCTACTTTTCCTATTTCCTTTTTACACCACCTATCCTTCCCTTTCCCTTGTTATTCGTGAGAACGCAATCGTTGGTCATAAATAATTTAACTAACCAAAATGGCGGCGATTTGGTTCGCCACCCATCACGTCTCGTTTCTCACGGGGGCGAAAAGCGGCCCATGGGCTCTGCCTACCCCTACGGGAAAAGGCGTGACTATATGTATGTAAAGTCCTGCTCTTTTTGTCTTTGACTCCACCACGCCACGCCTTTGACCGGTGGTTAAGAATGATTGCTGTGATTGTGGGTTAAATTTCCAACTCTATAGTCTATAGTATACTTCTTCCAAAACGCGATTACTTCATACTTTCTATGTTTTAACTGTACAAGCTAACCGTCTGTAGAACTTTTTTTGCACTGCCCACATATATACTCTGCCTTTAATGTTTTACATTTACAAACTAGCTGTAATTTCCACGTTATACCTACTCAAAAAATCAAATGGGGATGGGGAACCTAGTGGATAAAAGGTCCTGCTTGGTATTAGTTGGAAATTGGAATCCCCACCCTAACCATGGCTCGATGCAATTCGATCTAACATGATCATTATTCCATCACAATCCAACTCTGATTTACCTCAATTCAACTCGATTCAGAAACGAGCCCTAAAACATGGCTCATGATAATTTCATCAAAATTCATCCAGTAGTTTCCACGTAATGCACGCATACTGGACAGATAGATAGACAAACATTCCAAAAATGGCTGTTTGATAATGGAATAATTGTTTTTTTTTATAATATTTAATGTACAGATGCGACCCCTTTAGAGACGACATACCTTAACTATTTACAAAAATAATATATATTAATTTTATCAATTGCAATGATTTACGCAATATTCTACATACAATCGTAGAAAGACACTGGTAAAGCTAAGGACGCTGACAACTGACCATACAAAATATAGTAAGCTCGTTATCAAGCACTATTGTTATGCTTTCTGTCTTAGTAACTCATTTCTTTAGAATTATACGTAGGTCTGTGTATATGTACTACATAGTCTTGTTATCTCCAGCCAATATAATTTTCAATGATAATTTCCTATAATGTGCAGCATGTCCAAATCGTCAAACATGTTTTCTCGTTTCTAAAACTTCTAAAAACAATTTAGTACCCAAACAAGGTACGCGAATTAGACCATCTCAATTCGCTTTCTAAGAATAATGTCTATTTCTACAAAGGCAAAAACTAAAACTTATATAGGAATTAGTCAAATCCCATTTATTAAGCGACACATAACAGTAATTGGTTTGTTTTCGTCATAGGGAGTTCATCACAAGGTTCATAATTAAACGCATTGTCATTGACAATATCAAACAGTTTCAGATATACATTTAGGCAATCAACATGTGTCACTCTATTGTTTTTCCTTCTCAATACGTATCTAGCAATCAGTCGAAAATAGTAGGTTCTGAAATCTTTCAAAGAAAGATATGAAATATTAAGCAAATATTGTCTGTGATTTTTATCATAATTTTTTTATTAAAAGATCTTATAGGCCGACCGTTTAACTCGCGTATCGCCTGCGCGGTAAGAAGGGAGCGGGGGCGGGTAACGCTACACACGGAGTCAATAATCCAAAGATTTATCTCGAGATAGACATTGTTGGTAAAGAATAAAATAATAAGTATCTTTTTTTTAATTATTTATTTTTAAGTTTTACAAATATTTTATAATAGCTTCATAGGTACAAAATCATAAAACAATAATTAACTCCGTTTAAGAAATATTTAACCACAGATAAAAAATTTATAGGACTATTCGTCACTAATATTCATATCGCTTGAATCATATGGTAGTCACCGAAAGTCCTGTAGCTTTAGCAACAAGTTTGTTTAGGTTTACGTCTTCAAGATACTCTGTAGAATTATGATCTTGTTTTCTGGCTTTAAAAAAGGAATATACATTGCTTTGCATTATTACATATGCTATTTGTTTAGCTTGCTTGTTAATTTTGTTCGCAAAACTGGAAGAGCGATTCATCTTGAGATTTATCTTGGCAGTCGTATACCTTGTGCGTTTATCTTCAAGCGTCCGTAACAAAAACACCAACCGCGCGCTGCGAGCACAGCCAGCGCACTGCCGCACTTGACGTAAGCTCTCTGCTCCGCGCACCCCTTTCACCCATCCGCTAACATCTCCCCTCGCTCCCTTCTACCCCCTCAGGCGATACGCGTATTAAATGGTCGGCCTATAGGTAATGAACTTTTAAACAAATCCTATTTTTATATGTCTCGATAGAATTTCATACTTGGATTATGTAAATCATTTGGTAAAAGGTTCTTACTTTTATACTTACATATTGTTTCTGTTAAAAATAAACGTATATATACAAAAGGAAACTTGCTCAGCATCAGTTAAGATTGTAACTACACTTACAAATATAATCATCATCATCAGCCGGAAGACGTCCACTGCTGAACATAGGCCTCCCCCTTAGAACGCCACAATGAACGACAATTGGCTATTTACATCCACTGGTTACCTGCGACGCACACAATGTCGTCTGTCCACCTAGTGGGAGGCCTGCCTACGCTGCGTCTTCCGGTTCGTGGTCGCCACTCGAGAACCTTTCTTCCCCAACGGTTATCGGTTCTTCGAGCGATGTGGCCTGCCCATTGCCACTTCAACTTGCAGATTCTGAGAGCTATGTCGGTGACCTTGGTTCTTCGGCGATTCTCCACATTTCGGATTCTGTCGCGCAAAGAAACTCCGAGCATAGCTCTCTCCATGGCTCGTTGTGTGACTCTGAACTTCTCTAAAAGGCCAGCAAATATAATAGATTGTGTAAAAATACTAACCGGCACTTCATAACAGAATAGCTGCACTGAGCTAAGTTTTATGCGCCCCTCATTGAACCTAGTCATAATCAAAAATAATCACACATCTTTTACTGGTGTTGTCAACATGTCATCTAAAATAACACATTTATCTTTCTTTCTTTCAATATCATGGACTGCTACTACTGGGACAAAATAAAATTAAGATGTATATCTGCCGCACTCTTAAACGTCTATTAATGGTAATTTCATTACCCTTATTCTTGCAATCAAACTATAATGACACTCAAAGCCAATCAGCTCTTTATAGAATGTCTCGTAAATAATATTGGAACACAAGCATAAACTGCTCCTAGAAATGAAATAATCAGATGGCATAAGGAGAATTAATGCTAATTGAAGTTTGCGAGTGCAGCCGTAAGAACTCTATCCCATTCTACCATGACTTCATCTAGAAAGTTCATCCTAAACAGTTACCCTTACACCCTTGCTATATGAAATACTATAAACATCCTGGTAATAAAATGTACTGTTCTTTTACGTATCTTCTGAGTAAAATGAACTTGAAAAAATGTAAATCCTTTAGATCTATTCTGTATTTTATTTATTTCAGTGTTATGTTAAATTGTAAGCATAAATTCTTCATTTTGTTTATTGTTTGTGAAGGAAAATCAATAAAGAATGTCATTATTTAATACAGTTTTATTTCCATTAACATTATAATAAAATTAAAATATCAATGAAACAGATAATAAAATTGAGATAATTCGGCAGTACAAACATACCAAACTTAAATAGAATAGAATAGAATATTTATTTACTCAAGTATCAGAGACTCATTATAAATAGGTAGGTAAATAAAAAAAAAAATATAAACTAAGATTATGACTAATATTAACAATAATATACACACATATTTGCATACGTGAATCACCGCTGCAATATTCCATGAGAAATTTTGCAGCAGTGATTCACATAAGAACAGTCTAGTCTGCTTGCAATTAGCGATAGGATACTGTTGGGGCTGGCCCACACTCTGCGCACCAGGGACGCACATCTTTTTCGCATTGTGGTGTAAAAACAATCTACTACTGCTTCTGCGAACATCCCTGATGCGCTACAGAATCGAGGCAGCCGCAACAGTATCCTAAACGCGTTATTGTATTGTATGCGGAGGGCATTGTAAGCTCTTTGAGTGAATCTGGCCCACAGGCTACACGTGTAGAAAGAAGTGCAGTATGCCCTGAACAGGGTAATTTTAACGTTATGTGAGCAACGTGCAAACCTGCGAGCCAGCATGTTCACTCTTATGCACATTGCCCTCCGCTCCCTTTCGATGTCATCATCATCCTTGAGGTTGGGGTTTAATATATGACCCAGATATTTCACTTTGTATACCCTCTGTAAGGGCGTCCCACCGATTAAAACAGAAGGTGTAGCTTCAGTACATTTCCCCCCAGTCTCAAAGACCATGACTTCACTTTTGGTGCAGTTATATTGGAGTCCGTGTTTTTTAACGTACTCCTCACACTGCACCATTAGTTTCCTCAAACCACAGACTGATGCACTCAGCAGCATCATGTCATCTGCATAACTGATATTATTTACACAGACTCCATCAATGTGGCAACCAACCCTGGTGCTGCTGAGCTCACGGATAAGCTCATTTATGTAGAGGTTGAACAACGTAGGCGAGCTCAAACCACCTTGTCTAACTCCACACTCTAAGTTGTACGGACAAGACCACGCACCAGCCCATCGTACATTGTTGACCTGGTTCCTATACCAGAATTTAAGTATATTTATTAGTTCTTGAGGCAAGCAAACATCCTTTAACTTGTTCCATAGAATGTCATAAGAAACCAGGTCAAACGCCTTCGATAGGTCGAGAAAGCAGGCATAGACAGGAGTTTCACGTTCAACGTAGTAAGAGACCGTATGCTTGACACACAATACAGCGCTTTCTGTTGACAGTCCAGGACGAAACCCGAACTGATTGTCATGTGGTACTATGTATTTGTTTAGTTGTGTATTAAGCATACTATCAAATACCTTGGAGATGATCGTGGCCAGTGAAATCGGTCTATAGTTGTTTTTATCAGCCAAGTCACCGGTTTTATTTTTAACCACTGGCACAACCACTGTCCGCGTCATCTCATTCGGTAAATAACAATGTGACAAGCAGAAACTATACAGCATAGTCAGTACTCTAGGTAAATGAGGTCCAGCATATTGGAGATGCTCTATGCTGAGCCCGTCGTGTCCTGGCGATTTACCTTTTGAAATTGACTTGATGGCTACTGATATCTCCTTTGACTTAAACTTTACCCCAAGTTGCACCCCAGGTTCAACAGAAGGTACCGACCGAGAGGGTCCTAACGGAGATTTTACAGTGAAATGTTCCCTAAATGTATTAGCAATCATTAAAGGGTCGCTGATTCCGCTAACACTCACAGGGATCCCCGGCTTGCTTTGTAATTTATTTGTATTCTTCCAAAACCCACGAAAATCTTTTTTTGAATGCTGTGCGGCCAAGATATCCATTTTAATTTGAGTTTCGTTATCTTGACACCACTTCAACCGCGATTTAAAAATTTTTCTTGACTCGCACATTTCGTCATAGACTCGGCCTGATCGCGGTTTGCCAAAGCCCATCCATGCACTGAACTTATGCCGGGCATCCCTATGAGCACTGGCTAAGTACTTGTTCCAACCTGTCACTACTTTCCTAGGACGCCTATTACTACTCTCTCGACCCACGATAGCCGCTTCACTCAGAGCATGTACAATATTTTTATACAATTGATTAATTACAACCCTATGACTGTAATTCAGACATGATGCGTCACAGCAACCACGAAGTTCTTGTGGAAAATCAATTAATTTCAATTTTTCATTACACGCTTTTATGTAAATATCTATTTCATCTTGATTTCGCTCACCCCATGTGACTTTGTTTTGTCTCACTTTATTATCATACATTATTGGCGCTACTGCATTAAGATTACATTCGATTACTAGGGGAAAGTGATCCGACCACATGATGTCATATAAAACGTAAATCTTTTGCACAGAATTAATGGCTGCCCTAGTTACAACACAGTGATCAAGCCATCTTCTAGAACCATGTGCCTCACTCACAAAAGTATATGTATCAGACATAAGCCCCAACATTTCAGTGTCAATGCATGACCAATCTTTATCACCGCAAAATTCATATAATTCCTTAAAGAATGGTTCCGAAAGATGCGCATTAAAATCACCTAATACATATGCATGATTAACGTTAGAATTTTCTATAATAGCATTCACCAAACCAAGGATGTTCGTATATTCTGATAAGTTAGAAATGGAATCCGTAGGCATGTAAACACTAAATACCAAGAACGACTTATCTGATAATACTATTTTGATGGCACATACACGCGGATTACCGCACTGAATAATAACAACATCGTGAAAAAGGTGCTTTCTCCAAAGTATGGCGACCCCCCCAAATGGTCTTCCATGTAAAATGCCTGCAGCTGTGTCTACTGCAGACACTCCCGTGCAGGCAAAATCTTCACTTATAGTGTTTAGGAAGGGTATCTCTTCTGGCAACAGCCATGTCTCTTGTAATGCTATTATATCTGACGTTGTACATATTTGACGTATATCCTCTATAGAGCGCTTAACATTTTTACAGTTGAAACTGATAAATTTATAAATAGCTGTATCCATTACTTATCTGTTTGAATGCCGCTTCTCGCCTTTTGAGTGTTTGTTATTATTTTTGTTTTGAAATGAACAAATCTGCGAAAGATAACTCCTTGAGGCCACATTTTCTCATCTAAGTACATAGGAACTTTATATTGCGATACAAAAAATTTGTATGCATGATGTTCGCAACGCCGCTTAATTATTATTTGTTCTAATGTTATTATATCACCAGTCTTTTTATGTATATAGTTAACTATATCTGATACTGCTGTTTCTTTATGTATATTCGTAATAAATATTGGCACTCGTTTATCTGCTGCTTTAAATTTATCTTCCGACGTGACTAGAACTGTACCCATAGTTCCTGTGAGACGATAGTTATTTTTTCGTACTTTTCTTTGCACTAATGTAAATTCATCATTTAATTTAATAGCATCTGCATACGTTTTCTTTTGCGACGTATCAATCATCTGATCTGTCGATGTTTCGTATGTATCAGTTGATGCTCGTGCCGATTCCGCCGTCACACTGTCACAGCGCACATCACACAGGCCAGCTGATGGCAATTCTTTATCCTCGACGAGATTTACATTAGAATTATTGTATGATCTCAATTTATTCTTATCAAAACACTCAGGTTCTTCACCAGTGCTTGGTGGCGATATATCCACGGGATCATCATCACAGCAAGCGCCTCGCTTTGTGTTAACATTCGTAATGAAATCCATCTGCGACTCCTTTTTTCTGGATTTACATTCATTTTTATGATCTTCCAATTGATCCTGTGTGACATAACATGACTTTATGTTATTAATTTCAGTCTGAACTAATACGAGATCTTTTAAAAGCTTCGATACGTCCAAATGATCAAAGGTTATGGGCGGCAGTTTACTAAGCTCACGTGCCACAAAAACGGGTACCTTATCTGGATCAAGAAAGATATTTATAGAAAAATATTTATAGAATAGGTAATAACTATACTGCATTATCTCAGAGAAAGTACCTTATACATGGGAATCCATCAATAATTGAAATCTCAATTCCGTTCTGTATAATCGAAGAAAATATAAAGCCGCAAATGCATATTGGCACTATTTTATTTTAAAGCTCTATTTAGACAGATCATTAAAATTAGTGTTTTCTCGTGGTCTTAGTTCTCAAGCAGCCATAGTTTTTTAAATACAATTTCAGTATAATGTTTATCAGTAACAAATAATTATCAAATGTAGATTGTACAAAAGAAAAGTGTTAATATCACAACCTACCTAGTGCGTATAGTGCCAAAAGGCCTTAGTTCTTAACGTGTATATGTAAATACAGGATATAAAGCTTATACAATACAAAAAAAAACTCTCAAAAGCTTTAAAATACATTCAGCTAAGATTACTGCGGTAATGGCGGCGGTTGGACGGCAGCGTAAGTTGGGTAATATGGAGCGAAGTTGTTTGATCCTTTTACCACCATGTGATTGGACTCTCCTCTTTCATGAATTGTTCGTGCCGTGTAAGGAGATTCCTTGTATACTGGTTGAGCTGAAAGGAAATAAAAAGTATTTTATTTTAAGTTTTATTATGTAAATATCAACTTTTGGTGTACCACGTAATGTCCTATGGATGGAAAAGGGTATCTTATCATGAGTACCTACTGAATAGGTCGTACCTACCAATAGGTTACCACCTCATTATCAACATTTATAACAAAGAACACATTTTAATGTATACAACGTGTTGATTAATTAATGCAAAACCTGATTAGAGTTTGTCCAATATCGAGGGCAAAATTGATTAGACTACTTTTAAATATAGGTTATTTTTTATATATTTCAATTCATTTATTATGCCTAGTGTAAAAGGGCAACTGGTCGTAATAAGGGTATAGAGGCGGTATGATGTTATTAACCCCCAGCTAAAGTATACGACACGCACGTAATAAGTCAAGTTACGAAAAACATAATAATTTTGTAATTAAAAAAGATATCTTCGACTATAATTTATGAAAACAAATAACAGTGTCTTATCTTAATTTATACAAATTAACTATCTTAATTTATATAAATTAAATTAAGTGCTTTTGCATGATGCCTGCAAAGAACAGGTTTCTACAGACACAGACAGATTTAGAATACGTTATTATGGCATTAGTTCCAAGTATACTTGCGATAGTCGACTTTACTACAAGATTGAACCCATTCAATGTAATTTGTGTTTATACTTACTAAGTGTAGGATATAATGTTTGATACGGAGGTTGAGCAGGGCCAGTTCCGGGCATCACCCAGCCGCCCGGCGCTGGCTCGCCACCAGGTGCGGAAGGCATCTTAAAATAAATCAAAACAGTAAGCAACAGATCAAAATAAATAGAATAGAATACTCTTTATTTGCACACCAAATTAAAACATACAGAAAAACTTACAAAAATAACTTAAATTAGGTACAAATGGCGGTCTTATCGCTAATAGCGATTTCTTCCAGACAACCAAAACTTTAAAAAGAAGAAAACTATTTGGGTAGTTAGTGGTGTACATACCTTCGTACATATCTTAAATTGTACATCTTATACACATTATATATACTTACATGTATACGTAGTTATATATTACAGTATCTAATAGTAATTAATATATACATAAAAAAAAAACATCTAAAAAAAAACATAAATCATCTTTGAGATTACATTGCAGTGAACACATAATTCTGTAATCATTTTGAAAACCAATAAATACCAGAACAAAAGAAATCATCTCTAAAATTGGAGTACAAGGTGTAGTAAGCTGAATTCCATAATAATTTAGATCTATGAAGTGACTTTGGAAGAACCCTGTCTGTAGTAATACTGCGACATTTTGTATTCTTATATAGAGGCCGGAAGTTTATAAAATTTCCATATTATTTTGGGATAATGCCGCGATATTTTGTCTTATTCTATAGAAGCGGAAAGTCCATAAAATTAGCATATTATTTAGGGTGCATTCTGTCAGTGGTGTGTTAAGTCTGTGATTTTACTTACGGGTTGAGCCGGCTGTCCCGGTCCCACAGGCAGCACAGCTGGTTGACTGGGCGAGTACTGGCCCGAGTGCCCGTTGTCAGCAGATGCGGGAGCAGACGGCAAGGCCTGACCTCTCATGCCGACCAGAGGCACCGTACCGATCGTTATGTACTTCTTATCTTTCATGTTCAAATGCATGCCCGAAACGACGCATTCCACCTAGTTCATTAAGAAAATGATTCATACATTCATACTTCCAGTAGAACATTATTATTTCAATATTATATTATAGGCATTTATTGATGAATAAGATCAGCTAATTACACACATGCATGATACATTCATAGATAATAATACAGTTGCATTATCTTCCTTTACTCTCACAATTCGATGGACGAAAGGTCGACATGTTCCTTTTTGGATGATCTTAATTTACAAAGTTGTTGCTCACCATACGATTCCATACCCAAGGATACGAGTAAACTACATAAAACTGAATTATTTGACAACCGAATATCACAATGGTCAAAGCGTGATCATCTCATTAAGAGAAGGTTTCGAAAATGGTATTTTCGTAATTTGTCTAGTCTAGGTGGTATGCTATCACCGACAATCCTAGTTTGATAGTTACTCATAGGACAAGCGTTATTTAGTTTGGAGCAGTGGCGTAGCTTGCCTTAGATGGGCCCTGTATCAAATGTTGTTGGCGGGCCCAAATTATGGTACGGCCTAAGAGATTATGTGAGAACAAGGATTATACGAATTGTTGCATACACAGGTTCGGGGCTACTTTATCCCGGGGGCCCCGTAACATTGATACGGCGGTAGCTACGCCCCTGGTTTGGAGACATATTGATTGATGTATTTGTTTTGCTATACATATAGTTATTGATATAGCATTTCCCAAAAATCTCGAGTTCCATACAAACATTGTCCCATATTTATTCCGAAATATTATATATATGTCGGAATGTATAAAATATTTAGTTATTTTTAATCAGGTACTTTGATAACAACTTTTATGCATCAAAACAAAAATAAGTAGGGCGCCCGGGCGCTATAAAAACTTAATAATATTATACTACATTTACAAAAAGAGCGGACACTGCGATTTTCGATCGCGGCCGTCAATTACGCTAACATAACAAATATTCATTCGCACAAACATTTTATTGTAAATATAGAACGGTCATGAACATGACATCATCGTTCTGACATCATAACACAAAAAGTCGACGAGATTTAGAGCCGTATTATCTAAGTAACCTTGAATAGCATAATTCAAATAGCACCGAAAACAGGTTCGATTCTAGATAATTAACATCCGTGTGAACCCATGGGTTGTGTAGCCCAGTTAATTATGTTTATTAACTTGTACATACGAAAATTATATATTGAACAAGTTAGCTAGGTTTGTTTTGGCTCTTTGGAGTCGCTGGACGTTAGGGATGTGGTTAGTACGTCCATTGAGTACGGCGGCGACTCCGAGGAGGACGTCGGCGGGGTTGCGACCCCCGTCCCTGTGAGTACCGTGACTGGTTCCCTGTGGGCTACAATGCGCCACCCTGTGGCGGGCTCAAAGGCAAGGCACTGAGGGGCCCTTGGTGCAGATCCCACCGGAGATACCTGGGTGTCGCATCGGGTTTTTGTGGGTAAGAATTCCACATACCCCGGTCGAGCCCCACAGCTCCCGGGGATTTTTTGAAGATTTCCCCCGCGTCAAAAAAATAACTGTTTTGAGATATATACGTATTATGTATGTATACTCGAATTCAAGTATTCCGTCGTAAAAAGTAAATAAACATGGCGGTATTGCAACCATCGACAATATTAGGGAGGTGACGCCTCATGAACGAGTGAATCTGACCACATCATAGATGTATGATAAATCCCTTAGAGGAGATACCACTGGAGATAGCATGATGCGCTAACCCCTCTGCCAAATTTTGTTCATATGTTCAGGTCATTCTTTGTTTGTGTGCGTATCTTTTTGAATGTGTTGCGAGTTTATTATAGTGTGGATATGCGTGAAATTGTATCTGTGTGTGTTTACTTCGCCTCCCGCACCCCGCAAAAGTGCCACGAAAAATTTGTTCGGGGAATCGACGCGATACTGGCTCTATTCTAATTACTCTGAGGATAAATCCATTACAGTATCGATATTTATGTCAGCAACGGTAGGATTAAAAAGAATACATTATTACTGTGAATTATTTTTATTGATAATTTCACCTTTATTTAAACAAATAACAACTCGAAACCCTTTAATTCAAAATAATTAACAAATGCGTCAGTATTAAAATGTTAATTTGAGTGTACAACAATTTTACTTATTCTCTAGAAGATTGAATATAATACGTCAAAGGGTAGCATTTGGGATTTTTGCGAACCATTTTGTAACTTCCATCTTTTTGGCCACAAGCTGCAAACTAACTCTGATGGATTCTTTTAGAAATGCCCATTACTTCTGCAGTAGCCTGCGAAACCTCCGACTTATACGGATATGTGGGCATAGCTTTCGCTACAAATTTATAAATATTGATTGCAATATTTTTTTCGTTGGAAGTTAACTGTGTAGGTCTTGGCCTTTTTTTCATGGGACTACTCAAAATTGTCGGGGAGTTACGTCTCTTCCTTTTTGACGATGTAGGTTCAGATGGCCCAGGACGAGGTTCGCTCATCTTCAAGCACTAAAACACATTTAGTGATTACTTATAATTCTTGTAATAAAGTCACCCATTTTATTTTGTTCTCACATGAAAAAAGTTTAAAAGGTACCTGGTACCTGTGGGGACGTGGGGTGATAGGGGTCGCAACCCCGCCGGAGTCATTACCATACTCTATGGGCGTCTTAGGGCCCACACCCTGAACGTGCAGAGACTCCGAAGATTATCACCAATTGAGCTCAACCCACTGGATGGTTCAACAGAGTGAAATCTATATACATTTTGTCAAGCCATCCAGTGTGTGGAGCGAACTGATTTATAATGGGTTTTAACCCACTCGTGAGTTCCACCCGGGTAATTACCCATTTATATTTTGGACTCAAACGAAATAAATGGATTTATTGACTTGTTGTAATTACTAATAAAAAGTATTGACATAATTTATAAATTAAATATTCAAGCTTATAAAATAATGCTCATTGAAACAAATGAGTGCACGACAGTGCAAATTTATAACAGCTTTGGAGACTTAATCGTCAACACTTAGTAAAAATACATGTAAAAAAATGGATGGAAAAAAGAACCTATAGTGCATGTATGTGAATTGAATTTTTTTAAACGATGTTGTATATTTCTATTGATAAATGTATTTTTTTTACTTTATCATAATTTTTTTTTTCAATTTACTTAAATTACTTTCAACTAAAATAATCTTATAAAATCTTACCTTATATACACACAAACACTTTAATTGAAATCTAATCGAGAGTATCAAAATCCTTAGATCGTAGCAATAAGTCGTCAGTCCAATCGAAAACACGGTCCAAATCACAAAGCAAACACAAAACCAAAAATCGAAAGCAAAGTCGTTAAAGAAAAGACACCAGAGAGCATTCAGTACGTACGACATCGATACGAAGCAACGAATGAATGACTATGAATAACACAATGAGGGTGTTCAAAAATGACGTGCACCAAGTGGCAGCACTAAGGCGTAAGTCCCGGAACCTGTCAAACCGCATACATTTTCATATTCGGCACTCAATTTTATTGATATTTATTTAAATAAATAATTAAATACGTAATATAAAATATTATCTTACAATCAACATAATATAATCCGTGTAGACGTGGGCAGAGTAGCGATTTACTTTGAAATAGGGACGGCGGACCTACTGTTTATGTTGAATCTACCTCAGTTTAGTCAGAGTTTAATATAATACTTTTTATTTTATAAAATGATTGGTTGTGGATCAATTTCAAATCATTCAATATCGAGATTTAGATCTTTAAATATTGGACATCACTAATTTCCATAGACAAAGTGTGTGTTCTATATATTGACATATTTTATCTGTGGCATTCTCATGTCAAAAATATTTTATTTATTCGTATATCTTAAGATTTTAATTATATTTTCAGTAGTTTAACTAGTTTTCCGAATCAGTTGGATGTTTTACGTGTGTGTGGTGATAAATGGAAAGATTTCATGTTGTTTTGGTGAAGAAATTTAAGTTTGTTTTGAAGTGCCCGGTTTGTTTACAAAAAATGACTTTAATTCTGGATTCAGGTATAGCTGGTTTAGTAATAACGTAAAAAATTTAGATATGCAATGCATGGGGGACCGAGTCAAAAATTTTTTAATGCAACTGAATAACAAGACAAGCAAGACTTTTGACTGATGGTAAGCAACTCGTTTGCCCATAAGCCGTTGCATTACACTGTCGCTCGTCACCCAAGACACTAAAAATAACCGGATCGACTCCCGCATTATCGTGTACATTTGTAAGGTTTACTTCAGATTACATACATATATGTAACTTGATGCCTCTGTAATTTACCTTGAAATCATAATCCAAGTCTATAATGTTACAGTTGACAAGGTTAGAGGGCGGGATTGGCGGTATTTCCATGTTAAGGTTCCAGTGTTTCGTGGTGCCAGCAGGCGCTGGGCCCTCTTGCACAGTTAAAACAACATCTTTCGACTTCCTAGTGGCTGTAGATGGGGAAGTAGCCCGGTATGTGACGACCTAAAATAATGAGGGAATGAAATCAACAATAAGTACTTAAAGGAAGGTGTGAATACGCACCTAGTATGGTATTGACTTAATGATATGTGTGAAAATGTCCACGTAAACAAAAGAGTTGCCTACCAATTGTAATGTTAGTTTAATAGCAGTCTGAATGAGTCTGAGTCATGTATTGCATACTATGCAATGCCATGCAATATACAAACACTCAGATTTTGTTTTAGATGGAGGTCAAGAACATTGTATTACTGAATGTAATATTTACTGTAAAATTACCTTGAATGTTAGAATCTCATGTCAATGTATAAGCCAGGACTTACCAGCACGCCCTGGAACCCTCCAGGGCGTGCGTAGAGAGATCGCAAGGGACGATTGAAAGAGAAATGTGGTCGTGAAAATTTCAGCTATGGTCCAGGGTAGGGGGGCGTGATGTAAATAAAGATTGGAAACCTCTGGCATAAGCTAATAAACCGGTTTTGACATCCTCCTTCGACCTTCCTAAGGTGAAGCTTTCACAGAGAGATCGCAGAGGAGGGGTGGGGCGATTGAAGGTTTCAAAAATTCATAAGTTGTGTACAAAGCTATATGAGTAAAAAGAGAAAGGGGGTCGTGAAAATTTCAGCTACGGTACAGGGGGGGCGTGATGTAAATAAAGGTTGGGAACCCCTGGCATTAGCTAATAAACTGGTTCTAGACATCTTACCTTCCTAAGGAATATCTTAACAAGATGCAGCTGAACATTACTCTTGTTCTCTATGTCCACTCTAATGGGTATCACTTGTCCAGGGCAATACCCATTCACAGGTGCTTGGACATCCACAGACAGAGGCGGTGACGCGCAGCAGAAACAACAAAATGTCTTTTCCAATTGTATATGTATTGGTTCCTAAAACAGTATGGAATGTGATTTTTTGTTTATGCACACAAGTATTTCCTGGAAATGGCCATATTGTTTAACCGCTAGTCTAACAGGCCTATCAATGAAGAGATAAGAAATCATACAAGGACTGAGAACTAGTGAGTTTTCTTTGTGGAGAGATATAATCAGTTGATTAGATAGAATTTACAACACCAATCATAAAATGCCTTAGGAATTGACTCAACAAATTACAGGACATGCTACAATATCCCGAGCTAAATGACAAATATGGTTCTTTATACATGCTGCTAAGGAAATCTTAATTTGGCCACTTTGACTGTACAACTTAACCATTTATACAAAATTTCTATTTGTTTTTTTTTTTGTACAACCAAAGTGGCAAACAATCATGTGGCCTGCCTGATGGTAAGCAGTCACTGCCTATGGATGCTAGCAAAACCAGAAGAATCTCTAACACATTGCCAAGCCATTAGATATTAAGTCTATTGTGACTGGTAATTTCACAAGCTACAGTGCACTTCACACAGGAACACAGCAATTTGCTTAGTGGCAGGATATCTGAAACTGTGGTGGTACTTACCCAGATGGTTCCTTGCGAAAAGAACTTACTACCAAGTAATTTGTAAATGATTAGGTATGTTATGTATGTATGTATTATTTTTATTACACCTACTGTAGAAGTCTAACAAACATACAGACAAGGATAGCTACTTTGTTTCACACTATTTAGAGATGGAAAATGTTTTCTCACCTTATATGATGCATTGAGATTCAAATCCAATGCGTTTATGACTGTAAAAGCCATCTTAGTTTCTTGATCAAATTTCCAAGGTCTGTCAAGGGTGACTTTTACAGTGTACCTAACATATCCAAACTCCCCCTCAAAAGAGGAAGGCAGCACTGGTGGTAAAGCACAGGTAAAGTTGTACACTTGTTTACCAGCAGGAATCTCAATCTCATTATTACCTATAAATATTTTAATAATGATAAATGAACATTATCTTAAAACACATATGCACATAATATAGTTAGTATTAGAAATTAAGAAAACAGAGGCAATTAGGAGGATTTTTTTGTTCAGCAGTGTACCAATCCAGCTGTAGATGATCAAGAAAATAGGCACAATACTCAACATGACATGCATCACATTTTTAAAATAGCTGTGACTAATATAACAAGCCAAGAAAGTTATTGAGTAATTCAATAATTATTGGTCACTACACTGCAATGTCCATTCACTTGTTAATCACTTTCTCATGAAAATTATAAGTTTTATTTAATTATTCAGTTTATTTTTTTACAACCTGTATTGCTGCCTAGAAGGTAATAAGAAATTTGGAAGTATTCTTCATGGCCTGTATGCAGGGTGTCTGTCGATTCCGTTTTGCCGTCGGAATTCTCCTCATTTTTACTTTCACGCCACTCTGTATGAGCCTCTCCTTTAAACTTAACGTGAATACCTGTGACAGATAGAAAATTGCGAAAAATCTAATACAGAAGAGATGATATAGAGACACATCGATTTCTACATCCACAATGTAACATGTATAAAAGTAAAAATTATGCATGACTCATGTAATACCATTTATAATACTGGGTGATACATACCACGAACTTTTTTAGGGCTATCGAATACATATTCTATCCTTCCATTGATCGTTTGACCAGCGTAATAAGTGTTCAATTCGTTATCTAAATATATATTGGCTTCTTTGATTCCCATTTTATTCGTGAGTTATTTTCTAATCCAGAATTAAGAATCTCGGTCGTCAACAACCGCAAACCAGTCCTCTTTACCTGCTTTGCCCAAAACAAAAACCCTATTTCTTGCTCTTTTCCATTCCAACTTTCCAAGCCCAAAATTCCAACTTATAATTATTTATAAATTCCAATATCTCCTCTCGAGCGATCGGAGTCTATTTTAATGATTAAACCATAGTGTAAAGCAAGGTGTTGCAATCATTTGACAATTTTCCCCCTAAACTCAAGTCAGATTTGCTATCGCTCGCTCCGCTCAGAGCGGAGAGGATCAAATCTGACTGCTCATCTGTCAATCCTGGAAATAGATGATAGTTGCCATTGTTATATACTCTTTGATCCTGATAGGATTCATGAAGATATAGGGTCAAATATCTTCATGATAGGATTTTACCCATAGATATAAAATTTTTCACTTGATTTTACCACACCCGCCCGCGGATATTTTTTCATCATGGCTCAAAAGCGCGTTGTCCACCTGCGGATACTTTTGTTGCACTTTATGGGAGTGTCTTACTAGAACGCGGTCACGCGATCATCGCGCGAACGAAGGACGCGACCATCGCGCGAATGAATCTCAAACATATTATGGACGTCGAACGAGTGTCCTAACTGGCGTTCGGGCGAACAAAATGTTTGAGGCGATGTCCTAACTAAACGCGATCACGCGATCATCGCGCGAACGAACGACGCGACCATCGCAAGTTCGCGTGAACGAAATAATGAGTGTCCTAATATAACGCGACGCGATCATCGCGCGAACGAACGACGCGATCAGCCGCGGGGCTAGGGCTACTGAGTTCGCCGCGAATGAAATCTCAAACATACGCGTCGCGTCGAGAGAGTGGGGTGAGGGTTAACAGAGCTTCCCCAGGTTCCCGCGTTTAGTTAGGACATCGCCTAAAACAACGAACACAAAGCGAGTGAGGGAGTGTCCGAATCACCGCAAGTTCGCGTGATCGCGTTCTATTTGACACTCCCTGAGATAGCATTTTTATTGTCGACCAGAGTTTTGATCATGAATATAGACTTTTAGTTTAGAGGCGTTCTGCTATGGTTAGTTTTTTTCTTAGTTGGTTAGTTTCATTATGCATGCACATAGAATAATTACAATGGAGAAGCTCCAAAGGGCTATCTGTAGCTTCCACCCCTTTAAGGCGCCCGGGTCGGACGGTATATTCCCTGCATAATGCAATGGGGGCAAGCGCCTGTCGTTGAGGTGCTTGCAGCCATCCTTAGAGCGTGCCTGGAAAATAGATATGTGCTAAAGGAGTGGAGGGAAGTGAAAGTTATATTCATCCCCAAACCGGGAAAGAGTGATTATACAAACGCAAAATCCTATCGCCCAATCAGCCTAAGCCAGCCAGGAGGAGACAGCGGCCCACGTGCTACATAATTGCCCGGAGTTCGCAGCATACAGGGCTAAGTACTTCGGAAACCCGAGTACTCTCCGAGAGATCGTCAGCGGCATTAGGCGCCTGCTGGCCTTTTTCGAGGAGTTGAGGTGGATCGAATTAGTTCATTCCCACCCGCACGCAAAATACGCGCTTTGACGTGGAGTTGCGGAAACCAGCCCGTTATACCTATAGTTTCATTTCAAATTTCAAAGTGCATATAACATCTTTGGCCATGTGCGTCGCGTACGTAGCGTAATAAAAAAAATGTGCGTGCGTGGAGTCCCTCCGCGCGGAAGAAGTGAAACTTCATTCTCGCTCTGTCTCTTTCTATTCCACCTCACCGCGCAACGGAGTCAACGGAGTCAACGGAGTCAGCGGAGTCAGCGGAGTCAGCGGAGTCAGCGGAGTCACTCACTCACCCACTCACTCACCCACTCACTCACTCACCCACTCACCCACTCACTCACCCACTCACTCACCCACTCACTCACTCACCCACTCACCCACTCACTCACCCACTCACTCACCCACTCACTCACCCACTCACTCACCCACTCACTCACCCACTCACTCACCCACTCACTCACCCACTCACTCACTCACCCACTCACTCACCCACTCACCCACTCACCCACTCACTCAGTGACGGCGTCACATGAGCGCTTTCATAACCTTAACAAATTTAACGCCTATCGCCAATCGTTTAACACCTATCATTTAACGCCTATCGCCTATCGTTTAACACCTATCACATAACCTCTAACGCGTTAAATGATAACATTTTTGGAAGTCGCTTAAGAAGTTTCACTTCAATAAGTAGGGGGGCAGAAGTAAGCTTCTTGGATTTTTTTTTTTTTAATAATATTTATTCATGACCATGGATACAGAGTCCTTCAGTCGCATACATTTTACATCGCATACAATAAAATTATGTGTAAATTAAGAAACAGCTAAGTAGTAATACATCATAGATCAACAAAGTGACAAAAAAAAGAAAGGAAAACAATTCTAACTTTAAAAATAAACAAAAGTATAAAAAGTAAAAATAACAATTATATCACGTTAAGTTATGACTTTAAAATTATATCTTTTCAACAGTGCTACAAATAAACTTAAATAGCGGTGCAAAATAATCTGAATTCGATAGTAATTCCTGAACGCGGCGGGGTACACGTTCATCACTCAGTTCACTGACACTGTCACAAATGTCACTCACTAAAATTAATCGTTGGATTTTGAAAGCTGGACATTTTAAAATTATATGATCCAAATCGGCGTTTTCTTCTTGTGAGCAGTAAGTACATCGGCTATTATTGACTATATGTAATCGGTTCAAGTGAGCTGGCGTTAAGCAATGTCCCATTCGCATGCGAGATATCGTAGTGATAAACTTTCTATCAGTGTACTTGAACTCATGATACCATGGCTTTGAAGGTATTTCTCTTTGTATTTCTGCATACCACTTGCCTTTCGTTTCAAGTGTAATATTCCAGCATTGCTTCCACAATTCCTTGTTCGTAGTCTTATAGCAGGTATAATAATCCGTAAATGGAACCTTGAGTGTCTCTGACTCATCTTCATCATGACTCATACGAGTTATTGTATCAACAACTTCATTTTCATAAATACCACTGTGTGAAGGCACCCATACAAACTCTACATTGATATTTTTTCCTATAACTAGCTTCCATAACAAATTTCTAATATTATAAACAATATAATTTAACTTAAATGACATATTTACATTAGCTATTGCAGAAAGGACACTCTTAGAATCTGATACTATCAAAATGTTATGTACATTATTTACAGTAAAATTTATATATACATAGTGCAATGCACAATAAATGGCATAGCTCTCAGCTGTGAAGATATTACATACATTGTTTAACTTTATACATTTTTTATAATCAAATTTTGGATCATAGAATGCTGCTGTAACACAATTACTTTTAGAACCATCAGTGTATATATAGTGATAATTACTTTTTTCATTTTTAAATTGTTCAAAATCAGTTTTGTTATGTACTTTGTCAAGATAAAATTTTGATGAACTGTTAACCAGTCCCTTGTATGTACAGCTGTATAGTGGCCAAATATTATATACTTTTATATTTTCAGCGTTGTTTTTAATGTGTGTAAAAATTGTCGACATTTCAGGCAATGTTCTGTCAATAATTGAAGATGCTGACACTATGGTGGATGAAATTGACTGAGAGATATCTGGATGTAGAGTCAGCTTGTCATGCAGAGGACTATTGCCCATGGAAAGAACTTTTAAATAAAATCTCTCTGCCAACTGCAGTCTACGCAATGCCAGAGGAGGTATGCATGTTTCTATTTCTAATGAATTAATAGGAGTTGAGCGCATTGCTCCACAAATAAGTCTTAGTCCAATGTTTTGAATTACATCTAATTTTTTAAGAAGGGTGCTATTGACATTCATGTATGCTAGGCTGCTATAGTCAAAGTGACTTCGGACAATACTTTTGTACAGCATACTCATTGTTTTAGGATCGGCTCCCCAAAAGGTACCTGCAAGATGTCTCAAAATATTTATACCTTTCAAAGCCTTTTTGCAAATATGCTTAATATGTTCATCAAATTTAAGCTTATTATCAATGATCACTCCAAGAAATTTATGTTGTTTTACAATAGGAATCTTAGTATTATCATAAAGTATTTGACTGTTTGTTTGATCTGGATTTCTACTTATAATTAAAACTGCGCTTTTTTCTGGACTAATGTCTAATTTGAGAGTATTATGATAATAACAGAACAATTGGTTAAGAGCGGTATTCATATTGTTTACTGCTGTTTGAATGTTTTGATCAATGCTATACAAAAGTAAGTCATCGGCAAACTGCAATATGTTAATATTTGTTGTATCTACATATTTTAATATTTCGGAAGTATACAAATTGTATAGAAGAGGAGATAATGTCGCCCCTTGCATGGTACCTTTATTAGCTGTTTTAGGCCCATGTAACTGATCATTGTATTTAACAAATACAGTTCTATTGCTAAGAAAGTTATATATCCATTTTAAATTATGCCTGGGTAAACCAATATTGCTTAATACTTGAATAAGGCCCTCGATATTGACATTGTCAAAAGCACCCTTCACATCAAGAAATACACAGATCATATTAGAATGACTAAGCTTAGCCTTTTTTATATCGGATATCAATGATACAAAGCTTTCAGAGCAACTTCTACCTTTTCTAAACCCAAACTGTGCATCAGGTATTAATTTATTAGATTCAGCAAAATAATCTAATCGCAACTTTAACATGTTTTCAAAAATTTTACCTAAACAAGATGATAATGAAATAGGTCTATATGAATTGGCATCATTAATGGGCTTGTCTGGTTTTAAAATTGGTATTACACATTGGGTTTTCCAAGATTCAGGAATTATTAACTCTTGCCATAAACTATTATATATATTTAGTAATATGATTTGTGCATTCAAATGTAATTTTTTAATTAATATGTAAGGTATGTTGTCCAATCCTGGTGTAGTATCTTTTCTACTTTTTAATGATACTCGTAACTCATCTAAGGTGAAATTATTGTTAAGAAAGTGATTATTGTCTGTTTCTGTAGCATTTTCAAAGAAATTAGCAAGGTTTTCTTGATCAGTACGAGTTGAATCTGATAAGTTATCTAAGAATCTTGGAATCCACTCCTCATTCATATTTTTGTTCTGAGCACACTCACCTATTCTTTTAAATTTTTTAATATATTGCCATATTCGTGAAATAGGTGTTAATCTATTAAAACTACCACATAAGTTATGCCAAGAGGTAGTGCATTCTTGTTTTAATAATCTTTTTTTATTGGCATCTAACTTCTTGTATTTTATCCAATTTTCTATGGTGGGTTCGGAGAAGTAGTCTTTTAATGCATCTTTTGATTTAGTCACAGCGTCAGTACACTCCTGATTCCACCATGGAACTGGTTTTCTAGATATACAAGTTCTGGGTTTTGTATGTTGCTTAGGTATAGTTTTGTCTCTTAAATCATTTAATGTATTTACAAAGTTATCATACAAGTTTATAGCACTATCATTACTATTTAAATGTAACTCAGAAAAGCAAGTCTCAGACAAGGTATAATATGCATTCCAGTCTGCTTTATTATAAATATATTTATCTTTATTTACAGGAGACGACTCATATGTGGATGGAAGAATATTAATTTCTAGCAATGTTGGAAGATGATAACTACCCATAGGATCATCATGTACATACCAGTTACATAAGTGAGCAATGGAAGGACTAACTAAAGCTAGATCTATAGCTGAGGCCTGTCTATTAGGATATGGGACAGTTGTGGATGAACCATCATTTAAAATGCACAAATCATATTGGTCTATTATGTTATATAAGTTTCTTCCTTTGTTGTTATCACTATTACATCCAAATGCAATATGATGTGCATTAAAATCTCCCATTATAACGCATGGTTTAGGTATAGTATTTATAAGGGTTTTCAACTTTGTTGTATCCAGTCTATTATTAGGAGGACAATATACACAAACTATAGCTAAAGGACCAGAAACTGTTTCTACTGAGATGCATATGTTTTGAACGGATTCATAAAAAACTGTAGAAATTATAGAGTATCTTATGTTTTGTTTGATTAAAATACCAACACCATTATGGGGGTTATTAGAATTTTTGTAAATAAAATTATATTGAGGAAAATGAGGAATAATAGAAGTAGACTTAAGCCAAGTTTCATTTATAAGACATATATCAATATTTTTTTCTATTAATAAGTTTTGTAATAAGGCTTTTTTGCTCTGTAAACTTTGTATATTGAATTGTAATATATTTAAGTAACTATCCATTAAATTAAATTAGATAAAAATATTTCTTTTATTTTCTTAGTAGTAAGAGGGGTACTGGACATATTGCCAAGGGCTACGAGAGATTTTACTATTGCATTTATTATAATATCGTTTTCGGCAAGTTGCTTTATATTAAAATTATCGCTATTTTTTAAAGGTTTGCTAGGCAATGGTGGGAAGGAAGTTTCACTAACTGGTGGCGGTGTGGGTGTACTCACAACAGTGGCATATGATTGTTGAAGCGACTTCTTCTTTTTTTCCTCCATTTTCTTTTGCTTCACAGGGCAATCTCTTGACACAGCCAAGTGATTGCCGCTGCAGTTTATACAAACTATCTCTTCAACATCACATTCTTTGTATGAGTGACGTCCAGCACATGAAGAACAATTTTGTTCACCCCTGCACACTTTAGCGGAGTGGTTAAATTTTAAACATTTATAGCATTGCAGAAGTGGAGCAATGTAAGTGTGTACTTCATATCTGTAAAGTTTAATATAAGCATATTGGGGCAAATTGGTTGAGGCAAAGGTAACTGCAACTGTGTTTAATGGTACAAGTTTTCCATCAACCTTTTTCATAAAACGTTTTACTGATATGACTTCGGTATCACAAACAATATTCTTATAAATCGTTTCATTGGATAGGTCCTTAGGTACATATCTTATCACACCAACTCTCTCAGTTAAATAAGATGGGATAAATGCTCTCATTTTATTTTTGTTCAAAAATTCTTCCATTTTAAGAAAATTGTTGGCAGCAGCTGCCTTTTTAAATGTTATTCCTATTTTATTGGCGTTTACCCGGTGAACGCCCACAATGCCTATAACACTGTCAGTAAGTATCTTTGTAAGGGTAATCGGGTTTTTGTTACCTAGTTTTTCCTGTTCGCTTGACTCTACGAAAACGACAAACTCATTGCTGCCATTTTCAATAAATAATCTTTTATAGTTCGGTTTAGTAAAAATGTTATACTTCTCTTTTTCGCCGCCAGAAATCGTTTGAAATTTTCTTTTCTTTTTACCATCTCCAGGATCTTCACCGTCGCTGTGGGGACTCATATTGAGGGACGCTATGCCCAGAATATTTTGCGATATAAAACGAGTAGGTATCAGTCGAATAAGTGCAAAAAAATAATTTTAAACTCGGGAGTGAAAATTTAAGTTGCCGCCTTATTTGACTTCCCGCCAAAAGTCCGTAAGCTTCTTGGAGGGCAGATGGTCTGCCCTCCAAGAAGCTTACTTCCCCATTCTGGGGAAAAATAAAAATTTTGGGGAACTTTTGGGGAAACGAAAACTATGGGGAAATTTTTGGGGTACAGATTTTTTCTTGGCGAAAACTTGGGGAGAAACAAAAGTCTAATTCAGAAAGGTTAAAAATCAAAATTATTTCACATTCTCTCACGTAAACGTCAACATTACTCTTTCGATAATGTTTCCCTCACAGCCAATGGTCTCAAAAAACTGTTTTTTTTGTGGATAAAGTACATGATCTTATTTTAATAATCTCCGTTATAGTGGCATCTCATACTGGCTATGTGAATTTCCTGTTGTCCCTCTGGAAGAGTTTAATAACTCTAATGACAAAAAGTAGCCTCTAACGTACAAATCCCCATCTTATACGATCTTATCTCTATATGACCAAAAATTCAGCCAAATAATACGTGAAAGTGTAATAAATAAGCTAAGAAAGAAGCTCGCTTTTACTTTTATAAAATTAGTAGGTAGGATTAGGTACAAAATCAATTTGGGGAAAATTGTACAAAAATGTATCTTTTTGGGGAAAAATAAAACTTGATTTGGGGAAATCTCACATGCATAACCTGGAAATCCTGCACTCTGTCCGTATCATTGGGGGACTTTTGGCGGGAAGTCAAATAAGGCGGCAACTTAAATTTTCACTCCCGAGTTTAAAATTATTTTTTTGCACTTATTCGACTGATACCTACTCGTTTTATATCGCAAAATATTCTGGGCATAGCGTCCCTCAATATGAGTCCCCACAGCGACGGTGAAGATCCTGGAGATGGTAAAAAGAAAAGAAAATTTCAAGCGATTTCTGGCGGCGAAAAAGAGAAGTATAACATTTTTACTAAACCAAACTATAAAAGATTATTTATTGAAAATGGCAGCAATGAGTTTGTCGTTTTCGTAGAGTCAAGCGAACAGGAAAAACTAGGTAACAAAAACCCGATTACCCTTACAAAGATACTTACTGACAGTGTTATAGGTATTGTGGGCGTTCACCGAGTAAACGCCAATAAAATAGGAATAACATTTAAAAAGGCAGCTGCAGCCAACAATTTTCTTAAAATGGAAGAATTCTTGAACAAAAATAAAATGAGAGCATTTATCCCATCTTATTTAACTGAGAGAGTTGGTGTGATAAGATATGTACCTAAGGACCTATCCAATGAAACGATTTATAAGAATATTGTTTGTGATACTGAAGTCATATCAGTAAAACGTTTTATGAAAAAGGTCGATGGAAAACTTGTACCATTAAACACAGTTGCAGTTACCTTTGCCTCAACCAATTTGCCCCAATATGCTTATATTAAACTTTACAGATATGAAGTACACACTTACATTGCTCCACTTCTGCAATGCTATAAATGTTTAAAATTTAACCACTCCGCTAAAGTGTGCAGGGGTGAACAAAATTGTTCTTCATGTGCTGGACGTCACTCATACAAAGAATGTGATGTTGAAGAGATAGTTTGTATAAACTGCAGCGGCAATCACTTGGCTGTGTCAAGAGATTGCCCTGTGAAGCAAAAGAAAATGGAGGAAAAAAAGAAGAAGTCGCTTCAACAATCATATGCCACTGTTGTGAGTACACCCACACCGCCACCAGTTAGCGAAACTTCCTTCCCACCATTGCCTAGCAAACCTTTAAAAAATAGCGATAATTTTAATATAAAGCAACTTGCCGAAAACGATATTATAATAAATGCAATAGTAAAATCTCTCGTAGCCCTTGGCAATATGTCCAGTACCCCTCTTACTACTAAGAAAATAAAAGAAATATTTTTATCTAATTTAATTTAATGGATAGTTACTTAAATATATTACAATTCAATATACAAAGTTTACAGAGCAAAAAAGCCTTATTACAAAACTTATTAATAGAAAAAAATATTGATATATGTCTTATAAATGAAACTTGGCTTAAGTCTACTTCTATTATTCCTCATTTTCCTCAATATAATTTTATTTACAAAAATTCTAATAACCCCCATAATGGTGTTGGTATTTTAATCAAACAAAACTTAAGATACTCTATAATTTCTACAGTTTTTTATGAATCCGTTCAAAACATATGCATCTCAGTAGAAACAGTTTCTGGTCCTTTAGCTATAGTTTGTGTATATTGTCCTCCTAATAATAGACTGGATACAACAAAGTTGAAAACCCTTATAAATACTATACCTAAACCATGCGTTATAATGGGAGATTTTAATGCACATCATATTGCATTTGGATGTAATAGTGATAACAACAAAGGAAGAAACTTATATAACATAATAGACCAATATGATTTGTGCATTTTAAATGATGGTTCATCCACAACTGTCCCATATCCTAATAGACAGGCCTCAGCTATAGATCTGGCTTTAGTTAGTCCTTCCATTGCTCACTTATGTAACTGGTATGTACATGATGATCCTATGGGTAGTTATCATCTTCCAACATTGCTAGAAATTAATATTCTTCCATCCACATATGAGTCGTCTCCTGTAAATAAAGATAAATATATTTATAATAAAGCAGACTGGAATGCATATTATACCTTGTCTGAGACTTGCTTTTCTGAGTTACATTTAAATAGTAATGATAGTGCTATAAACTTGTATGATAACTTTGTAAATACATTAAATGATTTAAGAGACAAAACTATACCTAAGCAACATACAAAACCCAGAACTTGTATATCTAGAAAACCAGTTCCATGGTGGAATCAGGAGTGTACTGACGCTGTGACTAAATCAAAAGATGCATTAAAAGACTACTTCTCCGAACCCACCATAGAAAATTGGATAAAATACAAGAAGTTAGATGCCAATAAAAAAAGATTATTAAAACAAGAATGCACTACCTCTTGGCATAACTTATGTGGTAGTTTTAATAGATTAACACCTATTTCACGAATATGGCAATATATTAAAAAATTTAAAAGAATAGGTGAGAGTGCTCAGAACAAAAAATATGAATGAGGAGTGGATTCCAAGATTCTTAGATAAGTTATCAGATTCAACTCGTACTGATCAAGAAAAACTTGCTAATTTCTTTGAAAATGCTATAGAAACAGACAATAATCACTTTCTTAACAATAATTTCACCTTAGATGAGTTACGAGTATCATTAAAAAGTAGAAAAGATACTACACCAGGATTGGACAACATACCTTACATATTAATTAAAAAATTACATTTGAATGCACAAATCATATTACTCAATATATATAATAGTTTATGGCAAGAGTTAATAATTCCTGAATCTTGGAAAACCCAATGTGTAATACCAATTTTAAAACCAGACAAGCCCATTAATGATGCCAATTCATATAGACCTATTTCATTATCATCTTGTTTAGGTAAAATTTTTGAAAACATGTTAAAGTTGCGATTAGATTATTTTGCTGAATCTAATAAATTAATACCTGATGCACAGTTTGGGTTTAGAAAAGGTAGAAGTTGCTCTGAAAGCTTTGTATCATTGATATCCGATATTAAAAAGGTTAAGCTTAGTCATTCTAATATGATCTGTGTATTTCTTGATGTTAAGGGTGCTTTTGACAATGTCAATATCGAGGGCCTTATTCAAGTATTAAGCAATATTGGTTTACCCAGGCATAATTTAAAATGGATATATAACTTTCTTAGCAATAGAACTATATTTGTTAAATACAATGATCAGTTACATGGGCCTAAAACAGCTAATAAAGGTACCATGCAAGGGGCGACATTATCTCCTCTTCTATACAATTTGTATACCTCCGAAATATTAAAATATGTAGATACAACAAATATTAACATATTGCAGTTTGCCGATGACTTACTTTTGTACAGCATTGATCAAAACATTGAAACAGCAGTAAACAATATGAATACCGCTCTTAACCAATTGTTCTGTTATTATCATAATACTCTCAAATTAGACATTAGTCCAGAAAAAAGTGCAGTTTTAATTATAAGTAGAAATCCAGATCAAACAAACAGTCAAATACTTTATGATAATACTGAGATCCCTATTGTAAAACAACATAAATTTCTTGGAGTGATCATTGATAATAAGCTTAAATTTGATGAACATATTAAGCATATTTGCAAAAAGGCTTTGAAAGGTATAAATATTTTGAGACATCTTGCAGGTACCTTTTGGGGAGCCGATCCTAAAACAATGAGTATGCTGTACAAAAGTATTGTCCGAAGTCACTTTGACTATAGCAGCCTAGCATACATGAATGTCAATAGCACCCTTCTTAAAAAATTAGATGTAATTCAAAACATTGGATTAAGACTTATTTGTGGAGCAATGCGCTCAACTCCTATTAATTCATTAGAAATAGAAACATGCATACCTTGTAATATAAAATTAAAAAATTAAAAAAAATATAAATGTAATGTAATGTGTTTTATTTAAGATAAAGTAATAAGTACGGGCGCCAGGTCGATATCCGAAATATATATATAAAAAATAGTTACCTGAATAACACAGCGTCTAGCATAGACTTCTAATCATAAGGGAGGGTGATGCAAAAAACCGAAACAGGTTAAATCTTAAATTTTAATGCTCTTGAGGATACAATTTTGAGTTTAAATTTAGGCCGATCTCCTAATACTAATTACAAGAATTTTTACCTATGTTCAATGGTACAAAAAGTTTAGGAAAAAAAATTAAATTGCTTTACCTCAGTACATATCTATGATGGAATAGATATAAAAAAAGGTTTACGTGACCGTGGGGATCCATGCCTCCAAATCCTGTATATCCTGTTCGGTGTCGGCGAAATCTCCACAACGGCCGCTCACAGGAAAATAAATGCCATGTCTCGCCGAATGGACGGAAGACCAAATCAATGCGCTAACGCATGATAAAGGATCAAAATTTGATATAAAATTTAAAAGGTAAAAAAAGAACCGCGAGTCACGCTGAAACAAAAGAATTTTTTCATTTTTACGAACTCGAATCTTCGAAATATTTAGCAGAATACGTTGCCCCGATGGCGAGGACACTTACCGGCCTTTATTATTTCAAAATAACATTACTTGAAGAAGCGATTTAATACGCTTAACAAAAAATTGTCTCAAGACATGTTTATTCTTTACAAGAAAACTGAGGAAAGTGAATCCTATTTAAATGACAGATCGAAACAAAAAGTGCTCTTCCCATCGTCTATTTTGATGATCCTCTATGTCATAGACAAAAAATGTTGTCATCATTTGACAAAATTTCACCTAACCAAGACCCAAAAAATTCAAAAGGTACTAAAAATTAAAGAAGCATATGTAACACGTTACAGTTCATCCCTCCCCAAAAAATTAAAAGAAAGGAACTTTCTTTTAAGCCAGAAGACCAGCGAAAACCAAAATCCAACCAAAAGATTTTAATTAAAACAAACCCAAAATCCAAAACCGAAATTGAAAACTAAAAGTTTCACAAACCCAAACAAAACAATTAAACTCAAATGAATTTAAACCAACACCAAAAGATGTAAAAGAAACAAAAAGTAGAGACCAAAGTTAACTCTTAAGAAAAGAATGAAATATTCTTGACTAAAAGCACAAAAATCTAAACTGTAAAATTCCAACAGATTTCATCTTTATATAAGATAAAGAGAAAGTTAAGGCAAAAGAAATAATTCCAAATAGAATTACAATAAAAATGAAAAAACCAAAACCCAAACAAAGAACAGTTAAGTTGAGTAACTACTGTCTCAAACTCAAAAGAAAACCAAAATAAAATCTTGTCAAGTGACAAAACAAAAACGTCCAAAAGAATGACTAGGTAAAAAACCGCCATCTCAAACAATGGTAATAAACCCAAAAGAAAACAAAAATCCAAAAAAAACAAACACCCAAACTCTCCTAACCCAATACAAACCCCAATCTAAAACAATACTTTCCCATCCAACAACTTGCTTACAAGAAACCAGTTAAGCATATGCCACTGACTCGAGCAATTAACAACTAACAACAACTAACCTCCACATCCACCAAACACTTCCAACTACAAAACAGTTAACACCCACAGAACAGTTGAGCCTCCTAGCTACTGTCTGAAACTACAAATCCCCAAAACCCCTCGGTTAAGTTTAAAATAAACCGCCGATTAAAAATAACGCCATCTATCCAGAAAGCAAAGAACTAACAAAACGTTCAGTACTAACTAGTACAAACAAAACGCATCCGTCGAAAGACAGACCTAGTTCCAAGAAGTCTAGGAACTAAAAAATTCAGAGAAAAAAATATGACAATTGTGACCAGTACAACCCCACTGACTTTCTGAGCACAAAAGCATAGAAAAAGATATGTCCACTTGTGGCTGGTGCAACCCAAACTCCAACTTTCCATACACAAGGGCAAAAAGGTGTTTTGACAACAAAGAGTGTCTCAACAAAAAAATGTGACGTACAGCGGCTGGAACAACTCCACCAACTTTCCCTACGCATACGCACAAAAAGAATGCAAGGTTCGTACCAAAACGACGAACCAATACAAAAACCAAAAGTGTAACTGTCACGAAAGTGAACAGTACAAAAACCAAATGTGACTACCGCAGAGGCGAATAGCACCCAAAATGCGACAAGATTTGACGAAAATCAAAATCTGTCTAAACCAAGTGAGACAATTCTATAACAAAACGATAGAATTGTTCAACAAAAGAGAAAAATCCGGGAGTCAAATCCGAGACTTAAAGTCTAAAGTGGAAACAATGCGAAAGCAAAGTACCAAAAACTAAACTAAGCTTATTCGAGAACTAAAACTATCCGAAAAACTTACAAAAATACTACACGAAAATGCAGCAAAAATATCTTGATGTAGCTGTCGAAAGACAAACTAACAATCAAAAACAAAAATTGTTTTGTACAACAATGACAAACATGCACCATGTACAAAAACAAACAAAAATATACATAAGATCTGTTAATGTTGGAGTAAAAAATCTAGCATGAAGCTGAAGTATACTAATTATATCCGAAAATGACCTAAGTTGTTTTTTAGTGAAAATTAAGTTCGAATTTTATATAATGATAAGAAGTTTCCTACATACATCCCTTTCAAGTACTGCCAATCCTTAGCATACATCAAATCTCATACATCCACAAACAGGGCAGTGGCTTCTATCAAAATAAAAAAGTCAAAAGCATAATAGTTTAATAACCAAAAATAGAAAATTTAGTATTTAATAATATCTTTGACATGATAACGTCCAGAAGTACCTTTACTTAAATCTTTCAAAATGTAAATATTATCAGAAACTTTTTCAATTATTTCACATTTAATAAACTTAGGTGCCAGTTTAGCACTGAAAAAAGCAGGAGCATTAGATTGAACAAAACTTCTTCTCCATACCATATCCCCAACATCAAGAGAAATGACTTTCCTCTTCTTGTTATAATAAAGAGCATTACGCTTATAAGCTTTTAAAAGATGAGCCTGAACTCTAGAAAAAACATTACTAAGTGATTTTAAATTATCCACAAAAGTGTGTCTATCACCTAGCTCTAATTGTTCCAAATTATCAAAAGAATTACTAAAGCGATGTAAAGAAGCATCACAAATAAGTTCACGTCCAAACATAAGAAAATTGGGAGTGAAATCAGTAGCTAAATTAACACTACTATTAAGAGCAAGTTGTACATGAGGCAAAAACTTAGACCAAGTCCTTTGATCGTTCTTCACAAAACAAGATATACAAGTTTCAATAGTCTTATTGTATCTTTCTACAGGATTATTCTGTGGAGTATACAAAGCGTTGTAAAAAATTTTGGTTATATTAAAACCTTTCAAAAAACTTACAAAATCTCTAGAAACAAATTGAGATCCGTTATCACAAACTAATATTTTAGGAACACCGAATTTAAGAAAAATTTCTTTTTCAAGAAGTTTACAAATTATTTTAGAAGTGGCATTTACCATAGGGAAAATCCAACAATATTTAGTGAAAACATCTACTATAGACAATATATATTTATGTCCAGAATAAGCTTTAGGCAGAAGGCCAATAATATCAATAGAAAGCATTACCATTGGGTAATCTACTCTTTTAGGATTTATCATAATACCGTGAGGCGCAGAAGTCGAACTTTTATAAGCTTTACAAGTTTCACAAGAATTTATGTGTTTATGAACGTCATTAAACATTCCTTTCCAAAAATAATGTTGTTTTATTTTATGCAAAGTTTTATGAATTCCTAAATGACCAGAATTCACATCATCGTGATTAGCACGAATAGTATCTAATATATGTTCCTTCGGAACAACAATTTTCCAATTTAAACGACTATTTTGATCGAATTTATTTTTACAATACCTATACAAAGTATTATCCTCTACTCTAAAATTTTTATACTTACAAGGAGATTTTTGACAATTAATAAATATCTTTTTATACCAAGGATCATAAATATCTTCATCAGGAAAAATTACATTAACAGGCGCAAAATTAACAGCAGCAACCTCTATACGAGAAAGAAAATCAGGAACTAAATGTTGAGATCCTTTTTTATGAATAATATCAAAAGTAAATTGAGATATCCTAGCTGCCCATCGTGCGAGACGACCAGAAGGATTATTAAGTTTTAAAAGCCATTTTAAACAAGCATGGTCAGTAATGACACTAAATTTCATACCTTCGACATAAGGTCTAAAGTGTTCAATAGAATCTAAAATCGACAAAAGCTCGCGCTCAGTAGTACTATAATTCCTTTCACATTTATTAAGAGATCTAGAATAATACGCAACAGGATGTTGTGCACCATGTTCGTCTTCTTGAGTCAATACACTTCCAATGCCAACAGCACTAGCATCGCAATGCAAGAAAAAAGGTTTTTCAAAATCTGGGCAGTTTAAGACTGGCGCAGATATCAAAGCTTGTTTTAAATCTACAAAAGCATTTTCGGCTTCACTATTCCAAACAATAGTTTTATTAGAATTTTTACTTCCACCAGTAAGCTTAGTCAACGGCGAAGCGATATCAGCAAAATTATTAATGAATCTACGATAATAAGAGCATAAACCAAGAAAACCTCTAAGTTGTTTTACTGTTTCAGGACGGGGAAAATTTTTAATTACATCTAATTTCGATGGATCAGTGTGCAAACCATTCTCATCTACAATATAGCCAAGATAACGCAATTTATCTTTACAAAATTCACACTTTTTTAAGTTCACTGTTAAACCAGCCGATTTTAGAATGCAATAAACTTTACGCAAATACTCTAAATGTGTTTTAAAATCAGAAGTTACTAGAATTAAATCATCGAGGTAACAGAATAAGGCTACCTGGTCAAATTCAGGTCCAAATAATTTATCTACTAATCTTTGAAGTTCAGCAGGTGCGTTGGAAAGTCCAAAGGGCATTCTGATGAATTCAAACAGTCCTTTTCCAGGTACAACAAAAGCAGTCTTCTCACGCGAAGATTTTTCAAGAGGAATTTGTAAAAAAGCTTTAGAAAGATCTATGGTGCTTATATACTTAGCACCTCTAAGGTTATCTAGTATTCTAGAAGGATAAGGCAAAGGGTATGAATCCTTAATAGTTACAGAATTTAAACGACGAGAATCTAAACACAAACGTGTGCCGCCATCACGCTTTTCAACCGCGAGGACTGGAGAACACCAAGGAGATTTAGAAGGTTGAATAATATTTTCTTTTAATAAAACTTCTACTTCATCATAAAGTTCTTTTTGTTTAGCCGGACTCAAGGGCCAATAACGTTGTTTAAAAGGTTCACCAGTAGTATTAATTTTATGTTCTACTAAGTGAGTAAGACCTAAGCCTTTCTTTTCATAAGAAATATCTTCAAAAAGGGAAATTATTTCAGATAATTGCTGTTTCTCAGAGGGAGAAAGTGAATCCGCAGCAGTAATAGAACAAATATTAGCATGGTCGACAGGAACAAGAGTTATATTTTTTAATAAATCTTTAGCTAAACCAAACTTCAACCAAAAATCAAAACCTAAAATAATACAAGGTTTAAATGAAGGGATAATTAAGAATTGTATAATTTGTATGTTATTATCACATCTAACAGGTAAATCTAAAGTTCCCAAAACTTTTCTAAAGGTACCATCTGCTGTAGAAGCAGAACTAATAACAGGCTTTATTTTATAACCAAGCTTAAGAAAATCTAAATGAATATTGGAACCTAAAACGCAACGATTGGAACCACTGTCTAACAGACCAGAATAACTAAGGTTATCAACAAAAAATTTCAAATAAGGCCTAGTGTCCTTATGTGTAGTGAACAAAATAGGGGCAGAACTATGCATTTTGAAAAATACTTTTAAATAATCTAACCAATCTGTGAATTCTTTTCTAATAGTGAGATCATCAGGTGCAACCGTAGACTCTTTACATGAATTTTGACTATAATTTTTAACAACCATCGAATCACTAGACGTTTTCTCAGAAAACCGTGTTCGATGGAACCTAACTAGTTTTTTGGCAAGGCTAAAAGATTTTTAGAGTTGCATACGTCGCAGTTTCGCTTGATGACTCCGGGCTTCCTACAACCAAAACAAATAATGCCAGGATAAGTGGGACAAGTTTTATACGTGTGACCAATAGCTTGGCACTTTAAACAAGAAGTGTCTGCTTTGACAGCGTTAAATTGTGGTTTAGATTTATATAATTTAATTTCACTAACAGGTTTCCTAACCAAACAGGATTCAATCTGTCTACCAAACTGTAAAAACTGTTCTATGGTACAAATATCTTTTCCAATGAAGTATGGCAAATATAGTTGTAACATATTGTGTTTCAAAATTGTAATCAGTACATTTTCCGACAAAGGTGTAACAAGGCGATTAGACATGTCAATGATGTCTGTAATAAACTCTGATAATGTCTCACTAGATTTCTGTTTACGTGTACGTATGTCATGTTCCAAACAATAGTCGTATTCTACAATATCAAAACGTTTAAGTAATTCGACCTTCAAATGATACCAGGACTCTATGCGTGGACGCACAACCCTGTACCATTTCAAAGCAGTACCGGCTAAGAGATCCGAAAACGAAGCTAACAAAACAAATTCATCAAAGTTTCGGAGTATGAAGTACTCTTCCACTGAAATTATAAATTCCCGAACACAAGACTTACCATCAAAACTAATTCTACTCTTTTTCAAATCAGGAAGCTTAGTAGTACGAGACAAGTTATTCTTAACCTTATCACTCAACAACGAAGGTGTACCAGGAAGTGGTATAATCTTAGAAGATTCTGCATTCATCATTGTACCGTTCGCAAATGTCAACAAATCATGAGATTCCGGGACATTAGAATCCATTGGAACGTCAAATTCAGTATGCCTAGAAGCATTCTCTTCCCCATGCGGTGTTTGTGTATCCTTATCCATGATAAAGTTTAAAAAGAAAAGTTAAAGTTTAAATGTGAATAAAATTTGGTAAAAAGTATGTTTAAAACAAGAATTATATAAGTATCCACTTTTAAAAGTAAAAGTTGGTTACTAATTGTGTGTTACTAGATTGTTGTACCATTGATTTCACAAAACAACTAAGTTGACCGCTTAATTATGTTAAAAAGTTACAAGTTAACAACTTAAAAGAAACTGACAACCAATACACAAATGTGTATGATCAAAATACAAAAGGTTAATTGAATTATTAAATTATTATCACAAAATAATGTTTATTGTTTGTAAATTATTAACTTATTAGTTTAATTCACTGTATGTCAAAGGTTAAAGTTTAATAAACTCTAGTATTCAAGTTCAAAGTTCAAAGGTCAAGAACCATCAAGCATTATGAAGTGTATATGTGCACCAGAATGAAAAATTATAAACTTATATTCTATTACTTACAGACTCTCCAATTACACGTAGAAGTAGTTTTTATTAAAACCTATGACTCGATACAATTCAAAAATGGAAAGAAACAACACAGTTATCTCCAACCCGTAGAAGTGCTAAAGAAAGACATTAAACATTGTAATCCGTTTGCTCAGTAGATTCTGTACGGACAACAAAATATAATAAACTGTCGAAGGAACAAGTTTATCTTTAAAAAACAAAATAAAAAGGTTACCTACCTAATGGTTGTCAGTAGAAATATACATCTAACACAAAAGGCTTATACTAAATAGTATAAAATAAAGTTAGACAAGGCTGTCTAAACAAAAGTTATGAACAGGCGTTCAAAAATTAAGTATTGTACCATTGAAACATATTAATCCTCAATCATGTCCCTGATCGCTAGGCGACAATTGTAATATAAAATTAAAAAATTAAAAAAAATATAAATGTAATGTAATGTGTTTTATTTAAGATAAAGTAATAAGTACGGGCGCCAGGTCGATATCCGAAATATATATATAAAAAATAGTTACCTGAATAACACAGCGTCTAGCATAGACTTCTAATCATAAGGGAGGGTGATGCAAAAAACCGAAACAGGTTAAATCTTAAATTTTAATGCTCTTGAGGATACAATTTTGAGTTTAAATTTAGGCCGATCTCCTAATACTAATTACAAGAATTTTTACCTATGTTCAATGGTACAAAAAGTTTAGGAAAAAAAATTAAATTGCTTTACCTCAGTACATATCTATGATGGAATAGATATAAAAAAAGGTTTACGTGACCGTGGGGATCCATGCCTCCAAATCCTGTATATCCTGTTCGGTGTCGGCGAAATCTCCACAACGGCCGCTCACAGGAAAATAAATGCCATGTCTCGCCGAATGGACGGAAGACCAAATCAATGCGCTAACGCATGATAAAGGATCAAAATTTGATATAAAATTTAAAAGGTAAAAAAAGAACCGCGAGTCACGCTGAAACAAAAGAATTTTTTCATTTTTACGAACTCGAATCTTCGAAATATTTAGCAGAATACGTTGCCCCGATGGCGAGGACACTTACCGGCCTTTATTATTTCAAAATAACATTACTTGAAGAAGCGATTTAATACGCTTAACAAAAAATTGTCTCAAGACATGTTTATTCTTTACAAGAAAAACTGAGGAAAGTGAATCCTATTTAAATGACAGATCGAAACAAAAAGTGCTCTTCCCATCGTCTATTTTGATGATCCTCTATGTCATAGACAAAAAATGTTGTCATCATTTGACAAAATTTCACCTAACCAAGACCCAAAAAATTCAAAAGGTACTAAAAATTAAAGAAGCATATGTAACACGTTACAACCTCCTCTGGCATTGCGTAGACTGCAGTTGGCAGAGAGATTTTATTTAAAAGTTCTTTCCATGGGCAATAGTCCTCTGCATGACAAGCTGACTCTACATCCAGATATCTCTCAGTCAATTTCATCCACCATAGTGTCAGCATCTTCAATTATTGACAGAACATTGCCTGAAATGTCAACAATTTTTACACACATTAAAAACAATGCTGAAAATATAAAAGTATATAATATTTGGCCACTATACAGCTGTACATACAAGGGACTGGTTAACAGTTCATCAAAATTTTATCTTGATAAAGTACATAACAAAACTGATTTTGAACAATTTAAAAATGAAAAAAGTAATTATCACTATATATACACTGATGGTTCTAAAAGTAATTGTGTTACAGCAGCATTCTATGATCCAAAATTTGATTATAAAAAATGTATAAAGTTAAACAATGTATGTAATATCTTCACAGCTGAGAGCTATGCCATTTATTGTGCATTGCACTATGTATATATAAATTTTACTGTAAATAATGTACATAACATTTTGATAGTATCAGATTCTAAGAGTGTCCTTTCTGCAATAGCTAATGTAAATATGTCATTTAAGTTAAATTATATTATTTATAATATTAGAAATTTGTTATGGCAGCTAGTTATAGGAAAAAATATCAATGTAGAGTTTGTATGGGTGCCTTCACACAGTGGTATTTATGAAAATGAAGTTGTTGATACAATAACTCGTATGAGTCATGATGAAGATGAGTCGGAGACACTCAAAGTTCCATTTACGGATTATTATACCTGCTATAAGACTACGAACAAGGAATTGTGGAAGCAATGCTGGAATATTACACTTGAAACGAAAGGCAAGTGGTATGCAGAAATACAAAGAGAAATACCTTCAAAGCCATGGTATCATGAGTTCAAGTACACTGATAGAAAGTTTATCACAACGATATCTCGCATGCGAATGGGACATTGCTTAACGCCAGCTCACTTGAACCGATTACATATAGTCAATAATAGCCGATGTACTTACTGCTCACAAGAAGAAAACGCCGATTTGGATCATATAATTTTAAAATGTCCAGCTTTCAAAATCCAACGATTAATTTTAGTGAGTGACATTTGTGACAGTGTCAGTGAACTGAGTGATGAACGTGTACCCCGCCGCGTTCAGGAATTACTATCGAATTCAGATTATTTTGCACCGCTATTTAAGTTTATTTGTAGCACTGTTGAAAAGATTTAATTCATAACTTAACGTGATTTATTTGTTATTTTTACTTTTTATATTTTTTGTTTATTTTTAAAGTTAGAATTGTTTTCCTTTCTTTTTTTGTCACTTCGTTGATCTATGATGTATTACTACTTAGCTGTTTCATAATTTACACATAATTTTATTATAAGATGTAAAATGTATGCGACTGAAGGACTCTGTATCCATGGTCATGAATAAATATTATTAAAAAAAAAAAAAAACCGTATCATTGGTCCGTATCATTTGCTGTGATCGCTGTGATTTGTGAAATTAATTTGATTGATCGATCAATCAAAAAATAAATTTCAATTTATAACACACAGTACACACAAGCAATTTGTTTGTATGCGTGTTTTTATTTAATAGAACAACATTATTATTAGTAACTAACGGTAGATAGAATTTATTGTGTAAAATGAGATTAAAAGTCAATAAAGTAAACGCGTATTATTTTATATATCTACGTAAACATAGTAAAAATAGAAGCAAGCATGTTCGAAGAAGTCGCAAATTGAGCCAAGAACACTAAATAAGCAAAAACAGCAGTAGCGTAATATCACGAAAAAAGTATAACCGCAAGCATGTGGTTCATAACATCTTGAATTGAAACAACGGTGAGTGAGAAGAAGAGTGAGTTTTTGTTACATTTTATGAATCCAGTTAGCTACCTAGCATGACAGAAATCTCAATTATAGTACCAATACACAATGGCGAAAAATGGATACATTGCTGCATGAATTCAATATCTGCACAAACTGTATTAGTTAAGAGTGTTAAACTAGAAATTGTTGTTTATGATGACGGGAGTTACGACAAGACATTCGACTTTCTAAAAGAATGGAAGACCTATTTTGTATCTCGAGGAATTGGTTTTATAATACTACATGAAACAACATGCAAAGGCGTGGGTGCAGCTAAGAATGGAGCTGTTAAAGCGAGTCAAGGCAACTTTCTTTGTTTTCAAGACATTGATGATGTAATGCATCCTGACAGGATATACCAACAATGGCAAGCAGCGAAACTGAATCTCAATGCACTTATAGGTAGTAAAATTACTAGAGTTCCTGCTAATTCTACACCTCGGTTTGTCCACTGGGCAAATAACTTGACACAAAAACAATTAGAACTCCAAATATATACATCTAATGGGCCCACTATACTGATGCCAACATGGTTTTGTCATAGAAGTGTATATGACAGAGTCGGGGGATTTGCTGAGACAGGGTATGGTACTCCTGAAGATCTTATATTTTTTTACAAGCATATTGACCTTGGTGGTAAATTATACAGAGTTGATGAAGAGTTATTATTATACACATATCATGAAGGTGCAGCTACTTTTTCTGTACAAAGGAAGCAAATCTGGAAGATACAACTTCAAAGATTAGAGACACATGTGATTCCATTTTGGGAGCAATTTACCGTTTGGAATGCTGGAAAATGGGGTAGAAAATTGGTTAGAGCATTGAACCCATGTAGTTTAAAAAAAGTTATAGCATTTTGTGATGTGGACAAAAATAAACTTGGTCGTGATGTGGAATTATATTGCCCTGTTGCAAGAAAAGTTATCATTAAATTGCCTGTTGTTCATTTTTCGGAAGCAAAACCGCCTTTACTGATATGTATGAAATTAGATCTTACAAATGGTGAGTTTGAAAAAAATCTCAAATCACTGAATCTCCTTGAGGGAAATGATTATGTGTTATTTAGCTGATAGTATCTATATCCAATTTTATAATAAGTATACCTTAGAAAGAAGTATACCTACAACTTCGGAAACTGTGACCTACAATGACAAAATCATGGCTTTTGAGGAATCTATCTGTTTATTTTATGCCTGCCTATGATATGGTGGTAGATATGTATGTACTTTCTCGGTCACAAGCGGTGTATCCACCTATAGGACGATAATCGCTTGTACTAGCTGGCCCAAAATACGTACGGGGTATGCGCACGTAACGTTCAAACAAACGATTTTGATTGAAAACTGGTACACCGTTCGTGTCCGCGATAGTACCTGTTTCTCTACCTGCGTGGATACTCATTAAATTGTGAGTTTATAAAACAACTGTTGTTTTGTTGATCTAAAACAGCAGTGGTTTCTACCTGAATACTATGGTATGGATGGACTATAGATAGATTTAGAATTTTTCCCCAATGGAATGAATGAATCTAAAGGTATTACACCCATATTCTTAGACGTTTCCTCGAACCTTCCTCCACTCAAACTCGACTGAGGACGCCTCAAGGAACGAATCGAAAGGACCTCCAATACGGTATTCTTAATCGTTCCTCAAGCATATTTCGAGTTTCCTCCACTGAGGATGAGTGGAGGACAGACGTCATCATTTTGAGGAGATTTTTGTTGTTAGATTGGCCAACATTTTTGACCATTTATTCTAATTTGTGTTTATTTTAATTGAATTTACAGTGTATTGATGATTTGGCTAATGCAAAGTGGTTTAAAAATTATAAAACGAATTTGAGTAGAAATTAGTAAAATAAATAAACAAAAAAATCTAAATTTGAGTTCACGGTATTCAGTTACTACCACGCGCGACTAGATGGCAGTAGCGTCGGTGTCTCGTAGGTAGTACCTACCGTAGACAGAAGCACCTAAAAATATTTTGTCTATATAAATAAATAGTGTACGAGATGTTGCGTACGCGGCTTGTTTTTGATTAATCTTCGCAGCTGAAAAATTATATTTGAAAATTGCAGACATAAATATAAATAAATGCGACGGCGATTAGTGTTCGTGTGCCTAAGGATCATCATATAGATAAAGATAAACAAAAATTCATAAAAATATTCATAACAGTATCATTTTAACCTAAATAAATATCTCAAATTCTAGTTTAGCGGCACTTTCTTGGCTTGAGGATGCCTCAAGGTAGATCGCGAGCTACCTTAAGTTTGACAGTTGTTTCCTCCACTAAACCTCACCTCGAGTGAGGAATAACTCAAGTGGAGGAGATTTTTAACAACTATGAATACGATTTTGTTTGAGTGAGGTCGAGTCGAGCCGAGGAAATCTGGAGGAAACGACTAAGAAGAATATGGGAGTTATTATTTATAATAATAAACATGTAACAAAAAAAAATGCGAAAGGCTTATTTCCATGATTTGATTGGCTTTGGATCTTGATCACAGAGTACTTTATATAGACATAGAGGAAGAATCCTAGTCATATTCTGTCTACGATTATAGAGATCTTAGAGAAATAAACCAATAGAGAGCTGGCACTTTCTTTCTCATTCGCGCAAGAAAAGGATGCATTTATATATATTATATGTGATAGAAAGAAACAGAGCATATGATTTTTTGTCCCTTAGCGTGTGTTCAAAATCTGACGCACACCTACGGCGCATTTTCTTCGAGTACTCATGAAATTTTCTAGTTTACTACCTAGCTTTGGAGTTTTAATTAAATTGAATTGCAGTATGAAATATCGTTTAAACTACATAATAGGCGCATTTGAATAAATATCCATAACGTGTGTTAAGTGTACGAATGATTATTTTTTGTCCTTATCGGCGGCACGCTAGATGTCTTGTTATATTATGTCTACGATAGAGATATGGCATCAAAATGTCACAGGGGCTAATCCTAAAAACAGCGCTGGACCGGGATATGTATTCCGGTGCAGCAATATGCTGAGTGGTTAGCCTCATTTGCCGGAAATGGACGTACTTACACGTCTTGTGTTTTTTCTAAGTTTTTCCGGCGAATAAATATTCTTTATTCTTTAAACGTCCACCACTGACCCTCCCCGTTGCCGCACACACGTCTGAACTGTCCCTCTGTTTAAGAGGGACACGCCTGTCGACGGCGCGACCCCGGACGTTGCAAGTCGCGGCCGGGTTGCCCCAGGCCGCTGACTTGGCATTCAGGTCGCCCAACACGGCGACCTGGCGCGGCGCCGCCCGACCAACCACTCCGGTGAGGACCTCGAGAAAGATCTCGAAGTCCGCAAGGGGTCGGTTAGGGGAGAAATACACGCCCTCCAGGGCTATCTCTCCCCACGCGGCGGCCACGTATCCCGTGGGGAGTCCGTGGAAGACCGCGCTACCAATGCCACTGAGCCGTCCGGATCACCCAGCCACCTGCCAGGGACCGAGTACGGTCAGCGACCACCGCTACGTCCACCAACCACTCGGCCACGGTCTGCATCAGCAGATCCTGGGCCGCTCTGCAGTGGTTGGTGTTGGCCTGAAGGATGCGATGTTCGGCCCTATCCATCAATCGGACATCGCACCCCCCTCCGCAGTCGCCGATGTACTGGGCACCAGATCGGCGGTGGCAACGGCAGGCTGGGTCGGCGCCTGCACTTTGCCCTTCTTGGGAGAAGGCTTGCAGCTCTTCCCCTTCATTACGTGATCCGCAGGGCGGCCACTGGCGGCGCACACGGCACAGTGCGGCGTGGTGGCCTCGCAAGCGGCGGACTTGTGTCCGACCTTGCCGCAGCTGTAGCATGTGTCCCTCCTTTCGTCCTCGGAGGGACACAGGGCCCGGGTGTGTCCAACTCCGAAGCACTTGAAGCAGCGCAACGGCGACTCCTCAAGTGCCCGGACCACACCCGTGCTGAACCCGACGGGAAGCCGTCCCTTGGCGAGGACGGCTTTGGCGGCGGCGACCGGGCACTCAAGGCGCATGGTGCCCATGCCGCCGCGGCCGGGTCTGATGCCCCGACCTTGCACTGCTGCGGCGCTGCAGCCTCCAGCCGCCGCGACCGCCACCACCACCTCCTCCTTGGTGACCGAGTCATCCAGGTCGGACACCTCCAGGCCTGCGGACTTCACAGGCCTGACCACCTTGGCCGCGTCCGCGATGACCTGCAGTTTTGCTGCGAAGAGGTCCGCATTGGCTCTGCCCTTAGCTCCCGGGAACTCGAATATTCGAGCCCCGGTTTGAGTTCGGTGGCACGATCCCCAGTTGGGTGGGATAGGCGTTGGCGCGCGCCCGCGTCATTATTGACGCGTATGTTTCGCCGCGCTCTTCAGCCTCCGCGGTGAGCGTCACCACGACGGCAGCGGACTTGGGAGCAACCAATTTGGGTTTGCTCCCACCGGTGGGGGCCCGTTTAGCTGTGGGAGCAGCGTTTGGGGGCCGACTTTTTGCCTTTCCCCTTCCCCTTTCTCTTGCCCGTGGACTGAGACGGGCCGGGAGGGGCGGTGGCGGGGACGGCAGGGACGGCCGTCGCCTTCTTTTTCGCCTTGCCCTTCTTCTTTCCAACCACCTTCGTCCAGTGAGCATTACCCCAGCAAGAAAGATGGTCGTAGAGAAGATTGAGTTAAACGAATAATTAGAGCATAATCTGCTGTAAATGTGCGCGGAATAAAAAATTAGTGCATCCTTTCGTTTTCGAGAAAAATCCGAAAAACGATTCTTGCTGGGGTAACGTTGTTCCAGCAAGAAGATTCTAAACCAATGATCGGAGAGAAACATAAACTTCAGGAAAGATAGCTTATATTTGTGCGTAATTGTGCGCTGAAAATGAAATTTGTGCGTCTTAAGATTTCAGAGTTATTATAATTCCTGCTGGGGTAACGTTTTGCAGAATCGTGTTTCTCGGAAACCAGTAATTGTGCACCTGTAGAATAAACGATTATCAGTAGCTCTTAATTTGTGCGTATTTGTGCATTAATTAGATTTTCATAAATATTTACCGTTTTAGCGTAATAATGGATTTATGAAAACCAAAAAAAAGGTCCTAGCGCTTAAACGAACAAAAATTCATACACACTGAAAACGGTATTCGGTCCTTTTTAATACTATTAACATCCACGAAAAGTTTCAAAACATATTATATACGCATTATTGAATAATATCACTTTGAATCAAAACTGATAATGTCTAGCTTTGACGTCAAAATACAAAAAACAAGACCAACCCTAGAGTTTTTGGTATAAACCAAGAATTAGAGCACTTACTGAAATTCATATCCTGACAATTTCAGCTTCAAATATTTCATAATAAAGAAGATACAAGCAAAAACTAGAACCCTTGTTAGATTACTGGTTATCCGACCAAATTGGAATGAACCCAAAAAAGCGAGGATTTCATACATACTCGTGACCTTCTTTAAATGACAGTATTATGTGAAGCTGTTGTCTGTACAGTTACGTTCATAATGTTTATCAGCAATCGCGGTTATCTTAATAGTCCGTCAGGTGGTTATAGTTTGTCATTATTTTTACAATATATTGTTACAGTTCTGTTAATTACTATTTAAATTACGATAACCACAGAATAAGGACAGCTAAGAACTGGAACAGTTTGCCTGCGTCAGTTTTTCCGCCCGATTATAACCTGGGTGTCTTCAAAGCTAGAGTGAATAGGCTTTTAATAAGCCAGTGTGCTTTACCATCCTAGATTGCGTCGCCCCTTTCCATCAGGTGGGATTGCAGTCAAGCACTGGCTTATAAGGAGTAAAAAAAAAAACACAGAATGCATTGCAAGTTTATAGGTGTAAATAGCAATGATTCGCATTGCAATAAAAAATCTATATTTCCAATACTTATAATAAAAACCGCTCTCCGAGAAAGTTCACTGACCTTTGTGTACGAACTATCATGGACACGAACGGTGTACCAGTTTTCAATTAGAATCGTTTGAACGAACGTACGTGCTCCTACCCCGCCCGCATGTATTTCGGGGCGGCTCGTGCAAGCGATTATCTACCGACACCGTTCGTGACCGCAGGACTACATTGAGTCAAAATCAAAATTGCATTGCAAGATTCCATTACCATCATACATATAGCTCAAGCAAGTAAAAGCGTGTTAAAAATACATACAATTAAATTGAGAACTTCCTCCTTTTTATCCGACTTCAAAAAAGGAGGAGGTTCTCAATTCGAATTGTATGGATAGGCCGCTCCATTTGGGTCCCAAAAAAAATTATTACTTACGAATAAGTAGTTCCTGAAAAAATGAGAATGGCGACTCTGAAAAAACTGTAGGAATGCTGGAGGATGATGTTTTATGGCTTTTTAAGGGCAAAACTGGTCATAACACTGGCAAATATTGACCAATTTCAATGAATCTTTTTTTATTCGAAAGAAGGAACCTGTATACATATAATGAATCTGTATAAATTTGATCACCACCGATTAAGAACTTCCTGGAGAACCATGATTTATTTGGAGGAATTTATCTGGTAAAGACCATAAAATTGGGGTAAGTAATCTATACTTATAATAAAACTGTAACAGGTCCAATTCTGTACATTGAAGATATTTTGAAAATTATATTTGGAGGGCATTCTATAACCGATAATGAGGCCGAAAATATATTTTTTTTAATTTTTGTCTGTCTGTCAGTATCACGGCTGCGCATCACGCCGAAACTACTGAATGGATTCAAATGAAACTTGGCATGATTTGAGATCTTACTACGAGGTAGGACATAGGATACTTTTTATCCCGTAATCTAGCACGGTTCTTTTAGGAGAGGGGATTAAAGTCAAAATGGGTAGTTGGTTATACGCTTGGTCCGATTTTATCAATTTTTCTTTATAATATAATAAATATTAGTAAGGGAACACTCATAGAGAGTTGTTATCCCTATCATGACTTACGCGAGTGTAGTTTTCGCGCACGCCGCCCGCACCCATATCGATAGCCTCCAGGTTATCTAGAATCGTTTCCTCCGTCGGGCCGTCGGTGCCCCGTGGTACATGCGGAACGTAGATCTGCATTCCGATTTCAAATTAGATCCCCTTCGTAAGTTCCTCAAAGAAGCGTCGAAACGCTACTTTGAATCCGCGTCCCGTCACGCGAACAGTTTAATCCGCGCCGCCGCCGATTACGCCGCTAGTCCTTCTGACTCGCGCCGCAGACCACGGCACGTACTGCTCGACCCTCCTGACCCCATGACGGTCCTATTGGACCGGGATGCGCCGACCCCTCCCCGACAACCGTATGCTACACTAGCTATCAGATACCGGTCTCGCCGGCGAGGCCGAAGGGTCGTACGTATGCGACCGCAACGACGTGCATCACCCCACTGAGTTTCTTGCCGGTTCTTCTCAGTGGGGGCGCGTTGTGAACCGGTGGTAAACTCAGCCCTCTCTTAAGCGACAGCCCAAGCCGGGGCCGTGCCTCCCTGAGGTGCCCTTGTGCTCGTCGCTACTTCTGCCGTAAAGGCTAGAGCGCTTCAAGCGCTCGCCTCCTATTGTCCGGTGAAGCTGCAATGGCCATCTGCGGCTAACAGCGTCTATCATTCACAAAAAAAAAAAAAAGAGTTGTTATCAAGGTTTTGTAATCGATCGGGTTAAGCAACGTTAGGTAAGGTCAAAAAATAGATGGGTGACCGTTTAACGCCATTTGAACTAAACGGGTCCGTGCTTCGGAGAGCAAGTAAAAAGTGGGTCCCAGTTTTTAACCGACTATAAAAAAGGAGGTTATGTATTCGATGCGAATGTCTGTTATTAAAAGTTTATTGAAATTAAACTACTTTTACGGATTTTATCGCGGTTTATTTATTGATTTTACTATCCCGACGTTTCGAATGCTTTGCAGCACCCATGGTAACGGGAGGACTGAGATGTTGGAATGTCCTTATGTCACAATTATGCCGGTGTACCCTCAGGTCTTCTTAGTTATTATTGTTGGTTATAAGTAGTTTAATTTCAATGTGTAATATTCGCGTAAGTAAAAGACAACATTATTAAAAGTTTAGTTAACGTAAAAATAGCGCAGGCGTAGCTGCGTGGGTCAGCTAGTATTTGATATAATTACAAAATCTCTAATATTTACAAGATATAACAAATGATTCTATAATTTTATTTGATATAATGATCAGTTGATATAATGTTATGTATGTCGGGGTTTTTTAAAATTTATACTTGTTAGTGATGAAACTGGGAAAGACATTAAGCCTTGTATTTCCCAGTTTCATTACAAAAAAATATGTCAAGCGCGCTATCGAATCGCTCTGCTTGTCACCCCCTTCCCTCCAATATGGTTTCTGTCTACGGGTTGAGGGGAGTGATGGCTGCTTCTCGAGTCAACCCGTGCGCGCGTACTGCTTAGGGGGACTGCTCCGACTACTATCCCTTTGGCCTTTCAGTTTGATTTTATTTTTACGTATTTTTTTTCTTAGCGTAGCACTCGAGCTAAGCGAGCGCAACCTACTTACTTTTTAAACAGGGATCAGTGTTGCCAACTTTACAATGGGATAAACTAGTTTCATGAACAAAATTGGTGGGTTAAAAAAAACATATCTTATTTTATGGGCTAAACTAAGGAACTTAGAACACTATTTAACTCCCGCCCACTGAAGAATCTAATGACAAGGAAAAAGGTAACTAGATCGTCCATCCAGGTAGAAGGTCAAAGAATTTTGTAGCAAATCTTCGTTTTCCATTGCTCATATTGAATTTGCAATGCAGTTTTAATTTAATTTCTGGTTTTCCACTTCACAATTGACGGGCCCGTTGGTGTAGTGGTTAGAGACCCTGGCAACCAACCGAGGGGCGCGGGTTCGATTCCCACCAAGTGTCTGGGCGTCATAAGTATATCAGTATGTACTTACAAAAAAAGTATCATCATCATCACCAGCCGGAAGACGTCCAGTGCTGAACATAGGCCTCCCTCTTCGAACGCCACAATGAACGACAATTGGCTATTTGCATCCACCGGTTACCTGCGATGCGCACAATGTCAAAAAAGTATACTTATAAGTATTAGTATCAGCTGCCTGTTTACCATAGTAAAGGCTCTGCCTAGTTTGGGATCAGAAGATCGTTCGTCGATTGTCCCAAAATATTATTATTATTTTCATGTTTTTTGTTTCACAGGATTTACCCAGTCTTTTAAGAGGCTTGCGTGGGGCCGAATCCAACACATAGAGGCCCTTTTTACAATTAAATGGTGTGTGGTTGGTTGGTACCTACCGAGGTCAACTACTTAATTGAAGAAAAAATAACAGTTTACCTCGGCAGCCAAGGGAACTATTGTAAATGTATGGAAAGATAGTCTACTTACTAGTCTTGGTACGTAACGACACCAAGGACCCGAGTACTCCAGCGAGCTGGTCAGGGCCCCCACCTTGGCGTGTCTTCGTCGGCCGAGTGAAAACCGAAGGGGACCCGCGGGACTCAGCTCTGGCTTACCTTGGCCTTCCAGAGAGGAGTTGTTAGAGCTATATGCTCCAGGGGTGGAAGTACTAAAAGTCATAACGCCGCGAGTAGCTCCGGAGAAAGCGCAGCATACCTCTCAACACAGGGGTGTTCAGCCACCCACACCGTTGTTGCCTTCCGCCGTCTTATGACGGCTGTATGGAGAGTCCATCTAGTGGGTGGCAAGTCACCACTTGTCAAAAAATAATGAGTAGGTGGCAAGAGACCCCGGCCTTTTACAACAGCCCAGTGTTCAGTCAACCAAATATCCACTCAAAAACATATAGTAATCTTTCCACATACTTATAATAGGCCAGAGTAGTCTGCCACAGTCAACTGCTGTTTATATCTTATTTCCAGCAGTTTATTCTGACAGGTGTCTTTCATATCATTAATTTCACCCAACAGACCTCTACGTCTTGGATTCGTCCCCACGCAAGCCTTTAAAAAGTCCGGGTGTGAAAACTAGAGAAAATAAAACTAAAATAATAATAATAAATACACTCTACACCAAAAGTTACATGTAAATTGAACAATACGTTGAAGAAATCAATGTACAAAGGTGGCCTTATCGTTAAAAACCAATCTCTTCCAGGCAGCCTACATTTAGTTTTAAAATAAAGTTGAATTGCGTAATAATATAACTGACATTGTATTGAACTCTTCACCTACATGAACTATAAGTAACTAGATACTATGTGTTTCAACTAAGAATGTGGCCACCATCTTGCCATTTCAAATATATAATTACTAAAAATGATGTTTTAACAAAAATAGATAGCAAAATAAGACATTACATCAAATAATCAAAACCAAGGCGAATTTTTCATTTTGTGTTTACTCTGCTGCCGATATAAATCGTAAAAAACGAGTGAATTTCCGCAGTATGGCGGACACATTCTTAGTTGAAACGCATAGTACATACTTTATAAAAAGAAAGGCACCAACTTTGGTTCTTGATTATATTTAAATTTAGAATAAAAGTAACTACCGTTAACAGTTTTATACTTCAGTGTACCCAGGCAAAGCTGTTTGTGTGCAAAGTTAAGAAGGTCACGAGTATGTATGAAATCCTCGCTTTTTTGGGTTCATTCCAATTTGGTCGGATAACCAGTAATCTAACAGGGGTTCTAGTTCTTGTTTGTATCTTCTTTCTTATGAAATATTTGAAGCTGAAATTTTCAGGATATGTATTTCATTAAGTGCTCTAATTCTTGGTTTATACCAAAAACTCTAGGGTTGGTCTTGTTTTTTGTATTTTGACGTCAAAGCTAGACATTATCAGTATTGATTCAAAGTGTTATTATTCAATAATGCGTATATAATATGTTTTGAAACTTTACGTGGATGTTAAGAGTATTAAAAAGGACCGAATACTGTTTTCAGTGTGTATGAATTTTTGTTCGTTTAAGCGCTAGCACCTTTTTTTTGGTTTTCATAAATCCATTATTACGCTAAAACGGTAAATATTTTTGAAAATCTTATTAATGCACAAATACGCACAAATTAAGAGCTACTGATAATCGTTTATTCTATAGGTGAACAATTATTGGTTTCCGAGAAACACGATTCTGCAAAACGTTACCCCAGCAGGAATTGTAATAACTCTGAAATCTTAAGACGCACAAATTTCATTTTCAGCGCACAATTACGCACAAATATAAGCTATCTTTCCTGAAGTTTATGTTTCTCTCCGATCATTGGTTTAGAATCTTCTTGCTGGAACAACGTTACCCCAGCAAGAATCGTTTTTCGGATTTTTCTCGAAAACGAAAGGATGCACTAATTTTTTATTCCGCGCACATTTACAGCAGATTATGCTCTAATTATTCGTTTAAATCAATCTTCTCTACGAGCATATTTCTTGCTGGGGTAATGCACATCTTCGTCCACTTTGGCTGGTTGGACGGGGTGGTGGAGGGTAGGAGGGCGTCCTCTGGTTGAGAGGACGGCGCCGGCTCGCGCGGCTTGACTGCCGCGGGAAGCCGCTCGCGCGGTTTGACTGCCTCGGGCAGCCGCTCGCGCGGCTTGATTGCTGCGGTTGGCCGTGCGTCCGCCGCAAGTGGCGGGCGAAGCCGCTTTTCCGGCAGGAGCCGGTCCTCGATACCTGCGAAGCAGGCACGAGTGAAGGCCCTTTCCTCCATCACGACCTTGCGGATGATATCCTCAAGGTTGGAGAGGGGGAGGGCCTCAGGCCGGGCCGTGGCTTTAACCGCGGGCCTCGGCTCGGCTTGTTGAGGCCGGGCCGTGGCTTCAGCCAGCTTGTGGTGTAACTGGCTGACCTCCGACTGCAGGCGATCCACTTTCGCCTGCAGCTGCCGCGTCTCGTCGGTGGCAGTTCGCCCCACCAACTCAGCGACGATGCCGCGCATACTCGCGGCCCTGCATTTGAGGGCCTTTTGGAAGGTCCCCTTCAGGTTGGAGGACTTCGAGGCGACCTCCACAATCCCCTCTTGGTCCTCCACTGCCATCCGCTCCAGTTCTGCGACTGAGTGGTCCGCGTATAAAACGCGGGACGCACCGTACCCGGCCTTGGCTCGGGCGGCGAGCGTCCGCTGCTCCTTGGCAGCGACCGTCTCTTCGAGGTCCTTCTGGATCTGCTCCCACTTCGCCAGGTCTAACTGGCGTTGAGCGTCCGCTAAACCCACGTCATGGGTGTCGGCCACTGCCGACTTTTTTGGCCGAAGCTTCTTCCTCGGCTTTCTCGTGGAGTCCTCGGAGCCCTCGGAGCCATCCTTTAAGAACCGGGCTCTAGAAGACTCCTCGGCCATCGATATCGACGAACCGGCGTCCGAATCAGACACCTCGTCCGTCCACCCGCCAAAAACACTAGCCGCAGAAGGCGCGCGGCTAGCCTCCGACGCCGAAGCGCCATCGGCTGGTTGGCCCTGAGAAGGGCCTTTTTCCAAATCGTCCCGGGAGGGGCCCTTAGAAGGGCCTTTGAGGAACCTCCCGGACGAATCCCGCAGGGGTTTCGACATCCCGCAGGTATCGTAATCGACCGCAATAGACTACGACGTACAGCGCACTTTAACCGTTCACTGATCTGCCACTCCTTTACGGTGGTCAGATCAGGACGTTGCCCAGGGAACACGACGAGGACGTAAGCGCTGTGGGGGGGTAGGGTAACACCTTTTTTTTTTTTGACGCGGGCGAAATCTTCGAAAGATCCCCGGGAGCTGTGGGGCTCGACCGGGGTATGTGGGATTCTTACCCACTAAAACCCCCGCGGCTGTCGCATCGGCACATGAGAGGGGAGACCCCAGGGCTCTCCGGTGGGATCTGCACCAGGGGCCCCTCAGTGCCTTGCCTTTGAGCCCGCCGCCGGGGGGCGCATTGTAGCCCCCCGGGAACCAGTCACGGTAATCACGGGGACGGGGGTCGCAACCCCGCCGCCGTCCTCCTCGGAGTCACCGCCGTACTCAATGGACGCTCAAGGGGCCCACACCCCGAGCGTCCAGCGACTCCGAAGGGGGGGGGGGGGGGGTAACACCGACAACGACGTCACGAGTCGTAAACACACCTACACACAGACACCGGTCTCGCCGGCGAGGCCGAAGGGTCGTACGCATGCGACCTCGACATGCATCCCCTCGCTTAGTTTCTTGCCGGTTCTTCTCAGCGGGGGCGCGTTGTGAACCGGTGGTAAACTCACTTTCTCTAAGCGGCAGCCCAAGCCGAGGCCGTGCCTCCCTGAGGTGCCCTTGAGCTAGTCGCTACCTTTCTGGCTGGAGCGCTTAAAGCGCTCGCCCTCTTTTCCGGTGAAGCTGTAATGGCCATCTGCGGCCAACAGTACTACTCCTACACAAAAAAAAAATGTGCGTGCGTGGAGTCCCTCCGCGCGGAAGAAGTGAAACTTCATTCTCGCTCAGTCGATCGGTCGGTCGGTCGGTCGGTCCCTCACTCACTCACTCACACACACACACACTAACTCAACTCAACTTAAGCGAACTCAACCGAACCCAACCGAACCCAACCGAAACCCACCGAAACCCACCGAAACCCACCGAACCCCACCGAACCCCACCGAAACCTACCGAAACCCACCGAACCCTACCGAACCCCACCGAACCCCACCGAAACCCACCGAAACCCACTCACCCACTCACTCAGTGACGGCCTCACATGAGCGCTTTCATAACCTTAACAAATTTACGCCTATCGCCTATCGTTTAACACCTATCACTTAACGCGTTAACCCTTAATTTGGCAAAGAGTATAAAACAAAAGAAACTTCAAAATTTTATTAAAAATAGCCTAAATACACTTAAAACTAGTATAGAAAAATAGTAAAAAAAAATCTATAGTTTTCAGTTTTCCTGAAAACCCATGTATGCCACAGCATACATTGCCAAATGCACAGAACTCCATTTAGTAAATGTATTGTATGCTGTGACATACATTGCCAATTATGATGGCACTTAAAATATCACTAAAATAATAAGAATAATAATATAAAAAGGCTAAAATATAAGTCCACTAAGGTTGCAAATGATAGTCAAGTCGACAATTCCTTGAACTTTCGCTAGCTACGAAACTTAATCGAACTTGGCACTTTATGCATTGCATCGTTATTAGTTTTGAGTCAGCTACCATCGACCTAGAGTGGTCATTATCATAAAATGATCAACATTGTCAAATCCTGATGATTCCACTACGAATCCCAATAATAATAATAATAATATCTTGGGACAATCCCAATGAGGGTACTTCGTGCGTACGATTTTTTTCAGAGTTCCGTAAAGCTCGAATCCGCAATCTTTCAGAGATCGATCGTTTGCCTGATTTGCTTGAGTTATTCAAGCCACGAATTGTTGATGCAAAAATCCAGTATTTTTGCAGATATACCGATGTAGCATCGCCAGGGCTTAAATAGGGTTCTATGTAGAGAAATAAGCATATCAGCTAAATCTTTTCCCAACATATATCTATTGTATTCCTTCACGTGTTTTGGAGAGTCTAAGTCCACTTTGGATGTAGAGTCCTTATTATTCAGACGGTCTCCACGCCTAGATATATAAAAACTTAATAAATTCACTGCTTTGTTATCATTCCACGGTGCTATAGCTAAATAGTTTTTAGCAAATACTACTTGAAAGTGACTGCCCTGGGCCGTCTTCATTCTATACGTTTTCTGCGGGTAGAACTACTTCAGCTCCTCTCAACCAATCGTTTCTGATACGAATATGCCATAGACTTTTTATATATTCATTTCTTATATTATAAGTACCAAAAATAGTTCTAGACTAGGAATTATAACATACTAAAACAAAAAGCAAGCTAAAAATCAATCCTAAGTAAAATTGGCAATGTATGCCACGACATACAAATTAATAGGAGAGTGTTTTGTTATGAACTTGGCAGTGTATGTCACAGCATACAGCAGTTTAGTGACCTAGACAGAACAATATTATAAAGTAAAACTTGCAAAATTATTGTCATAGTTATTTGATTACTCTATCAAGCATCAAATATAGTCATTACATTCGTCCTAAATAGAGTAAAAATCATAAAAATAACTTATATACTTTGGAAGGCTCAGCTGACTTTCGTCGGGTAGCCATTTTTTCACGATAATGTCAAAAATTCTTATTGTGTTTGTGTGTTTTAATTTTTCTCCCATATATTGATTGTGTTGCAACTTAAAAATGAAAATTTCTCAAATGTATTTTATTAATTTTAAAACAATTTCTTACAGTAAAGTTCATGTATGACAGGGTATACGTTGCCAAATTAAGGGTTAAGGTGCTTCATTTAACGTTTGACGCGTTATGTGATAACATTTTTGGAAGTCGCCTAAGAAGTTTCACTTCAAAAAAAACACTACTCTATTTGTATTTTATTTAGAGCGCGTTCCACTTGGGGCCCACAACGATCAAAACTCTCCTTTTGTCGTTCCACATAGCGACCGCAGTCGTTGTGGTCGCATGACTTCACTGACTTCATGACTTGTAAGTACCAAAGGAGAGAGCATGACGCGCTAACCCCTCTGCTAAAATTTAGATCATATGGTCAGCTCGTTTTATAAAAACTAGTTCACGGGCGATTTTTGTCCAGTCCGTATCATAGATAAGAAAAGTATATACTGAAGGCCTCGGCTGAGAGCAGCATGGGTCTAAAGAGTTTAAAGTCCAATCCAATTATTGACGTTTACTGTGTATCTGATGAAAAAGAACTAGATGGTTTACTGTGTAAGAATGCTTCTCTATTTGTTCAGGAGTGTTGGTCTTAGAGTAAGTACCATAGGAGAGAGCATGACGCGCTAACCCCTCTGCTAAAATTTTGGTCATATGGTCAAGTGGTTTTATAAAAACTAGTTCACGAGCGATTTTTGTCCAATCCTTATCAGGTCGTCATGCATTATACAGCTCCGTGAAAATGGATGTTTGAGCAATATTTGACTGTTAAAATCGATTAGGTACTATAAATCGGCGGGAGAATGGAGTTTCCTATCATTTGTAACTATTATTTTTTACGAATATGTTAGTATTAAAAAAATAGAAACCAAATATTCTTAACTCTGAATCAAAATTTCGCGCCATGTTTTATCCTAGTTACAGCATAGTGTGAGGACAGGATTGAATGTACGAAAAAAATTTAGTTCATTCTAGGCTAATGGAGGAATCTCTAATAATTAAGAATGATGTTTATTATAATGTAGTTATTGTTATAAAAATAGATTAATGTATCGAGAGTACCGTGATAAATAACAATAATCTTCTTCTCCTTTTCATAAACATAAAAATCACGTGTCACGGTGTTTGTGGTCGAAATCCTCCAAAACGGCTTGACTGATTTTTATGAGATTTTCTTTTTATGTACATATATTTAGTGGGTATGAGGATAGGTCTTAAAGTATATTATATACCGCTAGGTGAAGCAGCGTTAGGCAGGGTAATTATACAGATGGGTGACCAGACGGTCAATCACCGGTCAGCATTAGACAATGCTCTTTGAACTAAACGTCTCCGTGCTTCGGTTGGAGGGCACAAATAAGGGAGAGCGTAAAATTTGAGTCCCGGTTTTAACGGACTTTAAAAAAGGAGGTATGTATTCAACGCTCTTCAGTCACTCACCAACCTCCAAACAGACCAGGAGAACTCATACCCTGGATCTCGTCGCGTGTACTAGTTATTAAATTCAGAATAAACCTCTTGTCATATAAAGTTAATAAATTCTGTTTTTTTTTTTAAAGTGCTGAGTGGCTCGCTACATAATAGTACGTTAAAAATTAAAAATGGATGAAGAAAAAATTATTAACTTTGATTACGAACGTGAAACAGTATGTGGTCAATATGTCTTTCATAATATGATGGTATTCACAGAATTCACGTCCTTTTAAATATATTTCATGCACCGATAGATATATTTTTCTACGACAGCGATGACGCTGCCGCAGTCTGCGAGTTATAAGAGAATTATCAGATACAGGTTATTCATGACGCTTCAAAGAGGACTTCACAAGTACGATATAACCGGAAAAAATTTGATTCAGTTTATTTGCATAAATGTGGAAAGTACGTACGTAAACGTATTCAATGTGTGCATCTAATTCGTACGACCACGATCATACGTTTACGTACGATACAAATTCGATACAAAGTGCGCGCACTTTGGACACGAATTTGTTATATCGTACTCGTGAAGTTCTCTTTGGAGTGCCATGAATAACCTGTATCTGATAATTCTCTTATAACTCGCAGACTGCGGCAGCGTCATCGCTGTTGTAGAAAAATATATTTATCGGTGCATGAAATATATTTAAAAAGACGAGAATTCAGTGAATACCATCATATTATGATAGACATATATTGACCACATACTGTTTCACGTTCGTAAACCAAATGAATAATTTTTCCGGTGTTTCTATGTTACCTTCGCACGTACTCTGTGGCTCATCCAACGAATTCTAATGAACTTCGGTATTTAATACAACAACTATTCAATCCATCCATATAAAAACACTGCAAAAACAATAGGTAATAAACTAAACGTTTTGAGAGAAACCTGAATAAAAAGAGCAATATAATGATCTAATCTGTATGTAAATCTAAGGCTGCGTTCCACTTGACGCCTTGGAGGAAGATCACGCTCACGACCGCAGTTTTTCCCGTTCCACTTGCTTGTGAGCGTTAGGCCGCGCGCGGCGCGCACTTTGGATACGTTTTCGTACGAATTTTCCTCGTGCGGACACATACGAACACGTACGAACGATCCCGACATTCCATGTACTATGGGAGCGCGCAGACTGGGTGCAAGTTAGTCGTGCGTATACAAGTGATTATATGCTCATTGGTATACGTACGTGTAGTTCAGACGTCCGAAAACAATCCGAACTTGTTGGGATTTCAAACACGTTCGTACGTTAAAAATTAAAAATAGATGGAGGAAAAATTATTCATTTGGTTTACGAACGTGAAACAGTATGTGGTCAATATATGTCTATCATAATATGATGGTATTCACAGAATTCACGTCCTTTTAAATATATTTCATGCACCGATAGATATATTTTTCTACGACAGCGATGACGCTGCCGCAGTCTGCGAGTTATAAGAGAATTATCAGATACAGGTTATTCATGACGCTTCAAAGAGGACTTCACAAGTACGATATAACCGGAAAAAAATTGATTCAGTTTATTTGCATAAATGTGGAAAGTACGTACGTAAACGTATTCAATGTGTGCATCTAATTCGTACGACCACGATCATACGTTTACGTACGATACAAATTCGATACAAAGTGCGCGCACTTTGGACACGAATTTGTTATATCGTACTCGTGAAGTTCTCTTTGGAGTGCCATGAATTGTTAGTTTTAATAATAAAACATCTCTCTGCTACACCAATAATCACTTTAATGTTTAATATTAACGTTTTACAATAATTGAACAACCATCTTGGATTTCACCTAACAATAGACTGCCTAGCTGCATAGACAAACATCTTGGTACAGACTATACAGAGATAATAGATATACAACTCAACATCCCACCTCGATTTAATGGGTTTCTAATCAATTAAATCGTAATTCAAAAATCTGATAAAATACCTAATGTATCTATTATCTATCCTTGCAAATGCAATATACACACAATACAATAATAAACGTTTTACTTTACTTATAATTAATAATAGTTTCTAATCATTATCATATAGGCAATATTCTTTCAAACTGATACACTTCAAACAGTAGGCATAGCATCTTTTTAATTAATATTAAGTAATAATCTAAATTCTATAAATTTTTGATGAGATAAACTTTTAGTGAATATATCTGCCAAATTAGAATTGGAATCTACATACTGAATTAAAAATTCCGCCCTTACTACTAAGTCCTTTATAAAATGAGCTTTAATATCAATATGCTTTGCCCTTTAAGAATTTTCAAAAGACTTTGATAGTTGTAGAGCTCCCTTATTGTCAATATACAAAGTACAATTTACTTTACTAACATTAAAATTTAAATCAAAATAAAGTCTTTTCACATAAATTAAATCACATGCACTAACCGCCGCAGCAACGTACTCCGCCTCAGTTGTAGAGAGGGCCACGCATTTCTGTTTCCTGGAGAACCATGACACAATGTTTCCATTGTAGAGTGTCACAGATCCACTCAGGCTCTTTCTGTCAGAGTTGCCTCCCCAGTCAGCATCTGAAAAAGTCTCAATTATGTCTTCGCTATTCTCTCTCTTCTCATAAATTAGTCCATATTCCTTTGTTCCCTTCAAGTATCTCAATGTTCTTTTAGCTTGAGTCCACAGACTTTTTGTAGGTTTATCAAGATATTGAGATAGAAAAGATGTGGCATAACAAATATCTGGTCGAGACACTGTAGCAACAAACATCAAACAGCCTAAAAGTTGTCTATATGGAACATTTTCAATGCCTTCATCTTCTACTTGAAATCCTTTCAGTATTGGAGTGTTTGTCGGGTTAGCATCTGTCATTTTGAACTTTTCTAGCATCTTCATTATCATTCCTGTCTGAGTAATTTTTAAAACATTTTCATTTCTTGTTATTTCCATTCCTAAAAACTTTTCTACTTTTCCCATATCTTTAGCACCAAATTCTTTTTGTAATGCTTTCATTATTTCTAAAATTCCATTTTCTTCTCCAGTTAAAAGAATGTCATCTACATATATAATAAGCCAAACAGTATCTTTATGTATAAACCAAAATCGTTTTTAGACCGTTCAAACCCTTTTTCCACTATAAAGTTGTTAAACCTTTCATTCCAGCACTTCGGACTTTGTTTCAATCCATACAATCCTCTATTAAGTTTCAATACATGGTTTTTCTTTATTTTTACTCCTTCAGGTGGTAATAAATATACTTCTTCCTCTAAGAGTCCATTTAGGAATGCTGATGGCATATCCATTTGATAAACTGAATATGACTTTTGAACTGCATGTGCTAGGAGTATTCTTACAGAGCTTATTCTTGCTACCGGAGCATAATAATTAGCAAATTCTTCATTCTTTATTTGAAACCCTCTTGCAACTAGCCGGGCTTTTTTGATACCATTGTCTTTAGTCCTGAATATCCATTTGGAGTCTATAGGTTTTTTATCCTGTGGCAATATTACTGGTGTCCATGTATTACTTTTCTCTAAAGCATTTATTTCTTTTTCAATTGATATTTTCCAGTCTTCATTTTTTACTGCTTCTGTGTATGTTACTGGATCTTCTGTAAAATTAAGTAGACAAAAGGCTTCATAATTAATATCATATTGTTCTAAATAAGTAGGTTTCTTGACTTCTCTTCCACTTCTTGTTGTTGCTCCCTTTTCTATATTTATTTCTTCGTTCTGTTCTATTCTTTCTTTTTCTTGCAATTCTTCCGACTGATATTTTCCTTTACTATCATTTGAACTTTCTTCACAATCTATTCTGCCCATACTTTTAGTGGTACTATTTTCAGTATCCTTGTTGTATCTTATATCTGACTCTTGAAACTTCACGTCTCTTGTAACAAAAACTTCATCAGTTTCTGGATTCCATACTTTGTAACCGTTCTTAGCATATCCAACCATTCTCACAGTAATTGCTCTGTTATCAAACTTATCCCCTCTTGGGACTATAGTTGCCCAACCTTTGCAACCAAACACTTTTATTTTCTTCAAGTCAAATTCTGTGCCAAATTCAATTGCTGGTATTTTAAATTTTAACGCTGCTGTGGGTGACCGATTTATTAGAAATGTTGCAGTTAAGATAGCATGCCCCCATAGGTGTCTTGGCAGATTTGACTCATCAAGTATTGTTCTCGCCTTGTCATAAAGTGTCCTATTTAGTCTTTCAGCTTTCCCATTCATTTGTGGGCTGTATGGTGTTGTATATTCCAGTGAAATCCCTTTGTCTTTACAATATCTTTTGAAATAATTAGAGGTAAACTCTCCTCCGTTATCACAACGAATTCTTTTCACTTTTACACCTTTTTCTGTATTTATTTGCTTTATGTAGTTTATTAGATTATCACAAGCTTCATTTTTATGTTTCAATATATATGTCTGGACAAAATGAGTATGGTCATCTAATATTGTGTGTATGTATCTATATCCTTCTTTAGTCGGAGTTCTCGTAGGGCCAGCTATGTCAGTATGAATTAACTCTCCAATTGAATGTGACTGTTTATATGTTATTGGCTTAAATGGTAACCTTGTTGATTTATTTTTCATACATGTATCACAAGTCTCATTACTGGTGGGTAACTTCATTATTTTTAAACATTTTCTATTTAAATGACCCATCCTTTTATGCCAAATATCTTCTTCTATGTAATGGCATTGCTGTTCTTCTATTTTTAAATCAACTTCAATAATGTATATTTTACCGACTTTTTGGCCATAATATATGTATCTCTTCCCACATATCATCACTTTTCCTTCCTTAAAGATTATTTGAAAACCTCTTTCCGTTAATCTATTTACTGACAAAAGATTATGTTTTAATCCAGGCACTATTAAGCACTCTATTGTTAATTTTCTGTTTTTATAGTAATCATTCAAAATTCCAGATTTATTAGCAGTCAAAATTTCTCCATTGGCTATTTTTATGTTAATTGGTGCCTGCAACACCTTTACATTCTCCATTTCATTTTCATGTTTTTCTTGTATAAAGTTATAACTTGCCCCTGAGTCAATTATGAATTTAATATTTCCAGTTGTCTGTATGTCTTCCGATAGACAAGCTATAAACATATCATAATTTCTATCATTTTCTTCCTCATTTGTCAAATTTACTTGTATATTCCTATAACTTCTTCCCCGTTGTCTGCCTCTCATATTTTTACCTCTCGTTGTATTTCCTCTATATTGTGTCCTATTGTTATTATCACACTGGAATGATTTGTGACCATTTTTCCCGCACTTGTAGCATTGTATTGTAAATGCTATATCATTATAATCTCTTTCCACTTTTGATTTGATCTTTATTTCTTCATCTAATAATCTTGCTTTCACAAAGTCAAACTTAATAGTATTATTCTCCGGGTTGATAGTCTCGATGGCTGTTATAACAGTATTGTACTCTATTGGTAATCCAGTAAATAAATAACAGATCTTGTCTTCCTCTTCTATTTTGTTACCTATTGATTCTAGCTCTCGGACTATAGACTCAAATCGGTTAAAATAATCTTCCAATTTTTCATCTTTACATTTTATCGACAACAATTTCCTTCTCAAATTTAATTTTGACACAATACTTTTTCTCTGGAACGCCGTCTTAAGTGCACTTATCATCTCATTAGAACTTCCACAATTTTTTACCAAATTGAGATGCTTATCTTCGAGGCACTGCACCAGAATTGATTTTGCTTTTGCATCTTTGGTAAGGAATTCTTTCAACTCATCTTCTTTTAAGGATTTTGGGTCTTTATTCACTACCTCACCCAATTGTTTTTCCGCCATGAGGCATTTTACTCGAAACAACCAATTGTCGAAGTTGTCACTTTTTAATTGCGGAAAAACTTTTATATCGAATGCCATTTTCTATTATTTTTCTGCAGAGGTCCGTGGATGTTAGTTTTAATAATAAAACATCTCTCTGCTACACCAATAATCACTTTAATGTTTAATATTAACGTTTTACAATAATTGAACAACCATCTTGGATTTCACCTAACAATAGACTGCCTAGCTGCATAGACAAACATCTTGGTACAGACTATACAGAGATAATAGATATACAACTCAACATGAATAACCTGTATCTGATAATTCTCTTATAACTCGCAGACTGCGGCAGCGTCATCGCTGTTGTAGAAAAATATATTTATCGGTGCATGAAATATATTTAAAAAGATGAGAATTCAGTGAATACCATCATATTATGATAGACATATATTGACCACATACTGTTTCACGTTCGTAAACCAAATGAATAATTTTTCCTCCATCTATTTTTAATTTTTAAGGTACGAACGTGTTTGAAATCCCAACAAGTTCGGATTGTTTTCGGACGTCTGAACTACACGTACGTATACCAATGAGCATATAATCACTTGTATACGCACGACTAACTTGCACCCAGTCTGCGCGCTCCCATAGTACATGGAATGTCGGGATCGTTCGTACGTGTTCGTATGTGTCCGCACGAGGAAAATTCGTACGAAAACGTATCCAAAGTGCGCGCCGCGCGCGGCCTAACGCTCACAAGCAAGTGGAACGGGAAAAACTGCGGTCGTGAGCGTGATCTTCCTCCAAGGCGTCAAGTGGAACGCAGCCTTAGATTTACATACAGATTAGATCATTATATTGCTCTTTTTATTCAGGTTTCTCTCAAAACGTTTAGTTTATTACCTATTGTTTTTGCAGTGTTTTTATATGGATGGATTGAATAGTTGTTGTATTAAATACCGAAGTTCATTAGAAATCGTTGGATGAGCCACAGAGTACGTGCGAAGGTAACATAGAAACACCGGTCAGGGTGTTAAGTCCAATTATTTACTGTAAAATATTGTTAGGAGTACTCATTTTGAGTGATAAATAAAGTTATGGATGATACCAAAAAAGCTGCCCAACCACCTAGCGTCGAAGAGCTTAAAATTAGGGGTAATGAATGTGTTAAAAATGGAAAATTTATCGAAGCTGTGCTGCATTACACTCAAGCAATTAAAATGGATCCAGATAATTACCTGTTATACAGCAACAGGTCCTTTGCATTTCTCAAATTGGACCAACATTACCTATCACTGCAAGATGCTAATGAAACAGTCAGACTACAACCGCAATGGGCTAAGGTTAGATAAATTAAATATTGTAACCAAATCAATTACCAATTTTTTTTGTTTTGATTATGATTGATATTTTGAAACCAAAACTTGTTATTATAACACTGGTGATATCATTAATAAACAAATGGATGAAAGCACAGAATATATTTATAATATTTATTAAATAATAATATCAGCCCTTGTTAATGTCCCACTGATGGGCACGGGCCTCCCTTCAAGGTGAAGGGGCTTAGGCCATAGTCCACCACGCTGGCCAAGGCCAAGCAAGGCAAGCGCTCGCCCACTGAGCTGTAACAGCTCAGTGGGCGAGCGCTTGCCTTGGAAACAAGGTGCGCAGGTTCGAACCCCGGCTCGCACCTCTGATTTCATTAATTAATCATGTGCGTTTGTTACTAGCTTTCGGAGAAGGAAAACATCGTGAGGAAACCTGCATGTCTGAGAAAGCCTAACTAGCTTTCGAATGACGTGTGAAGTCCGCCAACCCGCACTTGGCCAATATTTATTAGAGGTAAAAAAAATTAAACCCTCGGAGTTTCTTACCAGATGTTCTTAGTTGTGGTTGCATTGTGATTTGGTGGTAGTTTATAAAACTAAAACTTTACTTTACAGGGTTATTTTCGCCGTGCTGAAGTAGAAGCAGCGAGCGAACTGTTTGATGAAGCTATTATATCTTACACCAGAGCCTTACAGCTGGAACCTCACAATGTGAAGTTGATGGAATCAATAAAGGGCATTACTGATATGCAGAAAAAGAAAATAAGAGGTACCTGTAACATTGGTATATTTTAATCAGTTATGTACTGTTGCAGTATTGAATGCTTGACCAGTTTTCAAAAAAAATCATTTGAAAGATATGCGCTTGCCCCACCAACACTTATTGTAGTGTAGGTGATCAACCAGAAGGGACTCTTACTTGACATACACTGTTGATTTTTTTTATAAATCAGACCTTAAATAGATTTTTAATAGAAATCAACGAAAATATTAGTTTGATTCCTACTCAGTTGAAACAAGTGCACTATGCATGATCATGATGTGTGTTTATTTTGTGTCTAGATGATAATATGTACTGATTTTTACAGTACAGGCTTGGAATAGTTTGAGATCCAATGGCTTGGCATAGTATTCTAATGGCTGTGTTTAAATTGTCACAGAATATTATTTCTTTAAATATATATCTATGTTTCAGATAGTCAAAACTTAATATGGATTTCCACCTGTGTGGGCCTGATCATAGGAATTGGGGTTGTAGTGTTAGATTATACTTTGACCACAAGCCCAACACTAACGGTAAGTATCATTTTTGTTGTTCCTATTTATAATATACAGCGATATTAACGGATTATAGCTCACTAGTTACTCACTTGGATGACTGCCAACTCCAGACTGCTCTTTTGGGTAAAGTACCCACATCTTCATACATAACATGCCTTTTCCCCAAGACACGATCCCTACCACTATAAGTTTTAACTTATAAAAGTCACTGTACTAATACTATGTAATTGTCCACTTATGCTACTTAAACTATGGGTATTGCGTTTTTGGAATTGAGTGCTATTCTTCTCCTATATCACTCTGTGAATCCTCCACTTCAGTTTCAGATTCCAAACTAGACCCTCTTCCACATCTTGTCTTCTTGCATGTTGATACATTGGGTGATATAGACAATGACCGTTTGTTCCGAGTCATGCCAGTCTCCCTCACATCCTCATGTAAATCTAAATCTTGTGGCCCTGCAACACCAATTATCTCGGCCCATTTATGAGGCGATGGAATGACGATCTCACTCTCATCATCACTCTGATCATCTATATTGTCTGCATTCTTCTGCTTCTGAGTGTCCCCTTGTTCCGACTTACTTCCTTTCTCTCCAGATCCATTCATCTGATTGATATGCCTCATCAGTAATCTGCCATTCCATCTTATTAAATATCTGCAGACTCCTATTCTCTTTTCTACCTCTCCTTTTAACCATTTGGGCCCTTTGTTATAATTTCTAAAATATACAATTTGTCCATTATTAAATGACCGGACTTTAATCTGTTCATTTTCCTCTTCAACGCTGTTCCCATTACTGTTGTATGAAAGTGGATTTAGATGATCAAATCTAGTTCTAAAACGTCTACCGTTCAACATTTCTGCTGGAGATTTTTCATTGATACTGTTTGGAGTAGTACGTAATCCATATAGTATTGCGGGAAGTCGTATATGCCATGGTTCAGAAGTCCGTTTTTTCAGTTTATTTTTTATTGTCTGAACTGTCCGTTCAGCTTGGCCATTAGAGGCTGGATGATACGGAGCTACAGTGATATGTCTAATTCCATTAGTCTTTAAAAAACTCCTAAACTCTTCTGATATAAAACTTCTCCCGTTATCGCTTACTATCGAATCTGGTAAGCCTTGATCCGCAAAAATTTGTCGCATGATTCGAATTAGTGTAGCACTACTCATATCATTTACTATTTTAATCTCTGACCACTTGGAAAATGCATCTATCAATATTAAAAACGTCTTCCCCTGAAACGGTCCTGCATAATCTATATGGAGCCTAGACCATGGTTTATCTGGTCTAATCCAGTGATGGGTAACCTTAGCAGGCATGTTCCTATTTTCAGCGCAGATATTACAATTCCGTATGATTCTTTCAATGTCATTGTCTATCGCCGGCCACCAAAAATAACTCCTTGCCAATGCTTTGGTGATAACTATCCCGTCATGATTTCTGTGCAATTCTTCCAAAATATGCGGCCGCATGTGTTCTGGCACTACTACTCTATTTCCCCATAGGATACAATTGTTATAGACTGACATTTCTTCTCGTTTCTGCCAAAATATCTTATATTCTTTATCTATTTTCTTAGGCCATCCATTTCTTATCCAGTACAAGATCTTACTCAAAGCCTTATCACTCTTAGTATAACGAGCTACATCTTTGGCAGTGAACCGTAGTTCTGCGGGTGTTTCTTCTAATAACAAAACCCCCAGATAGTCTTTCAAAAGCTTTCTGATGCTCTTTATTCCATTGCCATCTGGAGTCCTTCTCCAACAACCTATACAAAGGTTCCGCTATAGTAGCCTTGTGTGGTATGAAACGATCATAAAAATTTAGTAATCCCAAAAAAGCCTGTAATTCCTTGACATCTCTAGGTGCTGGTGTCTTTCCAATAGTGTCAACTTTCTCTTTAGATGGGTGTATTCCCATCTCATCAATGACAAACCCCAAAAAATTTACATGCTTTGTGGCAAAAACACATTTCTCTTTATTAACCTTGAGCCCTGCTTCATGTAGCCTTTGTAGCACCAATTTCAATCTTTGATTGTGTGTAGCCATGCTCTCTCCACAAATTACTACATCGTCCAATAGGACGGCTGTTCCCGGAATGCCTGCCAGGGTAAAGTACCCACATCTTCATACATAACACTATTAAAATCATCATCAAATTAACACCCATATTAACAAACAACTCATAAAGGAGCCTTTGCACTGAGTGTTCAATGCGGCACTGTGACTGGCTAAAGTCATTACTTTACCTATTACTACGCCACCAATACTAAGCGTTTGCACAGAAAAGTATCTGTAGAGTACTTTCTGAAGTCAACGAAGGGGTGTCCAAACCTCCAAAAGATTAATTCTTAAAATGTTTAAAAAGGCCATCAATGGCCACGTCACCACCGGGCGCCTGGGGTCGCTCGGCAGCCTTGGGAACCTAACGTGCGCCAGAACGACCCCGAGACACGTCCACACCGACCACACATTTGGCCTGCGAAGCTGCAGCGCGAGCGCGTGCGAGGCCTGTGTGGACGCGATATTAAAAAAGCATTACAAAGTTGTGGCATGGCCAGAATGCATTCCTGTATAGCCCAACTCTTCACCCTGCTTAGCCTTGGATTTATTGTGGTGGTGATAAGTAATTTCCCTTCAGGGCACCTAACTATCTACTTTTAATTAAAAAATGCTGGACAAGTTTATAAACATGAATGCAAAGAAAATTTACCTCTTGGATTTTATAGTATTCTATAGTCTAAGGATTTTATTTATACAACTTAGTGGCGAGACAAGGAGAATTCATGCCCGTGGACAACACACTGTCGCTCGTAACCTGAGACATTTGTTATTAAGTCTGTTGAACCTAGTAATTTTGCCAGCTAATGTTTTTCACAAATGGAAACCAGCAAGGTATGCACAATGTTGTTTGGTCGGCCCTAGACGATCCCTTGCAGAAGGGTGAAATTAAACCTACCAGTGTTTATGTCTTCATTATGCGTGTAAACAATAAACATAATAACACATAGACGCCTTTGGGTGAGGCAATGGATAATTTTGCATCTTAGATACAACTGCATGCATCGGAATCTACAAATGTCTGCAAAAAATACCGGCTCTGAACTAAAAGAAAGTACCTGTTCTAAATTATCTCTGAAATATAAAATAAAAACTTGCCCATGGGGTATCCGGGTAAGAATAGCACCCACACATCTCTTATTGGGTGTCGTAAGAGGCGTCGAAAGGAAAACAAGAAGACCTTTATGTGTATTAAAGGCAACGAAATTTAAATACTTACTTAAGAAGCCTATACATTTAATCTTGTTGATTTATAGTAATTGAGAGAAAAAAGTTGAGTGCGCTAAATAAATTACACTGATGCACTTAAACATATTTTTTTTATCTTTTTCAGCACCCCTTTATGATGCTAGCATTTTGTCTAGCATTATCAGGTCTCGGCTGGGCCGTAGGCAAAAGTGTGGCGCTCATGAGCACATGGAGTGCTGGCAAATCACTTCAGCCTCCCGATGATCTAGGTGATTCTTTTTTAAATTCTTTATTGTCAAGTGTGTAGTAACCTTGGGCTACATTTCTATCTTTACGGCATGTATGTATGTATGCTGCAATAATGTGGGTTCATATCTATTAACGCGGATTTGTTTGTGTGAAGTAGATTAACATAATGAGGACATGAAAACCAGTATAAAAGTTTTATGAATGGTACGCCAAGGTAATAGTAATATCTGCATCAGTGAGCCAAACAGAGGATTTTTTTAACTTGTGATGTCTTAATGCTGGGCAAGGGTCTACTCTCTCTTTCTAGACATGAGACGGTTTGAGCCATAGTCCATCACGCAGTCTAGGCTAAGTAGCAACTTTCGAGTACTGTGATACACCTGGAGTCTCTTCACAATATTTTTCCTTTATTGTAGAATGGTAAACAAAAAGTGGATCACATTGGTACTGCCAAGGCCGGAGTGAATTCGAACTTGCGCCTCATCAATAAATAAATTATCAGCTACAGTGCCTTTCACACCAAAACACTGCAATTTTTACATACTGCTGCCAGTGGTACTTACCTGGGGGTCTAGTACGAGTTCCGATAGTTCACGAGCTCGATCAAACTGTCAGTTTTCTCCATACATTTCACACCAGCGCCCCTAGCGGTAGCTATCAAAAACTAGTTAAATGTATGAGAGAAAACTGACAGTTTTCTCCATACATTTCACACCAGCGACCCTAGCGGTAACTATCAAAAACTAGTTAAATGTATGAGAGAAAACTGACAGTTTTCTCCATATATTTCACACCAGCGACCCTAGCGGTAACTATCAAAAACTAGTTAAATGTATGAGAGAAAACTGACAGTTTGATCGAGCTCGCAAACTATCGGAACTCTTACTAGACCCCCTGAACGGTCCCTTGTACAAGCTTTTTTTTCGCGGGGACCTTCAAAAGCTCTCCGGGAGGAGACTCAACCGGGACAACCCCTAACCTAACACTTAGTAAATAAATAAATAGTTTTAGAATATTCTTATTGTTATGTAGGCGATGCTTTCGGTTTGGATAAGTATGCAATTATTTATATATTCCTACAGTGACCCTCAATGTTAAGGTAAATTCAAGTTTGTTCAACCTGTAATAACTATTTGCCAAATTTAAGAAATAAACTCATTATATAAAACTAGGCGGGGCAGAATGTCGAATTGATTTTATAGATGTATTTCTGGAATTGAGAAACAAATGAAATACGATATTGCTTTAAAAATGTTAATTTCTATATGTTGGCAATCAATCACCATACCGGTTACTGTCTGAGCTATGTGTACAAGCAGTTTTCAAGTCATTTCGGACCGTCTTGAACGCAGGTTCAATGATGACTTCCAGCCTCTCGAACAAGCCGGGTTCCGAAAAGGCTTTAATACCGTAGACCACATTCATACGCTCCGCCAGATAATACAGAAGACAGTAGTATAATCGGCCATAATGTCTAGCGTTTGAGGACTTCTAAAAAGCCTTAGATTCAATCGAGACGGGCGGTATTGCAGTCGCTTCAGCGATGCCACGTTGACTGTAGGTACATCGAAGCGTTGAAGTGTTTGTTTAGTAACGCCACTATGTCGATCCGACTACAGGACCAGAGCACGAAACCAATCCCTTTGCAGAAAGGTCTCACACCTTTCTGCAAAGGGATTGGTTCACAGGGAGATGTTATTTCTCCGAAACTGTTCACGAACGCATTGGAGCACTTTTTCAAGCTCTTGAACTGGAACGGATTCGGTATCAACATCAATGACGAATTCATCACTAACCTGCGCATTGCCGATGATCGAGACATTATGGCAGAGTCGCTGGAGGACCGCAATACGATGCTCAGCGAACTCAGTAGTGTTTCCCACTAGGTCTTAATGAACATGGACAAGGTGAAGATCATGTCTAATGTCCACGTTGCACCCGTACCGGTAGTAGTTGGAAACGATACACTCGAAGTTCTTGACCACTAATCTACCTTGGTCAGATTGTCCATTTAGGTCAGTGTAACTTCGACAAAGAGGTCGCCCTAAGAATCCACCCGGATGGGCAGCGTTCGGGAAACTACGCAATATCTTCTCTTCCGAAATACCGCAGTGTCTGAAGATGATGGTTTTTAACCAGTGTGTGTTGCCAGTGAAGACATATGTTACTGAAACGTGGTCCTTAACTGTTAGCCAGTCTTTTAGAGAAACTCAGAGTCAACGAGCTATGCTCGGATTTGCTTTGTGCGACAGAATCTGAAATGTGGAGATTCGCCAAAGAACTAAGGTCACCGACATAGCTTTCAGAATCTGCAAGTTGTAGTGGCAATGGGCATCGATAATCGATGGGGAATAAAGGCTGTCGAGTGGCGACCACGAACCGGAAGACGCAGCAGGCCAGGCCTCCCACTACGTGGACAGACGACATTGTGCGCGTCGCAGGTAACCGGTGGAAGAAAATAGTAAAGTGTCGTTCATTGTGGCGTTTTAAGCGGGAGGCCTATGTTCTGCTGTGGACGTCTTCCGGCTGATGATGATACCGGTTACCCTACGCCTTTCTTGTCTTCTCTAATTTCACTTAATTTATTAAAGTCAGTAAGTGTTAGTCTGTTACTGTTAACTTAAAGTTGTATACTTTTTACAGGGGCTAGTGGCAATTCCAAAGAACAAGAAACAGCTGCTCCTGAGAAGAAGACAAAGTACAGTAAGGCACAAGCACGACAAAGATATAAACAGGGAAAACTTTAGTTTTAAGAATGGCCCCAGTTTAATATAAATTTTATAGATAGTAAGCTTGTATCGGTGGTTTGGTGAGGGTGTTGTGTTGTTAAACATTCTGATTGTTCAATTTGCTAGTTAATGCTGTTTATTACACTTAGACATTTTTAATTATGTTTGTGAATTGTTGTTATTATTATATCATCCATAAATTAAGATTTGTAATAAAAATATTTGATTATTTCCTGAAAATTTAATTCATGTTTAGTACATAATGTTTTTAAAGTTACGTTAGTTTTGTACTTAACATAATATTTGAATTTACAATAAATTCAGATATATTTAACAGATTCGTTTAATTGGCATTTTGAAACAATTTTATTAAAAACAAAATAACTTTTCTCTTTATAAACGTATGTTTTAAAGAAGTCAATTAAAACAGATAATAGGGGGGAAATACTTTATTGATCCTAGTGTAAAATGTATTTCGAAAATTCCAGAATACAATATATACTTTGAATAAAATTCTTGGTCTCATACCTTAGCTTAAAATAAGTCCAACATGTACCGGGATAAAACAATCTGTACAACATTATGATAACTACATTTACAATAAATGACTACTAAATGTGTCGAAATTTACAGAGCATGATGAATATATTATCATTCATGTACCGGTTGGCTTACTCTAGAAACTAATTTAAATTTCGCTCCAATTCCATTTTATATTTCATGAATCAAGTGGCACCAGTTGATTGGCGAATTAAAAATTCGTTTGGATTGATAAGTTTCCAGAGTAAGTCCACTGTTGAGATATAACCCAGTAGACCTAACGTTTGACAGATCAATGTGGATTATGACGTAACAATAGTAATTATATAAGATGGAAACGTCGTATACTGTACAAAAGTGGTTTTCTATGTTAAAAGCTACGTCATAGTGACGTCATTTTCCACACCGATTCATCGATGACTTTATGCTGTGCTAAAGCCGGGTTTTCACAATGCTAGTTTGATTAGACCAAGTAAGTACAATGATGACTACTCGTAGCATAAAAATGCATACTCTGAGCGGTCTGTTGTTCCGGCTTTACATGCTTCAAGCAGCAAGTAAACCCGGTTTTACATGCTACAAGTAGCATCTGAGTAGAAAACAAAGTACACTTGGTTGTGTCTACGTGGCGCAGTGGGTGACAACTTGCTTTGCAAAGGTCGCGGGTTCGAATCCCGCGGGGGCAACTACTTTGTGTAGCTGTCCCTTACTGGTTAGGACAATGCTGGCCGATCACCTGAATGTAAAGTAAGATGATCCATGCGTCGGATGGGCATGCAAAAAGTCGGTCCTGCGCCTAACCTCACCCCCGGTCGTCCCATCGGATTTTGAGAGGTATAAAGGAAGAGAGAGTGCACTTGTGTCTATGCAAGCACTTGTGCACTATAATATCTCCCGCGTAGATGGCTGATCTTGTGAAAGATTGGCCGCCGTGGTCGTATCGGCCAGGAGGATATTATTTCATTTACTCTTGGTTCAAGCAAAATATTGCGAAAACCCAGCTTAAGTCTACAGGTAATGTATAGTTTCTATGTTGTTATGTTACATCATGCTAAAACAATGGTTTTAATAATTTATAATGCCAACTATATAACATACGGAAACCACGGGTGTAACTTCTCTTAAAAATTACACTTACAAAATACAAAGGCAAATTATGCTTTCATGAATTAAGGTACTATTCTTGGAATTGCACCTGTGTAATAACATAAGGTAACAAACAATGTATTACACATACTACAAATATTTATTGTATTGTAGAGTTGCACTTTGGTGTTTAAAATTACCATTCTTTTTATATGAGATATGTCAATCGCTATCTGAAATCGCCTTCTTTCGTCGTTTGGCTTGTTTGGGTTTGACGATTTCCTCTTCCTGGAATGAAGGAAAATCAACATCATTAGTAATATTACGTTTATAATCGCACACGAGATAAGAGTAACTAACCAATTATGATTACTGAAGTGGAAAATGGAATTACTTATTTTAACTCTCATCTTTGCCTTGTTTGATACAATAACAAAAAGTTTAACGTTTTGTTATTCCTTTGTTGTTTGGTATACAAGTTAAATCTAACTTTTTTTTTTTTCACTTTAGTCAAATCATAACTAGCCAGTGTTCTATCAAGCGTGCGAAATGTACTTTCAGTTTAATTTGTAATTATGTATTTTGAATAATTATTATTATACATTTTTATGGATGATTTTATGAATGAGTGATAATTTTTAATGTGCCCTTGGTCATACCTCACTGTCTTCATTTGAAGAATTCAAGTTCTGGTTCAGTGGTAATGAATTTGACACTAATTTCCTGGCTCTTCTTGATATAGGCAACTCATCTTCCCATGCCAGTGCAAGTAAGTCACTATATTGCCTCTGTAAATAAGCGGAGATTTAGGAAATAGATATATCGAAACTGCCGATTTTTTAGAGCTGGTACAGACACAATGGCTTATTTTTAATGGACTTATTCTCGATTCATTTATATTTTTTGTGTTGTATGGTACATGGTGTTGCGTATCTTCGGTGTGTATTGATGGATGAGTGTTTTTTTTTTATTTGTATCCCATAGTTGTCTCCTATACTAATTTTGTCCTTAACTGATAAGAGCATGGAAAAGGGGCGAGTGAATATAAGTTACGAAAATTAATAATACTTAACTAAAAAAAAGCATAAAATAAAATAATTTGGAGATAAAGTGAAATTGATTTCTACAAGGATAACATAAAAAATTGTGATAATATAGAACCCACTTATAAAGTCAGTTTTACTTTTAAAATAATTTTCTTTTATTTTATATTTTTTTTTATTCAACCTTGTGAAGATACGTTAGCCTGGTGGTAAGCGACAGGTCTGCCCATAGACAGCCCATTGCACTGCCGGTCGTCACACGAGACATTAGTAATTAAGTCTCTTGCGTCTGGTAATTTCTTTAGCTACCGGAATTTTTCCAGTGCCCTTTATACCAGAACCCAACGATGTTAACACTCTGCTGCTTGACGGGAGACTATTAAACTGCGGTGTAGCCTAACTGGACTGTCCCTTGCACAAGGGATCTAGAAAAATAATATTATAATAATCAAGTTAGTTTGCCCCATTATAAATATGTATACATGGTTTTCCTTATACTAACACTAACAAATTATGTTATTAGATAGTGACAGACCACTGTCATAGCTCTGTAACTTCTTCATAAAATGGCATCTTTTGGACAATCCATTCTTCCTCTTGACTATCTTAAATACATTGTGGAAATAAGTACTGATAAAATAAAATATAGTATTATAGTAATATAACACTGTAAGTTTAACTTACCCTTAAACTATCGCTACTATTAGACTGAGCTTGATGCAGTGATTTTTGCATACATTCCATTTTAAAAATTGACATGTCGTTTTGCTCCACACAATATACTCTCATTTGCTCCAGGTGGCCGAGTACCTATAGATAAAAATATTTTGAAAATTAGCAAGCAACATGTGATAGTAATACCATTACAAAAGAAAGGTGTGAGAGAGTTATGTGTATTTATATTAGTTCTTCAATAGTTATGAAATATTTACCAATTCTGCAGATGGTGGAGCGTTAGGTGGAATGCTATGTTTTCCAGGGCGTTTTCTTTTGTTTGGACTCGTGCCAGGATATCTTGTACTTAATAAAACTGATACCAAATCACCAACTTTATCCTCGTAATCTTGGCACCAGTACAAGAGTGTGGAAACTACAAATGTGTCTTCTTCGTCAACTGCTCTACAGAATAACTGACGCACAACATCAGCAGTAGGTTTTTCTTGCTTCAACATCAGAAGAACTGATGTTATTGCTTCAGCATGCTCTTTATAAGACAACTTAGGAATTATAGGCAACACATCCTCAACTGATATATCATGCGCGGTGAGGAGTTGCCAGAGGCAATATTGTTCAAATGTCTCCCAGCCCAAGCTAGTTGATAGCATTGTTGTAATGTCATCAGACTTGAACATCATCAGAGTCCCTTGTAGTGTCAAACATACAAGTCTTTGCAGTTGCACCGCATCCAATGTGGAAACTATGGCGTGTAACAACCTTATGTGATTTTGAGCTTGCTCTTTGAATTCTCGGTAGATATCCGGTATCAACCACACTAAAACATTCGCATCGCATTCCTGGCATCTTTCAAAATCATCCGCTAAGCTTTCTCCCAACTTTATCTCTAAGTAACTACAATATTCTTTGTACACATCTGTTTTGAATTTTACATTTCTCCTTTTTCCCGCATCACGTTCGGCGCGCCGTTCTCGCTCATAACATACTTTAAGATAAAATAGCAAACTGAAACCCACTGTGCGCAATGCATTCTGAGCGTGAATTTCTCTGAATGTTTCCAGTATTAATTTACGTTTAGCATCGGCATCGCTACCGGTACCCCTAAGGAAGGTGAACATTGAAAATATTGGTGAATTTAGTGTCGCATCTAATTCTGCCGGGGTAGGATTTGGACTTATACGTAGGGGTGGCACATCCTGTGCGGCAGCTGTGAACAGGTCAGCAAGCGCCACCGGCGTTGGCATCGGAGAACTGCAGGCATTAATGAGGGCTGCAGCGGAAGCAGCCGTACGCTCATCTAAGAGCGTTTCCGCAAGAGGTCGTAAAAGGAGTGGCAACGCAGCCGCCAACTCAGGGCGTTCCCGCGCTCGGACTTCAGATAGAGGCAAGTCGTCGTCGTCAGTATCCTCTGCGATAGTAGGCGTTGGCTCCTCTTCGTCGTCAGAAAACGCAGGTTCATCGGGCCCGCTTCTCGGCAAATCATCGTTACCCTCATCGCGAAGACCAGAAACGCCTTCGCCATTCCCGTTGGTGCAAAACTCTTTGAAAGTTTCCCTGACAGTAGTTCTTAATTCTCGGTCTAATTTTGGCGAGTCAAATAAGGGGTGTAAATTAGGTAGCACTCTTTTTTCAATGATCTGTTGTAGAGAATTAAAAATTCCTTGCCTCACTTTGTCAACAAAAAGAGGATGAAAGTTTGGAATAATTCTACAGAGAAAGTCAAGGAGAGTGGCAGTAACTGCTGGATGTGATCTCATCGAATGGTGCATGACGAGGATGGCTGGTTCTATATTCATTATGTTATCCTTCTCAGGGTCATAGAATAACCAGTCATAGAAAAGAGCTAGTTTAGCATTGGATGCAGCCACATTCGAGGTGCATGTTGTAAGCAACCATCCAATGACAGCCCATCTTGGAATGATGTCAGAACAGAGCAGTTCATTAGTTGGATGTATAACACCAACAATAAACCGGATCATGTCACTCCGAAGTGACTGTGACTCAGGAGTGGCGAGATATTGCCTTTGAAACCATTCTTGATACTTTTTATGATGACCAAATCTTACTTGCGATGTTAGAAACACCAGTTTTCTCTCCATATCTGGAGTGAGTCTTGATTGCAAGTACCTTCGGGACGTTCTCGTTTGCAATAGTTGCAAAATGCTGGTAAATGTGGGGCATAATGTCTTAGGGTTCATCAAAATATCTTGCCACAATTGATTGAACTCAGGAATGCGAGCGACATTCTGGAGTAATCTTACCAAATCTCTACCAAGTGTCAAAACATCAGAGAAACGTTCCCTTATCAGAGTGATAACAAAATTAACTTCTCTCTGTCTCAAGTTCATTAACTGTGGTATATTGTGATCTTCAATTAATCTTAAGTATGTGTACACTACCATACATATCAACACTGGAAATTTATCTAGCCATGCTCTGTGTTCTATGAAAATATCTAATAGAGATTCTACTAGTATAATGTTTTTAGGAGTTATGTCACCTCCGGAGGCGTACCGCATTAAGTTCCAACAAACACTGTCCACACCAGTGACTGCGTTTCTTATCATTTCTTTTATGAGCCATAGTAATTGATTCCGAGTAGTATCTTGAAACTTCAAGTACCTTTCTAAGATCAAGTTGGACAGACTGTTAAGTACACATGTCAGGCCGTCTCTGGTGACGAGTGTAAGGTCTCGATAACACTTGGTGGCGTGGTGTGGTTCTGTCAGGATCGACATCAGCATCCCCATCGATACTTCCTCATGATTCTTACACACTGCGTTATTAAGTGCATCATGGGCTTCCTTCTCACTGCAGTCAGCTACCAGTGATTGAAAATAGCTGTAAGCTTTCTCGTACCTCTGAAAACGAAAAACAATCTTATAAGATACTATAACGTCATTACGTTATCAAATTGAATTTCCCGCCACATACACTGCAGCGCCACCACTACTCATGTTGGAAGATACGATTGTACATGGCCGACTAATATTCTTTGTTGAGAAACTGCGAAATTTTACACACTACCTCTTCAACTTCATCCTTGTTTTCTATGGCAGTACACACGAATAGTCTTGGTGAAATAGATTTGCTCTGCTCCATAATTTGTAGATTAATAAAATTACTTATATTTTAATAGAAATATAGCACAGGTTGCCTCCTGCATGGCTATCGTAAGCGAAAAATATTTATGAAGCAATACAATCACAAACATGAATGTGTGCGTGTATGTCACCGACCGTCCGTGCGTGACGGAACAACAAAACAAAAGTGCAAATGCCGGTAGAGAGCGCTGGGATAGCCACACCGACTATAGACACAGGAGGATGGTAGATAAGAAAGGCAAAATGGGCAAAATTATTGTTTTGCACGTTTTTATAGTAATTTGCTAGCCTGTAGCCTGCCATCAATGATAATCTTAGATCACCAATGTCACCGACTAAATGGTCTGGGATGGCCTGTGATAAGTTTATGACTAACTGCCGGTCCCAATATCCTATCGATCCCTCACTATTACTTTATTATTTACCATTATTTACCATCGATAGCTATAAATAATGACATATTTCCGTTTCAATAATAAAGTGCGGGTTCGCGAGAAGCTGCTTGCGGCCGACGCGACGGCGGCCACCCGCGCGCCTCATTTTTCAAGTGATACTGGTCTGTTATGTATTGTAGATAACGTTTAAAATCCTTTCACACTGAAAGTGCGCTGCCGGCCGCTGCCATCTTGGTATGAATTGAGCCTAATACAACAAATATCAATTCTGCATACCACCACCACCACTGGTGCTTTTTCTTCAAGTCCGTGACCCGTGACCGACATATACTGAAGGACAAAAAATGATATTCTCTGTTTCATTCTAATCACATGTAAAATGCGAATGAGAAAGAAAGTGTGCATCTCTCTAGAGATCGTTCCTCTAAGGTTTACGGGGAAATTTGTCAAATGATAGAAACACCTTGCTTTACTCTATGGTTTAATAATTAAAATAGACTCGGCCCGCTAATACATTTTTCATATTCTCTTTGATGACCTTAGAGCTTAGAGGAAGAAAACAATAGAGGGCTGGACACTTTCTTTCTCATTCACGCAAGAAAAGAATGCGTTTATGTAGGTTACGTGTGATAGAAAGAAACAGTGAATATGATTTTTTGTCCCTCAGCATGTGTTCGATTTTTCCGCGCCGTGGGTGCGAAACAAATTTGACGTTTGCTCCCACTTTGCTCCGTGCCAATTTTATCGTGGTTTTAATATTAAATAAATAACTTAAAATTCAATAAAAAACTAACTGTGACATTACTGTGTGTTCTGGAAATCCTATAAGAATCGTGCAGTGCAGTATTATAGGCTGTAAAAGTGACAGTGAACGTAAAATTAGTGGAGTATCGTTTCACAGGTAAACGTGAATTATTATGGCCAATTTAGAGATTACATTTAGAAACTAATACATGTAAACGACTTATTTAGATCTTATTGCTCTAAATTAGTTACTATTTTACTTGAAAGTTACGTGTAAGATCGATAAATTCTTGTTTTTCATCCATAACCTAAAATTTTCAGTTTATTGATCGCCATTATCAGTGTTGCCAGTGTATAAAAGAGAGACTACCATAAATAAGTGGTAAATTATTATTAAGTGCATCATACACGATCCCACATGCTGGGTGCATCGAAGAATTTCTCAGATTTCCCGAATTTATTTTTATGATTTCCTGAAAATATGGATATTTGTATACTGTGGATAGCAGCAACAAAAAGAATTAATTAGGTTGCTAAAAGTTATTCCCGAATGCTTAAATATTCAGAAATAACGTAAGCGCTCAAGTAATTCGTCCAAGGCTGCGCAGGACGTATTCATTCGTTATTTATAGGCACAATGGTCATTGTACATTTAATCGTCCTTTTACTATATGCATGTTGTTTAAATATATGTATGTATGTTGTTGGTTACAATTTATTGGTAAATTTGTCTGAATTATAAATAAATAGTACCGACGTTGAATAGTTTGTTTCATTTGCCCCCCTATTATGTACCTATCTCGTTTGACAACTAAAGTGATGATCAATAAAGCAAAGTGACTATTAAATAACTATCAAATGATTCATTTGGCATTGCCTAACTTGAATCACCAATAAATACCAAACACACTTTCAGTAGACATCAAAGTTTGGTGGACAACTGAAGCTTGATAGTCACTTTGCTTTATTGATCATCACTTTTTTTTTTTTTGTAGGAATAGTACTGTTTCACCGGACAAGAGGGCGAGCGCTTAAAGCGCTCCAGCCAGAAAGGTTTGGGTAGTGACTAGCACAAGGGCACCTCAGGGAGGCACGGCCTCGGCTTGGGCTGCCGCTTAGAGAAAATGAGTTTACCACCGGTTCAGAACGCGCCCCCGCTGAGAAGAACCGGCAAGAAACTCAGCGAGGGAATGCATGTCGAGGTCGCATGCGTACGGATCCCTTCGGCCTCGCCGGCGAGACCGGTGTCTGTGTGTTGATGTGTTTACGACTCTTGACATCGTTGTCGGTGTTGGCGTTGGTGTTGTGTCATGGTCCAGGAGGAAGGACATCGGGTCGGGTGGGTCGAGCATTACATGCCGCGGACGGCGGCGATGTACGGCTGTTCGACGATCTGAGGGACCTGGCCGCTGCCCAATAGGACATGGGTTCGATTCCGAAGGATTCCGAACTATTGTCTGGGTGTTATTTATCTATTTAAATATGTATTTATACAGTTTAAAAGTATTTGTAATCATTTATCTGGTTACCTTACTAAAGGATCTGCGTAGATTGAGATCAGGTGGTCATTGGTCAAGCGTAGATTGTCCCAAGATACTAGTACTATAGATTTGTATATTAGAGAAATTTACTAAAACTTACCCAGTAAATGGCCATATGTATTATATTAAGTTATAAGAAAGCCAATTTTTGCCTACCTCTCTGGGAAATAGCATATTATTGTTTTTATCTCTTAACTTTTTTGTAGGAGGCTAATAATTATCTACAGCTCTTAGCCACTTTAATCACCACGTGATATCACCCAGGTGAACAATGTGGAATAGACCTTAGCTACAGCATATATGATATTAAGTGTACATTCACTTTGTAGCCTCCGTCGTGGGTTCGAATCCTGCGAAGGGCAACAAATTTGAGTAGTTGTTCCTTACTGGCTAGGACAATGCAAGCCGATGACCTGATTGTCTGTAAAGTAAGATGATCCATGTGTCGGGATTTGCGATAGGACGTATGCCCGACTCCTGTCCGTCAAATTAAAACACCGAGCTTTGGTAATAAACACTTATAATCAAATTGAGAGAGAACAACTTATAATACAGTGGAGTAATCGTAACAATTAAAACATGTCTCTGCCATAGATACTAGCGCACTGTCATCTTTTTGACAGCCCCTTTGGCGTTCCGAAACCGTGATCCGAGATACGCCACACATGCGTCGGATGGGCATGTAAAAAGTCGGTCCTGCGCTTAACTTCTCCCCAGTCGTGTCGGTCTTCCGTCCCATCGGATTATGAGAGGTACCTATTATATAAAGGAAGAGAGAGTGCACTTGTGTCTACGCAAGCACTTGTGCACTATAATATCTCCTGCGTACATGGCTGATCTTGTGAAAGATTGGCCGCTGTGGTCGTTTCGGCTAGGAGGACATTATTATAACAATCACTTTCGTACTTTTTGCAGACTGTCATAGATTAAGACGATATAATGTAAGAAAAGTAAATGTTGTGTCAAAAAAGTGGTTTTTGGTTAGGAAAGAAAATATAATTTACAACAACCTCCGTATTTGCTTTACACAAAGGGTAAAATTTCCCTTACGTGGCAACTCTAAATTTAGTATGTACTTATTTTTCTGTCCTTATCGGCGGCACGCTTGGTATATGTCTGTATTATATTCTGTCTACGCCTTAGAGGAAGAAAACAATATTATATTCTGTCTACGTTGATGACATTCCATTTCCATCTTAAGCTAGCTATACACACGCAGGTTTACCTGACAGGTATACCCAGGGGGGTGCAACTCCCATACATTGGTGGTTATTAAAATGTAAATAGAAGCCACTGCCATCTGTGTTACGGTGTCCAAAAATATAGTTTTATCTAAACGCCGTTAGAAGGAGCTAGTGTGTAATTATATCTCGCAAGTAAAGTTTAACAGTGGATGCATTTATATCCAGAGTACATTTGCAAGCGGTATTTATGTCATTTCAATAATATTTTTTTTTTGTCATTGGAATATTAGAATTACCTAAGGTATTTTGAAAATTATACACTATTACACTATGTAACGTTCAAGAAATATAAATAATTATGACAAGGTAGCGCCATCTAGCGAGCTAAAGGGCCTAAAGGTATAACGTGCTAAGCAACGCCATCTAGCAAACAGACCTTCAATTATAAAATTGAAAACTAGAGTTGCGCATCTACCTCAATATATTAAGTATCATCTATGGGTATACCTGTACAGTTTAACTGCACAGGTAAACCTGAGCGTGTATGCCGCAAAACTGTGCAGGTTTCCACGTCTGTACAGGCGAGTCAAAAAATATGAATTTTCATATTTTTAACTGCGCAGGTATACCTGTGCAGGCAAAACTAAGCGTGTGTGGCGGTCGCATGCGCAGGCGTCAGTTGTCCGATGACTGTTAGAGGGAAAGGACGCGCGGCGCTCTAAGACAATATGTCGTCTCGTAAGCGGAATGTAGTAATGGAAAAAATTATAGACATGTATATGTCGGAGCATTGTCTTTGGCATATTAATTGTAAAGATTATCACGATAAAATTTAAATAATTTTATTCCTTGACTTATGTCACCCTGTAACGATAAAACATTTGTACGCCGGAAACGGTAGAATATTTGGTACCATTTATTATTGTAACATAAAAATATTCTGATAAATAAATTATTCTTAATCTTTTAAAAATAAAAGAGTAGCAGCAACTATAATAAATTGTAACGAAAAAATCATCGAGAAACGTCTTTTCATCTATTGGGGCCTGTAGGTCTAGTGGTCACGCCGGCTGCTACCTAATAGGTCGTGGGTTCGATTCCTGCCAAGTGTCTGGGTGTTATTTATCTATTTATGTATGTATTTACAGAAAAAAGTCATCTGGTTTATCATAGTATAGACCATGTGTGGATTGTCCCAGAATATTATTACTATTATTCGTAGATAATTGCGGTAATCTTTAGGCTTAATTTTCAATTCCTTCATTAAGTTGACATAAGAGTACTGTTTGCTTTTCACCACTGTCACGGTGTCGTCGTATAATATCCTTGTCTTTAATAAAACAACGCTACAAATTAACGCTACTGCGTCGCAGTCATGCGCCGCTGTCGGGGCCATGGTTTCAACTGAGAGTTTGTGCAGGTTTACCGTTACGTACGTGTATGGTCTCTATGGAGCTCAATTATACTTGTACGGTTTAACTGCACAGGTATATCTGTCAGGTAAACCTGCGCGTGTATGTCTAGCTTTAGAGAAAGATTCCCATTCATTCATTCATTCCTTAGAGGAAGAAAACAATATTATATTCTGTCTACGATTCATACTCTTTTTCCCGCCCGCCATTTTGTTTGTCTGTTTTGCTTTGCATCTGTAACCTGTACGAGTGGTTGGAGTGATTTATTATTTAGTGATTTGGTTGTAGATTCTTTTGGATATATAGTATAAGAATAATTGCTCTTTGAGGTGAACGTTTAATTAGAATAGCCCGCTACAAACTTGGTGAGAATTACTATATTTTTGAAGTTGGATGTTGAAAATGCATAATACTGCCGGCGTGTTCGTTGTCAAGTGATAATTTAATTATATTGGATGTATATCGACACATTTGTGTGCAGATCAGTTAAAGAACAATGGATAATCAAAGAGAAAAGGAGCGTGACCGATCTAGACGTGGAGATAAACCGTCCAGGTTTTCTGATCTTCCCCGTGACCGTTCTAATGACCGCGATCGCCCCGAGGGGAAGAGATTGCTAGTTTCCAACATACCATATGAATACCGTTGGACAGAGCTCAAAGATTTATTTAAGGAGAAGGTATGTGCCTCTTGATATTTAGTGGTTTTTTTTTGCCTCTTGGAAATTTTTGGTTGCATTACACCTCTCGTCGCCTTAGACTTCCCTAGAATCCTTCAGACTCGCGCCGCTGACCACGGCACGAACTGCTCGAACCCCCAGACCCAATGTCGGTCCTATTCAGTGTCTCCAACTCGTTCATTCGAAAATACAGTGTCAATAATAAGGAATCATTACGGTAAATCTAGATATTAAATAAAAGTCACTAGATATTTATTATTCATTTATAAACAACAAAACGTTCATCATTTATGGGTTGGGGCACAGAATTGGGGTGAAATCAACACAATTTTTGCTGTGTCTATTGATACATTGTTCGGCTAACTTTCTGTTCATATTTATTTTTTTGTTTATCACCCACCTGCGCCTTTTCCTTTTTTGGAATAGGTGTGCCATCACTATCACTATTACTATCGATACTAGTTATTTCACAACATACAAAATACTAAAAGGTTGTTTTTAATTGTAATAATACAAAACTTTACTGGTGATTGTTAAATTTAAAACTAACAGAATATAATATAAGAATGATTAATGAATATGCTAGCATACTAAATAATCGTTAATTTCATTAGTTTTGATTACATGAAGGTACAATTGTATTTGGTCAGTTTCTAAACGAATCAACTGTGGAAAGAAAGCGGGAATTTCCAATTGATTACCTTCTTAGATCATCAGTGTTGTCATATTAATATCAATGTTGCTTTATCTAAAAAAAAACAATAATGACAATCAAATGTCAATCAATCATTTCATTGGTAAAATTACAAAATCCTAAAATGGTATGGTAGGTGGTAGATTGAGCAAAATCAAGCAAAATTGTCTTACCATAATTACGGTAAAGTTGGAGACACTGGTCCTATTGGATCATGATATTGCGCCGACCCGAACCATATGTTACATTAACTAACATACACCGGTTTCGCCAATGAGGGTGAAAGGTCGTATGCATGCGACCTCAACGATGTGCATTACCTCACTGAGTTTCTTGCTGGTTCTTCTCAGTGGGGGCGCGTTGTGAATGGGTGGTAGAATGAACCCTGTCTTGTAAGCTAGTAGCCCAAGGACTGCCTCACTGAGGTGCCTGTGAGCTCATCACTCCCCTGTGCCCTTAAGGCTAGAGTGCTCTAAGCGATCGCCTCCTCTTGCCTGGTGAAGCTGTAATCACCATCTGCGGCCAACATCTATTAGTCCCAAAAAAAACCTTCGACAAACTATAAACCTCTGGCGTCCAGTTATTTCTCTTGGGCAAGTGTCAACACCATAACAGTAATGTTTATGTTTTTTTGTAATGATTTATAATGACCCTGTTTACCAGGTGGGAGATGTGGCTTATGTGGAATTGTTTAGTGATGAGAATGGAAAGCCTAAGGGATGCGGAGTTGTTGAGTTTACAAACTCAGAAGCAATGAAGAAAGCACTCTTTGTTATGCACAGATATGAGTTAAATGGACGAAAACTTGTATTGAAGGAGGAATTAGGTACCTATTGTAAATATTTTTTTGGTATTGGTATCACGGGCTGGTTTCCGCAACTCCACGTCAAAGCGCATATTTTGCTTACAATTGTAAATATCAAATAAAATGTATTTGATACAAAGATGAATAACCAATTGGGAGGTCATTAAATTGTTTACTATCCTTCATAATGTATATTAAATTTAATTTATTTAATTTAATTTTTTTGACATTCCGGAAGTTATAATGTATTGAATTCATATAATTATTATCGATTGTAATGAAATGTTATGTTGACTAGTGTTTTGGAAATGTTGTGTATGCCTTTAAGTGGAATTTGTCAGCACAAAAACAGCTAACCATTATTTGATATTGTAAGTTACGATATACTTTCTGTTGGTGTATGTTTTTAATAAAATAAATAAATATATTCTTTTCATTTAGGCAGTGAAAGAGGTAGATCTAACGCTTCAAGGCCGGGAGGAGGTGGTGGTGGCCCCAGAATAATTAGGGAAGACAAAGAGTGAGTACCTATATTAAGTTCAGTAGTTATAAAAAAATTATATTCTCAACATTTTAGTGTCTATTTAGCAATAATCATTATAATTCATTAATCAACTTTAATCCACCTTTTTTTCTATCTAGAATGAATTAATTTTATGGGGCAAAAATTTATTATTTGGTGGGATTACCCATTAAAAGAATGGATCCCATAGAAAAGAATGGATTCTTAATACATATGTCTTTGTTTGATGTTATGTGCCTTGTAATTTTCAATTGGTTCCGAATTATGTAAGCATAGATACTTCTTCTTCAATCCAATTTAAAATTGTAACATAAGAGTGTGCTGTTTGATAGATGGAATTTAAATTTAGATTTAACTGTACATTGGTTTCTAGATTGACCATACTAACATTACTTTCTCATTGTGCATTGTGTTTTGTAGCAGTTAAAAGAAAAACCATTTAAAAGGTTTATGTTTAAGCTGATTCTTCTTTATTTCATTCATAGATTGGTACATTTTTTTTTTATTCAGTTGGGGAATCGCTAAAACAAGGGAGCCTGAAGACTTCAACACATATGGACTCAGCCTTCAATTTCTTGAATCAATTAATGTACTGCCACCACTTGTGAAGAAAGTTTTTGTTGCTAATGTGAGTACATACCTTCTACAAATTTAAGACTAAATATTTATTTTTTATTTGTATTACTGTACTTTATGTCTATTATTGTCTTTATGCGATTGTTACTAGCTTTCGGTGAAGGAAAACATTGTGAGGAAACCTGCGTGTATGAGAAAGCCTAACTAGCTTTCGAATGACGTGTGAGGTCCGCCAACCCGCACTTGGCCAGCGTGGTGGACTACGGTCTTAGCCCCCTCATATTGAGGGGAGGCCCGTGCCCAACAGTGGGACGTAAACAAAGGGCTAGTATTATTATTATTATTACTGTACTTTGGCTTTGGTGCCAACCTGTTATAATAGATCCAACAGTTCACTTTAAGTGAACTTTTAAAAGTGAACTTTTGCGTAACATGACGCAGTTACGTTCTATTGGTGCTGTCAAAAAGAAAATAAACGGTTGGACGCTCTATAGTGTAGCGAATATATGGGTAAATGTTATGAAAATATTATAAAAAAATCTTAATTATGTTCTATTTTCAGCTTGATTACAAAGCAGACCGCAATAAAATAAAAGAGATATTTAAAATGGCAGGCAAAGTGCGTAACATTGATTTGGCAGTAGACAAAGATGGCAACAGCCGAGGTTTCGCTGTCATTGAATATGATCATCCTGTTGAAGCTGTGCAGGTGCATAATTTCACTTTAATAACATCTACATCTTTTTTAATTCATTTATTTGTCTGGTTTAATTTATATTTAATGATATTTTGAATTATTCCATTATATTGCATCCTTCATATTAAACTGTTAATACATATTATAAGATTATAGTAAGTATTTTTATGAACCTTTTTATGCTAAATTGTCTTTCCCATTGTTATAGGCTATTTCCATGTTAGACAAACAAATGTTATTTGATAGAAGGATGACAGTGCGCATGGATAGAGGATCAAGTGATAAAACTGAATTGCGGTTACCAGAAGGTCTAAAGGGTATCGGACTGGGTTTGGGCCCTAATGGGGAGCCATTGAGGGATGTGGCTCGCAACTTGCCCCAACAGACGCCTGCCGCTACCAACCTGAGTCTCGCAACCACTGGAGCAACATTAGGTGCTAGTGTTTTGGGTGCAGTGCCGAATGCTGGTGTGTCATTGAACGGTCTTGGGACAGGGTTAACGGCAAATACATTAAATACAAACTCAGCACTAGGTGGAACTCTTGGACTACAGGTATGTAATCAATCAATAGAACACCATTTTGTTAGATTTATTTAGGTTACAAAAGATTTTGACGATAATACATAATGTAAACTGAAAATTATTACCTATGGCAGGGCTTCCCTAACTTCGCTTGGGGTGTTCCCCAACGGTTGCGTTGCAAAAGATGACAAATTGCCAAGTCACAGTAAAAAAAAGTTTGGGAAGCCCTGGCCCCTATGGCAAGAATTTAGATAATAATAATATAATTAATGGTTGAACGGACAGCTTCGAAAGTTGTGACGCCAGATTGAGATTTCCACTTGGTGTAATTAACAAGTAATATCTTGAGGAAATCTAGTCGCGCCTTAGTTTTTTTGGAAATGTACGCATAATCCACCCATTTGTGCTAAATTATTGTTAAGGCAAAAAAAAATATTCACGGAACTTGTCATGTTTACAGGCTTTGGGTTTAACTGGTTTGGGTGCCCTTCAAAACCAGCTTTTGCAACAAGGTTTGACAGCTAGCGATCTGGCGACGGTACTCACTGCTCAGGCACAGGCTCAGGCACAGGCTCAGGCACAGGCTCAGGCTCAGGCTAACGTGAGCAATTCTAGTATGAACCTCGGCAATTCTGACCTTGGTGGGAATATGCTTAGCAACAGTGGATTATCAAGTAATGTCATGGGAGGAAGTTCAATGCATTCAAGCAGTGGGCCACTATCAGGTTTGTGAATATTTATTTTATATACACTTGATACGTATCAATATCTAAGTTTTTTAAAGGATTAATGTGTAAAGCTATTTACTAGCGTAGGTATGCCTTGATGTATGTGGATGTGTGTAACATTTAAAGCAATATGCATTATGTATTGAATTGATATGTCCAGTCATTTGAGACTACATATAATTACAAAATGTCACGATAATTTTGAGCGCGTCAGAATTTTGAACTAATGTTCGGAGCCAATTATATGGGCTATTCAGCAGTGGCGTGCAGTCTTAAAAAGACTTTGACTTCTCTGAATGATCAAATAATAGTAAATTATAATCAAAGAAATTAGCTTTTTTGTCCTACCCTGGCATAAAAGTGTGTGCACTCCACGTGCTATTTAGTTTAGTTGTTAAAAATATATGTAGAGCAAATATTTGTGTTTTTTGGAATATGTGTGTCTGTATGTTCTTTTGTGTGTTTATTTATCTTTACTTGTCTGGATGTCATAGTACATTCTTAGCCTATTCTGGCCTTACCCATCTGTTAGTTGTCCCACGATTTTAATAACAAATCGGTTACATATTCTCAAAATGGTTGTCAATAATAAAATACTTCATGCAGTTGTGTGCAGAATTATTGTGCTATCATAGTGCAGATCTAAAACTAATTATTTGTAGTAGGTTCAAACAGGCAAATGGGTGGCGTGCCTGTCTCCAACCAGGGATACGGCAGAGAGTCCAACATGCAACAATCTAATAGAGAAAAGCCTTCTGACATGGTCATCATAACTAATGTAAGTAAACATTTCTGATATACAGGGATCATTTAAAAATACTAGTAACCTCGCACTTTTTGCGGTGTAGCACACCGCGGTGCCGTGGTGCGGTGTTGCGTTTATCGCCCACTTTGAGAAGGACTGGTCTAATGTTACACCAGTAACATTAGACCAGTCCTTCTCAAAGTGGGCGATAAACGCCCCTTTGTAGGTGCTGGAGGCATCGGATAGGCGACGGAAAGTTCTAAGAAAATTGGGGTGGGGGGGGGGGGGGGGTCATTAATTTAGTGTCCTCCAGACGAGCAGGGGTCAGATTCAAAGCTTATGTAAAATGATGAAAATTGTTTTTCTAATATAATCTATTAAAATGAAAGTTAAAAAACATGTGATAAGCAGTAATATCAGTAGAAGAAAAAAAATGTTTTTCGGTGTTGCATGAAAATTTATTTGATAAAATATGTATGATCATATTTTGTTATGTATTCTATAGCTGCCGCCAACAGTGACATGGCAATTGATTCGCGAGAAATTCAGTGAGTGTGGAGATGTGAAGTTCGCAGAAATGACCGCTGTTGACACCGCCGTCGTTCGTTTCCACAAGGAGTGGGATGCCGAAAGGGCAATAAGTATCCTTTTCAAGCTTCAATACTCCCGATTATCCGTGGCAACATTACGAGATAAAAATACTAGCTCCAACTTATAGTGTGATACTGGCTAAAATATTCATAAAAATTATACTAACTTTATTACACATTCAGACTCATAATAAGTTGCCATTGCAGAGAGTAATTACAATAGGCATGAAGACTAATTTTGAAAAAATGCTCTATAATGTACTTACGGGTCTACTATTGCCGAAAATAATAATATTTTTGTATTAAATTTTCAATTAACAGCAATATTTTCAATTTTTAAAATAGAGTTTGAATTTCATTCCAAAACGATGGCTGGTGCATGGCGCCATTTTGTGACGTCACTAAGGTGTAAATAAACATCTGTCTCGGTATAAAAGTGAATCATTGTATGAAAGAAAAAGTTGAGATGACAGTTTGACAGTTGTTTATTTACACAGGATTGACGTTATTCACTCTGATCAGCGTTTATTACAAAATGGCGATTAGCTGTATTTGAGTAATTTATTTGCTTAAATATCACGAAAATCTCTCTCTTATTATGAAAATGAGAAGCATTTTTGTAATCAGTGCAATCTGTTCTAATATTTAAAACCACAGATTTATTGATATTGTGTTGCAGTCATCATGCCTATTCCTATTGGTTGTGAGACCACTGTACGTACCTCTTCTGTGGGTACAGCGACCTCTGCCGTAGTGTCCTATTCTCTATGTGTTGTTAGCTGATTTAGTGCTTCCATCTACGGCTGTCTCATCATTTACCATCACCAGGTGGGATTGCGGTTAGCATTAGTTTACACTGAGTAAGGACTCCCATACATAACTGCGAATTCGCATCGCATCGCAAATATCTGCGAGAAACAAATGAATTTTCGGTACAAGTTCCTGCGATACGGCGCCGCATCGCGCCGCATCGCAGTTATGTGTGGGAGCCCTTAAGCAAAAAACTGTTTTCTAAAGCTTACATTCTTCAACAAACCTGCCTTGTAAAGCCATACATCGGTAATATTTCCTTAATGATTTCTTCAGAAATGTTTGATAGGACTCGCATCGATGGGAGAACCATAGATGTTCGTATCTTCTAAATATGAGAATGCGGTGAGTTATTTCATTTTACTATAAGTCTTTCATAGCGTTGTGTAATCGTAGTTTTCCGTGCGTTGTTCGTTTTCTTTATTTCGGACTAGGGATCCCACGTAATACATCGTAAGTGATTGATTCTCCACTTCCGCTGACACAATGAGTAGATTTTTCTTGCTTTTTTCGACTCGTTTCCTTTTTTGGCTGTACCTACTTTCTACTGAAAGGTGCTGAAAGGAAGTTGCTCGAGATTCTGAACGCGAGCTCAAGAATTTGGAAGTCCTTTCCTTTACATCCAATCTACAAATATCCCATCTGTGGTGAGAAGCATGTCTCCCGTATCTCATTTGTTGGGCTTTATTATACCTTATATTCAGGAAATGGGTATTGTGGCTAACAGACTGTCTTCTTTGTCTTTACAACTACAAAGTTAATGACGCTACTGAAAAATCTACTCATCATTATTGACCCCGATGCCTACGGAACGCTTTGATCGAACTTTGTCTAAAGTTGACGTCTAAATATTTTATATTTTTGTGCTTTCAGGAATGTTTCAAGTCGGTCTGTTTGGGGTTCGTATACAATCTACTGCAAGGATCTACCTACTTTTCATCTTCGTCTTAAATTGTGTGTCCTTTGTCTTCATGCGATTTTGTCTCGGTTGACTTGGATTTATCGACATATGTATTTTGTGTTTAAGTAAACCTAAGCGTCTCGATGTTTGATGTAGTCGTAATGATAAAGATTAAATAAATTTCATTTGAAAAGGAAAATATACAATTGTCATCTTTTCACTCCATTAATAATTATAATATACTATAAAATTTCGGTGAGCCCTACACATATGTAAAATGTGTGGAGATACGGATAAATCGTTGTGAGCATATGGTCTCGTCGTTGTTTCGAAGTAGTTTCTATACAAATTATGCCTACTCTGGCGACGCAACTATTTCATTCAAGCAACCAACGTAAATATATGTCTGTATCTCATTTATGAAAATTTTTAGTGTTGTTGAATACGTGTAGGTGTCATTTGGCTTCAAAATATTAATAGTTTAGTACCAAATCTTCTAAGTGTTCCTGATTTGGGCAGTTTCGGTGCACGGATGCAGTTTTTTGTATCCATAGACTTCCTCTTGATTACAAGCATGCGTGGAATATATTTAGTCTCCGTCCTAAATATAAAAGTTAGGTACATTCAGATGATGAGAAACATTTTGGACAAATAAATGCAATCTAAAATCGACCATACTGGCTAGAAACTGTTATTTGATAATAATGTTGAAAGCTCAAACGTGCTCTGCTCAATCGAGCTTAAACATAATGAAACTACGTTGCATGCACTCTTCATTTTATGAAACCAATCTGCGGTGTTTTTCATGGCAATGTTATAATTACTGTCGGCCAGCGGATTTTCTTCAGATCACATTGTAGCTCAGTAATTGAAACTACTCGAAACACCGAAATCACATAAATAATTAAAATAGTTAGTGGTTTTAAAACGAAGTATAATCTGAAGACAAGGGTTGATATTAACATTGTTAACTTACCTATCTGAAAGTTGCATTTTGAGCGCTCTCGGCCATCATGAAGTTTTTCGAAGATATTGGGATTGTGGCGCTTCGCAGTCATCTACTATTAAATATAACTAGTTCTTCAGTCTTCTGCGATTTATTGGTAAGTTTATTGTCATCGAATTCGTTCTTTGTTATTTGTTCTGGGTTATATGCATGGGGTTTATTACTACACCACGGAGATATATCTTGGATTCATTATGCATTACTGTTTTTTATTTAGAGGACGCTTATTTATAATTTTCACACCGAATCCGAAAGTTGTGGAATCATAATTTTGCGTGTAAAGGGTGTCGAAGAAAGTTAGTATCAACATGTCGAAATGTTCGTCTTGCAGTGAAGATTAGTTGGGTTTGTCGGTCGATCATCCACATGGCAAGCGAACGGCGATCGATTTACCACTTCGACTAGTTTGTAACGATTCCTATGTCAAGTCGATGTAGACGTTGCCGGCTTCCTATTCATCAGACTCCTGATTTGGGATGTGTTGTAGATCCGGCATTATCGTTCGGCTATTATTGTTAATTTATGTTAATACATGTATTAATTATTATTTCATTTCAGGACCTTGGTAATAATAAATCTTTTAGCCATTACTTTGGCTTTAAGTAAAGAGGCTAGCTAGACGAAATATTCTCTTGCCAGAAGTGATTGCAAGCTTGAATAGGTAATTCATTAATTCTCATTGAGTGCTATATAAATGTTATATAATAATATTATGTAGGTGGCATTTTTGTGTTACATTAATTAATATATATTTTAGGTGATGATGAACTGGACATTGAACCACGTCGGATTGGGGATTTTATTATACGTCTTCCCATGTGAAATATTCTCGATTACCTCTGGTAAGGCCCATTTACATGTAATCGTACTCTAAAACAATTCACGTATACAAATAGTGAAGGAATGATTCGTCAGCCGGCAAGTTCTAAGCCCGGTTGTCCAAGGTGTGCCCTGTGAACGTATATTATTTCGCTATTCGAGTAGGCTACACAATAGGCAAAGCTAGCACAACGTATCTGGCACAACGAACCATATTTTATGTTAGTTTACAAATAACGGCATTTTATGGCGACAGTGGAATATTTCCACATTCAAGATAGAAACACTATCATACTTTAAGTTGGAAACAAATATGGAAGTTTAAATTGTCCCTTAGATTTATTAATATCCGCGGTGCCTTGCTGGTGTATCAATCTTTGTTGGTCCACTTTTAGGGAGTTGTCCTAATATAAATTCTACCACACGAATTGATCCGACGATTGTGGGCATCGATATAATATAAAAACTAGATTTGGTGTCACGGTTCAAAAAGTGGTAGCGAGAAATAGCGCCCTTGTGTCGCTATTTCTTTACAAGCCACATCCTGATAAATTTATTTTTGCCGATAGGAGTGTCGCTACTGACTATATGAAACTGTCAAACTACAAGTCATTATCATTATAAATTCGTTAGTTCACGTTTCCGCCACCAGCACAGATAAGTTTGCAACCTCCGCGACCACATTTTAGATGTCATTTTGTTCCTCAGGTGGTATCTCGTCTAAGTTTTGTTCGTGAATGTTTATCTAGTTTATATATTATATCGATGATTGTGGGTGTCCAAACGTAATTATCCTAATTGATTATCTTACAGCCGCACTTACAAACGACAATTAATATTAATTATAATTAAGTTTTTTTTTTTAAATCTATTTCGATTCATAGCCTCTTATGATTATTATTGACTAGCTGACCCGTGCAGCTCCGCCCGCGCTTTTATTACATTTTGCTCCCCTTTTCTCCCTCCTCCCTAGATTTATCTCTCTCCATATCTCTCTCTTATAAAAAAAATCTAATTATATGCTCTTTCTCTCCTCTCTCTTTCCCCCTCCCGCTTCGGTTTCCGTCACACTCCCCCTCTTCCTACCCTGTTATCCCCTCTCTGAACCCTCTCCCCCTCTCTCTTCTACGAACTTGCTCCTTCTGACTCCCCCCTTACTCCACCTAACTCCCCCGATCCCTCACCCCATCGCCCCCTTCTCGAATCCCCTCTTCCTCTTTCTCCTCTCGTGCACCCTCCTCTCGTTCTATATATCCTCGTCAATCATGGTATCAGCGGCGTTAAATATACTTTATGACCTATTCTCAGACCTCCCCGATATGCACGCATAATTTCATACATATCGGTTCACCCATCTATTTAATGACCTTGCCTTATGTAGCTTAACCTTAACCTAGCGGTATGAAATATACTGTATGACCTATTCTCAGACCTACCCGATATGCACACTTTCATACAAATCGGTTCACCCATCTATTTAATGACCTTACCTAACGTTGCTTAACCTTAACCTACCGGGATAAAAAGTATCCTTTACCGTTCCGTTTACTGGTTCTAAGCTACCTCCCCACCAATTTTCAGCCGAATCGGTTAGGCCGTTCTTGAGTTATAAATAGTGTAACTAACACGACTTTCTTTGATTTATTATATAGATTAAAGTTCTATAGTTATTGTATGTTCAATTTCACCGATAGATGGCGCTGTTCATAATGTAAATCACGCTAACATCGTAAATTACTGTCTAATGATATTCGATAATGAAAGTTTTAAGTTTTCCGCATCTTTTATTGTTGCGACTGTAATACATACTGTAGAGGGGGATGGTGGTTAATGGTGAAACTAGGGGTTGTTTTGAGTACACGTATGGTTTATTCAATAATCTAATATTAAAATGGTTATGGTATGGTGAATGGTAGGTAACGCGCTCGCGGCGGTTGATTGTGTACTGAAAATTATATAAAATTAGAATGCGATGCGCGGTGACAAATTGCTGACGGCTCAATATGGTGCAATGCATGTACGTACACCGTACATATTCCCGAACAAGAGAGATGAAGATGCGAATGAGAAGTGGTTTAAAATGGTGATGGAATAGTGGTACAAGGTGATTTACAATAGTGGATGATTAACAAGAACATTGGTTGAAATGTAATGTCTCTATGGTTCCATAGGCATCGCTAAAGTTTCTCTAAATTTGTTAACACGCGAAGGCGACGTAGCCTTATCAACACGCACATTGAATTTAGCAGTATTGTCGTCCATTCTAACACAAAACACTTTTGGGGTAGGAGCAGATTGGCTCTCTGTTGCACTTTCACTTTGAAGTTGACTATCGTCTTGGACGGTGACCCTACGATCAGAAGCGCGGGGCGACCACTGTCGCACACGGCGGCAGACGCACACCACACCCACGGCGGCTGCAGCTCCCCACAGCACGTAGATGGCGGTGTAGTGGTGTATATCGTGGTAAGAAATTCCTTCTGAAATGCCTTCTTGTGACTTCAAATTTTGGATCTGGTCACCTATCTCCTTAAACTCAGCATTGAAATTGCTGGTGTTCATCTTAAATGTCTCTAATGGTAGAGATATATTTACTACGTGGTTAATGGGTGGTATAAGCGGCATCATTATATAAACATCCGTGGTGTAGGTAAAATCGTTATGTAAAGACGATAGAGTAATGGTTATTACGCCTTTACAATTATTTTCTTTGGCACCGACCCCGAATATGACACCCTTGCATCGTCGCCTGGGCAGTCCCAACTGCTGCGCTGCATTTTCAGTAATTAAAGAAGTTTGGGAACCCTGGTCGATCAGAGCTCGCATCTGATACGAACTGCCATCGCTTCCTTCGACTCTTAAAACTGCAGTTGGCAACAGGATTTCGGCCACGTTTTCCTGCGACACGTGGCAATTTCGCTGAGCTTTTGTAGAATAATTATAGGTAGCGGCGGATAATGGTTTCACAATAGCGTCATGTAGCAGCGAATTATGCTTTTCATTGCAATGGCGACATGTTTTGCTTGACATGCATTCTTTGCCTTGGTGATTGACAAAGCAATTACTGCATAAATTATATTTCGCGATTGTTTTAAGTTTTGTATCCGGTTTCAAATCACGAAATGTGTTGCAATAAAATAAAGGATGGTTGTCATGACATACTGGACAATTATGTGATGTTACGTTCAGTGCCTTAAATGGTGATAATAATGGTTTTTTGTAACTCTTTTGGTAATGGTTATTAGGCGAATTATATGAAGATAATTTTTTCAAATTACTTTCGTGGTTACTTGGTAGCTTGGTTGCGCTCTGTTTTCTTCTAGAAGCCTCTAGCGATATAAATTTGGTTTCTAGATAGCGAAGAAAGTCTCGAAGTGTCGGTAGCTCCCTCGGGTCTGCTAGTGACTCTACGTAGTCCGTGTGGGTCTCAGCGTCGAGTTTCTTCGATAATAGGTGGACTAATAATGGATCCCAAGAAAGTGTGTTCGCTCCTAACTTTTGAACTGCATGTAAACACTCCTTGGTGGTGTCGTGTAATCGTTTGATGTACGCTGCCGACTGCGATTGCATAACAGGCAAATCCAGAAGTATGTCGATATGCGAAGTAAATATTAAATTGGTGTTATTGTATCGGTGGTTGAGAATCTCCCACGATATCTGGTAATTTTCTGAACTGATAGGAAGATGTTGTATCAGTTTTTCTGCTTCCCCTCTTAGCTTACTCTTTAGAAATTGTAATTTTTGATCACTAGACAGCGAATTATTGTTATGTATGGCTTCTTGAAAAAGATCTTTAAACGAAGTCCATTGTTGGTAACTTCCTGAAAAGTGTGGTATATCCATTTGAGGTGTAATCTTCTCCCTGTGTGAGACAGACCACATTTTGGTATTTATGGTTCTCTTTATGGTGTTATAGGTTTTTTCGTACTCACTGAACATTTTTTCGTACGATTCATGATCGCCGTCAAGTTCGCTATCGATTTCCCAATGCAAACTGTCGATTACTGACCAGCGAGACTGAATGGTTTTGAGAGCGTCTTCGAACTCCCATTTTTCTGACAAGATACTTAAATCAATGCTCTCCACAGTACGAGAGAATGCTTTGAAATTACTTTGTTGCTTTCGCAGCAATTCATTCAGCTTATTTCCTATCCCTTCTTGAAATTTTGACGTACTCGGCACGCTAACGACTGGTGCTGGGTCTTGTAACGTAGCTGGTTTGAGTACTGGTGTCGATGGTTTGGTCTCTGGTTTATAATTCAAAATTATTTGCCTAGCCTGACTATAGAAGTCCCTAGTATTCTCATAGTCGTTGTCTTCAAAGTAAGAATAATTTTGGTTACCAAATGCGCATAGCTGGACGTGGTTAGAATGGAATTCCTTCCAGTAGGAATCCAGTGTCTCCAGCCTGCGTTTTATGTAGTCTGGTGTCTTGCGGTCACGGCCATCCTTCTTAAAATTTTGTAGAAGCTGATCCATGCCCGTCATGATTTGTCGTTGAGTTTGCAATAAACCCTCCATAGTGGTTTGGTTAATGGTAATTATTGGTAAATAAAAGACCTTACTTGAGTTGCTGGTTACGTACGCTGCTGCAAGTCGCACGGACTTACAACTCTGGTGATGGTGTTGGTTGCCTCTGGTAGTAGACTGGTATATCCACTGCGCTGGTTTTGTTCAAGAACCACTTCACTAATGTTACAGGTTACACAACACTAAATCCTTTTAATAGTCCCGAATAACCGTTAAATAACACTCGCGAATGGTCCGTTTACGATCGAAGGACCATATGTAGAGGGGGATGGTGGTTAATGGTGAAACTAGGGGTTGTTTTGAGTACACGTATGGTTTATTCAATAATCTAATATTAAAATGGTTATGGTATGGTGAATGGTAGGTAACGCGCTCGCGGCGGTTGATTGTGTACTGAAAATTATATAAAATTAGAATGCGATGCGCGGTGACAAATTGCTGACGGCTCAATATGGTGCAATGCATGTACGTACACCGTACACATACATAATCTAGTTTGGATCCGCTCGGGATTTACAGATTTTAACTTTTCAAAGATATAATGTCATATTGCCATTAGCAAAGTACTTAGAACAATACAGAAATCTAATGAAAATGTCCTGGGTGTACCGGACCGGCTTACTCCTTACAAAAATTGACCCTTCGCCAATGCCATATGTTATGCAAACTAAATGTCTGCTCAGTCCCTATTGTATATAGCGTAATAATACATATCTTAATGATTAACTGATCAGTCTATAATTACCCTATTCACATACAAAGGAAATTACGTGGTAATATGTGCAAGTAATATTTCACTGCTTAGCCCCTATGAAACATAGATTGATGTTTTATATACCAACTTACACCTTGACTTCTACACAACACATCAGTGAAAGTCCTATCTAAATCCATCCACGGGTTTTCAAATGATACCTGGAGGAACAGAACGACAGACAGACAGACAGACAGACAGACAGACAGACAGACAGACAGACAGACAATAATTCCAAAAAAAATTGTTTTGGCCTCCATGTCGATAGTATAGTATCCCCACATAGAAATTTAGGAAAAATATTCAATGTACAGAAAAAGTGCTCTTTGAGTTTTATTATAGTATAGTTTAATAATTTACGAGATTATTAATTTATCTACTCGCTATCGGCGCATTAAATATTAACTGGCTTCGAGTGTCGAAATATTCCGATTTCATAAAATGGCTTACTAATAATTAACTATAATTGGGGTTTGTAGGTAAGAGACTAACTGCCAAACCTACAAACTTCAATTAAAGTTAATGATCATTAATCCAAGTTTAGAAATCGGATACGTGGATGGTGAGTAGATATCAATTATCTCGTGTTCAATAACCGAAATTAATCATAAATGGCTCTGACAGTCGAAATAAATAGATTTCAAAAAGTGACTTAATTAGAATTAAAGTTAATTGGCGTTTGTGAGTGCGGCTGTTAGTAATAGCTATCTCACAACTATTACGACACCTATTGAACCAAGGAAGCAGTGTAGGATCGTCATACGATACAGCTAATTTGATTTTGCACACTGTATTAAGATTAGATAGAAAAACGAAGAGATATTTGTTACATAGAACATCGAAGCGTTCGCAGGCCGCTAACTGATTAAAAAATAATATCCAGCAACATCATGTCATGCGATACAACTCAAATGGAATAATATTCCTTTATTGTTTCAGTGTTGCTTCTGCCGCGTATCCGGGAACAGCGTAATAAAAGGTGTTAAATATGATAATTTAAATAAAATAAACAAACATTTCACTCAACATTGTTTTTTATTGATAGACATGTTGATCGGAGCGGGCACTTTTTTCACAGAATGCTTATACCTCCGCCAGATGCCTTGCGATTTGCATGATTTTGTAAATAGGAATCCTTAAAGCAGTCATCAGTAATTCCATGATTGATATAGCTGACGCCCCGATGCACAAATTAACAATTCCACCGCTTCGAACTGAAACAAAAATCATTATTAGAATTTTTTAATTGTTTAAAGCTAGCCGTGTATGACGGCGATCCCACCTGAGGGTAAGCGGTGATGCTGTGTGGATGGGAGTGCATTATCAACACTGTCAACTCACTGTCGATGGTCCTTCAGCACTGGCGAGTGGCACAACGCTACTCGATTTTTGTATTATTTGTATGTGGCATTTTGCATGGTATGTATGTGGCATTTATAGAATCAGGCTACAACAATGTCAGCTGGTGTACCCTTTGCGCTACTTCTCTTCAATCCAAACTATCTGGATGTTAAGAACTGCTTGCCTTCATTGGATGATGAATGTCTTAATATGTAGGGACTATTTTAGTAGCAGTCTTTATGTCCCAGTCTCAGTGTGGTGTGTGTTAATGTGCCCAAAAGCCCTTAGTTAGAATTCGAATAATTTACTATAGAGGCGTTGATGCTGTTTAAGACGACAGTAGCTAATTTATACACATGCGATATTTTTTCCTAATATGTACTTAACAAAATGGTAACAAATAAAAAACTACAACTATCGCACAAGAAATGATAACATAGAATGCGTGTAATGTAAATATAAACATTTTGGAGGGCTTTAGAAAATAAGTAATTTTAGTGGGCTGTGGGCATAACTAGTTTGAGAATCTGTGGCGTCGGTTTAAAATTTTGGACATTGCTTCTTTGTACAAAACAATCACACGTTTAACTTACGAAATATGTCATAGAAGCTAAATATAATTTCCCTCCTAACTCGCACTTTCGGGAATGCTGACACACTAACTCTTAGTCTGTTCATTGACGATTGAGGGAAAAAGGTGGCGAAGTCAGTTCTATAGAAATCTTCTTCACAGTTGCCGAGGCAGCCGCAGTCGCGTGATGATAATGGAAGACCTTCGACATTTTCGAATGCCCTCATGGTTGCGTTGGTGACTGATAGTGTTACGATTTCTTTTTTATATTCTAATACACACTCTAATTCAGCCAAACTGCATATCCTCTCGTTATCTGCAGAAATACAACCTTATAAGTTGATGCGAATTTGAAATCAAGAATCTATAAGGCGAGAACGTAATTTGCGACCTATAGGTACCTATGTCATACAGGGCTTTGTACTTTGTAGTAGGTATATGCTTGGTCTGGTTAGAATTGCATCCCCCCATCTCCTCTCGTTGGGTGTCGTAACAAGCAACTAAGCGAGAACAAGAAGATGGGCAGCAGCGTCTTTCTTTTGTTTTTATCTTCCACTTATACTGTGATCGCCAAGACGCCTGCCAAGCGTAGGGAGTATGGTAACCCCTCCCTTCCAAGGGGGAGGCCTTTTGTACAGCTGTGGACGTATTTGGCCTCCTGCGTCGGACGGTCGCTAGAGCACATCGCTGAAGGGCCACTTGAGGGACGAGGCCGTGCCTTCCTGCGGTGCCCTTGTGCTAGTCTTTACCCAAACCCTTCTGGCTGGAGCGCTTTAAGCGCTCGCCCTCTTGTCCGGTGAAGCTGTCATGGCCATCTGCGGCCAACAGTACTACTCCTACAAAAAAAAAACACAAGGGATTGTTTGTGGTAAGATTATCTAGTTGTTAGGTCGCAAATTTATGTTCTCAGTGTATCATTTTCTTACTTACCCAAGGGCTTATAAAAGTGTGGAATACAATTGCATAGTTTTAAAATCATTTTAATTCTACATTCTAACAAGCAGCGGTTGTAGGAATAAATCGGGTATCTCCGGCTATCAGACTCGTAAGTAAACCTGAAAAAATGATACAAAGGAGGTAGTTTAATTTGTATTACAAAGTATATAGCGCCAGGGCAGCGGGACGCATCGCATGCGGCCCACAGTAAATATACTTTTTTTCCCGCGACTGTCGGCACATGAGCTCTCGAGTGGGATCTGCACCAGAAACCCCTCAGTGCCTTGCCTTTGAGCCCGCCACCGCCGCCGTCCTCGGAGTCGCCACTGTACTCACAGGATGTCCGGCCCACACCCCGACAGTGAATATAAATATTATAAGATCAATTTTTTTGCCCTTTCGTGCAACTATAAGCGCCATAAAAACTGGTCCTCCAGCAGGCATTACGTAAGTATTATAGGTAGGTATACGTAAGCAGCTATCAGTAAAAATATTGTGTGTGTGCGGATTGAGTGAGCACGCTCTGAAAAATGTTCAAAAAATGCTAATAGATCTCCAAATGTATTAAGTACGATTACATAAAATATTTTTCACACCACCTGCTCGATAATGTTGCATTATGTGTCATATAAAGATGACATAAAGTACCTCATTATTGCCCTATAGTCTAGCCGGGTAATAATGTTGTACTAAACTCCCTTGGGTAATAATGTGATTTGAATTTCGAACGTCAAACGAAAATTTCCTAACACACCACAGGTATAATACAACTCTAAGCAAAGACCAGCACGAAAAAAAAACATTTGAAAATCGAACCGGGCGCGACGAGCAGAACCCAGTGTTCTAAAAAAGAAAAAGAAATAGATGTTAACGCGTTAACGCTGCAAAGCACTATGTTGATATTATTGACAGTCTCGTTGGTCTAGTGGTTAGACATCCTGGGCGCTATTTGGTCGTGGGTTCAATTGCCACCTAGTGTCTGGTTTTAACTATTTAATTAATATCAGTTGTCTGGTTTCCATAGTACAGGCTCTGTCTAGTTTGGGATCAGATGACCGTGTGTGGATTGTCCCAAGATATTATTATTGTTTTAATTCAGCAATATTTGTATTTTATTACCTCGCAGTAGGTGTGAAAAGTAGTGTATTCACCTCGGGGATAAAGGTGCCTTTGTCTTGGGCGACCTTAAATCCCTCGCTGTACTCAGGATTCCAGTAATAACTCCCTCGCTACGCTCGGGAGTTAACTCTATACACCCTCGCTGCGCTCGGGAGTTGCTAGAATCCTTCGTTTTGCTCGCGATTCAATTTAACGCCCGCGACATAAGACACTACTTTATCCCCTTGGTGCATAAACTACTATGAATACTAGGATTTAGTAAAAGTTTTGTTATGTAACTACCTAATTACAGATCGCCTAATGGCCGACCTTTTAACTCGCGTATCGCCTGCGCGGTAAGAAGGGAGCGAGGGGAGATGTTAGCGAGCGGATGGGTGAAAGGGGTGCGCGGAGCAGAGAGCTTACGTCAAGTGCGGCAGTGCGCTCATAGATAAGAATAGTATATACTGAAAAGTGCGCTGGCTGTGCTCCATAGAGAAAAGTAATCTGTGCTCGCAGCGCGCGGTTGGTGTTTTTGTTACGGACGCTTGAAGATAAACGCACAAGGTATACGACTGCCAAGATAAATCTCAAGATGAATCGCTCTTCCAGTTTTGCGAACAAAATTAACAAGCAAGCTAAACAAATATCATACAATGTATATTCCTTTTTTAAAGCCAGAAAACAAGATCATAATTCTACAGAGTATCTTGAAGACGTAAACCTAAACAAACTTGTTGCTAAAGCTACAGGACTTTCGGTGACTACCATATGTAAAATAATAAAAGAAGGAAATGAACTGAAAGATGAACAAAATAATGTAATAATTTAATAATTTGCAAGATTCTGACTCCTCAAGCTACACAGACAGTGATGATGATTCAAGCGATATGAATATTAGTGACGAATAGTCCTATAATTTTTTTATCTGTGGTTAAATATTTCTTAAACGGAGTTAATTATTGTTTTATGATTTTGTACCTATGAAGCTATTATAAAATATATGTAAAACTTAAAAATAAATACTTAAAAAAAAGATACTTATTATTTTATTCTTTACCAACAATGTCTATCTCGAGATAAATCTTTGGATTATTGACTCCGTGTGTAGCGTTACCCGCCCCCGCTCCCTTCTTACCGCGCAGGCGATACGCGAGTTAAACGGTCGGCCTATAGTGCCGTATTTAAAATTATACATAGGTGGTTGGTGGTAATCCAATATAAAGACGCTGCTGCACGTCTTGTAGGTAGGTAATAGATAATATTTTGCACAATAGTGCTGGATCTGATTCCACCTGATTGTAAGAAGTGGTGATGCAGATTAAGAAGAACACAGGGAAAATGGACTGTGTAAGGACAAATATTGATCCCTCAGCTACAAACATACACGACTTCTCGTAGAACTCCTTATTTACTTATCACAGGAACACATTCGAGCATCATTCGAAGGTGGACTTATTTGGTCTCATTATCAACCCTTAGAAGGGAGGGGTTGCTGTAATCCCCGCACTTGGCAGGCGTCTTGGGGATCGTGGTATAGGTGGTAGGGAATCCCATAGAAAAATGCTGCTGCCCTTCATGTTTTCTTTAGTCACCTCTCACGAACCGTCCCTCTCCGGACTCTGAAGTTTCCGTAAGAAGCCCGTTGGGTAACGGGCCGAGATGGGAGTGTGCTATTCTTACCTGGATACCCTACGAGTTATTTCGTGTAGCTTCTGTAAAGTAGTTGAGTACTCTACTAGGGATGATTAATTTTGTATGAGCGGGCGTTTCTACCACTAAACATTTAATCAAAATAAATTTGCCCTTGCCTGCATTTGCGAAGGTGTAACGGTATGTATTTTATGTCCTTGGACGCCCTGGTGGTGGACATTTGAACTCCATATGATAAGAAACCCTCTGTGTCGAATGTTAACAGTGACGCTCCATTGATTATTACTTCGTCGGGACTCACAGTATAAATCTATGCGAGATATAAAAGTACAAACAAAATATTAGCTAGGAATTAATTCAGCCGCCATCGTGTGGTAGCGACCGTGGATACGGTTTTTCCAATTTTTTGTTTTGTTGCTTGATTGATACACTAATTTATTTTGCAAGTTTAGTGCTATTTGACTTTGGCGTAATCGTGGAAGCCATAATTTTATAAAAGAAAAACAACTGCATCTGTACTGAACGCTGATTGTGCATCGTTATTTGGTTAAGCCCAATATAAAGTACTCTGTGCTTAAGCTAGCAGGCTGGCTCGGCTTGCATGTCATCTGTACCTACTGCTATTCTCTAACTCACTAAGGGACACAACATCGAGCTGGACGGTGCGGGAGCGGCGAGTTGTGTTTTGGAATTCACAAACTTTACTTACGCAGCACCAGAGCGCCACGAGAATTAACGGTTTTCAGTGGTAGGTACCTACTCCTATTAAGGTCGATTATTATGACCACATTATGACAGTCAGTGTCGACGTGAATACGAAATGCGATAATGAATACGAGATGAATACGGACTTCCTGTTGCAAGCTTAGCTAGTCAGTACCAGATTAAGCTAGCGCGGGGCCCGTAGCAAATCATATATTAGGTATTAGGTTACGCACCTATGTGCGGGCCCCTCAAGGTGCGGGGCCCGTAGCATTTGCTGACTCCTGCTATACGGCTAGGCTAATCCGGCGCTGTAGCTAGTTAAAATGTAGGTTATTTGAATGCATTTAAAATATACGTTTCATGTTCTCCGACGCTAGGGGCACTTCGATAACGATCATATTATTAGTAGGTATCATAATTCAATATCGCTATCTGAATGCTTACTTACTTCATTGGGAAAAATTCACTACTCTATTATATGATTATCGAACTTCATCAAACCTTGAAGGCGTCTGCGTAATTTAATATCTGAACGAAAAAATCCGTGTCGTGTACTGAGAGCTCGATATTAGTTTTGGAGTAAGTTATCACATCCTTATCACTCCATTTGCTGAAAGAAATAAGAGTTTTACAAAGGGTATCCGATAGACGCGAATTTATTTTGCAGTTTCATCATAATCATCGGAAAGACATTTTGGAGACATTTTGCACCTTGATTCCACCATCCTCCTTCTATCATTGGACGACAAGACGCATGCACGTACACACTTATGTGGTGAACGTGCCTTCAGTCCAGACTAAGCGATTTGCTTCTTGAAGGTTGTGGGTACGGTAGGTTAGGTACTATCGCGGATACGAACGTTATATCAGCTTTCAATCAAAATTGTTTGGACGACGTTCCGTGGTGCGCTTACCCCGCCCGCCTGTATTTTGGGCCGGTTCATGCAAGCGATTATAGTCCCAAAGATGGTACACCGATCGTGACCGCGAGAGTACATACGGTGAGTACGGTACCCTACACATTAATAATAGGTAAGGACAGCGGGTCTACTACGGGTTTTGATAGCTTACGAGCTCGATAAAACTGTCAGTTTTGTTCCGTACATTTTAACACTTTTGGATAGTTACCGCTAGAGGCGCTGGTGTGAAATGTATAGAGAAAACTGACAGTTTGATCGAGTTCATTCCGTGCTAGACCACTGGAACAGTCTGCCTGCTTCGGTTTTCCCTCATGATTACATGGGTCACACTAAAAGTTTCCGGAAGTGGCCACTTACATAAACAGTATTTAAAAACATTTTAAAATGAAACTCTTTGGCTGTAGAATGCAGTTTGTTTCATCTGACTGTCCATTGTTTATACATTGCGGCGCCTTTTAAAAAATTGAGTGTCTAAATTAACATGGATTTAATTGGGGAAAATTTTGGTAGTATGATTTTCTACGATTTTAAGTGGAATTTGACAGCTCAACAGAGCATCGCTCGGCTTCAATCTGCTTTTGGCGATGAAGCACCATGCAAGACGACTATTTATAGCTGGTTTGCAGAATTCAAGCGCGGTCGTGTCAATGTTAGTGACGAATCTAGCGATGGTCGCCCGTCCACCGCTGGTGAACAACAAAAACATCGATTGAAACAGACAGGCATGTGACCTACCATGAGATTCGCGCATCCTTAGTCATAGGCATGAGTAAAATACAATCAATCCTACACAAACATTTGGGTGTGAGAAAGCTGTGCTCACGGTGGATCCCAGACAATTTGACCGAGGCTCAAAAAACGGACCACGTCACTTGGTGCAGTTCCATGCTTACCAGATTCAACGAAGGTGCGTCAAATTTACAGGGTATACATAGGTGGGACATATCCCACACCAAATTTGACGCACCCGTTACTATGGTAACGGGTGACGAAACATGGATTTATTGCTACATCCCAAAAAAAGCAGCAATCGAGCGTATGGGTCTTTCAAGATGAGCCGAAGTCAACCAAAGTGGCGCGCGTGAAAAATGCATCTAAGCGGATAATTGCTTCTTTTTTAATAAAACTGGACACGTGGCTACTGTTGCTTTAGAGAATCATCGTAACGTGAATAGTGACTGGTACACGACCATTTGTTTGCCGGAAATTATTGACGAACTCCGTATAAATAACCGGAAACGCCGTATCATCTTGCACCACGACGATGCTAGTTCCCACACAGCTAGACAAGCAAACGAATTTTTGAAGGTGAAAAACATAGAACTTATGAGCCATCCTGCATACAGCCCCGACCTGGCACCTTGTGACTTTTTTCTGTTCCCAAAAATTAAGAAACAATTACGAGGTCAACGATTTTCGTCACCAGAAGAGGCTGTCGAAAAGTATGAAAAACACGTTTCTGAGGTCACCATGGAGGAGTGGTACAAAAGTTTTCAAAATTGGTTTAATCGCACGAAAAAGCGCATTTACGCAAAGGGAGAATATTTTGAGAAACAATAAATTCATTTTTGAGCTTTAATAGTAGTTTTTTCTTATTCATTCCAGAAACTTTTAGTGCGCCCCACGTATAATGTGGGTGTCATCAAGGCCTGAGTGAATAGGATTTTAATAAGCTAGTGTTTTACCTTCCCCGATTGCGTCGCCCCTTTCCATCAGGTGGGACTGCAGTCAAGCACAGGCTTTAGTATATTGGTAAAAAAAACGACTATCTTACGTAGGATCATCAAATACAGCAACGTTGGAATTGATGATATGACACATTCCCAATTCCGTCATAGCTGGCTCTACAGACACTGGCCAGTTTATTGAATTGGACACGGTACTATTATCCAACCTTTTAAACAGATCCATGGCTATTTGCGCGTAATCTTTGGGGTTTATAAGCTGCCAAATAAACGAATACCATATTAGTAACTAATAGGTACGATAGTTCAAAATGATCAAATTATATTAGGTAGGTGTGTTTAAAAGTACGCGTCCATTGGCCGGTGCCGGACGCACCGCACGCACGGCACGCAACGGATTTTAGTTTCCTTTGTATGATTTTGACGGCCCGCTTCGGAAAACGCCGGCGCGGATAATGGACGCAGCGCCACAGAATACATATAATAAGCGCTATGTAAAATCATAGAAAGCAAACTAAAATCCGTTGCGTGCCGTGCGTGCGGTGCGTCCGGCGCCGGCCAATGGACGCGTACCTTCATAGGGGCAAAATGACCTTACCATCCTAAGCTGCAATGAATCTATGGATGGAATTGTCACTTGGAAAAGAGGACCCTGTGTCAAAGGTAGCTGCGTTGACAGTAAAAGGCCCTAAACGATTGTCCCTCAAACGTCAGCCTAGCAACCCCAAGAGGCGTGTGAGTGCTCTACGTAGATCTAGATGTACGCGCTTAAACTTAAAACACGTGCAGCCACGCTGCTGTCACGTAAAAATTTGAAGTCACCCTAACTGCTACACGTGAGTGCTTGGAATAACTTGTTCCACTTTAATCACCCAGGTGATCAAAGTGGAATAGACCCATCAGTTAGGGTGACTTCAACTATCGTTAATACATGTAAAGGCATTTTTTAATTCTGTTAATTTTGGCTCTCTGAACCGTTTATGCTTATGTTCCATACTAGTAATTTCTATTCACTAACAGAATATTTTATATTAAGTATTAATTGGTGGTGGCGTAACTTGACTGCGATCATCTATTACGTGGTGTTCGGTCTGGCTGATCCAATTTTTGGCCTTTGGCCTACCACTACCACTTAGTCACTACTACCTAGTCTTCGTACTTACTTTTAAAATGTCTGCAGATGGTAAATCTAGAACATTCAATGCTTCCAGGGAAACGGACACGATTGATGCGTAATAAGATTCCAGGTTATAACCAGTTCTGTTTAGAGTTTCGCTGTAAATAAAGAAATAAACAGTAGGTACCTAACTCAATGATAAATTAAAAAGAATTGTAATAATAAAAAAATACTATAATTTGTTAATGAATATATTACATATAGTGTTAGTTACATAGCCTAGAATACCACTTACTTGACGTAGTCAGCAAAGATTTCATCATTTAGTTTATTTACTGGGCATAATACAACACTTGGGTAAGATACATTCCAGTCGAAGTAGTCCTTTTCCACGCTCATTACAATGGGAGTTTCCTAAGAAAATGTATGGCTCGATATTGATAGATTTATTTCTGGATGTTAGTAGTAACTTCCTTTACTTACATCCAGAAATAAATCCTTGCTAACCAGTGGAGATGTGTTACTACTATAGAGCGTCCAACCGTTTATTTTCTTTTTGACAGCACCAATAGAACGTAACTGCGTCATGTTACGCAAAAGTTCACTTAAAGTGAACTTTTAAAAGTGAACTTCACTTTAAGTGAACTTTTAAAAGTGAACTTTTGCGTAACATGACGCAGTTACGTTCTATTGGTGCTGTCAAAAAGAAAATAAACGGTTGGACGCTCTATAATAACACTTTCTACTAGTAACAAGTACATCTCCACTGGTTAACAAGGGGCGATCCTACTAACACCCAGATTGAAGTTACGAAAATATCGTTTCTGAAACTTGTTTTGTGTACCTAATGTGGAAAAAGTATTATTTACATACATTTAAATATTAAAAAACTTATAAAATTTTACGACTTACCTACCTAGTCAAAATGGCAAACGTGTGTACTATAGGTACAAACTAATGTAGTGTATTATCTATGGGTTAGCTTGGTGTAGCCCTTGGGGCGTCCGGGTAAGAATAGTAACCACCCATCTCCTCCCGTTGGGTGTCCGTAAAAGGCGACTAAGGGAAAACAAGAAGACGGGCAGCAGCGTCTTTTTATTAGATTAACTACCACCTTTACTGTGATCCTCTCGCCGCCTGCCAAGCGTGGGTATTACGGTAACCCCTCCTCTTCCCTTCCCTTCCCTTCTAAGGGGGCGGCCTCTGTTCAGTGATAATGACAGCTTAGTTCAGTGTGACAGACAGTTACTGTCCTCAAGATTGCCAATTTGCTTGTTCTTTATTTTTGTAGGTTGTTTGAAAAGGTACAGTAGGAATATTATTATTAGGTAGGTACTTACCATGAGTCTTGTGTATTGTGTCGACAAGAGAACAAAAACTATTGCGCAGCTGATGAGAAAGCTGATCGCCCAAAATATCCTGTAAATACCAATCAAGAGAAATGCGTTTTAGGGCTTCAGAGTCTTGAAAGGAGGTATGAAAGAATTATTTCGTGCTCACAAAAATTACCATTGATTTTTATATATCAATATTATATCAGAGCATAATGCATACTTACGTATACGATAAACGAAGATATTCTTAATTATTATTAATACCATATCACTTTGAATTGAGAAATACCTTTCAAACCAATGTATCTCCGTATTGGCGATATAAGGCAGACCGTGTGTTGTAGAACTTCGTAACTCGCTTTGTAAATAATTGATCAGTTTCTTAGTCTTCAACCGTCTCGAGTAATTATCATGTTTCTTCTTGAACGAGGGCTTCTCTTTTATTGTTATTTTCAACATGTTTAGTTTCACGTTTTTACCGGAGTACTAAAGCAGTCTGTCCATCGGTCTATGAAGATTTCATTGCGTTATGAATACCAACAATGGACTGATTCTAATCTATCATTAGATTCATCATCATCGCCATCATTAGATTATAGTCTACCAACTTTAGATAGGTTACCACCAAACTATACTTTTTTATTCAATTTAAGCTAGCCTTTTTTTATGCCACTAAGGTCATAAGTAGGGACCGGATTTCTTAAATTTTATGTCCATAAATATTTTTAATTTCAATAGTTTTTGTTTAGTATGTTGTTTACCCTGTGTGCGTGTGTGCTAATAAAGCAATCTGTTAAAGGTACTTATAAAAAAAAAATAAGCTGTATCCTATCGATCCCTTACTATAAGTTGAAATAGTTACCATCGATAGCTATAATGAAATATTTCCGTTTCAATAAACAAAGACTGATAAGAAATCTACCTTTACTAGAAATGACAGTCTGTCTGTTAGTTATTGCTCCATTTCCGAAATGGAGCAATAACTATATGGTTTATCGCGGGATATCGATGACTTGATAGATTATTTTAACTTATAGTTAGGGATCGATAGGATATTGGGACCGGCAGTTATTCGGATTCATCCATCGTTGAGCGGTAATCTTAAGTAGTTACAGGTATAATATCTAATGATGAAAAAAAAAGCAAATAAGTGATTAATGACTATAAGAACCTGTGATAAGAGCTGAAGAGACAACCCTAACTTGGCTACTGTGCCACAGTTATTAGGTATTGTAAAGCATAGAATGGCTTTGTTGTAAGTACAATTCACTGATTTTAGATAATGCAATGATATAAACTATCTGATTGGTAAGTCATTAATATACATCATCACGACCGTTATTTCGTGCTGGCTGGACAGAATCCTACAAAGACAAGTTTCACATACAAATAATGTAATTTGACTTTAAAACTTCCATATTTTATTAGTTATCCGCTTCTTTTACAGAAGTGTCGAAAGAAGTCTTGATGAGAGCATAAGATGTTGTCACCAAGTTAAGAAAGTATGTTAATTTACCTATACCATTTCTACAGGTACAGGCAAATTGTATAAAATATTGTAGAAGAAGATAGCCAGGTAGCTATCTATATCTGTAACGAGATTATAATGGACTTAGCGCTCCGTGAGACTAAGCAATGAACTTAATGAAACCGTAAGCTGTTCAACTTGTCGATTTCGCTTTAATAAAAGGTCTATTGTGAAATCTTGTGAAAATGAGGTTGAATTAATTTTAAACGAAGTGTATTTTGTTAAAAGCAATACCTAGTTGTTGAAGCAATTTGCATAGGTATAGAGAGTATTTACAAGGTAGAAGTTTCGAAATCGGTTATAACAACGTGACCCTTAAAAAAAAAACAAGTTGTTATCCGTGTCTGTCTGTTCGCTCACTTCTATTAAACTGTTTTAGATTTCGTTGCGGTTTGCACCAACATAATTAGATAGCGAATTTCTTCCGAATATACCTAAGCTTAGAAGTTTTTCTCTTTGACCAATCAATAAGAATAATAATAATTTATTTGTCAGTTTAAATGTCAGATAAAAAAAATAAGTTGTTTAATGAAAGAAGGATCCTGTAACAGCAAAAGAATATATTTGTCTGGTATGTGAGCACGGACGCAGCCGTTTCGAGAAAGAGACCGTCCGCGGCCCCCTCCAGCCTATTTATAGGCAGGCGACGACGCGGCACGGCATAGACTTAGTATGTCATAGAGATATCGTACATAGATAACTTAACATGCTGGCGCCTTTGAAATAGTAATTAGGTATATGTAGATATACTAGGTGCCTAATTTCTATTTCAAAATAGGAATACTAATTACAATGATTTCTAGGAAACTAAGTATATTGTTATGACTATTACTAGGATACTAGTTTAGGACGTTAGGGTATCTATTGAATTGGGAAACTAAATAGCTAATTATATGACCTCAGCCTAGATCATCCAGGCATCTAGATCATGTAGATGTCTAGACCATCCAGGTGGGTGTAGTCCATTGAGATATAATGTATTAATTATATCACAATGGTAGTCTAGGGAAAATAATTGGAACCTAAACCTAACATTTATTATTTTCTACCACTAAGTAAGTTTATTATTTTAGTATTGTTTTTAAATATTAATAGAAAGTAGATATACATAGCAAATTTTGGAGATAGGTTAAGTAGTTACATATAAACTTAAGAACTAAACTTAATAAATTTTACATGTCACTTAATTAATGATTTAATCTATATTATTTGGTAAAGGACAGATTTTATTGAAAGAACGCTTAATTAGGTTTCCTTTAGCCGTCCTCATCGTCGCGACGCGCGTTATTCCGTCCAAGCCTGGGTGAGCGTCCACGATCCGCGCCAGCTTCCACAGGCAAGGGGGCAGGCGATCTTCCTTGACGACGACGATGCTTCCAGCTGCGAGACTCTGGCCCTTGGAACTGCGCCACTTGGTGCGCTGTTGCAGGCTCCCAATGTAGTCCTTGGACCATCTCCGCCAGAACCCTTGTTGTATCTGTTGGAGTTGTTGGTAGTGTTTTAATTTATTCGTAGGTGCGTCGGTGTAGTCGTAGTCTGGCAGTGCTGTGGGCAATTTAGCTGTCATAAAATAAATGATTATTTGATCCCATTCATTGGTGGGTATATCAAGTGATCTAAGGCAACGCAAGTGCTTGGTTATATTGTCTAATAATGCTCTAAGCTCGCCTGAATTCTCCTGGTGAATGCGTTCGGTTTCAAAGATTGCCTTTATATGATTGGCGACTAACAAACGCTTGTTGTTGTAGCGGTCGCACAATAAGCTCCATGCTAATGCATATTTTTCCCCCGTATATTCAACGGAATTGATGACTTCTAAGGCACTAGCTTGTAAGCAACTGCGCAAATATTTATATTTTTGAATAGGCTTAAGCGTGCTTTGGTTAATTAGAGCGTCGAATGTGTCCCTAAACTCTAACCAATTGTCAAAATCTCCTTTAAAATTAGGTAAAAGAATTTCTGGTAGTTTTATTGAATCGGTGCTATCAAGCTGACTTGGTATTGAAGAGTTTGGTATTTGGGGTCTAGGCTGAGCTGATTTAAGCAAATCCTTGGCCTTTGCTAAATATGTAAAATACAAATCCTCGAATTCCTGTCTTTTCTCTATTTGTGTTTCGGTATCACCGCTAATTGCTTCTAATTTTGATTGTACTTTATCAATTTTTCGAAAAACTTCTTTGATATCTTCCAATCGTTCTTCTAAGTTTAAAATATTTTGTGAGTCTAATTTTGAGCTGTCTAGATTATTAACATATTTGCCAAATGATGTTATTTTGCCTTTGTAGGCGGCTCTTGAGCGTTTTAAATATTCTACATTACGCTCAGCTTTGAAGTTAACACTATCGTCCGAACTCGACATTTTAGGCACAAATAGAGAATTAAATTCAAAGGGAATAGAAATAATAGGAAAATGGAGAAAGAAAGAGAAAAGAAGGAAACCAGCTCACTTACAGTTGTCTTCCTCGGCGGACTGACGATCTCGTTGGCTCTTGAAGTCGGTGTGTAGGTACCCAGCCACGTGGCGCCGGGTTTTTTTCGGTTTCTTGGTGCGGCGCTCGGTTCCCGCCCCAAACGAATTGGTATTGTACGATGATGCTGTTAAGAGGATGCTGTTAAGCTCACCACATTGTGTGATGGCTTCACCTGATCTGACTTGGTAGGCCTGCGGCGCGTATTTCTTACGCCGCCGCCGGTTTATTCAGCCGCAGAACGTGCAGCTGGTACTTCAGTTGATGGCTGGGTGCTGCTGGATCGGCTTCTGTGCACCACGTTGTACGGCACAAAATGGCGGCTCCTGGTGTGGTCACCACGTGCTGCGTAAATCGCGAAGCCGTGGGTCGCCGCTCGCCTCCAGCCGATGCCTCTTCCAGCCGCGAAGATTTACACGTGGTTGCGTGTAAAATGCACGAGGTCACCAAACTATGTTTAATGAAAGAAGGATCCTGTAACAGCAAAAGAATATATTTGTCTGGTATGTGAGCACGGACGCAGCCGTTTCGAGAAAGAGACCGTCCGCGGCCCCCTCCAGCCTATTTATAGGCAGGCGACGACGCGGCACGGCATAGACTTAGTATGTCATAGAGATATCGTACATAGATAACTTAACATAAGTATAAACGTTTCATTATTTATTATACATACCTACCTCATATATCTCAACGTAAGTATATAAATGTATACACTATGTATATAAATAGCCATGATGAAAATATATTAATTAAGTCATCTTTACAACATAGCTCAGTGAGCGAGCGCTTGCCTTGGAAACAAGGTGCGCAGGTTCGAACCCCGGCTCGCACCTCTGGTTTCTTTAATTAATCACGTGCGAATCGTCTTTGTGCGATTGTTACTAACTTTCGGTGAAGAAAAACATCGTGAGGAAACCTGCATATGTCTGAGAAAGCCTAACTAGCTTACTAATGACGCGTGAAGTCTGCTAACCCGCACATGGCCAGCGTGGTGGATGAGGGGGCTTCGGCCGTGGCCCGTGCCCAACAGTGGGACATAAACAAGGGCTGGTATTATTAAGTCATTTTTTGGCATTGCATGCAGAAATCAAATACCTAACACTCGATTGGAACAGAAGCGATGGTCAAGATATTTTCCCAATAGGTATGTGTTTTAACAATATTGAATGGCCTAAGGACCGATGTACTAAAGTCCAAGTACATCCAGGAATCAATATGTCTATAATATAGATACGGTAAACAATACAATCGCAAGTTCTAGTGAGTGATTTAAGGCGGGAGCAATCTATTTGTTAACCATAAAGCCCACGAGACTCGTTGCAAAGCAAACTCTAACTTTATCAGAATGCCCGTGTTGTATCAAGAATGCCCTAATCGGCAATTTGCCAGCGTTAAGCCCCTATTTATTATCGTAACTAGTGGAGGACTATCGCTTTCGGGCCGAGGCAGAGATCGTTCCGTGTTTCTTACATGCCCATTTGTCTGTATATACCCTCTTACTAATTCAACAAAACGTGAGAGACGCAAAGATAACAGCTTCGTGTCGAACACTGTCGATAGTTACAATGGTCGGGTATCGAAAAGGGAATCGGCGCCATTTCGCTGAGTCAACACGGGAATTTATGATTGTTACCTTTTTTGGTTGAACTAGAATCGTTGATCAGTGTTTTCTTCAGAGTAAACAATCTTAATAATAACCAAAAAATGTCGATGTGAGAATGTTTTGTTTCTGGTCCAATAATTCTGAATTCGATTCTCATAATCTGAATTCAGAGTCACACAACGAGCCATGGAGAGAGATAGCTCTCTCCACATTTTGGATTCTTTGCGCCGAAGAACTAAGGTCGCCGACATAGCTCTCAGTATCTGCAAGCTGAAGTGGCAATGGGCAGGCCACATCACTCGAAGAACCGATAACCATTGGGGAAGAAAGGTTCTCGAGTGGCGACCACGAACCGGAAGACGCAGCGTAGGCCGGCCTCCCACTATAAATATAGGTAGACAGACGACATTGCGCGCGTCGCAGGTAACCGGTGCATGCAAATAGCCAATTGTCGTTCATTGTGGCGTTCTAAGGGGGAGGCCTATGTTCAGCGGTGAATCTGAATTGAAAACTATTTAGTAGCGATTTGCTTCGTCATTTAAGGACTTGCACAGTTTAACCTAACCTAGATTATAATAAGGCGCAAAACCGACTCAGGCAGTCTATAGTGATGATTTTTAGTGTGTTTTACCATCCACGATTACGTCACCACTTTTCATCAGGTGGGACTTCATTCAAGCACTGGCTTATATTTAGTTTAAAATAGCCCCTAGCCCGAGTCGTTCATAATTACAATTAATAATAGCCAGCAAGCATTTGGTCACAAAATCTCAAGTGAAAAGCAGTAGACTTAACTATGGCATACATTAAAGCCGGGCCAGCAGTTTGTGCTAAATTATCGTTCGAATGTAGTGCCCAATAACTCATTACTTACAAGAAAACCTAATTTCCCTGACAAAGTATAGGTATATAAACGCAAAAGTATCTATATAAACTCGTACATACTTAAAGAGCGAGGTGTCGGTCCGATGGCGTTAAATCATTACTCTTTGTCAAAGTTGGTCGGCCGCACGATCTCGTTGGCTCAATCTCCGGCCTCCCAGTTAACCTATACTAAAGGTACTGCATCAAAGAACTAGTTTCAAACTTAAATAAGAATTGCTTAATGATGTTTATTTGTATATGGCTTCACCGTTTTTTCTTGCTCAGTCTCGTCATGCTTAATAATTATAAACATTGGTTAAAAAATACGTGTTACTTATTATAACCAGTGCCGGATTAGCCATATAGCAGGATTCAGTAAATGCTACGGGCCCCACGCCTTTGCATAAGTCTTACACCTACATATAAGCTTTAATACTTTTTTTTTTGTTTTTTTTTTGACGCGGGGGAAATCTTCTAAAGATCCCCGGGAGCTGTGGGGCTCGACCGGGGTATGTGGGATTCTTACCCACTAAAACCCCCGCGGCTGTCGCATCGGCACATGAGAGGGGGGATCCCAGGGCTCTCCGGTGGGATCTGCACCAGGGGCCCCTCAGTACCTTGCCTTTGAGCCCGCCGCCGGGGGGCGCATTGTAGCCCCCGGGAACCTGACACGGTGCTCACGGAGACGGGGGTCGCAACCCCGCCGCCGTCCTCCTCGGAGTCGCCGCCGTACTCAATGGACGTTCAAAGGGCCCACACCCCGAACGTCCAGCGACTCCGAAGGAAGCTTTAATACCTAATCCAAGTCAATTGTCTTGCGGGGGAACTCGCTATATGATTTGTTACGGGCCTCGCGCTGGCTTAATCTGGCCCTGTATAATATAACCAGTAATCAAATCTTTCTATTGTTGTGATGTGCGCGGAAAGAGTCTCCTCCTGTGGTGTGCTAGCTTACTTGTCGCGTCTTGGACATTCAGGCCTAGAACAAATCTTGGTGATTGACCATAATCATCAACGTAATTATTTATTCACCAGAAATACAACAGGTATATTTAAAATAGTGCTCAGATCTATTTCGCCTGGCAAGGCAGGTGAACCAATCCTGTGCATTTGACCAGATTAGTGATCTACTACGCGTCTGTTGTCCGTGGTACCACCAGTAGTACCACCCCGATGTGCTCATCGCCGTGGTAACCAAGTCTACACGAAAACAAGAGGATAATTATTGTTTCTATTTGTAATATTATTTTACTAGGCTCAACATTTTCGATTATACGTTCGTTAGCAGTCGGACTTTTTGTGCTTTTATGAATGTTTTATTTAGCTCTGCCAGTTTTGGTTAATTATTGTTGTGTTGCTATTCCAAATTATACGTACTTCTGTAATATAATCATCATCATCAGCAGCGAAAGACGTCCACTGCTGAAAAAAGGCTTAGACAGGAAGGGGTTGCCACAATCCCCACGCTTAGCAGGCGTCTTGAGATTTGCAATCACAGAACAAAAATCAGTACAAGTACTATAGAATGCTTAAATGCATGTAAGAACCGTAGGCACAGGTAAGAACATACAAATATATACATATCAGGTACACGACAATAGGTACTATACCGTCAGCTGTATTTATCGACATTTGCGCTTGTGACAGATCAAACCTATTACTACTTATCACTTACATATCAATATAACTCTTGTAATATAACTTTAAATAGTTAAATTCACCGGCCTCGTAGAGGAAAATCTGCCTACGCTTTGTTTAATGGGACCATAGGCAAACGCGTACTCTATAGAGATCCTTCCTCTAAGTTTGCAATATAGGTGGGTGGGAGGTATTTCAATAGAAAGACGCTGCTACCCGTTTTCTTGTTTTCCCTTAGCCGCCTTTTAGGACACCCAACGGAAGGAGACGGGCGTGTGCTATTCTTACACGGATCCCCACAGTTGCTTGCTTTTAAGTTATCCATATTCACGCCTGAATAGAACTAGAAATTCAATATATAAAGGCTCGACAATATATCGATAAAGTCTGAAAACGTGCGGAATGGGCTCGGCGTTGATAGTTGATGCCGATCCAGCGCTGAAACCAAGAACCGAGCAGATTTATAACATCGGTTATTGCACATTCCGTGCAAATGTGCACTCAATATACCCTCACAATATTTCACAGACTCCAGTTAGGAATAAACCACAAAAAGCGTTCCATAAATAAACTTTACACACAATAATGTACCTAGCTCTCTGTCACGTCTCTGATGATCTCGGTCAAAGTCCTACAGAACTTACAGGACGTCGTCAGCCCCATGAAGCTGTATCATGGCCGGCTCTATCCTATGGCCCTGATGTTTACTGCAATGACTTGACCGCCGCGATTTATCACTCTCACGATAAAACATATGTAAGTTCTTTGGTCTCACTCATGCACCACGGTGACTGATCGGCCACTTGACGTTCACGTGAATGATGTGTGAGGGAAAGTACCATCAAAATAGGATACGAGGTAGGGACGGGGTACGCGGTTGCGACCCTTCACGGTATTACTGAAAATAATAATCATCATCATCCATCATCAGGCCTCCCCCCCTAGAACGCCACAATGAACGACAGTTGGCTATTTGCATCCATCGGTTACCTGCGACGCGCACAATGTCGTCTGTCCACCTAGTGGGAGGCCTGTCAACGCTGCGTCTTCCGGTTCGTGGTCGCCACTCGAGAACCTTTCTTCTTTCCCAAAATAATTGCGATATAATAATAACACAATTTCCGTATTCCGATAATGGTGTCTTATTCCCATACAAAGGAGATCATCAATCTCCTGAAGCCCCTGAAGGTAAAAATAAATTTCCGTTAGCGGCTCGGAGACGTCTCATTACATTGCGAGCGAAATAAGTGGTTCCAATGTTTACGTAGAATGGCCAACGTTTGATCTATAGCGTTACAAACAAGCTTATTATTATTATTTGATGTGTACCTATTCTGTTATAACAACAATTTCTACTCCTTTTCCTTAGAATAAAATAAAATAAATAAATATCATGGGACAATCCAGACACGGTCATCTGATCCCAAACTAGGCAGAGCCTGTACTATGGAAACCAGACAACTGATACTAATACTTATATACATTTGTTTTTGTAAATACATACTTACTTAAATATATAAATAACACCCAGACATTTGGTGGGAATCAAACCCCCGACCCAACGGTTAGCGGACAGGGTGTCTAACCACTAGACCAACGGGCCCGTAAATAAAAAATAAAAAGAGTACCGTTCCTTTTTTTTTTAAGGACATGACAGCTCAGTGGGCGAGCGCTTGCCTTGGAAACAAGGTACGCAGGTTCGAAACTTGGCTCGCACCTCTGTTTTCTTTGATTAATCATGTGCGAATCGTTATTATGTGATATATGATTGATACTAGCTTTCGGTAAATGAAAACATCGTGAGGAAACCTGCATGTCTGAGAAAGCCCAACTAGCTTTCGAATGACGTGTGAAGTCCGCGAACCCGCACTTGGCCAGCGTGGAGGACAATGGCCTAAGCCCCTTCACCTTGAGGGGAGGCCGGTGTCCAATAGTAGGACATAAATAAGAGCTGGTATAATTAGTAAGGACATAGCACAACCAATTAGCTGGATGAAGTATCATTGGGCTGGTCATATTTGCCGCAGAGTAGATAATCGTTGGGTTAGACTGGTTCTGCACCGAAGACCAATAACCGGAAAGCGCAGCGTGCCCTGTGACCAGGTTGAGCAACGATCTACGCAAAGCAGTTGGCAGTGACTGGATGAGGAGAGGCGAAGATAAGGCTCCATGGTGTGCTTGGGGAGGCCTATGCCCAGCCGTGGACTGATGTATGCTGATTATGATGATAATGATAAAAGAACGCGGTACATTCTGATAGTGAATCCATATTCAAACCTTAACCTTATCTGTGAAATTTGGTGTAATTAAGATTTAATGAATTTGCAATGAATGGGTGGCTCTTTAATAGCACATCCCTAAATCTCCGAGTGCATATTACATTCGACCAGCTGACATGGAAATACACTTAGGCTTCGCGAGGTGAGTGAAGGCGGTGGGTGGAAATCTTGCTGACCAATAATAGTACTTACTTAATTATGTTTGTTTGTGAGTACAAATTAGAACCTATATAATATGTTATCTTACGTCCAATCACGTCACACACCTGAATAAAGTTTAACAGTGTTTCCCATAGTATCATATTAGATATATATAAAGAGGCATATCGCATAGTCCGGACTGAAAGAACGTTCACAACATAAGAGTGTGTACCTACTTGCCGTGTGTCTCGTCATTGATAGAATCAAGTCATGTAATTCCTACGCACACGCTTCAAAATATATTCTGTAAAATCAAAAGGCTGGCAACTATGCGACTAAACTCGATTCTTTATAAATTGGGCTCCACTAATCTAGATTCATAAGCTACTTAGTACGACACAATTGAGATTGTGTCCAAACGGAATGTCACCTAGCAGTGGTGAAATTTCGTATTTGAGAATCTTATATATACATGTATTTTGGTTATGTCAGGTTGTAGCAGGTTTTACCCAAGGGTTTTACTTAGTTTTCGCTAAAATCTATTACTAAAAGACTGGTTGCTGAGTACACCAATACAGCCAGTAGTTGGTTAGGTATATTAAACATGCATTGCTATTTCGGACGGTTCAATATTTTTGTGTAAAAATAGCACTATATTCTATTTTTGTTTTATTTTTCACATGCTGTTCGTTGTAGATAGCGGTACTATAAACGTTGCAATTTTATTATCTTGTATTTTATTATGTGCAAGCACGATATGTATGTCGCCCTACGGAATGATTTAACATAGTCACATTCACAATTAAATACAATTTAAATCAATAATCAATTGTACTGTCAGTTCTTACCTATAAAAAAAATACAAATAATGTTGATACTTGTTAAAAGGCTATAAGTACCTTAGGTGTTTTTAAAAATTAAAATAAAATTACGAAAATAAACAGCAATACTTATACGTTTAACATTAGTAAATATACCTAATTCTTCAGCGCTAAGCATATTTTTATTTATTCGGGAAACTACGCGATATGTTCTAGTCCGAAATACCGCAGTGCCTGAAGACGAAGGTTTTTAACCAGTGTGTGTTGCCAGTAGGGCTGGGCAAAATACATGCTTTGCTTTAATTGAAATACAAATTACAAAATACTGTATCGCATGTAATTAAAATACGAAATACAAAATATCTTTAAGTAAGGTATTTGAAATATAAAATACAAAATACAGTATTTTAGCTATTTTTAATTGAAATACAAATTCCAAAATACTCTAGACCAGCACGGGTTGAAAAGTAGAGGAAAACAAGATTAATTAATCAATAAAACCAGAGTTTCCTTTCATTATCACTAGATTTCTAAATGTACTGTCAGACAAACAGCCTCTTGTTGGAGAGTGAATAAAACCTGCTAAAGAAAACAATCTTCCTACAGGTCCTGATGAGCGCAAACTTGTGTTAAATTGTATGAACAAACTTTTTATATTTGGATACATACATATTTTTTGCATTTTTAACCAACTTCTAAAAAGGAGGAGGTTTTCAATTCGACTGTATATTTTTTTTAAGTATGTTCGCACATAACTGGCAATCATAAACCGATTTGAATAATTATTTCTTGTAGGGGCGATCCATTGCTTTGGTCCCATAAAAACATTGCTTACGAATAAGTAGTTCCTTGAATAACAAGAAAGAACAAGAAAAGAAGAAATTTTTGTCGCTTTTTAAGGAAAAAAATAGTCATAACTCTGGCAAATATTTACCAATTTCAATGATTCTTTTTTATTTGAAAGAAGGAACCACAATGAATTTGTATGAATTTTATTACAACCTGAACTATGTGGAGGAATTTATCTGGTAAAAACCATAAAACTAATATTCTCCATTACATGACTCTGACAAATATGAACCGATTACGATGATTCGTTTTTTATTTGAGAGAGTAAACTACTATGATGATTCCATGCAAATTTCCTTACGACCGAATAAATTGTTTCTGAAGAAACATGAATGATGTATAAAACTATGTAGACGTAAAAGTATAAAAAAAAATATAAATAAAAAAATTGAACCGACTTCAATAACCACTAAAAGTATAAAATAATTTAAATATTAGTGACGTTGGTGCCAAATATACACAGCAGGATATTTAAATTATTTTATACTCTACTATTATTGAAGTCGGTTAAATTTTTTTTAATACTTTATATTGACCAATTTTGACGCACAGTACAGTCATAGCGTACAGTGTACATAACAGTGCAGGTTTGCCGACTCTAACTCATTACACTCTCGCCTCGCACTCACACTCACGATCGCTACATGAAGGTTAAATGTATTTTCATGTTAATGTATTTTGAAGCCGCAAGTATTTGAAATACAAATTACAAAATACCTCGGCGTCAGGTATTTCAAATACAAAATACAAATTACATTTTAAGGAAGTAATTGAAATACAAATACCAAATACGTATTTGTATTTCAATTACGTATTTTAATTACAAGTAATTCAAATACTGCCCAACCCTGGTTGCCAGTGATGACATATGGTACTGAGACGTGGTCTCTAACGGCTGGCCTTTTAGAGAAGTTCAGAGTCACACAGCGAGCCATGGAGAGAGCTATGCTCGGAGTTAATTTGCGCGACAGATTTCGAAATGTGGAGATTCGCCGAAGAACTAAGGTCACCGACATAGCTCTCAGAATCTGCAAGTGGCAATGGGCAGGCCACATCGCTCAAAGAACCGATAACCGTTGGGGAAGAAAGGTTCTCGAGTGGCGACCACGAACCGGAAGCCGCAGCGTTGGCAGGCCTCCCACTAGGTGGACAGACGACATTGTGCGCGTCGCAGGTAACCGGTGGATGCAAATAGCCAATTGTCGTTCATTGTGGCGTTCTAAGGGGGAGGCCTATGTTCAGCAGTGGACGTCTTCCGGCTGATGATGATGATGAAGCATATTTGTACGTATTATTTTTAAGAGTATAATCAATAAAAATTGGACCGCATACTCACTGTTCATAGTACCTACATATTTAAACTTCTAAATGTATATCATTTCTAGGGTATTATTTCGCAAGTTGTTTTTATATTCTATGTAAAATAGAACGTCGGTATTCCGTATTTTATGCCCATTCTCACCAACATTCCCAAGTTTCTTACGTAGAAGCTCCTTAGGATAAGTGACCCCTAAATCGGATTCTTACCTACATTCACTTTCACCATGCTAGGTGTCACTTTTACAGGGGTCTCCTAGATAAGTGACGATTCCTTTGTATTTTAAAGTAGACACATCTGGGGCCAATAAAATTAAGGGACGACTTTCTTGTTTTTTTGTTTCTTCATGTTGATTTTTATAGTTTGTAGTTAGTTTTATTCGTTTTGTGCTAAACAGCGGTAATTATTGGTGTTGGCGACCTGCATCGTTGCAAACCTTTTTGGCCACTTTCATAATTATTTTATATTTCAAATTTATAGTGGAACATTTTTATATATTTTGTTTGGAAGTTTATTTTGTTTTTTTTACCAGTCTGCGAATAAATGTGCTATGACGAACACGAGCTGCGGCCCGGCTTTTAATTTATAGATTTTTCCCCGTCCTGCTTTACTGCGTTCTTTTCAATTGGCATCATAGATTTTTATTTACCCATAATATTTGATCTTATCATTTTGAAAAAAATAGTATGGTCATTTTATTTAGTAGGTATTTTATAAATATGATGATCAATATTTTACTAAGCTAAACTATCTCCATTTGAACTTTCTAAAAATTCATAGCTCTCCGTTTTCAAATTATACTTGTACTTCATCCAAAAAATAACACATAATGGCTGCCACCTAGCGTTAGGGATCAGTTATGGGGTGAACAATCGGGCTCCTAAAAATAAGTGGACTCCTAACGCCTTAGGCGACACCTAAGCGTTGGTGAAACCGATTTTTTGGTAATAGACTCTTTAAGAGTGACTGCGGGTTCCCTTAGTTAGGTGATCGCTGGTGCAAACGGGCATTAGTATCGCACAAAAGAACATCGTTCAGTATATCGTAAGCGTGTTTTTTATACAATTATTCTCCGGTTTCCAAAAAATGCTTCCAAAACAAATTTGCACGTGTATCTAATAGTTTTCCTCCTTCCCTTTATCAAGTCGGCACACTTTTCTATTTAAAGAACTATATTCTTTTAGTATTAGATAACGAAAAGTCTTATATTGTTGTAGTAATTGTGTGTGTGTGAGTGACGCACAGACGATTTACATAATACGCAATTGTTGGAAAAACACAGAAAGGTAGCGAGCATTAGAAACAAGCGGACTTTGAACTAATTTAACTTTAAAATAGCTTTTTCCCAATTACGCTGAAGGTGTGGCTTTCCCATTGCTAGGATTTCATGAATTGAACAGTTCATTATAAGGTAGCATTTGTAAAGTCCATGGGACCAATATCATTGGTTGAAGAGCTAGTAGGCTGTTGTGATTTATGTTTGTCATCATCAACAGTAGTCGAAATACGTCCACTGCTGAACAAAGGCCTCTTCCTTAGAAGGGAGGGGTTGCCATAATCCCCACGCTTGGCAGGCGGCTTGGGGATCGCAGTATAGGTGGTACGTAATCCAGTAGAAAGACGCTACTGCCAGTCTTCTTGTTTTCCCTTAGTCACCTCATACGGACACCCAACGGGAGGAGATGGGAGGGTGTGATTTATGTTAATAGACATTTAAAAAACTACTTTTAAGTGTGTGTGTGTGTTGTAACACACACACTTAAAAGTACACACAATATCTGGGGCACATTATGAGAAATCAAAAGTACAATCTGTTAAAGCTCATAATGCAAGGAAAAATACAAGGACGCCGAAGACCCGGACGACGAAGAACCTCTTGGCTCAAAAATTTAAGGCAGTGGTTTGCATTGAGCACTAAGTCACTGTTTAGAGCAGCAGTAGACAAGATAAGAATTACCATGATGGTCGCCAACCTCCGATAGGAGATAGCACCACAAGAAGAAGAAGTGTGTTACAAGGCAAGCAGAACACAAGCTACAATATGGACTTGACACTGGGGCAACTATAGTCAGCAAGAGCTTATATTTCTATCATTTGGACTCCGTATTAAAATAGATGTTGTAGTTATCATAACTGGATTATAAATGAATATTTTTATACTTAAAATAAAAATGTGTGTCCATTAAACAAATAGGAACAGTTAAATGTAACGATTAAATATTTGTGGCGGCAACGTTCAATTTCCGCAATGAATATTTTCCACAACTCGTTTCAATATTCAGGTGTGCGCCGAGCGCAAATATTGCGTGTGTACATTTTGTTTGGACTCGTTCGATTCTATAAACTGATTGCCGCGTTTGACGTGTGCTTTTCATTCGATTCAAATATCGATTGTGCTGCTCCATTCAATAGGTATTATTCTCGTATCACTAAAAATGCATCTGTGTAGACGAACACTAGCAAAAAATCCTTTATATAATAATAAATGTACCTACTATGGAAACCAGACAACTGATACAAATATGTACTTCCTCATCATCAGCTGGGAGCTCCTTTGAAAGGAGCAGTTGCCGTATTCCCCGCACTTGGCAGACTTCTTGGGGATCGCAGTGATAATCATAATCATTTATTTGTAAAGTTATTTTACACATCAGTTCATTTAGTCGATACAGTCAATCCAAATCACATATTAATTTCATAAGAAAAACATTAATTAGCAATAATCTCTTTATAAGTCATTAATTTCATGTCACAATTGAGTCATACTATAAAAATAATTCATGTCAAAGTCATTTAGGAAAAATAATATTAAATAATACAGGTCAAAATCAATAAATTTGGATTTTACCAGTTACGTTTTTTGTGTTATAAATTCCTCGTAACTATAGAACGAGTGCTCAATAAGCCAGCGTTTAAGGCAACGCTTGAAACTGTTTAGGTGCATTGGTTATTTGATTCGGTAGCTTGTTGTAAACCGTCGGACCTATGACATGGGTAAGTTTGGTTGATTTTGTGAGGCTGCGCTTTATCGCAACTAGTTTTTGAGCATTGTGTGTGCAGTATAGGTGATAGATAATCCAATAGAAAGACGTTGCTACCCGCCTTCTTCTTTTACCTTAGTCGCCGCTCACGATACCCAACGGGAGGAGATGGGTGGTATATTCTTACGTAAACACATTACGGGCAAATACTTATAAAGAAGGAAAGAAAGAAAAACGTTTATTCAACGACATCTTGTACAGTAACTAGCCTAGTACACTTAAACTACTAATAAGAATGCCGTTGATAGGTTATCCACTCAGCATTTGTTGTTGCTCCTATAATAGTTGGTTGATCTTCAGTGGGCACCGGGGAGCCTGGTCCTAGTTGTCACAAAATTTATATAAACATTTTTAATTTAAAAAATTACATTTAAACTGCCATTTTTTCTTTATTAATCATATATTTGGTTATTTAGCCTCAATTAAGTGCACTTATCTATATCTATATCTCTATACATATAATAAAATCGTAGAAAAGTAAAAACTGTACATTGAATATTTTTTGAAAAATGTAATTGTTACGTGTTCTAGGAACGATACTGATGCCGAAAATATATTTATAGAATTTTTGTCTGTCTGTATGTCTGTGACTTTGTGCCGACTTGGCGTCAAAACCGCTGAACAGATTGTTGGTTGCTATTTGGCAAAAATATTAATTGAAGACCTAGAAAAATTATAGGATATAAATTATTTCGCTATTTGTTACGGGCCGGGGAATGAGCAGTGATGTAATATGTACTGTTACATCTACAATTTGCCGCGAAAATCTTATGTTTTGAAGATTGGCAGCAATACTGTTCAACAGATTAAGCTGATATTTGACGAAATTGTTTGATAAACACCATAACAGGCTTTAGTATAACAAATATCAAGCTATTTGTTACTGGGAATGAGCAATACTGTTATAAGTACTTTTCTTCTACAATTTGCCGCGATATTATAAAAAGACTAGACAAATGTTGCAATATACCAGATTTTTTATGGATTTAAACTCCGAAATAAAAATCTTTACGCTATATTAAATTGTGGAACTAAGCAGAAAATATGTACAATACTCATAAAAACGGGTATTTCAACACAGCTTCTAACAGTTGATACAGCCTAACGGTTTTAATGGTCTTCCGGTGTGGTGATGTTTTAGGGTTCGATCCCGAACAAACTCAGTTTCTTTTCTGTGATTTTAAACATTTTTATTTCGCTTTTGGTAGTACTATTACAAAATAATAAGTACGTATGATTGAAATTTTTAATAAATTAAATTTAAAGTTTTTTTTAATAGCTGCATCTCGATATAAAGAAAGTAAGTAACCAAATATGGAAATTGTTAGTTATACGCTGTTGCGAACACTAAACTCTAATCTAACATTACCGCACAAGCAAGGGCGCGTTCTGAGTTTCCTTGAAAACAGTGGCAAGCGTGAAGCTCAACTCACGGATGATTGAAAGCGGCACAAAGATTGGTCAATCACCAAGATCTTTTAGACTTATGGTCCAGGCTACACCCATTGCACTAAATATATAATTTTGCCATTTGAAAAGGCTCTTTCCGCGCACTTCAGTTCTTAGTACGCCATATCAACTTGAGTACCATCGTGCTGCTGCACAGCATGAATATCGCCATATGCGAGTCGGTGATCTATTACAAGAACGTGACAGTAACGTGTAAAGTGCAAATAGACCAAGGCCGTCTGCCTTGGACACAGTCTATACAAAGTACATTGCAGATTACCTCCACTGGCTATTTCTATACTGTTATTCAACGCAAATACATATGTATTAACTTCAAGCAAGCATTCAGGCTGCTTATTTATTTTAACGAACGGGAAAGTCGATTCACTTTACAGAAGATTGCAGCCAAATTATCATCATTATCACACCCGAAAGACGTCCACTGCTACCCCCTATACTGCTACAAGACCCTCTTGGGGTTTGCATGGTAGGTATTAGAAATACACTGCTGCCGGTCTTCTTGTTTTTCCTTAGTCGCCTCTTACGGACACCCAGCTGGAGGAGATGGGAGGGTGCTAAATATTGTGCCGGACACCCCTCGGGAGATGGCAAAGTCGAAACGCATTGTGATCCTGAGGTGTGTAAGGTGGGTGGTGCTTCTAGTCGACCCTTCTACTGACAGGATCAATTGGGTTTGTGGTCTAGCACTTATCGCCGCACTTGCAAACGTCAATTAGTGTTAATGATCATTGTTCCAGTTCTGGCAATCGGATGATTTCACGTGACATCTAAAAGTGGGCGGTCAAATAGCTTCTTTGGACGTAGGTACTCTAAAATTCCGGCTGCTTCTGAATATTTAGAACACCATAATACTAATATAATACCAGCCCTGGTTTATGTCCCACTGCTGGGCACGGGCTTCCCCTCAAGATGAAGGGGCTTAGGCCGTAGACCACCACGCTGGCCAAATGCGGGTTGGTGGACTTCACTCATTCATTCATTCAGTCATTCGAAAGCTATTTATATTAGCTATTACAAATAAGATTCTTGAGTACAATACTCCATTATGTACTGTCATACACGTCGAGTATTACTTTTTATGTGATCGATGATAGAATAACGTCACGGAAGACCACTAGCTTCTATGATACAAGCTGTGCTTAGTATAGGAGCTAGTATGTTACAAATACCCTTGTACAATACATACCTATGCATAATAATGATTATACCTTGCTCATATATTAAGATATTGTACTTTTATAAATAAATAAAGATTGAAATTTTGAAAAAAAAAAAAATATTTCGGCTTTCTCAGACATGCAAGTTTCCTCACGATGTTTTCCTTCATCGAAAGCTAGTAACAATCGCACAAAGACGATTCGCACATGATTATGTAAAGAAATCAGAGGTGCGAGCCGGGCTTCGAACCTGTGTACCTTGTTTCCAAGCGAGCGCTTGGCTCGCCCACTTAGCTGACCATAATACTATTTAACAAATATTCCTAAGATTTAAGTTTCTCCCTTTTTTATGCACGACACTACTCAATATAATTAGCACCGATACCTCTATTAATTTTCCGAGCAGTTTGCACACAGAAATCTATTTTAGATTGCTATGGGTTTGTACAAGGAAATCAATATGAATTTTCATTACTGAGATGGACTGTAATGATATTTATGCAGATAGTGAGCGAAGTAGTTTGTTAATAAATATTTGCATTTATGATGAGTTTCATAGTAAGAAGCTAACCAACCATGCATAGAGCAGTTAATTTTTTTTTATTAATAGATTACGCTGAACATACAAATGTTACTTATTATATTATATTGAACCATTACCCACGACTAGCAATATAAAGTTACGCTACTAACTAAATACAGATTAAAGTTTTATAGACTGTTGATGACATAAAAAGAAAAGGATACAAAAAAATATAGGTGAAAACGTCGATGTTATTCAACACTGCTGCAGTTTGATCATTAATTAACAACAATAGAACAAATGTACCTTTTTATTTATTTATCTTTTGCATTTTGTGTTGCATCTTTACAAACAGTACAGGGCGGACTTAATGCCTCAGGCATTTTCTAACCTCTCGGCTACACATGCGCGCGAATATTCGTGTCGCCCTATCGCGATAAAACTTCGTCTTCGCCCAACGGCGAAGTTGCTGGCTACATTATCGTCCTAGCAAAAGCACGTGGTATTCGGGCGAATATTCGTCGGAATCAGTGTTGCCAGATGCATTGAGCGTTTTATAATCTGTATATAAATCTGTACCTACCTATGCCTTATTATCATGAAATCTGTATGAAATATGTATGGACAAAAGAGCTAAAATAAGTGAATTGGTTAGGTAGGAATAAATAATAAAAAAACAGTCAACTGCAAGTTGGACTGGCGCATCCAGGGTTCCAGGGCATAGTTTTGATTGGACGTATAGTTATTTTACTATTCGTCTAATACCTCATAAACTAAACCGGAAAACTCAGTTTGATAGTCGAGGATAAAAAATAATATCGACGTTTGTATTAACCACTAGATGTCTCACGCAGCTCTGCCCTCGTAATTTTCTAGTGTTTCTTTCATATGAACCTTCTCTTGACAATAACAAACAAAAAAAGAATTAGCGAAATTGGTCTAGCCGTTCAGGCATGTAGCCGTGATCAAAGGAAACAACAGGGGGACAACATTATAATTTACTACGGAATAAGAAATCTGATATATGGCAACGCTGCTGCAACTGCAAGCCGAAGTGTAGCCAGTTCGGCGAAGTTTGTCGCGACAAAATCCTTTGATGCGTGTCAATTTACCGACAACACCGCGAAGGCATTCGTGTTCGCCCGAATACTTCGCGCTAGCACGAATTGTTTGGCGTGCAGGTGTAGCCCCGCCATAACAGTCTACTTATAATTCCTTTTGTCTCTCCGGCGTTTGAATAATACTATTTGCGAAACAAAAACAATAGTTACTGTCCTGTTTTGATTTGTCATAACATGAAGGTATGCGTGTAATAATCTAAAATTAATAATAATATCTCGGGAAAATCCAGACACACGGTCATCTGATCTCAAACTATAGATACAAATACTAATTTTTCCTGTAAATATTTATATAGATAAATAAGAACCAGACGTACGATGGGAATCGAAACCACGACCTATGGGTTAGCGGCCAGGGTGTCTAACCACTAGACCAACCAACGGGCTCGTCGAATGCGCAATTGAAGCTTAAATGAGGTACTTAATCATTTATCCAAAATACGTTTTCCTTTTAAAGTATTATTAATACATTATAATGTGGCTTACATCGATTATTAAGACCGCTAAACCCTAGTTATTAACCTTTTCGATGACAGTACATTAACTCATTAACATCATTAGCAGCCGACGAACAAAGGCCTCCCCCTTAGAAGGGAGGGGCTGTCATGATCCCCAAGCTTGGCAGGCGGCTTGGGATCGTAGAATAGTTGGAAGATAAATCCAAAAGAAAGACGCTGCTGCCCGTCTTCCTATTCTCGCTTAGTCGCCTCTTACGACACCCAACGAGAGGAGATGGGGGATGCAATTCTAACCCGGCACCCCACGGGCACACCGATAGCACATTTACTACATACATTGTAATAAAATAACACAAACCAAAGTGTTCCAGAAAGGTAAATAGACACTAAAATACCACTAGTACCTACGTAATCTAAATAATGTTTGTGGAATACCCTACCCTTATAAAGTTTCGGACGGCTAAGGTTTTCTCTCACACCTCGAGATAATGTTCAGGTTTGTGGAAAAACACATGCTTTATCCTGCGGGACCTCTCGTTGATATATAGTGGTATCGGTGAGCTCACAGCGGGGCCTATCTCAACTAACTGTTCTGTGGAGTGTGTAAATCTTGCCAGTTCGGAGAATTATCGCTCATTAAACGTATTTGGAAGGCTTAAAAGGTATAGGCTTTTATACATAGGTATGTACCTTGGACGCTCGGGATAGTATTTTTCATGAACGCTGTGAATATGATGACGGTTTATTCCTCGTAGTTCGATTGGTAGTCCGATCATCGGACAAACGGGATTTTTTTTTCGGTCAAAATTCCCGTCCTGTTTCCGTTCCTGTCCTACTACTGGCTTCCGCGATCGAACTATTAGGAAATCAATTTTGTGTAAATATTCCTATTAGTTATACCGGCTGAATGACGCAGCTCCAGACGGAATTTCAAAGCATCCCACTATGATGGAAAGCGCGTGAAATTCTGCGCGATCTTAATTTTTTTTTAACAGAAGTACTAGGGCAACAGAGGCTACAAGGAGGCTTCCCCTTTCGTGAGTGAGACACCTAGTGTTATCAAACTGTGACTACTTACTTTCAATATTTATACCAGAAGTACCAGGGTAGCATAAGGGCATAAGGTGGTGTCATTAAAGTCATAAATAATTGAATAGGCATTCATCATCATAATCGTCATCAGCCTGAAGACGTTCACTGCTGAAAAAAGGCCACCTCTGGAGAAGGGAAGGGTCACCATAATCCTTAGCGCCTGCCAAAGACTTCTGTCCTGGAGATAGCAGTATACGAGTACATAGTTGGTAGGAAATCCAATAGAAAGACGCCGCTGCCCGTCTTCTTGTTTTCCCTTAGTCGCCTCTTACGACACAACGGGAGAAGATGGGTAGGTGCTAGTCTTACCCGGGCAGACCACGGGGCGGCCAGCAGTCATTAGTTGTTAAGTCTCTTGAGCCTGACCAATAATTAATTACCAGGCCTTTAATTACCAGGCTCAAGAGACTTAACAACTTAATAACACAGGTGACGAGTGGCAGTATTGGGGAGTGTAATGCAGCTGTCAATAAGTCAATGTCAGTCAGCAGGCGTGATTTTCGCTTATCATTAGGCGTCACGCTTTTAGTCTTAGGTATATATAGTAACTTTTCAATTACCTGAATATCTACCCTTATCCTGAGGGTCGAGAAGCTCAACTCGCGGCACAAAGTGTCATTGAACCCCAGTGTGGGTGGTGCGAGTTCCTACAGCTGAGCTGGAGACCTTTATGAAGAAAGAGTTTTGAAAAGGCCGAAGGGAGTCCTGTACCGGAAGTTCAAAGGAAGACTGCGGGGCTCACCTGACCAGCCCAACACGTCACCGTCTAAATAATGTTGTCTTTTATTTACGCGAATACTAGACATTGCAATCAATCTATTCTTACGGATTATATCGCGATTTATTTTATTTTTCCCGACGTTTCGAATGCTTTGCAGCACCCATGGTCACGGGCGGACTGAGATGTTGAACGTCCCTGCGCTCTATTTATACTGTCATAATTTTCGGTGTACCCTCAGTTATTGACGTCGGGAAAAATAAAATAAATCGCGATATAATCCGTAAGAATAGATTGATTGCAGTGTACCTTAATATTAATTAGTTTTATGTTGTATTTAATATGTACTTATGTTAGTTTTAAGGTATTCATCTATGGGCCTATGCAGCCTGAAAATACAGAATAATAATAATAATAAGTACCTAATAATATTCAAAAAGTTTAAGTACGTATGAATAACATAATATTTCGATAAAAGGCAACCCAAAAGGTAACACACAGACATACCTAGGTGTCAAACTTTTAAAGCTCCTCGTTTCGTCGGGGGTTAAAACAGTTAAAAGATTAAATTGACAATTAAAATTGAAAGTTAATTAATTACTTATTTGCAATTCTGCAATTGTTAGTTAATGATTTATACAAACTAAAAATCATATTTATACTGCCAAGGTTGAGCTGGGACTCGAACAGGCACCTTACGACGTGCAAACTGGGTCCCTAAACAAGGCTATCAACTAATGATGGTCAATATAACTATCAACCATTAAAAATGTCTGTTAAACAAAATTAACATTAACATTGAATATATCAAATTAACCATATTCAATAAAAATATTTTTAACATTTTGCGTGTTGTTAATTACTATTAAGTCTCTCACTATTGGCTGAATGGCCTCCGTCAACCAAGTCGAGTTTAGCCGACCGCCAACCGATCTAACACGAACGAGCGAGACGTGCATCTCGAGTCGTTAATACCATACGACGAACGACTTTACAGCATTCAAATTTCAGCTTTAAATTGCTTACACTAAGAAACATGTTTATATGCTAACATATTTGATATTTTTATTCAACGAAAGCTTGAAATATTTTTAACAGATCCTCATTCAGTTGAAAATATCAACTAACTAATTATTGACGGACCCGTTGGTCTAGTGGTTAGTGACCCTGTCTGCTACCCAACAGGTCGTGGGTTCGATTCCCACCAAGTGTCTGGGTGTTTTATCTATATAAGTATGTATTTACAAAAAAAAGTATATATGTATTAGTATCAGTTGTCTGGTTTCCATAGTACAGGCTCTGCCTAGTTTGGGATCAGATGACCGTGTGTGAATTGTCCCAGGATATTTTATTATATAAGCGTTAGAAACCTTTCCTACTTGCAATGTTTTATGATAGGGATCGTTTTTACAATGTGCCGATGCTATTATAATAGTCGCACCGGCACATTGTAAAAGCGAAGTTAAGGCTATTTATTTCTACAACTAGCTGACCCACGCAGCTCCGCATGCGCTAAAACTTTTAATAACAGACATTCGCATCGAATACATATCCTCCTTTTTTATAATCGGTTAAAAACTGGGACCCACTTTTTACTTGCTCTCCGAAGAGCAGACCAGTTTAGTCCAAATGGCGTTAAACGGTCACCCATCTATTTAATGACCTTACGTAACGTTGCTTAACCCGATCGATTACATAACCTTGATAACAACTCTCTATGAGTGTTCCCTTACTAATATTTATTATAATTATGAAGAAAAATTGATAAAATCGGACCAAGCGTATAACCAAGTACCCATTTTGATATTAATCCCCTCTCCCAAAAGAACCGTGCTAGATTACGGGATAAAAAGTATCCTATGTCCTACCTCGTAGTAAGATCTCAAATCATGCCAAGTTTCATTTGAATCCATTCAGTAGTTTCGGCGTGATGCTCAACCGTGATACAGACAGACAGACAGAGAGACAGACAGACAGAGAGACAGACAGACAGACAGACAGACAGACAGAGAGACAGACAAAAATTAAAAAAATTACATTTTCGGCCTCAGTATCGGTTATAAAATGCCCTCCAATTATAATTTTCAAAATATCTTCAATGTACAGAATTGGACCTGTTACAGTTTTATTATAAGTATAGATGTTTTAACAGGTAATATGGATTAAAAAACGTGGTGATAAGCGGCAACGGCTTATCGTAATAAGTAGTGACGTAAGATGACCGAGAGGGAAACAGTTTCATCAATTATTTTATTGTTTATAATTCAATAAATAATTACTTTTACACTAATATTATTTAATTCTCTTTTTATTTCGAAACAACTATTGTTTTAAACCACTTTGACATCTTGTTTCGACATCTTTTATGCTTTTGTCTGTATAATTCTAATAATTTTTAATTGTCCTAATTTTATCCATTTTCTAATAAAATGTTTTATTTGTAAGTTAAATTAATGCATGCTGTGGTCCTCTATAATTAAGGATACCATGTGACATCATATTTTGTATTGTTTTGTTTAATTGACTTATCTATTTCTTGTTCGGATCTTAATGAATAAATAAAAAAAAACAAACCATCCCTAAGCCTGTTAAACTATAAATGAAAGTTCATTAAATTTAACATGCATTCAATAAAATATTTAACTAACTGCTAACATTAACCAACTTACTTGAATAAAAAAAACAACCAATATTTTCACCCAATAAAAATATCGATAAAAAAATTAACACTTAACATTGAACTAATATTAGAATTCAACCATTAAACACATCTCTACCCAACCATCCCTATCCTTTAGTTTTTTTTATCTATGCCTGTCTGGTGACCGTTCCCAGCCCATTGTATTCAAAGGACAAATATTGCCTGTTAACCGTAATAATATAATTGGTCTATTGTCTGGCTATTTTTTTAATCAGAAAAAGAAAATAGCCTGGCAAAGCGGTCCCATCATAAGTAGGTATCTATTAAAACCGTAAGTAAATGTTCATATTCAATTCAAAAATATTTGTGAGTCGCAATATTACGCATCGTAGGTATATATTAAATGTATGATATTATCTATTTCAGCAATAAATGCACAATATTATATTTTATCTCTTGTAGCAAGAAAGCCTTTGACGTATAAAGATTCACAATATTTGCTAAATTGAGTTCTGCTCAGTTTTACTCGTAGTTTATTTTATGGTCGGCTATTTCTTTGATAAATCCAATATGCATGAGGAGTAAAATTTGCCATAAAAATATTAGGTATTTAATAATATCAAGTCTGTATTTATATAAAGGGCAAAATTAGGTATTGGTATATTGGGCACTGACATTAATCTTATCTTTGACTAGCTGACCCACGCAGCTCCGCCCGCGCTGTGTTTACGTTAACTAAACTTTCAATAATATACTTACATTCGCATAGAATACAAAACCTCCTTTTTTAAAGTCGGTTAAAAACTTGGACCCACTTTGTACTTGCCCTCCGAAGCACGGAGACGTTGAGTTCAAATGGCGTTAAACGGTCACCCATCTATTTAATGACCTTACCTAACGTTGCTTAACCTGATCGATTTCCAAACATTGTTAACAACTGTCTATGAGTGTTCCCTTACAAATATTTATTATAATTATAAAGAAAAAATGATAAAATCGGACCAAGCGTATAACCAAGTACCCATTTTGACTTTAATCCCCTCTCCCAAAAGAACCATGATAGATTACGGAATAAAAAATATCCTATGTCCTACCTCGTAGTAAGATCTCAAATCATGCCAAGTTTCGTTTCAATACATCCAGTAGTTTCAGCGTGATGCTCAGCCGAGATACAGACAGACAGACAAAAATTAAAAAAAATACTTTTTCGGCCTCAGTATCGGTTATAGAATGCCCTCCAAATATAATTTTCAAAATATCTTCAATGTACAGAATTGGACCTGTTACAGTTTTATTATAAGTATAGATGATAATGACAAAAACTATTGGAAAAAATCGCTGTAAGAAACAAGTGATAGATCTCTAGTTCAAAGACTGCGAAGTATCTACTTCGCCTTACCTATCTAGGTAGGTATTATTACCCAATAATATCATTGAGTATTATTACCCATAAAAAGTTCTTAATTTAGGGTATTAGGTACCCAAAAGTAGGGTATTCTGCCGTAACTCAACAGTGCGTAAACATTGCCGTTTACCCGGCAGCTAGGAAAAAGGGCTCATCAGGGCGTTAAGTTGCGAAAATATTCAATTACATGTTTTTTTACCATTTAGACGCGGTTGGCAGAGGTGTTTAACTCACTATTTGTTGGATATGAGATTCCATATTTCTGCGGCTTTATCAACCGTATTTTTAAACTCCAGCCGTCGACTCAGAATTTCTGGACAGGAATATCTAATGAATTTGTATAAAAAAGAAATAAACCGACTTCAATAGACACCACACTAAAAAGTGAAAAATAACTTAAATATTACTGAAGTAGGTGCTGGTCAGTCTATTCTGGTGTTGGGGTAAGTATCGTGTTTATTTTAGCACTTTAGTGATGCGTCGGCGGCGTTGCTAAAGGGAGGATCCTCCGACCGAGCGAGGTGTTATGCTCGGTCAGGGCCGAAGCCCCCCGACAGATGTTGTCGGGATGTTGTATATATTCTCCGAGTTGGAGAAACTTCGCTTGCACGATTCAGAAATCGGTGGCGCCATCGGTCTTGTTGTATGTAGTACTATTCGCTTCTTCCTCGCGTCGCTGTACCACATGTGGTGTCATCTTGTGTCGAGTCGCCACATCACTCCCCCCGAAGACTGGAAGTCGATGAACTGTCTTCCATGTGCCAGCTCGTCCTTGCGCTCCAGTCGCTATGCCAGTGCCAGTGAGTGCAGTCCCAGTGAGTCGGGGCTGCTGCTGTGTCGTCCTCAGTGAGTCGAGGTGTGCAGTGGGTATTGGCTGGCGGCTGCTAGACGTACCGGTGAGAGAAATGCGCTCTTCTTACATGGACCGGCCGTAGTGCAGGGGTGCTGTGCCAAGTTGTGGCCGAAGGCAGACCAGGATTGCATCTGCAGCTGCAATGCGGTGGTCGTCCGATGAGGCCGGGGTACTGACTGGCTTGTGACTTGCTGGTTGTTGCTGGAGAGTTGCTGCTGTGGGGAGAGAGCGATGTCGAAGTTGCGCTGTTGTCCGGATCTGAAGGCTGCGACGATGTTCTGTGCGGGGTCACTAGTTTAGGGATGCGTCGGCGGCGTTGCTAAAGGGAGGATCCTCCGACCGAGCGAGGTGTTATGCTCGGTCAGGGCCGAAGCCCCCCGACAGATGTTGTCGGGATGTTGTATATATTCTCCGAGTTGGAGAAACTTCGCTTGCACGATTCAGAAATCGGTGGCGCCATCTGTCTTGTTGTATGTAGTACTATTCGCTTCTTCCTCGCGTCGCTGTACCACATGTGGCGTCATCTTGTGTCGAGTCGCCACAGCACCAACTTCAAGAATATTTAAGTTATTTTTCACTTTTTAGTGTGGTGTCTATTAAAGTCGTTTTTTTTTTTTATAAAAAATATTTTATTCTTTTTAGTCATATTCTCTTGAATAGTCTTTATTCAACTATACCGATTTGGGTAAAAAGCTTTAACACTAACAGGTATAATGTTTTTTTAAAAACCCTCAACCCTACCATGGATCTAAAATTCGGTGGATCCTACATTTAATGGAGCAGAATTCCTGTTAACACCTTCCTGTTTGCTCCCATCACCGTCTGGTGATCATCCGTCTGAACATCATTTTTCTAGCAGATACTCGTTGAGACCTACCCAACGTGCCCAAATTCGGTAAGTCTACGTTTATTGGTGCAGAAATCCTGTGACCACCTTCCTGCCCCATCATAAGAACCTCATCACCATTTTCCTAGCAATTACTCGTCGAGACCGACCTAACGAGCCCAGACTCGGTGGGTCTACGTTTATTTTTATTTTATTTTATTAGGAAAACAACCAGTGCTTAACTTACAATAAATAACAAAGTGAGTAACAATATGGGTAGATTCAACACCTTTACACGTTTCCACATATTGGTGCACAATTCCTGTGACCACCTTCCTGCTCCATCATCAGACCCTGATCACCATTTTCCTAGCAACTATTCGTCGAGATAGGTCTCGTTGGGTAGGCCCAACGAGCCCAAACTCAGTGGGGCTACGTTTATTGGTGCAGAAATCCTGTGACCACCTTCCTGCTCCATCACTGATGATGGATGAGGAGTTGTTGCTAGAAAAATGGTGATCAGAGTTCAGACCCTGATCACCATTTTTCGAGGCCAACTCCTCGAGGCCTACCCAAGCCCAAATTATGGGGTTCTACGTTAATTGGTGCAGAATTCCTGTGATCACCTTCCTGCTCTATCATCAGACCCTGGTTACCATTTTCTTACACAGTTTTTTTAGTAACAACGGATTTGCATATGTTCTATTTCATAATTTCAGATCTTTCGGCGTAATAGAAGTAATGAAAAATGTCCATTGTATACGAAATATCCCTATCTCGACTTGGAAAAGAGCTGCTAGTCTTCAAAGCTAAACCGATTTTCAAGAAACAAGAAAATTATGGGACCAACTTGATGGAACGTCCAATAAGTACAAAAAAGAATCATCCAAATCGGTACATGTTTGGCGGAATTATGAGTGAACATTATGAGTGTCAGTGACGAGGCACTGCTTAACAGCTGAAGGTAAATGTTAAACGTGAGCCACTGTGATTTTGGATCGGTCATGCTCGCCATCGAAAAGTATTTGCTTGTGGCGGCTTCGTGTGGCGGTTCACCCCCTTCCCTTCAATATGGTTGAGGAGAGTGATGGCTGCTGCTCGAGTCAACTCGTGCGCGGGTGCTGCTTGGGGGGACTGGTCCGACTACTATCCCTTTGGCATTTTAGTTTGTTGTATTTTCGTCGTATTTTTTATTTTTATTTGATATTTTGAACGGCAGGACACACTGTCGCTGGTGCTGATTTAATTGTAAAAAGACAAACTTTGTTTTAAAAATGTGAAAAAATGACATGCCCGCTGAGTTTCTTGCCGGATCTTCTCAGTTGAGGCCGCGTTGTGATCCGGTGGTAGCTTTTAAAAAATTGACCGTTCAAAAGTGCTAGCGTTAAGCCTATTTGAAATAAAAATTTTGAATCTTTGAAAAAAAAAATACATACACGACGAATTGATAACCTCCTCCTTTTTTGAAGTCGGTTAATAAATCAGCTTGATCTTAAAACCAGATAGCAACGAACAGCACGTGACTCGAGGCTCGAGCTTAGAGGAGATACTACTGGAGATATCATGACGCGACAAAATTTGGCAGAGGGGTCTGCCAAATTTTGTTCATATGTTCAGGTCATTCTTTATTTGTGTGCGTATCTTTTTGAATGTGTTGCGAGTTTATTATAGTGTGGGTATACGTGAAATTGTATCTGTGTGTGTTTACTTCGCCTCCCGCACCCCGCAAAAGTGCCACGAAAAATTTGTACGGGGAATCGACGCGATACTAGCTCCATTCTAATTACTCTGAGGGCTCGAGCTACCGAGGGAGGCAGTGTTGTAAAGTAAACACGGAGTATACGAGTACATAACCAAACGTATGTCCAATAGAGTTTTATTTCCCACTCGCATTGTGTAGCCCGTATAGGGCCGATATAGCACGAGTTCACTTGAGCGAGGGCAGCCTCGGATTGTCTGGCCCACTGGAATAGATAACATGGAACCAATTTTGTACTGCAGCTATAGGATGTTGTTTTACGTTAAATCTGAATAATGGGTGGTCAGGGCTTAAAGTGTGTTGAGTAAGTTGTTTCAATAAAGCTATTACAGCTTTAAAGTCTGGCATACTTGGCGCGTCCAAAATCCTCCAAACACTTGATATACCTCAGCAAAATGTTGCGTCCAAAAGCACAACCGTGGTAATCGTGTGTCTGGTATGGCTTGCATAAGCCTCCGCCAATTGTCTTCCGTAGCGTTCGTAGTCGCTTGGGGTTTGCGGCAATCCGCAAAGTTTGCGGCACAAACGTGTAAATCCAATCCAGTAATACGGAGAAGTTCAACTGAGAACCGGCTGAGATTACACTGAACTCGATGTACGGAACGATACGTGTTAGTAATTTCTCTGTCATGGATGTGTAAATAGAAATAGGTAAACAAGGTATAAACTTTTCAATATACTAGCCCTTGAAAGCAACGCCTAGTGCCGATAAAGGCGCTAAAGCTGTTTACAGGATCTCAGCGCGAGCGGGTGGAGTTTTGTAATCGCCGGAGCGCATTGCGCCCCGCATACGAATCAGCAGGAGGCTGAAGGTGTATTATTAGTCAGGCAAATTTTCGTCAACGTGAGCCGCCGCCTTAATATAGTGCCGAAGTGTCTTCATGTGATACGGCAGTGCCTTTTTATTTGATTACCTACTATCCAAACTGCGATCCCCAAGACATTTTTTTTTAGCTTTGAGGAGGAAACCTTCAAAAGGTTACCGGTCTCCGAGGGGGCGGAGGCCAGGTTATGTGGGATATTTATTTACCCACTAAAACCTCCCCGGTGGCCTTCATCGACGCTTATGGGGAGATTCTGGGCTCTCCATTCAGACCTTCGCCAAGGTCTCTCCAGCGCTAGAGACGCACGCTCCCCCGGCACCCTCGCAGTGCTCACGACGACGCAGAACCTACAACGCGTCGTGGCCCGCCTCGGGGTCGCATTTAGTAGGGATGCGCAGAGCCCCCAAGCTATGCGTCCGCGACCCACGAGACGCCTGGCTTGCGTGAGGATTATGATAAACGCCCCTTTTGAAAAATGGCTTTCCCCTTGAAAGCCCTTTTTCAGCAGTAGACGTCTTCCGGCTATTGATGAAGCGTAACGCTCATCTATGACTTTTGATCGCCTCTGGTAACAAGATTGATAATAAGTTTACTACGTCGTAGGTCCCTCCTGTAAGAAACCATTCAGGTAGTACCGCAGTGTCGGGCATTATTCTGCTAAGTAGAAATTTGTAAACATTGCTGTGTTCCGGTGTAATGGACACTTTAGCTGGTGAAATTACCAGGCTCAAGGGACTTAATAACCAACGCCTTGGGTGACGAGCGGCACTGCAGTCCAGTTGTCTATAGTATAGACAGGCGCGTCACTTACCACCAGGGGAATGTCTTGCTAGTTTCGTCACTAAACTAAATAAAAAAAATATAACAACCATTTTTCTGCTTTTTTTTTGGGACTAATTCCACCACTCAGTCCCACCACTGTTACTCCTGTAAGCTAGGATCTACAGTGGTCACCACTGAAAACACCAAGGTTTGACCCTCGGCGAGTCCCAGGGGAACGCTAAATTCTCTTGGAACCCGCAACAAAATTAATTAAAAAGGTAGATAGGAGGAGTTGGAAATACATATATTCCACTTCTCTCCTTTGCAAAGCGGGAGACAAGCAAAGAATTAACACAAGGTCGATACAACCTCAAAAAGCAAGACTCTTATAGGCGGAACAACGAAGGCTAGTCCGTAAGGCACCACGGATTCTGCTAATATTCTATTTGATTTTTCAAACTTGTTTCCAATAATAGGTGTGGCAAAAACATTTGAAAGCACGGAAGTTCTCCTTAGTCGCCACAAGGTCCGTAATATACAACTCCAGATGTCACAACCAAACTGTCTAGCATAAGGCTACGCTCATGTTGCCAGAGATTGCACTCCCAAAGTATATGATGGGCAGATTGTCCGTACTCATTATTTATCGTAGAACACTGACAGAGAGGCGAAGGCACTAGATTAAAGGAAAATAGTTTACTCTTAAAGTTGCCATGTCCCGTCAAGAATTGTGCGACACAGTGGTCCACCTCTATCCACGCTCTAGCAAGGCGTTCACGAACATTCGGGAAAAATAAGTACAAATGACGACCCTTCGAAGTCAAATCCCATCTGCTTTGCCATTCAGTTAGAAAGTCTTCATTAACCACCGATTGAGAATTAAACAAGCGCGAGATCTAGGCGCGGTCAATTTTCGCGGCCATTTTTCTGCTATTAATTTACTACCAAACTTTAAAAAAAAATTATATGTGAGCCACTGCTAGACACGGCAATTCCACCGGAAGGGCGTAAATGGTAAAACGGTCTAGCTTAGCGAGGTTGGGGGTGGGGGGCGAACTAGCATCCTTCAGCCGCCAGAACAACGAGTCTTCATAGACTCCACTGCTAACTTTGCTCGCCATAGGGCCACTTGGCTCGAAATCCTTCCCTTAAAAAAGAAATCCCTATTCTACCCTAGACAACAAATCAAAAATATTTTTCCAGACCTATGTCTCGTACGAATCTGTACTCAAATTCACCTATACCACGTATTATTAATCAGTATATATGTGTAATGAATTTAATTTAGATAATTTTAACGATAACTTTAAATCTTTTAAAAATAAATTGTCAAAAGTTGCATGATCAATCAATCAATTTACTCAAATAGATATTATGTAAGTACATATTAAGTACCTTAAAATACTATGCAAATACGAATGTTGAGGACGTATGTTATACTGGTAAGATGCAGTAACAAGCCTATAATTATCTTTAAGACTAGTATTATACGACTGCTATGTACTGTACCTACCTACTGCATACTATCCAAAAATAATAATAATTGTGTAACGTACTTGCTACCAATTCAGTGGGGTGCTGATAACCAGTTGTAATTGTTGTTCGGTAAACGGTTCATTTAGCAATGTCAGACAAGTTCAGTCCATAATAGATGGGTGACCGTTTGTAGACAGCCGTCTTGAAGCCAAGTTAGACTTCAGAGGCCTAAAGGCAGGTTGAACAACTCTGAAACCATATAAGTTTTGACTCTTTATGTACCTAATTACTCAATATAATGAACGTTCATTGCTGAAATATGTTCAACAGTTAAAAGACTGTTTTCTTATTAATTACCTAATTGTTAATTAATCAAAACAATGTGTTCCACCGATGGCGAACTTTCCCAATTTAGGCGTTCACGCAACATGCGAACATAATTAATAAATATGATTACGGACCCATTTCAATGTTTCCCATTGAAAGTTAAGCACCTTCGCGTTACTAATTAGCGGTTATGTTACACTCGCTCTATTGTTTTCATATAAAATATTAGTCTCGTCAAAAGTTCTTTTTTGTTTTCGTAATACGTGAACGTTAATTAGGAGTACAGTAAAACGGCTTAGAAATACATTTTTCCTCATAAAGTAACGTTCATGCGTATTGTCTACACGTTTTGAATGACTCTCAAGAATGTCTCTAAAGACAAAAGATTTATTAAGGAACGTTTGCAAATACGTCTACTTTGCTGGCGTTGGTAATTGTTTGTTATTTTTCGACTATGACTTACCTCTACTAAACCTTTTTCAGGATCCCCTTTTTATACCGTGGTCACGTATCTACCATTTTACGATGACAATTCAACCACAGCTTTTACTTTCCGAATATTCTTCTATATAACATGGTTGTATATGATGCTGCCCATGATGTCAGCCGACTGTATGCCTATCACACATTTAATCATAATGACGTATAAGTTTATAACTTTGCGCCATCATTTCGAAAGAATAAGGAAGGAGTTCGATATGAACTTACTGAGAATGAACAAAGGGGAAGCTATTGGTAAACTAAAAGCCGGTTGTTTGGAAGGCATACGGATGCATCAGAAACTTCTGTTGTAAGTTCTTTTGTTTAAATTTGGGATAAACCGTTTTGTACCTATTGTTCGCCGAAAAAGGAACAGACGGGATGTTACTGACGTCACGAATGTTATTGTTAGACTGAATTATATGTTTGTTTTTTGCTGTAGTAGAGTAGGTATCATGTGAACAATGTGGATGAAAAATATCCGTCTGGAGGAGCATTAAGATGAATAAGTATGTAGCCTAGATGCCTATTTTTTATTGTCAATGATAAATGCTTACTATTAAATAACAGACTGGAAAATGCTTGAAAAGATTTGATATTGATATGGGCATACTTAACTAATGTACAAAATAAATATTATAAAATAATTATCAAATTACTACACTCCAAAGAGATCATATATAAGCCATAAGGCCAAAGGTTATTAGTTTTTTTTTTCAATTAAAAACTTTCATCACCTTTTTGTATTAAATTCTTCAGTCATCATCATCAGCCCACATCAGTCCACTGCCGGACATAGGCTTACCCCAAGGCACGCCACTGAGCCCGTCCTTGGACGGAAATTCTTCAGTAAATATATAAAATATACATTTATGTATATGAAAATAAATTGTCATAGAATTTAGTCATAATTTCTTCAAAAATAATATTTATCATAGAACGTTTCTATTGGTTTATTACCTACACGAGTAACAAGTTTTCAATTAAGCTCGCTGAGGCCGGTCCTAGACCTAAGTAGGTAGTTAAATGTCTTTGCTATATCTTTGAGCAAAAGTGTAACTTGCGAGTCGGATACAAAAAAAGATACTTACTTATTTTTTATTTTAATAGCAAATTAGTGATGCTACTAGACGGACGAATTGCTTTGTACTTGTTACCCAATACATTAGTTAATTAGACTCTTGAGCAGGTAATTTCTGTGCCCTTCACATCGGAACACAGCAAATTATTTTTCTTTCTAGTTTGGTCGACGAAATTCACCGTGTTTTCGGAATAATAATGTCTTTGCAAGTTTGCGAGAGCTCAGCTGTCGCCGTGTTGCTTCTGCTTCGTTTGGCGGTAAGCATACTTCAAAATTAATCTTTAAAATGTCAGTAAATTAACCGTAGGATAAAATGGTCTGCCACTAAAAATACGAATTGGAAAGTTACGTTAAGTTCAACGTTTTTATAAAGAAGCGGCATTCAAGACTATTTTTTAAGAAAAATGTCGAGGATTATGTCCACTGGTGAGTTTTTAACTTGACCCAAGACAATGTGAATGCGTCTGAGAAATTTTTCAAGCTCAATTTGAATTTTTCAAGCTCAATTTTCAAGCTCAATTTGAGTAGGTGGGTAACATATTGGGTAGGCAGATAAGAATATAAATATGAACTACAGTAGCGGTGATAGATGAGGTATTCGAATGCTCGTCTTGTGTCAGGTTCAGGCTTACATCTTTTATTTTTAACCGACTTCAAAAAAAGGAGGAGGTTATCAATTCGGTTGTATGTTTATTTTTTATGTTTGTTACCTCAGAACTCTGTCGTTTACGAACCGATTTCGAAAATTATTTTTTTAATCGAAAGGATATGCTTCCAGATTGGTCCCATTTTTTTCAAAATCAAGTTCTGATGATGGAAACCATGATAACTGAGGGAACTCCTTAAATATTATAGGCATACATATACTGTTTTTGGTATTTTTAGAAACAAGGCAAGCATAGTTGTTCAGAATAGTATGAAAGTATCATTTGGTGAAGTGGATCTGATGAACAAGACCATAGATGGCCACCGGAACTCTGTAATAAAACAATACATCCTAGGCGTGCCTACTAAACGTAGACCTACTGAATTTGGACTCGTTGGATAGGTCTCGACGAGTAGTTGCTAGAAAAATGGAGATCAGGGTCTGATGATGGAGCAGGAAGATTGTCACGGGATCTCTACACCAATAAACGTAGATCCGCCGAGTTTGGGCTCGTTGGGTAGCTCTCGAAGAGTAGTCGCTAGAAAAATGGTGATCAGGGTCTGATGATGGAGCAAAAAGGCGGACACGGGATCTCGGCACCAACAAACGTAGACCTACCGAATTTGGACTCGCTGGATAGGTCTCGACGAGGAGTTGCTAGAAAAATGGAGATCAGGGTCTGATGATGGAGCAGGAAGGTCGTCACGGGATCTCTGCACCAATAAACGTAGACCCACCGAGGTTGCAGTCATGGATCTCGAGAACTACGAGTATAACACCTAGATATCTTCGGTTTATGGCAATTGGTTAGTTTTAGATATTGTCACAACAACATTTTTAAAGATTTTTGATTAAGCTTGTATTTTAAAATAAATATTAAACTGACTGTTTGTCAGAATAAAATATAAGTTGTTGAAAGTTAACCCAATAACACGCCAAGGGAACCACTAAAAAGAATAAAATAAAGATAATTTCTACAATAAAAAGAACCGGCTTCAAAATGCAACTAAAAAGCCTGAAATAATTTCTAAGAATTAGTGGTTTTTACATCTACATAGTTGGACTTGGACTACAACATTATAAATACATATTACTATCAAAGACGGCGCCAAACTGGAAAGCATTTAGGTACCTACTGCCCTTGTAAGTATTTGCTAGACGTTAGGCGCATTTACATATGTCCTGCCCGTGGGGTGTTCGGGTAAGAATAACACCCACCCATGTCCTCGTGTTGGGTGTCGTAAGAGGCGACTAAGGGACAACAAGAAGACGGGCAGCAGTCTTTCTATTGGATTACTTACCACCTGTACTGCGATCCCCTCCCTTCTAAAGGGAGGCCCTTGTTCAGCAATGGACGTCTTTCGACTGCTAATGATGATGATGAATCAGGTCAGATAGTGTATCGCGAAGGGGCACTGTGTTAACATTGGTGTGTTCCACCACATTGGAGTTAAGGCACTAGTTGGTGAAATCTACTGGGCTCAAGACGTAGTAGCTATTTATCATGTGACTACCGTCCATGGGGAGGCTTGTCGCTTACCACCAGCCCAACGAATTATTAATCTCTTTACTAAGTCGTTTTATAGCCTAAAAATGCTAAAAAAATCTTCTTGTTTAAGAATTTTTAAAATTTCTAACTTTTCATCATCTTATCTCTCAGCTGTCCCCACATCTGGATCTAGTTAATGCTTTCATGACGTACACCTTCGTCGGGTCACTGTTCTTGCTGTTGGCATTGAACCTGTGGAACGCTGGAGAGGTCACATATCAGGTGAATATTTGGTTGCGTCAGTATTAAATGTCCCGAAGAGAAATTGGTCAATTTGTACAGATATATCGAGTTCGATGTGTCCGATCACCATTTGCTAGCTTTATAATGTGATTTGAAACCGAAATGCAAAATAGCTTATCTTGGGTTAAAGCGTAATAATATTAGTAATGTAAGTAACGTATATAACTCCAAACTTGGTGCAAATGTACTTTTCAGTATCCTATCTACGAGTATAAAGGGAATAAAACCGATTCCTACTAAGGCAAATTACCTGATAAATCCGTCAGGCAATTGAATGAAAACCATGCTCATTTCAATTGAAAAGATAGCTGGGTATTAACATCAGCTTGGTGTCCTGTGATAAAATAATATCCCTAATGAAATCCAAAAATCAATCAAATCATCACACTCCAAGACTTCAGGTCAAGATACGAGGAGATTCACAGAAAGTGATGTTTAAATTTTCTGATTTTTTTTTCTCCCATTAAATTATCCTAAGCTCGTGTGGAGCCTTGGGTGAGATGTTTATCGTTAGAACGATTATTTAGAGATAAAAAAAAATCAAAACAGAATATTCAAAAGAGTAATTGCTAATTTCCATAGTAGAACCGCCTACGTATTACCCTTGACGGTATAAAAAATCTTCTGAGTGGAATTCCTTTTAATATATCTTGTTGAGCTAAACATTTGCCGAGATCCTTTATTATATAGGATCGCTACATTTTTACTAAGAAGTCAAACTTGTAACCGTTCTTAGCATTGGTATCCCTTTGAACTTCGACTAAAGGCCTATGAGAGGATGTAAAAATGTCTCCTCGCATTGATGCAAACTTCTCTATATTTTCAGGCATCATTGCTCTCAAATGCTATGTTTTACTGCGGCTGGCATTTGTGCGAGTTCGAGAAGAAACAGCCGCATCGTGACATCAGAAGACTCGTGATGATTGGCTGTGCTCAAGCACAAAAACCACTTATACTCAAAGCATTTGGCATCCAAGACTTGTCGTATGAGACTTTCGTATCTGTAAGTATTTTTTTAATAACTTTGTAATAGGATTATCATCATTAGCCGAAAGATGAACAATAGGTTTCCTCCCTAGGTGTTGGCATAATCCCCAAGCTTGGCAGGTGGCCTGGGGATCGCAGTATAGATGGTAGGTTATCCAATAGAAAGACGCTGTTGGTTGACCTTCTTGTTTTCCATCAGTCGCTTCTTACGTTACCCAACAGGAGGACATAGGTGGGTGCTATTCTTATTTCTTACCTGGACCCTTCATGGGCCCAGGCGTATGAGGTATTTACCAACTAGTAAATTGTTCTTTAAATAGTGCCTTGCATAATATAACTTGGTAGATTAAAAAATTAACGCCATACTAAACCACAATGCGATTGCATCGCTGAAATATTTGAGTTTAGATCCATACATATCACATAAGATAGCATGGGCGATGGAAGCAGTTATTAGCTGTTGTTTTGTATTCTAGTTACATTGCGCTTTGTTGATTCGTTGCATTCGATTCGGTTTCCTCCTTGCTACATAAGGTTCAGGCAGCGATATAACGGGGTTAGGCGACTAGTCATCATTAATAAGTATCTACATATACATACATATATAGGAAAATCAGATATCAGTTTAAATGCTTTTCACACAAATTGAGACTTAATTTATTCAGATTTTTGCTGAAAAGCTCTTATTAAATTCCGTTGCACGCGGCATATTTAATTTAAACACGAATAAAACGAATGAACGTAGTATTTCACAATTCCCAAATACAATTTCTGTGGACCATTTTCGACTGCCAAAGTAAGCGATATTATGACGAGGTGTTTTCTGAAATTGCAATTAACACTAATACGAATTTCGGTTGCAGGTTGCAAGAATGACGTACTCTGTGTTCGCCGTATTTTACCAGAGACGGGACCGCAATTAGTACCTTATTATTTGTTAAACGGTGGAAATGTTTTTTTTCCAGCACTTCGTAGTTTATTACTATTAAATCAGCAGCTACATTTAAGTTTTGTACAGTAGTGTTTTTAAAATAAGTCATCAGTAGGTAATATTAAAGACGTATTTAGATTCTTTTACAAGAATTTGTTTTTCTATCCTTTATATTCTTACTTAGTTCGACAGATACCTACCTCATGCACCTTCCTTTATACATACTATTTATAAAGTAACCTATTTACAGTGGCGTGCACAGAGGGTAGGCAAAAAAATGTATTCGACTTGCTTCACCTATTTTAAGTATGTTATTATACTATTTCAAATATCCAAATGCAAGCAAATACTATAGAGATATTAATTTGCATTTGAAAACATTAATAAGTTTATTCAGCGACTCCATACTGACAAAAATACTTTGCCTACCCTAGGATTTCTACAATCTTAATTTTAAAAAATCTTAATTTGGGCATGAATTAACGTAATTTTTTTTAAATGTAAATGGATATGTTGGTAACATTGGTTAATTTAAGGATATGTGTGCTGGAACACGAATAATTATCGCATAATCAACTCGCAGATATTTTTGCCTGCTTTCAGTGCACGCCACTGCCTATTTATTTAGTTAGTTAACATTCATGGGTGATTAAAAAAATACTGGTGTGTATTACGTCTGTTTCTTGCACTACTGTTGGTGCAAATACGTGTATTTTTCTTTTAAATGACGATGTGACGACATGCACAGAAAGCTCTGCTGATATTAAGGGACATGTCTTCTCGCTACAGCATACTGCCAGCCACTGCCCTGCCGCCTGTCTCTAGACACATCTGCTAATTTCACCAGCTGCACATTTATGTTTGACGCTAGAATATTTTGGACACTGTGGACTAACTCTATCTGAACTGTCCCCAGGGACCAACCCTTTTTTTATAGTACCCGGTCCGTGGTACCCCGGTAGGGGTGGAAGCCTGGTTATATGGGATTTTTAGCCACTAAATTTTCCCTGGTGGTCTTCATATACGACATGGAGAGACTGGATACTCCGTTCTGACCTCACCAGAGTATCTCCATCGCATCCCGCTCGCTAGGGCAAGTCTGTCGGAGCCGAGAATGAATGAAAAAAAGGCTATTATAAAATATCGGATAACCTGGAAGATAAAGCTGCGTGCGCTCAAAACTGCAGTATTCTTACAAGCTTATAATTTAAGATATATGTATTGTAATTATTTAAAAGAAATTCTTATTATTTATATTGAAGTGTAGTATGTCTAAGTGCTTTGTGTCTTGCCTCACGAGGTACTGCTTACCAGTAGTAGTTAAAAGTGAGCAACTGAGATTTTGGATCAGTCATACTCACTATCGAAAAGTGTTTGCTTGGTGTGGCTTCGTGTGGCGGGTCACCCCCTTACCTCTAATATGGTTGACGGGAGTGATAGCTGCTGCTCGAGTCAACATGTGCGCGGGTGCTGCTTGACTGGGACTGGTCCGACTACTATCATTTTGGCCTTTTAGTTTGTTGTATTTTCGCTATTTTCGTCGTATTAGTTTTCTCTCTCTTATTTGATCTTTTGTACGGCAGGAAACACTGTCGCTGGTGCTGATCTAATTGTAACAAGACAAAATTAGTTTTAAAAAAAGTGAAAAAATGATAAGCACGCTGACAGTTCTTGCCGGATCTTCTCAGTTGAGGCCGCGTTGTGACCCAGTGGTAGCCTATTTGAAATAAATGATTTTGATTTGATTTGAAAATGCTTTCCCCGGCACCCTCACGGTGCTCGAGACCAAGCAGGTCCTACACTGCGTCGTCACCCACCTCAAGCAAGGTAGTGAAGATTAATGAATTGTGTAGGTGTAATCTTTAATACCTACTATATTCGACGCAATTTTGTGTTAACTAATGTAAATGCCTTCCCAAAGCAATTAGCGACAGTTCGTATCGTTTAATTCTACACATAATAATTTTCAAGATCACAAAGAGCTGTTTAAGTGGCTACTCTGCACGTTAGAGGGCGTCACAGTCCCTGAAAATTAGTATTCCATCTTTAAAGGGTCCGTACAAAGCGATGTGGAAACTTTCGATAAATCCTCCCCGAGGCCTTCAAGCATTTCTATGGTGAGTAACGTATGGGCGGGCATATGAAAAGGTCGGAGCAACTGTAATATATTTAAATTAGTTCTAATTCTATTAGTGGTGATCTGTATTACTCTTGGGACAAGTTAACATTAAGATATTGTATAATGACGGTTTATTTAAGTTGAGGGCAAAATTAATACGCTTTAACGAGCGAGGGTTTACTGGAAAATTTTCATCATAGTTTTAAAATATATAATTGGATATCATACCGACAAATTCTTTCAGGGTCTCTCAATGCTTTCCGGCATTTGTCTTCAAAGTAAACATGAAATCAGAATAACAATCCTTTCAAATCAAGCCTTTTTTGTTTTATTTTTTTTGATGCGAGGGAAATCTTCCAAAGTTCCCCGGGAGCTGTGGGGCTCGACCGGGGTATGTGGGATTCTTACCCACTAAAATCCCCGCGGCTGTCGCATCGGCACATGAGAGGGGTACCCCAGGGCTCTCCGGTGGGATCTGCACCAGGGGCCCCTCAGTGCCTTGCCTTTGAGCCCGCCGCCGGGGGGCGCATTGTAGCCCCTCGGGAACCTGACACGGTACTCACAGGGACGGGGGTCGCAACCCCACCGCCGTCCTCCTCGGAGTCACCGCCGTACTCAATGGACGTTCAAAGGGCCCACACCCCGAACGTCCAACTCCGAAGATCAAATCAAACTTTTTTTTTTCTTTGACGAATCGCAACGAATAGAAAGAGAACAACCACACTCAGGTCTGTTAATGAGTTCTTATCTCACCCCGTAGTTATTAATTTAGTGACTGGGATATATGTTAGTGGCTAATCGTGGCAGTTATAAACTAATCTCATGGAAGTAGTAGTCTATTCAAGAATATGCAAGTTGAAGTGGCAGTGGGCAGGCCACATCGCTTGTAGAACCGATAACCGTTGGGGAAGAAAGTATCTCGAGTAGCGACCACGTACCGGAAGACGCAACGTAGGCAGGCCTCCCACTAGGTCGACCGATGACATTGTTCGCGTTGCAGGCAACCGGTGGATGCAAATAGCAAATTGTCGTTCATTGTGGCGGTCTAAGGGGGAGGCCTTTGTTCAGCAGTGGACGTCTTCCGGCTGGTGATGATGACAATGAGTAGTCTATTCCTTCCATTATAACCTTCTGTTTTTTTCTTTTTTGTAGAAAATAAACATATCTAAAAAGGCATTTGGCATAAAATTTGCCTTATATTAGAGGTTCTATTACTTTTTAAATAAAATAATGCAAACAAATTAAATGCGTCGAACAGATGACGACCAATAACGCTTTATTAAGAAAGTTTAGGGCCACCTGTCAGAGTTGTGCATTCAGTCCCAAACGAATTGTAAATTACATTTTTATTCCGATTACTTCTTTAGATTACCAGAAAATTGGACGCGAAAAAGGCTCGGCGCCGTTGCTTTAAATAGGCCGTTGTGAACTTACTTCTTTCTTACGACTTGTTTCTTTTTTTAAAATAAAAACTTTGACTGAGTGCCTTCAGTCTGTGTTGTAAACTGTCGGAGTTGTATTATCTATGTTGTGTATTAAACAAATTCAATCAACCGTGGTATTAACATTATATTACAGAGTTCTATTTATTGTTATATTCTAGAATACTAAATAGGTTCATGAATAGAAATAGCGATGTCTATTCTATCGCTGCTTTGATGGCAGAGCAGCAGTTACAAAAGCCATACTACACATAGACTTTACATTTAAACTTACTAATACTTTTGAATTGTACAAAACTAGGAGGGCACTAATGCGGTAACGGGTGCGGGCGATCACTTGCCTAGGAAACAAGGTGCGCAGGTTCGAACCCCGGCTCGCACCTCTGATTACTTTAATTAATCTTGTGCGAATCGTCTTTGTCGTTATTATGTGATTGTTACTAGCTTTCGGTGAAGGAAAACATCGTGAGGAAACTTGCATGTCTGAGAAGGCCTAATTAGCTTTCGAATGACGTGTGAAGTCCGCCAATCCGCACTTGGTCAGCGTGGTGGACTTTGGTCTAAGCCCCCATCTTGACGGGAGGCCTGGGCCCAACAGTGGGACATAAACAAGGGTTAGGCATTTGTTATAAGGTAGATTAATACTCGTGTTGACAGACACAGGCTTTATACATCTCAGACGAGGAAGAGTTCGTCGCTAGGTGATCGCAATAAACAAGATTGTGATAGCAGCTAAATTTTTTTTTTCAGTGCTGGGCAAAGCTGCCTTTTTTGCCGTAGGGAAATCTTCAAAAAGCACCCAATCTGCGTAGGGGCGGAGACTGGATTATGTGGGATTATTATATTTATATGTTGTCTTACACAAAACTTGAGAAATAAGTTAAGCCGGAAAAGTTTTTCTTTCTTTTTTTTCACGGGGATAACCTTCAAAAGTACCCCGGGACCTGTGGAGGTGAACCGGGGTATGTGGAATTTTTACCCACTAAAAACCCCGCGGCTGTCACATCGGCAGATGAGAGGAGCGGGCTCATTATAGATCCCCGGGAACCAGCCACGTGGACGGAGTTCGCAAACCCGCCACCGTCCTGCTCAGAGTCGCCGCCGCCGTACTCAATGCCTAGTTTGGGATCAGATGACCGTGTGTGAATTGTCCCAGGACATTATTATTATTATTAATGGACGTCCTGAACGTCCGGCGATTCCGAAGAACCCGGAACACCTAGCAGTCACGGCGCAATAGTTATATTTTTTAATAGTAAATATATTCACTTTTTTTTAAATATAACGGTATATTAACCAGTTGAGCCGCAACGCCATGTGTAAGTATATGGTGATGAGGTTGAGGATGATGTTGATAAGAAAAGTAGTGACCGAAATTATGCATAAAAAGTTATAAGACACGATCACGATTTTCTCATAAGAATAGAATTCAATGTTAGAACCTAATGAATGAAACCCGTTAATAACAGCTCGAAGATGCTATAAATCACATATAACAACAGAAATTTAATATCGCCGGTAAAGATGTAATTTTACGCTAAACTTTTGCAATAGATAGCTAACTTGGCTCATTCCAGCCCAATTTTAGATAGAGAGGTTATTGAGAACCAGTTTCCACCTAAATCAATATGCTTTGGGAGGACAATACGTATTGAGTTGTCGGTTATATAACTTTATGTTCCAATTGATATAAAAACAATCGTTTTCAAATCGGGAAACTACGTGACATCTTCTCATCAGTAAAATTCAGTAGTGGGTAGTGGCTGAAGACGAAGGTTTTTAACCAGTATGTGTTGCCTCATTCATTAATTCATTAATATTTAATCCCTTGTTTTTTTTTAAACTGTAACCATTTGTACATTAGCTCGTACTAACCATATATTTAGTATTTTTCAGTAAGTATACAATATCTTTGGTACTAACTGTGGCACAGATTAATAAAGAAACTTTGGTTTCATTTAATGTTGCCATATCGCACCCACTTTCAATATTAATCTGACGCATATTTTAACCTTATCGTCCTTTACATTATACTGACATAATTTATGATGCATTTTAGTAATGCTATTTTATGATTCTATTTTCTTAGGTGCTTGAGGTCAATCTCTAGAATGTCACTTTATTATCTCTTGGGCAATGAACGTTTCTTTTGGAAAGCTAGCCAAGCTGAATAGTGATAAATCATTGTAGACTTTTTCAAGTTTCGAATAGCGAACATAATTGATTGATCACCTTTAAACAAATGAATCTATTTTAAATTAGATTAACTAAGTTTTTATTTTCTGTGATAAAGAGGACATAGTGTCCTGCGAAGTCCGGACAGCTACTGAGAATTTGACTAAGGGCTCCCACACATAACTGCAAACTCGCATCGCATCGCAAATATCTGTGAGAAACAAATGAATTTACAATACAAAAATTCATTTGTTTCTCGCAGATATTTGCGATGCGATGCGAGTTCGCAGTTATGTGTGGGAGCCCTAAAACCTCACAGACAAAAAGAAGAAGAATAGACGAATAGAATAGGGTTATACTAATATATAGTTAATCCGCCTCAACAAATACCAAATCGCATAATAATAACCCCAACTTTTTAAGCAGGTGTTCCCATTATGTCTAATCTCTCTTCAGACATACTGTTACCGCATAATATTTTTAGAACACTCCCACAAAGTCTTTGGCAACATTTAATGACGAATGAAACATTAAAACATTTTGTGAGCCATAAATTTGAGGCCGAAATATGCCTGTCGCGGTTCATTATAAATGAACTCATTAACCATTTAACTCTTTAATTAGATCTAAAGCTTTTTTCGTACATTCCGTCCTTGGAAATTTCGTCTTATACAAGTTTTAAGCCTATTAAAATGTTACGACCCCGGTGGGATGTTCCAGTTTGTGGTGGTGTTTTTAGCATGGGTAATCGTAGATTTATCTTAGTATTTTCGGTGTAATTTTTATTAAGAGTATCAAATTTAATATGATAAGCTAAATCACAATTATATATAACAGTACTCCATGCAGGGTCGAACCTGAGCTTTGTAAAGAATCAAAAGATGTTCCTTTGTGAAATACCGCCTCACCTTATTCAAGATACCAAGTTTTTTATCATATATGATTTGTTGAATTTCGTAGTTTATAGGAAATCGTTAGAGGACATGAAGCCAATCTCAAATGAAATAGGGCAAGTAAGACTAAAAAAAGTGTTTAAGAGAAGGATGATTTCAACAAGGTAAGGTAATATAAACATAACCCAGTCTCTCTCCTGATAATTGTAGGTTTTCTTCTGTGAAAAAATTATAATAATTTTAGAACTTTTACTGAGCAATTACAAAGATTTAATTTGTTTCGTCATTGATTACCTGCTATAAGTCATATTAGTAGACACTGAGCTTAATAAAAACTATTAAAAACAATATTGGCCAGGTTTAGATGATTACATTTATATACTGAACTAGCTGACCCACGTAGCTCCGCCTGCGCTATTTTTACGTTAACTAAACTTTTAATAACAGAAATTCGCACCGAATACATAACCTCCTTTTTTATAGTCGGTTAAATACTGGGACCCACTTTTTACTTGCTCTCCGAAGCACGGACCTGTTTAGTTCAAATGGCGTTAAACGGTCACCCATCTATTTAATGACCTTACCTTACGTTGCTTAACCCGATCGATTACAAAACCTTGATAACAACTCTCTATGAGTGTTTCCTTACTAATATTTATTATATTATAAAGAAAAATTGATAAAATCGGACCAAGCGTATAACCAAGTACCCGTTTTGACTTTAATCCCCTCTCCCAAAAGAACCGTGCTAGATTACGGGATAAAAAGTATCCTATGTCCTACCTCGTAGTAAGATCTCAAATCATGCCAAGTTTCATTTGAATCCATTCAGTAGTTTCGGCGTGATGCTCAGCCGTGATACAGACAGACAGACAGACAGACAGACAGACAAAAATTAAACAAAATACATTTTCAGCCTCAGTATCGGTTATAGAATGCCCTCCAAATATAATTTTCAAAATATCTTCAATGTACAGAATTGGACCTGTTACAGTTTTATTATAAGTATAGATTGAAAAGGCCAGAGTTTTTCCAATTCAGATGCGGCCTTGAGTCTATCGGCGTGACCTGGTGTCACATTAGCACAGTTTATTGCAGGTTTAACGAGGAACACCTACAGCTCGTTAACCTCCCTATCACTGGGGAATAAATTTCACCGTGACGTCACGCGAGCTCCACGTCTCTCCGATTAAGTGAAATTATTTGCAAATCGTCTTAATCTCTTTTTAATATGACTCATTTTAGGATGACGGGGTTTTCGCCTACATTTTAAAGCATCGGTACTTTCCGTGGTGCTGTTAAACGACCGCGTGCAAATATTAAAGATTACGCCGTTATAGGGTATTAAACCAGTTTATCAATTTGATATCTTGAACGTGCCCCAAATACTTTGCATAGGGTATTCTACTCATCCGGCTGGATGACGTCCACTGCTAAACATAGGCCTCCCCCTTCAGGGGGGGGGGGATTTGCCATTATCCACACGCTTGGCAGGCGTCTTGGGGATCGCAGTATAGGTGGAAGATAAATCCAAAAGATACTCGTAGACGCTGCTGCCCGTCTTCTTGTTCTCACTTAGTCGCCTCTTACGGCACCCAACGAGAAGAGATGGGGGACGGGGGGAGGCAATTGTAACCCGGCACCCGACGGGTATTCTACAAAAATACTATTATGTTATATCGTGCCTCGTGCAAGGGACCATCCTGGTAGGTACCACTGCAGTGTACAAATATTCTACCGCAACGCAGCAGTGTGTAAATAATGCTGTCTCCTGGTGGGAAGGGCTGGTGAAATTACTGGACACAGAAGACTTTACAACTAATATCTCGGGTGACGAGCGGCAATGCTATGCAGCTACGAATATATGTAGGCAGGCGTTTCGCTTCATCATCATCAGTCGGAAGACATCCACTGCTGAACATAGGCATCTCCCTTAAAACGCCACAATGAACGACATTTTGCTATTTGCATCCACCGGTTACCTGCGACGCGCACAATGTCGTCTGTCCACCTAGTGGGAGGCCTGCCTACGCTGCGTCTTCCGGTTCGTGGTCGCCACTCGAGAACCTTTCTTCCCCAACGGTTATCAGTTCTCCGAGCGGTTCGCTTACCATCAGTCAAATGTCTTGCTTGTCTCGTCACTAGGTTCAATAAAAATAACGGTTTGTGTCCTAAAATGACCAGAGACGTCACATCAACGAAGACAAAATATATGCATATAGTGTAACCACACGTAGGAAGCGCAGATAAAGTGGACAATCTATATAAAAAAATACAAAGGACTGTTTCCTGGAACTGTGAAATATGACCTCTATTAATATAAAACAAAGTATTGTCCCCAAATGGATCAGCCGGATTGATGGTCCTTTGTTTGACGGATGCTCGCTGGCTGAAGTTTTGAACTGTTTAGGGATTTGTATTGCATTGATAAATCATTGTCATCATTTCCTTATTGCACTCAGTAAAATGATGTTTGTGTAAATACATATTCATTGTTTTTAAGTGATCAACATAATTAGTACAAGTAGGTAGTAAAATAGATGAGCCGGTTGTGATGAGTCATCGACCCATTTACCGTCGAAGAAACGAAACCGTTTATCGACAAGGATAAACAGTCTACAGTTTAGACTAGTTTATTCTGTTGACGAAAAGTAGTCGCCGTTCACAGACTAGGTACTTACGTATTGCATAGAATTCACAGATAAACTACTCTATCATTAGACTAAGACAAAAAGCAGTCAAATAAAACAGTTTCCTTGTTTAACGCCCACCTCTAGGGGCCAGTGGGTATAGCGGTCCTTGGGACCGATACACCACAACAATTGGAGTTTGTGGAGAGAAAATATGAAATAATTATAAGTAATACGTGTCTGTCTATATTTTACAGGAATAATAAAATGATCTTTCTAATTAGTAGTATTTTAGTAGGTAATCCTAAAAAATGCTCGACATACAAACTTAGTCTTGTGGTTTGTTTTTTTTTTTGCTATATGAGGTGTTGTTTGTTTTGCAGAACTTAATACCATTTGTATTCTGCAGAAAAGAGCTGTGAGAGCCATTTACAATCTGGCTCCTACTGATTCACTGAGGGAAAAATTCAATGAAATAGATATTCTAACGGTTGTTTCGCAATTCATATTTGAAAATTTAGTTTATATTCAGAAAAATATTGGATCTTTTAAAAAGTATAGTGCGATTCATGATGTGAATACCCGGAACAAACACAGTCTGGTTTTACATTTCACACGTCTCCACAGAACAAGTTATGGGCCAAAGTATACGCTTCTATAACAAACTGCCACAGGATATCCGAGATCTTCCACTGAATAAATTTAAACTTGTGATAAGAAACTGGTTGTCGAAAAAGGCTTATTATAAAATCTCGGATTACCTAGAGGATAAAGCTGCGTGGGCTTGAACTGCTCAAATCATGCAAGCTTAGAATTTTTAGGCTTACAGTTTGTAACACCTCTTAATCTGGTGGATTACTGATGGCTGTTTCACAAGTCAAATAATTGATAACATAAATACTATGTGAAAGTGATTTGAGTCTAGCCTGACGAGGTATTGCTTAACAGCAGAAGTTAAATGTGAGCCACTGTGATTTTGGTTCGGTCATGCTCGCCATCGAAAAGTCTTTGCTTGTGGCGACTTCGTGTGGCGGGTCACCCCTTCCCTCTAATATGGTTGAGGGGAGTGATGGCTGCTGCTCGAGTCAACTCGTGCGTGGGTGCTGCTTGGGGGGACTGGTCCGACTACTATCCCTTTGGCCTTTTAGTTTGTTGTAATTTTTATCGTAATTTATTGTTTTCTTCTTTTCTCCCTTGCTTTATGTTTCGAACGGCAGGACACACTATCGCTAATGTCGATTCATTTGTAACAAAGCAAGGTTTAAAATAAAAATGAAAAAAATACAAGCCCGCTGTGTTTCTTGCCGGATCTTTTCAGTTGAGGCCGCGTTGTGATCCGGTGGTAGCTTTTAAAAATATACCCTTCAAAAGTGCTAGCGTTAAGCCTATTTGAAATAAAGATTTTTGAGTTTGAGTTGTGTTTGAGTTTACGTCGAAAGAAGGTATGGAATCCCTAGTGCGTGGGTCCGACTCGCACTTGAAAGGTTTTTTTTCATTTACTCTCACAATGAAATCAAACTACTTTTACGGATTTTATCGCGGTTTATTTCAGATTTTACCTGACGACGTTTCTAAAGTAAACACGAAAAACGTCAGGATCGTAAAATCTAAAATAAACCGCGATAAAATCCGTAAAAGTTTTTTGATTTCAATGTGTAGTATTCGCGTAAATAAAAGACAACATTACTCTCACAATACGACGGGGTGCTTTTGATTTTTCACATGCCTATCCCACGCATGGGTCATGACATAAACAACTATTTCAGTTTGCGCTAGAATCTATACAAAGACATTAAGGGACATTTTGCGAAAGAGACGTTATGCGAAAGGGACATTTTGCGTAAGGGACATTTTGCGACGAAGCGTTAACAAGTAAGGAAAGGCTACACAAAGTTCTTGGTCCATGCAGGATCCAAATGGTCCGCACTTGTCTGTTCGCCTTTTGGATCAGTCCCAGAACCAATATCAGTCTATTGGTGATAATTTGGACTGAACATTTAATATATTTATTACCATATCTAAGATATTTCAGGCACATGCTAAATGTTAGTAGCACCAACACGTGTGGGGGATAGTCGCGGCGAACGAGCGCGGAGCCGATCGCGCGGGTAATTCCCCACTCGTAACTAGCTGGACCACCGCCAACGACTCTGTAGGACTGTAATGTTACATTGTTTATAGGCAAATTATTAATGTGAGACTGTCTTTAGAAAACTTGCTTTTTATGGTGATGTATAATTCTGAAATTACAGGGGCCATGGTGTTGCTAACGTCCAACTTAGCAACAGGCGGCATACACTCTTGTATGCATCTTGGTGATATGATAACAAATGTAGTGGCTCTAGATGTTTGTAACACTTTGAGAAGGCCATCATCGATCTACTATTTGTGCTAAATTTCATAAATACATATAAGAATTTAAATAAACCTATAACAATTTAATTAAAGTAAAACTTGTACTCTTTAAATTAAGGTTCATTTATACAGAAAATTTAAAATAAGAAAGAACACTCGTACGCCTACCTTGCGATCTTAATTTAGTTACCGTTTTTCGAGGCGTCACAGTTATTCTAGTAAGAAATTATTTCGTATATATTAGTATATTATGTACACTATCGATACTTACTATATTATACAATACGAATATTATATATTCATACATATGTATATACTATATCGATACCCTTATATATAATTACCAGATGTTTATAAATTCGGTGGCTAGATAAGAGGAGCATTCACGATGAATCCTGGATGTAGAGCCATACATAGCAGGACTAACGATAAACGAAGCGCAGCGTTTTCCGATGTGCACTATGTTAACACGCGAACCGCATAAGTGCGATTACGGATCGACCGCCGTTGGATTAAGTACTTGAGAAGTATGTGATAAGCCACGTCATTGGTATAACTCCGTATTCTACGCTATAAAATAAGATAATACAAATAATTGTCTGTTTTATGTCTTACTGCGGAGTGTCGACATAACATAATATCGAAGATGGACATCGGATCGACATTTGAACGGTCCCGGAGCCAATCACACGGGTGATTGGTCGTTTATGGGAAGTTGGGTATTTGCCAATGGTCCACCAATAAAAATTATGTTGGATGAACCAAGTTATTTTGTCTAATTTTCTTTTATATGATATTGCTAAAGTCTTTCGTGGCATTGTCCGTTGGGTGTGTATTAATAAACATATTTTTCTGAAAGAAAAGTACTGGCCAGATTAGACAGTAACATTGGAACAGAAGATTTTAATACATAGAAACAAACATTTTTGGTTTACATTTTTGTTGACGGGCCATCTGGCCTAGTGGTTAGACACGCTGGCCAGTACTTAATCCGTGGGATAAATTCTTGGTATTTATGTATTTACACAAAGTATACTTATTATAATAGTATTTGTATCAGTTGTCTGATTACTATAGTATAGGTCTACCAGAATCTCATGGCATAAAAAAATATTAAAAAAATGTGATTTTAATGTGGCAATGTCAATTGTCACCTGTCAAATCAAAGTACGTAATTTGTCAACCGCTGCTAAGATTTTGTGATATCATCAAGACAATTAGTTTCTTTTTGTGAAAATGTCGAAAAAGCCACTTCGATCTCAAGCGAGAAAAATTGTTTTCAATGTGTATCGTAAAATAAGGGAAGAAGAAGGCGTAAATCAAACTCAAACGTTGATTTTAAAGCGCGTCGTAGAGTTGACCGGTAAGTTGGGCTGAGTTGTTAAGATACTTTTGGTTTATTTTATATTTTTCTTACATAATTGTAGCTTCTTTATAGGGGTTTCCAGTACTACTATACGGCGAATCGTAACTGAGGGCACATCAAATGATGGTGTATTTTCCACGCCTGGTAAAAAGAGGAGAGGGGGGAAGAAGAAAATCAACTTGGACAGTTTCGATTTAGAATTGATTAGAAATAAAGTAAATGAATTCTATACAGTTCGGAAGGAAATTCCAACAGTAATTAAACTGTTACAAATTCTTCGACAAGATATTGACTTCAACGGAGGGAGAGAATCTTTGAGGTAAGAAAAATATTAAGTAATAACCCCTCTAACTGTCACTCGATGATGATGATGATGAATGACTAAGCTATCGTTAGAGTAATATGATATATTTTACTATTTTTTTACAGACTTATCCTTAAGGAGATCGGTTTTGAATATGTTAAATGCCAATCAGAAAGGACCATTTTGATGGAAAGAGATGACATAAAACTACAAAGATTCAAGTTTTTGAAGCGTATAAAGGAAAACCGCGAAGCTGAAGAGCATAATAAATTGGATGTGATTTATTTAGATGAGACTTATATTCACGGTTCATGTTCTGTGAACAAGTGCTGGCAAAGCAAAAATATTGCAGGTCCATCTAAAAGTATCACTTGGAGCGAGGTGGATCATTGTTAACGCTGGTGGAGAAAATGGCTTTGTACCAAATTGTTCTCTGGTGTACAGGTCAAAAAGTCTATCTGCTGACTATCACCACGATATGAATAAGGAGAATTTTACAAAATGGGTGACAGAGAAGCTAATTCCAAATCTGACAAGGCCTTCACTAATTATTATGGATAATGCTAGTTATCATTCCGTAAGGATGAACAAACCGCCCACACAAGCTAATCGTATCGCTGATATAAAAGAATGACAACGTGCAAACGATGTACATTATGATGATCTTTGGCGTAAATGTCAACTTCTTGAAGTAGTGAAACAAAACATGTCTGCGCCCAGGTATGAGATAGATGAAGTATTAGAATCGCACGGTCACGAAGTTTTAAGACTCCCACCTTATAATGGCACTTTGAATCTCATAGAAATGATTTGGGGTATAATGAAGCAAAAAGTTGCTAATAAAAATGTAAATAGGCCTGCAAGTGACATTAAATTATTAACAGAAGAAGCATTCTCACAAATTGGTGCAGAGGAATGGCGAAAATGTTGCGAACATGTAAAGAAAGTTGAAAATGATTTTATCAAGCAAGATAGAATAATTGAAATGCTGGAAGAGCGATTTATACTAAATACCTCTTTATCTTCATCATCTGATGAAGAACAAGAAATGCAAGTGGAGATCTTGGAATCGTTTTCTAGTTCTGAATGAAGTGTGAAGTTATTCTTATGATTTAAATGATATAATATAATAAATTAGCACATAAAGTAATATAACATTAATTTATTTTTCCTATGTTAAGAACCCGATGTATAACAACAGTTTTCATTCACATACCTAATATACTTCATGTTCATTATTACTAAAGAGAAATAAAAATCAAACAGTATCAAGACCGTTTAATCCAAGTTCCCTAGTATTGCACACAACAAATTCTTATTTCCCCATTTGCCATGAGATTCTGGTAGACCTATACAAACTTAGATGAATTATATTATTATGTCTAGATAGAGTGAAGAAACCGCAAGCGCGTCGAAAAAAATAGCGGCTAACTGTTAGCCCCTAATGGTTTAGGGGCTAACAGTTAGCCGCTATTTTTTTCCCGCCGCTCAGTGTCAGTTGTGCCGTCACTGGGAACGTACTATTCGCTAAACAAAATATCTTGGGGTAACTCTTGATAGTAAACTAACGTGGCGTGGTCATGTTGAAAACATAACAAAAAAGGCCTTACGTGTCTTCAATATGTGCCGTTCTGCGTATGGCAAAACTTGGGGACTCAAACCAAAGGTAATGTATTGGTTATATACTACGATGGTGAGGCCTATTCTCACATATGGCAGCGCTGTATGGTGGCCTAGGACCAAACTAAGGATCTGCAAGGATTCTCTTAGGAAGGTACAAAGAGTAGTTTGCATGGCAATTACAGGTGCCTTCAAAACAACGCCTACACTGGCTCTTGAGTGGTTACTGGGACTAACCCCACTTCACACTTACATACAAATAGAGGCAAGAAAGTCGCTATACAGACTTGCAAAAGCAGGAGTTTGGAATCGTAACAAGCCCTGTACAAAACATACTTTATTGGATCCCGTGAAAGAACTGGATGATCTAATGGACATGCCCTGTGATAGGATAAATCCAGTGTACATGTTTAACAAGAGGTACCGAGTACATATACCATCCAGAGAAGAGTGGACGAGGGGACTCAAACCGGTTGGTGGAACTCACCTCATATGGTACACTGACGGTTCCAAAATGGAGTCAGGTACAGGGGCAGGGATTTATTCCAAGGACTGTAGTATCAGTCACAGCATGGGGCAATATGCATCGGTATTCCAAGCGGAAACCTATGCCATAATTGCCAGCATCAAAGAAATGCAAAGGAGAAATGTCAAGGGTAAAACCATTCGCATTCTCAGCGACAGTCAGGCAGCTCTGAAGGCTCTGAATTCCTTCAGAGTTGCTTCTAAACTGGTCAAAGAAGGTGTTACAGGCTTGAACAACCTGGGAAGACACAACAATGTCAGCCTTATCTGGGTACCTGGACATGAAGGCATCGAGGGCAATGAGAAGGCAGATAGATTAGCGAGGGCCGGCTCACAGAGACATTTGGTTGGCCCCGAACCATTTGTGGGGATTCCGTATGGAACATATCACCAAGCATTGTATGCACATGCTAGAAACGAACACATGAAGGAATGGAGGGCAGCGTCAGGCCTTAACCACTCCAAAGCGTTCTCTAGCGGAAGGGTGGACTGTGGGGTCAAATTATTAAACCTAAACAGATCACAAATAAGGCACCTGATGGGTGCACTTACGGGACATTTTGGTACCAACGAGCATCTACACAGAATGAGGCTAAGTACTAGTGACATTTGCAGATTCTGCGAAGATGAAAAAGAGTCAATGCGACACATATTGTGTGGCTGCGACGCTCTTGCGAGACGTAGGTTGCATCATCTGGGAGTGGCCTATCCTGCACCAAATGATTATGTACAGCTCCAAGCTGGCGCGATCGTTGCGTACCTGAGGGAGCTCTTCGATACGCCAGCAACAGAGTAAGGGCTAGGGCATGCACAATGGATCCAACTGGGTCGAAGTGCGTTCCGGGAATACCGGGCCCAAATTTATAGCCACCAAGAATAGAAACAAATTAAGTTGTAAAAAATGACGAGTTCTGCAATAAAAGTGTGCAGAAATTACAAAGACCGATTAAAAACAACAAAAATAGTAACGTATCACCGGTAAGTTATATTATTGTGTATTTTTACGCATAAATAAGGCCACTAAAATATTACGTAAATAAATTAAATTGTAGCTGCCATTTTTTATCAACCGTGTGGTGTTGCCAGTTTATGAACTCAAGATTCCCCTAATAAATAAATGAGGTTTTGTGTGAATTGCCTTTTTTATCCCCCGAGGAGTGTTATAAGTTTGCCACCTATGTCCGTCTGTGGCATCGTATCTCTCTGAGTAGGCAGTAGCTTGACGAGTAGTTAGTAGACAGATTAGGCTCTGATAATGTCGCATGAAAGTCATTTTAACAGTTCGTTCACACATGTCAGGTTTTTTTTAAATTTATATATTTTTATGTATATAATAATAATGATGTATATAATTTTCACAACTATAAATTAAAGATAATATACATAATTTATATAATCAGATATTAGTTTGTTTTGTTTTGGTAGATAATCCCTCACCGTAAATTTACAGGGTTATATAGAATTGTAGTACTAAGCCAAAAGGACTCATTATACATATCATTGTTGTAAACAACATTTACATAATGTATAATTTTTTTCCTAGATTACTATCGTTCCGCGTAACCCTGATATAACCAGGTTAGAGTAAGTATTTTTACTACATTGCACTATTTTTATTAAAATTATATTTTCTACACCATAAACTTCTCCCCTTTTTAATTGTAATTTCTTAAACAACTGGTATCATTATGCACGCACACTAGAACAACGAGACTGACGTAAAGCGAGTGTAAGACATAACTGCCACGCACACCAGTATAATAATGTTGGCCTGTTATTGTTCGTTCCGAAACAGTACGAGACTCTATCTAGACATATAATTCATCTAAGAGTACAAACTCTGCCTGGTCTGGGATTAGATGATCGTGTGTGGATTGTCAGTCTGGATATTACAATTATTTGCAGTGCACTATGATGGCCATTGTATCTAACAGTCTTATTCATAAAAAGTTATCACACATTTATAGGCTCGCTATAGTATGATTTTCAAAAATTATTATTCATAAACGCATTTTAGCACTAAAACGTTCTTTAGCTATGTTGTAAAGTTATAGAGGGCAGACCCCTACTATAACAGTGCTATATGCGTGATATAAGGTAAAAAATGGCCGACTTTCAACAGCTGATTATTAATTATTAAGAAAATGACATTTGTGTCAGTGTCACATCCATCAGTTCCATTTTTTTCTTTAGTTCTCCTCATTAGAGCCTCATTGGGAATTCAAAGAGTTCTAGCCCATACAGGTTTCATATCCGTTCAATTTAGTAAGAAATCAAAATAGCAGTATCATAGAGTTAAGTATTAAGAATAGAGTACTCGTTTGTCTATGACCCCCTTAAACACAGCGTAGGCAGTTGAACCCAGTGACAAGTAGTGATGGGTGTAATCTGTCACAGGCGCAAATGTCGATAAATACGCTAACGGTACCTATTGTCGTGAATATATTTTTTATTTCGTTACTAATTTATTAATTTTACGGTCATTATTGTATTTTCGAGTATCGGACTTGCAAAACTTTATTGTACATTTAACCATTTTTATTAGCAAAACAATGAAATTATCAGACTCGCAACTAGAGCTCACAGCGGTATTACAAGGCGATGGATAGAACGCGATCACACGATTGTCGCAAGTTCACGCGAACTTTTTTCGTACAAACAAAAGAAGTGATTAAAAGAAAAAAGTGATCTAAAAAGCATTAAATAACGAAAATATATCGAAGTCGTATCGTCGTCGATTATAGTCGTATTACGTAGGCTACTACATCAAATCAGTTAATATAGAATGTATACAAAAATATACTTCTCTGGTTCCTTTTTCGGAATATAATTGTGAAGTCAAAAAAATGACAAGCTAAATGCGTTTCACTATTATTCATCATTTAACTTGCGTTCACCTTATCACGCAACTCAAACGGCTATACTAGAGTAACTTACTGAAAACATTAACAGTCCATATCGTTAAAACTACTGAACCGATTTTGATGATACTTATACTCTTCCCTAATTTAGAAGATATTACAACTACTTCAAAAAGAATTACCACAATCGGATTTATAGTATGGGAAATCGGGGGACAAAACTACATACATACACTCATGAGATTTGGTACATTGGTTTGGAAGCCCACAGAACACAGAAACTCTGTTTTGAAGCCGGTTGAAAAGTTATCGTTAACAAAAACGTACAGGACCCACATACACCGGTTGAACCCCACAGGTACCGTGGGTACTTATTACAGGTTTCCCCAGTGGCATGACACAATGGTGGTGTGGCCTAACAAAATATTCCGCATTGGCGTCATAAATACAATAACTAAATAAATATTCTGAGACAATACACACATGGTCATCTGTTCCCAAACTAGGCACAGCCTGTACTATGGAAACCTGATAATTGATGCTTATACTTATATAAGTACTTTTTTTATTGTAAATACATAATTAAATAGATAAATAACACCCAGACACTTAGCGGGAATCGAACCCACGACCTATTGGGTCTGCTACCCAGGCTGTCCAACCACTAGACCAACACGCCCGTCAAATCGAGAGTCGTCATCGTTTCGTAGACAATAAAATGTTTTATAATCTGTAATAATGTCTATGATCACACCTAGGCGCATGAAGAAATAGGCTTCATGCCTAGGCGGTGTGTAGACACATATTATCTGTGGGCGATTGGGTGTATTCGGTCAATTTGTTGACCAACTTCATTATAATTGCAATACTTTGATTGAAAAACGTTCTATAGAGACGTATTAGTTATAGATGGTTTATGAAACGTTTATGAATAAGCAACTTTATAGAACGTTTTATAACCTTATAGAACACTATAACTAATCAGTGCTTAAACCCTTTGATAAGCTTTTTTTATGAATAAGACCGCTAATGTTTAGGTCTCATTTACATGATGCCATTTTCTTGAGCAGATACAAGAACAATAATAATTGAATGCAATAAATGAAGCGCAATAATTGACCTTCAATCATTGTAAGTTTACACGCGGATACTATTTAAAAAATTTAATATAATTATTGAATGCAAATCTTGCCCAGTAGAGCAAGAATGTGACATGATGTTCAGACGATGCAAGGCAATTATTGCCTCAATATTATTGTATGCAACAGGCAAGAAACTTGCTTCGTGTAAATCAGCCTTTATCTTCGCTATTCTTAATTCTACTCCCTTCGTTGTTTCGTTGAAGTTCGCAACGTTTCTTTATGTAAGTAGTTATAATAATTGCTTGTTATGTAGGTACTGTAGTTGTCTGGTTTTACAAAGCAGTGAGGGAACGAGACGGGTAGCAGGACGGCCATTAAAGTAAAGCGGGCTGCGGATATACCTAATGAGCTTGATAAAAATCTTTTAAAAAAAAAATTGAACCGACTTCAATATCACTGAAAAGTATAAAATAATTTAAATATTATTGAAGTTGGTATTAGCGTACCTGCTGTGTATATTTGGCACCAACTTCAATAATATTTAAATTATTTTATACTTTTCAGTGATATTGAAGTCGGTTCAATTTTTTTTTTAAAAAGATTTATTTATGATATTTTCATATATAAAGATTGAACCATCGAAAACCGTAAAATTATCTAGGTAGGTTATGATCACATTATCATATACATAGTTTTACATAATTCATGTTTCTTCAGAAAAAAATATCCGGTCGTAATGAAATTTGCATGGAATCATCATAGTAGTTTACTCTCTCGAATAAAAAAAGAATCATCGAAATCGGTTCATAATTGTCAGAGCAATGTAATGGAGAACATCAGTTTTATGGTTTTTTTACCAGATAAATTGCTCCAAATCGTTCATGGTCCTCCAGGAAGTTCTTATCCGGTTGTAATAAAATTTATACAGATTCAATACAGTGGTTTCTTCTTTGGAATAAAAAAAAAATCATTGAAATTGGTAAATATTTGCCAGAGTTATGACCATTTTTGTCCTTAAAAAGCGACTAAAACGTCATCTATATAGGCTTTCTTGCAGCTCTCAGTGCGCAGTCACCATTCTTGTTTTTTCAGGAACTACTTATTACTAAGCAATAATTTTTTTATGGGACCCAATTAACGGATTAAAGAATGGATGGAAGAAAGATTTTTTCAAATCGGTTCATAATTGCCAGAGTTATGCGCGAACATACATAGAAAAAAAATATATATATACAGACGAATTGAGAACCTCCTCCTTTTTTGAAGTCGGTTAAAAATGTATCACAGTTATCAAATAAAGATAACTTACGTAGACTAGACGTAAACCAGAATATAATACGAAGCGCCGCGGCCTCGCCTGGTCAGTTTATGTTTCTAAGCCTAAAATCACAGATTCGCAAATTACATATAATATTTTACGAATGTTTATATTCGTCCAAAAGGATTTGTCTAAATAAAGGTGAAAACTGCAACTAAATCCACTGTGTATTTCATAAGTAAGTAGTAGACGAACCAACAGACAGATGTTAATAGCAACTTTGTTTAATATTACAAATTAATTAAATGTTTTAGTTTTTAAAAAGCTTCAATCTCATTATTACGATTTCTATGCGTTGGATTAATTGCATCCGGACCAAATGCCGTAGCAAATTGGCGCGACTCTAATTGAATGTAGCAGAAAAGCCGGCGCCTTACTGCAGGCACATGAAATTGGTTTGGCATACAAAAGTTGTTTCATGATTTTCACATGTTTTTGTTTTTAGGATGGGATAACTGCCCATTTGGTTGTTCTGTGTAATTGTACTAGAATTTTTTTTCTGCTAACAAAATGACCCGTTCTTCTGATTATGTATGGCTATCTTGTAGGCGTAGGCAATCGATAAAATGTGTGTTTATCGATTTTTCGAGCGTCATCGATTTTTGTAACTATAACAACTTGGCAAAGGTGTGTTCTCCTCCTCGAAGTAGAGATAACAGCACTTTTACGTTATAATCTACCACACAGTCCAACTGCAGTGCATACCGTTACGTTTCCTTAACAGTTAGTGAATGATGAATCTTTGGAATAATATTTAAGACTCTCATAAAGTGGAAATCTAAATTGAACTCTTTATAAAATCATCACTTTTAAAATCAGTTGAAAACTTGACTTACGTCAACGACATTTATGTAGTAGCTCTACTTATTTTGAAACCCCGTGGAGTGGCGGGTTAGAATTGCATCCCCCATCTCCTCGCATTGGGTGTCGTAAGAGGTGACTAAGCGAGAACAAGAAGACGGGCAGCAGCGTCTTTCTGGATTATGGCAACCCTCCCTTCTAATTTCTTTTGTTCAGCAGTGGACGTATAGCGTTAACGTGAGCAGAAAGTATAAAAATGTATGAGAATGACATAGAAATATCACGTGGCAAAATATAGGGAATTGACACTTTAGCGATGCGTCGACGGCGGTGCTAAAGGGAGGATTCTCCGACCGAGCGAGGTGTGATGCTCGCGGTCAGGGCCGAAGCCCCCGGCTTGTTGTCGGGATGTTGTGTATATAGTGAATGTACTTAGAAACTTCACTTGCACGATTCAGAAATCGGTGGAGCCATCTGTCTTGTTGTATATGGTACTACTCGCTTTTCATCGCGTCGCTGTACCACATGTGGCGCCATCGGGTTATGTCGAGTCGCCACAACACCGTTAGCGAATGAAGAAGTACTGAAGTAGAATCCCTATGAAGGGATTGTATCTTGTCTAGGCCCTAAGTTCAAATACTACTAAGCGGTCATCCATTTATAGTCTGACTTCGCCTGACGTTGCCATTACCCAATGCATTGCCATTACCGAACAGTGATTATACCTGTATCAACTGTTTATAGTGTACCCATCGATATGTTTAGATAGTATATCGATGAGTGTACCTATGTGATGCTAGCCTGTAAGTGACTGTTGCACTTAGTATTGTAAAAATTACGTATGATTCGCGTAAGTAATTACTTAATGGTGCAAACAGTTGATGGCTGGACTAATTTTTAGGATATGGGGTGTCAAGACTGAAAAACACGTGCGCGTATACTAGATACCGCTTGACTTCACTGAATTCTAAGAAAGAATTCGTTGCTAGAATAAAGCAAAAAAAAAGGGCAGTAAAAGTATTGCAGATCAAATAGCACAGACTAGTAAAAAAATATTTTATTTTGAACACAGGAGTGATGGCTTTTCATACAATTATTGTTCCATTTTTGACTTTGCAAAGAAAAACAGGGTATTTAAGTATAATAAGTAGGTATTATTTTATACAGTTAGTTAAAAAACGGAACGCAATGTAAACGCACAAAAATATGGGGCAGTAATTTTGTAGCGTGTGTCCAGAGCAATTCTGGCTATTAGCCAACACTGTATTGCAATTCTAGACCATCTGGACGGCGACGGCTTATAATGTCGGTGTGCTACGCCGCGCCACCGTGATGTTATTACGTGAGAATTGCACGTTAAGTATCTGTACAGTTCGTAGCACTTTGTACTAATTATAAACCTATGGAAATAAGTGGAGTATTTTATAAATTATTTCTTGAAAGAAGTAGAATTGACTTCTAGATACATTACGAAATAATAGCAGTAAAAATTATTAGAATAGGTGTATAATTTTAATTAACACCTTCACCGACTAGGTTTTAGCTGTGTATCTATATAAATAAAAATGTATCGCCGAAATATATGTACGCGCATTACTACCGAACGCCTGCACCAAAATGGATATTTTTTTGAGTTCGTTATTGTTTGGAGAAAGTTCTTACGGAGGAAAAAATTAAGAAAGTAGCGCAGTAAATAGAAAATTACGCGGGTGGAGCTGCGTGTGACAGCTAGTGATATATAAATTATTTCATAATTTTTAGTTTTTCTTTTAGTATGCTGTTCGGAATTTTCGATAAAACATTTCGTAACCATAAAAAATGCTAGACTTCTATTCATTTTGTTAAATTGTGTGCACTTGCCCGTTCAATAGTTCTGCTAATGAGAATTTTCTGATGTATAGAAAAATATACCTAAAACTGTACGGCCTAGAAACCAAGCCCATACAGGCATTATACAGTGGCAGCAGACCATAAACCCAGTATAAAAAAAATTGTAGAACTAAATCTTTACTTGTAGTTTATCTTTGAAATCTCATCATATGCATCAGTTGGTTGATACGTAAATATTCTTTTATCAATATCCATCAGCATATAAGATATACATATATACATACATACACTATCACAATATAGTCCTCCTCTTGCAATCGGGTAATAATAATACCCATAACATAATGTAAACTTGTGATAAAACGGTCTTTGTTACAATTGGTCGTTAATCAGATCAGATAGTTAGTTGACGGGCCCGTTGGTCTAGTGGTTAGTGACCCCATCTGCTACCCAACAGGTCGTGGATTCGATTCCCACCAAGTGTCTGGGTGTTTAATCTATATAAGTATGCATTTACAAAAAAAAAGTATATATGTATTAGTATCAGTGATCTGGTTTCCATAGTACAGGCTCTGCCTAGTTTGGGATCAGATGACCGTGTGTGTATTGTCCCAGGATATTAAATTATATTATTAACACAATAGATTAGAATATTGTACCTATTAGCAATTTTAATAACATCTCGGTTGATTTTGTGGTTGCGGGTTACTTAAGTAAAGGGGTATTATACATACTAAGTAAACACTTTCATCTTTTATTTATATTCAGTTAATTAATATTTAGCCTTAGACTATATAAAATACATAGACCACGCGCACGGAACAAATAAGTGACGCCGGTTTGGCCTTGCCAGTGTGTGCGTAAGCTGCGATTTCTGTGTACGGATACAATTACCAGTGTGTGCGTAGAGTTACCAGTACCTGAAATAATCTCCCGAATATTTTTCTTTATCTTATGGACTTTCAAATTTTGATTTATTGATACTAATGATTATTATTATAATTTATAAAATAAACTATTTTTAGAAATATAAAAACGACTAAATAAAATTATCTAAAAAGTTAACGAAAATATATTGAAGTCACTCCGAAGTATTGTGTGCTATCTAACACAATGAGGAGAGGCGTTTTAAGTTTGTCGCATATGCCTAGCTGTGGCATGATAACCCGCAAACGACTATTAAAGACGAATTTGAATTTTTAACCGACTTCAAAAAAGGGAAGAGGTTCTCAATTCGACTGTATACATATATATTTTTTATGTATGTTCACGCAAAACTCTGGCAATTATGAACCGATTTTAACATTTCTTTATTGTACCGATAGGCCAATCCACTAAAGGGTCCCATAAAAAAAATGATTCGAACGAACAAAAATAAATAATGCAATACATGTTTATTTCAATTATTCATCTTTTATTCGAGAGAGTGACTGTTACAATTATAGTAATTATTTATTTATACAATTAATAGTTCCTAAAGAAACATGAAAGATGTAAAACTACGTAGACGATAACATGCCCATAATTTACCCAGATCAGTCGGTAAAATTAACGACTTTGATAGTTCAATCTTTATGAATTCGAAATCTATATTATTAGGCATAGGCCACACGGGTGCTCTGATCGTAACGCGCTTAATTGATGTACCCATTTGCTCCGCAAAACTAGTTCCCTTGGAAACCTGAAAAAGGCATACCCTTGTTGAATATTTATTGTTCACGCACCAAATAAATCAATGGTATTGCTTAAATATTTTCAGTATTTAATAAATACCTCGTATGTACAATAAATGTATTTTTTTCATAAGAAACACTATTTCATATAAATAATTCTAATTCATTTGTCTACCACAAGACCTTATTATGTTCGTTTTAACAAAACTTAATATAGTTTGTAGTAAACAAAAGGGGTACGTTCATTTTGTCTTGCTTTTGCATGAAATATATATTTATTTAATTTTAATTTATCTATAAACTAATTTATATTTTCTACATATCCATACCAAAATTTCTACATATTCAAATCAAAACTATATTGCAAACATCTTTACAAATAATCCTATTTAAAATAAAAAAATCTAACGCTACAATATAAGGCAGTTTTATCGCTATTGTTTGTAAAATTAACATGCCTAGAACTGAGAAATAAACTCGTTATACGTTTTAATTCATGTAATTAAGGCGCACAGTCCACATCAAACACAAATAATTTAATAAACTTCGTAGAAAATAATTCGAACTTCATATTTTTCAAATATATGTGCGTGCTGTCACAGGAATCAAGCTATATTTTCTTCTTATCTTATCAGCCTACACTGTCCCACTGCTGGGCAAAGGCCTCCCTTCCGTTCTTCCATTCACCTCTATTTCTAGCATTGGTTTTCCAATCCCTACAAAGCTCATCGCACCATCGTTTCTTTGGTCTACCTCGACGTCGAAATCCCCCAGGGGCCTAATCTGTAGTGACTTTAGCCCAGTTGTTTTCTGGCATGCGGCAAACGTGACCAGCCCAGTCCCATTTCAGTTTGGCCGCTGAGATGATAACATCGGATATACGTGTGATAGAACGTAGTACTGTATTCCTCACCCGGTCACTGAGCTTAAGCCCTAGCATACTGCGTTCCATCGCTCGTTGGCAAACCTTGAGTTTTTACTTTTGTGCATTTGTCATAAATATCTCTTCTAGACAGCCTTAGACAACAGGACAGAATTTTGAAGGGCAGGTGTCAACCAAATACATATATACATTTGTATTTGTTTATAACATAATGTAGAAATTATAAATATACATATACAAAACAAATTAAATTAATTGTATTATAAAACTTTAAGCTTTAATTTCTAGCTTGAATTGTTTTTTTTTCACCGCTCACTCAGCTTGTTTAAAACTATTAACACCTTTGTCCACTCATACCTTGAATTATAGAAATAGGAATTGCAGTTTCTGAGAAATACATTGGCAAACCTACATACATACAAACATTTACAGTACATTTGTTTAGATGCCCACATAGACTAACATTACGTTAATATTACGCAATTTTATTTTATTATAACATACATACGCGTTGAATACAGAACCCCCTTTTATTAAAGTCGGCTAAAAACTTTAAAAGTAATCTATTAATATTTACTTCCTAACATCAAATAAGTTACCCACAAAAGATGTAATATATTTTGGGAAAAAATTTTGTGCCGTATGACAACACCGTAAGACTTTGGTGAAGTTTTGTGTTCCGAATTTGTGGGATCAAAAAAATCACGAAACTAATTAGAAATCTATTACTTTTAGACATTTACCTATGAAATGATAATCCAGTATTCCTTCTTAATTTGTCTGATGTGTTTTTACAATATTTTACTACACAGTACGGCATATTTACGATGTTTTTTTTTCGCTGTGACCAGACGTGCGCTCCCGATCGTGGCTCTCGATCACTGCGGGTCGAATCATAGCACTTTGTGTTTTCATATTCCTCGTGCCCGGCGTCATTTGTTAGTTCCGCGCGTCATATCTATTTCTTTTATATGATCTAAGTATTTAGCTTAGTTAGAATTCCATTTCGCAGTTAATATATTATTCACTATTAAAATCATTAGCGCCCAGTGTCTGTCGTAATTTATAAATATCTACCGTAATTATTACTTAACGCGATTTTGTGAGACCTCTTTGAAATGGAAATTTATTTTAACATTTTGTGTACTTTACCCGTCGCTGCTACGTCTGGCCCGGTTTAGTTCATGGAGAACCTCGCGAAAGATCTATTGTGTGGATTCGAAGTTGTAAGCCAATCAACAGACAAATGTTTTTATATCTACTATTTAAAGATAATGTTGTTTTTTATTAACGCGAATACTACACATTGAAATCAAACTACTTTTACGGTTTTTGTCGCGGTTTAGACCGCGATAAAAATCGCTTTTCTTAACAACGTATCTAAATGTTTCCATTTTAAAAAGTTTTTTTTTGTTGGGACTTTCAAAAGGGGTCAACCGGAGTATGTGGGATTCTCACCCACTAACACCCCCGTGGCTGTCGCTTCAGCACATGAGAGGGCAACCTGGAATCTCCTTTAGGATCTGCACCAGGTGCCCCTTAGTGCCTTTAAGCCCGCCTTGGAGAGACGCATTGTAGGTTCCGGGGACTAGACGCGGTGCTCGGTCTAGGACTAGGATCTACGCCCTAAAGGTCCAGCGAATCCAAAGTTTAGAAAGTAACCTATATATTTTATTTTAATTACTGAAGTTAGTATCTTTTTACACGACTTTCAATTGTTAATTAATCAATTAGAGTGTCAAATGAAAGTTACATGAGACAATTTCAAATACGATTATTAGTAAGTAAGCAGTATATTTGTAGCTTTTATAAATAATTTGATTTTTCGTTGTACTAAAATGAAACGATAAATAATTGTCGTAGCGGCGGTTCCTCTAGGAAATTATCCGGCATTTATTGATCGACCTTGTTCTAAGAATTTATCTTCCTTCTCATAATAGATCGTTTGGTTTAATTAGTCTTCGTGGCGGCTCAACTAATTATCTCCCTAACACAATATCACATTGTTTTCACGGCCTTCGCAAAAAGCATTTTCTATACGAATAAATCATCGTTTGGTCGAGGGAAAAACGATTTAGACAATCTAATGGTTCGAGATGATAACATTACTAAACTCTACGTCCAACTAATTTATTATGTCTAGTACGTACTTAGTGAGTGGTCTGCTATAGGTACTATATATTGATGTTTCTTTGAACTCAAGATAAAACTGCGTGTAATATTCTTAGTTCACGAAATTGGGTAATAACTTATTTGTATGATAGAATTTTAGGCGTGGTCTGCATTGGCACGATAACCATTTTTATGAACTTATTCTTGAAGGAACGTACTCTATCTGCATGCTGAACTAGATTTACTAGTAATACGATTTCGTGTGAATGAATCTGAATTGCAATTTTGTTGATAAAATTATGATTCTGCCTTGTTATTTTAGGTACTCACTATGCCTGTTTGCGTAAAAGCGTAGGAATTTGTTCATTTGAACTTTATATGTAGTCGTTGCTTGTTTTTTTTTGCGTACCTAAGTCATAACACTTTACGGGTAAAAGAAGGGTGAACAGCAATAGCATAATAGAGTCCTATATCCATTTTGTTTCAGCAAGGCATATTACCAGTTTTTCGTTTCAATTTTTATTTATTAAACAAATTAGTGATGGTAAGCGATTAAACGATACATTTACCCATAGATAGCTGCATTGAACTCCTTGTTGATATAAATACTGTGTTATTTATGTTCGTGGTCGAAAGTTTGGTCAATCAACAAGTCTTTGTTGACTCTAAACTCTAAAGCTGACAGTCCAGAGTGTGCTAAGAGAACAGGCTCCCAATATAAAAATAGATGAAGCACTGCTATTACTATTAAGCACCTAAAGTGGTCAGGCTTGTTTGTTCTTGGTTTTCTTGGTGTTCTTGGTTCATAGTTCACTTAGATAGTTAAGTGTTCACTATAATATAAAAAAAATGGTAAGTATTCATTTATGGGTTTTAAAAGTCCGCACGTACAGTGGTGGTTGTATTGCCGGAACTGCCCCGTCTGGCTGGTGGCCAGGCATAATGGCCGAGTTAGCCGTTTGGCCTCCTTCAACAAGAAAATGTTATGTTTCTTAAATTCAAGAACATGCAAAGTGGGTTGAGCTTCAGAGTTCGGTACATAAAGATTGATATAATATAAGATTGATATACATATTGTTCACGCGTGAACATCGCCCGCTGTGCGAGTGACGGAACTGCGCGTACACCGAACAGAACGCACCAACCTCACTCACTTCTCTAAACGGGTCATCCCCTTCCCTCTAATATGGTTGAGGGGAGTGATGGCTGCTGCTCGAGTCAACTCGTGCGCGGGTGCTGCGCGCGGGGGACTGGTCCGACTACTATCCCTTTGGCCTTTTAGTTTGTTGTAATCTTGTCGTAATTTATTGTTTTCTTCTTTTCTCCTTGTTTTATGTTTCGAACGGCAAAACACTATCGCTAATGTTGATCCAATTGTAACAAGAAAAACAATGTTTAAAAAAATAAAAAAATTACAAGCCCGCTGAGTTTCTTGCCGGATCTTCTCAGTCGAGGCCGCGTTGAGATCCGGTGACCTATTTGAAAAAATATTTTAAATAACATAAAATTACGTTCATGAATTAAAAATCATTGCAAAATCTTTACAGGATGACTGCGCCTTATCTTATTTCATCGCCTACACTGTAGGCCCTACACATATAACAATGTTTTCCTACAAAGAAAATATGGATGCTATCATTCACAACATTTTACTTCTGAAAGGTGTTTCACAGTTTGGGGACTTTTTTATTCAATCTACTGACGAGACAAGAACGATGTTCATCTGATGGTCGCTCATAGCTAGTTGTAAACTCTGTTCGGCAAACGGTCAGTTGTGCTTAGATGGGTGACCGTTTAGTGGCATTTGAACTGAGCGTATCCGTGCTTCGGAGGGCACGTTAAAAGTCAGTCCCGGCTATTGTCATCTAGAGAGCAGTCGTTAAGCTAAGTCAGAGGCCTAAGGGCAGCGTTTTTTTAATGGGACTAATCCCACCACTCATTCCCGCCACTGTGACTCCTGTCACCCAGGATCTACAGTGGTCACCAACGAAGGCACCGAGGAACCCGCAACAAATTTAATTAGAAAAGTATATAGGAAGAGTCGGAAAAATAAAAATTCCACTTCCCTCCTTTACAAAGCGGGAGACAAGTAAAAATCACACAGGTCGATAAAACCTCAGAACGAAGGGCAACTTGAAAACTTTGACAACAGGTTGGCCCACGGTTGGCCACTAACCATACGATAAAGAAAGATCTGATGGTAAGCGACGCGCCTATAGACAGCTGAACTGCACTGTCGCTCGTCACGCGAGACCTTAGTTATAGTCTCATGAATCTGGTAATTAAACCAGCTACAGTGCCCTTCACACCCGAACACAGCAATGTTTTCACTCTGTTGCTTGGTAGCAGAAAGTCTGACACTGCGGTGGTACCTACCTACCTAGACGGTCTATCGCACAAGGGATCTACCCTAGTAAGTATATTACTTACGTATTTTACTAGGTGGTAGAAGTATAAGAATTAAATTTGAATATCTCGACATGTTGAAATTATTTGGTGCAAAAAAAGGGTGCGCAGAGAAAGGCACAGAGCTAACACAATTTAAACTAATACAATTTGCAAGTCACGCGTGATTGCAAAAATGTTTCGTAATTGAATTTGTGCGACCCACTATTTGTTTCGTCCTAAGAATCCAACACGAAAACCATTTATATGTGTTACATCTGTTCGAAATAACATTTTCGTAAATATTTTTTGATAAGCTTCACGTATGTAGTATGGATCCGGTGGTTTTTAAACTTTATAATCATTTTGCGAAATTGGGATTGGAGTCACGTATTCACGATTTGGTAACAGAGCATTCGGCGTCCTTAATACGGACGGTAAATGTCGGTTGGCTAGTCGCCAAACACCCCGATAATTTACCATCGACGTGTGGCATGCAAATTTAAACCCTAATCCTCATTTTTTTATTTGAAATCCGAAGCGATTTTCTCTGTTTCTATTAAATAAAACCTCGCTTTAGGTGCGTTAAAATACACGACTTGAAATTTAGACTCAAACGCAAATTGTAGTCTTCGTGGCGTAGTGGGAAACCGCTTGCTTTACAAACCGGAGGTCGCGGGCTCGAATCCCACGGCTAGCACCATATTTATGTAGATGTTCCTTACTGACTTGAACAATGCAGGCCGATCAGCTGATTGTCTGTAAAGTAAGATGATCCATGCGTCGGATGGGCATGTAAAAAGTCGGTCCTGCGCCGGTCGTGTCGGTTTTCCATCCCATTGGATTGTGAGAGGTAAAGGAAGAGAGTGTGCACTTGTGTCTACGCAAGCACTTGTGCACTATAATATCTCCCACGTTGATGGCTGATCTTGAGTAAAAATGGCCGTTGTGGTCGTATCGGCCAGGAGGACTTTATTATTATACATACATACATAAAATCACGCCTTTTTCCCGTAGGGGTAGGCGGAGCCCATGGGCCGCTTTTCGCCTCCGTGAGAAACGAGACGTGATGGGTGGTGAACCAGATCGCCGCCATTTTGGTTAATTAAATTATTTATATGATTGACCATTGCGTTCTCACGAATAAGGAGGGAAAGGGAAGGATAGGTGCTGTGAAAAGGAAGATTGGCAAGTTAGAGTGGGAAATAGGAAAAGTAGGATATTACCAGCCAGCCCAGGAGGGCAAGGGATGGGACAGTAATAGCTAGGGAAGCCGGGGTCGCATACCCGTATACTATACCACAACTACCGGACAGGTAAGTTGGGATGAGTATCCCATGACTAAATATATATACATATATATTATGCGGTAACAGCTCAGTGGGCGAGCGCTTGCCTTGGAAACAAGGTGCGCAGGTTCGAACCCCGGCTCGCACCTCTGATTTCTTCAATGAATCATGTGCGAATCGTCTTTGTGCGATTGTTACTAGCTTTCGGTGAAGGAAAAACATCGTGATGAAACCTGCATGTCTGAGAAAGCCTAACTAGCTCTCGAATGACGTGTGAAGTCCGCCAACCCGCACTTGGCTAGCGTGGTGGACTATGGCCTAAGCCCCCTCATCTCGAGGGGAGGCCCATGCCCAGCAGTGGGACATAAACAACTGGTTGGTATTATTATTATTATTATTATATATTATTATACGCAAATAATCCAAAATGTAATCTGTATCATGTAATAGATAAAAGCTACTCAATATTTAGGTAAGTACCACCTCAGTGTCAGATATGAGTGTGTACTTACACACAGATTGCGCAGAGCACTATAGCTGGTGAAATTTCCGGGCACAAATATCTAATGTCCTATGAGTCGGCACCGCACTAGTGTTTCTTCTACTGTTGCTAGCTATAGGCTATAGGCTGCAGTGACTAGTTACCATCAGGCGGGCGTACGCCTGCTTGCCACCTTGGTAGTATAAAAAAATATAAGTAAAATAATCTTCTGCGTAGATAGCTGATCTGGAGATAGGCGGGTGTGACCATACCGGTCAGGAGGACATTAAGTATGTAGAAAGTATTAAGATACATGTATACCTACTTGTCTCTCTCTTGTATAGTTGTTTATAGTAATCTGGTTGTTAATAATCGGATTAGATGGCCGTTTTTGTAACGTCCCAAATTGTTTTTTGCTTAAGGGGTTTGATCAGGGACCCCTGATCAAAAAAAAAATTGGATTAGGGGTTAATATATAGGGTTACAGGAAAAGTCGTGCTAGATCCGTTAAGGGCGTGGAGTACCCATCATTTCTGACTTATTTCACTATGAAACACCCCACCCTAAACTTAACCCTTTTCGAGATTTTCGACTTTAAATTTTTTATTGAAAATTGCCGATTTAGGCTATTAAATTTTATTTTGTTTAAGTTAAGTTTAAGTTTATTTTTTTTTTTACTTTTTTTTTATTTTGTTTAAGTTTAGGGTGGGGTGTTTCATAGTGAAATAAGTCAGAAATGATGGGTACTCCACGCCCTCAACGGATCTAGCACGACTTTTCCTGTAACCCTGTATAACCCCTGATGTAAAAAAACTGCAAAAAACACACACCGACTCTAGATCGAAATGTGACTTTACATTTTTTATACACGAGTACGTTAGCATAAAGCTGTATACACACGGCATCCACAGAATCTGGAAGAGCAATTTCATTAGTCGCAAAGGCACCATTGCGACAGGCGTGAACTTCTCATTCATTAGTGTGAAGTTATGTGACCCACACTCCATGAAAGCCTATGGACTGAATCGAGTTACGCTTTGAGATCAACGGAGGGTAAGTAGGGGAGGGGAGGGGCGCGCTGGTGTCTCTGTTACTTTACAGTGCATATCCTGTTACTGATGCCATCATGTAATGGAAGGCCACTTAGAGGCAAGAAAACTTGAATATCTTGTTCAAACTCGACGAAGCGTGCATCAACTTCACTTTGTACAAATCCAATCTGTACCTATGTTGTACAGGACCAATGATGGAAGTAATGCAAGTTCAAACTAAACCAACAAATGTAAGTATAATACATGAACTATTCACTGTAAAAGTAACACACTTTAATTTGGGAAGTCTGCGTAGTGATAACTAATTTGTATGTAAGTAGGTATTACTGGTTAGATTTAAGGTATATTTTTTCCCTAAAAATAAAAACGTTAAGTAATTTTCAATGAAATCAGTATTTTAATGAAATTCTGTTATTTTTGATTAAATTTGATTTCTCCAATTCCAATTTAATTAATGCATGTATCTAGATGTATACCCGTTGGGTATCCGTGTAAGAATAGCACCTACCCATTTCCTGCCGGTGTCGTAAGAGGTGACTTAGGGAAAACAAGAAAATGGGCAGCAGTGTCTTCATCTTATACTGCGATTCCCAAGACGCCTGCCAAGCGTGGGGATTATGGCAACCCCTCCCATCTAAGGGGAATGCCTTTGTTTAGCAGTGGACATCTATCGATGATGATAGCTGCTGATGATGTATCTACATCAGCCATACTCAACCTGCGGCCCGCTATTCTCTTTTTATGCGGCCCGAAGTCTAGTACAGTATTTTTAGAGTAACAGTACTTATTTTTTTTTTCTTATTTTAGTACTTAGTAAGTATTTTATTGATAAGTGTAGATACAAAAGTAATGCAAAAAATATCGTTCGAATAAGGTTCGAATGAATAAATGTTGATTTCACTCGCTTACTCTCATAAAATATCACATAATACTATTGAATTAGCTACTTGAGTAAATAAATGTCTTCTATTAGTGGAAAATCCCTGAATTTTTAAATAAATGCTATATTATTATTTCAGATATGAGATTTATTGTAATTTAATATACTTAGGGTAGTTATAATTAATGTTGGCTAGATGATTATTGCGGCCCGCAGGGTAATGCAGAAGAGGCTATGCGGCCCGCAGGGTAAAGCAGAAGCCTCTATGTGGCCCAGGGGAAAAAAAGGTTTAGTATGGCTGATCTAGACGAATTTCGTAAAGATTCATAAGTATGTAGGTACTTACCTCACGTCATATGCTACCCACATAAAATTCAACTAATATTAAACTTGCACACCTAAACATAATATGGTAAACTTGAAAACAACACATCACTTGCACGCGTGGTAGGTACGCGCACAATATTAATAGTTTAAGGAGCGCTGTCATTGCGGCGTGGCGGCAAATTAGTTTGCAAAGTCTTCATTCATTAGTACCAAGTTGTGTGGTTTAACTCCGTCGGCGCTCTGACTCTAGTTGGTACAAATTGTAATGTATTACGGTTTAGGTCGGAGTGAAGGCTGTGACGTGTCTTGCCGTAATTGTTTGTTATGGTTACCTTCGTATACGTGGCTTGTAGTTGAAGAACTTCATTTGCGGCGACCGTTTTCTGTCGTCACGTAGTGTGGTTAATGATTTCTGATATTACCGCAAATAGTTACCTACCTATTCTATTACATATTGAAATGAAAATAATTATATGGATTTTACCCGATATTTCGAATAGTTTAACTATGGGGAGGATGCACACGAAAACACTACTCAAATAGTAAAATTAGTTTTATTGCAATATGTAGCAGGTTATTCTGAAGATTGAATCGAGGATTTTTTGTCAAGGCGGCCATGGAAAATAATTATTTTATATTAGTCTAAAATAATTAAGCGTGGTCCTTTGTGATGTGTTTTTGTTTTATAAAATTAAAGATAAGGCTGTTCATTTTGTATTGACCTCAACCTCATTTTTGTTACGAGTTGCGGCGGTGGTGGTTCAGTCCAGAAAAAAGTTTGTGAAAAACACAGCATGCCCGAGTTATTTGAGACTTTTAAGTATGAAAGTTTATGCTTTTTTTTTACTCTTCAAACCCCCAGTGCAGCTTTCTATGGGTAGACATTTCGCTTACTTAGACGAACTTCTTGCTTGGGTCGTCACTAATATACCTAATTGTATAAACAAAATTAGCATTTAATTATATTTGGACATACAAGTAAGTATTGTAATTGATTTACTCTTTCGGAATATATCGCGGTTTATTTTGGGTTTTACTTTCCCAAAGTATAGTATTCACGTAAATAAAAGACATCATTATACAAGAAAGAAGTAATTTTGTCACTTTTGTGTATTAAGGGATATACATACGCCTATATGTTTAATGACAAACATACTCCAACACATTAATTTGATGTAGAAGCAGCTGGTTATTCGGGAAATATCGGCGCGTTCTACATAATTAGAAATTCGTTGACCTGTAAATTTCCATGGTCCATTGTAGATGGAATAGCGTTAACGATAGTAGCAGCCCAGTCTGCCAATGTACATTTGTAATGTTTCGTGATTCATTTGTTTATTTACAGATTAAACTAAACTATATTGAAGTTTGTTCGGTTGAGAGCGGTTTCAAATTCATGTATACAATAAAAACTAATTACTTACGGGTAGATAAAGTTTATATTTATAACTAGCTGACCCGCGCAACTCCGCCCGCGCTTTTATTACATTTTGCTCCCCTTTTCTCACTCCTCCCTAGATTTATCTCTCTCCATCTCTCTCTCTCTTACAAAAAAAATCGAATTATATGCTCTTTCTCTCCTCTCTCTATCCCCCTCCCGCTTCGGTTTACGTCACACTCCCCCTTTACTCCACCTAACTCCCCCAATCCCTCACCCCATCACCCCCTCCTGGAATCCCCTCTCCCTCTTTCTCCTCTCTTGCACCCTCCTCTCGTTCTATATATCCTCGTCAATCATGGTATCAGCGGCATTACATATACTTTATGACCTATTCTCAGACCTCCCCGATATGCACACAAAATTTCATACAAATCAGTTCCCCATCTATTTAATGACCTTTCTTTATGTTGCTTAACTTTAACCTAGTGGCATGAAATATACTTTACGGCCTATTCTCAGACCTACCCGATATACACACAAAATTTCATACAAATCGGTTCACCCATCTATTTAATGACCTTACCTTATGTTGCTTAACCTTAACCTAGCGGTATGAAATATACTGTATGACCTATTTTCAGACCTACCCGATATGCACACTTTCATAGTAATCGGTTCACCCATCTATTTAATGACCTTACCTAACGTTGCTTAACCTTAACCTACCGGGATAAAAAGCATCCAATGTCCGTTTCCTGGCTCTAAGCTACCTCCCCACCAATTTTCAGCCGATTCGGTTAGGCCGTTCTTGAGTTATAAATAGTGTATAACTAACTAACACGACTTTCTTTTATATTCTTATTAGATTAAAGTTCTATAGTGATTGTATGTTCAATTTCACCGATAGATGGCGCTGTTCATAATGTAAATCACGCTAACATCGTAAATTACTGTCTAATGATATTCGATAATTAAAGTTCTAAGTTTTTCGCATCTTTTATTGTTGCGACTGTAATACAATACCTATACACTATCTGGACTTGGGGAGTTTCATTAAAATTTCATGAACCATCTTATGCAAACTAAATGTCTGCTCAGTCCCTATTGTATATAGCGTAATAATACATATCTTAATGATTAACTGATCGGTCTATAATTACCCTATTCACATACAAAGGAAATTACGTGGTAATATGTGCAAGTAATGTTTCACTGCTTAGCCCCTATGAAACATAGCGTGATGTTTTATATACCAATTTATACCTTGACTTCTACACAACACAACAGTGAAAGTCCTATCAAAATCCATCCACGGGTTTTCAAATGATACCTGGACAAACAGAACGACAGACAGACAGACAGACAGACAGACAATAATTCCAAAAAAAATTGTTTTGGCCTCTATGTCGATAGTATAGTATCCCCACGTAGAAATTTTGGAAAAATATTCAATGTACAGAAAAAGTGCTCTTTGAGTTTTATTATATTAATAATAAAGATAGATAGAATAGAATAGATAGATAGAGGCAACGCCTAAACAGAATTTAAAGCAGACTATTGGTAGCTCTGAATTGGGCCCGGTTGCTAGAAGACACGTCGACCCTATTAGATCCATTGTGCATGCCCTAGCCTTCACTCTATTGCTGACGTGTCGAAAAGTTCCCTTCAATATGCCACAATTGCGCCAGCTTGGCGCTGTAGGTACATAATCATCTGGCGTTGGATAGGCTACACCCAGATGACTCAACCTACGTCTCGTAAAAGCGTCACAGCCATACACTATATAGTTATGTGGCTAAACGAAGGAAGAAGAACGGGGGCAGAAGCTTATGAATATCGCAGGTTTCCAGTCCTCTTTAAGGAATCGTTGTACTGGCGGCTGAAGTATCTCATCATCAGCATTTCATCATCATCAGTAGCCGACAGAAGTCCACTATTTTAACAAGGCCTCCTCCTTAGAAGGGAGGTATTGCTATAATCCCCACGCTTAGCAGGCGTCTTGGGGCTCGCAGCAGATGTGGTACGTAATCCAATAAAAAATGTGAGCATGCTACGCAGCTCCAAATATTCTAGCTCCTCTGGTGATAACGATCTATAGACAAATAAAATACAGATACAGTTTGATGGCCAATTTTCTTTGTATCAAAAGCATTTATTGAGCTAAATGCCTGGACATGTCCCCATTGGCCCCAAGTCGGCCAACTTGATAAAAGGGCAATACAATTGCCAATCCAGCGACACACTATTGAGACTCTCCGGCCGTCGACACTGCCTAGAAACCGATATTTGTATGGAATTATGAACGTACTTATTAGAAATAATGGCACTAATTAGGTAGGCAACCAAATTAAAATGACTGCTAAGTCTGCTAATACGTATTGGCTTCAACTGTATGAAGTTCTGTTAAATTTGGACTATATAACACAATGACAATATGAATATGATACATGAAGTAAAAATAAATTCGTGAATACATATCATAATCTTTGATTATATATACGTCTAGATAGCGTGTTCGATGTTCAAACACTTGACAATATCAAGTATACCAAAACATCAAATTGGTATACTTGGTTGTTTAGTATCACTTGAACTCTACCGATGGTTTGTGCTCGCAAAAAAAATACTTTTTGCCAAATTGTGTAATCAAATCTTGAAAATATTAACTAAGTAAAATTAATAAAGATCCTAACTTAATTTTTCATTCATAAGTCTTAAGATTCTGTGAGGGATTATAATAAAAACTCGATTGTTTTTTACGACAATTTGTACATTGTCCGACTAGACTGGTGTGGCTAGGTAATAATGGGGGAATATATCTTAAGTCTGGGGTAATTTTTCTTTTGACAAAAATGAATTCAATGAAACTTAATACGTAGTTAGTGACCAAAACATGAAATTAATCAATTATAATAATTTTAATTTATTTTTTTGATAAATTAATTACTTTTATATAGGCAAGTACTTAGAAGTATTTTTTCTTCCTGAGGCAATTTTTTTTTTATTTATTTATTTGTTTTATTATCATTATTTTTTTATTATTATTATTATTTTTTTTATATAATTTAATTTTTTTTTATATTTTTTTTTTTTTTTTCTTTTTTTTTTTTTATTTTATTTTATTTTATTTTATTTTATTTTATTTTATTTTATTTTATTTTATTTTATTTTATTTTATTTTATTTTATTTTATTTTATTTTATTTTATTTTATTTTATTTTATTTTATTTTATTTTATTTTATTTTATTTTATTTTATTTTATTTTATTTTATTTTATTTTATTTTATTTTATTTTATTTTATTTTATTTTATTTTATTTTATTTTATTTTATTTTATTTTATTTTATTTTATTTTATTTTATTTTATTTTATTTTATTTTATTTTATTTTATTTTATTTTATTTTATTTTATTTTATTTTATTTTATTTTATTTTATTTTATTTTATTTTATTTTATTTTATTTTATTTTATTTTATTTTATTTTATTTTATTTTATTTTATTTTATTTTATTTTATTTTATTTTATTTTATTTTATTTTATTTTATTTTATTTTATTTTATTTGGACATCAAACAGCTATACATTATATTTAAAAAAAAAGGAATTACACATTTACACAGTACATAACAACCAATCCACAACGCTATCGCTATTTATGGGAAAAATATTTATAACTGGAGATCCCCAAACACGCACACAACCACAGATGACGCGAGTGTACAACGAGGCCTGCACGCACACACGAATTATGAGGTTGTGATGCTTATTAACGTAACGTTACAAGACTATTAGGTATCTGGACGTATATATAATCAAAGATCATAATATACGAAATTGTTATTCTTTTGTTGTCTAACCTGTGGATGTAACTTGACTTTTGAAAATTATATTCTGTATGAATTTTGGCGGCTAATAAGTTATTATATTATTTACATTTATTTTAGCCTTAATGGGCGTTGTGTTAATATTATGGGTGGTAAATCGTTAAGAAAATGTGAAATATGTGGTGTTAGGCGAGTCACAAAAAGGCTTTCTGAGATATTTTTGGCCAGATTTCCACATGACCCAGCAAGGTAAAACTTTATGATAAATTAATATAAAAATGTAAATATTTCTTGTGGTGTAGCAGTTACATTACTTTTGAATCCTATTTAGTAGTCGATCGCAAGTTTTGTAATGGAATTATGAATTTATTCATAAAACTTAGTTGTTGAACAAAATAACTAGTGATGTACATATTATATACTAATAAGTCCATAAATATCGATATTTTTGCCTGACTAGCCCAGAAGGAGGGCTATATTTTTCGAGTGTGTGTATGTATGTTTTTATTTGTAGTTGTTTTTTTTTTGCTTTTATAATATTATGCTTTTTTCTTCAGATGGGTGAAGTTAATTGGAAATGAAGACTTGTTAACCATACAAAGATATGGCACAACGTGTTATCAGGATTAAGAATAACTAATACAGCATATAAATAAACATATCTAGTATAACGACTCCATTGTGAATCGAATTTTGAGATTAATGATCATAAACCATACAAAAATCATAAATATTTCTTAAAAATTGCTTAATTTCATTTTGAAAACATAGTTATTGTACATACCTTTGCGTGAATTCTTTCATTTTCATCGATATCGATAGACAATCATACTAAGGGGTGGCAAGCCCTAGTGGTATACAAACTCCAAAAAAAACTGGCAGGTGGGCCAACTGGTAGCCATTAAATTTTGTGTTTGTTAAGTTAGGAAAAGTACGTTCATGATTCGATTCAGAGGGCCGATTCTCGCTTACTTCGAATCGACTTCGATTTCAAATCTGCAATACGAAGCCTATCTCTACTAAAAATCTCGTAACTCGAAGTGATTTTCTCGAATCTTATATTCTGGGCAACAATTGAAGTAAACTTCGAAATAATCTCTATTCGAATGAGGAAAATGTTGCCATTATGAAAGATAAATGTCCCGCGAGTTATTCCGTTCAATTAGTTGATACGGTTTTTTTACCGGATGGGATGTTTTTAGTTGAAAAACATATCTTTAAAGTGGTTCACGTCTATAAAATGGTAGAACGACAGTTTATACGATTTTTCACATAATTTATCACAAATTAATGAGTAATAAATACACAAAGCTGTGTGTTCTTACCATAGATTTTTATAAATCTATGGTTCTTACTTAGTAGTCTGTGGCTGTACTTAGTACCTTTGCCTGTCTTTCGGCGAAGTAAAATTAAAACAAAAATACCATATGTTTATGTATTTATGTTTACGATTTTGTTTTAGTATGCCCGAAAGGTTATAAAAAAGATAAGTTTTATTATTGTTGTCCGTATTCTTAAAGGCATTTATGTGATGTTTAGGTGTATATACCTACTCTATCTTGTCGGCATAGTAATTTTATCTTAATTGGCTGTCGATCGCAGTATCTCTTAATTAATAGTCTGTGTTGTTGATTGTTTGATTGGTAATGAATGAAGTTTTAATCAAGTGCGAGGACTTCGTAAAGTGTAGTTATACTTTAATAAACTATCCAATAATGTTATTTTGAATAAAATAATCTAGGAATACGGTACTCATCTTAAAATTATAATCATATTATACGGTAAGGTTTGACATTTGTTGTGATTCGAACTCGAGATGACGATTCGAATGGTCTTGACCAGTCGAAGCAGTTCGAGCGGCTAGCGTTCGAAATAGGTTGGGCTCGACATGTCGAGAATACAATTACGTGATTTTTCGTCGCCAATAGTTCGAATTCGAATATTTTTTCGAATTCGTGATTGATCCGAAAGTGCGAGAATCGCCTCCCAGGGGTTTGTATGGGAGTGCCGACTCTTATACGTAGTGTTAAATCCTCTTTGCAGACTCCATTACGATTGTAACAAATTCGGTATTCTGCTAAAATAACCATAACCAGTGGTGTCACACCACTGAGACGCTATTATCGTTTGAGGTCTCAATAGTGTTTCGTTTCGCTGGAGGCCTGGGGTCCAGGTCGGTGACATGCCACTGGTCATATAAAATTAGTCGACTACCAAATGTGTAAAATCATCCAATTGACACACTCATCATCATCATCAGCAGACGAAAGACGTCCACTCCAGAACAAAAATCTCCCTCTTTAAAGGGTGGAGTTGCCATAATCCCCACGCTTGGCAGGCGTCTTGGTGATCGCAGTATAGGTGGTAGGTAACGCAATAGAAAGACGCTACTGCCTGTCTTCTTGATTTCCCTTAGTCGCCTCTTACGGACACCCAACGGGAGGAGATGGGAGGGTGCTATTCTTACCCGGACACCCCACGGGGATTCACTATTTGCCGGACTTTTGGCGGGAAGTCAAATAAGGCGGCAACTTAAATTTTCACTCCCGAGTTTAAAATTATTTTTTTGCACTTATTCGACTGATACCTACTCGTTTTATATCGCAAAATATTCTGGGCATAGCGTCCCTCAATATGAGTCCCCACAGCGACGGTGAAGATCCTGGAGATGGTAAAAAGAAAAGAAAATTTCAAACGATTTCTGGCGGCGAAAAAGAGAAGTATAACATTTTTACTAAACCGAACTATAAAAGATTATTTATTGAAAATGGCAGCAATGAGTTTGTCGTTTTCGTAGAGTCAAGCGAACAGGAAAAACTAGGTAACAAAAACCCGATTACCCTTACAAAGATACTTACTGACAGTGTTATAGGCATTGTGGGCGTTCACCGGGTAAACGCCAATAAAATAGGAATAACATTTAAAAAGGCAGCTGCTGCCAACAATTTTCTTAAAATGGAAGAATTTTTGAACAAAAATAAAATGAGAGCATTTATCCCATCTTATTTAACTGAGAGAGTTGGTGTGATAAGATATGTACCTAAGGACCTATCCAATGAAACGATTTATAAGAATATTGTTTGTGATACCGAAGTCATATCAGTAAAACGTTTTATGAAAAAGGTTGATGGAAAACTTGTACCATTAAACACAGTTGCAGTTACCTTTGCCTCAACCAATTTGCCCCAATATGCTTATATTAAACTTTACAGATATGAAGTACACACTTACATTGCTCCACTTCTGCAATGCTATAAATGTTTAAAATTTAACCACTCCGCTAAAGTGTGCAGGGGTGAACAAAATTGTTCTTCATGTGCTGGACGTCACTCATACAAAGAATGTGATGTTGAAGAGATAGTTTGTATAAACTGCAGCGGCAATCACTTGGCTGTGTCAAGAGATTGCCCTGTGAAGCAAAAGAAAATGGAGGAAAAAAAGAAGAAGTCGCTTCAACAATCATATGCCACTGTTGTGAGTACACCCACACCGCCACCAGTTAGTGAAAATTCCTTCCCACCCTTGCCTAGCAAACCTTTAAAAAATAGCGATAATTTTAATATAAAGCAACTTGCCGAAAACGATATTATAATAAATGCAATAGTAAAATCTCTCGTAGCCCTTGGCAATATGTCCAGTACCCCTCTTACTACTAAGAAAATAAAAGAAATATTTTTATCTAATTTAATTTAATGGATAGTTACTTAAATATATTACAATTCAATATACAAAGTTTACAGAGCAAAAAAGCCTTATTACAAAACTTATTAATAGAAAAAAATATTGATATATGTCTTATAAATGAAACTTGGCTTAAGTCTACTTCTATTATTCCTCATTTTCCTCAATATAATTTTATTTACAAAAATTCTAATAACCCCCATAATGGTGTTGGTATTTTAATCAAACAAAACATAAGATACTCTATAATTTCTACAGTTTTTTATGAATCCGTTCAAAACATATGCATCTCAGTAGAAACAGTTTCTGGTCCTTTAGCTATAGTTTGTGTATATTGTCCTCCTAATAATAGACTGGATACAACAAAGTTGAAAACCCTTATAAATACTATACCTAAACCATGCGTTATAATGGGAGATTTTAATGCACATCATATTGCATTTGGATGTAATAGTGATAACAACAAAGGAAGAAACTTATATAACATAATAGACCAATATGATTTGTGCATTTTAAATGATGGTTCATCCACAACTGTCCCATATCCTAATAGACAGGCCTCAGCTATAGATCTAGCTTTAGTTAGTCCTTCCATTGCTCACTTATGTAACTGGTATGTACATGATGATCCTATGGGTAGTTATCATCTTCCAACATTGCTAGAAATTAATATTCTTCCATCCACATATGAGTCGTCTCCTGTAAATAAAGATAAATATATTTATAATAAAGCAGACTGGAATGCATATTATACCTTGTCTGAGACTTGCTTTTCTGAGTTACATTTAAATAGTAATGATAGTGCTATAAACTTGTATGATAACTTTGTAAATACATTAAATGATTTAAGAGACAAAACTATACCTAAGCAACATACAAAACCCAGAACTTGTATATCTAGAAAACCAGTTCCATGGTGGAATCAGGAGTGTACTGACGCTGTGACTAAATCAAAAGATGCATTAAAAGACTACTTCTCCGAACCCACCATAGAAAATTGGATAAAATACAAGAAGTTAGATGCCAATAAAAAAAGATTATTAAAACAAGAATGCACTACCTCTTGGCATAACTTATGTGGTAGTTTTAATAGATTAACACCTATTTCACGAATATGGCAATATATTAAAAAATTTAAAAGAATAGGTGAGAGTGCTCAGAACAAAAATATGAATGAGGAGTGGATTCCAAGATTCTTAGATAAGTTATCAGATTCAACTCGTACTGATCAAGAAAAACTTGCTAATTTCTTTGAAAATGCTACAGAAACAGACAATAATCACTTTCTTAACAATAATTTCACCTTAGATGAGTTACGAGTATCATTAAAAAGTAGAAAAGATACTACACCAGGATTGGACAACATACCTTACATATTAATTAAAAAATTACATTTGAATGCACAACTCATATTACTCAATATATATAATAGTTTATGGCAAGAGTTAATAATTCCTGAATCTTGGAAAACCCAATGTGTAATACCAATTTTAAAACCAGACAAGCCCATTAATGATGCCAATTCATATAGACCTATTTCATTATCATCTTGTTTAGGTAAAATTTTTGAAAACATGTTAAAGTTGCGATTAGATTATTTTGCTGAATCTAATAAATTAATACCTGATGCACAGTTTGGGTTTAGAAAAGGTAGAAGTTGCTCTGAAAGCTTTGTATCATTGATATCCGATATAAAAAAGGTTAAGCTTAGTCATTCTAATATGATCTGTGTATTTCTTGATGTGAAGGGTGCTTTTGACAATGTCAATATCGAGGGCCTTATTCAAGTATTAAGCAATATTGGTTTACCCAGGCATAATTTAAAATGGATATATAACTTTCTTAGCAATAGAACTTTATTTGTTAAATACAATGATCAGTTACATGGGCCTAAAACAGCTAATAAAGGTACCATGCAAGGGGCGACATTATCTCCTCTTCTATACAATTTGTATACTTCCGAAATATTAAAATATGTAGATACAACAAATATTAACATATTGCAGTTTGCCGATGACTTACTTTTGTATAGCATTGATCAAAACATTCAAACAGCAGTAAACAATATGAATACCGCTCTTAACCAATTGTTCTGTTATTATCATAATACTCTCAAATTAGACATTAGTCCAGAAAAAAGCGCAGTTTTAATTATAAGTAGAAATCCAGATCAAACAAACAGTCAAATACTTTATGATAATACTGAGATTCCTATTGTAAAACAACATAAATTTCTTGGAGTGATCATTGATAATAAGCTTAAATTTGATGAACATATTAAGCATATTTGCAAAAAGGCTTTGAAAGGTATAAATATTTTGAGACATCTTGCAGGTACCTTTTGGGGAGCCGATCCTAAAACAATGAGTATGCTGTACAAAAGTATTGTCCGAAGTCACTTTGACTATAGCAGCCTAGCATACATGAATGTCAATAGCACCCTTCTTAAAAAATTAGATGTAATTCAAAACATTGGACTAAGACTTATTTGTGGAGCAATGCGCTCAACTCCTATTAATTCATTAGAAATAGAAACATGCATACCTCCTCTGGCATTGCGTAGACTGCAGTTGGCAGAGGGATTTTATTTAAAAGTTCTTTCCATGGGCAATAGTCCTCTGCATGACAAGCTGACTCTACATCCAGATATCTCTCAGTCAATTTCATCCACCATAGTGTCAGCATCTTCAATTATTGACAGAACATTGCCTGAAATGTCAACAATTTTTACACACATTAAAAACAATGCTGAAAATATAAAAGTATATAATATTTGGCCACTATACAGCTGTACATACAAGGGACTGGTTAACAGTTCATCAAAATTTTATCTTGATAAAGTACATAACAAAACTGATTTTGAACAATTTAAAAATGAAAAAAGTAATTATCACTATATATACACTGATGGTTCTAAAAGTAATTGTGTTACAGCAGCATTCTATGATCCAAAATTTGATTATAAAAAATGTATAAAGTTAAACAATGTATGTAATATCTTCACAGCTGAGAGCTATGCCATTTATTGTGCATTGCACTATGTATATATAAATTTTACTGTAAATAATGTACATAACATTTTGATAGTATCAGATTCTAAGAGTGTCCTTTCTGCAATAGCTAATGTAAATATGTCATTTAAGTTAAATTATATTGTTTATAATATTAGAAATTTGTTATGGAAGCTAGTTATAGGAAAAAATATCAATGTAGAGTTTGTATGGGTGCCTTCACACAGTGGTATTTATGAAAATGAAGTTGTTGATACAATAACTCGTATGAGTCATGATGAAGATGAGTCAGAGACACTCAAGGTTCCATTTACGGATTATTATACCTGCTATAAGACTACGAACAAGGAATTGTGGAAGCAATGCTGGAATATTACACTTGAAACGAAAGGCAAGTGGTATGCAGAAATACAAAGAGAAATACCTTCAAAGCCATGGTATCATGAGTTCAAGTACACTGATAGAAAGTTTATCACTACGATATCTCGCATGCGAATGGGACATTGCTTAACGCCAGCTCACTTGAACCGATTACATATAGTCAATAATAGCCGATGTACTTACTGCTCACAAGAAGAAAACGCCGATTTGGATCATATAATTTTAAAATGTCCAGCTTTCAAAATCCAACGATTAATTTTAGTGAGTGACATTTGTGACAGTGTCAGTGAACTGAGTGATGAACGTGTACCCCGCCGCGTTCAGGAATTACTATCGAATTCAGATTATTTTGCACCGCTATTTAAGTTTATTTGTAGCACTGTTGAAAAGATATAATTTTAAAGTCATAACTTAACTTAATTGTTATTTTTACTTTTTATATTTTTGTTTATTTTTAAAGTTAGAATTGTTTTCCTTTCTTTTTTTTGTCACTTTGTTGATCTATGATGTATTACTACTTAGCTGTTTCTTAATTTACACATAATTTTATTGTATGCGATGTAAAATGTATGCGACTGAAGGACTCTGTATCCATGGTCATGAATAAATATTATAAAAAAAAAAAAAACACTATTTGCCTAGTTTTTTTTTTTTTTAAGCGACAATCCACACACGGTCATCCGATCCCAAACTAGGCAGAGCCTGTACTATGGAAACCAGACAACTGATACTAATACTTATATACTTTTTTTTTTTTTTTGTAAATACATACTTAAATAGATAAACAACACCCAGACACTTGGCGGGAATCGAACCCACGACCCATTGGTTAGCAGGCAGGGTGTCTGACCACTAGACCAACGGGCCCGTTTAAATTGTAGCTATCGTTACATATGTCGATAATCGAGTATTTAAAACTACCAATCGGAAAAATGAGTTTGTTGCACTTGTTCAGTATCGACTTCAATTTGTGTAATCATCATCATCAGCCTATATTCACCCACTGCTGGACAAAGGCCTCTTCAATTGCAATCTTCTGCTTTCCTCATCTACTTTACGTAGGTACCTATATCGTCGTTTCATCTAGCCTGAGGACGTCCTGAGCTACGTTTGCCAATTCGCGTTCTACACTCAAGAATTTTCTTACTCCATAAGCCATCAGTGCTATGATATGGTCATCCTACTGCCACTTCCGCTTACTAGTCCGGTAGCATAATTATGTTGATGACTTTGTTTCCTTATCTGAACACCTCGTTCCGGAATCGATCTGGTAGAGAAATTTCATAGCTCGCTGAACGACTTGAAATTTGCGAACATGCTCCACCGTAAGTGATCATATTTCGGTACCATATGTTAGAGATCCGTTGTACGACAATTCACAAACTATTGAAGATTAATATTTGTATGAAAATTAAATTCGTACGATTAATATCATGAAATCAACGCACGCTCGTACATAGTAGCATGTACTACACTACGTATTAGGACGGCGACTTACAGTTAATTTATAATGCTACTAGCTGACCGGCGCAGCTCCGCTCCCGCAAGTGTGAATCTAAACCATTCCCGAATCCCCTTGAACACACACAAACAATTTCATCAACATCGGTCCAGCCGTTTAGGAGGAGTTCAGTGACATACACACGTACAGTAGAATTATATATATAAAGATAGATCACTGAAAATAAATTGAAATGAAACTAATTTTACGGATTATATCGCGGTTTATTTATGATTTTAATTACCCGACGTTTCGAATACTTTCATGGTCACGGGCGGACTGAGGTGGTAGCTGTCCATACGTCATAGTTGTCTTCGGGTACCCTCAGGTCTTCCAATTATTATTGTTAGTCCGATCTACGCAAAAAGAGCTTACAGTATATTGAGGTCTTGCAGTGGAATGCTTGTCTTTGGATTTGATTATATTTATGACGGGATCCCAAGCTGGTGGTAGCACCCAGCCATCTTCTCTATTGAAATTTGGATGTTTCAATGTGTAGTATTCGCGTAAATATCAGAAATCATCACTGAAAATAAAAGTAAGATATATAAAATCAGAAAGAACCGATCACATTTTTTCCAATAAGTGTAAACGTGTGTTAGCAGGGTTATGCCACTCACGCGTCGGCCCGTCGGGATCACGTAGGGCAAAGGGGTGAGCCTGCGAATTCACTAAATTCCCTTAATGGCCGTCATCAGAGCGTCAGATACCTCCTGCGCGGGCCCTCTGATCACTTCATTATAATTCTGCCCGGTACCGTACCTCGAACCTACATAATATTAGAAGGTACCTGCCCTATTCTTACGTATATTGAAATAGTAAGAGATTCAATAACCGGAATATTTGGGTATTTGAATATTGATAAAGTGAGCGCGCGGTGAATAAATGTGTTGTTGATAAAGCTAAGAGTGAGAGCAAAGAGCCTCTACGAATGGTGTTAATATAATGTGAGTTCGTCTGGCGTTCTTTGGACAATCATCTTTAGTAGCTCTTGTTTTTTTTATGTTCTCGCGGGGAAAACCTTCAAAACGCTCTTGGGAATGGGGGTCACAACCCCCCGCCATCCTCCTCGGAGTCGCCGCCATACTCCTGTACTCCTCGGAGTCGCCACCGTGCTCAAAGGGCGGCCTAGAGCTTACACCCCCGAACGTCCAGCGGCTCCGAAGGTAGAAAGCTCTTGCCTAGAATATCTCGCTGAGCACTATTTCTATGACAACCTGAATACTAAAAAGACTAAATTAATATGTACGTATTTATAATCATAATCATAATATATTTATTTGCATAAAAACATGGTATAATAAGATGTTACAATTTGTATAAAGTACATACAACAACATATGATCAATACTCTGGGTTTGTATATAATTATTGTATGAGAAAAAAAATAACAAATAGAATATTATGACTAGTTTATAACAATACAATATGTATTACGTAGCGCAGTCATAAGAATCCTTAAAAAAAAATTGAAAACTGAGTCAAAGTTAAAACAATATATTAAATTAACCAGTTTAATCATTGAAATCATACAATTTCTTAAAAATAAATTTAACTTACAATAATATATTTTTTTTTATTCAACATAAGCTAGTGTTTGACTGCAGACCCACCTTATGGAAAGTGGCGACGCAATCGAAGATGGTAAAGCACACTAGCTTATTAAAAGCCTAATCTAGCCTTGAAGACACCCACATTATAATCGGGCGGGAAAACCGACGCAGGCAAACTGTTTCAATCCTTAGCTGTCCTCATTATAAACGAAGAGGCAAATCGTTTAGTCCGGACTGAAGAACACTTTCACCACATAAGGGTGTGTATGGGCAGTGCGTTTCGACGTCCGATGATTGAAGGGGGATGGTGGAATCAAGTCATGCAATTCCTGCGCACACTCTCCAAAATGTAAAAATTGAAAAAGATCTCATTATAATAAATTGTGCACAGTTTATTTTCAGTTTGTAGTTTGTGGTTAAAAACTCATAAAGAACTCTAATATTTATATGTATTTAAAAAATATTGCATTTGTAATGAGATGCTGTATAAGTAGTGGGAAAGAAAGGTTCTCGAGTGGCGACCACGGACCGGAAGACGTAGCGTAGGTAGACCTCCCACTAGGTGGACAGACGACATTGTGCGCGTCACAGGTAACCGGTGGATGCAAATAGCCAAGTGTCGTTCATTGCGGCGTTCGAAGGGGGAGGTCTATGTTCAGCAGTGGACGTCTTCCGGCTGGTAATGATGATGATGATAACAAGAAACTGTCCGCAGTATATAGCGTCGATTAAGGCCAGCGGAAGGATTAAGTGGGTAAAAATCCCACTTCACCCGGTCTCCGCCCCTGCGAAGACTGAGGGTTGACCGTTTGAAGGTTTCCTTCCCGTCAGCAAAAAAAAAGGAAAAGGCCCTTGTGCAAATGACCGTCCAGGCAGTTAACATCGTAGTGTCAGATACCGCCGTGTCAGCGTGGAAAGGACAATTAATCTTTATTTGTACTTAAATAAAAATTCTTTTCACACCACCTGCTCGATAATGTTTCATTATGTGTCATATAAACTTGACATAAAGTAGGTCATTATATCCCTATAGTCTAGCCCGTAATAATGTTGTACTAAACTCCCTTGGGCAATAATGTGATTTGTTTTTTTTTTGTCCTTTAGTTCTCCGTAATTGGGAAGGCAAAAGGTTCTAGCTCATACAGCCTCGTCATAAGTAATTTCGTAATAAATCAATTTGTAGCTAGGCCTAAGCCAATTCTTCATTAAATTGCTGTCATTTTCCATTCATGTTTTCAGGCCGAAGCCAATTCTTCATTAAAATGTAATTTGAATTATAACGAACGTCAAATATTTTTTTACCACGGAGACTCTTTACAGTAGGTATATATACCACTCTCTCTAAGCAGAGGCTTGCACGAAAAAATACATTTGAAAATCGAACCGAGCGCTAGGAGCCGAATTGAAGCCGAACCTTGTTCTAGGTTCTAGAAATATAAAAAAAATGATAAAAAGAAGGCACTAATGCTGTTGATATTATTTTAATTCTAGAAGTTTTGTATTTTACTGTCTCGCCTCGCAGTAGGTGTGGGCGCGAACGCTGGAAATCGGTATGTTGATATTATTTTATTTCTAGCAGTAAGTATTTAATAATAATAATAAATACACTTCATTGTATCATTGAGATTTTACACCAAAAATTACATGTAAATTGAACAATACGTTGAGGTTGTAAAAAGGTGGCCTTATCGCTAAAAAGCAAACTCTTCCAGATAACCTAAGCAATCTCTTCCTAGTATTTGTATTTCATTACCTCGCAGTAGGTGTGAAAAGTAGTATATTCTCCTCGGGGATAAAGGTGTCTTTGTCTTGGGCGAGCTTGAATCTCTCGCTGTACTCAGGATTCCAGTATTAACTCCCTCGCTTTGCTCGGGAGTTAACTCTATACTCCCTCGCTACGCTCGGGAGTTACTAGAATCCTTCGTTATGCTCGCGATTCAATTTCACGCCCGTGACATAAGACACTGCTTTATCCCCTTGGTGCATAAACTACTATTATAATATTATATGCGTAGGCTCTTACATAGTGTCATCTTTGTGGCATTGACGTTCGTAGTCAGCAAAATTAATTGTTAATTTATTTAAATTCATTGATCTTCATGATAAGGCACCTAATAGGTGCACTCACGTGACATTTTGGCACGAACACAGAATCAGAGCATCTACACAGAATGAGGCTAAGTACTGGTGACACTTGCAGATTCTACGAAGATGAAAAAGAGTCAATGCGACACATATTGTGTAGCTGCGACGCTCTTGTGAGACGTAGGTTGAATCATATGGGAGTGGCCTATCCTACGCCAAATGATTATGTACAGCTCCAAGCTGGCGCGAGTGTTGCCTACCTGAGGGAGTTCTTCCATACGCCAGCAACAGAGTTAGAGCTAGGGCATGCACAATGGATCCAACTGGGGTCGAAGTTCCGGGGATACTATTTATTTCGTCACATAAGAATTCCGTCTAGAGCTACCACAATCAGCTGGTATAACTACTTGAAATATTTAAACAAAAAAAAAAATCCGATTGCAGAAGCCAATCGGAAAGACGGGAATTTTGATAGAAAAAAAAATCCCATCTGTCCGATGATCGATACTAATCGGACTACTTGGAATAAACTGAAATTTATAGCCACCAAGAATAGAATAGAATAGAATCTTCATGATGTGTATCTAATTCTAACGACTTGTGATAGAAAAATATAGAAAGTGCAACGTGTCTTGCTTGAAGAAGTTAACTTTACAGTGGAACTACTGTACTTTACTTTAATGTTCGATAGTCAATGGATAGGTCATGCTCGCTATCAAAAATTCCTGCTTGTGGCACCTTTGTGTGGCAGGTCACTCCCTTCTTTGTAATATGCTTGAGGGGAGTGATGGCTGCTGCTCAAATCAACTCGTGCGCGGGTGCTGCTTGGGGACTGGTCCGGCCACTGTCCTTTTCTTTCGTTTTTATTTATTATCTTGATTGGTTTTTATTTATTTTTTAAATCCCGATAGCAACACATTGGCACTGATACAGTTATGTTTATGAGCACCAGATGTACATATGTACCTACTGTGTTAAAAATAAAGAAATACATGAAATGGACAAGCCCACTGAGTTTCTTCTTCTCAGTTGAGGTCGTGTTGTGATCCGGTGGTAGTTTTTTTTTGTAGATTTTACGTTAAAATATGACAAATCGTAAGTGCTAATTTTGGACTATTTGAAATAAACGAATTCATTTAATTTTTTCATAACCAATGAAATTGATTAATCCAATTAATTAATTTCATATTCTGATTGGATGTAATAGTTAATAGATATAGTTATGCTTAAAACATCTGATGGATCACCGCTGGCGACTCCACACACGATCAATCATTTGTGCCAGCTCCCTTGAGCCCGCACACGAATTTATTTTAGTGTTCGACTATAGATAAAATATAATTTATTACTTGATGTTATTTTAGGTCATGAAGGCGTTAATCAAGAAGATAGTATTATAGTTATGTGTTGTTAATAATAAAACACACATAAAATTACTTGTCCTGACTGACTGACTGACTGACTGATTCATCAACGCACAGGCCAAACCGCTGAACCTAGAAAGCTGAAATTTGGACAGTAGGTTCTTCTTATGACGTAAACATTCACTAAGAAAGGATTTTTGAAAATTCGACTCCTAAAGGGGTTAAATGGGGTGTTTTCTTTTGTGTGAAATTTTTAATGTATGGTTCGATTGACTTGAAATTTACTGAAAAGATTCTCTAAATAAAATAAATCAATACGTGTTTCGCGAATTTTCAAAAACAACCTTGGGGGTGTGTTAGGGGCTGGTAAACTCTGTAAAATAATTAGCGGGCGAAGCCGCAGGAAATTGCTAGTAATAATATAATGTTCTCTAGGCATGACGGCGAATCTTTTAATTTTCTTACTTACGCAGGAGAGATTATAGCTATTCTCTCTTAATATAGGACAGAATATACAAATAATTCAGTTTCTTTTTTTCAAATTCGTATGTGTGACAAATACCGAAATACCGCAGTGCCTGAAGACAAAGGTTTTTAACCAGTGTGTGTTGCCAGTGATGACATATGGTACTGAGACGTCGTCTCTAACGGCTGGTCTTTTAGAGAAGCTCAGTCACACAACGAGCTATGGAGAGAGCTATGCTCGGAGTTTCTTTGCGCGACAGAATCCGCAATGTGGAGATTCGCCGAAGAACTAAGGTCACCGACATAGCTCTCAGAATCTGTAAGTTGAAGTGGCAATGGGCAGGTCACATTGGCCACACACCATTGGGGAAGAAAGGTTCTCGAGTGGCGACCACGAACCGGAAGACGCAGCGTAGGCAGGCCTCCCACTAACCGGTGGATGCAAATAGCCAATTGTCGTTCATTGTGGCGTTCTAAGAGGGAGGCCTATGTTCAGCTGTGGACTTCTTCCGGCTGATGATGATGTGTGACAATGGAATCCTAAAACATAAAGATACAAGCACTACATTATTTTAAGCGTCTGAATCGATTTTCGCAAGTCATTTATTTCAGCTACACCCGAACAAACGGCCTACATATACATATGTATTGTGAACATTCGCATGAGTTATAAATTTTACGATTTCTGGAGCTCGACGACGCTCGATCAGGGTAATGTTTATTTGAATAACGTACGAGGCTACGAGTCGAGTCCGTCGCGCTCGTTTATGAGGCAAGGCCTCGTAATATATTTTCATTATGTTCGATTTATTCGTAGGTCACAGATATTGCCTCTTACCTTCAAATGTTAACAGCGTATTCCGAGTTCGTGTTTCAGCGTAAGACTATTTCATTGTATTTACATAAATGTTTTGACGGTTCGCCTTTGCTCATATATCCGAACACGACCGCACCGGTATATGGCTGCTTAATAGAGCTTTGAAAGCTTTTTATTTTTACATGTTGCCTTATAGTGCGATTTTGTCCATGATTTTGTAAATGAACGGAAAGTTTTAATTCTGTTTTTATGTGAGGCTGGTTTAATTGGACTGATAGCTATGTTGGAAGAAAATATGTATAAACATTTATAAGAATTTTGATTTCTTGTATCGAGACTGGTTTAATTTTTCAATTTTACTTGTAAACATAGTTCTATTCTATTCTATTCTTGGTGGCTATAAATTTGGGCCCGGTATTCCCGGAACGCACTTCGACCCAGTTGGATCCATTGTGCATGCCCTAGCCCTTACTCTGTTGCTGGCGTATCGAAGAGCTCCCTCAGGTACGCAACGATCGCGCCAGCTTGGAGCTGTACATAATCATTTGGCGTAGGATAGGCGACTCCCAGATGATGCAATCTACGTCTCTCAAGAGCGTCGCAGCTACACAATATGTGTCGCATTAACTATTTTTCATCTTCGCAGAATCTGCAAATGTCACTAGTACTTAGCCTCATTTCTGTGTAGAGGCTCGTTGGTGCCAAAATGTCCCGTAAGTGCACCCATCAGGTGCCTTATTTGTGATCTGTTTAGGTTTGATAATTTGACCCCACAGTCCACCCTTCCCCTAGAGAACACTTTGGAGTGGTTTAGGCCTGACGCTGCCCTCCATTCCTTCACGTGTTCGTTTCTAGCATGTGCATATAATGCTTGGTGATATGATCCATACGGAATCCCCACAAATGGTTCGGGGCCAACCAAGTCTCGGTGAGCCGGCCCTCGCCAATCTATCTGCCTTCTCATTGCCCTCGACGCCTTCATGTCCAGGTATTTTTAAACATAGTTAGTATAAATATTATTTTATTTTATACTGAAAATATTATTTTTTGAATTGTCTAGTTAGAATAATTTTAAGTAAGTATGGAACTAAATACGACATAAATTGTAATTCGTTAAATATCACAATAAAACACTCATTAACTATGTATATAGCTGTCGCGTAAGCTTGTTGATAACATTCCAGAAATCGTCGACAGCTTACGGTTACCCATTTATAACGAGAAAACTTTGAAAAAAACTTTTCAGGACATTGTTCATGTAACAGTTTTATTTTATTGCTTCGAAAAGTCCCTTTATTGGTTTCAAACAAACTTTTTTAAAGTGTTAATTGAGACCGCTGAGCAAATATTGCGGTTAACAAAGTTAGCAGTATTCCCGCCACAGGCCGCGTCGTAGCGGTACGCCTGTTGTTCGCACCGCACACCACCGCGGGGAATTAGTTTGTTCCACTTGCTTATAGCCGGGGTCGTGTTAGGGCTTTGTATTTACATAATGTAATGAATTTGTACAAATAAAATCGCATTACATTAATATTTTACAATACTTATATACTGTAGATATACCTATGTAAGTATATGATAGGTACATTGTCTGCATCAATACTTGCACACTACCTACACATACCTTTTTTTTGATTCCAGGTAGAAACCTTTATAGGTATCCAGTCTACACAGACTGGTACCTTCAATTGTCAGAGCAATGTAATGGAGAACATCAGTTTTATGGTTTTTACCAGATAAATTGCACCACATCGTTCATGGTCCTCCAGGAAGTTCTTATCCGGTTGTGATAAAATTCATACAGATTCAATACAGTGGTTTCTTCTTTCGATTAAAAAAAGAATCATTGAAATTGGTAAATATTTGCCAGAGTAATGACCATTTTTGTCGTCATAAAGTCGACATAAAGTCATCTATATAGGCTTTCCTGCAGCTTTCCTGCACAGTCACCATTCTTGTTATTTCAGGAACTATTACTAAGCAATTTTTTTTATGGGACCTAATCAATGGATTGAATAATGGATGGAAGAAAGATTTTTTCAAATCGGTTCATAATTGCCATAGTTATGCGCGAATATACATAAAAAGAAAATATACCTATATATACAGACGAATTGAGAACCTCCTCCTTTTTTGAAGTCGGTTAAAAATGTAAATAATGTTGTTGTATTAAGAATAAATGGCATAATAATAATAATATAATATCTTGGGACAATCCATACACGGTCATCTGATCCCAAACTCGGCAGAGCCTGTACTATGGAAACCAGACAACTGATACAAAAAAAAAAAGTTACTTATATACATTTTTTTTTGTAAATACATACTTAAATAGATAAATAACATCGGGTTAATAACATCAGGGGTATTGGGTAAATAACAACAGGGGGTTCGATGTCTGGGACATCGAACCCCCTACCCATCGGTTACAATCACTAACAAAATGACATCTAAAATGTGGTCGCAGACTTACTGTGCTGGTGGCGGAAACGTGAACTAACGATTTTATTATAATAAAGATGTGTAGCTTGACCGTTTCATATAGACAGTAGCGACACTCCTATCGGCACAAATAATTTTGTCAGCCTGTGGCTTGAAAAGAAATAGCGACACAGGGGCGATATTTCTGTGTGCCACTTTTCGGACCGTTACAGCTAATCTAGTTTAAATATTATATCGATCATCATCAAGGCCCAACACGACTATGAGGAGGGTGCAACATCGTCTATTATAAACCCATATTATCAATACAAAAAAAAAAGAACATTTATTGCCTTACAAATTGAACATAAAAAAATTAAAACATAAACAAGGTAACTTAAAAATAAACGGTCGTGGCAAAGGGCAGTGACTCAGCTTGTACTGCTAGCGATCGACATCACTAGCAGCGCTGATTTTCAGTCACTCCCATCTCTCCCGCTTGAAGAGCAGGAGTTTCAAAGTAAAGAGAACTATGAAACAATGGAGTATTATGGAACGGTCCATTGGGCTATACGCAAGATTATAGATAAAATCTTTTTTTTTTTTAAATTGAACCGACTTCAATATCACTGAAAAGTATAAAATAATTTAAATATTATTGAAGTTGGTGTTAGCGTACCTGCTGCTGTGTATATTTGGCACCAAATTCAATAATATTTAAATTATTTTATACTTTTCAGCGATATTGAAGTCGGTTCAATTTAAAAAAAAAAAGATTTTATTTTAAACTTTTTAGTGATATTTTCATATATAAAGATTGAACCATCGAAAACCGTAAAATTATCTAGGTAGGTTATGATCACATTATCGTATACATAGTTTTACATAATTCATGTTTCTTCAGAAAAAAATATCCGGTCGTAATGAAATTTGCACGGAATCATCATAGTAGTTTACTCTCTCGAATAAAAAAAGAATCATCGAAATCGGTTCATAAATTGTCAGAGCAATGTAATGGAGAACATCAGTTTTATGGTTTTTACCAGATAAATTGCACCACATCGTTCATGGTCCTCCAGGAAGTTCTTATCCGGTTGTAATAAAATTCATACAGATTCAATACAGAGGTTTCTTCTTTCGAATAAAAAAAGAATCATTGAAATTGGTAAATATTTGCCAGAGTTATGACCATTTTTGTCCTTAAAAAGCGACTAAAACGTCATCTATATAGGCTTTCTTGCAGCTCTCAGTGCGCAGTCACCATTCTTGTTTTTTCAGGAACTACTTATTACTAAGCAATTATTTTTTTATGGGACCCAATTAACGGATTAAAGAATGGATGGAAGAAAGATTTTTTCAAATCGGTTTATAATTGCCAGAGTTATGCGCGAACATACATAGAAAAAAAAATATATATATACAGACGAATTGAGAACCTCCTCCTTTTTTGAAGTCGGTTAAAAACAACTCTGCACCTGAGTTCGTTCATCCTGAAATTATCGTTGTATCGAATTGCATGCTACAGTTGATCTGGTCCAATGATTTGCTGCAATAATATGAATATGTTTATCCCAATATAAAACTACATGGAATTTCAGTGTTACCGATAGGTACTCGCCATCGCTCAGCGGATCAATAACATTTTTTATAGCCATATCGCGTGCAGTATCTTTGCTACGACAAATATGAGTCTGACTTTGAAAGTATAATGAGAACAATACACGTCTAGTTACATATGAAAGTCCATCTTGCCATTACTATAAAGGGTTAGACAGACAGAGAGCACGAGGAGGTATGACATTTTTAAGTAATAGTTCTCAAATGAGATTGTACTATTTATACTTGTACGAGCCTTGGGTTAATGAGACGCATTGTTAGGTGAAAAAAAAATCATTTCATCTTATCGAAGCCGGTTTGTCGTTCTGGCTGGCATTTTATTCTGCCAACCCATAGCGCTTTGCCTTCAAACGAGCTAACGACTTCAGTCTTTTAAGAAACCGTAGTGGAGGGGTTTTCACTGCGCTGGAAAATTAAACTAATGTTTTTTTTACCTATACTGTAAATACATAGAGTTTATATATTAAGAATAGAGTACGCGGTTGTCTATGGTCCCCTTAAACAAATCGTAGGCAGCCTAGACAGGTTTCTTTAGTCCTACTTCCAGAAGGCAGGTGAACTTGAAATGTAAGTGACAAGTAGTAACGGGTTTGATCTGTCATAAGCGCAAATGTCGATAAATAAAGCTGACGGTAGAGTACCTATTATCTTGCCGTGTATACGATATTATACTTTTCGATGTTCTTACTCGTGCTTACGGTTCTTACTTGAAAATAAGCATTATATAGTAGGTACTTGTACGTATACATATTCTAAGTATACATATTCTAATTTAATAACTGTGTCAAGAGTGGAGTATTTCGTGACCTCATGAAGCACAGTAAAGTTATACCTTTGTTTAAGTCTGGCAGCACCGCTGAGCCTACAAATTTCAGGCCAATTTCGGTGTTGCCAGCCTTGAGTAAAATTTTTGAAAAGCTTATCCTATGTCAAATACTGGATCATTTTAATAAAAATAATCTTCTTCACAATACACAGTTCGGCTTTAGAAAGAATCGCTCAACTACAGACGCGGGAGTCGAATTATTGAAATATATCTACGAGGCTTGGGAGCAATCACGGGATGCTCTTGGTATATTCTGTGATTTATCCAAGGCTTTTGACTGCGTAGATCACGATACGATGGTCAGGAAATTACGCCACTATGGTGTAAGGAATAAAGCTCTAGACCTCCTGACTTCATATTTGAATAATAGAATTCAGAGGGTCGATGTAAACGGTAAGAGATCTCCAGGTTCCGTGGTTTCCCTGGGCGTCCCTCAAGGTTCAATATTAGGCCCATTTTTGTTTTTAATATATATTAATGACTTACCCTACTTCGTGGGGGACAAACTTAATATTGTATTGTTCGCGGATGATACATCTCTTCTATTTAAAGTTAAGCGTAAACTCCATGATTATGACGAAGTGAACAATGTACTTTCTATGGTTGTCCATTGGTTCAATGTTAACAATTTAAAACTTAATGAGACAAAAACTAAATGTATGAAATTTGTAACTCCTAATGTGAGACAGCTGGCAACCAATGTGGAAATAAATGGAGCAGCGTTGGACCTTGAGGCGTCGACTGTGTTTTTAGGTATAACAATTGACGCCAAACTACAATGGGGCCCACAAATTAAGAAGAAATTAAGAAGAAGAAAATTTGACGTTTAACTGATGTTGAAACCGCTATAATTGTTTATTTCAGCTATTTTCACAGTGTTATGTCATATGGTATATTACTGTGGGGATCTTCTGCAGAACTTAATACTATTTTTATGCTGCAGAAAAGAGCCGTGAGAGCCATTTACAATCTGGCTCCTATTGATTCACTTAGAGAGAAATTCAAAGAGATAGATATTCTAACGGTTGTCTCACAATACATATTTGAAAATTTAGTTTATGTTAAAAAAATATCAGTTCTTTTAAAAAGTATAGTGATACACATAATATTAATACCCGGAACAAACACGATCTTGTTGTACATGCTTTTATAACACACTGCCACAGGATATCCGAGATCTTCCAATAAAGAAATTAAAACCTTTGATAAAAAGCCGATTGTCAAAAAAGGCTTATTATACAATCTCGGATTACCTGGAGGATAAAGCTGCGTGGGCTTGAACTGCTCAACTCATGCAAGCTTAGAAGTTTAAGGCTGACTTATGTATAATTTGTAAAACTGTTTTTAAAAAAGAATGACAAAAAAGACAAGCCCGCTGAGTTTCTTGCCGGATCTTCTCAGTAGCGGCCGCGTTACGATCCGGTGGTAGTTTGTAAAAATGATTTTTGTGTAAGTGCCTCCGTGGGGCCTATACATAATAAAGATATTTTGACTTTGACTTTGACTCTAAGTGTAAATATAAATAAACTATTTTTGATAAAATATAAACCGACTTCAAAGTAAATTACTTATCTAAAAAGCGTAAAATAACGAAAATATAATGAAGTCGGTGCTAGCACATCATGTTAACAAAGACTAGCACGAGCTGACACCGACTTCAATATATTTTCGTTATTTTACGCTTTTTAGATAAGTAATTTACTTTGAAGTCAGTTTATATATTTTTTTAAATAGTTTATTTTACACTTTTTAGTGACTTTTATTTTATCAAAATAGGTATCAGCACTATCACGCAACTCGAACGTCTACGTTACAGTAACTCACTGAAAACATAAAAAGTTTATATCTCTTAAACTACTGAACAGATTTTGATGAAACTTATACTCTACCCTAAGTTGAACAATATTCTAATAATTGCAAAAAGAATTTTTGAAATCGGACTAGTAGTTTCTGAGAAATCCGTGGACAAACCTACATACATATATACATACATACATACATATATACATACATACATACATACATACACTCATAAAATTTGGTAGATTTGTTTAGAAGCCCACATAGACTAACATATATTAATATTACGTATTTTTAATAATATTACATACATACGCGTCGAATAGAGAACCTTCTTTTTGAAGCCGGTTAAAAATAAAACAAAGTAATGCTTAATTGATCCGCAAGACGCCTACCAAGCGTGGAGATTATAGCAACCCCTCTCCTCTAAGGATTCTATTAGCCGGTTCTATTATTAATCTTCCTTTTCACAACACCTATCCTTCCCTTTCCCTCCTTATTCGTGAGAACGCAATGGTCAATCATATAAATAATTTAATTAACCAAAATGGCGGCGATGTGGTTCGCCACCCATCACGTCTCGTTTCTCACGGAGGCGAAAAGCGGCCTTTAGGCTCTGCCTACCCCTACGGGAAAAAGGCGTGATTTTATGTATGTGTATTAGCCGGTTGCGCCCAAGCTACGTATATCTGAATTCAAATTCAAAATCATTTATTTTAAATAGGCTTAACGCTAGCACTTTTGAACGGTATTTTTTTTAAAGCTACCGGATCACAACGCGGCCTCACCTGAGAAGATCCGGCAAAAAACTCAGCGGGCTTGTAATTTTTTTAAACTGTGTGTGTATTGTTACAATTAAATCAGCATCAGCGACAGTGTCCTGCCGTTCAAAAGATCAAATAAGAGAGAGAAAAAAAAATGCGACGAAAATACAACAAACTAAAAGGCCAAAGGGATAGTAGTCGGACCAGTTTATGTTCAGAGCAATGGGATCCTAACGATGCTGTATATCTTGATTTTGTTAACGTCTTGTTTGGCACCAAGAATGAGGCAGATTTATTGTAATATTTATTGTAATTTTATCATAAAGCGATAATATGATGTATCCATTGATATAATATTATATCGATGGATGTATCTTAAAAATCGTGGCATTCTAGTCTTACCCCTTGACTGCAACACTTTTAGGATTAGGTATTGTTTAAAGGTGATTCACGGGGAGCCGTAATTGTGTCTTTTAATGTTGTAAACATGTAATTATCTCACACACACTTGAAATTTCATGTGTAATGTTGTGCAATACAAACAGACCAACCAGGATACAAAGTAAACGATTATAAAATCAACAAAAATAATGAAATATTACTTAAATCTAATTAATTAATAATAATAATAATATCTTGGGACAATCCACACACGGTTGTCCGATCCTAAACTAGGCAGAGCCTGTACTATGGAAACCAGACAACTGATACTAATACTTATATACTTTTTTTTTGTAAATACATACTTAAATAGATAAACAACACCCAGACACTTGGCGGGAATCGAACCCACGATTACGACGAATTTATCTCTGGTGGTACCACGGAGTTTTTTTTTTCCGTGGTACCACTGGGGGGTACTACGGACAAAAAAAATTGTCCGTGGTACCACTGGGGGTACTACTGGTGGTACCACGGACAACAAACGGTAATTATACAATGTGTATAATTACCGTTTGTTGTCCGTGGTAAATTAAATGTTTTATGTGCATGTGGCGTTTATTTGGCCATAAAGGGTGTCCTTTCAAGTTAAGCTATATGCCATTGCGAATAATAGATTAAATTATTTAAGAATTACGACCGGCACAAGTGATAAACGACGGGTATGTTGTTTATTTTATGACGAGGCATAGCTGAGTATGTTCCTATACGAACATAGCATCCCCTTTATATCTGTTTAATGGAATTTATATGACTCTATATACATACCAAGCGGGGGTTTAACTAAGTAAATGTGTTTAAAATGCTTAAGATCTCGTTATAAGTCTCTCTCAATACACAAAAATCTTTTTTCGACTTCAACCTAAAAACAAAAAAAAAAAACGGTAAAAGGTAAGTAATAATATATCCTCGGAAAATCCACATGCGGTCATCTGATCCCTAACTAGGCAGAGCCTATTTGGTAAAAAGACAAGTGACAAAAATACTTATATAGTTTTATTATAAATACATACTTATATAGATAACATATACTTATATAGATAGATAGATACTTATATAGATACATCTAGACACAGAACAAACTGACATTTTCATGGACAATAATATTTGTCCTGTGTGGAAATTGAACTACAAACTATTGGGTAGTAGTTAGGCTAACCTACCTTTTTTTTTTTTTTTTTTTGACGCGGTGGATATCTTCGAAAGATCCCCGGGAGCTGTGGGGCTCGACCGGGGTATGTGGGATTCTTACCCACTAAAACCCCCGCGGCTGTCGCATCGGCACATGAGAGGGGGGACCCCAGGGCTCTCCGGTGGGATCTGCACCAGGGGCCCCTCAGTGCCTTGCCTTTGAGCCCGCCGCCGGGGGGCGCATTGTAGCCCCCCGGGAACCAGTCACGGTGCTCACGGGGACGGGGGTCGCAACCCCGCCGCCGTCCTCCTCGGAGTCGCCGCCGTACTCAATGGACGCTCAAGGGGCCCACACCCCGAGCGTCCAGCGACTCCGAAGGTAGGCTAACCTAACCTAACCTAACCACTAAACCATTGGCAGCCCCGGATCTACGATTTTTCGAACCGGGGCATAAACTTGACAGTGGTGCCCCTCTAGCGTTTGAGATACCTAAAATTAATTTAAAAAAAAAACTCACAGATATAGGTAGTACAATGGGGCATTTTTCGTGAATGGGACATTAAGAACCCCTTAATTGTGCTCTTTATTATCTATTACTTACGCGTTGTGGAGCAAGTTTTTTTATTTTTACTCATATGCAATTACGATTCTGGCGCCCGGGGCGAGTGCCCTGGTTTGCCACCCAAGACAACCCCCCCCCCCCCCCCCTCCTTGATCCGGGGCTGACCAGTGGCACAGTCAAATAAATACTTGATATGGATACATAATAAACAATAAAAATTGTAAGAAGAGAAAAAATCATCACCCAGATGATAGCTCGAAATTATCATAAATTTTAATGTTATAGTTTGCAATGAAGTCGACAGAGTGAGAAATAAGAGGACGACGAGTAATAGGCGATGAGGATCCGCGGACCGAGACGAATGACGACCATTACTCGCGCGGAGATAAGTGCGGAGTTTCGACATTTGAGCTGATAGGAACGAAACGTATGGACAGAACATTTTTGGAATAATGAAGCTAGTAGGTCGGGTGTATACATATAAAATCTATACTTATAATATTAAAGATAAATATTACGTGGAAAGAAAAAGATAAGTAAATAAATAAACGTGGAAGATAAATATTATGTTATTAGGAAGGAAATGTGAATTTCGACATATCCATGGAGAGATGGCTGCTGCTCAAGTCAACTCGTGCGCGGGTGCTGCTTGGGGGGACTGGTCCGACTACTATCCCTTCGGCCTTTTACTTTTGTTGTTTTCTTCTTTTCTCCCTTGCTTTCTCCCTTGTTTCGTTCTTGTTTTTAACGTTTCTTGTTTTTAACGGCAGGACACACTATTGCTAATGTCGATTCAATTGTAACAAACCAATGTTTAAAAAAAAGTGAAAAACTGACAAGTCCGCTGAGTTTCTTGCCGGATCTTCTCAGTTGGGGCCGCGTTGTGAACCTGTGGTAGCTTTTAAAAAAATGAACATTAAAAGTGCTAGCGTTAAGCCTATTTGAAAATAAAGATTTATGACTTTTGCTTTGAAGGCTGAATAAAATAATATCTTCTATAATCTGTGAGACAAAATGTAAGTGAATTATAAAACTAAATAAATTAAACATCTTAGATAATAGATAAAAACAAATGAAAAACAAACTTTATTTTCCAAAAGAGAACGATGAAATATGTAAACAATTTATTAACCGAATTCGGCACAATCCCCTCTGGAAGCGCCGTAATCTGTGGTTATTTGAGGCACGCCCCGAGCTTCCCGGTGACCCCGGTCACGGACACCCCTCAAGATAAATGCACCCGTCATTAGTTACTCCGCCTAAGGATATTATACTAGACGAGAGTGATTATTAACGTAATATTTCGTTCGCGATCGTAATATTTTTCTTCAAAATTGAAGAAAAATATAAAGTAATATTAATTTTCATAAATTTTGATTAGGATCATTTATATCTCAGCATGTAATTTGTTTTAGCGATAATTTATCTTGTATGTGATTTAATTCGATATTTGTATTACTTAACAATGATAGCGCTTTGTCAAAGGACCGTATTGAGATATCTAAAACATTATATGCCCTGTTTTAGGAACTTTTTATTCCTTAAGTATTAAAAGTAATATTGCTATAAATATGTTGCTGGTCGAGCATGAGTGAAATAGTTTTAACTTTCCGAAAAAATCTTAAATCTATGGAAACACCAATGATGATCATATCATTTACCTACCAAAAGTTTCACGGTTCAGATTTATTTCTCCGACACAAGTAAATTACATGGACCTTAGAAGAAAAAACAATTAAATTGTATCATTTTCATGAAAAACGCACGCTTAACTAAATAGTTTACACGTTTTTTTTAAACCGGTTTCGGCAAATAGCGAAACGTTTCTAAGACAGTTTCTCTGTATCTTGTATAGTTTTAAATTACCTCCATATTTAATATAATAGAAACAGTATGCAGAATTTATATATTATTAAATGGTATGAAAAGCGTTACTAAAAACAGTTTTTTGAATAAGAATCATTTTTTTGCGTGTTTCAAGTTATGCTACGAGAAACTACGTACTACACTACACTACACTTGCTACGAGAGGTAAATCAAATTATTATTCAATTAAACTTATTACCACGTACAAAACGTAACAGAACTTTATGCATCAAACCTACTAATATTATTACTTACAGTGAAGTGTAGAATATTTACTACGTGCTACGTAGCAGTACAGCCGTAAAATAAACTTCAGCCAGACTGTCGTAGTCTGCGGCTTGATGCAACGATAAGGCATGCAAATGACGAAGTCACATGAGCAGCACAGTTAAAACCAAGCTCTGAAATCTTTTACGAGGCTCTACGTGGCTTAAATAAACAGCTTAATAACACTCGTGCTCGTAGTGTGGTTTGAGATGCTACGAGTTCTACAAGCGGCCAAGCATTTTGGCATTACATTTTATATATTACTAGCGACCCGCACCGGCATCGCACGGGTGCAAAGTAAAGGATAATAAATGGTTATTGCGAGTTATCACTGAGAGATAAACATATACCATCGCAGACTTTTTTGTAGACCTTGTTAAGGTGTACAATACTGTAGTACATTATTTTGATCTATCTCGTAGCGTTCAGCCAACGTTTTCAATGTAAGCGCAAAAACTGTGTTTATTTACGACATCACATTAGAAACCTCTAAAATTATCAGTGTTTCTCTACTATATTATACATGTATTATACGTATAAACCTTCCTCTTGAATCACTCTTATCTATTAAGACAGACCGCATCAAAATCCGTTTCGCAGTTTTATATATCTAAGCATAAATAGGAACAGACAGACAGCGGGAAGCGATTTTGTTTTATACTATGTAGTGATGATTACCTATCTTGGAAGAGATTGCTTTTCAGCGTTATGGCCGCCTTTGTACATTAATATCTTCAACGTATTGCTCAATTTACATGTAACTTTTGGTGTACAATAAAGTGTATTTATCTTATAGTAATTAGTAGGAGTCTTTTTTGTAATGGTTACAGATGTTCTTAAAAGCCTACGAAATGATTGTGCTACCTGTAATAAAATTGTGTGATGATAAGGAATACTTCCATTAGGCATTTGCCGTATTGAAATGATAAAAGTTTTTTGGAGTGACAACATTATGCTATAACAGTTTGCGTTTACTGCGTACTTTTACAACCTTTTTAACGTTAATGTTTCTTACACCTTTCAGGCGCTTCGTTACTTCGGTAAACACAGCCGTGGACTCGGTAATGTTGTGCTCACAGTCGGCAGGGTTCTGAAGCCCATTTGCATAACATCTCACCCAATTCTGGCCGCAATTTGTGATTCAATATATACGTTTGAAGCACCATACAATTTACGAATACACTTTGGGAATAATACCTTTTTTACACACGACGGAACGAAAAAAACATACGGTTTGTATGTGCATTAGTATTTTTAATAATGTAAGTACCTGAATTTCATAGTATTAACGTCACAACCTGCGTTGATGATAGAAAGAGGATGTTGGAATCAACTCATGTAATTCCTGCGCACACTCTCCAAAATGTATCCTGTAGAAAACCAGAGGCGCTACTCTGCATAATTCATTTCAGCTTTACCTTTGTATTGAAATAAAACTAATTTTACGGATTACATCGCGGTTTATTTACGATTTTAATTACCCGAAGTTCCGAATACTTTACAGCATTCATGGTCAGGGCGGACTGAGATGGTAGCTATCTATACGTCATCGTTGTGTTAAGGTACCCTCAGGTCTTCTAATTATTATTGTTAATCCGATCTACGCAGAAAGCGCTTACAGTAAGTATCTTTAGGTCTTGCAGTGGAATGATTGTCTTTTGGATTTGATTGTCTTTATCACGGGATCCCAAGCTGGTGGTAGCACCCAGTCTTCTTCTCTATTGAAATTACCTTTTTACTTAACACAACATTCAATTATATCGGTACTGTATCGCAATTAAATTGGTATCGGTACCTACTTCAAAGGTATTTGGTTCATACTTTAAGGAATCTCAGACCCACAAGAAGGTTGATTAATGTTTAACGTAATAAGCACTTTCAAAGTACTAGAATGCGTATCAAATATGTATGAAATTAATGAGTTGGGATTAATTAATTTTGTTGCGAACTTTATTAGAAGGCGACGTCGTATTGGCTTGCGGCGGTTGACCGACAAGTTTGCGAACAAACAATGAGGTAATTGGTTTCATTAATCTTCGTATGGAAAATCGAGCTTAATTTGCTTTCATTGTTTTCCAAGGATGTAGAACCGAGATGAATTTCAATAGACAGTACAACAGTTTCAAAATTTTCTAAGGCTGTACATATGTATACAAGCTTCATAATATATGTATTTTACAAGCAACTTAGTATCGAAACGAGCAAGTATGGTAAGCTCACGCCTGCCCATAGGCAGCTGTCTTGAACTACGTCGTTACTAAAGATATTGGTGATAAGGTCTCTTGTGCCGTATAATTTCACCACCAACACCATGCATACTGCAAAGCTTACACATAATCCTTTGCGGCAAAATATCTTGACATTGCGATGGCACATATTATCTACTAAGATGTTTCCTAACACAAAGAACCCACCAGCTTTTTATATAACTTAAATCAGAAATATTTGTAGAGCAGTAAAATCATAAAAAAAAAAAAATTAGTATGTGAATTCGACGAATGTTGTACGATTAAAATAAAACAGCATCCTTAGACCAAGACTGCTTTAACTTTCTGTTTATGAAATCATGGAATATAAGTTTTATTTTATATCAGCTATACTTATCTTGCTCGCTTGCAAGAGTTGCAAGCTTGGTTACACAAAAAGCCGGATCGTAATTTTACTTCCATTAAAACATTATCAACAGCTCTATCATAACAATGATTGAAATATTAAAATATATACAAAATACCAAAACATTCCACAGTGAACAAAGTTTATTCAATCTCTTATTTGAAGTTTTTCAAAAATTATAAATTAATTTTAAGAAAAATATATCCTAACTAGCAATTTCATGCGGCTACGCCCGCTATTTTTTATTCCACCCCATTTAACCCCTTTAGGAGTGGAATTTTCAAAAATCTTTTCTTAGTGGATGCTTATATCATAAGAAGAACCTACTGTCCAAATTTCGGCTTTCTAAGTTCAGCGGTTTGGCCTGTGCGTTGATGAAACAGTCAGTCAGTCAGTCAGGACAAGTAATTTTACATATGATGATTTGACGGGCCCGTTGGTCTAGTGGTCAGACACCCTGCCTGCTAACCGACGGGTCGTGGGTTCGATTCCCGCCAAGTGTCTGGGTGTTGTTTATCTATTTAAGTATGTATTTACAAAAAATAAAAGTATATAAGTATTAGTATCAGTTGTCTGGTTTCCATAGTACAGGCTCTGCCTAGTTTGGGATCGGATGACCGTGTGTGGATTGTCCCAAGATATTATTATTATTATTATTATTTTTATTATTATATGTATAATAATAATAAATAATAATATCTTGGGAAAATCCACACACGGTCATCTGATCCCAAACTAGGCAGAGCCTGTACTTATATACATTTTTTTTTGTAAATACATACACACATCAAAAGTGTCTAGGGATCAAGCATTTTTAAGCGGATTTCTTGAGATTGAGATGTGGCTTTGTAATAAATTTATGATTTTATAAATTTATATGGATCCTTTTTGGTGCATTTCATAATTTGAATCAGGAACTGTGAATCAAATTCGAGTAAAAGATGAAAATCAGCTGTCAATATTTTCCCTATAAAAACATACAACGCATTGAAGACATTATTAGTGCTACTGTTTCCCTACTACTGATTAAAACCAACGTTATTATGGAGCGGCGACGTCATTTAAGCAGGGAAGAAATGCTCAGAGCCGTGGGAATGATAGAAGCTGGTTCCCGGCAACGTACTGTGGCTTTAGCTCTGAATACAAGTCAGAGTGTTATCAGTCGACTTTGGACACGTTACCGAAGCACTGGTACCGTGGCTGAGCGCCATGGAGGACGGTATCGCTGCACCACACGGAGACAAGACCGATATATTCAAATCTTAACTCGAAGAGCTCCAACAATAACTGCCATGATGTTAGCCGTGAGGCTTCATCACTCTTCAGGGAACTTAATTAGCGACCAAACAGTCAGAAACCGCTTGCATGAAGAGAACCTTCATTCCCGAAGACCGCTACGGGTACCACCTATAGCAATGCACAATCGTAGGATTCGATATCAATGGGCTCTTGAACACAGAAATTGGGCAGAAGAACAATGGCGTTTCGTGTGCTTTTCTGATGAGTCTCGTTTTGGTATGAGACCGGATACAAGACGTATACGACACTGGAGAACCCCTGGACGCCAACAGCGATTAAAATCCTGCCAGGAAGTCCATCCTTATAGTGGTGGAACCATCATGGTATGGGCGGGTATTTGGATCGGCGGAAGAACTGAGTTGATTTGGATCAGAGGCAACCTCAACGCTCAAATTTATGCTGAGACGATTGTATCAGACGTCATCGTTCCTCTACAAGTGCAAATCGGTCCCTTATTTCAGTTAATGCATGATAATGCACGACCGCACACCGCAAGAGTTGTAAGACAGACTCTCGCCGCAGCTAACATCAATGTCCTGCCCTGGCCTGCTCAGTCGCCAGACTTGAACCCGATTGAGCATGCATGGGATATGCTACAGAGAAGAGCTCTGCCGAATATGGAGGGTATCCAGTCGCAAGAAGACCTTTTTTTGTTGTTGCAACGAACATGGGCGGCCATTCCACAGCGTGATTTGGATGAACTCATTTTGAGTATGCCAAACCGATGTTCTTGTGTTGTTAGTGTTCGCGGTAGAAACACGGATTATTAATTGTTTAAGTTACCCAATAAAATTTTAAAGAAAACTGTTATTTCAGTCTTTTTTTCGAACTTTTGTGTTAGTGGTTCAAATGTCAAAAATCCCTTTATTAGGAAAATGGCAAATTTCTTTATTAATGCAAAGGTGACTTGGTTTATCGTTACTGTGACAAACGAAAACACTTTATTTGATGAATCCTTAAAGAAAATTTTAATTAATATCAATCAGGAGAAAAGTTATTGCAAAAATATATGTTGATCCCTAGACACTTTTGATGTGTGTACTTAAATAGATAAGTAACACCCAGACACTTGGTGGGAATCGAACCCACGACCTATCGGTTAGCGGACAGGGTGTCTAACCACTAGACCAACGATGTATGTAATTACATAATTATGTATATAATTATGACAAAGTATATATATAAATATATTTACTGAAACGAGTGTGTGGGGCGGGGCGTACGGGTAGCCGCTACCACCGAGACTTCCTTTCCCTAAATCCGCATGCCGGCAATATAGACCATAAATAACTGATACAATGTCGGGGTCTCCGAGTTGAGGGTGCAGTTTGGCTGTACTGCCGCCGATACAATGACATTATTTGCACCCACTTTGCCCGCTACAGAAAACGTATTTATTATTTCTGCATATCTTTTCCTAGAATTGAATTTTGCTAGAGTCTTAAATCGTTTTATTGCCATCGTAATAGTCTATTTAGTTAGCTTTGGTGAAAAAGTATAAGGGCTTCATACAATCAAAAATATATTTGTATTATTGTACGTACACGAAACGTCGATATAAATTTTTTAAAATACACCAATATATAATATGAAGCCCCCGTGCGGTGCCGGGTTAGAAGTGCATCCCCCCATCTCCTCTCGTTGCTTATCGTAGGAGGCGACTAAGCGAGAACAGGAAGACGGGCAGCAGCGTCTTTCTTTTGTATTTATCTTCCATCTATACTGCGATCCCCAAGACGCATGCCAAGCGTAAGGATTATGGCACCCCTCCCTTCTGAGGGGGAGGCCTTTATTTCAGCAGTGGACGAATTTCGGCTACTGATTATGATGATATGAAGGGCTCGTTCATAAGTGGCCAGACACCCCTGCCGCCACCAAATAGGTCGTGAGTTCAATTTCCACCCTATGTCTGGGTGTTGTTTATCTATTTATGTGTAAGTATTTCCAAAAAAAGTATATAAGTTAGGCTACTACCTAGACTTAAAAAAGTCGATGAAGTTTGAGTGCATGGTATAAGGAAAATTACCCGAGTGTATAAGGGGATTGGTATTGTCTTTGACTTTCATAGACGATGACGAGCGTTTGATGATGAGCCTAGTGTGTTAGACGACTTGCCTAACTTCGAAATCTAACCCTATCTGCATGGAATCATTCGCTAACTTTTTCGAAAATTCTGAAGTAGAGGAGCAGAATATCTGAATGATGGTAGAAATAATGGTTTCTTGGACAAGAATCCTACCTTTTATTATATACTTTAGTCCACTTAAGTTGGAATGACACAATTTACTGCGGTTCCATCTACCATTCGTCGTATTTTTGGGTTCTTAATTTACCGCTTAAATGTAATCCATTAGTCATTCATTGTAATGTTTACATTTCTTTTGTGGAGTTCGACTGCTGTTCCGGTATTCTTTCGTTCGCTGAACGGTTAATTTATTAAGATGAGTTGGCTTTTTTATTTTAGAAAGGAATATAAATTGGCCGTTAAATTACTTGTGGTTTTTAGGCACGTTAAAAAGCTCTTCGTGAGTGTACACGGATTGTTTTTTTAAATTAGAACAAAATAAATTAGAACAAAAATATCTTACATTTAGGTATCAATGTAAGTTATCAACGCAATGATTTTGTAACACTTATCTTTAGAATGATTTTGCAAACAAATGAACCCTCTAGTGTAGAGGTTAGTAATATGTATTTGTTGTATTTCTATAGCAAAATGCTCAACTTAGTTTGGTATTAGAAGGCCGTGTGTGGATTGTTGGATTATTATACGTTCTAGTTTACAGTCGAATTAACTTTAGACAATTTACTACTACACTCTAAAAAAAGCATGTTAGACGACACGAAAATTAGGAAGATGTTTTATAAAGCCTTGACGGATCTGTGTGTCCAAGCATAATTATATGTATATATTTCACGCTACTTTATCATCATCAGCCGGAAGACGTCCACTGCTGAACAAAGGCCTTCCCCTTAGACCGCCACAATGAACGACAATTTGCCATTTGCATCCACCGGTTGCCTGCGACGCGAATAATGTCGTCGGTCCACCTAGTGGGAGGCCTGCCTACGCTGCGTCTTCCGGTTCGTGGTCGCCACTCGAGAAGCTTTCTTCTCTAACGGTTATCAGTTCTTCGAGCGATGTGGCCTGCCCACTGCCACTTCAATTTGCATATTCTACGAGCTATGTCGGTGACCTTGGTTCTACCATACTTAGGTCTAAGTAAATTCCATAAAATACACAGAAAATAGTGTGTTACTAGCGTGTGTTTCTTTTAATTAATAGGTATAGTATGCTATTTAAATACTGACACGATGTACTTTTATTCGTAGATAATATTAATTTTATGTAGGTTTTGTTAATTCGGTCTTTCATAATTTCAGTTAAATTCGAGGTCAATATACGCCAAATGCATTATTGCTCATCGGTACATAAAACCTACCCATTAATTAAAATACATATATTATTTTTCGTTGAATAAACACTTTATTTTAATTAATTGTTTCATTAAGCGAGAAAATAAACTGTTTTCAGATTGTTTGTGAAAATTAAACGAATAGCTCATTTTGTTTATTATTTTAAAATATGGGATAATAACTGTTTACAGATGATAACATTCAATGTATGTATGATAGAGGTTTTATTTGCATTCCAACTCAACATCCCGAAGTTGCTACGTTAATAATAATGTAAATCGTATTTTGAATTCTCTTATTCACTCTTACGGCTGAACCTACAGTGGGTTAATTAATCCTTATCTAGTTACTTAGTGTAGATGTCAAATTATTTGCGCTCTCAGTGGGTTAAAGCTTAGTTAGCGCTAGTTAATCGTACTTAACTTTAAGTGGCCGAGAGACGTTACTTACACGGAAAAAAATGGTTTAGCTGTGGTCGCTAAATTGGTTTTGCTGCCAATTCATTTGCTGCTCTGTATAATATCTTAGGTACATCAGCAAAGCATTGTGTATTACAATTAAGACCACTTAGCTATTATTGATAACGACATTTAGCTATAAGAACTACAAAAAATTAACAGGTGTTACAAATTGTTTAACAACTATCGCAAACTTTTTTCGCTATATCATCAAAACAACATTAGGGGTTGCCCTTAGCTGTGGCTACAAATCATTATTACCATTTATGGATAAATACTTCGTCACTATTGCAAAAAGATAGATGCCTTAAGCAGCAAAGACATGTCTGTATCGGTCCTGCTAATAGTCTTTGCAATCACTGCAAATGATTTTGCAACCAGTACTAAATTTGTTTGCAGATGAATCTGTTAAGTTTAATTTGCTAATACTGTTCAAAATCTTAGTAACTATTCCAAATTATTTTAAACACCACAACTAATATTTTTAGCTGTGGTTGCTAATTATAATGTCTTCATATAGCTAAATGGTATTTGCAATCACTGCAAATGATTTTGCAACAAGTACTAAATTTGTTTGCTGATAAATCTGTTAAGTTTCATTTGTTAATATTGTTCAAAATCTTAGTAACCCTTCCAAATTATTTTAAACTACACGACTAATATTTTTAGCTGTGGTTGCTAATTTTAATGTCTTCCTACAGCTAAATGGTCTTTGCAATCATTGCAAATGATTTTGCAACAAGTACAATTTTTTTTGCAGATGAATCTGTTAAGTTTCATTTGCTATTATTGTTCAAAATCTTAGTAACTATTCCAAATTATTTTAAACAACACAACTAATATTTTTAGCCGTGGTTGCTAATTATAATGTCTTCCTATAGCTAAATGGTCTTTGCAATCACTGCAAATGATTTTGCAACAAGTACTAAATTTGTTTGCTGATAAATCTGTTAAGTTTCATTTGTTAATATTGTTCAAAATCTTAGTAACCCTTCCAAATTATTTTAAACAACACGACTAATATTTTTAGCGGTGGTTGCTAATTTTAATGTCTTCCTACAGCTAAATAGTCTTTGCAATCACTGCAAATGATTTTGCAACAAGTACTAAATTTGTTTGCTGATAAATCTGTTAAGTTTCATTTGTTAATATTGTTCAAAATCTTAGTAACCCTTCCAAATTATTTTAAACACCACAACTAATATTTCGAGCTCTGGTCGCTAATTATATGTCTTTATATAGCGAAATATCTTATTAATACTTTCAAATTAACTTAACAGTGAACCATAATAATACCTTGTCAGGGGTAGCAAACTAGAGTTGCGTGTGTTTTATAAGATAATTTTGGAACTTTATCTAATTGTTCTAAATTGTACAACTATTTTTTTTACAGCAAGTTACAACAACGCACAACGGCCAGTGTTCTTTATGCAGTCTCGTAAAGTTAAATGTATATCAAAATTTTCAAAACTGACGGTTTCACTGACGGTTTCCATTACGAACCCAAGCGATCAAGGCATAGCGTAAGGGGTGAGCCATTATATCGACACACCCCTCTATATGGAGGGGGTTCTGGACATAGCCCACCAGCTGGCCGTGTGCGGGTTGGCAAACTACACACGTCCATTTTTGAATGACGTGCAGGTTTCCACACGATGTGTACTTACATCGTACACTGCACCATAAGACAAGTGATAATCAATATTGAAATTAAGATGACATGAAATAAGAAAATCTCCGAGATGCAAGGCGTTGTTTGAACATGGGACCCTTGTGTTCAAGGCATGCTTTTTGACAACTTTTCTTGACTTCTGTTGACTAAAATAAATATCTCGATTTTACACGTATGTACTTCATACATGCATCTAACCCGTGGGGTGTCCGGCTAAGAATAACACCCTCCCATCTTCTCCCGTTGGGAGTCTGTAAGAGGTGACTAAGGGGAAATAAGAAGACGGGCAGCAGCGTCTTTCTATTGGATTACCTACCTATCTATACTGCGGTCCCCAAGACGCCTGCCAAGCGAGGGAATTATGGCAACCCCTCCCTTCTAAGGGCCTTTGTTCAGCAGTGGACTACTTTAGGCTGCTGATGATCATACATTTCGTGGATGGTTTTATATATTTAGGTATACATATCTACTTGTTGCCGATTATTATGGATATAATACCTAAGATAATAATAAAACACTGTTTACGGTTACTCAATCTTATGTAGTAATAGGCATTTACTACCTATTAAATACTTACGTTTTAGTTTGAATTATAAAACGAGCCCGAATTTTTTAGCGACTTTTGCAAATATATTTGTAACAATACCATAGAATAATTTGCCAGTACAGCTAACAAGATTAGCGTTTAACTCAGATAACGGGCCTTTAAAAGTATTACCAGATATACCAGATTGGTTTATGGAATCCGCCAAAATAGTGAACAAATGGATTTGACTGTATTCACTCGGTCTCTGAGATGGGTTTTAAACATTGATATGTCCCACAGTGAGTAAAAACGGGATAACATCAGCAGTGCCCACGACTTGTACGCGTGGTTTTTAGTTCATTGTAAATAATGAGGTAAATAAAAAAAAGGACCAAATGAATCGTACCGAGGACCAAAAATTCTATAGATAGGTACGATAAACGATGAGGAGTTCGAATATTTGTTAGAGTAGGTATGATACATTCGGAGTAATATCGTAAGTATATCGTTTCGAATGTATCGTTGTCAATTTTGAGAGTTGATATACGAATCCAAGATCTGTGGTTATTAGACAGACTTTCCTCAATAATGCGCAACTGCTTACAGTAGGTACGTCCGATGGATCATTAGGCTTTAGTCCATTGAGATATTGCTTTAGGCTCTCCAAACTTTCGCGCATGTGTACTCTTGAATAAAACAGTTGTTTCCTACAAAATACAAATAAACACCCATAAAATAATACAGAGGAAGTAGAAATATATTATTTACGTGTTCGCGATTATTATGGATATATAATACCTAAGATAATAATAAAATACTGCTTACGGTTACCCAATCTTATGTAGTGCCTATGTACTTACCTATTAAATACTTGCGTTTTAGTTTGAATTATAAAACGAGCCCGAATTTTTTAGCGACTTTTGCAAATATTTATTTGTAACAATACCATAGAATAATTTGCAAGTACAGCTAGCTGTTGCCCGCGGTTCCTCGTTGAAACTTACGATTCTAATAATTTGTAATTGACAGTGAAAAAGCGCCCTACGCTCTTATTCTTTAATATAATGCTTAATTACAAACACGGGGCTGCAAGGAAGAATGGGTTCCATAATTTATTTATTGCTATTTGATGCGGTATACCTACCTTATAAACGCGTGTATTTTTATTTTTTTAAACTAATAATTTATTTTACATTTCATACACAAATATAAGTCATTGTCCTTTCTTGGTCCTGATTCGTAGCTTGAATCAAAGGTACGTTGTAGAGTACGAGATTACGCGTAGGCATCGCAATGAGAATGCGAAGTTTAAGAAAGTGCTACGTATTTACCCTTTAAACGGTCAAAAGCACGCTAAAAATCAATAGCTTCACTAGTATTCAAGGGTTCCGTTATCCAGCTTCTGGGTCGGTCCACGTTATTAGGCAAAGTAAATAGAACTCTTTAAGACCAATTAAACGATCCCAAACTCAATAGGTTTATTAGTTGCTGTTCCAGGGTTCTGTCATAATAGGCAAAGTGCAAAGAACTCTTACCAAATCAAACGAGCTATTCAAGGGTTACCTTCCAGCTCCATCATCAGATCTTCATATTGGGAAAAGTCAATAGAACTCTTAAAGCCGAATCAAGCGAGTCTAAACACGATGTGATTACTAGTACCCATTCCAGGGTTCCTTTACCCACTTTCCAGTTCCATCATCAGATCCTCATTAGTGGTCAAAGTAAATAGAATTCTTTAAAACAAAAGAGTCCAAACTCGATGAGTTTACTAGTAGTCATCTAAGGGCCACCAATCCACTATCCACCTGCGAGCTTTATCATGAGATCAGCTCGATAATACTATATTAATATATTGTCACGGGTCTTTGACACATGTGCAAAATTCCAAACGATTTGAACGTGTAGAAGTGGGTGAAAATTGAGTGGCAATATTCTATTACCATCATATATACCTACATACTTATTACTGGTGAAACTAATAAAAGCGCGTTTAAAAGGCATTTAAGCTAGCTGCTCATATTATGGCGACCACACAGACAGCAGACACAGGCTTAGTACTTGTCAAGACAAATACATCTAGCCTAAACACGACGGGGTTATTTTGAGTATTTCAGTAGTTCCAATGGTCACCATTCCTAATGTTCCTATGGTCCAATATTAGTAAGTAGGTCAATGTTTTTCGTAAGACAAGAAAGCGAGTTAATAGGTACAAAAGAAACGTTTTAAAACGAGCCCGAATATTTTAACGACTGTTGCAAATATAGTATTCGCTGCAGTAGCATACAATAATTTGGAATGGTAGCAAATTTATTCGCGTTTGGCGCGGACAAATGAAATAACGGTTCTTGCAAGTGTTGCCAGAGTGACGATTCACTTAATCACATCAATTCACTAAGACTTCGCAGCTCGCTATACGACTCGATGAAACGCTATAATATAACGTGTTAGTTGTTTATTTAATAGGCGATAAATATTGAAAATTATAATAAATATGGTTTCATACTTTTCATAGCGTGATTTTTCGCTAGTTGGGTTATAGTTTTTGAATTTACTTTTTTATTTTTGAAATCTCAACAAAGTTATCAACTTTGAGTCATAGTGCGTCCACGCCTCCCGTCTCATGTGCCGATGCGACAGCCGTGGGTAAGAATCCCACATACCCCGGTTGACCCCATAGGTCCCGGGACCTATTGCATGTGTCCCCCGCGAGAACAAAAAGCAAGTAGATCACGATATGCAGCTTGACACTTATCGTATAGACAGTTTACAAACAAGATCAGGGTTACTTGAACAATAGATTTACGGATGTACGGGCTTAGTAGTAAAATGGAAAAATGAATTTAGGTAATGTCAAAATAGTAATATTTTGTATGTGGCATACCTACACATAATCGCCATCGTAGCTGTCATCATAATAATAATAATGTCATCCAAGCCCCTCAGTGCCTATCCGACGTATGGATCATCTTACTTTCCAGACAAAAAGATCCGTCATTGTCCTAACCAGTAAGAAACAATTACCTACACAAAGTTGGTGCTCCCTGCGGGAATGGAACCCGTGACCTCCGGTTTGCAAAGTAAGTGGTGCCCCGCTGACCGCTTAACTAAGAGACTCTTTATCCCGAAAAATTGAAGGGTTCCTGCAGGACGGGACATCAAAATATAAGGGTAACGCGCAAAATATATAGGATGATTTTGATATAATTAATGTAAATCGATCGAGTCGAATCGGGTGGTCAGACTGGGTTGGATGGAGTCGGATTGAGTTCCTTCGGAGTCGCTGGACGTTCAGGGTGTGGCCCTTACTTAGGATGTCCATCCAGTACGGTGGCGACTCTTAGGAGGACGGCAGCGGTGTTGTGACCCCCATCCATGTGAGCACCTTGACACCGTGAACGCTAAAATGCAAGGCACTGATCTCACTGGTGCAGATCCCACCGGAGAACTTTGGTGTCCCCACTCATGTGCCGATGCAACAGCCTCGTGGGCTTTAGTGGGTAGGAATCCCACATACCCTGGTTGACCTCCACAGGTCCCGAAGACCTTTTGAAGGTTTCCCCGCGAAAAATAAAAGGGTCGGATCGAATCGGACCGAAGGTGATCAAGTTCAATGGAGATGGATCGTGTTATAGCGAAAATTACCTACCTACCGGCTGCGTGCGAAGCCGCGGGTACAGCTAGTTCTTAATAAAGATTTTTTTCATATATTTTTGCTAACAGTTATGACTTAGCCTATCACCCGGTCCTGGCTTGATGTCGATTTCCACATTTAAGTATATTACTAACCTATATTTTTTACATTTTAATATTAAAATGTTAAATATGTTATTTGATAGAAATTACATTTTTAATAGAAAAGTTTCATCTGTATTTTTTTGACAGCACTGGCAACATTGCTTGGTAGTTAGTTTTTCGACAGACGCGTGATCATGGTCATGATCTGTGATAAGCAAGCTGAGGTGATAGACGGTGAAGTTATTGTGCAAGGGAGGACGTTACAAAATTATTGGAAATCTGGGTTTATGACCAACCCGTCATTGATACATTCCAAGGTTAGTACAATATAATAAATTATAATTGCCTGCAATTATTTGAACAGAATGGCAGTCCTACATATGCCTTATTATATGAAAATGTGCTAATATTTCACAAAGAATTTTTCGGCTACTTATACTTAACCTTCCATTTTACATAAGCTCTTCGGAGTCGCTGGACGTTCGGGGTGTGGAACCCTTAGAATGTTCATTGAGTACGGCGGCGACTCCGAGGAGGACAGCGGCGGGGTTGCGACCCCCGTCCCCGTGAGCACCGTGACTGGTTCCCGGGGGGCTATAATGCACCCCCCGTCGGCGGGCTCAAAGGCAAGGCACTGAGGAGTCCCTGGTGCAGATTCGGCCCGCGGGTTTTAGTGGGTAAGAATCCCACATACCCCGATCAAGCCCCACAGCTCCCGGGGATCTTTCGAAGATTTCCCCCACGTCAAAAAAAAAGGTATCTTCCATTTTACATAAGCTTGTGGCGAGCTGTGCGTAACGTCACCACGGACCCGAGTGCTCTAGAGAGTCGGTCAGGGCCCCCACCTCGGCGTGACTTCGTCGGCCGAGTGGAAACCGAAGAGGGCACGCAGGACTCTCAGCTCTGGCTAGCCTTAATTGGCTAGTCCAGAGAGGAGCTGTTAAAGCTATATGCTCCAGGGGTGGAAGTGTTAAAGGGCATAATGCCGCGAGTAACTTCGGAGAAAGCGCAGCACACCTCTCGACACCTGAGCCACCCACACCGGTGTTGCACTCCGTCGTCTTCTGACGGCCATATGAAGAGCCCATCTAGTTGGTGGCAGGTCACCGCTTGACAAAATATAATTAGTGTATCTACTAATTATGGCAAATGACCCCGGCCTTTTACAATAGCCCAGTGCTCAGTCCACCAAATGCCCACTTAAGGAAATCAAGAAATCTTTCCATATATTTCAATAGTCCCTACACCTGCCAGAGTCAACTGCTGTTTATATCTTATTTCTAGCAGTTGATTCTGGCAGGTATGTTCCATTTCATTAATTTGTCCTAACAGGCCTATGTATTGGATTCGTCCCCACGCAAGCTTTTTAAAAGTCCGGGTGTAAAATCCCGAGTAACCAAAAATGAAAAATAATAATAAAACCTTTATTGCAGGCAACTATGGCCCATAGAAACAATAAGCCTATTATTAATTATGAGGCTGGCTTCAAAATACAGAAACGGTAAATGTTGTCCTGGAGAACTGGGAATGCACGACATCAAAAAGATTATCAATGCCTAAAGGGTTAATGGAAATCCACAAATACATGGACGATAGATTGGTAAGTAACAATTTATTACGAACGTTTTAACTAACTTCTACGAAACTCAATCTATATGGGTGCGTCCCATTTCATATAAATTTATTTGGTCTATTTTCATTTCAATAACGTTCACAAGATCTAATAATTGTGAGATATACCAACTGTTGCTATAATTTCGTTACATATAACATTTATATATTCTAAAACTTATTTCGTATAATGTTATTGGATATAATGTTTATCTAATCGAAAATCATTAGGTCTATAGTTTAAAATGTATATTTATACCAACATAGTTAACACCTCGATTCAGAGCAATCCGACTCGGATATGTTAGGCTAGAAGCGGAGCTCCCGCCTTAGCCTTCGTGGTTATTGTCTTATGTCCACCCAGAATTAGGAATTAGGAGCAGGGCTCGCGAAATTACAAAAAACATGATATTATTATTATTTTATTTTTATTATAATAGGCTAAATAGGTTGTATATCTTGTAAATGATATCAAATGGTTTTGTAATCAATGTATGTTATGCTTAATAAAAATAGTTATTTTAAAATTATATCAATCGTTTATTATATCAACTGATCATTATCTATACTATAATAAAACTCAAAGAGCACTTTTTCTGTACATTGAATATTTTTCCAAAATTTCTATGTGGGGATACTATACTATCGACATAGAGGCCAAAACAATTTTTTTTGGAATTATTGTCTGTCTGTCTGTCTGTCTGTCTGTCGTTCTGTTTGTCCAGGTATCATTTGAAAACCCGTGGATGGATTTTGATAGGACTTTCACTGATGTGTTGTGTAGAAGTCAAGGTATAAATTGGTATATAAAACATCACGCTATGTTTCATAGGGGCTAAGCAGTGAAACATTACTTGCACATATTACCACGTAATTTTCTTTGTACGTGGATAGGGTAATTATAGACTGATCAGTTAATCATTAAGATATGTATTATTACGCTATATACAATAGGGACTGAGCAGACATTTAGTTTGCATAAGATATAGCAGTGGCGAAGGGTCAATTTTTGTAAGGTAAGGGGTAAGCCGGTTTATGAAATTTTAATGAAACTCCCCAAGTCCAGGTAGTGTATAATAGGTATTGCATTACAATCGCAACAATAAAAGATGCGAAAAACTTAGAACTTTCATTATCGAATATGATTAGACAGTAATTTACGATGTTAGCGTGATTTACATTATGAACAGCGCCATCTATCGGTGAAATTGAACATACAATCACTATACAACTAATCTATTTAAATAAAAGAAAGTCCTGTTAGTTACACTATTTATAACTCAAGAACGGCCTAACCCAGTGGCGGACTAAGCCTGTCGGGGGCCCGGGGCGGCAAAAACTAATGAGGCCCCCCGGTCAGAAAATGACGTATTTTTGCCAGACTACCCCCGGAATGGGTATGTTTTTTGAGGATATGTATGTATGTTTTCTTTGACACAGCCTACAGCCTAAACGGCTCAATGGATTTTGACTGGTGAGATGTCTGTCGTTAGATTCGTCTTGTGGTAGTGACATAGGCTTTAGGGTGGGTGGTGTGACCTCATGACTGTGGGACGTGACTAATGCAGACTTTTGCCACTACTCTTCTCTATGCTGCTCGATCTTGAACTTGAAATCTCTATAAATCTATGTATGATTTCCTGTAGCGGCTTTCTCGTAACCGCTGTAATAGTGTCTGCCTCCCCGTCGCATCGGCATGTGTCCGCTGCTTCTCCTGCCGTCCATTTGGCTTGTCACCATCAGCCTCTCTAGGCTATCCGATTTTCTCCTGCCCATATGCCCAAAGAAGTTGACGCGTTTAACGCAGACAATGCAAAGGCATTCTGACTTCAAAAAAAGGAGGTTATCAATTCGGTTGTATGTTTCTTTGTTATTTTTTTTTATGTTTGTTACCTCAGAACTCAATCGTTTACGAACCGATTTGGAAAATTATTTTTTTAATCGAAAGAATATGCTTCCAGATTGGTCCCATTTTTTCAAAATCAAGTTCTGATTATGGGAACCATGAGTAATTGAGGGAACTCCTTAAATATTATAGGCATACATATAGCGTTTTTGGTATTTTTAGAAACAAGGCAAGCATTTTCATTCAGAAAGTGTCATTTGGTGAAGTGGATCTGATGAAGAATACCATAGATGGCCACCGGAACTCTGTAATAAAACAATACATCCTAGGCGTGCCTACTAAACGTAGACCTACCGAATTTGGACTCGTTGGATAGGTCTCGACGAGTAGGTAGTTGCTAGAAAAATGGAGATCAGGGTCTGATGATGGAGCAAGAAGATCGTCACCTCTCTCTCTACGATCTCTACACCAAGAAACGTAGATCCGCCGAGTTTGGGCTCATTGGGTAGCTGTCGATGAGTAGTTGCTAAAAAAATGGTGATCAGCGTCTGATGATGGAGTAAGAAGGTGGACACGGGATCTCGGCACCAATAAACGTAGACCCACCGAGTTTGGGCTCGTTAGGTAGCTCCCGATGAGTAGCTGCTAGAACAATGGTAATCAAGGTCTGATAATGGAGCAGGAGGGTCTTCACGGGATCTCGGCACCAATTAAACTAACCCACTGAGGTTGCAGTCCATGGATCTCTCCACCTAGATATCTTCGGTTTATGGCAATTGGTTAGTTTTATTAAGATATTGTCACAACAACATTTTTTAAGATTTTTAATTAAGCTTGTATTTTAGTGATGCTTCATAGTTGTGATGTGTTTTTAAAATTAAACTGTTTGTTTGTCAGAATAAAATATAAGTTGTTAAAATTTAACCTAATAACACACCAAGGGAACCACTAAAAAGAATAAAATAAAAATAATTTCTACAAAAAAAACAACCGCCTTTAAAATGCAACTAAAAAGCCTGAAAAAATTTCTAAGAATTTATTTTCTAAGAAAAAATTTTCTTAGTGGTTTTTACATCTACATAGTTGGACTTGGACTACAACTTATTATAAATACATATTACTATCGAAGTCGGCGCCTCACGTCTAGCAAATACTTACAAGGGCCGTCTAGTAATTACAAGGGCAGTAGGTACCGAACTGTTTTCCAGTTTGGCGCCGTCTTTGATAGTAATATGTATTTATAATATGTTGTAGTCCAAATCCAACAATGTAAATGTAAAAACCACTATCTCATTCTTAGAAATTATTTCAGGCTTTTTAGTTGCATTTTGAAGGCGGTTGTTTTTTTTGTAGAAATTATTTTTATATTTAGCTCTTCGAGTATAGTATAGATGCATTAGTGGGACGCTCGGTCCATGATATCCCTAGCATTCTGCGCCAACGACATTTCGAATGAATCTTTTCTCCAAAGAAAAGGTTCACACCTTTAATGTCCAGGTTTCAGAGGCATATATAAAGATCGAGAAGACCAGAGTACGCATTACTTTGATTTTTATTGCTTGGTTAATTACCTCTGTTCTTCCATTTCTTCCAGAGACTTTTTACAGCTGCTTTGGCCATACGGGATCTTCTAATTACCTCTTGAACACAGTCGCCCTCTCAGTCCTCTATAACTGTACGCATTATATGTTCATCAATTAGATTAAATAGTTGTGGTGATAGTTTGCAAAATTGACGAATCACACCTCGTTCCGTCTAAAAAGATCCTGAGCCTGCTGCACAAGATGGTCATCTGGGCGCTAAAAGGGCACCGTAATGTCCTCTATGAGGTGAAACAGTCCTGGCGCGCTTTCCGGCCCTGAACATTCCAGATTTAATGGATGCGAGGGTCACTGATTGAATCCACGGCACGCACTTGAACAATTACGCTCATGGCCTTCTGATGAGCGTACACGAGCATATGGAGTTTTCGGTGTTGTCCTGCCAGTCTTAGAAGCCTGGTTGTGACAGAAAGGCGGGCGAATAACCGGTAGACTCACTTAGATAAATAATCTATAAGTGCATGGGAGTTACAGTGATAAGTTGAGTGAGATGGGATGACAGACGAAAAAGACTTGCCATAGTTGTGGTATGACCGGGCTTTCGCTCGCTTACAAGCGCTCCAAGTATACTCTGCATGGGACTTCGAGGAGCGGATCTTGATCAGCCAGCCTGGACACGACCACTCTCTGCCAGCAGCAGTGTTTACTATATTGGCAGCGGAATCAATGTGGAGGGTCCTTTGTGAGACGGTCATCTCATAGAAGGAGGTCAAAGAGAATCTGCTTTTTTGTTTTTAGTAAAACATGGCTGCAGTATACATACATTCATTTAATTTGACAATTTTGTATATATTACTCTCCTTCCACAAATCGCTAATTGATTGATTGGGTTATCATTCTACAGTTTACAGTTTGTATAAATTCCCTGCTGAATAGACCACAGGTACCACAAGTACATTGTTGGTGTGTTAGTAGGTATTTTGGTTACGTGCATCATGGGGCCCCCAGCTCTAAACTGCCTAATGCTTACAACACATCTTCAGTCTTTGAGATTTATTGAAGGCACATAACGTCTAGATAATTTCAAAAAAGCTTTAAGAGGTCCGTCGCACAAACTCAATTATCTAAAAGTCGCATTATCATAGACTAGCAGAGTTTGTGCGCGGGAACTCTAAAATAATCTAGGTATGATGTACTCTTCAATATGTAGTAGGTAGTTAAATACCTCAATGATTATAAAAAACTTTTGGAGATTGGAGGCCCCCTAGGACCCGAGGCCCGGGGCGGACCGCCCCCTCCGCCCCCCCGTTAGTCCGCTACTGGCCTAACCGACTCGGCTGGAAAGGTAGGGAGGTAGCTTAGAACCAGGAAACGGATATAGGATACTTTTTGTCCCGGTAGGTTAAGGTTAAGCAACGTTAGGTAAGGTCATTAATTAGATGGGTGAACCGATTTGTATGAAATTTTGTGTGCATATCGGGTAGGTCTGAGAATAGGCCGTAAAGTATATTTCATGCCATTAGGTTAAGGTTAAGCAACATAAGGAAAGGTCATTAAATAGATGGGTGAACCGATATGTATGACATTTTGTGTGCATATCGGGAAGGTCTGAGAATAGGTCATAAAGTATATTTAATGCCGCTGATACCATGATTGACGAGGATATATAGAACGAGAGGAGGGTGCAAGAGAGGAGAAAGAGGGAGAGGGGATTCGAGGAGGGGGTGATGGGTTGAGTAAGGGGGGAGTGAGAAGGAGCAAGTTCGTAGAAGAGAGGGGGGGAGCGTTCAGATAGGGGACAACAGGGAGAGGAAGAGGGGGAGTGTGACGGAAACCGAAGCGGGAGGGGGAAAGAGAGAGGAGAGAAAGATCATATAATTAGATTTTTTTTTATAAGAGAGAGAGATATGGAGAGAAATAAATCTAGGGAGGACGGAGAAAAGGGGAGCAAAATGTAATAAAAGCGCGGGCGGAGCTGCACGGGTCAGCTAGTATGAAATAAAATTATAGATTCAGTTATTATATCTTGTAAATACTTAGAGATTTTGTAATTATATCAAATAATACTTACCCAATCTATATCATTCATTTTTTTTGTTTGTCCACAGCTGGAAATCGATTTTAAAAATTTCTCTACTGATGCTGAAATGCAACTGCATGGAGACGAGTCCAGCAAATATTGTGTATGTATTTTGTAAGTGGTACTGATTTATGAATTCCATATTATATGATTTTACTCAGTATTTATATTATAACCATATTCTGTAAAGGTTCTAGTAAATACATATTATATGTATGCCTAGTGTATCGATGTTGTATACAAGATGGATTTGAAATCATCGGCAATATTTAAGACTATGCTTCTGCATGTGAATTACATCCATAGTACAATCATTTTAGGTATAAAAAAGATTAATTAAAATAAATGTCAGGGATTTTTGTGAGGACTTGCGTATAAAATATGATGACTATCATTCTGAAATACGAGAATTTATCCGTCGTGATTCATTAAATTTTGTACCTATTATCATTTTAATGTTATGTAGAAGCAAAGGTTAAAATATTACCAACGTTTTCCAATGCTCACTGTAGTAGTGTATAAGTGTTTTTTGTACCCTTATGTGTAATCGTTATTTATATTAAGTGTACTGTATAGGCTATAAATTATTGTTAGTCTCAATTTGTATATGCTGCAAGTTAGCCGCAGAATTGTGGTTTGGTCGGGGTATTAGTGCAGTTAACTTATCTCACTATACGGACAGTGGGATAGTCGCTCAACAGTTTCGATGTAGTTATTTCAACTGCACCAAAACTGCAATTGTATAACTAGCTTGCAGCTTAAATGCAGATTATGTGCATTTACCCTAATAGGGGGTTAAGTATTGCATATTTTAAATTAATATATAAGCTTAATGTTGCAAAGAAGTTCCGTATTGAAAAAAATTGTAATTGATTTTGCCTTTATTGTCACTTTATCAGATAGGTAGTGATTTTATGATCAAGTTAGTTGACACTTGTACTTATAAAAGTTGATATGTTGGAATTACTGTCTTATACCAGTGTTACATAAAATTGTTAGTAAAAATATTATGTATATAACTTTTCTTTTCAATTATCCAAACTAATGTTTGTTTTAGGAGTAACTTTTTTGTGATTTCAATAAATAGATACTTTCTTTAATTTTGTTTTGTATTGACTTCATGTAACAATTGAGAATGGTGATTAATTTATTATAATTCGTAGCATGTTAGGTAGGTTTAGCAGTACCTAGTAACTAAGGTAATTTATTACTCTATCGTATCACTGTAGCTGCACTTCTGTCAAGTGCTTGTGCAAGTGTTTTAAGTGTAAATGTTAGTTGTGTTTGTTAGCTCACCTAAGGATTTCATTTCAGTTATGTATTACATTTATTTGAAAAAGCTAATGTATAGTAGCATGGAAGGTCATTTCAGCTGTTGAAGCTAAGTTAATTTGATTCTGTATCGTTTCACCTTAGCTAGAACTGACAGTGTTATAGCTATGGCTATAAATTGTGTTTGTGACTAAACCTAAGGATTATAGTTGCAATATCTAATAAATTTAGGAGAGGTAGGTCCGTAGTAGCATGGAAGATAATTTTAGCAGTCGAGGCAAAGTTAATATGATACTGTGTCATATCATCGTAGCTACAATTGATATGATGACATGAATAGAATATGATAAATAAAGTATCACAAAATATCAAATAATCCTGAGTTGCTATAAGTATTTCAATACAAAAATATGTATTTACGCACTTGATGGCAACAACATAACAATTTATTAGAAAACGAATAACATAACCGTAACATATTTAAAGCTATGTAACCGGTAACCATTTACAAATTCTTTTTAATAGTTAAAGATGTTGAATTGCTTTAATTAAATATGTAAATGATCTCATTATTCGTCTTCTGAAGATTTGTTTTGTTGCCATCAAGTTTGTAAGGACAATCTATCGTATCAAATATACTTCTAGTAACATGAGATAGTGTTAATTCATATTTTGTGATATTTTTTTTTATTATATTATATTCAGTATCAAATTAACTTTGCTTGTACTGTTAACATTACTTTACATGCTACTACGAATTATATTAGCTACCTCTCATAAATTAATTAGATATCGCAACTAAAATCATTATGTGTAGTCACAAACACAATTCGTAACCACAGCTAAAACATTGTCAATTGCAGCTAAGGTGATACGATACAGTATCAAATTAACTTAGCTAATACTGCTAAAACAAACCTATCATACAACGAATTATATTAGCTGACACACATAAATTTATTTGGTGTCGCAACTAAAATCCTTGGGTGGAGTCACAAACACAATTCGTAGCCACAGCTAACACATTGGCAATTACAGCTAAGATGATATGATACAGTAACAAATTAAGTTAGCTAATACTGCTAAAACAAACCTATCATACTACTAATTATATTAGCTGACACTCATAAATGTATTTGGAGTCGCAACTAAAATCCTTGGGTGGAGTCACAAACACAATTCGTAGCCACAGCTAACATATTGGCAATTGCAGCTAAGGTGATACGATACAGTATCAAATTAACTTAGCTAATACTGCTAAAACAAACCTACCATACGACGAATTAAATTAGCTGACCCTCATAAATTTATTTGGTATCGTAACTAAACTCCGTGGGTGGAGTCACAAACACAATTCGTAGCCACAGCTAACATATTGGCAATTGCAGCTAAGGTGATACGATACAGTATCCAATTAACTTAGCTAATACTGCTACAACAAACCTACCATACGACGAATTAAATTAGCTGACCCTCATAAATTTGTTTGGTATCGCAACTAAACTCCTTGGGTGGAGTCACAAACACAATTCGTAGCCACAGCTAACACATTGTCAATTGCAGCTAACCTCTGCAAAGTCCCGGCCATTTTGAAGTGCTCCGCGCCGGCGTTTATGTTAGTCTCAAGTGTCATGCGCGATAACGGCGCACGTCATTGAAATGACGATATCTCAAGTTGTTTGTATTAGAGTACTATACGATACATACATCGTTAGAATCGTTATGAATTAAGCTAATAGGATATGTATGAATGAGTACGTATTTATCTTATAGGGTACTGTTAATTCCGAGATTTTTTTTAAACTTTTATTTTATTTTATTTTTTTCTAGGTTTGTGAAAAAAGTTATAATAAATATAAATTAAAAACATTCTTAGTAAAAGTATTTGTTTTATTTGCAAATAGATATATTATTTTACACATATTAGTTAAAAAAACACGCCTCCCCATACATTTTTCCACGGCGATTAACTACCGAGTGACGAAGCGCGCCAAAAAGCGCGCCAAAATGTCTAATAAGAAAAAAATTACTTATAAGAATTCAAATGTTCGATGTTCACTGAGTCTATTTTTATGACAAGTGACATTATATGTCATCCTTATCTAATAACGAACTCCTTGTGAAAGTTAGAACAGTACAGATACACTGTTTAGAGGTAAAATTGTTTATTAAAATAGCGCGGTAAAACGCGACCGCGAGGTGGTCGCGGACAGATGCGCAATAAAATACCGCGACCGCGAGGTGGTCGCGGGACATGGCAGGGGCTAAGGTTATACGATACAGTAACAAATTAAGTTAGCTAATGCTGCTAAAACAAACCTATCATACTACTAACTATTTTAGCTGACACTGTTAAATGTATTTGGTGTCGCAACTAAAATCTTTCGGTGGGGTTACAAACACAATTCGTAGCCACAGCTAACATACTGGCAATTGCAGCTAAGGTGATACGATACAGTAACAAATTAAGTTAGCTAATGCTGCTAAAACAAACCTATCATACTACTAATTATATTAGCTGACACTCATAAATGTATTTGGTGTCGCAACTAAAATCCTTGGGTGGAGACACAAACACAATTCGTAGCCACAGCTAACATATTGACAATTGCAGCTAAGGTGATACGATATAGTATCAAATTAACTTAGCTAATACTGCTAAAACAAACCTACAATACTACGAATTATATTAGCTGACACTCATAAATTTATTTGGTATCGCAACTAAAATCCTTTGGTGGAGTCACAAAAACAATTCGCAGCCACAGCTAAATATTGCTAATATTGTTAGCAGCCACAGCTAAATATAGCAAATAATATTGGCCGCTACTGCTAATTTTAGCTATGACATGTAGTAATTTTAACTAAAATAATTCGCTACCTTGGCTAAATTCTGGTAGCTAAAAACACTTTGCAACGACTGCTACAAACTTCGCTGTCCCTATAGTTCGTAAGAAAATTTGCAATATCACCTAAAATTTAGTAGCTGCAGCAAATTTTTTTTTTCCGTGTAGATTAGCTAATCAATGATTTTGACACATTTTATGGCGGCAACAAACAGCTGATAACTAGATTATTTGTTTCAAGAAGTCATTCTCTATAATTTTGGGCATATTTTAATTGTGATAACATAAATACGGAAAAACATATGTATGATATTTTATTTGAAGGTCTCATTGATTTGATTGTTCTCTGCGGTACGAGAGAAGAGCGTCAGCGAATGGCGTAATAATCTATTTTCTTCGAGTTTTCTCTGGACAATAAACCAGAGAAGTACTTGCAGATTGACACAAATCGTTCAACTCGACACGAAAAGAATATTGAATTCAATGGGAGATCGAGATATCAAGGGCTAAAGTGCTATAGATACCTAGTACCTTCCTATGAACAGTCGGGTCAGGCTTAGGAGGCCGTAAAATAACCTCATAAAATATGATGATGCTATAAATATATCTAAATTTCTGTGGGTGTCTGCTGTCACTGAAGTTTTTTTTTAATGTTGTCAAGCGTGACTGCTGTACCAACACTGCCACATGAAAAAAAAATTGTGAGAATTATTGAAACAACGCGTGTTTATCTTGTATTTGTTCCATATACCATTGATTTTATTACAAGTATTGAATAAATATTTATATTTTGCATAATAGGCCAATATTTAGAATAAAACTTTTATTTACCCGTTTAGTATTGGCAACACACGACAATTATCGATAGATTTGTCGCCTTGGACGCACTAGTCGCACACTATGCATCCTTAAATTCTAATATTTGTAAAGTAAGCATTAAATTTTGACAGTGAGCGCGAACGTTACTTAAGAAATTTAACTACAGTTAACTAATTGTGATTAACGCTTAATATAAGTAATGTATGTAGGTTCGGCCGTTAAACTTTTATATTTCAGGGCTACCTTAACTGATATCTTGTAACTATTCTGAACTTTATCTTTATCAGAAATTAATTTGCGGTAAAAATAATTAATTAGTAAAAAGTTTATTTGTTTATATCAGATGTTAAAAATAAGAGCTATTATGAAATTTATTGTGTGCGTTGTTGTAAATAGAATGCGTATATGGGCATTTACTACAAGTGTTAACACGCCGTATGTCTTATTCCTCTAGAACATGATATACATATACACATATTTTCATTATGTCAGATAACTCCAGTAAAAGTAAGGTACTCCCATCTTAAAATACTCTACCGAAGGTACACTACTTAACTTTTATAAAAACAACAATAATGTACAATAGGTATGGAGCGTTAGTTTATATCATAACACACTCTTTAAGTCCACCAACTTAGCAATAATAATAATATCCTGGGACAATCCACACACGGTCATCTGATCCCAAACTAGGCAGAGCCTGTACTATGGAAACCAGACAACTGATACTAATACTTATATACATTTTTTTTTAGCTATCTCGATGAAAGCAGGCCGATGAATATCCGCTGAATGACCCGTTCCTCAGCTTGCGCCTTCATTATATTGTGTAGGCAATATTTTCAGTGTTTCCAACACAGTAACAGCACTGGATCTACGATTTTTTCGAACCGGGGCAGAAAATTGATAGTGGCGCCTCTCTAGCGTTTGAAATAAATTACTTAAAAAAACCCCACAAATATAGGTAGTGTAATGGCTCGCATTTTTCGTGAATGGGTCATTAAGAACCCTTTAATACATGTACTTGCTCTTTATTATCTATTATTGTATTACTTACTTTTTAATTTTTATCATATGAAATTACGTTACTGAGACTGGAGCCCCCAGCCCCGGTTTGCTCCCCCTAGATCCGGGGCTGCACAGTAATACACATGGGGTGGTCATAAATTTAAGACAAATATACATAACTGACGTCGTGAATAGAGCTTCTATACATACTATTAGCATTAGCATTATACATAAAAGTTGAATGTTCATTTTTAACCGGCTTCAAAAAGAAGGTTCTCTATTCGACGCGTATGTATGTAATATTAATAAAAATGCGTAATATTAATATATGTTAATCTATGTGGGCTTCTAAACAAATTTACCAAATTTTATGAGTGTATGTATGTATGTATATATGTATGTATGTATGTAGGTTTGTCCGCGGATTTCTCAGAAACTGCAAGTCCGATTTCGAAAATTCTTTTTGCAGTGGTTAGAGTTTTTTTTTCAACTTAGGGTAGAGTACAAGTTTCATCAAAATCGGTCATGTAGTTTAAGATATATAAACTTTTATGTTTTTAGTAAGTTACTGTAACGTAGTCGAGTTGGGTAAGAGTGCTGATACCTATTTTGCTAAAAAATAAGTCACTAAAAAGTGTTAAATAAACTATTTAAAAAAAATAAAACCGACTTCAAAGTAAATTATCTAAAAAGCATAAAATAACGAAAATATATTGAAGTCGGTGTCAGCTCGTGCTAGTCTTAGTTAACATGATATGTGCTAGCACCGACTTCAATATATTTTCGTTATTTTATGCTTTTTAGATAAATTACTTAGAAGTCGGTTTTTTTTAATAGTTTTTTAAAGTTCCATTTCAAATAAGTAGGTACTGAGTTGACTGTGTAAACATTGTGTTGGGTTCAGTAATGTCATGTTTATATTCGGCAAGGCTCTGGATCCAATTTGCGTAATATCTCACCTACCTCCGGCCAAAATTTGTAATTCAATTTAGCTGTAGCCCGAGCACATAGTTTATCAAGATTATGGACATTTGTCTTTCATTATATTACGATTTAGGGGACGGACGTCCTATTTCATTCAGTCCTATTTTTTATGTTAATATAAACTTTTTTGTTCAACTAAATATAATACTTCAGAATAATGTATTATTAATCCATATCCATACTCCATACTTATATACTTACTAATATTATAAATGCGAAAGTAACTCTGTCTGTCTGTCTGTCTGTTACTCTATAACGCCTAAGCCACTGAACCGATTTTGATGAAATTTGATACAGACATAGATTAGACCTCAAGGAAGGACATAGGCTACTTTTTATCACGAAAAAAAAATGAAAGGGGTTGAAATACGGAAGGAAAGTTAGTATGGAATTTCGTCATTGTTAAAGAAAAGACTTTATTTTACATCCCTACTTCCCTATTCATCCATACTTCCATACTTCCATACTATACTTATATTATAAATGCGAAAGCAACTCTGTCTGTCTGTCTGTCTGTTACTCTATAACGCCTAAGCCATTGATCCCGAAAAAAGAAGATAAATAAAAAAGATTTATCGGGGGTTTTTAAATTTTTGAGTGTAGGTTAAAATATAAAAATTGAGAAAATCCATAAAAAACAGTTGAGAAAAACAATAAAAGCGGAGCTGCGCGGGTCAGCTAGTAAGTCTATAAATAGTACCTTTTAGGAGAAAGTTTCAAACTTCGTACTCCGTGTCTATTCGTCACACTTCTATATTAAACGCGTCCTGATTTTTGTCTTTTTAAATTATTAAGTGATTTTTTCAGAAAGGTGCACATTATACTGATTAATACTTCTTCATTATAGTTTTTCTTTTAGGCTTGGTCAATAAAAGTATAGATAAAGCTGCATCGGGATGCTAGTAATATATAATTAGGAAGCTATATACAAATATCTTGTGCTTAGGGCAAGCACGAGATGTTTATCTTATTCTAAAGGCACAATTTGCTTGGTAGTGACAATTTTAACTATTTTTGCAAGTTTTTGCAGAACATTGGTAAGTAAATAATAATAACAAGAAATATTCCAATTGACCTTCGTAAGACCTACAACTCTCCATTCTACATTCAAGTACAAAGCGTCTGAAAATTATTAAAATATAATTAAACATTTAGGAAAATCAAACAGTTGAGAAGATTGAGATTAATAAAGTTTGGTGAAAACTTCGTAAGTGTCTAAACTTAAAACAAAACGACACCTTGTTGCCTTGTGGCAATTGACGACCAACTTTTGTGGGGAACAGGGCGATAATAACTATCAATTTAATAATTATTTTCAACTCAAATAATTTAGTACACTTTAGTATCGCCATTATAGTACTGAATTCCATAAACACGTTTCGACATCCTCAACGTAGCATGTTGAACTGTCGTCAGTATAGCACATTGTCTTCATCGTAGATTTAACACGTATTGTTAAAGACGTAGCGCTGTGAGCTGTCGTCGAAGTAGCACGTGGCGTTGTGGCTATCGTAGCACGTTCACTCATTGTCAACGTAGTACGTTGCATCGCGGTTATTGTAGCACGTTCACTCAACGTCGACGTAGCACGTTGCATTATGAACTTCTTAGCACGTAGTGTATTTTTCACGTGCGTGGTGTTTAACGTAACACGTTGCCTCATCTTCGACGTAGCAAGTTGCGTTTTCATCGTCGTAACACGTTTTATTTCTGTCGATATAGCACTTTGTATTGTCATTGAGGCAGCATTCTGTGTTGTCGTCGACATAGCACGGTGCATTGTGTGACGTAGCACGTTGCCTCATCTTCGACGTAACAAGTTGCATTTTCATTTTCGTAGCACGTTCTGGTTTTGTCGACGTAGCACTTTGTATTGTCATTAACGTAGACATAGCACGTTGGGCAGTATTTCTACGGCAAATAACATTGAATTTTCATCGTCATAGCACTTTGTGTTTTTGTCGAGATAGCACTTTGTGTTGTCATCGATGTAGCACTTTTTATTGTCATTAAAGTAGCACTATGTGTTGTCATCGACATAGCATTTTGCATCGTGTTTCTACGTCAAACAACTTTGATTTTTCATCGTCGTAGCACGTTGTGTTTTTGTCGAGATAGCACTTTGCGTTGTCATCAACGTAGCACTTTGAATTGTCTTTGAAGTAGCACTATGAATTTTCACCGTCGTAGCATGTTTTTGTCGATGTAGCTCTTTGCAGTGTCGTCGACGTTGCTTTTTGCGTTGTCCTTAACGTAGTTGAGTCATCGTCGGTGCAGTCTAAACGTAGCATTTTGCCTCGACGCATATAACATGTACAGCGAAGGACTGAAATAATTTATCTGCGTTGATTTTCCCGTCCGATAATGCATTGTGTTATTAAATAAGCTAGTTTACCATTCCCGACTGCATTACCATTTACCATCAGGTAGTGTTCCAGTCAATGATAAGTTTAAATTATTACAAAATAATGATACGATCTAAAAAAAGTTCTAATGTCTGCCAGCCCTTAACAAGTAATTTTCTTTTTGGGAGAGGGTAATGATGTTCGCGCCCCCCTTTTTGTGTCAACTGAGACAAGAACTAATTACCACTCAGTAGTTTCAGTCAGGCATCGCACTCTTGACTTTTTATTGGTCTTCGAAATTAAACCGTTTAATTGACATCAATTGACAAGATTTTTTTTCTTACTTTTGGTGATTATAAATTCAAGCGTTCATATTTTCTTAATTAAACACAAAATTATAGGTAACCTTTTAAATTAAAATAGCAGTGTTTTACCTGAAATAAAACATATTAAATACTTACCTTATTTGAAGCTTAAAAAGATTGAGAGTGGCTTTCTTGTCTTCCGCTTCCCTTTCCCTCTCTTTCACTCCTCCCGCTACTTTTATCTGTCTGTCTCCCTTGCACATCCGATGCCCCCACCAGGCGCCCCGACCGAACGCGTGTTGGAGTTTGGTCGTATTCTACAGATCATTGAGTCGAAAATCTTCACCAGGCAGGAATTAAAATATAAGCTTCAAATAAGGTAAGTATTTAATATGTGTTTTATTTCAGGTAAAACACTGCTATTAAATAACTTGACCGTTATTTGAAGCTTAAAAAGATTGAGACGTGTTTGTTATCGCCTGGTGGAAGACGCCAATGTGAGAGCTATTAGATAGATACCTATAGAGTTTGAGTTAAGAAAGTACTTAACTAAGGCAATACCTAAATATAATATGGGTAGGTACTAGGTGCGTAATTAAAACAACTGATGTGCAAAGAAGATACATTTAATATGTATCACTTAGTGATCTCGAATTAAACAGTAAGAGCATTGCTTAGTACATTACTACCAGAAAAAGAAACAAAATATATAATACAGCTCGTATATATACGTAAAGTGATTGTATCAATATTAACGGTTGCAAATAATATCAATTACATAAATATCAAATCATAACAGTCTATCATAACTATATTGGATTAAAAACACTAGTGTCACAACAGCTAGCATTAGTTGGAATCACTTCTTTACAATAAAAGCGGGCGAAAGTATTATGTGATCTCCAGTTACCCCTGGAAAGAATATCCTCTAAGGGGCAGCTGTCGGACCAGCTTTTGGACGCCACGGCAGAACGTATACTACCGGCTGAGTCTACTATTCCTGCCTCAGATAACAAGGTTTTCACCCATCCAGCAATCAATGTGCGAGATGCGGCCTGTGGTTGTCCTTTAATCTTAATAAAGAGGTTTTGACATCCTGATTGACGTTTTTCTTTTAATAGTGATATTGTTTGTTTCACCCAGAATACAGGGTCTAAATTTTTGTTAGTAGGATTATTAGATAACCTCCAACCGGACTGTCTATAGGTAGCGGTATCCGTTTTGGATCCAAACATGGGCCAGAGGACCAAACAATTGTTATATTCTGTTAAGTGTTTTGGGTCTACAGCTAACAAAGTCAAATCATGGACCCGGCGGCCCGAGCAAAGTAGTAATAGCGTTGCTGTATGTCTGCATGTAGAAAAAATATTATTTTCATTTACTGGATAACTACCTAAAAATAAGGCTAGCTTGTCTATGTTCCATATTGTAGGTTTTCGAGGCACCGGCTTTTTTACAGCGATTGCTTTTAGCATGTGACGGACCAAAACGTGTGAACTTAGTTTATCGGCATTATCAAAATTACATAGTGTGGATACAACTGATTTGTGTAGTAAAATAGTATTATAAGCTAGACCGTTTACAATATGCAAATCTGCTAGAAAGCGAGATAAAATTGAAGCTGTTGGTTGTAATGGATTTATTTTATGTTCTTTTGCCCATTTTAGCCACCTATTCCATGCTACTTTATATGTCTTTTGGGTAGACGGACGCCAAGAATGTTTTAAGAGCTGCAGTTGAGAGTCATTCCATTCAGTTAACTTTTCTGACCACCCCCACATTTCCATACTTCCATTGTCATTTCGTGAACTTTGGGAGGTGGGAGGCCGGTCACTATATCCACTAGGTACGTGTGAAGTTTCTTGATCGTAAGTGGAGCCGCCAACGCACGGGCTTTTAGGTCTGGTCTCCAAAACACTTTCTCCCATTTCGGGATTACTATGAGAAATACTCCGGATGCCGAGTTGAGATGCTGTAGCACTTTGGGAATCAGGTTTGGCGGTGGAAATACCCAAGCTAGGGGGTAATTCCAGATTCGGGAAAAAGCATCGTGGTACATTGCTTGAGTATCTTTCTGATCTAGCGACACATAGTTGATTACAACCTTTGTTCGTTCTGATGCGAACAGGTCTATCATCGGTATTCCGAATTTTTTGAAAATCTTCATTGTGCATTGAGGAAGCAGATGCCATTCTGGAGGAAGCCGATGACGTGAAAGGTGATCTGCATGGCTGTTGTACTTGCCCGGAATGTACTGGATTTTTAGATGGATCTGGTGCAGGTCTAATAGATGGAAAACCTTCTTGGCAATCTGCATCAATGGTTTGGACCTGGTTCCTCCCTCGTTTCTTAGGTATGCTACAACAGTCCTGTTGTCGCATTGTACTAGGACCGTTGACTTGCACAAGTGTGGACCTTGAACTTCTACCGATTTTAAAATTGCGAGCATCTCCTTCTGGTTGCAATGAAGACTCTGTTCTCGTTTTGTCCACGGTCCCGACAGTGTGTGTTTGTCGAGCTGAGCACCCCACGCTCGATCCGATGCGTCTGTGGTCAGAAAATGTGACGGTGGTGGATAGTGAATCGGGGAGGCTAGATGACAGTTGAGAAGCCACCACTGTAAGTCCTCCTGTACTGCCACGGGTAGAATATAAGTGCTGACAGGAGTTTCTTTTATGATCGTGTTTAGATACATAAGTGTGTCTCGAAAGTGAAGCCTGCCTCTGGGTACAGCAAAACTGGCAAAGTTCAATTTGCCCACAAGACTTTTTAGATCTTTTAGGTTCGTGTGGCCTTTGTGCAATAAGTCCGTCACTTTCTCTTTTAGGTCGAATATCTTTTCGTGGGGCAGAGATCGCTCGTTTGACCACGGGTTCCAAAATATACCGAGAAATATAAGACTTTTGCACGGGAACGTTATCGATTTTTCGAGGTTCGTCCGCCATCCTAAGTAGTGAAGTCGTTCGAGCACTATTTGGATATGGACTTTTAGGGTCTGATAATCCTGGTGCACTATCAGAAAATCGTCTAAGTAGATAATTATTCGTATACCCTCCTTTCTCAATGTTTCGGCAACCCAGTTTGTAAGTGTTGCGAACACTTTGGGTGCTGTACTGAGCCCGAATGGAAGGCAGGTCATTTCTAGCAATTTTTCCTGATAAATTAACCTCAGAAACCGTCTGTGACACCTGGCCACGGGCAGGTTGAAATAGGCTTGTGATAAGTCCACTTTGCACAGCCAGTCCCTTGATTGAAGAAAGTCTGGTACACGAAAAACATTTACAAGTCTGAACGGTTCCGTGAGAACAAAGTCGTTCAGATTTTTTAGATTGAAAATGGGCCGGTTGGTACCGTCGCCCTTCGGGACCAGAAACATTGTCGATAAGAAGCTTGGGGAACATGGAACAACCTCTAGAACCTTTTGAGATATCATTTGCGAAATGATAGTTGACATCGGTTCTGATTCCTTTGTTTTGAAAGGACTCCCTGTATCGGGCATAACAAGAGGAGGTTTGTTGAGAAAAGGTATGCGATACCCTTTGATTAACCGGAGCAGGATATTTGACCCCCCCAGTTTCTGCCATCGATCGACATAGTGTTTTAACTGGCCCGCTATGAAGGAGTCAGAACCGTCCTTTTTTACCACCGGCCTGCTGATTTTGCGCTGCAGGTCGCTTTCTGTTAGCTTGTTGTCTATTGTCTCTTTGTTGGATACTTCCGCGCGAGCGAAAGGAACCCCGTGCGTTGTGGTTAGAACCACGTGTACAACTTTGTTTGTAGCCAGGTCCCTGCGAGGGACGGTTTTGTCGTAAACCCTGTATGGGGTGACTTTGTCCACAGCCCTGCGAGAACTGGGTAGGATAGGCCTCAGCGCAATACGTTTGTAAAGTACCCTGCGAGGGTACAAGTTTAGCTGACCCCTGCGGGGGGTAATGAGTAGCTTTCCTAACAAATGCTTGCGAAGCAGATTTATAGCTACTATTTTGGTGTGTAGGCAAAAATGCCTTTTTAAGACCTGTTTTTTCTAAAGTGGATGTCAGCAGTTCGGAATTAAATAAGTGTTGGCTCGAAGGAGGTATTTTACGTAACGCAGATTTAATAAACGGATCGCGTACAAAATTTAGTATTCCATCCCTACGCATCTGCACAGTTTCAGCACGATGACCACAGACAAGTTGCAGCATGTCAGAAGACACCTTATGGTACTCTCCTTCAGAAAAAAGTTCATCAACTTTCTCATGCAACTGATCGGCAGTTACATTGCCTGTGTCACGGGCCCAAGCAATAAGATCAGTCATGCTACTTTGGAATGCCTCTCGCTGCTTAAGTACGCAAAACGTCATTGCCCCGTACGCTTTGTCAGCATGAGCCAAATGTCGTTGAGAATCGTAAGGTTTAATTTCTTCATTAGTGTCCAATTCCGCAAAGCCAGGCGAAAAGATGTAATTTTTTTGTACTTCTGAATACCTAACCTCACACCATTCGCTTTTGTCAAAGTGCTGAATATCTTCTAACATCTTAAGGTAACTAGCTGGGGTCTTAGGAACTGAGGGTTCCTTTAATTTTACCTGCATATCAAATCTAAATTGTTGAGGGTTAGTTGATTTTTCCTCTTCCATCCCACAATCGTACAATGACCTACAGTCTTGAGGATCTAATAAAGAAATTTCGTCGTCATTGTCATCATTTCTTAACACTTGCACCTCTGCTGAACAGTGAGATGGTGCTGCAGAAGGTGCGTTCGGGTTAATGGCACTTCCCCCGTAAACCTGTTTACGAAGTTCATTTACTTCATCGGATAATTTGCGAAGTAAATCATCCTTACGATAATGTTTGCCCCCCCCCTTTTTTGTTTGAACGATGATGATGACGTTTCTTTATACGAGAAGACTTATTTGAAAAATTAGTAGATGAATTAGAGCTATCACTACCTTTACTAGACGAATAGGAGCTGGTTCGTCTGCGTATTTCACGACGCTTCGTAGATCTCTTGGTTTGCAGGCCCGATGGCCCTGGCACCGGTACATCCACAGAAGCACTTGGGTCGTCCATCCTATTTAAGTCTGTAAATTAATTGTAAATTGTAAATTACTTATAATTCAAGATAGTTTAGCTGGATACACTTTTCTGTCAATATAAACACACTTTAAAACAAGGGTTTAAGCAACAACACGATTACTAACGTTAACTTGTTCACCTTTTAGGCTTTTACAATGATTTATAAAAAATAAAACATACTGCGGGTAGAAAAATAACAATTATTTTCTGGAATCAATGATCCTTTCAGAACTTTGAAAAAGAGGATAACTGTAAATAACACAAAAGAAAATATAACTGGTAAAGGCGAACGGTAGCACCGTTTATTACACTTTACCATTTTACACAGTTTTTATACGTATGCAAGATTTTTACTTACTGTTTTTTCCGATGGAAAAGAACACTTGGTAATAACACTTAATAATGTATAACTATTAATTCAAACTTGCGGTACGTAGTCTTGACGACGACTGGTCTCGGCGGAAAACTAGACGCCAATGATCTGTAGAATACGACCAAACTCCAACACGCGTTCGGTCGGGGCGCCTGGTGGGGGCATCGGATGTGCAAGGGAGACAGACAGATAAAAGTAGCGGGAGGAGTGAAAGAGAGGGAAAGGGAAGCGGAAGACAAGAAAGCCACTCTCAATCTTTTTAAGCTTCAAATAACGGTCAAGTTATTTAATGAACGATTTAACAGTGCAGCTTTCTAATTAGTTGTAAATATTCACTTTTGTACACAATTGAGCAATAAAATATATTCTATTCTATTCTATTCTATTCAAGTAAGAATTTTGATGGACGCGTTTCGTTAAAACAATTTCGCAGTTTTCATTGAAGAATATTTCAAGGTCGTCCTTTTTTAACCCCTGACCAAAAACAAGGGGTGTTATGTTACATAGTTATGGCATAGTTAGCATAATTTTCATAGTATGGTTTTCTACGATTTTAAGTGTAATTTGACAGCTCAACAGAGCATCGCTCGGCTTCAATCTGCTTTTGGCCATGAAGCACCATGCAAGACGACTATTTATAGGTTTGCAGAATTCAAGCGCGGTCGTGTCAATCTCAGTGATAAATCTCGCGATGGTCGCCCGTCCGCTGTGAACAACAAAAACATCGATGATGATGCTATGCGCCGTATGACTGAAACAGACAGGTATGTGACTTACCAAGAGATTCGCGCATCCTTAGCCATAGGCATGAGTCAAATACATTCAATCCTACACAAACATTTGAGTGTGAGAAAGCTGTGCTCACGGCGGATCCCATATAATTTGACCGAGGCTCAAAAAACAGACCGCGTCACTTGGTGCAGTTCCATGCTTACCAGATTCAATGAAGGTGCGTCAAATTTGGTGTGGGACATATTAACAGGTGACGAAACATGGATTTATTGCTACGATCCCAAAACAAAACAGCAATCGAGCGTATGGGCCTTTCAAGATGAGCCGAATTAATTTTTGACCTTTAATGGTATTTTTTTGTTATTCATTCCGGAAAGTTTTAGTGCGCCCCACGTATGGTTGGTTGGTTGACGCTGGTTTAAAGAGCATCAACACTTTTACATATTCTTAGCTTCACCAGAGTCTGCCAATGCACGAAGATGGTCACAGGATTGCTACACCAATAAACCTAGAGCCATCGAATTTGTACTTGTTAGATAGGAACCCGTCTCGAAGAGTAGTTCGTACGAAAATAGTGATCAGAGTCTGACGATGGTTTTTTTTTTTAAATTTACAATATATTATGTATCCTGTAGCATTTCGACCCGTGTGAAGATGTTACAAAATAAGGTAATGTAATATGTGATACTACATTGATATTATCACAACTGATACAGCATCGTCACCATCATCATCAGCCACTGCTGAATATAGGTCTCCCTCCCATGTTTAAACGCCGCAATGAATGACAATTGGCTATATGCATCCACTGGGTGTCTGCGATGCACACAATGTTGTCAGTCCGTCTAGTGTGAGACCTGCGTCTTACGGTTTCGTAGTCGCCACTGGAGAACCTTTCTACCCCATCTCAGTTATTGGTTCTTTGAGCGATGTAGCTTGCCCATTGCCACTTCAACTTGCAGATTCTGAAAGGATATGAAATATTATATGAAATGCAGTATAAATTAAACATATCTATCTTTAGTCATGGAATATGATATAATATATCATATTCCATGAATAAAGTTATATATTGAGCTCTTATTAAATAGTAACCTAAGTAAATTGAAACAGCTGCTAATGTAATTAATATGCCAGCGCGACGCGATGCCTCGAGGATGGGTATGCATTTATGAGATTCGCAATATTAATAGGGAAGTGATGGGTAATTAATTTAATGGCAGGATCGTTGCAATCGGGGATAATAAATTAATTATATTTTTCAGAATTATGCCGTCATATGATGAAAAACCTGTACGACTGTAAAGTTGAGTTTTGAATAAATGGCTGTTTTGTTTAGAATTAAGTTTTTGTATTTCAGAAGCGACCTATATTTATTTTGTACCGTAATTCGGAAAATTAAATTCTATTCTATTTTGTTTTTTTGAAGTTCCTATATTATGCCGATTTTTAAACATTCATTTATTTATTGTAAAAATATGTATGAAAATTATGCAATTATACACAATTAAATAGTCTAAATAACGCGGTTACTTATTCGCAATTAGTTTAACTTATTAAATAAAAAGTTTCTCACTTTACTTCGGAAACTAATTTAACTAAACACATTGTTTGCTGAACAAATGTATTTTCCGACACGTTTGATATAACATTTATGATGGTTGTTCCAAGTTTCACGGTCCCTTATAATAGCTTAGGTATAACAAAAATTGCATTTACAAGTTCACACATAATCATTTATTGTTGGCGTGTAATACTGTTATGGATAAGACAAAAATGTTTAAGAACATGTGAACAATTTTAATTTAGCACTTCTGAAAACATTATTATGACTGCGTTAGCGTTAATAAATCTTTTCGTTAAATAATATGAGCAGCCACGTTCTCTTCTTTCTTTTCCCGATGATGTCCTGGTTGCGAAGGTAGGCCGGGCTATACCCTGGACTCCGTGGGCTGGGATATCCCTGGGCACCGCTCCTTTATACAGCAGGCGTGCTTGGTTGCAAGTCGATGGTAGATGTTGCATTGGACAGCATAGCTCGGTTGATCTCTCTTCTAAATGTCTTTATTATATTAGACCGGCATTTCTTGTAGCAGTAGAAAGTCATAGAAACTGCAATGAGCAGAATAACGACAATGAATAGAATATCTCCTATTGTCAGTTGTGATTTTGTTACTGACATGCTGGATGCCGCATTTTGGGCCACGACGATTTCATCTTGGTGCATCTGCTTGTTTCCCATACTTCTTTCTTGAAATCGGTACTAAATCTTCCAGTGTGCTCTTGTTTGAAAAGGCTTGCTATCTGGCTTGACTGGTGATCTTCTAAGGTTCTTTATAAATTGTATTTAGCGACATGGCAGAGTCGCCATGTGAAAGGTATTTGTTTATAATAAAACCATGTCGAGTTATCGGTGTAAAAAGAGGACGTTTATTCAATAAAATACATATTGATATGTAATCCAAGTATCCTACTCAGCAGTTCCTTTAGTGCGACTCAAGCTATTTTATGTTGCAGCTAGTGTGAAATTGTTACGGTTAAACTGTTAATTCATACATTACAACCACAATAGATAATAGTGTTATGTACAGCAAAGCGAATTATCTTTTACCATGCATTGCACATTCAATCTGTTCTACAAATTTCTGCTTGCTAAACATTTTGAAAGCAAGCTTCTGTGTGCTTATTATCTTCTGAATCAGCTGATTTTAACAAACTAAATATAATATCAATATATACGTTGAGATCTATGGTGCAGATAACACATAAATGAATCTCAATGTGGCGACAACTTGGAACTGTATTTATTTAGTTTCTATAAATATTATATCTAGTCTTTCAATGAATCTCATGTAATGTTGTAGTCGTAAATTATAATTTCCGACTTCTGTTTCGTGTAATTTCATCTCAATTTAATATTTCTGCCCATAGAGATATATATGCACACCCATTCATTAATGTAACTGGATCCATGTACGTAAGTCGTTAAATGTTGCTCGAAATGAAAATAAATGAAATTGATTTAATAAAAAAATTTTGTCCTTCCAATTCTTATGGAAAAACAAACCTTATATTTTTTTAACGCACTTGAACAAAATTAAGCCATACATTTTGTAGTACTTTATCAGAACAATTACTAACTTGTTATCGACATGAGCTAGGCGCTAATGAGATCATTTAGCAAGTGAAGTTCAAACCACGAAGACAAGAATTATAATCTAACTTGCTGTGTAAATTTATTCATCAGAATTCGCAAAAGAAGAAAACGCTTTAAAGGATGACAAACATGTATTTTACAGACTTTTCAGATTCATTTTGTTGTTCATGTATGGGATGTTGACAGTGCTAGAGATTCTGGCAGCCGTTCTGGGTGATTTCCCAGAAGATGAGAAGAGCGACTCGGTCACCTTTGCCGTTAGTCACACCATTGTCATGATCAAGATATTCTCCGTCACCACAAAGAAACAATTAATAAAGGAATTGAATCTGAAAATGGTAGAAATTTGTAAACCTTATGAAGAACGATCGCTGATGAGGGAAAAATATAAGGCTATCAAAATTAATGTGATTATGTATTTTGCCATAGTTTATGTGTGTGCAACATGTTTTGTTTTAGAAGGATTAAGGAAATTGTATGGTGGTAAGTTTATTAATGTAACCGGACTTATGGTGCCGAAATAGCTTAACGACAGCACCACCATTGCTTCACAATAATTATTTAAGATTCTTCTTCTTTTTCTGTGGTTTTAATAAATCAAGGGCATCGCCAGAACGCGAGTCAAACCTTACCAGCCATAACTTGGAGTACAGTATTGGTAGCTTGTGATGTTTCAAGTAACTAAAAAGTAATTGCTGAAAGAGGATGCTTACTTTTAGACAGGAGTATCTTTTTTGGCTTTACAAATTTTCTTTACCGAAATAAATTATTTGCTGTTGGAATTCCTGAAATTGTTTGCGCAAAACACAGTTGCCACCGGCATCGACAAGAGTGTGACAAGGAAAAGATATTCATATATTACTTATATACTATTTTTTTTAATGTTAATACATATATGATTTCTTATCATTTTTGTTTCAGGATCGCATTTTGTTGCAGTAGTCACTTATTATCCACCTTTTAACGATGATTCTGCACTGGCAACATCGTTTAGAATCTTCACCACAATAGTGTTGTACCTTATGATGATGACCATGATCGTTTCGGTGGATACGTTTAGCTTGACTCATCTACTTATGTATAAATACAAATTCATTACGCTACGACATTATTTTGAAGGCTTGAGAGTAGAATTCGATAGGTTGATGGAGGCAGGAGACAGGGCCACAGCAGAAGTTAAGCTAGCAGAGGGATTGGTGGAAGGAATTCAAATGCACGACAAACTTTTAAGGTATGGTATATGATTTTACTGTTTTTCTTTCCCTGTTTTATATTTCTTCTTATTCAACCTAGTCAAGAGATAGCAAGACGTTATCGTGATGGTAATTGACACTCTTGCCTATAGACAGACTAAGACTAAGGTACTGACGCCCATCATCCGGGACATTAGTTACTAACTGCCGAACCTACAAACGTCAATTAAAGTTAATGATGATTAATTCATTTTTGAAATTTCGACACTTGAGGCTAATTAATACTAAATACGCTGATAGTGAGTAGAGATAACAATAATCTCGTATTTAATAATCGTAATTAATCATAAATAGCTCCGACAGTCGAAATAAATAGATTTTAAAAAGTTACTTAATTAGGATTAAAGTTAATTGGGGTTTGTGAGTGCGGCAGTTAGTCTCTTGTGTCCAGTAATTTCACCAGCTACGCTGCCCTTCACACCGCAACACAGCAATGTTTACACACTGCTGCTTGGCGGCAGAATATCTGACACTGTGGTGGTACCTACCTGAACGGTTCCTTGCACAAGGGTCCTACCAACTAGTAAATAATTGAAAATACTCTTCGTGTATTTAGCTTCCGATAGTGACAAGGTTTCAAGGGTTCAAGGGTCTTTAATATTAACAGGCTTACGAAAGACATCGATAAGGCGTTTGGGACTGTGATGGCGGTGCAACTTTGTCAAAGCTCAGGCTCGGCTGTTTCGCTTTTGCTCCAAATGGCAATTGTAAGTTTTTTTAATACTGCAAATTTTGTTAATATTGAATTACCAAAATGTTTGTTTTAGGGCTGACATTTTCATTGCTCTACCGCTCGTCACCCGAGACATGCATTCACAAACGACAATTAACGTTAATTGTAATTAAGACATTTACAATCTCATTATTGCAACTCTCCGAGCCGTTAATGATTATTTTTGATTATTAAGTACGTGATAATTGTTGGGTGTCCGTAAAAGGCGACTAAGGGAAAACAAGAAGACGGGGAGCAGCGTCTTTTTATTAGATTACCTACCACCTTTACTGCGATCCCCAAGCCACCTGCCAAGCGTGGGGATTATGGCAACCCCTCCCTTGTAAGGGAGAGGCCTTGATGATGAATTGAAATCTCTAATCACTATCTGCGTATTTGGTACTAGCTGACCCAAGCAGCTCCGCTCCGATTTTTACGTTAACTAAACTTTTAATAACAGACATTTGCATCGAATACATAACCTCCTTTTTTATAGTCGGTTAAAAACTAGGACCCACTTTTTACTTGCTCTCCGAAGCACGGACCCGTTTAGTTCAAATGGCGTTAAACGGTCACCCATCTATTTAATGACCTTACCTAACGTTGCTTAACCCGATCGATTACAAAACCTTAATAACTACTCTCTATGAGTGTTCCCTTACTAATATTTATTATATTATAAAGAATATTGATAAAATCGGACCAAGCGTGTAACCAAGTACCCATTTTGACTTTAATCCCCTTTCCCAAAAGAACCGTGCTAGATTACGGGATAAAAAGTATCCTATGTCCTACCTCGTAGTAAGATCTCAAATCATGCCAAGTTTCGTTTCAATCCATCTAGTAGTTTTGGCGTGATGCTCAGCCGAGATACAGACAGACAGACAGACAGACAGACAGACAGACAAAAATAAAATAAAAAATACATTTTTGGCTTTAGTATCGGATAGAGAATGCCCTCCAAACATAATTTTCAAAATATCTTCAATGTACAGAATTGGTCCTGTTACAGTTTTATTATAAGTATAGATTAATTGGCTTCGTTTGTCGAAATTATCTAATTTTTAAGAAATGGATTAATGACATCATATATGACACTGGCCTATTTGGATGATGTCTACCACAAGGAAACCATCACATACTTAGTAGGCCTCATCATCTATGTTGGTGATAAATTTGTAGTTACAATGATTAACTTGCTTTTAAAATTATGGAAACAAATTATATTAACACATACATATATCAAAGAAATCCCAAGTGGTTTCCTAAAAATTATGTAGCCAAAAATATGATTGAATCTTTTTACATTGGGACTGAAATAAGTTGATGAAAAGTTAATTCCAACTACTCGTACTCGTATGTTGACTCGTGGGGTGTCCGGGTAAGAATAGCACAATCCCATCTCCTCCCATTGGGTAAGGGGCGTTTAAGGGAAAACACAAAGACGGCAGGGGATAGCAGTAGTAGGTGCTAACCTATTACTGCTATCCCCTGCCATATAAGGGCCTTTTTTCAGCAGTAGTCGTCTTTGGGCTGCTCCTTACCTGTATATCGGTGAATACCATTTACAATCCATGTAATCCGTAAAAAGACTATCAGTGGTAACCAACCCCATTTCATCCCAAAAACATGCTCCTTTAATGATGCATGGTCTGCAAAAAAAATCTAACGAATCGTTTATGTTAAGGTTTTCTACTTTAATATTATTTTTCAGCTTTCGGCTGATCTAACTATAGTGGCAATCTTGAAGATACTTTTATTCGTATTCGGGCTATTCCTGCTATTGGCTTTGTTTCTGTGCAATGCCGGTGAAATAACATACCAGGTATATCTACTATTTCGTTATCAGCTAGCTATCTTTCCATGATATCAGATTTGATTTTGATTATTACTGATTCGTATGCATAGGAAAATCGTTGAATATCATAATTTTTAGTAAATATTTACTCAGTAAAGACTCATTTACATGATGCTATTTTCTTGTATATACAAGAGCAACAATGGAATGCAATAAATGAAGAGCAATAATTGACCTTCAAGATTTGTAAGTAACTGCTTACACGCGGATACTAGTTAAAATTTGAATATAATTATTGAATGCAAATCTTGCCCAGTAGAGCAAAGATAGAGTAGAGATGTTCAGACGATGCAAGGCAATTAATGCCTCAATATTATTGTATGCAACAGGCAAGAAACTTGCTTCGTGTAAATGGGCTTTAATAATATCTTAGGACAATCCGGACACGGTTATCTGATCCTAAACTAGGCAGAGACGGTATGATGATAACCAGTCAATTGATTAAAATACTTACAGTAGAATCCCGATTGTCCGAACATCGATTATCCGGACATCCGATTATCCGGACTCATTCGTCACGGCGCACATGTTGCGACGAGTTCATTCCCGCCTCCAACCGTATACTCCGGCTCTCGTTTATTTGCGCGATAGGGTTGGTTATTGTTGCAATGAAAATTCTTAGCATTGGTGAAGGGTGCGATGAATATCAAGGAGTGGCTGAACTACGATAGTGAAGACCCAGGATTCCAAATATTAACTGATGATGAAATCATTGACAATTTGAATAGCAACGAGAGAGAAGATGAAGAAGAGACTGAAACTGGGGATATATATCAAGTACCATATCACATAGAAGCTTTTGAAGCCCTAGATGTTGCTTTTAAGGGGTTGGAAAGACAGGATAAATCAGATCCCAGCTGTTACAACTAAAGCGCATCAGGGACTTGGCTGCAAAGATCAATAACAAGTTTTTTCCAATAAATTGTCATTGATCTTTGTAGTAGTACATATTTATATGTTTTTTTAAACTCATACTTTAAGATAAATAACACCCAAAAACACAAGGCGGGAATCAAAATCACGAGCTATTGGGTAGTGGCGAGAATGACTAACCATTAGACGAACAGGTCGGTCAATGGTTTATAATTCGATATTACGACAAGATACATACAAAGATCTAAGATTACATGTTATATTATGTAGAAGTAGTTATGAGCAAACATATGATTTAAAAATATTTAGAGGCAAAAATGACGATATAGATTTTAAACATTTTCTGTCATCTGGATCCCATTTCTGGACTGCAACTGTGTCAGCGCAAGCACTTTTGCAATATTACATATGTTCGTAAAAATATCGGCAAGAACACCAAACAAGACTACTTTACTGTGCTGAGGTCAAGAGGATATTATTGTTCTTCGATACTTGCATCGATTTCTACGTTCCGCATTTTATAAGGATTTACTATTTCAGGCATCTTTATTATCAGACGCAATATTCTATTGCGGGTGGCATAAGTGCACATTTCGTCATAAGTCATCTCCGAAGTACAATATCAGGCGTTTAGTTCTCTTTGGCGTGATGCAAGCGCAGCGACCGCTCGTTATGAAGGCCTTCAAAATGATGGAACTAACATATGCCACGTTCCTATTGGTACGTTTTGTTTAACTAGATTTTTTTATCCTATTATAGCCCTTGAGGTTTACGGATAAGAATAGTACCCACCTATCTCCTGATGTTGGGTGTCGTAAGAGACGACAAAGGGAAAACAAAAAGACCGGCAGCAGCGTCTATTGGGCTACCTATCAGGTGGTAGGTGGCCCAATAGACAGCGATCCAGGAGTCTTGACTCTGCTAAGAACCACGGGTACCCACGGGTATTATGCCAACTCCTCCCTTTGGAGCATCTTTGGAGCCTTTTGTTCATCAGTGGACGTACCTATTTCGGCTGATGAAGATGGATGATCCTATTATAACAACGCGAACCAAGTGGGCACTGTTAGATCAAACACACTGTACAATTTATTTCTGGGGCATAACTGGATTCGAACCGGCACGGTGTTATACGACTAAGCCACTAGTTTACCACTTCATATACGTCACATTGCACTATAGTGCGGAAACTTCAGCCAGAATTAGCCTGTGATCTTTGCACATACTTGAAATATTAATTGTAATTTGTTTACCAAAAATATGGTGGAAGCAAGTAAGGGCAAGTATTATTGAAATAAAAATATATAATTCAGATAGAGCAAGTCAGTTTGGCATCAGTTCAGTTTGTGATTGTTGATGAGATGACGTCACACTAGTGATGAAGCGATATTCTTGACTAATGGAATTGAATGATCCTGTGGACTATTCACTACTGTCGGAAATTTCCGTATCCGAATCCGATGAAAATATTTTTGGTAATATCCTAGTATAGGGTTTCCCTATTCACGAATCCATCATGGAAGTGTTTCGTCAATTCTATTTGAATACTATCGGATTTGTACATAGCGTTTATAAGATATCATCGGAAAGATTTTCATCGGATTCGGATATGGAAATTTCCGAAAATTGTAAATAGCCGCTGGTCATGGACTGCAGAGAAACTAAAAGAACTGTTAAATCGATTATGTATAAATTTTGCAACAATATTTGAGTATTGTTGATGTTTCCTACTTTAAAGTAAGATAATTAAGAGTTAATAAAGTCAGTATAAGTTTCGTTGTTGCAGGTTGTAAGAGGAACGTACTCCGTATTCGCTTTATTTTATGCACAGAACAAGTAACTGCTATGGTGTAGACACCATAGCAGTTTGAACCTGGGACCTACTTATAACATAATAATGACTCGTAATAATGTTGTAATCCTATTTCTATGTATGCACTTACAAGGAAACTGTCAAAAAGTTGTATAATGTTACACTCGAATCACCTAAAATTATGCATATAGCTCCACATTAGCAAACTGAGCATATAAATGCAGTTATAAATTGTCAGAATGCGCGCGCTGTCAAGCATATTTTTACTCTCCCAATTTGGCGTTTCGTACATGCGCCAAATCGTGAATAATTCAACGATGTTGCATGTTTTAAGGGCAGAAAAACTTTTTTAATACGAGCAAGCGTTTGGGAGGCTACACGTCCAATAAAATGTTAATTAATAACATATTTAAGAGTAATAAAGAGTAAAAAAAAAAATGAAATAGTTCAAAATGTTTGATTATTGTTTTGAAACGTTGACAGGTTTTGTTTGCGTCATTTTTACCCGTCACGCTTAAAAGCTTTGTTGTTGAAGTCGAGGGTTGTTGCAGATACATAACGCAGCATCATCATCATCATCAGCAGCCGAAACGTCCACTCCTGAACAGAGTCCTCTCCCCTAAGGGAGGGGTTGCCATAATCCCCACGCTTGGCAGGCGGTTTGGGGATCGCAGTATAGGTGGTAGGTAATCTAATAAAAAGACGCTGCTGCTAGGGATGTTGGAAATAGCAAAAAATATCGATATATCGATAATGGATATTTTTAAAATATATCGTTAACGACTTCGATATATCGAAACAAAAAATATCATATATAACAAAATAAAACGACGGGCCCGTTGGTCTAGTGGTCAGACACCCTGCCTGCTAACCGATGGGTCGTGGGTTCGATTCCCGCCAAGTGTCTGGGTGTTGTTTATCTATTTAAGTATGTATGTACAAAAAAAAAGTATATAAGTATTAGTATCAGTTATCTGGTTTCCATAGTACAGGCTCTGCCTAGTTTGGGATCGGATGACCGTGTGTGGATTGTCCCAAGATATTATTATTATTATTAAAAACGCTTCTTGAGTGGCAATGCCTTACAGCTGTCTATAGAAAGACGTGTCGCTTACAATCAGATCGGAAAAAAGTCCACAAAGCAACTGAATTTCAACATAAACTTAATTATTCAGTAATTAAACTATTTAATTGAACTCAAACAAATATTAACAAGTAATGTATCCAAAGAGATACGCATGCAACCAAAGAGACTAAATTAACAATACCAACCAACAACGATCGAACGAAATACGTTACGAAATATTTTTTGACGCAATCAAAGATAACACAAAAGGTCTGTCTATGGTAAGGGCTAGAGGCAAGACAAGAGGCATAAACTTAAAAGAAGCTTACTGCTTTACTAGAGAAAACCTTTTGTTTGCTTTCTTTTTTTTGTGTAGTTTGTACAAGGATGGCTGGCTTCGTTGTAAAGAAATTACACAGATATTGTGTGATGAAGGTGCAGGGGCGTCTTTTTATCGCTAAAAATAAAATTAGGAAAAGAAAAAAAAACACAGATCTGATCTTTTCCAAAAAAAATATCGTTTTTGATATGTTTTCGATACTTAATATTTTATATCGATGTATCTATATATCGAAAAAATATATATCGGATGAAAATATCGATATATCGGAAGAAAAAATATCGATATATCGATATTTTTTCAACAAGCCTAGCTGCTGCCCGACTTCTTGTTTTCCCTTAGTCGCCTCTTACGGACACCCAACTTGCTATTCTTACCCGGACACCCCACGGGGAATTCGTCATTTTTACCCGTTTTGCTTAAAAGCTTGTTGTTGAAGTTAAGGGTTGTAGCAGATACATAACGCAGAATAATTATTTTAAACAAATATGCATGTTTTAAGTTCTCTAAGTACCTAGTGATCAGTTTGAAGTTATCACATCATGATTGTCACAGTAAATAATAAAAAAAGAACGGGTTGCACTCCGGGAGTGCCGGCAGAAATGAAATTGAATATTAACTTTGTGCATTTTTAATATTTTGGAATGGTTACGGAATAATTATGCACGAATTGCTTTAACTATCAGTATAAAAGTACTATCATTTATGTGGTAAAATATAATATTCATATGCGCTATCGTACACAAACATGACAATTTATATAACATTAAAAATTTAACACTTCAGAACTATTACAATTATTTTACATTCACTACATAGACGGTCGAGCCATCAGCAGTCACCATCCATGGATGCGCGTGGCACGCTGTAACACAAGCACACACGAACATTCGCGCAAGCGCCCTGCGCCACTTCCGTCTTACGAATTTTCGACCAGGTCTTACGAATTTTCGACCAGGTCACGTGTCCTGACGCGAATTTATCATTTTTTCCCCATCACAAAAAAGTACACAACGCCGCTAAGGAAGTTTTCACTTCAAAAATGTTTCTAAATCATGCGACCTATTGCATTTGTTAACGTACCTATTACCGCAAAACCTGAAACTAGTTCAGTATCGAGAGCAGAATTGATTATACTTTTTAATATAGGCTCTAGACATCAGGCGTAAGACCAACTTTTTGCATGCCCATCCGATGCATGGATCATATTAATTTTTAGACAATCAGATGATCGGCTTGTCTTGTCCAAAGCAGTAATAACCAACTACACAAAATTGTTGCTCCCCGCTGGATTTATGACTGTGTGAAATAGCTGTAAGTAATTGAATTGATGAAGGCGTCGAGACACCTTACTACGTTACGTAGCAGATATTCTCAAAAATACTCGTAACTCCTCTTGATTATGTATTCATGGTTCTGCGCTTTCAGTAACTCCATTTGTTAAGATACGGCTTGTACAGCAGTCGTAAGATATGAACGTAATTTGCTTATTGTAGTTTATAACTTAATACAATAGACATGTAGATCATTAAATGTCAAGTGCGGATATGCTAAATGTACATAATAAAAACAAAAACCTACACAAGCAATTAATCTACACAAACAAATCTGGCATTCCGACTGACACTCACTCTACTCATTTATAAAAAAATAATTTAAAAGACAAGCTTGTGGGAAAATTCAACATTACAATCTTGTTAGGCATTTATGAATAAGAAAAGAACTGTTTTTCTTAGAAGTTATTTTCTCTGTAAGCTAATCTAAGCTTCAACCGAGTAAAAAACAGTAAACAGACAGGATGACCCTATAAGAAACCTTTTTGTTGAACTGAAACCAATTTTACGGATTATATCCCGGTTTATTTTTGGGTAATTAAAATCAAAAAGAAACCGAGATATTAAAATAAGTTTCATTTCAATGTGTAGTATTCGCGTTAATATAAGAAATCATTAAGAAACCTCTTTTCTAAATTATATTAATCAATTGTACTTTTGTAGGTACTATTATATACAATCTAAACGCCTAATACTAATAACTTAGGTACTAAACCCAAAATTTCATTACATACTCATTACAGACTTAAATCACCTATAGTTTACGGTTGCAGTGTTCAATCCACTATGGGTACAGTTTTGAAAATAGTTCTTAAAATTAAATAATTTTAAAGTAATTTTGAACTTAGTAAGGAATCTTTTTTTAACCAACCATCCTATACTATAGTCACTAGCCAGTCTTTTATAAAAAGACTTATAAAAAAATATGTATAGTCGAATGGAAAAGCTACCCTTTTTTTTAAAGTCAGCGAATTCATGTCGCACTCTTTATTCAGGAAGGTTGGTCTTATGTGGGCAAAAAATCGTTACACCGGCATTCACGGAGTAATGATGTGACGCTGTCGGACTAACGTGTTGGCACTAAGCCACCGCTGACACTCTACCAACCAGGCTTTTCCAGTCTGCAGACCCCATTAGGCTTCGGGTTACAAATTAAAATTGATGTACGTATGTATACCAGTGTTTTTGAAAACATACCTTTGTCTGAGTAATAATCACTGGTCTTTCATATCGAGTACTTTTAAAGCAAGTATTTTATTAAAGCTTTGAAAGCCTATAAAACTGTGTATCTTAGAAAATTCTGATTAAAATTTAACACTAAACAGTTACGGGTGAAACTAGATTAAATGAACAGTGGTTTTTAGTAAAAAACAGGCAGCTTAAAAGACTCCGGCAACGCAATAAAAAAAAATCTTAGAAACAAATGATATTACAGTAGTATGCCAGTAGCACGTGCAAAATGAACCTGAAATGGACCCAATTGGGGTCTCACGCAATTATACTCCCATATTCACTACGACGAGCTTGACGACTGTGACAGTCAATTAGTTGATATATAATCATTTAAAAAAAAATTGAACCGACTTCAATACCACTGAAAAGTATAAAATAATTTAAATATTATTGATGTTGGTGTTGGCTTACCGGCTGTGTATATTTGGCACCAACTTCAATAATATTTAAATTATTTTATACTTTTCAGTGATATTGAAGTCGGTTCAATAAAAAAAAAAAAAAGATTTTATTTTAAACTTTTTAGTGATATTTTCATATAATTATAAAGATTGAACCATCGAAGACCGTAAAATGATCTAGGTAGGTTATGATCACATTATCGTCTACATAGTTTTACATAATTCATGTTTCTTCAAAAAATATCCGGTCGTAATGAAATTTTCATGGAATCATCATAGTAGTTTACTCTCTCTAATAAAGAATCATCGAAATCGGTTCATAATTGTCAGAGCAATGTAATGGAGAACATCAGTTTGGTTTTTACCAGATAAATTCCTCGTTCATGGTCCTCCAGGAAGTTCTTATCCGGTTATGATAAAATTCATACAGATTCATGACAGTAGTTTCTTCTTTCGAATAAAAAAAGAATCATTGAAATTGGTAAATATTTGATTTATAATCTTATAGGCATTCCTGCAGGTTTCCTGCTCAGTCACCATTCTTGTTTTTTCAGGAACTACTTATTACTAAGCAATAATTTTTTTATGGGACCCAAAAAATGGATAGAAGAATGGATGGAAGAAAGATTTTTTCAAATCGGTTCATAATTGCCAGAGTTATGCGCGAACATACATACAGACGAATTGAGAACCTCCTCCTTTTTTGAAGTCGGTTAAGTGCTCAAATTACGTTTTAGAAGTTAAGTAGGTATAGTAAAGGGGAAGGCATATTATCCCATATTTGAATATAAAAATATGGTTCTAACAGCGTAACCAAATTTTCTGTTTTATAGTAAACTAGCTGACCCGCGCAGCTCCGCTCGCGCTCTTTTTACTCAGAAACTTTATTGGGCTCATGCACAACACTTTGCACTTTGTAACTATACATGACATGATCACATGCATAGTTTACAATTCTATAAAGGACATACAGACAAACATTTATTTATATATATATATATAGATAAAAACCAAAGTTCTAAACCGACAGTGAACCTTTCCGTGCGTCATAAAAAGACTTGAACCAAAATAGTACTACCATAGTTTCTTATTACTTTCGCATAAAATACATTGAAATAAATAATTTTAGTACAGCCGTTACTTGACGTGTATTCATATTTCGTCGGTGGCGTATTTTCCAGTCACGCAGCCATAAAACGAGATGGTGAACGCTGATAAATTTGTTATCGTTAAGATTCTTGTATCACATACGTATGCAAATGCGAAACATTTCAATGTTACGCATTGCGTGTTATGTATAAGTTCGTAAATAAATAATAGCGCTGACAGACCTAAGGTAGGGTTTGGTTTTGGATAGTATTCGCGCTTACGTAGTATCGAAACGAATGTTTTGTGAATATCAAAAGTAGTAGTACTTACTTATGTCTACTCGTATGTACAGAATGGTAAAACTAAATGTACTTTCTGTTATTTCATATGAAAGAACATTTTGTACGTATTAGGTACTTATCTTCATTAGTTCTGTTTTTATTTTATAAGTAGGTTTTGGGTTAGTTAGTGGTTAGTCTATATTTATTGTAGGTGCTAATTATTATTTTTCTCAAGAATTTACATAATATTTGCATAATATATTATCATCATCTATCTACACTTCTACACTAATATTATAAAGAGGAAAGATTTGTTTGTTTGTAATGAATAGGCTCCAAAACTACTGAACTGATTTTCAAAATTCTTTCACCATTAGAAAGCTACATCTTCACTGAGTAACATAGGCTATTTCATATTTAAAAAAAAATAGGGATCCTTACTAAAATTAAAATAATGTAACCCAAGGTGTGAAAAACTCAGTCATAAAATGTCTGTCATTGCATGCGCTGAGGAAACTATTGATGATACAACAAAAAAATGTTCTACAATATTATAGAACGTATCAATATCTACAAAAAAGTCCCAGATATTATATGTCTAACTATTAGAGTTATGTCAATAGAAGTACTTTTTTATATTTTATATGTTGATAAAAGTTCCGTCTTCATTCAGATGATGTTATTGATACGTTTATAATAATCCTTATCAAATTAAATCATGTTGTATTCAAGTCTGCTTCAATATCTATACATTAGTATTTATATTATTGAAATCGGACATTCCGTTCAAAAGATACTTCGAATTTAAAATTGTCAATCCGTTCTTTCTTCGCGTGCGCTGCATAAATTGTTAAAGATAAGACGAAATAATCTTAGATCATATAGTCTAAGGATCTATCTATCTGTATCTACTAAAACATGACTAAAACAGTAAAGGTTGAAAGTCTGTAAATTGTAAGTTTAGAAATAAATAAGCAAGCAAGAACACAATATTGGCTACTTTTAACATTTCTGTCTGTCTGATCACGGAAAAACGGCCCGGCTGTATGCAAATCAATGCAATTTATAATAGTGAAGGAGGTACTTTTTTGCTCTCGCGAAAACAACCTTCGACAAGTTTTTGGGACCCGTGCCCCCACCGATTTCAACTGGGAAATGTGGAATTCTTACTCACTAAAACAACCGCGGCTGGCGCATCAGCACGTGAGAGAGGGGGCTGGGCCCTCCGGTGGGATCTGCACCAGGAATCCCTAAGTGCCTTGCCTGTGAGCCCGCCGCCGCCGGGGGACTCAATATAGCCCCCCGAGAACCAGACACGGTGCTCACGGGGACATGGGTCGCAACCCCGCCGCCGTACTCCTGTGAGTCGCCGCCGTACCTACTCGATCGACGTCTAGGGCTCATACCCCAAAACGTCCAATGACTCCAAACAGTGAAGTAGGTATTTTTTTTGACGTGGGGGAAATCTTCAAAAGATTCCCAGGACCTGTGGGGCTCGACCAGGGTATGTGGGATTCTTATCCACTAAAACCCCCGCGACTGTCGCATCGGCACATGAGAGGGGACCCAGGTCTCTCCGGTGGGATCTGCACCAGTGAGTTGCCTTTGAGCCCGCCGCTGGGGTGCGCATTATAGCTCCCCGGCGGCCCCAGTCACGGTGATCAAGGGGACGGGGGTCGAAACCCCGCCTCCGTCCTCCTCGGAGTCGCCGCCGTACTCAATGGACGTTCTAAGGTCCCACACCCCGAACGTCCAGCGACTCCGAAGGGTAAAGTAGGTACTATCCCAACTTAGAAGATACACATGGTACATGTTTTATAAAAATCAGTGAAATAGAATATTACATCCAGATTGAGCCATTGCAGCTGCATACAAACAAGGTGTCTGAGGTTAGTTGGACATACAGTTTACGAATAATTCAACTAGAAGGTATTACTTAGTATCGTAATAGATATAAATGAATACTACAAAACTAATTAGGTATACGTGCATGTAATGATCCTTTTTAATTTTTTTGTCTTTTGGTTAGTGGCCAAGCTGGTGTCAGTAGAGTTATTCAAGCTGCCCTTAGGCCTGACTGCATAACGACAACTGTCTTTTTTTTTCGCGGAATCTTCTATAGGTCCCCGGGAGCTGTGGGGCTCGACCGGGATATGAGGGAATCTTACCCACTAAAACACCCGCAGCTGTCGCATCGGCACATGAGAGGGGACCCCCAGGCTCTCCGATGTGAACTGCGCCAGGAGCCCCCTGCCCCTCAGTGCCTTGCCTTTGAGCCCGCCGCCAGGGGACACATTATAGCCTCCCGGGAACCAGACACGTTGCCGACGGGAACGGGGGTCACAATCCCGCCGCCGCCCGTCCTACTCGGAGTCACCGCCGTACTCAATGGACGTCCTAGGGCGACTCCGAAGGTAACGACCGTTTGTTGTCCGTGGTACCCCCAATAGAACCACCAGTGGTACCACGGACAAAAATAATGACTACTGTCTACAACTTACGGAACCGTCTTTTTTCGCGGGCTCCGAAGCACAGGGAAGCTTAGTTCAAACGTACAAAGAAATCCGGACGTCGACGGCTATCCATGGATTGGCCTTGCTTGACATTGCATAACTAACGCTAGCTTATGCCATATACAAAATATTTAGCAAACTGTTCTTCTGGAACTCTTTATGGCCGTTAAAGTTTTAGGCCAGAGGGTTTAAAATATAAATATCGGGAAAATCCATGAAAACAGTTAAGAAAAATAATATTAAGCGCTGGCGGAGCTGCGCGGGTCAGCTAGTATATCATAATGTAGTCATCCCACAGCTGGACATTTTAGGCCATACATTTATGTACCTACATAATATTTATTCATGATTCAAGGTAGCTATTTATTTAGTGGTAATCCGCAATTAATTTTTTTTTTACAGTCAACCTAGAGACAAGATAAGCAAGACCGTTGCTTGATGGCAAGCATCATGCGCGCCTACAGACAGCTGCATTGCACTGCCCCTCGTCACTAGAGACATTAGTTATTAAGTCTCTTGTGTCCGGTAATGTCACCAGTAATCCACACCACCACACTGGAATACAGCAATGTTTACACATTGCAACTTAGCGGCAGAATATCTAAAACTGCGGTACTTCGGTGCGGTGGTGCCTTCATGGATGCCACAAGGGATCTGCCACCTAGTAAACAATACTTTGAATATATTGGATATCGTTGAAAGAACGAGACCTGGCATTTGCCAGGCCTCGTATTAAAAAGAAGAAATAAAATATTTTTTTAATTTGTTATAAGTATTGTTATCCAACAAGTAAGATCTAAAACTGTTCCAAATATCAAATTGATAGCGCCAGTGGTTCCTGAAATATATAGATGTGACAGACAGACAGACTTTTTTACCTTTTAGGTATGGAAACCTAAAAACATACTGAGTGGGTTATGGTGTCATTCAGCATAGTGTTCTTGGATGGTTTAAACAACAACTACGTCTATTTTAGTTTATTATTTGAAAAAATATTCCCGTTCTATTAACAAGTTTCACTATTTGACTTCAAGTTTCCTCCCAAGTTTATTGTCATTTAAAAGTTCATGGGAATTTTTTTATATTTAACTAGCAATTCCCTGTGGCTCCGCCCGCTATTATTTTACCACCCCATTTAACCCTTAAGTCGTGCAAAATGTTATAGGGTTGAGGTTCTTTTCTCAGGACATTATCAGTAGGTATTAGTCCAATTCTTAGGAATATGGTCGATATTTCTTCATAAAATACCTTTGCGCGAACGAAGTCGCGGGGGACTGCTAGTTTATATATATTTATTTAACATTAATAATAAAAATATTAATAATAAAATAATTTAATTAACCAAAATGGCGGCGATGTGGTTCGCCACCCATCATGTCTCGTTTCTCACGGGGGCGAAAAGCGGCCCATGGGCTCTGCCTACCCCTACGGGAAAAAGGCGTGAATATATGTATGTATGTATTAATAAATTATACCACCACGGAAGTAGCCGCAACGCCACAATGAACGTCAATTGGCTATTTGCATCCGCCGGTAACTTGTTGCGCGCGCAATATCGTCCGTCCTTATAATTGAAGGACTGCCAACGCTGCGTCTTCAGGTTCATGGTCGCCACTCGAGAACCTTTCTTCTCCATCGGTTATCGGTTCTTCGAGCAACGTCCTGCCCATTACCACTTCAACTTGCAGAGAGCTATATCGGTGACTCTAGTTCTTCGGCGAATCTCCTCTTTACAGATTTTATTGAAACTCCGAGCATAGCTCTCTCCATAGCTCGTTGTGTGACCCTGAGTTTCTCTAAAAAAGAATCTCTTTTAGAGAATAACTAATAGAATAATTTAAAATATTAGTGAACGAATTTCCGGAAATTAATTTCAAATTACCGAAGCACGTGTAGGTATTTGGTTGATGTAATTACGTTTATTTGTCGTTTAATTAGTTTCCAAATAACAAGCTTCAAAATCAATCGAATATGAAATTTAATGTAAGCGGAATCAGCATAGTTATTGAGCTATAGATTTTGGGTCGACGACTAATCAAAGAAAAGTACTTGCCTGCACTTGGGACTAATTAATAATTTGCGGAAATTATGTATCTACTTATTTGATGACGAACTGTAACGTAGTTGGGGTCGATGGTGCATAAGTTTATTTAAAAATTATTTATTATATGAATGAGGTTGCTATACATCAAAGGTTATGTAGAAATATTCAGTGATGTTTGGGTTATAAAAAAATATATACAGTCGAATTGAGAACCTTTGTTGATTGACTTTTTCTGAAGTTAGTTAAAAAGGAGCTAAATGAACGGGATCGGATTAGAATTTTACTTTCTGTATTTGGCACCTTATGGGACAATACACAATATGGTTGGCAGTTTAGCCACCCATTACAGAGTCCTTTTTTTTCGAGCCGTGATCATTTACCTATAGAAAATATTAGATAGATACCTGTTAATAACATTTTAATGGTCTATAGCTTTTTCTGGTACTAGTGTAGGTTTAGCTTTTGGAATATTATATAGGTAGGTACATTTTGTACGCAACGTGCGGCAACTTGGAAGGGGTAAGATTAAAGTTTTGGCCCCAGTGATATATTCGGGCGCGTGTCGCATATTCGGGCCTGCTTTACGATTACTCTCACTTTCCATGTTCAAATAAATTTCCCTCGGAGACGGAAATGTATGGAACCGTGGCCCACAGAAATACAGAGTTAAGTTGTTAGGGCCCATGTTGTTTTATATTAAGCCTGTATATTTAGTTTGAGAATTAAAAAAGAATCATAGAACGACTCTATTGATTTCGAAATCTTAAGTGTTTGTTGGCCGACAGCTGGCCTTTTAGAGAAGCTCAGAGTCACACAACGAGCTATGGAGAGAGCTATGCTCAGAGTTTCTTTGCGTGACAGAATCCGCAATGAGGAGATTCGCCGGAGAAACAACGTCACCGACATAGCTCTCAGAATCTGCAAGTTGAAATGGCAATGGGCAGGCCACATCGCTCGAAGAACCGATAACCGTTGGGGAAGAAAGGTTCTCGAGTGGCTACCACGAACCGGAAGACGCAGCGTAGGTAAGCCTCCCACTAGGTGGACAAACGACATTGTGAGCGTCGCAGGTAACCGATGGATGCAAATAGCCAATTGTCGTTCATTGTGGCGTTCCAAGGGGGAGGCCTATGTTCAGCAGTGGACGTCTTCCGGCTGGTGATGAAGTGTTTGTTGGATGTTCAATTGTTTTCTGTTGGTGAGTAACGACACCACGGACACGAGTACACCAGGGAATCAAAGACTGGCGTGTCTTCGTCGGTCGAGTGGTAATTAAACGGAACCCGTAGGACAGAGAAGAGTCGTAAGAGATATATGCTCCAGTGGTATAAGTATTAAAAGGCGAAATGCATAACATATCTTTAAATGTTGTTTCTTTGCATAGTTGTGCTGTAAATTAAGCAATAAGAGTGGTGTAATTGCTTTATGTAACTACTACGGAGGTGTTCACGGAAGACCAGCGTCGTGATGCCAAATAGGTGTCGCGGCATAATGCTGAGTGGGCTCCTTTTTAACGACTGATTGTTTTTATTTTATGTGTACCAATTGTTATTTTATGTCGTTAAATAAATTTATTTCTATTCTATTCTATTCTAAATGCCGCGAGTAACTTTGGAAACAGCTCAGCACACCTGTCGACATCCTTAAACCAAATACACCGGTGTTAGTCCGTGTCCACCGGTCTTTGTCGTCCCGCGTAGTGGACGGCTCTACGTGTTGAATTCGTCCTCTCACAAGCCTTTGAAAAGTCCGAGTGTACATAAACGAGTAATTTACGCAAATACTACACTTTGAAATAAAACTACTTTTACTAATGATATCGCGGTTTATTCTTGTTTTAACTTTTTCTTCCTCGGCGACCAACGTTTCGTTTTGACCCATGGTCATGGAGGACCAAAAATAATCCCTGATATAATTTTTAAAAGTAGTTCTATTTCAACGTACCTAATTATTATATACCAGTAAAGTCCTTCATACCCACCTAGGTCTCCGGCTAACTAATCATATTTGTGTATATTCTATCTGTTGTGTTCCTAAAGGTTAGTCAACCACTTCCCCTTAGGAACCTGTTAGCGTAGCGGTCTCCGGGATTACCACTATCATAATAATATCTATCTATACCGCTTCATTACAATACGCATGTAACGATTTCAATTATTATAGATTTCATTTGTATCAATAAAATATTTCAATATTTACCCTGGCATGGCACACCCAAAGGGCTGACTTGTGATAAAATTGGACCGGCTACTAACGGTTTTCATTTCTTATCCTCGTATTCATAGTTATTCAAGTATGCCGCTCACACGTTAGAGGGTTCGCGGTACAGGAATCTTTTTTCTTTACTCGCGAATAAAAAAAAGTTTCGTACCCATAAAAGTATATGAGTTCGTCCCAATACTACGCCGATGACTTCCAATCTCTCTGTAGCGTGTCCCTACCCAACCCTGGAGATTACTTTTTCTCCTTCATCCAGTAAATTGAATTAAAATGAGAAGCAAAAGGATAAAGGAAAGGGTGTACGCCGATCTTCGCAAGAGTTTCGGGTTTAACGTCCCCTACCTAAGTGTCTTATGTTTTTTCTCATTTTCTTTTATTTTAAACTGTAAAGCGGTTGGTGTCTATGCTTATTTATTGTGATGATGTTTGTCTTCATACATACCTATCATATACACATTTATTATCAGTTATTTATTTCATTTAATATGGTAATTGTACAAATATGTTTTGGTAAGCTCAAATTTAATCAAGCACGTTACGCCTTCGGCTATGTATGTTATAATTAATTACGATTGAGCCCGAAATACAACAATTAACATTTTCACTAAATATTGTTCACAGACTACTATCAAACATTAAATTATAGACAATGCTGCCTAGTTTAATTATTATTTTTTAATAGGTTATACCTTTGGAAAGACCGTTCTTTAGTTGTTTGTGCTCAAACGTGCAACATATTATTTTACAAAGCGTTTTATTTATTGTTTTTTTTATTTTATTTTACAGCAATTTTATTTTTAATAATTTTACTATCAGGTAACTACTTTATATACAACTTTCTGAAAAGACAAGGAAGATGTTCTGAGCCTGAGGTTAAGCGACACGCCAACCGTGACGACACTGACGCTTGTCAACCGTGACATTAGATAATTAGTCTCTTGTGTCCGGTAATGTCACCAGCTACAGTGATCTTCACACCGGAATTCAGCAGTGTTTACACACTGCTGCTTGGCGGTAGAATATGATCTGCTAACCTATCTGGACGGTTTCTTGTACAGGGAACCTACCACTTCTGATGATTAGTGACCATATACATAACGATAAACTCCTATATGAAGACTATTTTGTCTTATTTTTAACCAACTTCAAAAAAAGGAGGAGGTTCTCAATTCGTCTGTATATTTTTTCCTATGTATGTTCGCGCATAACTCTGGTAATTATTAACCGATTTGAAAAAAAACTTTCTTCCATCCATTCTTTAATCCGTTAGTTGGGTCCCATAAAAAAATTATTGCTTACGAATAAGTAGTTCCTGAAAAAACATGAATGGTGACTACGCAGGAAACCGGCAGGAATGCCTATAAGATGACTTTATGTCTATTTTTAAGGACAAAAATGGTCATAACTCTGGTAAATATTTACCAATTTCAATGATTCTTTTTTTATTCAAAAGAATAAACCACTGTAATGAATCTCTAACCGGATATGAACTTCCTGGAGGAACATGAACGATGTGGGGGAATTCATCTGGTAAAAACCATAAAACTGATGTTCTCCATTACATTACTCTGATAAATATGAACCGATTTCGATGATTCTTTTTTATTCGAAAGAGTAAAGAGTTGGTGTTAGCGTACCTGCTGTGTATATTTGGCACCAACTTCAATAATATTTAAATTATTTTATACTTTTCAGTGATATTGAAGTCGGTTCAATTTTTTTTTTTAAAGATTTTATTTTAAACTTTTTAGTGATATTTTCATATATAAAGATTGAACCATCGAAAACAGTAAAATTATCTAGGTAGGTTATGATCACATTATCGTCTACATAGTTTTACATAATTCATGTTTCTTCAGAAAAAAATATCCGGTCGTAATGAAATTTGCATGGAAACATCATAGTAGTTTACTCTCTCGAATAAAAAAAGAATCATCGAAATCGGTTCATAATTGTCAGAGCAATGTAATGGAGAACATCAGTTTTATGGTTTTTACCAGATAAATTCTTCCACATCGTTCATGGTCCTCCAGGAAGTTCTTATCCGGTTGTAATAAAATTCATACAGATTCAATACAGTGGTTTCTTCTTTCGAATAAAAAAATTATCATTGAAATTGGTAAATATTTGCCAGAGTTATGACTATTTTTGTCCGACCGAGCGAGTCCGAGCGACTAAAACGTCATCTATATAGGCTTTCTTGCAGCTCTCAGTGCGCAGTCACCATTCTTGTTTTTTCAGGAACTACTTATTACTAAGCAATAATTTTTTATGGGACCCAATTAACGGATTAAAGAATGGATGGAAGAAACATTTTTTCAAATCGGTTCATAATTGCCAGAGTTATGCGCGAACATACATAGAAAAAAAAAAATATATATATACAGACGAATTGAGAACCTCCTCCTTTTTTGAAGTCGGTTAAAAAACCATAAAACTCATGTTCTCCATTACATTACTCTGATAAATATGAACCGATTTCGATGATTCTTTTTTATTCGAAAGAGTAAACTAGATGATTCCATGCAAATTTCATTACGACCGGATATTTTTTTCTGAAGAAACATGAAATATGTAAAACTATGTAGACGATAATGTGATGATAACCTACCTAGATCATTTTACCGTCTTCGATGGTTCAATCTTTAGTATCTGTATCACTAAAAAGTTTAAAATAAAATAATTAAAAAAAAAATTGAACCGACTTCAATATCACTGAAAAGTATAAAATAATCTAAATAATATTGAAGTTGGTGACAAATATAAACATCAGGTACGCTAACACCAACTTCTAAAATATATAAACTATTTTATACTTTTCAGTGATCCTACTCTATTGAAGACGGTTCAATTTTTAAAAAAAAAGATTTTATTTACAACAAAAATGCCTATTTTTGCCACGTTTATGCGTGGTCGTTTCAAAATGTTCTGTATTCATGCCAATTTTGGGGGCAATAACTTCTTGTGTCACGTCTGTGTGTGCTTAGCATATCCGTTGATATCTGGTCTAATAACGGTAGTAGGTACTAAATGATAACAACATCAGTTATTTATGAATTAATGATTAGGTATGAATAAAAAAATATAATTTAAATGATGATGACGTACTTACTTACCTAAACTGATAAATATCATTTGATAACTGTTAAAACAATTACAGGAAGTTAGGATGATTTAGTAATCACGGTATTAGGAGTTTTATAAATCCTTTTCATTATTTAGTATGTAGTAGGTAAAGAAAGAAAAGTATTTACTTATAATAAAGTTTGGCCTATGTGGATACACGACAGATTCTGGCATCTTTCCCTCTATCTACTCTCTGTGCGAGTAAATCTCCAGCTCTGGGGTAAGCTGTGATGTTGACCAACCTTTTACATATTGATCTAAATTTATATACAGTACTAGCTGACCCGCGCAGCTCTGCACGCGCTTTTATTACATTTTGATCCCCTTTTCTCCCTCCTTCCTGGATTTATTTCTCTCTCCATTTCTCAAAGGTACGTGTCCATTGGCACGCGCTGGACGCACCGCTCGCATGGCACGCAACATATTTTAGTTTGCATTGTATGATTTTACATAGCGCTGCGTCCATTATCCGCACCGCCCGCATCGGAAATTGACGGCGCGGATAATGGACGCAGCGCTATGTAAAATCATACAAAGCAAACTAAATCCGTTGCGTGCGGTGCGTCCGGCGCGTGCCAATGGACGCGTACCTTTATAAGAATAATCTAATTCTATGCTCTCTCTCTCTCCTCTCTCTTTCCCCCTCCCGCTTTGGTCCCCGTCACACTCCCCCTGTTCCTCTCTCCGTTGTCACTTCTCTTAACCCTTTCTCTTCTCCCACCTTGCTCCTCTCACGCCCCATTGCTCCATCTTAATCCCTCTATCCCTCACCCCATCACCTCGAATCCCCTCTCCCTCTCTCTCCTCTCTTGCACCCTCCTCTCGTTCTATATATCCTCGTCAATCATGGTATCTGGAATTATTACCCACTGAAACCCCTGTAGCTGTCGCATCGCCACATAAGAGGTGGGACCTGGGCCTTCCAGTGGGATCTGCACCAAATACCCCTCATCTCGCATTATAGTCTCCTTAAACCTGGCACCATGATTACGGGGACGGGGCTCGCAACCCCGTCACCATTCTCCTTGGAGACGTCGCCGTCACCCATCTATGTAATGACCTTGCCTAACGTTGCTGAACCTAGCGGAATGAAATACACTTCACGACCTATTCTCAGACCTACCCGATATGCACACAAAATTTCATACAAATCGGTTCACCCATCTATGTAATGACCTTGCCTTATGTTGCTTAACCTTAACCTAGCGAAATGAACAACGTTCACAGCTTTTTTGTCAGTGGTGTAAATATTAGTGAAGTTTACGTGATATTGAAGAAGGGACAAATTCATGCTAACAACTACTTATTAATAGTTAATTATTTCTCATAAAAAGTAAAGGATAAAAAATGTTAATTGTGGGTTATCCCTAAGTGATAAACATATAATATTGTAGACTTTTTTGTAGAACTTGTTAAGGTGTACAATACTGTAGTACATTATTTTGATCTATCTCGTAGGGTTCAGTCTTAGTTTGCAATGTAAGCGCAAAAAAAATGTGTTTATTTGCGACATCACATTAGAAACCTCTAAAGTTATCAGTGTTTATCTACTATATTATGCATGTATTATACATATAAACCTTCCTCTTGAATCACTCTATCTATTAGGAAAAACCGCATCAAAATCCGTTGCGTGGTTTTAAAGATCTAAGCATACATAGGGACAGACAGACAGCGGGAGCGACTTTGTTTTATAATATGTATAGTATAGATATAGATATAGATGAGTAGGTGGACCTAATGGACCCAGAGTTAGGAGTCCGAAAGTGAGAAAACTATTCGCACCTGATATAAGGATATAGGTAGAAGGCTACCTTCATCATTGTCACTACGAGCCTGCCAGTGGCAGACCACCCACGGTATTCAAGTTGTGTTAATTAGCTCACCTTTTCCCGACGCTTGCGGATCGCCTATAACTTATCCTCCCAACCTCTATTTAACACGATTTTATTAGCTTGACCTGTATGTCGCGTATGTATATGTATGATGGTAATGGAATCTTGCGATGCAATTTTGACCCACTTCTACACGTCCAAATAATTTGAAATTTTGCACATGTATCAAGGAACGGTGGCAATACAATAATATGGTATCATCGAGCTGATCTAATGCCCCCAGCATTCATTTGCATTTGCTCAAAGGTGGATAAGGGAACCCTTGGATGGTTACTAGTAAACTAATCGAGTTTGGGCTCATTGGATTTGTTTTAAAGAGTTCTTTTCACATTGACCATTAATGAAGACCTGATGATGGAACAGGAAGGTGGGTAACGGAACCCTGGAATGGCTACTAGTAAACACATTGAATTTGGGCTCATTTGATTTGTTTTAAAGAGTTCTTTTCACTTTGACCATTAATGAGAACCTGATGATGGAACATGAAGGTGGGTGACGGACCCCTGGAACGGCTGCTAGTAAACTCATCGAGTTTAGGCTCATATGATTCGTATTAAAAAGTTCTATTTACTTTGTCCGATAATCAGGGTTAATGATGGAAATGAAAGGTGGTTGACGGAACCCTGGAATGATTACTACTAAACCCATCGAGCTTGGACTGATTTCATTTGTATTAAGGAGTTATATTCACTTTGCCTAATAACGTGGACCTTTTGATGGACCCAGAAGGTTGGTAACGGAACCCTTGAATCCTACTTGTGAAGCTATTGACTTTTAGCGTACTTACGACTGTTTGAAGGGTAAACTCGTAGTGCTTTCTTAAACTTCGCTAACTCATTCAGACACCTACGCGAAATATAGTAGGTAAATATGTTTTGCAACATCCTGCGTACGATTCAAGCTACAAACAAATCAATACTTGGGCTAATTTTATTCGTAGTTTAGGCGAATATTTCTAAGACTAAAAAGTATAAAATAATTTAATAGTTTAAAAAACTAAAAATACACTCTTTTATAAGGACTACAACACTAAAAAGCAATAAATAAATCATCGAAACCGTTCTTTCTTTCTTTCTACCTCGTGTTTGTAATTTATTTATTATATTTATGTGTAAAAGCGTGGGGCGCTTTTTCTGAATAACAGCTTAACATTTCTGTCAAATTTCAAGAACGCTAAGTATTTGTATTCACATGACAAACATTTGTAATCATTTACACAGACAATACATACACACACATATACACATATATAGACTAACTAGCTGACCCGCGCAGCTCCGCCCGCGCTTTTATTACATTTTGCTCCCCTTTTCTCCCTCCACCCTTGATTTATTTCTCTCTTCATCTCTCCCTTATAAGAAAACTCTAATTCTATACTCTCTCTCTCCTCTCTCTTTCCCCTCCCGCTACGGTCCCCGTCACACTCCCCCTCTTCCTCTCCCGTTGTCCCCTCTCTGAACCCCTCCCCCTTTCTCTTCTCCCACCCTGCTCTCCCTCACTCCCTCTTTCTCTTCTCCAAGCTTGCTCCCCTCACTCCCCCCGTGTTCCGTATTAATCCCCCTCTCTCTCACCCCATCACCCCCTCCTCGAATCCCCTCTCCCTCTCTCTCCTCTCTTGCACCCTCCTCTCGTTCTATATATCCTCGCCAATCATGGTATCTGGGATTCTTACCCACTTAAACCTGCGGCTGTCGCATCGCCACATACTAAGACGCCCGGGACCTCCAGTGGGATCTGCACCAAATACCCCTCAGTGCGCGTTATAACCCCCGGAAACCTGGCACCGTGATCACGGGGACGGGGCTCGCAACCCCGTCACCGTCCTCCTCGGAGTCGCCGCCGTCACCCATCTATGTAATGACCTTGCCTAACGTTGCTTAACCTAGCGGCATGAAATATATTTTACGACCTATACTCAGATCTACCCGTTATGCACACAAAATTTCATACAAATCGGTTCACCCATCTATGTAATGACCTTGACTTATGTTGCTTAACCTTAACCTAGCGGTATGAACAACGCATTGCACATTTTTTCATTGGTGTAAATATTAGTGAAGTTTACGTTATATTCTGTGTATGTCAACGATCACCTGGCGCCACATAATAAAATTATCTACGGACGTGCACGTAAACTTGGAAAGGATTTGGGTTATAAATATATATGGCTCAATGACTGTAAAATATTTCTTCGTAAAAGTGACACTTCTAGAGTAATTCACATTGCTAATGAAACAGACCTTGTAAAAATAAAATGACAGGCTATCAGAACTGTATTGGTGTTTATCACACATGATTAATAATCATAAAGTATATAATGTAATATTTCTTTTCAGTTTTTCACAAATTATCACTATGAAAGTTGTCTACAAAGAGTTGTTAAGGAATTATTATTATTATAACATTATTTACAGAATAAAAGTTAACTTTAATCCATATAATATCAAATTAATTACGTATATGAAAATATCACTAAAAAGTTTAAAATAAAATCTTTTTGAAGTTGGTGGCAAATATTCACAGCCGGTAAGCTAACACCAAATTCAATAATATTTAAATTATTTTATACTTCTCAGTGATATTGAAGTCGGTTCAATTTTTTTTTTAAAAGATTTTATTGTAGACCTTGTTAAGGTGTACAATACTGTAGTACATTATTTTGATATATCTCGTAGGGTTTAGCCAGCGTTTGGCAAAAATATGTGTTTATTTAAAACATCACATTAGAAACCTCTAAAATTATCAGTGTTTCTCTAATGTTAATGGTGTGTATGTTATGTTATGTTATGTGTAGTTTGATTTCAAAGTGTTTCTCTACTTTAGTATGCATGTATTATACATATAAACCTTCCTCTTGAATTACTCTATCTATTAAGAAAAACCGCATTAAAATCCGTTGCGTAGTTTTAAAGATCTAAGCATACATAGGGACAGACAGACTGCGGGAGCGACTTTGTTTTATAATATGTATAGATACGACAGATGGCGCCACCACTGAATCCTGAATCTCGCAAGCAAAGTTTCTCTAACTTGGAGAATATATACAACATCCCAACAACAACTGTTGGGGGCTTCGGCCCTGACCGAGCATCACGCCTCGCTCGGTCGTAGGACTACCGTTGCATCTCTAAAGTAGGAATTTAAAACGCTTATTAAAAACTGACCTTCCCCTCCTTATTTCAATAACAACCATTTTTGTGTGGGGAAGGAAGCGTATAAAAGTTCCTTAATTTCCGTCAAATTGGAGCCGGATTTTTTTTTAGATTTACAAGTCAGGGTGGAGGGTGGTCCACGTGCCCACTCTGCCCCACTGAGTCAAACTTGTCAAATAATTTCTACATCATTCCGGTAGTCTGAATTTTCTAACGCATAATCGAAGAACATATTACCTACCTCAATGTAACGGGGAAGAAAAGTCGCTGCGTTCCCAGTGTTTCATTGCAAATAAGACTATGGCGTAGTTCATTTATTGAGTTGGTTTTAAATTTTAACTTTAAGTAGTTACTAATATTTGTTAGGTTTCGATATTTAGCAATTACATTTGACTGCTATCGGCTGCAGATCTCCGATATCCGGCGAGTTATCATTGTGCAAGACGCCGCCGGAAATTGGAAATAAATTTATATGCACCTGAAGGATTAAGGAGCAATAATATTTGTCACAAGGAATTGTATTGCAGTGGTATAAATATGCTGAAAATATATCTTCGACATAGTATCATCGATACAGAGCTCTAGCAAGCAACTAGCAGGTATGGATTGCATAATTGTAAACTGTTTACTTAATACAAATTCAAAATATTTTGATTATACATAGTCCTCACGGGGGCTTGAAGATTGGTATTGTTAACTTGCCTTCCACCGGATCGTAACGCGGCCACCACTGAGAAGATCCGGCAGGAATCTCAGCGTTTGTCTTTTTTCATTATACAAAATAAGTTATTAAAATGATTTTTAGAAGTGACTTTTAATTACTTTTAATAGTGCTTTCTAATATGTTCACCCGTAGGTTTCGTATATCCTGTGGAAGTTTATAATAGAGACGTATACTATATACTTACGTATGTTAGGTACTAATTTTTATAATATCACAAAAAGATTTTTCCAGAAATGAACCAAAAATGTGAATGTTCTACAAAAGAGTTATTTAAGTACTTACTTAGATTTGTACTACGACACCGAATATTATTGGGAATCTGATTGGGAAGTATTTTAAAAATACTGCACGACCCCAAACCCCAAAAAGTTTTTTGGGTCAAAATTATTTATATACAGGTTACCTTTATTTGTGATGCGTAAATTTTGCATAGGTATTAGATTGTTAAAAAATAATGATGCCTCTTTTTTCGGTTTTACCCACCTTGATACAAAAATATCAAAATAACTTCACTTAGGCCCAAGTGCACCGATAAAAACCAGTCCGTTTATTTCAGCAAAGAATATATACCTATCTATTTTTTACCACCACCATACCCCAGTTATAGACCCCTAACAGTCCATTATCTCAACCTAGCTCGACACCCCCGGTCACCGTTAAGGACTGTTAAGTAGTTAAATAGATAATCGATTCTTTGCTAAAATAAACGAACGTTTTTTAGTCGGTGCACTTGGGCCTTAAAAGTGTCCACAACAAGCGCAATCAACCGGGCGTTCGCCGCTTGCCGAGGTCACGCGTGGTCACTCTGCGTGTGACCTCACCTGCTCCCTATCACTGCCATGCGCATGGTGAATACATTTACCGAAAAAAAAAAATTGGTTAAATATGATCTATTACCGATACCTACCGATTACGTGATAAAAAATACGCATTGCAAAAAAAAACAACCTGTATTTACTTAATTACCTACCTACTATCTATATTTTTTCAGCAATCATGAAATTCCTCCTGATCACCGCTCTTGTCACCGTCGCGGCCGCAGGGCCAGCCCACCGAGAACTGGTGACTCCCGTCCAGGATGGGCCCGTCCCCGTCATATTTCCCGAGGTCATCGCTGGCCCAGCTATAGTTAGCCCTGTCAGCGTTGAGGAGCCTGCCGTCGAGCCCATCTCCGTAGGTCCAGCGATCGTCGATTTCCCTGTTCCTGACGGTGGCGCTGTGACCAATCCCGTAGCACCCTCTCCCGTCGCCATCGGTCAACTGCCTCCCGGAGTCAATGCCCTCGTCCAGATTGTCCTTAACATTAAGAACGCTGACCCCACCGTGCCTCCCGTTAGTGTGATCGCTCCCAAGCCTCCAGTCAAGCCCACGCCTGTGCAAGTCGTCGAGACAGCCCCCGTGCAGGAAGTGGAGGCTACCCCCGTTCAGGTTGTGGAGGTTGCCCCCGTGCCCGTTGAGCCCGTCATCATCGGCACTCCTATCATCCCCTCCCCTGCTGTCGTCCTACCAGAGGAACTCAATTAACCGTTCTGCCATCGCTATTTATTTCCGGTCACGAAGCAAAAACTTATACTTAATAATAAAATAAATTAATATCTATGCATCCAACCCATTTTTTATTGATCACCTGCTCTGATAATTATGTTGTGTGTTACGAGTAGAAGCGCAACTAGAATGGCCAGAAGGAAGCCTGATTTCAATCAAACTCTTGACATTCATTCATTCAAGGAATTCCATTCATAAAGTACGAAATTTATGTCCTGATGAAATACTTATATTCAGTAAAATTGTTGTATCGAAATCATACATCTACGTTTTACTGGCTGAATCTGCATTTAAAATGCCGTTTTGACTACTCGCATGCCTGTGTACCTACCTATCAAGCAGTGCTGTCGAGTACGGGATACCTACTTGATTGATATCTCTACTCACTAACAGAGTATCAAGTACAATGATATTAATTTTCTTCGACTGACGAAATAATTCAAGTTAAAAAACTAGATTATACTGATAATTTTAACTATACCTAATCGATATGTGTTGTGAATTTAGACTCTAAATAACAATAACGTCCTCCTGACCGATACCACGGCAGCGGCCAATCTTTCACAAGATCAGCCATCTACACGTAACACGGGAGATATTATAGTTATTGCGTAGACACAAGCGCACTCTCATTCGATGGGTCGCAAGACCTTTTTTTACATGCCCATCTGACACTCGGATCATCTTACTTTACATGCAGATGAACGGCCAGCATTGTCCTAGCCAGTGAGGAACAACAAACACACACAAACTTGTTCATAATATCAGAATCTATTTAAGATCAAATGGTCATTAGATCAATTAATGGATAATTAAAAGTAATGCGACAAGTAAAAAAGTTATTTGCCCAAAATGTGATGTCATTAACATCGCATTTTGGGCAAATTTGTCCTAAATCTCTCATTTTCACATAGGTAGGTAGTTCACCAGACCGCCAAGAAATCGATGATCAAGTAATACTTTGCTTTTCCCCAACAGAAATGAAATTCCTGTTGACTGTTGCTGCCGTGATCTAAAGTGCTAGCGTTAAGCCTATTTGAAATAAACTATTTTTGAGTTTGAGTTTGATCGCCGTGGCCGTCGCTGTGCCCACACAGCGTGGTCTGGTCACCCCTGGCTCCGTTGGCCCGGTCCCCGTCATCATACCCGAGCCGATTATCGTCGGTCCCGCCGTCATTGACAACCAGCCCATCTCCGTGGGCCCCGCCATCGTTGATCAGCCCGCCTTGGAGCCCATCTCCGTTGGACCCGCTATCGTTGACTTCCCCCTCCCCGATGGTGGCGCCATCACCGCTGTAGAGCCCGTCGTCCAGCCTGAGGCTGTCATCGTTCCCGCCGCCACCGCTGGCGCTCCCCTCGTCCAGATCATCCTAAACATCAACCAGGCTGAGTCCACCGGCGTCGCCCCCGACGCTGTCGGGCCCGCTGAGAGCGCTGCCACGCCCGTGCATGTCGTCGAGCCCGTGCAGGTTGTCGAGACCGCCCCCGTCCAAGTCGTGGAAGCTGCCCTCGTCCAGGTCATCGAGACCGCCCCCGTACCCGTTGAGCCCGTCATCATCGGCACCCCCATCATCCCCTCTCCCGCTGTCGTCCTCCCCGAGGAACTTAACTAAATCAAAACTACTTATTGAATTAAAGTTTCTATTTGAAGTTTCTACTACAAACCTGAAACGCTTGTATGTCCATAAAATGTCCATAATATGTCCAAAATATAACGAATACTAAGATCTACTTTAATTTGTAGTATTTTTACTCTCGATCTATCCCTATTTCCTATGCCCGAATACTTACTCTACCAAATACCTAAGTACTACTGGGCGAGACACCTAGACAAAGACGTCGACGACGTCTCACCGCGTCAAGTCGCTTCGATGCCTTTTGCATGACGTCACAAGTCTCAACACAAGTCTCAAATATTTACTAACAGTACTCTCATGTCATCTTATTGACAGAATTCTGAGCCAAAACATTACAATTATCTATGATGAAAACTTATCTCAAACTGTACTGGTGAAGCCTCGAGCTTTTCCACGGGATCCAATAAAGTATGTTTTGTACAGGGCTTGTTACGATTCTAAACTCCTGCTTTTGCAAGTCTGTATAGAGACTTTCTTGCCTCTATTTGTATGTGAAGTGGGGTTAGTTCCAGTACCCACTCAAGAGCCAGTGTAGGCGTCGTTTTGAAGGCACCTGTAATAGCCATGCAAACTACTCTTCGTACCTTCCTAAGAGAATCCTCGCAGATCTTTAATTTGGTCCTAGGCCACCATATAGTGCTGCCATATGTGAGAATAGGCCTCACCATCGTAGTATATAACCAATACATTACCTTTGATTTGAGTCCCCAAGTTTTGCCATACGCAGTGCGGCACATATTGAAGACATGTAAGGCCTCATTTACGGAGACGCGGGGCGTCGCGCGTCGCGTGTGGCGGCGCGGCCCGCACTAAATTCAAATGTAGGGCGTTGTATGAGTGTGTTTACGGAGAAGCGATTTTACACGCGTTTGCTTGAAATGGAGCGTGTTTTACGGCGGCGCCCGCGGATGGCATCGCCGCGTCTCACGCGGCGTTCATCGCGGCGGCGCACGCAGCGGCGATTCTTGATGAAGCGATGCCTGTGGCGGAAACTTCTGCAAGTCTTTTTCATAATCGTGCAACACAGACGTAGTCACCATCGCAATGGAGTATGATATGATCGATTTTTTTTTAGAAGAAAATTGTATGTTAAAAAGTGAGTTGCACCGCCGTTGCACGCGGCGGTGCCCGCCGCGGGCGCAGCGGCGGGCACCGCCACTCTTCCCGCCCCGCGTCTCTATAAACAGCATCATATATTGCTATAAGTCTGTGTTTACGCGTGCGATGATGCGTGCCGCTTCACGCGCCGCCGCTACGTAAACACTAAAAACGTCAGACGCGCCGCGAGACGCCACGCCACACGCGACGCGCGACGCCCCGCGTCTCCGTAAATGAGGCCTAAGGCCTTTTTAACCGACTTCAAAAAAGGAGGTTCTGTATTCGACGCGTATGTATGTAATATTAATAGAAATGCGTAATATTCATGTATGTTAGTCTATGTGGGCTTCTAAACAAATTTACCAAATTTCACGAGTGTATGTATGTATGTATGTATGTATGTAGGTTTGTCCGCGGATTTCTCAGAAACTACAAGTCCGATTTCGAAAATTCTTTTTGCAATAGTTAGAGTATTTTTCAACTTAGGGTAGAGTATAAGTTTCATCAAAATCGGTCCAGTAGTTTAAGAGATATAAACTTTTTATGTTTTCAGTAAGTTACTGTAATGTAGACGTTCGAGTTGCGTGATAGTGCTGATACCTATCTTGGTAAAATAAGTCACTAAAAAGTGTTAAATAAACTATTTTAAAAAAAATAAAACCGACTTCAAAGTAAATTATCTAAAAAGCATAAAATAACGAAAATATTATTGAAGTTGGTGCAGAATATACACAGCAGGTACGCTAACACCAACTTCAATAATATTTTCGTTATTTTATGCTTTTTAGATAATTTACTTTGAAGTCGGTTTTATTTTTTTTTAAATAGTTTTTTGTTATGTTGTCAACATGACTATGCCACGTTAGTTTACTATCGAGAGTTACCCCAAGATATTTTACTTCCGTAGCCCATTTAGTTTGGTACCGTAAATTTCTGGGTCTCTAAGGCCCTCTAAATGTCTTTTCCTCGTGAACGGCACTATAATTGTTTTGCTTAGATTTATGGAAAGGTTATTGTCTTTACACCATCTTTCCACCCTAAACAAAGCACTCTGCAGCAAATCCGTTACTAAGTTCCGTTTGGAAATTTTCCATTTACTTGTATGACTATATCATCTGCATAGCCTACAGCTTGAAATGGTCCACTGTTTAGTTCCACTAACACCAAATCCACCACTAGACTCCACAGTAATGGGGATAGTACGCCTTCCTGTGGACATCCTTTAGTTGCCTTTACGGTAACCATATCACCTAATAAACTAGTTTTAATGACACGTTCCTGTAGCATAGTGCTAATCCATTTAACAATTGTCGCATCTATGCCATGATTTTGTGCTGAAGTGCTTATTGAAGCGAAGGTTGTTCGATCGATCGCCCCCTCAATATCCAAAAACGCTCCAGCACAGATTTCTTTTGTCTCCAATGCATGTTCTGCTCGGTTGACCACGTAGTGCAGTGCCGTGTCCGTAGACTTACCCGGTTGGTGCACGCATTGCATGTCATGGAGCGGTCGTCTACTTAGTGGGCCATCTCTTATATACCTGTCTATCATCTTCTCCAAAGTCTTCAAGAAGAATGAAGTAAGACTGATAGGGCGATAGGATTTGGCATCTTCATAGTTCTCCTTTCCTGGTTTGGGAATGAAGATTACTTTTGCCTGCCTCCAGGCTGATGGGACATGCCCAAAGGCTAGGCATGCCCTGTACAATCTGCACAAGTGAGGTATAAGAATACTTTTTCGCTCCTGTAGCAAGATGGGGTATATATCGTCAGGTCCTGGTGATTTATACGGACTGAAACTATCAATTGCCCATCGTACCTTGTCTGCGTCAACTACTTTCTTTGCTATACGCCAGTCGTCTTTGGAAGTTTTCGCATTTTGCTCTTCCACAGTGATGAAATTCCTAGTCACATTTTGTATCTCTACTGAATCCGGGAAGTGCATTCTTAACGATAATACCAAAATCAACAAATATACCGGGTGTCCCAGAAACTGAATACTAAGCCAAAAAGTATTGATAGTTAAGACTCCGAAAAAAATATCCAAACGGCAAACTATTATATAAAAAAATATTGAAATGAAACTAATTTTACGGATTATATCACGGATTAAATCATAAATAAACCGCGATATAATCCGTAAAGTTAGTTTCATTTCAATGTGTAATATTCGCGTAAATATCAGAAATCATCATAAAAATATAATTATTAGGTCTTATACATAACTGTTTCTAAGTAACCTTATATTATAGTAACTACTCCCATGGAGCCACTGTTTTTTATTGATTGCGTGTCTGCCCTGTATTTAATAAGAAATTCATTCCTTTTCGGTTAAATAAAGATATTTTGAAAAAAAATTAGCTGTACTGTACTAAAACTGTTGACATTTTTTATTATTTTCTTTCACAAATTGATTGCTGGTGGCTTACACAATGCATCATTAATGGCTTGATACCCTATTTCTTGGACACGCTGTATACCTTTAATATTTGAGGAGTTCCTCAAATTCCTCTTGGATTTTATAAACAGAACAAGATTTTAATGGAATTAGAAACAATCTAGAAGTATCAACGTTCAAATAAAACAAGAATTTTCCAAATCGGTTAAATAACTCAGTTCTGGTTCTGAGGTAATAAAACTAAAAAAAAACTACATCCGTATTGAAAACCACTTCCTTTTGTTTAAGACTGTTCCAAAAAGGAGCATACAGCAAATGTTTAACAAGTAATTTAGTGAAACTTCTGCAAATCGGTTTAAAGATAACATTCGTTAAAAAATCATCTATAGTACTCATAAACATGTCTCCTTACTGCAGTGGGCGAGAGATGTTGGGTGTCCGTGAATTAAGTAAAGAACTGTATTATGGCAGATGCGTTTAATACTGTCTTAAATCTAGGGCGTTACATATCTTATATAGGCACTAACACTAACATATAAATAGGTGGGGTGACATGCACACTATACATTACCAAGACCAGGCGCGTAGCGCCGAAATTTTAAGTTTATAATTCACAAATATGATGATCTGTAATTAAAAATAATTATATGTTATTGAAGTTGGTGTTAGCTTACCTGCTGTGTATATTTGGCACCAACTTCAATAATATTTAAATTAGTTTATACGTTTCAGTGATATTGAAGTCGGTTCATTAAAAAAAACAAAAAAAAATTATCAGGTTACATTTTATTAATGTTTACCAATTAAACGAATGTGAAGTATTTTTAACAGACAGAACTAAATATTTTCTGAAAAGTTTTTTTTTTAATACCAAGGTGACAAGCAAACGTGTGGCCCGCCTAATGGTAAGCAGTTACCGGAGCCTATAGACGCTAGCAACGCCAGAAGAATCACTCGCGCGTTGCCTACCCTTAAGACGTTAGATATTAAGTCTTTTTATCCGGTAATTTCACCAGCTTCCAGCAGTGCCCTTCACGCTGGAACACAGTAATGCTTACACACTGCTGCTTGGCGGCAGAATATCTGACACTGCGGTGGTACGTACCACCTATTACAGTAGTAGTCTTTATGAATGTATAATTTATTGAAACAGTTTCCATACACTACAGAGCTTCTAAGCGGAGATGGTTATACTGCATATTATGAACGCCAACTTTCGGACTTTAGTGGAAACAATAAGTTGACTCGGAAAACCGTCACACTGTTTTACGATATTGCAAGCGAGAGATGCTAGTCCAGGGTTGGCAAAGATCTATGATTACTATTAGCAGAATATTTTTCAATTTATAAATTAACCGGTTTGCTGGTTAGTAGTGGAAGATTGCATACTGGGACTGACAGTTAATTCAGTTGGAGACCATAGGGCCTTGGTTTCATGAGATGCACGGTTTGGTGAAAGAAATTTCATCCAATCTTATCGAAGTCTCAAGAGAGGTTGGTAGCTTTTTCTGCCAACGTATAAGCTTGGCTATACAAAGGGGTAATGCCGCCAGTCTTTTAGGTACCCTTCCCTCCCAGTGCGGCGACAACTTGGAGGAAGTTTTTTACCTAGTTTAAGTGTACATGTTTTTAAATAAACTGTAAATATTTAGTTTCATTAAATGTATTACAGTTGGTAAGAATGAATAAAACATGAGATTTTTTTAATCAAAATGATGAAATAAGTACTACTAGGCCTACTTACTTGTTTTATAAATAGAACCAAAAGTGAAATCTGAATAATGTTTGCGTAATTTTGCTAGTGATTTCAAATATTTGTTAGCTACGAGTATAATACTAGTGGTTAATTCAGTGTGTCTTAAAATCATGATGGCAAGCTTGCGATTTATGTTATTGAGAAAGACTCAAACTAGTCTCTTGAATCTAATAATATTATAAATATCTGATTCATTATAAGTATATTTTTTATTCTTAGTACGTTGTCTCATAAAATATGTTAATGAATAAAAATATAAAAAATAAGTATATTTTCAGTATTAGAGAGTCCATTTTTAGATCGTTGTAAATTCAAATTGCTTGATAGCTTTTGATTAATGTGTTACAAATTTAAAGGAGAAGGAATGATGAGATTAGTCCAATAAAAAGGGGTTTTGACTTCCCTAAGTAATTAAAATTAAAATTATAAAATCAAAAATAAAAGAAAAACTTTTATCGATGGGAAAATCAGAAAAAAGAAAAACAAATATAGATTTCTCAAATTAATAACTTGGATTTAAATAAAATATGATAAATATAAAGAAATATAAAAGAATCTCTGAATTTATTTTTATTTGAAGTAAGTCCATTTAACTGCATAGGTACCGGAAAATGTAGAATATTGAAAATTGTTGAAACAACATCCTTGAAGTGTAGCCAGGGTTACACCGCGACTCTAACTTAGTACTGCCTCGGTACAGCCATAATACCGTTCCATGAAAGCATATATTAAATATATTAGAAAATAGCTTGTATTCAAATAAAAATATCCATATAATATAGAGTTTTTACATTTTAAAAAACGATAATTTCTGCGGCATATATACGGCGGTGACTGTTATCTAACGCCGTTTTCGTTTGTATTATTACACAAACATAATGACGCCGAATCTGTATATACGGAGTTTGTTTCCCCGTTTCTTCACGCCTCATATACCTTAAACGGAGGAAATTACCCAGACAGAACGAATAACTCTTTCTAACTCATTTAGAAGACTTGTTATGTAAGTGTAGAAATTATACCACAACGTCAGTTGTTTACATTGAGGTAACAAGTTTTTTAATTTAAAAAAGCGTTAATTAACATACGTTGCAACTTGTATTGAGAAAGTTTGTTAAATTTCCCGCTTGTTTAGATAATTTCATCTATGTCGCCTTTTTTGTTTGGAATAAACTGAATTGAATATTAATCAAATAGTACAAATACTTACATGTTCAATGCGATTGTCTTCGTTAGGTTGTCTTTTAATACGCAGATTTAAAACAATGTGGTCGATGTGATTGCTTTGGTGATAATTGATGTAGATTATCAGTACAAAATCATAGCAATGAAGCCGGAGTAAAATAAATTATGATCATAAACACCTTTTTTGCTGTTAGGTAGGAGAGACCCTTCAAAATGTGCCCGGTCTCCGTAAAGGCGGAGTTTGGGTTATATTGGATTTTTGCTGCACAAAGACCATGTTTGCGCACTAAAACCTCCTCGGTTGTTATCATTGATGACGTTATGAGGTGGCTTTGGGTAATCCGTTCTCACCAGGGTCTCTCCAGTACTGGACGCGCGCTTTATCATGTCTCGGAAGGGAGAAGAAATGCAAGCACCATCGCGGTGCTCGTGACGACTTCTACCGCGTCATCGCCTGTTGTTGTATTGATGTTCTTATTATACAAAAAAAAAATACCACGTGCAAGTCGAACTCACGCACCGAGTTTGTTTGTCGAGGTTTATTAAGGACTAGATGACCCACGCAGCTCCGCCTGCGCTATTTTTACGTTAGCTAAACTTTTAGTAACAGACATTTGCATCGAATAAATAACCTCCTTTTTTATAGTCGGTTAAAAACTGGGACCCACTTTTTACTTGCTCTCCGAAGCACGGACCCGTTTAGTTCAAATGGCGTTAAACGGTCACCCATCTATTTAATGACCTTACCTAACGTTGCTTAACCCGATCGATTAGAAAACCTTGATAACAACTCTCTATGAGTGTTCCCTTACTAATATTTATTATATTATAAAGAAAAATTGATAAAATCGGCCCAAGCGTATAACCAAGTACCCATTTTGACTTTAATCCCCTCTCCCAAAAGAACCGTGCTAGATTACGGGATAAAAAGTATCCTATGTCCTACCTCGTAGTAAGATCTCAAATCATGCCAAGTTTCATTTGAATCCATTCAGTAGTTTCGGCGTGATGCTCAGCCGTGATACAGACAGACAAAAATTAAAAAAAATTACATTTTCGGCCTTAGTATCGGTTATAGAATGCCCTAAAAATATAATTTTCAAAATATCTTCAATGTACAGAATTGGACCTGTTACAGTTTTATTATAAGTATAGAATAGACTAGCTGACCCACGCAGCTCCGCCTGCACTATTTTTACGTTAACTAATCTTTGAATAACAGACATTCGCATCGAATACATAACCTCATTTTTTATAGTCGGTTAAAAACTGGGACCCACTTTTTACTTGCTCTCCGAAGCACGGACCCGTTTAGTTTAAATGGCGTTAAACGGTCACCCATCTATTTAATGACCTTACCTAACGTTGCTTAACCCGATCGATTACAAAACCTTGGTAACAACTCTCTATGAGTGTTCCCTTACTAATATTTATTATATTATAAAGAAAAATTGATAAAATCTGACCAAGCGTATAACCAAGTACCCATTTTGACTTTAATCCCCTCTCCCTAAGGAACCGTGCTAGATTACGGGATAAAAAGTATCCTATGTCCTACCTCGTAGTAAGATCTCAAATCATGCCAAGTTTCATATGAATCCATTCAGTAGTTTCGGCGTGATGCTCAGCCGTGATACAGACAGACAGACAGACAGACAGACAGACAGACAGACAGACAGACAGACAAAAATTTAAAAAAATACATTTTCGGCCTCAGTATCGGTTATAGAATGCCCTCCAAAAATAATTTTCAAAATATCTTCAATGTACAGAATTGGACCTGTTACAGTTTTATTATAAGTATAGATTACTAAAAAACTGTACTATTTAGAAAGATCTGTTTATTTTTCCTGTAAAATATAGATAAACATTATTATCTATAATTATCGATAGCATCAGTGGTTCCTGAAATACATAGGTGTGATAGACAGGCAGAGCGCTGACGAAGTCAGACCATAAGGGTTCCTGTTTTACCTTTTAGGTATGGAACCCTAAAAATAAACACGTGGCTATTGTTTTGATAAGGTAGAAGTTGTGACGCCGTCGACTAAAAGCAAACCAGACATACATACAATGAAATCGAAATCAAAGTCGAAACGTATTTAGAGCCCCCATAAGGAGGCTCTTAACTATTACTACTCTGGAATATTTTTTAAGAAAATACTATCGTATCGAAGGAAGCTCGGAAAAATCACAGTCAAGGAAATCGGTGGGCTTGTGTTTTGTTTTTATGCTTTTAATCTAAAATAGTCAAGAACTGTGTTATACAGATAGAAAAAAAAAAGCAGAAATCAATTATCGTATTCCGGAAAAGAGAACCAGCTTATAACAACAAACAAAATCATGTAGCAGAGCTGTCAGTAACACTTGAAGCGTACCAATTAATAGTTGAGGCCAGTTTCCTTAACAAACTTTTCCGAATTGTTCGGTAACACTAATTAGGTAGGTGGAGTTGTTCCGGATCAATATCAGGCTATAGTGAGGGAACGGTTTCCAAAGATCACAGAATGACAAGTGAGGAAAATTACGTTGAAGTTAATGTATAAAATACAATAATAAAAAAAACTTAATAAAGCTAATGCTTGACCATAATACCATAGTGTATCGAGCAGTGTTGCCATCTCATTCAAATAAACCCGAGTCGCTAGCTATAATATTAAGTCGCAAAAAAAAATCGCTTTCCCTTCTATTTGTGTGGACAACGGACACAATGACCGGTCCGCCCAATACTTTGGCACTGCGGAACGTCGCTAAAAATTATTCTACCGGGAGCAGACTCAGGATTTCATTCTGGTTGTCCGATAAGTTGCTGCAATTTTTGCTGTCAAATTTTTTTGAGCCTGCTTCAGAGTTTGCAGCAGCCGACATCCAATGAAATTATGATAGTTTCTTGTCCAGAATAGCGGTTTCGTTTAGAGCACTGGCATACTTACTTACTGCAGGAACACAACGCCTGCTTGGGAACCGTCCCTGCCACCGCATTTTGGCTCGGTATGTTTTACACCAACTATGAAATCCGCTAGGAGGCTGGTTCAGAATAATTACTAATTAACAGTAATAATAATAACTTTTACAAGAGAGCTTTCACTGAGATATTTGGCAACATTCAACCTGTTGCAAGTCAATAAAGAATTTGCAAAAATATATTTTAGGAGACCCCTGCTAGCATGGGCGCCGGCAGCAGGGTGCAAGGGGGTGCACTTGCACCCCCCTGGCACCCAGTCAGGAAAGAAAATACATGTTACTGTTTGGATATAAACTGAAAGTGTCTAGGTGGCTGTCCAAATTTGAATTACATTTATTTACATAATATACTTACATGTATAATTCTATATTTTATATTAGTTAATAGTATAATGTTTAGATCTAGATGCACCCTCCTTAATGTAATCCTGGCGGCATCCATGCCTGCTGGGCATTAAATGGGCAACGTATTTTGTTTTTCTAGCATTTAGCGTGTAACTTGATCATTTATACCCTTAGCTGGGCCTAACTCATATTTAAACTTAATTATTTGTAAGACAGCAATGTGGATTTGATTGTTATATCAGAGGGCACAGTGTTTGCCTCGGGAGTTCCAAAAAATAATAATTAAAAGCCCTATTCAAACGCGCAAACATTAAAAACACCGTAGGCTTATCATTTAGAATTAGTTCGTATTCTATTTCCTTTGAAGTGATTTCGTGAAAGAATAAAATACAAACATTTACTCAGTATTTCATTTAGTAAAAACGCTATTGAATAGAAGTTGCAAGAATCCAACAAATATGTTTTAAGAAGGTTGTATCCTCTATCTATGAAAGATTTGTACTATTTATAGAAATGTGCCTTATTTATCTACTATAAGGACATAAATGCGTAATCCACAGAACTGACAAACTAAGGCGCTCTATTCATAGCCAGTTGTAATGACTGTTCGGTAAAGGATCAGTTGGTTGATCAAAGTCAGGCAAGGTCAATCCTTAGATGGATGACTGTATGGTATTTCAACTGAGTGTCTCCGTGCTTCGGAGGGAACGTAATACGTCTGTCCCAGTTGTTGTTATTTAGATAGCTGTCCTTTTTTTCGCTGAGGAAACCTTTAAAAGGCTCCACCGGGGTATGTGTATTCTTAGCTACTAAAACCCCCGCGGCTATCGCATCGGTACATGAGCGGGGACCCCCTCTACGATGGGATATGCACCAGGAATCCATAAGTGCTTTGCCTTTGAGCCCGCCGCCGGGGGGCGCATTGTAGCCCCCCGGGAACCAGTCCCGGTGCTCACGGGGACGGGTATTTTAACCCCGCCGCCATCCTCGAAGTCGCCGCCGTACTTAATGGACTATGGACTACGTTAATATCATATTTTGTAAATTAAACCAAGTCAATATAAAATGACCAGTTGTATAAATTAATTTATTTGTTAATTTGTTTATTTGACAATTTTGCATACATGTACATAATCTCCATAGGTATTAGATAGGATTTAAGTATAAGTACAGTACATGCACCCTGTAAGGGCGTTTGCAAGTCAGTGCGTTTAATTTTACATTATTATAAATACTAATTCTATATCCAAATATTTCATTCGTCAGCATTAATTCAATTATAATTTGTCAATTAACAATATTCTTATAAATAGTAAAGTAAATATAGGTACTTATAGAACATAAAACAAAAATAAGCCATCCATGAAATGTGTAATACAAATTGCTTCATTAATTTTGATAGTTTCCTTGTGTACACGGGCGAAATAAACGTCGGCCGGCTATTGCAGAGCAAATGAGATGTAAAACATGGAATCTTGGAATATATTAAGACAATCTCTTACTTTCCGGGGCAAACGAACAAATTGCCCGAACACTACTCCGCCAGGCAGCCTGATAACAACATTTATTCCTCCCTTGCAGTGGTTAGCTTTGAACTGTTTGCATAATTGGTATGTTTTCGTACGAATACTCGTATATAACTTTGTTAATAATTTACTGTTCTTTCTTTGTATAGTAACGGTAAAAAAAAACGCAGAATAACGAGTGTTATGGAAAATAATAAACGCCCAGAACAAAAAACGGCTCATAAACACAGACAGAATTCAAGCTGTAGCGGATTCCATTAACATGATATATCACTTCACTGCAGTTAAAAAAACATGGCCTCCATCGATTATAGTCGATGATTTTGCCAACAACAGTGTTTATCCACAGGGTAGTGATGATGGGTTTAATGCGTGCGGTAATGACACTTTTACGGTGAACAAAATTATATATAATTTTGCAAAAAAGAATAGAGCCGCTGAGAAAACAAGAAAAAGTCTAAGTGCATAATGCTCGATAGTAACAACATGGGTAAATAAATAACAATGGGAATCTATACTTATAATAAAAAAAACTGTAACAGGTCCAATTCTGTACATTGAAGATATTTTGAAAATAATGTTTGGAGGGCATTCTATACTGTTATAGAATGCCCTTCAAACATAATTTTCAGATACTAAAGCCAAAAATGTTTTTTTTTTGTCTGTGTGTATCTCGGTTGAGCATCATGCCGAAACTACTGGATGGATTGAAACGAAACTTGGCATAATTTGAGTTAATACTCCGAGGTAGGACATAGGATACTTTTTATCCCCACATTTGGCACGGTTCTCTTGGGAGAGGGGACTAAAGTCAAAATGTGTACTTGGTTATACGCTTGCTCCGATTTTAACAATTTTTCATTATAATTATAATAAATATCTGTAAGGGAACACTCATAGACAGTTGTTAACAATGTTTGGATATCGATCAGGTTAAGCAACGTTAGGTAAGGTCATTAAATAGATGGGTGACCGTTTAACGCCATTTGAACTAAACGTCTCCGTGCTTCGGTGGGCAAGTACAAAGTTGGTCCAAGTTTTTAACCGACTTTTAAAGAGGAGGTTTTGTATTCTATGCGAATGTATATTATTGAAAGTTTAGTTAACGTAAACACAGCGCGGGCGGAGCTGCGTGGGTCAGCTAGTATAAAATAAAATTGATCTAATTCTATATCCTAATATTATTTAACAGAATAAATTTGTATAAAACTTTTATGGACGAGATATTAGATAGAGTAACACGATATATACAGATAGATAGATCATGATTTCAGGGGCCCGACCACCACCTCTATTAGCAGTATTATTATCACTTTACTTGACATGAGGTAGAGACGTCAATACACGTAACTTTGTATAAAAAGTGACAGAGCTATAAACTTCGAGACCTCGCTTTCTATCGAGAAAGAAATGTGAAAATAATATTACTATGAGAGGTGATGGTACAGGCCCAGGTTTTACTTTTAACATCTTTGCTTTCAGGTTATCGCCTGTCACTGAAGCAGTTTTAGAAATATTTTTACGGGTAGAAATATTTTTTGTAAATAACACTTATTTTGATGTGTACTGTTGTTTTTATTACCCGACTACGTTTACAAAATGTAGAAATAAATGCAGTTTATTTGTAGATTGTAGAAGAAATAGGAAATTCATACATGAAGGTGTAACCGAAACGTTCGTTACTTTGTACATAAAAGAAAACCGTTCCGTGAATGTTGAACTAAGAAATGTTTCAGTCCGTTGCTCTAAACAGATGATACATTTTACAGGAAAAGTTCAAAAAGGTTGATTGGATTGCATCGACATTCGTATTCACTCGCGTAAACTCCGCTTTCCACCTTTGAGCTCATTCTAGTTTTTTTTGTTCTCTTGTTCAATTCGCTGCCATTGTAGTTGGTAAGTGAAAACTTCGAAATATACTCCCCCGAATAAACGTGATTTTTAGGAATGACAGGAAAAAAAAAAACAAGACCTAGAGTTTTGTTTTGATTACTACTGTCATAATAGTTGTACAGTTATACGATTGAACGATAAATTGTTGATAGATATTTGCAGATCACTTTAATATACTAAAATAGTATAGAAATGAAAGATTTTCCAAACTTTTGATGTAAGCTTGCTTGGAAGCGCATCTAACGACCGAAAGGCAAAACCACCTGCACCCAAAATGTAAACTACTTACACGCAAGTTATTCAAGGACTTGTAATAACAGATAGTAAGATAATTCCTAAAATGATATAATTTATTGGCATATACTATATTATAACTTGTCTTCATAAACTATTTATAGATGGTTTGTATGTGTCTAGAAAATACGTATTATAAAACAAATGTAGAACTAAGGCAATCCCAAAGAAAGTGGAATTTGAACGTGGAAAGGAATTGTTCCTGCGATATATTCCCGCAGAGTTCAAAATACTAGCCCACTTCAGTTTGTGTAAAGTGCTGTTTTCCGTTGGCCGCCTTGTTCTAGTGATGGTATTCGTTTAAGTCCATGTCAGTGGTGGTAATAAATATGCCTACGCCGGGGCGTGAATTTATTTGCATATTAAAGTAACTGAATTCCCTTCATACAGTGTTACGTAAATATTCGTACAGTGTTTTAAAAATACTAATAACCTCATAAAGGTGTTGTCATTGCATCATACTGACCAAAGTTTGTTTTACTACTTTTAACATCACATATTTTTTTAAAATATCCCAAATTAATTTGATTTTAATTGTTTGCTCCAATTGGGAATAAGTCTACAAATTCATAATTTTTAAATTAGATTTTTTACTCCAGTATTTTCAGCTTTTATGCCCAGAAACATTCAATCTTTAGTTTCGTATTGAATAGAGTTAAACTGATTGGATCCAAAAGATCTTTTATGAAATAATTATAGTAAGTACTTTATGATTGGTAGCTACAAACCTAAATTAATATTAAAGAGTGAGCATAATAATAGATACAAAAGAAGCGTCCTTACTTATAAATTTATAAATATAAACCAATTAGAGGAAAATGAATTGCTGAAAACACCAACACAGAAATGGCAAGACGGTGAAAGTAATCCTCCTATTATTTATTTATTTATTTATACTCTTTATTGTACACACATAAAAATAAAATTAAGAGGACTTGAAGAAATTTGTACAAAGGGCGGCCTTATCGCTATCCGCAATTTCTTCCAGGCAACCTTGGGATGGAAAAAAGATTGCATGGAATACGAAAAGTGGGGTAGTTAATATGTGACACAATATACACTAATAAAAATACATATAATAATATATATATATATAATATATTAGGCGGTCTTGTCAATGCAATGAAGTGTACTGTTAAGGCATCGAATTTGCTAAAGATTTTCTCTAATAGCACGCGTCCTAGCAACGTAACTTTTAAACAAACATTTCTGGTAATTTAAAATGAAGTTCATAATATGATAGATAGATAGATAATACTTTATTGTTCCACCATTATAGAAAAACACAAAAATACAAAAGAAAAACAGTAAATAGAATGAAACAATGGGCGGCCTTATCACTAAAAGTGATCTCTACCAGGCAACCTTTGGATGGAGAGGAACTATGAACTATATGGAACTACTGAATATGATTAGTTATCACATAATTAAAAGTACGGCTGATGGTATAATGTAATATTAATGTTTGTTGTAAGGCTGTATAAAGTATGACAACGAACTCTGAGCAGTGGATTCAAATCAATCTCTATTTATTTAGTTTTTATTTATTGCACAAGTGCGTTATATTAACTAAATAAGACAGGTGCTTACAACAATACTCCAGGAGTAGTCAAAATAAAGCGTTAAGTTTATTTGTTAAAATTTATGTTATACTATTTTTTAAATCTAGTCCTTTAAACGGACCTATTTCGTAGCACAACCTGCATTTTTGTTCACTAGTTAAGTAACATTATATTCTTAGCTATAAAAATCCTACTCAGCTTTTCCGTAGTCAGGTGAATTAATCAATCATAAGCTTTTACTCTTACGCTTAGTTTACCTTGCAAAAAAAGTAGACTCCATTGTAAGTAAAAAAAGTTTTAAGAATATTATTAAATTGTTGTAGAATTATTTGCCCTTCAATCGTTTTCCCCCTTATGTTATGTTAAAGTTTTGTTTAACTTTCCTTACCTACGTACCTTTATTCATATTGAAATAAAAGTTAGCGTTATTTTAGCCAGCGATTAAATTTTTTGTAAATCCTTTTGTTAAACTTTAATTAAAGAATGGAATAGCCAATTCATTCTTTAACTTACTTACCGATTTCTCATGGGTTATCCATCGATCTAATATCATTTTATCCGTGACATCATTCACATTGCATATCCGGTACATGATTTTCAGACCAGTATGTGCGACTCAGCCATCTATTCGGTTTATTTGTAGCTGAAACACTAATTAAGCGATCATTAACAATGTTAATTAGCAGTTTTGTTCAAAATGTGTTCACAATATTGCACCATTAACCGTTATGACGAGACAACGATTCGTTCTGCAAATTCAGTGCTGAGTCCAGCACTAATTAAATCTGGTTAGTGCGTGTGTACTATTAGTGTTACAATTGTACCACTAATAGCATGCATATTCCCATCTCATCCGAAATACCGATTATAGTCAGTACCTACGGTTTGCTATTTTAATAACTACAATATTAGTGTTGCCTACAGGACATGCAGAACGGTTTTCTGTTTATGTATAGTGTAGAAAGTTTGTCAATCTTAAAAGTTAAAAACCTAAATAACAGTGCAGTATTCTAATATGCTGTATTTTAATTACCTTAAATTAATTAAGGACTTTTAAACATTTTTACCAGTAGGGTGTCCGGCTAAGAATTGGACCCTCCCATCTCATTACCAGAGAGAGAGAGAGCTATGCTCGGAGTTTCTTTACGCGACAGAATCCGAAATGTGGAGATTCGCCGAAGAACTAAGGTCACCGACATAGCTCTCAGAATCTGCAAGTTGAAGTGGCAATGGGCAGTCCACATCGCTCGAAGAACCGATAACCGTTGGGGAAGAAAGGTTCTTGAGTGGCGACCACAAACCGGAAGACGCAGCGTTGGTAGGCCTCCCACTAGGAGGACAGACGACATTGTGCGCGTCGCAGGTAACCGGTGGATGCAAATAGCCAATTGCCGCCGTTCATTGTGGCGTTCTAAGGGGGAGGCCTATGTTCAGCAGTGGACGTCTTCGGCTGATGATGATGATGATCTCATTTCCAGAAGACGGGCAGCAACCTCCTCCGTTTAATATCCATTTCCGTGCATACTGCGAGTAGTAGGTATTCTACATTATACATTTTTGAGTGTGCGCAGGGTGTCTTAATTCCTCCATCCCTATTTCTATCATTGGACAACTAGACGCACGGTAAGTATACACTGTTACATTAACATTCCTTGAGTGCGGATTATGCGGCATTTTCAACTTTAATACGGACAGCTAAGGACTGTAACAGTTTCCCTGCAGGTTCTAGCAGTATTATAATGTTACTGTCTTTTAGGCTATATTAATGAATAGGTTTTTAGCATTCCTATTCCCGATTTCATCGCTGATTTTTATCAGGTGGGACTGCAGACGAGCACTGCCTTATATTTAGTAAAAAAATATCCTGGGGCAATTCACCTTCTTATTCCAAACTACGAAAAGCTTCCAAACTACTTTGGTAATCGGATAACCGGTTAACAATGTTCAATGTTCATGCATATTAAGTACGTGTATACTATGATTTATGTTTCCCCATTGCATAATTATATTGTCTATGTCTATGTCAATGCCTGGTCTTAAATTGCGTATCACAGCAAGTCGTGTTAAATATAAATCAAGACAGCCTTCGCCGTGGCCTCATCTGTCCTGCCGAAGTGCTCACCAATATAGTTTAAAGGTCATGTAATATTGATTTTTTACTGGGACCAATCCCACCACTCATTCCCACCACTGTGAACCCTGACAGCCATGATCTATAGTGATTACCAGTGAAGAGACCAAACTTTGAGACGAGTCCCAGGGGAACGCTAAACTGTCTTAGAACCCCAAAAAAAAAATTACTTGATTACAATGTTATACTTACAAATAATTAAAAGTATATGGAGGAGTTACAAAAATATACATTTTTCTCCTTTGCAAAGCGGAAATCTTGAAAAAAATTAAAAAGGCCGATACAGTGGAAGACAAACGCTAATTTATTCATAAATGCATTGTTTATCTACATTTAAAGGGAGTCATCGTTCTATAGCGTGGTTAGGAAGTGTTAGCAGTGGGGCGGGCCTGCGCTATCTTGTATCTTCAGCGCGGCTTGCACTATTCAGCCGGCTCCTAGTCGTTTCCTTGTGCCAACACTAGTCTACCTACTTGGACTAAGCGTACAATACTACTTGTAATAAGCCCTTATGTTATTGCTTCGTGGGAAGGTCGTATTATATACGACTAAAGTTTTTTTATGCAACTCATCGACGAGTCACGCGTTGTCTATACCTATCCTGGGACAATCCACACAAGGCCATCTAAAACTAGACCCCAAAACATTTGAAATAAATTATGTAATATTATTATATAAATCTTGTTATTTCAGAAGTCGTGCCTGACTCGTATGAGTTTGGTCAACCTCGGCTCCAAGGCGAGGAGGTTATTTTTCGTCATTAATTTTGTAATTGTATTCGGGTCAATATTTATATTATTATTATTTCCTTTATGTATTTCTTTTTACGGGTTATACCCGAATATTTTAGAGGCTTGCGTGGGGACGGATCCAACACGTCGCCCTTTTACAAGAGGCCCTTTTTAAGAAATAAATGGTGTGTAAACCACCTCCCGGGATCAACTGCTAAAATGGTGAAAAAATGGCAGTTGACCTCGACAGGTGTAGGAACTATTGTAAGTACATGGAAAGATTATAAGTCTATGTTGTTGAACATTTGGTGGACTAGAAGCTCGGCTATTGCAGAGGTCGGGGTCACTTGCCATAATTACATTCATAATTATTTTGTGGCAAGTGGTGACTTGCCACCCACTAGATTTGTTCTTGCCTTGTTGTTAGCGAATCTAAAAAAATGTATGTAGTAATCAGTCCTAATAACTAAACCTAACTATAGCAATGAAACAAAGTAAAACATGCTAATTCAACGTGAATGATGTAGTTCGAAGATCTGATAAAGCGCGAACCTGAGTGATGATTGTAGATACCTATCTCGGCAAAATGGCGTGTTTCAAGGTACCGGCGCGGATAGATTCACTTAGCTTAGGTACTTTATTTTTAGGACGCGACTAATCACTAGAAAATTCGAAGAATTGGTTTTTCAATGATATTGTCTATTCAGCAGTAGGTATTCGTTGTTTTCATTCCATTTTCAATTTGGCGTAGAAATACAACTAACTAACTATATATTTAGGAAGTTTTCGGAACATAAACACGTACAAAATTAATTATTGTCAACTGTACTATGGAAATCAGACTACTGGTACTAATACTTCTACATTTTTTTTTTGTAAATTATTATTAAATAGATAAAACACCCAGACACTTAATGGAAAACATTACCAGAAGCAGACATTACCAGAAAACCACCACATATTACCAGGCATTACCATACCAACCAGATTACCAGATATTTAAGAGTAGGTAGATTATGTCCTGACTTATGACATATATTATCCTTAGAAGAATAAATATTGAAATACTACTTTTTATAAATTTTATAAGAAAATTATTTATCTGGTGCCAACAATGATATTTGTGCCAAGAATAATGTTTTTGAAATATATAATAATAGGTTATTAACAGGGTTAAACGAAGTGCAGTGTCTATAAATTAAATACTAATTTCAATTTGATGTTGACTGCAATAATAATAATTGGATGATCCATCCATTAAATTAAATTCTAATATTCGATCCATTCGTACGACACGAACCGTCCTTCCATTTCTGAGGGACAAATATTTTATGAAATTGTCTTTAGTAATTTATTTAACAGTTAATTACTATTCTGTGGCATCAGAACATGATAAGGCCGATATCTATCCCTTGAGTAATGCCTGAAAGGCACGGGACAATATTATTTCATTGTCGAATTCTGACCTCAATGGACATCACTATATTATTTCGATATAAATTTATTGATTGTTGATTTTGATATGTCTAGCTGGTGTAGTAGTCAAGAGGTAGTGTGTAAACATTGCTGTGTGAGTGACGATATACGCAAAGCAGTTGGCAGTGACTGGATGAGGAGAGCCGAAGACCGGGCACAATGGCGTGTATTGGGGGAAGCCTATGTCCAGCAGTGGACTAATTTAGGCTGATGATGATGAAGATCAAAAATAAAAAACTTGCTTCACAAAGCGCCTAGCATACGGGAACCTGGTTGGCTCACCATAGAAAAAGGCACCACACAGGCCCACACCACAAGTGAACTTGTGGACTCGATGCCGATTTGAGATTTGTGAGTTTTTAAGTAATTTATCTCAAACGCTGAAGAGAGGGGCGCCTCTATCAAGTTTCTACCCCGGTTCGAAAAATTGTAGATCCGGGGCTGCAAATGACCGTAAATAAGTGATTGTATATCTAATATCTCGGGTACAATGCAGGCATATTTTTTCTATAGGCAGGCATGTTGCTTACCATCTTTCTTGTTTCGTTTCTAGGTGAAATAAAAAAAGATGTCACGTCGTTTTAATCTGTGTCCCACAGTCTGGTATGCTTAGTTGGTTGGGATGTGTTTCAAGTCTCGTTTCGTACTTTTTTGAACATACTCTTATTACTTCTGGGACTGTGTTCATGTTCAGGTGTACATACTTCATTTTTAATGAACCAGAATGCATTTGACAAATAGCTATATTTGTTTTCATATGTATTGCATGCGTTGTTTTGCTATTGATTCAGTCTCAAAGTGAGCTCCATAGTTATATGCCGTAGCATAAATCGCATTGTCTAAATATTATTGGTGATGGAACGTCGATGGACCAAAGTGACTACAAATTAGCGAACTCTAGCTAGTTGGGACAACGATCTCAATTCGGCGGTTGGCAAGAACTCAATGGTACTAAATGGTACAGTTTTCTATGTGGTAGGCAGATTTGTGCAACCGGCAGTCCAAGTGGGTAGGTACCACCGCATTATCAAATATTCAGCCGTCAAGCAGCAATGTGTAAAAATTGTTCAGTTGATGGATAACTAGTGAAATCATAGGGCTCAATAGACTCCATAACTATGTCTCAAGCCGAGGTGTGGTAAACAGTTCAACTGTCCATAAGCGGGCGTGTCACTTACCCTAAGAGGAACGTCCTGCTTATCTCAGCATTAAATTTAATGCTAAGCAATTGCTTACACAACTAATTGAGAAAGGCTAAAGAATTTTGAATGGCTTTAGTAACCTGGACAAAAAATAATGTTCTTCTGGCCGTTACGACCACGGCGGACAATCTTTCGCAAGATCAATATTTCGTTTACACGGGAGATATACCTCCGGTTTGCAAAGCAAGCGGTTTCCGACTGCACCACGGAGATTGCAACCTGGAATACGTACCATCAGTATAAGCATAGTTAAAAAGAAGAATACGCTTTTTTTTTGGATTCAACCATAAAAGGCGGATCGTTGCCAAATAAATTGTTTCTCGTTCTTTACAGGTTTTAGTATTTTATATTCCAAAAGGAAAATTCTTTTAATGTTTGAGAGGATTTTAATGAGGTCGTCCACCGTCACCCTCAATTTCCTACATAAATAGGGCAAACACTGAATATTCAAAAATATTCAGAGCAACCTAATTTCGTTGTTGCACGGCTCGATCACAAGGCGAAAGGTTAATGAACTACAATCCGCAAGAAGTGGAAGGTAAATATTAATCAGAATATTCCAGAAACACGGTCTAATGACGGCAGGCTCACGCCCGAGGGCACAGCAAACATTTTTAATCCGCGCCGCATCTCATAAATTTCAAGCCAGAGATGAAGTCGCTTTTGTTTCTCTTCACGAAATACATTTTTTCGCTACAGCGCTTAGTTGTGGCATGTCACCGGCTTTAGGGGAAGTCAGGCTTTTTCTTTTATTGTACACTCTTATTACAATTGAGAAGATGGTTGCGTTGAGAAAATATATTGTGTTGAAGTTGGCAAACAGAAAAACTTTACATAGTAAGTAGATATAACAAAGTCAAAGTTAAAATCATTTATTTCAAATAGGTTTAACGCTAGCACTTTTGAACGGTAATTTTTTTTTTGTGGCAGTTAGATCAGCATCAGCGACAGTGTGTCCTGCCATCCAAAAGATCAAATAAGAGAGAAAGAAAAATATGACGAAAGTACAACAAACTAAAAAGACAAAGGGATAGTATTCGGACCAGTACACCCCCCCCCCAAGCAGCACCCGCACGCGTGTTGACTCGAGCAGCAGCCATCTCATAACTCTTCCTAGATATAATCTAAATCATCATCATCATCAGCCAGAAGACGTCCACTGCTGAATAAAGGCCTCCCCCTCAGACCGCCACATTGAACGACAATTAGCTATTTGAATCCACCGGTTGCCTGCGACGAGCACAATTTCGTCTGTCCACGTAATCTGCCTACGCCACAGATTACTAAACCTACTCTGCGTCTTCCGGTTCGTGGTCGCCACTTGAGAACCTTTCTTCCCCATCGGTTATAGTCTAAATAATACAGTAAAATTATTAAACTAAAAATAATCAACATCAATTAACCCTATGGCCTTTTATTATTAATTATCTAAATATAAACTATACCGCACATATTTTTACAGTGAATCAATAAACTATATTTATATATCCAATTTCTTAAACACAATAACAATATATACACACTTGCATACTACATAATTGTATACATATAATATGGGTAGGCACCTATGTGATGTGTATCCAACAATGCATGGCAAACACAGCAAAATCAACAAAAACTGACGCAAGCCTGACGCAAATGTGGAAAATTAGTTTTAATTAAACAGTGAACTTGCATATTTCATGAAAGCGCCCTATGTTTTGCAGCAAGACGGAAACATACAAGGAAAACTATCCGTAATTGAGGAGAAATGTTTCAAGTGTAATGAAATATGGGGGGAATTAATATTTCAGGTGCCTAGCTAGCCCAAAACTTTGCCAATAATTTTGATTTATTGAAGCCTCACCGCCGCTCATATCTACTGCTCGAAGTTTTCCTATTTAAACAATCACTTGAGCGTTGGCTCAATACCCATAGGTACCGTGACACTTGGATCGAAATGGGTATTCGTGTAATTTACGAAGAAACCTTTCCTTTGTGAAGTGAAGACCGCTAATATCAATTCCAGTAGGAGTTTGAATTATATTCTCCCCACATCGTTTTGGCAGGAAAATGATCATCTGTAAAAGTGCTCGCTTTTCCTTAGCAACCTAATATGATAATACGAGTAAATAAGTACAAAATTACCTGCTATATAGATAGTAATAATCTATTGGCCGTCTTTGAATTTATCGTCGTTATAATTTTCACATTTTATAAACATTATTTTCATATTGATTTCAGATTGAGAAATCTTTGAGTCGACACTATTTTAGGATAGAGATATAATACTTTTTAATAGAGAAGATCAATCAACCAGCAATATTTTCTATAGGGCTGATTAACCAAAGTGCGTCTGGCAAACATTATATTGTTTCAGTATTCAGGAAGACTCATTCAGTGCCCTCGATTTTAATATGTTGGTGTTAAGTGGCATCTAAAATAATCTGCAATTTTTGCTTATTGAAACTGCTAATAATTCTGAACTTGGTACTAATGTATTTCAGCTAAAGTGTAAACTGAGATAAATGAAGTGGAATAAAACTTCACTTTGACTTTTACATTGAAGATGAAGATACTTTTATCCATTTCAATAGTGTTTCTTACTTACTATAATGCTTGTTTAGTTTCTCAATTGCAATAAACTCTCAGAATCGCAGTTTTTATTGCAGTTTAGATGCTACTATTTCTCCGAAACTGTACCTAACTCTCGCAGATTTTTTTCACATCGCTTGAATATATTTGCTTACTCTTTTTGATGATAGTGGTGAAAGACAAAAGTTACAGTTATACGGCGTTGTTCTGAACGTTTTCCGATGACTTTCTCATACATAATGAACATTTGTAGGATTGAACATTTCAACGCTAATTGTGCACACAATCGCACCATGCGATCGATTCGCGCAAACAGTTTTGTTTTAGGACAACGTTCAAGAGGTTTTTATTTTTGAGGACCGGAGTCCTAAAAATTAATATGAACATCTCATCGTATTCATATTTTTTTAATTATAGCAACACTTGTTGACAGAAGCGTCAACAATAATTGGACTAATGTTTTAGGTAAGTATATAAAACATAAAAAAAATATATGGATTTCATTTACACAAACACTGAAAGGAACTAAGAAATGTTTAGCAAACAACAAAACGTCTGGCTATTTTTGTTGTTAAGACGGCCATAAATCATTCTCTCCTTTTACCAGTTACAGTGGTTACCGCAAGTTTCGCCAACATTAGTCGAGCTCAAACGAGCTACAAAATTTCTTTGTATCGACAAAGTAGCGACCAGAATTCCACCATTTTCACGATAACGATCGTGTCCCACCTTGTGGCCATTAAGGGTCAGGCGATGGCCAGATAGGAGGCAATTTATGCACTGCACACTCAAGTCAAGAGCTCCGTTGTATTTACTTAGTTTTTACGAGGAAGATTCTTATCTGCGTGCGGTGTTAACCGCCTTCATGTTTACTAAGATTCGATTGCTGTCTTATAATTTGTTAGAGGAACGTGTTTAGCATTTTTATTGATTAAAGTAAAGACTTAAAAATAACTGAATATTTCTTTTTGAATTTGTTGAGTTATTTTTTAGTTTAGATTTGAATACACAATTCATAGCAAGACTTTTTTGACTTTGGCTAAAAGTCTTGGTGTACGCAGTTGATTAAACGTTTATGACACACTTCATTTTAGTTGTCTCCTTTAGCCTCTTTCCATGTATTTCGTGTGATGAGTTATCACCATCGGTCTGGCGCGATCGCAGTCGCACAGTGTAGGTATACGAGAGATTGCGCCGCGACACGGTCTCATAGACGTAGGAACTAATTTTCTCACGCGCCACGACACTATAGAATGGTAGGTATGTTTCCCGCTTTGGAAGTTACAAATTTGTGTTATAAAAAGTACAAGAAGAAATAAACTATAAAAAAATAGTTCCACATGGCATAACAAATTAATTACTTCTGTTCGGCTCATATATGTATCGCTGCGCGCGATCCCGTCTACCTTCTGAGCTGTGGCTGAAAATCAGCGCTTTGCTGTTGGAGCAAATTTATACGGGGTGTAAGGGACATCGTACCGAAAACCAATACCAGGGATCCAGTAAATGATTCTGAACATTGTAGTGTTGAAATTTTTCATCGGCTTGTTCATGAATTTTCAAATAAAAATTGCGAAGCGAAGCAAAATTAGCAATCATCAGCAGCCGAAAAGTCCACTGCTGAACAAAGGCCTCTCCCTTAGAAGGGAGGGGTTGCCATAATGTCCACACTTGGCAGGCGGCTTGATTGAAATTAGCAATGTAATTTGAGAAATAAATATTAATCCGCACGTATTCATTACATGCTCAAAGATTAACAAGTTAGTAATTTGTCATTTTCCATATAAATGGTTTCTGTTGTAACGGACAATATGAGAAATCTTATATAAAAGTTTTCGGTACGTAGTTCCTTACACACTGTAGTTGAGTCTAATGCGCGTTTGCATCATTGTGACTCACACTTAGTTCAACTATGTGATATGTTTGACCTTTGATGCAAATAAAGACTACTTATATATCTATCTACAAGAAATGAGAAACAAATAAGAATTTGATCGTTTATTTGATCAATTAAGATGTCCATCACGATCAAAGTTTTATTTCGTAGTCGGTTGGTGTAAGGTTTTATTTCGTTAAGACTAGACGTGGGTTGCGGTACGTGAGGATGCCACTGACGTATCACTTTCTACTTAATGGCTTGCTGATAAATAGAGGACGACGTGAGATGCCTTACAATGATATTAGGTATAGCCTTCGATATATACAAAATGCAACCTAAACATGATTTTTAACCAGTGCGGTTTCTTTGATCGGTTTGTACAACACATTTATTCCTCAGTAAAATGTTAAAATATAAATAAATATTCTTTTTAATTTCTATTAAGAATAATTTGATTATCTTACTATAGGTATAGATGTAACAGCTCAGTGGGCGAGCGCTGGCCTTGGAAACAAGGTGCCCTGGTTCGAACCCCAGCTCGCACCTCTGATTGCTTTAATTAATCATGTGCAAATCGTCTTTGTGCGATTGTTACTAGCTTTCGGTGAAGGAAAACATCGCGTGGAAACCTGTATGTCTGAGAAAGCGTAATTAGCTTTCGAATGACGTGTGAAGTCCGCCAACCCGCACTTGGCCAGCGTGCTGGACTATGGCCTAAGCCCCTTCATCTTGAGTGGAAGACCGTACCTAACAGTGGGATATAAACAAGAGTTGGTATTATATCTATATGACTAGCTGACCCACGCAGCTCCGCATGCGCTATTTTTATGTTAACTAAACTTTTAATAACAGACATTCGCATCGAATACATAACCTCCTTTTTTTTAGTCGGTTAAAAACTGGGACTCACTTTTTACTTGCTCTCCGAAGCACGGACCCGTTTAGTTCAAATGGCGTTAAACGGTCACCCATCTATTTAATGACTTTACCTAACGTTGCTTAACCAGATCGATTACAAAACCTTGATGACAACTCTCTATGAGTGTTCCCTTACTAATATTTATTATATTATAAAGAAAAATTGATAAAATTGGACCAAGCGTATAACCAAGTACCCGTTTTGACTTTAATCCCCTCTCCCAAAAGAACCGTGCTAGATTACGGGATAAAAAGTATGCTATGTCCTACCTCGTAGTAAGATCTCAAATCATGCCAAGTTTCATTTGAATCCATTCAGTAGTTTCGGCGTGATGCTCAGCCGTGATACAGACAGACAGACAGACAGACAGACAGACAGACAGACAGACAGACAGACAGACAAAAATTAAAAAAATTACATTTTCGGCCTCAGTATCGGTTATAGAATGCCCTCCAAATATAATTTTCAAAATATCTTCAATGTACAGAATTGGACCTGTTACAGTTTTATTATAAGTATAGATATCTCATTATTTTCTACCTACGTACCTACTATCTTTATAGTCATTGTTTTTTGCTTTTTAATTGCTGTCTTTAATGTTATTTTTTTTTTTTATATATTTTACTATAATTATATTGCTATTTATTATTATATTTAGGTCCTTATATATTTTGTAGTTCATAGTGTACCTATAAATTTATGATTTAAGATATATATATAAATATGTATATATGCTTATATTGGTTTTAATATTGGTATTTATTATTTATAGCTATGTTTTTCTGTTATATTCTCTTTACTTTCTTTCTTTTTTTTGTTTTGTTTTCTAAGTATCATAATTGTTGCACTAGCTAACTACCCCACTTTTATGTTTCATTCTCCCTTTTTTCCATCCCAAGGTCGCCTGGAAGAAATTGCGAATAGCGATAAGGCCGCCCTTTGTACATATTTCAGTTGTAAGTGTTTTTATGTGCTTTATTTTATGTGTAAGTAAGTGGGTAAGTTTGTGTACAATAAAGAGTATATCTATCTATTTTAATACAGTTGAATATCTTTTCAACCTCCTCGGTGGCCTTCAACAACGCTATGGAGAGACTAAGGGCTGGATGGAATATGGCATGGTAAAAACCCGTGTAAAAGAACATATAGCTGACGTTAAACATCGACGCTATACGAAGTCTGCAGTCTGTGAACATGTTCAGGATCGCACCCGTCATTATATTAGATTTGACAAACCACAAATCCTCGCAAAAGAACAGCGCTACCTACCAAGGATGATTCGTGAGGCTATTGAAATTAAAAAGCATCCAAATTTCAATAGAGAAGATGGCTGGGTGCTACCACCAGCATGGGATCCCGTGATAAACATAGTCAAATCCAAAGACAAGCATTCCACTGCAAGACCTCAAGATACTGTAAGCTCTTTCTGCGTAGATCGGACTAACAATAATAATTAGAAGACCTGAGGGTACCCTAAGACAACTATGACATATGGACAGCTACCACCTCAGTCCGCCCGTGACCATGAATGCTGTAAAGTATTCGAAACGTCGGGAAATTAAAATCAAAAATAAACCGCGATATAATCCGTAAAATTAGTTTCATTTCAATGTGTAATATTCGCGTAAGTATCAGAAATCATTAAATGCAATAATAGTTAAAAAAAAATGGAAATTAAAATTGAAATGAAAAAAAAAAATAACGACACAATTGTGAAACAACTTCTACGGATTATTTTTCGTAGCACCTATGGTCACGGAAGATCTCAATTCAATAATAAGTGTATACGCGTAAATAAAATAAATTATGACAGAAGACGAGCTCATAATAAAATAGAAAATAGTGGAAATAAAATAGAATTTTATCAAACAGACGAATTATCCATCCTGATCAACATTCACATTGGTCTATTTGAATGGGAGCTACGATGGTCAAGCATCTGTTAAGCATCTGTATCATATCTGTTGATCTCAGATAGATAAACAGATATGATACAGATGCTTAAAACTTAGAACATTTGATTCGCGTTGGGGGTTAAAAAGACAAACAATATAGATCATGATATTAATGGCTAGAATAGGTTAGTATGTTAGTTGGGGTTTTATGAGTCCTAATGAAATAGGGCTATTTGCTCCGCCCGTTTTCTAAATTAAGGAAAAATATCTGCAGACTCGTTACATTTCAATACTATGTTTCCTTATCACGCGCAGTCATAACTCTTTCAGCATTAAATGCTGACAAAAAAAAACATAATAAAACGCAATTTTATAAGGTAGTCTTATCTTAAAAAGTGACTACATTTACCTGAACAACAAAGAACATCATTACAAACCATTCCTAAAAGTGAAGTCATTAGCCCCAAAAAATGTTTAATAGCGTCACATTCATGAACCATTCTTAAATGTTGTTACAATGTCAAACATTACCTATCGTAACGTTTTCTATTCAGCGGTAACGCTTTTTTAGTATGAGAAATCCCAGTCTAATTAAGAGAATATTTTGCTACATTTAGTACATTAAAACGTTCATACAATAAATTTAATTTACAAATATAAGTAAAAACTTTTTCGGTGGTGCAGAATACCGGAGGCCTTTTTTCTTTGGGTGACCGAGTTGTAAGTAAGCTAGCAAAAAAGGCAATCTGTAACAATCCATTGAAAACTGCTGATTAAAAAAATATATACTTACTATAAAACAGACATAACAAAGAATGCCTCTTGCTTTAGTGGCTAGAGTGAATAATAAAGTATAAATATATACGAGTAAAAGCACAAAAAGCCCGACTGCGAAGAAACAAAATGGATTTAAACTACATTATTTAAACATAAAACGTGTATGTATGTATATTTGAACTCGTCTCGTACTTCCAAAAACATCAATAACGTTATCTAATTAAATGTCTCATTTAATTTTTTACAGATTTTCATTGGCATTTACATAGGACAGATGTATTTTTTTAATAAAACTTGTAAATTTTTATAAAATTAAATAAAATCAAATAAATTCCAAATTTTAGTGATCCCTAATGTAATTTTTAGATAAATATATATAATATAGTCCAAGTAAAACCCCCTCCTCTGCCGTAAAATCCAGTTTGCGATTGAATTACAATTTCATAGTAAAAAATGTGTTCGCCATGTGGACCAATGGTATGTTACAAATATGAAGACTGCGGCCCACCGAAAGGTAAGGCGTTCGAATCAGGTTCTAGAGCGGAGGAGGGCGGTGCCGAAAAAAAGGATGAAAAAGAAAACCAATTGAAGAGAACAAAGAGCCGTGAGCTGCGTGGTGGTTGCTCTGCGAAGAGTGAGGGAGCCGCGGCTAGTGGCGGCCCGGCTGCTGGGCTTCCTTTGTTGGTGATGAAGCTATGCTGAACGTGGTTCATCGTGCTCAATATTCTCTGAAAGCTTAAGAAAAAAAGTGAAAGCTTAATTAGATACCGTTATTGATGTTTTAGAAATATAGACAAAATAACGGCTGGTGGCTGCTATTTTAACTGCTATTTTTTGAGAAATATGTAGCCGTTGTCACTCCCACAGCTAATACCAATCTAACGACATAATAAGTCACAGTCAATCAAGCCGTTAAGTCTGTAGGCCGTGCCAAAGAAATAGACATACACACATACTCGATAAACATAGCCCTTTAACATTTATGTAATGAGTAATCCAAGTAAAGCCAAGGGTCATCGAGATAATTTTCTTAAGATAATAAACATTTTTATGTATTCCGTACAATGAACTACTCTAGGGTAATTATGTTAAACACGCTCGAGTGATTGTCTGATGCGACTATTCGCATAATAGCTGAAAGCACTCTGTCGTACGATCATCTTAAATAATATTGAGCCATTGCTTTTACGACTTTCAATACTTGAACACTGCATGCATACACATTATCACATGATAATGCTTATGGGAAAATCTTATCTATTCTATACTTATAATAAAACTGTAACAGGTCCAATTCTGTACATTGAAGATATTTTGAAAATTATATTTGGAGGTAATTCTATAACCGATACTGAAGCCGAAAATGTAATTTTTTTAATTTTTGTCTGTCTGTCTGTCTGTCTGTCTGTCTGTCTGTCTGTCTGTCTGTCTGTATCACGGCTGAGCATCACGCCGAAACTACTGAATGGATTCAAATGAAACTTGGCATGATTTGAGATCTTACTACGAGGTAGGACATAGGATACTTTTTATCCCGTAATCTAGCACGGTTCTTTTGGGAGAGGGGATTAAAGTCAAAACGGGTACTTGGTTATACGCTTGGTCCGATTTTATCAATTTTTCTTTATAATATAATAAATATTAGTAAGGGAACACTCATAGAGAGTTGTTATCAAGGTTTTGTAATCGATCTGGTTAAGCAACGTTAGGTAAGGTCATTAAATAGATGGCTGACCGCTTAACGCCATTTGAACTAAACGGGTCCGTGCTTCGGAGAGCAAGTAAAAAGTGGGTCCCAGTTTTTAACCGACTATAAAAAATGAGGTTATGTATTCGATGCGAATGTCTGTTATTCAAAGTTTAGTTAACGTAAAAATAGCGCAGGCGGAGCTGCGTGGGTCAGCTAGTTCATAAATAATTACGATAATCACACCAACCTCCGATCACCTGCAACTACAACTTTTTTGTTCTTGCGGGCTAACATTTTATTAGATGTGGGGGTGAACACGGCTGTCACATCGGCACATGGGACCAGGGCTCTCCTGTAGGATCTGCGCACCAGGAATCCTTCACCGCCTTACCTTAGAGCCCGCCGTCGGGTGGCACATTATAGCCCTCGGAAACTTGACAAGGTGATGACAGGGACGGGGCAGGGGTTACATCCCTGCCACCGTCCCCCTCAGAGCTACCGCCATGATTGAGGGCTTTACAGACCTACGCGGGTCTGTGAGATTTATCGCAAGAAAAATAATTTTGACAATAAAAAAAATTCATATCCAGTCTGTAAAAAAGTTATGATTTGAAGTCATAAATTCCATAACGTAAAACTAATTCCCTCTATCCGACTATATAGTGTAGTATAGTAGTAAGTAATTGGCCGATCCTGCCGACACGTGCAATTACAACGGGCATTTATTATGTAACTTTTGTCAACCGATTAGTAGTTTCAAACTAACGTTTTAGCGATTAATTTGGAATTGCTCGTGTAATCAATGTCTGAAGTCGTGTCACTTAGAACTGGTTTTCGATTAATTGGTTTGATTATCATTGTTTAAATTAATTTAATTTATTTTGTTGCCGAGAAAATTTAAAAATCGTACAATGATGACGAAGTTTTGAAGATCTCTAGACGTGCTCCAGTTATTAATAAGCTAACCGTAGGTACATATTATTTAAGATTTTTTACATACTTTTAGACTTTCGTGTTCTATCATCGAACAGTATAAATTGTCTGCGTCAGTCTGCTTGTGACCACGGCTTGTGTAACTCGTCTGAAACGTCAAGCCAAATTATATGGTGAATCGCGCTAATTCCCGATTAAAAATAATGATCGATTTTATTTGTATTAAATACATTAAATATAAATGTATATGTAGGTCATAGACCAACCTTTAGGATGTTTTTCATACAAAAACTGTCATCACCTTTCACAACTTCCAACTTTAGTAAATAATTCAGTAAATCTACGAAATACATATAAAACCTAATTATTGTAGTCACAACTGTTACTGTTGCAATATCTCAAAACGTAATTATGCATATTTTCTTCAAAAATATTTTTGTCGGCTTGGAGCGAATAATACAATTCTGTTTGCTTTGGAGTAACTTGTATCAGTCATATTATTACGTAGACTCCATGACTCAGAAGGTCGCAGGGATTACGCACAGCGTTGTGGCTAACCTCTGTGTGACTGGGGGTCATGTCTGTCTTCCGTCCGTATACACAAGTATATTTAACTCATCTCGTTAAGACCTTTCATTTGATACCCATATTGATGTTTTCACACCACCTGCTGGATAATGTCACATTATATGTCATATAAAGATATAAAGTACCTCATTATATCCCTATAGTCTAGCCCAAAGAGGATTTAACACTACGTATAAGAGTCGGCACTCCCATACAAGCCCCTGAATCGAATCATGAACGTACTTTTCCTAACTTAACATACATAAAATTTAATGGCTACCAGTTGGCCAACCTGCCATTTTTTTTTAAGTTTGGATACCACTAGGGCTTGCCACCCCTTAGTATATTTGTCTATCGATATCGATGAAAATGAAAGAACACAATATACGGGTGTGTTTATTGTTAAGTTTAATTCACGCATAGTTACCTATGTACAATAACTATGTTTTCAAAATGAAATTAAACAATTTTTAAGAAATATTTATGATTTTTGAATGCTTCACCATCATCAATCATCACTCTCAAAATTCAATTCACAATGGAGTCGTCATACTAGATATGTTTATATGCTGTATTAGTTATTCTTAATGCTGATAACACGTTGTGCCATTTCTTTGTATGGATAAATACAAGTCTTCATTTCCAATTAACTTCACCCATCTGAAGAAAAAAGCATATTTTAAAAGCACAAAAAACAAGTACAAATAAAAAAATACATACACACACTCGAAAAATATAGCCCTCCTTCTGGGCTAGTCAGGCAAAAATATCGATATTATGGACTTATCAGTATATAATATGTACATCACTATTTATTTTGTTCAACAACTAAGTTTTATGAATAAATTCATAATTCCATTACAAAACTTGCGATCTACTACTAAATAGGCTTCAAAAGTAATGTAACTGCTACAGCACAAGAAATATTTACATTTTTATATTAATACAACATAAAATTTTACCTTGCCGGGTCATGTGGAAATCTGGCCAAAAAGATCTCAGAAAACCTTTTTGTGACACGCCTAACACCACATATTTCACATTTTTTTAACGATTTACCACCCATAATATTAACACAACACCCAGAAAATAAATATAATAACTTGTTAATAACTTGTTAGCCGCCAAAATTCGAACCAGAATAAAATTTTCAAAAGTCAGGTTCCATCGACAGTTTAGCCAACAAAAAAATTACAAATGTATAATACGTACAAATTTAACAGAACTTCATATAGTTATAGCCAATACGTATTAGCAGTCATTTTAATTTGGTAACTATATATTGCTTACCTAATTAGTGCCATTATTTCTGATAAGTACGTTCATAACTCCATACAAATATCGGTTTCTACGCAGTGTCGACGGCCTGGTCTAGCCGGGTAATAATGTTGTACTAAACTCCCTTGGGTAATAAGGTGTTTGAATTTCGAACGTCAAACGAAAATTCCTCAACACTTTTACAACAGGTATATATCACGGATTTATATTTTACTTCGTAAAAACTGGATAGATCACATAAATATATTAATATCACTAATTTAAACTTTATACTACATTCTTAAGGTTTGTTTTTCGTTGACAGAAGTCAAAGTAGAAAAACGAGCCGAGTGAGATAGCTCAAAAGTAGATGTGTGTCCTTGTCTGCCCCCTTGTCAAGTAAGTTGCCAACGCAAAATATGATTCTTTTTAGTAAGGTAGATTTCTTAAAAGTTGATTACATTTGCTTGAAAGTTTGTCGTGTAATAAAACATCGAAATATAATATATCTCATTATCATCATCATCATCAGGAAGACGTCCACTGCTGAACATAGGCCTCCCCCTTAGAATGCCACAATGAACGACAATTGGCTATTTGCATCCACCGGTTACCTGCGACGCGCACAATGTCGTCTGTCCACCTAGTGGGAGGCCTGCCAACGCTGCGTCTTCCGGTTCGTGGTCGCCACCTGAGAACCTTTCTTAAATAATAATATATCTAGGACGATGAAATGTAATATCATAAATTAGCACACGAACAACATGCAATACTTTTATTGACTGATTATGAAGGTAGCCGCACTGAGCTGTTGTGTGATTGTCGACAAGTTGTCGACATTGTCGTAGTAAGTAGTAACCGGTGTCGCGGTGTACTGTTAGAGTAGGGTGACCATTATTATGTATGGCGTCGCGTCGGTCGTCTCGGGTGATGGTTTCCATACAAACGTTGGTTAACTAAACCTGAATTTGGGAATGAAATACAGATATCCGGAAGAAAACGGTAGCTAGCTATTACCACAAATTCAAATAATTTATTGTCTTAATTGTGGTAAGTATAGCAGATCTTATATGTAATATTATAATAATTAAAATAAGACTTTAAATTTAAATAAATTGATTGCAAAGTTTTCAAAATTAATAATTGCTTTCTACATAGTAATTTCATGACTTGCCATTAAATTCCATCCAATTATACAATACAAATAATGACCAAAATAACGATCTGAACGCAAAAATCGTCTCATGCAGTCCACCTCGCAACATTCAGATTGACGGAGGTCACGCAGGAGCACCGATGTGGCACCGCCCGTTGTGACCCGATCCGCCGCCAAAAAACCTTAGAAGTGAGAAAAAGAATCCTTCTGCATAGTAATGCGTGGACACCCTATTAGACAGAGATACACTACTACTTTCGGACCTCTCATTCGGCTCGTGATCTTTAGTAGACTGCGCTGTCCAGTTCTAATATAGGTTCGTGGTATATATTACTACTCTAAGCAGAGACCCAAAGAGGATTTAACACTACGTATAAGAGTCGGCACTCCCATACAAGCCCCTGAATCGAATCATGAAGTCATGAACGTACTTTTCCTAACTTAACAAACATAAAACTTAATGGCTACCAGTTGGCCAACCTGCCATTTTTTTTTAATATTGTATACCACTAGGGCTTGTCACCCCTTAGTATGTTTGTCTATCGATATCGATGAAAATGAAAGAACACAATATACGGGTGTGTTTATTGTTAAGTTTAATTCACGCAAAGTTACCTATGTACAATAACTATGCGTTCAAAATAAAATTAAGCAATTTTTACAAATAAAATAAAGAAATATTTATGATTTTTGAATGCTTTACGATCATTAATCTCAAAATTCGATTCACAATGGACTCGTCATACTAGATATGCTTATTTATATGCTGTATTAGTTATTCTTAATCCTGATAACACGTTGTGCCATATATTTGTATGGATAAATCAACAAGTCTTCATTTCCAATTAACTTCACCCATCTGAAGAAAAAAGCATAATATTATAAAAGCACAAAAAACAACTACAAATAAAAACATACATACACACACTCGAAAAATATAGCCCTCCTTCTGGTCTAGTCAGGCAAAAATATCGATATTTATGGACTTATGACTATATAATATGTACATCACTATTTATTTTGTTCAACAACTAAGTTTTATGAATAAATTCATAATTCCATTACAAAACTTGCGATCGACTACTAAATAGGATTCAAAAGTAATGTAACTGCTACACCACAAGAAATATTTACATTTTTATATTAATTTATCATAAAATTTTACCTTGCCGGGTCATGTGGAAATCTGGCCAAAAATATCTCAGAAAACCTTTTTGTGACTCGCCTAACACCACATATTTCACATTTTCTTAACGATTTACCACCCATAATATTAACACAACGCCCATTAAGGCTTAAATAAATGTAAATAATATAATAACTTATTAGCCACCAAAATTCAAACCAGAATAAAATTTTCAAATGTCAAGTTACATCCACAGGTTAGACAACAAAAAAAATAACAAATTCGTATTATAATATAATACGTCCAAATTAAGACAGAACTTCATAGAGTTGAAGCCAATACGTATTAGCAGTCATTTTAATTTGGTAACTTTATATTGCCTACCTAATTAGTGCCATTATTTCTAATAAGTACGTTCATAACTCCATACAAATATCGGTTTCTAGGCAGTGTCGACGGCCTGCAGAGACCTGCACGAAAAACAAAACATTTGAAAATCGAACCGAGCGCGACGAGCACAACCCAGTGTTCTAGAAAAGAAAATGAAATACTTAGATGATAACAAAGAGGATTTAACACTACGTATAAGAGTCGGCACTCCCATACAAGCCCCTGAATCGAATCATGAACGTACTTTTCCTAACTTAACAAACATAAAATTTAATGGCTACCGGTTGGCCAACCTGCCATTTTTTTTAAGTTTGTATACCACTAGGGCTTGCCACCCCTTAGTATGTTTGTCTATCGATATCGATGAAAATGAAAGAACACAATATACGGGTGTGTTTATTGTTAAGTTTAATTCACGCAAAGTTACCTATGTACAGTAACTATGTTTTCAAAATGAAATTAAACAATTTTTAAGAAATATTTATGATTTTTGAATGCTTCACCATCATCAATCAGCACTCTCAAAAATCAATTCACAATGGAGTCGTCATACTAGATATTATTATGGTTATATGCTGTACTAGCAGTCCCCCGCGACTTCGTTCGCGCAAAGGTAGTTAATGAAGAAATACCGACCACATTCCTAAGATTTGGACTAATACCTACTGATAATGTCCTGTCAAAAGAAACTCAACCCGATAACATGTTGCACGACTTGGGAATCAAAATCAGGTCCAAGCGAGCAATGGTCGTACTTGCGCCCATCGTCACTAAGGCAGTCCAAATAAAAATGTTAAATCTAAACATCTATACTACTTATAAAATTACTGGTCCTGACTGACTGACTGATTCATCAACGTACAGGCCAAATCGCTGGACCTAGAAAGCTAAAATTTGGACAGTAGGTTCTTCTTAAGATGAGATAAGCATCCACAAAAAAGGATTTTTGAAAATTCCACTCCTAAAGGGTTAAATGGGGTGGTAAAATAATAGCGGGCGTAGCCACAGGTAGTTGCTAATTAAATATAAAATATTTTCCCATGAACTTTTAAATGACAATGAACTTGAGGTCAAATAGTGAAATTTGTTATAGATATTTTTCCGAATAATAAACTAAAATACACGTAGTTGTCTGTTTAAAGCATCCAACACTATGCCGAATGACACCATAACCCACTCACTATGTTTTTAGGTTTCCATACCTAAAAGGTAAAAAAGGAACCCTTATGGCGGTACTTTGTCTGTTTGTCTGTCACATCTACACACATCAAAAGTGTCTAGGGATCAACATATATTTTTGCAATAACTTTTCTCCTGATTGATATTAATTAAAATTTTCTTTAAGGATTCATCAAATAAAGTGTTTTCGTTTGTCACAGTAACGATAAACCAAGTCACCTTTGCATTAATAAAGAAATTTGCCATTTTCCTAATAAAGGGATTTTTGACATTTGAACCACTAACACAAAAGTTCGAAAAAAAGACTGAAATAACAGTTTTCTTTAAAATTTTATTGGGTAACTTAAACAATTAATAATCCGTGTTTCTACCGCGAACACTAACAACACAAGAACATCGGTTTGGCATACTCAAAATGAGTTCATCCAAATCACGCTGTGGAATGGCCGCCCATGTTCGTTGCAACAACAAAAAAAGGTCTTCTTGCGACTGGATACCCTCCATATTCGGCAGAGCTCTTCTCTGTAGCATATCCCATGCATGCTCAATCGGGTTCAAGTCTGGCGACTGAGCAGGCCAGGGCAGGACATTGATGTTAGCTGCGGCGAGAGTCTGTCTTACAACTCTTGCGGTGTGCGGTCGTGCATTATCATGCATTAACTGAAATAAGGGACCGATTTGCACTTGTAGAGGAACGATGACGTCTGATACAATCGTCTCAGCATAAATTTGAGCGTTGAGGTTGCCTCTGATCCAAATCAACTCAGTTCTTCCGCCGATCCAAATACCCGCCCATACCATGATGGTTCCACCACTATAAGGATGGACTTCCTGGCAGGATTTTAATCGCTGTTGGCGTCCAGGGGTTCTCCAGTGTCGTATACGTCTTGTATCCGGTCTCATACCAAAACGAGACTCATCAGAAAAGCACACGAAACGCCATTGTTCTTCTGCCCAATTTCTGTGTTCAAGAGCCCATTGATATCGAATCCTACGATTGTGCATTGCTATAGGTGGTACCCGTAGCGGTCTTCGGGAATGAAGGTTCACTTCATGCAAGCGGTTTCTGACTGTTTGGTCGCTAATTAAGTTCCCTGAAGAGTGATGAAGCCTCACGGCTAACATCATGGCAGTTATTGTTGGAGCTCTTCGAGTTAAGATTTGAATATATCGGTCTTGTCTCCGTGTGGTGCAGCGATACCGTCCTCCATGGCGCTCAGCCACGGTACCAGTGCTTCGGTAACGTGTCCAAAGTCGACTGATAACACTCTGACTTGTATTCAGAGCTAAAGCCACAGTACGTTGCCGGGAACCAGCTTCTATCATTCCCACGGCTCTGAGCATTTCTTCCCTGCTTAAATGACGTCGCCGCTCCATAATAACGTTGGTTTTAATCAGTAGTAGGGAAACAGTAGCACTAATAATGTCTTCAATGCGTTGTATGTTTTTATAGGGAAAATATTGACAGCTGATTTTCATCTTTTACTCGAATTTGATTCACAGTTCCTGATTCAAATTATGAAATGCACCAAAAAAATCCATATAAATTTATAAAATCATAAATTTATTACAAAGCCACATCTCAATCTCAAGAAATCCGCTTAAAAATGCTTGATCCCTAGACACTTTTGATGTGTGTATATATTTCAGGAACTACTGGCGCTATCGATTGATATTTAGAACAGTTTTAGATCTTCCTTTTTGGATAAGAATACTTATCGCAAATTAAAAAAATATTTTATTTCTTTTACTTTCTTTTTAATGGGGGCGGTGTCAAAATTTCAAAGAGGCTACTATATCAAGTGGGATATCATATGAAAGGGCTTCATTTGCAAATTTCAATACAGTTTTTTTTTTGTTTATGTCTCGTGTTTTTTTGGCTTATAACCAAAAATGTCACAAAAATACCACCGTTTCTAAGTAGTAAAGTTTTTTAGTAATCCTAAAAAAACCTCGTGAAACAAACTTAATTTTGCGGTAGCGTTTTTGTGTTATTTGAGGTATAAGAGGAATAGTATAAATAATAATAATAATTGCAAAGACAATATAGAACCCTCGGTGCGTGAGTCCGACTCGCACTTGACTGGTTTTTATTTTTAGTTTTTTTTTGGTTCGATTCTGTACCTAGCTTCAACGTCATAACCTAAATTAGTTTTTGTTAAACTCTTTTAAAGGGTTAATTTGGATAAATTTGGTTGGGTTCAGTTAGGTTTTTTACTATCTGAGGTATTAAAAGAATATTAAAAAAAAACATTTATATGTGCAAAGTAGTTATAGAACCCTCGGTGCACGAGTCCGACTCGCACTTGACCGGATTTCTTTTTTGGTTCGTTTCGGTACCTAGCTCCGAACCGGAGTATCTTACCTACTAAAACGCCCCGTACTCAATGGACATCTAGGGTAGGGCCCACAACCCAAACGTCCAACCGACAACTCCAAAGGTTGCGCGTTATTTGTCCGGGCTTATGGCTGAGGAGCAAGGCGGCAGCTTGACGCGGGTGCGCGCGGTGCAGGATACGCGCTTCAACCGACAACTCCAAGGGTTGCCCGTTATTTGTCCGGGCTTATGGCTGAGGAGCAAGGTGGCAGCTTTTTTTTAGGGGGTAGCTTGACGCGGATGCGCGCGGTGCAGGATACGCGCTCCAACCAACAAATCCAAAGGTTGCCCGTTATTTGTCCGGGCTTATGGCTGAGGAGCAAGGCGGCAGCTTTTTTTTTTAGGCGGCAGCTTGATGCGGTTGCGCGCGGTGCAGAATACGCGCTCCAACCAACAACTCTAAAGGTTGCCCGTTAATTGTCCGGGCTTATGGCTGAGGAGCAAGGCGGCAGCTTTTTTTTTAGGCGGCAGCTTGACGCGGGTGCGCGCGGTGCAGGATACGCGCTCCAACCAACAACTCTAAAGGTTGCCCGTTAATTGTCCGGGCTTATGGCTGAGGAGCAAGGCGGCAGCTTCTTTTTTTAGGCGGCAGCTTAACGTGGGTGCGCGCGGTGCAGGATACGCGCGTTTGCGAACACTCGACAGCCTCGTATTGAATGCGTGCATTTAGAAACCACACTCGCGCTAACATAGCAGTTAGCATAATAGTTTATAAACAATATAATCTTTTCCCATCACTTTTAAAATCATATCAAATTCAAATTTTAAACATCGATGTCGTATTTAAGTTTTAAAACCCATGATATAAGGCATACCAACCATTTACATCATAAATAAATACCAGTCAAGTGCGAGTTGCACTCGCGCACCGAGGGTTCCATACCATCCTTGGACGTATTAAAGTTATTTTACTATTAATGTAATTAACACCTCAGATATAAAAAAAAAAGTCGCAAAACTGAGCTTGTTTGTCGAGGTTTTTTTAGTATTACTAAAAAACTGTACTATTCAGAAAGATCATTTTATTTTTCCTGTAAATATAGATAGAGATATATTACCCGTAATTATTTCAATTTTTTCCTCCACAAACTTCGGAGATAAGGGGACACTTTGAAATTTTGCTGACCCATTTCGACTCTAAAAAAAATAAACGAAAATATATTTTTTTAATTTGTCATAACGTTCTTGAGAACGTTAAAAAAAAAAAAGACATGACCTTTCAAAAGTGCTAGCGTTAAGCGTTAGTTTGAGTTCAAAATCAAACTCCAAAATAGTTTATTTCAAATAGGCTTAACGCTAGCACTTTTGAAAGGTCATGTCTTCTTTTTTTTTTAAAGAAACTACCACCGGATCACAACGCGGCCTCAACTGAGAAGATCCGGCAAGAAACTCAGCGGGCTTGTCATTTTATCACTTTTTTTTAAAACAGACAGACAGACAGACAGACGAAGTCAGATCATAAGGGTTCCTTTTTTACCTTTTATGTATGGAACCCTAAAAACGGTTTTCAATTACCTTTTAAAAGACACCACTCGCGAGATTTTTAACTTAGGGGTCATATGTTGACTTTAAGACCCTCATCATTTCTTAAACCTCACTTTACCCTATAACACTCTTTCATGTTGTGTCGAAAAACAATGAGAATTGCTAAAAAAATAATCAAATAATATTTTTAGCAAGTTTGTGGTCCTGTATCTTCTTATATATAATTTTTTTTTTAAATGCTAAAACACGTAACTCTTTATTTTCTTTAAGTAATCTACGTGTGCAATTTCAAGGCAGAACCGTACCACCAGTTTTTATATACCATAAAACCCCCTTTTTGGACCCCTTCCGATGCGAATTTTCAAAATTCCGTTCTTAGTGTGCGGTTACGTATTGTGAATTGTGATGAATCCACTCTCCAAATTTCAAGTGTCTAGGGTCAGTGGCTTAGGTTGTGCGTTGTCTGTCAATTAGTCATTTAGGCAAGTTTGTGGTCCTGTATCTTCTTCTATATATTTTTTTTTTTTAAATGCTAAAACAGGTAACTCATTATTTTCTTTAAGGAATCTACGTGTACAATTTCAAGGTTCTGGTACCACCCGTTTTTATAAACCATAAAACCTCCTTTTTGGACCCCTTCCTTTGCGAATTTTGAAAATTCCGTTCTTAGTGTGCGGTTACGTATTGTGTTGAATCCACTCTCCAAATTTCAAGTCTCTAGGGTCAGCGGTTTAGGCTGTGCGTTGTCTGTCAATCAGTCAGTCAGGACTTATCCTTTTATATATATAGATTAGTTATTCTTAATGCTGATAACACATTGTGCCATTTCTTTGTATGGATAAATACAAGTCTTCATTTCCAATTAACTTCACCCATCTGAAGAAAAAAGCATTATATTTTAAAAGCACAAAAAACAACTACAAATAAAAACATACATACACACACTCGAAAAATATAGCCCTCCTTCTGGGTTAGTCGGGCAAAAATATCGATATTTATGGACTTATCAGTATATAATAAGCACATCACTATTTATTTTGTTCAACAACTAAGTTTTATGAATAAATTCATAATTCCATTACAAAACTTGCGATCTACTACTAAATAGGCTTCAAAAGTAATGTAACTGCTACAGTACAATAAATATTTACATTTTTATATTAAATAACATAAAATTTTACCTTGCCGGGTCATGTGGAAATGTGGCCAAAAAGATCTCAGAAAACCTTTTTGTGACTCGCCTAACACCACATATTTCACATTTTTTTAACGATTTACCACCCATAATATTAACACAACGCCCAATAAGGCTAAAATAAATGTAAAAAATAAATATAAAAACTTTAACTTGTTAACCGCCAAAATTCAAACCAGAATAAAATTTTCAAAAGTCAGGTTCCATCGACAGTTTAGCCAACAAAAAAATTACAAATGTATAATACGTACAAATTTAACAGAACTTCATACAGTTAAAGCCAATACGTATTAGCAGTCATTTTAATTTGGTAACTATATATTGCTTACCTAATTAGTGCCATTATTTCTGATAAGTACGTTCATAACTCCATACAAATATCGGTTTCTAGGCAGTGTCGGCGGCCTGGATGATAACGCGGCAAATCACTATGTTGATATTATTGACGGTCTCGTTGGTCTAGTGGTTAGACACCCTGGCCGCTACCCAACAGGTCGTGGGTTCGATTCCCACCTAGTGTCTGGGTGTTATTTAACTATTAATTAATATTAGTTATCTGGTTTCTATAGTACAGGCTCTGCCTAGTTTGGGATCAGATTACCATGTGTGGATTGTCCCAAAATATTGTTATTATTTTAATTCTAGCAATATTTGTATTTTATTACCTCGCAGTAGGTATGAAAAGTAGTGTATTCACCTCGGGGATAAAGGTGCCTTTGTCTTGGGCGAGCTTAAATCCCTCGCTGTACTCAGGATTCTAGTATTAACTCCCTCGCTACGCTCGGGAGTTAACTCTATACTCCCTCGCTACGCTCGGGAGTTGCTAGAATCCTTCGTTATGCTCGCGATTCATTTAAATGCCCGCAACATAAGACACTACGTTATCCCCTTGGTGCATAAACTACTATTTTGGAAGTAAAATAAATATATTAATTGATTTGTAAAAATATGTCACTCACATCTAACAACATAATATTATAAGTCACATTCCATCAAGCTACTTAGGGTGTAGGCCGTGCTTTAGGACAGCCATTAATAGCCAGTATTGATTTAGCAATAGATATACATACATTAATAGCCAGTATTGATTTAGCAATAGATATACATACTCTCGAAAGAAATAGCCCTCCTTGGGCATTCGGGCTAAAACCATCTAAATAGGTTATTTTTCGTCTTAGATCATATAAAAGAAATAGATATGACGCGCGGAACTAACAAATGACGCCGAGCACGAGGAATATGAAAACACAAAGTGCTATGATTCGACCCACAGTGATCGCGAGCCACGATCGGGAGCGCACGTCTGGTCACAGCAAAAAAAAACATCGAATTTATTCTATAGTCTAAGTTTTTAGTGTCAAGACATTTTAATGCAAAGCAAATTGCAAACACCGTTAAGTTTCGGTATAATGGCCACTGCAACTAGTGCAACTTCCGGAGAACTCAAGAGGCTAAAAATGGGCCGAAATAATGAAGGCACTCACAACTTTAGATCGCGTGAAAGACTACACACATTGACCGTTCTTGGTATTGAATACACGGTACGGCACTTACAACTAATGACTCAACATTAGCCAGACTGATGTAGGTATTTTATAAATGTATCCATTTATTGGCCTACTAAGATGGAAAGTCTGGAAGTTAAAAAGTGATAATTGGTAATTAATTAGAATTATTAAGCCCATTGTTTATTTTTTTATTTTATTTAGGAAACTCTACAGCTTTTTTATAAAAACAATTATAGGTGTCTTTAACAGTACACTAAGCCAAAATTGAGTTCCACGGCAATTTATGGAATAGTAATAGGTTCACTTATAGTAATAATGTGGTTTTGCTCTGTGTTACATGTAGTTAGCTATATAATAAAAAGTAAGTAGGTGCATCGATACAGCGAAAAACGAAGGTCAAGGAAAACAATGTAGACAATAGTTACTTTAGCTATGTTCATACTATGAAATCTTTAAGAGATGTTTAAGATATGTGTTACAATATAAATATTATGTACGCAAGCAGCTGAAGGTTCATTCAATTTACTAAGTACTTGTGATTTAAACATCGGTTTTGATAAATGGAAAATATCAACCAGAGCAATTCATTATAACCTCTATGTAGGCGCGTCATAACAGTGTTCTTAGCGTATCTGGTGCGATGGTGAGGTACAGAGAAAAGTGGAGTATTCCGTGTACGCTTTTTGGGTGCAGCAAAGGTAATGGAAGATAAAAGATCAGGGCAATCAACGTTTCCATGTATGATATCGTAAAGAAAGGACATATCCAGCATTCGCCGTCTGGTAGCTAGTGGAAGTAAACAGAGGCGTTTGCAGTCGTCTGCATAGTTGCTATGACGAGTGTGAGTTTTGTAGTTAAGGTGTTTTACAAATATTTTTTGGATACGTTCTACATATTTTATTAATTTCTATTTATTATCTATTTTAGTAATCGCAATATCAAACAAAACTGAAGGAAATAAACTCCTTAATTCTTTTGACATACAAATATGTGATACCTACATGAGTGTGTGATACGCAATATTAATAAATTTACATCTAAGATTTAATTTTCATTCTCTGCTGCCTATACTGCGTCTTATAGTTTTTTCCCATCGGTTACCGGTTCTTCCCCATGTGATGACAGTTAACTTGCATCTAAAATTAACATAGAAATAAATCTGTCCACCGTCTTCTTGCCTTGTAAGCATCGATATTATTAGTATTAAAATATTTTATTTTATACTTTTTTTGTGATATTTTCATACATCATAGATTGAACCATCGAAGACGGTAAAATGATCACATTATCGTTTATATACTTTTACATAATTCATATGTTTCTTCAGGAACAATTTATCCGGTGAAATTTGCACAGAATCATTAAAGTAGTTTACTCTCTCGAATAAAAAAAGAATATATATATAGGGATAGCCCTATGAATAAGACTAGGAAAAGATGTATACAATATATATCCTAAAGATCCCTATTTCTGTTATTTGGGTTCTCCTGAGCCAAGTAAATCTGTCATGAGTTGTCATTGAGCCTTCTTCAGGTGCTTCTTAAAATTTGACCACCAGGTTAGAGCAGGCGTTCTCTGCCTCTGTACCGTTCAGGCAGGTTTGAAGCAGTTTGAACGACATGATATATTTTCCTAGTTAAACCAAGAATTAATATGATAAAATATGTGCACCTCTTATGACAGTTGTGAACATTTTTCGGATTATGTTCGTTCATATGTATAGGTGTAGGTACTTTGTTTTCTTTATTTCCCAAATTCAAAATTCTTTATTATACACAGGCTTCACGAGGGCTCTTACATATTGTCATTTTTTTACAACTATAATTGTAATGCGGCGGACCATATGTTACTTTCGCGTATCAGTTTTCAGCAAAATTCATATCGGCGCACCAAGCTCGTATATTATCAGATTATTATGTAACAATGGATGTATAAATACGATGGATAAATTATACGAACTAAGTCATTTCAATCTTAGTAGGTACCTAAGTATTAAAACATTTTTTATGATCATTATCTGAATATTTTATATTCAAGAAAAATAAACAACTCACGTTTTTGCTATCTTTTCTTTTCATCTTTATGAACTTGTTTATTTTAAGAGGTTCAATAGGAAACGTTTGAAATATATTTGTTTCATTTAATTGCTTTGATCTTGGAATGAAATATGTAAATAAGTGAATTAATATAATAAATACGAACCGAGAAGAAACTCAACGGGCTTGTCTTTTTACCCGATTGGCCCAGAAGTAGGAATCTTTACCGTAGTTGTAAATGTTTTGAGACCGTAGTATTAACATCCGGACTCTTTCCTCCTGAATATGTTATTAATAAACATCATCCGGCAATCCAGCTAACATAAGTAAGCGGCTCGGAAGATGACAAGTATTCGTAAAAAGTAAATATTAGCCCTGATTATACAACTGACGATAGCAGATGCTTTATCCGAAAAACATTAGCCTAACAGGAAATATCTACTGAATGTATTGTTGCCTTTGACCGTCACAAAAAAAAAAAACATTGTCAAAGTTATACGGACCCGAATCTTTTGTCCATGTAAGATCGCCCATAATGCGAACGAGTTACAAAGGCTGCGGTATCCGTTGGTACATAAAGAAAGGATAAAAGTTTTACGGAGCATAAAAGGAGACAAATGTTGAAAATCTGTGGTCGTAAAATATGGGCCTTACCTCCTACGTGGATTACAGACATGATATATCCCCTTAAACTGCTACTGATCGATCCATTTAATACCCACTACGGTATTAACAAACCCAATAACTTTACCAATTTCCATTAGATACCTAAATAATTTATTCATATTGAGAAATTGATATTCTATTTGAAATTGATCGATATAAATTTACCTATCATCGTAGGTAATGTCATTTCAATGAAATTTTCTTACTTGCGGTAGACATTATTATTTATTTTTATAATAATAAATATGTACCAACAGCGATTTGTGGTCGAAATACCAAAACCAGGTTACAATAGATAGGTCTTTATTCCATTGAGTACGGCGGCGACTCCGAGAAGGACGGCGGCGGCGGTTATACATTTAAGGACTATTGAATTCCATGATTGAAAATCTAAGTTAAATGCCCATTCTTTGAATGCCACTTGACGGCATAAATTTAATACCGTAACCGTGGGCCATCGAACGGAACTTTAGTAACAAATTTCATTTATCTCCTGCTCTCTAAAGAATTTCATAAAAGCGATTGTTATCGAGATCGTATAAAGTTCGAGTTTAATGGAATAGGAAATTTTTTGTCAATATTCTTCAGTTGGTGTAAAAATAATTTAAAATGATTATGATCGACAGTCGGTCCGATGATTTAGTAAAAGTGCACTCAGTCGAATTAAACATTTTCAGATCAACTATCTGTGAAATTGTCTCTACAAAATGCCCAAAAATTGAACACTTCAGAATAATAGTTTAATTTTTACTTTTTAATGAGCATTTCTTTCTACATTTTGACATAGCTTAGATAAAGATATAGTACCTTCGGAGTCGCTGGACGTTCGGGGTGTGGGCCCTTTGAACGTCCATTGAGTACGGCGGCGACTCCGATGAGGACGGCGGCGGGGTTGTGACCCCCGTCCCCGTGAGCACCGTGACTGGTTCCCGGGGGGCTACAATGAGCCCCCCGGCGGCGGGCTCAAAGGCAAGGCACTGAGGGGCCCCTGGTACAGATCCCATCGGAGAGCCCTGGGGTCCTCCCTCTCATGTGCCGATGCGACAAGCCGCGGGGATTTTAGTGGGTAAGAATCCCACATACCCCGGTCGAGCCCCACAGCTCCCGGGGATCTTTGGAACATTTCCCCCGCGTCAAAAAAAAGGTAAAGATATAGGTAGTAAACGCGGATATTAATACCGGCGTAAAAAGCGCGTCTACAGTAATTTTCAAAGTGGCGCTATTCTTCTTAATGTCTATGTGTTCAGAGGCCTCAGAGTATTGTGTTATCGACACGAATAATCGGTTTCCCGCGTCATAAATCTCCCGGATAATTAATCATGGGTCTGACCGTGGCGGACACCGGTCCCTGTCGCGCCAGCCCCGACGACATCACCCTGAGACAATGTTTTTCTTGACGCCTTTTGTTTTTGTTCTTACTTACCTACGAGTATTTTTATAATGAAAAATCTGTGCTCCGTTTTACATTTTGATTAGAAATGTTGGTGAATTCATTACGCATACATTGAGTTGTTTGTTCGGAGGAAGCTGATAAGCATTATCACAAGCCTAAGTCAAGTATAACCCAAAAGAATTTTATTGTTAAATCATATAAAATAGGCAACAACGTAATCTATAATAATATTAATGAGTTCAAAGTAAAATTTATTCGACATTAATTTTGCTTTTTCTCCTGTCGTTTTTTAAATTTTACCCAAAAAATCGGTTGTCTAAAGGATAACTTTTTGCGAACCACTATAGAGTTTCGCTGAACAATTTTCGCATAAGTCATAATAGTGTCATTTTTTTGCTGAATCCGTAGCCGGGAGTTTGAAACGACGTGTCGCTTGAATATATCTCCCTTGCTGGGATAAATCACACGCCATGATCACTGATCAAAAGTTGGTAAAGTTTAGCTTTTTGGGACATTCGAATAAATCAGTGCCGTCAACCGTGAAATTAAAACGAGAGCGGAGTTAATGCAAAATCTATCAAAAAGTTTAGCAAATACTATGTTTGGTATCCATCAATCAAGATGTCGTAGGGGTATGCAATCCTTCGGGGTCACTGGACGTTCGAGGTGTGGGTCCTTGTTCCATTCCGTACGGCGGCGACTCCGAGGAGAATGGTAGCGGGGTAGCGACCCCCGTCTCCGTGAGCACAGTGTCTAGTTCCCGTGGAGTTATAATGCGCCTACTGGTAGCGGGATCAAAGGCAATGCACTGAGAGGCTCCAGGTGCAGATCCCATCGGATACCTTCATGTGCTGATGCAACACCGTAAGGGTTTTAGTGGGTAAGAATCACACATACCCCGGTTGACCCCCACAGGTCCCGAGGATCTTCCAAAGCTTACTCCCGCTGAGCCAGATATTCTACAGAAGAATATTGAATACACACAGCAGTGTGTAAGCATAGCTTCGGTGTTGTGTCGCTATCTATTGGCAGGGTCGTCGCTTACCATCAGGCGAACGTCTTGCTTGTAATTTTTTTATACTACCAGCAACAGAAGAATCACTAGTGCGTTGCCGACCCTTAAGACAGATATTAAGTCTTTGTGTCCGGTAATCCCACCAGCAGAGCCCCCTTCACGAAGGAACATAGCAATGCTTACACATTCCCTTCTGGCTGGAGCGCTTTAAGCGCTCGCCCTCTTGTCCGGTGAAGCTGTCATGGCCATCTGCGGCCAACAGTACTACTCCTACAAAAGCAAAAAGCAAAGCTTACACACATGCTTGCTTGCATGCTTTGCTTTGCTTGCTGCTTGTTTGCTTGGCGGCAGAATATCTGACACTGCGGTGGTGCTACCTGGACGGTTCTCACAAGGAACCTACCACCTAGTAAAAGTGTCTCGTCACTAGGTCGAATCTATCTATCTATACTTATAATAAAACTGTAACAGGTCCAATTCTGTACATTGAAGATATTTTGAAAATTATATTTGGAGGGCATTCTATAACCGATACTGAGGCCGAAAATGTAATTTTTTTAATTTTTGTATGTCTGTCTGTCTGTATCACGGCTGAGCATCACGCCGAAACTACTGAATGGATTCAAATGAAACTTGGCATGATTTGAGATCTTACTGCGAGGTAGGACATAGGATACTTTTTATCCCGTAATCTAGCACGGTTCTTTTGGGAGAGGGGATTAAAGTCAAAATGGGTACTTGGTTATACGCTTGGTCCGATTTTATCAATTTTTCTTTATAATATAATAAATATTAGTAAGGGAACACTCATAGAGAGTTGTTATCAAGGTTTTGTAATCGATCGGGTTAAGCAACGTTAGGTAAAGTCATTATATAGATGGGTGACCGTTTAACGCCATTTGAACTAAACGGGTCCGTGCTTCGGAGAGCAAGTAAAAAGTGGGTCCCAGTTTTTAACCGACTATAAAAAAGGAGGTTATGTATTCGATGCGAATGTCTGTTATTAAAAGATTAGTTAACGTAATAAAATCTTTTTTAAAAAAAATTGAACCGACTTCAATATCACTGAAAAGTATAAAATAATTTAAATATTATTGAAGTTGGTGTTAGCGTACCTGCTGTGTATATTTAGCACCAACTTCAATAATATTTAAATTATTTTATACTTTTCAGTGATATTGAAGTCGGTTCAATTTTTTTTTAAAAGATTTTATTTTAAACTTTTTAGTGATATTTTCATATATAATGATTGAACCATCGAAAACCGTAAAATTATCTAGGTAGGTTATGATCACATTATCGTCTACATAGTTTTACATAATTCATGTTTCTTCAGAAAAAAATAACCGGTCGTAATGAAATTTGCATGGAAATATCATAGTAGTTTACTCTCTCGAATAAAAAAAGAATCATCGAAATCGGTTCATAATTGTCAGAGCAATGTAATGGAGAACATCAGTTTTATGGTTTTTACCAGATAAATTCCTCCACATCGTTCATGGTCCTCCAGGAAGTTCTTATCCGGTTGTAATAAAATTCATACCGATTCAATACAGTGGTTTCTTCTTGCGAATAAAAAAAGAATCATTGAAATTGGTAAATATTTGCCAGAGTTGTGACTATTTTTGTCCGACCGAGCGAGTCCGAGCGACTAAAACGTCATCTATATAGGCTTTCTTGCAGCTCTCAGTGCGCAGTCACCATTCTTGTTTTTTCAGGAACTACTTATTACTAAGCAATAATTTTTTTATGAGACCCAATTAACGGATTAAAGAATGGATGGAAGAAAGATTTTTTCAAATCGGTTCATAATTGCCAGAGTTATGCGCGAACATACAAAGAAAAAAAAAATATATATATATACAGACGAATTGAGAACCTCCTCCTTTTTTGAAGTCGGTTAAAAATAGCGCAGGCGGAGCTGCGTGGGTCAGCTAGTATAAAATAAAATTATAATATTTGTACTACACTTTGTGGACAATTGGTTTACAAATTCAGCGAAGGCAAACGATATGAAAGACATCTGGAAGAGTGTGTACGTAGGACGTAGGGTGTTCCGCGAGGCTTTATTGCCGCTTTCATGACAAACGATTATTATGAAGACGGCTTACTTTCTACACACTCCGCTTTTGATTAACTTACGTGGATTTTCTTATATTTTTACAGCTATATAAGAGAGATAAGCAATTCGTCGTTTCCAAAAAAAAAGCAGAGTATTTTGTTTTAATTTATAAATTTCTGCTACTCATCTCAGCCCTCATGATTGCATAGTTCTAGGAGAAGAAGCTCTTCTTCTATAATCGATTAGCAGTTATTTAATATTGATTCCTCTGTCTATTGCCTAAAGATATTTGGAAATAGTTAAGTTAGTATTAGCACCTAAAGCAAAACATCTTTAGATGTTCTAAGTAGTAAAAGTTATAATTTCAGTATAATTGCATCAATTATGTAAAAAAAGAACTTCTACGAGTACCTACCTATTACCTTACAGATTGAACATAAAAAAGGCACTGCTAGCGATCGAGATCACTAGCAACGCTGATTTTCAGTCACTCCATCGTTCCCGCTTGCAAAAGCAGGAGTTTTAAAGGAAACTGAGAGTGGCCACCATGTATCAGACAAATTTAAGGAAAAAAAAAAAAGAATCCAAAAAAAAAAAAACAAGAAAAGAAACCTAAACCGAACAAGACTGCATGTAATTAGCTTAAACTGAAAGCATTATAATGCAACCACCAAGAATCTATCCTGCAAATTAAGCCTGCTCTTAGCTCTCGTTTGCTCTTAGAACTGCCCCACGGAGTTCACGTGACTTTATTCGTGAGCATGTGAATTCCATGTAGACATATTTAGGGGAGCACCGTGGGCGTGAATCCTCTTAAGAAGATTTGTCAAAAGGAACAGACCGAGCTAAGAATGTTGAAATAATTAGAAGTCGGAATCAGCATTAAAGTAGATGCCTACTGAATAATGAGAGCAGGGGAGCGACGTCGTTTCTTCTCAATAGGTCGAGGATACAGCATAAATTACTTTAAAGGTTAGACGAAATCAGTGATTACTTTCTATTAATATCCCCGTCTCAGTTCATGTTAAGGAAAACTGAATGAGAATTATGAAAACACATTGCCGGAATATTTAAATAAGTTGACATAGGGAAAATTTTGATACCTTCGGAGTCGCTGGACGTTCGGGGTGTGGGCTCTTAGAACGTCCATCGAGTACGACGATTCATAAATAGGATTAACTACCTACAATTTTAAGTATAGCGAAAACCGTATCGTTTTTGTGAGCATAAATTAAAGTAATTTTATTTCTTAAGCATTAAGAAGAAAATGAAGAAGAAACACATTTATTCAAACGAAAATCGACGCACACAAAAATAAAAAAATCTAAACATTACAAATTTAAGAGAAGCAAAAAGATAAAAACAGGTACAATAATAACGACATAGACATCGTACGCCGCATTTTCATTAAGTAGGCGAAACCAAAATCGGGCCTCGACATCCGTTAAAAATCTAACATAGTAAAAAAACGTTAGGACACATGAATTGCGAAAATTCACAGCACAGCGCACTCTAAAGTTAGCGACACCAACGTCCCATTTATATTGTTTTATGGTTTCTTTCCTTCCCATAGAGTTTCCAACTCAGCTAGAAAATGTGGATCCGTTTCCTTGGCCGCGGTTTTTATTATCCCGTTGGATACACCGACGTATCTATCACGAACGCCGATCGACCCTAATGAAGGTGACCGATGACACGCATTTTGTAATATGGGTTACCCTTCTACGTGGAATGGATTTTCATATGGAACGTTGTGGATTATTTTTATTAACTTTTTTTTCTGGATAAGCATTTTTAATAATATAGTTATATCCTACCACTCGGTCCGACAACTCCTGGGCAAGAAATTTTTCTTTTCTTTCGTGGACACTGTTGCTGATGATATAATTATAACAACAAAAAAACTGACACTTTAAAAAAAAAAGAAAAAATTACATGCCCGCTAAGTTTCTTGATGGATCTTCTCAGTTAATGAAGCGTTGTGATCTGGTGGTAGCTGTAAAATACACTGACCATTATAAAATGAAATTTTAAATAAGTAATTTTATTTCATTTCATGATATGAGAAACATTCTAGTCTAGATCTACTACCTAGTAGACTATACATGATCTCTATTGGCTTATTGAGACGCTCATAGCCAATTGTAACCACTGTAAGGTAAACGATCAGTTGGGTAAGCAACGTCAGGCAAGGTCAGACATTAGATGGGTGATCACTTAGTGGCATTTGAACTGAGCGTCTCCGTGCTTCGGAGGGCACGTTAAAAGTCGGTCCTAGGTATTGTAAACTAGACAGTAGTCGTTAAGCTAAGTCAGAGGCCTACTAAGGGCAGCTTGAAATCTCTGATATACCAGGTTTGCCACTAAACATAAAAAACAAAACGACAAAAAAATTGACCCACTGGACTGACAATCTTAAGAACGTGAACTGGCTATTTTAAATTTCCATGGAAATTTCCAATACAATATTGACTTAAGGGTTTTTGTCCAAGTTACTTAATATAATAACATAACACAAATAATATAACAAACCAAAATATAAGAAATGGTGATATCAATTAATTTTACCTCTCATAGAACTTATCCGAAGGTAAAAATAGGCTAAGTTCTGAGTCTAACGGCATGTCTATTCTTTCCAACTCGAATTGATTTGATCGGAACCCCGGCGAACTTAACGAAAGTTTGAATAAACTTGTGGTTCGGAAATAGGTTCAGCTAAAGATGAAAGAAGTAGTTTCGAAGCTGAGTCATTATTTACGGAGGCCTGTTGGCTATGGAAAATGACATTGATTCATAACGTTAGCTACAGTTGGGTCTTTTATAAGAGCGTTATTTTGAATGAAGAAGCAATCATTCAAAATAACGCTACAGATAGGTTTTGAAAGTTGATTGATTGAGAATTAAAGATTTGTTTGAAAATCTTTCACAGAATTATAGTCTAGTACACAGACTTGAGGCAAGGTTTTTTTTAAAGAGTATCAATCGTTTCCAAAAACGGATTTTCATTTTTGGTAATTACCTAACCTTATGCAAATTTGGCTAGAACAACAATTAGTTAATTATAAATCTAAAGTTAAATAAACCATTATATTAGCACAATATACATATGCTTGTAACGTCGTAGTACATAATTATATTAAATACTGATCGCTTTACCTAGTCGTAAAAGTCGTTTAAAGGATCTTCGGTGTATTTATAAAGCAACCTTTTCATAATTAACTATGCGCATAAGAATTAAGTAAACAAAGCAACAAAGAACAATGTCGGGAACGGAGAAAAAAACCCTCCCTCGTTCCTCAACGGCAGAAAAGCTCTGTGTTTTTCGGCAAAATAAACTTCCCTTTTTTGTCTTTGAACCTTTTGGACCCATGTGTGGATTGAACCATAAATCAAAGATCTCTCAATAAATCTTGACTCCGATGGAATTTGCCAAGACGTTTTGTAGTTTTTTAAGCATCGATATCGTTTCAGGTAGTATATTTAATATTATCTACAGCAAAACTCAACTTATTACCTTTATAAATATATACTACGAGCAAGCGATTCATAACTTGTACCATAATGGAAGAAAAAGTAATATAACTTCATAATATCTATTGAGATAGAGGCATGTTATAAGGTTCTCATCAAATTTATAATAATAGGTATGTTAGCAGAAATATTAAATACGCAATTTTTTCTTAAAATACGTAATGAAATTGAGAAATATGTATTTAAATTGCTCATCACAGTAAATATTAGTAGTCTTGGCAATCGGGAGCGTAGGTAGCGGGTGTGGGTAGTAACCCCTTGGTAGCGGGTTGATATCTCGCGGAGAGTTTGGAGTTTTTGTTAGTCTCTAGTGTTCGAGTATCACATAGATACTAATGTATTATTTTAATATTTTTATATCCCGGTAATATATGTATATAAAACAATATAATTTAGATGTACTATAACGTGGAAACGTTGATGAAATATGGTATTGTGCTGTTTAACATCATTGGGTACATCACTATTCAGGGTACTTTTTGTCCCGAAAAAAATATAGCGGGTTTGTGCAGGATAGGGCTACAATATTTTGATCATTTTTAAGTAATATTATAGTAAAATAAAGTTGTGTGTTGAATCAAGTTGGATTTGGAATGTGGAACATAGAAATTGAAGTGCTAATAATAATAAAAAAAAACCAAGAAAGTGCGGGCGGAACTGCGCAAGTCAGCTAGTAAAAAAAAATAGACAACACAAAAATAAATATAGCTAAAAACAATCATAAACAAAACAGTTTCAAAATAAAAATAACTGCAGTAACTCGGTCCATTCATTTGGGAGCTACCATGGCACAGACAAAGGTCAAACTTATAACACCTGTTGTTTTTGCGTCAGGTATTATAAAATACGTACAAAAGATGATTAAACTCCAGAGATTCTAAAGACCTTCGCGTTATCCAATAATCATTGTCTTTAATAATATCCGTCCCCTTGTAACGGTGCAAGAATTTCTTAATCTTTCCCAGCGAAATTAAACCATTTGTAAACTTCCCGCTTCAAAGGGAGGGTTTAGTAAATCAATCTATACATTGAATTAGTTGATGTTGAACGGGCGATTTCGGTGATATTTTATAGGTGACGGCGATTGAATGAGGCGTTTTGCAGTCGAGGCACGTAGCGGCCTATTCATCAAGTCACTGGGGCCATTACCGCGCCGCCACCTGCACGATCGCTAGTTTTAGCGTAAGCGGAGTTACAGAATAATCTAGAGTAATACACTCTAGATTATTCTGTAACTCCGCTTACTTATAACTTGTTGATAATAATTGATATTAGATTAAATATATCCTTTGGTTTTTATCTATACTTATAACAGGACCAATCCTGTACATTGAAGATATTTCGAAAATTATATTTGGAGGGCATTCTATAACCGATACTGAGGCCTAAAATGTATTTTTTTAAATTTTTGTCTGTCTGTCTGTATCACGGCTGCGCACGCCGAAACTACTGAATGGATTCAAATGAAACTTGGCATGATTTGAGATCTTACTACGAGGTAGGACATAGGATACTTTTTATCTCGTAATCTAGCACGGTTCTTTTGGGAGAGGGGATTAAAGTCAAAATGGGTACTTAGTTATACGCTTGGTCCGATTTTATCCATTTTTAATTATAATATAATAAATATTAGTAAGGGAACACTCATAGAGAGCCGTTATCAAGGTTTTGTAATCGATCGGGTTAAGCAACGTTAGGTAAGGTCATTAAATAGATAGGTGACGGTTTAACGCCATTTGAACTAAACGGGTACGTGCTTCGGAGAGCAAGTAAAAACTGGGTCCCAGTTTTTAACCGACTATAAAAAAGGAGGTTATGTATTCGATGCGAAAATCTGTTATTAAAAGTTTAGTTAACGTAAAAATAGCGTAGGCGGAGCTGCGTGGGTCAGCTAGTTTTATATAAAAACTAGCATCACTTTTTACAACATCTACCTATATAAAATTTTTCCACCACTACTACTAAGTTTCTACTACTACTACTAGGTAACTACTAGGTAATGAAACCGTAAGTTAATCGTAATAAAATTTGAAATCGATCGGGCTCAGTGGCGTGCCTTGGGGGAGACCTATGTTCAGCAGTGGATTAATGTGGACTGATGATCGCAATACGAAAGGCATATTTAATTTAAAAATATTTTTGACGGCTTAGATCATCGGTGTTAGTAGGTAAGTACGTCTGTTTCTACTGACTTATTACGCATGTACCCACTAAAATTTCTATTATAATTAAAAAAAATCATGATGTATTTTGATTTCGAATTACTTGTTAATTTACACTAATATCTTCATGTGTCTATTAGGTATCATCATCACCATTAGCAGCCGAAACACGTCCACTGCTGAACAACGGCCTCCCCCTTAGAAGGGAGGGGTTGCCATAATCCCCACGCTTAGTAGGCGTCTTGGGGATCGCAGTATAGGTGGTAGGTGATCCTATAGGAAGACGCTGCAGCCCGTCTTCGTGGTTTTCCTTAGTCACCTCGTACGGACACCCAACGGGAGGAGATGGGAGGGTGCTATTCTTACCCGGATACCCCACGGTTCTATTAGGTATCTTCTTCTTCTTCTTGTGGTGCTATCTCCTACCGGAGGTTGGCGGCCATAGGTATCTATTAGGTATGTGGTTGTGTAATTTGGGAATGTTAATTGCGATTTACTTGTGTAAACTATTCAGTAACAGAGAGAAACAGCCGAACTGTGCACTAGTGTTTACAATTAGATAACCTCACTATACCACATAGTGTTTCATATGCTAAACTGAACTTCTCTTTACCGAACAAACATTTTTCATCTAATTTACACTACTTAAAACTACAAACGTATAGAATCGTATCGTTTATTTTGAGTAGACCAACAATAGTATTTGCACTTGAACACTGACGCTGTACGAAGTCTGCAGTCTGTGAACAAGTTCAGGATCGCACCCACCATTGTATCAGATTTGATAAACCGCAAATCCTTGCAAAAGAACACCGATTCCTACCTAGGATGATTCGTGAGGTTATGAAATCAAAAAACATCCTAATTAATTTCAATAGAGAGGAGGTTGGGTATTACCACCGGCTTGGGATCCTGTGATAAATATAATTAAGTCAAAAACCAAGCAATACACTGCACGGCCTCAAGATACTGTAAGCTCTTATTACGTAGATCGGACCAACAATAATAACTAAGAAGACCTCAATCCTCCCGTGACCATGGGTGCTGCAAAGCATTCGAAACGTCGGGATAGTAAAAAATAACCGCGATAAAATCCATAAAAGTAGTTTGATTTCAATGTTTATTTTATAACCAGCACCCTCCTATCTCCTCCCGCTGGGGTGTCCTGAGGCGACTAAGGAAAAATAAGAAGACAGGCCGCAGCGTCTTTCTATTGGATTATCTACCAGCTGTACCCCAAGACGTCTGCCAAATATGTCAACCCCTTCCTTCTAAAGGGGAGGCCTTTCAGCAGTGGACGTGATGATGAGATATTTTATTACATCAGTAACCCCCCAAGCAGCGTATTCGCACATGTATCCCTTCCATTCAATCTACTGTTCCAGCCTTGTTTTAAAGATTCCTTTGGTTGGACCAGTAGGGGAATTCTCCGGACAAGACACATTGTATTTAAGACTAGCTGACCCACGCAGCTCCGCCTGCGCTATTTTTACGTTAACTAAACTTTTAATAACAGACATTAGCATCGAATACATAACCTCATTTTTTATAGTCGGTTAAAAACTGGGACCCACTTTTTACTTGCTCTCCGAAGCACGGACCCGTTTAGTTCAAATGGCGTTAAACGGTCACCCATCTATTTAATGACCTTACCTAACGTTGCTTAACCCGATCGATTACAAAACCTTGATATCAACTCTCTATGAGTGTTCCCTTACTAATATTTATTATATTATAAAGAAAAATTGATGAAATCTGACCAAGCGTATAACCAAGTACCCATTTTGACTTTAATCCCCTCTCCCGAAAGAACCTTGCTAGATTACGGGATAAAAAGTATCCTATGTCCTACCTCGTAGTAAGATCTCAAATCATACCAAGTTTCATTTGAATCCATTCAGTAGTTTCGGCGTGATGCTCAGCCGTGATACAGACAGACAGACAGACAGATAGACAGACAGACAGACAGACAGACAGACAGACAGACAGACAGACAGACAAAAATTAAAAAAAAATACATTTTCGGCCTCAGTATCGGTTATAGAATGCCCTCCAAAAATAATTTTCAAAATATCTTCAATGTACAGAATTGGACCTGTTACAGTTTTATTATAAGTATAGATGATCACAAAATACGTCCTAAATCATCGAAATTTGAAGTCTCGTCACAATTAACGTGCAACTAGGAACAATTTTATAAGACCTAAAACTTTATTTTAAAAAAATTACTACGTCGTTAAATAGCGTATAAATAGGCAGTATCCATTGATCATAAAGCGGGTAATAGAATGGCCACTAGCGTCCGGTCCGGCAGCCATGTATCACCGTGCGGCGAGACCATTATTGAGATCTAAGCAGCCTAGTTTAAAATGAGTGATCGCTTTCCGGTGGTCTTATTTACTCAATAAAAATGCCTGACCACGATTCAACCTGTTGGTAAAGTTACTACTTACCCATCTCCTCCCGTTGAGTGTCTGTAAGATGCGACTAAGGGACAACAAGACGGGTAGAAGCGTCTTTGTATTGGATTACCACCTATACTGTGACATCCAAGAGGCCTGCCAAGCGTGAGGATTATGCCAACCCTTCCTTCTAAGGGGATGCCTTTGTTCAGCAGTGGACGTCTTTTGGCTACTGCTGATGATGATGATAAGTTACTACTTAGACAGTTCATCCTTCTTCAATCTCACTTATCTTAATAGATCTAATCTTAATAGATAAGAGAGATTTTATTACAAGGAAAGAGTTGAGAGTTGAGTAATCTCAAATGTGCATATTTCAATTGATACACAAATGCCCGGGCTCGCACCTGCCGTAGATCAAACGGTGGGCAATAGAATGCCCGCTTACATCCGGGCAGCGCTCGTAGATCACAGCGAACCAGGCCATTAGTGAGATTCTGCACGGAAGATTAAAATGTTAACAGCCTCTGTCTCACCGAAATTAAGAGTATTATTGGCATTTTAAAGCCCTAAACGTCCCTGTTGTGTGAGATTTGATTTATTTTCTTGGATTGCTGATAAAGATCTTGTGTGGGGTGTAAGTAATATTGACTTTCCGCCGCACTTACAAACGTTAATTAACATTATTAACTATATTATATTTTTTACAGTGGTTAACAAATAAAATCGTAGCCTAAGGTGTGCACACACCACAATACATAGGTACAACGATTTTTCTTTACCTCACAAAAGAAGTTATTCAAAAAATATATGACGAATTCAGAACCGCTTCCTTGAAATCGGTTAGAAAGAGATTTATTGGTGCCGATTCTGTTGTCACCACTACACTAAACTAGACTAAATTTTAGTTTAGTGGTGTCAAACGATGATTAAGTGCTTAATTTGATTTCGACAGCTACTAAATTGAGTTGATAGTGAGGTTTTCATTGGTCAAATCATGTTAGTTGAAAACAATTCTCTTGTTCATCTGATTACACTAAACTAAACTAAAATAATTCTCCGGCTACGATACTTATATTAATTTTATTTTATTTTAATATAATTTTATATTAATATTTATTTATTGATAAAAAATATTTTAATATTTGTTTAAATATTTATTTTAATATTTGTTTAAATATTTGTTTTAATAAATATTTTAATATTTGTTTAATTATTTATTTTAATATTTTTTTTTAATATTTATTTTAATATTTATTTAATTATTTTTTAATATATTTTTATTTCTAAATATTTATTTTAGTATTTATATTAATATTCATTCTAATATTTATATTAATATTTATATTAATATTTATTTTAATATTTATTAATATTTATTTTATTTTAATATTTTATTATTTTAATAAAAAATATTTTTTTTTTATATTTATTTTATTATTTATATTAATATTTATTTTAATATTGATTCTAATATTTATTTTAATATTTGTTAATATATATTTTTTATTTATTAATATTTATTTTATTATTAATTTTTTTTTATTAATATTTAAATTATTATTAATATTTTTTTAATAATTATTAATATTTATTTTAATATTTGTTAATATATATTTTTTATTTATTAATATTTATTTTATTATTTATATTTTTTTTATTAATATTTAAATTATTATTAATATTTTTTTAATAATTATTAATATTTATTAATATTTATTTTATTTTAATATTTTAGTAAAAAATATTTTTTTTATATTTATTTTATTATTTATATTAATATTTATTTTTGTTATTTATTCTAATATTTATTTTAATATTTATTTCATTCTATTTTAGTCTATTCTATTTTATTTTAATCGACATCTTTTAGATGCCGACTAATTTGATCTAATTTTAGTTTGAAGTTTCTAATATTAGGCATAAATGACGTAAACTGTGCACAACAGAATAGCAAAATACGTTTAAAACTAAGTTGAGTAACTAAAACCATTATATTCTATCAGACTATACCTAATTTAGTTTAATTCATGGATCTCTGAATAGGAAAGACACGACTAAACTAAAATTTAGTCTAGTTTAGTCTAGTGTGTGACAACAGAATCGGCACCATTGTCTACAAACACGAACCGCATTCACTGTATCTATTTGGTGATATTGAAACTAAATAAGTGTTAGACAATCAAACACAAAATTAATGTTATTTATACTGTAGACTAAATTGGAAGTGCACAAAAGATCTTTATTTAAGAAGGCACACGATCTTCTGTACCTACCTATTTTACAAGCCATTGCAAAGTTCAGAAACTTAGTACAAACCTCGTGAGGTCAGGGTTTTGAACTCCGCCCCGTCGTTTATAAGGAGACTAGTGGTGCACCTTCCTCTAGCCATATATCACAGTACTCCGAGGCCATTAGCGAGCTCCAGCACGTTAGATTAAAATGTTAACTACCCACCCTTTGTCTTCGGTGCATTTACAATGGGAAGCGGTTGTTTTGCTTCGTAATGGCCGCCGCGATCTTAGACGCCGATTGTAGCTAAATCGTGTGTTGTTTTATTTTAAACGGCTTTAGAGTACTTTTAAGTAGGTGTAAAATATAACGTTTTTGTATTAGTATATATCAGTCAGTTTTTTTATTATTAACCCTGATGAGATACGTACAATGTCGCTCATCACCCGAGACATTAGTTATTAAGTCTCTTGTGTCTGGTAATTTAACCAGCTACTGTACAGTGCCCTTCACACCGGATACAACACTGTTTTCAAAATGCTGTTTGGTGGCAAAATATCTAACACTGCAGAGGTACCTACTTGTGCTGGAGACCGTCCAAGATTTTTATTTTTAGATTTACTAGAACCATCTAAGTAAATCTTTCGTGACATAAAATACCTACTATAAAAAATCTTGTCTGTGGCAAGATGTTAGGGATACCGTTCATGAAAGTGAACTACCAGTACCCCCGCAGTGTTAGAAATATTCTGCCGCAAAGAAGCACTTGTGTAGAAATTTTATAAAGATTAACCCCTGGAGATGATATCACATGAATATATTCGACGGGCCTTACGGTCTAGTGGTTAGACTAGACACCCTGGCTACTATCCAATAGGTCGTGGGTTCGATTCCCGCCAATTGTCTGGGTGTTATTTATCTATTTAAGTATGTATTTACAAAAAAAAATAAGTATTAGTATCAGTAAAAATATACATTTATTGAAACTAAATATTTACAGTTTATTTACAAACATGTACGGTCAGCCTAAAATTTGGTTTACCACCCTACGGTTGAAGTTCATATGCACGTAATAAAACAACAAGGTTGATTTTCCCTTGCAATTATTCATACAGTTACCAATGCTCTCTTTATCGTTAACGTCAACACTGACTTGTGTTCCTAGTTTAAATTGTCGCATCTGATAGAAATGTTCAACCTTAGTGTTATTTTGATTGCATAGGAAGTTTTGTCAAAACTGGTAAACCACTTTCTTGGCCGACCGTACACTTAAACTAGGTAAAAAACTTCCATAAAGTCGCCGCACTGGAAGGGAAGGGTAGGTACCTAAAATACTGGCGGCATTACCAATTTGTATAGTCAAGCCTAGGCGTTGGCAGAAAAAGCTACCAGCCCGGTGGTCTCCTGAGACCTAGGCCCCATGGTCTCCACCGCAAAGGGCGCAAACATATAGCTCGAACCTAGAGCTGCATACTTGTGTCGCTTTGCATCACTGGCGGTCGCCGCAGCCCCTCCAGCCGCCCTGCAAGTTGCCGGGGTGTGGGACGCAGCAAGTGTGTCGACATATGTCGCACCCCACACCAACGGCTGTCCATGTTGCCATGGTACTAAAATGACACCATCAGTATCAGTTATCTGGTTTCCATGGAACAGTCTCCTCTGACTAGTTTGGGATCAGAAGACCGTGTGTGGATTGGATTGTCTCCGAATATTATTATTATTAATATCCGAGCAAAACACCTCGCTCGATCTGAGGGCCCTCCCTTTACATAATCCGCCCTACATCGTATTTCGGTGTGAAGAATACTGTAGCTTGCGTAATTATCACAATTTTACTAATTGGAAAGACGTCTACTGGCAAATTATTCGAGTCCTTTCGTTGTGCGTTTAACGACTAAGCAAAGGGATTTAAATGCATCTTTGAACTGTGGAAATATTTATTATATATAAACCTATCAGGGAGTATGACACGATCCCTTCCTGTAAGGTCTATTCAAATTTACAGGTGTTTACAAATTTTCTCAGCAAGCAAACAAGATAATTATGAAAGGGTACTCGTATTAAATATCTTTTGAAGTGATCCCATTTACGTCCGGATATTTGTCTACATACTTATATTACTAACACCACAAGGGATTTTATGTGTTAATATGGAAGAAATTGTGTTATAATAAACTATTTTATAAAAAATAAAAACCGACTTCAAAGTAAATTATTTTATGCTTTTTAGATAATTTACTTTGAAGTCGGTTTTATTTTTTATAAAATAGTTTATTTAACACTTTTTAGTGACTTATTTTACCAAGATAGGTATCAGCACTATCACGCAACTCGAACGTCTACGTTACAGTAACTTACTGAAAACATAAAAAGATCATATCTCTTAAACTTATACTCTACCCTAAGTTGAACAATACTCTAACTATTGCAAAAAGAATTTTCAAAATCGGACTTCTAGTTTCTGAGAAATCGGTGGACAAACCTACATACATACATACATACACTCATAAAATTTGGTAAATTTGTTAAGAAGCCCACATAGACTAACATATATTAATATTACGCATTTTATCAATATTACATACATACGCGTCGAATAGAGAACCTTCTTTTTGAAGCCGGTTAAAAAGGTTCCTGGGCATATCCTACTCGCACTCGGCCGATTATTATGTGAATATAATATAATGAGAATTTGCTAATAATTATGAGTATGTATGATTAAGAGTCTGTACATAAGATCTACCCTGTAAGATTACAGATTTAGTGTAGATCAAAAATAAATTAAATACACTGAAGGCTTTACAAATTTAATAAGCGGCCCGTCCCGGCTTCGCACGGGCGGACATTTTTTTCTGGTAATAGTTACTCTGGGATAATGTAGCGTTCAAATGGTGAAATAATTTTTGAAATCGATCCAGTAGTTTTTGAGTTTATTCGTTACAAACAAATTCAAATTCAAATGGTTTATTGGCTTTATTGCGGTAGGTACAAAAGTAGTTCTAGTATAAATCATCAGCACAGCACAATTTACCTGTTAGGCATGAAATAATATGTAATATTTAATCTAATTTATTTTAAATTCTCTATTTCTTCTCATTATAACAAAATTACAATCACAATATTTCATAAATTCCAAAAAGTAGGTATGGTGCGATCTAATGTATGGTGGTTTTAAACAGTTGGCACTGTGCTACCTATGACATTAAAATACTAAAAAGTTACCAAAGTGCGAAAGTAGGCAGCGCGCGACGAAACCATAATTACATGTCAGTAATGATAATTAAATAAAATAAATGTCACATTTAATACATGTCAGAAAGTTATAAATTCAAACATACTTCTTCTTCTTAAAATTATCTCATCGGTACTGAAGTCATCGAATATATCGTTATATCACAAACTGATTAAAAGCTAATACGATAAATAATATGATGTTATTCCTAAAATACTGCAAATAAATAAAAATCCATTCCTCTTATGAAGTCTACGTTATTACGGCGAAATAGCCGTTTACCTTATTAGCTAGGTGGTAGCGATCTTTACGCGTATTTTCTAGGCTAGTTGGCGCCCCAGCCACGTCCTAGCCTATTCATCATCGGGGCAAGGCCGCCGAAATTATTCCGTTACTACCTGCCCCAACAATTCCTCGCTTCGACCTAATCTCATTTGCGGCGTGCAAATATTTTTTGAATACCTACCGCGTATATTCTAGTTTTTATTTGACCTTTGAAAAGTTATTTTTTCATCGCGCTCGGTACAATATCTGGATATGTAAACGGCACACTGTGAATAAGAAACAACCTATTTTGAGTTCATGTTTATGTACTTATTCATTGTGTATAACATTTTTTTTGGTACACTGAAGTAGGTACCGTGAAACATGCCAACTTTGCCCACTTTTATCAAATAATTAAAATTTTAATAGTTTAAGTTTAAGTGTACATGTTTGTAAATAAACTGTAAATATTTTGTTTCAATAAATTACATTTTAATATGTTTTTTCTATGGACACGTAAGAATTTTCCGTCATCAGCTACAACTGTGAGATAATGTGCATGTATTAGTATAGCTAAATTGACTAATATTCAACATTTAATTCAATATTTATTCGATTTTGTTGGCGGGCGAAGTTATCTGGACTTTTGTTCAACTTTGCCCACATTGATTTTTGACGCAAATATGGCCTTTATGCAGATGAAATAAAAACCAGTCTAAGAATTTTGGTAAAAATGGCGTTTACTTTAGAAATGTAATCTAGAAAAAGCGCGGGAACTCTTGAACTGATTAGGCGCGATTTTTTGGATCCGATTTTGAAAAAATATTTTTTATTATAAATAAGACGATCAGTAGGGTATTGTATATAATATTTTATTTAGTTTGATTATAGTTTAGCATTAGTGTATATATTTCTTCATATTAGTGGTAAGTTTTTGTAATTTATATTAGTCTCTAATGGAGCCTCCAGACCCGGGGGGCACGGCCCCCCCGGCGTCTTATTACGTAACTATATCAAATGAATCTGGTATGGAAACAGACAGTTCCACCCTCAGTCAAAGTTAAAGCGCAGCCGGCTTACTAAAGTGTGTAAGCACTGTAACAAAAAAAAGAGGAAGCATATTAATAACGAGACTATACATTCAATATCAGATTGTAACTGCACAGATCATGATCATACAAATAAAAAAGCTATTCATGAATTCTCTACCAACCCAGTGATGCCTTCTGAGACTTCAGCAGGGACTGCTGTCTCTTCCTCTAAAGCCTCAGAGGTCTCCAGGGTCGCTGAATCCTCACATCCACCTCTAGTAAGCCGTAAATTATACACTTCTTCAGATGCAGCTCCATTTATAGTACATGTCCAAAAAATACAAACTTCTGATAACGATGGTACTATTCTTCACCCTGTGACTTTTGGAAAATTCTTAAAAAAAATTCATTTCAAAAGATTATCAATGGTAGTGTAAAGAAAATTGGCAGGAACAGAGTTTCACTGGCATTTGAACATTTTGATAGTGCTAATGTTTTTCTTTCCCATGAGAGTATAGCCTCTAATCAATTCAAAGCATTTATTCCATCATTTAATATTACCCGCATGGGTGTAATTCGTGGAGTTCCGGCTGACTGGACAACTGACGAGGTTAAACAAAATATCACTGTGCCTATGGGCTGCGGAGAAATCCTTAAAGTGAGAAGAATTAATTATAAAGTTATTGTGGATGGTAATCCAATATGGAAACCAACACAGACGGTGATTTTAACTTTTGATGGACAAGTTTTACCGAAACGCATATTTATGTGCTATAATGCTTTACCTGTCGAATTATATACATTCCCAACAATACAATGCTTTAATTGCTGTAGGTATGGACACACAAAATTGCAATGCCGATCTAAACCAAAATGCTTCCGATGTGGTCAGGGCCATTCTGGTGCTACTTGTACTGTTGAGGAGGATCATGCATGTTGCTGTATGTGTTCTGGTTATCACTTTGCAACTAATAAAACCTGTCCTGAATTTATTAGGCAAAAATAAATTAAATCATCCATGGCAAAAAACTGTATTTCATACTCTGAAGCCGCGAAATTACATCCTGCATCATACAAGTTATATTCTGAGGTATAAGGCATCAAAGTGACAGCCAAACTAAAAATGTTTACGCCAATAGCAACGAACAAAATCACAATATTCCAACTAGGCCACAATACCCTAACAGTTAATCACATTCATATAATAAAACTGTATTTTTGAAACCACGATCACTTCCAAAATCTGTTAAGGGATATGATCGGTCTGCCCACGAAGCCCTTACAAAAGATTATAGTTTTACTCCATCATCAAACGGTTGCGCGTTAAATAATAGTAATGATTCCCAAGATGTTAGGATACAACAATCACTGCCCGATATTATCGCAGCATTAATAAACGCACTTTCACAGTTCAACTTAATACCACCGTCCAACGTTGCCACAGTCATCGAGTCTGTTTTAAATACCTCTTCTCTCAATGGATCAACAACTCCAAACAATACTTCAGTGGAACTGCCGAAGCGCAGTCAGTAAAAAAAGTGACTTAATTTATATGATTAATAAACATAATCCTTCTGTTATATGTCTTTCTGAAACATGGTTAAAATCAGAATCCAACTTTAGGATTCCTGGTTTTTCTTGTCTCAGGGAAGATAGACATGACGGATATGGCGGTGTTGCCATTCTTGTAAATAATTCTTGCACATATTCTTCCTTCCCTCTTCCATCTCACAGAGATGATATTAGTATAATTTCAGCTTGTGTAAATAATTTGTACATATTAAATGTATATATTTCTCGTCCGTCTGTAGATAGTTTTAGTGAATTAAGAAATATTTTAAAAATTTTACCTAAACCATCCATAATTGTGGGAGATTTTAACTGCCACCATCAAATATGGGGTAGTTCAGTTTCCAATAGTTATGGTGACGATCTGTTGGAGATTTTAGATACATTTAATTTATGCCTACTTAATACCGGTACCCCTACACGAAGAACTAATCCGAATGAAAATGTCAGTGCAGTCGATTTGTCTATTTGTTCTCCAGACCTTGCTTCTTCTCTATCATGGGAAGTATTATCTTCTTCTTTTGGTAGTGACCACTTTCCAATAGTTATATCTTTTCCGTCTTCTAAATCTTTAAAACATATTAAGAAACCGCGAATGAAATATAAATTAAGAAATGCTGATTGGGATAATTATAAACATAAAGTAGAAGATAATATTTCCCAGTTACCAACAAATATTAGTGGCAATGAAAATTCATGTGCACAGATGTTTACTGACACCCTAATAAATGTAGCGGATGAAGTTTTCCCAACAAAAAAACCGGTAGGTTCCATTCCTTCACCACCATGGTGGGACGATGACTGTTCAAATGCAGTAAAAGCAAGGAAAGAAGCTGAGAAAGTGTACTGTGAAGCTATGACTACGGAAAATTTTGAAATCCTCACTGAAGTCATGGCCAATACCAAAAATCTATTAAAGCAAAAAAAATCTGATGGTTGGAAAACCTTTTGTTCATCAATTTCTCCTTCAACTCCTCCTTCTACAGTATGGCAAAATATTAAAAGATTTAAATGTGGTGTAATTAATCCTCCCACTTCGATTCTTCCCCCTGCGTTATCAGAACCTTTTCTAGACCATATTGCCCCTGCTAGCGTTAAAGAATTCCATGACAAGGTTTCACCCCTACCTGCAAATTAATGTCGTCTTTCTTCCTGTGAGAAAGATCTTCATTCGCCGTTTTCGCTTGCAGAATTAAAAGGCGTTTTGTCATGTGTGAAAGACTCTGCCCCTGGGGTAGATGGAATCCCTTATTCTTTTTTGACTAACCTTCGCTTGCAGAATTAAAAGGCGTTTTGTCATGTGTGAAAGACTCTGCCCCTGGGGTAGATGGAATCCCTTATTCTTTTTTGACTAACCTTAATGATGTTACTCTATCATATTATCTGGACATAATTAATTCAGTCATGAGTTCTGGTAATATACCTGATTCATGGAGAACTCAAGCAATAATTCCCTTCCTTAAACCCAATAAACCTTCCTCAGATGTATCTTCTTATCGACCAATAGCTTTATCTTCGGTTCTATTAAAAGTGGCAGAACATTTATTAAAGAATCGTTTGGAGTGGTTTATCGAAAACGCAAATAAACTTTCACCTAATCAGTACGGATTCCGAAAAGGAAAAGGTACTATAGACAGTATTGCAGTACTTACAACAGATATTCGTATAGCATTAACTCAGAATAAATGTGTATTAGCGGCATTTTTAGACATTACGTCCGCTTACGATAATGTGATAATATCAATATTAAAAACAAAACTACAAAAGTTAAATGTTCCACATATATTTGTTAATTTTATCATAAATATTTTATCAGAGAGATATATTCAGTTGACACTTGATGACGGTATAACCACGTCCAGGACAATTTACAAAGGTCTGCCTCAAGGATCAGTACTTAGCCCGTTATTGTACAACATTTACACATACGATCTAGAGCCAACCTGTTCATTACAAACAGATTCTACATCAGTGAATGTTCTACAATATGTAGATGATCTGTTAATATATGTTAGCGATAGTTCAGTTAACAGTGCGTCCTACAAGCTAAATTCAACTTTGAGCTTGCTGAAGGAATGGTCTTAACAACAATGGTCTGGAATTATCTGTTTTAAAGAGTAATATCGTACTGTTTTCCAGAATGCGCATGCCACCACCGGTATCTGTTTATTATAACAATTATTTACTACCTGTTAAAAGTCAAGCCAAATTTTTGGGAGTAATTTTGGATTCAAAGTTATCAGGCACACCGCATTTTGACCACCTCGTGGTCAAATGTGAACGATTAATCAATATGTTGCGATGTCTAACCGGAGTGTGGTGGGGTGCATATACCTACTCTTTAAAATTAGTGTACACTTCTATGATAAGAAGTATTTTGGACTATGCTACTTTTTTGCTAGAACCTGGTAATGTAGCAGGTTTTAAAAAATTAGATCTAATTCAATCTAAATGTTTGAGAATAGTGACTGGCGCCATGGCTTCTAGCCCTATAAATGCTTTGCAAGCTGAATGTTGTGATCCTCCATTAATGTTGCGTCGGCAGTATTTATCAGATAGGTTTCTATTCCGTTGCTCACAATTTTATAACCATCCTATTTTAAGTAGGTTGAATGAGTTACATGAATACATATCTACATCTCCTTATTGGAAAAATAAATCTCATCCTTGCTTAGTAAAGAGTTTGGCAAAATACCGCTCCCTTTCAGCACCGGTGCATAGTTTTTCTTGTGTTCCGTTATTTAAAAACAACTTTCAATCCCTCATAGACTCTCCGGCAGTAAAGTGTGACTTACTTTCAAATAAAAACAGTGATCCTAATTGTAGGCAACCTGCAATAATAAGTACTTAGGTGTTGACGAGGGACGCCTCGCTGGGCCGATAAATTCAGGTTCGTACCTGTCGGTGCCATCGCCGCCCCCCTCGCCAATTCCCCCGCGCCAATTCCCCCGCGCAGCCCTCTGCGCAGGAAGCGTGTGCGCTTGTTTAAATATTAGTTTATTATAGACATTAGTACGGATTACGTCATCGCCGGGTACAGTCGCGTGCCTTGGATTGTTAAGTTAAGTGTATTTCGTGCTAGAACCTACCCTTTTCAATGTGAAATTATTGTGTTGTGTGTTCCGTTGAATGTTTGTGTTGTGCAATAAAAACCTTGTAACATTATCCGTGTTTATACATGAACCCCAAGCCCTAAATTCTACACTAATATTGAATTTAAACAATTAGTTGATAAAACTTGGCCTGATTGGCATCATATTTTTACGGATGCTTCTAAACAAACACCTGACAGCTGTGTTGGCGTAGGAGTTTATCATCCACAATATAATATAGTACAGAAAATTAAATTACCTTCTGAATCATCTGTCTTTTCAGGTGAATGTTTTGGTATTTATAAGGCTTTAGAGTACATAAACATTTTCAAACTTCGTAATACAGTAATTTTTACAGATTCTCTGAGTGCACTACAAGCACTTTTGAGATTTCCTTTTAAATCTAAAATTCATTTCCCCATAGTTTACGATATTCGTAATTTATTGTATAAATGTAAAACAGAATATTTATCAGTGATTGTTGCGTGGATTCCGGGACACAGTGGTATATATGAAAATGAAAAAGTAGATATACTGGCGAAAGAGGCTTGCTCTTCTGGTGATATCGTTCCCTTCAAAAATTACTCTCACGATTTGTTATCATTGGCAAAGATTTACCTTCGAGACTCATGGAATGAACTTTGGTCAGAAACCTGTAAGCTAAAAGGAAAACATTATTACCAAATACAAGGTTTCATACCCGTGAAACCTTGGTTCTTCCAATTTCAGTACAGCAAGTTATCAACCACCATTATCACTCGTATCAGACTGGGGCACACATGTGTCCCAGCTCATCTTTTTAGACTTCGTATATTAAATAGCCCTAACTGTGACTGTGGGGCGGAAGTGAGTGATATAAATCATATATTTTTTTCCTGTCCAAACTACAACCGTACCTCCTTTTTTAAGTCATTATTCTCCCTCAAAATACCTTTTCCTACATCCATCATCACATTACTTTGTACAAATGATGTAAATATTTATAACGCAATAGATTTGTTTATTACTGTAAATAGTTTAAAAATTTAATATCGCTTAATATTTCGATTACTATCCTAAGTATTTCTACTTTTCTTGTATATAGATAGTTTATTTATCAGATACATATATCCTCTTGATCTATCCTTTGTGAAATATTCCGATTTTCCTCAGTCACCTGTTTTTATAATTTTGATTCCCTCGTTTTTAAAATAGCAACACTAACAAAACTTTGACATTGGCTAAATACACAAGTGTGAAGCCAGAAGCAAGAAAAAAAAAAAAATGTAATCTATACAATGAAAAGTTTCTTACAAAAATGACGAATGTTAACCTGACATTTTTTATCTTTTTCATACAATCCACATTTCACATTTTAAAAGTGCTAGGGTTGGCACTAGGAAAAAATTCTGATTTATTTAACCTTTCTGTGCGTCTTGGGATACCAAGTTGCCGTTGTCTAGTGAAGAAATTTGGCCTGATTCCACTGATTCGCATGCAAATTTTAACATTTCTTCAGTGTAGTTTTTATATAACCTGGATCCAATTATTAGTCTTGACTTACTCTGTCTAATTTGAGATTTATGTGTATTTTTATGGAACAAACCATGCAACTGTCAACAAAAGATATTAGAGCTAATAATATAGTAAAAATAATTCTTAAATATGTGGGCACATCTCACACGGCCGTTTGTCCTCAAACTAAGCACCAGCCAGCTAATATATATACAATATAGATAGATCTTTACATAGAAATAACATCCAAACACAAGACAAACACACGTGTTCATTACACGAATGCTTGCGCTTGCCTGTATTTGGTAGGCAGGCATAATATAAACAAGGCTAAGAGGCCGACCAGCATGAAAATAATAAAAAAAGTTCAAATAATAAGGTACTGCGGAGCAGGTACTCACTCAGCTGTACCCAATAACTAATGTCATCTTTATTTTTTTTCTTATCATCTAATTAATTAATAACGGTCTTATTCATAAAAAGTTATCACACACTCATAGTCTCGCTATAGTATGATTTTCAAAAAGTATTATTCATAAACGCATTTTAGCACTAAAACGTTCTTTAGCTATGTTATAAAGTTATAGAGGGCAGACCCCTACTATAACAGTGCTATAAGCGTGATATAAGGTAAAAAATGGCCGACTTTCAACAGCTGATTATTAATTATTAAGAAAATGACATTTGTGTCAGTGTCACATCCATCAGTTAAATTTTTTTCTTTAGTTGAGCCTCATTGGGAAGGCAAAGAGTTCTAGCCCATACAGGTTTCATATCCGTTCAATTTCGTAAGAAATCAAAATAGCAGTATACACACTACAAACTATTATGATTTATTATTTTATTCAGTACTTAACGTTTATTTTATTATTATTATTATACAATTTAATATATTTTAATATAAGTTAGTTTATTTTAGGTTAGTTATTATTACGCGCTTGTTACAACATTACCAAACAAACATTAACAATCAAATAACAATGACAATAATCGATGGATGTATGACGAATTCCACATGGGCGTCATAAATACAATAAATAAATAAATATTCTGAGACAATACACACATGGTCATCTGTTCCCAAACTAGGCACAGCCTGTACTATGGAAACCTGATAATTGATGCTTATAATTATATAAGTACTTTTTTTACTGTAAATACATAATTAAATAGATAAATAACACCCAGACACTTAGCGGGAATCGAACCCACGACCTATTGGGTAGCAGCCAGGGTGTCCAACCACTAGACCAACACGCCCGTCAAATCGACAGTCGTCATCGTTTCGTAGACAATAAAATGTTTTATAATCTGTAATAATGTCTATAATCACACCTAGGCGGTGTGTAGACACATATTATCTGTGGGCGATTGGGTGTATTCGGTCAATTTGTTGACCAACTTCATTATAATGGCAATACTTTGATTGAAAAACGTTCTATAGAGACGTATTAGTTATAGATGGTTTATGAAACGTTTATGAATAAGCAACTTTATAGAACGTTTTATAACCTTATAGAACACTATAACTAATCACAATCAGTGCTTAAAACATTTGATAAGCTTTTTTTATGAATAAGACCGCTAATATATATTTAAAATTTAATAAATAAGCTCAGCAAAATCCATAAATAAAAAATAAATTAAAAAAATCAATCGTTCGTATTGAGCCAACCCTAAGCTTATTTTGATGGCGGGCAATGTTGACAATCGTAGGTTGGAACATTACCAGATAACTTTGCCCACCATCATAACTTCAGCTTTAAAAGACCTTGGAAAATTAAACTAGCATTAATAAACTCTACCAATAATTTATTGTCACATGATATAAATTAAGATTGCCTGTGTTTTCACCATCTCGCAGAATTTACTTATAAATTTTCACAAAAATTTGCCCGCAAAAATACGCATCTCACTCGACGAGTTCCAACAAGGTACTAAACAAAGTTAGCAGCAAACGGGATAGTCAGCGTTGCCATACATATAACCTATTTCCCACCAAAGTCAATTAATGTTGCCTTAATATTAAGATACGTTTGCACATCAACGATATGCTTGTAAATGGTTTTTCGGGTAAAGATTCCCTTGAGGGCAATGATGGCATATTTCACGGTACTTACCTATCTACACAACGCTTTCCTTTATCTTTTGGATGTTCTCACAACGTCGAGTATCGTAGTCTTTTTAGGAGCTTACTATAGTTATGTTTCTTCAACTTTCGAATCTTGCTACAACTTTAATTGACAAAACACACTTGTACAAGTGTGTAGAAAATTAGGTGGATAAGTATACTTAGGAAATTATTTCATTCATTGATGATACAGAGGATGTGAGAGTGATGCAAGTCTTGCATCCCGCCTTCGTAAACCAAAAGAATAATACGAAAGATAGGCATACGTTGCTAGATCAGTGGACCCACGCTGCTACCGTGCATATCCTATGCCTAGGAACTGTTGACAGCGTGCGCAGCGTTGAGCAGCGTGGGTTAGTATAGAATGGATCATATTCGTATGCGGATGGATAAGTACGGCAGATAAGAGCATAAGGTACAATCGTGAAACAAATTTTTCGTGAAGTCTTTTATACGCCTATTAAAATATGGGTTAACTAACACCCATTCACACATTATCATTCAGACACACACTCATCGATATATAATAAGTAACCAGATAAGCAGTCACCTACTAAATTTCATCCAAAATATGGCAGTGATAGCTTAAATATTCCGTATGAACGTAAGAGCCCGAGTGCACCGTCCAGGACTGCGCAGGATGTAAACGGTTTTTATAGGCGCAATGGTCATTGTACATTTTATTTTGTACAATGCTGTATCAATCAGGCTGGCTACACGGTTATAAACCACAGGCACTAACTTGATAAAGTGGCTATGATTCCAGGAAAAATATCGATATGTCGATATTTTATGTTTAGTAGTCTTGTGTAGGTACTACAAGAACGGTGAACGGTTAGGAACCGTTGCGCAATGCTCACCGAATAGATTCGGTAATCTTAATCGTACATCGGACACTTGCTGTTTTAGTTCAGCTTGAACGATGAACAAGCAACCGTACGAAGTACTACGTACGAAAGAGTCCGGTCCTCATCTTGCGGATGTTGTGTGTTGCCAGGGCCAAAGTTCGGTGGGGGTGGTAGCGGGGCATCTGCCGGAGATTCTTAGCACCCCCTGCTCGACCGTTACCCCGCCTGCTATCAAGGCGAAGAATAGAGGAGCTGCCGGGGACTATGGGCCATTTGCAGGCGTCTTGATTTCCCTTAGTCGCCTCTTACGATACACCCAACGGAAAGAGGTGGAGGATGCAATTCTAACCCGGCACCCCACGGGTATTTTATACTACATATACAAAATTCCTGTGACCAGTAAACCCCCCCCCCCTCCCCCCAAACCATGTGATGATAATGATGATCGTTGTGTGATGATGTGATGATGATCTTCATCACCAAGATATGAACGAAGTTGATGATGTGTGATAATGATTTATCTTTTAATGTGTACTTATGTATACATGAAAAATACACGATATATTTATTTCAATTTGTAAATAAAATTCGTTTATTAATCGGTTGGTAAAAATAAACAAGAAGACTAAGCTAGTGTAGAGGTTGAAAATCGACGGATGCATCGTCAACGATTGACAATGACGTCCACAGCTAAAAACATTCTGTTTACGATATAAACTAGTCGAAAATTTTCTGTTTTTTTTTTTATATAATTTTTTTTCGGGGCTTTTACTCTGGTGGAGTACACCAGCCCCATTTAGACTGTTTTATAAAACAGTTTATCGTGGACGATATACGGTCTTGTTTTGTCGAATGAAAATGCGTCGACGATAGACTTGTGTAGTACATGAGAGAACAATTCCTTTTCATTTTTAACCGACTTCAAAAAAGGAGGAGGTTCTCAATTCGTCTGTATATATATTTTTTTTTTTTTTTTTTTTTTTATGTATATTCGCGCATAACTCTGGCAATTATTAACCGATTTGAAAAAATCTTTCTTCCATCCATTCTTCAATCCATTGATTGGGTCCCATAAAAAAATTATTGCTTAGTAATAAGTAGTTCCTAAAAAAACAAGAATGGTGACTGCGCACTGAGAGTTGCAAGAAAGCCTATATAGATGACGTTTTAGTCGCTCGGACTCGCTCGGTCGGACAAAAATGGTCATAACTCTGGCAAATATTTACCAATTTCAATGATTCTTTTTTTATTCCAAAGAAGAAACCACTGTATTGAATCTGTATGAATTTTATTACAACCGGATAAGAACTTCCTGGAGGACCATGAACGATGTGGAGGAATTTATCTGGTAAAAACCATAAAACTGATGTTCTCCATTACATTGCTCTGACAATTATGAACCGATTTCGATGATTCTTTTTTTATTCGAGAGAGTAAACTACTATGATGTTTCCATGCAAATTTCATTACGACCGGATATTATTTTCTGAAGAAACATGAATTATGTAAAACTATGTAGACGATAATGTGATCATAACCTACCTAGATAATTTTACGGTTTTCGATGGTTCAATCTTTATATATGAAAATATCACTAAAAAGTTTAAAATAAAATCTTTTTAAAAAAAAATTGAACCGACTTCAATATCACTGAAAAGTATAAAATAATTTAAATATTATTGAAGTTGGTGCCAAATATACACAGCAGGTACGCTAACACCAACTTCAATAATATTTAAATTATTTTATACTTTTCAGTGATATTGAAGTCGGTTCAATTTTTTTTTAAAAAGATTTTATTAGTACAACACTCTTTTAGTACTTCGTCTTTCAGTATGTATTCGACTATTCGTAGTCTCTAGCTCTGTAATAACTGGTCAGCTATTCCTATTCGTTTTTAGTACATCATTCATTTGGATTCATTTAGTACTTCGTCTTCCGCTCGAGATTTATTCGTAGTCTCTGGTTCTGCACGAACTGGTCCGATCAGTTACTCGTTGACACACTCAGAACGGGACTGAATGAGCGGGAATGATATGTACTAAAGGTACTAAAATAATAAATTATTACATTTAAAAGATTATACTAGTACGTAGCGCTCCGTTCAATGTCCGAGCAAAAACGTTATGAATGTTAAAGAACATGAGGATTAGGTTATTATTGAATATTAATTATGTAACGTTTGTGATTTTAATAGTTTTTGAAATATTATTGTTGTATGACGCAGTATGTAAACAAATAAAGCTAACAAAAAAAAACAAGATAATTAAATGGCTGAAATGCGTGGGGTGGTGGCGTCTTCAATTCGAACAATGATAATGATATAGATGATGATGGTGATGATTATGATGATAGTTGTGTGATGAACGTGATGAAAATGTGAATGATGATGTTGAATGGTGATGAAGATATGAATGGTGATGATGGTGTGAAAGATGTGAATGATGATGAATGGTGATTATGTGTTATAATGGTGATGAGGATGTGAATGATGATGATGATGAATAGTGAAAATGTGTGATGATGGTGATAAACATATGAATAGTGTTGATGATGATGAATGGCGATGATGGTGTTTGATGATGATGATGAACGGTGATGAATATGTGAATGGTGATGTAGATGTGAATAATGATGATGATGATGTGTGATAATGCTGATGAAGATGTGAAAAATGATGATTATGATGAATGGTGATGATGGTGTGCAGAAGTACACATGAAATTAATTACACGAAAATATACTGATTACAATTTGTAATTAAAGTCATTGATCTATCGTTTGGTAAACGTAAACGAGAAGCCTACACTAGTTTCGTCGTTGACCAAACGACAACGACAACGATAGACAACGACGTCGACGATCAACGTCTACAGCTAAAAACATTCTGCTTACGATATAAACTGCTCGAAACTTTAGACTGTATTATAAACTAGTTTATCGTGGACGATAAACGGCCTCGTTTCGTCAACCGAAAATGCGTCGACGACCAATCCCTAGATGCGTGTTTACCGGACGCCGGAGTTCTAAACACACTGAAAGTTCAAATTAGTTTTTGTGTGTAGTACAAGAACCGTGAACAGTTAGGAACCATTCCGCAATGCTGATTAACCACCATTCGTTAATCGTACATCGGACACTCGCTCTATTAATTCAGCTTGAACGATGTGCAAGAAACCGCTCGATGTACTAAGTATGAAGAAGTATGGGTACACGACTATCAGATGCAAGTGGAAAACAGAACGATGAGAGGGGGAACCCCAGGGCTCTCCGGTGGGATCTGCACCAGGGGTCCCTCAATGCCTTGCCTTTGAGCCCGACGCCGGGGGGCGCATTGTAGCCCCCCGGGAACCAGTCACGGTGCTCACGGGGACGGGGGTCGCAACCCCGTCGCCTTCCTCAATGGATGTTCAAAGAGCCCAGACCTCGAACGTCCAGCGACGTCCAGCGTCATATTCAGCTTTCATCTTTTGCCTTACTGGACACAGACCCAATGGAAATACATGATGTGATTAATTCGTTGAAATCTAGCAGTGCTCCAGACTGGGACAATATACCTTCTAGTTTTTTAAAACTTGCCATAAACGAAGTTACTCCAATTATATGTCATCTGGTCAATCTATGCTTCAAACTGGGCGTATTTCCTGCAATGCTTAAGCAAGCTCTTATTACTCCGGTATACAAGAATGGTGACAAAAACGATGTTAACAACTATCGTCCTATTTCAGTACTATCTTCTATATCTAAGATAGTAGAAAAAGTAATGAACAAAAGATTAATCAATTATTTGAGTAAATATAACATTTTATCTGATTCGCAATTCGGTTTTAGGCAAAACAAGTCGACAGAGGATGCCGTCATAGCTTTAAGCTCACTAATAGTGCAATATTTAGATAAAGGATACAAGAGTCTTGCTGTATTTCTAGATTTAAAAAAGGCATTTGACACCGTTTCTGTCCCCATTCTGGTGCAAAAGCTTGAGAACATAGGCATCAGGGGTACCCCCCTACTGCTTTTCAAAGACTATTTGAGGAGTCGGAAACAGAAAGTAAAAGTTGGACAATATGTCAGTGATGACTCACATATATCTTACGGAGTGCCACAAGGCAGTGTGTTGGGCCCGACGCTGTTTTTGATTTATATCAACGGGTTGTGTAATTTACAAATTAAAGGTGCTAATATATTTTGCTATGCCGATGACACAGTCTTGGTTGTTAATGGTTCTTCATGGAATACTGTTCATAACGATACTGAACTGGCACTTATGCAGGTGGCTCATTGGTTAAGGATGAACCTTCTTTCGCTCAATAGTGAGAAGACTAACTATATATGTTTTTCGAAAAATATTCGTACCCAGCCTGCTACTAACTTTAGTATTCAATTACATACTTGTCATTATTCACCTGAAATAAATTGCAATTGCTCTACAATTAATAAAGTAGCTTCGACTGAATACCTAGGTGTAATGATTATCATGGCACAGTCATATAGATTTAGTTTCTACCAGAATAAGAAAGTTAATTTGGATTTTTAAAACATTAAGATATGTAGCCTCTGAATCACTTTTGAATAGAATATATTTAGCATTAGCTCAGTCTGTGTTAGGTTACTGTGTCTCTGTCTGGGGTGGGGAACCCAAAATAAAATTTTTGGAAGTGGAACGAGCTCAAAGGGCGCTCTTAAAAGTGATGTATTTTAAGCCGTACATGTACCCCACAAATGAGCTTTACATGGAAAGTAATTTATTGACCGTCAGAAAATTATATATTTTATTTGTAGTACTGAAAAGGCATAAATCTGTAGTCTTTGATCCCAGTATTTTAACTAAAAGGAGGAAAGATATCGTTTTCACTATAGACAATGTCAAAACTGTTTTTGCTCAACGACAGTATATTAAACAATCGGCCCTCTTATATAATAAAGTTAATAAAATCTTAAGGATAGATGATCCTATGGATACTCGTACTTGTAAATTAAGGATAACTAATTGGTTAAAATCTTTAACATATGAAGATACAGAAACATTATTACAATCATCTTCGTAATTTATATTGTAGTAAGTACCTATAATAAAAATTAAAAATCATGAATTTGAATCATTCGTATGAGACGTTTTTGGATTATATTTATACTTATACATAGTTAAATATCAACACTCTGTCTCTCACACAACTACACACACAGTCACACACACACACACACACACACCTACACACAAACACACACACGCATAGGCAAACATACATTCAGATACAGAATACAAAAAAAAAACTTACCTTTTCTTTATTTTTTGTCTGTTAATGTTAATATTTACAATAACACACAATTTACTGCTAGGTTTATTGAAATGTATAAATACATATGGCTATGGGAGAGCGGAATCGTCTGGCACAGGTGTTACACTTAAAAGGCGATTCCAACCTTGTTTTGAAGTTTGTAATCATTCTGGTTAATGAATAAAGATTTATTTATTATTTTGCTCGGACATTGAACGGAGCGCTACGTACTAGTATAATCTTTCAAATGTAAACATTTATTATTTTAGTACTTTTAGAACATATAATTCCCGCTCATTCAGTCCCGTTCTGTGTGTCAACGAGTAACTGATCGGACCAGTTCGTGCAGAACCAGAGACGAATAAATCTCGAGCGGAAGACGAAGTACTAAATTAATCCAAATGCATGATGTACTAAAAACGAATAGGAATAGCTTACCAGTTATTATCTGTAATAACTGGTCAGCTATTCCTATTCGTTCATAGAGCCAGAGACTACGAATACATACCGAAAGACGAAGTACTAAAAGAGTGTTGTACTAAAAATGAAAAGGAATAGTTCTCTCATGTACTACACAAGTCTATCGTCGACGATAAACTAGTAATATCGTCCACGATAAACTAGTTTATAAAACAGTCTAAAGTTTCGACTAGTTTATATCGTAAACAGAATGTTTTTAGCTGTCGACGTCGTTGTCAATCGTTGACGATGCATCCGTCGTTTTTTCAACCTCAAAACTAGTTTAGTCTTTTTGTTTACTATTACCAACCGATTAATAAACGAATTTTATTTACAAATTGAAATAAATACATCGTGTATTTTTCATGTATACATAAGTACACATGAAAAGATAAATCATCATCACACATCATCAACTTCGTTCATATCTTGGTGATGAAGATCATCATCACACAACGATCATCATTATCATCACATGGTTTGGGGCTGGTCACAGGAATTTTGCATATGTAGTTTAAAATACCCGTGGGGTGCCGGGTTAGAATTGCATCCCCCCATCTCTTCCCGTTGGGTGTATCGTAAGAGGCGACTAAGGGAAATCAAGAAGACGGGCAGCAGCGTCTTTTGTTTGAGATTCATCTCTTAATATATACTGCGATCCCCAAGACGCCTGCAAATGGCCCATAGTCCCCGGCGGCTCCTCTATTCTTCGCCTTGATAGCAGGCGGGGTAACGGTCGAGCAGGGGGTGCTAAGAATCTCCGGCAGATGCCCCGCTACCACCCCCACCGAACTTTGGCCCTGGCAACACACAACATCCGCAAGATGAGGACCGGACTCTTTCGTACGTAGTACTTCGTACGGTTGCTTGTTCATCGTTCAAGCTGAACTAAAAGAACAAGTGTCCGATGTAAGATTATGATTAGGGAATCGAATCTATTCGGTGAGCACTGCGCAACGGTTCCTAACCGTTCACCGTTCTTGTAGTACACAAGACTACTAAACATAAAATATCGACATATCGATATTTTTCCTGGAATCATAGCCACTTTATCAAGTTAGTGCCTGTGGTTTATAACCGTGTAGCCAGCCTGTAAGTCAAGAACAAGTCTCAACGTAGGCCGACCAACTTATCTTTGCTGGTGGCACAACGAGAATTGAACTATAAACTTATGAGAACTACGTGTAGTTTGAGTGTTTTGTTTAGACAGTAGCGGCAAACTTAATTTGGTCGGCCGGTAGCTTGGCGGTTGGCGGACTAGTAGCAGTGATATTTAAAGAAATATTTATTATTACGTGTTTTAGTGATATCTTACTGATATCTATCATTTAATCTAATACTATTAACTACTACTAATGGGAAATATATGTTCCGTATGAAAATTTGCTGTTGCGACGTGTATTAAGGCAGTTTTAGACGCAAATGAGGCATTTCGACACGTCTTTACGCTAGCTGTTGTCGGCCGCCATTACTAGGCATGCGAATCTTATTAAATAAAACAAAGATAAAATTAATGATGCGTGTTTAACAAATTAAAATGAACCAATGAATCTAACCTGTGTCTGTATCAGATATTTTTTGTAAACAGTTCGTTGATAGAGTAAAATTTTTTATCTAATAACCATTCCTTTAATTTTTTTGTAAATGTGGTGTTGGGAAGCTGTTATTTGTTAATTATTATTATTATTATTATTATGTATTTAGGTACTCAAGCAAGCAAAAATGCCTACTCGTGTCTCCTTTTATGTATACATTATACTATTCTAAGAAAATATACTCTAAAAAGACCGCCGGTCCCTTACCGAATCCCCTCTACTTGAATAACATCTGCCTATTCTTTTGTCCGTGTGGTGTCGTTCACGTATACCTGCTTCTTTTAGTGTTGAACGAGCAGTTCGAGTGACTATACGTATTTATTACAAGCGTCTACTATTGTAGTTAGTGCTGATCAATATTTAAAAAAAAATGTCACATATTGCTTTATTGTGGTCAGTCGTGGAATGCCAACTTTAATCGATGCAAGTGTCGCGAGAAGTGATGAGTTTGCTGATTATTTAAGAAGCCAAAAGTCCGTTACAATTCACGTGAATTGCAGAAAATCATACACCCGGAAAACTTCAATCTCTGCATCAAAAAAACGTTATAATGTTTAGAAAGGGCAAAAATTCAGTATTAAAATTATTTGAAAAAAAAAGATTTGATTGACTGCGCAAAAGTATTTACACAAATTAATTCTTCACCTCAAATACTAATTACCAAAGGAATTCGGTTTCTTCTTGCGGTTTATGGGGCTCCAAAAAAAATTTGCGGATAGGGACTAGACTGAAGTCAGAATGAAGGTCGACATTCCGCATGTACCACGGGGCACCGACCGGGCATGTCGAAGGAATCGGTTTTGGAATAACCTGGAGGCTATTGATGTGAACGGGAGCCGCGTGTGCGTAACGGCACTGGCGTAAGCTAGGATGGGACGGATGCAGGTTTTGTAAAGTGTCAACTTATTCCTAAGCGACAGTTTACTCCGCCTGCTGATCATGGGGAAGAGCCGACCGAGGACGAAGGCCGCTCGGTTGCGTACTGACCGTATATGCGGTCCAAATGACATGTGGGAGTCTAGGGTGACGCCTAGATATTTGACCTTTCTGGTCCAGGGGATGGGACGCCCATAGAGGGTGATCGGACCTAAACGACGACTGGGATGGCCCGCAGTGTGGGATCTGATGGTACCCCGAGAGAAGAACACCGCGGCGCTCTTTTCCGGGTTCACATCGATGAGCCACTTACGGAACCATTCGCCTAGGGCGTTGACGGCGACTTGAAGAGTGCGCGTCAGGAAAGCCTTATTTCTGTGTGAGAAATATAGTGCGGTGTCGTCCGCGTATAGGGCTAGCTGCACCCTATCCGAACGAGGGATGTCGTTCGTGAACAGGCTGAACAGGAGTGGAGAGAGCACAGAGCCTTGAGGGACTCCGGCCTGAATAGGGTGGGGAGTGGATCGCGTACCTTCGACACGATATCGAAAAGTACGATTCCTGAGAAAATCTCGTATGATGAGAACGAGACGGTCTGGCACGCCCATGAGGTAGAGCTTGTGAAGCAAGCCATTGTGCCAGACCTTATCGAATGCCTTGGCGACATCGAAGAATAAGGCTCCGGTGTATATAGGTCTGGGCTGGTTGAGCCCGGAGAGGACATGCTCCGTGATGCGGTACACTTGATGGACGCAAGAGTGTCCAGCTCGAAAGCCGAACTGCTCGTGTATGAGTATGCCCTTCGAGATGACAAATTCTTTGAGTCTTGCGAGAAGCAAGCGCTCGTAGTTTGCCCAGGGCGCTAAGAAGACTTATGGGGCGGTAGCTCGTGGGATCGTCACGTGGCTTACCGGGTTTGTGAATGCCGATGACGTCTGCTTCTTTCCACTCCAAAGGAAAGATAGCGTGCGTCATGGCGGCATTGAAGATGGCTACCAAGAGATAGATCAAGTGGTAGGGAAGGATTTTTAGTACGCGGTTCGAGATGCCGTCAGGGCCGGGGGCTTTCTTAGGCTTAAGGCCTTTGATGAGGTCTTCTACCTCGGAATGGGTGACCGGGGTGAGCGTGTCAGATGGCGGGGCAGAAACCCTGCGCTCTACTTCCCTATCTACGTGATCGCGATGGGGTGGGTCGGAAATTGTGACACTAGGAAAACATTGTCTCTCTAGAGAGTCTACTAGGACCTCGGCTTTCTCCTCGTCGTCAAAAGCTGGAGGGGCGCCTGAAGGGCGGGTCAGGGGAGGCATGGTGGCTACCGTGTCGGACTTGAGAGCCCTCGCTAGCCGCCAGTAGGCTTGGTGAGAGGGAGTGATACCCTCGAGAAAACCGTCCCACCGGTCCCCCCGGAGTTCCGCGATGCGGAGCTTTACATCCCTCTGTAAAGCGCGCATACGGATCCGGTTGGCTTCGGTGGGGTAGGAGTCGTGAGCGCGGATAGCCGCGTTTTTGGCTCGGACCAATTCTTTGACGTCGGCCGGCAGTTTGAAGCGTTGGACATAAGGGTCCACCGCTTCAACCTGCCGGGAAGATTGGCTGATGGCCGATTGGAGGTTGTCAGTGAAAGCACTGACGGCTTGTGTCGGTTGGACTGGGATACGAGAGAGCTGTGGCGTGTCGGCATTGGCCAAGCAGGTGCTCAGCCGCTGCCAGTCCACCACGGTCTTCATGACCGGTTCCGGTGAGGGAGGTGGTCCGAGCTCCATGAGAACGGGACGGTGGTCGGAGTCTAGTTCATGGAGCACTTCTAAGGAGCGCAGCCGAAGCGTCACGTTCTTCAGAAGTGCCATGTCTAGGATATCGGGACGGTGACCGATGTTGTTGGTAAAATGGGTGGGGCGCATTGGAGCAATGACGTCAAAGTCGAGAGTATCGACTAGAGCGTCGAGGCGCACGCCGTTGTAATTGGTGGTGTGACAGTTCCACCTGACGTCTTTGCAATTAAAGTCGCCGCCAAGGATGACGGCGCTATCCATGTCAAGAAGTGCTTCGATGTCACTTCTGAGAAGTTGCTTGTCTGATGGAAGGTACACCGAGACGAGAGTGACAGGGAGATGACCCGAGAGAGAGAGGCGGCAAGCCGAGGCCTCGATATTGGTGAGCGCAGGGGCATCGAGTGGAATGCAGTGCAAGGATTTCCTATAATAGATGACAGTGCCGCCTCCACGGGAGGCAGTTCTGTCATTTCGCACGAGATGGTAGTTGGCGATGTTAGGGCTCCTATGAGCGGGTTTAAGGAATGTCTCTTGCACTAGCATGACGTCAACTTGGTGATCCCTAAGGAATTCACCAATTTGTTCACGTTGGGGAGAGAGGCCATGTGCGTTGAAAAACGCCAGGCACAACGAGCGGGGCTTAATTCGTTTCGGGTGTGAATCCATTAATTAAGGATAAGATTGGGTGGTGGGAACCACTGACAGGGAACTGAGTACACTCTCGTGCTCGACAAGGGCCATGGTGCGTTCGTAGTCGTTTTTAGCGACTCGAGGCTTGTGCGCGAGACCGCGGATGGCGGCAATGTTAAAATTGCTCATAGTGTTTCGGATCAGTTGGATGTCCGACACTAGGGAGTTCTGTGCTGAGGGCACTGGGATGAACCCGGCATGAGGCACCAGGGGGCTTGTCGCAGGGTGTATGGGCGCACTGGGAACATGGGTGTTCCATGCGTTGGGACGCGGAGCAGAGGGCACGGGACGGTTGAGCCGTGGGTCGCGGAGCGCAGAAGGCGCGACGCTTTTAGGACCTGGGTGCAGGTCATGAGGAGCCTGCGGCAAGGAGGGTGCCGATCCAGTCGGTTTCGGGACTAATTTTTGCGCAGAAGGCGCAGGAGGAGCAGGGGGTGTGGTGTTCGCAGTATTTGTGAATTAAACACCTTTTCTTCTAAAAATATTCTTTTAATGGTTTCTTAAACAGTCCTTTACAATCAATCACAAATCGTGAGGTGACGATGCCCGGGAGCAGGGAAGGCCCAGTGTCACTTATCTGTCAGTTGACATCTGTCAAATGTCAACAGACATCTGCGTTTAATTACACGCTGCTAAATCCTTCCCTCTTCCCTTAAACTTATTCAGACTTAGGTAGTCTTTCTATATAAGTTTACAGTAGCACAATGTTAATTATATCTAAAAAAAAATATTACGAAATCTTATTCAGCTTTATCTAGCAGCCTTTTAAATAAGGTTAAAGTAGCACAATGTTAATTAAGATGGAAAAAAAAAATTAAAACTTATTCAGCCTTATATAGCCTTAGCTTTTCTATATAAGTTTACAGTAGGACAATGTTAATTAATCATTAAAATAATAATAACAACTTATTCGGCATTAGCCTGTCTACTTAAGTGTACAGTAGTACAATTATATTTTATGACAATAAAAAAAATAACACTGCATATTAAAGGGTCCTATAGAGACCACACCCTCAGTCCGGCATGTCCACAGGCACACCAGATTATTGAGGCCTAATATGATATGATGTTCTCGTGTAGATCACCCCATTATTATCTTTTATGCTATATGATCTAAAGTTATTGTTATTTACAATCTGACCCGGATTCCATTTATTGGAATTCGGTTCTTTTTTAAACCAAACTTTCTGGTGTAAATTAAAATTATTCTTAATTTTAGTATTCTTATTATAACTTCTTACATTTCTTTCCTTGCTTTTATTAAATTCACATTCAACATTTAAATTTAACTTTGGAACTAGATGCTTATATGTTACAGGTAATTTCGTTTTTATATTTCTGTTCATTAACAATTGCGATGGGGTGTATTTGGTACCAGCTACTGGGGCTGACCTGTATTGCAATAAAGCCAGTCTAAAATCTGTTCTATCCTCATAACATTTTCTTAACATTTTTTTAGCAATTTGGACTCCACGTTCTGCCATACCATTCGACTGTGGATATCTTGGGCTGGAGTAGGTAAATTTAAAACCCCATTCTGCTGCAAAATTTTTACATTGAAGTGAATCAAAAGGAACATGATCTGCCACCACTTCTGATGGTATGCCAAAACACATAAAGACATCTATTAAAGCATTTATTATACTTTGTGCTGATTTACTTGGAATTACTTTTATCTCTAACCATTTTGACATGTAGTCAAATATTATTAAATAGTTCTTTTTATTAAAATCCATAATATCTATTCCTATTTTAGAAAATGGTAATGATGGTACCTCATGATTTAACAGGGGCTCTTTAATGTTATTGTTTTGATAAGTTTGACAAATAACACATTTTTTTACAACATTTTCTATATGAACATCAATTTGTGGCCAGTAATATAAAGTTCTCGCTGTTTGTTTCATCTTTGTTATACCCATATGACCTTCATGTAATTTGTTCAATATATACACTCTTAATGACTTAGGTATTATAAGTCTATGGTTCATGAAGATTAATTGTTGATCTATTGAAATGTCTTGACGAAATTTATAAAAATACTTCAAATTATCAGGTACATATCTTATATTGTCTGGCCAACCATTTTTAATAAATTCACTTATTTTATTTAATTCTTCATCTTTGTCAGTTTCTAATGTTAATTTTTGTTTTAGTTCATCTGTACATTGTAAATATGTGGCAAGCCCTATACAGTGTATTACTTCATACATATATGACTGATCCTCCTCAGTCTCATTCAGGAATGATCTTGATAACATATCAGCAATATGCATCAACCGGCCTTTTAGATATTTAAATTGAATATCATATTTTAATAATTTTAACCTCATTCTTTGTAAGCGAACTGACGGAATCTCATGTACCCCCCTTTTTAATATTGTTTCTAATGGTTTATGATCATTTAGTACTACACATTTTCTACCATATATATAATAATGAAACTTTTTTGTTGCCCATACTACACTTAATAATTCTTTTTCAATTTGTGAAAAATTTTTTTCAGCTTCAGTAAGGCTTCTTGACGCGTACGTTACTGGCTTGTTATTTTGCATAAGACAACATCCTAACCCATCTTTACTAGCATCACATTGTATGGTTACAGGCACAGAACTATTAAAATTTTGTAAAACTGGTGCACTACTTATACACTTTTTAATATTATTAAACACCATTTCATGCATACTTGTCCATATCCATGTGACATCTTTCTTTAATAATGCTTGCAATGGTGATGCTAAATCTGCCAGTTTACATACAAGTTTTCTTAAGTAATTAATCATACCTAAAAATATCTGTAATTCTTTTTTATTATTAGGACTATTAATATTTAATATTGCTTTTATTCTATCAGGATCAATCTTCATTCCCTCCTTAGAAAAAATGTGACCAAAATACTTTACCTCTTTTAATCTATTTTGAAATTTTCTCGGGTTAAATCTGATATTGTTTTTGTCGGCACGCTCTAAGACTTGTTTTAATATTTTATCGTGGTCCTGTTCATTATCCCCGCAGATCAGAAGATCATCGCAGTAAGTCACTACCCCCGGTATGTCTCCAAATGTTCTTTCACTATATTTCTGAAAGATTTCTGGAGCCACTGATAAGCCAAATGGTAACCTATGAAATTTATAACAGCCAAGAGGACTACTGAATGTACAAAGGTCTGTTGAACTTTCAGATAACTTTATATTGTAAAACCCATCAGATAAATCTAAAACTGAGAAGACAGATTTATTATTTAATTTAGTAATTATTTCCTCTAAGGTGGGGATGAGATGGTACTCTCTGATTAATACTTTGTTTAATTCCTTTGGATCTAGACATATTCGCAAATTACCATCAGACTTCTCAACAATAACTAAATTACTAACAAATGATTTGGGGTGATCGACCTTCTCAATAATCTGGTGCTCCTCCAAGGTCCTCAACTTGGCTGCCAGACGATCCATCAAGGCATGAGGGACTCGTCGAGGTGGCCTGACCACTGCCCTGGCACCAGACTGAATGTGCAGTTCTAAAGGCTCCGCAAACTCTCCAATACCCTGAAACAGTTTTTTATATTGATTAATAATTAAGTCTTTTTCATTAATATTAATGATGTTGATGTTATTATAACTGCGGTTACTATTAATATTATTCAATAATTTTAGTTCCATGAGGGACTTTAACCCCAGAATTGGTTTTACTTGATCTTTAATAATTATAAATTCGCTCTTAATTTTTTCATTATTAATATTATAAACTGTTAATGTTTTCTTTCCTAATGGTTTAATTGTTGCCCCCCCCCAAATGCTTCTAATATTACGTTAGTCTCAGACCACTTTGGATTCTCATCATCGACAACTTTTCTTAAATCATTTAATGATAAAACATTAACTTGTGCACCTGTATCGCACTTGAAGTTAACTTTCTTATTTTCCACTTTACTTTTAATATGAGTGTCCATTCATTTTTATTTATGCTATTTCCATTACCTATGGAGTGGCACACTTTTAATAGTCACAAGTCCTGACCTATACCACTTTCATCGGGGACTAAATGTGTTTTTTCTTTATTGCCCTCAATATCAACACAGTTTACATTTTTGAATTTACAACCCTGCGCAAAATGATTTAATTTATTACATTTATTGCATGTTTTCCCAAAAGCTGGACACTGCCGAGGACCATGCTCCCTATTACATTTCAGACAGTGATAAAAGTTTTTATTAAAATTATTCCTATTCCCTTTGCTAATACTACTGGACATGGGGTAATACTTAGCTTCTTTGTAAGTGTCATTCTGGAACTTCCTTGTTACTGCATCTACCGATGTCCTGGCCTCCTGCTGGTGGTGAATGGTCTTGACATGTTCTCTGGACATCTCCGCTGCTCTGCACATTTTTACTGTCTTGTCCAGGTCGAGATCGCTGACCTCGAGAAGTTTCCGCTGAAGCTGCCTGTCATTAATCCCCATGACAATTCGGTCCCTTAACATTCTATCTTCCCATTCTTTAAAGTTACAATTTTTTATCAATTTTCTTATGTCCGAATAAAAGCTGTCGAAATTTTCCCTATCTTCTTGCTGCCTTGTGTTGAAATTAAAGGTACTAATTAATTCGTTTTGCTTCGGTGCAAAGTATTCTTCAAATATTTGTAATACCTCTTCATATTTTTTATCCTGATCCCCTTTGCATAGTACATTTAAGTATAGGTCTTGTGCTTGTTCGCCTATACAGTTTAATAGGATTGCCTTTTTTCTATTTTCACATACCCTGTCGAATCCAGCTGCCGTGAGGAAAATTTGGAACTGTTGCTTAAATTTTCTCCATTTTGGTAACGTTTCTTCCACTGCATCCAGTGCCAACGGAGTTGGCATTTTATATTCAATATTAGTCATATTCACTATAGACGAGTACGTATAAATTTGGGTCGAGCGATATTCCTTTTGCATTTTCAATTTATCTATCACGTGATCGTGAACAATCTTAACAATCCTTGTTTTATAATTTGCCAATATATTTTCTAAGGGTCGTCTGGCGACTGCGCCATGTGGTGTTCGCAGTATTTGTGAATTAAACACCTTTTCTTCTAACAATATTCTTTTAATGGTTTCTTAAACAGTCCTTTACAATCAATCACAAATCGTGAGGTGACGATGCCCGGGAGCAGGGAAGGCCCAGTGTCACTTATCTGTCAGTTGACATCTGTCAAATGTCAACTGACATCTGCGTTTAATTACACGCTGCTACAGGGGGCCCGGGCACAATGGGTGCCGAAAAGATGGGCGCTGTAGGCGCTGGGTTCCTGGGTGCACGGAGACCGTTGCGCCTCACCACTCGGTGATTTCTCTTTGGGGCCCTCGAACAGCCGCGATAATTCGCGGGGTGTCCGACGGTCCCGCAGAGGACACAGCCGGGAGGCTCGGTCGCGGTCTCCTGCTTGCGAGAGCAGGTGGATGTCGGGTGGTCCCCGATGCATTTAACGCATCGGGGAGTGGCAGTTTTTGAGCCAGATAATGTATCTACATACGTACCTATATAATTTTCATACATAAAACAATAAAACGTAGTATATTTCGGTATGTAGACATAAATTCTCAGGTTAGGTTCATTATTATGTAAATGGCCGATCAACGAAGCCGTTTGCGTCATGGAAGAAATATGTACCGTCGGATTCCATTCCACATTACTAGGCCCAAGGTTTTGGACTGGATATTGATGGACTAGGCCGACGGAGGATTAAATTAATCGTCTCTAACGTACGTACATTTTTCACACGATCCTACATCACCGTCAATATGGAATGTACTGTATTGCGTTGAATACGGTGGTTGGATATCTGCGCTTATCTATTTGTAAGGGAGTGAACTATAAAAATAAGGCAATCATTGTACCTATAGTCGTATCCGCCCATAGCCTAATGGCCAAGAGCCTTGATAAACACGTCAAGAGGCTCACGTTAGACGGCTGGATCAAGGGCCAGATGCAGAAGGCAGTGCTCCTGGGGACGGCACGCATTGTGAGGAAGTTACTCTCTCTGGAGCCTTAACCACCGTCTGCTAGGACCCTGTTCCCACAGCCGGTTGGAAGCGGTTTTTTATATTTTTAAATGTACTTGCTTTTATATTTATATGTATTTAAAAATGTAAAATAATTAGTTAAAAATGAATAAATGGAATAATAATATTATTATTAATAACAATAATAATTAGTTAAAAATGAATAATAATATTCGAGGAAAATTCCACACACCAGTCATCTGATCCCAAACTAGGCAGAGCCTGTATTATGGAAACCAGATAACTGATAGGTAAGTACTAATACTTAAATACTTTTTTTGTAAATAGACAAATAACACTCAGACACTTGACGGGAATCGAATCCACAAACTACTGGGTAGCAGCCAGTGTGTCTAACCACTACAACAACGGGCCCGGAACTACTCTACACTAGTCGTATATATCCTGAAACTCAATTTATCCCTGTGTTAAAAATAAAAAAAGTGCATCATATCAAAGTAGTTTATTTTTTATTTAATAAACTAGCTGACCCACGCAGCTCCGCCTGCGCTATTTTTACGTTAGCTAAACTTTTAATAACAGACATTCGCATCGAATACATAACCTCCTTTGTTATAGTCGGGTAAAAACTGGGACCCTCTTTTTACTTGCTCTCCGAAGCACGGACCCGTTTAGTTCAAATGGCGTTAATATAATTACCTTACCTAACGTTGCTTAACCCGATCGATTACAAAACCTTGATAACAACTCTCTATGAGTGTTCCCTTACTAATATGTATTATATTATAAAGAAAAATTGAGAAAATCGGACCAAGCGTATAACCAAGTACCCGTTTTGACTTTAATCCCCTCTCCCAAAAGAACCGTGCTAGATTACGGGATAAAAAGTATCCTATGTCCTACCTCGTAGTAAGATCTCAAATCATGCCAAGTTTCATTTGAATCCATTCAGTAGTTTCGGCGTGATGCTCAGCCGTGATACAGACAGACAGACAGACAAAAATTAAAAAAAATACATTTTCGTCCTCAGTATCGGTTATAGAATGCCCTCCAAATATAATTTTCAAAATATCTTCAATGTACAGAATTGGACCTGTTACAGTTTTATTATAAGTACTAGCTGACCCACGCAGCTCCGCCTGCGCTATTTTTACGTTAACTAAACTTTGAATAACAGACATTCGCATCGAATACATAACCTCATTTTTTATAGTCGGTTAAAAACTGGGACCCCCTTTTTACTTGTTCTCCGAATCACGGACCCGTTTAGTTCAAATGGCGTTAAACGGTCACCCATCTATTTAATGACCTTACCTAACGCTGCTTAACCCGATCGATTACAAAACCTTGATAAATACTCTCTATGAGTGTTCCCTTACTAATATTTATTATATTTTATAGAAAAATTGATAAAATCGGACCAAGCGTATAACCAAGTACCCGTTTTGACTTTAATCCCCTCTCCCAAAAGAACCGTGCTAGATTACGGGATAAAAAGTATCCTATGTCCTACCTCGTAGTAAGATCTCAAATCATGCCAAGTTTCATTTGAATCCATTCAGTAGTTTCGGTGTGATGCTCAGCCGTGATACAGACAGACAGACAGACAGACAGACAGACAAAAATTAAAAAAATTACATTTTCGGCCTCAGTATCGGTTATAGATTGCCCTCCAAATATAATTTTCAAAATATCTTCAATGTACAGAATTGGACCTGTTACAGTTTTATTATAAGTATAGATAGACTAATAACAATATATTTTACTGGTATCACGGAAGCGCTATGTACTAGGACGAATGCAGCTATTTTTCCGGCGTTATCATGTATGCACGTTCAATTTTTATTGCTTTTTGTGCGGCAGTTATAAATCGATTTGGCTTAAAGCCAAAATAGTATCATTTTAATAGTTCCTCTGTGCGGTCGACAGTACCACTCACATATTTTAGCGTTATGTATGTAAGCATCTAAGCAATGAATTCATGAGAAGCTCCTCGCACCGCAATCTTGTGCCGGTTTGAAAGAAGAAAAATACCCGTGTTATCCCGGAGACTGGAGGCCAAAGAAAAACATTACCTCAAAAAGAGTTTTTTAGAACAGTTTATGTTGTTGCTATAAATTATGTTAACGTTGAAAGCGAAGTTTGCTTTCTTGTCAGCGTAATTTTTATTCAAGCTCTGAGCAAGTAGAACAAAAGTATAAAATAACATTGAGATATAACATCCCATCTAAATGATGTAAAAAAAAGCTTATGAGTCAGCTTGCACAGTTGCAGGACAATACAGCTGCCAATATTTTAGTCAATAGGGAACTTGCATGAAAATTATATTGAGAAATTATGATCATATTTTCACAATAGTAGTTTTAACTTGTTCTAAAATTAAGTTGTTTTTACAACATTTTCAAATATATCTTCTATACTTATAATAAAACTGTAACAGGTCCAATTCTGTACATTGAAGATATTTTGAAAATTATGTTTGGAGGGCATTCTGTAACCGATACTAAAACCAAAAATGTATTTTTTTATTTTTGTCTGTCTGTCTGTCTGTCTGTCTGTCTGTATTTCGGCTGAGCATCATGCCAAAACTACTGGATGGATTGAAACGAAACTTGGCATGATTTGAGTTAATACTCCGAGGTAGGACATAGGATACTTTTTATCTTGAAATTCGGCACGGTTCCCTTGGGAGAGGGGACTAAAGTCAAAATGTGTACTTGGTTATACGCTTGCTCCGATTTTAAAAACTTTTCATTATAATTATAATAAATATTTGTAAGGGAACACTCATAGACAGTTGTTAACAATGTTTGGAAATCGATCAGGTTAAGCAACGTTAGGTAAGGTCATAAAATAGATGGGTGACCGTTTAACGCCATTTGAACTAAACGTCTCCGTGCTTCGGAGGACAAGTACAAAGTGGGTCCAAGTTTTTAACCGACTTTAAAAAAGGAGGTTTTGTATTCTATGCGAATGTATATTATTGAAAGTTTAGTTAACGTAAACACAGCGCGGGCGGAGCTGCGTGGGTCAGCTAGTGCTACATAAATTTCAACGTAATTTTAAACACTGATAGTGATGTAACTGGACTTGTCAGCCACATGCCAAATTGTTACTTCGTTAGAAAATAATGTATAAATTATAACGGTTTTTACATTAATAGCATTTATGTTGCTTCACTAAAGCACGGATACTCCGGTGAGGATGTTACTTTATTTATTATATTTTAATATTCAGCGAGTGTCCCTTGTTCCAACCGAGTTCAATTCTCTGAAGTACAGCCTAATATTTTCTCTCTCAATGCACAGTGGTCCGATAAAAAGGAGAATTTCTAAGAAAATATACAATAACTGAGATGAAAGGGAACTCTTTTACTAAAACATCTGTATTCTTGGAAAGCTGGTTGGATACAATTTCCTGTGATTGTTATATTTCTGCATAAAATTATATCAGAGAGGAATCTCAGAGGAAAAGGATTATTAGATACTAAACACTATAACATCATCTGTACAGTTTTATTAACCGAGTTCAAAAAAGAGGTTCTATATTCCACGCGTATCTATGTAATATAAATAAAAATGCGTAATATTCTATGTGGGCTTCTAAACAAATATACCAAATGTCATGAGTGTATGTATGTATGTAGGTTTATCCACGGATTTCTCAGAAACTTCAAATCCGACTGCGATAAATATTTTAGCCATAGTATAGGTATGTTTCAACTTAAGCAAGAGTACAAGTTTCGTTAAAATCGGTTCAATAGTTTCAAAGATATAGACTTTTTAGGTTTTTTAATTGATGACGCAGCTGTGTTTAGAAGCTTACTAACTTATTAACAACACAATGTAAAGTACCTTGTGTTTCTACCCTAAATAATTCGTATGTCATCATTATGAGACCGTCATTTCCGAACATAGGCCTCTCCCTTGAAACACCACCATAAACGACAATTGGTTAGTTGCATCCAGCGGTTGTCTGCGGCTCGCATAAGGCATGCCTACATTGCGTCTTCCGGTACGTAGTCACTACTCCAAAATCTTTCTTCCCCATCGGTTAACGGTTCTTCGTAGCCACATCGGCTAGCCCATTGCCGATTCTGAGAGCTATGTCGGTGACTTTAATTCATTAATGAATTTCCTCCGAGCATAGCTCTCCATAGATCATTGGGTATGACTCAGAGCTCCTTTAACTCTACTAACCCTTTGGCCTTTTAGTTTGTTGTATTTGCGTTCGAGATTTTTCTCTCTATTATTTGATCTTTTGAACGGCAGGACACACTGTCGCTTATGCTCATCTAATTGTAACAATACAAACACTGTTTAAAAAAAGTGAAAAATGACAAGCCCGCTGAGTTTCTTGCCGGATCTTCTCAGTTGAGGGCGCGTTGTGGTAGCTTTTAAAAAAAAATGACCGTTCAAGTGCTAGCGTTAAGAATATTTGAAATAAATGATTCTGAATTTATGAATTTGATTTTTTTATCCGTATCCGTAACTACTAAATGATTGAACTTGGCAAAATTACATAAACTGTAAGAAGTTTTTCTATATAAATTGTTTTTATCTACTTAAATATGATCGTATCTAGTTCGAAGAATGTCCGGGTCGAGCCTTAGTATACAAAGGCTTAGTTGGACAGCAGCCGACAGATCCGAAGCACAAAGACCGTTAAAACGATAAGGCTCCCACAAACATATTTACTCGCTCAGTAAACAGCTTTAAATTTTGAGAATTTCTTAAAATTATTACTACATATTGAAGTTCACGAAGTAATGGACTGTAATAAATAGCAGGAGAGTTTATTTTTATTTAAAAAATCGGTAAAAATTAAACATGTTATAATTGGTACCAGGTGGTAAGTCTCTTGTGCAAGGGACCAAGGGACCATCCAGGTAGGTACCGCAGTGTCTGATCTTTTTCCGCTAAGCTGCAAACATTGCAGTGCGCAAACATTGCTTGTGTTCCGGTGGAAAGGACACTGTAGCTGGTGAAATTACCGGACACAGGAGACTTAATAACCAACGTCTCGTGTGACGAGCGTCAGTGCAAAGCAGCTGTCTATATTAACTTTTTTTTTTCGTGGGGATATCCTCATGGATTCCCGCGCAGCCACGGGTGGTAGCAGCCTGGTGGTGGCACCAAATTTCCGCCAAGCAGCATTGTGTTAATATTGATGTTCATAATATTCTCTTTCTGTCTAGTATACAGTTAATGTAATGTATCCGGATACTGTATCTAGCTATCTGAAACCTTCAACCAATTTCTGCAAAAGCACTCAATTGACTGTGGCCTCCTTGGTACAAGAGGAATATGCAAATGAACGCTTAACAAGTTAGGTACCAGTCACAGGTGATCAACCCTCGGCGGAATACTGAAGTATCGAGTTGTCTAAAGTGAAAGCTCTTTGAAGTCGGACTATGAATAACATAATGCGTAAGATTTTTTTTGCTGCAGCTGTCGAGATAAAAACAGTTTTTTTTTTTGACGCGGGGGAAATCTTCCAATGATCCCCGGGAGCTGTGGGTCTCGACCGGGGTATGTGGGATTCTTACCCACTAAAACCCCGCGGCTGTCGCATCGGCACATGAGAGGGGGACCCCAGGGCTCTCCGGTGGGATCGGCACCAGGGGCCCCTTAGTGCCTTGACTTTGAGCCCGCCGCCGGGGGGCGCATTGTAGCCCCCCGGAAACCTGACACGGTGCTCACGGGGACGGGGGTCGCAACCCCGCCGCCGTCCTCCTCGGAGTCGCCGCCGTACTCAATGGACGTTCAAAGGGCCCACACACCGAACGTCTAGCGACTCCGAAGGAGATGACAACAGCCTGGACCAAGACCGAATTTTTGCATGCTCTCCGAACCACGTAAACGCTCAGTTCAAATGCCAATAAACGGTCACCCATCTAGTGAATGACCTTGCCAGACGTTGTTTAACCAGCTGATCGTTTACCGATCAAAGATAGGTGTAAAGTTTAAACAATAAATTTAGTTTAATGCACATTATGAATACCTAGAATAAATATTTTCGGTATCTGCCGGTGTGAAGGGTAGGGTAACTGAGCATAGGACTTGGACCTACTTTCTCATAGGCTATCGTATCACTTACTATCAGGGAACCGAACTGCTCATTTCATCATTAAGTTGTATTAAAATACAGCCTGTTAAAAAAGGTTTTGTAGCCAAATAAGAAATAGAATGAAAATAATAATAAGTTTTTATTTTATTTATTATGATAATCAACAACAAACATTATAAGCATTTACAAATTCTAATGTTTAACAAAAGTATCTCACAAATAGGTAAGTATATCAATTAAATTCGTACACAACATAGCATGAAATAGCAATTTGTAATATATAAAGGTCTCACATATATTCCTTTTACATCCTTGTTCATGCGAAATAAAATGTCCTCAGAGGACATGACCCTCCACCAACCCATGGCCCCACCGACCGTCCGGTCATATGGGCCGAATCACGGGAGATACGCGCGGTATTGCTCTGTGGCTCTGTCTACCGCGCGCAATTCTTGACTCCCTACAAATTATTTCTACGCCCGTGTCCCTTGTCGTCACTCTCCCCTTTCTGGGGCAGACAACACGCGTGACGGACTCCGTCGCCGGGTGTATCCACCATCTAATCCTCCTCTCTTCTCCTTCGGTCGAACCACTCATGCGCGAATCTCCGCAACCTCCTAAAGTTCTCCGGTGTGCTCACAAGATCAGCGTAGTACATCGGACCCTCCTCATCACGCACGATACCATTCATCATTTCTTCACGCAAATCCTCATACAGGGGACAGGACCACACCACATGGTGCAGGTCCTCCTCTTCCATACCGCATGCACACAGACTATCTTCTACTAACCGCATCTCATTCAACCGCTTCCTAAAACATCCATGCCCCGTGAGGATCTGGGACGTCTGATGGTCCGGCTCCACCCAGTGCGCTCTCAAACGTACCGCCACATCGGGAAAGTACCGATGCAGCTCCCTTCCTTTCTCCTCGCATTCCCAACGACTCTGCCACGCTTGGATCGCCTCGTCCCATAACTCGCGTTTCCGTCTGCTCAACTGCCCGGTCGCGGACTGGCGCTCCTCATCCAGCTTGCCAGCCCGGATTACCTCCAGGTCTGCGGGTAGTAAAGCTGCCAATACTGCAAGCGCAGCCGTGCTGGTCGACCGATACGCTTTGGTCAACAGTATTAGGCTAGACCTCTGGGATCTCAGTAACGCACTACGGACCACATGGAGTGTCGCTCGCCTATACCAGCAGGCCGCAGCATACGTTATCGTAGCGACGTAAGTGCCCCTGTAGAGGATGCGCAGACCGCGAAATCGAATGCCCCAAGAAGATGCCGACACTCGAGACATCTTCCCAAAGCATTTGGCCGCGCGCTCCCCCATCGACACCGCATGCTGCGCAAAAGACAACGTGCTGTCCATTACCACGCCTAGCACCGTGAACGATGTGACGCTCCTAATAGACCTCTCCTTTAATTTAATCACTGGGGGCCGCTGGAACCTTCCCCTGACTGTCATAGTTGCCGACTTGTCCGGCGAAAACTCCAGCCTATTACTGGCACCCCAGGATACAACCATGTCCAAACTCTCCCTGGCTACTCGCTCGATATAGGCCCTGGAATCGGCCTCAATCAGGATCGTCACATCGTCCGCGTACGCCACCATCCTTACCCCCGTTGGCAATGGCAATCGCAACAGGTCATCCATTAATAGGTTCCACAGAGTGGGACCAAGCACCGATCCTTGGGGACAACCCATAGTTGACACCTTCCATTCCACATGGTCTCCAACAAATAGACCAACCCGGCGAGCAGTGAAGTATCCCGTCAACATTCGAAAAATGTTGGCTGGACAACCACCACGCTTCGCCTTGGTCAATATCATTGGCCACCATGCGTTATCAAAGGCGCCAGAGATATCAAGAAAGATTGCCTGAACGTACCTAGATGATGTTTCCTTAGCGGTGCTTATGACTTCATTTAGTGCCGTTACGGTGGACTTGCCCGGAGAAAATCCGTGCTGGCTCACGGAGATCTGACTGCTGATCGTCGGTGCACATTGCAGCATTACGCGTTCCAGGATTTTCCCTAGCACAGGCAGGAGCGTAATCGGACGGTACGCCTTCGGGTCGGTAAGCGGCTTGTCATTGCCTTTCGGCAAGACAAGCAGGCGACCCTCCTTCCATACGTCCGGAAACACCCCCTCCTCAACACACTTCGCGTACATAGCGGTAAATTCCGCCGATGCAGCTGCCCATACATGCTTTAGAATCCTCGCGCTCAAGCCATCTATCCCTGGCGCAGTGTTCGGGAGCCCGGCCACGATCCGCCCGACATCCTCACGCGGCAGAGGCGGCGCATCCCGACATGCCGGGATGAACGAGGCCACGACGCGCACTTGACGATGATACTCCGTGTCTTTGGACACATCATCGTCTGGGCACAATGCGTGCAAGAGGCTCGTCATGGACTCGCCCACCGTGCCGGAAAATCCAGACAGGAGCTTGGTACCGTTGATGATGTTCGGTGCCGGCTTAACTGCCCCGGCAGCAGCCCTATACGCCAGGCCCCAGGGATCCTGGTTCCCAGCGTCAGCAACCCGTCTGAAATGGTCGGTCTCCGCCGCCTCCATCGCCGCTCGATATCGCGCTCTCACTCTATGGAACTCATCCCTTAGCATCTCTTCCCTTCTGCCCCCGTTCCTCCTCGACCCTTGCCATTTACACCTCGCCCTACCATGCAACCGCCTGAGTCTATCGAGCTCAGGGGTCCACCATTCATAGCGGTGGTCCTTTGCAGGCTCTTTTACTCCTAAGCACTGTCGCGCGGTTCTCACTACAACTTCCGTAAACTCCTTACAAACAAAGGCCGCCGGCTTTCTAAAGTCCATCCTTCCCATTCGTGCGTGTATCGTGTCACGGAATCGGGCCCAAAGCACCCCGCGATCCCGAAAACGCACCGGATCTCCAATGAGTGTGGCGCTCTGGAGCGGTCGACCGAATTCCGGCGCCCCCAAACTGTAGGTGATCAATCTATGATCACTGGTGCTTGCATCCGGCCTCACTACCCACTCACCGATCCTGGCACTCCTACTGCTTAATGTTACATCTATATTGGACTCACCGTTTGGGCCACTGAAGGTAAACGGCTGGCCCTCCACGTTATTAACGGTGAGTCCGTGACTTGCTATAAAAGCCTCCAGCGCTGCTCGCCGGTGCTCGGTCTCGTGACCCCGGCCAATATAGTGCCTGGGCGCACTATGCCACATGGGTGAGTGGGTATTTGCATCCACAGCAATAACCACTTTCCGGCCCCTCAACGCCGCCAAGACTCCGTCCAAGTGATGTAGGTGCGGTTCGATGCTGTCGCTATATTGAAAATAGGCGGAGACCAAATACACATCGCTCGACCCTATGTGCGCCACCAAACAATGTTGTGTGCTCAAATGCTGCAGCACTGCGCATGCGATATCTCGCCGGTGTAAGTAGAGGCCCGCCTTCGGCACCTCCCCGCACTGGATAATGTACTGGGCCCTGGTGTACTGTTCTTGGACAAGAACAACGTCCAGGCCCAGCTCCTGGGCCAGTGCAGGCAGCTCCTTGGTGGCGAGCGCTGAGCCAGCGAGATTAAGCTGCCCTATGATAATTTTGAATGAGCTATCCATACTGGATCATAGATAGCTCACGCTGTTCGGCATGGAGGCGAGCCGGGCAATCGCGGGACGCAGTGCTGTGTCCGGCGAACTCGGTCCTCAGAGGACAGTCTTAATTACAAACAAACAAATTCCAGCTTGAAACTTTAAATTAGACGAGTCACGAATTCACGTAAATACGTAATTGCAACCTTGCCGTCACAAGTCTTGACGCCTCCCGAAACAGCTGAAGGCAATCTGGAATTTATAAGTGCTGTATTCGTGTACCGTACTGAGAATCTTTTGTCTTGATTATCAATCGATTTACTGTAATTGTGATAACTCGAAAAATGGTCACGAAAACAAAGTATTTTACAATGACAGGACTGTTGGTATAGTGGTTAGACACCCTGGCTGCTATTCGTGTGTTATGTCGTGCGTATTCCCGACAAATTTTAGTGTCTGGGTATTATTTATCTATTTAAGTCTGTATTTACAAAAAAAGTATTTAAGTATAGGTTGTCTGGTTTCCATAGTATAGGCTCTGTCTGGTTTGGGATTCGATGGCCGTGTGTGGATTGTCACAGAATATTCAAATTCAATATCATTTATTTCAAATAGGCTTAACGCTAGCACTTTTGAACGGTCAATTTTTTTTTCAAAAAGCTACCACCGGATTACAACGCGGCCTCAACTGAGAATATCCGGCAAGAAACTCAGCGGGCTTGTCATTTTCACTTTTTTTTAAACAGATTTTGTCTTCTTACAATTAGGTCAGCATTAGCGACAGTGTGTCCTGCCGTTCAAAAGATCAAATAAGAGAGAGGAATAAAAATACGACAAATATTATTATTATAGTTATTAATAAGATTCAGTTTTTAAATAAATTTACATAAATAGTGTTATATTTATAAATGCTTATGACTACATGTATAAAATGAAAAATATGTCGATGCGACTAACCTTTTCAGGTAATATAAAACGATTTATATTTTTAAGTAACCTACAGACGAAATAAATAAAAACGGATGAGTAAATAATACCTACTTATCTAATGGCTTTATGAAAACTTGTTTACGATGTAAGTCTAAAGCAAAAATAACGACATAAACATTAATGAATAAACCATGACTTAAGTTGAAAAAAGGTATGATAATAAGTTAAAAAAAATCTGGCTTTGATCGACAAGAAATTTTCGTAATATAAACAAATCGAATTATATTTTATTTTTAAAAATAGCTTAGAAGATTTTAAACTAAAGGTGATGATGCTTTGACTGATAAGCATTAGTGGATTTATCAGCTTAATCGTATTATGTTACTTTAAAAAATATTCACACTTTTTACCTGTAGTAAAGAGGTCTTTGTGAATATATTGAAGAGCAAGGTGTGAAGTTATTACTAGTTGGAATTCTATTCTGACGATGAATCCTAATTTGACAGGCCTGTTAGTCTCTAGTGGTTAGACACCATGGCCGCTACCCAATTAAAACGTGTGGGTTCGATTCCCACTTTGCGTCTGGGCGTTATTTACCGATTTAAGTATGTAAATAATATAATATATATTATTTACATACTTAAATCGCCCTTGATAATGTCCCACTGTTGGGCACGGTCCTCCCCTCAACATGAAGGGGCTTAGGCCATCCAAGCTGGCCAAGTTTGGGTTGGTGGACTTCACACGTCATTCGAAAGCTATAAATAGTTAGGCTTTCTCTGACATGCAGGTTTCCTAACGATGTTTTCCTTCACTGAAAGCTAATAACTATCTATAAGTAGCTAGTAACTATCACACAAAGACATGATTCGCACGTGATTAATTAAAGAAATCAGAAAGCGCTTCCCCACTGAGCTGTTACTCTTGTATTGAAGTATTAATATACAAAAAAGTGTATAGATATTAGTGTCAGTTTTCTGGTTACCATAATATACGCTCTGCCGAGTTTGGGACCAGATGACCGTGTGTGGATTGCCTTAAGATATTGGATGGTGTACATAGTCTATCTGAGATACACTGCTATTTGACAACTGAATTTTTGTAATGAAACCACAATGCTAGTGGATTTTTTTATTCAACCTAATGACGATACAAGCATGACGGTCGCCTTGGTAAGCGACACGCCTGCCTATAAATGGACGGACGGAGACTCGGAGTCGCCACCGTACTCAGTAGACGTCCTAGGGCCCACACCCCGAACGTCCAGCGACTCCGAAGGAAATTCCATAACCTAGGCTAACACGATAAGGAATTTATATTAAGAAGCGTCTCTTCTTTTTTTTAAAGATTTAGATTAAATACTAGACTCTTTTTAATTAAATACTGGCAAGATAAAGATATACCTAACTTTTACATTTTAAAAATGGAATGTCCTTAAATAATGTTCTGTGCTCTATATTAAAGCTCTACATCACTAACTTACACCGAGGGGAAATGTACACAGAGCCGACAGTGGTGGTTGGCACCGCGATTCTTAACTGGAGTGCAGCAGGTGCCTCGTGGCCATGAATATTAACACACATGAATATTCCGACTATGTTTGCGCATTTCTTGCATGATGACGTCTCGCTATGGGAGTGCCGGTTCAGTCTCTAGGGAAGGTATTTCAAAACGAAATGTTTATCACTGATATTATAGGATTACACCTGCTAAACTAACGGTTAGTTGTTGTGTTGTGGTGTGAAGGGCACTGTAGATAGTGAAATTCTTCTCTGTTATAACCAGAGATCGGAATATGTAGAGTACCTAAACTACCTACAATTTAGCAATTTATTGTTTTAGAGATTTACAACTAAAAGCCAAATAAAATAATAAATAATAATAATTATTTTAGTATATAATTTAAGCTCCAAATTCAAAAATATTTATTTCAAATTGGCTTAACGGCCTTTTTTAGAATGGTAATTGTTTTTAAAAGCTACCCGGTGGTCACAACCCGGCTTCAACTGCGAAGCTCCGGCAAGAAACACAGCGGGTTTCTCATTTTTTTATACCTAATACTACCTCCTCTGAAATCCCTAACTAATTACAGCGAAGTTTTAATTATTTATTGAACTGAATTTTTAGTAAAAAAAATATTGATTTAAAGAATAAAAAGCATAACCTATGTTATGCTTTTAGCCAGCCAATGTATTTTATTATACCTACTTAAAACAAAACACTTAAATTGGACACAATGTTGGTACGGGACCCTAAAAAATGTTCAATGACTTTGCAAATGAATAATTTGTAACTTTATGCTAACGTTCAAGAAATAAATCGTGAAAATGTAGTTAGTACTAGTACCTACAATATTATATTGTTCAACATAATATTACTGGCGGCACTAGTTGGTCGTCGTACTACTTAAAACTTGAACCGTCTCCGGTCGTTAGCGACATATGTATTATGCATGCATTTTCAGATTTCTGGCAACTCACATGTGTGCTTTATCTGTGCAGTTACTTTAATGTTATATCTTCTTTAAAAACAGATTTAAATATCCATCTTTTGGATGGACTGTGGAATATTTCAACAAATTATGGCACTTTGACTACGTTAATACGAATACGTTTTGATTTAAGATAAATAATAATAATAATAATATCTTGGGACAATCCACACACGGTTGTCCGATCCCAAACTAGGCAGAGCCTGTACTATGGAAACCAGACAACTGATACTAATACTTATATAGTTTTTGTTTTTGTAAATAACATACTTAAATAGATAAACAACACCCAGACACTTGGCGGGAATCGAACCCACGACCCATCGGTTAGCAGGCAGGGTGTCTGACCACTAGACCAACGGGCCCGTCCGGTAAATGGTAAACATATTGAACAGGTATATTATCTGTCTCACTCACAAACGTCAATTAACTTTGATTCTCATTTATCTATTGTGTTGAATCAGATTATTTCGACTCGAGCCGTTTTCGCTTATGTTAGCTTCTTGTGCTTACTATCAAAAGAGTTGGTGGTCAAGCATAAATTGCGTAAAATACCTTCTCCACCTTAGTCGGTCCCCCATGGCCGAGGATCGTGACTCCTACCGACTGCGGTCTCTGTCGAGGTCATCCACTGTTGTCGGTCTTCGGCTGTGTGAATCGCCGTACTTAAGAGAGATGTCCAGATGTTCGGACACTTGATCTGTCCATCTCATAGGACTTCTACTCCTCGATCTCTTCACCTCTATCTTTCCGGTCTAGCTACTCTTGATTGCCAGGCTGCCTTCGGGCTAGGTGACCGAAGTAGAATTCGCTTCGTGCATATTATTGAGAGTCGAGGTTTTTTGTCCAGACTCAGCTCTTTCAATATGTTAGTGCGTCGAGCAGTCCGCAGCATACGTCATACGTACCTACACCGTGTTTTTATTTACAATATCAAAAATGCACTGGGACCTGACCGCGACGTCGTGATAGGTCTAGACGGAGATGGCGGGATGAGCTAGACAATTTTTTTTTTGGACAATTCACACATGGTCATCTGATCCCAAACTAGGCAGAGCCTGTACTATGGAAACCAGACAACTGATACTAATACATATTATAAGTATACTTTTTTTTTCGTAAATACATACTTATATAGATAAAACACCCAGACACCTGGTGGGAATCGAACCCACGACCTGTTGGGTAGCAGACAGGGTCACTAACCATTAGACCAACAGGCCCGCAACAAATAAAGGAGGGACTGACCACAAATTGCTATGGATCGGGAAAAGTGGAAAAAGGAAAGGGAGGCCTTTGCCCTGCAGTGAGACAGTAACGGCTGAATTATTATCAAAAATTGAACAGTAACATGGGATCTTACAGACAACTGCAGACGAATAGCAGTAATTATTGTGCTAACATCTGAAGGTCTAATAAGTACAGTTGTACACACAGGTGATTGCTAGCTGCTATCCGTGTGTGGTTGTCTGTGGGTACTACGTAATATAGCTAACTAAATTATTTCTTATCGCTTTAATTATCTGTTAATTTAAACATTCTAGCGAGTGAAGCAGCGATACAATCACCATGATTTTTCTCGCTGTTAATTTTTGTACCAACTTTTTGTAACCATTTCTTTTACTATGAATAAATGACTAAAAAAAAAAGTGTATGAACACAGGAGTGATGGTTGAACGGTGGCCAGCCAAAGATAATTGGTAGGGTCGAATATGACAGATTTAACCCTTATCACCCATCACCATCCGGTCACTATGCTATTTTTAGTCACTTGATTCAATAGTGATCGTAGTTTTAAATTATTTTATTTAAATAAAAATAATAATATAAAACTAGGAATAATAATTATAAATAACAGTTTTAAATAGCCCGCCCGTGACCATGGGTGCTGCAAAGCATTCGAAACGTGCGTCTGGAAAGTAAAACCTAAATTAAACCGCGATATATACCGTAGAAGTAGTTTTATTTCAAAGTTTTAAATAGTTTTTTTTGTTTAATAAATAGGTTAATTAGTTTAATCTTATTTTAACGACACGTACCTTTTTAATGAGTAATTTAAAATTCACTGCTTTCAAAAATGAACCCGTATCTTCTTACATTTTGGCCTGATACTTTTTTCTAACAAAAATCTAAATATTAATTAGATTTTTATATATATCTCTGACCCAGTCTTCAAATAAGCTTAGAAAACATTTTTTGCTCTAAATACATCTAATTAGGCTTACATTATGTAATATCAAGTAAGTTTATTTGTTTAAAAATATTCATTATACAATTTTCTAATAAAAAAAAACTCAGAAAGTCCTTAGATTATTCAATTTCATTAATTAATTAGTCCGGGCCTAAATATTTATAATGTCTACTAAAGCTTTTACAAAAAGGTGTATTACGTTTATAAAAGAGGCGGCCTTAGCTTTATGAAGGATAAATAAAAAGCTGAAAATAAACCTAAATTGCTGGGGCCATCCACAAATTAAATTCATTAACCATGATTAGGCATAATGCTTATAAATTAGATTCTAGTCACCGGATATCAGAATACCTTCATTAAAATGCTGGCAGTATTTTGTTTTTCTAACTCATTTTACTCAAGTTGCAGAGACAAAACAACTTTGCAACATCTTTTATCTATGTTATTTAAGTTATGTATGGACATTACCAGCCCTTGTATAGTCCTACTGTTGGGCGCAGGCCTCTCCTCAAGTTGTGGGGGCTTAGACCATAGTCCACCACGCTGGCCAAGTGCGGGTTGGGGGACTTTACACTAGTCATTCGAAAACTAGTTAGGCTTTCAGGTTTCCTGATGATGTTTTCCTTCACCGAAAGCTAATAACAATCGTATAGATTCGCAAGACGATTCGCGCATGACTAATTAAAGAAATGAGAGGTGCGAGCAGAGGTTCGAACCAGTACTCCTTGTTTCCAAGGCATGCGCTCGCCTATTGAACTGTTGCTGCTGATTACAACAAGAATATTGCAAGAAATAACAGATGCGCCAAACTAGTGTAGCTACAAACAGTTCTCATAAACTCTAGATACGGTGTCACAGAAAATACAAGACGCTCTGCTCGACAATTACGAGTCATAAACTAAGTTGGGATGGACGTGTAGTTAGAACAACGGATAAGTACGTGTTGTAAGACTGTAAAGGAGTAGTAGTGAGGAAGTAAATCAGTCATGCACGACTGGAATGAAGGTAATATCAGTGGAAAATGTTTGGTACAAAGTAAAATGGAGGTAATGTTCAACTGTAAGTGAATATCACTACATATTATAAAAGTGAATATCACTATCACTAATATAAAACAAAGTCCTCCGCCACGTCTGTCTATCTATTCACGATAAGCATAAAAAATAACGAACAAATTTTTATGCCATTTCCACCAATAGATAGAGTGATTCATGAGAAAGGTTTAGATATATAATTTGTGAAGGTTTTGTGTAAATTTATTAAAGAAAAAGCACGGAAGAAGCTCTGCGTGGATCAGCTAGTTGCCTGTAAATGATCATGATCAGAATTCCACTTAGGTAGGCGGAATTAGATTATGAATTCAGTGTTGAATTGTAGCTTCAATAAATATGTTTATTAAAGAATGTGCACAGGATAAAAAAAATTATGTAAGCTCGTTGCCATCACTGTAATTCAGGATAGGAAGATTAACGTGTCAGTCATTTGTTTCCGCGGGGCAATCTCGAGCGGGACGAGGTGCCTCGCTAAACTGATTACGAGTTCAAATTAAGTCGTAAACTCGTAACGCCCAAATTACTGAGCATTAACACAGACATAGCTTTAAAGTCGAAAGTTTAGGAGTGAATTATTCGTTTTAAAAGGTCCTGCTATTTTTAATATAATTCATTTAATGGTTGAGTTTGGATCATTTTGTACGTTACGGTTTGTTGGTATTATTTGGGTATTGAGGAAGAACTTTACTCATTATATCATTCTTATATTCTAGTTGTAGTTTCAAATGAGAGTAGAAATCAGTTATCATTAATCTATCACATTCTGGAATGAGTAGGTACTTAATTGTGGGCTTAATTAACATCTACAAGAAATTCGTTTACATCATATGTAAGATATATATTATGGAGGACCAAAAGTCTTAGATCACATTTTTTTTAATTAACAGACTGAGTGGTTTGGATACTTGAAAGTATTGTGTGAAGCCGGGCAAATATTTTTTTCTCTAGATTCTCACATCAAACACGATAAAATAATTAAAGTTAAGCACATTGTCTGCCTAAGTTTCACACTATGTACATCAGAAAAATATCCACGTATGTACATACGTGGATATTTTTCTGATGGAGATCTTTAAACTTAGCAATTATTATTATATTCGTACATGACACATATTTTGTTATTTCCAGAAGTCCAGTAATTGAACTACATAATAAAATGTTAGATAAATATTTATCAATGTATTTTTATGTTTTTTTTTATAAATCTATTTTTGTTACTTTATTTTTCTTTTTCTTCGTGTTCACTGTGTCTACTTTTTTCTTTTTTCCTCTCTTCCCACCCAGGTCTGCTGAAAGAGATTCCTTTAGCAATAAACCGCACCTTTGTACATTTTTCTTATTAATTTTACTACTTTCTTTTGTTTTCTTCTATGTACATAAATTGGAAAATAAATAGAATCAATACAAATAGATAAAATTAAAGTGGCTCATTGTAATTTTAGATTTTTCGCATTGAATGTTTTATTTTATATCGAACGTTGAATCCTTTTTTGGTTTAGAAAATAATATAATCTCGTATAAATTATGAAATAGATGTTTAAACCCTGTAATAAAATATACTGAATATTAAGTTAACTACAGCGAAATAACCCTGTTACTAATATGATAACGGTTTTTTGATTTTTAATTTAAAAATAACTCGCAGCTGCTTTATTAATTAAGGTTTCGTAATTACTCGACAAGGGAAAATGAAACAATTTAGTTTTATTCCCACGGTAATGGGGTGAAAATATGCTGGTAATGTTACAATAATTTGTTTGATCTGAGCCAGTCTTGAGGGCTGCTAGGACGAGGATACGTAGGTACTTTTACACCTACATGAATAAATAATGTGGAATGTTTTCGAAATTAGGTGGTTATTAAATACTTTGTTTCATATTAATTGTAGACGAACAGGAAGACGCAGCGTAGGCTGGCCTCCCACTAAATGGACAGATGACATTGTGCACGTCGAAGGCAACCGGTGGATGCAAATAGCCAATTGTCGTTCATTGTGGCGGTCTAAGGGGGAGGCCTATGTTCAGCAGTGGTTGTCTTCCGGCTGGTGATGATGGTGATAATTATATTAATTGTTATTTTGTGAAATAGTATTATGTTTTTATTAATTTCATATTGAACTTTGATAAAATAAAAAAATATGCTATATTTTTTATATCCTGGGATAATCCACACACGGTCGTCTAATCCCAAACTAGGTAGAGCCTGTTCTTTTTTTTTCACGGGGAAAATCTTCACAAGGTCCTCTGGAGCTGTGGGATTCTTACCCACTAAAACCCCCGCGGCTCTAGCTTTTTCTGCCAACGTTTAAGCTTGGCCGTACAAAGCGGTAACGTCGCCAGTCTTTTAGGTACACTTCCCTCCCAGTGCGGCGACAACTTGGAGGAAGTTAGCTTAAGTATTATTGTAAATAAACTGTAAGTAGTTAGTTATTATGTAAATTGAAATAACTAGGAAAATTATTTTGGTATTGTAGATGTCTTCTGTCCACTTAACACTTGGTCAGATGTAGCCGCGACGCCGTATGACCATGCACAACTTTACAACTTTTTGAATCGTTATATCTCAGTAACGGCGGCTTGTAGGAAAAAAGTACATATGCATTTTTTATAGATAATTTTATGATTTACAATTTTTGTTTAGGGTAATTTTTGATAAAACTTTGCGTTTTGCTGAAAATCGCGAAAAACTCATTATTTTGACCTTTGACCTCGAGTAATTTTTTCCACACACGGAAATGATGGGGAACTTAAAATTTTTATTTATAATTATGTTTTGAACAATTTTACTGATTTTCAGCATGTTGTGATTTTATGCACCTTCGAATGTCTAGATTGACCGGACTATATTAGTAAGGCTCTAAATTCAGAAAAGAATAATTAAATATTACACTGTTGAGTTACAACGGTATTACTAACGCAAATCTATCTTCCTAAAACGTCAACAACGCTATTAATTTAATTCGAGCCTATTAAATTTGCATTAAGTAATTGCTATATCAACGCTTTTGTAAAGAAAATGCCACGTAATAGGATTCAATAATTCTCTATATAAAAACGTTGAGGCAATGATAAAAGATTCTATAAGCGGTATAGATGCGACCGCTCGCTGGCAGCACACGAACAAAGGAACGAAGCCTTTGTCGCTGCCGGAACAAGCCTTTATTAAAAGCCCCCTTTACACCTTATAACGTTTCATAAAATTGTTGAAAATTATTCATTGTGTATCTTTTGTGGGCGTCTACATACATTTAATTTTACTACCAGTGAATAGTTGATACCTATAAAGAACTTATAATAAATAATAATACCAGCCCTTGTTTATGTCCCACTGCTGGGCACGGGCCTCCCCTCAAGATGAGGGGGCTTAGACCATAGTCCACCACGCTGGCCAAGTGCGGGTTGGCGGACTTCACACGTCATTCGAGAGCTAGTTAGGCTTTCTCAGACATGCAGGTTTCCTCACGATGTTTTCCTTCACCGAAAGGTAGTAACAATCGCACCAAGACGATTCGCACATGATTCATTGAAGAAATCAGAAGTGCGAGCCGGGGTTCGAACCTGCGCACCTTGTTTCCAAGGCAAGCGCTCGCCCACTGAGCTGTTACCGCTATAAAGAACTTGAATTTAGACAAATAAATGACAAGAGAATTCATGTAAAACACTTTCATGGGAGCGTAGTTTTGCAAAACTTTGTTAAATCTCTTCATTGTGACGCAAAGTTTTTCCTAATGAGCACTTCCAACATAAACTAGTTATAAAGGTTCCAGCTTAGTAGCTAGTAAATGTTAGTTTTAGTTTGTGTTACTTTTTAAAATTGTTCAATTATTTTTCATTGCTTTTTTACAAGATTTTGTCTTGTGATAAATCTACTTAAGTTTGTATTTCAATTAGTTAACGTAACTTAGTTTTTACTTCTTTCAGGATTACAGAGACATCTCAGGACATGGCTCAAAGAACCAATTACAGATTTTTTTTATACTACCAAGGTGGCAAGCAAGCATGCGGCCGCCTGATGTTAAGCAGTTTATGTTGAGTAATTTCACCAGCTACAATGCCCTTTACACCAGAATACAGCAATGTTTACACACTGCTGCTTGGCGGCAGAATATCTGACACTACAGTGGTACCTACCTAGAGAGTTCCTTTCACAAGGACACACATACGTGGTAGGTACCACGCAGTATGATGTTGAAGAAAGGTTTTCGCGGGGCGAAAGACGTAGACAGGCCTCCCCACTAGATGTACTGACGATATTGTTTGAATCGAATCATATAGTCAATATGCAAATAAGCTGTGAGTAGGTAGGCGTATATCAAGCGTATAAAGACGCCTCTATGAAGTTACGCGTCCATGGACAGTAGGCCTAACGGACATAATGACAAACAGAAATAAGCTAATCACAAAACTAATGCCTAAACCACTAAACAACATCATTAAAAAGACGGCGCCGGGGGTGGCGGCTTGATTTTATTTTAACAAGACAATTGCAAACAAAGCCAAGTATTTAGCTGGGGGGTTAGCACCGACATGTCGTGACAGCGACGGGCGAGTAACAAGATAAGCGGCGGTGTCGGACCGACACGCGACCCACCCGACGCGACGTTCTAAGCTCCTCAATATCTATACACTGAGACTTGACTTGATATAGTTGGAACACAATTTTGACACCCGTGAATTATGAAACAGCTTTGGTTTCGTTTATGCTAGCTTAATTTTTTTTGTGCGAAACTTTGGTGTTGACTAGGTATATGAGATTGATTCCTTCGGAGTCGCTGGACGTTCGGTATGGGTCCTAGGACTTCCATAAAGTATGGCGGGGGACTCCGAGGAGGGCGGTGGCAGGGTTGCGACCTCCGTCCCCGTGAGCACTGAGGGGCCCTGATGCAGATCCCACCATAGAGTCCTAGGGTCCTCTCTCATGTACCGTGGGGGCTTTAGTGGGTAACAATTCCACATACCACGGTCGAGCCCCACAGCTCCCGGGGACCTTTTGAAAGTTTCCCCCACTTCCCCCGTTGAGTCTCTCCATAGCGTCAATGAAGGCCACTGAGATTTTAGTGGGTAAACTTCCCACTTAACCCGCCTCCGCCCCTAAGGAGACTGATACCAAAAAAAAAGGTTTACGAGATTAATTTTCTGTACAAATAATTGGAGAGAGTGTACCTACCTGGAGGGTCTTTTGAAAGACATTCAAATCATTAATTGTTTATAGATTGAAATTAAAAGAAGATTATAACTTTACCACCCATTATGGCATCCATTTAAGTCTGCATTTCAATGGCACAGTCGCTTAGCCGATTAAAACCGTCTATATGCAGCAAACAACCATTAAAATTCGGCATCTGAGTTTGGCACAGATCCATCTAAATTAATATTCGAAGCGTCAGCCGCTTTATACCCGGAAATTATCTAATAAAGTTCACCTTATGAGCTCGGCTTTTACCGACTTTGTATTTAAGAGCTATATAAGACCTTTCCACAAAAACGATAATACGTTTATATTATGGTTTGTTATGTATACACATAATTTTGAAGCTTTATGCGTTAAAACACAAAAATTAAATAGAGAATCTCTACTCATTGGGTGCATAGTGTGGGTTGAGTCGCTTTATTTTGAATCGCAGACGATAAAAGTTTGTTTGAAAATTATTTAGGTGATAAAGTATAACTAAAAATGCATTAAAGATCTAGCTGGTGTTATATCGTTGGTGTACGAAATATGCAGTCGTAAACACGTTCAAAATAATTCACACTATTACATCCTGTGTTGTATGTACATTATAATAATCACATTTGACAAAACTCAGTTCGCAAGAGAATCCTATTCGTACCAAGTAATTCGATTCCTACCAAGTATGGAATTGAAATGAAGTTATTTATTTGAAATAGCCCTAGCATCATCACCAGCCTGAAGACGTCCTCTGCTGAAATATAGCAATTGGCTATTTGCATCCACCGGTTACCTGTGACGCACACAACGTCGTCTGTCCTACCTAGTGGGAGGCCTACCTATGCTGCGCCTTCCGGTTCTTGGTTGCGAGCGATGTGGCCTGCCCATTCCCGGTTGAACTTGCAGATTCTGAGAGCTATGTCGGTGACCTTGGTTCTTGGCGAATCTCCTCATTACGGATTCTGTCACGCAAAGAAACTCCGAGCATACCTCTCTCCCATAGTTCGTTGTGTGACTATGAGCTTCTCTAAAAGCCCAGCTGTTAAGGACCACTACTCAGTAGCATATGTCATCACCGGCAATACACACTGATTAAAGGCCTTTGTCTTCAGGCACTGCGGAATTTCAGATGAGATGTCACGAAGCTTCCCGAACGCTGCCCATCCCAGTTGGATTCTTCGTGCGACCTCTTTGCATGCAGTGACCTCTTTCCTACCAGCATCGGAACATTTAATAAAGTCCAAACACTCTAGGTTCAGGTGTCACCGTGTATACTAAATAATATATTTTTAGAAAAACTAAAAGCTGACTTCAAAGATAGTGTTCTAAAAAGCAGTAACGAAACTATATTGATGTGAATCAATATAGTTTTGTTACTGATCGATGCTACTTTGAAGCCAGTTTTAAGTTTTTCTAAAAATATAATTTTTTAAAGTTGTCTATACATTGTGCTTATTGTGGTTCTGAAAAAAAAATAAGAACTGCAGCAGAGCTGCGTGGGACAGCTAGTTAGCTATAAATAAATGTCTCAAAAAACATTCAGTATAAAGTATTTTATAGAACGCTAAAGTTATTTTCCTCTTCTTTTCTTGAGTTATTTTTAGAACCACCAGTGGCTACTTTAAAGAATTGGTGTGTGAATGAACCTTGTACCGAAATTGCTTGAAAAATTTCTTGAGCGTTGCAGACTTGGTACATTTTTTTTCTGAGAATATTATAAGACGGCTCAGGCCGCCATCGTTCCGAGGACCGTTGAACTTCACAGCTCTTTGTGAGATTGCGCACTTCACTTTCTTTATTTTAGTTCACATTTATTGTATGTATGTAATGAACATTTATTTGTCGTTTAGTGATACCACGCTAAGTAACTAAGTATATAAAAAGGTAATAATAAAATGGTGTTGTGGCTCATTCTAGCTAATCGAAAAGTATCTAGGATTGAAAAGTCAAAATATTATACGCAATTAATTCTTGGGAATGTATGAAATTCGCATATATAATAATACCAGCCCTTGTTTATGTCCCACTGCTGGGCATGGGCCTCCCCTCAAGATGAGGGGGCTTACGCCATTGTCCGCCACGCTGGCCAAGTGCGGTTTGGCGGATTTCACACGTAATTCGAGAGCTACTTAGGCTTTCTCAGACATGCAGGTTTCCTCACGATGTTTTCCTTCACCGAAAGCTAGTAACAATCGCACAAAGACGATTCGCACAATCATGTGCGAATCATTGAAGAAATCAGAGATGCGAGCCGGGGTTCGAACCTGCGCCCTTTTTTCCAAGGCAAGCGCTCGCCCACTGAGCTGTTACCGCATAACTGAACTACGAGTACTAACAGAAATTCGCATACTTACATATAACTAGTATACATATAAGACAATTCTTATTGAGACTATATGAACATGGCTGCAAGAGAGGAAAGAATGGTTAGTCAGTAAGATCTACTTAGGCTGATTTTGTCCAGGATGTGCCCGGAGAAGATAATAGTATTACCCCAATGGAGTAGGCTACTTCGCACGCTGAGACATTAAACACTGACTTATAAATATTAATTTTTAAAATCATTAACAAGACCAACCTTCCTCATCGTTGTCGCTGTGGGGTGTACGTAGATAAATATGGTCACCACGGGCTGTCTTGCTCGCGTAGCGCTGGCCGTATGTCACGTCATACCGCCCTTAATGATATTATTCGCAGGGGGCTTGTCACTGCCGGTGTCCCTGCTGTACTGGAACCAGTCGGCATTACACGAGATGACGGCAAGAGGAGGGAGGTGTCACTTTAATACTATGGCAACATGGAAAGCCGCTGGTGTGGGATGCGACATGTGTCAACACACTTGCTGCGTCCCACACCCCGGCAACTTGCAGGGCGGCTGGAGTGGCTGCGGCGACCGCTAGTGATGCAAAGCGACGCAAGTATGCAGCTCTAGGTTCGAGCTATATATTTGCGCCCTTTGCGGTGGAGACCATGGGGCCTTGGTCTCATGAGACGCAGGCTTTGGTGAAAGAAATTTCATCCAAACTTATCGAAGTCTCAGGAGACCGCCGGGCTGGTAGCTTTTTCTGCCAACGTATAAGCTTGGCCATACAAAGGGGTAATGCCGCCAGTGTTTTAGGTACCCTTCCCTCCCAGTACGGCGACAGCTTCGAGGAAGATTTTTACCTAGTTTAAGTGTACATGTTTGTAAATAAACTGTATTTTTTTTTATTAACAAGTAATTATTTTTATACCTATTAGTTTAGCGAATATTTCAAAGAATCAAATAATTACAGTTTAATTTCGAATATTTTGATACTAAAACTTTCAAAAATAAATATTCTCAATGACTGTGAAAACCGCATCAAAATTAATTAGAAAATATGTATATGCGTACCGTACATACGTACTTACTTCGTTTTATACTATTTAGAGACTAGATAAGTAAAAGTAAATAATAGTAATTTATTAGTAATAGTTATTATCTATGTTTTCTATTAAGTTTCGTGTGCAAATAAAGAGTAATCTATACTAATAATTATTTCATCCATATCTATTCGCATGAACACAAAGTCAATGTTATTCAGACTGCACAAAGAGAATAGCCGATAAAAATATGAGCAATAATAGGATTGGCGAGGTATTAGCTTTATTAATTGGAAAGAAGAGATTAGCCAAGTGTGAGAGTTGTGATAACGCCATTCGTTTTATTTTAGTGCGTCAGTAATTAAGATACAAACCTCGATATGGCCGGCCCAATAGATCCATTATTGTACTCTAATGGCCTATAATTGTCCGTAGGGGCATTATGTGGGCTTAAAGGGAGAAATATCGCGTTGTTTCCAAATATTTTTCTTTCGTAAGCCAAATAACTGAGTATTGTAGTTGCTTGTTATGAATGATGATGTTGCGATGATATTATTCGTATTGTTGATATTTTTTCTTATTTACATAAAGTTTACGGATTGATAATGATTATTTGTATCTAAAACAAAAATGCTGTATAAAAAGGTTGGTAATACAAAGTTGTTTTTGCTGACGCGCCAAGTTGACAATGTATGCGTTATGTAGTTATTGAGCCGCAAAAGAACTTGTAATCGCCTTCAAGCTTATTTGGGATGGAGTATATAGGGTAAAAGTGGGATAGTTGCCACACTTTTTGAAATTACTTTATACTTCTCAGTGAAAAAAGCAAAATTGTTTATTTGTAATACGGGTAGGTACTTTGGTTTGTTATCTTCAAGCTTATGAAAGGAAAATACATAATAATAATAATAATCTTTGATATTTCCAGAGTATTGGCCATTTTTGCGGACCTCAAAATTTTGGGGCATCTATCCCATATAGGGGATAATTGCCTAATCTATTTAAATTACGTTTAGGATAGATGCCCCGCTGAAAAAGTGGCCATCTATTCTGCAAAAACTTTGATTTCACCTTGCCCTTCCATGCAATCGCACAGAGACATGCAACACGGTCAACTTAGTGGTAGTTGTAGAGTCTCTCGAAAGATAAATAAAATAACATGTGATCATCCGCCAAACTAGAGAAATTACAATCGAGGCAACTATACCCCTGGGGCAACTATCCCTCTTTTCCCCTATATCTCCATACGAGCGGAGAAATTGGTAGGTACTGAAAATTTAGTCTCGTACCTAAAAATAGATACAGTTAAAAATAAAACCTTGTCAACAAAATCTGTCACTGAATAGGAATAGACCATATTTTTATTCAATCTGGTAACGAGAGGAGCATGACCTTCCCCTGATGGTAAGCAACCTATAGACGCAGACATTCATCATCAGTAGCCGAAAAAAAAAAACGTCCACAGCTGAACAAGACCACGCTTGGCAGGCGTCTTGGGGTTCGCAGTATAGGTGGTAGGTAATCCAATAGAAAGACGCTGCTGCCCGTCTTCTTGTTTTTCCTTAGCCGCCTCATAAGAACACCCAGCGCAAGTAGATGGATGGGTTCTATTCCTGCCCGACACCACACGTTTATTCCTCGTAGTCCGATTGGTAGTTCGATCATCGGACAGATGGGATTTTTTTCTGTCAAAATTCCCGTCTGTCCGACTGGCTTCCGCGATCGAATAGTTAGGAAATGTGTAAGGGAAAGACGTACACATTAGTTGTTATTAAATTCCTTGAGCCCGGTAATTTCGCCAGCTACACCGCCCTTCCTTCTCACCGGAACTCCTCGCCGTGCCCTTCTCACCGGAACGCTTGGTGGCAGAATATTTGACACTGTAGTGGCACCTACATGGACGATCTCTTGCACAAGGAACCTACCATCTAGCAAATGTAGAATGATGCAGATATTCACTAATGTGCCGTACATCGCATAACGTAATGTCATATCATCATCATCAGCAGTTGAAAGACGTCCGCCGCTGAACAAAGGCGAACGCCACGATGAACGACAATTGGCTATTTGCATCCACCGGTTACCTGCGACGCGCACAATGTCGTCTGTCTTCCTAGTGGGAGGCCTGCCTACGTTGCGATCGTAGTATCGGTTATATGTATTCTGTGGTATCGGTGGTAGGTAATCCAATAGAAAGACGCTGCTGCCCGTCTTCTTGTTTTTCCTTCCGTATCCGTATTAGTATCAGTTGTCTGGTTTCCATAGTACAGGCTCTGCCTAGTTTGGGATCAGATGACCGTGTGTGGATTGTCCCAAGATATTATTATATTATTATATTATTATTATTATCATCACCAGCCGGAAGACGTCCACTGCTGAACATAGGCCTCCCCCTTAGAACGCCACAATGAACGACAATTGGCTATTTGCATCCATCGGTTACTTGCGACGAGCACAATGTCGTCTGTCCACCTAGTAGGAGGCCTGCCAACGCTGCGTCTTCCGGTTCGTGGTCGCCACTCGAGAACCTTTCTTCCCCAACGGTTATAGGTTCTTCGAGCGAGGTGGCCTGCCCATTGTCACTTCAACTTGCAGATTGTGAGAGCTATGTCGGTGACCTTAGTTCTTCGGCGAATCTCCACATTTCGGATTCTGTCACGCAAAGAAACTCCGAGCATAGCTCTCTCCATGGCTCGCTGTGTGACAGCAACAGCATTTTATGAAAATTTACTGTATCACTAAATATTAAACTCTTTTGGAAGCCTTAGGTATGCGCGTACGTATTGAAATATCTAGGTTCTTGGGAACCCTAATCATAGTAATCAAGTATCTAGAACGAGCCGTTTGGGTCTTGCGTTGCTTGTGTAACTACCGCGTAATTACATTTTGGGACGGGCCCATTGGTCTAGTGGTTAGACACCCTATGGGTCGTGGGTTCGACTCCCACCAAGTGTCTGGGTGTTATTTATCTATTTACGTATGTATTTACAAACAAAAATGTATATATATGTATTAGTATCAGTTGTCTGGTTTCCATAGTACAGGCTCTGCCTAGTTTGGATCGGATGACCTTGTGTGGATTGTCCAGATATTATTATTATTAAAAAAAAATATTACAGATAAATATTCTTTAAAAATCCTATAACCTTATAAATATGCATGTTGAGTAAAACCGTAAACTCTGGTGGTGCACATAAATAATAGTCCGAATTGGGTTAGAATACGTTTATTGTTACGATTAATTAAAAGGCGCAAAGCTTACATACTAATTATCCTGAGCGTACTTACAATAACGTGTGGCGCTTACGCCCCTACATACATTATACTGTGATGTATATAAATTACCGCAATCGTATCCCACGTCACGACTTTAGAATACAAATTATGTATAAATACGCTCACCAGTCTATTCCTATTTCCCAAAATAAACCGTTCATTAGTCTATTTACATTACGATCGCTTGGTTTCATAATCCTGTCTGGCTGGCGGTTCTCACCCCTCGTGCTAGCTAATGTGTCAGCGCACTAAATTCAAATTAGCGATAGTTAATCGACTTTAGAGATGGAAACTTCCTAATTTGAGTAGAGCGTTCGGCTAAACCTGTTACTAATCGATCAATTTGTGCATAGAGTGCATATCGTTGTACAATGACTCTACTTTGAATTTGGAATTTATAATGAGCCTGAGCGTGTAAGGGAAAAACGCGACGATTTAGTTTAAATGAATTTAATTTACAAGTAGATAGGTAAATTAATTTATATTCACAGAAGAAGAAGAAGTATATTTATTTAGTCAGCATAATGAGACACATACAAGTAGGTACAAGCAATAGAAATAGAGAAACAAAGTAAGTTGTGATATTCATACATTTACAAATAAAGGTTTATTACGAATAATGTGTCACACGGCAGGACTAAACAGGTACCCAGATCAGCTTAATGTCAAGCATAAACGCTTGACGCTGGTTTTCATCTGGGCCCTACTCACCTCACGGATATCAATAAATACAATACAGTAAACCTACTCGACTTTTTATCAAAAAGTACAGCAGGTAAATAATTACTTTAACAATAAATACTCCCTTAATTTAATAATAAGAATTATTTAGAACAAATTGAATTTATATAAAATTAATCATAAAGTTAAAAAATGAATACATCTAGTAAAACAATATCATCTAGTAAATTAACATTAAAATCAAATTAAACTAAAAATAACTGAATTAATAACGGAAATGAAACGGTAACACCTACAACATCAACCACTGAGGAACTCCGCAGACCGAGTCTACGACAGCACAGAGTACTTTACGACAGTCAGCGATCGAGACATGTTGTGTTCGCCAGCAGCTAAACAATGCAAAAAAAAATGTGATTATTGTCGCTCTATATTCTTCAAGAGAAAAAAAAATCTTTGAAAGGGTTCGAAGCTACGAAGAAAATGACTAATATTTTAGTACTAACTCATAATTTTTATTCTCATAAACTGAATTAAAGAAATACTAATTGTTTTTTTCTGTTGATTTATGACATTTTTATTGTATATACTGTCTGAACTTTTACATTTCCATACATTCCTTCAGGATATTTTCACTTTCATGTTCAAGATTAATTCAACGAAATTTTAAGACTTTAGAAATCCCCTGCACTTTGCGTTCGGGTCGGCGTCTCGAGGTTCTTTGATTCCAAGCCTTCAAGTGTTTAAGTGAGTGCTTCTGTTTACTTGAGTAGAGGCCACGATAGCAGATCACTCGTCGAGGTGTTTCTTAAGTGCGTTACAAGTACTCAGCTCCAAATTCTTTTTGAACTAGAAATTTTTATTGAGATAATTTTTATTTAGCTCACAAATATTTGAAAAGTTAAATATTCTAGGTATTTTGGAATAACCGAAAACAATTAACGTACTTACCTATTTTCTGTCCTAATGATACATAGTCATGGGATGCTCATCCCAACTTACCTGTCCGGTACCGGTAGTTGTGGTATAGTATACGGGTATGCGACCCCGGCTTCCCTAGCTATTACTGTCCCATTCCTTGCCCTCCTGGGTGGTAATATCCTACTTTTCCTATTTCCCACTCTAAATTGCCAATCTTCCTTTTCACAACACCTATCCTTCCCGTTCCCTCTTTATTTCGTGAGAACGCAAAGGTCAATCATATAAATAATTTAATTAACCAAAATGGCGGCGATGTGGTTCGCCACCCATCACGTCTCGTTTGTCACGGAGGCGAAAAGCGGCCTTTGGGCTCTGCCTACCCCTACGGAAAAAAGGCGTGATTCTATGTATGTATGTATGATAAGGACGTTGACCTAATGGTAAGCAACTCCTGCCCTTGAAAGTTGCACGGAATTGCCACTTTTCATCCAAATCGGTTATATCTCTTGATGCCGGTAATTTCATCAGCTACAGTGCCATAGTGACAAAGATTTAAAGTTCCACCGCTTATTCTCTGTTAGTCTAAGTGCCATGTTCAATTGAGTTTATGCTAGCTTTGGGCTAACTCAAAAGCTTATGTCTACGCATCTGCTTAACCATATAAACGAATCGCAACGCCACAGCGTCAAGAGTGAAGGGATCGACCGGAGGACGCGACCATTCGCCGTTCACTCACTCATTCATTCTATCGCCTAACGGACACAACGCGCATTCGAATATATATCACACTTTGAATATTTGTAAAAATCACGAATTATACGCATTAGCTGTCGAAGAGGAGTTTTAATCAACACAAACAGCTTATTTGTCTAATATCAGTATATTTGCACATATCTTTGGTAAATGGTCGCTCGATTACTAACCCTAAAAATTTAAACAACGGCTAAAGTATTTAACTACGTTTGTAAGCAATGTTAACCTAAGAATTTGATGAAATTAAAACTTTAAAGTTAAACACAGATGGTATGTTTTTTTCGTTGAATTACTTAGTATTACTAAGTAGGTATAAGTCAGAACTTCAAGATAGGCATTTTGTAAAAACAGCTTTGTATTCTGCAAAACTTTAAAGTGAACAATAATTTTTACAGAATACTGTCTGGGAGAGATGTATGTGACCCATTTAAGTCTCGGTCTAATTTAACTTTATATTATAGTCTAGAATTTCTCCGAATAAAAACCCAGAGTCCCAGAAGCTTATAAAAGTGTTACCTGACAGTGTATGAACTAAACACGTTTTGCCATTGATTCATGATCATCATTAGCTGATAGACGTATACTGCTGAACAACGACCTCCCCCTTAGAAGGGATTGTTGCCATAATCCCCACACTTGGCAGGCGGATTGGGGATCGCAGTATAGGTGGAAGATAAATCCAAAAGAAAGACGCTGCTGCCTTTTTTCGTATTCCTTTTCTCGCTTAGGCGCGAAATACACACAAACGGCGTAAGGCATAAGGCGCGGCGCAGGCGTGGAACGGATACGGCACGGACGCGATTAAAATTATATAGAAGAGGCGAAGCGACGTCACGATGCGTCATTATACAGGCTGATTTCGTTGCGATAGCATGTCTTCCTCTTCAGATGACGAAGATGCGCTTGCTTTGCTGCAACTCATTAATGTGCAGAGGCACAGAAGATATTGGATCCACCCCGTGTGGAAATTATCAGAAGAGCATAGATATTTTAAAATAATGAAAAAATTACATGAATATCCTGATCGTTTTCGCACAGTGTATAAAATGTTAAAAGTTTTTTTTTTTTTGTAAATACATACATATCCCCCGTGGGGTGTCCGGGTAAGAATAGCACCCTCCCATCTCCTCCCATTGGGTGTCCGTAAAAGCCGACTAAGGGAAAACAAGAAGACGGGCAGCAGCATCTTTTTATTAGATTACCTACCATCTATACTGCGATCCTCAAGCCGCCTGCCAAGCGTGGGGATTATGGCAACCCCTCCCTTCTACGGGAGAGGCCTTTGGTCAGCAGTATATGTTTCGACTTTTAATGATGATGATGATGACATGTTACACATAGAAAACACCCAAACGCGAAAGGCGTAGATAGATAAGTATATTTGACAAGAAATATTTTCTTGTTTTCTACTTTTTTAGACTGCGATTTTATCCGTAGTTTTAGCTGTTAAAACTTTTTATTTTATTTTAATTTGTAGCGTGCGTGCTTGTATGTCTGTAGGTCTGCACCGACTTTTAATCCTATTTCACTCCATAATTTATCTTATCCGGCTTGCTAAAGTCATAAACAGCCGGATATTGTTCGACAATTTCGCAGAACTGTATATTGGTTACATTCTATATCATCACGAATTTTTGTTGCTGATAAATAATAGTCGTCCTATATAACAAACGACGTGCTTCTTGCGTGACACTTCAGTTGTGACTGCTAGCGGCGGCCCGTTACCCCACAGTGCCATTAATTATGACACATAAAACATTTAAACATTCTATTCTTAAAATATCTATTCTATTCTTACAAAAAATATTTTTCTTTTAAACTGTATCTTCTCTTTTGGTGTGTGTATTGTATTGTATTCTATATGTATAATAATGCTTAAATATGTGTCACAAAAAAAATGTTTTTCACAAATAAATTTGACGGTCTCCATACAAGAATCATAAAATTCTCGTTAGTGATCATTTAATTACGAGCAATGACTTTAATAGTTATGTATCTAAGCGATAGCTGGAATCCATTAACTTTGATTAATTTCATTGAAGCCAACATCGCAGTGATCACTGTCATAATTGATCACTTAAACGGAATCACGAAATTTCAATATTCATTAAAATAAAGGCAATATTTTAAGTAAACGACAGCCTTATTAATATTCTGAAGACCACGGCTGAACCTTTTGTTCGGTACGATATTATTTTTCCAAATAATTCTTCGACTTAATGATCTCTTTGTTTAAAATTATATTGACCTCGCTTTTTCAACCTTATGATATTTTTTTTTATTGAATAGTAACTACTTAATATTGAACCCAAACATAGATAGATATCGTTTTATACTACTATATCATAAATTAAAGATAAGTGAACACTATAGGGTAAATGTGGGATAGTTGCCCTAGGGGTATAGTTGCCTCGATTGTAATTTCTCTAGTTTGGCGGATGATCACATGTTATTTTATTTATCTTTCGAGAGACTCTACAACTACCACTAAGTTGACCGTGTTGCATGTCTTTGTGCAATTGCATGGTAGGGCAAGGTGAAATCAAAGTTTTTGCGGGATAGATGGCCTCTTTTTTAGTGGGGCATCTATCCTATACGTAATTTACATAGATTAGGCAATTATCCCCTATATGGGATAGATGCCCCAAAATTTAGAGGTCCGCAAAAATCGCTAATACTCTGGAAATACCAAAGATGATGGTTTTTCCTTTCATAAGTTTGAAGATAATAAATCAAAGTACCTACCCGTATTACGAATAAAGAATTTTGCTTTTTTCACTGAGAGATATAAAGTAATTTCAAAAAGTGTGGCAACTATCCCACTTTTACCCTAATAGTAGTGATTATCCGTGATACCCGTGGGGTGTCCGGGTAAGAATAGCACCTACCAATCTTCGTCCCGTTGAGTGTCCGTAAGAGGCGACTAATGGAAAACAAGAAGACGGGCAGAAGCTTCTTTCTATTGGATTAACTTTTCTTTCTTTACAGCCTTTGTTTTTGTCCCATTGTTGGGCACGGGCCTCCCTTCATGGAGCTTAGACTATAGTCCACCACGTTGGCCAATTACGGGTTAGCGGACTTCACACGTCATTCGAAAGATAGTAAGGCTTTCTCAGACATGCAGGTTTCCTCACAATGTTTTCCTTCACCGAAAGCTAGTAACAATCGCACAGACGATTCGCACATGATTAATTAGAGGTGCGAGCCGGGGTCCGAACCTGCACACCTTGTTTCCAAGGCAAGCGCTAGGCCTCTGCCTCGAAATTTGCGGGCAGCGGAGCGGCAGCGGCGGCGGCGCGGGCGATCCCCGTCCGCGCCGCTGCCACGCCGCTGTTTTCGAGAACTGGTCCATTTGATTTTACGCATAAGATCCTCCCGCTACCGCGCCGCCGTCGCCGCCGCCCCGCTGCCCGCAAAATTAGGCAGGGGCCTAAGCTGTCACTGCTATTTACCTGGATTACCGCCTCGGTATACTGCGATCCCCAAGGCCTTGCTTTGCTTTGTTCGGCAGTGGACGTGTTTTGGCTGATAATGATGATAGTAGTGATTATACAGACAGGCCGGTTAGTCTAGTGGTTAGTCATCCTGATCGCTACCCAATTTGTCGTGGGCGTGTGTTTGATTCCCACCTTGTGTCTGGGTGTTATTTATATATTATGTCGGATCGCGGTTAAGGTACATAACGAACAAGAACAAACTGAATGGCAGCAGCATCCTCGCCCATTCCCTCATCTCTCAAATACGCAACTCACTCGCTAGCGCCCAGAAGAGACTCTTAAAAAACCTCATTTGAGTGACCCTTGCGTCACCAAGGATACCAACAGATCATGATTAGAGTAGGGCATCGAAGCCCTACCTACCTAACGATTGGCCTCCACCATATCCCCTCACAGCCAACCCTGACCGACCAGCTTCCTACTCCGACCTTCAAGCTACATCAGGAACTAGTCCCACTCATCCAGAAATATCACAATAGACCGACTCACTGTCACGACATAACGACTCGACTGACTCAAACAGACTACCTCAGACAGACCTTCTCAGACAGACTGCCACAAACAGACTGACCTCTCCGCGCTCGGAACACTTCTTATAAAGCCCAACGTGTTAGGGTTTGCAATTTTGTAGAGATTTATCGCAAATTATTTAATTCTTTATTTTCATTGTTTAATATTTTAATATGCTGGCAACTACTTTTAGAGTACTGACAGAAGTAGAAGCTATTCAATTGATTCGTAGCGCCGGCCAATCACGGGGCCGCATTAAAGAGAACTGATGCGGGCTGTGATTGGTCGTTGTGAGACGTTTGGGGGTTTTGGGGGTAGGGATTTTTACCGATAAAACCATGGTTGGGAGCACAATGCGGGGATTCGAGTGTCAACCACGAGACTGTTAAGAGTTGGAAGTAACTGTTTATTGTGAATTTAATTTATCTAGTTTTTAGTTTGGAAACAGTGTGTTATAATAAAAGTGATTTATATTCTGTGATGATATCTTCTATTATTCTCCTCCGAGCAAGGTCGTCTTTATAGATCAGAAGTGGCTATCGCAACTAACTTCAACAAAACGTAAGTACACGCCCAAATCTACAATTTTTAGACAAGAAGTGTTTTGAATTAAGTAATCTTTGTCTTTTGAATTAGTTTGAATTGATATTTATCTCTATGCGTTGTAGTTTTTCTATATCGGCTTGCTGCTTAAAATTTATTATCGTGCATTGTGATTTCTAAATGAAATGAAGGTACCCGCAATACCTGGAAAAATAAAAATGTTTAAATATTTTTAAAAGTACCTACCCCTATTTTTATGTACAACGCTAATTGAGCAAATCAAACTGTTCGTATATTATATTTTGTATTTTCTCTGTAAGTGATTATCTTGTAATCTTTTGAGAAAATAAATGTCTTAAACCGTAGTATAATCCGCTATTTTCTGCAAATAAAAACAGAAGACGGTCAAGACGGAGAAATTTCAATAGGTAGTCCAATGATTGACAGATACATCCATACCAATTGTATTCTTATAAAAAAATACATAGGTATGTAACAGTTTCGGAGAGCCTATAACTAATAATATAATTGGGAGATTGTATTCATTTCTTGCATGATATGGAATAATATGGAAGATACAATAGACTGCCTGTATTGTATCAAATTATAGCTGAAGTGCGCAGTATTAGTGTCATATTGCAGTATTAGTAATGGTCTCGTCGGTTATTGTTGGGTGACCTGATACCAAAATATTCCTACAGCGTATGGCAGTGATTGTGTTAGGTAGATAGGTAGTAATTTTAGCTTGCCTATATAAAATGCTCTCTACTATTATTTACAAGCTACCGTCATAACACGATACACGTGTAAGTCTGTAGCAGAATATTCACACAACCTTTTTGTTGCGAGTCGAGCGTGAGCTACGGAATGACGACCGCGAGGATGAAGGTGGATCGGAATCAGCGTTAACAATCACGGCGGGACAACGACCGACGTGGAAGGAGCCATCGCAATCGGTCCGCTGACTGCCGGTAGCACAGAGCCACGTGTCGACGCGGGACAATCTAACAGGTCACGTAGTCCTTCATTTAAAAACAAAGTGGCTTTCGATATTGTAAATGCGTTAGGGATGGTCTTGCAATCTTCCCAGGACGCAAAAACCGAGACTTAGATTTTGGATCCTTCAAATCACGCATGCATGCTTTGTTAAATTAATTATATTTGTTTAACAAGTGTGCATCGCTATACGGGAGGGTGATAGAACTATCACTGATTTTGGTATTTAGAAGTTCTAGGATCTGGCCGAGGTCTGGTAGTTCGATTCTATTGGCCTGGTAAGAATGGCAAGAGAAATTACTGTTTGTTTTTCCTTTCGAGCAGAACATAGCCGGGTCTTATGTCTTGAAGGGGGGGCTACTTAGGAGTCTTAGGACGAAGGAGTAGGTACGAGGTTTATTATGAAGAATTGACACACAATCAACGTGATATTGTAGGGAAAACGTGCGGTAGATTGTATTATTCGCAGATATAAGTATCGAACTTTGAGGTCTGGCTCTCTGGCATCGCGATGCTCATATCCTGATAAACTCTTGCAATATCTTTGTGGCATTAAAGATCATCAGTCCTTTTTAAGATCGAACTCTCTTTACGAGCCAAAGTTGCTGACTGGTCCCCAGTATGAGTTCACCAGTATGAGTTCACCAGTACGAGTTCACCAGTATGAGTTCACCAGTATGAGTTCACCAGTATGAGTTCACCAGTATGAGTTCACCAGTATGAGTTCACCAGTATGAGTTTACCAGTATGAGTTCACCAGTATGAGTTCACCCGTATGAGTTCACCAGTATGCGTTCACCAGTATGCGTTCACCAGTATGAATTACTGGTGCTATCCTTTTTCTATTAAAATGCATTGCAAAAAGCGACATGTATAGGTTTAATTAAGTCAGAATAGCCGAGCCGTTACTCAAAATTTATGAATGATGTACGGAAAATAGGACTCTACACGGCCTTTGTACCCTTTGGCAGTGACTCCACTTTAACGAATGGATATGTTGTACAAAAATTAGGACTTTGTCTAATCATCTCTCATCGGTTTTACAAAGGACAATGCCCATCTGTGCCCCATAAATGCCCAGATAAAGTATATTATAAGATTGCTCTAATAAATAAAAACTAGAATTATGTTGTTAATTTTTAAATCATATGAAGCACTAGATATAAAAAAAAATAATAAGACGTTATTGTTAACATTGCAGTACCAGTGTATCTAACCAAATTGTTTTCACATACATATTGACATTATACAATGGAGACAGACTAGATAATTCTAAATAACTGACATGTTTATCTGATAACATACAGATAAGTATATAAAAGAACACTGATCTGACTTAGCTTATGTGCAATGCTGTCTGTGAACGATAAAATGTAAAAAAAAAACCAGTAGGAAGTTATCATGTTTAATGTCCAATATCTTTTGAACCGGTGCTATAAATAACATTAAATCTAGATATCATATAAATACTGTTAAAAAGTTATGACATAGAGTGCAATTTGGGCATTGCATTGCTGACTTTCAGCTCCATACTATGGGCATGGTCCTTTGTTAAGTCTGGGTATGTTATCACCTCAACTATGCATAGACGTTACTGCCCAAGTTGTATCAGGGGGTGGTGAATGCATGTAAGACAAGCCAGTGTGTTGATGCGGCTTCAGCGGAAGCGCACGAACATTAATCGCTTATAAAAACTTGACTCAGTTGCAATTTCTTGATGTAGGTAATAAATTCTCCTTAACCTGAGTTTGACAAATGAGTGAATGTTCCCTTACAGCTTGATCAGTCGATGTCTTTGGGTTGTACGGTGCAGCCACGGTATTGGCTGATTTATCTACCATTTAGTAGCAGTATTGAAAAAAAAAACGCATTGCACCCGAATAGTACACATGATAGAGTAGAAACAATAATACATGTCTAAAGTACTCTTATCAAGCTAAGTGCGGACGTGTTGATGTTGTGATAGTACCATCATCAGCCATTTGTCGGATCTTGATAGATTTTGTATTTTGTCGTGAGAATAGTGCAATTTTCGGACAAGGCCATAACGGGACTACCGTCAAATGTAGTCACAATCACAGCATTATAATAATCAGGCTAGTTGGAAAAAAAAATGTGTCTGAAAATTAGCAACGTCTATTAGAAAATGTTGTATCCCGGAATAGTTAGCCCGTCTCAAACTAGTCTTAGTTTGCTTGTTCGTAAAAGGGATGGTTCATTTAGAATGTGCATTGATTATCGGCTGTTAACTTGAAACTATCTTATTCCTGTCATTGAAGACTAGATACCTCTACTTGCTGAACAGGCCTGTCATCGGTATTACCCGTAGTGCTGTTCTCTAAGCAGCAAGGGCTCGAGCTCGATGCTACGACAGTGGCTTGTCACGTTTTCGTGTTCAATAAATTTGCTTAAGCAGCACTACCGTCACGAGGGTTATGGTTTTCAGTGAAACTACTTAAGGTCTAATAGTTCAACGGTCAGCTCTACGTTAAGCAGAAATTCGATAGTGAGTACGGATCCCAGCAGCGTTAGGCTCTACGTCTAATTCGGTGCTGGCTCTACGTCTAGCATGCACTGCTACAATAAGTTGGGTTGATAGCTGGGTTCCAATTTCTGAGCAGAGCAAGCATATCGTCGCTTACTATACTACATCAGACTTTAGCAGAAGCGAAGAACCTCTACTCAGTTATAAAGTTTAGCTGTTATTTTCCTTCTGCGAAAGTTTAGGGTTATCTGCTAGGTACGGTATTTTAATAATTACCGGTCAGTGAACTGCATTCCACATTTCTGTACCGGGGTTAATTCTGAGAATCTCTAGTGGGGGTGGCTGTATGTGTAAACTTTGCAAGAGTTCGATTGTTCTGTAACATAGGACTGGTTCAAAAGTGGGTCATGTCGCCAAATAAGCTACCGCGAAATCCCGTAGCCGTCAATGACCAATTTCTGAGTGTAATAACAATATTTAATGACTACTGGTTGCACTGTCCAAGTGGGAGACCAATCTGTAGGATCAAAAGTATTAACAGCGATTGTGATGAAAAGTGCCTAAATTACATAAATAATTACGTTTTAAAAGACTGTCAAGTATTAAGTTATTTACATGGTAATAAAAGCAGTATTCGATGGGTAGTTCCGAGGGGTGACAACTGTGTCAAAAGAAGACCTTAGAACAGACAATTCTGGTTCGTCAGTCAGAAAACAATGTTAAAATTAATATATTCATATCGTTTATTGCATTCCATAATATTTACAAGGTGGTTATTTATTAAATTGGTAGCTTAAAGCTAAGTATAATTATGGACCGTGTAGGGCTACAAAAAAAGTAAATAAAATTAAAATTATGGTACAATATCGTTGGTATATATATGTATAAACGTTTGCATAGAAGTCTCTTATTAAAAAAAAAAAAATAATTTAAAAGCGAATGAGGGATTACTCCACAATGTCGCAAAAACAAAAATAGTGGTGCCGTTTCATGATTTGTATGTTGACCACCTTAGGCCCTTCGTAAGATCTAAGTAAGGTTATACGCACCTACTTGTAGTTGTGGGTGTGTTTACTTGATTGATTATACCTGTCAAGAAAACAAACAATCTGTGTTCGTTTTTGAAGATTATAATTTACACAATTAGGGTCGATCAGGGGATAGCTTGGAAAGCGATCACTGTAGTTTTTCTGCATCACATGCTTTCACAAGATTTGCTTTTGAAAAGGTTTTAAACACTGTTTAGTCGGTGTTGATGGTTGTTGATTCAATCGTACTATCCTTGAATCGCTAAACGCACTAACATGATGAGAAAGATTGAGATAGGCTTTTGGGGAGGGTTCGCTGGATACTTAACAACGTTAAAATAAAACATAGGTGTATTCAGAGGTGTTATTTGGTGGCAGCATGAATGGGGTCAAAGCTCATTCTTAACGTGATACTTGATAGTCGATCAAAAACTCCTTAATAGCGGTCTGTTATTCGCAGTGGGGTTCAAGATAGGTAAGATAAGACAGAAATATAAACCCTGCATTAACAGTGAAGGGCAAAGCAAAAAGCTTATGTCCATGTTTATAGAACCCTATCAAGACATTAATGTTTTGCGGTTTAGCAGCACGCATGCAAAACAAAAGTATGAACTACAGGCCTTTGAGCCACATAAGTTCAATAGAAGTTCACGAAAATGAATCTAAAGTTAATGTAGTAGAATAGTAATGATGGTGATTAATTTGAATCCATAATTTTGTGTGTATAATTTGAGATGTTAAGAGTAATGTTGCTACAGAAGGTCTTTTGTATCTTTCCAGATAAGTCGCAAGCAATCGATCGGTTTGTGCGCATCGACCCACTACGCCGTCGCAAGTAATCGATCGGCTTGTGCACGCCGTTGGTTTTAATCTGATTTCGAATTGGTAGTCGGGCGGTCATGCATGGTATCGAATCGATCGTGCACTGTTTTGATACGTTCGGTGCCACGACGGTGCGTCTCCACAAGTAATCGATCGGCTTGTGTGAGCCACCACAATGCATCGACCCACTGTGCGGTATCAAGTAATCGATCGGCTTGTGCCGCCAGTTGGTGTTTCGAATTGGTAGTCGGCCGGTCATGCATGGTATCGAATCGATCGTGCCATGGTTTGATACGTTCGGTGCCACGATGGTGCGTCTCCACAAGTAATCGATCGGCTTGTGTGAGCCACCACGATGCATTGTGCCACTGTGCGGTATCAAGTAATCGATCGGCTTGTATATCCGCCAGTCGGTGTCTATATTATTTTGAAATGGTAGTTGGGCAGTCCTCATGGACTCGATTCGATCCCAATGCCATTAAGTAGTCTCACCTGCGCCGTGTGAAGCAATCGATCGGCTTGCGCTGGTGTGCCAGTCACCAGTCTTTCGTAGACCTGAGTAAGTCCATATATGTACATATTGATATTTCGATGTGGTTTCGATTCGTTGTCTAATAAATTAGAATAGAAATACAAGTGTACAGTTTTCCTAACAGCAATTATTGATATATGTACATATTGATATTTCGATGTGATTTCGATTCGTTGTCTAATAAATTAGAATAGAATGGATAACTAGATGTTTACAATATTATACAAGTGTACAGTTTTCCTAACAGCAATTATATTGATGATACATTTGTTTTTAATAAAATAAAAGGAATGGAATTAATTATCTAATAACTAACGAAGTTTATTGTAATGTAAAATATTTAAATGATGTACAAATTGTTGATGTTTAATTGATTGTATTAGAATGTTTAATTGTTAATTCATGTAATAAATAATAATAATAATAATAATAATATCTTGGGACAATCCACACACGGTCATCTGATCCCAAACTAGGCAGAGCCTGTACTATGGAAACCAGACAACTGATACTAATACTTATAGTAATGGTTATAGTATTTGAGGACTTTCGTGCTGCTGACCATGTACTCGATACCAATTGTTAGGGTTTCCACCTGGGTCGTGTGCGGGGACGCACACGTCGTCAGGATGGTCGATTGTTAGGGTTTGCAATTTTGTAGAGATTTATCGCAAATTATTTAATTCTTTATTTTCATTGTTTAATATTTTAATATGCTGGCAACTACTTTTAGAGTACTGACAGAAGTAGAAGCTATTCAATTGATTCGTAGCGCCGGCCAATCACGGGGCCGCATTAAAGAGAACTGATGCGGGCTGTGATTGGTCGTTGTGAGACGTTTGGGGGTTTTGGGGGTAGGGATTTTTACCGATAAAACCATGGTTGGGAGCACAATGCGGGGATTCGAGAGTCAACCACGAGACTGTTAAGAGTTGGAAGTAACTGTTTATTGTGAATTTAATTTATCTAGTTTTTAGTTTGGAAACAGTGTGTTATAATAAAAGTGATTTATATTCTGTGATGATATCTTCTATTATTCTCCTCCGAGCAAGGTCGTCTTTATAAACGTTAGTTAGTTTCCCTCTCCATTACAATTTGTGAAATGACATCTACCCTACATTTAAGAATCAACACGATACTTTGTATTTCGTAGTCAATGGACGACCCATACTAATGACCCGGAGGCGACACGGCCATCCTGCAAGACACGTCCTCGTGTGTGGATCTCTGAGGAATATACCCACACAGCTCCACATAGCTCGGCCACTCCTGACAATCTAGGACAATGGTCAAAACCAAACCAAAACCAGGAACCAACCAGAGCGCCGACAGCATTTAGATCGAATTCAATCTCACGCCAACCAACCTGTTAAAACACTCTAACAACCAGACGTCACCAACACCACTTAGCAGAAAAGTTCCCTGGCTCCGAGAGCTACAATAATCAGGAAACCCTTCTCAAATAACCACAACATGGCGCCAACCCCGATCACCATCAATAGAAGTAAGCAAGTCACGAAATGTTGAACCAGATCACCAAATGGATCATCATGATCCCCATAACTACACACACACACACTGCTGGACCGGATCATGTCGATCCCTTCAGCCATAAACCACATTGCTGGACTTGATCACACTGATCCCTCCAGCTGTAACTCTATCTTGGATAGAATCAGTTATCGCTCATATCTCCGCACCAACAAAAACATGAGTAACCATAAACTCGTAGATGAACACATCCACCCTCGTGACCCAGTGCGCAAACTACCATAGTCATCCCTGTGACTATGCTCATGCACCACTGTAACGATCTTGCCCAGCTGGTCCCCCAAGGAGGCCACTGTAACCGTCTTGCCCAGCTAACCTCACATGAAGACCACAACACACACAAACAGTCACACACTACTGTAACAATCTTGCCCAGCTGGTCCCTCAAGGAGGCCACTGTAACCGTCTTGTCCAGCGAACCTCACATAAGGACCACAACACACCCATACACGCAGACACACACCACTGTAACAATCCTGCCCAGCTAGTCCCTCAAGGAGACCACTGTAACAGTATTGTCCAGTGAACCTAACATAAGGACCACACATACACACACAACATACTCCCACACCGGCTAAGACACCCCATCGGCCAGCAGTCATCTCATATGACAGTATGGACTGGAGAACCTGATATCTCAAGTCATGTCACCATCTATGATGACATGACCCTCCACATACACACACACACACACACACACACACACACACACACACACACACTGTGATGTTTGACCTCGTGCTACCAATTACTGGCTAAGGAGACCCCTCGACCAGTAGTCATCTCATATGAAAACGTGGACCAGACAACCTGCCATACCGTCATGTCATCATCTATGTTGACATGACCATCCACATACACACCCACACACACACTGTGATGTTTGACCTCATGCAAACAATCACTGCCTAAGGCGTCCTTTCGACCAGTTGTCATCTCATATGATAACGTGGACCGGACAACCTGGCATCTCGTAATGTCATCATCTCCTATGATGACATGACCATCACCATACACACACATACACTGTGATGTTTGACCTCATGCAAACAATCACTACGTAAGGCGTCCCTTCGACCAGTTGTGGACCCGACAACCTGCTATGCCGTCATGTCATCCCGTATGATGACATGACCCCTCACACAGTGATGTTTGGCCTCACGCAAACAATCACTGGATACCCTTCGAACCTCAACTCAACCTCTGCGCTGGTCTCAATGCTACACCTCACTCAAGTGATCATCACTTCATCGATGACTGCTCAACCAGAAATACCAAATCTCCACCACAACCCCGTTGGCACTGCCACGCACAATCGCAGCACCCAACCAGCACTGCACACCAGCTCTAAAAGAAAACACACTAAAAGGAAACAAAACCATAACCTGTCAGATGGCAAAGCTGATAGGGCTTGAGCACACTATCCCACTTCTGATGTCGGATCGCGGTTAAGGTACATAACGAACAAGAACAAACTGAATGGCAGCAGCATCCTCGCCCATTCCCTCATCTCTCAAATACGCAACTCACTCGCTAGCGCCCAGAAGAGACTCTTAAAAAACCTCATTTGAGTGACCCTTGCGTCACCAAGGATACCAACAGATCATGATTAGAGTAGGGCATCGAAGCCCTACCTACCTAACGATTGGCCTCCACCATATCCCCTCACAGCCAACCCTGACCGACCAGCTTCCTACTCCGACCTTCAAGCTACATCAGGAACTAGTCCCACTCATCCAGAAATATCACAATAGACCGACTCACTGTCACGACATAACGACTCGACTGACTCAAACAGACTACCTCAGACAGACCTTCTCAGACAGACTGCCACAAACAGACTGACCTCTCCGCGCTCGGAACACTTCTTATAAAGCCCAACGTTAGTTAGTTTCCCTCTCCATTACAATTTGTGAAATGACATCTACCCTACATTTAAGAATCAACACGATACTTTGTATTTCGTAGTCAATGGACGACCCATACTAATGACCCGGAGGCGACATATAAGTATTTATTTATAGTACAAGCTCTGCCTAGTTTGGGATCAGATGTCCGATTCCATTTCACAAGCTTTTTAAATAGGTAGGTAATTAGGAAATCGCGGTAACAGCTCAGTGGGCGAGCGCTTGCCTTGAAAACAAGGTGCGCAGGTTCGAACATCGGCTCGCACCTCTGATTTATTTAATGAATCAAGGGCAAATCGTCTTTGTGTGATTGTTGTGGCTTTCGGTGAAGGAAAACAACGGTCGTAACAACTAGCTCTCGAATGACGTGTGAAGTCCGCCAACCCGCACTTGGCCAGCGTGGTGGACTATGGCCTAAGCCCCCTCATCATGAAGGGAGACCCGTGCTCAGCAGTGGGGTATACACAAGGGCTGGTATTATTTATTAGGAAATCATTTAAAAATATACTTCCGAATTATAAATCATTTACGTTGAATAATTTGTAATGTACAAATTCACACTCTGTTGATAATCCCGGACCAAGATAAACAAGGGGTAGGCACACAAAAGGAGTGTCAAACACAATAGGGCTTGTCTCCGGCAGATCGGCTGACAGCCGTAGCGATCGCCTTTGTAGGCAATTTGTGTGCATTGGTTTACGCTTAAGCTTATATAGGGCAAGATATTCTTTGAATACACTACTTTTATAAGCGGTAGATATTAGATTTATTTTTCAAGCTATAGTTATAGTTAGTTTATAGTTGTAGATATATTTATCTACAGCACGTGCTGAGTTAGAGCTTTTTCAAAAACTGTACATGGCAGCGTTTGGAAGGTAATACGTTTTTATTAAGTTCAAACATATTTGTAACTATGTACAGTTTGCGAAATAAATTATCTTCTTCTTCTTCTATGTTCATACTGAATTCGCTCTAAAAAGTAAATAGACTAATGGTAAATGGTTGAGGGGAGTGATGGCTGCTGCTCGAGTCATACTCGTGCGCGGGTGCTGCATGGCTGGTCCGACTTCTATCCCTTTGACCTTTTGGTTTGTTGTATTTCCCTCGTATTTTTTGTCTTTTTTATTTCGTTTTATTTTTCGAACGGCAAAAAATTCAAATGATTGTGATAAGAGAAACACTATTTAAAAAAAGGAAAATATGACAAGCCTTTGAGTTTCTGGCCGGATCTTCTTACTTGTGTTCACATTCAAAAGGGTTAACTTAGCCCATTTGAAAAGGATGATTTCATTTTCTAGAATAGTATGCGAGATGGACTCTTATTGTCGAAAGGATACATCCTCTCAAAGTGGCTCAGAGCCCTGAAAAGGACAATAATTCTCGGCATTTCTCTGCGGGATACGGTGAGAAATGAGCACTTTTGGCAATGCACTGAAGTAATTGACATCGGGAGGAAAGATTGAGCCAGAAAATCCCCGTACAGGACGCAGAAGCGTAGATCGACAAGCAGACTGATAGTCAAATGGCATAAAAAGTACAGCAGGCCGAGTTTAGAAAAGACACGTTATCAGGAACGGAGTGGAAGCCCATGCCAGAGAGTTCCTGTACAGGATGCAGAAGCGCAGCTAGGCCAGAAGGCAGATGGTCAGATGACTTAAAAAAGACAGCAGGTCGAGTCTAGACCAGACATGTTATCAAGAACGGAGTGGAAGCCCATGCCAGAGAGTTCCTGTACAAGATGTAGAAGCGCAGCTAGGCCAGAAGACAGATGGTCGGATGTCTTAAAAAAGACAGCGGGCCGAGTCTAGACCAGACACGTTATGAAGAACGGAGTGGAAACCCATGCCAGAGAGTTCCTGTACAAGATGCAGAAGCGCAGCTAGGCCAGAAGGCAGATGGTCGGATGACTTAAAAAAGACAGCAGGTCGAGTCTAGACCAGACACGCTATCAAGAACGGAGTGGAAGTCCATGTCAGAGGCATGTGTCCATCAGTGGATGAATATATGCTGAGGCTGAGAGAAAGAATAACTTACCATCAAGACCAAACACTAACTTATATCGAGTAAAAAACTCAATAAATATCACCGTTTTACTAATTAACAGATTAGAAGCTACGCTTACACATACAAAATGATTGTTAAATTATTAATTTTAATATCGTTAAGCACCTGGCAAACGCCGTTATGAGGCCGCAACATGAAGAGATTTGCTATTTGCCCCCGCTTGCGATACGGTTACGCGAGAAAATCCGCGGTTTTGGCATTTGCACCCATTTGTTACTCGCTAATGATATTATGAACACACAGCTTTAGAAAATTTACAGTTTATTTCAATTACCGTTTTTCCTGCTTCCACATTTTCTACTAGTCAAGAAAATGTAATGGCAAATATTCAAAGTAACAATTTTGTTTGAAAAAGGGAATTACAATTTAATGTCTAAAAGGTCTTATGTCTTATTTTTTAAATCGTATAATGACGAGCTACTGAGTTAGTTTGATTGCAGGTAATTATAGTGATTTAATGAGGGTGTATAAATACAACACACATTGCAATACGTAGATATTACTACCCGTAAGACAAAAATAAGTAGAAGTCCTTCAAGCAGATGGTTTTTATTCTTAGAAGAGAAATGAGGGCCTCTAAGTACAGTAGGTCTTCTAATAGTGACCTAAGTTTCAGTATCACAACGTACCACCAAGTGATCATCAGAAGGATTTAGTTCACCTGGCAAAGCATTAAAATAATAAGGTAAAAAATGTATGATACACATTCATTTGAGTAGGTAAGGTCTCAGCAGTAAATTCTTCCGATAGATCCAGGAAGCTAAAGATTTGAAGCAAATCTAAAATCGGCTATACTCTTCAATCATTCAATAGTTTTACTCTTCAATCTATTCACTCAATCTCGAATTAGCTAATAGGCTTGAAAATTGCTATTGATCAGTGGGTAAAAAAAAAACTACATAATTAAATAATATCGAATTGCCTCAAACAAACTTGACTGACAGCATCAAAGTAAAAGCTAAAAACCTATTCAGTCTGAAAACTTTTAATAAATTATACATAATTAACTGTAATACGAAACTATTAAAGTCATGTATCTGATTAGGCTAAAGTTCACTATAAGAACTAATTGAAAAACGAGTCATCGTCTGAATTAAACAAACAGTTTAATTATAAAACCTGGGCTATAATATTTTCATGATGAAATAAAATCTCTTAAGTTACTTTCAGTTAGGTAGGTACTGAAAACTCATTACACCTACTGATAAAACGATCTAGTGGATCGTTTTAAAAATTGTTGTGTTGTGTAAAAGCAGATGTTGTATGTACTTTCATTTGCAATGGTATAAATACCTACATGAAAATACAATATCCGAAAAAAATACTGGTACGATGTGGCGAGCACTGGATATTTTCATGATCAAACCACACTTGCAATCAAGACCTTTGTTAAATTTTCAATGATCCTAAGTTCGAAATACAATAAATGAATGTTAAGGCGAAATTTGCACCAAAGGGGTTGCTATTACCTTCAAATTTTGGCGGAACTGTTGGTCTAGTGGTTAGACACCCTAGCCCCTACGCAATAGGTCGTGGGATTCCCACCAATAAGTGTCTAGGCATTAGTTATCTATTTAAGTATGTATTTAAAAAACATAAGTTTATAGAATTAGTTGTCTGGGTTCCATAGTCAGTTCGTCCATCAGTTGTCTAGGCTTTGCCTAGTTATCAGGGGTCTAGTACATTTTTTGATAGTTTACAAGCTCCAGCAAATAGTCAGTTTTCTCCCGTACATTTTACTAGTCTCTGACACTCGTAGTTACCGCTAGTGGCGCTGGTGTGAAAGGTATGGAGAAAACTGACAGCTTGATCGAAAACCCGTACTAAACCCGGATAACCGTGTGTGGATACATTTAAAACACTTTTCCACATTTTATATAAATACGGACTTCAACATAGTACCTACCGTATTGAAAGTTATATTTGCAATGTGACTATTAATTACAGAAAACTACATCATAATTTAGCATGATAACGCTGCGCCCAACTTATGGCGGTTCAAATGGTGGTGGGTGATTGCTCAGCTCCAAGCGGTTCCTCTGACCAACCCTGTAATTCATTTAAATTGTTACCTATATAAATTATTACTAAATAAACATTTTTTTAAATGTTTGATTAAATTATGAATTTCTATAGACTATTTGATATCAATGGATTTTAAATTTCAAGAAATATCAAAGAATTCGAAGCGCATTTAGTGCTTGATTCCACAAAGAGCTATAGAACTCACTGATTTCTTATGATGACGTAGCGTAGGAGTTACGTTAAAGGACCTGACAGAGACATTTAATACATATATATACCTTATGAAAAACTTATTACAAAAAAAAATCAAACACGATGAATTGAGAACCTCGGCTGAATGATGAAATGATGAATTGAGAAAGTCGGTTTAAAAATGCATGCTTATTTGCTCTATATTATTTTGCAAAGCTTTGTTCAATTAATAAAGAATTGGTATTTTTTTATCTTTTTGTACTAAGAATTTTTGGCGATAAAACATAGCCTGATATGTGTATAAATGTTAAAACCCATCTCCTCCTGTTGGCTGTCGTAAGAGGCGACTAAGGGAAAACAAGTAGACGGCTGTACAGTCTTTCTTTTGAATTACCTCGTGCTGCAATCCGCAAGACGCCTGCTGATGATGGTGTTGATGATGTGTGTAAAGGTTTATAAAGTATTCACGGCGACAATGATAAGTGGTAAGCAGACCCTAGAGCCCACCAAACAGTCCGGCAATCTAAAGTCATTAGCAAAGTTTAAAAAAAATTAAAAATCGACGTGACTGCATCCCGACACGCAAACCACAACAACTTTTCCCGTACCTGATAAACCTCTTAACGTAGTAGACTCGCAAAGTTTTCAAAAGCCGAGTTCATAAGGCGGCTTTATTAGACAATTTCCAGGTGTGGAACAGCTGACGCCTCAAATATTAATTTCGATGGATCTCGCCCAAATCCCCGGCCTGATCCCGAATTTTAATGACCGTTTGTCGCACACCGACGGTTTTCATCGGCTGTTACATTCGTATTCAGTTCATAATGGATGCCCGGGATTAGTGAGGGTGTGATACGAACTATACGAGTAACTCGTTGAAACTAACTAGAGCTCATTATTCATTCAGATACCGCGACAATTACATTGTCAGTTTAAAGCAATTCTGGTCCACTATGATTAAATATACTGGAATGTGTATAGTCAAACTTTGTAGATGAATAATCGTCAATTTTGCTCAAATTTTGTATTAAATCTTCATTTACATATCTAAATATTTACAGTTAATTTACAAATATACAGAATAAGTAAAACAATCCTCTAAATTGTCGTTGTCGCTGTACGTTGGCAGAAAAAGCTACAAGCCCGACGGGCTCCTGAGACTTCGATAAGTTTGGATCAAATTTATTTCACCAAACCGTGAGTCTCATGAGATCAAGGTCATGGGGCCTTTGCGCCCTATGCCGTGGAGACCATGGGGTCTCCATGACAAAGGGCGCAAATATGTATACAGCTGGAACCTAGGGATACTTGCACCGCTTTTCATTACTAGCGGTTGCCGCAGCTGCCCAACACCTTCAAATTGCCGGGGTGGGGGACGCAGCAAGTGTCGACACAAGTCTACTAAATTATATTGTTCTTCTCGTACATAAATACGTCAACAATATAATAAACACATAACGTTTGATTCCATTTATCAGTTCACGAAACTTTTTTTATATTCTTTTCCTGTTAGTTTGACTGGACATAAATAATCTCGTAAAAGGTCTGTATATCTTGCTAACGACCCTGGAGTGTTTATCGTGAATCTGTTTGTGTACTTTAGGACTTTGCGACCTAAATAAAAGGGTCGGCACGAAGGTGTCCCCTAAGCAGATTGGGGGCTACGTGACTAGACGTCCAAGTGCCCCGATGTGTTAAAGGCTAATCATCACATATAGTTGGTAACCGTCTTCTGTTGTTCTTTGTTATTACTCTATTAGGCGCTGCCTTTGCTTAAGTCTTTATAGTCTACGATTAGAAAGCCGCTCAAGCTTCATAAGCTGGAGGTCAAGGTCTCAAATCCTGTGAGTAGAAACAACTTTGTTATATCAGTATTGTATTGTCTATGTTTCTCTGTCTATGGCATTTTTTACTGCCAAACAAATGAACGGACTTAAAAGTAGTAGGTTTTATTTTATTTAAAAAGCAGTTTAATCAGTATGGTTTTTACCTGTTTTATGAATACCTTTTCAGTCATTCATTATTTCATTTTATTGTCGGGCTATTGTTTTTTTTTATCTTCAAACGTATACAAAATAACTCACTACGAATATATTATTTCGTACACATTTCACGGTCCATCGGCGCGTAATCGTTTGATGTATACGGGTTATCAAATCAACATTTCCTGCCTCAGTATTGTGACACGGTCCGCCATTTCCTGATGTTCGCCGACATCCGATGTGGCTTTGTATATAAGATAATACAATCACATTTGGATCTATAGATAAATAATGAAGTTCGTAAGTTTAATTTTCTGCATTGTACACCGTACTTACTAGTTTAATAAATCTAATGCACAATCACTTGCTATCAAGTACTACCTGGTGGTGTGTAATAGTAGTGTAATGCTGTCATGAACGGAAGGACATAAGGAAAAGGACCTTGTTCTTGTCGGGGGACACCTTCAAAAGATATCCGGTCTCCGTAGGGACGAACGGTAGGTTATGTGAGAATTTTACCTAGTAATAACACCCAGTGGCCTTCATCGACACAGTGTAGAGAAAAGTCTAGAGAAGAGTGCCTAGAGAAGCACTCCTAGAGCTGTCATTCTAGGAGGTCCTTTTCCCCATTTCTTTCTTTCCTTTTGGTCTTTTTAAGAGGTTTCTTTTTATCCTTTTTTTGTCTATAATGTTTTCTTTTATTTACGTGAATGTGAATATTACACATATAAAGTACTTAGTACGAAGCAGTACGTATAATTTTAAAAATTAAAATAAAAAAAAATCGATGGTCTGGCTACGTTCCCACTGGTGATAAACGGGAAAATAAATCCTATTATCGTGGTTTATATTTATATTTAATCCGTAGGTGTACTTTGATATCAATATCTAAGTTTAATAAAGAGAGATATTTGTCTCTCAGAATACAGTTGCAATACGCTCGTCAATATCTGGATATATAATGCCTTTGGCTTGTCTGCGCTCGTATTAAGTATTACCACTACCTCTGTAAAAATAAAACTAAACCCGTCTACTTTTAGTTCGAGGCGCTTGAAAAGCCGATCATCGATTCTGATTGCATCCTAGATAAATCGGGACGCAGTTTCCAGTTAAGACGGAAAACTATTAATAATTTCAAGCAGTCTCGTCCGTTTCGCTTTAACTGTAGCGGATCTAGGAATATGATACTGTACTTTATTAAGAAGATGAAGAACAAGTTGCAATTTATTTGACTTGATTGCGATGTAGTTGTTTTCCAAATAAGTTTCTTTTTAACCGACTTCAAAAAAGGAGGAGGTTCTCAATTCGTCTGTATATATATATTTTTTTCTATGTATGTTCGCGCATAACTCTGGCAATTATGAACCGATTTGAAAAAATCTTTCTTCCATCCATTCTTTAATCCGTTAATTGGGTCCCATAAAAAAATTATTGCTTAGTAATAAGTAGTTCCTGAAAAAACAAGAATGGTGACTGCGCACTGAGAGCTGCAGGAAAGCCTATATAGATGACTTTATGTAGGACAAAAATGGTCATAACTCTGGCAAATATTTACCAATTTCAATGATTCTTTTTTTATTCGAAAGAAGAAACCACTGTATTGAATCTGTATATCCTGACCTCCAGGAAGTTCTTATCCGGTTGTAATTTTATTACAACCGGATAAGAACTTCCTGGAGGACCATGAACGATGTGGAGGAATTTATCTGGTAAAAACCATAAAACTGATGTTCTCCATTACATTGCTCTGACAATTATGAACCGATTTCGATGATTATTCGAGAGAGTAAACTACTATGATGATTCCATGCAAATTTCATTACGACCGGATATTTTTTTCTGAAGAAACATGAATTATGTGAAACTATGTAGACGATAATGTGATCATAACCTACCTAGATAATTTTGCGGTTTTCGATGGTTCAATCTTTATTTAATATGAAAATATCACTAAAAAGTTTAAAATAAAATCTTTTAAAAAAAAAATTGAACCGACTTCAATATCACTTAAAAGTATAAAATAATTTAAATATTATTGAAGTTGGTGCCAAATATACACAGCCGGTAAGCTAACACCAACTTCAATAATATTTAAATTATTTTATACTTTTAAGTACCTTTTTAATATGAATAAAGAAAAAAAAAAAAAAAAAAAAAAAGTGATATTGAAATCGGTTCAATTTTTTTTTTAAAGATTTTATTAGACTTAATTTTCAGAAATAATTATACAAATTGAAAAAAAAGAACAAATTAAATAGCATCGGATATTATGAACAATTTACCTCCCTATTACAATATAGGTTCAGTGGGTAGTTTCGTAATATGAAACTACCCACTGAACCTATATTGTAATAGGCAGGTAAATCGTTCATAATATCCGATGCTATTTAATTTGTTCTTTTATATATAATTTATAATATCGAAGTAGAAGAACTCGTGGTATATAGAAAGAGAATAATAGTCCTAACCTATCATCGTGACATATCCTAATAATATCATGGCGAAAAGCTCATAAGCTCATAGGCATAAAAGAAGACCGGAACTTTAAGAGAGCAATTTGAGTGGATCTAATGGTAGCATACCGGTCGGCTGAATGATAGATCGCTGATGTATTGAATTATAAGCAGACCTACGTGAGCTTTGGGCCAGCGACAGAGCAGAGAGACCATGCAGCGGATCGGTAGAAGTGAGAGAATCTCTTGTCGGAGGCTTAGACACACGATGGGTCGCTAAGCTGATAGTAATGCTCAACCATTCGTCTAATATTAAGTCAGCTCTAACTGCTATTTTATTGTTCTAAATCTTCATTATCAGCAGCCGAAACGCGTCCACTGCTGAAGCATAGGCCTCCCCCCCGTTAGGAGGGGTTGCCATAATCCCCACGCTTAGCAGGCGTCTTGGGGATAGCAGTACAGGTGGTAGGCAATCCAATAGAGAGAAGCTGCTGCTCGTCTTCTTGTTTTGCCTTGGTCGCCTTTAACGGGAGAAGATGGAAAAGTGCTGTTCTAGCCTGGACACACCACGGCCAAAAACTTTTCTTTTTGTAACATATTGTTAGGTATAGCAATTGTTTACGTACGCGTATAAACACTCAGATAAAACACTACGCTAGTACGCTATAAATTGTCACACAACAAAGCAATCAACAAAAGAAAAGGCAATAGAAAGCAATTTAAATTCAAGACTGGCACTCCGCCGTAGTTATTTGCACAGAGCCACCACACTAGCCTTAAATCCGTATAAATATTCATGAAACTGTTTTATAAGACGGTTCTCGCTCTCTTTAGCTACGTAAACGAAAGTTAAGAGACTTCCTACAGCTTCCCAGTTTACGATGCTTGTTTGTCCAGTTTTATTTGACATACGAGTCAAATGTTCTCGTGTTATTGTGGCAGGGCAAGAAGCTTACAAATGGATACGCGTACATTTTAAGTATTTTATATATCTACTCTGGCGAAAGATACTTTATAAAGGTAAACGTAGGTGGCCACAGCCTCTTTCATCACAATACTAGCAGTCCCCCGCGACTTAGTTCGCGCAAAGGTAGTTAATGAAGAAATACCGACAAACGAAACTTAACCCCATAACATTTTGCACGACTTGGGAATCAAAATCAGGTCCAAGCGATCAAAGATCGTACTCGCGCCCATCGTCACCGAGGCAGTCCAAATAAAAATCTAAAATTAAATATAAAATATTTTCCCATGATCTTTTAAATGACAATAAACTTGGGAGGAAACTTAAGGTGAAACAGTGAAATTTGTTAATACAACGGGAATATTTTTCCAAATAATAAACTAAAATACATGTAGTTGTCTTTTTAAAGCATCCAAAAACACTATGCCGAATGACACCATAATCCACTCAGTATGTTTTTAGGTTTCCATACCTAAAAGGTAAAAAAGGAACCCTTACGGCGGTACTTCGTCTGTCTGTCTGTCTGTCTGTCACATGTATACATATATTTCAAGAACCACTGGCGCTATCGATTTGATATTTGGAACAGTTTTAGATCTTACTTGTTGGATAAGAATACTTATCGTAAATAACATTTTTTTTTTACTTTCATTGTAATGGATGTCAAAATTCCGATGTCAAACATTCAAAGAGCCTACTATATCAAGTACTACATATATCACAGAAAGGGCTTCATTTTCAAATTTCAAAACAGTTTTTTTTTGTTTATGTCTGTTGTTTTTTTTGGCTTATAACAAAAAATGTCACAAAATATACCGTCCCCCCGTCCCCCGTATCTCCAAAATTTGTGAAAATCTGAAATAATTATATGTAATAGAGGTCTACCTATATTTTAAAGAAAAAATAATATGATGTTTCTAAGTGGTACCGTTTTTAGTAATCCTAAAAAAAACTATAGAAACAAACTTAGTTTTGCTATTTCAGGTATTAGAGGAATAGTAAAATAACATAAATATGTGCAAAGTAGATATAGAACCCTCGGTGCGCAAATCCGACTCGCACTTGACTGGTATTTTTTTTATTTTGTTCAATTCTGTACCTAGCTTCAACGTCATAAACTAAATTAATTTCTGTTAAACTCTTTTAAAGGGTTCATTTGGATAAATTTGGTTGGGTTCAGTTCTGGTTCGGTTCCGTTCTATTGCCAATCTTTTTTATTTCTCGCGGGGGAAACCTTCAAAAGGTCTCCGTGACGTGTGGGGTCAACCAGAGTATCTTACCCACTAAAACGCCCGCGGCTGGCGCACGTAATAATTATAGGTATTAAAGGTCTATCCATTGTATTTTACAAGAAAAATAAAATGATGTTTCTAAGTAGTACAGTTTTTTAATAATCCTAAAAAAAGTGAGAGATCTTGGCTGACAGGAGTCACTGTTGTGTGAATGAGTGGTGGGATTAGTCCCATTAAAAATAATTCTAAAAAAACCTCGACAAACAAACTTAGTTTTGCGGTTGGGTTTTTGCTATAAAAGGAATATTAAAATAACTTTAATACGTACAAAGAAGGTATGGAACCATCGATGCGTGAGTCAGACTCGCACTTGGCCGGATTCTTTTTAGATTTTTTTTGGTTCGATTCGGTACATCTTTGTTTCGCGGGGGAAACCTTCAAAAGGTCTCCGGGAGCTATAGGGCTAGACTGGGGTATGTGGAACTCGTACCGACTAAAACCCCCGCGGCTGTCGCATCGGCACAAGAGAGGGGACCCCGGGCTGTCTGGTGGTACCTAGCTTCAGCGTCATAAAATAAATTAGTTTTTGTTAAACTCTTTAATTTGGATAAATTTGGTTGGGTTTAGTTCGGATTTTTACTATCTGAGGTATTAAAAGAATAGTAAAAAAAACATTTATATGTGCAAAGTAGGTACCCTCGGTGCGCGAGTCCGACTCGCACTTGACCGGCTTTTTTGGTTCGATTCGGTACCTAGCTCCGAACCGGAGTATCTTCCCTACTAAAACGCCCCTACTCAATGGACATCTAGCGCCCACAACCCAAACGTCCAACCGACAACTCCAAAGGTTGCCAGTTATTTGTCCGGGCTTATGGCCGAGGAGAAAGGCGGCAGCTTTTTTTTTAGGCGGCACTACTAAAAATGTAAGAGTATTAACAGGACGAAGTTGAATTTGAGAAATTTTGAGGGTCTCAAGGTCAAAATGGGACCCAAAATCAAAATCTCGAGTGTGGTGTCTTTTAAAAGGTAATTGAAATATGTTTTTCATGATAAATATGTGGGATATTTCAGGGACAAAAAATGGGTTACTATAAAAAAAAAACGTTATCATCATCATCAATCAATATATATAAAAGGATAAGTCCTGACTGACTGACAGATTGACAGACAACGCATCGAGGGTTCCATACCTTATTTGCACGTATTAAAATAACTTTAATACGTGCAAAGAAGGTATGGATCCCTCAATGCGCGAGTCAGACTCGCACTTAACCGGTTTTTTTTTATTTATTTTTTGTGTCGATTCGGTACTTTTTTTTCGCGGGGGAAACCTTCAAAACGTTTCCGGGGGCTGCAGGGCTCGACCGGGGTATATGGGATTCTTACCTACTAAAACGCCCCGTACTCAATGGATATCTAGGGCCCACAAACCAAACGTCCAACCGACAACTCCAAAGGTTGCCCATTATTTGTCCGGGCTTATGGCTGAGGAGAAAGGCGGCAGCTTTTTTTTTTAGAACAAAAACATAAAATTGTTAGAAAAACGTCTGCGAACTATTGAATACAAGCCAAAGTTAAACGGTCATCGTGTATTCACGCCCAAGTGAATACACGTTGAAAAGAAGAAAACAATAAATTACGACAAAAATTACAACAAACTAAAAGGCCAAAGGGATAGCAGTCGGACCAGGACCAAGGACCAAGCAGCACCCGCGCACCAGTTGACTCGAGCAGCAGCCATCACTCTCTACCTGACCATAATTGTATATCGACGTTATGCACAACCAGTAAAGTAAAATGAAATTCAAATTGTGGAAATATTTAATCGGGTGTCGGTTGTGCACATGAGACCGTCCATGACAAGGGTTTTATGTCGGACTATTTGCGCCTGGAAAACCACATTTTAAGGGGGTAACATGCGCCAATGACCTTGAGAATCTGACCGCTCCGGCCGAGAGTTGTCATCGTAGAGGGCGCTACCAGCAAATATGAATATTACATTTGAAAAATTATAGACTAAAATATGCAGATGTGTCAAATGAAGTTAATGTTAATTTTGCCTATTCCGTTATAGAATGAAATTTCAATAAAATTATATCTATTGCAAATATACTTAATAATATCACTTTTGAATGTTTTGTTGATTATGTATACGTAAAATAAATGACTGATGAATTATTTAAATGCATGATAAAAACCGATTTTAACTCAAAGCTTTTTGTCATTTCATAGTGACACGAAAAGAACAAGACTGATGCAGTTTAAGAACGGTAACCCAATATTTAATATCTTGATTTATACCTTGGCGTGCCACCTAATTACAATCTGATAACAACAACTTACAGTGGTAACGTAGTTGACGTGTTGCGTCAGGATATGGATTATTGCATTTCATATTACAAACTTCATATCAAAGGTTCAGTTCGTCTATTATAGAATGGCCAATACCTGACTAGTAAGACTTATACATACTTCTATTCTATTATTGTTGGTTATTAGTTAGGTCCGGTTACAACCGGAACGAACTTCGACCCAGCTGAATACATTGTGCCTGCCATTCGGAATCCATATTAATTCGTACTACTTATAACTTACAGTAGTCATAGCGGATTTTTGTGTGTCTGAAGTTAGGGTTGGCGAACCATTGCTCAAGTACAGTTGTGAGTGCTGAATACATAAACATAGCTACTGCGCAGCGTCTTGCAGCCAACTTCAGACACACAAAGATCCGCCGTGACTACTGTAAACGTACTTGAAATGAAACTATGCACAAAGTTCTAAGGTTTCTGTTCTGCACGTCAAAACAAAAGCGTTTAACAGAGCCTTCAAAATATAGTTTTTTTTTTCTTAAAAAGCAGATTTTTTTCTTAAAAAGGGACCTTTTTAACATATTTCCTGAATTAGTTCCAAATTCTCTAACCAATAAACATCCATCTGATAGTTAAGCTTTTTGATCCCTGGAAAAATGAACTGAAACCAAATTGATGATTGATTGAGATGTTCGAGTTTGATAAAGAGAGTGACTTAAGATGCTGCAATGCATGCCAGTGGCCCTGATGAGACACTAGCGGTATTATTAAAGAAGCGTGTAACTGTAGTGTTTCCTATTCTAATGCGTATATTCTCTTTAAGAGCGGCACAAGTACCCGAATCTTGGAAGCTTGCTAGCATCCAACCTTACTCAAGACCAGATACCCAACGTCGACCCAAGTCGTGCAAACCCAAAAATCATAAATTATTATTATTGCGACAATTAGTTCCGTGATAAGAATTATAGCACCCATCCATCTCCTCCCATTGGGTGTCCGTAAAAGGTGACTAAGGAAAAACAAGAAGACGAGCAGCAGCGTCTTTTTATTGGTTTACCTACCACCTATACTGTGATTCCCAACCGCCTGCCAGGCGTGGGGATTATGGCAACCCCTCCCCTCCAAGGGAGATAGGACCTTTGTTGAACAGTAGACGTTTCGGCTGCTGATGATGATGTTGATGAGTTCCGCGATCGACTCCATAATGGTCATCGAACTGAAACTATGATGAGATACTTAACTTTTTACATCATTAAGTACAGGTCAAAATGACGCAGACTCAAGACAAACAGATTATGTTCATGCACATGAATGTTTTTCCTGTGTGGGAATCGACCCCAAGACCTTAAACTACAAAATCAGCTGACCTGTGTTGTTATTCAATATACGTGGCTGCCAAAGGAATCCGTAGCACTGTTTGATTGAACGCACGAATTCAGTAATAGTCTTTTTTAGTGTAACGTCATATTATGAACGTAATGTAACTTCATCTTGAGTTCTGTACCTCTTGCGGGGTTTGAACTACGCGGAGCATTTGACATTGATTGTAATAAACAATCTGGTTTTAGACTAATATATTATAATTAATATGTTAGTTACTCTAAAACCATATACGGTGGTATTTTTTCTCGTGTCTGCCAACAACACCATCAGTTTATTGTTACGCAACTTAGTTAAGTAAAAAGGTATTACCTGATAGTAATCGAAGCACCCACCCATAGAAAAGTCTCTTCCTGTCCCTGTCATCCAAAACTATAATTATAGCCTTTTGGTCCAATAGTTTTTTTGCCAGCTACAGTGACCTTCTACTTATGTTACACAGCGGAAGAAATCTAAGATTAAAGTGGCGCCACCTAGATAGCACACAAGTACCCTTCTAACTTAACCATCCAGATGTCTCAAAAGACGAGCAACTGTCCAATGCAACTGTCCGTAGGTAAGCGTGTTGCTCACCACCAAGCCAACCCATGTACTCGACTCGTTGCTAAGTTGCAAAAACCAACATGATAGTAATAAGAACACCGTTAATGTTTTGACAAAAAAAATCATAATGTAAAGGATAAAGGATATCATAATGTATGTCATTTTGTTGACCTACACAGTACAAAACGAAAACGTACAACGTACGAACGAATGAAAACGAACGATACGAACGAACGAACGTAGTAAAATACGATTTAAATTAGTAAGATCATATGACTCTGATACGCTTTAAAAGTTAGGCATAATACTCGGCAACAATACTTTCGCATACTCTATGATGAACCAAAAATATGGTATTACCATAAAAATATATTTAATTAAATATACATGTATAGATTTCATTTGAAATGATTTATAATGTTATAATTATACCATTTGTAACATATCTTAATTAAAAATATGTTCAAAATCATTTAAATTAATTTCGTCTTGACAAAAAAAATTCGAGCACGTCCACTCGCCGTAACAGTCCACGAAGGACTGATAGAAGGCGATCGCGGGGGCGCTGCAAGGGGAAATGCATAGCGTACGTGGTTTTTCTATAATTTCTTGTAAAACATGTATGAAATTAAGAAATGTAATCAATACAAATTGTAGAATAGATTATGTGCTTTTTAATAGTCCAAGTTTGACGTCTATCCGATGAACGGATGTTGAACGCTAACGCAATTCATATCCAACATAGTACATTTTTTAAATACATATTGCTTGAAAACGTTGTACTTAATCCAATATCTAATCAATAAAACTATTTGCTGAAGATCTGAGGTATAAGTACATATAATTTTCATAGCCAATGCAATAGCGGATTGATCCATCGAACTCTTTAAACTAAGGCTATTTTTGCAATTTTACCGTTGTTGCCCCCTTAATATAACCACTGTTTCTATAAGGTTAGGGTATAAGGTTTGTCAATTTGCTACTGTGTTATATTTAAGGCCGTCATGTAAAATAAAGCTTCGTATTTGGCTATTCTATTTTTAAACTCAGAAAACTTAAAACCAGTAGTTGCCTGTGCGGTGCCGAGTTAAGATTGCATCCCCCATTTCCTCTCGTTGGGTATCGTAAAAGGCGACTAAGCGAGAACGGGAATACGGGCAGCAGCGTCTTTCTTTTGGATTTATCTTCCACCTATACTGCGATCCCCAAGCCGCCTGCCAAGCGTAGGGATTATGGCAACTCCTCCCTTTTAAGGGAAAGCAATGGACATCTTTGGCTGCTGATGATGCTGATCAAGTGATACATTATTACACTGTCAGTAGCCACCGACATTAGTGTATCTTGGAGCTACGGTATGCAGCTACAGTGCCCTTCAAACTTTCATAATAATATGGCCATTTTTACAACATTTACAAGGCTACAAAATATGTGAAAATGAAGTGGTATGTAAGTTTCCTTGCACGAGGAAACATAAACATATTTCCAAAACTGATTAAATTTAATTAACTAACGCAGATTTTGTGACATGTTTTTTATTACCTAATGTAGAATAGAAAAACTCATCCAGCAGTTACGGGTAGCAGATGTGTTATGTTTTACGACATCGTTCGGACGTGTACTAAAATAATTCATATATATCTGTTACCTGTCGAGATGATGAAGTTCATTCACCTGGCTTTAGGCATCGCAACTAATATTCTCTTATTCTAGGGGCATGAGGTACGCATAACACCTATGTATTATTTATGTCCGATATTTGGTCGTCCTATCACGTATCAACCCCAATCTTCTTAGAGGAGCGCCCATGGGTCGACCCGTTCGTTGGGTCACAAAACACTTACCTAAGGACACACAAATCAATTCACTGTAAACAATATGGAATTTTAGTAAGGTATATAAATAAGTAAACAAGAAAAAAAAATGATTATTTATTATATAAATACGGAATTATAATTTTATTTATTTAGGAATAAATAAATAAACTACAATAACTTATTTTTTTTTGACGCGGGGTAATCTTCCAAAGATCCCCGGGAGCTGTGGGGCTCGACCGGGGTATGTGGGATTATTACCCATTAAAACCCCCGCGGCTGTCGCATCGGCACATGAGAGGGGGGGGGCAGGTCTCTCCGGTGGGATCTGCACCAGGGGCCCCTCAGTGCCTTGCCTTTGAGCCCGCCGCCGGGGGGCGCATTGTAGCCCCTGGGAACCAGTCACGGTGCTCACGGGGACGGGGGTCGCAACCCCGCCGCCGTCCTCCTCGGAGTCGCCGCCGTACTCAATGGACGTTCAAAGGGCCCACACCCGGAACGTCCAGCGACTCCGAAGAATAAACTACAAAAACCTGGCGTAAGGTTGACAAAGTTGACACAATAACCAAACACACGGAAGTTCCTGGGTTCCCCCCTGTCATGTGCCGATGCGACAGCCGCGGGGGTTTTAGTGGGTAAGAATCCCACATACCCCGGTCGAGCCCCACAGCTCCCGGGGATCTTTGGAATATTCCCCCGCGTCAAAAAAAAAAAGGTACTCTGTAAACTAATGACTATTTCAATTGAAATAATATTATGGATTAATTCGTTTTCGAAAGTAACTAGTAAGTAGTAGATACCTATGATCGAATTTAATTTTGCTACTAAATTAATTTAAAACATTGAGGTAAGATTGAGGTACATTAAACCAAATCGTTGATTAATGCACATTATTCGCACGACTTAATAATTTATTAGGAGTTACGCTCTCCTTAGTTTTCTGAGAAATATATAAAAGCGTTTTTATACAATTCACTTGGGCGTGAATACACGGTGACCGTTTAACTTTGGCTTGTATTCAATAGTTCTCAGACGTTTTTCTAACAATTTTATGTGTACCTAGTACATGAACACAACTTGTACTTAATCCAGCTCTATTTATTCGAAGCGAGATCCAATGTCTTTTTGTTCGGTTATTTCTTGCAAATCAGTGTGAGCTACTTAGGCACAAAAAAATATATATGTACTTATATTATTAAAATATATTTATATACATTACGACATCATTACGGCAATTAAAGCTGTGATTTTAAGAGTTTACTTCTACGACGACCTGAAATTACATTGACTGTTTTTTTAACCAATTTAAGTAGTGACAATAGATGCGGGACGTTTCGTTTGTGACCAATCTATATTGAAACCAATGATATTATAAACCATAGATATTGTATATCCATAATAATGCGCGCCAAAAATTGTGACTCATGTAATTATAATATTTTCTTTTAAGTAAGTACTTACTTATATAGTTCCGCACGCAAAATACGCGCTTCGACGTGGAGTTGCGGAAACCAGCCCGTTATACCAATTATACCAATACTTATATAGTTAAGGTATGATATCCCTTCCTTATTATTTACTTTTGTACAGTACTTAGTGCATTTTCTAAAAACGCATGAAGGCATTTTACTTGATTTCAAAGGCACACGTCACGTTCGTTACATTTTACCGACGCGTGACTTACTCACCGCTAGTTCACCAAATTTGGGTGAATTTCGTTGTTTCACTTTTCGTGCGCTAATGGCATATCTATTGTATAAAATTATATAATAACTGCCTAAACTAAATTCCATCAAGCGAAACTGGTGTTAAGTGACAAATGACAGATAGTCTACTATCATCTAATTTTTATCTACGTATTTACCAATACCTACGTAGGTATATTAATTACCCGACTACGGAACGGTGGGAGGATTATGATTTTAACAAGAATGTATGTATGTATGTTCATCTGTTCCCGCATATTTTCTAATCTACTTAACACAATTTGACATGTAGGGTGTCGTTAGAAGTTGATTGTCCGCTGGTTATAGGCTATATAATATCACATTATTAGACTGCGATTTTATCCGTAGTCGGGTTTTAGTTTGTAAAACTTATTACTTGTTTTAAGTAAACTGTTAGACATACCTAACATTATTCATTCGAAATTTCAAAAGAAAACCTGTTTTGACACATGACCTTAAGCTCAATTTTACTTCTTTTCACGTGCGAACTTCAAAGACTTTTTACCAAAGACTTTTATAAGGCTCAAATCAATGATGTTAGAAGTAAAAGGCTCAAATAAATATCTCAGTTCAGCTACGAAATAAATTGTGATCGAGCTTTTATTTTTGGATCTTAGTTTTAAATATTCTTTGAAAACCATTTCAAGGTTTCGTGTTCATTCTGAGTGACGCACTTCATGAATATTTTTCATACATTATGAGCATGTGTTAAGCCTCTTCTACACGATGGATTATCGCGATGAATCAATGTCAATATGTTGTCACCTTAGAATATGAATCACTACAAGTATTATAGAATGCTTAATTCAAGTAAGAACATGTAGCCACGAGTAAGAACATCAAAATACATAAATATCAGGTACACAACAATAGGTACTATACCGTCAGCTGTATTTATGGCACTTGTGACCGATCAAACCCATCACTGCTTATCACTTACATATCTATACTTATAATAAAACTGTAACAGGTCCAATTCTGTACATTGAAGATATTTTGAAAATTATGTTTGGAGGGTATTCTATAACCGATACTAAAGCCAAAAATGTATGTTTTTTTTATTTTTGTCTGTCTGTCTGTCTGTAAGTCGGCTGAGCATCACGCCGAAACTATGTATGATTTGAGTTAATACTCCGAGGTAGGACATAGGATACTTTTTATCCCGACATTCGCCACGGTGCCCTTGGGAGAGGGGACTAAAGTCAAAATGTGTACTTGGTTATAAGCTTGCTCCGATTTTAACAATTTTTCATTATAATTATAATAAATATTTGTAAGGGAACACCCATAGACAGTTGTAAACAATGTTTGGAAATAGATCAGGTTAAGCAACGTTAGGTAAGGTAATTAAATAGATGGGAGACCGTTTAACGCCATTTGAACTAAACGTCTCCGTGCTTCGGAGGGCAAGTACAAAGTGGTTCCAAGTTTTTGACCGACTTTAAAAAAGGAGATTTTGTATTCTATGCGAATGTATATTATTGAAAGTTTAGTTAACGTAAACACAGCGCGAGCGGAGCTGCGTGGGTCAGCTAGTCTATCAATATAACTCTTATAATATAACTTTAAATAGCATCGATATAATTTAAAAACTAGATTTGGTGTCACGGTTCATAAAGTGGTAGCAAGAAATAGCGCCCTTGTGTCGCTATTTCTTTACAAGCCACATCCTGACAAATTTATTTTTGCAGATAGGAGTGTCGCTACTGTCTATATGAGACTGTCAAACTACAAGTCATTCTCATTATAAAATCGTTAGTTCACGTTTCCGCCACCAGCACAGATAAGTTTGCAATCTCCGCGACCACATTTTAGATGTCATTTTGTTCGTGAATGTTTATCTAGTTTATATATTATATCGATGTTAAATAGTTCAATTCACCTGCCTCATTGAGGAAAATTTGCCTACGCTTTGTTTAACCATAGACAAACGCGTACTCCATTCTATATTTATATATATAAACTCTATGGTTATTACTATGTCTCTACATAACTGATTTATGGACATTGCAATCAATCTATTCTTACGGATTATATCGCGATTTATTTTATTTTTCCCGACGTTTCGAATGCTTTGCAGCACCCATGGTCACGGGCGGACTGAGATGTTGAACGTCCCTGCGCTCTATTTATACTGTCATAATTTTCGGTGTACCCTCAGTTATTGTGCAATGTCTAGTATTCGCGTAAATAAAAGACAACATTATGATTTATGGACAGTTGTACACCTCGACGACAAACAGCTCAGGAGACCAGAGCCCAACTAACCCGACACTACACTGCGGACATCCCAGACATCAGCTTTTACGAGATTCGAATGGCTCTCAAACAGCTTAAAAACAACAAGGCGCCGGGTGAAGACGGAATCACAACAGAACTTCTGAGAGCGGGTGGAAAACCGATACTTTTAGTCCTCCAGAAGTTATTCAATTCCATCTTACTCGAGGGTACTACGCCAGAAGCATGGCACAGGAGTGTGGTAGTGCTTTTCTTCAAGAAAGGCGATAACAACTTACTGAAGAATTATAGACCTATCTCACTCCTGAGCCATGTGTACAAGCTGTTTTCGAGAGTCATTACGAACCGTCTCGAGCCTCCCGAACAAGCCGGGTTCCGAAAAGGCTTTAGTACCGTAGACCACATTCATACGCTCCGCCAGATTACACAGAAGACCGAGGAGTATAATCGGTCATTATGTCTAGCGTTTGTGGACTACGAGAAAGCCTTCGATTCAATCGAGACCTGGGCAGTATTGCAGTCCCTCCAGCTGTGCCGCATTGACTATAGTTACATCGAAGTGTTGAAGTATTTGTACAGCAACGCCACCATGTCGATCCGACTACAGGACGAGCGTACGAAACCAATCCCATTGCAGCGAGGTGTGAGACAGGGAGATGTTATTTCTCCGAAACTGTTCACGAACGCATTGGAGGACGTTTTCAAGCTCTTGGACTGGTACGGATTCGGCATCAACATCAATGGCGAATACATCACTCACCTTCGTTTTCCCAATGATATAGTCATTATGGCAGAGTGGCTAGAGGACCTCAATACGATGCTCAGCGACCTCAGTAGCGTTTTCCAACAGGTGGGTCTTAAAATGAACATGGACAAGACGAAGATCATGTCTCATGTCCATGTTACACCCGTACCGGTAGTTATTGGGAACTACGTATACCTAGGACAAACTATCTAGTTAGGTCGGTCCAACTTCGACAAAGAGGTCGCCCGAAGAATCCAACTCAGATAGGCAGCGTTCGGGAAACTACGCGATATCTTCTCGTCCGAAATACCGCAGTGCCTGAAGACGAAGGTTTTTAACCAGTGTGTGTTGCCAGTGATGACATATGGTACTGAGACGTGGTCTCTAACGGCTGGCCTCTTAGAAAAGTTCACACAACGAGCCGTGGCGAGAGCTATGCTCGGAGTTTTTTTGCGCGACAGAATCCGAAATGTGGAGATTCGCCGAAGAACTAAGGTTACCGACATAGCTTTCAGAATCTGCAAGTTGAAGTGGCAATGGGCAGGCCAAATCGCTCGAAGAACCGATAACCGTTGGGGAAGAAAGGATCTCGAGTGGCGACCACGAACCGGAAGACGCCGCGTAGGCAGGCCTCCCACTACGTGGACAAATAGCCAATTGTCGTTCATTGTGGCGTTCTAAGGGGGAGGCCTATGTTCAACAGTGGACGTCTTCCGGCTGATGATGATGATGATGACATAACTGATGTCTATAACTAGGTGGCCGCTTGTGCAAGGGTACGTCTATGTTGGAGAAATCGCAGTATCAGATATTCTACGATGTGATTCTAGCGATGTGTAGACGTTGCTGTGTTACAGCACATACCTAGTTTATTTCTATTTTACTATCGTTCGAAAACAATAAACCTTTTCTACTGCCTGCGAGTATTGTTCAGTATAAAATGGGGTTGTAAAAAATTATTACAGAAGCAATGTTTCATATTTTATTATAATCTGAAACATAATCTAATAAATAGAAAGTAAAAATGTTTTAAATGAGTAAGTCCGACCATTCACATTCCCGCGCTGTAGCCACACTGGTTGCATCAGAACTGCAATGACTTATAGAGCGTCCAACCGTTTATTTTCTTTTTCTTTTAAAAGTTCACTCAAAGTGAAGTTCACTTTTAAAAGTTCACTTTAAGTGAACTTTTAAAAGTGAACTTTTGCGTAACATGCCGCAGTTACGTTCTATTGGTGCTGTCAAAAAGAAAATAAACGGTTGGATCTATTATAGCGTCCTGCATGCCAGCCGCCGCTCAGCACCGTGTACGGTGGACTTTAGGCAGGCTCAAGATTGAAGCATCCCTACTGGGGAAGCATCTTATAGAAGATATTTTATTAGGTAGAAGGTGTCTTGAGCAAGGGATCGTCCAGGTAGGTACCACCACAGTGTTATATATTCAACCGCCCAGCAGCAGTATATAAACATTGCTGTGTTCCGTCGTGAACAGTGTGTGGCAGAAGACTTAAAAACGAATGTCTCTGGTGACGAGCGGCAGTGCAGTGGAGCTGTCTATAGGCAGGCGCGTCGTTTACCATCAGGCGAACGTCTTGCATGTATCGTCACTAGATTGAATAAAAAAAAAACTTACAGAGAATCTCCCCCGTATAACGTCACCTTTGTGAGCGGCACAGCCCACCGGCATCGTGCGAGGGGACATCGTTTCCCCTCGCACTGGGCAGGCACTATGCAGGCATTTGGGGACTTTTTGTTAGGCAGTCTCAGAAGGAGGGCTATGTTCTTCGAGTACATGTATGTGTGTGTACGTATGTTTTGTCTATTTCTTTGGCATGGCCTGTAGCCTTAATGGCTAGATGGATTTTGAATTGTATTATTAAAATTATATGTCGTTAGGTTCGTCTTAGTTGTCGTTGTGATATGAGCAATTATTTTTTTCAAAAAACGATGTATGTTGCTATTATGTACGACTACCCTCCACCCATGTTAGCGGTCGGACGCCAATTATATTTCCGAAAACATCAAGTTTTTAATCTTTAGTAAAACAATCTGTCTCAGTTCTGGTCTTCCTATTCTTTTGGAACCAGGGAGGTACGGATTTATTGCCATATTTCCTATAGAACACGTGTCTAAACCATCTCGGCCTACGCTGATAAAGCTTATTAGCGATATCGTGTACTCAGAGACCACCACAAATATGTATATTCACCGAAGCATCTTCGTCTCAGTTACTTGTATGGTTTGAACGTGGCCTTGCGTCATGTTTCACTTCCGTACATAAGAACTGGCCTTATTACAGTTCGATTATTGCTATTAATCTATATAAGTATGTATTTACAAAAAGTACCTACTTAAGTATTTATTTGTTGCCTGGTTACCACTATTTCATAAGTTTTTTGTAAACGGACCAAATAATAATAGTAAATAAATAACTTATTATGTGTTTATTCGCCAGTCGAAAACCAAAGCGCTGTAAAGCGCTCGACGATGACTTTACTTGGAGAGCTAAGCTCCTTTAAAACGGCTAAGTCGATGCCACTGTACGTGCTTGTTGCGCTGCGGCGAGCCTTAGGGCACTCTCCGCAATTTCCTGCATTCCCATCTGTTTGAACACTGTCTTGCAATGTAATAAATGTTCTTTACTTATATAATATTGAAAACAAAATGCGGAAAGTGGGAACGTGTACTTATATACCTACCCTGTTTTTCTTCACATGATCAAAATTGTAAAAATGGATACACGAGTGATGGCTGGTGGCCAGCCAATTGGTAAGGTTGATATGAAATATTCAACATAAATGACGTATACAATCGTAAGTCTTGACGTAAAAAGGGGTGTATTAAAGTTTAACACCAATGTCTGTCTGTTTGTCTGTTGAATCCTAATGAATAGCTCGAAAACGAGTCGACGAATTTGAATGTGATTTGTTATATTTAAAAGTTTCAGGGAGAAAGATGGTTCTTAATAATCTGTTTAATAAACAAACATTATCAGTTAAATAGTTATATTAATATAATACTAACGAAATATTTTATTGACAATAGAAACTAAGTACTCACTACCTACTCATCGTTCTAATGACTGAGAACACAGCGGCTTAGCTTATTATTTAAATAAGGGTAACAATATAAACCAATCTGAAATACATAAAATTGCATTTTCAACACTTTTGACTCTGAATATGCTCTGTTATATCCATAGATATAGAATTTTTCACTTGGTTATATCCTACAAATTTTTAGATTCTACGATTCTATGACCCTTACTCTTTCTGAAACAAAATTCTTTGATAAAAACCTTCATGACAAATCAACATAATAAACATCAAATATCGTCGTCATTTAGATGTAACATTTCACGAATGGTTCAGAAGTAATGATTAATGATTGAATTACAATCAGGGCCCACTTCTAACGACACGCATGACCCGGCCTAATTCGGAATTCAATCTCCGGCAGAGGGCACCACCATTGAGCAAACAGCTGCCGCTCGGCAAATAATTCAATGTGAGACATCGCTAAGCTCGTTACCAGAATCGATTACGGCCGTATTTTGTGATATCGATTGGAATAACGATTTATTATATGCTTTGTAGGTACCATCGGGAAAATTAAAAGGATAATGAAATATTATTACTTTGACCCATTTTATTTGCTTTTTATTACTCTGTTTACGTTTTGTAAAAAGAGTACGAGTACATAGGTAAGTATCTATTATCTATCCATTGTAATCTTGAACATACAAATGTACCCTTTATCTTGAGAGGAGACCCGTGCCCAACAGTAGGACAAAAACAAGGACTAAAAAAGCGGATGTCCACTTTTATATACACCGAAAAACTCGCGTTACTGATATCGTTGGTATAATATAAAGTGTTGGTACAATAGTGTTTAGTATCTATAAAACACTAGCAATTCCCTGCGGCTTCGCCCGCTAATTTTTTTACAGAGTTTACCAACCCCTAACACACCCCCAAAGTTTTTTTAAAATTCGCGAAACACGTATTGATTTATTTTATTTAGAGAATCTTTTCAGTAAATTTCAAGTCAATCGAACCATACAATAAAAAGATTCATACAAAAGAAAACACCCCATTTAACCCCTTTAGGAGTCGAATTTTCAAAAATCTTTCTTAGTGGATGCTTACGTCATAAGAAGACCCTACTGTCTAAATTTCAGCTTTCTAGGTCCAGCGGTTTGGCCTGTGCGTTGATGAATCAGTCAATCAGTCAGGACCAGTAATTTTATATGTATAGATAAATGATATGGTTTTATTTCTCTTCTATATCTTTCTCACTCTACAATCGAATGGTAGCAATTTCAATTCGCACTCGAATAAATCTCAAGGGACATCACTGACGGTAGTGAAACGTTCTCAACGCGATCTTTGCATTTCGCTTTTATTTATCCTTCACCGACGTTTGAGCTAACTTGGGCTCTTGACATGAATGTTTGGCCAGAGGGCGAACTCTGTTGGTCTTTCCTCTGAATATTTGCAGCGTGCTTGAATGTTTGTTTTATTTCTTTTTTGTCTGGCAAAGGAAACTTTGTTTTTTTTTAACCGGGTATGATGTAAGTATATTACAGCAAACATTAAAAAAAATTACATTCAAACATATTTTGGCATACACATGCTTTACATCGCATAACTCGTACTAAGTTGAATATCGCAAGTTTAAAAGAACTATTTCAAGGTTTGAATACTTACCTATACTGTTAATTATTAATAAAATTAAAAGTAGAGCAAATAAATTGTATATACTTTAAATTAAAATATTAGAAATGTTACATTAACTAAATTGACATCTAAATCTTAAAATGTTACAAAGTTGTCAATAATAAGTAATATTTCATTATATTATTAAATTGAAACTTAATCTAATAAAATGACACAGACACATAAAATATTTTTCGTTAATGATGTATAATTAAATAACACTCGTTAAAAGTTTTTTCTTTTCATTTTCTATTCGTTATAGTTCTGGCAATTAACGATTCTACTTATTGCTATATCGTAAGTAGATAAGACTATTTTTTGTAGTTATGGGTACTAGCAATGACTTTGCCGCCCAGGAATACATTATAATTATTTTCATCTTTGGCCAATCTTTCACAAGATCAGCCATCTACGCGGGAGATAAAATGCACAAGTGCTTTCGTAGACAAAAGCGCACTCTCTCCCTTTCGATCGATCGACACGACCGGGGCAGGACAGGTGCAGGAACGATTTTTTACATGCTCATCTGAAGCATAAATCATCTTACATTACAGACAATTAGACGATCGGCCTGCATTGTCATAACCAGTAAGGAGCACTGCACAAACCTGTTTGCTCCCCGAAGGATTTAAACCCGCAACCTCCGGTTTCCAAAGAAAGCTGTTTTTCGCAGAGCCACTGAGGCTACAATAGGAGCATACAGTATTCCTGTCACGCATTCGCGTGATACTGAGCAATGGGCTCGCCTAATAAAAGGCCTGAACATAAGCAATTCAAGAAAGTCAACACAAGACGCCGAATCCGGGCACACTTAATGGACGAGTTAACCTAATAGCCAAAAGCACTCAATGCTTACAAAGTCCCGTCGCCCCGCTTTATGGAGCCACTATCTGTTAATTTCCTACATTTCGTTAAAGGAAATTCCTCTCGAAGGAAAATATTGCCCCTATTTCGCACAAGCATTGTTTCGATAGTTGCGTATGATGTATTTGATAAGAAGCTAGTTGTAAGCAATTTAACTCCTTATTGCTGTGTAGTTAAGGACCACATTAAGGCTGAAGTAAAATCGCTTTTAAAATAATCTTGCGTCGTCTTTCTCGAGTTGCAATACTAGCAATCCTTCCCTTCTAAGGGGGAGGCCTATGTTCAGCAGTGGACGTCTATCGACTGCTAATAATGATGTACTAGCAATATAAATGACTATAATAACAAGTATAAATAATAATAATAAATTTATTGTTATCAAAAAGGTTTCCAAAAGTCGATAAGTAAACATAGTGGTCTCCGCACTATAGCCTGTATGTTTGTGTGTGTGTTTGTGTGTTTGTGTGTGTGTTTGTGTGTAACACCGTGGCTACACGGTTATAAACCAGCCTCCAACCAAGGTCAAGAGGTTGGGACATCCACCGTTGGCGTGCTGGCTACACGGTTATAAACCACAGGCACTAACTTGATAAAGTGGCTATGATTCCAGGAGAAATATCGATATGTCGATATTTTATGTTTAGTAGTCTTGTGTACTACAGGAACGGTGAACGGTTAGGAACCGTTGCGCAGTGCTCACCGAATAGATTCGCTAATCTTAATCGTACATCGGACACACTCCAAAGGAGTTAACGTACGTACCTATCATATCATTAGTTAATAGTAGTTCTACTTCAGTTGGGTGGTGTTGTGTACACATGGGTCTTGTTGTGGTACAAAAAGAACTTTCGAGATTCCATACATTGCATACATTTGATAATACCTAATTATACTGTATGTTGTAGATTAAAATAAAATTACAAGACAGAATTTACTAACGTAAACAGGTGCAATCGTTCTGAAACATTTGTAAACTACCTATTAAGTACCGTAGTACCGTACGGTTAGTGTGAACTCGTTCACTTCCGAAACTGTACTAGTACGGAACGATCTTTCAAATCAACGAGCAGGCGCACAAGACTGCTGACTGACTGGCACTGAGAAGTATTGTCTAGGTTTATTGAAGAAATATCTTCGTCCATCATCGGATCCTGTTCACAATATTTCTACCACCTGCTCGTCATGTCTTGTCCAGAGAGTATAAATTTAGTATGTCTACGTTTATTGGTTTAGTGATTGTGTCATTAAACCCTGGCCAAGATTGTATGTGAATGTATGTGATTGTATAAGATGTATCCCTACATCTATTTGGAAAAGAGCTGATCTTTAAGCAGCTGATTTTCATGATACATAGGACTGATTTTCATGATACATAGCTATGAACCCTATCCGTTTAACTAGCTTTCACATAACAAAACGCGCATTGAAACTCGTCCACTCGTTGGAGCGCTATGATGCCACAGACAGACTACGTCGAACTTATAAGACCCCTCCTTTTTGATCGGTGGTTAAAAATATCGATACAATATAATTAAAATAAAAAATAAACCGCGACATAATCCGTAAAAATATTAAACTATTATTCATTTAAATATCGATACGATGTTATATCGATACCTTATCTTTGCTTTTGCTACATCTCGTATTGGTTAGAGCTGCCGTTGCCAACGACGCTTCCCAACCGAGACCGTTAGAGCTATGAAGGTCAATCGAAATCCAAGGGTGTTAGAGCTGCAACGGCCTTGGTCGGACGCCAACGGCACGTGTAACGTTAGAGATGTGCAAGAGCAAAAATAAGGGGTCGACATAACATCGTATCGACATTTTTAAAACATATGTCGGGTAAGATTATTAAATGAAAAATGTCGTTATTATTTAAAAGAATATTGGCGGTTTCAAGTTTTAGTTATCTACTTAAGTATCACAAGAATATCAATTTTATCCGTCCAAACATTGTCAAAATAGAAAAGACACTTGGGTGGTGGGTGCCCCAACTCTTTATATCCCTCGCCGAAGACAAAGATATTGTAATCTAGACAAAAAATATTTATTTTAATATTATTTTTCGATAATTCATTTGTTTTATCGATATATCTAGGTAAAATATCAATTATGTCGATCGAAGGAGATATCGAAATATTAAATATCTCGGAAAAATATCCCTCTATCTAAACATAAAATATCGACATATCGATATTTTTCCTGGAATCATAGCCACTCTATCAAGTTAGTGCCTGTGGTTTATAACCGTGTAGCCAGCACGCCAACGGTGGACGTCCCAACCACTTGACCTTTGTTGGAGGCTGGTTAGTAACTGTGTAGCCACTCTTTAAGTGAGTACCTGAGTTTTGAAAGCGCGTTAGCGCTTGATTGTACATGTAAGTATAGGTATCATCAAGTATCATGATTGCTTAAGTGTAGATTAAATACCCGTATGAGATTTAGTCATTCATTACATGTAAGATTGTGAATTGAAGAAGCACCATTATATTAATATTAAGTGAAAGTGAAAAACATGACAGTACTAAAGCCGAATTAAGTGGCCTTATTGTAATCTAACAATATTCAATATTCCGTTCAGGATCCAATGCAAATGTTGATAATAAACAAATTCTTTATCTCCCACAAAATTCTATCATCACCAATTACTTGGCATTTTTCCCTCGCCCTAAATCCGGGAATATCTGTATTGCCTGAATGTTTTTATTGACAATGTATACGAAAGTGTATTTTTTAGCGCAACAAAGCCGGCTGTTGGATATATTGTGTAACCTTGGTCTGTATTTTAGAGGCGGAAAATCGAACGACACCATCATGTTGTGTTGGAAAATCGGAAAATCCTCTAATCCGCCTCCAGCGTGGCACTCACTACTGGAAGCACCTCTATCAATGTAAACCTTTTTAAGCGCAAAGTCGGCTGTAGAATATTTTCTTGAACGCATCAAGCTTTCTTGGAAAACTGTGATAACAATGGAAAAAAGCGAAAGAAAAGGGACACAACAAGAAAAATATTTATAGGTAGTTTTTAGCAGTTTGAGATTGTATTTTAATTACTGCTGTACCTATTAGAATATTATTAAGAGAAACCCACCGTTGTTGGAACGCTACTGCCTGTTTGGAGGGGTTTGTTAATGGCTACGAAACAGTTATTTAACTTTATTTACTTAACTTTATATATTGTCGTTCTAATTTCTGTATACTTACATGTTTTTAGTTCCAATAAAGATTATATTATATTTGTATTTTCCTGATGGTAGCACTTTAATACCATGGCAACATAGAAAACCGTTGGTGTGGGATGCGACATGTGTCGATACACTTGCTGCGTCCCACACCCCGGCAACTTGTAGGGCGGCTGGAGGGGCTGCGGCGACCGCTAGTTGATGCAAAGCGACGGAGGTATGCAGCCCTAGGTTCCAGCTATATATTTGCACCCTTTGCGGTGGAGACCATGGGGCCTTGGTCTCATGAGATGCACGGCTTGGTGAAAGACATCCAAACTTATCGAAGTCTCAGGAGACCGTCGGGCTGGTAGCTTTTTCTGCCAACGTATAAGCTTGGCTATACAAAGTGGTAATGGCGCCAGTCTTTTAGGTACCCTTCTCTCTCAGTGCGGCGACAACTTGGAGGAAGTTTTTTCCTTAGTTTAAGTATATTTGTAAAATAAACTTAGATATATATAGAATACTAGCTGACCCACGCAGCTCCGCATGCGCTATTTTTACGTTAACTAAACTTTTAATAACAGACATTCGCATCGAATACATAACCTCCTTTTTTATAGTCGGTTAATAACTGGGACCCACTTTTTACTTGCTCTCCGTAGCACGGACCGGCTTAGTTCAAATGGCGAACGGTCACCCATCTTTTTAATGACCTTACCTAACGTTGCTTAACCCGATCGAATACAAAACCTTGATAACAACTCTCTATGAGTGGTCCCTTACTAATATTTATAATAATAATGAAGAAAAATTGATAAAATCGGACCAAGCGTATAACCAAGTACCCATTTTGATTTTAATCCCCTCTCCCAGAAGAACCGTGCTAGATTACGGGATAAAAAGTATCCTATGTCCTACCTCGTAGTAATATCTCAAATCATGCCAAGTTTCATTTGAATCCATTCAGTAGTTTCGGCGTGATGCGCAGCCGTGATACAGACAGACAGACAGACAGACACACAAAAATTAAAAAAAATACATTTTCGGCCTCAGTATCGGTTATAGAATGCCCTCCAAATATAATTTTCAAAATATCTTCAATGTACAGAATTGGACCTGTTACAGTTTTATTATAAGTATAGATTAATAATGTTCAGTTTATTCTTTAAGTTACTTACTAGGTTGTATATTTAATTGATTGACGCCTAGTCTGCCTATCCGTATCTCCCAATTGATCATCATCATCATCAGCAGCCGAAAAACGTCCACTGTTGAACAAAGACCTCTCTCTTAGAATGGAGGGGTTGCCATAATCCCCACGCTTGGCAGGCGGCTTGGGGATCGCAGTACAGGTGGTAGGTAAACCAATAGAAAGTTGTTGTTTTCCTTAGTCGCCTCTTACAAACCCCCAACGGAAGAAGATGGGAGGGTCCTATTCTTACCCAGACATTGGTTATATACTACGATGGTGAGGCCTATTCTCACATATGGCAGCGTTGTATGGTGGCCTAGGACTAAACTAAAGATCTGTAAAGATTTGCTTAGGAAGGTGCAAAGAGTTGCATGGCAATTACGGGTGCCTTCAAAACAACGCCTACACAGGCTCTTGAGTGGATACTGGAACTAATTCCACTACACACTCATATCCAAACAGAGGCAAGGAAGTCTCTATACAGACTTGCAAAAGCAGGAGCTTGGAATCGTAACAAGCCCTGTACAAAACACACTTTATTGGATCCCGTGAAAGAACTGGATGATCTAATGGACATGCCCTGGGATCAAGGGATGAGTGGACGCAGGGACTCAAACCGGTTGGTGGAACGCACCTCATATGGTACACTGACGGCTCTAAAATGGAGTCAGGTACTGGGGCAGGAATTTATTCCAAGGACTGCAGGGTCAGTCAGAGCATGGGGCATTATGGATCGGTTTTCCAAGCGGAGACCTATGCCATAATTGCTAGCATTAAAGAAATGCAAAGGAGAAATGTTAAAGGTAAAACCATTTACATTCTCAATGACAGACAGGCAGCTCTGAAGGCTCTAAACTCCTTCCGAGTTGACTCTAAACTGGTTAAAGAAGGTGTTACAAGTTTGAATGACCTGGGAAGACACAACAAAGTCAGCCTCATCTGGGTACCTGGACACGAAGGTGTCGAGGGTAATGAGAAGGCGGACATACTAGCAAGGGCCGGCTCACAAAGACAGTTGGTGGGTCCTGAATCATTTGTGGGGATTCTGTATGGAACGTACCACCAAGCATTATATGCGCATGCAAGGAATGAACACTTAAAGGAATGGAGGGAAGCGTCAGGCCTAAACCACTCCAAAACTTTCTCTAGCACAAGGGTGGACTGTGGGGTTAAATTATTGAAACATAACAGATCACAGATAAGGCACCTAATAGGTGCACTCACGGGACATTTTGGTACCAATGAGCACCTTCACAGAATGAGGCTAAATACTACTGATACTTGCAGATTTTGTAAAGGTGAAAAAGGGTCAATGCGACACATTTTGTGTGGCTGCGACGCTCTTGCGAGACGTAGGTTGAGTCATCTGGGAGTAGCTTATCCTACACCAGATGATTGTGCACTACTCCAAGCTGGCGCAATCGTTGCGTACCTTAGGGAACTCTTCGACACGCCAGAAACAGAGAAAGGGCTAGGGCATGCACAATGGATCCAACTGGGTCGAAGTGCGTTCCGGTGGTTACCGGGCCCAATTTATAGCCACCAATAGAATAGAATAGAATCGACACGGGTTAATCTCCCAATTGATGGATTCTAATTCAGTTTTTTTTAATGCGGGTTTAATCAGAATAGTTACATATTAGGTATGTTTCAAAAATACTGTAAGTCTGTTTATAATACGTTCTCTATTTTGTTATAGGTAATTAAAGATTTTTAATATATTCTCATATTTTAATTTTCCTTATTTCCTTTTCTTGTCCGTTTTTCAGATTACACGGAACGATTAAATTACATCGTTTATAATAATGGATAGACTTAACAAGGAAAAGAAAAGGAATTGATATCAAATCCGAAACCAACAACAGCTCCCGCTCGCTGCTATTTGTTGGCAAATATAATAAAGCTTTTGCTTCAATGTAATGAATATGCAAAACGCAAATATTGCATTAGATTATAGGTCGTTCGTTTAGACTTGGTATAATTTTATCTAATAATACGTAAACAAGATGAACGATTACAGAAAGTAAAGCATATAACTTTATCTACTACATATCTAGTACTCCTTTATGAACATTCGGAAGGTGTCTAACAAGGCTCGTTTGGCTGTGCATGAAGGGTGTTGGTTCCGACACTCATGTACGGAAGTGAAAGTTGGGTATGGCAGAAGAAACATGAAAGCAGAATAAATGCAGTTGAGATGAGAGCGTTAAGAAGTATGATAGGAGTTAAACTGAGTGATAGGATAAGAAATAGTGAGATAAGGAAAAGTTGTGGTCTGAAAGAAGATGTAGTGACAAAAATTGAGAAAGGTATGCTGAGATGGTTTGGCCATGTCGAGAGAATGAATGAGGAACGATTGACGAAAAACGTGTATAAGGCGAGTGTGAATGAAAGTTTTGGAAGGGGTAGACCTAGGTGGACGTTTCAAGACCAAATCAAGGACGTTTTGAAAAAAGGCCAGGTCAAGAGTACCCTAAACCGAAGAGCATGTATGAAGAAGCATGTAATAATGAAATTGGATGAAGCGAAACAAGTATGTAAGGATCGTGGCAAGTGGAATTAAGTGGTATCTGCCTACCCCTACGGGAAAGAGGCGTGATTATATATGTATACTACATTTCTAGTAAAAACAGTTAACTTCGTCTTAATGTTCAAACATTAATTAGTTAATGTCGACGTAGTGTTGTAAAATATGAAGAAATTAAATGTTTATTTTAATTTATCAACCCTAAAATACCGTGCATAGATTTTAAATTAGGCACATCATCATGTGTTCTGTAATTCTAGTTCCTTTTTCTCGCTCTCAATTACCAGAGTTCCCAAGGTCGTCAAATCTAAACGTAGCCACTTGTATTTACATGTAATTCTGTTACTTTTGAGCAAAAGACTCAGGAAGTCACATAAGTGTGGATCAAAGTAGTATTACTAAAACTAATCGAATCAGTAAATTATTCAGTTTAGTCGATAAAAGTCAATCGATATTCGTCGATTGTTATCGACTGACGGCGACTGCGGCGGCTGACAATAACTAACTCGGCTACTCGTGTCAACCTTAATTACTATTTTGTAGTGCAGCGCACCTATTACTATGCTCGTAAGTACTACTATTCAGCATTCACAAAAAAGTGGTGCAGCGGGCGTGTGCCTCAGTGCGCGCTGCGCTACTATTCAATAGTTATAAAAGTTTGTGCGCCACTACTTACGTAATAAAGTAATACAACAATCGACCGTCCTGCAAGCACCGCCCCATAGATTTCACTGTGCGTGAATTAGTAGTTAGTAGTTCGTCGATTGTTATTCGAATAATCATGGTGAGGAACTACTAAATCGAAAATCGAATGCGCAAAGCACAATTTTCGATTCAGTCAATTGCCTTTTTTGCAGACAGACGGTGTATCGTCATTGTCATCATTATCATGATTAGCCGCAGCAGTCAAAAAACGTCCACTTCTGAACAAATGCCTTAGAAGCGAGGGCACGCTTGGTAGGTGTCTTGGGGATCGCAGTACAAGTGGTAGGTAATCTTAGACTATATAGAATACATAGACCACGCGCACGGAACAAATAAGTGACGCCGGTTTGACCTTGCCGGTGTGTGCGTAAGCTGCGATTTCTGTGTACGGATACAATTACCTGTGTGTGCGTAGAGTTACCAGTACCTGAAATAATCTCCCGAGTATTTTTCTTTATCTTATGGACTTTCAAATTTTGACTTATTGATACTAATGATTATTATTATAATATATAAAATAAACTATTTTTAGAAATATAAAAACGACTAAAGAAGATTATCTAAAAAGTAATTAACGAAAATATATTGAAGTCGCTCCGAAATATTGTGTGCTAATTAACACCAGCAGTAGCAAAATGAGGAGAGGTGTTTTAAGTTTGTCGCATATGCCTGGCTGTGGCACAATAACCCGCAAACGACTATTATAGACGAATTTGAATTTTTAACCGACTTCAAAAAAGGGAAGAGGTTCTCAATTCGACGACTTTGATAGTTCAATCTGTAAGAATTCGAAATCAAAATTGTTAGGCAAAGGCCTCATGGGGGCCATGATCGTAACGTGGCATCCACTGAGAAGATCCGGCAAGAAACTTAGCTTGCATTTTTTCAATAACAATTTTATTTTTGTTTTATTGACAAATGAAAAAGTACGTGTCCAATATTTTTTGATAACCTAAATAGAAATAAATAGATTTTTTTAGTCATCTAGCCTATTGACAATTCTGTGGAGACTCGTAGAGTAGTAAATGCGCACAGCCCACATCAAACACAAATAATTAAATAAACTTCTTAGAAAATAATTCGAACTTGATATTTTTGAGATAAAATGTTTAGGCGTGATTGACTGCTGTCACAGGAATCAAGCTATATTTTACCGGGTATAAAGATCTCTTCCAGACAGCCTTAGGGTACAAGACAGAATTTTGAAGGGCAGGTGTCAATCAAATATATACATAATAATATGTATTTAATTATAACATTATGTAGAAATTATAAATATACAAATGCAAAACAAATTAAATTAATTGTATTATAAAACGTCAAGCTTGAATTGTTTTTTTTACCGCTCATAACTTGTTTAAATCTATTAACACCTATGTCCACTCATCCCTTGAATTATCGAAATAGGAATTGCAGTTCCTGAAAAATACGTTGGCAAACAGACATACATACAACCATTTACCAGTGGCGTGCAGTCCATATAGGCAAAAAGTGTTTGCCTACCCTGTGATTTCCGGAACAATACATGATAACAAAAATAATTTATCTGCTCAATAACATTTTGTTTTGAATTATTTCATCATTATAAATAAGCAAAAGCTCGCGAAAAACGGGCATTAAACTATTCCTAGTTCCTAGGTACGCGGAGATTTAAATTTCCCGCGCGCCAAACCGCGAGGTCCGCTAATCAAAATTTAAAGATTTTAAGATCGAAACTCTTAATTCCCACACATTCACAGATTTTTTTCTAACAAACTTACACACACCAGTAGGCACGCCGACGATTCCAACAGTATAAATGTCACGCACACCATGCAAAAATAGACAGTGCCTCTCGGGTGTGCTCGGGTCTGCTCGGGTGCTCTCGGCAGCAATGACAACCTTGGAGGAAGGACTAAAGAAATGTTGACCAATAGCAGCTCAATCTTAGCCCAATGCATCGAACGGGATCGGGATCGGGATGCGAGAATGGGTGCTCGATGAATGAAAAATACTACAAATTATAAAATACCTAGTTTGTTCAAACTTCAAGATTTCATAATGACATCCATTTTTTGTTGGTTTTTATTCTATATTTTTTTATTATACGATTGATAACGATTGTTTTCGGTGCAGTATGTGTTGTGTTTCCAAATTATAAAACTTACTTAGTAGAAAATGGAAGTGATAACGTGTGATAGATGTTCTGGCCAAGTGTGTATAGAAAAATTAAAAAATCACGCGTTTTCGACACGATAAATAATCTAAAATATTTAGATTTAATTAAAGTATATTTACAATCGGTTAGCCGGCTGGAAACATAGAATCTAAATATCATTTAATTTTTTGATATTTTGAGGTGGCATATTTATAATCATCTTAATGTATGTGTACAAGCAAGACAAGTAACTCGCAGTCATATTTGTAAGTTTTTTTACTTTAATATTGTTTTTATTGACTGTGTAGTATGTCTGGTTCTTTAAGACGCTCTGCGGCCTAAATGGCTGGATGGATTTTAACGTAGGTACTTCCTACGTGTCGTCTTAGTAGTGGAAGTGAAATAGAATATATATTTATTCGAAATAAAAACATAAGTATTAGGTACTCATCAAATGTTTTGTGTTCACATCATTCATTAATGTCAATTTAGGTCCCCGTGGGGTGTCCGGGTAAGAATAGCACCCACCCATCTCCTTCCGTTGGGTGTCCGTAAAAGGCGACAAAGGGAAAACAAGAAGACGGGCAGCAGCGTCTTTTTATTGGATTACCTACCACCTTTACTGCGATCCCCAAGCCGCCTGCCAAGCGTGGGGATTATGGCAACCCCTCCCTTCTAAGGGGGAGGCCTTTGTTCAGCAGTGGACGTTTCGGCTGCTGATGAGGTTGAAGTCACTTTTTGCCTACCGTGTCATATAACCCAGTGCACGCCACTGCCATTTACAGTACATTCGTTTTGATGCCCACATGGACTAACATTACGCTAATATTACGCAATTGTATTAATATAACATACATACGCATTGAATACAGAACCCCCTTTATTGAAGTCGGTTAAAAACTTTAAAAGTAATCTATTAATATTTAGTTCCTAATATCAAATAAGTTACCCACAAAAGATGTGATATTTTATGGGAGAAAAATTTGTGCAGTATGACAACACCGTATGACTTTGGTGAGGTTTTGTGTTCCGAATTTGTGGGATCAAAAAGTTCACCAAACTAATTAGAATTCTGTTATTTTTAGACATTTACCTATGAAATGATAATCTAGTATTCTTTCTTAATTTATCTGATGCGTTTTTATAATATTTTACTACACAGTACGGCATAGTTTCGATGTTTTTTTTTGCTGTGACCAGACGTGCGCTCCCGATCGTGGCTCGCGATCACTGCGGGTCGAATCATAGCACTTTGTGTTTTCATATTCCTCGTGCCCGGCGTCATTTGTTAGTTCCGCGCGTCATATCTATTTCTTTTATATGATTTCTTTTATATGATCTAAGTAGGTAATATAATAGAAAGAAGCTGCTGTCTTCTTGTATTCCCTATGTCGACTCTTACGGACACCCAACAGGAGGAGATAGGAGGGTGCTATTCTTACCCGAACACCCAACGGGTAGAAAAGAAAAGACAGTGTAAAAATCTTATACAATACAATACAAATATTCTTTACTAGCTGACCCACGCAGCTCCGCCTGCGCTATTTTTACGTTAACTAAACTTTTAATATCAGACATTCGCATCGAATACATAACCTCCTTTTTTATAGTCGGTTAAAACCACCCACCCACTGGGACCCACTTTTTACTTGCTCTCCGAAGCACGGACCCGTTTAGTTCAAATGGCGTTAAACGGTCACCCATCTATTTAATGACCTTACCTAACGTTGCTTAACCCGATCGATTACAAAACCTTGATAACAACTCTCTATGAGTGTTCGCTTACTAATATTTATTATATTATAAAGAAAAATTGATAAAATCGGACCAAGCGTATAACCAAGTACCCATTTTTACTTTAATCCCCTCTCCCAAAAGAACCGTGCTAGATTACGGGATAAAAAGTATCCTATGTCCTACCTCGTAGTAAGATCTCAAATCATGCCAAGTTTCATTTGAATCCATTTAGTAGTTTCGGCGTGATGCTCAGCCGTGATACAGACAGAGAGACAGACAGACAGACAGACGGACAAACAGACAGACAGACAGACAGACAAAAATTTAAAAAATTACATTTTCGGCTTCAGTATCGGTTATAGAATGCCCTCCAAACATAATTTTCAAAATATCTTCAATGTACAGAATTGGACCTGTTACAGTTTTATTAAAAGTATAGATTGTACACCAAAAAAGAATGTACAGCTTAAAAGGGAAAAGTAATAAATAAAAGCTTTTAAAATTGCGATGTGACAATTTAAGGCGGTCTAATCGCTAAAGCGATCTCTTCCAAACAACCTTGGGACAATCTTATGTATTAGAATGGTGTGTATCAGGACTGTAGCTGAAGAAATTACTGGGCCTTAATAACTAATATAACAGGTGACAACTGCTCTATCCAATTTTGTACGCAACAGTAGCTAAATCTATAATTTTAATCCAGACTAAACAACGTTCACACTTTGCTAATTCCATTTGCCTAACTTGTGGGAGCTAGTACACGCATTTGTTTGTTTTACGATCTAATATAACGTTGTAGGTTTTAGATGGAATGGTTAATCAAATTTATCGTAACTAGTTGTAGGGTAAAATTAATGTTCCAAGAAGAATGTTAATTTTTGTATATGGTATAATTACAAAACTATGTATTATTTCTTATCAAACACCGACACAGACTTCTAAGAATTCTATCAAAATTGTGCTTTAAAATATAAATTTTATATATTATAATGATTTCTGATACTTACGCGAATATTACACATTGAAATGAAACTAATTTTACGGATTATATCGCGGTTTATATATTATTTTAAGTATATATTATTTTATGTTTATTAATTAATGTTATTTTATCATAGTTCAATATTATCTATTGTGTAATAGTTTTTATTTATTTATTTTTATTATTCTTTTTTTTTCTCTTTAGAATCTTGCTGTGTAGACTTGTTTCTATCCTCGTTTTTCTTTTCTTTATTTTCTCTGTCACTCAAAGGTTTGCTGTAAGAGAACTCATCATTGAGTTAAGCTCGCCTTTGTACATAGATTCTCCGTACTTTTGTTTTAATGTATTGTTTTTTATGTGTACAATAAAGTATTAAATTAATTAATTAAATTTATTCAACTCTGTGCACTGTTGATACCGATACCGACTTGGCGGCACCTACTATAATAATTATGTATTTGAGTTCATCTTTTAGAAGTTAATTTTTGTTTAATAAATATAAATTAAACATAAGGTACCTTTCCCCGTTTCTCTCCTGGGCATGCTGGAAGAGATTTCTATAGAAATAAGCTGTGCCCTTGTACCTGTACTATCCTAAGACTTCTTATACCATATTTGTGTAATTGTTTACTTATTTATTTTATAAGTTTATGTACACACATAAAATTATAAAATAAACGAGTAAATTGTGGTCAGATTGATAAAAAAGGCATTATTTTATCAAGCAAACAAATAATAACAAAACAACCTCTCTGTAAAAAGTTAAATCCGTAGTTATATAAAGCTTGAGCTACGATAATACTTTAATCTTATTATATTACATCCGTAGAGATCAAAGAAATACTGGACTTGGATCCTCTTATTCTAATTCAATATTTTTACGAAGAACGGCACTTTTTGTTCCTGGTTTTATAATAACAGTTTCCTGCTTATCCAATCACATCCCTCGTTTAGAGTTCATTAAACTGTTATTTTAGCTGTTATGTTTTTTGCCATAACAACATAAGAGTTTTTTTTTTCAAATTGAACTAACTCTTTTTATTTTATTACATGCGGGTGATTATTCAAACACCAATTAAAGTGTCATCATCATCATCATCATTAGCAGCTGATATACGTCCACTGCTGAACAAAGGCCTCCCCCTTAGAAGGGAGGGGTTGCCATAATCCCCACGCTTGGCAGGCAGCTTGGGGATCGCAGTATAGGTAGAAGATACATCCAAAAGAAAGACGCGTCTGCTCGTCTTCCTGTTCTCGCTTAGTCGCCTCTTACGATACCCAACGAGAGGAGATAGAGGGATGCAATTCTAACCCGGCACCTCACAGTTAACGGTATGCGGTAACAGCTCAGTGGGCGAGCGCTTGCCTTGGAAACAAGTTGCGCAGGTTCGAACCCCGGCTCGCACCTCTGATTTCTTTAAAAATCATGTGCGAATCGCCTTTGTGCGATTGTTACTAGATTTCGGTGAAGGAATCCTGCATGTCTGAGAAATCCTAACTAGCTCTCGAATGACGTGTGAAGTCCGCCAACCCGCACTTGGCCAGTGTGGTGGACTATGGTCTAAGCCCCTCTTCTTGAGGGGAGGCCCGTGCCCAACAGTGGGAGATAAACAAGATACATCAGTATGTACTTCAGTCTACGAAATCGTCGTCTACAACAGTGGGACATAGACAACATAAACAAGGCCGCTATTATTATTATTATTACCCCACAGGTAATTAAATTGTAGAATAAGTTATTTACACGTTACTCTTTACATGCTCTTTTCACGAGACACGAGTTTCGTCCGAGTCACACACTATTTCACAGATATCCAAATCCGTCACTGATGTCACCTGTGTACTTTGCTTCGATTGTTGTTTTGATATTTGTGTTCACTGTTGTTTTTTAACTCTATTTAACAACGCCCCGGTACATGGTATGGTGGAACCCTCGAGAAACATATTTCTGCATACTTCAAGTAAGTACCTACATTCACGAGTCCATACAATATACGTGAGACGGCGATAAAAAAGTGTTAAGAAAACATAGAAAAGGCACATGCCAAAGGTCAGTGAACTGTTTAGAAAGATGGATTATTTTCAAATTTCAGACTTTTTTAATGTTGCCGTCGTAACAATATTTACATATCACGTCCCAAACTCCCTTTGCATCTATGTATGTTTATTTTAAGTTATTACTTAGAATACGATGAGCCAGTACATAATATAAGCTAGCTTAAGTACGGCATACACGCGCAGGTATACCTGACAGGCATGGGCGTACGCAGGGGGGGGCAGGGGGGGGCCGTCGCCCCCCCCTGGACTTGGCAATCACTCACTACGCTGACAATATTTTGTTTCATTATACATTTATTTGAAAGTAATTGTAAAAGGGATTTATGTTTTCAATTACAAATCATCATGTTAGAATTAAAAATTAAAATTTCGGCGCTGCGCGCTCGATTTTGATCGATGACAAACATGTTTGTAAGTACTTGGATGATTTTTTAACGGAGGTTACCTTGTAACCAGTTTGCCACTATTTTTAAAGAATTGCTTTTTGCACCTTTTTAACCAACTTAAAGAAAAGGAAGAGGTTCTCAATTCGGATGTAGTTTTTTATATAATTTATAACCGACTTCAAAAAAGGAGGAGGTTCTCAATTCGTTTGTATATTATATTTTTTTTTTCTATGTATGTTCGCGCATAACTCTGGCAATTATGAACCGATTTGAAAAAATCTTTCTTCCATCCATTCTTTAATCCGTTAATTGGATCCCATAAAAAAATATTGCTTAGTAATAAGTAGTTCCTGAAAACACGAGAATGTTGACTGCGCAGGAAAACTGCAGGAATGCATATAAGATGACTTTATGTCGCTTTTTAAGGACAAAAATGGTCATAACTCTGGCTTGGGGGAGGCAAGCAACTAAGGGATATTAATCGGACCAGTCGGTCCGACTAATATCCCTTTGGCCTTTTAGTTTGTTGTAATTTTGTAGTAATTAATTTTTTATTATTTTTTATTATTTACTGTATACAAAGGAACAGTACATTTGACATATTTCATCTTCTGCCAAACTACATAATAGTATGTCGGCAGTCGTTCTCGTTTTACAACGCTAGCGACATACTGTTTATTTAAACATGAAAATAGCTTTATTTTCTTCTTTTCTCCCTTATTTTATGTTTCGAACGGCAGGACACACTATCCCTAATGTTGATCCAATTGTTATAAGACAAAGAATGTTTAAAAAAAGTGATCCTGCTGAGTTTCTTGCCGGATCTTCTAAGTTGAGGCCGCGTTGTGATCCGGTGGTAGCTTTTAAAAAATTGTCCATTCAAAAGTGTTAAGCCTATTTGAAATAAATATTTTTGACTTTGACATAATTATGTATTTAGCGATTTTGAAATTAGCAACAAAAAAAGCAAGCATTTGCAGTCAGAGAGTTTCATTTGGCGAAGTGGAATTTACTTTGATTATGGTGAAGTAAAATAAATAGTAAAATCGAATATAGTAAGTACCACCAAATTGATCTGATGACAAAGCCGTAACAAAAAATTTATCTTAGCCGTGTTTAGGGCTTATTGGATTGTCATAAGATGCACTCGGGCTATGAATGATTTTAATGGTAATTTCCCTCGTTTTGTCAGAAGGCAGATTTCGTAGCCTCGTTATTTCCTTTAACAATCTGTCATCATGTGGTCGATAAATAAGTAGCTGGTGTCCAAAAAAATCAAAAACCATTTTCATCATCATCATCAGCCGGAAGACGTCCACTGCTGAACATAGGCCTCCCCTTTGGAACGCCACAATGAACGACAATTGGCTATTTGCATCCACCGGTTACCTGCGACGCGCACAATGTCGTCTGTCCACCTAGGGAGGCCTGCCAACGCTGCGTCTTCCGGTTCGTGGTCGCCACTCGAGAACCTTTCTTCCCCAACGGTTATTGGTTCTTCAAGCGATGTGGCCTGCCCATTGCCACTTCAACTTGCAGATTCTGAGAGCTATGTCGGTGACCTTAGTTCTTTGGCGAATCTCCACATTTCGGATTCTGTCGCGCAAATAAACTCCGAGCATACGACGAGTTGTGTGACTCTGAACATCTCTAAAAGGCCAGCCGTTAGAGACCACGTCTCAGTACCATATGTCATCACTAGCAACACACACTGGTTAAAAACCTTCGTCTTCAGGCACTGCGGTATTTCGGACGAGAAGATATCGCGTAGTTTCCCGAACGCTGTAGTACCCTCGAGTAAGACGGAATTAAATAACTTCTGGAGGACTAAGAGTACCGGTTTTCCAGCCGCTCTCAGAAGTTCTGTTGTGATTCCGTCTTCACCCGGCGCCTTGTTGTTCTTAAGCTGTTTTGAGAGCCATTCTAATCTCGTACAGGCTGATGTCTGGGATGTCTTCAGTGGTCATTTTAGCATCAGCAAAATTGTTTAAAAAAAATTAAGTGAAAAAGGTCTTTGAAATTACCCCTTGTAAAAAAACCCCATGTGAAACAATATTATACCGTTGTAAAAATTTGCCTAAGTTGATTCTAAGGCCAAAATCTAGAAATTATGTCAGTATCAAGTCTACAGCACTAGACAAAAAAAGTTTGGATTTGGATAAGATAAAGTAAAATCCCAACCAACAAAAAAAATAAACCGCTCCTACAAACGTCAATTATACTCAATGCTCATTTATCCAATTTTTGGAATCGATGCCAATTATTGCTCAATACGCAGATAGTGAGTAGAGATATCAAATACCTCGTATTCAATAATTGAGAATTATCATAAACAGCTTCGACGGTCGACAGTTTAATGACCGACTTCATAATAATTAAAGTTAATGGACATTTATGAGCGCGGCATTAAAATTTACAATGTAATTACTTGTTTTTGATGAATTTGACCACCAGCAAAAAAATCTTAACTTGCCCCCCCCCCTAGACCAAAAGCTGCGTACGCCCATGCTGACAGGTATACCTGTGCAGTTAAACTGTACAGGTATAATTGAGCTCCATAGAGACCATACACGTAACGGTAAACCTGCACAAACTCTCAGTTGAAACCATGGCCCCGACAGCGGCGCATGACTGTGACGCAGTAGCGTTATTAGATTAATAGTTTGTTTTATTAAAGAAAAGGATATTAAACGACGACACCGTGAACAGTGGTGAAAAGCAAACAGTACTCTTATGTCGACTTATTGAAGGAATTGAAATTTAAACCGAATTATTATTACCGCAATTATCTACGAATAATAATAATATTCTGGGACAATCCACACAGATCACAAATTAGGCAGAGCCTATACTATGGAAACTAGATGACTTTTTCTTGTAAATACATACATAAATAGATAAATAACACCTAGACACTTGGCAGGAATCGAACCCACTACCTATTGGGTAGCAGCCGGCGTGACCACTAGACCAGGCCCCAATAAGATGAAAAGACTTTTCTCGATGATTTTTTTCTTACGATTTATTATAATTGCTGCTAATTTTTTATTTTTAAAAGATTAAGAATCATTACTTATTTGTCAGCATATTTTTATGTTACAATAATAGATGGTACCAAGTATTCTACCGTTTCCGGCGTACAAATGTTTTATCGTTACAGGGTGACATAATCATCAAGGAATAAAATTATTTAAATTTTATCGTGATAATCTTTACACTTAATATGCCAAAAACAATGCTCCGACTTGTACATGTTTATAAATTCTTCCATTACTACATTCCGCTTACGAGACGACATACTGTATTAGAGCGCCACGCGTCCTTTCCCTCTAACAGTCATCGGATAACTGACGCCTGCGCAGGCGAGCGCCATACACGCTCAGTTTTGCCTGCACAGGTAAACTGCACAGGTATACCTGCGCAGTTAAAAATATGAAAATTCATATTTTTTGACTCGCCTGTACAGGCGTGGAAACCTGCACAGTTTTGCGGCATACACGCTCAGGTTTACCTGCGCAGTTGAACTGTACAGGTATACCTGTCAGGTATACTTGCGCGTGTATGCCGTACTTTATTGAGGTTAGATTATTAATAATTATGTTAAGTTATGATGTTGTTAACATTACTAAACATTAAACCAATAGCATGTGTTAGTTCGATGTTAAGTATCTACGCATAAGCAGGGTTACTTATGACCTAACATAAATAATAATAAGAGCTTGATATAGGTTGATGGAATCATGTATAATATATTATACACGTGGTGTGTATGCATATGGCCTTGGCCTTTTAGTTTGTTGTAATTTTGTCGTAATTTATTTTTTTCTTCTTTTCTCCCTTGTTTTATGTTTCGAACGGCAGGACACTATCGCTAATGTTGATCCAATTGTAACAAGACAAACAATGTATAAAAAAACTGTAAAAATGACAAGCCCGCTGAGTTTCTTGCCGGATCTTCTCAGTTGAGGCCGCGTTGTGATCCGGTGGTAGCATTTAAACAAAAAATTGACCATTCAAAAGTGCTAGCGTTAAGCCTATTTGAAATAAATATTTTTGACTTGACTTGATATATTAAAATGCACATTCATATATTGCGTTATAATAGTTGGTGGAACGCCCTTTGTTAATAACTAAACCAATGAATGATGAATCTACAACTAAAACAACGAATTAATAAATATTTTACAAATATTTTAACAGTGGCGTTGAGACCAGTAGGTACAATGTCATTGTGTAAATAATATACATACATTTATTAATGTTATATATAAAAATCTCGTGTCACAGTGTTTGTGGTCGCACTCCTCCAAAACGGCTCGACCGATTTTTATGTTTTTTCATCGATATACTATCTAAACAAGATTAGCTGTCACGGCCAGAAAAGTGGTCACGAAAATAGAGCTATAGCTACGGAGACGGTTGTGTTGCTATTTCAAATTAGTAAGAGCCGACAACAGCTAGCGTAAAGGCGTGTCGAAATGCCTCATTTGCGTCTAAAAACTGCCTTAATACACGTCGCAACAGCAAATTTTCATACGGAAAATATATTTCCCATTAGTAGTAGTTAATAGTATTAGATTAAATGATAGATATCAGTAAGAAATCACTAAAACACGAAATAATAAATATTTCTTTATATATCTCTGCTACTAATCCGCCAACCGCCAAGCTACCGGCTGACCAAATTTAGTTTGCCGCTACTGTCGAAACAAAACACTCAAACTACACGTAGTTCTCATAACATTATACCTAGTTCAATTCTCGTTGCGCCACCAGCAAAGATAAGTTGGTCGGCCTACGTTGAGACTGGTTCGGTCGCCCCCAGTGCCTCCGGTTATCCCGTTCTCCCTTTCGCGCGTTGTCCGCCACTATCCCTGTCTCGTTCGTGGCGTGGCTTGAACGGTACTACGGGTATAATGCGCTACGGTAGTAACATCGCAGAAATAGTTTTAACGCTATACATCGTTGTTTTTGTAGCGTAAATATTGATACAGCATTGTACAAAAAAATTAATGTACAATGACCATTGCGCCTATAATAACCGTTTAGATCCTGCGCAGTCCTGGACGGGTCACTCGGGCTCTTACGTTCATACGGAATATATTTTGGATGAAATTTAGTAGGTGACTGCTTATCTGGTTACTTATTATACATCGATGTGTTTTTTTTATGTATATACTACCACCAAATGGTACCAAATGGACCCACCATTTGGTACCAAATGGTAGGTATGAGAATAGGTCATAAAGTATATTTCATACTACTAGGTGATATTGGAGCATTGCTAAAAAAGCACAGGAGGAGCTGCGCGCGTCAGCTAGTAATAATATGTATATAAATTGTAATACATAATTATTATGTACTTATATGATTTCAACGTATTGTAGTATGTGTTTGTCTATTTCTATGACACGGATTATAGTAAAAACGACTAGATAGATTTTAATTTATTACATGTCGTTAAATTCGTCTTAGTTATAAGAATAGTACTGAGAGTAATTTAAAAAAAAATACAAAGCGGCCGGCGTAATTATAATAGGTATTATTTTGGTCCAATTTGTTTATTTGCATTCGGACTTTTTTGTGTTTCATAATTTATGCTTGTTTATTACATTCAAGAGGTTATTGCGTCAATATTTAACATAATCTTTCTATTTATTATAACATCACTCCAGCTCTACAACTCTAGTTTTAATCCAAAATAATGGATTAAAGAAACTTTAGTAAAACACGCAAAGATTTATAGAAGTGTTTGCTTAACAAAGTACTTATTTATTAAATATAAAACTTTTTGATATTTAATTATATACTTCAGTATTAATAATAGCACAGTATAAAACCAAATATTTTTTACTCGTAAAACGTCTCTCATACAAGCTGTTGTAATTATCCTAAGTTTGTAAATTACCTTTGGAATAAATAGTTACTTTATGATTATTAACCTCATATTTAGCTAATATTCACAAACAATATAATATTACTATCACGAAACGAGCAACTGCCTGAGGTGACAGGTTTTTGTACACATGATATCTTACGATACAAACTAAGCTTCTCTTTGTATTATTTACAAGAAAGTTGCTTATGATTTTTTTCTTATTCTATCTTTCGTAGAGAAAAAAAATATCGATATCTTTGGTATCTTCACTTGTATCCTTGTAAAGTATAGTGTAAATAGGATAGAAAAAACCGTCGAATGAAAGCGTTCATAGGTATAATACGTGTTTCATCAAATAATGGTTAAATAGCTAAGAACGATTAAACCAACTTTTAAACTTTAAAAAAGGCATTTATATCAGTCCAGTGGATTTAAAAGACCAGTATCACTGACATATGTAGGTATCAAACTTATAACCCCTTTTTTGTCCCTTCGGGAAAATAAGGATTCAGCATAATTTACAGAACAAAATTTTGGGAATATTAAAATTAGGCATATTATTGCAATAATTTAGATGGATTGAGAACGTCGAGGAGGAAAAAATAAAGCAATAATTTGAAAATAATTCCCCGTAAATAATAATTTCCCGGCACTTCAGCTCGCACTCATTGTTATCGATGATCAAAGGCATTTTCGGAATTCAGAGTCCACTCGACGACGTTGGCCTAGATTTTCCTTTGAAAAAAAAATCAAGTGCCTATCAAAAAATTACCACTAATTTTATTTCATACAGGGTTCCGTTCCTTTGACCGCGATTCCGAGTGGTGATGTAGATGGATGTGCAGAATAAGTAAACCTTCTCTAACTATACTTATAGTACTGTAACAGGTCCAATTCTGTACATTAAAGATATTTTGAAAATTATTTTTGTAGGGCATTCTTTAACCGATACTGAAGCCAAAACTGTACTTTTTAATATTTTTGTCTGTCTGTCTGTCTGTCTGTAACATGGCCGTGCATCACGCCGAAACTACTAAATGGATTCAAATGAAACTTGGCATGATTTGAGTTAATACTACGAGGTAGGACATAGGACACTTTTTATTCCGTAATCCAGCACGGTTCTCTTGGGAGAGGGGACCAAGTCAAAATGTCTAGAAAGGAGCTGCGTGGATCAGTAGTAAATAATATAATATTAAGTACACAAAACCGACCCTAAATGTATGCGACACAGAGTACATCAATATATATACTGGTATCTGACAAACGATAGCCTCATAGTCGTCATCGCAGTAGCAGTTTTCCTCCACAACCACAATCCGACTTGCCCACTACCAGGGTTGGGCAGTATTTGAATTACTTGTAATTAAAATACAAATACGTATTTGGTATTTGTATTTCAATTACTTCCTTAAAATGTAATTTGTATTTCGTATTTCAAATACCTGACGCTGAGGTATTTTGTAATTTGTATTTCAAATACTTGCGGCTTCAAAATACATTTTAACATTAAAATACATTTAACCTTCATGTAGCGATCGTATGTGAGTGCTAGGCGAGTGTAATGATGGTAAATCAGCTATTAGGCATGGCAACACTGCACTGTTATGTACACTGTACGCTATGACTGTACTGTGCGTCAAAATTGGCCAATATAAAATGTTTAAAAAAATTAAACCGACTTCATTAACACTAAAAAGTATAAAATAGTTTAAATATTATTGAAGTTGGTGTTAGCGTACCTGCTACACAGCAGGTGCCAAATATACACATATTTGGCACCAACGTCAATAATATTTAAATTATTTTATAATTTTTAGTGTTATTGAAGTCGGTTAAATTTTTTTTTAATATTTTATAAATTTTTAGTGATATTTTCATACGATTGAACCATCGAAGATGGTAAAATTATCTAGGTAGGTTATTATTACATTATCGTCTACATAGGTTTTTACATCATTCATGTTTCTTCAAGAACAATTTATCCGGTCGTAATGAAATTTGCATGGAATCATTTTAGGCTCTCAAAAAAAAATCATCGAAATCGGTTCATATTTGTCATAGTAATGTAATGAAGAACATCAGTTTTATGGTTTTTACCAGACGATCTGGAGGAATTTCCTCTACATCGTTCATGGTCCTCCAGGAAGTTCTTATTCGGTTGTGATAAAATTCATACAAATTCATTACAGTGGTTCCCTCTTTCAAATAAAAAATAATCATTGAAATTGGTAAATATTTGCCAGAGTTATGACCATTTTTTTCCTTAAAAAGCGACAAAAATGTCTTCTTTTAGGCATTCCTGCAGTTTTTTCTGAGGTACTATTCTTGTTTTTCAAGGAACTACTTATTCGTAAGCAATGGTTTTATAAGGGACCAAAGCAATAGATCGGCCTACCCCTACAAGAAATAATTATTCAAATCGGTTCATGATTGCCAGAGTTATGCGCGAACATACATAAAAAAAACTACATAAGTCACACTTAAAGTTTCCGGAACTGGCCACTTACATAAATAATATTTAAAAAGTAATTACAACGTTTTAAAATGGAACTCTTTGGCTGTAGAATGCAGTTTGTTTCATCTGACTGTCAATTGTTTTACACTGTGGCGCCATTTTAAAAATTGCGTGTCTACATTAACATGGATTTAACTCGGGAAAATTTTCGTAGTATGATTTTCTACGATATTAAGTGTAATTTGACAGCTCAACAGAGCATCGTTCGGCTTCAATCTGCTTTTGGCGATGAAGCACCATGCAAGATGACTATTTATAGCTGGTTTGCAGAATTCAAGCGCGGTCGTGTCTATCTCAGTGACGAATCTCGTGATGGTCGCCCGTCCACCGCTGTGAACAACAAAAACATCGATGCTGTGCGCCGTATGATTGAAACAGACAGGCATGTGACCTACCATGAGTTTCGCGCATCCTTAGACGTAGGCATGAGTCAAATACAATCAATCCTATACAAACATTTGGGTGTGAGAAAGCTGTGCTCACGGTGGATCCCACACAATTTGACCGAGGCTCAAAAAACGGACCGCGTCACTTAGTGCAATTCCATGCTTACCAGATTCAACGAAGGAGCGTCAAATTTGGCGTGGGACATAGTAACAGGTGACGAAACATGGATTTATTGCTACGATCCCCAAACAAAGTAGCAATCGAGCGTATGGGTCTTTCAAGATGAGCTGAAGCCAACCAAAGCAGCGCGCGAGAAAAATGCATCTAAGCGGATTATTGCTTCTTTTTTTAATAAAACTGGACACGTGGCTACTGTTGCTTTAAAGAATCGTCCACGACCACTGTATACACTGTACTAGTACACGACCATTTGTTTGCCAGAAATTATTGACGAACTCCGTAAAAATAACCGGAAACGCCGTATCATCTTGCACCACGACAATGCTAGTAGGAACTAGCATTGTCGTAGCAAAAATTCGTTTGTTTGTCTGGCCGTGTAGGAACACGGCCAGACAAACAAACGAATTTTTGAAGGTGAAAAACGTAGAACTTATGAGCCACCCTGCATACAGCCCCGACCTGGCACCTTCTGACTTTATTCTGTTCCCAAAAATTAAGAACCAATTACGCGGTCTACGATTTTCGTCACCAGAAGAGGCTGTCGAAGAGTATGAAAAACACTTTTCTGAGGTCACCACGGAGGAGTTGCACAAAAGTTTTCAAAATTAGTTTAGTCGCATGAAAAAGTGCATTTACGCAAAGGGAGAATATTTTGAGAAACAATAAATTTATTTTTGACCTTTAATAGTATTTTTTCTTATTCAATCCGGAAACCTCCTCCTCCTGGGCGGTAATATCCTACTTTTCCTATTTCCCACTCTAACTTGCCAATTTTTCTTTTCTCAACACCTATTCTTCCCTTTCCCTCCTTATTCGTGAGAACGCAATGGTCAATCTGATAAATAATTTAACTAACCAAAATGGCGGCGATGTGGTTCGCCACCCATCACGTCTCGTTTCTCATGGAGGCGAAAAGCGGCCTTTGGGCTCTGCCTACCCCTACGGGAAAAAGGCGTGATTTTTATGTATGTATGTATGTAATCAGGAAACTTTTAGTGCGCCCCACGTATACAGTCAAATTAAGAACCTCCTCCTTTTTAGAAGTCGGTTCAAAACGCAAAAAAAAATATGTATCCAAATATAAAAAGTTTGTCCATAGACTTCAACACAAGTTTGCGCTCATCAGGACCTGTAGGAAGATTGTTTTCTTTAGCAGGTTTCATTCACTCTCCAACAAGAGGTTGTTTGTCTGACAGTACATTTAGAAATCTAGTGTTCATGAAATAAAACTCTGGTTTTACTGATTAATTAATCTTGTTTTCCTCTACTTTTCAGCCCGTGCTGGTATTTTGTAATTTGTATTTTGTATTTCAGTTAAAAATTGTTAAAATACTGTATTTTGTATTTCAAATACCTTACTTAAAGATATTTTGTATTTCGTATTTTAATTACATGCGATACAGTATTTTGTAATTTGTATTTCAATTAAAGCAAAGCATATATTTTGCCCAGCCCTGCCCACTACTTTGCTGTGATTATCTGTAAGGTGGATTTACATATCCAATTCAATACACTGAAGCCCCCTCACTTGCTCTTGAATTTGCGTGATCGTAATTATAGACTTTTAACTTTCACATTTCGACATTTCACCCTTTTTACACCCCATTTTTTAATGGGTGTCCGGGTAAGAATAGCACCCTCCCATCTCTTCCCGTCGGGTGTCTTTAAGAGGCGACTTATGGAAAACAAGAAGACGGTCAGCAGCGTCTTTCTATTGGATTATGGCAACCCCACTCTTCTAAGGGGGAGGCCTTCGTACAGCAATGGACGTCTTTCGGATGGTGATAAACTTTCGTATTTCATTATCGAAAATTATTTTGATAGGGCATTAAAATAATAAAACAACGGGAATCCACGAGAATGATCCTAGTGAGGTACTTAAATGTAACTTGGTCTACCCCCGTTCCTTCTCCGTAACTGATCTGGTCTACTAGATGTTTGATTATATTAATTGGTCATTACGAAAATACCCTGCACAGATTATGGCTTCAAAATTAAGTCAAGAAACAAAATAGCGGCGATGGAGCGTGGTTCGGGGCGTTCAACAAATTGGTTAATAAATTAAAAGCGGCAGTCTCAGTGCCGTCGTCGACAGATGGCGCTTGAAATACGACAGGTATTTAGCGTGTTGCAACACCGTCCGCCGCGATCCACGTTTTAATTTTATGCTTTACGGGCAATTTTTATATCAATTTTCCCTCGTCGTACTCTACATAATTCAGGCGGAGCTTTTGACTGCGCAATTCTCGGAGTCGATACGGCAATTTGGCGCAAATTGCCGGGTCACAAAGCTGCTTGTAAGTATAAAGAATACAAAATTACAACAGTAAACTAGATGTATAAAAATGGCGTTTGTAAATAGAACCTTTAGGAGTTTGTTACAATACTTGAAATCATAGTTGCTTGTTGCATATAATCTTTAAAGAAAAACACAAGAGAAAAAAAATGAAAAAATACTACAGCAAAAATTTAAATGTATATTCAGAGATAATAAATACATTTTGAATGTGTGACGCTTGTAGACTTTTTCTTTAGTTTAAAATATTAGGAAAGCACGATCCATATTTCGCCAACCAGAATCAAAGCCTCCAATTTTCACCGTGATTTCTTCCGACTCCTCTAAAAGCTTCCATCCACAGGAGGATGGTACCGCCCACTTTGAGAAAGACTCACAGAAGAACAAAGATACCGTTCTTATATCAGCATATTTGGTAATTACCTTCATATAACGTCTGACTAAAATGTAATAGACAGTGTACTTTTATATAATATACCCACAACGACGATGAACTGTTTGAAAACAACAGTACCTATTTAACTGTTCTGCGTTTTTACAAAACAAAAAAAAAATTGCTTTAACACAGAACATTATTTTTTGCGTTCAGCGCAATAAACTAAAAGTCATATATGATTTTAAGAACTGATAACCGATGGGGAAGAAAGGTTCTCGAGTGGCGACCACGAACTGGGAGACTCTACGTAGACAGACTTCCTAATAAGTATTTGGAGTGACGATAATGTGCTACTCGTGGGCAACCGGTGGTGTTTGCAAATAGCCATTTTGTTGCGTTTTAACGGTGAGGCCTATGTTCAGCAGTGGCCGACTGGACGTCTTCCGGCTGGTGATTGATGATGATGACATAATTTTACGTAACATACCTTTAAACAGAGAACAAAACAATAAACTCCAGAAACGTAAAACACTGTTACTTAAGTTACAAGGTCTGATTTAAGTTGTGAAGAACGAAATACAGAAAATTCCTACATAAAATGAAATGAAATTTTTTAATAATTTTCTTCAAAAGCCAGCTAGCCCTCTTATTAAAAATTAACTAACATAAAAGCTGTCCAAAGTGATTTAACTCGATGTCTCAACTTTAACCCAGCGTAGCAAAGGGCATTATAATAACCCACGGTGTTTTAAACTCGAGTTATTTTGACTTGACATTTAGATTTAATTGTGATATCTGGTTTGAAATAGTAGTCGAAGGAATGAACTGTATTGGCCTTTTGAATATAATATAACTGCCGTCCTAGAATGTTTTTGGTGGAAAATTATAACTTTAGAATATTGAACCTATTAAAGGGAAATTGTAAGAAAATGGCTACGAAGATAACTAAGATAGAATACGTTTGCTATAAGATCATCATCATCAGCAGCAGCTGATGACGTCCGTTTCTGAAAAAGGCCTCCCCCCCCCCCTTAGTATTTGCTTGGGTTGCCATAATCCCCACGCTTGACAGGCTTTTTGGATCGCAGTATCATACTGCGATGACGACGATGAGAGGACGGGCAGCATTACCTACCTATACTGAGTATGCTGCCCGTCTTCTTGCTTTTCCTTAGTCTCCTCTTACTGACACCCGGAGGAGATTGGGGGTGCTATTCTTACTTACGGGCCAAGTCGCTATAAGATATCATTAAGTAATAAGAAACTAGATACTTTTAAATAAAAGGGAAATATAAGTAGTAACTACATGTGATAGGTATAGTAAAAATATCTATCAGACTATATAAATGCTTTCTATATATTAATAGCGACGTTATAAATGATCACAACATACATCTAAAAGACGTTTTAAAAAAGTTTGCTCCTCCAACAATATTGACACTTAAAATATAGTATCCTTCACCAAGGTCTGATAATGTAGCAGGACTGGTCACAGGAACTTGGCCCCAATAAATAGAGCCCCACCAAATGTAGAATCGTTGCCTTAACGAGTAGTTGATAACAAGTATAAATTATATAAAAACATAAAAAACCCGACTGCGAACAAACAAAATGGTCCTAAATTACATTATACATACGTAATACGTATACATAATAATATGTATATTTCAACTGGTCTCATTCATTTCATTAATTTGATACCTTTATTGATATTTTTGGAACTATTAAAAATAAAAACAAAATGTCGGCTGACGGCCGACTTTGATCAGGATCTAATAATGCAGAAGGAAACTTGGCACCGGAACTCAGCTATTCAAGTTACTTTTTAAAGAGTACGTACCCCATTGTCATGGAATAAAAAAAATCTTGTTCATTGTATTTAAATAAGATAGTGTATAACTGCAACCCCACCCTAGCGAGTTTGTAGCAATAGTAGGTCAGGTCTGTCTTCCGCCCCATCGGATTGTGTAAAGGAAGAGAGAGGAAGCACTTGTTTACACAAGCACCTGCGCAGTATAAAATCTCCTGGGTACATGGCTGATCTTGTGAAAGATTGGCGGCTTTGATTGTATCAGCCAGGAGGATATTATCACTAAACGTAACATTATTTTTTAATAAAAACACAGCCTTTAAACTTTTTAGGACCAACACTTTTCGCCAACAATTTATTACCGAAAGTGTAATTAAGTTTTGGGGCAAACGGACTTTGTGACGTCAGCCGACGTATCAGGGTGTACGTGACATCGTTCCCAAGATTTATGAGTGAAAGTACCACGCCGATAAACTTGGAAAATACGTGTACAACAAACAGCCTAATGCCAGTTTGATTTATCAGCCTCCTCCTAAGACTGTAAGACCCTAGATTTGTGAAAGAAATGGGTAGAAGTAGGCATTATTATGTGCTTGGCCATAGGACACATTTTTATCAGAATGTGATATTGGAGCTGCCTGTAAAAAAATATTATGTTCTATATTAGAGCAACAATTGTTTTGTATTTATCTATTGATATATGTATCTACAAAAAAAACATATATAAGTATTTGTATCTTCTATCTGGTTGCCATAGTATTAATGTTCTGCCTGTTTTGGGATCAAATGACCGTATGTGGATTGTCGCAGGATATTATTTTTATTTCCATGATTTTATTCTCACGGATTTTTACCTGGTCCATTTCTAGGTTTGCTTGAAGATGGATGGAGAGGCCCCGTTTTAATAAATTTAAACCCCGGGCTCAAATGCTAAAATGACGAAAAAAACATTTGTTGTCCGTGGTACCACCAGTAGTACCACCACGACGGACAAGTTTTTTTTGTCCGTAGTATCACTCGGGTACTACGGACGGAAGATATAGAGCGTTAAAATTCCGCGTGACGTCACGCCTGTATACAATTTTTAGTGAGGCGTGATATCACGAGCCCCCACTCCCGAACTTTGACGCTCAATAGCTTTGGCATATTTTAATGAATTGTTAAATAAAAAAATACGTATTCAATATTTTTTGATAATCTAACTGCGCGGATTAGAATTATTACCCATCTATACTTATAATAAAACTGTAACAGGTCCAATTCTGTACATTGAAGATATTTTGAAAATTATGTTTGGAGGGCATTCTATAACCGATACTAAAGCCAATAACGTATTTATTTTTTATTTTTGTCTGTCTGTCTGTCTGTCTGTCTGTTTCTCGGCTGAGCATCACGCCGAAACTACTGGATGGATTGAAATGAAACTTGGCATGATTTGAGTTAATACTCCGAGGTAGGACATAGGATACTTTTTATCCCGACATTCGGCACGGTTCCCTTGGGAGAGGGGACTAAAGTCAAAATGTGTACTTGGTTATACGCTTGCTCCGCTTTAACAATTTTTCATTATAATTATAATAAATATTTGTAAGGGACGTTTGGAAATTGATCAGGTTAAGCAACGTTAGGTAAGGTCATTATTTAGATCCTTCGGAGTCGCTGGACGCTCGGGGTGTGGGCCCCTTGAGCGTCCATTGAGTACGGCGGCGACTCCGAGGAGGACGGCGGCGGGGTTGCGACCCCCGTCCCCGTGAGCACCGTGACAGGTTCCCGGGGGGCTACAATGCGCCCCCCGGCGGCGGGCTCAAAGGCAAGGCACTGAGGGGCCCCTGGTGCAGATCCCACCGGAGAGCCCTGGGGTCTCCCCTCTCATGTGCCGATGCGACAGCCGCGGGGGTTTTAGTGGGTAAGAATCCCACATACCCCGGTCGAGCCCCACAGCTCCCGGGGATCTTTCGAAGATTTCCCCCGCGTCAAAAAAAAAAAAAAAAAAAAAAAAAAAAAAAAAAAAAAAAGGTCATTATTTAGATGGGTGACCGATTAACGCCATTTGAACTAAACGTCTCCGTGCTTCGGAGGGCAAGTACAAAGTGGGTCCAAGTTTTTAACCGACTTTAAAAAAGGAGGTTTTGTATTCTATGCGAATGTAAGTATATTATTGAAGGTTTGGCTAACGTAAAAACAGCGCGGGCGGAGCTGCGTGGGTCAGCTAGTTATAAATATGTGAAAAGGTGTTTATATGTTTAAACATTTAGTGGACAACAAGATAGGCTTTGATAGGCAGACGGCCGGGATCACTTGCCATGATTATTTATATAATTATTTTGCGGCAACTAGTGACTTGCCACTCCCTAGATGGGCTGCCTAAATGATCGTCAGAGGACGAGACATCGGGTATCCACCCATACCCATTAGGGTCGAGCGGTGTGCTACGCTTTTTGTGAAGTTCGGAAAACGGACTCGCGGCGTTATGCCCTTCAATACTTCGCCTGGAGCAAGCAAACCATAACGACTCCTCTCTGAGCGGCTAATTAAGGCAAGCCAGAGCTGAGAGTCACTTATATACCTTGTGAGTAGCCCCATCAGAGTAACAGATTAACAATTACCTGATGGTTTTCGGGTTAGGAGGTAGTGTTTAACCCGAATGATGTAAAAGTTCCTGCAATATAGTAGATACGCTGACTGAATCCATGCAAAGATGCTGGTGAATCTCGAATAACGTACAATAAAAGGTTACGTTCAAGGTATACACAGTTCTCGCATCTGTAAATTTTATCACCCCATCAAAGCGAACAACAAAGCAACGCCGCTATGCACCGGGAGTTAACAAGGATACGCAAAGTGTTTGGTCACGTTCGTGACCGACACATCGAGCGGCACGTGACGTCACGTCCTCCCTTGATTTATGAGAGGAGAGTCGCCGCGTCGACCCTACGAAAAATGTAACACCCGATAGCCTTTGTAGGGACGTGCGACCGCCGACAAATGAACGAAACTCATTTTATTCTGTTACGGGGAGATGGGATCATGGGACATTTATCGTGACCGCACCGCTGCCCTATAGGATGGTGATTGAGTTTGTACATTTGTTAATACAAAAATACTGTCTCGTACGGAAATATACGAGTACGTGTTAGATAATAAAACCGTATATAATGATAGAGAAAAGGTAATTTGTAATAAAATATGCATAACGTAAGTAAATTGGTACTGGACTAAACACTCCTGTTGTAAATTTCATACTGTTAATGTTTCTTTGCTTGGCGAGGGTTTCTGCAGTTTTACTAATATAAGTACAATGAGAGGTAAAGAGTTTTCGGATATGCCCCATATCAAGGGCCACCTAAGATTGGACGGAGAATGAATCACATATTTTGAAGCAATTTATGACAAATTTGGGTTTCATCACGAAGTTAACTCCTTCAATATAAATAAGAACACGATAAGCAGACCTGTGGTAACAGTAAATATCCTAATTATTTACATTAAAGTTAAAGCGTCGGATAAATCAACATGTAAAAAAAAATTCGTCAAATTAAGAAATTCCCCTTTTTTTGAAGCCGCTTAAAATGAAAATATTCTCTACTTAAATCTCTTTCAAACAAAGCAAATTATAACTTATATAACTTGAAAACTGTTGCAATGATGAAGCCTCAACCAACACTGTTAATCATGATTAAGACATGTGATAAAGTTTTTATTATGCTTATAATCATTATTATGGAAAACTTATATACCACGCACGACTGACATAGCTTGTTGGTTTATCTGTGTTGAGAATATCTTCATTCGTTTAACGTTTTGTGTTTAATAAAAATGAAATTTCATTGTGGACAAAGATTTGACTCGAGATTTACTTCGAGCAATGTTATTATGTACATTCATACATTTATCCTTTAAGTACATTCATGATTAGTATTTATCATACGAGACTCGTATCGTTAGCTTCATCAGCATACATAATGTAACCGTCAAATTCACGTTACACCCAGATTGCATACACTTTGTTATTTGGCTTGTGGATAGTAATCGTGTTCTCTTAATTGCTTGGATATGCATATTGTTATAATATTGTTCTAAGCTTGCATGAACTTCTGCAGTAAGATTGCGTGTATAAATAGTATCATGAGACTTTACTTATTAGAAGAGAGTTTGATTTCTACATTGAGATCTGTAGATGAATAAACGGCATCTACAGATCTCAATGTAATGGGAATAGTTAATAACTGTTGCGTTTCAGCTCATATCAAATAGACGTGATTTTATTAAATTATGGAGTATAAACAGAGGTGTGGCGAACAACCCACGCCCAAAAAATACAATTCGATGTGCCTTCACTTATCTGAAGATTGCGAACAAGTGGAGAACTCCACTTTGTGTTTCTGGACTGACTAAGATTTCCCGTGATTTATGATGACTCAGTATATAAGCAGCTGTGTGATCTTAGCTTCGCTGTTGCTCTTCCGTTTAATATATTAGCGCACTTCACCATCAATATAATGGCTAAACTATTCCTTCTATCTATGAGGCGGAATTAAAGAGTTTTGGATATTGCAGTATTATTTTATGTTAAACAAAATATACCAAAACAAATGTTGAATCTAAGAACAGAAATAGTGTACTTTAAAACTACGAAATTGCTTATTATACCTAGTATAAAAAAAGACTTGCTCCAAGAAACTCGGCGCTAATTGCACCCATGGACTAATCTAAAGAATTTAGAGAATTAGCCAGGCTTACCGCTTAATCTAGATCTAACAAGATACTCTCGGTCAGGAAAAATAATTTACTCAGCTAATGACAAAAGAACTCAGAGAAAATAAGGTTTACCTCGTGGCCGACGACGGCATTACCACGGACTACGTACTCAAGACACTTCTCGTGATTCGAACAAACGAATCCCCCGAGGATGTACTTATGAGTTAATTAACAATTTGCGGGAAAGTGTGTGTGTAGGACTTGAGTAGTTTTGTAAATAGTTTTATGAAACTTAGTGATAATACAAGCAGGACTGTTGCCTGACCTCCTAGACAAGTGCAAGACCCTGACTTGAGACTTTAGTGTCTTGAGCTCGATGCTTTAACCAGTGATAGACTTAGTGCCCTTCAAACTGAAACATGCCAATGTTAACACATTGCTTCTTGGTGGAAGAATGCTTTGATGCTGCGGTGATATTAATTTGCACACAAGGACTAATATTTTTTTTAGGTACTGGACTGCGATTTATTGAAACTTTAAAGAATAGACGCAATGATTCTAGCACATGTACATAAAACGATTACAGCTACTAATCATCGTGCTCCTTTACGTTAATCAGATTGTTAGGATGAAATATATTATATAATCCCATTTCCATTCTCGCCAAGATTTCTTTGTTTCAAATGAGAATTGGATAAAAATGAGGTCTTTCCCACAATGTGATTGTTCCATTCACACGAGCTCGTGATTAACATTCAGCGCGGCGCAGTGGCGACGCTCTTTAATGGTTTCAATTGTGCAGAAAATTTTATTGCATTCAATGAATTTGTGAAGGTATTTTGCCTCCGGTGCGGCCTTTCAAATCTCACCTTTATCGATTCTTGGCTCCGAATTGTTCCTGCATTCAAACATGGTAACTGTTCTCTGGTATTGGCGATTGCCTCTGTTCCTAATCTTTATTTTGAAGATATTGAAATTTACAGAATTGTGGTTTTTATTTAGATGTGTTGATATCTATATCGTCAGTAGGTAAGTTATCGTAGCTATTTCAAATGTTTTAATTTAATAATTAAACTTTAATATCAATCTTCCATCTCCTCTCGTTGGGTGTCGTAAGAGGCGACTAAGCGAGAACAGGAAGACGGGCAGCAGCGTCTTTCTTTTGGATTTATCTTCCACCTATACTCCACCGATCCCCAAGCAGCCTGCCAAGCGTGGGGATTATGGCAACCCCTCACTTCTAAGGGGGAGGCCTTTGTTCAGAAGCGGACGTCCATCAGCTGCTAATGAATAATGATCTTAACACATTTACCCCTTTTTACTGATCATACCTACTTACGTATTCATAAAAGTCGAACAAAAGAAAAGCCGAGTTTGATTTTAAAGATAATGAAAGCCCCTTTTGCTGCTAACATAGTGATATCATTGTCAATACATACCCTGTGTGGTGCAGCGGGAAAACGGTTATTTTGGAAACCAGAGCTCGGGTCCAAAACCCCGCGAGAAACGAAAATTTGTACAGTGTAGTTGTGTAGTTGTTACTTTTTAAAGAAAAAGAGAGTGCACTTTGTTCTAGAAAAACGAGTCCGTTCTTGTATTTCTGGTACAAATTAGAATTTTTTGAGACAACAAATGAGTTATTTACATGTGTTTGTATTGATACACTAAATGAGTCCCTCAAGGATTGGACACATGTTTTTTTACATTATATATAGAGCACAATGTACGTCGACGATGTTTATAAGATTATGTAAAGAGAAGAATTCGTTAAAGACGATGTCGCAACGAAACTTCAAACACAGCAAAGTTCTGTCTTCAGTTTTGAGTCGACCCACAGGAACAGGTGTTCGCGCTGTACAGGGGAGATTAGAGGTATTATTTATAGCAAGCTGGCGCTTGAGGCTTTGTCTGCGATGTCGCTTTCTGCCACTCTAATTCTTAAAATATTTTGTGCCGAATTCAACGTTTTATATTCATAAAGCACTTTTTACATAGAAAATGAGGTCTTTGATGATACTGGTTTATTTTTATAAAATGTTTTTAGTAATTTTGTAGAAAAAGACCTAATAATGAATAGGTACACAAGACAACTTTTTTGCTGTGAGTGTTCATTGATTATGTGTGGTATCTGCAGATTTTGTAGCAATTTTGTCATACAACCAATAAACTGACAAATATTTTGTAACCTTTAAGGGTTAAATCATAATAGCGTTACTTAGATTATATTCGAATCCTAAACTTAATTATACAGCTATCAATTCAGTTAATCGTACATTGATATCATACTTCTAATTCTAATTCAATTCAATTTCATTTATTTGCATAAAGCTAAGGCATTTTACTTAGTATTATAATATACGTTGAGTTAAATTGTTTAATATAATTAATCATGGTATATTAATATGCTAATTATAGTTTTGACAAATAAGTAAATAAATTAATCAGTTTCTTTACAGTATTTGGTTGTATATGTCAAGATAATTATGTCCCATCTATCAGCTGCCAAATAAAATATAAAAACAGAAAAGAAAAAAGATCACGACTTGAAATCTTTGAGTGCACACCCGGCGTGTGCCACCTCGCATGTCCCCTTAGTATCACTTCAATAGCATCGCTTTATTGTTCACTATAGTTTTCGTGTGTCTGGTCACTCCCAAACAACTCGGACACAGTTCTAAACAACTGAAACATTTTAAAGTTTTACTTGTTACTTGAACTACTTTACAATTTAAACTTTATCTGGGGAACATCAATTCTGTTATGGCCGACATGAAAACCCTTCATGTTTCATTGATGACTTGGATGCTAACGAGAGTATGAATTCGTTTTACTTTAAATCTTCATTATGTATTTTTCTTTATTGAATAACATTTGAAATAAAAAAAAACGCCTTTGAAGCCAACCAAAGATTTTCGATATACTCTTTTGAATTCCTAGCTTTCACCTTACAGCTGATCATTGTGTATTAATTTGGAACGATAGATATAATTATACTTTATTAATCTCTAGAAATGATTTCATTATTACAATATATCTAGCCTGGATAAAAACATAAGCTATAATGGTCTTAGAAATATTCAACTAGCTGCCCGATCATTTATACCTATTTCGTCTACATTTAAAACACGATCTTAATAAACTCGATCCAAAGTTCAAGACCGCACATCATGCAGTATTTTCATGACTGAAAATATTTTCATCTTGATCCCGTCCTTATTCCTTTATCCTTAATATTATAAACGTATATTCAGCAGTACCACAAAAATTCCAAAAGTTAGCGAGGGTTATAAAAGAATGTAACTTAATAACATTCTGGGAGGCCACGTACTGAGGCTCGAAAGAAAGGTTTACCCCTCAATGTTAGCATCAACACGTGCCTTGTGATCCCATTCCTGACTCCTGTATAGAGACATGAATAGTTTCCTCTTAAATCTACGATAAAGCCACTCGCAATTCTACAATAGTTTATTTGAGATAAAATAAAGACGTGAGCTACTTATAGAACTTTCCTTTCAGATAAAAGTAGAAAATACGGTGACTTTCCATTTGCCAGATTTGTGGACAGCCTTGTTATTTGATTCGAAATAAAAATATTCTCACTATTCTATATTTAGTAGGAGAAATGACAATTTTACCCATATTATTCTTGTCGAATCAGGTTCATCTTATCGTGAAGACAGGCGTAAGTAAAAGAAACAAAAAGTTGGACGTTGATACCACGTTGACACTGTTATACGTTAGTTAGACACTGGCTATCTAAGAATTTATTTCACGGGCGGTTCTCCCAATGAACTGGAGTGTCTGAAGCAGTCGCTGTAGCCGAATACGGCTGTGAGGCTACTACTACTATGGGTGTTTATCTATATAAGTACCTATGCAATTACAAAAAAAAAATGTGTCAGTTGTTTGGTTTCCATAGTACAATGTCTGCCTAGTTTGGGATCAGCTGACCATGTGTTGAGTTTCTCAGTATATTATTTTTGAAGTATTTTTTCTTCACGGGATTTACCCGGTCTTTTTAAAAGCTTGCGTGGACACGAATCCAACTCATAGAGGCAATTTTGAGAATTAAATGGTGTGTAAAATACATCCCGGGATCAACTGCTTAAATGAAGAAAAATAGCAGTCGACCTCGGCAGGTATAGGAACTTTGTAAGTATAGGACTTGTCTATGTGGTTAAACATTTAGTGGATTGGAAGCTCGGCTGGGCAGAAAGCCGCGGTATCTTGCCATAATTTATTAATATTTAATTTTGATTTACATTTTTAAATTTATACATTATAACAGGGCGGGCCCTAGCAGACGGTGGTTAAGGCTCCAGAGAGAGGAAATTACTCAAAATGCGTGCCGTCTCCAGGAGCACTGCCTTCTGCATCTCTTGGGGTGTTTATCGAGGCTCTTGGCCATTAGGCCATGGGTGGAAACGACTATGGGTACAATAATTGCCTTATCAATGTCCCACATGTAGACAACCTCGTGCGCAAGATCAAGACAATTTACATCGTTTATCTTTTTCTGCGCTCAGAAGGTTTTCATCATGAGGGACAGTGACGTCTATCAGCACAATATCAGGCTTATTGGCGGCAATAGTCCTACCTGTGATGATAGATCGGTCCCAGTATAAGATGATATGGTCATCCTCTAGAAGTTGTTCTGATACATACCTGTAGTGCGTAACCTCTGACGTATTGTAGGTTTCGGTTGCAGAGAGTATCCTCAGGTCGGTGGAGTCTCACTATGTCTAAGCCGTACGCTCCTAGACTCCACCATCCTCCCCCGCTTTACCTACTTAACTGCACATTTGTCCACACCAAACTTTATCCTAATATAATTACTAAAGGTTTCTGTAACCTTCAGTAAGCCCGTCAGTTGAAGCTCAGTGGGGGCAAATAATTTCAAGTCATCCATTTAAAGCAGGTGAGAAATATATGACCTGACCACCTCTCCGCAACCGACAGCCTGGCCCTAAACTCTTTAACAGAGTGCTTAATTATGTGCGTATTATTATTATTTACGCTAATTATATTCAAGACATTTCTTCCCGTTGGGTGTCCGTATGAGGTGACTAAGGGAAAACAAGAAGTACCAACTATACTGCGATCCTCAAGCTCCTGCCAAGTATGGGGATATTGGCAACCCCTCTCTTCTAAGGGCGACGCCTTTGTTCAGCAGTGGACGAGTTGTTTGGCATTTACATCATGTGCCGCTTCTCAACTCTTTGAGTATTAAACCAAAAGGAGACGACACGCGCACTATTCACTATGAGAAAAAGTCTGTCACTTTCTGCGCGGGGGACGAGGTAACTCACACAAATACTATCTACTACTAATGCATTCTTCGCCACGTCGCTACGCAGGCACACGACAATATTATCAAACACTAACATAATCTATACGCACACAAGTAAATTCACACACAGTGACAACACTGTCTGTACACGAGATGACGTCAATTTTAAGTAAACGAGGATAGTGCATGACACTATCGATATTTTATACTTACTTATATTATAGTCCTTATCCCTGAATTATAATTCCATTAGTTAAATACTCATAGTATTGTGTTACTAAGTCAACACGTACTTTGTACCATCCGAGTAATGAAATCTCATCAATTATAATAGAAAGTTTTAAGCTATAAAATCATGTCATAATTTTATATTATTAAATAAATTACAAGCTAAACTAAATAAACATATTGGGCAAGGTACACATTTTATAATTACTGGTAGGCCTACCTTTAATATTATATTCATATTTACGCAGGATACAAGGAATTACTTACATTTGTGTGCACACTTATATAATATACATTTTTATTATTTATATTTCAGGCAGTCTGTTTAACACATCCTAACATCTATAAACATTCCATGTGTCCAAGTTGTCTTCACGAATGGTGCTCGACCTAGTCATGATCAGCACAACAAGGATTTCGTGCCTGCCTTGTATCCTGGTGTACCTTGCTATAAATTATTATTTGTTCAACAGTGCTCTGGCTACTGTTAACAAAGTATGTACTTTTGGTACATTATTTCAAACGACATAATTTATTTTTAAATCACTAATATTATCCTAAAACCTTTTCATTTCGAATCAAGATAGTCAGAATGAACTCCACTGCTTATAAGAATTCCAAACAAACTACTAGGTGATCAGTCTAGTTGTTAGTTGGTTCTTATCCGCAAATGTAGAATATCCTTGACTTTCAGATCCTCGATAACACATTTGCAACTGCATTACCGGGACCTTCTCGACACTTCTCAATATCTTTTCAAACTAAACATGTCAACCTTCCAAAAAACTTATTAACCTATACTTATCTGGAATTCATCAAATTATACTTTTAATTAAGTATGTATGAGTATATTAATCATGTAAAACCTTCGATCTTGTAAAAGAAATAAAAAAGAATAGTATTCTATAGTCTAAGTGTAAAACATACAAAAAGAAATTGCCTAATTAAATCTTTCAAATACAATACAATTTAATATTGTTATGTTTCCAACAATTCAATTCAAATATTGCCACATTTATACAATACTCCATATGCTATATCCATATAGTCCTCATCATAATATCATAATCATATTATTTGTTAAATCCTGTATATAAACGAAAAAAAAAACGTTGAACTGTTTCTACGTTCTTTTCCAATCATTAAATCCTGTTACAAATCAATATTGTAAGTACTTATAAAAAGCATATTTTCCATTTACTTTAAATTGAATAGCGGACCCCTAAAGACAATAGAGGCGTGATGATACATTTTATTACTTCAAATTTATAAGTGCTTAAAACAATGCACAGGTGCATCACGCTATCGTGTAAGACGAGACGAAATTTCAAACCACCGTGAGACTCGTCGTCGTCAAGCTCCTGGAATGCGGCCTTATACCTAATTGGTCGCATGATTTACGTAGCAACAATAGTATCTTACATAACTTACTATATTATAAAACGTTACTATATTAAAACAAGATTTTATATTGATAAGAATTTCTAAAAAAATAAGGGCAATTGTACCTATACTAATAATTATAATAAAAGAAAAGTACCTCTAAAACACAATTAGAATAAAAAATTTAAAAACATAATTATACTTACTAAAATTCGATTTTATGTATAAAACTAAAATAAAATAAAATTGGAAAGTGCTTTTATTAAAAACACGTTAGTCCAGTCAGTCCACCAGTACCAGTTCCAATATCTCCCAGCTGCTTCCATCATACGGCTCTCTCGGACTCCACACATCTCCCGGCACCAACACATCTCTGACACACCAGCTCCTTCGTCACCAAGTCATCTCTCGGCTGCTTCCTCATCTCATATTTGCACCTTCATCATTTCTCGGCTCCTCACGTCTCCCGGCTCCGGCAGCATTCCTCCTTCGTTTTATTTCTTTTTTTCGATATTTTTTAAATCTTGTTTTTTTTTTTGCAAATGTAAGTATTCAAATCCCATAATTTTCTTCATTTTCTCGCTATTCTCTTTAATTTTATACATCATATTTATTAATAATTCTTCTTTCTTCTCAATATTTTTATTTAAATCACTATTCATTTATATTTTACGTAAGTCCCATTTTATTCCAAGTTATTTATACCATTTTATTTTAAATTCACTAATATTTACGTTTTTTGTTTTACTGTTTCACTGCTTAACTGTCTTTTCCACTTTTTTTTTTTAACTTTATTTATTTAAACCCATGGCTCAGTACTGCCAGAAGGCAGCACTGGCAGGGTCGCCATGCAATGAAAGGCTTTAGTTGCGACTGAAAGGTGTTTATTACTGTCCTTACTCTAGGGCGTTACATTACTTATATATTATGTACTAACGCTAACATACAGATAGGTGGGGTGACAGGCACACTACAGATGAGTTCCGATAATATTTTTGGTGAAAGTTAAATAGGTGTAAGGTATTTTTAAATTTAGGATCATAGGAAAAGAACCTTGGGTTGTCGTCAAAATCCGATTAATTAGGATAAGTCAGTATGGTTAAGTCTGATACTTCAAGAAATACCTAAGCTGCATTCTTACTCTTATATTATGAAAAGTCTGCCTATAAACAACTTTGTGCAATAAAAAGAAATAAATATCTTTACTCATTCCTATGATAAAATTTTAACGGCCAAACAGGGAAAAACATTTTGCTAAATATGTTGTATTTTTGACATAAGCTAGCGTTGGTTAAGCAATGTCAAGTAAGGCCAATACATAGATAGCAGTCATCTGGATTTTCTTGAACATTTGAACTGAGCTTCCCTGTGCTTCGGTCTCGGTTGTTGTAGACAGTAGTCGTTACCTTCGGAGTCGCTGGACGTACGGGGCGTGGGTCCTAGGACATCCATTAAGTATGGCAGTGACTCCGAGGAGGACGGCGCACTATGGACGGAAAAACGAAGTTCCCTTTCATAGGATTTTTTAAAAATAAATATTTTATTTGATAGTTTCAAGTATACAGTTTTGTCGAGTACATTAAAACATTGAATAAATTAGTAGTTACCGGTTTTTTTTTTAATAATTTTACGGCTGAAATGCCAGATCACTATATTCGGCATTTCAGCCGTACAAATATTTACGTGAAACCCATGTATTTTAAGAACTTGTGTTAGCTACCTATATTCTTGCAAATATAAAATATCAGTCATTCATATCGCATTATTTGTTGTGTTGTGCATACGTTATGAATATGTACGCTTTTCGTCAAGATCGTTAGTCATATAGGTTTGTTGTCTACAGGGCCGTCTTTACCAGGGGGTGCAAGGGGTGCCGTGCACCCGGGCACAGGGCGCCCGGGGGCGCTTGCCGAGCGCTGAATATTTAGATATTTCATTGAACTTAACGCCATTGCACAGTTTCATATATTTGTTACGACGAATACGTATGCGCAAAATAAAATATTTAAAAAAAATTGTCATCAACAAAAATCATTGTTTTACCACAGGTTAGGTATTAGTTTTTACTTGTATTACGCTTTCGGCGCTTGTCACACCGCTCATGGTGTGCAAGCTAAAATGACTCTTATTATTTTATTTCATACAAGACGCGCGCGGCAAAATCTCTTATCCAAAGAGAGTGTATATAACCTTTGACACATTGCCGCCCGGTCGCCCGCACTTGAAGTAAAATGATCTCTAAGTCAATAAAGTGTAAGTCGTAAATTCATTTGAAATGGGTGCGCGGCGCGGCACCTGTGCGTCTGTCATAGGCGAGTAATTGCGTCCTTTGACATAGCCGTCCGGGCACTCGCACTTAAAGAGAAATGATCTCTAAAAAATCACTACAATTAGGTGTAAGTTTATTTGAATATACAGCGCGGCGCGCAGCGCCTATGCAAGTGTCGGTCAGTGATTGATCTGATTTCTTCTTTTTAAGTAATTAAATTCGTTAGCTCATTTCATTTGCGACGACCGCCGAATTAGCACGGAAGATCTAGTGGAGAAATTCATTAATTTATATGTATAGTGTAACCATAGTGTAAGTTGTAATTGTATGATTTAATTAAAATCTTTGCCAACTCAAAAGCAAGAAAAATTGAGTTTGTTTGATGTATGTACATACAATAAATAGATATTTAGCAAATTACGTGTTTGGGGGCGCCGAACACAGGAACTCCAATAAAATATTTGATTAAATTAATAAAGTGGTATATTTAATCTTCCACAATAGTTATTAAAATATATATAATCTTAGTATCTATCCTTAAAGTCTATGCGTCTGTTCCCACCGAGCTTAGGTAAGGGAAAGCCGTCTCATGAAGCCGTGACGTCATGAGCTCGGTGTCCGATGCGCGGCAAATGTCCCACGGTCTAGGTATATACTGACGAGGCATACTGGCTCGTAACAAGCAATTAAATAACAACATAAACGAGAGTTGGATTGCTGGTGTTTTTCGCCATTACAATCATCTCAATATAATTCGTTCTTATTCTTTTGGCTTGGCACCGACTTCAGTTCAGTAAGTACCAAGATAAGTTAGAAAAAGTCACCCATTTTCGTCCTTGGAATTAAAAATTCTAAATATTTTTTTCGTTTTTAGTGTTTGTTAATTTTTGTTTGAAGATTCTTTTTGAAGGCGGTTGAATATTTTTTTAAAAACGTTTTTTATTTGTATAATTGGGTTTAATTTGTATAATTAAAGTTTAATTTTCGTTTTGCATTTTAGAGAAATAAAGAAATTGACTATCAAAATTACGTGGATTGTGTTTTCTTGGTTGACTAGGACCCCTTTCATACTGCAGTGTGTCGTCGGTCGCGTGCCACGCTGCAGTGTAAAAGAAATCGAGGGCGCAGGCTGAGCCCCGCACCCCGGCGTCGAATAGACTTAAGACGGCCCTGGTTGTCTATCAGGTATCAATAAAGGGTAAAAAAAATAAAACAAAACTTATTTTTGAAGTACATTACTTACCGCGTGTTAAAACATCGTCCAAATATTTTATTTTATTTATTTATATACCAACAGTACACTTATGATTAAGTAACATTACAACGTTCACAGTTAATATAAATTCTGATAAGTGAACCTATTACAGGTATAAACAACATTGTCGATATGCTTGCTTGTGTTCTATAAAGTATAAATAGTTAGATTATTAAAATAAAAAAATATTGGAAATGATGAAATAGATATAAAGAATATCTAAACAAATCACAAAAAAAGAGAGTATCATAAATAAATATAAATAAAATGCATTAATTATGCATTGAGTAAATATGCATTTTTAATTGATTCATATCTTTTGAACGGGGAAGTTCGGGTTCAAGGTCAAATGTCAAGTGGTTTTTTAATAGGCTCGGCAACAATACCTAAAAGTTTCAGCTTTACAATCCTAGACAGAAAAAAGTTATGAGGAAAACTAATTCCATTTTCATACATTTGAAATATAGAAAGTCATTCTTTGATGTATAGACTCGATAAAAAAACCGGTAACTACTCATTTATTCAATGTTTTAATGTACTTGACAAAACTGTATACTTGAAAGTATCAAATAAAATATTTCATTTTTAAATAATCCTATGAAAGGGAACTTCGTTTTTCCGTCCACTGTGCGGCGGCGGGGACCCTATCCCCTTGAACACCGTGTCTGGTTCCAGGGGGGCTATAATGCATCCCCCGGTGGCGGGCTCAAAGGCAAGGTACTGACGGGCTGCTGGTGCAGATCCCACTGGAGAGCCCGGGTGTCTCCTTTCATGTGCCGATGCGTCAGCGATGCGATAGGTTTACTTGCGCTTGACCACAATCTCACATAATGGTAAGTGAAGATAAGATGTGGTCTAGGATGGACCGCGCTAACCCATAAGATGCCTGTTCAATCTAGACTTGAAAACACACAAGTTATATTTATCAGGGAAAACGTTGTCCGGGAGGGTATTCCACAGCTTGACCGTGCGCATGAGGAAAGAAGAAGCGAAACGCTTAGTTCGGCAAGTTGGAGTGTCAACGTTAAAGCGGTGGAGACCCTGCCGCCGCCTGGCAGTCCGGTAAAAGAAAGGAGATGGTCATGAGTGCCGCCAGAGTTACTTTCAGGGGGGTGCATCTGCATCTACACATTTTACTATTAACTTAAACTATAGAATTATACATGTATATGATGTAAATAAATGTAATGTCAAATTCAAAACACGCGGGTATTTGATTGAGTATGTTTCGCTAATCAAAAGCGTACTTATGTATTTTTTCTATGTATATTCTTCCGTGACAGGGGGGTGCAAGTGCACCCCCTTGCACCCTGCTGCCAGCGCCCATGGGGATGGTGGTACAAGGTCAAAAAGTGCTTGAGCGCATTCACCGTGGAACAATCTGTAAAAAACCGATAAGCATGCAACTAGGTGACGATGATCCAATTGTTGCAGTTTTTTATTTGTTAGGTCATTATCGTCAATTATCTTGCGAGCGCGTCTGTCTAGCGAATCCAAAGAGTCAAGTTGATATTTGGCAGAGCCATCCCACAGGTGAGAACAGTACTCCATGCAGGGTCGAATCTGAGCTTTGTAAAGATTCAACAGCTGTTCCTTTGTGAAATACCGCCTCACCTTATTCAAGATACCAAGTTTTTTAGCAGAGATTTTGACTTTTGACTCAATGGATCGTCCGAAATTAAGGTCGGAGGATAAATTGAGACCTAACAAATCTAGAGGATTGGATGTCAGTATAGATACACCACAAAAAGCAGGAGTATAGATGTATTCCAAAGAATTTATGATCATTTTATAAAATATATAAAAAGATTGAACCGACTTCAATAACACTAAAATGCATAAAATAATTTTAATATTATTGAAATTGGTGTTAGCGCACCTACGGAGTATACTTATTTGCATTTTTTACATCATTCATGTTTCTTCAGGAACAATTTATCAGGACGTAATGAAATTTGCATGGAATCATTATAGTAGTTAACTTTCTCGAATAAAGAAAGAATAATCGAAATAGGTTCATATTTGAAGTTAGGCTCAATTCACACCAAGATGGCAGCGGCCGGCAGCGCACTTTCAGTGTGAAAGAAAGACATTTGCCAGAGTTATGACCATTTTTTCCTTAAAAACGACGAGTCTCATCCTTAAGGCGTTATTATAAACTTTTCTGACGCGACATTCTTGTTTTTTTTAAGAACTACCTACTTATTCGTAAATCGCAATCGTTTTTAATGGGACTCGATCAGGGGATCGGCCTATCCGTACAAAAAAAAATTTTTCATATCGGTCTATAATTGCCAGAGTTATGCGCGAACATACGTAAATGTAAATATATATATGTATAGTCGAATTGAAAACCTCCTCCTTTTTTGAAGTCGGCTAAAAAGTGACACGGCATGCGGTACACTACACAAACTCTTTTGGATATCTGATTAATAAATAGTCAGAGTAACATACTGATAGTCGATATCGATATTTGATTATGAGCTGTCCCAGCGCTAACTTTGCTGCGGTGTGGCCAATGTATTTAAAAATAAATGAAAGTATTCGGAATAAAAGTGACGACCGTAAATATCTTATAATAATTAAGTACACCCAAACATAAACATACAGTTTCATAGAATCGATAATTTTTAAAGTGTTTAGTAAAAAAATATGTAGAAAATTCAAGTAAAGATACTGAATTTCAAACAGTAATCTTTAATTAATTAATTATGCATCTACAGAAATAAATGGTATTAACAATCATTTACGTGAAATAGAAGTCTTAAACTAATGTCAGTACATTCAACTTTTAAAATTACGCTCGTTACGCTTTTGTACGATTTAGTGGCAACACTTATTGATTAATAATATTTTTTAGTTTTTTGCAAATTTAGTGCATTATTTGACAATTTATAAACGAAATAATATTTACAGATGGAAAGTAACGTTATCCTTGGGTACACTAGATAAGTCTTATATTTTTTTACACGAAAACGCGCTGGCATTCGGCATTTTTAGCTTACGTCGTTCCGCGCGCACCGGGATTTGTTGAATGGCGTGGAACGCGGGTCAACTAGTTTTATATAACGGGTATGACCGGTGCTCTCGTACTTTGACAGAGGGGAACGCCTGACAGTGGCCTCTCCGGTTGGTTTAATACTCAAAGTCTCAACTAGACCGCTTCATCTTTTATTTAGATTTTTGTTGTTTTCTTTTATGAAATCAGTGATACAATATCGCGGGAAATCTTGGTCACTATACTAGGACAATTTTTTACTAAGGTTTTCTATACCTTTACGGAAATTAACAAACACTATCAAACAGTTGTCTTGTAGTAGTAATAGTTTTTTTTTGTCGTATGGTTTGTGACCAACCTGGTGTCAGAGTTTTCAAGCTGCCCTTAGGCGTCTGTAATAGTATTAATAAAGTTGTTTAAAATTGTTTGTGTGTTATAGTGTAAAAACCTCTTAGAACAAAAAAACTTTGTGACATTATCCAAAATTATGGCGCGCAAAATTAATGATAAATACATACTTATAAAAATGTTAATTTTATACAAACATTGCTTTCCATATCATAAAAAAAATCAAACATCACTTCTTACTTGCTCTTGTTCCAAGAACTTTTTAATTCACAAAGACATCAAAGTGATAATTGAATGGGCTGTCTTGAACGGGATTTTAAATATGTATCCGGCTTAAATTTCTGAGCCATTGCCTGGAGGCATGCTTCTAGTATTAAAGGCCTGTTAATGAGGCCGGGAGCCGCTCTTCAATTTTTTTCTCTCACTTCCTTAACATCAAAAGTTCCCCTTTGCGAAACGCTAACGAGTATTTCCATGTTAATTGCCCCGCGCTCCCGGAATATATAATTGCATATATTGTTGCTCTTGTTCCAAAGACGGGAAGTGGGTAGAGATTCTGCTATTATTTGTGTTCACTAATTAGAGACTGGAGATAAGAAAATTCCTGTGGAGCACAATCGGCGTTGTAAATTCTGAGTAAATTATGTGTGAAGGAAACTAACATGAATACAAATGTACGATAATGTTCGCTTTAGGTATTAATTAGATCGAAAGGTGAAATAAATATACAAAAAATAAGAAAAGAACCGTGTGGTGTCGTGGGACACCGGATAGGAACGAAGTTCCTTATTATAAAAATATTAATTTTAAGTTCTATTCGAGGTATAAAGAAAATAATTATTCGGGTAAACATTTTTTGAAGTGAAACTACTTATGCGACTTCCAAAAATGTTATCACTTAACGCGTTAAACGTTAAGCGTTATTCACCTTATGAAAGCGCTCACGTGACGCAGTCATTCAGTCATTCAAAAAAAAAATGTGCGTGCGTGAAGTTCCTCCGCGCGGAAGAAGTGTAACTTCATTCTCGCTCTGTCTCTTTCTACAGTCAGTCGGTCACGCACACACGCACACACACTCACACTCACACACTCACAGTCATACACTCAGACGCTCAAACACTCAAACACTCAAACCCTCAAGCACTCAAACACTCAAACACTCAAACACCCAAACACTCACATACACACTCACACTCAAACACTCAAACTCACACTCACACTCCCACTCACACTAACACTCACACTCACACTCACACTCACTCATTCACATTCACTCACACTCACTCACACTCACACTCACTCACACTCACACTCACACACACACACTCACACTCACACTCACACTCACTCACTCACACTCACTCACTCACTCACACTCACTCACACTCACTCACTCACTCACACTCACTCACACTCACTCACTCACACTCACTCACTCACACTCACTCACTCATACTCACTCACTCACACTCACTTACTCACTCTCACTCACACTCACACCCACACACGCACGCGCGCACACACACACACGCACACACACACACCACACCTCAAACCTCACACCACCACACCACACACACACACAACTTCGTTCCAATAAATAAATAAGCCTAATTATGTTCGATCACAGAAATTTAAGTTTTATTATAACTAAAATAAGATATATAACTGTGAATAATGATCGGATGGACACGTTACGGCGTTTTTTCCTGGCTAGGGTACCCCTCCGCATCGTCCCATAAGGAACTTAAAAAAAATGAGGAATTATTTCCGTTAGAAGTAAATAAATTCAAATTATTTATTCAATTTTTTTTAAAGCTATCACTGGATCAAAACGCGGCCTCAACTGAGGAGATTCGGCAAAAAAAATAGCGGGTTCTTATTTTTTCTTTTTTTCACTTTTTTTAAACAGTGCTTGTCTTGTTAAAATTATATTAGCATCAGCGAAAGTGTAAAACAAGATGCGAACCTGCCGTTCGAAAGATAAAACAAGAGAAAAATGAAAGTTTATAATTAAAAGAAATGACATAAAAATTGGAAAAAAAATATGTTTCCTTTTATTAAGTAAGATGGTATCACTGATGAAGGACTGAAGATCCTTATCTATCGATATACCACACAGCCACAGTAATCTTGTTTGGGAAACTGGCCAACGGCCACATGACTGGACTTAGTCCGTAAATAATAATAGGTGGAATCTTATGTTCTGCAGTTTTAGTTTTCCAGATGATGATGACTAGCTTAGAATTACTAAAAATAAATTAAACTCATTTTATTACATGCTATTATTATACCAATGCAGACATTATCAAGTTCAAGAGACGGAACTTCTCAACCCCTACAAAGGACGGGTGGGTAATTACAAAAATACTTTAGAGAAGCCAGACTCGTTGGCGGATAAAGTCGTGCCGATAAGGCGAGAACTTTCAACCGTTTGTCAAGAGGACATTCGGAATTGCGGCAAAAGTACACTTAATTCCTTGCTCTGGTTGTTTCATGGGTCAAATGGTGCATTTTCGATGCTTTAGTATCATTGTTTTGATACTCACTTTGTTCCTTTGGAGCCGCTGGACGTTAAAGTGTGGTCCCTTGATGTCCATCGAGTACGGCGCCGACCCCGAGGAGGACGACGGCGGGGTTGCGACCCCCGTCCCCATGAGCACCGTGACTGGTTCCCGGGTGCAGATCCCACCGGAGAGCCATGGGGACCCATGTGCCGAAGCGACAGCCGCGGAGGTTTTAGTGGGTAAGAATCCAACATACCCCGGTCGAGCCCCACAGCTCCCGGACCTTTTGAAGGTTTTCCCCGCGTCAAAAAATAAAAGTTAGCAAAGACCTATAAATAGTGTTCTCCTGGTCGTGTCCGGCCACGGCAGGCAATTCACGATTATCTAACTACGCCAAAGATATAATAGTAGAAAAGTGCTCGCGCAGGCACAGAAATTGTGTCATACTAGTATGTCTTCTTCTACTCTCACCATCCACTGTGACGGAATATGAAAACTGATATTTAAAAATAAATTGAACATGGTATGTCTGACGTTTTGCCTTAAACATTAATGTGTTGTATGTATATTAATAATTGCTAATTACCTAATCGGTACTAACAAGACTTACTAAGCCTGAAAAATATATTACTAAGCCTGATTACCACTGATTATCCAGTCCTTGACTCCAAGATATTTCATCACTAGTACCCCGTGGGTACGATCCGGTGATATCGCACAAGTTTCAGAGGCTAGAAAGAGAAAAACAACATTATTATCTCTTCCGTAACCACCCCGCCTCAGCCGAGCGACGGCCACCTCATTCTTGTCCGTGCGATCACGGCGTTCGCACGAGTTCAAATACAAGGGATCTTTGAAATCATGAAAAATCGAAAATAAAGAAGACATAAAATTAAAAGTGGAACATTGTTCGTGTCGCTGTTAACGAAGATGTATACTCTCGAGCTAAAGTGTACCCTTTGAATTCATTGGGAATCACTACTGTTTAATCCGTAGAATTCTACGGATATTATTGTGCCTAAATATCATTCTGCCTGCCTGCTGCTGCTGTACTGCGAAGATTTATACGCTCGAGCTGAGTTTGTGTACCCTTTGCATTCATTGGGAAGCACAAATTTTTATTATCCGTTGTATTCTTCGGATATTATTTGGCCTAATTATCACAATGTCCTAAATACGACAGTTGCATTCATCGGAAATCATACAGCTTATCTGTTGTATTCTTCAGATATTGCATTTTTTTTTCTTGGCCTAACTACCCGCATTATTTACTACTACAGGTGAGTTTGTCTATTTTTATAAAAAAGCGAATAAATATTCGCTGTTGTTGTACCTTCAAATATGATCGACAGAAAAATTCTAAATCTATGCATAGATACCTAATGATAATCATCAGTCAAATGCAAGCTTCGCGTGGTATCAGAATTTGTGCTCGAAGGTGCGGAGGCAACAAATCACGGTTACAAATGTTGCCACAGAATAGTCCCTGATCAGTTTTGTTGGTGTGGTGGAAGGAATCTCTAACGAAGTTGATTCATTTAGTTTTATGAATCTTCATTACTCAATTTGTAATAGCTACTCTTAAATTTAAACATAAAACAAAAAAAAAACAAAAAAAAAACTAGATTTGTCGGATAATATCCGTACTCTAAACGAAGGGGCCACTCTTGGCTTATTCTTATTATGCCGAAACTGATACCTGTCAGTCGGTTATCACTCTACTGATCGATCAACCCTTGACAAATCCTTTTAAGGTAGTAAAACAGTTTTTTTTTTTAGAACAAGTCGGTAGGCGATTTTGTAAAAAAAAAAAAAAAATTGCCCAGATTTCATACTTATTGAAAATGTAAAAGGGAATGGCTCCGAAAACCTATTTTTCAATTCTAGCACCAGCGCGATGATCGACAAAGTCACACACTACACTGACAAAGTCAGTGGACTGAAACCAGTGAAGTTTTTAATGTGCACTCTAACCGCCACCAGCGTGGCGTCGAGGACTGTCATCATCGCCTCCGCTTGACTGATTGCCGACCGTGTCCGCCACGAGTCCAAGCGTCGCAACAATTCAATGAACCTCTCAGTTTCATCATTAATTACCAGTATAATATTTGATTCAAAAACTTCTAGTAAAGTAAGTTTTATGCTGGGGTCCATACTTTTGCTTGATTTGGCGCGCAACAGATAATCAAAAAATTATATATTTATACTATATATATCATTATTAATTTCATTACGACTTATAACTATTAACTACAATTAGTATGTAATTGTACTATGTCGCTTTAGCAAGATAGATACTAAGCTCCTGCTTATATGAATGATAACTGTGATCATTATGACGTTGACACATAGTTTACGTTTACTTTAGTCGTTAATTTGATATCAAGATAAATATTTTCATCAGATTTTCACGGACGCATTTCTAACGAGTAGCGTGCTCCTCTGTACTCAAACTCTAAAGTTGGAGCCTAGCAAGTGGTTCGTAAAAACTGGTGAGCATTGGTCTACATACAGTGTGCTAAAAGTAATGGTAATCCATTGTTATATTGATTTAGTCACTGGAGACAAAAAAAAGAAAAAGTGACTCGTGTGTATACCTAATACCACTGCCTTTTCTTATTCACACAGAATAAGTAGAGTTTATTACCCTAGCTAATATTGGGATAGGCTAACATTTGGAATTGGGGTGCACATATTAACAAATTCATATTTGCATTATATATATATATATATTCATTCTTTATTAAATTATTGAGGCTGATATAATACTAATAGGATAAATGCAGACACGGAACGAGAGATCGTGTGTAAAAAATAATTATGTATACATAATTAATATATATATTTATGTATAATACAATTAAAACAATAATAGTAAACCAAAAAATATTGTGAATATTCGACGTAATTAGGGGAGTACCCTCATATAAAAAAAAAAAAAAAAAAAAAGACAAATGCAAGGGTAAGAAACTTAAAATGTAATTTTTTCATAGACTATTATTTAACGATACGGGTCGAAATGAGGCATGTATTAAAATTTAATCTTTATGAAAGGGGAAAGATTTACCTAGCCATATTCATGATCCTCAAAGTGAGTTGGAGATGGAGATTATACAAAGAAAAGGCGAGCAAGCGTCATAACCACTACCAAAATTACTACAAAGGGCGGTTTTTATTAAAAATTGACCTCAAAGAGGCCTTTATTTTATTTTCTATTTATGAATCTTATTGTAGCCTCCGTAGCGCAGCGGTAAACCGCTTGCTTTGCAAACCGGAGGTCGCGGGTTGAAATCCCGTGGAGAGCAACCACTTTGTGTAGTTGTTCCTTGCTAGCTATGACAATGCAGGCAAGATGATTCATGCGTCACATGGGCATGTAAAAGTCAGTCCTGCGCCAGACCTCACCCCAGTCGTGTCGATCTTCCGTCTTAACGAATTGTGGGAGTAAAGGAAGATAGAGTGCACTTGTTCCTAGGCAAGCACTTGTGCACTATAATATCTCTCGTGTAGTAGGCTGATTTGATGAAAGATCGGCCGCTGTGGTCCTATCAGCCAGGGGGACATTTATTTATCTATTTTATCATTTATGTACACACAATAACAATAAAAGATAGAAGGAATAAAGGCAAGATACTATTCTTAATACAAAGGCACAGCTTATTTCTAAAGAAAGTTATTCCAGCAGGCCTTACATTATTATTATTATAGACATTATTATGAGTCACAATTGTAATATTTCCGCTTGTGTTCGGTTCCTATTACAAAAATATTGCAACCTTTTGTATATTGTCTGCAGTCTCAGGGTTTTTTCTTTTTATACTCTGCCGGGCAGAGTATGTTATTCCATGACACTAAACGTCATGGAAAAATCTTCCAATGCTGTGATTATTTTATAAACGCTAGTAAACCTTTATTAACCTGTAGATAATGTGATTAGGAGTTATCCTTTTATAGCTGTCTTAACCTGGTATCACACTTTACATCTCTCGAGACAATTCAGTAATTTCCTTTGAATAAATATCTTCTTTCTTCCTCAAAAACAAACGCATTCAAGTAGTGAATGCATTGGATTCACTACATCGACATGTTTCCCTAGCAGGATGTTTGTTAGTCTGGTACATTCTCATAGTGAATGCATTGGATTCACTACATCGACATTTTCGTAGACAACACATACAACAATCAGCTTTTGAAGTTATTCTCTCCTAATTCACCCATTACTGGTAACATAAGTCTAGTTTCAAACAAACAACATTGATTTGATGATGACAATTACGTTATTTCTTTAACAAGTTCTGGACTAGATTGTTTTTTGAATATTGTATGGTAATTTACAACCAGCTATTTCTTTGATATCCACAAATAAAATTAGCAATATTATTAGAAGCAAAAACGGTTATTTCAAGGAACCTGTAAATTGAAACCAATCTTTCCTCGCTATGTTCTACATTGCATAGGATCTAATTACTAGATTACTTAGTCACAATAACTTTAGTTACTTAAAAAATATTACATAAAGTTACTGATTTTATTAGTTTAGTATATATTATTCAAACCAAAAAATTACATCTTTATACCTTTAATTCTCTGCCTAAAGAGTAAACAAAATATGCAAATAATTGTCATTAACTAAACTACCTATTAGAATTTACCAAATGTGTTGTAAGGTTTACACAGACTAAAAACCTTAGGTACGGAAGTTGTAGATGTTAACCCATTTTAAATCTGCATCAATTCATTCAAAGACCTATTGATTTCCCACTTGTCAGGTAACAACATTAACTTTTCAGTTTTATCCTCCATGACATGGCTCACATCGTGACACCCGGTCCGCTGCCCGATGTGTGGTGGGTTCGATTCCCACCTTTTCTGGGTGTAGTTTGTCTGTATGGGTTGATATATTTTGCAGGAAGGAAAGGTATTTAAGGTATAAGAACCTATTGATATCGTTTGTCTGGTTGTCATGGTGCAGGCTCTGCCTGATTTGGGGACGAATGCCCGCGTGTGAATGGTCTCAAATATGGTATATCATTTGCTATACAGCAATCAAAATAAATGGTATATTATTATAAGTATATGTCTTCTCAAGCCATGGGACGATGTATAAAAGAGATATTATTTATCTTATTACTTACAATACGAGACGAGCCCTGGCTTCAGCAGCTGTCCAGAACGCCTTTATTATTAAAACTATTAGAAAATTGGTCGCAAGATGGTCTGCACGATTAGCAGGCTATGACTATGCTATTCGGGATTACATGTTCAATAATGTTAATGTAAAGTTTTAAATCATTGTATATTAAATAAGTTTTAATTCATCAAATAATATGTATAAAAACATAATTACTTATATCAAATTAATTAATACGTACCTACGTGTTTATGTATTCTGCAAAAAATTGCAAAATATATTTGGCTTTATTATAACTAATAGTTTAAGCAACAAGTTATAGTTAACTTTGTTTTATTTATTCTGGAATCTATTTAATTGCAACATTGATTTTGTATCTCTAAACATCTACTAGTGATGAAATATCTTGGAGTCAAGGACTGGATAATTGAATAATCAAACGAACTTACCCTAAGTGAAGTTCGATCTTAATTATCCAGTCCTTGACGAGAAGATATAAGATCCCTCCCTACCCATTAATGACCCTGTTAAATCAATGTTGCAGCTGTATTTCATTTTACTCTAAAGATAATGAGGTGGCCGTCGCTCGGCTGAGGCGGGGTGGTTACGGAAGAGATAATAATGTTGTTTTTCTCTTTCTAGCCTCTGAAACTTGTGCGATATCACCGGATCGTACCCACGGGGTACTAGTGATGAAATATCTTCTCGTCAAGGACTGGATAATTAAGATCGAACTTCACTTAGGGTAAGTTCGTTTGATTATTCAATTTTCACACTGTAGGTAAATATAATTTATCCTAGATATTATAATCATTCAAGCAAATGAATAAACATTAAGCGAATATTACTTTTCTAGGATAAAGCCCCTGGGGCTGTACGGACAAATATCACGGCGTAATAGCGTTGATGTGTCCCGGAAAGTTGGTACGCTTTATTGGTGCGGCAACGGTTCACTCCGCGCAGGTTGCGGATATGAGGCTGATTAGATTCGTAACGAATGCCACCTCGGGCCACCTCCTTTGTTATATGAAAAACTTACACGTCTTATCTCACATGATTTGGTTTTATCTGCTGAGGTATATTGTATTTACCCCAGTATTTCTGTATATAGTATATGGTGTCAAGACAACTCCACGTTTTCGTAACAAATTCTGGATGCTTTGTGACCGCAACTTTTTTTACTAGTGTCGTCATAAATTAAGTCCACCTTTGTGCATTCATCACCCGCCGGTACGTGCTCACCACTCGAAAACCTTTCTTCCTTATCGGTTATCGGTTCTTCGAGCGATGTGGCCTGCCCATTGCCACTTCGACTTGTAGAATCTGAGCATTAAAAATAAATAAATAAATTTTCGAGTATGTTTAAGTAAGTATTAGAAATGGACAAAGTTTTGTGACTCTAAAGGTGACTATTTAGGGACCTTTCAAGCATTCACTCTGAACAACTCGACAAGTCTAGTCGAGAGTAGAGAGTCGCTATGAATGCGGCTGAGGGACCTGTGGTACTTCAGAACTGCCTTTGACAAGCTTTCACTACAGTTCATACTATCTATTGGCAATAACCCTCTAAAATTTTAGAAACGATAACGTCTATTAATTGCAATAACTGCCTAAGTATGCCGTAAGACCTCTTTACAAATAGGTCTATATATAGTCATCTTGATCAGCAGTCGTAAGACGTCCACTGCTGAACAAAGGTCTCCCCCTTAGAAGGGAGGGGTTGCCATAAGCCGCTTGGCTTATGGCAACTCCTCCCTTCCCTGGGTTGGGGATCGCAGTATAGTTGGTAGGTAATTCTAAAGAAAGACGCTGCTGCCCGTCTTCGCCCTTAGTCGCCTCTTACGGAAGCCCAACGGAAGGAGATGGGAGGATGCTATTCTTAACCGAACATCCCACAGGCTTAGTATATAGTATAGTAATACTGTAATTTCCATCATATAGACACACACAGATAACTAAGCCCATTATTGACAAGGTTAGCTAAACGCACGTCCAATACGCTTAGTCTTAATTTATTTACACAATCTGTTGGTATGAAAGACTGATACGATCTTTTTGTATGCTCATCCGATGCTAAATCATTGTACTTTTCCGATAATAAAATGAATGATCAGTCTGTATTACTACAAAAGGTTGTTGCTCACCGCAGAAATGTTACCCTCTTCCAATTTGTAAAGAAATGTGGCTTCAGTATAGTATCGCGGAGACTTGTACTTGTGCATATATAATTCTAGTAGCTATTAGTTTTATTCTTCATCGTTTTGAACTGTTAAAGTTCATAGGTCAAAAGTCATTCATTTAAGGTCGAACACCGTAGCATGGGTATTGTTCTGTATATCAACGTCATGTTCAGTGAGGTGTAATTGCAGAGATTTGTCAACGTAGGACTCGTGACTGGGCACATGTCGAAACGTGGACCCATTTTTATCTTTTTTATATTCATTTGTCGTATAGTTTGTTAACTTACCTAGACACTCGAGCTCTAATAGTAATAATTGCTGGTAAGTTTAGTAAGTAGGTGTCCACCAGACATTGTAATGTCAGATATTGTACCTAAAAGGATTATTGTGTAAACATTGCTGTTCCTGTGTGAGAGAACTGTAAGTACTTGAAGAAATTACTGAACCCATGAGACTTAATAACTAATGTCTTAGATGAAGAGCCGTAATGCAGTAAGTAGTCTCTGGTTAGGCAGTCACTTTCAATTAGGTCCCGCTCGTCTCTTAATCTTCGCTAAGTAAAAATATTCAAAATTCAAAATTTTTATTTCAAATAGGCTCACTTTTGAACGGTCATTTTTTTAAAAGCTACCACCGGACCACAACGCGGCCTCAACTGAGAAGATCCGGCAAGAAACTCAGCGGGCTTGTCATTTTTTCACATTTTTTTTAACAAAGTCTGTCTTGTTACAATTAGATCAGCACCAGCGACAGTGTGTCCTGCCGTTCAAAAAATCAAATAAAAAATACGACGAAAATACAACAAACTGAAATGCCAAACGGATAGTAGTTGGACCAGTAAGCAGCACCCGCGCACGAGTTGACTCGAGCAGCAGCCATCACTTCCCTCAACCATATTGGAGGGAAGGGGGTGACCCGCCACACGAAGCTGCCACAAGCAAAGACTTTTCGATGGCGAGCATGACCGATCCAAAATCACAGTAGCTCACGTTTAACATTTACCTTCTGCTGTTAGGCAGTGCCTCGTCAGGCAAGACACAAAGCACTTTAACATATTACCAACTTTTATCACAAGTCGTCTAAGTTAGATACACACCAAGAATAATTTACAAGCTCAAGTGAATTGCCTTCAGAACGTAATTAAAGCAACAATCAATTTTGCTGCTAGACTACAAAAGAAAAAAATAAATAAAAGAAGGACAAAAGGACAGCGGCCGGACCAGTCCCCCAAGCAGCACCCGCGCCAGTAGTATAAGTATAAGATATGTAGAATTAGAATAACAGATTGAAACTACGGATAAAAGCGTGCACATACCATGACCGTAAGTACCATGAACGTATCAGTCAGGGAAAAGATATGACGGAGACTTCGATGCACACAAAACGTATTATGCCCACAATGCGTTTAGTTACAGTACCATACGGTCCCTCAACGTTACCCAGACTAAGGAACGGCAACTTCCCCTACTATGCACATTACATTTTGGAACATTTGGACGGCCCGGTACGGCCGGTGCACGGCCGAAGACGAAACTGCTTGTTGCTTTTGAACAAAGGGATTTTTTGCCCGATACGTTCATAGCAGAGTCAATCAATAGTATAAAAGATGGCGCCACAATATTGTTCAGTGTATTAGATACTTCGAAAATTTGTTAAAACGGCAGACGTATATTTAATCCAATTTCAAATTTAATCCAAAAGGATCTTTTAATATTCAGTTAGCTATTAATTCGTTCACGATAAAACTTATTTAAACTTAGAACAATTGAATTTGATCGAGCCGTCGAAAGTCTATTATTTATTCGAAGACAAATTGATCGGAAACCTCTCGATGCACAACTCCTAGTTGAAGTTTATTAATCAATTACTTTATCCTCGCCAACCTTAACTGATAAACGCTGTTTGCGTTCAAGATGAATGACTCAAGTATAATTGAAACCAATTAAGTGTGAAACCTCTTGAAGTTGTCAATCTGTCTGATTCATTAAATAAAAAAATTTGATCACTGGAGAACAACTTTATCAATTGTATTTCACATAATTTGTTAAAGTTAAAGCCTTAAATGATTTCTGAACTAACTAGTAATTCCCTGCGGCTTCGCCCGGTATTAAGCTGACTAAGCTGCAAGCACATAAATTTAAGAGTGATTGATATAAGTATAAATGAAATTGTAACTTTATGATAATTAATATTTACATAACATACCAGGACACATAAGAGAACTGCAGTTTGCAAAGTTTAAAAAAAACACACTAAAAAATGGCTAATAGAACATTGTTTTTATACACTTAAGGATTTTTTTGATTTTAAAAAGTAAGTATTATCAATGGTATTGACGAATTTAACTGATTATTTTTATATTATTTATTTAATGTCTTTAATTATCTTTAAAATTTGACATTATATAAAAAATTTAATCCAATAGAATTACAAAGCCAATATCTTTTTGACATTCACATGCTTTACTACCTAGGCAAAATAGATGTAAGCACTTTTTAAATACCTATTACAACTATTGTACTCTATTTTATAGTGAATAAGTGATTATGATTATGATGATCAATTTTTTTCATACAAATTTTACCAACCCTTAGCGCACCCCTAAATATTGCTTTTGAAAATTTGCGAACACGTGTTTATCAGTGGCGTGCACTGGGTTATATGACAGGGTAGGCAAAAACTGACTTCAACCTCATCAGCAGCCGAAACGTCCACTGCTGAACAAAGGCGTCTCCCTTAGAACGGAGGGGTTGCCATAATCCCCACGCTTGGCAGGCGGCTTGGGGATCGCAGTAAAGGTGGTAGGTAATCCAATAAAAACACGCTGCTGCCCGTCTTCTCGTTTTCCCTTAGTCGCCTTATACGGACACCCAACGGAAGGAGATGGGTGGGTGCTATTCTTACCCGGACACCCCACGGGGACCTAAATTGACATTAATGAATGATGTGAACACAAAACATTTGATGAGTACCTAATACTTATGTTTTTATTTCGAATAAATATTTATATTCTATTTCACTTCCACTACTAAGACGACACGTAGGAAGTACCTACGTTAAAATCCATCCAGCCATTTACGCGGCAGAGCGTCTTAAAGAACCAGACATACTACACAGTCAATAAAAACAATAATAGAGTAAAAAAACTTACAAATATGACTTGCGAGTTACTTGTCTTGCTTGTACACATACATTAAGATGATTATAAATATGCCACCTCAAAATATCAAAAAATTAAATGATATTTAGATTCGATGTTTCCAGCTGGCTAACCGATTGTAAATATACTTTAAATCTAAATATTTTAGATTATTTATCGTGTCGAAAACGCGTGAATTTTTAATTTTTCTATACACACTTGGCCAAAACATCGATCACACGTTACCACTTCCATTTTCTACTTAGTAAGTTTTATAATTTGGAAACACATACACATACTGCACCGAAAACAATCGTTATCAATCAAATCGCTAAAAAAGTATAGAATAAAAACCAACAAAAAATGGATGTCATTATGAAATCTTGAAGTTTGAACAAACTAGGTATTTTATATTTGTAGTATTTTTCATTCATCGATCACCCATTCTCACTCATCCATCCCGTTCGATGCATTGGGCTAAGATTGAGCTGCTATTGGTCAACATTTCTTTAGTCCTTCCTCCAAGGTCGTCATTGCTGCCGAGAGTACCCGAGCAGACCCGAGCACACCCGAGAGGCACTGTCTATTTTTGCATGGTGTGCGTGACATTTATACTGTTTGAATGGTCGGCGTGCCTACTGGTGTGTGTAAGTTTGTTAGAAAAAAATCTGTGAATGTGTGGGAATTAAGAGTTTCGATCATAAAATCTTAAAATTTTGATTAGCGGTCCTCGCGGTTTGGCGCGCGGGAAATTTAAATCTCCGCTTAGTTTAATAGTTTAATTGCCCATTTTTCGCGAGCTTTTGCTTATTTATAATGATGAAATAATTCAAAACAAAATGTTATTGAGCAGATAAATTATTTTTGTATTGTTCCGGAAATCACAGGGTAGGCAAACACTTTTTGCCTATATGGACTGCACGCCACTGGTGTTTATTTATTTTATTTAGAGAATCTTTACAGAAAGTTTCAAGTCAATCGAACCATAAAATAAAAAGTTTTATACAAATGAAAACACCCCATGTATCCCCTTTAGGAGTGGAATTTTCAAAAACCCTTTCTTAGTAGATGCTTACCTTATAAGGAGAACAAAATTTCAGCTTTCTAGGTCCAGCGGTTTGGCCTGTGCATTGATGAATCAGTCAGTCAGTCAGTCAGGACAAGTAATTTTAGATGTATAGAAGATAAGATACTCGACCTCAGAGTAATTAGAATGGAGCTAGTATCGCGTCGATTCCCCGAACAAATTTTTCGTGGCACTTTTGCTGGGTGCGGGAGGCGAAGTAAACACACACATATACAATTTCACGCATACCCACACTATAATAAACTCGCAACACATTCAAAAAGATACGCACACAAATAAATAATGACCTGCACGTATGAACAAAATTTGGCAAAGGGGTTAGCGCATCATCATCTCTGCAGTGTGTAAGAGTATTTGTACGGTGGGGAAATGATAACCCCGAATTTTAATTAAGAACTTTAATAAATTTTTCTTAAAGGAAAAAAAACAGTAACAAAAAGGCGTAACTCCTTAAGTAGCTTAAAAATAAACTTAATGAAGCGAATAACTCCTTAACCAAGTTGCTCCAGTAATAAAGGGCGTAACTACCTAACCAAGTAGTACAATACTAAAGGGCGTAACTCCTTAAGTAACTTAAAAATAAATGTAATAAAGCGAACAACTCCTCAACCAAGTTGCTCCAGTAATAAAGGGCGTAACTACCTAACCAAGTAGTACAATACTAAAGGGCGTAACTCCTTAAGTAACTTAAAAATAAATGTAATAAAGGAAGTAACTCCTTAAATAAGTAATACAAAAATCAAGGGACGACAGTACACCTTAATTTAAGAAAATAAAGGGGAGGGTTGTTGGGGACGCTTGGCTGGCCATCGTAAGAAATAAAAATAATATAAAATAAATTAAAAAGAAAGGTTAATTGAAGGTCCGTGACCCATTACGCTCACGGCCCTTGGGCGATAGTTCGCCAGAGCCACGCCAACACTAGCTGGGCAGCAGCGGCTCAGCCTGCAGCCTCAACGCACTCCCAAGTGGTAAGCCCGCACAGTACCACTTCACTCAGTGCTAAACACCGGGCCCGTACTAAACACCTCCTGTGTGATAAACACAGTATTTTAAGAATACAACACGGTACAATATTTATAGAATACAGTTGGGTACTAAGGAGATACAATACTTGGACTTGTGCTAAAAGTCTAATACTGGACAGAATCTAACTAACTACACGCTACTTCTACTTTCATTGACATAAAAGTTAAGTTACCGCTCCATGATCCGAGGCGGACGCCTCCAGCGACACAGTCGCTGGGCATCGCAGACCAACATATTCTTCATCCCCGACATTTACGTTTCTTTAACCTAAGTAACCAGTCGAAACTAAGTTAAGGGTAAGCTACATGCCCAAAGGTTCACAATTACAATTTTACTCTTGGGAAAAGGGCAAGTTAAATTAAATTGATACATGGTTGCTACATTGCAATAACAACACCTATGAACCTGGTTCATTTAGTTCACAAATTCTATAACAAGAGGAGATCAGTGAGTTGGAGGGTGAAATAACCAATACACGTACCTTCTCGGAGGTGAATTCCACGTCACACTTTGAAAATCTGCCCACGAGCAGAGTAACCAAACACACACAACAGGTCTCGTGCTGCAAAATAATTGATCGCATTACAATCGAGTAAACGACGCAAAACAACGGGGACACCGGTAACCACCGGAAGCGTCACCCAGATTACTTACCTCCAATCCAGAAAACGAGGCGCTTCCCGCGTCTCGACACAACACGCCAAATATGTTTGCCCGCCGAATCTATTAGATTCCGCCTAAATTACTTAATTAAATTTTCAGTCGCGATCTGCGCACCAGCAACTCCAGCAAGTCACGAAACACCCCTCAAAATGGCCTCTCGCCTCGTCCTTCTCTAACATCTTTCCTCTCACCTGTGCGTTCCAGACCCAGCTGACAACACCACCAAAGAGTTCTTGATAATTAAATCCGAATGCTTAGAATCTCCACAAAACATTTTAATCGCAACTCCGGAACGCGCGAACACAACGTTTTGTTATACGTCCCATGCCGCAACACCGACCATAAAATGATAAAGTTTTAATGATTTTAAATTTTATTAAATGGTAACTATAAATGTCAATTAAGGGTAAATTATCCAATTCCAGACTGGGGTGCTCTTGAGTTTAAATCTTCATCAATATCTAACGCAAGTTTAATCTCACAACTATAATGTAAGCGTAAGGCTAACCAGAAACTAAACGTTATCCAAGTAACGTCAACCAGACATAAACAAAACAAATCTACTTTACGAAATTAATGAAATTGAATAATTATTACAACAATAATACTAGTTATTAAACAGGAATATAATAAGGCTAGTATGTGTCGGTGACAAGAAGTGATGTTCAGTGCGCTCCAACAAAAATGTGGCCAAGAAAAAATGGACTGACACCCAATTTGGTAATCCTTACTTATTATCAGAAAAAACAGTGTTACAGTACCCCTTCACCCACCAGAATTTTTCGCGGAACAAGAAAAATTCATGCTGGCCCTCCAGCATCATTCCAACAGTGTTAACACAGAACACTACTTAAACACAACGGACGAAACTTTAAAACCAAAAATTCCTATCTTTGTCAATCTAGACCCTTAATGTCCTTTACATGACATTCACTACGTTTCCCCTTCTCATCCTCTAACAAATACACCAGCCTAGACAATTTCTGCACAATCTTACACTTTTCAAAACGCGGCGCTAACTTATAAGAGAAATGTTTCGCAGCATCACTACGAACATGCGTGCGACGCCAAACTACGTCATCCACCTCGAAGTCTGCATCTCGCCTACGCCTATTATAATATCGAGCATTCCGTGAGTGGGATTTCTTCAATTCTTTATCCACACTCGAGAAAATCTCCTTCAAGACACTCATCTTATCAACGTAGTCCGCACGAGAACCTACAGCAATCTCATCCAAATCTTCACTATCACCATATACAGTACCATCAACTATAGCTTCACGACCATGAACAAGTAGGAAAGGGGTAAACAAGGTAGTACTATTAACCGCAGTGTTAACGGCAAATTGGATTTCACAAAGATGAGAATCCCAACTGCGCTGATCAGTTCCAACGAGCGCAGCAATCGAAGTGACAATCGTCCGGTTATATCTTTCCACAGTGTTAACCTGGGGACAATAAACAGGGGTATAGTGTACTTGGGGTATCCTATACTTTTCGAACAATGCCTTCACATCGCGTCCTATGAATTGCGGACCATTATCCAATATGACAGTCTGCGGGATACCATGAACCAAGAAAACATGGTCTTCCAAACGTTGAGCTACAACTTTACCTGTTGCGCGCCTAAGCGGAAACATCATCACATATTTAGAAAAACAACACACAACTACAAGAAGATACTCATTCTGCTGCCGAGACCTGGGCAGTGGACCAACCAAATCAACGCTGATACACTGGAAGGGCCTTCGACAAACTTTAGGGTTCCCAAATAACCCAGGAGTAGTTTGCGTTGGGTGTTTAAACGCTTTACACGTCGAGCACATGGACACATACTTCTCCACATCCTTGTACATATCCGGCCAATAATAATGAAGGCGTAATCTTTTATAAGTTTTTTCTATACCCAAATGGGCACCTAACGGAGAGTCATGACCTTCTGAAATTAAACGCAACCTCTCATCCAAAGGAACGACTTCTTTCCAGTCAAAATCACCAGTCAAAATCACCAGTCAACGTCGATTTACTTTTGGTATAGCGGTAAAGCTTCCCATCTATAATTTGATAATTCGGACAGGTTTGAGGCCTGTTCAGACACCGAGAATACAAATTTTGGAACCAAGGATCCTGCGGAGATCCATCGATAACACACACAGGCACGGAGCGGGACAAAGAATCGGGAATCGTATGATCTTTGCCACGCCGATGCTCAATCACGAAATTGTATGGAGAAAGTCTACAACCCCATCTTTCCAAACGACCAGTAGGATTTCGTAAATTAAGGAACCACTTTAAACTAGCATGATCTGTAATAATCTTGAAAGGTTTATGGCCTTCCAGGTACGGCCTAAAATGCTCAACGACTTGTACCACCGCCAACGCTTCTCGTTCAGTAGCAGAGTAATTCCGCTCCGGACGATTCAAAGAACGACTATAGTACGCAATTGGATGCTCTTCTCCATCGAACATTTGAGTTAACATCCCACCAATACCCACATCAGACGCATCAGTGTGCACAATAAAAGGAAGAGAAAAATCTGGACAAGCTAGTACAGGGGCCGACGTCAAGGCACTTTTCAATTGCAGAAAGGCATATTCCGCTTCCGATGACCAAACGAACGGAGGCCTATCTTTTCGAGTAGAAGTCAACGCATTCAAAGGTGCTGCTATAGTGCTAAATCCTCGAATAAACCGTCGATAATAAGACGCCGTTCCCAAGAATCGCTTGACATCTCTGGGGCAGGTCGGGATAGGAAAATCGGTAATGGCCCGTATTTTGTCAGGATCCGTTCTCAACCCCAACTCATCCACTACATAACCAAGATACTTTAACTGTTTTCGAAACAGACAACACTTCGACAGACTAACCGTTAGTTTCGCTGACTGCAGACGCTCATGTACCTTCTTGAGGAGGTCAAGATGCTCTTCAAAAGACTTACTAACCACCACAATATCATCTAAATAAATAAATACACGCCCTCCAAACTCAGGGCCAAACAATTTATCCATCAGTCGTTGCTGAGTAGCTGGCGCTGAAGTTAAACCGAAACACATAACTTTGAACTGAAAAAGGCCGCGCGATGGGACAGTAAACGCGGTCTTCTCTTTGGAAGAAGAAGTAAGGGGAATCTGCCAAAATGCAGCTTTTAAATCAATGGAGGACAGGAAGCGGGCGTCTCTAAGTTGATCCAAGATGTTATTTATGTAAGGTAAGGGGTAGGCATCATGCTTGGAAACCTCATTAAGCTTCCGGCTGTCCAAGCAGAAACGCAATTCACCATTGGCCTTAGGGGCCATAGTGATAGGATTATTCCAAGGACTACAACTCGGCTCCACAACATCCATTTCAATCATTTCATCAAGTTGACGGTTTAACTCAACAAGTTTATCCGGCGACATCACGTAATACCGCTGCTTAATAGGGGCGGCATCTCCAGTATCGATATGATGAGATATCAGATGAGTTCTTCCTAAACCGTTCTTCTCAGCTGAAATATCCTCAAACAACTTACACACATCACCCGCTAATTTCTTTTGCTCTTCGGTTAAAGCATCGAAAGGGTGCAAACAATTCACTTGAGAAACCTCCACTTCAGAGGGATTCTGAAGAACTAAATCCTTCGGGCCTGTCATTCGCAAAACGTCAGGGGCGACCTGAAAAGCCTTCCAAAAATTTATCCCAAACAACAAAGACGTAGTCACACTAGGGACCACAAAAAACTTCACAACACGCAGAACATCATTAACAACCACGGGCAAAAACATAAATCCAGTGACGGGGGAAGTAGACCCATTTGCCGTCACCACAGAATCCATCACATCCGACTGATGAATATCAGCCAACTTAGACAACTCCTTCACTGCAGAACCACCAACAATAGAGATTTCCGATCCGGAATCCATTAAACCAGAAAAAGGTACACCACATATCTCGACATTAAGGTAAGGGCGAGCATCCTGACAATCATTACGGGGGACCGTCGCTACTTTGGGCTTCGAATTCTGAAAGAATTCGCGTACAAAATCACACCATTCACGCCACTCCTCTGGGGATGAACAATTTAAACGACGGCCCTCCTTTACAAGTTTTTTGATCCCGTTAGAGAGTTAACTTTTGGCCTACACTTCGAACAATTCGCAGCAGTAGCCCCTTTTTCACCACAACGATAGCAAACAATCACTTTAGGAGCCGTACACTCCAGAAGGGTGTGATCGTTCACACGGCACCGCACACAAAACTTATCTACGACATCAGCCTTAGTCACTGCTTCACATTTCGGACGAGTAGGTTTTCCTTTATACGCAAGATCCGGGGCAACCGCACCGGGTACATTCCTAGGAGGTTCAGTAAAAAACTGCGCCCTCTCTTTGGCTGCCTCCAACTGCCTACAATATTTTTTAAGCTCCGACCAAGTGGATACCTCAAAGTTCGCTAACGGAATGGAGTAGGATGGCCTAATATTAAATTTCACGATATCTAATTTTTCATCTTCGCTTAGGGGTTTCCTCAAGCAAGAAAAATAGTTTAGCATAATGTTAAGGTAACACGAAATAGACTCGTCAGGACCCTGGGTCCTTGATCGTATCTCCTGAAGCAAACGATTATTGTAATCGTACGGAAGAAATTCTTCCAATAACGCAGTTTTCAGTTCCTCCCAACTTTTCAATTTATCACTTACACCACGGTACCAGTACAACGCCTCATCCGTAAACAATTCGACTGCTGAATTTAATAACTTTTCCCTGGATATATTCCTAGAGATACACAACTCCTCTATCCGTTGAATAAAAGATTGGACACTATCCTTCCCATTAAATTTAAGGTTGAGAGACTGGACGTTAGAAGCACGGTCACAAGTTACAACCGGTCTTACTATCACTGGCTCATCAACAATTGAACCACCTTCCCCAGGGACCATATCAACAGCTGGCTGAAAATCAACACTACTACGGAAAGTATGCGTCATCCCATCGATTCGTTGCAGCAGAACAAGGAGACGTTCTTCCAAAGGTTCTTTTAGAGTTTTATCTTCCGCTTTGAGCGGCTCGACGCGACTCAACCTATGAAAAAGGTGGTTTCCTAACGCCTGGATGCGATTTAACTTTTTTAGTAGTAGGGGTTTCTGATCACAAATGGCCTCCAACTCAGTAAGCTTGGAGCCAATAGTTTTTAATTCAGCCACCAGATCACCCTCAAACACACTCACCTCATCGCTGGGTACTATCTTGGCTAAATTTCTAATTTGGGCACGTAATTTATCAACGGTACTCTCTGGTACACCATCACGGATAGCGACTTCATAAATTAACTCATCTTTATTTAAAACGTTAAAACGGATAGGGCGTTCCTCAATCATGGTTAAGATACAATTTTATGTTTACTTAGTACAACTAAGAATCCGCACATAAGCTTGACAGACTATTGAATCATTACTCAATACAAGGTATTGAGTGACAATACAATACAGTACATTCAAAAGTACAATATGACGCACAGAAAGTCAACGACTCAGAAAACGTAGTGATAATTATATAAGTAAAGTACTTAAAAAATAATGCGTGACCAACCAACCGTCAATGAGCGAAAGACCAATGGCGGGGAGCAGCTCCGCGTGCCCAACAACGTCCCTGTTCGGGCGCCATGTAAGAGTATTTGTACGGTGGGGAAATGATAACCCCGAATTTTAATTAAGAACTTTAATAAATTTTTCTTAAAGGAAAAAAAACAGTAACAAAAAGGCGTAACTCCTTAAGTAGCTTAAAAATAAACTTAATGAAGCGAATAACTCCTTAACCAAGTTGCTCCAGTAATAAAGGGCGTAACTACCTAACCAAGTAGTACAATACTAAAGGGCGTAACTCCTTAAGTAACTTAAAAATAAATGTAATAAAGCGAACAACTCCTCAACCAAGTTGCTCCAGTAATAAAGGGCGTAACTACCTAACCAAGTAGTACAATACTAAAGGGCGTAACTCCTTAAGTAACTTAAAAATAAATGTAATAAAGGAAGTAACTCCTTAAATAAGTAATACAAAAATCAAGGGACGACAGTACACCTTAATTTAAGAAAATAAAGGGGAGGGTTGTTGGGGACGCTTGGCTGGCCATCGTAAGAAATAAAAATAATATAAAATAAATTAAAAAGAAAGGTTAATTGAAGGTCCGTGACCCATTACGCTCACGGCCCTTGGGCGATAGTTCGCCAGAGCCACGCCAACACTAGCTGGGCAGCAGCGGCTCAGCCTGCAGCCTCAACGCACTCCCAAGTGGTAAGCCCGCACAGTACCACTTCACTCAGTGCTAAACACCGGGCCCGTACTAAACACCTCCTGTGTGATAAACACAGTATTTTAAGAATACAACACGGTACAATATTTATAGAATACAGTTGGGTACTAAGGAGATACAATACTTGGACTTGTGCTAAAAGTCTAATACTGGACAGAATCTAACTAACTACACGCTACTTCTACTTTCATTGACATAAAAGTTAAGTTACCGCTCCATGATCCGAGGCGGACGCCTCCAGCGACACAGTCGCTGGGCATCGCAGACCAACATATTCTTCATCCCCGACATTTACGTTTCTTTAACCTAAGTAACCAGTCGAAACTAAGTTAAGGGTAAGCTACATGCCCAAAGGTTCACAATTACAATTTTACTCTTGGGAAAAGGGCAAGTTAAATTAAATTGATACATGGTTGCTACATTGCAATAACAACACCTATGAACCTGGTTCATTTAGTTCACAAATTCTATAACAAGAGGAGATCAGTGAGTTGGAGGGTGAAATAACCAATACACGTACCTTCTCGGAGGTGAATTCCACGTCACACTTTGAAAATCTGCCCACGAGCAGAGTAACCAAACACACACAACAGGTCTCGTGCTGCAAAATAATTGATCGCATTACAATCGAGTAAACGACGCAAAACAACGGGGACACCGGTAACCACCGGAAGCGTCACCCAGATTACTTACCTCCAATCCAGAAAACGAGGCGCTTCCCGCGTCTCGACACAACACGCCAAATATGTTTGCCCGCCGAATCTATTAGATTCCGCCTAAATTACTTAATTAAATTTTCAGTCGCGATCTGCGCACCAGCAACTCCAGCAAGTCACGAAACACCCCTCAAAATGGCCTCTCGCCTCGTCCTTCTCTAACATCTTTCCTCTCACCTGTGCGTTCCAGACCCAGCTGACAACACCACCAAAGAGTTCTTGATAATTAAATCCGAATGCTTAGAATCTCCACAAAACATTTTAATCGCAACTCCGGAACGCGCGAACACAACGTTTTGTTATACGTCCCATGCCGCAACACCGACCATAAAATGATAAAGTTTTAATGATTTTAAATTTTATTAAATGGTAACTATAAATGTCAATTAAGGGTAAATTATCCAATTCCAGACTGGGGTGCTCTTGAGTTTAAATCTTCATCAATATCTAACGCAAGTTTAATCTCACAACTATAATGTAAGCGTAAGGCTAACCAGAAACTAAACGTTATCCAAGTAACGTCAACCAGACATAAACAAAACAAATCTACTTTACGAAATTAATGAAATTGAATAATTATTACAACAATAATACTAGTTATTAAACAGGAATATAATAAGGCTAGTATGTGTCGGTGACAAGAAGTGATGTTCAGTGCGCTCCAACAAAAATGTGGCCAAGAAAAAATGGACTGACACCCAATTTGGTAATCCTTACTTATTATCAGAAAAAACAGTGTTACAAGTGGTATCTCCTCTAAGACCTAGACAGATAGATTGAAGATAGATGATTAAGGTGAGAAATGGTAGTGCAGCCATCCATGTGCCATGCCTTATACTTACCATCACGAAAAATGATTGCTTGTCTCGTCACTAATTTGCATCCTTACGAAAATGACCAACTGTAGCAATAGAATCTACTAGCCCGTTGGTGGCTATTCGTTAAGTATATTGGTATACAAATGAAACTGGTCTGTATTAATTTTGCTTTTTTTTTTGCACGGGGGAAATCTTCCAAAGGTCGCCGGGAGCTGTGGGGCTCTACCGGGGTATGTGGGATTCTTACCCACTAAAACCCCCGCGGCTGTCGCATCGGCTCATGAGAGGGGGGACCCCAGGGCTCTCCGTTGGGATCTGCACCAGGGGCCCCTCAGTGCCTTGCCTTTGAGCCTGCCGCCGGGGGGCGTATTATAGCCCCCCGGGAACCTGACACGGTGCTCACGGGGACGGGGGTCGCAACCCCGCCGCCGTCCTCTTCGGAGTCACCGCCGTACTCAATGGACGTTCAAAGGGCCCACACCCCGAACGCACAGCGCCTCCGAAGGTTGCCCGTTGCTTATAGTGAAACTGGTCTGTAGTGCGATAACTATTCATTACTGCTCTTGTAAAGCTGGTAAACGTAAGTTGCTGTACACATAATGGTGATGTGGCGAGCACAGAGGGTAGGCAAAGGTACAATATGTAGGTGTTGTTCTACAATGTGTACGAATTGTGCTGTTTAATTATGTCGCAGTATCTTAAAATGTCACTCACACAAAATGATTCATCTTATCAACTACATCACGTAATAGCCGCTCTAGCTAGAGAATATTTCTATCAAACCACACGCTTATCCTTAACAAAATGAAATTATGAACAATCACTGTAGGTACTTTTTGTAGCTACATTACTGGGATTATATATCTTCTAAACGTAATGTTCTATGTTATACATGTTGGTGATAAAGAAATTTCAATAATATGTCTTTTTTTACTTACGTCATCTAAAGTTAATACTCGCTTAGCGGATTCAATCATGGCCACGCTTAGTTAAGTATGCGTTACATTTTGGCAAACGCATTTTTCCTAATAAACATTATTTCTGCCGGGGGCTTACTGAGCCATGTTTTGTAAATCCAGCGGTGGCTAAATGGCCCATTGCGGGCCGAATGCGGATTTCTGCTGTATTACCCTAATAGCGTTCCAGTTCTTCAATTCACGTTTATTGTCAGGTTTTTTTTAATAATTCAACAGGATCTTCATTGTTTTAACACTTTAATCTATATCTATCTATACTTATAATAAAACTGTAACAGGTCCATTTCTGTACATTGAAGATATTTTGAAAATTATATTTGGAGGGCATTCTATAACCGATACTGAGGACGAAAATGTAATTTTTTTAACTTTTGTCTGTCTGTCTGTCTGTCTGTCTGTATCACGGCTGAGCATCACGCCGAAACTACTGAATGGATTCAAATGAAACTTGGCATGATTTGAGATCTTACTACGAGGTAGGACATAGGATACTTTTTATCCCGTAATCTAGCACGGTTCTTTTGGGAGAGGGGATTAAAGTCAAAATGGGTACTTGGTTATACGCTTGGTCCGATTTTATCAATTTTTCTTTATAATATAATAAATATTAGTATGGGAACACTCATAGAGAGTTGTTATCAAGGTTTTGTAATCGATCGGGTTAAGCAACGTTAGGTAAGGTCACTAAATAGATGGGTGACCGTTTAACGCCATTTGAACTAAACGTCTCCGTGCTTCGGAGGGCAAGTAGCCAAAGTGGGTCCAAGTTTTTAACCGACTTTAGAAAAGGAGGTTTTTGTATTCTATGCGAATGTTTATTATTGAAAGTTTAGTTAACGTAAACACAGCGCGGGCGGAGCTGCGTGGGTCAGCTAGTCATTAATATTGGCCTGACCTTGTTTTTGTGTTAGGGGAGGAAACCTTCAAAAGGTACCCAGTCTCTTTAGGCACAGGCCGGGTTATAGGGGATTTTTACCCATCAAATCCTCCGCGGTGGCCTTCATCGAGAGACTCATTGTAGTAATGATTTCTGATATTTACGCGAATACTACACATTGAAATTAAAGGTAATTAAAATCATAAATAAACCGCGATATAATCCGTAAAATTAGTTTCATTTCATTGTAGTAGTCAGACTGGGAAAATACCTCCACCACACAAAACTAAGCATGATAGGAAGGAACAAAAGGGTACAACTACAACTCATAACAGGGTTCAATGAAGTTGCCTAACACATAAAACAAGAACCCAAAAACAATACAGATGGACTAGCTTAATACCTTGGAGCAAAACAACTAGATGTGGGTGTATGATCAGGCTTAATTTTGAAATGTCGTCACCTTAACGTTTGAATTGAAGAAATTTGTTCTTAAGAAGTTTCCACTGCTGAGCGGTGATTTAATTCTTCGGATAATAAAAGCTTATCATTATTGATTAAACGATTCAAAGAAAACTATCAATTACTATTGCAAAACTCTAATTCTGCAAAACTAGAAAACTAGCCGACTCGAATAAACAGTATTGAATTAAATTTTCTTTCTTGCTGTAAAACATTGAAGTCTATAACAGAGAATATGTATTTGATAGATAAACTATTAAATTTCTCTAGTCTTCAGTAGAAACGCGTGTGTATAGCATTTCCAAAGTGTCGTTACTCACAAACATTAAATTTATCTTCCACGAAAGTGCTACAGCTTTGTTCAACACAATAATGCTTTTACACACATTGTATTTTATCGTATACATTATCCAAGCAAAACGCTACAGTTTCTAAATAAAGCGTGAAAAATTAAATTATGAAGAGCGAATGATTTATAGCGTATAACATTGCCACGTAATTTAAGAAAATTATAGTGGGAAGTGTGGTGGTCCGTGTGGTGCCGTAAGAGGCGACTAAGGGAAAACGAGAAGACGGGCAGCAGCGTCTTTCTATTGCATTACCTACCACCTATGCGAAGCCTGCCAAACGTTGGGATTATGGCAACAACTCTTTTTTGGGGGAGGCCTATGTTCTGCAGTGATCGTCTTTTGGCTGTTAATGATGATGCTGACAGTGGGAAGACCCGCTTAAAAATAGCATACCATTTTTAACCGGCTTCAAAAAGAAGGTTCTCTATTCGACGCGTATGTATGTAATATTGATAAAATTGCGTAATATTAATATATGTTAGTCTATGTGGGCTTCTAAACAAATTCACCAAATTTTATGAGTGTATGTATGTATGTATGTATGTAGGTATGTATGTATGTATGTAGGTTTGTCCACGGATTTCTCAGAAACTACAAGTCCGATTTTGAAAATTCTTTTTGCAATAGTTAGAGTATTTTTCAACTTAGGGTAGAGTACAAGTTTCATCAAAATGGGTCGAGTAGTTTAAGAGATATAAACTTTTTATGTTTTCAGTAAGTTACTGTAACGTAGACGTTCGAGTTGCGTGATAGTGTTGATACCTATTTTGGTAATAAAATAACGAAAATATATTGAAGTCGGTGTCAGCTGGTGCTAGTGTTACTTAACATGATGTGCTAGCACCGACTTCAATATATTTTCGTTATTTTATGCTTTTTAGATAATTTACTTTGAAGTCGGTTTTTTTTTTTTTTTAAATAGTTTATTTAAATTCACGCTAGTCACGAAACAATCATTATATTCGCCTGATGATACGCGACACGTCTGCATATAGATAGTGTAAAAAACAATACAAGTGAATCAGATAATAATCTGGAAAGCAAAATGATCCATCCATCGGATCCATGTAAAATTCCTTTGTCGGTCTTGCGCGTGATCTCTCTAGGTCACTTTTGTCTGCTCAAGCAGTTGTCTACCAATAGATACACAAGTGCTTGAGCAGACAAAAGCGTGTGGCGGTAGCATAATCTTGGCTTTGAATCTTTCTACATTGTTATCTCTTTTTCTACAATGTTATTTCGTCAATTTGTCAATATACACACATCAAAAGTGTCTAGGGATCAAGCATTTTTAAGCGGATTTCTTGAGATTGAGATGTGGCTTTGTAATAAATTTATGATTTTATAAATTTATATGGATCCTTTTTGGTGCATTTCATAATTTGAATCAGGAACTGTGAATCAAATTCGAGTAAAAGATGAAAATCAGCTGTCAATATTTTCCCTATAAAAACATACAACGCATTGAAGACATTATTAGTGCTACTGTTTCCCTACTACTGATTAAAACCAACGTTATTATGGAGCGGCGACGTCATTTAAGCAGGGAAGAAATGCTCAGAGCCGTGGGAATGATAGAAGCTGGTTCCCGGCAACGTACTGTGGCTTTAGCTCTGAATACAAGTCAGAGTGTTATCAGTCGACTTTGGACACGTTACCGAAGCACTGGTACCGTGGCTGAGCGCCATGGAGGACGGTATCGCTGCACCACACGGAGACAAGACCGATATATTCAAATCTTAACTCGAAGAGCTCCAACAATAACTGCCATGATGTTAGCCGTGAGGCTTCATCACTCTTCAGGGAACTTAATTAGCGACCAAACAGTCAGAAACCGCTTGCATGAAGTGAACCTTCATTCCCGAAGACCGCTACGGGTACCACCTATAGCAATGCACAATCGTAGGATTCGATATCAATGGGCTCTTGAACACAGAAATTGGGCAGAAGAACAATGGCGTTTCGTGTGCTTTTCTGATGAGTCTCGTTTTGGTATGAGACCGGATACAAGACGTATACGACACTGGAGAACCCCTGGACGCCAACAGCGATTAAAATCCTGCCAGGAAGTCCATCCTTATAGTGGTGGAACCATCATGGTATGGGCGGGTATTTGGATCGGCGGAAGAACTGAGTTGATTTGGATCAGAGGCAACCTCAACGCTCAAATTTATGCTGAGACGATTGTATCAGACGTCATCGTTCCTCTAGAAGTGCAAATCGGTCCCTTATTTCAGTTAATGCATGATAATGCACGACCGCACACCGCAAGAGTTGTAAGACAGACTCTCGCCGCAGCTAACATCAATGTCCTGCCCTGGCCTGCTCAGTCGCCAGACTTGAACCCGATTGAGCATGCATGGGATATGCTACAGAGAAGAGCTCTGCCGAATATGGAGGGTATCCAGTCGCAAGAAGACCTTTTTTTGTTGTTGCAACGAACATGGGCGGCCATTCCACAGCGTGATTTGGATGAACTCATTTTGAGTATGCCAAACCGATGTTCTTGTGTTGTTAGTGTTCGCGGTAGAAACACGGATTATTAATTGTTTAAGTTACCCAATAAAATTTTAAAGAAAACTGTTATTTCAGTCTTTTTTTCGAACTTTTGTGTTAGTGGTTCAAATGTCAAAAATCCCTTTATTAGGAAAATGGCAAATTTCTTTATTAATGCAAAGGTGACTTGGTTTATCGTTACTGTGACAAACGAAAACACTTTATTTGATGAATCCTTAAAGAAAATTTTAATTAATATCAATCAGGAGAAAAGTTATTGCAAAAATATATGTTGATCCCTAGACACTTTTGATGTGTGTATTTTCTAAAATATAAATTTTTTTTTTGATAATAGTATAGTAGTAGTAGTAATTGCGTTTGTAAATTTTGCATCAATACATTCATGTTTTTTTAAATAAAATTATTCAAGAAAAAGTACTCTCAAGTACCTGCATGTATATTAAACTAGCTGACCCGCGTAGCTCCGCCCGCGCTCTTTTAACGTTTTTAGATGGCCGCATAGGCTTATTGTGTGAATATTACACATTCTTAATAATATTAGATACTAGCTGACCCGCGCAGCTCCGCCCTCGCTTTTATTACATTTTGCTCCCCTTTTCTCCCTCCTCCCTAGATTAATCTCTATCCATATCTCTCTCTCTTATAAAAAAAATCTAATTATATGCTCTTTCTCTTCTCTCTCTTTCCCCCTCCCGCTTCAGTTTCCGTCACACTCCCCCTCTTCCTCTCCCTGTTGTCCCCTCTCTGAACCCTCTCCCCTCTCTCTTCTACGAACTTGCTCCTGCTCACTTCCCCCTTACTTCACCTAACTCCCCCGATCCCTCACCCCATCACCCCCTCCTCGAATCCCCTCTCCCTCTTTCTCCTCTCTTGCACCCTCCTGTCGTTCTATATATCCTCGTCAATCATGGTATCAGCGGCATTAAATATACTTTATGACCAATTCTCAGACCTCCCCGATATGCACACAAAATTTCATACAAATCGGGTCACCCATCTGTTTATTGACCTTGCCTTATGTTGCTTAACCTTAACCTAGCGGTATGAAATATACTGTATGACCTATTCTCAGACCTACCCGATATGCACACTTTCATACAAATCGGTTCACCCATCTATTTAATGACCTTACCTAACGTTGCTTAACCTTAACCTACCGGAATAAAAAGTCCTATGTCCGTTTCCTGGTTCTAAGCTACCTCCCCACCAATTTTCAGCCGAATTGGATAGGCCGTTTTTGAGTTATAAAAGTTCTATAGTGATTGTATGTCCAATTCCGCCGATAGATGGCGCTGTTCATAATGTAAATCACGCTAACATCGTAAATTACTGTCTAATGATATTCGATAATGAAAGTCCTTAGTGTTTCATGCCAGCCATTCCGCTGCGCGCTCCGGTCCCGATCGGACGTGCGCACTCGCTACGCTCTCTCACGCTCCGTGTGTTTGTGTGTTCACAGATTCGCCGCCAGGCGTCACCGTCGTCGCTTCGTGACGGCCCACCGACCCGCCGCGTGTTTGGATTGCCGCGGCTTGCGCCGCCGGCTACCTGCTCGCCGGCCACCCGCGCGCCGCACACCTGCGTCGCGCGCACCCGCCCGTGAGTGACTCTTTGTTACTTGAAAACAGGTTCCTGTTTCCAAATAACAAAGCAGTCATTCCGCGTTTTAAAAACCACGTGTTTTTAGTGGTCGCCTAGGGGATCCTTGCGGTGTTAACGCACCTAGGCGGAGCGTGACCCGAGCGCTCGCCGGTTCCCTTCAGGAAACGGCAACTCGGACGGGATCAAGGCAACCGGCCCTGGGAGTGACCCCCTAGTCGATCTTGATCGTCGCCCTCCCACCCTTCCGCCTCCTATTTCCTATTCCTTGGGTGCTGTTTGGTTTCGAACCGCCGGCTTGCCGGTCTCGTCTCCTCTGCCCCAGGGCTGTTAGGCTACACACCCTACACACCCACACACATTAGGGCCACACGTTAGGCACTCACCCACTCCCCGCCTTGCCGGCGGGGAGGATCACTCACCCGTTTTTTCGTCCGGAGAGTTTCCCTTCGGACGGAAAAATGTCGTCCCCCGCACTCTCCCAAGTGCCTCCCGAATTTGCGGTGAGACTGGTGGAGATTATCTCCGTCAAGTATCCAACGATCTTGACGGAGTTAATCTCGGCCATGAACGCCGCCGCCACCTCGAGCGAAACCCTTTCGCCGACCCCGCCCGACCTTCAGTCGCAGCCCACCGACGCGTTTACCGCACCGACTCCAGCGGCGCTTACCCCGCCACCTTCCGCCGCGATTATCTCGCCGCAGCCCACCCCGGCGCACCTAGATGCGCCAACCCAGTTCCCTCCACCGGGGTTCGAGGCCGACCCTCAGTCAGCCTCGGACATGGAGGTCGAACTCGAGTCCGCCAAGCGACCCTTCTCCTCCTCGGAGGACGAGTGGACGCTAGTCCGCGATAAGAAACGGGCGCGTCAACCCCGGGACCAGCGCCCGTCCAAGCACCAGTGCGTTGAGGAGGAGGCCTGTGCGTCCTCCCCAAACTCCCTGAGTGCCTCACCGTCCCCTCGCACCTCACCCACTCCGCGCGCATCAGCCGCCCCGGTGAGCCAACCCGAAGGCCGCAAGCCCCGCCCTCCTCCTCCTGTAATCATACAGGACAAAGCCGCATGGCCGCGAGTCACTAACGCTCTTAAAGCGAAAAACATCCGGTATACCAAGGCCTCGAACACGGCCAACGGCATCAGTGTGTCCGCCATGACGACTGACGACCACCGTCAACTCACGTCCCACTTGAGGAAGGAGAAGATCTCCTTCCACACCTACACCCTCGAAGAGGACCGTACCCTTCGAGTGGTCATCAGGGGAGTTCCGAAGGAATTCGAGCCCTCTCTCATCCTTGAGGACCTTCAGTCCCAAGGATTCCCCGCCCAAGAAGTCCACCGCATGGCGAGTGGCCGCGGTCCCAAGGTCCCATACAGTATGGTGACAGTCGTTCTCGACCGTACCCCCGAAGGCAAGCGTATTTTTGACTTGTCTCATCTCCTAGACCTCACCGGGGGCTTCTACGTCGAACCCCCCCACAAACGTGGCACTCCCGGGCAGTGCCACAATTGCCAATTATACGGCCATTCGGCCCGAAATTGTCACGCCACTCCCCGATGCGTTAAATGCATCGGGGACCACCCGACCTCCACCTGCTCTCGCAAGCAGGAGACCGCGACCGAACCTCCCGGCTGTGTCCTCTGCGGGACCGTCGGACACCCCGCGAATTATCGCGGATGTTCGAGGGCCCCAAAGAGGAATCGCCGAGTGGCGAGGCGCAACGGTCTCCGTGCGCCCAGGAATCCAGCGCCTTCAGCGCCCATCTTTTCGGCACCCATTGTGCCCGGGCCCCCTGCTCCTCCTGCGCCTTCTGCGCAAAAAGTAGTCCCGCCAAGTTCGGCACCCTTCGTGCCGCAGGCTCCACAAGGCGTCGCGCCTTCTGCGCTCCGCGACCCACGGCTCAACCGTCCCAACGCATGGAACACCCATGTTCCCAGCGCGCCCATGCACCCTGCGACTTGCGCCCCGGCGCCTCACGCCGGGTTCACCCCAGTGCCCTCAGCACAAAACACCCTGGTGTCGGACATCCAACTGATCCGCAACACCATGAGCAATTTCAACATTGCCGCCATCCGCGCCCTCGCGCACAAGCTTCGAGTCGCTAAAAACGACTTCGAACGCACCATGGCCCTTGTCGAGCACGAGAGTGTGCTCAGTTCCCTGTCAGTGGTTCCCACCACCCAATCTTATCCTTGATTATGGATTTACACCCAAAACGAATCAAGCCCCTCTCCTTGTGCCTGGCGTTTTTCAACGCCCATGGCCTCTCCCCTCAACGCGATCAAGTTAGTGAATTCCTTAGGGATCACCAAGTTGATGTCATGCTAGTGCAAGAGACATTCCTCAAACCCGCTCATAGGAGTCCCAACATCGCCAACTACCATCTCGTGCGAAATGACAGAACTGCCTCCCGCGGAGGCGGCACTGTCATCTATTATAGGAAATCCTTGCACTGCATCCCACTCGATGTCCCTGCGCTCACCAATATCGAGGCCTCGGCTTGCCGCCTCTCTCTCTCGGGTCATCCCCCTGTCACTCTCGTCTCGGTGTACCTTCCACCAGACAAGCAACTTCTCAGAAGTGACATCGAAGCACTTCTTGACATGGATAGCGCCGTCATCCTTGGCGGCGACTTCAATTGCAAACACGTTAGGTGGAACTGTCACACCACCAATTATAACGGCGTGCGCCTCGACGCTCTAGTCGACACTCTCGATTTTGAGATCATTGCTCCAATGCGTCCCACCCATTTTCCCGTCAGCATCGGCTACCGTCCCGATATCCTAGACATGGCACTTCTGAAGAACGTAACGCTTCGGCTGCGCTCCTTAGAAGTGCTCCATGAACTAGACTCCGACCACCGTCCCGTTCTCATGGAGCTCGGACCACCTCCCTCACCGGAACCAGTCATGAAGACTGTGGTGGACTGGCAGCGGCTGAGCACCTGCTTGGCCAATGCCGACACGCCACAGCTCTCTCGTATCCCAGTCCACCTCTCGTCCCCTCAGGACACCGAACAAGCCGTCAGTGCTTTCACTGACAACCTCCAATCGGCCATCAGCCAATCTTCCCGGCAGGTTGAAGCGGTGGACCCTTATGTCCAACGCTTCAAACTGCCGGCCGACGTCAAAGAATTGGTCCGAGCCAAAAACGCGGCTATCCGCGCTCACGACTCCTACCCCACCGCAGCCAACCGGATCCGCATGCGCGCTTTACAGAGGGACGTAAAGAACCGCATCGCGGAACTCCGGGGGGACCGGTGGGACGGTTTTCTCGAGGGTATCACTCCCTCTCACCAAGCCTACTGGCGGCTAGCGAGGGCTCTCAAGTCCGACACGGTAGCCACCATGCCTCCCCTGACTCGCCCTTCAGGCGCCCCTCCAGCTTTTGACGACGAGGAAAAAGCCGAGGTCCTCGCAGACTCTCTAGAGAGACAATGCTCTCCTAGTGTCTCAGTTTCCGACCCACCCCATCGCGATCACGTAGATAGGGAAGTAGAGCGCAGGGCTTCTGTCCCGCCATCCGACACTCTCACCCCGGTCACCCATTCCGAGGTGGAAGACCTCATCAAAGGCCTTAAGCCTAAGAAATCCCCCGGCCCTGACGGCATCTCGAACCGCGTACTAAAAATCCTTCCCTACCACTTGATCTACCTCTTGGTAGCCATCTTCAATGCCGCCATGACGCACGCTATATTCCCTTCGGAGTGGAAAGAAGCAGACGTCATCGGCATTCACAAACCCGGTAAGCCACGTGACGATCCCACGAGCTACCGCCCCATAAGTCTCCTTAGCGCCCTGGGCAAACTCTACGAGCGCTTGCTTCTCGCAAGACTCAAAGAATTTGTCATCTCGAAGGGCATACTCATTCACGAGCAGTTCGGCTTTCGAGCTGGACACTCTTGCGTCCATCAAGTGCACCGCATCACGGAGCACGTCCTCTCCGGGCTCAACCAGCCCAGACCCATATACACCGGAGCCTTATTCTTCGATGTCGCTAAGGCATTCGATAAGGTCTGGCACAATGGCTTGCTTCACAAGCTCTACCTCATGGGCGTGCCAGACCGTCTGGTCCTCATCATACGAGATTTTCTCAGGAATCGTACTTTTCGATATCGAGTCGAAGGTGCGCGATCCACTTCCCACCCTATTCAGGCCGGAGTCCCTCAAGGCTCTGTGCTCTCCCCACTCCTGTTCAGCCTGTTCACGAACGACATCCCTCGTTCGGACAGGGTGCAACTAGCCCTTTATGCGGACGACACCGCACTTTATTTCTCACACAGAAATAAGGCTTTCTTGACGCGCACTCTTCAAGTCGCCGTCAACGCCCTAGGCGAATGGTTCCAAAAGTGGCTGATCGCGGTGAACCCGGAAAAGAGCGCCGCGGTGCTCTTCTCCCGGAGCACCAGATCTCACACTGCGGGCCATCCCAGTAGTCGATTAGGTCAGATCACCCTCTATGGGCGTCCCATCCCTTGGACCAAAAAGGTCAAATATCTAGGCGTCACCCTGGACTCCCGCATGACATTTGGACCGCATATACGGTCAGTACGCAACCGAGCGGCCTTCGTTCTCGGCCGGCTCTACCCCATGATCTGCAGGCGGAGTAAACTGTCGCTTAGGAATAAGTTGACACTTTACAAAACCTGCATCCGTCCCATCCTAGCTTACGCCAGTGCCGTATTCGCACACGCGGCTCCCGCCCACATCAATAGCCTCCAGGTTATTCAAAACCGATTCCTTCGACATGCCGTCGGTGCCCCGTGGTACATGCGGAATGTCGACCTTCATTCCGACTTCGGTCTAGTCCCTATCCGCAAATTTTTCAAGGAAATGTCCGAACATTACTTTGAAAAAGCTTGCGTCCACCCGAACCCGCTCATCGGCGCCGCTGCCGACTATATCCCCGACCCTGACCCTGTTCCCGGTCCCTCAGATCGTCGACCTACCGTACATCGCCGCCGTCCGCGGCATGTACTGCTCGACCCACCCGACCCGATGTCCGTCCTCCTGGACCATGACACAACACCAACACCAACACCGACAACGACGTCACGAGTCGTACACACATCATCAACACACAGACACCGGTCTCGCCGGCGAGGCCGAAGGATCGTACACATGCGACCTCGACATGCATCCCCTCGCTGAGTTTCTTGCCGGTTCTTCTCAGCGGGGGCGCGTTGTGAACCGGTGGTAAACTCACACACTCTCTAAGCGGCAGCCCAAGCCGAGGCCGTGCCTCCCTGAGGTGCCCTTGAGCTAGTCGCTACCTTTCCGGGCTGGAGCGCTCAAAGCGCTCGCCCTCTCGTCCGGTGAAGCTGTAATGGCCATCTGCGGCCAACAGCACTACTCCTACACAAAAAAAAAAAAAAAAAAAAAAAAAAAAAAAAAAAAAAAAAAAAAAAAAAAAAAAAAAAAAAACTTAGTGTTTCGCATCTTTTATTGTTGCGACTGTGATACAATACCTATACACTACCTGGACTTGGGGAGTTTCATTAAAATTTCATGAACTGGCTTTTAAATAAAATGAAATGTTATTTTTCCCTTGCCTATTTCTTTCCTAATCTAGTTTGGACTCGCTCGGGAATTACAGATTTTAACTTTTCAAAGATATAATGTCATATTGCTATCAGCAAAGTACTTAGAACAATACAGAAATCTAATTAAAATTTCCTGAGTGTACCGGAACGGCTTACCCCTTACAAAAATTGACCCTTCGCCACTGCCATATCTTATGCAAACTAAATGTCTGCTCAGTCCCTATTGTATATAGCGTAATAATACATATCTTAATGATTAACTGATCAGTCTATAATTACCCTATTCACATACAAAGGAAATTACGTGGTAATATGTGCAAGTAATGTTTCACTGCTTAGCCCCTATGAAACATAGCGTGATGTTTTATATACCAATTTATACCCCTACTTCTACACAACACATCAGTGAAAGTCCTATCAAAATCCATCCACGGGTTTTCGAATGATGCCTGGACAAACAGAACGACAGACAGACAGACAGACAGACAGACAGACAGACAGACAATAATTCCAAAAAAAATTGTTTTGGCCTCTATGTCGATAGTATAGTATCCCCACATAGAAATTTTGGAAAAATATTCAATGTACAGAAAAAGTGCTCTTTGAGTTTTATTATAGTATAGATAGATAGATACATAGCTACTCGTCTTATACATAACCTCCTTTTTTGAAGTCGGTTAAAAAACGGGGCTTATCTTTTACTTGCCCTCTGAAGAACGGAGACGCTTAGAATGGAATTAAATGGTCACCCATCTATGTAATGACCTTTCCTTGTGTTGCTTAATCTAGTATAAAAGGTCCGTCTCCTAGTTTTAAGCTACCTCCCCACCAATTTTCAGCCTAATCGGTTCAGCCGTTCTTGAGTTATAAATAGTGTAACACACACGACTTTCTTTTATATAAAGATGTAAATGATCTGGTATATTTCATTTAATTGGGAGCAAAATAGAGAGGAGATGTATAAACACATTGAGATATTCTTCACTGTAAAGCACTAAGAAAAGAAATCTTAAATCGCATTAATTATCACTATCAGCTGCCGAAGACTCGATAGAGGTCACACTAATTACACGATAGCCGGCTCGACTTTTACTGATTTTTTTTTGTTCACGGACCTTTTACGACGATGCGACAAGACGAGGCTAACAAGCAAGTGCATCATTAGGCTCTCTGTCTTAATGAGAGACGTCGTGACCTGAGCCAAGCAGAGTTTACGTCATAGATACCGAAATAAACCTGAAAGGGTTATCGAAGTAGACAAAGTGAACTGTATTTCAATTTCTATGAATTTATTTCAAGTCTTCTTTGTAGGCGATCCAAGAAAATTTCAACACCCAAATATGTACTTTACGACCTGTTTTACGAGAGTAACATTTGGGATTGAGACCTCCTAGTGGATACCGCAACATGTACGCTTTATTAGATTGATTAATGATAAGATGAAATAAATACATCATCAGCAGCCGAACCGTCCACTGCTGAACAAAGGCCTCCCATTAGAAGGGAGGGGTTGCCATAATTCCCACGCTTGGCATGCGCTAGGTAATCCAATAAAAAGACGCTGCTGCCCGTCTTCTTGTTTTCCGTTAGTCGCCTATCATACACTTTATTAGATTAATTATAAGATGAAATAAATACATCATCAGCAGCCGAAACGTCCACTGCTGAACAAATGCCTCCCATTAGAAGGGAGGGGTTGCCATAATTCCCACGCTTGGCATGCACTAGGTAATCCAATAAAAAGACGCTGCTGCCCGTCTTCTTGTTTTCCGTTAGTCGCCTATCATACACTTTATTGGATTGATTAATTATAAGATGAAATAAATACATCATCAGCAGCCGAACCGTCCATTGCTGAACAAAGGCCTCCCATGAGAAGGGAGGGGTTGCCATAATTCCCACGCTTGGCATGCACTAGGTAATCCAATAAAAAGACGCTGCTGCCCGTCTTCTTGTTTTCCGTTAGTCGCCTATCATACACTTTATTGGATTGATTAATTATAAGATGAAATAAATACATCATCAGCAGCCGAACCGTCCACTGCTGAACAAAGGCCTCCCATTAGAAGGGAGGGGTTGCAATAATTCCCACGCTTGGCATGCGCTAGGTAATCCAATAAAAAGACGCTGCTGCCCGTCTTCTTGTTTTCCGTTAGTCGCCTATCATACACTTTATTAGATTAATTATAAGATGAAATAAATACATCATCGGCAGCCGAAACGTCCACTGCTGAACAAAGGCCTCCCATTAGAAGGGAGGGGTTGCCATAATTCCCACGCTTGGCATGCGCTAGGTAATCCAATAAAAAGACGCTGCTGCCCGTCTTCTTGTTTTCCGTTAGTCGCCTTTTACGGACACCCAACGGGAGGAGATGGATAGGCTCTATTCTCACCCGGACACCCCACGGAATAATAAAATGGATGGAAATAAACTATTTTTTAAAAAATAAATACCGACTTCAAAGTAATTTATCTAAAAAGCATAAAATAACGAAAATATATTGAAGTCGGTGCTAGCACATCATGTTAATTAACACTAGCACCAGCTGACACCGACTTCAATATATTTTCGTTATTTTATGCTTTTTAGATAAATTACTTTGAAGTCTGTTTTTATTTTTTTTTAAATAGTTTATTTAACACTTTTTAGTGACTTATTTTACCGAAATAGGTATCAGCGCTATCACGCAATTCGAACGTCTACGTTACAGTAACTTACTGAAAACATAAAAGGTTTATATCTCTTAAACTACTGGACCGATTTTGATGAAACTTGTACTCTACCCTAAGTTGAAAAATACTCTAACTATTGCAAAAAGAATTTTCAAAATCGGACTTGTAGTTTCTGAGAAATCCGTGGACAAACCTACATACATACATACATACATACATACCTACATACATACATACACTCATAAAATTTGGTAAATTTGTTTAGAAGCCCACATAGACTAACTTATATTAATATTACGGATTTTTATCAATATTACATACATACGCGTCGAATAGAGAACCTTCTTTTTGAAGCCGGTTAATAAATACACATGCAATTTCAATTTGTGTTTTTATTCATGCGCAAAATTATTTGCACTACTACTACTGTAGTACTACTGTACTGTGTGTAGTAGCACTGTTGTAGGGCTTTTCTTCATTTTAGGTAACATAATTAATAATAATATTAATAACTATCTGTAGCCCGCGGCTTTGCTCGCGTTTACTTTGTTACTCAAACGTGTTCTGAATTATGGATCGAGGTTTTTAAAATATTGTTTACACTAATGTAATAATATTGTTCACACTTTTGTTAACCCTGATCTAATAGGTATCAAGTATGTAGCCTGTATTTTTATGTAAGCTATTTTAGGTGTAAGCAATGAGATTCTTAAATATTTACTTCTTTATTTAAAAAGATACTGTACTTATTTTGCAATTCCATTAAAAACTTATGAGGTTGTTATGTGGAAACCATTTGGTAGACGCCCTTAGCGGTTGATTTTCGAAAAAAATGCTTGAAATTAGTTTATTCAATAGTTTAGTTTAGTTCATTCACTGAGTTTCGTTACCATAGTTGCATTATAGCATTAGGTAAATGGAGATCTTTCTTCACGCAAACTTCAGGGATTTTTCGAAGAATGCATAATATAGGTCGTGTGGCTGTAGGAATGAAATATTTTTTGGAACTCAATTGAAAGCTTTTAGGGGTTAATTTAAAAAAAAATACATGGATTACTTCAATATGACGGACGACTGTATCCGCAAAGTGTCATTAGTGCAGCATGAATTTTTTTTCGCGTTTGATACTCAAAACCCGTGATAAAACCCCTTTAAGGGTTGATTATCAAAACAAATGTGTTAGACGTGTTTCTCAATTTTTTGATGAGTAAGTACACTGACAAAGTTTCGTGTCTTTGAAAAAATATTTTTTGACATACATACTTTAATACCTACCTCGTTTGTCCCACGGTTTGATTTTCGAATAAAACATTGACCACTTTATCCGGTCATAATGATATTTGCATGAAATCATTACAGTAGTTTACTCTCTTGAATAAAAATGAATCATCGAAATCGGGTCATATTTGTCAGAGTAACGTAATGGAGAATATCAGTTTCATGGTTTTTTAACCGACTTCAAAGAAGGAGGAGGTTCTCAATGCGTCTGTATATATTCTTTTTTTTACCAGATAAATTCCTACGCATCAATCATGGTTCTCCAGGAAGTTCTTATCCGGTAGTGATAAAATTTATACATATTCAATACAGTGGTTCCTTCTTTCGAATAAAAAGGATCAGTACACTGATAAAGAAAATTTGTTTGTTAAATTGTTTTGTTTAGTTCATTCACTGAGGTTTGTTGCCATAGTTGCATTATAGCATTAAATGGAAATCGTTCTACATGTAAACTTTCCAACCCCATATAATAGTGTTATAACCTTAGGGGTTGTTTTCCGCTAAATGCCGGAAATGGGTTTCTTAGATTCTTGTGTGCTATACATAAATTAAGTCTTATGACTGCAGGTCAAAGAACATTTTTGGACCCCAATTGGACCCCTTTAGGAGTTGATTTTCAAAAACTATTTACACATGGATTGCTTTAGTTTGATTAATGTATTCGCAAAGTTTCATCAATGCAGCTTAATATTTTTCCGCGGTTCGAACTTAAAAACCACACTGAAACCCCCTTTAAGGGACGATTTTCAAAAAGTTGTGATACAGGTGTTTCTTTATTTCTTTTGTTTAGTACGTTGACAAAATGTCGTGATAGTGTGGTGAAAAAAAATATTTTCCATTCAAATTGACTATCGAAAAATGCTGAAAATTAGTTTATTAAATTTTTGTATTAAGTTTATGTACCGAGTTTTGTTACTCTAGCTGTATTATTGCATTAAATGGAAATCGTTCTACGTGTGAAATTTCCAACCCCATTAAATGACCATTGTTTTTTGCAAAATGCCGGAAAAAGCTTTCTTAGGCTCTTATGAAGAATACATAAATTAGGTCGAAAACATTTTGGACCCCAATTGGACCCCTTAAAGAGGTGATTTTCAAAAAAATCTTATTTATACAATAATTCCTTTAGTTTCATAAATGTATTCGCAAAGTTTCATCAATGCAGCATGATATTTTTTTTCCGCGTTTCATACTCAAAAACCATGCTAACACCCCTTTACGGGTCGAATTTGAAAAAGTTATGATACACGTGTTTCTTAATTTCTTTGGCTCAGTACATTGACAGTATTTCATATCCGTGTGATGAATTTTTTTTTTCATGCTAACTTTGGGAACCCATTTGACCCACTTAAGGGTTGATTTTACAAAAATGCTCAAAATTGGTTTGTTTAATTATTGTGTTGAGTTTATTTACTGAGTTTCGTTACTCTAGCTGCATCATAGCATGAAATGGAAATCCTTCTTTGTGCAAACTTTCCAACCCCTTGATATGACCTTAGGGGTTGTTTTTCGAAAAATTACGGAAATAGGTTTCTTAGATTTCTGTGTACATTATATAAACTAAGTCTGATGACTGTAGGTCGAAAAACATTTTTTGGACCCCAATTGGACTCATTTTGGAGTTGATTCTCATAACATGATTATTTACACATGGATTGCTATAATTTCATAAATATATTCGCTAAGTTTCATCATTGCAGTAAGTATGTTTTTTTTTTCACGTTTCATACTCAAAAACCATATTAAAACCCCTATTAGGGGCGATTTTCATAAAGTTGTAATATATGTGTTTCTTTATTTCTTTTTCTCAGTACTCTAACAAAGTTTCGTTTCCGCGTGAAGAAAAAAAAATGTTTTTCCATACAAACTTTGGGAGCCCATTTGACCCACCCACTTCTGGGTTGATTTTACAAAAATGCTCAAAATTAGTTTTTTAAATTATTGTTTTGAGTTTATTTACTAAGTTTCATGACTCTAGCTGCATCATAGGATGAAATGGAAGTCCTTCTTTGTGCAAACTTTGAATCCCCATACAAAACCTAAAGGGTAGTTTTTCGAAAAATGCTGGAAATTGGTTTCTTAGATGAGAAGAAGTTTTTTGACTGTAGGTCGTGAAACATTTTTTGGACCCCAATTGGACCCCTTTAGAAGTTGATTTTCAAGAAATGATTATTTGAACTTTGATTGCTATAATTTGATTAATGTATTCGCAAAGTTTCATCGATGCAGTATGATTTTTTTTTCCGCGTTGCATACTCAAAAACCAGGCTAAAATCCGTATAAGGGTCGATTTTGAAAAAGTGTGATACACGTGTTTGTTTATTTCTTTTGTTTAGTACACTGACAAAGTTTCACGACCGAGTGAAGAAAAAAATATTTTATTCCATACAAACTTTGGGAGCCCATTTGACCCACTTAGGTATGGAATTTCGAAAAATCCGTTCTTATTGTTCACCTAGACTATTTGAATAATGTTGGTTCCAAATTTCAAGATTTTACGTTATATGGTTTTTGCTGTATCGTGATTCCTAGAAAACACCCTGCTCTTTTATTAATATAGATAATAATATCTTGGGACAATCCACACACGGTCATCTGATCCCAAACTAGGCAGAGCCTGTACTATGGAAACCAGACAACTGATACTAATACTTACATACATTTTTTTTTGTAAATACATACTTAAAATAAATAAATAAAAAATAGATAGATAACACCCAGACACTTGGTGGGAATCGAACCCACGACCCATCGGTTAGCGGACAGGGTGTCATCAACATGTTTCTTTAACCAGTTCTAAAACAAATGATATACAATTTAATGAAGTTAATGAACTCTTGTTTCGAATAAGGAACGGAACAATATTATCAGTGAACAATTTCTTAGCTGTTGCATAGATAGTGGGGAAACCAAGCACTCCTCAGAAGAATTTCTGATGAACTAAGTAATTAATCTAGCTTTGTTGCAGACGTTGAGTGGAAGCTGCCTGTTAAGTGCAGAAATGTTCGTAGAAACTTTATGATCTAGAAAAATGTTAAAAATATAAAAAGTTTAATTTAAGAATTCTTCTTTAAGGTATACCATAATGTAGTGGAGTGAGCAATGCAGCTATTTGGAATATAAAAGTAGCTGAGGTTAACAGGAAGATTTCATAAAATTTTAAGAATCAGAAAAATTGGTGCCCCGCTCTAGACTTGGGAAGGAACCAAACTAGATTTACGGAAAGCAAGAAAAAGACTAGAGATTTTAACATTTATAAAAACCTAGAGGTATTTACTCAAATATATAATACCTTTATTTTATCCTTTGACGCAGAAAAGAGAGGTGTTGGATTTTTAAAGCTTATGTTATAACCTGTCTGTCTGTTTCTGTGTGTGTGTCTGTGTGTATGTGCCTGTCTGTGAGTGTGACTTATCTCTGTAGCATCATATTTATATCCCAAACAAATGGACGGTATTTTTATTTGAAATCGATTGGTAGGGCCAATTTAATAGATCACATTTAAATTTAATAACGTAACCTTGTAACGGCATAATTTTTTTTTTTTTCGAAGCTCACAGAATAATTGCGCAATTGGTAAACTTTTTTCAATTACGATTACATATTTATTGTAATAATAACAAATGAAACAGACAGAACAAAGGGACTGACACCCGTCAAAAGTGATTATTAAATTGGCCCAGCATTAATAGGTATGTTTAATAAAAATCGTTTTTATAACATGTTAATTATATGTATACCTACATACATTATGCATGTGAACAAAAATAAAGAAAGTGAAGTGCGCAATCTCACAAAGAGCTGTGAATTTCAACGGTCCTCAGAACGACTAGAATATTCTTAGAAAACACAATTGTAGTAAGTCAATGGTCAAGAAATTTTTCGAGCAATTTCGGTACTTACAAGGTTCGTTCACACACCAATTCTTTAAAGAAACCACTGGTGTTTCTTCTTGCGTTGAGTTTTTTTTTGTTTAAATTTTTTGTCGTATTATAAATAATAATAATAAAAAAAAAAAGTTCATTATTAGCAGAATTAAAAATTCCAGTAAATCACAAAAAGGAAACAATTATCGACAACAATGAGCTTAAAATTACCAAAGGAGCCCAAACTAGGCAAAGCCTGTATCTTCGGATACCAATTACCGGTTACAATTCCAATTTTAAACATAATGAGGGCAGGGCCTTATAATGTGGAAACTGTGTGTATGTAGTGTATGTATGTTGTGGTGTGTGGTGTGAATGCAAGTGTATAGTGTGAGAGTGGGGAAACATAATATATAATAATCTATATAACGTGAATGTATGAATTGTGTGTGATTGTTCAATATTTTTTATTTATTGTATTTTTCATTCTTTAAATTTAGGTATGTTAAATAATAGATATACACAATATCTATAAACACATGAACTATACAGGTACAAATCAGGTTATTGTCGAATCCTAGTGCACATAATCCCGTTTAGTTACCAGCTGCCAATTCGGGCAAACTGTTCTGATCGATGGCCCCGCAATCTGCCACCGTGGCGAACGCTACGAGCTATGAGTATATCCAGTTGATTTATTGAATACTTATTGAAAGCTATTGAGTAATATATTATATTTAGTCGTATATCATCACGTATGATATATGTGCAATACGGTCAATATTTAACTGCACAATTTGCTGCGTTTAAATTTTGTGTCATAAAAATTTGATGGAAGATGATATTATACGGCTGAAATCGTTAGTAACTGACCTTTATCCTAAGTAATGTAGATATTTTATTACTATGGAATTTATATTTGAAATTACGGCTAATCTAAAGACTGTAGAATTAGATTAAAGAGTTAACATTGGCTAGTTAGAAACCAATTAATGGTTTCTCAAAGCAACTATTAAATAGCTATATATACTTTTAGACTTTCGCGTTCCATTATCAAACATTATTTTAATCGGGAAATTAACGACTAAACCTTATTTAGGTACGTTTATTAAATAGCTTTAGTTAGGTAAATTCAAATATTAATATAATGGATTTTATCGCAGTCTCCTATCGAATACTTAACAGTATGGCAATGATCAAGTAAAATAAGTTTTACCTATGTATCAGAAATAACTCATCATCAGCAGCAGTCTATAGCCGTCCACTACTGAACAAAGGCCTCCCCCTTAGAAGGGAGGGGTTGCCTTAAACCCCGGCTTCGGGATCGCAGTATAGTTGGTAGGTCATTCAATAGAAAAACGCTGCTGCCCGTCTTCTTGTTTTCCCTTAGTCACCTCTTACGGACACCAAACGGATGGGTGGCTGCTATTCTTACCCGGACGTGAAATAACTATCGAGTTTTTATTTCATAGTTTTAAAATATCTAATTGATATAAAATAATTTAAAGGTTATTTAATAATCTCAGTTTTATTTTTCACTAGAACAAAAATAGAAAACCTTGCGTGGCAAAGATCGGATTGTTCGATGGCTTAAGAAATATTAATGGAAGGTTTCACCAGACTCCACTAGAGGTCACAGTCTACAATAGCTATCAAACTTGTTCACTTAAAGGTACACGAAAAGTTTTAAAGTACCTTTACAGATCATTTACAATTAAAGAAATCATCTAGACACTTTAATCCACTTAAAAATGTGTTACTAATTGAGCAGGTCAATGTGCTATTTGGGTTATTTAATCTAAGTATAAAGAACGTTTAACTTCAGAACACGCAAACCTATGGTAATTATTAACCCATCAAGCAGCTTAATCCATAAAATATTAACAGTTAATTCCAAAAAAAGTATTGTAGGTAGATAAATATACATTACTAATACTACGAAATATGAATTTACCGAGTTAAAAGGAGTAAACCGTCAGTTTTTCGAAGCTGATTCAGAGAAAAGTCGAAATTATGTATACGCAAAAGTGACCAGTTATTGCCAAAACTTTTGCTACCGTCGGTAAATTCGACCCGACGGTGGAAAACTTTACGGTGAAGTTATTAAACTCCAAATTTTACAATTAACGTACCGTGTTCGTGGCGCAAACTCTCGTATTTTAGCATAGGTGTACGCCAGGTCTAATATGCCGCGAAATATATGGACCTGTTTCCTGCTGAGCCTTTAAACGATGGCTATAAAGTTAGCGAGAGGGTTGCTGATGATTCTTTTTTATGGATCTAATTCCACCACTGCAGCCCCTGTCGGTCATGATCAAAAAGAAAAAAGTGAGAAACACGTTTATTCGTGACACCGAGGAAAAAAACAATAAAAACATAATATAAATTCAATGCGACTCACAAACAGTATGCTTAATTCAGCAGTCAAGATCCAGACCAACCAAGATCTCGAGCGAGACACCGAGGTTTGACCCCTGGAAAAGGCGAAATTGTCTTGAAAAACGTTACAAATTTAATAAGAATACAGGGCGCAAAGATACAAAAACATTATTTCCACTTCACTTACCTCCTTAGCCGAGCCAGATAAGAATAAAATGAAATAAGTATAAGTAAAAAGGCATTTATTAGTGCTAGTACACCTGCAAGATACTATGGATGTTGCTGGTGATATAGCAGATCCTATTAACCGGCTTTGTCAAACTTTGAAATATCGCTTAATCCAAACAATGAATTAGCAAAACGATCAGTGGGTTACGAAACTAATATAACAAACACTGATCGTTTTCAGATTGTATTTGATTTTGTAATTGAAGAGAGACTATAATAATTATAATGGGGAGTAGTAGTGGTAGAAATATGTACACTTCTACATATAACAATTCAAGTCCAATCAAGAAACAATTTCAAATCGTATCAAGAAACAAAAGATACTCATAATTTATGAGTATCTTTTGTTTTAATTACGCGAACCGAAGGATTTATCTTATTGCATCCTTTGAAATCTTTTAGATATTACTTTGTGTAGACTCAAAGTTCTAGATTTAATTAGATCCAGTCGGACGGATAAACTTTTGTAGTTTAAATTTTCAGTCGTAGTTACTGTTTTTCTTTGTAAGGCATCCTTTTCGAAGAGTTCAGTCGAGTTCCATCTACTGTTCAGTCGCTTCATTAGATGCCACACTCTGGCTGGCAACTTGCGATGGGACCCGCGGGGACAATCAACCACACTTATACTTGTGTTAATACCATCTACCCAGACCTGTGTCAAGGTTCGCTAGAGACGAATTTCACTGAAATTAACTAGTTTAAAAACTTTCCAACATTCATTATTTACTCCCAAAAGAGTCCAACTACTGTTATTAGTAGTTTTTAAACCAAATACAAATAACCATTTCAACTTCAAAGCATAACGTTAAGGCTTGGAACCAAGGCAATGAATGGCGCTTGCTTGTTAATGAAAAGGAAACCATTATTCTTCGCCAAGAAAAAAAGGTATTATTAACTTATTAAAATATTCAAGGATTCGGAATGCCATTGGAGCGTAAATCTCGCAGTCGATCGTAAAAACTGTTCCCGCGAGTAAAGAAAGTAACTGTGTTTCATTGGATCGAAGTCGTACCATTGTCCTCATACGGACTCTGTGAAAAAGACCAATTTCTGAGATTTCCGAAGGGCTTAGCTTCATTTCCTTTTATATCTCCCCAGATACTAAATTCGTTCAGCCAATAATAAAAAATCATTGGGGACAGTTGGAATGGACTTGACGTAAAATTTACTCCCAATCCTAGAGGTAGATTGGATATTATAACGCACTTACGTGTCTGTGCAGAACGTTGAGCCAACTTGATTGGTTTTGACGCTAATACCAATAGAGGCTTAAGCTCACGCCACACATAACACAAACTGTTGCTGAATAAACGTAATTAATCTGACGGTTGGTGTTTTATGTTAAAGCTGTTGTATTTAACCCACAATATTTGCGATGGCCTATACAAGCGGTATACCTGCGCTGAATAGAAACGGCTTGACTGGAAGTACTTTCCTCCCCCTTACAAAAGTCAAAGTCAAAGTCAAAAATCTTTATTTTCAAATAGGCTTAACGCTAGGCTAACTTTTGAATGGTCATTTTTTTTTAGCTACCACGATCACAACCCGGCCTCAGCTGAGAAGATCCGGCAAGAAACTCAACGGGCTTGTCATTTACAGAAGATCTAATTATGGCTGCATCATCACCTTCAGACGCAATGGTCGTTAAGTTTTGGACAATTTTTTTAGAACAGAGTGTGACACTTAATTCCAATTTTTGGAGTTTAAAAGCAATTTTGAATGGACAAATTCTTTTAAAGGTAATTTAGCAGAAAGCTACATATTTTGAATCCTAATTTTCAAAGGACATTCGACAATGACTTCAAAGAATTCCAATAAATAAAGGGTAAATATGCACAGCTTTGCACAAAATAGCGTAAAAGATAAATACGTCCTTCGTTTGTCGCAAATGTCACAATATATTTTCGTGTAATTTGATCTACGCGACAGTCGGCAATATAACGTCCTAACTAATTCCAAGTTGGTCGAACCTCCCCTCAGTTGGTAGTAGGCTAAGTTCTAAACATGTCAGGCTATACATCAGGGGCTGTCATACCCATATCAAAGCCAACAATTTTGATTGTTAAGACAAAACGACGGGAGAGGAAATTTTATTGCGTTATATCGTTAACAAGTGGTGGCGTCGCCATAAAAATGTAAAGCCGATACGGTGAAGAGAATCCAATAGCAATAAACAGTTGTCGTTTCCGTATTTACTATGTATGGTTGCTTCGTTTGTTTCGAGGCTTTCTATTTCTGGTTAGATTGGAAAGCGATGAAGTTGGATTAAAGTGAAGTGTATATTTGATTCGTTCATTAGTCGTTTGTGTTTGGATATTATTATGTTTTGAGACTTATTTCGTAGCTCATTTTCAATAGCTATCTCCTGTAGTCCTTGAAAATTTCTACGAAAACGCTTAACTGTCTTGAAATTAGCAACTTTAGTTAAAAAATAAACAAGAAAAGCACGAATAGAAGAAGTAGCAGCAGTGTGTAAGCATTGCTGTGTTCCGGCACTGTAGCTGGTGAAATTACCGGACACAAAGACTTAATATCTAATGTCTTAAGGGTCGGCAACGCGCTGGTGATTCTATGGTGTTGCTAGCGTCTATAGGCTGCGGTGACTGCTTACCATCAGGCGGGCCGCACGCTTGCTTGCCACGTTGGTAGTATAAAAAAAAGGCACAGAACAAGATGGTTTTAACAGACTATATTATATTTACATAATATGATTATTCTGTCTTGAACTTTCTTGGCTTCGTGTGAAATATTGTATTTGCCCTGATCAGGAACACAAAGCTCTTGCACTGTCCAGAAGAATTTGAAGGCTCGACCTACGATTCGTAAAACAATTTACATATCGATGCCCTATGGAGGTCTGTAGGGCTAATATCAGCCGTTGAAAATATACTTTCCAAACATTTTTCCTGTAAATTGCACTGGTCACACATTCAATAGATTCTATAAAATGTCGACATCATTCGAAATAACGTGTTCGTGAATAGCGTTAACTGTTTTTAGCGGTCTCTAAAATGATAATTTTCAACTGATTTTATAAAGGAACCTTTAGCGATGGGGTATCTGAAAACTGTAATTTTATTACGCCTAAGCAGCAGCAGATAGCTCAAAATCATAAAGTTGAAGTTTATACAACAACGGCGCCAACGTTGAGGCTAGCAAGTAGGAAAGTTTTAACTGCACAACGTTTACTCAAAATGCAAATTACAGGCTCCATATAGACGAGGCGGAGTTGTACGCCCCACAGGATGTGATACACGGGACCCCAATATTAAACCGCACGATAGCGATATAAATTTCAACCTGCTCGGTGTGTGTATTGTAATTTTAGGGGTTGTTTACACGTTTTTATGCATAGCTGTGTACTGCACACCTTATCACTCGCAGTCGTTTGTCACAGCTCCATACCTCGTAAATACTCTCGGAATTTTGTTATTAAGAGTTGCTGCAGTGCAAGTCTGAAGAATGGGAAAGTGCATGTTTAAACAGAGTGTTTCTGTATATTTAATTATTTTGGACATTCCTAAACAAAGATTCTCGTGCAAGCAAATGATATGTAAACAACACTGACTGTCGTATAACGGGTGTAAGGGACATCGTACCGAAAACCGATACCAGGGATCCAGAACACGATTCTAAACATCCTAGTGTTGAAATTTTTCATCGGCTTTTCATGAATTTCCAAAAAAAAAAAATATCTTTTTTTAAATAAAATTAGTATAACATCATTATTGGTATAATAATAAAGCCTAATTTTAATTTAAAAACAATTAATTAATTATTTGTGTTTTTATTTTTATTTTTATTTATTTATTTATTCTTTATTCACAAAAACAGTGCATAGGCAATTAATGCAATATTTTAGAAAATTAGCAATGTAATTTGAAAAATAAACATTTTTCCTTCATTACATGCTCGAAAATTAATAAGTTAGTCATTTGTCATTTACCATATAAATGGTTACTGTAATGTTGTAACGGACATTATTTGACGTCTTATAAATTTTATTTCGGTACGATGTCCCTTACAGGGTGTAAGGGACATCGTACCGAAATAAAATTTTTATATTAAAATGAAAAAAAAAAGATTTACACATGGATCTGCTGCAATTTATATCGATGGTTTTCGTTAACTACAGTGGTGGTCCGAGAGGGGGGGTCATAGGGGTCATGACCCCCGCCCCCAAAATCTCAAACTCATTCACGTCAAATTGACAAACCTAGCTTCTTGCTTTAAAACGACTAAACAATTTTATCCAAAATAGGTTACGCACTGAAACACTCAGACGCAAGGTGGGAATCGAACCCACGACCTATTGGCTAGCGGCCAGGGACTAGACAAACGGGCCCGTCAACTATGACCCCCCCCCCCCCCCAAATCGTTGGCTGTGACCGCACCTGGCTAACTATCAATAAGGTTTAGACCCCCTAAATAATAGATGTGTTGGCATCGTTGCAAACCTTTTTGGCCACTTTTATAATTATTTTATAATTCAAATTAATAGTGGAACATTTTTATATATTTTTTTTTGCAAGAGTATTTTGTTTTTTATACCAGTTTGCGAATAAATGTGCTATGACGAACATGAGCTGCGGCCCGGCTTTAAATTTATAGATTTTTCCCCGTCCTGCTTTATTGTGTTCTTTTCAAGATGCTCGGAGACATTCCATGAAAGGCGAAATATGTATAACTGTAATGCGCCAAGTGCGCCCTGGACAACTAGCGCTAAATAATCTTGCTATTCGACCAATATTCTTTCCAATATAAAAATGTTAACATTTAAAATGAATTACCTTTCTAGTCCCTATCCACATTGTTTAAGGTTCCATACCTAACAAGTAAAAGACGAACCCTATATATTTCAGGAACCACTGACGCTATCAATTTGAAACTTGAATAGTTTTAGATCTTTCTTACCCAACCTCATCGCAAATGATTTTTTTTTTCCCTTTTAGTTCTTTTTAATGGGAGTGGAAATGGATCATCAAAGTTTCAAAGTGAGACTACCTACTTTAGCGAGTGGGGTGTCATATGAAAGGGCTTCATTTGACATCTCAAAACAGATTTTTATTTTGATTAATGTCACGTAGTTTTTGGCTGATAATAAAAAAATGTCAAAAAAATACCGGTATTTTTTTGACATTTTTTTATTATCAGCCAAAAACTACGAATCTCCGAAGTTTGTGGAGGACAAATAATTACAGGAAAAATAAAACTATTTTCTAAAAACAGTTTTTTAATAACCCAAAAAAACCTCGACAAACAAACTTAGTTTTGCGTTTTTTTTTATCTGAGGTGTTACATGAATAGTAAAATTGCTTTAATACGCCCAAAGATGATATTGAACCATTGGTGCGCGGGACCGACTCGCACTTGACCGGTATTTATTTTTTCAAAAAACATTTCTTTGTAAAAGCGCGCGTCCACCCGAACCCGTTAATCGGCGCCGCGACCGACCAAATCCCCAACCCCGACCCTGGAGCCTAACACCGTCAAATCCCCGAACGAACACTGCCGCCGTCCGCGGCATCTACTGCTCGACCCACCTTACCCTATGTCCATCCATCCATTGTGGTCGCGTCACGAACTCGTACGCGTTCGCATGAGACCTCGACATGGAATCCCTTTTCTTACCGGATCTCTTTTTTTCATATTATATACAAAATAACAGTACATTTAACATATTTCATCTTCTGCCAAACTACGTAGTAGTTAGTCGGCAGTCGTTCTCAGTTTTCAGTGTGGGCGCGTAGTAATAAGTGGCAGTCCAAGTGGTCGGCCACACTGCAGGCCTAGCGCGGCGGCGGCGGCGGGCGCGAAATATCAAACATATGAAAACGCCGCTTGCGGCCACACTGAAGTGACTTGCGCGGGAGCCTAGCGCGACCGGCTTGCGCGAGTTTGCGGGCGTACTTTTCAAACGGTCCTATACGCTCGTTCTGGCCACACTGCGGGCCTAGTCAACAAGCGACCGATCGCGCGGCTGGCGGGGTATCAAACCATTTCGGTCTTGTCGCTCGTTTTAAGTATTTTTTTATTATTAAATAACTTTAAATACATGTATAAAAAAGGTTTTTTTGGACATTTGAAATTGTAAGTGTATAATATGTTTATTGTTAATATTCCTTAATAAATAAAATAAACTTTTTTGACTACAATTTCAATTCTTAATATTTTTTTTTTTAAATCTCCATTCATTTAACTGTTTTTAGTTATTTCGTGCGCACCCAGCACACCATCTCTTATGATCAACGCCTCCCATCTCAGGATTGGCCTATCCAGTAAAAAATACAGAATCCTCATAAAAGGTTTGCGACACCTGCAATAAGTGTTATCGCCACAACAGCCCGCGTGTCACTGTGGCCACCCGGCGCGCGCGCCTCCGCGCCCGCGCTAGGCTCAAGTCACCGCGCGTTCACTGTGGCCAACCACCAAGCCGAGGCCGTGCCTCCATGAGATGCCTTTGATCTTGTTGCTACTCTCGTCCTTCTGGCTGAAGCGCTTTAAGTTCTCGCACGCTTGACCGGTTAAGCCACAGATATAGGTTAAGCTGTAATGGCCATCTGCGTCCAACTGTACTCCTCATTAAAAAAAAATATTACCGAATGCCGCGCTCCTTTCTATTTATGCAATTTGTTACGTTAGGCTATATTTACAACTTAAAGCAAAATATTTAAAACATACATACATAATAATACATTATGTTTTGTGCAATATTGGTTTCTTAATATAGTAGCTAGACGTAATTAATATGCTATAACGTTCGTGAATTGGCTTATCTCCATAAATAATACAAAATCTGGTATTAGGCAAGTGCTTACTTAAATTAATTATTCATTCATAACATGGCGACAATGAACTCAAAACGTCGTACAATATCAAACTAATTAATATTTCGAAGTCACATGAACACATGGTTCTTACTTTATTAAAAGATAAAAAAAATACAATACTCTAATCTTTCACTTCAAAGAAGTCTGTATTGTTATTAGATAACACTCGATGATCGCTTCAACCTTGAACGTAGTAAAAAAAATTAGGTATCTATGGTTTCAACAATAAGTTTAAAATGGTTTTACAATTATGAATATTCTTGTTAAGATAATATTTTTAGGATTCATTTCAGCCAATAGTTTTATTTTTGGTATGAATGCTTTGTTATTTATTCGCCAAAACCAAGGCTTTGAAATTACCAATAAAGTTTAACGAAGAAAAAATATAATCGAATTTTGTTGATAGGGTCATGAGATATATTTTCATTGTGTAGATCGGCAAGACAGACAAGACATTTTTTTTTTTTAAATTAAACAACTACCCCTATTGTTTGAAACACTGACATCTTTTATGCTTTTGTCTGTATAATTCTAATTATATTTAATTGTAATTTTATCCGTATTCTAATAAAATGTTATATTTGTAAGGTAAATTAATGCATGCTGTGGTCCTCTATAATTAAGGATACATGTGACATGATATTTTGTATTGATTTGTATTAATTGACTTATGTAATTCTTGTTGAGGATCCTAATGAATAAAGAATAAAGAATAAAGACAGAATCCACCTATAGGCGTACATCGCGATCGTACTTACATCATTTTTGCCATAATACATTCTCTGACGAGTTCCGCAAGCAGTAGGTTTCACTAGTCGTTCATTGTGGCGGTGCTAGGGGGATGCCTATGTTCAGCGGTGGACGACGTCCGGCTTATGATGATGAATTTCACTAGGTGATAGGTCCGTCCAGGTACCACCGCGGTATCAGATATTCTGCCACCAAGCAGCAGTGTAACATTGCTGTTTTCCGATGTGAAGGGCACTGTAGCTGGTGCAATTACCGGACACTAGAGACCTAACAACTAATAAAATAGGTAAGAAACGGCAGTGCAGCTGTCTATAGGCAAGCGTGCCGCTTACCATTAGGTGAATATCTTGTAACTAGGTTGAAGAAAAAAACACCATTTAAGACAAGTATAAAATATCAAAGCATAAAAAGCCCGACTGCGAAACTACGAAATGGTCCTAAATTACATTATACATACATTATACGTATACATATGTATATATATATTTCAACTCGTCTCGTTAAGACCTATCATTTGATACTCATATTGATGTTTTTGGAACTAAAAAAAATACACGATCGCCATTTTTTAAAAAATATAATAGCCTATGTCACTTTTACAATTAAGACGAATCTAACGACATATTATGGTCACTGTCCATTACGCCGTTTAGGCTGTAGGCAGTGTCAAAGAAATACACATACATGTAATGTATGAATTAAATATGAATATACACAACATGCATACATACATTATGTATGTATGTATCTTACATACAGCTTGGAGCATTCGGGCAAAACCAAAGTTGTCACAGACGAAATCCATTACCAATTAGAACACCAACAATGTCATCGTCTATCGTTCATATCATAATAGATCAATAGCGCGCTTTAAACGATCTAAGCGCAAATAACTTACGATCCAAGCTCAAGATGATTTTGAAGTTTAAATTACTTCGGTACTCCGCTGCACCGTGCTTCAAACCCAAGCTGTTCATTTTAATCGAAGAGAAATCCAACTGGTGCAGCAAATATGATCAGTTGTTCACGGATCGTAAAGGACGAAGGTGCGGGAATGAAATATTCAACAGATACATTTCAAAGTGAAAAGAAGGCCTGAAATTTTTAGCAACATTATAAAATAATCATAAAATAACGAATATTCGCTTTTACTTGTCTGCGATATCTGACATTTATACAAATATGTATTTGGCGTAGATCATAAACCTGTGAATATATTTGGTTTTGCAATAAAGATACCGCTAACATTTTTGTGGTTCCATCAAAGTCGAGGTCGCAGACATCCTAAATCTGTCTTGGGACTGAGCCGAGCTTCGTATCTCGTGCTAGTGCTTTCGTGCTTAGAAATCCTGGCTAACACGTCCCCAGTGGATGTAAAGTTAGATGAATTTTAAAGTCGCATCTAAGTGCTACGATAAAAGTACGTCGGAGGCGCTAAGGAGAGCTTAAAATCTAACTGTGGAAACATTTAACAAAAACGCTAATTGACGTTCGCTTTCTGAGTTCTTATGGTCTGTATATACCAAGTCGACAAGTCACATTAGCGTGCCCGACGTAGGCGGCTATCAACCCGCTGAAATAACTAAATTTACGGACATCATCGCTGTTTGTTATTAGGAAATCTATAAAAAGTAATCCGTAAAATTAGTTTTATTTCAATGTGTAATATTGGCGTAAGTAACAGAAATCATTTTATGAGAAATCATTATGCTTCCAACCCAATGTAAAGGAATCCGGGTGACGATGGTCCAACAAATCGGTATAGTTGTGTTGGGACTGATGACAGTAGGCAGATCGTGGCTGCGCCGAAGGTGGCAGTCAACACACGACTCAGTGACTAACTGCCGCACTCACAAACCCCAATTATTCTATTCTATTGTTGGCGGCTAAAAATTGGGCCCGGTAAACCACCGGAACGCACTTCGACCCAGTTGGATCCATTGTGCATGCCCTAGCCCTTACTCTGTAGCTGGCGTGTAGAAGAGTTCCCTCAGGTACGCAACGATTACACCAGCCTGGAGCTGTACATAATCATCTGGTGTAGGATATGCTACTCCCAGATGACCCAACCTACGTCTCGCAAGAGCGTCGTAGCCACACAATATGTGTCGCATTGACTCTTTTCCACATTTACAAAATCTGCAAGTCTTGTATCAATAGTACTTAGCCTCATTCTGTGAAGGTGCTCATTGATACCAAAATGTCCCGTGAGTGCACCTATTAGGTGCCTTATTTGTGATCTGCTTAGGTTTAATAATTTAACCCCACAGTCCACCCTTGTGCTAGAGAACGCTTTGGAGTGGGTTAGGCCTGACGCTGCCCTCCATTCCCTCATGTGTTCGTTATTACCCTCGACGCCTTCGTGTCCAGGTACCCAGATAAGGCTGACGCTGTTATGTCTTCCCAAGTTATTCAAACCTGTGACACCTTCTTTAACTAGTTTGGAGACAACTCGGAAGGAGTTTAGAGCCTTCAGAGCTGCCTGACTGTCACTGAGAATGTAAATAGTTTTACCTTTTACATTTCTCCTTTGTATTTCTTTAATGCTGGCAATTATGGCATAGGTTTCCGCTTGGAATACCGATGCATAATGCCCCATGCTCTGACTGACCCTGCAGTCCTTGGAATAAATTCCTGCCCCTGTACCTGTCACCATTTTAGAACCGTCAGTGTACCATATGAGGTGAGTTCCATCAACCGGTTTGAGTCCCCGCGTCCACTCATCCCTTGATGGTGTGTGTACTCGGTACCTCTTATTAAACATGTAAACTGCATTTATCTAATCACAGGGCATGTCCATTAGATCATCCAGTTGTTTCAAGGGATCCAATAAAGTGTGTTTTGTACAGGGCTTGTTACGATTCCAAACTCCTGCTTTTACAAGTCTATATAGGGACTTCCTTGCCTCTGTTTGTATATAAGTGTGTAGTGGAGTTAGTTCCAGTATCCACTCTAGAGCCTGTGTAGGCGTTGTTTTGAACGCACCTGTAATTGCCATGCAAACTACCCTTTGCACCTTCCTGAGAGAATCTTTACAGGTCTTTAGTATAGTCCTAGGCCACCATACGGCGCTGCCATATGTGAGAATAGCCCTCACCATCGTAGTATATAACCAGTATATTACCTTTGGTTTGAGTCCCCAAGTATTGCCATAGGCAAAACGGCACATATTGAAGACTCGTAAAGCCTTTTTTGTTATATATACTTTCAACATGATTATACCACGTTAGTTTCCTATCGAAAGTTACCCCCAGATATTTAACTTCCGTAGCCCATTTTAGTTTGGTGCCGTACATTTCGAGTTCCCTAAGGCCCTCCAAATGTATTTTCCTCGTGAACACGTATAACAGTTTTGCTTGGATTTATGGAAAGGTTAGTGTTTGTACACCATCTTTCCACCCTACCCAAAGCACCTTGCAGCAAATCCGCTACTACGTTTGGAAATTTTCCATTTACTTGTATGACTATATCATTTGCATAGCCTACTGCTTGAAGTGGTCCACTGTTCAGCTGTACTAACAACGAGTCCACCACTAGACTCCACAGTAGTGGGGATGGTACGCCTCCCTGTGGACATCCTTTAGTTGCCTTTACGGTAACCTCATCATTTAATAATCTGGTTTCAATAACTCGTTCCTGTAGCATAATGCTAATCCATTTAACAATTGGCGCTGCTATACCATGACTTTGTGCTGAGGTTCTTATTGAATCGAAGGTCGTTCTGTCGAACGCCCCTTCAATATCTAAAAACGCTGCAGCGCTTATTTCTTTAGTCTCCAATTCATGTTCTGCTCGGTTGACTACGTAATGCAGTGCCGTTTCCGTAGACTTACCCGGTTGATACGCACATTGCATCTTATGGAGCGGTCGTCTCCTCAGTGGCCCATCTCTTATATATCTATCATCTTCTCCATAGTCTTAAGAAATAAATAAGTGAGACTGATAGGACGACAAAATCTGATATCCTCATAACTTTCTTTTCCTGGTTTGGGAATGAAGATTACTTTTGCCTATCTCCAAGCTGATGGGACATGCCCAAAGGCTAGGCATGCCCTGTACAATCTGCATAAGTGAGGTATAAGAATACTTTTCCCCTCCTGTAGTAAGATCGGATATATATCATCAGATCCAGGTGATTTATACGGACTGAAGCTGTTGATTGCCCATCGCACCTTGTCTGCGTCAACGACTTTCTTTGCTATACGCCAGTCGTCTTTGGAAGTTTTTGTGTTTTGTTCTTCCATGGTGATGATATTATCAGTCACATTTTGTATCACCACTGAATCCGGGAAGTGCATTCTTAGTATATGCGTAAGAGTTTCCTTCCCAGTTGCAGTGAGGTTACCTTGGTCATTCCGGATAGATGTAAGTGGATTAACATTTGCAGAGCTCATTGCTTTACTGAGCCTCATACCCTCTGGAAGGCTATTGATGCTACTGCAATGGGATCTCTATGATCTCCGTTTCGCCTTGCGCACTTCCTTAGTGCGTAAGAGCTTCGGCATATACCGTAAAGTCATTATTTGACTTCACCCAGTTGAAAACACGTCGCATCTCCTGCCTTAGATTCTCAAGGGCAGTTGACCACCACGGTTCCTTTTGCGTCGCCGCCTCTTTCTCCGAGTTCTTGACCCAGCTGGCCTTAACTGCCTGGGTGATTCTGTCAGACTCAAACTCGATATCTATGATTGAGTTGAGTCGCTCCGTAGGATCCCCGAGGTGTTCCTTAAGGTCTCTCCTGAAAGATTCCCAATTGGTTCTCTTTGGGTTTCTCCTTCGTACCTTACCATAATTATTGGAAGTTACATACCTAAAGCAGATGTAGTTGTGGTCAGATAGACTGACCTCTTCCGACACATGCCAATTACGGATTGCTTTACTCGCTTTATTGGATGCAAGCGTTATATCAATGACCTCCGCCCTGCGTTTATTCACAAAGGTTGGTCTATTGCCTTTATTTAAAATTTGTAAGGGTGAGCTAACCAGAAAGTCCAATAGTGCTTCCCCTCTTTTGTTGTTGTATGTGCTACCCCAGGCAACGTGGTGAGCGTTCGTGTCGCATCCTATGATAAGTTCCTCGCAAGTACCATTGTTAACCAGGTCTTGCAGCAGTGCTGATACCGGGTCCTCATTTTCATAGTGTAGGTAAGCAGACGAAAGGATAGTGTCTTTACTACCCCCTCCCGTTAACCCCTTAATCTTCACAGTAGTGAGGTCTCTGGAGCAGAAGTCATATAGAAGCATTGCCATTATGCCATTCCTAACAAAGACACAGGTACTCATATTATTTGTAGAGCATCTATAGAAAAGCTGTCCTCCACGAACGTTTAGACCCCAATTAACTTTAATCCAAATTAAGTCACATTTTAAAATCTATTTATTTCGACTGTCGGAGTCGTTTATGATTAATTTCGATTATTGAACACCAAATAAGTGTTATATCTATTCACTATCAGCGTATTACGTAATAATGGGCAGGGAGTGTCGAAATAATCCGATTTCAAAAATGGATTAATCATCATTAACTTTAATTGACGTTTGTAGGTTCAGCAGTTAGTCATTCAGTCAACTTAGTGTAAGCAGCGCTTCAGCTGCGCCGCCTTTAACAAACCGAAGTCGCTCGCCAGTGAAGAGGTCGACCTGGTGTAAATGAGCCATTATTCAGTTCGTCAGTGGCCATTGCAAAATTTTACCTCTTTTTCCCTCTCTCTTTATTTACATAGATCTCATCTCTATGCTGTTTTCTAATGGCAGAAATTAATAACTGATCTTGATATGTTGGTCAAGTGTCCAACCTGGTGGAAAGTGGTAAAATAAAGGATAGTAAAGAATAGTAGTTTATGAAACTCTTATCCACTTCATCCATGAAGTCATCATATTATATTAGGGGGTATCTGATTCAATGATATTGATATTTAATTACGACATTTCAGATATTAGTCAAAAACAAGTAATAAGTTTTAAAAACTAAAACCCGACTACGCATAAAATCGCAGTCTAATAATGTGATATTATATAGCCTATAACTAGCGGACAATCAAGACGCTTCTAACGACACCCTACTTGTCAAATTATGTTAAGTAGATTAGAAGATATGCGGGAACAGATGAACATACATACATACATTCTTGTTAAAATCATAACCCTCCCTCCGTTCCGTAGTCGGGTAATTACAGTTTATTCAAAAACATAAATATTTCAATATTGTAGGAATGTCTAGTATAATTAATTACATACGTTAAAACACTGAAACAATTAATAAGAAAAGTCAATACTTTAGAAAGGAAAGTACCTAAATGAAAGTGGTAACTAAAAGCGTAACACATTATCGCCTGGAACAAAATAAAGGGGTTTTCAGTACGTGAATGAACTTGCAATCCTGGATGTTTTATAGAGTGAGGGCATGATAAGTCTGTATGCGAAAACCTTACCAATGTGTGTTTGTTAATAGATCAAAAATGACAAAAAAATACTGTAAAAAGTATCGACTTTTTACGGTATTTCTTTGTCATTTTTTATTATAAGCCAAAAACTAAGTGACATTAACCAAAATAAAATCTGTTTTGAAATGTGCAAATGAAGTCCTTTCGTATGATACAATATAGTAGTCCCACTTTGATATTTTGATAACCCATTTCGACTCCCATCAAAAAGTTTTAATTTGCGATGAAGTTGGTTATGTAAGATCTAAAACTATTCCAAGTTTGAAATCGATAGCACCACTGGTTCCTGAAATATATACTTACGTATGGCAGACAGACAGACGAAGTCACACCTTTTAGGTATAGAACCCTAAAAAGATTAAACAAATTCAATGTTCCACTCGCGTGGTTAACCTCACCTTTTATCATTTGGTTATATACGTTTATTTAAATTTCATTAAAATTCAATTTACCAAATTACATTGAACGCTTTAGGTTTTCAATTTGACTAAAAGCTTCGATATTTGTATTTATTATGGTACTGTACTTAATTGATCGTGATAACTGTAAAACCAATAAACTACTTACAAATCATCGTTTATTTAGTAACTTATACCATTAGAACAGATAAACACATTGTACCTACCAGCTAATGTAAAAGATACCTACCTAAAGACATCGAAATAAAAAAAATACGTCATATCAGTAGCAGATTTAATAGAACATCAACATATTTCCAGTAATTTACACATATACCTGATTGCTGAGGGGATTATTCAGTCGCAATACAAACATACTTATGTGACTCATTTGTTAAATATCTCATAAATATTATTCCTGATTTGTACCAGGAATGCGAATCGCCTGCTGTGCGAGCGACACGACTTTAATGCTTGAAGCATTCTTAGCTTTAATCCTTGAAGCCATTGCTTCACATTTTTGAAACCTACATTAAACATTTTTCATGTAGGTTTCAATAATGTGATTATGTGTATTGCATTGTTTAATGATTAATTGGAGATAAGATAAGAATAGCACTCTCCCATCTCCTCCCATTGGGTGTTCGTAAGAGCCGACTAAGGGAAAACAAGAAGACGGGCAGCAGCGTCTTTCTATTGGAATGCCTACCACCTATACTGCAATCCCCAAGACGCCTGCCAAGCGTGGGGATTATGGCAACCCCTCTCTTCAAAGGGAGAGACCTTTCTTCAGCAGTGGACGTGTTTCGACTGCTGATGCATTCATCAATGGCCATTGACCTTATGGGTCATTACCCATAGGTAAGGTCAATTTATGTAACCTGAAATAAATGGCAAATTGAATTTATACCTGTGTCCGTTACGTCGCCGACTAGTCACGAGAAAACTTCGACTAACAAGGACCTCAAAGTTTCCAAAACCATTGAGTATGAATGAATAGTCTGTCTCCAAATCACGTACGGATTGTATCCGTCGGGACCACCGACGTCTGCCACAATCCTAAGCTAAAAACTACTCAATAGACAATATCCGTTATTGTTTTTTACTATCACATAAACTTCCCCGCAATTTATGATTATCGACATAAATTGAATCTTATCTTTTGTCCCGGGGATATTGCTGAAGTTTTTATTATGTCGCTTAGAGATTTGTGAATGTGCCAACGTTAGTAAAAAGTTCTTTATTTAATAGGGTTTTGTTTTTCTTAACATATTAGTAATCCACTACTAAAGCCAGAAAAAATTTTTGGTCTTAACCAGATACCAATATTCGGTCCCATAATTTTTTTTTTACATTAAAGTGTATTTAATAAAGTTTAAGTCGTTATACATCTGCGTAGAATTACATCCACCAAAATCACCCAATTTTTAGCTTGCCCCACAAATTTTTTTTTGACCTCAAAGTGTATTTAATAAAGTCCAAGTCGTTATACATTATTATTTATTCTAACTAAATATAAATGACGGGCCCGTTGGTCTAGTGGCTAGACACCCTGTCCGCTAACCGATGGGTCGTGGGTTCGATTCCCACCAAGTGTCTGGGTGTCATTTATTTATATAAGTATGTATTTACAAAAAAAAATGTATATATAAGTATTAGTATTAGTTGTCTGGTTTCCATAGTACAGGCTCTACCTAGTTTATTATTAATGTAGAATATATGACTACTTGGAATAAGCCTATACTTACACCACCAACACACAACAGGGGCTTTACCATGAACTCTTAAAGCAATTTAACACGAAAAGTGACCTGTCTTACAAATTTGTACCATGAGCGCACTAATTTGCGTGACAATAATATTGTCATGTGACTCACCTGTTTGGGTGACGTAATAGCTCGGTGGCCTGCTAATTATTGCGCTCATGGGAAGTTCACAGGTCACTTTTCATGTTAAACTGCCCTGTTATTCCTATAACAGGACAGGTCACTTTTCGTGTTAAACTGCTCTATGAGTTCATGGTAAGGCCCCAGCATGGCTTAACACTACGGCGTGTGCAATCTGCAAGTTGAAGTGGCAATGGGCCGGCCACATCGCTCGAAGAACCGATAACCGTTGGGGAAGAAAGGTTCTCGAGTGGCGACCACGAACCGGAAGTCGCAGCGTTGGCAGGCCTCCCACTAGGTGGACAGACGACATTCTGCGCGTCGCAGGTAACCGGTGGATGCAAATAGCCAATTGTCGTTCATTGTGGCGTTCTAAGGGGGAGGCCTATGTTCAGCAGTGGACGTCTTCCGGCTGATGATGATGTGTGCAATCCGCCCAAAATGTCCAGCCAAAATATATGGTAATGTTCTATAATGGAACGCGAAAATATAAAAGTATATACTAACTTTACTTTAAATGAACACGCTTGTTGAGGCAACAGAATCTAAATGAAGATAAAACAATATTATCTGTCTAGTAGGTATACCAGCCAATAAAATTGTTATAGCAATACCTAAACGAGCTTGGGAGGTGGTGGGTTGCTATTTTCATTAGAGCATTAAGTCAACCTGTGAAGGGTGGCAGGCATTAATCTGTTTACTACTACGAGATATCGAGTTACGTAACCAGTGTACCTGGTATTACCATGTAGCGGAGTTATTACTGCGCCATGGATACAGCTTGACGACTCAAACGTACGCGTATTGGTGACGTCACGTTTATGTAATTCAATTACAAATCCTCCGATGTTTCATCTATCATACTAACATAGATAACATGTTTGTATGTTGCTTTGTTGTTATTACTCAAAAAGTAACAGCCTACAAAATATGATCATCATTATCATCATCATCACCAGTCGGAAGAGGTCCACTGCTGAACATCAGCCCCCCCCCCCTGGAACGCCATAATGAACGACAGTTGGCTAGTTGCATCCACCGGTTACCCGCGATGCGCACAATGTCGTCTGTACACCTACTGGGAGGCCTGCCTACGCTGCGACTTCCGGTTCGTGGTCGCCACTCGAGAACCATTCTTCCCCATCTGAGAGCTTTATCGCGCATTCCGGATTTTATCGCGCAAAGTTTATGTCTAGTAATGACATATTCAGATTTCAGATGGTAAATCAGGAAAAAAATCAATCCGCTACGAGACAAATCAAACGCTATTTATTATTAATACTTAGTAGCTGTACGAATGCCAGCGTCAGTAGTCTCTTTATATTTACGTGAATATTAAAAAAAAAGGTAGTGTAATTTAGAGGACCATGGAACGAAGATTGATGGTCTGTATAACTATCACACATTATAATATTATGTAGTTTAAAAAAATCCATAGTTGCAGATGTGGTGGACAATATAAAAAAGTAGAACATCGTGAAAAATCTGCATATATAAGAAATACTGAACGTTCAACTTGCATATTCTACGAGCTATGTCGGTTACCTTGGTTCTTCGTAGATTCGCCGAAGAACCAAGGTCACCGACATAGCTCGTATAATATGCAAGTTGAAGTGGCAATGGGCAGGCCACATCGCTCGAAGAACCGATAACCGTTGGGGAAGAAAGGTTCTCGAGTGGCGACCACGAACCGGATGACGCAGCGTAGGCAGGCCTCCCACTAGGTGGACCGACGACATTGTTCGCATCGAAGGCAACCGGTGGATACAAATAGCAAATTGTCGTTCATTGTGGCGGTCTAGGGGAGGCCTTTGTTCAGCAGTGGACGTCTTCCGGCTGGTGATGATGATGATGATGACTGAACGTTAAAAGGTTAGCATCCGGGAATATCTTATATTCACACTTTAGTACAAACACAAAACAGAATACATGATTAGGAAATAGAAACATTGTACATATAGGCGGCCTTATCGCTAACAAGCGATTTCTTCCAGGCAACCATTTTAGTTTAATTTTTATTTATTTAAATACTAACAGTAGACTTATTATTAATAACAGTACAACGTTCACAGTTATTATAAATTCTAATAAGTGAACCTATGACAGGTATCAACGCATATAACAACATTGTAGATATGCATGCTTAAGTTCTATAAAATAGTATAAAAGGATGAAAATGATTAAAAAATATTGGAAATTATTAATAACAGGAGAATTATAAAAATAATATCTAAACAAATCACAAAATAGTAGTTTATGCACCAAGGGGATAAAGCAGTGTCTTATGTCACGGGCGTGAAATTGAATCGCGAGCATAACGAAGGAATCTAGTAACTCCCGAGCGTAGCGAGGGAGTATAGAGTTAACTCCCGAGCAAAGCGAGGGAGTTAATACTAGAATCCTGAGTACAGCGAGAGATTCAAGCTCGCCCAAGACAAAGACACCTTTATCCCCGAGGAGAATATACTACTTTTCACACCTACTGCGAGGTAATGAAATACAAGTACTAGGAAGAGATTGCTTATTTTGTCTGGAAGAGATTGCTTTTTAGCGATAAGGCCACCTTTTTACATCATCAACGTATTGTTCAATTTACATGTAATTTTTGGTGTAAAATCTCAATGGTACAATGAAGTGTAAGTATTTATTATTATTATTAAATACTTACTGCTAGAAATAAAATAATATCAACACGCCGATTTCCAGCGTTCGCGCCCACACCTGCTGCGAGGCGAGACAGTAAAATACGAAACTTCTAGAATTAAAATAGTATCAACAGCGTTAGCGCCTTCTTTTTATCTATTTTTTTTTCTTTTATAGAACCTAGAACAAGGTTCGGCTCCAATTCGGCTCCTGGCACTCGGTTCGATTTTCAAATGTATTTTTTCGTGCAAGCCTCTGCTTAGAGAGAGTGGTTTATATACCTACTGTAAAGAGTCTCCGTGGTAAAAAAATATTTGACGTTCGTAATTCAAATTACATTTTAATGAAGAATTGGCTTAGGCCTACCTACAAATTGATTTATTACGAGATTACTTATGACGAGGCTGTATGAGCTAGAACCTTTTGCCTTCCCAATTAGGGAGAACTAAAGGACAAGAAAAAAACAAATCACATTATTACCCAAGGGAGTTTAGTACAACATTATTACCCGGCTAGACTATAGGGATATAATGACCTACTTTATGTCAAGTTTATATGACACATAATGGAACATTATCGAACAGGTGGTGTGAAAAAGAGTATTAATGCATTAGGACATAATGACTAAGCAGTTGTTTTATATACATTTTCTTCAACCATTAACATATTTTTTATTTATATTACACGACATATTATATATCGATGACACGACACGACACGCACTATTTTTCTCAAAATAAAGGGGCCTATCACTCACGATCTTATGTTCTTTAACAATAGACCAAAATATTTTGATTACACATGAAGATAATATATTCGTATGTCTACCGGTTGATGTAGGGCTACGGGCGTTATGAATATAAAATAAAAGATAAATGTTCAAAGCTTCAAGTGAAAGAACAAAGAACAGCTTATTTTTGTACCAATGTATTGTGTGTGTATAAATTTATTGATACCTATAGGTGTATTGATTGTATTGCGAGAGCGATATCCCAGCGGAATGCTGAAAACGTTAGCTCGACGTGGTAAAAGCCAACGTGGGAGTTAGCAATCTATTACTGAGAATGACCAGCCAAAATGGAAAATGGACCGTGTTAACATGCCAGGAAATGGTGGAAAAAAATTTGGAAATTTCTTTTTATTTCCAATCATTTTTCGGGACAAAGGGTAGCGACATGTAAAAAATATTTTAACAAAGCCAAACAAACGGTCCATTCAAGTCAAGCGGTACTTTATTAGATGGCCATGGTTACAACTATGTTTATTTTTTTATGTTTTTTTTTCCTATAATATGAAACATGTAATGCCGTACAGGAAGACGGGCAGCAGCGTCTTTCTTTTGGATTTATCTTCCACCTATACTGCGATCCCCAAGCCGCCTGGCGAACGTGGGGATTATGGCAACCCCTCCCTTCTAAGGGAGAGGCTTTTGTTCAGCAGTGGACTTCTATCGGCTGCAAATGATGATGATGATGATGAGAACCGTATCTCTAATTTATTTACTAACTGCCGCACTCACAAAGGCCAATTAACTTTAATTCTAACTAAGCCATTACTAACCGACTTCAAAAAAGAGGAGGTTCTCAATTCGTTGTGTATGTATTTTTTTTCAATCTATTTATTTCGGCTGTCGGAGCCGTTTATGATTATTTTCCATTATTGAATAAAATATAATTGATATCTCTACAGACATCATCACCATCAGCCATTACCATCAGCTTAAGTATAGGTTTTGAGTTTCAAAATAATACAATTTCAAAAAGTTACTATTTATTGTTCGTTAACTATAATTGACGTTTGTAGGTGCGGCAGTAAAAGGGTATAAAAACACAATTAAAACAGATAATTCCCGAGTAATTGAAATCTAATTTTAATATGTAGCTTTAAACAGGCATAGTTTAAATTCTACGATAAAACCCCTTTCTACATATTAACACTTAAAAAGGAACATTGAGTTTACAGTCCATCGTTAGCTAAATCATTCAAGATAACCGTCTCCATGGCTAATAAAATGGGGCCCTTCGTAGTGTGAACTGGAGATCTCGCGATACAGCGGAAAACAATAAAACCATCTCCACACTATCCCGAAAAGGTTTACCTTCAAGTGATGCGGGAGATATGTTGGGTCTTCCACAATGGTTTCAAAGGGAGAGGCGTAGAGTGCGCATGTACGGGCACCGCGTCAAGCGAACGGACCAAGGCTCCACTTCAGTCAGCCAACGCGACCCGTTTGTGCCGACGCATAGCCCACGACCGTACCGCGCTCGACCGCAGTGTAAAAACATAAACTAGTTAAATTTTTAAACAGTGCATTTGATTCAGTGACAGTTCTGTGAAAGTTTAAAAAGTTAACTTTTTCAATCTATGGTTCATTGTTTAAGAGGTTTTGTTTTTGGTATTTACTTTTTTAAATATTAAATCAGATTATTATTATTTTTTACTTAATAAGCAGCAGAGAAATAATTACTGTTATTAGACGTTATCATTATTGGCAGTAACTTTACAAAGTCACACAAATAACGTATAAAAAATTACTTTTAATGTGTATAAGGAACATTAACCGCTACTTTAATCACGCGATGTCGTTTTCATAGCGAAGGATTTATTCGCTACCTACTTTACTTATTGTTTTATTAAATAAAAACTTATGGGAAATTCATAAACAATATATATTAGAAATATATGTATAGATCAATAGAATATATATAGATTATTATTATAAATAAATAATATTAATATGATGAAAATTCTTATAAATCGACATAATAATAATAATATCTGTTTGGATGTTAAAATAATGCGATTGGCAGCAACATGAATTATTATTGATTTAAACCAGATTTATTAACGATTTATGTGATCTGAACATCGTAAAACAGAATAGGAATGTGTTTTAATTAGGCAAATTAATATTTGGTTCTCTTAAATATTTGGCTGTAATTAAATTAATGGATCTCTAAATAAATAAAGGTGATCTCTAATAAAAATTGTTGGTTTTTTAAGAGGACCTTGGACGAAAATTCCAACTTCTCAGAGAGGACGAGGTTGAATTCCGAGTACGATTCCTATCTATTAAAAACTCCTTCTAGATCTTGAAAGGCCTGATTCTGTAGTAAACACAGTCGTGCATCTTTTATGCTGAGCCCTATTGATAATTTCACTTCTTTGCATTACTCACAATGCCATGTCTGTACTTAGCCTTTTTTTTAACGCGGGGACATCTTTTAAGGATAATAACGCTCCCACTATCCCGGTGACGACTCGCCATGTCCAACTTCTGAGATAGAGTCAGATCTACGGACTAAAACCATCTTCCCATTATTTGAGGGCCATGGGAACATTCTCACGTGACCACACTATGGCTAATTACTTTTACATTAGTGAACCTGAACAACATGTGACCTTATAATATATAGCGTGTAGACTTTATTAGAATTTTATGAATTATAGCCAACCTTGATATTCCAATGATCTTCTAGACCAATTTAAGGAACGAGCTCATCATAATAACTCTACTGAGGCTCTGAAAATCATAAAGAAAGTACACTACAATTTTACTAGGAGGCAGATTACTTGTGCAAGGAACCGTCCAGGTAGGTACCACCGCAGTGTCAGATATTCTGCCGCCAAGGAGCAGTGTGTAAACATTGCTGTGTTCCGGCGTGAAGGGCACTGTAGCTGGTGAAATTACTGGACACAAAGACTTAATATCTGATGTCTTAAGGGTCGGTTACGCGCTAGTGATTCTTCTGGTGTTGCTAGCGTCTATAGGCTGCGGTGACTGCTTACCGTCAGGCGGGCTGCATGCTTGCTTGCCATCTTGGTTGAATAAAAAAAGACAGATTTCTTCGAGTAGTTTTTGATCGGCCTTCTTCTGTGATACACTGTAACTGTCTTATCAAAGAGGGTCAGTATATAGTGTATTATCTATGGTCATGACCCTCTTTGATAAGACAAACAAATAGTGGTATATTATGTTTTTTTATACGAACAAATAGTATATATACTATTTGTTCGTTAGAATTTATACAGATTTTTTTTCGTATCGATTTGAATTTATAATGAAAAAATATATAAGTAATCAGTAATATCTGTTGGTCTAGTGTAGTCGTGGGTTCGATTCCCACTAAGTGTCTGGGTGTTATTTATCTATATAAATAAGTAGTAGTATCAGTTGTCTGGTTACCATAGTACAGGCTCTGCCTAATTTGGGATCGGATGACCGTGTGTGGATTGTCCCATAATATTATTATATTATTGTAGAGTTGAATGTCTAGGGTAATTGCGACGAGAATATACAAATATGTTATTAAACCAGTGGTAAAGGCTCTTTTCGCAAACCCCCATAGGCTGTTGAAAGTTAAATCAAATAAAAAAAGATTTAAAGAATCAATTAAACAGTTGAATTTTCTCTTCACTCGTGTTCTCGTGTATGGGTCTCATTTAATTTTCGTTAGACGTCAGATCTTGTTAGGCCGCTCCGCCGCACCGCGCCGCGCCGACGGGTCCCCAGTTTGGTTAGGAATTCTCCGGAATAAGATAGTATTTGTCTCATTGTTTCCATATAAGCAAGTGTTGACTACAATTCCACCTGATGAAAGACGGCGATGCAATCGGAGATAATAAAGCGCACTATCTCAATCATCATCATCATCATTAGCAGCCGATAGACGTCCATTGCTGAACAAAGGCCTCCTCCTTAGAAGGGAGGGGTTGCCATAATCCCGACACTTGGCAGGCGGCTTGGGGATCGCAGTATAGGTGGAACATAAATCCAAAAGAAAGACGCTGCTGCCAGTCTTCCTGTTCTCGCTTAATCGCCTCTTACGACACCCAACGAGAGCAGATGGGGTATGCAATTCTAACCCGGCACCCCGCGGGTAACCACCCACTAGCTCAATTATAGTCTTAATCTAGCCTCAATAAATATCATTGTTGGGGCTAGTTCATAATTATCATAATTAGATACATCAGTCCACTACTGGACATAGGCCTCCCTAAGACACGGCATTAAGCCCGATCCTGATTGAATTCATTAACATTGTTGCCAAATTCTCGGTATTCTACAGGATGCATTTTGGAGGGTGTGCGCAGGAATTGCATGACTTGATTCCACTATCCCCCTTCCATCATCGGACGACAGACGCACGGCACGTACACACCCTTATGTGGTGAAAGTGCCTTCAGTCCGGACTAAGCGGTTTGCTTCTTCATTTATAATAAGGACAGCTAAGGACTGGAACAGTTTGCCTGCGTCGGTTTTCCCGCCCGGTTATAATGTGGGTGTCTTCAAGACTAGAGTGAATAGGCTTTTAATAAGCTAGTGTGTGTTACCATCCTCGATTGCGTCGCCGCTTTCCTTCAGGTGGGACTGCAGTCAAGCACTAGCTTATGTGTAGTAAAAAAAAATAACTAGATAAGAGTTACAGATCTGGATAATTTACATATTTATTAGTATTTTCGATCTTTTTGATGGATTCAATAAAATTCAAACGAAGTGACGCTGTCAATGCTTTCATGCGTGGTGTGCTACTGATACAATTTGTGTTAATTAGCTCACCTTTTTCCGCCGCCGTCCGACCGTCTATAAACTATCTACCTCTTTTTAGTTATAATATCATTGACTATCTCTTTCTTTTTCTAATTTGTACTAGCAATACGAAACGCATCGTGTATCGCTGGTACAAGTTAGGAAAAAAATTATTAGATATTCAATAAATGAATGATAACAACGATCCAACGGGGGTTTTGCTACATACTTTATGACTAAAATGTTATGTTATGTCAGCCTGTTGTGTCCCACTGCTGGGCAAAGGCCTACCTCCTTTCCCTCCACCTTGGTCTATTACCCGCCTCTATCGGCCAATCTACAAGGAAGGCATCCAAGTCGTCGCGCCATCTTTTTCGAAGCCTGCGGGGTTTTCGCGTCGCTGTATCGGGGCTCTAAAATGTCGCTTTGTGAGCCCACTGCTCGTCCGAAATGCGGCAGACATGACCTGCCCAGCCCCATTTCAGACTTGCAGCTCTACATGCTACGTCGGTGATCTGTATTTTGGAGCGCAGTATGGTGTTTCGAACATGATCCGTTAATTTAACACCAAGAATACTGTGCTCCATGTTTCGTTGGCATACCTTGAGTTTGGACTTCTGGATGTTAGAGTTTTCGTTTGAGTGACATAGGTAAGTCACCTTTCATGAGATGTCTCATTGACCAGTAGCTAAAATTATAATAATAATATCTTGGGACAATCCATACACGGTCATCCGATCCCAAACTAGGCAAAGCCTGTACTATGGAAACCAGACAACTGATACTAATACTTATATACTTTTTTTTTGTAAATACATACTTAGATAGACAAATAACACTCAGACACTTCGAGGGAATCGAACCCACGACCCATCGGGTAGCAACCAGGGTGTCTAACCACTAGACCAACGGGCCTGTCAAAATTATAATCCAATTTAACTAAAATGATAATATAATTTTCCAAGTGACATAAAACAATCACGAATAATCTGAAAAGAATAATCTCGCCTCGTATACAGAGTATTATCTAACTTTATACGTGACCTGTCACAGACATACGAAACAATTTCAGAACATCACATCGCATCCCAATTTGGATACAGCCTGCATATATCTCTTCCTATGTCTGGCGCAGTCGGCATGTTACGCCTTTATACAGAAGTTATGCAATGATAAACCGGCAATCTATTTTATGGTTCGTATTGGCCTTTGTTAGGATCTTTAGAAAAAATACTAAGCTACTGGCCTGAATAATACTGATTAAAATACCGACATTGGCGGTTGGTGTTAAAACGATGAAACATAATAGCTAACGTCGAGCCAAAATATAAGGTAAATCGCGTTAATTCCCGATTAAAATAAAGTTTGATAATAGTTATCCATCGTTTTATTTTCTTAAATTATGCGGGAACCTACAAAGAATAATGGCAAAATCATTATTGATGGAATTCCACATTACACTGGAACAAAGTACTTTTATGCCTCTCTTGGCCTATTCTTGTACTCTTGGCCTGCACACTTAGTACTTACCTACTTTTATATCTAAAATGGGTTACTTAATACATTTGGGCAATTGCGAGACTTTAACATAATTAAAATTGATTCTATTAACTTCTGAGAAATTCTGTAAAAGGATTTTTCAGAGCATTACTTAAAAACTTTTTAAAAGATGAACAAGCTGAAGCCAAAGGTTAGTATTAGTGAAAATGATAACGTCCATCTATAAGAAACTATAAAAAGCTGTATAATCCACTACGATCCAAAAATAAAGGAATAATCCGCATTATATCAATGCCGCAATGTGTGGCAAAAAACTTTTTTTTTTTTCATGCATTGATTTTTTTTTGGGTTCCGTACCTAAATGGTAAAAAAGGAACCCTCAGGTGAGACTTCGTCTATCTGTCTGTCACACCTATATTATTTCTGGAACCACAGACGCTATCGATTTGAAACTTAGAATAGTTTTAGATCTCACTAAGCCTTTTTTTATTTTTTACATGGGGAAATCCTCATGGATACCCGCACCGCTACCCCCGTAGCGGTATGTATCATGTCGGACTCTTACCGACTTGAAACCTCATGATGTCGTCAACCCGCTGTGTCGACGGGCCCCGGGAACGTACTTGGTACTCGTCCGGGTCCCGTCAGCGGCCGATCGCCTTCCGGCGAGCCCGTCCTCGTCCGCGGGTGCAAAGCCCACGGACTTGTCTGCGGGTGTAAAAGGCCCGTAGACTCACAACCGGGTGGCGTGCCGGGACACTTCGGCACGCCATCCTCCGTGAGGGCGATTTAACGCAGTGCGCAGGCAGCAGTTCCCCCGTTTCCGCTGCCCGCACTACCTCGCTACGGGCATCAGGTTGGCGTTGGCCCGCCTTCTGCGCCCGGGAGATCTCACTAACACTACCACAACGTAAATGAAAAACATTTTTTTTCTTTTATTGGAATAAATTTACTCTTACGGAATATATCGCGGTAAACATAATTTCGCTTAGCTATCATAAACACTCTCATTAGGAACTGAAAACATTACTTAATTAAAGTCCAACTTAGACTTAAATAAAAAACATAATTACGAATTTTTATAATTTAAATAAAAAACGAATGTGTATTTTTTTTGCATATTCTCTAGGATTAAGTCCCTTACGCACGGTGCCGTCCAATTAGATCACATCTCAGTGTCGGATATTCTGCCGCCAAGCAGCCATGCCTTCCGGAGTCAAGCATCCGCTGCGGATGCGATATTATAATATAGGAAATAACATTAGTACATTACATAGTACATTACAGATAAAGCTTTTATCGTTTTAACCCACCGGCCCCACTCGATCTTAGTCATATGGGCCAGACATCTGCGTGCGAGAGTTAGGAAATTATAGTGAAACACAGGTGGGACCCAAATTGGCAGGTCGATTCTGTGACGGACGTTTCCCGGACACAATATGTCAATCAGTTGAATAAATAGGGGTTCTGCTGAGTCATATTTAGGTATATATACATATGTAGGTGTTCGTTTGGTCGAATAGACCAAAATTAAATCAACTTTTTACTTTGGTAAAGATTTAAATATCAAAATTACATTTGTGCATTACAGAAACAGAAAAAAGTTACATTTTATTGATCGACATAAAAAAATAACAATACGATAAAAAGCAAAAGTTGTGTGGGGTCAAAAATGATGCTGCCTCAGTATGTTGTTGCGCCATATTAATTACGATACACGCTGTCGCAAGTAGCTCAAGAAAGTAACGCCCCGGGCAGTGCGGCCGTACAAAAAAGTGCTGGTTCACGACAGACTTCCTAGATTTTGGTGGCAACTTAAGGTGGTGCTACTATAACGGCACTTTAATTATGATGATAAAGTATATACCTACTGCTTTACGATGTTCTATATTCTCTTAATTTACACACAAATTTTTCATTAAATTTTGGGTAATTATTTTAAATTAAATGAAAAGAACTACACAAGATTCTAATATACCTACACTTAAAGTTCATTATTAAAAATGATTAGGTATCCGAGAGACGTCCATCGGACGTTTAATTAACCCAAAGTTGCTTACGTAAGAAAAGGCACGTTAAGTTTAAATACAACGCTGTTAACGCGGTCGTTGGTTAGTTTCCAAACAATTAGACCTCTCAATTAGTGGTCGTTTGCTAAGTGCAAGTAACAGCAATTAACGATACGGCTCAACTATTTATGAACATACTATAGTACCTATAGGTACTTATACAGGTACCTTAACATGTGCAATTAGACGTAGACACGCCATTGCGTGTAGAAGACTTAAGGTAAGCTTACTTCACTGTGACTACTTTGGTCTTCATCACCTTTTTCTAAGATTAAATCTGTAAATTTCCTTACTGGTGATGGAATATGTAAACTTCGTCAGTTTGTCATTTCCTTTCCTATTCCCCTTCGCGCAATTTCCTTTCTTTTTTTATTAATTTCGTGTTTATGTTACGAGGTTAGTATTACGACCATATTTCAAACATGGTACGCCCGTAGACAGAACGGTTCAGTAGGCCCGATGAGATGAGTTTTGCGTGATACGTTCATAGGTTTAATTATTTCATCATCAGCCGGAAGACGTCCACTGCTGAACATAGGCCTCCCCCTTAGAACGCCACAATGAACGATAATTGGCTATTTGCATCCACCGGTTACCTGCGACGCGCACAATGTCGTCTGTCCACCTAGTGGGAGGCCTGCCTACGCTGCGTCTTCCGGTTCGTGGTCGCCACTCGAGAACCCTTCTTCCCCAACGGTTATTGGTTCTTCGAGCGATGTGGCCTGCCCATTGCCACTTCAACTTGCAGATTCTGAGAGCTATGTCGGTGACCTGGGTTCTTCGGCGAATCTCCACATTTCGGATTCTGTCGCGCAAAGAAACTCCAAGCATAGCTCTCTCCATGGCTCGTTGTGTGACTCTGAACTTGTCTAAAAGGCCAGCCGTTAGAGACCACGTCTCAGTACCATATGTCATCACTGGCAACACACACTGGTTAAAAACCTTCGTCTTCAGGCACTGCGGTATTTCGGACGAGAAGATATCGCGTAGTTTCCCGAACGCTGCCCATCCGAGTTGGATTCTTCAGGCGACCTCTTTGTCGAAGTTGGACCGACCTAACTGGATAGTTTGTCCTAGGTATACGTAGTGGTCAACAACTTCGAGTGTATCGTTCCCAACAACAACCGGTACGGGTGCAACATGGACATTAGACATGATCTTCGTCTTGTCCATGTTCATTTTAAGACCCACCTGTTGGGAAACGCTACTGAGGTCGCTGAGCATCGTATTCAGGTCCTCCAGCGACTCTGCCATAATGACTATATCATCGGCAAAACGAAGGTGAGTGATGTATTCGCCATTGATGTTGATGCCGAATCCGTACCAGTCCAAGAGCTTGAAAACGTCCTCCAATGCATTTGAGAACAGTTTCGGAGAAATAACGTCTCCCTGTCTCACACCTCGCTGCAATGGGATTGGTTTCGTGCTCTCGTCCTGTAGTCGGATCGACATGGTGGCGTTGCTGTACAAACACTTCAACACTTCGATGTACCTATAGTCAATGTGGCACCGCTGGAGGGACTGCAATACCGCCCAGGTTTCGATTGAATCGAAGGCTTTTTCGTAGTCCACAAACGCTAGACATAATGGCCGATTACACTCCTCGGTCTTCTGTATAATCTGGCGGAGCGTATGTATGTGGTCTACGGTGCTAAAGCCTTTTCGGAACCCGGCTTGTTCGGGAGGCTGGAAGTCATCAAACCTGCGTTCGAGACGGTTCGTAATGACTCTCGAAAACAGCTTGTATACATGGCTCAGGAGTGAGATGGGTCTATAATTCTTCATTAAAGTGTTATCACCTTTTTTGAAGAAAAGAACCACCACACTCCTGTGCCATGTTTCTGGCGTAGTACCCTCGAGTAAGACGGAATTAAATAACTTCTGGAGGACTAAAAGTACCGGTTTTCCACCCGCTCTCAGAAGTTCTGTTGTGATTCCGTCTTCACCCGGCGCCTTGTTGTTCTTAAGCTGTTTGAGAGCCATTCTAATCTCGTACAGGCTGATGTCTGGGATGTCTTCAGTGTAATGTCGGGTTAGTTTGGCTCTGGTGTCCTGAGCTGTTCTGGCAATGGGATCCCGTGTTGAGGTGTATAACTGTCCGTAAAATCTCTCAAGCTCTCTCAATATCTCCGGTTTTGATAAGATGACACTGCCGTCATCGATCTTCAGCTTTGTCATTTGGCTACGCCCAATAGACGAATTCTTTGCGAACACTTTAGAGCCTTGGTTCCGCTCAATTGCGTCCTTAATACATGCTGTATTATAGGAACGCAAGTCGTGTCGCACGGATTTCGAGATTCGTCTATTGAGTTTGGCATAACCCGACATATCAGCTGAAGATTGCAGTCTCATCTCAGTCCGGTTTTCCATTAGCTTAATGGTTGTATTGGAGAGCTTTTGAGGTTTTGTACGGCATGGGGTCTTAAAGAACTTGGACCCCACTGCGTGGACAGTTTGCACCAACCCATTGTTTATCTCGTCCGCAGTTTCGCATTCGGCGAGGCACTGGAAGCGATTATGCAGTTCGAGTTGAAAGTCTTCGGGGTTTCGGGTTTAATTATTTAATCATTGAAAGCTAAAAAAAAGTGTCAAATGAAAATAAAGTTAAAAACTAAAACCAGACTGCGAAAAAAAAATCATCTCCGCAGTTAGGGCTCCCACACATAACTGCGAATTCACATCGCATCGCAAATATTTGCGAGAAACAAATGAATGTTTCGATAAAAATTCCTGCGATGCGGCGCCGCATCGCATCGCATCGCAGTTATGTGTGGGAGCCCTTATGTGTGGGAGCCCTATAGCCGTAGTCGCATTACGTTCTGGGACCCGGGAGAGATCAGGCGATTCAGACTTTTTACATGCCCAGTCGACGCATGCATCATCTTACTTGTCAGGCAAGATGATCACGTATTGGAACAACTACAAAAAATTGTTGCTCTTAGCTCAGTTCATAAAGCAAGCGGTTTCCCATTGTACAAAGCTTTCTCTCAATATAAAATTTCTATGTTAAGAACGGTAGAAGACACTATATAATATAATTTGAAATAATACTAGTACTACCAGAGGCTCATTAGCAACTAATTCGGACCATAATAAAGAGATAATAATAAAACTATCAATTAATAAAATACTGAGCTTAACAGCTTATAACAATTGTACCCCTAATAAGAGTTTTATAAGCGGAATTGTTCATACTTCCAACTTTGCCTCATACATTTTACCTGGTGATGCCATTCATTTCACCCCAACAGCGGACGAACGAATATACAAAGAAAAATTGAATATATTATTATTTTCGTTACTATCAAACTTGTACCTACTAGATTATTATATTATAAACACACTAGCAGCTACTAGCTGATGCGTGTGTAAGATTTGGAGATATTGTCGAGTCTGTTCTTGAAAGAGTTCAATGTTATCACACTTTCAGGGAGCTTATTCCACTCTGTAACCACACGGTTTGCAAGAGAGTTTTTTAGATGGTCTGTCTTAGATAGATAGATAAATAAATTGGTTATTGCACACGTTTTATAGGACAGTTTACAAACACAGTCTTACAGTCTTATACAGGGTGTGGTTTTGCATTTTTGCCATATTGGTAGACCTAACAGTTAAGGATTATGTTAATTGTTTAAAAATAGTTTAATAATTCAGTGGTTAATAACTAAAAGATAATTAATGATTCACGATTAACGTTCAACCAGAATAAGAGCTCTCGAGGGCTCAGAATCGGTCCCAAGGTTGGCAAACCGCGCGTACTCTTGTTTATCTACTTTGCGCGAAGAGCGGTGCCAGACGGGGTTATTTTATAGAGACGGTTGCACACGGGATTTCTTTTCATACCAAAAATAAAAAATAATTCATAATTTTACGTCTTAATGATTGATTTATGTTCTTTAAAAGGTATATATCAACCTCCGTAAATATGGCAAGAATGCATAACCACATCCTGTATAGGTAACGAAAGCCAGTGCAATTTAGCGTACTCGTCACTAAGAAGCATAAACATATGATTCATGATACACGCTTATTACAAAACATTCACGTATTTAAATCCTTGAACCACAAATCAATATTGGTACTACCTATTCCAATTAATTAATTATGATCAGAAAATTAATTACACGGTAGTATTCGATTGTCGTGTCGGCAGTCGTTTTTAATATTGCCTGTATGAATGGAGGAAAGAATTAATAATAATGAATAGTAATTATAGCACTTGGTAAGTTTATTAGTAACTGTTGCGTGACACAAAATTGATGTTTATACGACTCAAATGTGGGGCACACATTTTATTTTACGCAGAGATTTTTATTTTTATTTTACTTGTGTATGATTATATGACTTCCTATTTTTATGCCTCCCTATTTTTTGTTCGTTGTATTGTGAGTTAATCATTATTCAATTTTTTGAAGAAAACTCGATATTTTATATTTAGACCTTTAAGAGGTTTACGTGAGGACGAATACAACTACAATACATATCTTTGAGGATATTTTATCATTTGGATTAGGTATATATTCCTTTATATTACAACGGTTCTATTCTTAAAATTTCACGGTTGTTAGATCACAAATACTTATTTCTAAGTTTCACGCGTTTGTACTAATATTTACGAAGTATTTTAGTCCAATTCTAATTCTTAATCGAGTTTTTTTTATTTAAAAAAACTGGCATCGGGCTGTGTAAGATACCTATATATTTTATTCATGATTGTCAGATCATAAATAGATTCCTCTCGGTTCAGACGCTAGTGCATTTAACAGCCAATAAGAGTTATATAGGACGCGGATAAGCTGAAAAGTGCTTTGAAAGCTCTATGTCCATTGGAGCTATTGAATGCGTTTTATAAACTTGTAATGAAGTCAAAGTCATAAATATTTATTTCAAATAGGCTTAGCGCTAGCACTTTTGAATGGTCATTTTTTTAAAAGCTACCACCGGATCACAACGTGGACTCAACTGAAGACCCGGCACGAAACTCAACGGGCTTGTCATTTTTTTCGATACTACATACTTACAATCAAGGGCAATATTACAAGACTATGATCCTCACTATATAGCACAAAAATAACAGATACCTATACAACATGTACATAATACGTCAATAAATTAATTTTATTCTCTTAACATCTTCTCTTATTTGTATACCTACTTATGCTGAGGGGTGTAGCCTATACGTTATACGTCGCAAACAATATACTTTACCCCGAATAATTAAAAAACCAAAAAATAACTAGTAGGTACTTATAATAAAATAACGGCAAAAAAACTGTACAAGTCGTTAAGTTTTACATAATAATAATCACAGCTAAATACGTACTAGTTCGCCGATTAGTCCATATCACAGAAATTTCTCTGGCCCATATTTAATTCAAGACAACTTTATATAATTTATTTATTTTTTCATTACTAGAACGCTGAGTTCATCAATCTTAAAAATCAATGTTTAACTCTGTGGGCAGAAAACAATTTTGAATGAAACATGAACAATGAAACAGTGGTGCAGTGATAGTGTATCAGTGTTCGGTGTTCAATGACACAATGATATGAACAGACACTGCGCACAATGTGGGCGGCCCGGCTGAGCTGTATGTTCATATTGTTCGGTGAGTAAACTACTTTATTATTTTCAGTACAATGCACATCATACAGTGTCCAAAAACCCCTGTCCGAACAGCGAGTGTATAATTGTGTGCATCAATACAATTATATTATGTATGTAACTCATTTGTTGAATCTATTCGTATAAGTAGTGCGTTATTGTCAGGACTTGGTTTGTATAAAAAAATAATTAAAAATCGAATAGAGCTTTATTTAAATCTCATTATATGAATAGTGAGGGGATGGGAAGCGAGATGGGAGGGAGAGAGAGCGAGGAGAAAGATCATAGAATTCGATTGTGTCATGAGAGAGAGAGATAGAAATGGAGAGAGAAATAAATCAAGGGAGACGGGAGAACGGGGGAGCTAAATGGGAGAGAAAGGGGGAGAGAGAGAAAGAGTGGGAATATTTAACCAGAAACTGGAATCAAACTACTTTTACGGATTTTATCGCAGTATAAATAAGATTTTACTATCCCGACGTTCCGAATGCTTTGCAGCACCCATGGTCACGGGAGGACCAAAAAATTCGTAAAATCCGTAAAATTAGTTTGATTTCAATGTGTAATATTCGCGTAGGTAAATAAGACAACATTACAGAAACTGGAAATTGGAGCATTGTTAACGTAATAAAAGCGCGGGTTAGCTAGTATTACATATTTTTCCTAATTTGTACCAGAAATACAAGATCGGATTCAGATCGGACTAAACACTGCGATATGCACCGCGCAGTAATTATAAGTGACAACTGTTAATGGTTTGGTGGCACTTTTTATTTCATGTCGTGCGTGTCGATCACACGTTAATTTCACTTATCACTTAATGGGTCGTTTACAACCTTTTCTTGAGGAAACATTCAAAAGATACCCGGTCTTGCTAACTAGGGCGAAGGCCGGTTTACATGGAATTATTACCCACTAAAACCTCCTCCGAGTCTTTCATCAATGCTGTGTCTCTACGCAGCATTGATTCACTGGGTATTCTGTTCCGACCTCGCCAAAGTCTCTCCAGCACCTGTCGTCCCAGGGAGAGCACACAATGGACGCTTCCCCTCAGCACCCTCGCACGACGACCAAGGGCTTACACCGCGTTGACCCACTCCGTGGGTCGCAATTAGCCGTGGGGACGCATAGAGCCCCCACCCAGTGCTTCGTCCGGACCGGTAAGTCCACAACTTACCCACCCTAGTTATTGCAATAGAGTTGTTGTCTGAATTACCTTGTGTAATTCCTGTCTGAAATATATTTAATTTTAAATCTTTTCGAGATTATGTATGTAAGTTAGTTTGGCAGGACCTACAACCTAAACGGCTTAATGGGCTGTGACTTATAATATGTCGTTGACTTTGACTTAGTCGTGGGAGTGACATAGGCTATATATTTTTCCAAAAAAATAATATGGCGTCCATCAACCGCAATTTTTGATGTTTTTTACTTCCAAAAACATCAATATGGGTATCAAATGAAAGGTCTTAACGAGAAGAGTAAATAGGTATGAATATAAACTTCGAATCTTCTCTTTAAAACAAATACACATGATGTGTATACGTTTATATGCAGTAACAGCTCAGTGGGTGAGTGCTTGCATTCGAAACAAAGTGCGCAGGTTTGAACCCCGGCTCGCATCTCTGTTTTCTTTAATTAATCATGTGCGAATCGTCTTTGTGTGACTGTTACTAGCTATCGGTGAAGGAAAGCATCATGCGGAAACCTGCATGTCTGAGAAAGCCTAACTAGCTTTCGAATGACGTGTAAAGTCCGCTAACCTGCACTTAGCCAGCTTGGCCAACAGTGGAACAAAACCAAGGGCCGGTATTATTTATTATTTTATTTATACCTTTTATATATGTTTACACGTGTATATAAGTATATATTTATTCCATTTAATTTAAGCCGGTTTGTTTGTTCACAGTCGGTTTTTTTTGTGATTTTAAAAATAATTTATATTTACTTAAGGTTTCCACAGCCGGATTGACATAAAAACCCAGATTTATTAATAACTATTTAATTAATAAAAAAAATACATTAATTTAATATTATTTAAATCTAACTAAAAACGAGTGATAATTGCCCGATGCTTGTGGCAAGAATACAGGTGGCAGGCCCTGCCGGGTGGCCGGTGACGGTGGCATGTCACAATCAATTCCCACTGACTCGGCGTTTGGATTCCGGTAATCTTCCGAAATGCATTTGCGGCCGCCTATTACACCGGAGCATAATACCCGAAATGCATTTACGGTCCGCCTGTTACACCGGAGCATAACACCTCCCCCTTCAGATCAGCGACTATTGAAGACTGTCGTCGAAAATGGAGCTGAATGTTGTTCTGAATTGATTCCCGCGCTGCTCGAGACAGTATAAATCCTTTGTTCTTCAGGACCATTGGCGATGCCGCTAGCAGTAACTATTGGCGACTTCTTCAAACGATATTTGCGATACAGTAGTCCAATAACCAGTGCACCTGCGCAGAATATAATAACGTAGAAAGGAATTGTAGTGTGGTATAGCCCATGATTAGCGTTCTCCTTGAAGTCCATAGGCTGTTGCAATGATATTTTTGAATTGACCGAATGTAGCTCTTTGAGATTGATGGAGTTTAGTTTGAATGTTGGAATACTCTGCATTTCACTTGTTTGTTTCTCGGGCATGTCCATGATTTTCAGCACCTGTCCTTTCAATTGATTTTTAATATTTGATATTGTGAAGTCTGAGGTTTCGAGGTAGCATCCGTGCGGAATAATAGCCAGGTAACTTCCATGCACAATTTTGTAGAGATCTTGGCCGCAGAATAAATGAATTTTGACTGCATTTGGGAAACTAACGGTGAAATGCCTATCGTCCAATTTCTCAAACGCTGGCCGCTGGGACGAAATCTTGACTGAACGGCAGACTTCTGTTCTCTGCTGGGTGACGATGAGTTGTTGAATGCAATCTTGCGACGACTGGTTCTGGATCCCATGGTTTTCATCGCAGAGATACCATTTATGAACCTTTGGGCATTCTGCCTCTATGTACCTGAATCGCCCTTCGTATATTGCCAGGAATGGGAAAGGGGGTGTAAGGATCTCAAACTTATTATTAGGTACTATAGATAATTTATAAAAAACATATACTTCGGGAAGGACAATGGGAAATTTATATACTATGATTATTTTATCATTATAGTAATAAGAACCTACTTTAATTATATTATAATACTCCCTATGATCTATATCTAATATTTTATCGTTACCGTATAACTTCTGCAATTTCATGATTAAATTCTGCAACGAATTTAGATTTAAAATCGAATGGTGCAAAGTATGGGCTCTAATAAAAGCTAAAACGTTCTGTAATCTAGACAATTCCAGTGAAATGTAATCTACATTATCTCCTAAAATAAGAAATATCTGAGCCAGATGGGCATACTTAACTAAATCGTACTCCCTAGTAGCCTCAGTCTGGTTTATCTTACCTATTAATTCTCCTATTTTATTCTGATTATCAACTACGTTATCCATTATCTTCGAATAATGGATCATCCAGTCCCTAGTCAGACTGACATGACTGTTATATTCGGTAGCAAGCTTGCTGTCGTTATCTTGTAGTGCTTTTATAGCATCATTGAAATGCAAAGCATCAGTATAATCTAGATTCCCGGTTATGCTCTTAATTACAGAGCCAAGACCGTCAATAAGACCTTTTTTAAAGCGATTTGGTTCAAATGATTTTAACTGATCAGACACACTATGAAGTTTTTGTCTTAAATAGTTAATATGGGGTTCAAATAACGAAGACGTTCTGTTATTAAGATCTGGACTAATATCACCTAGTTGATTATTAACTGAATCGATTTTATCCTGTAAGTCTTGAAGACTTATTTCTTGAACAAACGAATGATAATGGGAAACTATTTTAGAGGGACCTAATTTAAAAGGAAGTATACCAGGGCCATCTTCGAGACTTTCAAGTTTTATTTCCTGCGTAAGAGCTGTGCGCGCCACCAGGTGGATCATCAGGAGGATCCTGTAACAAATTTGCACTTCTGGGTACTCTTTTCAATCTAGATTTGGCTGTGAGCCCACATTTCTTACGGGTGTAAATATGTATAGGTAAGTCTGCCATAACCTTATCATGGGTAAAGCGAGGAGCTAATTTCTGTCGAGAAGCTATCGGGTTCCTAACAAAAATTTGCTGCTCAGGGGAATATTCAATTTCTGCCTCGCGGGTTTCATTTCGTCTATTAGTTAAGTTAGCACGAGATGAAACACCTGCGTCGTGTATTAAATTATAGGCTATGGTCATTTTACTTTTATGATCAGTAATGTACTGTTGTAATAAATGAGCCGAAATGTCAATATCAAATGGATCTCGTGGATCAAAGTGGCCTGTGATAACATCTACCGGTTTGCATTTTGTAAAACTGTGAATCGTATATATTATATGCTAGAAGAGCATATGGCATTAGGTTGATTACTGTTTCATTTTTACTCTCTAGTTTAAGTATGCGGAGATGTTCTAGTATCGTAGAGTGGAAACGTTCAACGATTCCGTTTTCGTTAGGTGTATGTGGTGCAACCCTATGGTGTTGAATCTTATGCAACTTTACAAATTCAGACATTAATTGATTTGTGAATTCGGTCCCATTATCTGAAACAATAGTTATAGGTATACCGTGATGTGTAAAAAATTTAAGTAATGCCTGAACAACGCTAACCGCTGTGCCATCTCGCAAATAATAGGCCTGAGCATATTTGGAAAAAGCATCAACCAGGGTTATAAATTTTTCACCTTGGATAGTTAGCAAATCTATGTGAACTAATTCGAAAGGTTTACTGGCAGGTGGGACTACGCGAAACTGCTGTTTCACAGGGTTCCGGTCATATTTTGCCTGCCCACAAATAGTACAATCATTAATAAATTTCGTTATATGCTCCCTCATTTTAGGCCAGTAATACTTGTGAGACAGCGCTAGATAGCATTCGTTGATACCACGATGGTTTGTCTTGCCGTCGTGATATTTACTGATTATTTCCTGCTGTCGCAGGTATTCTCTTATATTTTCTGTCTCGGTTTTAGTTAATACAAGATTCATCGCCGAATTTTTAAAACTTTTCTGTATAATAGGTATTATTGAATACATAGCCGTGGGAGGATTAATTAACAATCCCGTTTTAATTTTAGGGTTAACATATTCTCGAATAGCACTAACAATATCGTCCTGAAGGTTAGACTCCGAGACTTGAATAGCGAATCTACTATGTGTATCAAATGGTTTGGTAATGACTGGTTTTCCTTTAATATCCCCGACTACAGTTAGTACGATTTGTCTAGTGAACTTATTTAAAGGATCGTCTGTGATCGGAACTTCCAAGATAGGGCTCTCCTCATCTGTATGAGCCGTGACGGTTTCAGAATCGTCAGCACCTTCTGATGCTGTTATGGTTCTAGAACCGTCAGAAGGATCTTGTTCAGAAAGGTTAACCGCAATTGAACTTGACATCTCATTATTAATCTCTATACGAGACAATGCATCTGCGTTTGTGTTTCGTTTTCCCTGCTTATAAATTACAGTAAAATCGTATTCACTGAGTTTCAAGCGCCATCTTGTAAGTCTCGAATTTGGTTCTTTTAAATTCATGACCCACTGTAAGGGTTTGTGGTCAGTAATAATTTTGAATTTACGTCCGAATAGGTATGGTCTAAAGTACTTCGTAGCCCAAACAATGGCTAGAAGCTCCTTTTCAATGGTACTGTAATTAAGTTCACTAGAATTCAGCGTTCTGGACGCGTATGCAATTGGCTTGTCGGAGCCAATGTTGCCTTGAGATAAAATGGCACCAATTGCGACGTTTGAGGCGTCAGTCGTTAGCAAAAATTCTTTATTAAAACCAGGGTACTGAAGAATTGGGTCATTGGTTAATAAGGTTTTACAGTGTTCGAAACAGGCAACATAATTTGCATCTAAAGTGATTTTACTACCCTTCTTCAGACACTGGGTTAACGGTTTTGTTATACGTGCAAAATCAGGGATGAATTTCCTGTAATATCCAAGTAAACCGAGAAAACGCTTGATTTCTGTGGTGGTTTTTGGCAGGGGATATTTCCCGATTGCTTCTATTTTTTGTGGATTAGGTTTTACACCGTCCGCACTTATAACATGACCAAGAAAATCGGTTTATAGCTTCAAAAATTCGGATTTATCGAGCTGAATTTTGAAGTTAGACTCGCGCAGCTTTTTAAAGACTTTTTCTAAGTTTACTATATGCTCCTGAAGGGATGTACTATATACGATGATATCATCAAGATATACTAGACATACGTCATTCTGAAGGTCTTTAAGGACATTGTCCATTACCCTTTGAAAAGTTGATGGAGAATTTTTCAAACCCATGGGCATTCTTAGGAATTCGTAATGGCCGTTCTCTACGTTAAATGCTGTTTTATGTATATCTTGAGGATTCATTTCCACCTGATAAAAACCACTTGCCAAATCTAGGGTCGTAAAATATTGGCACTTACCAAGTTTGTCTAATACGTCGGTAATATTAGGTATCGGGTATTTATCGTCAATCGTTTTCTCGTTCACTTTACGGAAGTCAATGACGAGACGCCACTTCGCTTTACCAGAAGCGTCAGCCTTTTTGGGCACAACCCAAATAGGTGAGCTCCAGGCAGAATCCGATGGTCTTATAATGTTCTGCTCTAACATTTTCGCAATCTGGTCTTTGACCTCTTGTTTATGAACGTATGGATATCTATAGCTTTTGGTATAGACAGGAGATTCATCTGTGGTTTTAATGCTATGTTTTATCTTGTTAGTGAATGTCAGAGATTCACCTTCCAGGTAAAACACGTCAGAATATTGTGCGCATAATGACCTTAAATTCGCAAGTTCTTCCTGATTTAAATGTTCAGTGCGGAGTCGGGATAAAACATGTCTAGCTCTTTCTGAAATATTAGTATATTGGGTACGCTCGCAATCGACATTAAACATTTCTGCTGATACCGGACGATCCATGGAAAAAATTATATCGTTAGGTGTAGGGTTAGTAATTTCTACCCAGCCGTGGTTATTTTTTACTTCCGTTAAGCAATCTGAAACTAAGCAGTTACAAACAGTTTGATTATAAACTAAAACATCTCCGTTTTCCATGTTGATTGGCAATCTAACTAATTTCGAAGACATAGCTGGAATGATCTCTTCGTAGAGGTTGACATTACGTGACATACATTGTTATCGGAATTATGGCGTTTCTAGTACAAATAATTTTATTTTTTAAATCGATGTTAGACTCCCATTTATTAAGTAAATCCAATCCAATTAATCCATCGAAATATTCGTGGAATTTATAGACGAATAACGTAATGTCACCTTTTTCTTTAAACTCCGGAAAGCATGGTAAAGTTATTGAATAATCATTTTTACTTGTCGCGTGAACGTTAGTCACCTCGAAAGGATCGTAATTTAAGGGTAAGTGACGGAAATATTTTTCTACGACAGTTGGACTTATGAAAGATTGGTTGGCACCAGTATCAATAAGAAATTTAATCGGGGGTCTTTTAATCTGAACGTACACGAGTTGCCGTTGTGACTGTAAATTTACTTCTATATTGGCTTTTCGGATTTCGAACGCTTCTGAAAATTTTCATCACTGTTAGACGACGTGTCTGGGTTTAATTCCTCGACTGTAGAACTTTCATTAATATTAGAATATAAATGTTCGGGCTGAGGTTCACAGTCATAGTAGTCAGTCACATAATAGTCATCTGGATAAGTATATTCATTATCATAGACATCGTATCCATGATCAAATTCATTAAAATTAACTTCGCGGGTCTTGAAATAGTTGCTAGGTGGTGGATTGCCGAATCTACGCCAATCGTGTCCGGTTGGTGGTAACGGTTTGGTGGCGAAATGACTAACGCCACTCATGGGACGCGGTAAGTTATTAAAATTGGACGGCTGTTGAGGTTTAGCTGGTATCTGAAACGCGTTCGCATGCGGCCTATAATTCGGTGGCGGTGCACGGAACATCTGCTGAGTCCGGCTAGGTCCACGAAACTGGTGTATCTGATTAGGTCTCCAACCCTGATGCGGTAGTTGTTGAGACGGGAACTGTCTCGACATACCGGGTATATTCGATATATTAACCGGTTGTCTTGGTACATAAAAATTTTGGTTACCGACGGCTTTCGGCATAGTAAAATTATTTAATGGCAAATTAAAATTACTTACAGGTTGCAAATCTCTCTTTGTTGAACCGCCCTCGTTGCGCTGCTGCATATATATTGTATTAAGCTCCTCCTGTACAAACTCTAACGCCTTTTCCATGCTTTCAGGACGCATGCAACGTATTCTAGAGCCTAACGGATCTTTAAGGCCACGTAAATAACATTGCAAAGTTAATTTCTTATACAAGGATCGCTTAGCTTCTATAGTGGTCTGAACAGATTCATGTAAATTTATATATGTCATTATAGTACTAAAAAGATTTTGACAGCGCTCATAAAATTCTTGAGGACTGCTAGAGCCTTGTGTCTGTAGCGAGAGGTCATTATACAAAGCGGTCTCATCGCGGTGGTCCGCGAAATTATTTATGAGAGCACTTCGTATACCGGTCCAGTTTTCTGGAATACCGCTGGAGTTAATTAATCTAGCGGCGGGTCCTGTCACCTTATTTAATATACCATTAATTAATGCTGAATTTGTTAACTCATGACCAGGTGTCGCAATAAGGTACTTAGCTACTAAGTGATCGCACAAATTTAGAAATCGCGTTAATATGTACGGATTTCCATCAAACTCTGGTAATAACCTAAGGGATTTATAAATGGTATCAACATCCTCGCTACTCATTGTGAATCCGAAATTCCTATACTCGTCTATACTCGCGGATCTGCTAGTACTTCTAGTATCACAACTTGTTCTTCTAGATTCGCGTGGATGAAATAATTTAGAGCCTGGCATCAAAGACAATGCATAAGTATTAAAATCTTGTTTAAAATATAATACTACAATCTATAATATATATTCGTATATAATATAATTATACGTATATAGGGGATTCTTAAAGGATAGGCTGACTAATAGAAATAAGGGATTAGCAAATACTTGAACGATTCAAGGACTTACAGCATGCTGGTATGTTTATGTCGGCATCAATGTCTGGATGCTCCGGGCTGTAGATAGATCTGGTTCGGGATTCTCGATGAAGGCTAGAAAGCACACGCAGCGGCTATGCGGAGCCGACAGGATCGATGCTAGAGTCCTTTTTACGCGCCGCGCACTGCTTCGAGAATGCTACCGTGACTGCGCCACTTAAGGTTTCCACAGCCGGATTGACATAAAAACCCAGATTTATTAATAACTATTTAATTAATAAAAAAAATACATTAATTTAATATTATTTAAATCTAACTAAAAACGAGTGATAATTGCCCGATGCTTGTGGCAAGAATACAGGTGGCAGGCCCTGCCGGGTGGCCGGTGACGGTGGCATGTCACAATCAATTCCCACTGACTCGGCGTTTGGATTCCGGTAATCTTCCGAAATGCATTTGCGGCCGCCTATTACACCGGAGCATAATACCCGAAATGCATTTACGGTCCGCCTGTTACACCGGAGCATAACAATTTGTTACATATTTATGTACCGGGCGGGATACAAAGTATGTTTTACTATTACACAAGTCACAAAACCCTTTGCATACAATATGACAGTTATGACTACCCCATGATCCCAATCCCTTCTCTTCCTTGACATAAAAAGGGCTGAATTCAAAACCAAAAGAAATGGAACGATACATTTTCCGCGATGTATATTTAGAAGTTTTGATGATACCGCGAGCTCAATGGCTGGTCATAATTCAGTTATTAAAGCACATTGTTCGAAACAATAAACTGAACAGTCATGACCTAATCGCAATTCGGTTTCAAAGCCAAACGAACGGCACCCTTTTATCTCAATAACAACAGAATTATTTTTTTCAATAGGCCGACAACATAATGAAATATTTACAAAATACCTCCGGTTAATGCTCAAAACCTGGAGGAATAAAAAATAACGCGACGTGACGGGAAACAAAGCACGTTTTTATCGCTGAAAGGGATCGGACTAATGGAAGCTGGACGCGAATGGGGTCGGCTACAATCGTAATATACCCGGGATGTTTTGTATTGTACAGGTTTACGGGAGGGAAAGACATTTCCCCTTAATAAGGCGTCAAATTTCTTTATCATTTGGCAAACTGCTACAATTAGCAGTAATCTTGAGTGTAAATGGAAATTCCATGCGAATGTGTTTTTTTTGCTGTGATGTCTTTTTGTTGAGGTGTTAGATAAATAGCAAAGTCAAAGGTACGGAACCCTCGGTGCGTGAATAAGACTCGTAGTTTACCGTTGTATTTAAAAAAAAAAACCTTGTATCTCCAGGACCTACCTACCGGAATAGAGTAAATATCAAACCGAATAACTAAATGTCCGGCAAAGTTTTTTAAACATTTCCAGAAACTTACTGATACTTAAAAACACCGTATTACTTTTTTCCCCGTAATATTTACATATATTAATTGATAACTGCGGTACTCATGCAAGTCTATCAATTTTAGACATATTTATTGTCAACATTATTTAAAAAATACATATGTATAAGTACTAAAAATGATAAGCTAAGAGCCAGATCTTCTCAGTAGAGGCCGCGTTGACATCCGGTGGTAGTTGTAAACAAGTTGACAATATGTAAGCGCCCTCGCAGGCCTAGGCCTAAGCCTAGGGATAGTAAAGATATTTTCAATTTGAATTGAAAATTAGGCATATTTCATGAAATTCAAATTCAGTCATTTTTTGTCTGCTCAAACACATTTCTGCTAACTTATTACACGTGTAACAAGTTTTGTGATATAATTTTGCTCGTTCAGGCCGGGTAGTTAAACCGATACTAGGACGTGTCGGTCTTCAGTTGGTCGGCCTATCCCATCAAACGCACACTCGTAGTTTTTTTATTTTTTATTCCCTATAAGCCAATGCTTGACTGCAGTCCCACCTGATGGAAAGTGGCGACGCAATCTAGGATGGTAAAGCACACTGGCTTATTAAAAGCCTATTCACTCTAGCTTTGAAGACACCCAGATTATAATCGGACGGAAAAACTGACGCAGGCAAACTGTTCCAGTCCTTAGCTGTCCTTATTATGAATGACGATGCAAATCGCTTAGTTCGGATTGAAGGCACGTTTATCACATAAGGGTGTGTGCGCGCCGTGCGTATCGTTGTTCGATGATGGAAGGGGGATGGTGGAATCAAGTCATGTAATTCCTGCGCACACTCTCCAAAATGCATCCTGAAGAATACCGAGAGGCTGGCTACTCTGCACCTGTGCTCCAGGCTTTGTAAATTGGTCTTTATATTCTACGGACAAATTACACAAAGGTGATCTAGGCAGAATTTGAACCCCCTTCAGAGTCGCTGTACGTTCGGTGTGTGGGCCCTTGGACATCTATTGAGTACGGCGGTGGGGCGAACATCGTTCCCGTGAGCACCGTGTCTAGTTCCCGCCGTATGCACCCCTCGTTGACGGGCTGGAAAGCAAGACACTGAGGGGCCCTGGTGCAGATCCTAGCAGAGAGCCTGGGAAGTCACCTCATGTGCCGATGCGACAGCCTCGGGGGTTTAGTGGGTAAAAATCCCACATACCCGGTTAAGCTCCACAGCTCCCGAGGACCTTTTGAAGGTTTCCCCGCGAAAAGAAAAAGGCAGAATTTGAACCCCCGATGACCGGCTAGCAAAGTAAGCGATTTTCTGCAGCGCCACAGGACACTACGAAATAATGAAATATTCACGTTAATAGACTTTGAGTGCAGCAGTTCGTCCGAGAACTATACTAGTTTTGAACTACCCTTAATAACAGTGATTGAACGAGACTGTCTGGTGTCGTGCCAAGTCAATGTCAACACATAAGGTCACACAGTATATTTAGGTCTCGGCTTTAATTTACAAGCCTGAATTGGCCTCGGTTGATTAAAGATTCATAAAACCCTTAGTACAAGTAAAGTACTAGATTAATAAAATGTTCATATAGGTACACGATACCAACACTTCATCAATTTTTTTTTAATTCTAATGCAAAATGGAGGTTCGTTACAGTTATGTGCTGTGTCTGTTTTTTGTTTTCATTCAAAGACAAACAAGACCTTTGCCTGATGGTAAAGAAAGAAACTCGGAAAGAAAGAAAATAAATGTATTTTCCCAATACATATATGTACGTTAACACATATAACAATAACAAAAGATGAATATCTACAGTTGTATGCGGGTAACAGGGCTTTGCCTAAGTATGTTTATATAGTGTATACTCGTATGGTGCGGTATTCTGGCAGTACGAGTACATAGGTAAAACTGGTATCACGAAATGCCTAGTAAATAAACTATTTAAAAAAAAAAAACCGACTTCAAAGTAAATTATCTAAAAAGCATAAAATAACGAAAATATTATTGAAGTTGGTGCAGAATATACACAGCAGGTACGCTAACACCAACTTCAATAATATTTTCGTTATTTTATGCTTTTTAGATAATTTACTTTGAAGTCGGTTTTTTTTTTTTTAAATAGTTTATTTAACACTTTTTAGTGACTTATTTTACCAAGATAGGTATCAGCACTATCACGCAACTCGAACGTCTACATTACAGTAACTTACTGAAAACATAAAAAGTTTATATCTCTTAAACTACTAGACCGATTTTAATGAAATTTGTACTCTACCCTAAGTTGAAAGATACCTACTCTAACTATTGAAAAAAGAATTTTCGAAATCGGACTTGTAGTTTCTGAGAAATCCGTGGACAAACCTACATACATACATACATACACTCGTGAAATTTGGTAAATTCGTTTAGAAGCCCACATAGACTAACATATATCAATATTACGCATTTTTATTAATATTACTTACATACGCGTCGAATACAGAACCTCCTTTTTTGAAGTCGGTTAAAAATAGAAGTGTGATTGAATTAAAATACCATTTAAGTGGAAGGCAGGTTAGTAGGTACACCGAAGATTCCGTACCATCTCTGGACGTATAACAGTTTGTTCGCTACTCATCTAACATCGCAGTAACAAATAGACCAATCCGCATTAGTTTATTTGTCAATTTTTTTATGGTTTCTAAAAAAAATTGTAATCAAACTGTGATACTTAAGAATAACATTTTATTTTTCCTGTGATATTTACATTATTACCTTTAATTTGATACCCCCTTAAAACATCATGTATGTATACACCAAACCAAATAAGCTTGAAGGCGATTACAATTTTATTATGGAGTCATAAAACACCCCCGCTGTATAGTTGACCGTTAACGCGGCAGCAAAAAAAGGTTGGTAATACAAAGTTGTTTTTGCTGACGCGCCTAGTTGACAATGTATGCGTTATGTAGTTATTGAGCCGCAAACGAACTTGTGATCGCCTTCAAGCTTATTTGGGATGGAGTATATAAGTCTCATTTTGAATATTCGACACCCCATTACGGCTCCTCTTAAAACAAACAATTTTTTTTTTCATTTGCGATAAGGTTAGGTAAGCAATATTCAAAACTATTTCAAATCGATAAAGTTAGTAGTTGCTGAAATAAATATCGGTGTGATAGACAGACAAAATAAAGAAGTCGTTTTTTTTTTTTTTTTTGGGAATCATAGACGCTGTTGGCCGCAGATGGCCATTACAGCTTCACCGGACAATAGGAGGCGAGCGCTTGAAGCGCTCTAGCCTTTACGGCAGAAGTAGCGACGAGCTCAAGGGCACCTCAGGGAGGCACGGCCTCAGCTTGGGCTGTCGCTTAAGAGAGGGCTGAGTTTACCACCGGTTCACAACGCGCCCCCACTGAGAAGAACCGGCAAGAAACTCAGTGGGGTGATGCACGTCGTTGAGGTCGCATACGTACGACCCTTCGGCCTCGCTGGCGAGACCGGTGTCTGATAGCTAGTGTAGCATACGGTTGTCGGGGAGGGTTCGGCGCATCCCAGTCCAATAGGACCGTCATGGGGTCAGAAGGGTCGAGCAGTACGTGCCGTGGTCTGCGGCGCAAAGAAGTCGTATAGTAAGGGTTACTCTTTTACCTTTTAGGTACGGAACCCTAAAAACACATTAAGCTCCAAACATAGAAGTTCAAATTAATGAGCAATGTATATTTTTATGTGAAAACAATTTATATTCTTTTGAGAAGATACCGCGCCAAGGTGAGTCAGTATCATTATGAAAAATAATGGTAAAGGTTATTTGGTTGTTTGTCGGTAACCAGTTTCATACGTTATATTTACTGCGTGTAGCTTAATTCCTCAAATTTGAAGCGCGGCTACAGCGCTGCAGGCACTCTGCTTTGTAAATCCATATAAATCGAAACGCGATTAATCAAAGCACGTTTTTGTTTTATATGGATTTACAAAATAGTGCTGCAAATTTGTCTTCACCCTAAACGTACATAATCTTCAGAGTCGATATAAACTTAACACGAACAGAGCCACATAAATAAGCTAGCTAACTATAAATCGGTTTAACGCTGACGTCATCCTCACACTCCCCATATATAATGTCAAAGTACTTAGGGTGTGTTAAACACCTTTAACGTGTCCTAACGACCTACGTCACCTTGTTACGTCAACTAAAATCGACGACCTCAACTCTCACTTAAATTTAAAGGTACTTAAAAGGGTGGAAGCTATCTATACCGGGCGTTCCAGAAATGGGGTGGAATTGATCACTATAGTCGGTATCTGGCTGAAAAATGATTCAATTTCTTGTCAAACGCGGCTAGTGGTGCTTTGAAAATGTGGCTCAATAAACGTAGCTATGTGTAAAGGGTTGTTTTAAACTAATGTATTTTTGAAGTGAAAACTTCTTTAGCGGCGTTGTGCACTTTTTTGTGATGGGGAAAAAAATTTTAAATTCGCATCAGGACACGTGACCTGGTCGAAAATTCGTAAGACCTTCGTAAGACGTAGGCGGAGCAGGGCGTTACAACGTGCCACGCGCATCCATGGATGGTTGGGGACTGCTGATGGCTCGAGCGTCTATGTAGTTAATGTAAAATAATTGTAATACATAGTTCTGAAGTGTTAAATATTTAATGTAACATAAATTGTCATGTTTGTGTACGATAGCGCATATGAATATTGTATTTTACCACATAAATGATAGAACTTTTATACTGATAATTAAAGCAATTCGTGCAAAATTATTCCCTAACCATTCCAAAATATCAAAAATGCACAGCGTTAATATTCTTCAAGTTTTCACTTCCACTAGCACTCCCGGAGTGCAACCCGTTGTTTTTTAACACGATTTTATTAGCTTGACCTGTATGTATGTATGTATGATGGTAATGGAATCTTGCGATGCAATTTTGACCCATTTCTACACGTCCAAATAATTTGAAATTTTGCACATGTGTCAAGGACCGGTGACAATACAATAATATGGTATCATCGAGCTGATCAGATGCTGGGGCTCGAAGGTGGATAAGGGAACCCTTGGATGGTAACTAGTAAACACATCGAGTTTGGGCTCATTTGATTTGTTTTAAAGAGTTCTTTTCACTTTGACCATTAATGAGGACCTGATGATGGAACAGGAAGGTGTGTAACGGAACCCTGGAATGGCTACTAGTAAACACATCGAGTATGGGCGCATTTGATTAGTTTTAGAGAGTTCTTTTCACTTTTACCACTAATGAGGACCTGATGATGGAACTGGAAGGTGGGGGACGGAACTCTGGAATGGCTACTAGTAAACACATCGAGTTTGATCTCATTTGATGTGTTTTAAAGAGTTATTTCCACTTTAAACATTAATGATGACCTGATGATGGGACTGGAAGGTGGTGGACGGAACCCTGGAATGGCTACTAGTAAACACATCGAGTTTGAGCTCATTTGATTTGTTTTAAAGAATTCTTTTCACTTTGACCATTAATGAGGACCTGATGATAGAACTGGAACGTAGGGGAATTACGTAGTGCTTTCTTAAATTTAGCAAACTCATTGCGATACCTATGCGTAGGTAATATCTACCCTGTAAATATATGTTTTGCAACAACCTGCCTACGATTGAAGCTACGAATAAATAAAAATTGACAAATTTATCCGTATTTTAGACTAATATTTCTAAGACTAAAAAGTGTAAAATAAATTCATAGTTTAAAAAACTAAAAATACACGCTTTTATAAAGTACCTATACTGCACTAAAAAGTAATAAATAATTTATGGAACTCGTTCTTTCTTTCTACCCCGTGTTTGTCATTAAGCATTATATTTAAGTGTGAAAGCGTGGGGCGCCTTTTCTGAATAACAGCTTAACATTTCCTTCCAATTTCAAGTACGTAAGTAAGTACTTTTATCGACATGACAATAATTTGTAATCAGTGAATACAGAGAAAAAGCGCCCCACGCTTTCACACTTAAATATAATGCTTAATGACAAACACGGGGTAGAAAGAAAGAACGAGTTCCATAAATTATTTATTACTTTTAGTGCAGTATAGGTACTTTATAAAAGCGTGTATTTTTAGTTTTTTAAACTATGAATTAATTTTATTCTGTTTTCTCTACAATTTTTTTTCCGGACAGAAATTAATTTTACAGCAGAGTCGGTTACCTCGGAGGCTAGTTACGTCTAGTGCTATATAATACATTTGTGTGACTATCTACTGGTTGTAACACAAAATTAAGGGTAGTAATTTAGAAAGCGGAAGAAAGTGGAACAGTCTTTATAATGATTGTTAATTGCGTGTTTTGCTATTCTTTAAGTTTGTAAGTACCAAAAATATAGGTACCTATACCTAACCACGGAAATAATCACAGGTTAACGTTACAAGTAAGTTATTTAAATAGGTATGTAGTAGTAGTATGTAGGCAGTAGTTACAAAAAATGATACAGCCTTGTTATAAAAAAAAATAAAGTACGGTGCGTTACTCGACCTAATACGATTATAATTGGTACTCTTGAAAATCAAGAAGCTGGAATGTTCATAGAATATAATTATTCATTATATATGCGATCGTTAAAATAATTTTGGGGGCGGGACGGGCCCGTTGGTCTAATGGTCAGACGGGTGTCTAAAAACTGATATTCCACAAATGAGTTATATACATTCAATTGTATTGATACACCTAATAATCCCTCACGGGTCGGAGACACGTTTTTAAACAATCTGTAAGTACAGTTTTTAGAAAAAAAACTACAATCCATTACGTAGTTTAGCAGGCGAACAAACAGACATTTACGGATATCGACTTTGTATTATAACATTAAAGATTTACTACCATTTATACCGAGAGCAGACCTATTAATTTTATTAACTCCAAATCTCCCTGACTAAAACCGGAAGTGGAGCGCGAATCGAACTTCGCTGTCAAAGTGCCGAAGTAAGTAGGCTAACTTCGACAAACTTACAGTTAGTTTATCTGATGTTTCGAATCCTCTGCCCTAATTAAAACCTCGAGCCTCGTGGCTTTCATTTATTAGTCACAGTATTAACATTTCTTTTCGTCGGTAATTATTAATGAAGGAAGCTCGTTCTGTGTCCTTTATTAACACTCGACGGCGCCCTAACGAATTCCATCTTCTATTTGTTTTTTTTTTGTTCAGCTGAAAATATTAGCGTTGTGGTTCAGTACTGCATCATTATGCAAAGCTGGAACCTTTTCAGCTAATTGAATGTTTAAATTCAAGTATAATTTATAAAAGCAGAAAAAGCCCAACTGCGAACAAACATAATGGTCTTAAATTCATCTTCAACCGGAAGACATCCACGGCTGAACAAATGCCTCTCCTTAGCGAATTATTACATTATATGTACATACTTACTAATAATGTATGTGTATTTTATAATACCCATATTGATTTTTTTGAAAGTATAAAACCAAATACGTAATAGCGGTTGACGGACTCCCCAAATATGAGAGTTCTAAAGACTTATGTCAAAGTTCAAGGCTGTCGGCTATACCAAAGAAATATATTAATACATTTTCCAGAAAACCATAGCCCTCCTTCTAGGGCAGTCGGGCAAAAAATATCTCGGTTCTTTTATACTTACATAATAAACAAATATTTTTTCTCCCTTTCTTTCTATAAAAAGGGGGTGCTGGGTGGGGAAGGGACGGTATTTGTTTGAAGTCTATGTCTATTTACTAATAGCATCATAGCTACCAAACGGATGGATGTTTTTGAATTGCGGTTTTTCTTGTTTAAAAGTTGGTTGTTGTTGGTTGTAAAGTGTGATGATAATTTTATTACAGCCGTTTATTATGAATGAAAGGCGCAAGAAGAGATTAAATGTTCAGCTTATAAATATCTATTACTTTAATACTTACTATACTGTAGTTTTTAAACACTGTGCTAATTACCTTAATATTAGGCCATTAGCTTACTGTAAAGGTCATTACGACGGTCGTAGGAAACAGATTTAATTTTAGGCAAATTGTGGGGGAGCGTTCATTTCTGCTCCCCCCCGGGATGTGTTCTAGCAAGCATCTGGCACTGGAGAGGTTTGTCGAAGGTCCAAACGGAGAGCCAAGATCCAAACCAGGGTCTCTCGGAGCATAGGCCTCCTCGAACGCCACAATGAAAGACAATTGACTGTTTGCATCCACAGCTTACCTGCAACGCTCACAATATAGTCTGTCCACCTAGTGGGAGGCCTATCTACGCTACGTCTTCCGGTACCTGGTCGCCACTCTAGAACCTTTCTTCCCCAACGGTTATCGGTTCTCCAAGCAATGTGGCCTGCCCATTGCCACTTCAATTTGCAGATATTAAGAGCGATGTCGGTGAACTTGGTTCTTCGGCGAATTTCCTCATTACGGATTCTATCGCGCAAAGAAAATCCGAGCATAGACTCTGAGCTTCTCTAAAAGGCCAGCAGTAAGGGACCACGTCTCTGTACCATATGTCATTACTGGCAATATACACAGGTTAAAAACCTTCGTCTTCAGGCACTGCAGTATTTCGGAGTCACTCCATACCTTCGATGAACCACCGGGTAGGTTTTAGTGGGTTAAAAATCCATAAACCGGCCTCCACCGCTACGGAGACTGGGTACCTTTTGAAGGTCCCCACCACGTCAAACGAAGGGGTCGAACTACTACGCCTATGTACATCAATGTCATGAACTAACTTTAGTTTATTTTCTAGGTGCATCAGCTGGCGGCGGCGGCTGGGAGCCGCTGGGGCAGCCCTATTTCGACAACAGCACGAAGCGAGAAGCCACCGCCGCCGTTGGGCAGCCCGCCTACTTGCATTGCAGGGTGCGCAACCTAGCCGACAGAGCGGTGAGTCTGACCAGAATCCCTCTTTCATCCATACACACACACAACCACACTTTTATTTCCGGGTTCCATTTTCGAATATTATTTAAATCTGGAATAAATGCGATATACGCTTACAATATGTACGAGTACTATAGAATGCTTATTTTCAAGTAAGAACAGTAGACACGAGTAAGAACATCGAAAAGCATACTATCATATACACGACAATAGGACTGTATTTATCGACATTTGCGCTTGTGACAAATCAAACTCATCACTACTTGTCACTTATCTATCAATATAACTATAAATAATTCACCTGCCTCTTGGAGGAAGAAATCTGCTCAGGCCTTAGAGGAGATACCTCTGGAGATAGCATGATGCACTAACCCCTCTGCCAAATTTTGTTCATATGGTCAGGTCATTCTTTATTTGTGTGCGTATCTTTTTGAATGTGTTGCGAGTTTATTATAGTGTGGGTATGCGTGAAATTGTATCTGTGTGTGTTTACTTCGCCTCCCGCACCCCGCAAAAGTGCCACGAAAAATTTGTTCGGTGAATCGACGCGATACTAGCTCCATTCTAATTATTCTGAGGCTCAGGCTGCTTGCGATTTGTTTAAAGCGACCATAGCCAAACACGTACACTTTTCTTAATAAATAAACAATGGATTTACGTAATAATTTGGCTTGAAGATTGACGTGATCACAACCAGATTGACTGGAGACTGGTCAAAAGTATATAATACAGAAACTGGGTTGGCGACTTAGTAGGCTTTGAGCGCAATAGATTATTTTCCTCTACCTCCGTACTTTCACTTGTAACTTTACGTAGGGCGTAGCGGGCTTAACGTAACTGTGTACGGACAATAGTAATTAAAAGCTTGGAGTCCTCAAAACAGCTTGAAACGGATCAACAAAGGACAAAACAACCGTTAGGGCTTTTACATTTGCGATCACACAACTTCTCAACTAATTCAACTTGATTGATTTTCAAGAACAAATAGTTAGATTCCGTAGACCCGATCCGATATAGCTGATAGATATATTTCTTTTTATTAGACTTACCATACCAGACAAGTACCTAAGACTTTTGCCTGAAGCGAGACGCCTGCCTATAGACAACTGTATTGCACTGCCGCTCGTCACCCGAGACGTTAGTTATTAAATCTATGTATTTTTCCGATAATTTCACCAGCTACAGTATCCTTCACACACATCCTGGTGGGTGGCAACTGCGGTAGATATCTGATACTGCGGTGGTACCCACCTGGACCTTTCACAAGGAACCTACCACCTAGTAAACACAAGCCCATTAATAATTTTGTAGTTAGAAACCACCATCTACAAAAATACATGTCGTATTTTTGTAAACTTTTTTTAGTCATTTTTGTGCACTGTTTTGTTTTACCCCTGATCTTGTCTTGACTCACTCTATGCCTCTGGGTTTAAAACTGGGTAAAAAACAGCTGAAACTCACATATAAGCTTGCTCATTGTAATTACTACCTTTACTTTCATAACTGATTTGTCTGTGTATCTGTGTACAATAGGGAATAATAATAATAACGATGTTCAAATGTCTTATTTAAAAAACCACCAAATTAAATGATTTATCAAAATATTGAATTAAAGTGACACTCTTAGCTTGATTTCATTAACTAAAAAGCTTCAAACATAGACATGTAAATACGAAACCCCCGAATAAAACTTTTAAACAAATTGTATGTTTGAACCGAAAGCTTGGATAAATAGCTCGATGAGTATTAAAACTAAAAGAGGATTTCACTAGCGAACGGTTGCCACAAACGGCACTCTCCAGCGATAAAATAGAAAAATCTCGCCAAGATTTTTCTATTTTACGAGACTATCGCACATGTTCCTCTATACATTTATTTAGATTTCACCTCGTACATCGAGCACTTTGGCTTCCAGTAGGTAATATAATGCGAAATGCATTTTTCAGATCTTGACGTATGAGATAGATACTTAAAATTTCTGCTCACGTTTTGATTTCACATTCAATTTGTTGAATACGAAGTTGATCGGAGTCTATTACCAATTTAGCCGCATTCACTATTGTGAATATGCTATAAGACTTTTTGGTTTTGTATATAAAAATCATCATCAAAAGCAGAAGCCGAAAGAAGTCCAAGGGAGGGGTTGCCATAACCCACGCATTCCGATTTCAAGTTATATCCCCTTCGTAAGTTCCTCAAAGAAGCGTCGATCGCTACTTTGAATCCGCGTCCCGTCACGCGAACAGTTTAATCCGCGCCGCCGCCGATTACGCCCCTAGTCCTTCTGACTCGCGCCGCAGACCACGGCACGTACTGCTCGACCCTCCTGGCCCCATGACGGTCCTATTAGACCGAGATGCGCCGAACCCTCCCCGACAGCCGTATGCTACACTAGCTATCAGACACCGGTCTCGCCGGCGAGGCCGAAGGGTCGTACGTATGCGACCGCAACGACGTGCATCACCCCACTGAGTTTCTTGCCGGTTCTTCTCAGTGGGGGCGCGTTGTGAACCGGTGGTAAACTCAGCCCTCTCTTAAGCGAAAGCCCAAGCCGAGGCCGTGCCTCCCTGAGGTGCCCTTGAGCTCGTCGCTACTTCTGCCGTTAAGGCTAGAGCGCTTTAAGCGCTCGCCTCCTATTGTCCGGTGAAGCTGTAATGGCCATCTGCGGCCAACAGCGTCTATCATTCCCATAAAAATAATTCAGTTATGAATACTAATTCTGTATTCACTAATCATTTTTTTTTCTGAATGTATGTAGCCTTTGATAAACATAGTCTCTGACTAAATATTGTATAAATTGTAAAACCTTATAATAGATCCAACCGTTTATTTTCTTTTTGACAGCACCAATAGAACGTAACTGCGTCATGTTACGCAAAAGTTCACTTTTAAAAGTTCACTTAAAGTGAAGTTAACTTTTAAAAGTTCACTTTAAGTGAACGCAGTTACGTTCTATTGGTGCTGTCAAAAAGAAAATAAACGGTTGGACGCTCTATAATTGGCTGTAAGATTTACATGTATGTCTACGTTTACTATTATGTCTAAGAGCTGTGATTTTTGTAATAAACATTAAAAAAAAATAAGTTTAATCCCCACGCTTGGCAGGCGTCTTGAGTCCTCAGTTTAAGTGATAGGTAATTAAATAGAGAGAGGCTTCTTGTTTTCCTTTAGTTCCTTTACGGACAACCAGTGGGAGAAGATGGGAGGGTGCTATTCAAACCCAGACACCCCGTGGGGTGTATAGTAGTATTTTTATATATACTGCTCTAAAAAACAGGCTAACTGACGTTCTTGTTTTAAATCGCACATCTTTTTTTTGTATCTTTTGATGGGCAGAGATGAAATATATTAATTACATTAAAAAATACACAATAAAATAATAATAATTTTATTTTTATTTAAATTCATAAGACTTTTTATTGAAGTAAAATAGTCTATTCCATTTAGACATCGCTCATATAACTAAATCTAAATCGTAGGACTATTGCGCTACCAGCAATACAAATATGTATCTACAATATTCATAATTCAACGAATTTTCAACGTTTCATTGTAAGGGCGCGTTCAGATAAAAAGATGGTAACCAGCGCTGCTAGAGCCGCTAGATACAAGATCACTAACGCGAATTTATCGTACATTTGTGTATCAAAAAATTGCAGTTAAACGTAAAAATAATGATGGAGTGTCCTAATTTATATTCTCCAACTTCTTCTATTCTGCCATGAAGAAAAGTGTCGCGTTAGCCAATTTTCAATAACGACGGCTTCTAACGCAAGCAAGTAGAAACGAGAAAATGTACCAGCGCTGAGCAGCGCGTACCGGTGCTTGATTAACCTCATCATCATCTTCAGCAGCCGAAGGACGTCCACTGCAGAACAAAGGCCTCCCCCTTAGAAGGGAGGGATTTCCATAATCCCCACGCTTGACAGGCGGCTTGTGAATCGCAGTTTAGGTGGTAGGTAATCCAATAGAAAGACGCTGCTGCCCGTCTTCCTGTTTTCCCTTAGTCTCCTCTTACGAACATCCGATGGTAGGAGATAGGAGGGTATAGATTAGCTTGATTAGCCTGCATTATGGAAATTATCACCTGCTCTGACTACTTGGCTTCGGTAGGCGCTTTAGAGACCTCGCCCGCCGAGCCGGCTGCCTATTACGTCTCTATTTAAACGTGCCCTTAGGGCTTAATTATGAATGTTAAAATAAAACAAGTGGGCAAACTTCTATGATATACAACAGAGTACATCAAATTAGACGAGTTCTCCTTATTAGACATTCATTGAGCATTTTATTTGCTGTTTCAATTAGTCGACTGCTAGACGGTCGATTTGACTTTCAAGATGTTAAAAGTTCAACGTGTCTTTGGATGCCTACAACATAATACCTATGCGATTAGCAGACAGTTTTAATGTTACAATTTGTAAGAAGTGGCATTTTATACATATTTTCTTATACTTAAGGAATTTATTTGTAGTGTACTTACAAAAGATTTTCACAAGCTTTTAGGTAAATCAATATTTTATAGATCAAACTAACTTACATAGTTGTGAAGTAAACTGGCCATTATATCTCTGTGCTTGGATAAAGGTACATTTCGTCTCTGTGCTATCACAATCTAAAAAGGTGTCGTACGGAACCCGTATCCGTGTGGGGATATATAAAAAAAATAATTATTTTCTTGAAATTTAATATAATATGATTTTAATAATCTGTAGTACCAGAAGAATCAAAATATAGAGGATAGACACTTAAAGCATCAACATAATACAATTATAATTGGTGAAGTTGGGTCTGTTGGGTAAACACGTAGATATTATTCACACAATGATTCCAATTTCATTGACAAATATACTAGTGAATCAATCAATCACACATGATATGTGACTGAAGTATTTTCAGCTCCATAAACATCATGCATCATATATCTAAGTACGAGTATAATAAGTCAATATTAATAACACAAGACGGGTAAGATAAATCACTGTGAAACTGTTTAGTATGCTCATAAATTATTATATTTATAGGTCCACTGCTTTTTTAGGCACATTCTGTATAGCGAATCTATAATACCTTGATATTGATGCGTTTTATTATTATTTTTATAAAGAAAATTTAAAAAAATATTAAAGAAATACAGAAAAATAAACCGTGTGGTGTCGTGGGACACCGGATAGGAACGTTCCTTATTATAAAAATATTAATTTTAAGTTGTATTCGACTTATAAAGAAAATAATTATTCGGATGGCATGGTGTGGCACAGTGTGGCACGTTGTGGCACGGTGTGGCAGTGTGTGGCACGGTGTGGCACGGTGTGGCACGTTGTGGCTGGCACGGTGTGGCTGGCACGGTGTGGCACGGTGTGGCACGGTGTGGCACGCTGTGGCACGGTCTGGCTGGCACGGTGTGGCTGGCACGGTGTGGCACTGTGTGGCACCGTACCACACCGAACCACACCGAACGACACTGGACGACACTGCACGACACGTGTTGCCGTTTAACTAAAGTAGTAATAATGATCGGATGGTTCCACATAAGTAAAAATAATCTTACGTTACGGACGTTTTTTCCCGGTTAGGGTACCCCTCCGCATCGTCCCATAAGGAACTTCGTTCCAAAAAAGGAATACCTTTTATACCAGTCTTGAGCGAAAAACTGACTACGTTATGATTTAGGTACCTACTACGTAAATCTTTATCATTCTACATTTATTGAAGATAATCTCTCACTTAACAAAACTGTATTTAGTTCAAACGCGATTTCCAGTGTCGCAATTTACTACTGTGAATGGCTCCAATATTTAATCCTCGCGAAAGTTCGGCCAAAAGATTAACGAAAGACATAAAAGGTTGGCTTTCTAGTGGCCAACTATTCATCGGAGTGGGTAATCTTCCATGTGGTTTCCGCAGTGAGCGGGACTGAATGGTGCCCAAATTGCTATGAAGGGCTGACTCATTCGGACCGCAGATTGCGTCGATTCACTTCACTTTACTTCACTCACATTTTATTCACTGTACCTACATAGTTGAGGAAAAGCTGTGTCAGAAATAAAAAAGACATTTTATCTGTGCGGTCCCTTTGATCTGATAAAAAGCCTGGTAAGTATAGCTTTACAATTTATTTCATCTATTTACGAACATAATCGTAATAGTAAAATAAAGCTTAAATCTGGTTTCAGACAACGCTATAATATAATAGCATATAGTATATAGCTCATAGCACAACAATATCGCGCACCATACCAATGTATGGTGCGCGATAACAATTTATGGACACGTGTACTGTACTATAATTATATTATTGGCTTACTATACGCTATAAATTGGTGCGATGTGCTGAGTTCATGCTGTGCTATATCGCGCGGCCCCCTTTTCTTCCTCCCTCACCCCCCGCCGTCCCGCAAGCGAAACGAGCGATATACTATAAATGCTTGCTATGATATCGCGTAATGTGAACGCCATGCTATATAGTATAGCATTAGGTCCTTCTTTGCTATACTATATCATCATCATCATCATCATCACCCGGAAGACGTCCACTGCTGAACATAGGCCTCCCCCTTAGAACGCCACAATGAACGACAATTGGCTATTTGCATCCACCGGTTACCTGCGACGCGCACAATGTCGTCTGTCCACCTAGTGGGAGGCCTGCCTACGCTGCGTCTTCCGGTTCGTCTCTCAGAAGTTCTGTTGTGATTCCGTCTTCACCCGGCGCCTTGTTGTTCTTAAGCTGTTTGAGAGCCATTCTAATCTCGTACAGGCTGATGTCTGGGATGTCTTCAGTGTAATGTCGGGTTAGTTTGGCTCTGGTGTCCTGAGCTGTTCTGGCAATGGGATCCCGTGTTGAGGTGTATAACTGTCCGTAAAAAATCTCTCAAGCTCTCTCAATATCTCCGGTTTCGATGAGATGACACTGCCGTCATCGATCTTCAGCTTTGTCATTTGGCTACGCCCAATAGACGAATTCTTTGCGAATACTTTAGAACCTTGGTTCCGCTCAATTGCGTCCTTAATACATGCTGTATTATAGGAACGCAAGTCGTGTCGCACGGATTTCGAGATTCGTCTATTGAGTTTGGCATAACCCGACATATCAGCTGAAGATTGCAGTCTCATCTCAGTCCGGTTTTCCATTAGCTTAATGGTTGTATTGGAGAGCTTTTGAGGCTTTGTACGGCGTGGGGTCTTAAAGAACTTGGACCCCACTGCGTGGACAGTTTGCACCAACCCATTGTTTATCTCGTCCGCAGTTTCGCATTCGGCGAGGCACTGGAAGCGATTATGCAGTTCGAGTTGAAAGCCTTCGGGGTTTCGGATTTGGGCGGTTCCCGGACGGACCGTGGACTTCATCAGACGGGACCTCTCAAGCTTGACGTTGATATTCAATGTACCTCTAACAATGCGGTGATCGCTACCGGTTTTCACCCTGCCGATCACGGAGACATCATCGAATATATGCTTCTTGGTCGTCATGATGAAGTCAATCTCATTTTTGGTTGAACCATCGGGGCTTATCCACGTCCACTTCCTGGATGGTCGCTTCTTGAAGAAGGAGTTCATCGCAAAGAGTCCCTCCTTCTCCATGAAGTCGACCAGCCGCTGGCCCCTTTGGTTCCGCTGCCCGTACCCATATGACCCCACTCTCAACTCATCGCCATTCCGTGTGCCAACCTTCGCGTTGAAGTCCCCCATAACAACGGTGAAGTGTGTTTTGGAGGTATGTATGGCTTCTGCTATCTCCTCATACATAGCCTCTACTTCATCGTCAGGGTGTGCCGAGGTCGGAGCGTAAACCTGTATAACCTTCAACGAATACCGACTGGTTATTCTGAGTATAAGGTACGCTACCCTGCTCGACACACTATCGACCTTTACAACGTTGTTAATGAGGGACTTACGGACGAGAAACCCAACACCACCCTGAGATTTTTGATCTTCTTCCCGGAAGAAGAGCAAGTTTCCGGAATCAAGGGTTATCGTATCCTGTCCCTCTCGTCGGATTTCAGATAATCCCAAGATATCCCAACGTAACTTGCTCAATTCTTCCTCCAGCTCAATAATCTTCTCGTCAGTCCTAAGTGTCCGGACATTATGTGTAGCCAGGGCCAAAGTTCGGTGGGGGTGGTAGCGGGGCATCTGCCGGAGATTCTTCGCAGCCCCTGCTCGACCGTTACCCCGCCCGCTACCAAGGCGGGGAATAGAGGAGCTGCCGGGGACTGGGGGCCGTAAATAATCATTGTCAATCATTGTTGGTTGCCATAATAATTATAATTTTATTTCATTTTCTAAGCATTATGGGCCTGATTGCGGCTAGACTGGATTGCGGCATTGTGAATCGTTGCGCCAAAATTTTAATTAAATTATTATAATTTATTTAAAATGTAAAAAGTAATATCCTTTGACAATCTACTCAGATCCTAAACAAGACAGAACCTATATAGTAACCAGACAACATTCTTTTTGTAATTAGAGGACAAACAGACATGTTAATGCACACAAATGTTTCTCCTAGGTGGGAATCGAACCCACGACCTATTGGGTAGCATTCAGGGATTACCACTAGACCAACAGTACTGAATTGTCTCGATTATTGTACTAAAATAAACGATTATATATAACATTGGCACAAAGCGTAAAGCGAAAATACCATAGTATTTTTTATTTGAGCTCAATCCTGCTTGATCTAGGTTTGACCCATAAAAACTTCAGCGAACGAAAGAATGGTTACGGGATATCCAGTTAGTTCTGTCTCCGCTTTAAACCGTGCCACGAAGAAAGTTTTAAAAACTCCTGCGAATGGTCTCGAATACAAATTCGAATGGAAAATTCTCTCTTTGCGGCTATATACAAATGAAAACGACGCGGTATAGACTAACAATTACTTCAGCGAACGAGAGCCTAATAAATTACTGCGGATTTTTGTTTTCTTTCTTAATTGTTCTTAAAGAATTTAGCAAATTTACAGTTACGGGAGATAAATTTATGTTAATCCAGACAGAAATTACGGAGGTGGTTTAGGAGAGCTTAAAGAGAGCTCAGTGACTCGGCTTGGTCACTCTCTCCTTCGACGTTTTATCACAGCGCTATTTTCTTTTGTAGTTAAAACCTGTACTTAATAAGATTCTGATGATCTTAATTAGATTACCTACTACCTATACTGCGATCCCCAAGCTGCTTGTCAGGCGTGGGGATCATAGCTACCCCTACCTTTTTATGGGGGAGGCCATTGTTCAACAGTGAACGTCTTTCGACTTTCGGCTGCTTATATGGGTGTGGCAGTAAGGTTATTAGAGTATATACTTGCTGCTGCATCTTATCTCTTCGTATTATGTTTCAATACTAACTGCCGCACTCACAAACCCCAATTAACTTTAATCCTAATTAAATCACTTTTAAAAATCTATATAGTTCGTCTGTTGAAGCCGTTTATGATTAATTTCGATTATTGAACACGAGATAATTGATATCTCTACTCACTATCTGCGTATTAAGAGTTAATGGGGTTCAAGTATCGAAATAATCGGATTTCAAGAAATGAATTAATGATCATTAACTTTAATTGCCATTTGTAGGTTCGGCAGTAAATCTCATCTTGACGAAATTATGATTTGGTAGCGGACTTTGGCTGTGACAGTTAAAGTAATTCCGACTTAAAATATAAGGAATAAGGCTCTTTTTTACTTACACAATTATTGCATTAGGCTTATTAAATTTAAAGAACAAAACTAGTGTATAAGGTGGACTGAATACCTCTAGGCATTTTCTGCCCTTCAACCTTTGGGTTAAACAATCAACGCACTATAAATTTTAATTATCAATTTCTAAGCATTGTAGTACTCTCTCATTAATAGCAATTTAAATACAAGATAATTAATTAATTAAAATCAAACATACTGTAACCTAGATACACAAATATTTCTCAATATATGTATTACATAGCAATCTTGTTATACAAGCTTACGAAGTTAATTATATCAAACCAAAGGTTAGTGTAATAATGTAGAGACTAATTTTGCTATTATTCAGCCAGTATGTAAGTTGAACCTATTATATCATTATATTTTTAACCGACTTCGAAAAAGGAGGAGGTTCTCAATTCGTCTGTATATATTTTTTAGTTTACGTTGTTATAATCGCACATTATACTTGTAATAATTTACGCGGGTTGCACTTAATGATAACTTAAAAGATTCTTAAATAATATTCCTTTATTAACAACCAATTGAGATCACTGTGTTAATTAACCAATATTTCTTAACGAAGTGTTAGAAATCAAGTTTCCATTGTTAGAAAGAAGAATAGCACCCTCCCATCTCCTCCCGTTGGGTGTTCCTAAGAGGCGACTAAGGGAAAACAAGAAGACGTCAGCAGCGGCTTTCTATTGGATTATCTACCAGCTACACTGCGTTTTCATTGTCCTTAAGATCACACGTAGCCCACAATTGAGCATGCTATCGAAACGCGCGTGGGCAGTAGGTACCCGCGCTGGGCAACTATCGGCTAATATTAATAACTATTTCTGATACAAAATCTTCGGATATCATATCAATTAGATGTAATTTTTTATTTTTAGGATTCCATACCTAAATGGTAAAAAAGGAACACGGGTTATGGTCAGACTTCGTCTGTCTGTCTGTCACACCTATATATTTCAGGAACCAGTGATGCTATGAATTTGAAACTTGGAGTAGTTTTAAATGTTACTTAAAACAATATATTTTTTCTTTTACTTTTTTTTAATAATGGAATCGGGTCTAAATGCGTCATTAAAATTTCAAAGTGATATTTGCACATCTACATTTATAAAGACTATTTTTAATAGACACCTTTTGTACGCAGGTCTCGTGGATCCGCAAACGTGACCTACACATCCTCACGGTAGGGGTTCACACGTATAGCAGTGACGCGCGGTTCGCAGCGCTTCACGCGGATGGCTCCGACGAGTGGACGCTCAGAGTGGCGCCCGCGCAGCCTCGGGACTCTGGCGCTTACGAGTGCCAAGTGTCCACAGAACCCAAGATTAGTCTATCTTTTAGACTTACAGTTGTTGGTGAGTTGTTAAAAGAAAAGTGATTTAATAAATTTTTAATTTAAAAAAAACACGTTTGTGTAGCCAAATAAAGTACAAAAATAGACTGCCCTGTGCTCAGGTTTAGTCTCTTTCTGCCACAGAGTGCGTGTGTACATTTCTGTATTTTGTCGTGAAGGGCACTGTAGTTAAGTAAACTAATTAGATAAAGTTACTTAATTGCTACGTCTAGTAGTTTGTCGCTACTATCAGACAAAGTTTTGATCATCCCGTCGCGAAGTTTATGAAAAACACAATAATATAAAATATTTCAGCTGCTGCCTCCAACTGCCTCACTCACAAACATTAGTAATCGTAAATTCTTATTTAACCATTTTTTTGTCAAATTATTTCAAGACGGTGCTATTTAAGCTTATTTTCCATTATATGTAGAGTACGAAATTATCGATAGTCATTATCAGAATGAAAAGTACTAATTGGCTGTAATTGTCGAAATAATCCACTTACAAGTACTGTATTAATGATCATTAACTCTAAGTGACGTTTGTAAGTGCGGCAGTTAGTGATACTATTCTCAAAAGGGAAAATTGTAGCAAAAAAGTGTCAGACAAACACTACACCACGCGATGATGTGCGACCGAACGAAGATTATTTATTTTCCTCTGACGTAACAGAGCTTACGCGATGATTTGACTAATATGTCACGATCATTCAAATATTGAGAATATTTAACTGTGATGTGGGTACATTATTGAGGACCTGATGATGGAATTGGAATGTAGGTGACGGAACCCTGGAATGGTTATGTGGCAGTAACAAAATAACACTGACTAGTCAGCATGTAAACATTCAATACGCCAATGTATAACAATTATTCTTAATTTAATTTTTACCCGACTACGGAATGGAGGGAAGGTTATGATTTTAACAAGAATGTATGTATCATCTGTTCGCGCATATCTTCTAATCTACTTAACATAATTTGACAAATAGGGTGTCGTTAGAAGCGTCTTGATTGTCCGCTGGTTATAGGCCATATAATATCACATTATTAGACTGCGATTTTCTCCGTAGTCGGGTTTTAGTTTTTAAAACTTATTACTTGTTTTATGCGTAGAGGCAATAATGCTAATAATTGAAAAGCTTTCTCTAAAAAAGCTTTTGATAGAAGATCTCTGTGTGCCTTAAAGATTCATCTTTGGTCTGAATATTTAATTTATTTGCTTTGCTTCTCAATTTCAAATTCTGTCCCGCGGTATTATTTTCTATTAAAAAGCGTTACTTAAGGTTTTCTTTCTTATTCAGGGAAAGCATTTTATACTTACATGCTTAGGCTTAGTGGAATATTGGTTTTAGTTTAAGATGCAGTATGCTCGTAGAAAAATTATTTTGTATTCTTATTTTTAAAATAGTGTCAAAGGCGGAGATCCTGTCTGGTCCAGAGCTGTTCGTCAGGGCAGGCTCGGATATCAATCTCACGTGTATGGCGAAACATGCACCCGACCCACCGAGGTAAGAATCTTACACGTACTTTTTTAATTAATATCAACTTGAGTGCTTAAATACCACACCACTTCCTGATACAAGACTAGAACATAGACTATGAGTCTTGTAAAGAGAGGTCAGGAAAAATAAATTAGGCGCCGTATACAATTATTTATTTTATTATTATACAATTAGGATGGGCAGCTTATTTTTTTTTTGACACGGGGGAAATATTCAAACGATCCCTGGGAGTCTGCACCACGAGCCCCTCAGTGCCTTGCCTTTAAGCCCGCCGCCGGGGGGCGCATTGTAGACCCCGGGAACCAGTCACGGTGCTCACGGGGACGGGGGTCGCAACCCCGCTGCCGTCCTCCGCGGAGTCGCCGCACTCAATGGACGTAGGATGGGCAGCTTATGGTAACCTCCCAAAGTGCTGAAAGGGGATATACCTATATAGGATTTTGAAATCTAACCTTAACTATGATAGGTCCTACTTTTTTTACGAAGTATGCGTCTAGTGATGGGTCGTCGACGCGTTTGTCGTCCACATTAAACCAAGTTATAAAACAGTCTAAAGTTAGACTAGTTCATACCGTTGTCGAAAAATGTTGTGGTCCCAAGAAGTGTAGTGGAAAGTAAGCTAGTATATGATTAGAATAGTTACCGGTCGTTTGTAAACTAGTTTATTCATTGACGACTAAAAACAGTCGAAAAACAACGGTTCGTCGACGCTCACCCCTAGTATTCGTTAATAAGAATATTGAAGAATAAAAAACTATAGCTATATTAAAAATGACATTTTCTCCGCACATCACACGTAATCAATATTCAAATCGAAGGTTCCCCAATAGATCTCGCACATAAGGTACCATTAAATGTTGATAGGCAAAGAATACCTCACTTAAGGGCCGCAGCCGACCCTTTTATGTGGAAATAAGCTTATCATGTTTATGGATGCGTACACTAAATATTAGGTACAATGCGGTGTGCGAAAAGGCTGACATGATAAAACACTACCATTTAAAAAGCGTAGCCTAAAAGACTAGTAAACTTCGAAAGAAATAAAATTAACTTATTAAAGACGAGCCCGCCCCGTCTAGTGGTAAAACACCCTATTCGTCAAGGTATGGCCGTGGATTCGATTCGAACGATTGTCCAGGCTCTGCCTAGTTTAGTGTTGAGCAGGACATACAAGAGGCAGTACATTTTTCCCGGACATGACAGAATAATGTAAGAGCGGTACAAGATTTTGACATGTACTACTTCAAATTTAATGTCGCGACTCGGGTTTCATGTCCCATTTCTCTTTACTCTTTCAAATGACGTGAACAGTTGGGTGAACCGTTCCGTGTCGCGCTCCTTTTCACTCTTACAAATGATGTGAACTGTTAGTGAGGCGAGAAGGCGAGGCGTACCGTACATGTCGCGTTCCTCTTCACTCTTTCAAATGACGCGGGTGTCTGTCTCTGTCATACTCGTTAGTTCAAATGTACCGAGAGCTTTACGACACCTCGCTGAGTGGCCACTGTTAGGCTGCCTGTCCACCGTAGCGAAGCGAGGCAGCGGAGCGGAGTTGCGTACTGTGTCTGTCCACCGGAGCGGAGTGAGGCTGCGGAGCGGAGCGAGAAAGTAATGCGGAGCGGAGTTTCGCCCGCAAACGCCCGCGCCCGCTCTCGCTTCCCCGCTCCGCTGCCTCGCTCCGCTATCCCGCTCCGCTTACCGGTTTTGTATGAAATTTTAAATTAGTTCGCAACTCCCTGTCCACTAAAGAGGAGCGGAGATTTTGTGCAATCTTATTGGTTAATATTTCTCCGTTTCTCCGCTCCACTACCTCGCTCCGCTCCGGTAGACAGGCAGCCTAACGTCCGCCTGACGGCGGGGTACAAATAAAAAACAACTATCAAATTTACAAGGGTTTATTTAAAAAATTAAATTAAATATAAAAAATCTCAACAAAAGAATTAACTTTGAAATAAATTAATTACGATGAACTTAACGTCTCTAAAAAACTACACTACACACAGGGAGTGGATTCGCGGCACAATGAAGTTTACTGGTCTATTTAAAAATAATACAAAGTGCCTGGAACTCAACTTAAGAATGTGCGAATCTATCCGTAAATAAATTATTATGACTAAAAGTCGACGTAGAGGTGAGCGTAGGTCAGTATTAGTTCTACAAGATGTATTGTGGTAGCAAAAACATACATTATAATTAAACGTTGAGATACAGAAAAAAAAACAGACTCATGCAAACAAATATTATTTTTGTCCTTAGTAACAACTAGGACAATCACTACACCACCGAATAGAACGTTGAATACGTAATACGTTTTTTTAATAGCTCTTGTTTTTTTTATGCATCATTCGAAAGCTAGTTAGGCTTTCTTAAAAAGCTAGTAAGAATCGCACAAAGAGGGTTCGCACAAGATTAATTAAAGATCACGAGGTGCGAGCCGGGGTTCGAACCTGTGCACTTTGTTTCCAAGGCAAGCGCCTCGCCCACTGTGCTATAAAAATTAAAGGCAAAAATCTGCATAAAGTAAGGTGTAGGTAATACAATATTCAAACACACAGATCATATCGTGAGTGCTCGTGGTTTCTAGTAAAGATTGGCGACTATGAATGATTTCATTCGAATTATTCGACTTTATAAATCATTCGACTTATTCGAATAATTTTTTGAAATTAGTAACTAATTTGATACTCGCTTGACTTTGATTATCGGCGAATTGAATGATGTGATTTGTCAGGCGCACTGACATAATTCGTTCCGGGACCGGAACGGCAAATAATTCATTCATCTTTCATTCGAAAAACTACCGACTGAGTCGCGAATAGTCTAGTTCAAACGCCGTTAGTAGTTACTAATTAGTAGTGGTTATTCGACTATGAACATTAGTATATTACTAATATTCAAGTCGAATGCGTACATTAGTAGTTGTAGATGATTCGAATCGTCGGTTTAGTAACAGTCGCGCATCTCTAGTTTCTAGTCCAACCATTAACCCTTTGACATGTTTTGTCCATTTTAGTTAAAGCTGTGCAATTTTGTTCGGATGGCAACAGAAACTGTAGGAAATAATTTAATACAAAGAAAATTCATAAATTAATAAACCAAAATACAAATTCCCCTGTGTTTATTATATTCAGATCCTCTCAGTTAAAAAAGGCTAGACGAAAGGAAAAATATGAAAAACTGTGAATTCCCTTGTGAAGCTTCCTTCATTTTCACTCAGTACAATGCTTAAGGATAACATTTAATTTCATTACTCGTATTACACAAAATAAAAAAGGATCAAGTTTCGTGGCCAAAACTCTTATAACCAATATAATGTGTAGTTCTTTAGAATTGTCCAAATATTGTAGGGCAAGCCAAGGATAGGTACTGTGTTCATACATATTGTATTTTAGACACGTATTCGTTCAGTTGATACTCACGATTGACTCGCCCGAATCATAAATGTTATATGAAGGCGAAGAAATATGAACGTCTGTGGGTTGCGACATAACATATAATTAATGTGGGTAGTAGTTTGTTTTTTTCATGATTGGAATAGTACATCTATTCCAATCATGAAAAAAATGTTAATTAAACTAGCTGCCCACTCTGGCTTCCCACGCTCCTAAAACTTTATGGAAGAAACTCCCTAAATAATGAAGAAAACCATATACTTACAATAGTTCCTACACCTGCCGAGGCCAACTGCTATTTCTTCTTCATTCAGGTAGTTGACCCCGAGATGTCTGTAAGACTTTTTCTCTTACACACATCTCAATAGGGACGCCTCCACGTGTTCATGAAAAAATCTATTCGTGGAAGGTTTTGTACATCATACTGAACAATATTTTTATAGGATGTCTGAATGATAACTTTGTGTAGTTGTTTTTACTGGTTAGGACAATGCAGGTCGATCATTTGATTGTCTGGAACGAAGATGATCCATGCCCGATGCATAAGCATGTAAAAAGTCGATCCTGCGCCTCTGACTTGTCATATTAGTCTTCCATCCCATCGGATTGTGAGAGTTAAAGGCCGGTCTATTTCTTAGTCAAACGTCTTTATGTTTGTCCAACAGCTTCATTTATTGGTACCGTGGTGAGCAAGTGGTGAACTACGCGCAGCGAGGCGGCATCAGCGTGGAGACGGAGCAGCGTACGCGCACCAGCCGCCTGCTGATTGCGCGCGCGGCGCCGCACGATTCCGGCAACTATACTTGTGCACCGAGCAGCTCTGGTGAGAGAAATTACTTTACTTCTTACATGGCCAGTTGATAGGTCTTCTTCAATGGCAGTGCAACGCCAATCGTCGCGTAGTATCAGGCGAAGGTTCGGCTTGTCTCGTCACAAAACTATATATAGGTATTTATATATACTTTTTTACAAAGTAAGCCTCGCTAAATCTTAAAAAACGGCTTGACCGATTTGAATATATTTTTTTGGGAAAAATTTGGGAATATAAAAAAGTTCCATTCTAAAAAAAACGCAAGCGGAGCTGCGCTAGTCAGCTAGTACAGAATAAAAAAAAATATATACAAACGAGTTAGGAACCGTCCTCCATTTTTGAGGTCGGTAAGAAAGTTAGTGTATAATTTTGTGTTTATGTTGTTTTGTCCGAAATTGTAGTCAAAGGCTTGGTTTGAAAGCACTTAAAACAATTTCAGGTGGAAGGTTGTATACATAAATGAAATATTGACGGGCCCGTTGGTCTAGTGGTTAGTGACCCTGTCCGCTAACCGATGGGTCGTGGGTTCGATTCCCACCAAGTGTCTGGGTGTTATTTATCTATTTAAGTATGTATTTACAAAAAAAATGTACCTATATAAGTATTAGTATCAGTTGTCTGGTTTCCATAGTACAGGCTCTGCCTAGTTTGGGATCAGATGACCGTGTGTGGATTGTCCCAAGATATTATTATTATTATTATAGGTACTTATATAAGAAACTAGCTGACCCGCGCAGCTCCGCTCGCGCTCTTTTTGCTCAGAAACCTTCGTGGGGTCGGTGGGGTCATGTACAATACTTTGCTGAAGATCATGACATGATCAAATGCATAGTTTACGATTCTATAAAGGACATACAGACAAACATTTTCATTTTTATATATATATATAGATTAAACAAACAATTGCTAGTTCCAAAACAATTTAAGATTTTACCAGATGTAGCCAATAAATAAAAAAAATAGTTATTTATTGGCAACTTCTTACCATAACTACTCTAACTAATTATAAAAAAAAATCTATTACTTATAATAAAACTGTAACAGGTCAAATTCTGTACATTGAAGATATTTTGAAAATTATGTTTGGATGGCATTCTATAACCGATACTAAAGCCAAAAATGTTTTATTTTTTATTTTTGTCTGTCTGTCTGTCTGTGTGTCTGTATCTCGGCTGAGCATCACGCCGAAACTACTGGATGGATTGAAACGAAACTTGGCATGATTTGAGTTAATACTCTTAGACAGTTGTTAACAATGTTTGGAAATCGATCAGGTTAAGCAACGTCAGGTAAGGTCATGAAATAGATGGGTTACCGTTTAACGCCATTTGAACTAAACGTCTCCGTGCTTCGGAGGACAAGTTCAAAGTGGGTCCAAGTTTTTAACCGACTTTAAAAAAGGAGGTTTTGTATTCTATGCTAATGTATATTATTGAAGCCCCCTCATCTTGAGGGGAGGGTCGTGCCCAACAGTGGGACATAAACAAGGGCTGGTATTATTATTATTATTAAAGTCGTGTACCACTGTTTAGGTACTTCTAAAATTAGTTAATAAACATAAATAACTAGTAATTAATAACATTTAAGTTACGTGATGTAACATTAATATTATTAGCGGCCTATCGATCTAAGCGAACTTTATTACTGATGAAAGCCCAAAAATGAGTCAATATTTTACAATTTAGCGTATCACAAAGTAATTGCTAACAATCAATTCAAACATTAATTTTAATGTTTCGACAGTAATGTCAAAATATTGATGATAGAGACAAGCCGATACCATAATCTTCTTATCTTAAAGTACTTGACTTTACAATAACTTGCTACTTACTGTATGGGCTGAAATTGATGTACCTACAATCTAAATAGCGAAAATAAGCTGTCAATATAAAAAAATCGTTTATCTTTGTTGTGGTTCTTGTAGGTATACTTTAAGGCGCCCTTTTACTCTACAGTAGAGAAAGAGTTTTAGAAATTGGATTTTATTCAATTTGAATGAAAACATTATTTGCAATAGCTCCGCCATTATAATAAACATTACTAAATAGGTAGAAATGTTTTTGAAATGGCAACCCTGAATTAAAAAAGTTCTATAGCTGATGTAAATTTGTTTCCATTACATTAAAAATACACCATTAATAACAAGAATTGCTACAATATGCCTTGTAATTATTCCAGTCTGGATTCTTATGAAGTACATTAAAGTTATTGCCGTGCTCAATAATTACCCAAACACTTTCAGCAGCACACGATGCTTTTGGCGTTGCCAACTTTTTAATCGACAACATTTAGTACCATTTAAAAATAGAACGTAATTGTAGCTTATGTTAAAAAAAAATGTTGATGTTTTTGTAAACTTCACATCAATTTAATTAGAAAGCGTAAAACTTATCGTCGTAAGATATCGATTAGTACATATAAATAGAACCTTTATGAAACTAGCTTTTTAAAAAATTACAAGTAAAAAAGTCCGGTCCAGTGTGACTCGGACTTGCGCACCGAGGGCTCCTTGGTACCTTCTTTAACTTAATTTACTTTTCGTATAACACCTCAGATAGCAAATAAACCAAATCGCAAAACTAAGTTTGTTTGTCGAGGTTGTTTTAGGAAAAGATGAAAAAGATCATTTTATTTTTCCTGTAAAATATAGATAGACATGTAATCCATAATTATTTTAGATTTTTTCCTCCACAAACTTCGGAAATAAGTGTAAGATAACTTCAGATAAAAAAAAATACCGTACCCCGTATTCTTTTTTACATTTTTGACTAAAAGCCAAAATAAAAATCTGTTTTCAAGATGTTCAAATGAAGCCCTTTCATATGATAATAGTAATGGAATCTTGCGACTCAATTTTCAAATCGTTTTAAATTTTGCACATGTGTCTAGGACCCGTGACAATACAATAATAATATGGATCATCGAGCTGATCTGATGATGGAGCTTGAAGGCAGATAAGGGAAACCTTGGATGGCTACTAGTAAACACATCGAGTTTATGCTCATTTGGTTAGTCTAAAGGAGCTGTATTCACTTTGACCAATAATGAGGACCTGATCATGGAACTAATCATACTTACATGATAATAATCTATAATATAATAAAACTCAAAGAGCACTTTTTCTGTATATTGAATATTTTTCCAAAATTTCTATGTGAGGATACTATACTATCGACATAGAGGCCAAAACAATTTTTTTTGGAATTATTGTCTGTCTGTCTGTCTGTCTGTCTGTCTGTCTGTCTGTCTGTCTGTCGTTCTGTTCGTCCAGGTATCATTTGAAAACCCTCGGATGGATTCTGATAGGACTTTCACTGATGTGTTGTGTAGAAGTAGGGGTATAAATTGGTATATAAAACATCACGCTATGTTTCATAGGGGCTAAGCAGTGAAACATTACTTGCACATATTACCACGTAATTTCCTTTGTATGTGAATAGGGTAATTATAAACTGATCAGTTAATCATTAAGATATCTATTATTACGCTATATATAATAGGGACTGAGCAGACATTTAGTTTGCATAAGATATGGCAGTGGCGAAGGGTAAATTTTTGTAAGGGGTAAGCCGGTCCGGTACACCCAGGACATTTTCATTAGATTTCTGTATTGTTCTAAGTACTTTGCTGATAGCAATATGACATTATATCTTTGAAAAGTTAAAATCTGTAAATCCCGAGCGAGTCCAAACTAGATTAGGAAAGAAATAGGCAAGGGAAAAATACCATTTCATTTAATTTAAAATCCAGCGGTTAGGTCCGCTGCACCACCAAGGCTACATTTGTATAGGTAGGTAGAAATTGAGCTGATTGCTAAATTTTTTTTTAAAAGACCTAAAATTACTCGAAATGATCTAATCTAACGCAATAAAATGTACAACTACAATTCACACTACACACAACAGCGCTCCCAAAAAACGCTTCAAGGTCAGGGCTCAGGGGGTTCATCTTTTTTTTTTTTTTTTATTTATCATACAAACAACTATCTTTACAGGCAATCCCAATTCGATAGTGTAGGTTCCTATTTTAAACAACACATAAAAAAAATATACATAAACTTATACCTAAACATAATAACATATTACAAACAATGACACTCTTGTGAATCACCCCAGTGAACAAGAAAACAAATCCAGTTTTTCGGCAACGAGGTTTAGTGTGCGCAACGTTCGTGTCAGTGATATCTTCTGCAGTAATTTAGTGCGACTGCGTGGTACTGCGAATAAGCAGGGCCGAAGTCGCCGGTGCACGTATCTATCAGGAACTGATAACTTTATCCACTGCAGGACACCCGGATTGTTTATTTTTCCTGTAAATACTTTAAATAATGAAACTCCCCAAGTCTGGACTTGGACACTACCTGGGTAGTGTATAGGTATTGTATTACAGTCGCAACAATAAAAGATGCAAAAAACTTAGAACTTTCATTATCGAATATCATTAGACAGTAATTTACGATGTTATCGTGATTTACATTATGAACAGCGCCATCTATCGGTGAAATTGAACATACAATCACTATAGAACTTTAATCTATAACTCAAGAACGGCCTAACCGATTCGGCTGAAAATTGGTGGGGAGGTATCTAAGAACCAGGAAACGGACATAGGATACTTTTTATCCCGATAGGTTAAGGTTAAGCAACGTTAGCGCAAGGTTATTAAATAGATGGGTGAACCAATTTGTATGAAATGTTGTGTGCATATCAGGTATGTCTGAGAATAGGCCGTAAAGTATATTTCATGCCACTAGGTTAAGGTTAAGCAACATATGGAAAGGTCATTAAATAGGTGGGTGAACCGATATGTATGAAATTTTGTGTGCATATCGGGGAGGTCTGAGAATAGGTCATAAAGTATATTTAATGCCGCTGATACCATGATTGACGAGGATATATAGAACGTGAGGGGATTTGAGGAGGGGGTGATGGGGTGAGGGATCGGGGGAGTTAGGTGGAGTAAGGGGGGAGTGAGAAGGAGCAAGTTCGTAGAAGAGAGAGGGGGAGAGGGTTCAGAGAGGGGACAACAGGGAGAGGAAGAGGGGGAGTGTGACGGAAACCGAAGCAGGAGGGGGAAAGAGAGAGGAGAGAAAGAGCATATAATTAGATTTTTTTTATAAAAAAGAGAGATATGGAGAGAGATAAATCTAGGGAGGAGGGAGAAAAGGGGAGCAAAATGTAATAAAAGCGCGGGCGGTGCTGCGCGGGTCAGCTAGTAGTTTAATATTTAAGAATAAGCGTGGGGGTTATAAAAATAATATTACAAAATGAAATGCCAGCATCTAAAAGCATTATTTTATTGCCCACTGTGCCGTATTTCTTTCTTGTCGAGCATAATGTGCAGATATTACAAAGAGCAAACAGCTTCATTAACTTTAATAACTAGATTTTGCTTGTAAAATATAAAATTTGCGTGCGATTACGCATTCCAGTCCAGCTACCACCTACGTAACATAGAGTGGGCTATATATGAAAAATATAATTACAGTAAGTTTTTTTTATTTGTGTCGAGATTAGCGAGAGTTTCGTTCCTAATAGTAGGTAATACAAATACATACAACCGCCACTGTCGCTGGTGATCTATGACTTATTAGTTAATTAAGTCTCGTGTGCTCTTGTGGTGCAGTAGGAAACCGGGGATTTAAGCCCCCACTTCCTTAATGGTTAGGACAGTTCAGGCCGATCACCTGATTGTCAAGAATACAAGATGATCCTTGTGTCGGATGGGCATGTAAAAAGTCGGTACTTTAACTATAACCTCTCTATCGCTCCAGCCTTCCGTCCCGTCCATTCTGTAAGAAAATGAAGAGAGAGTACACTTGTGTATACGCATATATATTATCTACTCATATAATACCTTTCGCACAATTTATATGGCAGATTTTGTAAATGAGGATGATGATATTATTATTATTAAGCCGCTTGAGCTCACAAAATTCTCCAGTAGTAGTGCCCTTCACACTGCAAATGAGATTCTGAATCAGACGAATCGCTAACGCTATTTGGGGTCCCTTTGCAGTTAGCTCAGTCACACATCATAAGCACTAGCATCCTTTTACATCCCAGAGTTCATTCAATTCATTATATTCAAATTTTGTTTTATTATACTGGACTTCAGTCAATTGGAGGTCCAACCAGACCTCTCCAATATAACACTAGGATGTTGGATGTAATGAAATGTACATTTGATGGGCCCTTTGGTTTAGTAGTTAAACACCCTGGCCGCTACCCAATAGTTGGTCGGTTCAACTCCCAAATTCCCCACCACGACAGACATTTGTGTGCATTAATATGCCAATATGTCCTGTGTATGAGTTTTATTTATCTAGCGCAGGTACATAAGTATGTATTTACTTTTGAGTATTTATATACATATAATATCAGTGATCAGGTTACCATAGTAAGGGCATTGACTTTGTTTGGGATCAGCTGACAGTGTGTGGTGTGTCGTCCCTGAATAATTATAAAAAATATGTGAAATCAGAAATGCGTAAACTTTATTTTTCAAACATTATTTTTTTAGCTTCATATTAATAATATATGCACTTACAAATAGCGATATAATTAGAATTTACTCATGTGCCTTTGTGCGTCAATATTGTAACGTAACGTTAGTATATCAACGTCATCAAACTAGCGACCAATATAACATCCGTAGGTGACTACATCGAAATCCAATTAAGCCAGGTAACTACTACCTATGTTAGTCATATGTCATCTAGTGCTTTGAACATTTTCTACCCAATATTCCTGGTCGATTAATTTTCTGGTGCAGTTATTATTGATTGACATGTTCCCATTCTATCGTATAAACCAATACGGTAAATAATTATTCACCCAAGAAGTCTAGCTTCTTTATGTACAACAAATGTCCCTAAATCGGTATTGCAGGTATTATAATTGTATGGAACCTATTAATTCTCGGGGTGGACCGTTTAATTCCAAGTTTAGTTCCAACGTATAAGCTTGGCCATACAAAGAGGAAACGCTACCAGTTTTTTAGGTGCTTCCCTCCCAGTGCGGTGACAACTTGGAGGAAGACAACCTTTTTACTTAATTTAAGTATATTTGTAAATACATACATATATAAAATCACGCCTTTTTCCCGTAGGGGTAGGCAGAGCCCAAGGGCCGCTTTTCGCCTCCGTGAGAAACGAGACGTGATGGGTGGCGAACCACATCGCCGCCATTTTGGTTAATTAAATTATTTGACCATTGCGTTCTCACGAGTAAGGAGGGGATGGGAATGATAGGTGTTGTGAAAAGGAAGATTGGCAATTTAGAATGGGAAATAGGAAAAGTAGGATATTACCGCCCAGGAGGACAAGGGATGGGACAGTAATAGCTAGGGAAGCCGGGGTCGCATACCCGTATACTATACCACAACTACCGGACAGGTAAGTTGGGATGAGTATACCATATTTGTAAATAGACTGTAAATATTCAGTTATTATGAATATTCGAAGGATTAATGACATTTATGTGGTTCCAAGCCTATGTCGTTTGTTTAGATCCGTAAAAAGTCAGCTTCAATCGCGTCAGATCGCTTGTTACGAACATATTTAATATAAGATTACAGAGTTATTAACTTCGCATGTTTAACTCATCAATTTCTATGCAAATTTATGTATGGTATGAGAAGCGTTATGGGGTGCAAATATTGCAGAGATTATATCAGTAAAGACCCCTTCCTTTTAGATCAGGGGCCTTAAAATGAACTCTTAGGTATAGCAAGGCAGTTTAACACGAAAAGTGACCTGTATGAGCGCACTAATTAGCAGGCTATATTATTTTCACGCTTATTAGCTCGCTTATGGTACAAATTAGTAAGACAGGTCGCTTTTCGTGTTGAACTGCCCTGCCAAAGGAGTCCATGGTCCATGGCCCCCAGGTCCCTCGATTGTTGATTGATATGAGACATGACCCCACCTTTGTTTTCTTGAATCATCATCACCAGCCAGAACATAGGCTTCCCCCTCCGAACGCCACAATGAACGACAATTGGCTAGTTGCATCCACCATCGTCTGTCCTAGTGGGAGGCCACCTACGCTGCGTCTTCCGGTCCGTGGTCGCCACTCGAAAACCTTTCTTCCCCATCGGTTATCGGTTCTTCGAGCGATGTGGCCTGCCCATTGCCACTTCAACTTGCAGATTTTGATAGCTATGTCGGTGACTTTGGTTCTTTGGCGAATATCCACATTACGGATTCGATCGCGCAAAGAAACTCCGAGCATAGCTCTCTCCACAGCTCGTTGTGTGACTCTGAGCTTATCTAAAAGGCTAGCAGTTAGGGACTACGTCCCAATACAATAATTGTCATCACTGGCAACACACACTGGTTTCTTTTTTTTTGGGACTATTCCCACCACTCATTCCCACCACTGTGACTTCTGTCAGCCAGGATCTACAGTGGTCACCAGCGAAGACACCGAGGTTTGACCCTAATCGAGTACCGGGGAAACGCTAAATTGTCTTGGAACCCGCAAAAAATTTAATTAGAAAAGTATATAGGAGGAGTTAGAAAAATATAAATTCCACTTCCACTAACACACACTGGTTATAAACCTTCGTCTTCAGGCACTTCGGTATTTCGGACGAGAAGATGTCGCGTAGTTTCTTGACATAAAATCCGTTTATTTTGTTGTACAGAATCTGCATCAGTGATCGTCCACGTGCTCAGCGGTGAGCGACCTGCGGCCATGCAGAGCTCTGGGTCAACACCCCCGAGCCTCAACCGCGCCACCTTGGCGACCCTCGTCACAGTCTCAACCATCAGCCGGCCTCACCCACTCCTTCTCACTGTACTACCAATAGCCGTACACTACTTCAATATCCCATCGTTAGTAATAACTATTACTATCTTTAACACTTTCAAATTCCTATCAACGTACATCGAATGTTCGAGATGACCTACCAGCGGTGATTCCAACTTGCAAAAACTATAGGATTATGTTTATAAGTGAGAATTTTGAAATTGAATTCCGTTATTTCAATGTATTGAAAATACAACGATAATTTTAGATTGTAACGTTGCGCTGCGAATTGTAGGACAATTAATCATTGTACAGTAAATTTAAAGAGATTAATATTTTTGTTAAGGTTAGTTGCCTCTATTTTACGTGGAAAGGATTTGGGTTATTTCGGGCCTAAATGATTAATGCGACACGCATGAGATAATCCGTCAAATGATTTATACGTCGCTGAATCTCCTTTGTTCTTACAGCTAACTAGGCCCCAGAGTTCTAATCCGGTGCCGAGATTACAAGTAAATCGATTTCATTATTCGTACACCGAGATTCAATCGAAGCGAGAGGCTTATCTGTGCGTTATGTACCTATCTAAGCTCCCGGTTGCTCTCTTTGCCACGTTATTTGTGTTCGATCAAGTTGGACAAACAGACATATACATATTATTGGTCGGCTGTTCAATCTCATCTGTGATCGGATAATGCTATAAGGACGCAAATTGTACGTACGTTGTAATTGTACAATTGTATTTACGGAACTGAATGCAGGCGAGCAATAAAAACAACAAAAGGAAATATTATAAAAGATGTATTAAGTATATATCGTACAAATACAGGATGGCGCAATAGAACGTGCATATTTAAAAAATCGATAAAAAGTAAATACAAAAGGTATAGTTAAAATAAAACAAAGGAAGTGTAAAGTAATAACTGAAGTTTGTTTTTTAAATATAACATCACCTAAATGATGAACCTCTCTACGAGGGCACTCCTCTAACCGCGAACGGAAATTATTGGAAACTTTCAATAATTTCCGTTCTCGAACAGATTGCATAACTCTGTCAATATTGTCTTCGGCCCTAGATGTTCTAGGACGACCTTTTGCTGGTTGTTTAAACGTTGAACCAGTCTCTACAGAATGCTTTACGCATAATTTAATGAAATTAATGAAATTAACACTCGGAGATTCATTAATTCGCCGTAGTCCATATTCAGAACAATACAGTCGCCTAGTAACAATGTATGAACGACAGTTCTCGTAAAATACGTGCACGCAAAATGCGCTACGCTTACCGTCAAAGTGATTCATTATGACTAAAACTCCATGAGTGCGCCTACCCAAAGGTAGTAAGCTCCTACCGCCCGTGTGTTTTCTACCCTGCAGAAAAAGATGATGTAATATGCACGTTCTATTGCGCCACCCTGTACTTCCTTCTCTCCTTTTGAACACAAAGTATTCTACTCATAATGTGGCTTTTGGTAACATTTTTTTGTAATTTTTGAAAGGGAAAATTTTACCAAAATTATATGCTAAAGAAGTTACTGAATTCTGATAAGATTACAGTGGGTTCTGTTTTCTAAAGAAACATGATCGATGTTTGAATAAGCCACCATTCAAAGTTTTTGTTACGTATACTTTCACAACACTACCTCACTCTTGTTACCTTGAAATTATACTGTGTGTGTACTCACAATAAGATTCCTAAACAAAGAAAAAACACCTGAAAATTTGTACAATTTCACAAAAACAACACTACCATCAACTAACTTTTTCGCATTTTAACAAGGTCTCATTGCTGAGCGAAATTACACAATCAAAGTTCAGAATTAGGGTTGGTTTATTTGATAAAATAAAAGGAATTCACGCAAAACAGTCCCTGTAGTGACACAAGAAACAAATTATATACCTTCACATCATCCCTTACGAGTTCATTCCATGTACGGAATCCGGCAGATTGGCACTAAACAGGAGTCTGGGCTACTTCGTTTTTATTCGGTATCCGTCCTCATCCCCTGACTTATGTTACGAGTGACGACAAAAACAGTTTTATGACTTTCCAAGTAAGATAGAGGATAAAAGCTCGTTATACTACGTCAAAATTAAATATTTGTTACTTTTATTATTATGTAAATTGGAATAAAATATTGTCAAAGGCAAGTTTGTATATAACGTTGATTTCTCTAGATGATTTATAGGCATCGGCTATTGAAACTTTATAATGTGTAATGTTGTCTTTTATTTAGGCGAATACTTTGAAATAAAACTATCTACCTTTGCGGAATATATCACGGGCGGACTACTTAAATAATTAAGCAGTCCGCCCGTGACCATAGATGCTGCAAAGCATTTGAAACGTCAGGAAAATAAAATCTAAAATAAGCCGCGATATATTAGAAAGGTAGTTTTATGTCAATTTATAATGTGTATTAAACCATGTTTGAATAAGTTTTTGTTTCGATAATGCTGTAAATATTAGACGAGAATTGTAAATAATTGAGAATGTAAATAAAACAATTTCAATGTTATGTTTTAAATTGTAATGTGTTGGCAGCCAAAGATAAATTTTATGTAATCACATTACTTTGACGACACTATCAACCGTCGCCATTTAACGAGTAGTTAACAAAGGGTTGTGTAATAAACTATCAAATTGTAGATGTATTTAAAATATGTTATGTCTAACAATTTATAAAATTACTGCGATAGTAATAAAACCAATGAGGAGTATTACGCCGGTATTTTATTATTTCTATCATGACTATTTCATATATTTTTTCCTATCATTATTTTAATAAGCCTGACTAGTCTAGTCTCGGATGGGCAGCGTTCGGGAAACTACGAGATATCTTCTCATCCAAAATATTTCAGTGCCTGAAGACGAAGGTTTTTGACCAGTGTGTGTTGCCAGTGATGACATATTGTACTGAGACGTGGTCTCTAACGGCTGGCCTTTTAAAGAAGTTCAGAGTCACACAACGAGCCATGGAGAGAGCTATGCTCGGAGTTTCTTTGCGCGACAGAATCCAAAATGTAGAGATTCGCCGAAGAACTAAGGTCATCGACAGATCTCAGAATCTGCAAGTTGAAGTGGCAATGCGCAGGCCACATCGCTCGAAGAACTGATAACCGTTGGGGAAGAAAGATTCTCGATTGGCGACCACGAATCGGAAGACGCAGCGTTGGCAGGCCTCCCACTAGGTGGACAGACGACATTGTGCGTGTCGCAGGTAACCGGTGAATGCAAGTAGCCAATTGTCGTTCATTGTGGCGTTCTAAAGGGGAGGCCTATGTTCAGCAGTGGACGTCTTCCGGCTGATGAGTCTTTATAGGTACTATTATCTTACAGTAACTTAAGACGAATTACAACAGAATTCTTGCAAGAAGTTTTGTTATCCAACTTAGTGATGGGAAAAGCGACGTTCATATACTACACCACAACTATAGACAGTTGCACTGCTAAATCTTCGTCACCTGAGATATTGGTTAGTCTCTTGAGTCCGGTAGTTTCACCAGCTACAGAACCTTTCACAAAGGAACCCAGCAATATTTTGACACGCTTTTTATACAATGCTGCGACGGCTACAATATCTGACACTGTGGTTTTGCTCTCGCGGGGGAAAACTTCAACAGGACTTCCACAGGTTTGGGGGTCAACCGGGGTATGTGGGATTTTTACCGACTAAAACCCCCGCGGCTGTCACATCGGCACATGAGAGGGGCTCTGCACCGGGAACCCCTCAGTGTCTTGCCTTTGAGCCCGCCGTCGGAGGACGCATTATAGACCCATGGGAACCTAACACAGTGCGGGGGACGAGGGTCACAACCCCGCCGCCGCGCCACACCGTACTCAGTGGTTGGTACCGCCTTGGTACCCTTTCTTCTAGTAATAAAACAATAATGACATCAATTAAAAGTAGTTTCAGTATAGTAACGGTTATAGCTAGTGCATTTGTTTCTTTACATCTAATTATGACATGATTGCTACTTGTAATATCTATAGATAGTAATTTTTATTTTATAATTAAGTATAGGTATAATAAACTAGAATCAATATATTTTCAATCATTAAAGTAATATATGCGGAATGAAAGTTAAACAAAGCAACGTAGTTGTAACCAAAAATAAGTGGTCAAAAAAGAATAAACGAACATTGTAGTTAGTTCGTCGACATGGAAGTAGGCCAGAAAGATGAACACGAAATTGAGGAAGGGATGAAAGCCCGAAGCCAGACGTATCTAAATGAAAGGAAACAGTGGGCTGTATATTTTGCCGCTATCGGCAATTGCAGCCAGATACGAGTATTTTCGACCAGGGTCTTACTGTTGATGTATGTGTTTACAAGAGGGATAGAATACGGTCATAATTTGCATGTATGGTATTGGGAACAATTTGTATAACCTCATAGTTTATTTAATTTACAGGCTCATTACTTGTGTAGTCACAGATTTATTTTATTTTATTTTATTTCTTTTTGAAAGACTTACAGCTAATACAGATATAAGAGTATCTTACAATAGTGATAGGAAGGCCATTTACAAGTCTCCGCCTATAGAAGGAGAACCTTAACATTTACAGCAGAATGATTATTAAAGATAAGCAAACGAAGCATGCAAATAGATAGCTACAGTATGAGATTACAATTCATCTAAGAAAGAAACTCTTTGATAATATATTCTTTAGAACATATGCACTTGTATTGAATAAGTCAATATCGAGCACTGGCGGCAAGTTATTAAATTGTCTACATGCACTAGCAATATACGAATTCTGTCTGTAATTTGTACTGGTTTTTGGTACAGACAAAAGAGTAGTTTTACGTAACGTAGTACAATTCGTTCTTATATTAATCTTACGGAGCAATTCTGGACAGTCAACAGAACTATTACATATTTTTGTAAGATACGTAAGGTCAGCTATTGACTGACGTTCACTTAACGGCAAAATATGAAATGTTTACAGCGATCAATGTAACCTGATATATGTCTGTTGGTTTTATATTGCAAGTGTCGTAAAAAGCGTTTTTGGATTTATTCAATGCAATTGATATACACGTTATATTTAGGATTCCTTCGTTTACTCTAATTCTCGTAGTCATCATGAGAGATTTCGTTACTTTTATTATTTATTTTTTTTTACTTGAAATTAAAATCTATTATGTTTCAGATAGTATATACATACAATACAGAAACTACTGTGTATATCAAAAGCTTTTTATAAGTAAATCAGAAAGGTATTTTAGAGAGTGTGTTTTTGTAATCACCATCTTTGTGATAGTGATTGATAAGATTGGAGATTCACTACAGCTTTGTGTAAACAGAGTCCAGACCCGACTTTAATAGGGTGTTTGTTGCTCGCACTACTTAATTATTCAGAGCAATAACGTCTTATCCCATAATCGTTATTACCTTGACTTCATTGAGGAACACCTTTAGTCGAGTGCGTTATACAATTTAGATATCTGAGTATTGAGATGAAATAAGATACATTATTACGAGTACCTATTCTACAGTTATCTCCGAAGGAGCGAACCAAAGTAGCTACCCAAGAAGTTATACCAATTTTTTTTCTGATAAATTAATTATTGGGTTATTGAGACATTTGATCACGATGTTATCTTTCGCCATAAGCTAGTGATCATCATCATCACCAGCCGGAAGACGTCCACTGCTGAACATAGGCCTCCTCCTTGGAACGCCACAATGAACGACTATTGGCGAATTGCATCCACCGGTTACCTGCGACGCGCACTATGTCGTCTGTCCACCTAGTGGGAGGCCTACCTACGCTGCGTCTTCCGGTTCGTGGTCGCCAACGAGAACCTATCTTCCCCAACGGTTATCGGTTCTTCGAGCGATGTGTGCAATACATTCCACTTCAACTTACAGATTCTGAGAGCTATGTCGGTGACTTTGGGTCTTCGGCGAATCTCCTCATTGCGGATTCTGTCACGCAAAGAAACTCTGAGCATAGCTCTCTCCATAGCTCGTTGTGTGACTCTGAGCTTCTCTAAAAGGCCAGCTGTTAAAGACCACGTCTCAGTACCATATGTCACTGGCAACATACACTGGTTAAAAACCTTCAACACTTCGATATACCTATAGTCAATCGAAGGCTTTTTCGTAGTCCACAAACGCTAAAAATAATGGCCGATTATACTCTTCGGTCTTCTGTATAATCTGGCGGAGCGTATGTATGTGGTCTACGGTGCTAAAGCCTTTTCGGAACCCGGCTTGTTGGGCTAGTGATGATAAATCGAATTTCGAAAATCTTTGTATAGTTGTTAAGGCGAAGATTTATTATTTCTTTAATTAAGTGTCATATATTATTACTGTACACAAGGTTTATTCTTAATCCTTCACGAAATGAAGCAAAATGACAAAGGCGATTTACTAAATTAACGTTTTCATTTAACTTTCAATTAATATTTCAAAATAATAGAATAGCATATTTGTGAGAAGATTATAAAAATTAAATTTGTCGCATATTATACGTAAGTCTAATAAAAATTACCTTTTTAATATAACCTAGCACTAATTTGGTTTGTATTAATTTTGTAAGAAATCCAATTGCTCTAGGCATGGATTTATTCAAGAACTCATGTTCCTCACATGAGTTCGCGGAGTCACATTGATAGAAAAAGTTATAAGCACGCAGGCTGAGAGTTGTTGTGGAGACAATACAATAAGCTCATTGCTTTATATAAATTGTTTACGAGTATTACAAACTCTTACAATGAGTAACAGAATGCGCACATGACCACATACATACATCATTAGATTGTTTTGATTAATGTTTAATTATAAGTGATGTCGTAATTAAATCAGACAAAACTTCAATATATATGTATAATATATATTAAATTAATATATAATAAAAATAATATAATAAATTATAATAAATAAATTTTATAATTTAATGTAATCATAAATATAAATTTTATGTAATCACATTACTTTGACGACACTATCAACCGTCGCCATTTAACGAGTAGTTAACAAAGGGTTGTGTAATAAACTATCAAATTGTAGATGTATTTAAAATATGTTATGTCTAACAATTTATAAAATTACTGCGATAGTAATAAAACCAATGAGGAGTATTACGCCGGTATTTTATTATTTCTATCATGACTATTTCATATATTTTTTCCTATCATTATTTTAATAAGCCTGACTAGTCTAGTCTCGGATGGGCAGCGTTCGGGAAACTACGAGATATCTTCTCATCCAAAATATTTCAGTGCCTGAAGACGAAGGTTTTTGACCAGTGTGTGTTGCCAGTGATGACATATTGTACTGAGACGTGGTCTCTAACGGCTGGCCTTTTAAAGAAGTTCAGAGTCACACAACGAGCCATGGAGAGAGCTATGCTCGGAGTTTCTTTGCGCGACAGAATCCAAAATGTAGAGATTCGCCGAAGAACTAAGGTCATCGACAGATCTCAGAATCTGCAAGTTGAAGTGGCAATGCGCAGGCCACATCGCTCGAAGAACTGATAACCGTTGGGGAAGAAAGATTCTCGATTGGCGACCACGAATCGGAAGACGCAGCGTTGGCAGGCCTCCCACTAGGTGGACAGACGACATTGTGCGTGTCGCAGGTAACCGGTGAATGCAAGTAGCCAATTGTCGTTCATTGTGGCGTTCTAAAGGGGAGGCCTATGTTCAGCAGTGGACGTCTTCCGGCTGATGAGTCTTTATAGGTACTATTATCTTACAGTAACTTAAGACGAATTACAACAGAATTCTTGCAAGAAGTTTTGTTATCCAACTTAGTGATGGGAAAAGCGACGTTCATATACTACACCACAACTATAGACAGTTGCACTGCTAAATCTTCGTCACCTGAGATATTGGTTAGTCTCTTGAGTCCGGTAGTTTCACCAGCTACAGAACCTTTCACAAAGGAACCCAGCAATATTTTGACACGCTTTTTATACAATGCTGCGACGGCTACAATATCTGACACTGTGGTTTTGCTCTCGCGGGGGAAAACTTCAACAGGACTTCCACAGGTTTGGGGGTCAACCGGGGTATGTGGGATTTTTACCGACTAAAACCCCCGCGGCTGTCACATCGGCACATGAGAGGGGCTCTGCACCGGGAACCCCTCAGTGTCTTGCCTTTGAGCCCGCCGTCGGAGGACGCATTATAGACCCATGGGAACCTAACACAGTGCGGGGGACGAGGGTCACAACCCCGCCGCCGCGCCACACCGTACTCAGTGGTTGGTACCGCCTTGGTACCCTTTCTTCTAGTAATAAAACAATAATGACATCAATTAAAAGTAGTTTCAGTATAGTAACGGTTATAGCTAGTGCATTTGTTTCTTTACATCTAATTATGACATGATTGCTACTTGTAATATCTATAGATAGTAATTTTTATTTTATAATTAAGTATAGGTATAATAAACTAGAATCAATATATTTTCAATCATTAAAGTAATATATGCGGAATGAAAGTTAAACAAAGCAACGTAGTTGTAACCAAAAATAAGTGGTCAAAAAAGAATAAACGAACATTGTAGTTAGTTCGTCGACATGGAAGTAGGCCAGAAAGATGAACACGAAATTGAGGAAGGGATGAAAGCCCGAAGCCAGACGTATCTAAATGAAAGGAAACAGTGGGCTGTATATTTTGCCGCTATCGGCAATTGCAGCCAGATACGAGTATTTTCGACCAGGGTCTTACTGTTGATGTATGTGTTTACAAGAGGGATAGAATACGGTCATAATTTGCATGTATGGTATTGGGAACAATTTGTATAACCTCATAGTTTATTTAATTTACAGGCTCATTACTTGTGTAGTCACAGATTTATTTTATTTTATTTTATTTCTTTTTGAAAGACTTACAGCTAATACAGATATAAGAGTATCTTACAATAGTGATAGGAAGGCCATTTACAAGTCTCCGCCTATAGAAGGAGAACCTTAACATTTACAGCAGAATGATTATTAAAGATAAGCAAACGAAGCATGCAAATAGATAGCTACAGTATGAGATTACAATTCATCTAAGAAAGAAACTCTTTGATAATATATTCTTTAGAACATATGCACTTGTATTGAATAAGTCAATATCGAGCACTGGCGGCAAGTTATTAAATTGTCTACATGCACTAGCAATATACGAATTCTGTCTGTAATTTGTACTGGTTTTTGGTACAGACAAAAGAGTAGTTTTACGTAACGTAGTACAATTCGTTCTTATATTAATCTTACGGAGCAATTCTGGACAGTCAACAGAACTATTACATATTTTTGTAAGATACGTAAGGTCAGCTATTGACTGACGTTCACTTAACGGCAAAATATGAAATGTTTACAGCGATCAATGTAACCTGATATATGTCTGTTGGTTTTATATTGCAAGTGTCGTAAAAAGCGTTTTTGGATTTATTCAATGCAATTGATATACACGTTATATTTAGGATTCCTTCGTTTACTCTAATTCTCGTAGTCATCATGAGAGATTTCGTTACTTTTATTATTTATTTTTTTTTACTTGAAATTAAAATCTATTATGTTTCAGATAGTATATACATACAATACAGAAACTACTGTGTATATCAAAAGCTTTTTATAAGTAAATCAGAAAGGTATTTTAGAGAGTGTGTTTTTGTAATCACCATCTTTGTGATAGTGATTGATAAGATTGGAGATTCACTACAGCTTTGTGTAAACAGAGTCCAGACCCGACTTTAATAGGGTGTTTGTTGCTCGCACTACTTAATTATTCAGAGCAATAACGTCTTATCCCATAATCGTTATTACCTTGACTTCATTGAGGAACACCTTTAGTCGAGTGCGTTATACAATTTAGATATCTGAGTATTGAGATGAAATAAGATACATTATTACGAGTACCTATTCTACAGTTATCTCCGAAGGAGCGAACCAAAGTAGCTACCCAAGAAGTTATACCAATTTTTTTTCTGATAAATTAATTATTGGGTTATTGAGACATTTGATCACGATGTTATCTTTCGCCATAAGCTAGTGATCATCATCATCACCAGCCGGAAGACGTCCACTGCTGAACATAGGCCTCCTCCTTGGAACGCCACAATGAACGACTATTGGCGAATTGCATCCACCGGTTACCTGCGACGCGCACTATGTCGTCTGTCCACCTAGTGGGAGGCCTACCTACGCTGCGTCTTCCGGTTCGTGGTCGCCAACGAGAACCTATCTTCCCCAACGGTTATCGGTTCTTCGAGCGATGTGTGCAATACATTCCACTTCAACTTACAGATTCTGAGAGCTATGTCGGTGACTTTGGGTCTTCGGCGAATCTCCTCATTGCGGATTCTGTCACGCAAAGAAACTCTGAGCATAGCTCTCTCCATAGCTCGTTGTGTGACTCTGAGCTTCTCTAAAAGGCCAGCTGTTAAAGACCACGTCTCAGTACCATATGTCACTGGCAACATACACTGGTTAAAAACCTTCAACACTTCGATATACCTATAGTCAATCGAAGGCTTTTTCGTAGTCCACAAACGCTAAAAATAATGGCCGATTATACTCTTCGGTCTTCTGTATAATCTGGCGGAGCGTATGTATGTGGTCTACGGTGCTAAAGCCTTTTCGGAACCCGGCTTGTTGGGCTAGTGATGATAAATCGAATTTCGAAAATCTTTGTATAGTTGTTAAGGCGAAGATTTATTATTTCTTTAATTAAGTGTCATATATTATTACTGTACACAAGGTTTATTCTTAATCCTTCACGAAATGAAGCAAAATGACAAAGGCGATTTACTAAATTAACGTTTTCATTTAACTTTCAATTAATATTTCAAAATAATAGAATAGCATATTTGTGAGAAGATTATAAAAATTAAATTTGTCGCATATTATACGTAAGTCTAATAAAAATTACCTTTTTAATATAACCTAGCACTAATTTGGTTTGTATTAATTTTGTAAGAAATCCAATTGCTCTAGGCATGGATTTATTCAAGAACTCATGTTCCTCACATGAGTTCGCGGAGTCACATTGATAGAAAAAGTTATAAGCACGCAGGCTGAGAGTTGTTGTGGAGACAATACAATAAGCTCATTGCTTTATATAAATTGTTTACGAGTATTACAAACTCTTACAATGAGTAACAGAATGCGCACATGACCACATACATACATCATTAGATTGTTTTGATTAATGTTTAATTATAAGTGATGTCGTAATTAAATCAGACAAAACTTCAATATATAGTTAATTAATTAATTAATTAATAGAAATAGAGTGCGTACATAAGTCAATAAGGGTAAGTATCTATACACACAACTAAAATAGCCTTGTCGAGCCCTTTCTCAACTAAGTTACGAGTTAGATAAACTTTGTTCAACTTAATGAACTATACTATTGGTGTTGGTCTTGAAATTTTCTATAATAATATTTTTTTTTGGAGATAAAATGTGTTTCAGAATGATTTGTTACTCGAGACCTTAAGAACCGAGTCTTAATAAACAAATTTTAAGTTTTGAGATACCTAATACGTTCTGTACCGACAAAAAATGAAGTCGGTTAATAATTTAAACAGAATGTCATTATGATTAAAGGACCATTTGCTATTAGGACATTTTGCGACTACTTGATTGTAGGCCAGTTCGCAAATAGGACTTGCAGGTCATTTTGCTATCGGTCGATTTGATTATAACTAATTGCAGGCTGGTGCGGAAATATTCCATCTAACAGATTAAGACGCAGTGAAGAGGCGTGCTAAAAGGCTAATTGGAGATCCCGAATTAGTGGCTAGTGGGGCTAACTTACAAAACCTAGAGCAGAGACGCAGTATATCGGTATTCTACAGGTAGCCTCCACGGCTCAGTGGGAGGTTTGCCATAAACCCGCAAACCGCAAACGGCAATAACTTTGTGTGGTTGTTCCTTACTGGCTAGGACAGCAAGCCGATCACCTGATTGTCTGTAAAGTAAGATGATCCATGCGTCGGATGGGCATTTAAAAAGTCGGTCCTGCGACTGAACTCTCCCCGGTCCTGTCGGTCTTCCGTCCCATCGGATTGTGAAAGGTGAAATAATGAGAGAGTACACTAGTGTCTACGCAAGCACTTGTGCACTATCATATCTGCCGCTTAGATGGCTGGTCTTGCGAAAGATTGGCCGCTATGGTCGTATCGGCCAGGAGGATATTATTATTCTACAGATTGCATTTTGCAGTTGTGCGCAGGAATTACATGACTTGATTCCACCATCCTCTTTCTATCAACAGACGACGAGACGCAGGGCAGCTTTGCACCGTTACATTATGTCCCATCAGTCCAGATCAAGCGATTCGCTTCATCAGTAATGACTGGAACAGTTTGCCTACGTCGGTTTGTAAACCACCCGATTGTAATGTGAGTATCTTCAACGCTATAATGGATAGGCTTATAATAAGCTAGTGTACTTTTGGCGGCGACTCCGAAGAGGAGGGCGGCGGGGTTGCGACCCTCGTCCCCGTGAGCACTGTGACAGGTTCCCGGGGGGCTACAATACAAGGGACTGAGGGGCCCCTGGTGCAGATCTCACCGGAGAGCATGGAGTCCATCTCACGTGCCGATGCGACAGCAGCGGGGGTTTTAGTGGGTAAGAATCCCACATACCACGGCCGAGCCCGACAGCTCCCGGGGACATTTTAAAGGTTTCATCTGCGAAATAAATAATTGCTTATAATAGGCTAGTGTACTTTACCATCAATTATTGCATCGCCGCTTTCTATCAGATGGTATTGCAGTCATGTATTAGCATAATACTGACTCAAAAAATAATCGTTAGGCAGGAACTGCGTTTTCATATCATCATCATTATTAGCAGCCGAAAGACGTCCTCTGCTGAAAAAAGGCCTCCCCCTTAGAAGGGAGGGGTTGCCATAATCCCCACGCTTGGCAGGCGGATTGGGAATCGCAGTATAGGTTGAAGATAAATCCAAAAGAAACACGCGTCTTACCGTTCTCGCTTAAGGTACGCGTCCATTGGCCGGCGCCGGACGCACCGCACGCACGGCACGCAACGGATTTTAGTTTGCTTTCTATGATTTTACATAACGCTGCGTCCATTTATCCGCGCCGGCATTTTCCGATGCGGGCCGTCAAAATCATACAAAGAAACTAAAATCCGTTGCGTGCCGTGCGTGCGGTGCGTCCGGCGCCGGCCAATGGACGCGTACCTTTAGTCGCCTCTTATGACAGACACCCAAAGAGAGGAGATGGGGTTGCAATTCTAACCCGGCACCCCACGGGTTTCCATTTAATAATTATTATTCGAGAGCCTGTACTGTATGTAGGTACCTATTTCCCATTACCGCTAACGAGTGGGAAACACAACAGTATAATGAAAGGGGTATGTGCTGCACTATTAATCATAGCGAACAAAGACCATGTTTAGTTTAAGCTTTGAGACAAGTACATGGGGTACCTTATGCGAACATAACAAATCATGAGTTGTTTTGGTAGCACCGTGCCTCGAGCGAGGTATGTATTTTACCCGATATATAAAAAAAAATATAAAGTTTATACTTTTAGACTTTCGCGTTCCATTATCAAACTTTATTCTAATCGGGAATTAACGCGATTTACCTTATATTTTGGCTTGACGTTTCGGCCGGATTGCACCAGCCGTGGTCACAAGCAGACTGGTTCAGCGAGACGGCTCCGTGCGCGAGGCAGAAATATCTTCGTCTACCCCCAAACGAAACGAAACGTCAAGCCAAAATATAAGGTAAATCGCGTTAATTCCCGATTAGAATAAAGTTTAAATATAAAGTTTGTTGTAATTTTGTCGTAATTTTTTTTCCTCTCTCTTGTCTTCTTCTTTCTTCTCTTTCGAAAGGCAGGACACACTATCGCTGATGCTGATCTAACTGTAACAAGACAAACACTGTTTAAAAAAAGTGAAAAATGGTAAGCCCGCTGAGTTTCTTGCCAGATCTTCCTAATCGAGGCCGCGTTGTGATCCGGGGGTAGCTTTTAAAAAAAATTGACCCAATAAACATTGAAGCCTATTTAAAATAAATATTTTTGAACTTCAATTTATTTTGATATTACCATAGATTTTCTTACCTTGGGATTAGATGACCATGTGTTGATTCTCTCATTATTTTTATTATTTCTTTGGCTTGATGATTTTTTAAATTTGATTTGTTTAGATTTGTCTCGGTTCATCTCTGGAAGAGACATTGCCTTTTTTCTTCATATATTAATTAAACAGGACGATTTAGTTTATTTTAGTTGCATCATGTGTTGTTAATTTGTCCTAGTTAACTAGCGGGCACATAAAGAATAATTTCAACGAAAACTATTTTAAAGAAATAAAATGAAATCATTAGATATTCACATCACATAAACTTCTTAGCCATAGATACTTGAGTTTCAAAGGCGTACGTGCATAAAACGAAATGTGGAAAAGAAGAAAATAAAGGAAATGCGATACAATCGACTTTGTGCATTGGCGTTAGACTCAAATAACTCAGCCCACTCACTATAAAGCACAATGAAATAAACGCTGGAATTTTTGAACGGAATTTTATGGACACAGAATTTCCTAGGAAAAATTCCTGATTCATCTTTATATTACTTACTTAATAATACAATAACATACTTTTTGCCCTCCTTGTTCGTCTGGTTTAGGTACATTTTAACATTTCTTTTAGAGCTTAAAAAAACATTCTTCGTAGGTATTTTATACGGAGACAAATTCAAGTAAGTATAATTTGATAACGAAATATCAATTATATGGTTAGGGTATATTCCAATGCAGACGATCGCTGGCAAAACTCGGAAGAGTATGATAGTACGAGCTTGCTATGCAAAGCGGGACAAGGACACCGTGGGGTTTTATTCAAAGTCAGACATAACCCATACTACTACCACCCCCGTAGTGGCGCGGATATCCATGAGAATTTCCAAAATAAAAAGTTTCATACAAATGAAAACACCCCCATTTAACCCCATTAGGGGAGGACTTTTCAAAAGCCCTTCCTAAGTGGATGCTTACGTCATAAGAAGAACCAACTGTCCAAATTTCAGCTTTCTAAGTCCAGCGCTGCGGTTTGGCCTGTTCGTTGATGAATTAGTCAGTCAGGACAAGTAATTTTATATTCACACCACCTGCTCGATAATGTTGCATTATTGGTCATATAAAGATGACATAAAGTACCTCATTATATCCCTATAGTCTAGCCGGGTAATAATGTTGTACTAAACTCCCTTGGGTAATAATGTGTTTGAATTTCGAACGTCAAGAAAATTCCTCAACACTTTTAACGCTGGTATAATGAATAGTATTCATTTGTATTACTCTACAGAGAAACGGAAAAAAACATTTGAAAATCGAATTGGGCGCGACGAGCAGAACCTAGTTTTCCTAGAAAAGAAAAAAAATAGATGTTAGCGCGACTTAAGTTGGGGGCGAGGCGGAGAAGCTTTTAAAAAACAACTTTACAGCTCGACGCTTTATTCAGAACTAACAGTATGATCTTAATTCTAATACATGAAACCTTATTCTACCTTATCTTAATTACTACTATTAGGGTCTTATTACTAATACATCTAGGCGCTCAGCCTACATAACTCCTCCCCTCCCAGAGAGCTGCGTACGGTTGGAGTTGATGCGCCAAGTCTTTGATGCACGGCGGATGGTTGTTGCAGCAGAGGCGGCGCAACCGACGTAGACCGGTCGCGCGAAACGATCCCCAACTCTATGTCTTGCTCCACCTTCGGTTCCTGTTGTTTGGTGCGCCTGCACTCAATGTATTTGCAGGCTGCGTAGTAGCCCAGTGCTACGGCTACGATTATAAAGGCGGCTAAAGACAGCCAACTCGGTTTCGTAGTGATCGTGAAGTCTGTCTCTAGTGGCGTTACTTCAGGCGTGTGAATTTGGGCAGCCAGGGAATGTAGCTTGTCTAAATCCATGTGTTCCAGTTGAATATTCTTGTATGTGATATTCACCGGAGGTATGCTGATTCGGGGTAATGGTATTGATTCTTGAATAGTTATACTATTCTGGTGAGTCTGTAGAATTTGTCAGTTTAAAGTAAACGTACAGCCTTCCGTGGTACTAAGTATGTAGGTGCCTTGAACGCGTTGAAATCTTTCGTCGCGCCCGCACGTGATTTTCAGGATTTCTTGATTTCTTGTGATGACAAGCCACACGTTTCCGTGAACTTGTTGGATCTTCACAGGCGGCAGTTGAACTTCTGCTGACTTGCAGTTCCTCGGCGGTTTGTGATGTATAATTTGGATGATGCAGTCATCTTTTTCTTCAATGTTTTCCAGTTTCAGGTGGTCGCAGATCTGGAGGTCGTCCGTGATGCGGCGGCATGGCTCGTGGAGGTAAGTAAATTCTTCACTACCCAGTATAAGGTAAGGTGATTTAGGTATACGAGTTAGGTTTTTGTTATCAGGGATGGAATACAGGTGCAAAAGGTCGTAAGAGGTAGGGCTTACGATAGGTACTTCTAAGACAAAGGTAAGTGAATTTAAGGTACTATATGCTTTGACGGAAATAGTGCTATCCAATAGATGCATGTTTTCCCGCCTTGCTGGTAAAGGAAGCTTGTATGTGCTCTCTATCTTGATTAACTCTGATAATAAGTACATTGGTTCTATTATGCTTGGATGCCCCATTGATGCAAAAGTTATTGCTGTTTCAAGTGTGCTAACCTTATCGTATAGCAACTGGAGTCCATTTTGTATCTGGATGCTGGATTGAAGTATATTTAATTGCGAGGTGATTGATGATAAATTTTTACTAATGTTATTTATATTTGTTACTAACATATCCATATTTCTTTCCATTTTACCTAAGTTTTCATTATACTGCTCTATATACTGCCTCATGAGACCTATGCTTACTTTTTGTTCATTTGATATGATGTATGTTTGCTTACGTAATTTGTCTATCTCGCTTTCAAACTTAAGGGCATCATTGTCATCTAAGTTTCCGCTTATGGCTTTAATAATAGTTCCTAAACCGTTTACCAACCCCCGCTTATTCCTAACTAAACTTCTTGGTAAAATATAAAAGAACTTACTCTCTATTAAATTTATAATATAACTTATCTGTTCCCTATGAACATATCTATCCGCATACGACGGTTGCCTATTTTCTATTAGTAGTAAACTTGAATATATGCTAATAAATTCCTTAAAAATAAAATATAAGTATGTAGTGTTATATGTACAGATTAAGCTATATGTATCTATCCTATGCACTATCGGCCATCTTCACTATCTATTGGCCGCACGACTGGTTCTGGAGCTGCTCTGCAACCTCCGCAGCCTCCGGCGACGAGCCAGATGATAACGACTCTGTAATTTGAGATGGTCGTCTTAGGAGTCGGCTGTGCACTCTGATAGATTTAGAATTTACATGCTTCCCTAATATTTCTAATATATTATTGGGGTGAATTCTAACTATTGTGTATGGTCCTAAGTAGCGTGGTTCCGTCTTTTTACTACGGGACGACTTCGCTACCTGCTTAAACACTTTATCGCCTACTTTGAATGATACGTTTTCGCTGTTTTTATTTGCTTTTGTTATAACTTGTTCCTTATCAGTTGATAGTTTTAAGGCTACAAGCTTCTGAGCGCTTTCCATTTGGCTTCTGTGTTTCGCTACGTAATCCTGATAGTACTCCTGAGTATAAAATAACTCTAAGGGGTTTCGGTTGCGGAATGGATTGTATTATTGTAAGCAATGATAGCGTTACGCATTAATATACTGATATGACTTTTATCTGTTAACTTCTGAAGCCTAATCAGTTCGCCTACGGTAGAGTGAAACCTCTCTATCGGTGAATTTGAGTTTGGATTGTAAGGTGTAGTAAAATGAATATTTATCCTATGTAGAGAACATATCTCTTTAATTACCTCATTATCGAACTTATGGTCCGAGTCCGTGGTTAATTTATTCGGTGTACCTATTATCGCAAATAACTGTAATAATGCCTCAGCTACGTGAATACTTGTGATTCCTTGCAACTGAATCGCTTGGGCGTATTTAGTAAAGTTATCAATGATACTGAGAAACGTTGCGCTATCAGTGCTGTATAAGTCCATGAACATGTGTTGCATGGGCTTTTCCGGGGTTTCCGTCAATACTAGCGGTGGCCTTAGAGGGTTCCGCTCGTATTTAGCCTTAATACATGTTTCGCATTCATTGATGTATTTTTGTATAGATGCGAGCATGTTAGTCCAGTGATAATTTTTACGAAGATGTTTGTACGTTTCTTGTATACCTCTATGTAGAGTTTTTCCTTCGTGGTACTTTTGTATTAACCGCTTTTGTTCAGAGCAATCGTCTACTAATGTTACTCTTGTTAAACATCTAAATAATTTGGGTCCGCGCTGGTCGAATACCGAATTGTATACTTTACAGAATAAAGGGTATAACTCCGGGTTATGGAAATAGCAAAAGAATTTTCTATCGGCTATAGTATGCTCTTTAAGAAAACGAATTATTTCTGATTCTGTATTATTAATTGGAATAAAGACATATTTAATTATGAAATGTTTCTTGGATTTATCCTCAACTCTATATTCTGTACCGGGCGAGCTACGAATATGAAATTGCTTCAACTGTTTATCTATAGCGTCTGAACAGGAAGGTATGTCGGTTGTTACAGCGCTGGTAGAGTCACTGATCTGACCTACGTTATCTGACGTCACCGGTATGTCTAGTATATCGCTTACGTCGATGTCGCGTAACCGTTCCGCGTCACTACTGCTGGGTGATAACAAATCGCGTAGCTGTATTAGTGAGGTATCTGCTGGTGCGGGTTCGATTCCCGATGACGCTATTTCGTCAATCAGATCGGTGTGATAACTCGTACTAGGTTGATTTGTGTCGAGTACGTTTATCTTAACTCTTGACAGCGCATCTGCATTGGTGTTATACTTTCCCTTTTTATACACTATCTTATAGTCGTATTCCTCTAATCTCAAGCGCCAGCGTGTGAGCTTTGAGTTAGGGTCTTTCAGCGACATTAACCAAGTTAAAGGCTTATGGTCGGTGTAAATAATAAATTTGCGTCCGTATAGGTAAGGTCTAAAATATTTAATAGCCCAAATTATAGCTAATAACTCCTTTTCTATAGTCGCGTATTTACTTTCTGTGTCTGACAATGTACGTGAGGCGTACGCGATGGGCTTGTCGGAGCCTGCGGTTCCTTGTGACAATACAGCGCCTATCGCGACGTCCGATGCGTCGGTGGTTAGTATGAACTGTTTATCAAAATCGGGATATTGAAGAATAGGGGCGTCGCAAAGTACTTCTCTAGCTTTGTTGAATGCGTTCACAAATTCCGGTGTATGTATAACTTTAGCGTTTTTCTTAAGGCATTTTGTTAGTGGTTTAGTGAGTTTCGCGAATTCCGGTATAAATTTGCGATAGTAACCTACTAAGCCTAGGAAGGATTTAATTTCCTTCTGGTTAGTCGGTATGGGAAACTGTCTAACTGCTCTAATTTTTTCCTCATTGGGTTTTATGCCGTTTTCTGTTAATGTATGGCCAAGATATGCTACTTCTTTCTGTAAAAATTCTGATTTGTCTAATTGTACTTTAAAGTTATGTTCCCTCAAGCGCTGAAACACACGTTTTAGTTTTAAAATATTATGTTCTTGCAGTGATGTGGAATACACTAAAATATCGTCTAAATAGACTAAACAGGTGTCCAGTGACAGATCTCTAAGTATATTATTCATTAGCCGTTGGAATGTGCTAGGCGCGTTTTTTAAACCAAAGGGAATTCTAAGGAATTCGTAATGCCGATCGGTTGTAAATGCGGTTTTTTCGATATCCTCAGAGTCCATTTCAACCTGGTGGTACCCTGAGGCTAGATCTATGGTGGAGAAGTATTGCGCACGTCCTAACTTGTCTAAGATGTCATTGATATTCGGGATAGGGTATTTGTCCTCTATTGTCCTGTCATTCAGCTTCCTATAGTCGACGACGAGCCTCCACTTAACTTTGCCCGACGCGTCCTGTTTTTTAGGCACCAAATGAACTGGGCTGGACCATGGAGAAATGCTCTCTCTAATAACCCCTTTCTCAAACAAGCTATCAACTTGTTTCTTTATTTCCTCGTGTTCGCACGGAGGACGCCTATAATTTTTCGTAAAAATTGGAGTGTTATCGGTTAAACGTAAAGAATGTTTTACTGAATGCGTAAAACTCAATGGTAGTTTTTCGGAATAAAAGATGTCTCTATACTGAAAGCAAAGCTTGTTGATTTCCCGTGTTTCCTCTTCATTTAAATGTGCCGTTCTTATTCTATTTACATTTTCCTTCAATTCTATCTCAATCTCTGAATCTGATAAGTTATATAAGTTACTATTCTCTTTAAAATTTCTCTTGATTTTAATATTATCAAATTGAAGCGGAATCGTTGTGGATTGCGTGTACAGTTGTTTGGTTTTGTAATCAATACGACATCCTAAGGAAGTCAACATGTCGTTTCCTATCAGGCCTTTGTATTTGTTATCAAAATCAAACACTAAAAACTTATGTCGTTTATTTGATCCAAACACGGTTGGTAACGCGATCTGAAGCATTTGATTATGTGTAGAAACACCGTGAGCTGTTGTTATCTTAAATGGTTCCGTTAAGATGTTGTTTATAAATCTCGCGTCCGCTGCGATAAGCGAGCTAACTAACGATCGCGTGGCTCCGGTGTCAATCAAAAAATTGCCACCTAGCTCTGATATGTGTATGTACGGTAATTTGTCTATTATATATTCGTATTGAGGTAAATGAAACATTACGTAGCGGGTTCGCCTAGGTTTTCCTCTGGAAAATCCGATGTTTCCTGTGCATTTTGATCGTCTACGTCCTCTACGGCGTAGCTGTCGTAGTCATCATTATTTACGTCCGATTCCGTTAAAATATGAACCTTGCTATTTTGATTAAACGACTTCTGTTGCGATGGTTCATGTTTAATCGCACGAGGCATATTGTAACTAGTAGATGCAGGTGTATTATTTGGTGTTCGAGCATTAAAGAATGGGCGATTATTTATAGGTATTCGCGGTCTAAATTGCCCCGGACTGAAAGAAGGTTGGTTCCTAAGTTCTTGTCTCTTGAGCCTAACTTCTTCCTGTCTCGCTAGGGATATAGCCATTTCTAGCGTTTTGGGTGTGCTGAGTCTAACACCAAGGCCTATGTTATATTCCAAATTATCGACGAATGTTTCTATGGCGATTGTTTGGTAATAGCGATTACCCTTACTAGCTGTTGAGCCTACACCGCATAATGCATCTAATAGCTCTCTAATTTTGTGTCCGTATGCTTCGCAGGACTCAAATTTTTGTTTCCTACATCGCATTAATTCCTGGAGTAGCTGTACCTCGTTCCGTTGTTCACCGAACCTATTTAACAATGCTAACTTTATTGATTGCCAGTTATCTATATCTACTTCCAGCGAAACAGCCTTCAGTGCTTTTCCTGTTAATTTATTTCTAATCAAGCATATGACTATTGAATGATTTGACGCTATGCAATGGGTACGAAGCACACTCTCTACACTCCTAATATAGAAATTTAATGATTTTGAGTTACCATCATAATATGGTAGTAACTTGTCGATTAGGTCGTAATTTTCCACTGGTGACACGCGTGCTGCTACCGCTGCCAGTTCCACTAAAGGGTTGGACTCTTTAGGTTCCATTGTTGTTATTTATTTATTTATTTTAAATATATTTATTTAATTCTTTATTTATTTATCTATTTATTTTTCTTTCTTTCTCTTTAACACTTATTCAATACTATATCGATTTTCAGATATTATTTATTTATTTATCTATTTATTTAATTCTTATTTAAGTATCTATTTATTTTTCTTTCTTTTTCTTTAACACTTATTCAATACTATATCGATTTTCAGATATTATTTATTTATTTATCTATTTATTTAATTCTTATTTAAGTATCTATTTATTTTTCTTTCTTTTTCTTTAACACTTATTCAATACTATATCGATTTTCAGATATTACACACATCAAAAGTGTCTAGGGATCAACATATATTTTTGCAATAACTTTTCTCCTGATTGATATTAATTAAAATTTTCTTTAAGGATTCATCAAATAAAGTGTTTTCGTTTGTCACAGTAACGATAAACCAAGTCACCTTTGCATTAATAAAGAAATTTGCCATTTTCCTAATAAAGGGATTTTTGACATTTGAACCACTAACACAAAAGTTCGAAAAAAAGACTGAAATAACAGTTTTCTTTAAAATTTTATTGGGTAACTTAAACAATTAATAATCCGTGTTTCTACCGCGAACACTAACAACACAAGAACATCGGTTTGGCATACTCAAAATGAGTTCATCCAAATCACGCTGTGGAATGGCCGCCCATGTTCGTTGCAACAACAAAAAAAGGTCTTCTTGCGACTGGATACCCTCCATATTCGGCAGAGCTCTTCTCTGTAGCATATCCCATGCATGCTCAATCGGGTTCAAGTCTGGCGACTGAGCAGGCCAGGGCAGGACATTGATGTTAGCTGCGGCGAGAGTCTGTCTTACAACTCTTGCGGTGTGCGGTCGTGCATTATCATGCATTAACTGAAATAAGGGACCGATTTGCACTTGTAGAGGAACGATGACGTCTGATACAATCGTCTCAGCATAAATTTGAGCGTTGAGGTTGCCTCTGATCCAAATCAACTCAGTTCTTCCGCCGATCCAAATACCCGCCCATACCATGATGGTTCCACCACTATAAGGATGGACTTCCTGGCAGGATTTTAATCGCTGTTGGCGTCCAGGGGTTCTCCAGTGTCGTATACGTCTTGTATCCGGTCTCATACCAAAACGAGACTCATCAGAAAAGCACACGAAACGCCATTGTTCTTCTGCCCAATTTCTGTGTTCAAGAGCCCATTGATATCGAATCCTACGATTGTGCATTGCTATAGGTGGTACCCGTAGCGGTCTTCGGGAATGAAGGTTCACTTCATGCAAGCGGTTTCTGACTGTTTGGTCGCTAATTAAGTTCCCTGAAGAGTGATGAAGCCTCACGGCTAACATCATGGCAGTTATTGTTGGAGCTCTTCGAGTTAAGATTTGAATATATCGGTCTTGTCTCCGTGTGGTGCAGCGATACCGTCCTCCATGGCGCTCAGCCACGGTACCAGTGCTTCGGTAACGTGTCCAAAGTCGACTGATAACACTCTGACTTGTATTCAGAGCTAAAGCCACAGTACGTTGCCGGGAACCAGCTTCTATCATTCCCACGGCTCTGAGCATTTCTTCCCTGCTTAAATGACGTCGCCGCTCCATAATAACGTTGGTTTTAATCAGTAGTAGGGAAACAGTAGCACTAATAATGTCTTCAATGCGTTGTATGTTTTTATAGGGAAAATATTGACAGCTGATTTTCATCTTTTACTCGAATTTGATTCACAGTTCCTGATTCAAATTATGAAATGCACTAAAAAGGATCCATATAAATTTATAAAATCATAAATTTATTACAAAGCCACATCTCAATCTCAAGAAATCCGCTTAAAAATACTTGATCCCTAGACACTTTTGATGTGTGTATTTATTTTAATCGTTGCTTTTACTGATTCTAAGCGAAAGCACGATGTTGTGTATTTCTATAATTACTAATTTTAAGATAATTACAGTGCAATGTACAATGCTTCCATTACCAATTTTAGGCTGAAAAACACACACACTGAATACACGAAATTCAATTCAAAACAATATACACAATGGTTATTGTCTGAGGATGGTATTAATCAGGATAGGTAGGGATACTGGACAGTAAAAGAGATTTATCTTACCCCAGGTATATCGCCATAACCTGCCCGATGAGTTCTGTGGTCGTTTTCTTCGCGTTCTCGCCTCGTAGGTTCTACGAACAGTTAACCGCGGATTCTATCGGCGCGATACAGAATTCGATATACCGCTATAGCCTACGCGAAACCGATCTTAACTATCCGCCACGACTGCGCGACTTAAGTTGGGGGCGAGGCGGAGAAGCTTTTAAAAAACAACTTTACAGCTCGACGCTTTATTCAGAACTAACAGTATGATCTTAATTCTAATACATGAAACCTTATTCTACCTTATCTTAATTACTACTATTAGGGTCTTATTACTAATACATCTAGGCGCTCAGCCTACATAACTCGCGTTAACTCTACAAATCATTATGCTGATATTATTGACAGTCTCGTTGGTCTAGTGGTTAGACACCCTGCCCGCTACCCGATGGGTCGTGGGTTCCATTCCCACCAAGTGTCTGGGTGTTATTTAACTATTTAATTATTATCGTCTGTATCTCTTAACTAATAGTTGTTTGGTTTCCATAGTACAGGCTTTGTCTAGTTTGGAATCAGATGACCGTGTATGGATTGTCTCAAGATATTATAATAATTTTAATTCTAGCAATATTTTTAGTTTATTACCACGCAGTAGGTGTGAAAAATAGTGTATTCTCCTCGGGGATAAAGGTGTCTTTGTCTTGGGCGCTTAAATCCCTCTCTGTACTCAGGATTCTAGTATTAACTCCCTCGCTACGCTCGGGAGTTGCTAGAATCCTTCGTTATACTCGCGATTCAATTTAACGCCCGCGACATAAGACACTACTTTATCCCCTTGGTGCATAAACTACTAGTATATATCAAAACAGTTGCAGAGATACGCAATTCCATTGTTTTTAAACTACAAATTATTTTATTGCCGTAACCAGCAAGTAATGTAGCGTATCCATTTGAGTCTGTCCCCGATGACCCGTGTGAGGGTCCCCTAAGGAGACATCAGACGTAGTGTTAACGCAATGCATACAAAGCACTTGTTTACACGTGTCTACTTTAATGATACGTTTAATTTTGGAAATGTTCAATGAGACAGGGTCAACGTCTTTAATGGCTTTATATTCAGCATTCCAAGTGCAAATACATTTTTAACCTTTTAACACGTACGGTCATTTGACCTTAACAGCAAAGTCTAGGCAATACAAGTTAAAAGCTAATAAGTAGAGGAATTTTGGAGGAGCCATTTTCGGTGCTTATTTGCGTGCATAAGCACCCAAAATTGCTAACACATTGTTATATTAGTAGAATATTGTTATTATGGATTGGTTACAAACCGCTTGGTTTTATAGGCAAAATTGCTTAGGTAATCATGAAATCTGAGGGCCATTCTACTAGCGATTTTCAAAAGTGCTTTGAACGCAATGATGGTTCAATGTCATATCAGCGTTTGCGTAGCAGCCTGCGAGTGTAAGCTTGTACGTGAAAAATTTCAAATCTATGGCTTGTACATACACTTGTTTTTTTTATTTACCATAAAGTTCTTGATGGTACTTAATCTTTACGGCAACGTCTATGGCATAGGTGTAAAGATTACTAGATAAAAAAAATAAGATTACTTATTATTTGTCAAATTAAGATCTTATAATTTCCACTTAAGATTACTTATTATTTGTCTATAGAGACAGCTCACTGCACTATCGCTCTTCATCCGTCTTCATTAGTTATTGAGTCGCTTTGGCCTGTTATTAAACCAGCTACAGTGCCCTTCACACCAAAACACAGCAATGTGTACATATTACTGTTTGCCACTGCGGTGGTACTCATCTAGCCTCCACCTCCCATTGAGCTTCGGCGGCTCAGGCAGAGGCTTTGCAAAACGGAGATCGTCGGTTGTAATCCCGCGAGGAGCAACGACTGGTGTAGTTGTTCCTTACTGGCTAGAACAAATTCAAATTCCTAAGTATATTTATTTCAAATAGGCTTAACCCTTCGGAGCCCGGGCCTATTTTTTTTGCGCGGTTTTTTCTTGTTACGATTCGAGCCAACGGGCTCCGAGTTCTCAACGCTAGCACTTTTCAACGGTCAATTTTTTTAAGAGCTACCACCGGATCACAACGCGGCCTCAATTGAGAAGATCCGGCAAGAAACTCAGCGGGCTTGTCATTTTTTCACTTTTTATTTTAACAGTTTTTGTCTCGTTACAAATTGATCAGCATCAGCGATATTGAGTCCTGCCGTAGGAAAGTTAATACAAGAGAAAGAAAAAAAGAAAAAAAAAACAAGTCTTGTATATCTCAAGAACTTGATTGTCTGGAAAATAACATGACCCATGTGTCGTATGGGCATGGAAAAAGTCGGTCCTTCGCCTGACCTCTCTCCGGTCGTGTCAGTCTTCCGTCCTCCATACGTCTTAACGGAGAGTGCACTTCTGTCTACGTAAGCAATTGTAAACACTATATCTTCCACGTAGATGGCTGATCTTGTGACATATTGGCCGCTGTGGTTGTATAAGCCAGGAGGACATTATTATTATGAACTCATAGGACATTTTCTACAATTGCGCCTTGGACGTTGTCAATCCTCGCACGCTCACACCAGCCATCTTCACATATAATGCCGCTTTAGTAGTACTTAATATTATTACGGACTTCTACATAATAATTATCACCAAGAAATCAAATGGCTTTCTTAACACAATCTAGAAATAGACGATATCTCAAGCAATATCTATTTTTTGAAAATCGTTATTTATTTTTAGGTAGCAATGGTACATGATATGTATTTGCTATCGTATTATGAAAGAAATAAAGAAGTTATTGCAGTTAAGCAGAAATTGCACTTTAATTGAATGTAAAAGATATTATTAGCCACATCAACGTAGGAAATTTATACGTAGGTAAGTACATGCTATTTAAAACAAAAATTATCCTAAACTCCACTTGATAATCGCAGGAGACCCTCGTCAGCGTTTGCTTGCTTATTTTAAGCATGTAAAGGGATTATGGTTGATTTGTGAGTAATTTATACGAGCAAATTGTGGTTGAGGCCGCGTTTGGTTTATACAATTTGGACACACATCTCTTTATCAATCCTTTGTTTATTTTATTAACACCGAATTACAAAAAGCGTTGAAGCTTATGAACGTTTGCTAGTCTAGTCTATCTGCTTGTAGTAGCGTAGCTTCCGAACTGATGGATGGAGTAGAATCAGGGGCGTATTTACCGCCCTAAAAGCCGTATCAATATTATAGGGCCCACGGGCTACAGAGGCCCCTGTGTAAGCAAAAATTCGTAAAATGTTATCCACAATGTCACTCAAACTCTTAGGCTGTAGCGGCTGTACCTTCATTCGGGCTCCAATAAATATTGAGACAGGACCCGTGCCGTCTAAGGCAAGCTGATTAGAATGTAGTTTTTTTTTGTAATAATAAAAAGCTGTTTTCATTGGTATAGTTTTTATCTATGTTGCATGCAAATCTATTCTGCTGTTTACGAGTATAACGTATTTTTTTCTTGTGTCGGCTTTTGTTTTCAAACCTTTCGTACTATACTATCAATCATCATCATCATCATCATCAGCCGAAATACGTCCACAGCTGAACAAAAGGTCTCCCTCTTGAAAGGGAGGTGTTTCCATAATCTCTACGCTTGGCAGGCGTCTTGGGGGTCCCAGTATATAACGGGTGTAAGGGACATCGTACCGAAAAAATTTTTATAAGATGTCAATTAATGTCCGTTACAACATTACAGAAACCATTCATGTGGAAAATGACAAATGACTGACTTATTAATTTTCGAGCATGTAATTAATATATGCGGAATAATATTTATTTCTCAAATTACATTGCTAATTTTCGTAAATAATAATAATTAATTGCCTATTAATTATTTGCCTATGTACTGTTTTAGTGCATAAAGAATAAATAAATTATTAAATAAATTTTCCACAAATAAGTAATTTATTGTTTTTAAATTAATATTATGCTTTATTATTATACCAATACAATAATGATATTATACTAATTTTATTTTAAAAAAGTGGTTTTTTTTTTGGAAATTCATGAAGAAACCGATGAAAAATTTCAACACTAGAGTGTCCAGAATCATGTACTGGATCCCTGGTATCGGTTTTCGGTACGATGTCCCTTACACCCTGTATAGGTGGTAGGTAATCTAATACAACGACGCTGCTGCCCGTCTTCTTGTTTTCCCGTAGTCGCCTCTTACGAACACCCAACCGGAGAAGATGGGTGATTGCTATTCTTACCCGGACACCCCACGGGTTACCACGGGTCTGACTATATTATAAGTTGCTTACAATATAAAAAGGTACTCGTAAATTATTTGTTATTATTATGTATTTCAGCGCAATAAAATAGTAGGCTTTAATTCAATTTCACCAATCAAATTACGCTGACATCCACTGAGTATGCCACTGCCACTGTGACAACATTGTGAGCGACAATCGTTTGGTACAGTTAGAAAATTGGATTGGATTGAAATTGGCATTGGTTTCCAGAGTAACCCTAATAATAATAGTCACTTCATCATCATCATTAGCAGCCGATAGACGTCCACTGCTGAAAAAAGGGAGGGGTTGCCATAATCCCCACGCTTGGCAGGCGGCTTGGGGATCGCAGTATAGGTGGAAAATAAATCCAAAAGAATGCCGCTGCTGCCCGTCTTCCGGTTCTCGCCTAGTCGCCTCTTACGACACCCAACGAAAGTAGATGGGGGGGGGGGGCAATGCTAACCCGGCACCCCACGGGTACATAAGCACTTAGTAAGTATTAATTAACTTAGAACTAAGTAAGCAAAATCCAGCTGGAACTCTTTAAGTAAATCTACCTGGGATTTCCATGCCTTTCAGTTGACAATTTAAGTTGGTTATAAGTATTCCACCAAAAATATTGCACCGGGTTATATTTGATGTAATTATTATAGACTAGCTGACCCAGGCAGCTCCGCCTGCGCTATTTTTACGTTAACTAAACTTTTAATAACAGACATTCACATCGAATACATAACCTCTTTTTTTATAGTCGGTTAAAAACTAAGACCCACTTTTTACTTGCTCTCCGAAGCACGGACCCGTTTAGTTCAAATGGCGTTAAACGGTCACCCATCTATTTAATTACCTTACCTAACCCGATCGATTACAAAACCTTATAACAACTCTCTATGAGTGTTCCCTTACTAATATTTATTATATTATAAAGAAAAATTGATAAAATCGGACCAAGCGTATAACCAACTACCCATTTTGACTTTAATCCCCTCTCCTAAAAGAACCGTGATAGATTACGGGATAATAAGTATCCTACCTCGTAGTAAGATCTCAAATCATGCCAAGTTTCATTTGAATCCATTCAGTAGTTTCGGCGTGATGCGCAGCCGTGATACAGACAGACAGACAGACAAAAATTAAAAAAAATATATTTTCGGCCTCAGTATCGGTTATAGAATGCCCTCCAAATATAATTTTCAAAATATCTTCAATGTACAGAATTGGACCTGTTACAGTTTTATTATAAGTATAGACAATACAGTTATAGCATTAAACTTTAAACAATTATACGAAGACAGTGTAAAGTTTTAATGGTTTGGTCACGATGAATTGCTTTCAATTCGCCATAATATGCGTTAGTTCCGTGGTGAAACTTGTGCACGTATAATGTTGAGACTAAATATTGTGAGCACGATACTCTCGGAGGACCAACTTCCATTGAGGAATAGATGCACTGATTATTGTTCAGCACTTTCGACGTCAATCATTTTAAAATTCAATTGCTTAATAAAACTTTTCGACATAACGAATTGGTACTGGTATAATGGTTTCCGCAACTCCAGGTCAAAGCACGTATTTTGCGTGCGGGTGGGAATGAATTTATTCGATCTACCGCAACTCCTCGAGAAAGGCCAGCAGACGCCTAATGCGGCTAATAATCTCTTGGAGAGTAATCGGGTTTCCGAAGTTAGCCCTGTAAGCTGCGACTTCCGGGTAACTCAGTAGCACGTGGGCCGCTGTCTCCTCCTCCTCCATGCACACTCTGCACAGAGGACTGTCTGTGACACCTATGACAAAAAGGTGTTTATTAAATGAACCATGTCGAGTTATGGCCGCCGTGACTATGAATACGTTTTCAAACAGATGTGTGTGTAAGTATCATTGGAAATTATTATCAAGATATTGCATATCAAATAAATTATTATCTAAAACATGCAAATTAAAAATAAAATATTACTTTTACAGTGTCTAATAATTTACGAACATTGAACAACAATGTTATCTATATTGAAACTAATATTTCATTTCCAATTGTTAGAATCGCTATAGTGGGCGAGAATTAAAAGGAAACTTTTAAAGCAAATAGCTTTCGATAATAAAACTAAAACCAACGTGTATTATGTTACTGTGATGTTAGATAGTCTGTAAACTGTTGTTATAGATAATATTATTTTATTCAAAAAAGTAATTAAGTTCTAGGTAGGTGGGTACGCCTGGTAAACACTTGCTGCCCCACTTACAAACGTCAAATAACTTTAATTATAATTAAGTCAATTTTGTAAATACGTTTATTTCGCCTCTTAAGGCTTCCTGTCCACCGGAGCGGAGCGAGGCAGTGGAGCGGAGAAACGGAGAAATATTAACCAATAAGATTGCACAAAAAAGAGGAGCTGAGATTTTGTGCAATCTTATGGTTAATATTTCTCCGTTTCTCCGCTCCACTGCCTCGCTCCGCTCCGGTGGACAGGCAGCCTTAGACCTCGTTTTTTTTTTTACACACTATAAGCCAGTGCTTGACTGCAGTCCCACCTGATGAAAAGCGGCGACGCAATCTAGGATGGTAAAGTACACTAGCTTATTAAAAGCCTATTCACTCTAGCTTTGAAGGCACCCACATTATAATCGGGCAGAAAAACTGACGCAGGCAAACTATTCTAGTCCTTAGCTGTTCGCATTATTACTGATGAAGCAAAACGCTTAGGACTCGCTCCGGACTGATGATGGGACATTTATAATGTAAGGGTGCGTAGCTGCCATTGCGGTATAAATCAACTTCTGAACATAGGCCTTGGAACGCCACAAGGATTGACAATTGGCGATGTGCATTCACTGGCTACCTGCGACGCGGACAATGTCGTCTGTCCACCTAGTGGGGGGCCTACCTACGCTACGTCTTCCGGTTCGTGGTCGCCAGCTCCGCTCCCGCCTTAGCCTTATAACCTAACCTATCTGAGTCGGATTGCTCTGAACCGAGTTGTTAACCATGATGGTAGCAATAAACATTTTAAACGATAGACCTAATGATTTTCGATTAGATAAACATTATATCCAATGACATTATACGAAATAAGTTGTAGAATATATAAATGTTATATGTAAAGAAATACTCTTGCTCTTGCCACCATCAACGTTCCTTCACTCTTGGAGCCGCTAGGAGTTTTTCGCGATGATGGCAAGAGACCGGATGGCATGACACTGATTCCCTGGGAGAGGGGACGGGCTCTTGTTTGGGATGCCACGTGTGTCGATACACTGGCCCCCTCCCACCTCAGGGACGCGGTGTCTAAAGCGGGCGCTGTGGCGGAGAAGGCTGATCTGGGCAAGCGGCGCAAATACTTCTCTCTTGCAAATACACATATATTTGTGCCGCTTGCTGTGGAAACGTTTGGTCCATGGAGCTCGAGCACAAAAAACTTCTTTCAACAGATTTCTCCACGATTGATCGCCTCCACTGGTGACAAGAGGGCTGGCTCTTTTCTCGCTCAAAGAATCAGCATTGCAATTCAGCGAGGAAATGCAGCCAGCGTTCTTGCCACCATTCCGCGTGGTCATGATTTATTCGATTATATGTAAATAGAATGTTTAAACTTTTGTATAGATTGTATATTAACTATTAGGTGTATAAACTTCATGTAATTTGAAAAATATTTATTATATTATAAAATAAAAAAAAATAAAGAAATAATAACAACAGTTGGTATATCTCACGTTTATTACATCATGTGAACGTTATTAAAATGAAAATTGACCAAATAACTTTATATGAAACGGGACGCACCCTTGCGCAAGACACCGTTTAAACTACCACCGTTTCAAATGCCAAAAAGTAGTGAAAATAAGCAGACCTCCACACGTCTTCTTATTTTCTTCTTAGTATGGTTTTTTTACTCAATATAAAACAGTGCTGGAAAGCGGCGACGCTATCGAGGATGGTAAAGCACACTAGCTTATTAAAAGCCTATTCACTCTAGCTTTGAAGACTATACTAGATACTAATTCATAATTTATTTATTGCGAGCTAATTAATATATCTACTTACTATCAGCGTATTAAGTAGATAGTAATTGGCTTCGAGTGTCGTAATAATCCGATATTAAAAAAGTCTTATTAATAATTAACTATAATTAACGTTTGTAGTTGCGGCAATTAAGACTTAGTAAGGTTAACGTCCGACAACCACATATAGTATTCCAATTATTTGTGTGAATAGAGAATTTATTATGAGAAATAGAGAATTGGCATGCACGAAAGCAGTATTTATCGTATACGATATATAGTTTTTTTATAAGTAAGTCTTAGGAAACGAGTGAGACGATTGCCTGATAGTAAGACACGCCAGTTATTGTACATTGAATTGCATTACAACTCGTCATTTGAGACGTTAGTTATTAAATCTCTTGAGCCCATCATCATCATTATCATCAGCCAAAAGATGTCCACTGCTGAACAAAGACCTTCCCCTTAGAAGGGAGGTGTGGCCATAATCCCCACGTTTAGCAGGCGTCTTGGGGATCGCGGTATATGTGGTAGACAATTCAATAACAATACGCTGCTGCAGTGTCGGATTAGCCATATAGCAGTAGTAAGCAAATGCTCCGGGCCCCGCGCCTTGGGGGGGCCAGCACGTAGGTGTGTACCTACCCAAGGAATTTGTCAAGGGAGCCTCACTATATGATTTGCTATGGGCCCCACGCGGGCTTAATCTGGCCCTGCGCTGCTGCCCCTCTTCTTGTGACTTCTTGACACTCCACGGGTAACCCACCATCTTTAGTAAACCACTTAGCACTTGATCTCAGTAGTTTTTACAGCTACAGGGCCCTTTACATGTAAACGCAAGGTGTAAACCTTATGCAAGGTGTATGTAAATACAACTTTGTGATAGAATATCCGACATAACATTGAACTTTGTACTTACGTAGTTTACACTGACTGCAATAATATGTATTAACAAAATATAGAGCGCAAATTTCTATGTCAAAATACTAAAATGACCCATATCCCAGGATATTGTTTTAGGAAGAAAGGCTACAAAGAAGGGTATTCAAAATAAAAAGGTTTCCCGGGCTTGATGTTCCAATGACAGCATCTATTCGGATAGTTTCTGCACAGTCATGGGCCGAGTCGTTTGTCATTCTACCCTTATTGAGGAGCAAATTCGGTGACCGCCTCTGGCGACGCATTATCTCCGTGATATTTTCATAATCCCCTGTGAAGGACAGTCGCCGGATGATCGTTTGTTGTTATTTGGCAGTGGTAGTTTTTTGTACCCTCCGTGGCGCAGCGTGAATACAATCTGGAGGTCATGGGTTCAAGGCGCAGCGGGAAACCACTCGGTTACAAACCGGAGGTCATTGGTCCTTTAGGGATCCTCCAACCAAGCGAGGTCTGATGCTCGGCCAGGGCCGAAGCCCCAGACAGTTGTTATTAGTTGTTGTCGGGATGTTGTATAATATTCTCAATGTTTGAGAAACTTCGCTTGCGAGATTCAGGATTTGGAGGTGGTGCCATCTATCGAGTTGTATGTGTTACTACTCGCTTCTCATTCTTCCGTTCTTTCAGTACCACGTGTGGCGCCATCTGGTTATGTCGAGTCGCCACAGTCCAAATCCCAAAGAGAGCAACCACTTTGTGCAGGTAATCCTCATGATAATCCCGCGGGGAGCAACTGTTTGTGTCAATACAATCTGGCTAGGACAATACAAGCTGATCACCTGATTGTCGGGAAAGAAAGATGATCTATGCGTCGAATGGGCATGTAAAACCTCGGTATTGCGTCTGAACTCTCTTCGGTTTTCCATTCTATAGGCATAGGTTTCACGGGGCTATAGTGTAAAAAATATTTATTTTTCATGGGAATAATAACTTTCCCTCCCAGTGCAGCGACAATTTAGAGGAAGATTTTAACTTAGTTTAACACATAGAACGCCAAATGCCTGACACACAATAGATTTTTCTATTGGTATGTACGGCAGTCTAAGGGTTTAGTATATTTGTAAATAAACTGTAATATTAAGTTGTTATGTAAATAAAGAATAAAGTTAAGATATACATAACAGGGGTTGACTTGACTGTAACCAGTTTGTATCGTATCTCACTCGAATCGAATAAGAACCTCATCAGGCATTCACAGCGCGTGCTCTAGCTGAGTATAGAGGGGACGATAAACAAACTACTCTATTGCACGCCTCTATCGATTTATCATGTCTATGATTATGATTCATGACTTCAGTCTTTATTTAAGAATTCCTTGCTCTTAAATATTATATTTTAGATATACTCTATTTGCAGGTTGATCGCTATATGTAAGTAAACCTATCTACATAGTAAATAATCCATGTATGTTCGAGAATATAAAGAGAAGATAAACCATAAGGTTTAGAATAAAAAGAGAAGATAGACCATAAGGTTTATCTTCTCTTTTTATTCTACACCTAGATATAACTTCCGCTGCCTGTTGAACAAAGGTCACCTTAACGGGTTTGGTTCTTGCCATAATCTTAATGCTTGGCAGGCGTTTTGGGATCAAAGTATCATCGTCATCACCAGCCGGAAGGCGTCCACTGCTGAACATAGGCTTCCCCCTTGGAACGCCACCATGAACGACACCTAGCTATTGGCATCCGCAGTGTAGAAGGACGCTGTTGCTCGTCTCCTTGATTTTCCTTAGTCACCTTCAATGACACATCCTACGGGAGGAGCTGGGAGCGAGCTATTCTTACCTGAAAACCTTACGTTACGGGCAGTGCCGTTTGTGCTATATAAAAAATTAAAAACTTTTTATTTCCTTATCAATATTTATTGTATACTAGCTGACCCACGCAGCTCCGCCTGCGCTATTTTTACGTTAACTAAACTTTTAATAACAGACATTCGCATCGGATACATAACCTCCTTTTTTATAGTCGGTTATAAACTGGGACCCACTTTTTACTTGCTGTCTGAAGCACGGACCCGTTTAGTTCAAATGGCGTTAAACGGTCACCCATCTATTTTTTGACCTTACCTAACGTTGCTTAACCCGATCGATTACAAAACCTTGATAACAACTCTCTATGAGTGTTCCCTTACTAATATTTATTATATTATAAAGAAAAATTGATAAAATCGGACCAAGCGTATAACCAAGTACCCATTTTGACTTTAATCCCCTCTCCCAAAAGAACCGTGCTATGCTAGATTACGGGATAAAAAGTATCCCATGTCCTACCTCGTAGTAAGATCTCAAATCATTCCAAGTTTAATTTGAATCCATTCAATAGTTTCGGCGTGATGCGCAGCCGTGATACAGACAGACAGACAGACAGACAGACAGACAGACAGACAGACAAAAATTAAAATAATTACATTTTCGGCCTCAGTATCGGTTATAGAATGCCCTCCAAATATAATTTTCAAAATATCTTCAATGTACAGAATTGGACCTGTTACAGTTTTATTATAAGTATAGACTTTCTGGAGTGGTACCTAATATCATGTTATAGAATTTGTAGTTGTAGACAATAATGGAATACTAATAAAAAAATACTTCGACGTACCATTTTCATTACGTTATCGAATTTGCTAACCGTTTTCTGTAACAACACTGTTTACATAAAAGTTTTGGGACCGCGAACCAATAAGATTTTTTCAATTTTGCGAAAGAGCACCGCGCCACAAAATATAGCGCACTCCAGAGGTCGAGAAGTAAACATTCGTGAAATTCACGTGGGTATCTACCGCATCAAATTTATTAAATAAGTATAGCTTGTAAATTAAAATAGATATGTATAAATTGGAATGTGTACATCCATATCTCTTATTTTAGAGAAATTCTACTTTAAAACTCAAGTTACATCGCACTATCTCTCCCTTCCACATTGCTCGAAGAACCGATAACCGTTGGAGAAGAAAGGTTCTCGAGTATCGACCACGAACCGGAAGACGCAGCGTAGGCAGGCCTCCCACTAGGTGGACAGACGACATTGTGCGCGTCGCAGGTAACCGGTGGATGCCAATAGCCAATTGTCGTTCATTGTGGAGTTCTAAGGGGGAGGCCTATGTTCAGCAGTGGACGTCTTCCGGCTGATGATGATGATGATGATCTCTCCCTTCAATAATGTTTTTTTTTTATTTTATTTTAAATGAAATAATACTATACAATATAACAGTTGCACCAAGTCGTTGCACAGTTTGGTTTATAGCTATTGATTAATCTTTCACTTTCTTGGTAATAGGTATGTATTAGTATTGTAATAGGTATGTATTAGTAGCTTAGAATTGTAGGCTTACAGTTTGTAACACCTCTTAATCTGGTGGATTACTGATGGCTGTTTCACAAGTCAATTGATTGATAATATAAAGATTATGTGAAAGTGTTTTGTGTCTTGCCTGTCGAGGTACTACTTAACAGCAGAAGTTAAATGTGAGCCACTGTGATTTTGGTTCGGTCATGCTCGCCATCGAAAAGTCTTTGCTTGTGGCGGCTTCGTGTGGCGGGTCACCCCCTTCCCTCTAATATGGTTGAGGGGAGTGATGGCTGCTGCTCGAGTCAACTCGTGCGCGGGTGCTGCTTGGGGGGACTGGTCCGACTTCTATCCATTTGGCCTTTTAGTTTGTCTTAATTTATTGTTTTCTTCTTTTCTCCCTTGCTTTATGTTTCGAATGGCAGGACACAATATCGCTAATGTCGATTCATTTGTAACAAAACAATGTTTTAAAAAAAAAAGTGAAAAAATGACAAGCCCGCTGAGTTTCTTGCCGGATCTTCTCAGTTGAGGCCGCGTTGTGATCCGGTGGTAGCTTCTAAAAAATGACGATTCAAAAGTGCTAGCGTTAAGCCTATTTGAAATAAAGATTTTTGAGTTTGAGTTTGAGTTTGAGTTAGTCTATCTATCATATTATATTATGTAGTCTATTATTTTTTTGTTTTTTATTTATTTAATTTGTTCATACAATTGCACCTGCCCATAAGAATGCTCTATACCCCAAGGTTGTCTGGAAGATATCGCCTTAAATTGTTCTGTGCAATAAATGTTTTTAATTTCAAGTGTATCTTTGGTGTGTACTTGTATAATTGTATTCCTTTTCAAAAAATGTTTAAATAACAACTGTGGTCAAATTTACAGACAGCTGTTTTCGTAGTATGAAATAAAAGAAAATAAATATTACAATTATAAGCCGGCTAAACATTGTTTAGAAAAGATTGGATCAACAGTTTACTGAACGACAAAATATTGTCGATGTTAAATATTATTCTGGGTACTGTATAAATAAATGGTTCCCTAGTAAATAGGGCTTAATTTTTCGAAGAGCTTTAATAAAGACGATTATGGCTTAGTTTTGTTTTGGATAATATAAAAAACTCGGTTCATTCAAATCTCTATTCAAGAATAAAAATGTTAATTCCGAAAAAAATGTTTCTCGGTAAAGATAATATAAATTTTTACAAAACTTTTTCAGAGAACTTTACCTGTTAAATAAAAAGTGTATTCGTGGATAAAAGTTCCGGGTATAAGAAAAATATATTGCGCATTGTTTTACGTAAATATATTATTTGAATACTTTGAGTAAGTACCTTTTCTGCGTTAAACACCTCATATCTATACAGTTTCTCTAAAAACCAATGTCAATTTACTGACGGCAACCCCACTAGATAATAAACTTAAAATTTGGATTTGATTAAAATTGACATTGGTAGAGTAACTCCGATTTTGGATTGTACAGTCACAAGCATAAATATATTACCATGGACAGTTCGCCAAAAATATCTAATTTCATGATTCATTCATTAATTTCTGATCTCAACATGACGGCAAAAATATGTGATCATTTATAAAAGCATATACATGTAGCAGCAGATATATCTGACATTAAAAGAACACCAAAACTATCTGACAACACATGCGATGCAAAAATATGAGCCACCTATTAGAATGCAAAAATATCTGGCATGTCTTGCGTTATAAACATCACTCTGACGCTTTCAGCATAAACATCTGACAAAATGTTTCGAGCCATTTTTCTTCTATATCGCAATAAGTTCCGCTCATTTTGCAAAAACATGTGATGTAGCGCTGGCAGCATAAGCATCTGACAAAATGTTTCGAGTCATTTTTCTTCTGTATCGCAATAAGTTCCGCTCATTTTGCAAAAACATGTGATGTAGCACTGGCAGCATAAACATCTGACAAAATGTTTTGAGTCATTTTTCTTCTTTATCGCAATAAGTTCCGCTCATTTTGCAAAAACATGTGATGTAGCACTGGCAGCATAAATATCTGACAACTGACCCTAATAATTTGAGTTATTTTGTTCTGTTCTTTATTAATAAGTTCATTTGTATATAATTATTTTGTTTTTATTTACTATACTCGCGCAATTTTCAGAAACTAACACAACCGATTTAAAAATATTTGTGATTTAGATAGGGATTAGGCATAGGTTCAAAATTTGAATCTCAATACAGGAATGTGGAAAAAATACGCAATCAAGTAATAATTTTCTTTATAAAAAAAACGATCCATGTTAATCAATATAAATGGAAGTTTTATTAATTCACACTAGCAGAAAATTTTTTATTTTACTTTTTTTATTCAACATAAGCTAGTGCTCGACTGCAGACCCACCTGATGGAAAGTGGCCACGCAATCGAAGATGGTAAAGCACACTGGCTTTTTAAAAGCCTATTCACTCTAGCCTTTAAGACACCCACATTATAATCTGGCGGGAAAACCGACGCAGGCAAACTGTTCCAATCGTTATTATAAACGAAGAGGTAAATCGTTTTATCCGGACTGAAGGTACTTTCACCACATAAGGGTGTGCATGCGCAGTGCGTCTCGACGTCTGATGATAGAAGGGGAATGGTGGAATCAAGTCATGCAATTCCTGCGCACACTCTCCAAAATGCATCCTGTAGAATACCGAGAGGCTAGCTACTTTACGCCTGTGCTCTAGGCTTTGTAGATTGGCTTCTACGTGGTAAATAATAATAATATTATGGGAAAATCCACACACGGTCATCTGATCCCAAGCTAGGCAGAGCCTGTACTATGGAATACTATGGATATACCAGACAACTGATACTAATACTTAATATACTTTTTTTTGTAAATATATACTTATATAGATAAAACACCCAGACACTTGGTGGGAATCGAACCCACGACCTATTAGTCAGCGGATAGGGTGTCTAACCACTACGTCAACAGGCCCGCCAACAACAATAATAACAAGAACACAATACATACAATAACAAGAATTTAACTATAACGTTTCATTTAGTGGGTATTTCGATATTTGTTCATTTTGATTAGTTCTCGCTACCTGCAGTACTTATCATTTACGTTTACGTAATAGCGACACAGCGACACTTCTTGAAAATTGTGCGAGTATAGTAAATAAAATCATAGTAATTATATACAAATGAACTTATTAATAATAAAATAACTCAAATTATTATGGTCAGGTGTCAGATATTTATGCAGCCAGTGAACTTATTCCGATATAGAAGAAATATGGCTCGAAACATTTTGTCAGATATTTATGCTGTCAGCGTCAGCGTGATGTTTATAACGCAAGAAATGTCAGATATTTTTGCATTCTAATAGGTGGCTCAAATTTTTGAAGTCAATGTGGCATTCTATATTTTTGCATCGCATGTGTTGGCAGATAGTTTTGGTGATACTTTGATGTCAGATATATCTGCTGCTACATGTATATGCTTTTATAAATGATCACATATTTTTGCCGTCATGTCGAGATCAGAAATTAATGAATGAATCATGAAATTAGATATTTTTGGCGAACTGTCCATGGTAATATATTTATGCTTGTGACTGTACTAAAACTAAATATAACCGTACGTTTTGCGATTACAGTTCATGTTTAATTCTATATTTTTAACCGGCTTCAAAAAGAAGGTTCTCTATTCGACGCGTATGTATATAATATTAATAAAAATGCGTAATATTAATATATGTTAGTCTATGTGGGCTTCTAAATAAATTTACCAACTTTTATGAGTGTATGTATGTATGTATGTATGTATATATATATGTCAGCTCGTGCTAGTCTTAGTTTAACATGATGTGCTAGCACCGACTTCAATATATTTTCGTTATTTTATGCTTTTTAGATAATTTACTTTGAAGTCGTTTTTTTTTTAAATAGTTTATTATTTCATCAATATCAAGAATAGACCATGTTCAACGTCACACTAATTCAAATAAAAATAATAGTGCTAGACTATGAATTTTTAGTAACCAGTCTGCATATAGTCTAATAATATGAAAACAGATTTTTCGACTAAAGCGTTCATTATACATACATAAACATGTTATTATTACAATCTTTAAAACATAATGTCTCTATGTGCAAATTGTTCGTTAACCACATTCGAACCGCATCGCGGTCGGTTTGTAGCTAAAATGCTGTTCCATTCGAAACCTTAAATTATGTGCACGACCACTTTGCCGCAAAACTAAGGGCGCGTGTAATCCTAACGATTTTTTTTTCACGGTGAATTAACACGGGAGCTGTTGCCGCTGTTTGCGTCGCACCTTTTACCTATACACATAGGACAGAGAATTTTGTACATTTTAGAAAAGCTTGTTTAAAAAAGAAGTATTCTTTGAACATAGATTGGTTGTTTTATTTTTTTAGTTAGCTACATTAAGCTCACATTTGCGTAATTTTTCGGCAGAACCTAGTCGTGCGGTAAATCCTCGGTCGGGCGGAAAAAAGGGTAAGTATAACATTTTGATCAGGCAAAGACATATTTTAGACCATGACGCGATACAGCTCGCCCAAATATCTAAAACTTGTAACAAAAATTATAGCAACACTCTGTTCGTGTTATCAACGTTACACGAGGTCTGAATGTAAAGATTTTCTTTATATAAAATTTTATATCACAGCCATAAATCCTCATTATCGGCATGTGATAAATCGACACAAGCCTGCAATAGAGTAGTTTGTTTATTGTGCCCTCTCTATACGCCTTTACAAGAGCACCCCTGAATATTTATGATGAAATTTTCTTTCAACAAATGCGAAGCAAGTCAAAGTATAATGTTAAACAGGTTTTTTTTCAATATAACGTTTCTAAGAACAAATCGGCCTCATTGCTTTGATATTATTCAAATGTTGTAAATTTAATTTGAAATGACTGTCTAATTTTAAGTAAACACCTCTCTTATTTGCTGACGCAGGGGAAAGCTTTAGAAGGTTCTCGGGAAAGTTCAACCGGGGTATGTGGGATTCTTACCTATTAAATGCCCCTCGGTTGTCGAATCGGCACTAGGAGAGATACCTGGGCTTCCTAGTGGGATCTGTACCAGGTACCCGTCCTTTCCTGTGAGACTATCGCTATCCGGGGCGTTACAGTTTCCTGGGAAACAACACAGTGTTCGCTCCGCAGTCTTCCTCCTCGGAGTCGCTGCCACCATACTTGATGGGCATCTAAAGCCCAAAACTCTAGCAAAACCTAAGGCACAAGGGGTGCCTTGAAGGGACCTATCGCTAATCAACTTTTCTTTAAATATGTCATTGCGGTGTTGCCTTTACAAACAAAGCGTTGTAAGTACACTATCCACTTGACTGTTAATTAAACTTTCTGTTGACTCCCGGACCCACGTTTGCGCGATGTAACAAATAAACATTTATCTTTGCTCTGCAAATATTCTCGAGGAAATTAATATTTGTCTTGACTATTTAGGTTATTAATTTCACACTGTGTGAAAAGGTAAACTTTAGTTATAGTCTTTTCACTGATTATGAGCAAGTGCATCAAGATGCAGAAGATAAGCGATGATGAAATCGTTGATGATAAGGTGCACTGGCTGATTAACAATTCTTAAAAGGGATTAACAGTAGTTCATCGGCCAGCACACCAAGCCTCTGCAGAGCAGCGGGAACTGCTTGTTTTGAAAATCTGAACTCGAGGGTCCAAATTCCACGGGGAACAACGACCTAAAGCTCTCACTGATCATGTCATGTCAGTCTTCTTTCTCATCGTATTGTGAGAGTAAAGGAAGAGATAGTGCACTTGTGTATACGCAAGCACATATGCCCTCTATCTCCAGCGTAGATATCTGATCTTGTGAAAGATTGGACGCTGTGGTTGTATCGGCCAGGAGGACTATTATTGTTGTATAATAACTCCTCATGACCACCATGAGACCATGGGCGGACAAAAGACTACGGGGTTGCCCACCTAAACGATGGGTTGACGACCTGAGGGCATGCGGGCTACGATTGGATGGACGAAGGCGTGGGACCGGATTTTGTGGAGGAAATTGGGAGAGGTCTATGTCCAGAGAGGGACCAAATAGGACTGAAGAAGAAGAATAATTCCTCATAGGCAACCTTAATCACCAATTTGCCAAAGTATGCGGGCGTTCCCTCATCTTCTTCTCGTGTCAAAAATTAATAAAAAGCATACTTCATTATGTTCTTTACCCAGAAAGAGGCCACATCTATGGCATTCTGAATTGACTAGAGCAAGTCATTTTTCGTACCGGTCGGACCGGCGAGCTAGCAAGGCGCCCCTTGAACTATGTAACCACCCTATGACACCACTCTCGGAGCTGATGTTGCGTTACTATTAAATCCCCATATTTTTAGGAAGAGTTTACCGCGGCCGTTGCACACTTATTGAAACTACGTACGGCTGATGCAGAAACATTGTGTTCTGTATGCCTATGGTCCGTTTCGTGTTTTCTCCTTTGTGTAGCACTTGCCACTTCCCTACGTACACTTGGTGGAGCAACTCCGTCGAGAGGGTACAAATAGTTTATAGGCGTTAATTTTAAACAACCATATGCGTCTTGTCGTTTAGAGAAACGTCAACCTCTTTCGTTAGCTCTGCTCTGCGTGTATGTAATTTAAAAGCCTTTTCTTTTAATAAGGCGACAAACTAGTAAAATATATTTTACAGATGTATTTCGTATCGCAGAAACAACAAACTATGAGACGCGAGAGAATGTTTTTACAGTACAAAGTCAAACACAATTCGGCTTGTCAAAGTGATACTACTATTAACATGGCGTTCATTTAGCTCGCAGGCAGTTCTGTGTCTGAACTTTTTTATTCAGAGCCGCACTCGTCACATAAATTAGGCTGAGACCGAGAGAGATCGTAGTCGAAATGAGTGCCATGTTTCATTTGTACCAAGTGACAAAAATAACTTGTCTCACAGAGCGATTTCGTTTTAATTCAAATAACTAGAATTCAATCAATACCTTTCGAAAATAATTTAGCCCACGCTGGCAACTTTTTAGTAATTACTCAATATTTCAGATAATCTGAAATTACACAATGAAGTAAAAGTACAGTTTTTTAGAAATCTTTGACTAACAAACTTAGTTATGCGGTTTGGTAGTGGTATGAGTCTGACTCGCGCTTGATCAGTTTTTTAATACTTAGTCTACGTCTAGGTAGCGCTTAACTTGGTTTCAATTTGTTACCCTTAATTTACAGCCGGAAATATGCCACTCTTGATGGAAAATGGTCATTAAATTCTCCCAGACTAAAATAATATTTTGATTAAATACTAACATCACACGAGTGAAGCTGCAGGCGACAGCTAGTTATTGTAATAAAACATTACCTGCTTCGGGCTGTTTAAGAAATTATTTTATATAAAAGCAAATCTTTTCAATGATAGCTTTACTAATAAAACAAAGCGGAAAGGCCTCTTAAGACAATTTCATTTCATTAGAAAAGATTGTTGTTGTTTCAGTACCCTACTTCAGTCGTTAAATAAACTTGAACTCTTTCCGAGATTATCTTTTATACTTTGTCAGATGGATAAAACTGTTTCTTTTTTGTCGGTTCCACTTATAATATGCCTACAATCTATATTAATAAAAGAGCAGGGTGTTTTCTAGGAATCACGATACAGCAAAAACCATATAACGTACAATCTTGAAATTTAGAACCAACATTATTCAAATAGTCTAGGTGAACAATAAGAACGGATTTTTCGAAATTCCATACCTAAGTGGGTCAAATGGGCCCCCAAAGTTTGTATAGAAAAACATTTTTTTTTCGTCACACGGACATGAAACTTTGTCAGTGTACTAAACAAAAGAAATAAAGAAACACGTGTATCACACTTTTTGAAAATCGACCCTTACAGGGATTTTAGCATCGTTTTTGAGTATGCAACGCGGAAAAAAAATTTCATACTGCATTGCTGAAACTTTGCGAATACATTAATCAAATTATAGTAATCCAAGTGCAAATAATATTTTTTTGAAAATCAACTCCTAAAGGGGTCCAATTGGGGTCCAAAAAATGTTTCTCGACCTACAGCCATAAGACTTAGTTTATATATTGCACACAAGAATCTAAGAAACTTAAATTCGGCATTTTTCGAAAAACTACACCTAAGGTCATTTAATGGGGTTTCAAATTTTGCACAAAGAAGGATTCCCATTTCATCATATGATGCAGTTAGAGTAACGAAACTCGGTGAAAAAACTCAACATAACAATTGAAAAAACTAATTTTGAGCATTTTTGTAAAATCAACCCCTAAGTGGGTCAAATGGGCTCCCAAAGTTAGTATGAAAATAAAAAATATTTTCGTCACACGGAAACGAAACTTTGTTACAGTACTGAACGAAAGAAACAAAAAACACGTATATTACAACTTTTTGAAAATTGACCCCTAAAGGGGTTTTAACATGGTTTTTGAGTACACAATGTAAAAAAATACATACTTACTGCATTGATGAAACTTTGCGAATATATTTATCAAATTATAGCAATCTATGTGTAAATAATCATGTGTTGAAAATCAAGTCCGAAATGGGTCCAATTGGGGTCCAAAAAATGTTTTTCGACCTACAGTCATAACACTTAGTTTATATATTGTACACAAGAATCTAAGAAACATATTTCAGGCATTTTTCGAAAAACAACCCCTAAGGTCATATCAAGGGGTTGCAAAGTTTGCACAAAGAAGGATTTCCATTTCATGCTATGATGCAACTAGAATAACGAAACTCAGTAAATAAACTCAACACAACAATTGAACAAACTAATTTTGAGCATTTGAAAAATCAACCCCTAAGTGGGTCAAATGGGCTCCGGTGGACAGGCAGCCTTAACGGGGTTTAAGCAACGGGGTTTTTGAGTATCAAACGCGAAAAAAAATTCATGCTGCCCCGATGACACCTTGCGGATAAATTCGTAATAATGAAGCAATCCATGTCTTTTTTTTTAAATTAATCCCTAAAAGAGTTCAATTCAGTTCCAAAAAATATTTTATTCCTACTGCCATACGACATATTTTATGTATTGCATACAAGATTCTAAAAAAACCGTTTCTGGCTTTCTTCGAAAAATCCCTAAAGTTTGCGTGAAGAAAGATCTCAACTATGGTAACGAAACGAACTAAACAAAACTATAGAATAAACTAACTTCCAGCATTTTTCGAAAATCAACCGCTTAGGGCATCTACCAATGGGATTACCAAATGGTTTCCACTTAACAACCTCAAAAGTTTTTTAATGGAATTGCAAAATAAGTACTGTATCTTTTAACTAAAGAAGTAAATATTTAAGAAATGGGAGCTATGATAGCTTGCACAAAAATACAGGCTGTATACTTGATACCGATTAGATCAGGGTTAATAAAAGTGTGAACAATATTGAAATCGATCGTCCGAAGATCGGACCAACAATAATAACTAAGAAGACCTGAGGGTACATACACCGGTATAATAGGCATGATGACTGCAACAAAATACCAATAAATCTGTGGTTTTAAATATTAGAACAGATTACACTGATTCCAAAAATGCATCTCATTTTCATAATAATAGAGAGATTTTCGTGATATTTAAGCAAATAAATTACTCAAATACAGCTAATCGCCATTTTGTAATAAACGCTGATCAGAATGAATGACGTCAATCCTGTGTAAATAAATAACTGTCAAACTGTCATCTCAACATTTTCTTTCATACAATGATTCACTTTTATACCTAGACAGATGTTTATTTACACCGCCGTAGTGACGTCACAAAATGGCGCCATGCACCGGCCATCGTTTTGGATCAAAATTCAAACTCTACTTTAAAAATTGAAAATATTGCTATTAATTGTAAATTTAATAAAAAAATATGATTATTTTCGGCAATAGTAGACCCGTAAGTAGATTATAGAGTATTTTTTCAAAATTAGTCATCATGCCTATTGTGACATAAGGACGTTCAACATCTCAGTCCTCCCGTGACCATGGTTGCTCCAAAGCATTCGAAACGTCGGAATAGTAAAAGGTAAAATAAACGTAGTTTGATTTCAATGTGTAGCATTCGCGTAAATAAAAGACAACATTAGTGTAAACAACAAACAACAACAATAACAATATTTTAACAATATTTAACAATATTTTATAAAACCCCGATCCATAATTCAAAACATGTTTGAGTAACAAAGTCAACGCGGGCGAAGCCGCGGGCTACAGCTAGTATCTTAATATAATATTAATGTAAATTGCATGGATATAATATATAAACTAGATAAACATTCACGAAAAAAATGACATCTAAAATGTGGTCGCGGAGGTTGCAAACTTATCTGTGCTTGTGGCGGAAACGTGAACTAACGACAATGACAATGTATTGTAGTTTGACAGTTTCATATAGACCGTAGCGACACTCCTATCGGCAAAAATAAATTTGTGGCTTGTAAAGAAATAGCGACACAAGGGCGCTATTTCTCGCTACCACTTTTTGAACCGTGACACCAAATCTAGTTTATATATTATATATCGATGGTAAATTGTAATATATTATCGACGGCAACGGCCCGTTAGATGGTTAGACACCCTGGCTACCCTGGTTGTAGCTTCTATTCCCACCTCGTGTGGGTACTATTTAGTTATGAACATATTGATATATTAACAGAAAAGTATTGTAGTATATTATCAGTTACCCGTGGGGTGTCCGAGTAAGAATAGCAACCACAGTATTGTAGTATATTATCAGTTACCCGTGGGGTGTCCGAGTAAGAATAGCAACCAACCACAGTATTGTAGTATATTATCAGTTACCCGTGGGGTGTCTGAGTAAGAATAGCAACCACAGTATTGTAGTATATTATCAGTTACCCGTGGGGTGTCCGAGTAAGAATAGCAACCAACCACAGTATTGTAGTATATTATCAGTTACCCGTGGGGTGTCTGAGTAAGAATAGCAACCACAGTATTGTAGTATATTATCAGTTACCCGTGGGGTGTGCGAGTAAGAATAGCAACCACAGTATTGTAGTATATTATCAGTTACCCGTGGGGTGTCCGAGTAAGAATAGCAACCAACCACAGTATTGTAGTATATTATCAGTTACCCGTGGGGTGTCTGAGTAAGAATAGCAACCACAGTATTGTAGTATATTATCAGTTACCCGTGGGGTGTCCGAGTAAGAATAGCAACCACAGTATTGTAGTATATTATCAGTTACCCGTGGGGTGTCCGAGTAAGAATAGAAACCACAGTATTGTAGTATATTATCAGTTACCCGTGGGGTGTCTGAGTAAGAATAGCAACCACAGTATTGTAATATATTATCAGTTACCCGTGGGGTGTCTGAGTAAGAATAGCAACCACAGTATTGTAGTATATTATCAGTTACCCGTGGGGTGTCTGAGTAAGAATAGCAACCACAGTTTTGTAGTATATTATCAGTTACCCGTGGGGTGTCCGAGTAAGAATAGCAACCACAGTTTTGTAGTATATTATCAGTTACCCGTGGGGTGTCCGAGTAAGAATAGCAACCACAGTATTGTAGTATATTATCAGTTACCCGTGGGGTGTCCGAGTAAGAATAGCAACCACAGTATTGTAGTATATTATCAGTTACAAGTGGGGTGTCCGAGTAAGAATAGCAACCACAGTATTGTAGTATATTATCAGTTACCCGTGGGGTGTCCGAGTAAGAATAGCAACCACAGTATTGTAGTATATTATCAGTTACCCGTGGGGTGTCCGAGTAAGAATAGCAACCACAGTATTGTAGTATATTATCAGTTACCCGTGCGGTGTCCGAGTAAGAATAGCAACCACAGTATTGTAGTATATTATCAGTTACCCGTGCGGTGTCCGAGTAAGAATAGCAACCACAGTATTGTAGTATATTATCAGTTACCCGTGCGGTGTCCGAGTAAGAATAGCAACCACAGTATTGTAGTATATTATCAGTTACCCGTGCGGTGTCCGAGTAAGAATAGCAACCACAGTATTGTAGTATATTATCAGTTACCCGTGCGGTGTTCGAGTAAGAATAGCAACCACAGTATTGTAGTATATTATCAGTTACCCGTGCGGTGTCCGAGTAAGAATAGCAACCACAGTATTGTAGTATATTATCAGTTACCCGTGGGGTGTCCGAGTAAGAATAGCAACCACAGTATTGTAGTATATTATCAGTTACCCGTGGGGTGTCCGAGTAAGAATAGCAACCACAGTATTGTAGTATATTATCAGTTACCCGTGCGGTGTCCGAGTAAGAATAGCAACCACAGTATTGTAGTATATTATCAGTTACCCGTGCGGTGTCCGAGTAAGAATAGCAACCACAGTATTGTAGTATATTATCAGTTACCCGTGGGGTGTCCGAGTAAGAATAGCAACCACAGTATTGTAGTATATTATCAGTTACCCGTGCGGTGTCCGAGTAAGTATAGTAACCACAGTATTGTAGTATATTATCAGTTACCCGTGGGGTGTCCGAGTAAGAATAGCAACCACAGTATTGTAGTATATTCTCAGTTACCCGTGCGGTGTCCGAGTAAGAATAGCAACCACAGTATTGTAGTATATTATCAGTTACCCGTGGGGTGTCCGAGTAAGAATAGCAACCACAGTATTGTAGTATATTATCAGTTACCCGTGCGGTGTCCGAGTAAGAATAGCAACCACAGTATTGTAGTATATTATCAGTTACCCGTGGGGTGTCCGAGTAAGAATAGCAACCACAGTATTGTAGTATATTATCAGTTACCCGTGGGGTGTCCGAGTAAGAATAGCAACCACCCGTTTCTTTCCGTTGGTTGCCGTAAGAGGCAACTATGGGAAAACAAGAAGCCAGGCAGCAGCGTCTTTCTATTTGATTACCTACCACCTATACTGCGATCCCAAAACACTTGCCAAGCGTGGAAATCATGGCAACCCCTTCCTTCTAGGGAGGTCTTTATTCAGCAGTTTACGTCTTCCAGCTGTTTATGATGATGATTACTTACCCATCTACATATACAAACAATAGATGCAGGCACTGAACTACTTGAAGCAACCTTTGTTTGAAGAAATATAACACTTTGTAAAAATACAATGTTTTGCATCGAGATTATAAGAACTCGCAGTTTTCCCATTGCATATTACATTTAATAACACTTATCAAAAGGTTATGAATGTGAACCACTCTGTATGTAGCTGCAAAGTAATTGCAATTTACAAGAAATATTAAATTTCAAGCCTGAAACTCCATATTTATACAATGTATTTACACATTTCTCAAGTTCTATCCATTTTCGTTTATGCGTCATTTCCGGGTGTCCTCTCGCGGGTACGAAAACTTACGACCACACAAGGTAGGGTATATAGTTTTGCTATTCGCTTTGTGACCTCTTTGGCCGTAGCTTTTTCCCTAAATTGGAAAAATCTTTTCGCTTTGTATTCGTGTAAACACTGTAGATAGGTAGGTAGCTGAGTATCACGCAGGGCCTGGAAAAAGGTTATTTTCAAATGTTTATATTATTATTTTCATTTTGTATATTTCCAAAGTGATATACGTTAGGCACATAAATTATTAAGGGAGGAAGGACAGTTGAAATGCTTTTCTAGGTGGTAAGTTACCCCCCTTACCTTCGGAGTCGCTGGACGTTCGTGGTGTAGGCCCTAGGACGTCTATTGAGTACGGCGGTGACTCCGAGGAGGACGGCGGCGGGATTGCTACCCCCGTCCCCGTGAGCACCGTGACTGGTTCCCTAGGGGCTACAATGCGGCGGCTGCGGACTCAAAGGTAAGGCACTGAGGGGCCCCTGGTACAGATCCCACCGGAGAGCCTAGGGGCCTGAGAGGGGCCGATGTGACAGTCGCGGGGGTTTTAGTGAGTAAGAATCCCATATACCCCAGTCGAGCCCCACAGCTCCCCGGGACCTTTTAAAGGTCTTCCCGAGAAAAAAAAGGTGGTAGGAGAAATTATTGGGCTCAAAAAACTATTTAACTAATGTCTCGAGTAACCTGCGGCATTACAGCTTCTCTATGAACAAGAGAGTGGTTTACCATCAAGCGATCATCTCGCTTATCATACTAGGTTATATAAAAAGAAACTATTCAGTCTGAAGATATCCATGGCTGAACAAAGGCCAAGGGAACCTTAGAATGTCACAATAAACATTTAGCTATTGCATCCAATAGTTGCTTGCGACTCGTACAGTGTCCTTAATTTACCTGGTTGGAGGCCTGCTCACGCTGAGTTTTCCGGTTCATGGTCGCCACTCGAGAACCTTTCTACCTATCGGTTATTATCGGTTCTTCGAGCGATGTGGTCTATCCATTGCTTTGGTAGGTAGCCATTGCACTGGTTACTCAATAAACTAATGTCAGTAAAGAAAAAACATCAAAAGTAATAAAAATATTACCTACTAAATAAAAAATTACGTATGTACATAATGTTGGCATATTACTTTTTTGAATATACATGATTGATACCTTGCGCGCGGTAGGATATCTTATTATCCCAAGGGAACTTCGCAAGTTGGCCAGGTAAAAAATTACCCGACCGTACTCGGGTCTGGCTGTAATTTATATATGGGCTAAGTTTATAAAATAAACATCATACGTGGGAAACAAATAAACCTCTCCCACTTTAGCTAAATTACCTACTTCGGAAAGTTTGATCTGTGTATAAATCTAGTACCTAATTGCATAGCGTCAATGTATTTTACTATGGATTTTGAGCACCATCTATCAAATTCAATCTATTATAATTGTTGTGCTTGGAAATATTTTCTTGAAAATTGTCATCCCTTTTTGCAACAGCTACAAAAAATTTAAATCTTCATCATCATCAGCCGAAAGACGTCCAGTACTGAACAAAGGCTCCCTCTTAGAAGGGGGTAGGGGGGGGGGTGCCATAATCCCCACAATTGGCCTGCCAAAAGAAAAGCCCCAAAAGGCCTGCTTCTTGGGGATCGCAGTATAGGTTGTATGTAAATATATAGGAAGACACTGCTGCCGTCTTCTTGTTTTCCCTTCGTCAAGTCTTACGGACACCTAACGACAGGAGAAGATGGAAGGATATTATTCTTACCCGGTTACCCCACGAGCTGATCTGCAGTTTATTGAACACTTACTTAGATAAATAAAAAAATAAATAAGTAAAATAAATTTTAGTTTCATTCAGTAATTTTATTACAGCGAGATTAGCGTGTTGCGATATTCCAACATGTATTAAGCCACTTTTCTATCCAAAATATTTTCTGAGTGTCTGCACGTTTCTATTTACTGTGTAATTTTTTGATGAAAATTTTGCTAGCTACGTCCTGCCTATTTTCATAAATGTCTTTGTAGTTTCGTATTTAATCTTATATCTTCAAAAGAAGAAAGAAATCACTTAATTACAGCTTCTTACATATAAAGGGAAAAACAGAATAGCTATACCCTAATCTAGCTGGAATGATTAGCCTTAATTTGCTCAGCGTCGTCAGGCCGGGTAACGACCTTTTGGGCTTAATAGGAAACAATACGACACACATGTATACGATATTATCGGTAACATCATAGGCCTAATTCTCAATAACCACTTACATTCCCCGATGAAGTTTTGTCTTGCGAAAACAACGTAAATATCGCCTATATAAATAACAGAGTAATAATTATTGTTTTTTTTTTTATTAAAAACCCGTAATTTTACACGACTTTTACAAATTCATAATAAATTAACTTAATATATAATGATATATTTGTATTATAAACATGAATTCGTAGACCGTGGAATCTGAAAATGCTCATAGACAATTAGAGCCCTGTAGGAAGGTCTACAAGTGATGCTGTACATGAACTAACTAATTCCATTGTCACTAATCTAGATAATAAAAGAAAATGCGTAACGGTGTTCCTTGACTTAGCTAAAGCTTTTAACACAGTCTCTGTCCCGCACCTTATAAAGAAACTTGAAAATATTGGTGTAAGGGGTACTCCTTTACAACTTTTTGAGGATTACCTAACAAATAGGACCCAACGCGTGAAAATCGATAACTGGGTTAGTGAAGAACTCCCAGTTAACTACGGCGTTCCTCAAGGAAGCATTCTAGGGCCTATTTCTCGTTTACATTATTTCTCGTTTACATTAACGATCTCTGCCGTATTCATTTGCATAATGGTAAAATTTTTACCTTTGCTGGTGACACGGCTTTATTCTTTAGTGGAGACAGCTGGGATGAAGTCTTTCACAGCACTCAAATCGGGTTTAATAAAGTTTGCTCATGGCTGCGCTACAATATTCTTTCTCTCAATATCAATAAAACCAAATACATGGCCTTTGGATTTAGAAAGAACTTGCTACCTCCACCTACATTTTCTGTCATTGCCCATCTATGTAACAACCCGTCTAGTACCCCCTGCGTATGTCCTAGCCTGCAAAGGGCTGATACAATGAAATACTTAGGCGTAATTTTAGACTCCACCCTTAGTTTTAAGTCCCATATTGAGAGTTTAGTAGGCAGGCTACGTAAGTTGATTTATCTTTTTAAGACGTTAAGACATGTAGCTGATCGCAGAGTTATCAAAATGGTGTATAATGGCCTATGCCAATCTCTCATTAGCTACTGTATTATTGCTTGGGGCGGAACAGCAAAAAGTCTACTTATTGAAGTCGAAAGAGCGCAAAGGGCCTTGTTGAAGGTTGGAGCTGGTCTGCCTTACCGTTTTCCTACCTGTGATCTTTATAAGAAATGGGACATCCTTACTGTTAGACAGAGCTTTATATTATGTGTGCTTTTAAAAATGCACTCTCAATTAAAATTCATGCCAAATTTGAACAGTGACAAGCGCAGGAAAGGCACCGTTTGTCCAAGTCAAGCATTCCATACGAGCTTTGCGCAGCGATTTTATTGTTTTCTAGGCGGCTATCTGTATAATAAAGCCAACACGGCCCTTTCACTCTATTCTAAACCTAAATTTAAATGTAAGGCAATTGTTGCTGCATGGTTAAGGTCACTCAATTATGATGACACTGAGAAAATATTGCGCCCGTCCATCTAACTTCTGTGAATTATACACTTTGGATGTTAAGTATAATTTTATGTTGTATGATTGTGAACTTTAACTCTTGGTTGCACTTTGTACTTTAAATTTTCTGTATGGAATAATGTACTTTATATGCAATCATGTCGTAATATTCAAATTATGAACTCAAAACTAGTATTCTAATGACACAACTTATTCACATGCTTCTTTAAAGAAATTAAAAAGTTGTATCTGATCAGACCATATTACATGAGTGCAGATAAAGTATTGTATGAAACTACATATTATAACTTGGTGATAAAACACTCATGTGATAAACCTCCACTTCGGGTCTGTTTATGAACACACACTCGTGCATGTTGTGCAACAATTTCATAAACTATTACCAATAATTAATTACTTATTATTAAACAGTAGTGTATTCTATACAGTATTGCCTTGTGTATCCGCTTACATATTGTATCCATTGCATATTGTTTTTCTCTTTTTACCTTTCTCTTAGTGCAAGCCTTGATCTCTTCTCTTCACTAAGTATTGTTACATATTATTAAGCATCTCTTAACTGTGAGTGGGGCCCTGGTGACTTGCAACACAGGTACTTTATGCACCTATCGCAGGCACCAGTCTCTCACAATACAATGTTATTTGTAGTTACTGATTTCTAACTTTTAATATGTATTGTGATGAGAAAATAAATGAATTATATTATATTATTATTATGTAGGTACGGCAAATTGATTTAAATTTTAAGTGGATCTTTTTTATGCTTATTTTTTTATGTTTCATATAAAATTTATATGTATGTATATCTTAACAAACACATTAATGTTATAAGAAGAATTTTAGAGACTATACATGTGATTTCCTGGTCCACTTATCATCATCATCATCATCACCAGCCGGAAGACGTCCACTGCTGAACATAGGCCTCCTCCTTGGAACGCCACAATGAACGACAATTGGCGATTTACATCCACCGGTTACCTGCGACGCGCACAGTGTCGTCTGTCCACCTAGTGGGAGGCCTACCTACGCTGCGTCTTCCGGTTCGTGGTGGCCACTCGAGAACCTTTCTTCCCCAACGGTTATCGGTTCTTCGAGCGATGTGGCCTGCCCATTGCCACTTCAACTTGCGGATTCTGAGAGCTATGTCGGTGACGTTGGTTCTTCGGCGAATCTCCTCATTGCGGATTCGGTCCACTTATAACGGGTGTAAGGGACATCGTACCGAAAACCGATACCAGGGATCCAGAACACGATTCTGAACATCCTAGTGTTGAAATTTTTCATCGGCTTTTTCATGAATTTCAAAAAAAAAATTCACTTTTTTTAAATAAAATTAGTATAAAATCATTATTGGTATAATAATAAAGCCTAATTTTAATTTAAAAACAATAAATTAATTATTTGTGATTTTATTTTTATTTATTCTTTATTCACAAAAACAGTGCATAGGCAATTAATTAATAGGCAATTAACTATTATTATTTTAGAAAATTAGCAATGTAATTGGAAAAATAAACATTATTCGGCATATATTCATTACATGCTCGAAAATTAATAAGTTAGTCATTTGTCATTTACCATATAAATGGTTACTGTAATGTTGTAACGGACATTATTTGACATCTTATAATTTTTTTTTCGGTACGATGTCCCTTACACCCTGTATAAAAAATTAAAGCAGCCTCAATAGACCACAGGCTAATAATAGCCCCTTTTAATGGTTTTCTATTTCTGCGGTAAATGATGAAGAAACTGCTGATACCTACGTGAATTTGAACAACGATTTCTCTGTTGTTAATAAACAAGATCAATTTACCATCCAGGAGCGCATCGGATGCTTACCACTGTGCACAATAAGCTTTTGCTCATATTTATTTAAATAAAACGCAAATTCAGTACAACTAAGGTTTGTCGTAGGTAATTGATAGTATCAAAGTTAGGTCGATAGAAATTCGGCCAATATGACAACAGATTTTGTACCAAGATGGCAGAAATAGTACAGTCGAAGTGGACATTGTCTGTGGACTATTGAAGTGATGGAGATGACCTAGATCTACTAATGACTTTTTTCTGGTTTATTGATGCTACACAGCTCCCATAATTAGTGCCAGTGACAAGTAATATATTTAGTAGATTAGTATCTACTTGACATAATTTTTTTTGGGACTAATCCCACCACTCATTCCCACCACTGTTACACCTGTAAGCCAGGATCTAAAGTGGTCATCACTGAACACCGAGGTTTGACCCTCGGCGAGTCCCAGGGGAACGCTAAATTGTCTTGGAACCCGCAACAAATTTAATTAAAAAGGTAGATAGGAGGAGTCGGAAATACATATATTCCACTTCCCTCCTTTGCAAAGCGGGAGACAAGCAATGAATTAATAAACGGTCGATACAACCTTAACCTCAACCAACCTACTAGACATTTTATGAACTAAAGTCCCCGATTAAGCTCTTAGAGTCTACAAGTTGAAGTGTCAATAGGCAGGCCACATTGCTTGAAGAACCGGTAACCGATGGGGAAGCAAGGTTCTCGAGTGGCGAACACCAGCCGGATGCGAAGCATTGCAGACCTCCGACTAGGTGGACTTACGACATAGTGCGTGTCGCTTACCGGTGGATGTAAAGCAAATAGCCAATTTTCGTTCATTGCGGCGTTCCAAGGGGAGGCCTATGCCTCCCCTTGGAACGCCGCAATGAACGAAAATTGCTGAACATTGGTTCAGCAGTGGAAGTTGATAATATATAATATTCAATCATTTTTTAACTGTAGATACTTATATTATACATTTAAAAAATTATGAACGGACTAAAATTTTAATAGAGTCTTAGCTTTAATATACTTTCCCTTTGTTAACGTAAATTATATATTATATATCACGAGTATTAGTTCGTATTTATTTCACGAAGACAAGGCTGATTTACATGCAGCAGACGGGAGATCATGCTGCCCAAGTCACATATTTAAAGATAAAAATACATATTTTTAAAAATAAAATTCACTATTTTGACTCATTTCCCGGCAACGGTACGCAACCAGTCGCCATCTTCATTACGTGATTTTGTGATGCCCGAGTCACACGTAAATTTACCTCCACAAATCAAATAAGATTGGATTTAAAGAAAATTTCCGCTAGTGAAGATATTGTATGGTCATAAGATCAGCAAAATATTGGTAAATTCTTTACTTGTTGTAGTTGTCATAAAACTTCAAGGTGAGTACAAAATTATATCTCAAAGTACAGACTAATATTTTTCTTTTCGGCAACTACCCACTTATTATATTTTTATATTAATTAAATAATCTACATTGTGATTAAAACAGCTCAATCATAAATACGCCAAGGTATGTCGTACGTAAATGCTCAGTATCACAAAACGTGTATTGTATGTGTGTCCCAACATAGTATCTTAAGGGCGTTTGTGCGCTTTTGTGTACTTTGGCATTTGGAAAAAACATAAATAATTAAGGTAGGTACCTATCATGAACTATATTCTATTCGATGCTCATCGTATGATGTACTCGTGATATCCCAACGTATTTATTTTGCGCGGGGATGATATTTACCTATTTGAACCCACAAATTAATCATAGATCAGATATACCATTTCGATATCACAATTTCAATGTTATGAAAATATTACTACTATAATATACACTACCTACTTTGTGTTATGAAAACGTGTTACCTACGTGGATACACAATACACGTATATAGTGTACGGAAGGTGCCATGAAATAAATAAATATAATTATAACCATACTTTTCTGTGATGTCTTTTTGCTGTGGTGTTTGTGAATAGCTAGGAGCTGTCATCGTCTTCGGAGTTGGTCAAGAGGCGTTAGTCGTATTGTCCTCATGTAAACCGTGTATGGATCATATGACATATGTATACAATGTTACCTATGATGTGTATTCATTGTTTAATCCTCGCGCTAGTCGTGTAAGGATCATTTGACGTCTATCTACACTGCGAGGCGCATTCATCGTTTAATCCTCGCGCTAGTCGTGTAAGGATCATTTGACGTCTATCTACACTGCGAGGCGCATTCATCGTTTAATCCTCGCGCTAGTCGTGTAAGGATCATTTGACGTCTATCTACACTGCGAGGCGCATTCATCGTTTAATCCTCGCGCTAGTCGTGTAAGGATCATTTGACGTCTATCTACACTGCGAGGCGCATTCATCGTTTAATCCTCGCGCTAGTCGTGTAAAGATCATTTGACGTCTATCTACACTGCGAGGCGCATTCATCGTTTAATCCTCGCGCTAGTCGTGTAAGGATCATTTGACGTCTATCTACACTGCGAGGCGCATTCATCGTTTAATCCTCGCGCTAGTCGTGTAAGGATCATTTGACGTCTATCTACACCGCGAGGCGCATTCATCGTTTAATCCTCACGTTAATCATGTATGGATCATATGACGTCCAACCGCACTATAATGTGCATTATTATGCATTCATTGGTTAATCCTCATGGGCATCGTGTAAGTATCCCGTGTAAGTATCAGATATCCAACTACGTCGCAATGTGTACTCACTTGATCCTCATGTGAATCGTGTATGGGTCCTGTGACAAAATGCACAATATGTGTTTATTGATTGATCCTCACGTAAACCGTGTATGGGTCCTATGGCGTGTAACTATCTTACAACGTGTATTTATTGTTCGATCCTCATGTACACTGTGTAGGGTGTCTGTCACATCAAAATAATGTACCTTACAAAGTGTATTTATTGTTTGATCTTTACGTAAACTGGTTATGGGTCTTATGACATCGAACTACCTTACAATATGTATTATTGTCGGATTCCCCCATATACCGTGTATAGCTCCGATGGCATCAAGCTAATACATAAAACAATCTTTAATGCCTTGTATAGTACCAGACATAATATCAAATTGTCAGGCACATGCTGCTAGATATGGATTTTATGAACCCCAGCTAGGTATGCGCCACCTGAGGAGGTAGCGCATAGACCGAGTTATAGCAAAGTATGTCTCCCAGTAATTGTAAATCAAGTAAAAAGGTATAAATAATAATACTGATTGTGACTACTGGTTGTGAATAATAATATTGCGCATAACTTGCGTATACAAAACATAATCTTGTAAATTATGAGATCCTAATAATCAATCAGATTTACCACTTTCAAGGACATATATACTTAGCAATTATTGGGCCAAGGCCCTGCTTAAAATAAATCATTTATAGAATGCTTAAATTCAGTACTAGTAGTAGTATTAACTCCAGTACGGCGGAAGTTTGCTTAAACTTATGTTTCAATTTCAATTTATTTACTCGTAAAACCTTAGAACAACCTATATTATGACATATTTGTACCTATAGGTAGTAACAATATCAGTTTTGTAAATTTGGCAAGGCAGGGAAATCAAGAAGGTCCAACAGCGTTGCCTGCACAGCTCGAATACCTTAAATTCGTATCAAGTAATTGCATACCGCAAAGTCAAATATGATGGTACTTTATTTGTATAACACCTGAAATTAACTAGGTACTCATATTTTATATTTTGCAATACATGAATTGAACTGAAAAATGTTACTAACCACAGCGTATACGGTAATCAAAAAAAAAAAAAAAAAGAAACTTATTAGTTATACGTAATTTAATTTCGCACCGCATTTTTCAGAAGATTTTAACGTATGGGGGGTGGACAGCCTAGAAGCCGTAAGTTTATCCCTACCACAGGCCTGTGCAGATCCTTGCACAACGATGACGTCGCTTTCATCATGCCCACAGTCCAGTAACTACTGTTACATTTAAGATTTGTAGGTGGGCTGCTCTTGGAATAAAACATATGTTGTGGTACAATTATGTTCTGTTTATTGGCAAAATCACAAACTGTTCCCTACTTAAGTCTTAAACCTTATATTTAATTATTATTAAAAGTAATACACTGTATTAGGCCCAGTGCCATACACTAGGCGACGCTTATGCAACCCTACTTGAAAATAGCCAGCTTATATTACTTATTCACTCAGCGGTGGGAGCTATGGTCGTGGGTGGTTGGGAATAAAGCCAATACCGTTAAAAGTTTTAGAGTTACTCCTTCCAGTATTAAAGTAAACGAAAGTATTAGAACCGTGTGGGGAAGCCTTAATAATTAATACAAAAGGGGGGCGCCAGGGACTGTTTCAGTCCCAAATCCGGAGGTGACGAGGCGATGTACACTCGACGCTTCGGTTAAAACAGTACTCCACAAGTACCAGTTAAATTTAACCGGTTAAATACCGGTATTTCAAAATGTTAAATAAAAATATACCCAGTTAATAAAAAACTAGGTTAATAAAAAAACCGTTGTAAATAAAATAAACAACGTGGTAATAAAAAAACGTAATAATAAAAAAACCGTTGTAAATAAAATAAACAACGTGGTAATAAAAAAACGTAATAATAAAAAAAACCGTTATAATAAAAAAAATCGTTGAAATAAAAAAAAACCGTCTGGCCTGCCTCTCGGCTAGGCGCACTCGGTGTCCGTACAGCCGTCCCGGGGTTCTTACGGACTCGAAGGCACCGGTCACGACCTGATTCGTGGCGTCGAGACGGGCCCTCGGAATTCACTCCTAGAACGGACAATACGGACCCCTCATGAGACACTGTTCACACTAACATCAGCAAGGTTTTAGACACAACTAAATTAATAGACTTTCCAAGACTACTTACAGTTTTTGGGGATGGTATTTGGCGTGGCTGTACGGTAGGCCGGTCCGCGCTCCTAACACTCGAGCATCGGAATTCTGGAACGATTGTTAGAATTTAACACTGATACAACAACCTATGCGATGGTTACTTTAGAATGCCACTACTGGCACAGGCTAATTACCTGAAGAACGAACGGATCACTGTGTCTCGGTGTAGTCTAGGTGTCTAGGCGGTGATTCGTGCTCAAATGAGCTGCCTGGGGTTCCACCCCTCCAATCCTACCTCAAAAACGAATAATACCACCTAGTGGCGATTAGCCCAAATAAGGGTAAAATTAAAGTCCAATGCTCCTCACAAAGCATTCCATTACAACAATTAAGATCCTCAAACTACTGCCACTTGGCGTTGGTCAACAAAGTTGACATCAATCAGTCTCACAACATTGATAAATCACGGGAATTCACAATTCCCAGTGAATTAATTACGATAAAAACATTTATCTGGGGAAAATTATCCGGTCATTGACTGGAGAAATTAGTTTTAGTACCATTGCCACACTTAGTCCAAAGACAAACCTCACAAATCCACAGATTAAATATAATTCGGCTAAATCGAAGTATCTAGAAAATACTTCTTATAAAAAAAATTGTTAGACTTCCGTTAATTTGGTCAATCTTAATTGATTTTCACTAGAGAGTGATTATAAGTTAAATATACCTTGTAAATTAGTTTTAATGGACTGCAAATAAAGTTTTGCTTAAGTTTTATTTACTTTATTGTCTGTGAACTCGACGTGATTTTGTTCGGGACTGTCAGATGGCGTTACTGAGCCCATTCAAGTTTGACATTTCAATTATCACAACTATGAAACGTAAACAAACAATCTTTGGAAAAGAATTTAAATTACTGTACAAGGTGTTAAAATTAGTTTATTACTTAACAAATAGAGTGAAAGAATTTAAATTACTTTAAAGGTGTTAAAATTAGTTTATTACTTAACAAATAAAGTGAAGTGAATTGCAATTACAGTGACAATGTTACTAGAACCAAGGAAAGTAGTAAGAAAATACTTCTACGACAAAAATAGTAAACATCTAAATGTTCAAAGGTAAGGTACGCTGCTTTTTGCATCGTAACACTACGCAGAAAAACACTACGAGCTGAATATGGTACAGGTATGCTTTGGAATACTATATTGGTCTGTATTGACAATGTATAAAAAAAAAAAAAAAAACCCTAAGCCACACACTGCAAACATTGAGCAATGTCTGTGCTACGGCGGCACACGGCCGCCGGCGAACATACAATGACATGTGTATGTTTCAAATATGAATACATAATTTATTGTAACAACCTCATGCTGGATGTGTACATGCCAAACAGTTGTTATCCTGGCTGGGAGTCAGCCCTCGACTTTGGGGTGGCGGTTGAGGTTTCTAGTCACCGCATTATCCGTCCCGTCAAACATTAGTTTTATATAATAAGTTACAAGATCATTTGATTGATCGTTCATAGACGGTAATACAGAATAACATGATAAACTCTAGATGTCTATGTCCACTATCATAATAATTACTCACATCAATTATTTTATGTAATTCTGACTTATTAGCATTGATGTACCTACTTATATTACTCGTATTATAATCGATTTTTATTATTTCTTGCAAAATACCTAGCGTTTCTTCTCACATTTTAACTGCAGTACCTACTGTAGTCTAATGGTAAAAGAAAATAAAGTCTTTATATACACATGAAATACACTAAAAATTAATATCAATTAGGTCTAAAAATAGAATCTTCATTTTTGTGAATCGCCTAATGATAATTGGGCATATTATAGCCTTATCGATAGGATACCGCTATCCCTTGATAATTGCTATACTATCATTTATTTTACAAGACATTATTCTGGTTACACTCACATTACTTTAACTGAAATCAGAATCTATCATTGTTACCCTAATCGACAACAACGATAACAATAATATTATAATAATAAACTTATACTCATATACCCAACGAAATAAGTTTCTTCAAAGTAGTAAAGTAAAACATTTTTACTATTGCACCAAAGATGAAAATGTATTTGGAATACAAGTTGGCTATTATATTATCTTAGAAAATGAGTGCTCGTAACTGTGCAACATTACAACTTTTTCAGCTGCTTATTATGTTTATTTATGTGCTGTAGTTTGTATACATGTACACACCAGATTAAGCTTAATCTAAAAAAAAAAAAAAAAAATAGCGCTCTAATCGAATGTTAACCTCTACGTTCCACACTATTTAACAGAAAATATGAATTGTTTCCCACTACCTACTTATAATTAAACATACCTATATGTATTAAACATACCTGTATGTATACGAAAGTGGGAAGTATACATGGGTCGTCGATATCCTTCGATACGTTTGTTTATGTATGGCGGGTTAAGGAGTTTAAAAATTTTCCTAAAGCAATTTTCTAGTGGACTGTAAATATAAATATATAATTATATATTAAAAAACGCGGACAAAAGAAACTATACTACATTCGCAGCATACTGGATTGCAAGGACAAGGAAGTTAGCAACTGCAGGGAACACAAATGGAATAAATCGCAGCTGCTGCAGGGAAAGGATGGTGCGCCCTACCTTGAACGGCTGCGATGCGATGATGGCGGCGTCCTCTGCTTCTCCACAAATTGGATAGTTGTATCAGCTGCTATTGTCTCTGGCACTTCTTTTGCTTTTAACGAGGGCGGAATTAATTATTATATGTATTATTTTTAAATAATATCGCGATCACGCCGTAAGGAAATATTTTACAGCGGCGGTGACAAATTCACGTCACATTTCTTCTTTTTTCTATATAAGGCGCACTAGGGAAAGGATGAAGGATAAGGAAATCCAGCCTGCTACAAGTGCATTTTGGTAAATAATAAGTTTTCAATAACGAGATCCAACATCCCCCCGGCCTTGAAGGAATCCCTTCAAAAAATATAGACTAATAAAATCTATATTAAATTGACTATATCAGTCTTCAATTAAAATAAATAACAAAAAAACTGGTTGGTTACCACCGCTTACAACCTGTGTGTCGCTAACATAAATTACTAAACTTAAATAATAAATAAAATAATTAGTAGAAATGCTACTGCGTTGGTAACGGGCACAACCGTACTATAGGTCGCTCGTAGGTACCACAATTAGTTTGCACTTCTGCAACACGAGCAATTCCATCTTTACCAGGAAATAATCGTGTTATAACTCCCAATGGCCATTGCAGAGGAGGCGCATTATCAACATTAATTATGACAATCGTACCTACAGCTACAGGGTTGGAAAGAGTGTTCCATTTTTCCCGCATTTGTAAGTTATGAAGATATTCAGAACGAAACCTCTTCCAAAAAGACTGGACAATCGAGTCCATCAAAGAAAACCTGGACAGTAAATTAGCTCTCTCATTGGTCACATCCGCTGCTGGTAAGAATGCCAAAGGAGCGGTATGTAAAAAATGTGAAGGAGGAAGAGCTGTGGGTTCTGATGGATCTGAACTTAGGAGATAAAGTGGCCTGCTATTAAGAACACATTCTATCTGATTAAGAATCGTAAGCATCTCCTCATAAGTAAGGATTTGTTTACCTATAACTCAAAAAAGTAAAGCCTTGGCACTTTTTATATTTGCCTCCCAGATCCCTCCAAAATGTGGGGCGGTGGGAGGATTAAAACGCCAAATAATGCGGTTTTTAGTAAGCTCATTTTGAAAAGTTTTATAATAATCATCAGACTTTAAGAAGTCATGCAACTCGTTTAAATGCGATTTTGAAGCTATGAAGTTTTTGCCGTTGTCGCTATATAAAAATTTACATGGACCACGTCTTGACAAAAAGCGTTTAAACGCGTCTAAAAATGTGGCAGAGCTTAAATCAGAAGCTAATTCGATGTGAACAGCTTTCGTCACCAGACATATAAAAAGACAAAGATATGCCTTTTGACTGCGAATCCCACGCTTCCTAGCCATTGTAATATACAAAGGGCCAGCATAATCTACCCCTGTATGAGTAAATGCGTTGCATTGTTCTAAACGGCACTCAGGTAAATCAGACATTATAGGGAAAGTTGGCCTTGGGTTCATACGAAAGCAAGTATTGCATTTATGTATGCGTTGTTTTACAATGCGTCTGGCCGACAGAATCCAGAACCTTTGCCTTATTATTGAGAGCAATAATTGAGGCCCAGCATGTAAATAAGTGCGGTGATAATAATCAACTAAAAGATCAATCACATGTCCCTTTCTCGGCAAGAGAGCAGGATGCTTATGAGAATACTTAAGTGAAGAATAACTTAAACGTCCTCCAACTCTTAATAAGTTATCGGAAGATGTGAATGGACTAAGCTTACGCAAAGCGGATGAAACAGCTTTCCCAGTTTGTAAATTCTTAATGTCGTTAGAAAAATAAAAATGCTGGATATGTTTTATTAAATATATCTCAGCGGTATTTAAATCATTAGCGGTAATTACATCGTTGCGAGGCAGTTGTTTCAAAAATCTTAAAACATAAACCACACAGTGGAGCAGTTTACTCCATGAAGAGCACCTATCACTGAACAATAATATTGGATCTTCCTTTACACTAGCGGTTACACAAGTGACAATTTTTGATTCTAGTGGTGCTACCGAACTTGGAGAGAAAGTTGAAATAGGCCATTCGCTAATAGGTAGAGTGCACCATGAAGGGCCATTGAACCATAGATGATGGTCCTTTAATTGGGAAGGCAAAAGGCCTCTCGACAAAGCATCTGCGGGGTTTTGCACACCCGGAATATAATATAAATTTTCAGGGTCAATATAAGATTGACATTGTGCTATTCTGTTAGCAACAAATGTGTTAAATCTGTGCGGAGATGATTTCACCCAACACAGTGCGACTTCAGAGTCAGAAAAAGCATAAATACTATCAACAGGATATCGTTGCGATAATGTGTCACACACCATACGCAATAACTTCGTCATAAGAACGATACCACACAGTTCCAATCGAGCAACTGTGACAGTTTTAATTGGAGCAACGCGTGATTTTGAGCAAATAAGACGAACGATTGGTTCTCGATCACCTATAGTAACATGAGTATAAATGACGCATCCATACGCCTTCTCACTGGCGTCAGAAAATGCTATCAACGACAATTTACAACCAGGTTCAATTCCCATATGTCGCGGGAAGTCTAATTCAGATATTAGATGCAACTCACTAATAAAGTGATGCCATAAGCTTAAAATATGCGGGGGAGGTATGTCATCCCATCCCAATTTGAGAAGCCATAGCTCTTTGATTAATAATTTGGAATATAAAATTACGGGACCAACCAAACCTAAGACGTCATAAAGACGGGCAGTAGCCGATAAAATTGCACGCTTTGTGCCTACTGGTTGAGGAGGTGAAGTGGAGAAAACAAATTTATCAAAAGCAGGAAGCCAACGTAGACCTAAAATCTTTAAGCCACTGTCATTGTCAAAAGAGATTGACTCAGACTTACGTTGAGACACTGGTATGTGTTCTAGAAATTCTGAAGAATTGCTAGCCCACTTCGCCAACTCAAACCCCCCGGCCTTAAGCATATGGATGAGCTGATAGGCTATATCAGCCGCCAAAGATACAGAAGATGCCGAAGAACATACATCATCCATGTACGTATCCCTTTCCAACACATCCACGGCAAGTGGGTATTTGGGACCCTCATCCTTAGCCAACATTCGCAAAGTTCTCATCGCTAAAAAGGGTGAAGAACATAAACCAAACGTGACTCTATTATATTCGAAAGTATCTAGCGGTTCATCGGAAGAGAACCGGTACAAAATTCTTTGATATCTGCGGTATGCAGCATGTACTTCAATACATCTAAGAATAAGTACATCTGCCGTATGTCAGCAAAAAATGCTACACTAAACATACGAACATTAAGAAGAATACGGAATATATCAGCCTGAAGATTACAACCAGTATGTAAGATATCGTTTAAAGAAACCCCAGCATCCGTTTTGGCACTACCATCGAGCACAATACGTAACTTCGTAGTGTCTTTATCTTCGCGGATAACAGGATGGTGCGGTAGATAAAAACCTGGCTGTATGCACTCCTCTGGTGGAGTACGCGAAATTATACCCTTATCCAGATAGTCACGAATGACATCATTATATCGAGTGCGTAACTCAGGTGACTTGTCTAGCTTATTTTCCAGAGACAAGTACCTCTTCTTAGCTGTAATGTAAGAGTTACCTAATTTATCAGGACTTTCTTTAAAAGGCAACACTACAGAATAACTGCCAGTGCTATTGCGGGTAGTTGTGGAAATAAAAATATTTTCACATTCTTCCTCTTCAGGACTTAAAAATTTATTAGCGGGTAATTCCTCAAGGGTCCAAAATTTTTCTAAAACTTTGTCAAGCGAGTCTTGAGTGAATGAACAAAAAGTGCGGGATAAGTTGGGTGTCATAACAACAGGCGTATTACCCATTACGATATACCCTAATGTAGTTTCAATAGCGGAAGGCATATTATTATTACGCATAATGCGATCAAATAATAAAATTTGACAGTAAATATTTACTCCCAACAATATTTCAATCGGTCCAGGTACGCCATAGGAATCGTCACTGAGTGGAATATTTTTCAAGTAATCTAAGCTTGAAGTATCAACGTAAGAGTCCGGCAAGTGTGTTGTAATATTGTCCACTACTAACGGTTTGATAGAATACACAGTGGAGTTACCAAAACGCGAGCTAAATTTGATATCAGTTACGCCAAGAATACGCTGTGAACTTCCACCGATACCCTGTACTTCAGTAAACCGGTTTTGTGTCGATACTTGAAGGGATAAACGCTTACAACAAGCAGATGCAATATAATCGCTTTGCGAACCTGGGTCAATCAAACATCTTACAATATGATGCTGGTTATTGTTATCAATAATAATTATTTTTGCGGTTCCTAATAAAGTAGTAGATAAAGAACGATCAGAATGATCGCGAGAAACATTACACACAGAAGTGTGTATAGCGGTAGGTGCAACATTCACTTGATTGACCTTATTCTTATTAGACATAGAGTCGCTATTTGCAGGTGTTGCGGATATATGATCCGATTGAGATACACTGCGAGTCACATGTAGAGGTGGAGCGGACACACTTCTATTGTAAGTGCAATTATTAAAATTATTTAATTCACCAAAATGTAATAATGAATGGTGTTTAGCGGAACAGTGGGAACAATATTTTTGCGAAGTGCATTTAAAAGTTCTATGTTTGCAACTTAAACAGTTATTACAAAATGAATTATTTTTTACGTAAATAAACCTATCATATGGTGTTTTTGACATAAAGACAGGACACTGATACAGATGCTCATGAGCGCTATTCTTGCACAGGGTACAAGAAACTTTATTCACTTTATTTGTAAGGTTAACATCAGTGTTAATAAAAGACTTAGTTGGTTTTGGCGTTGGAACTTTATTACGTGATTTATCGAAATCTGGAACTGAAAATCTTTGCCCAATAGAACGAGACATAATCTTGCTTTGCTCTTTTACAAATTCAATTAGATTAGCGTATGATGGAATTTTTTGCTTACGATACATTGTTTCAAATAATTTGATCGTATTTAAATCCAATTTTTGTAACGCAAGGTGTAAGAATATAAAATCCGATAAATCAGTAATTTTTAGTTGTTTAAGTGCTTCTACAGACGAATTAAAATTATTAATGAAACTTTCAAAAGCTGAAGCACTGTTATTATTCAGCGGTTTAAATTCTAACAACTGGTTTAAATAACTACCAGCCAATACGCGAGGGTCATCATATTTATCAATAAGTGCATTCCAAATTATATTATAATTCTCGGCGGTTGGTGGCAAACCAGCGCACACAGACTTTGCGCTGTCAGTCAACTTGCCAACTAAATAGTAAACACGATCACCATCAGTTAAATCCGCATTGTCATGCCACTTTTAAATTGCTGGTAGAATAGTGGCCAATTGCGAGCGTTTCCATTAAAGGACATTAACTCAATAGGAGGCAACTTAGGCTTGGATTTCGATGCTGAAGAAAAGTTTTGATTGTGACTTTTACTACTAGCGGCGTCTACTTGTGACATAACTCGCTTTATGTAACAGTACATTTCTTCAAATGAAAGCCATGCCTGATAATCAATTTTATCCTCTGGGTTTATTTGCAATTTAAATGTGTTATATTTATCTGTCGCTTGTTCGAACTCACTACGCAAAGTATCAATATTACTCACATTACACAGGAAAACTTCACGTTGGGATTCATTGGTAGCAGCAGACTTAGATAAATCATATATAGACTGCAGCCTGGCAAATAATACATCGCGCTTAGAGCGCAGGATAGTCAACTGGACATGATCCTCGTTAGATATTTCAAACTCTTCCTCACTATCTGCTTTCTTTCCCTTCCCCATTATTAATATTTATTTAATTAAAATGGGTACACAAATAAAATATATTTTATTACTGTTACATCAGTAATAAAACTCCGTTGAACTATAATAATGTTCAATCAGTTGGTAAATACAAGAAATTCAAAATTAAGAATAAATATGAATTTTCTAAGGCATGTGTGAAGTTGCCTTAATACATCTGAACGCATATATGAAGTAACCTTAATTACTCCAAACGCGTTATAATAAATCCTTTTTGCGAGTATTGAGGGATCGCTCAGGCGTGACCTTAAAACAAAAGCTACACACGCGCACTGCGTTGACAGCTGATGCGGTTGCAATTAATTTTGCACTATAATAAATATATGCGAAATCACTCTCAATAGAAAATATTAATGGGTATAATAGGTAGAATAAGAGTATTCTAATGCGATTATGTAATGGAATGAAACAATTATCAATGCGGGATGCGTAAGAATACGACTTAAAATAATAAATTTGATAATTATTTCAATACCAATTACGTTAAATTATACGTATATAGACATAGTACGTAAGTTGTAAGCGGTGGCTAAGAATAACCATATCATTTGCTTTACTATAATAGTATAAGCACAAATTATATTCGGAAAAATCTAAGATTCATTATCCGGCTCGAAGGACCAAAAAAAATGGCGGGTTAAGGAGTTTAAAAATTTTCCTAAAGCAATTTTCTAGTGGACTGTAAATATAAATATATAATTATATATTAAAAAACGCGGACAAAAGAAACTATACTACATTCGCAGCATACTGGATTGCAAGGACAAGGAAGTTAGCAACTGCAGGGAACACAAATGGAATAAATCGCAGCTGCTGCAGGGAAAGGATGGTGCGCCCTACCTTGAACGGCTGCGATGCGATGATGGCGGCGTCCTCTGCTTCTCCACAAATTGGATAGTTGTATCAGCTGCTATTGTCTCTGGCACTTCTTTTGCTTTTAACGAGGGCGGAATTAATTATTATATGTATTATTTTTAAATAATATCGCGATCACGCCGTAAGGAAATATTTTACAGCGGCGGTGACAAATTCACGTCACATTTCTTCTTTTTTCTATATAAGGCGCACTAGGGAAAGGATGAAGGATAAGGAAATCCAGCCTGCTACAAGTGCATTTTGGTAAATAATAAGTTTTCAATAACGAGATCCAACAATGTATAAGATGCACATATATTATAAATATGGAAACTTTTTCTTCATGTGCACTGTGTCTGGGAATGGGGTTGGAGATCGCTTTCTATATTGTTTGAAAATTGAAAACTAGAGATACCGCAGAGAGATGTATATCTCTGCCATTACAGAACCGAAAGTCATTGTCGCGGTATTTAGTATACCTACTTGTATATCTTGCATGAAAAGTAAATAAGAAATTTATTAAGTATATAGATAGGCAATATGCCTTAATAACTTTAATTAATTTTTTTCGATGCTCTAAACATCCTGCATGTAAATCAGCCTTGTCTTCGTGAAATAAACGAAGTATAATTGAGAATCAAACGAACTTACCTTGTGAAGTTTGATGTCTAATTATATGAGTTTATTGAACGAAGAAAAGATACTCCCGCCCTCCCTCAATACTCCCGAAAAGTATCGAAAAAAATTGGCTCTAAAAGTAATGAAGATGGCGACTGGTTGCGTACCGTTGCCGGGAAATGAGTCAAAATAGTGAATTTTATTTTTAAAAATATGTATTTTTATCTTTAAATATGTGACTTGGGCAGCATGATCTCCCGTCTGCTGCATGTAAATCAGCCTTGTCTTCGTTCAATAAACTCATATAATTAGACATCAAACTTCACAAGGTAAGTTCGTTTGATTCTCAATTGTACTTACTTTTTTATACAAAATAACAAGCAATGTAGCGGTTAGCAGGGTTTATATACAAAAAATATATTTAAACTAAGCAAAAAAAAAAATTCTAAGTTGTCGCCATATTGTGAAGAAAGGATAACTAAACACAGACCGACCGTTTGCGAGAGTTCGATTATTTTTAATGAAATTTCTTACTCCAAAGCGTGCGTTAAATGAGACTAAAGGCCAATGGTCTGATGGTCTCATTAATAAACGAAATCTATTTTTTAAAATGCTATGCCGTCCCATACACAAATTTGCGTGGGACTTAATAATAAATTCCACTATTACCTTATGGTAGCATAACAAACATTATTCAAACTAACTATAGCGGGGCGTATCTGCTTACTTTAATTAAATTAAACGGTCTGAGTTTATACACTTCCACGGAACAACAAAGATAATAACATCTGGGATGTTGATTTTGCCAATTGACGTAAACAACTTACCTAACGAAATACTTTGTTGGTAATACTGGGCTCTGATTTCAGTTATTTGACTGACTCTCCCTTCTTAGGGAGAGGCCTTTGTTCAGCAGTGGACGTTTCGGCTGCTGATGATGATGATAATGATTGATGACGGGCCCGTTGGTCTAGTGGTTAGACACCCTGGCTGCTAACCGATGGGTCGTGGGTTCGATTCCCACCAAGTGTCTGGGTGTTATTTATCTAAGTATGTATTTACCAAAAAAAAGTATTTAAGTATTAGTATCAGTTGTCTGGTTTCCATAGTACAGGCTCTGCCTAGTTTGGGATTGGATGACCGTGTGTGGAATGTCCCAAGATATTAATTATTATTATGTAGCTCCTTTATAACTTTGCAGAAAGACATCCAATAGTTTTGTTTTATTAACAAACAATAACCTAAAATGTATATAAGTATTAGTATCAGTTGTCTGGTTTCCATAGTACAGGCTCTGCTTAGTTTGGGATCGGATGACCGTGTATGAATTGTCCCAAGATATTTATTTAAAAAAAAAACACAGTGATAGTTACGGGAAAGTTTTTAAAAATAATCTGTGCGGAATAATTAGGTATCATTATTTATATAAAAGTAAATAAAACACATAATTTTCATATTTACTGGGTTGATAATGTTGCATTTGAGTTATACAAAACTTTCTGCATTGCATATAGCAAGGTTTGGATCTGTTTGCAGAAGTAGGTACGTCCAATTTAGACTGTAAACGGTCTTGTAATCCATTTACTTTATGTATTTTAGATACATAAACATACTTAGATTTTCTGTAAGAAATTCTCCAAATGACGAGGAAAACAGCATCAAAGTCCGTTGATCCTATAGAATAGTAAATGAACAAACAGACACGACTTTTTTATACTAAATAATAAATGTTATAATATTATTTTCAACACACTTGCTCGTAAGGTGAGCCTTATTACATCGCTTTTAAGGCCATAACCTGGCTATAAGACACGCGTGCGTAATGATGTCATTACGCACTAGTGCGTAATAGAATTATCCCTACAAAGTGAAACTAGTACTTTACTGCAAGTTGTATTCGAGTAAACAGAGCATTATAATTTAACCGGGTAACACATTTTTTTATAAAAACATTGAAGAGGGTTTGTGCCGCTGAAAATCCATATACATTTATGAAATAAATAAATGTGTTCGTCCTTAATTAAGTCAAACAAACATTTATTATTATCAAATTATTCATAATTAACAATAATTTGTTATAAAATATTTGCATTTTATGACTTAAAATATGCTTAAAATTATAATTTTGAAGTAGGCTGTATGTTCACTCATCTCGAATTGGGCGTCTGAAAATAAAAACGCACGCGCCATTTCCCATCCATAATTTTCATATTTTGTTTTTATCGTATTTGTCGCTGTGTGGTAAGTTATTTTGTTTTTTTCCTCGCAAATGTGTTGAAAAACGTCGTATAAAACTCATGAGCTCTGCTCATTACACCCTCGTCTACGGCTCGGGCTGCACACTACAGCATCGTGTACATTGAGCAACCTATTACTTAGTTCGCTTGTATCATAATATAGTACTATTTTTACACACTTTGACTTTTTTTTCGTATGGTGTTAAAGGTGAAGGTTGTAAGGTGAATATAAGTTTTTAAATATATTTAACATATTTATTAATATATTTATTTTAACATATTTGGTTGGAATACATGCCTACTTTTTTCTTTATAAAAGTATTGTAACGGACGTGCAGATTTTTAAAGTTTAGACCGCTATCATTAACACACACATTATCATTGAACACTGTAAAAAAATGTTACTTGTTTACTTTTCATAACATTATGCACATCATTTAAATGAGTAGAATGCCTGAATGAAATTTTTAACTCCTATCGACAGTATTTAGAAATTTTTGTAAGTATTGGTATGCTGCATATTCAATGCTATACTAAATGTATGGACGAATTTAACTCAAAACTTTGGATATATCCTGATTCTATTTAAACAAGTTACAAATGTCATTTTACTCGTTAAAGCACGTAGTTTCTACATCTGTTTCAGTTTTGTAATATTGTTATAATTTACGAAAATATCGTCAGTTGAAACTTAATGTTTCCACACTGTATACAGTTCTTGTGAAGAATGTATTCTTCGTGTACAAAGCCGTACATATAAGAGTCTTATCGCACCGCGTAGCGGCACGGAGCCACTCCTCACGGATGATAAATGGACGACGAACGTGAGTATCTAACACTACCAGGGATTGCGAAATATTTTCATGAAAACGCTCTTCAATAAAGTATGGATATCTTGTTATTATATACCTACCTAATCAAGTAATAAGGTTTCTTGTCTGATGTTAAGATTGAAACCTTAAGTAATTTAATAGTAAAGGCGTCGATGCCACACAAAATAACACGGTAACGTGGATTGTTGGGTTAAAATTACAACTCAAACTCAAACTCAAAAATCTTTATTTCAAATAGGCTTAACGATAGCACTTTTGAATCGTCATTTTTTAAAAGCTACCACCGGATCACAACGCGGCCTCAACTGAGAAGATCCGGCAAGAAACTCAGCGGGCTTGTCATTTTTTCACTTTTTTTTTTAAACATTGTTTTGTTACAAATGAATCGACATTAGCGATATTGTGTCCTGCCGTTCGAAACATAAAGCAAGGGAGAAAAGAAGAAAACAATAAATTACGACAAACTAAAAGGCCAAAGGGATAGAAGTCGGACCAGTCCCCCCAAGCAGCACCCGCGCCAACCAAAATAGTATGTGGTTATTTTCTGTTATGTTTCTCTAGGAAGTATAATTGTACTATCAGTCTCTAGGAAGTATAATCAAACATACCTCAAAATATTAATATCAATAAGGGAAGAATATCGTTTTGATAGAACCAAGCCAGGATTACAGTAAAAGCTTCTGCTTCCTGCCTGCTTAAATTAAGTTATATTTGTAAAATTCAATATTTATAGAAAAGGTATTTTATTTACATACAATGGACAAACAAATTACTCGCGAAATAAAGTTATTTTAAATAAATTACCATCGCCACCACAATATTACACCCAAACCAAATTAAAACGGCACTACTGGCCTACATATCTACCATTCTTATTAACATGAAATGGTAATTTCGACTGTGGAACGATGTCACCTATACATGCACTATACTGTTGACCTGTGGGGTGACCGGGTAAGAATAGCAACCTCCCCGCCCCTCCCGTTGGGTGTCCGTAAGTGGCGACTAAGGGAAAACAAGAAGACAGGCAGCAGCGTCTTTCTATTTTTCCTACCACCTATACTGCGATCCCAAGACGCCTGCTAAGCGTGGGAATTATGGCAAACCCTCCCTTGTAAGGGGGAGGTTGTTCAACAGTGGACGTCTTTCGACTGCTGATGATTATTATGAGGATACTGTTGACTGCTACTTACACTCATAAACCAAATCTCCCGGATATTTCAACTATATGTATCTGATTTTCCTATAGAATAGTAAATGAACAAACAGACACGACTTTTTTATACTAAATAATAAATGTTATAATATTATTTTCAACACACTTGCTCGTAAGGTGAGCCTTATTACATCGCTTTTAAGGCCATAACCTGGCTATAAGACACGCGTGCGTAATGATGTCATTACGCACTAGTGCGTAATAGAATTATCCCTACAAAGTGAAACTAGTACTTTACTGCAAGTTGTATTCGAGTAAACAGAGCATTATAATTTAACCGGGTAACACATTTTTTTATAAAAACATTGAAGAGGGTTTGTGCCGCTGAAAATCCATATACATTTATGAAATAAATAAATGTGTTCGTCCTTAATTAAGTCAAACAAACATTTATTATTATCAAATTATTCATAATTAACAATAATTTGTTATAAAATATTTGCATTTTATGACTTAAAATATGCTTAAAATTATAATTTTGAAGTAGGCTGTATGTTCACTCATCTCGAATTGGGCGTCTGAAAATAAAAACGCACGCGCCATTTCCCATCCATAATTTTCATATTTTGTTTTTATCGTATTTGTCGCTGTGTGGTAAGTTATTTTGTTTTTTTCCTCGCAAATGTGTTGAAAAACGTCGTATAAAACTCATGAGCTCTGCTCATTACACCCTCGTCTACGGCTCGGGCTGCACACTACAGCATCGTGTACATTGAGCAACCTATTACTTAGTTCGCTTGTATCATAATATAGTACTATTTTTACACACTTTGACTTTTTTTTCGTATGGTGTTAAAGGTGAAGGTTGTAAGGTGAATATAAGTTTTTAAATATATTTAACATATTTATTAATATATTTATTTTAACATATTTGGTTGGAATACATGCCTACTTTTTTCTTTATAAAAGTATTGTAACGGACGTGCAGATTTTTAAAGTTTAGACCGCTATCATTAACACACACATTATCATTGAACACTGTAAAAAAATGTTACTTGTTTACTTTTCATAACATTATGCACATCATTTAAATGAGTAGAATGCCTGAATGAAATTTTTAACTCCTATCGACAGTATTTAGAAATTTTTGTAAGTATTGGTATGCTGCATATTCAATGCTATACTAAATGTATGGACGAATTTAACTCAAAACTTTGGATATATCCTGATTCTATTTAAACAAGTTACAAATGTCATTTTACTCGTTAAAGCACGTAGTTTCTACATCTGTTTCAGTTTTGTAATATTGTTATAATTTACGAAAATATCGTCAGTTGAAACTTAATGTTTCCACACTGTATACAGTTCTTGTGAAGAATGTATTCTTCGTGTACAAAGCCGTACATATAAGAGTCTTATCGCACCGCGTAGCGGCACGGAGCCACTCCTCACGGATGATAAATGGACGACGAACGTGAGTATCTAACACTACCAGGGATTGCGAAATATTTTCATGAAAACGCTCTTCAATAAAGTATGGATATCTTGTTATTATATACCTACCTAATCAAGTAATAAGGTTTCTTGTCTGATGTTAAGATTGAAACCTTAAGTAATTTAATAGTAAAGGCGTCGATGCCACACAAAATAACACGGTAACGTGGATTGTTGGGTTAAAATTACAACTCAAACTCAAACTCAAAAATCTTTATTTCAAATAGGCTTAACGATAGCACTTTTGAATCGTCATTTTTTAAAAGCTACCACCGGATCACAACGCGGCCTCAACTGAGAAGATCCGGCAAGAAACTCAGCGGGCTTGTCATTTTTTCACTTTTTTTTTTAAACATTGTTTTGTTACAAATGAATCGACATTAGCGATATTGTGTCCTGCCGTTCGAAACATAAAGCAAGGGAGAAAAGAAGAAAACAATAAATTACGACAAACTAAAAGGCCAAAGGGATAGAAGTCGGACCAGTCCCCCCAAGCAGCACCCGCGCCAACCAAAATAGTATGTGGTTATTTTCTGTTATGTTTCTCTAGGAAGTATAATTGTACTATCAGTCTCTAGGAAGTATAATCAAACATACCTCAAAATATTAATATCAATAAGGGAAGAATATCGTTTTGATAGAACCAAGCCAGGATTACAGTAAAAGCTTCTGCTTCCTGCCTGCTTAAATTAAGTTATATTTGTAAAATTCAATATTTATAGAAAAGGTATTTTATTTACATACAATGGACAAACAAATTACTCGCGAAATAAAGTTATTTTAAATAAATTACCATCGCCACCACAATATTACACCCAAACCAAATTAAAACGGCACTACTGGCCTACATATCTACCATTCTTATTAACATGAAATGGTAATTTCGACTGTGGAACGATGTCACCTATACATGCACTATACTGTTGACCTGTGGGGTGACCGGGTAAGAATAGCAACCTCCCCGCCCCTCCCGTTGGGTGTCCGTAAGTGGCGACTAAGGGAAAACAAGAAGACAGGCAGCAGCGTCTTTCTATTTTTCCTACCACCTATACTGCGATCCCAAGACGCCTGCTAAGCGTGGGAATTATGGCAAACCCTCCCTTGTAAGGGGGAGGTTGTTCAACAGTGGACGTCTTTCGACTGCTGATGATTATTATGAGGATACTGTTGACTGCTACTTACACTCATAAACCAAATCTCCCGGATATTTCAACTATATGTATCTGATTTTCCACCAATAGAAGACATTTCTTATAAGAGTAAGCGAGTGAAATGAACATTTATTCATTCGAACCTTATTCGAACGACTTTTTTTGCATTATAATTTTATACACTTATCAATCAAATACTACAGTTAATCTAAAAATACTGTAATAGACTTCGGGCCGCATAGAAAAGGCTAGCGGTTGCAGGTTGAGCATGACTGCTCTAGAGCACTGGCTACGTCAGTGACCGCAGAAATACAACGCCGTTTGTTATTGTGTTGATTTTTAATTCTGGCTGCTGTTTGCAGTAAGACCTCGTTAGGAAGGAGGTACTTCCCCATTCAGTGGGCTTTTTTTGGATTAGCGTATAAAAATATGCAGATGATAGGCAAGGTGTTAATATAAACTAAATTTGATTATTGTTATGTATCGTACCTAGCGGTAATCGGCTAACCTACGACATAACCAACGTGCGACCTCCCCCTGATGTTATCACTACCTACTCACCCTTCAATTCGCTGTATCAGGTACTACGGGCTGCAGTTCTATAGTCAGTCTGAACTATGGACGCGGGGTACCCCAATATGGAGGTGTACTACGTTTAAATTCTAATGAACTAGGGACTATGTCTTAAGAGAAAAGGAAATGTACTGTCCTGGTCAAGATGAACTGGCGCCACGCATGTGCAGCGCGGCGACGACCCGAAGTCTACAGCACCTCGCAGCTACGACCGCGGGGACAATCACTCCACACTCGCGACGTTAAATTATACTAATTATGCACAATCGACGCTGACGGACGAGGTTCTCTTCCTCGCAGCGGATATATTCAAGAACTAGATGGCACACCGATGTGCAGGTCTTTCTTCAGCCAACAAAAAACACGCGTTGCTACCTAATGGCGCTCGACACGGCTCCACGACGAATAGTGAATATACTCCGAACGGTGGTGGTTAGATTACGTTAAAACTACCCACCACTGAGTGATAATAAAATGCGTTTTGTTCCGAACAGTCCCCCGCCCCAGCCAGACGCAAACTGGCTGAGTACCAAACCAGAGGAGCAGAAGAAACTATGCTAACCTAAGCTACTGGAAGTCGCGACAAACCGGCAACGGCTCTTTTAAAAACAGAATCCCCGACTAAGACTTCTGCCACCCGCGGTATACCATCAGCGCCCGGAAACAATCTCAATATTCTACCCCGTCTCCAACACAAGGGTGGCATATTCATTTCCTTCACTAGAACGAGGTCTCCAACCTTAGGCGGATCTGTCTTGTCAGACCACCGAACACGCTGCTGTAAGAGATGGAGATACTCTAGATTAAATCTCTTCCAAAAGCTCTGAGATAGCTGCTGCAACAACTGAAAACGCGAGAGCCGATATACTGGGACTTCAACGAATGGGTATTCCGGAAGTGCTGTAAGAGGACCGCCAATCAAAAAATGACCTGGAGTAAGGACCTCCAAGTCATTTGGGTCTGAAGAAACTGGACAAAGAGGCCGCGAATTAAGAGCCGCCTCAATCTTACAGAAGACTGTAGAAAGTTCTTCAAAAGTAAGAACCGTTTCGCCTATGACTCGACGAAGATGCGTCTTAGACACCTTCACTACTGCTTCAAAAATACCACCCCACGATGGGTAAATAGGGGGGCTAAACTGCCACTGAATACCACGACGAGAAAACTCATTACCTAATGAGACCTGATTTTCTGAAATAAATTTAGTGACTTCCTTTAAATACCGATCGCTTCCCTTGTAGTTTGTACCACAGTCGGACCGAATTAAGTTCGGCAACCCGCGACGACTGACGAATCGGGACAAACAAGCGATGAAGGCTTCTGTGGTAAGAGCTGACACAACCTCGAGATGAACGGCCTTAGTAGCAAGGCAAACAAATACGCATAAGTACGCCTTGATTACCCTAGCATTCCGAACTGATGAAACCTTAATAGAGAAAGGCCCTGCAAAATCTGTACCAACTGCAGAGAAAGGCCTGGAAGGCCTTACCCGATCTGCAGGCAGATCACCCATTAGAGGTTGCTTGATGGCAGCTTTAAGCCTGTAACAAGGTATACATTTAAAAATGACGATGCGTATAGCCCGTCTAGCCGACAAAATCCAGAACTCCCTTTGAAGGACGGCGAGAAGTGTAGTTAATCCTGCGTGAGCATTCTTCACGTGCCGATCAGCGATGATGAGTTTTCCGAGAGGACCATCCTTGGGCATGAGGAGAGGATGACGAGCCTCATAACTCAGGTTGGAATTACGCAGCCTTCCTCCTACACGTATCAAGCCGTTCTCATCTATGAAGGGATTCAACCGAGCGACAGCACCTTTTAACTTGACACGACCGCCCTTTAGCGTCGATAATACTGTTGCAAACTGCTCAGCCTGAACGTATCGCACCCAAAACAAGAGTGCCTCCTGCCGTTCTTCCGGTAACAAAACTGGAGACAGTATCTTCTTGTCAGGATTCCTAGTATTGTGTACGAATCTACGCATCCAACCAGTTACCCCTAACAACTTATCCAAGGAACTATACCGGTTAAGTATCTTGTCTAAATCCTGAGACGATTCCGCAACGATGACGTGACATCGTAATCCAGGAAGAGGATCTACAGGCTCCACATCAGAATTAGGCCAGCCATCTTCATGCTCTTTAAGCCAGGCTGGACCCCACCACAATTGGTGGTCTAACAACACCGGAGCTTCACAACCGCGTGAAGCGCAATCTGCCGGATTCCAGTCACCAGGGACATGTCTCCACGTAAGGGAGACAGCTGACTGCTGAATTTGGGAGATCCTATTTGCAACGAAAACTTCTAGTGCATGGACTGGTGCACGCAACCATGCGAGGACAATTTGACTATCAGTCCAAGCGAATACTTCCACAATATCTATATTTTTCCCCAAGGTTAATTTGACATGATTGAGAAGTCGACACAATAACGCAGCTCCAGATAATTCCAGTTTCGGGATAGTTAGGCGCGATCGAATAGGGGCGACCTTGCTTTTCGCCATTACAAGTTTTAAACTTACTGCTCCTGACCCATCGACAGAACGTAGATATATTGCGGCGGCGTAGCCGCGCTCCGACGCGTCACAAAAACCGTGCAGGGTAACCTTACATTTTCCAGGAGGTAGTAAAGCTCTATCCAATTTTATTAATTGTATATCCGGAAGAGATGATACAAACCTAGTCCAATCTCGTAATATGTCACCAATAAGAGGGGCATCCCATGTTAATCCTTCCAACCAAAGTCTCTGGAGGAAACATTTTGCCCAAATTACAACTGGGGTTATCCATCCATTAGGATCAAAAATCCGTGCTACCGTAGACAGTACCAATCGCTTGGTCCACAACTTAGAAATATCCAGCTCCTGAACGCGAAAGGTAAACACATCTTGTGTCGGCTGATACTGGACTCCTAACAAAGCTACTGTATCAGGATTATTAACATTCTGAAATGTGTGAGGATCCTGTCTATGTTCCTCTGGCAACCCATCAAGAACAGCTGGAGAGTTTGATAGCCACTTCCGTAACTCATAGCCAGCCGTTTTCAAAATGCCTATCAACTCGTCACGCAACACTAACGCTTCTTCTTCACTGGCTGCACCCGTACAAATGTCATCCACATATACGTCACTCGATAAAACGTCGGATGCTCTTGGGTAGTTAATTCGTTCACGTTCGGCCAATTCCAATAAAGCTCGAATAGCAATAAAAGGACTAGAACGTAACCCATACGTATTAGTATTCAGCTCGAAAACAGTGATTGGCTTGGAAGGGTCTGCTCGCCACAGTATAAGCTGATATCTTCGATCATCAGGGTGAATGATAGTCTGACGAAACATCATTCTAATATCGGCAACAAACACGACTTGATGTCGGCGAAAGTTCGTCAGAATTTCAGAAATATCACGCTGTAACTTGGGCCCCGAATGTAGACACTGATTTAGTGAGACGCCGTTAGAGGTGGGTGCAGACCCATCGAATACTACCCTAATTTTTCCTGCCCTGAACACCGCATGGTGAGGAATAAAGTAATGTTCTTGCATACGCCAGTTGAAACTTGAAACCGACATGTGATCTAGTTCCGAATATTCTTGCATAAAGTCAATATACTTCTGTCGGAACACTGGATCTCGCTTCATACGTCTCTCCATAGAAGCTAACCTTTTCTCAGCTAGCATTCGTGAGTGACCAAGACGAGGCCGAGAAGGCAAGAAAGGTAACCTCGTCACAAACTGACCCGAGCAAAGACGACCAGTGTTGTTCTGGAAGAATGACTCACATTCCAGATGTTCCGGCTCCTCTCGCGACGCAGTAGGAGGTTCTTCCCAAAATTGCTGAACAGCGTCAGCAAGTGAGAGTCCCACATGAACCTGGCTATCCTCTGAGGGAGAATCACAAACGGAATATACTGGTCCCATAATAACATCACCTAGGACAGTTGGGATAGCTACCAGCCCACCGGAATGTAGTAGCTTTCCGTTGCCCAACTGCAACAATCCTAGCACGTCACTGCCCAGTAACAAATCCAAATTTGTATTTGGAAGATGAAAATCTGGGTTTGCCAACGAAAGCCTTGTCGTCAAACGAACAACTTCAGGTGGCAAAGTAACCGACGGATGACGTCCTATAATATAATCTAAAACTATAGCTGAAGTACAAATGACGATCGGAGAGGGAAAAATGAGATCGATACTTGACCCCGTAACCCGTACACCTTAACTCCACCCACACCTTGCACATAGTCTGCACCAGGACGAACACGTAACCCTAAACGAGTCGCCAAACGTGTTGACACAATGCATCCTTGAGAACCGGAATCCAACATCGCGCGTACCGTCACATGAGCACCCTGTGGTGAGCCGACGCGAACCTGAGCTGTGGGTAACAAGACCGTTATAGGAGGAGGGGTAGACGAAGGTGGAGGTATGGTTGGGAGTCAGAACTGCGATTGAGGAAACTGTTGATGAACAGTAGCAGAATGTCCTTGCATGACCTGAGGATTCCACGGTTGATACACCGGTGGCATAAAACGCCGATCCATACGAGGCCATTCTGCGTACGGGAGTGGTACGTAAGAGCGAATCCGACGCTCCTGATCAACAGCTGCGTGACTTATTAGAGGAGGGGAGTAAGCACCCCCGCCCGTGGCGAGCTGTGGCAGCGACTGCTTGTGAACAGGAGAACCCTGATGTCTTCTAGAACCATCAGGCACATGATAATTATTTCTAGCAGGTGATCGCTCACCCATCCTTGTGAGCTCTGCGGGGTCGGTCGAAGGCACCGGAGCAACTAGCCTAGGCGAGCCATTTTGATTGCCGCAGAGTAGGAGGTGATGATTACCTCCACACTGGCCGCACGGTCTTACTCTCTGGCATCTAGAAACCAAGTGATTGCCCAGGCAACTGTAACACCAATTTCACTGTCGAGCAATGTTGCGTCGAGCCTGCCAACGCAATTGCCTGAAATTAGAGCAAGACGTGACCACATGGCCATAGTCCTTACAATATACACATCTGGTCTGCTGCTCTTGAGCAGCGGAAGCAGTATTAAATACTCGTCCCTCACGGCGCCGGTCCGGTTGTCGACGCTCCATACGTGGCTGTTGTAATCGTGGCCGAGAACCAACTTCACCTGGTCCGGGTGGGGGAACATTTTCTACACGTCGACATTCATCTTCCAAAAACAAGACCAAATCATCAAAACTTGGAAGATGCGTGGCTGAGTCCCCACCGTACTCTTGCTCGAACCTATTCCGCAAATCATGGGGAAGCTTGGCTAACACGATATGCAGCAACATAAATGACCAACTAGATACTGGTAGATTTAGTCCCTTTAATCCGTTATAGGATACTAATAACGGATTGAGTATTCGCATCCGTAACGACGGGGTTCCGGAAATCCTGGGAGGGTTCAAAATAGTGGACACATGACTGTCCGCCAACCGCCTAATATTTTGGTACCTTCTTGTTAACAGGTCCCGGGCGATATCGTAATTATTATCTACTAATTCCAAGTGCTGCACGAGCCCCTTGGCTTCACCTGACAAAGAGGCCAATAAATACGCCAACTTTTGTGCCGGAGTTAAATCTTTACGAGTATGTACCAAACTATCATATAAATTATTAAATGCCACCCACTGACACAGATCTCCGCTAAACTGAGGTAAATCGAGCTTAGGAAGTCGACTAATTAGCGCGGGCGAAGCGGCTTCGTCAGAATGAAGACTTGTCCCAGCCGCTGACGGGACCGACAAAATACCGACCGCTTGGCGGATCTGATCCGCTAAGTCATCGGCCTGAATAACGTCAGCATTAATTTTTTCCATTACCTCTGGTTCCAAACTCAGTTCCAACAATTCCTGATAAGCCGCATATAAGTCCGTTATTTTATTTTCTAAGTCCTCATAACGACTTAATAACGCCCGTTCACGATCCTTTCGGTTTATATTCAAAACCGCCGAGCCGAGCCATCGTAACACCGCGGCAATCCGTGCGCGAGGTTTGGTGGCCATCATTGCCTATAATTACGTTAATTACCAATTTACGTAACTATAAAATACTAACTAGTAACAAGAAACTATTTATTTACTCAAAATAAAGTAAATAAACCTAAATATGACGTTACCGCGTCAATAAATAAAGTATAAAATAAAAGAATCCACGCAATACAATAGTGGCTCACTAACGATCGTACACCGCTTATCTATATACAAGTACGCTCATATAACGTTAGCCCGGTAGCTATCGCGCGCGGCACACCGACGCGCCAGCCGGCCGCTCGGCCGCCCGGTACCGCCTACCTGAATCTAGTATTCTATCGCGCGGACGCACCCGTAATGCAAATAAATATCTAATGACTATCTATTTGAAAAGGTAAGCAGAGCGATAACAAAGGCCGCAACAAAACGAAATAATACCGATATTTTAATCCTAACCACGCTCTGCTACCAGAAAATTATTATTTATCGTACCTAGCGGTAATCGGCTAACCTACGACATAACCAACGTGCGACCTCCCCCTGATGTTATCACTACCTACTCACCCTTCAATTCGCTGTATCAGGTACTACGGGCTGCAGTTCTATAGTCAGTCTGAACTATGGACGCGGGGTACCCCAATATGGAGGTGTACTACGTTTAAATTCTAATGAACTAGGGACTATGTCTTAAGAGAAAAGGAAATGTACTGTCCTGGTCAAGATGAACTGGCGCCACGCATGTGCAGCGCGGCGACGACCCGAAGTCTACAGCACCTCGCAGCTACGACCGCGGGGACAATCACTCCACACTCGCGACGTTAAATTATACTAATTATGCACAATCGACGCTGACGGACGAGGTTCTCTTCCTCGCAGCGGATATATTCAAGAACTAGATGGCACACCGATGTGCAGGTCTTTCTTCAGCCAACAAAAAACACGCGTTGCTACCTAATGGCGCTCGACACGGCTCCACGACGAATAGTGAATATACTCCGAACGGTGGTGGTTAGATTACGTTAAAACTACCCACCACTGAGTGATAATAAAATGCGTTTTGTTCCGAACAATTATCTTATGAAATTGTTAAATGGATTTAAGTCGGACCGCCTTAGGAGACATGACCGTTAATTGGCGCCCAATGTGGGGTCCTAATTACGACCATCAGACTCTTGGTGGTTGAGTGGTTCATGAGTTACTCTGACTCAACACTACTCTCTCTGTTGTTCGACTCGACTATTATTGTAAATATTATTGAAACATAATAATATTTCAGATCCTGGGTCCATAAAGTATATGCACATCTTGCAGTATCTGTCACGTAACAGCAATGCATATTTATATTTAATCATTTTTATAGACATCAAACGATTAGCCCACGAGCTAAAAGATTACCCCAATTTATGATATTGATGTAATCTTTTAGTTTTCTCAAGATTTGTGACCTATAAACAGCTTGAAGAACAGTCGGTCTAGTCATTATCCACACTCATCTATCCGATAATAGAACCCTCGTAACTTCGTAATAGTGTCCTTCGAGTGGCGTTACGATCAAACCATATTATTTATAACCAGCTTCTGTAATCATAATAAGGAAAATAATCAAGCATAAGCCGGGTCTTGCAAGATGGACGAATTTATTATAAGCTTAAATAAAATCAGCAATAAATTTTAACGCAGCATTTCCATAAAACTTACTAACTGTCTCATCATCATTAGACGTCCACTGCTTAGCAGAGGCCTTAAGGGAGGGGGGAATTTGCGTAAATTGAATTGAATGTCTTGTGGATCACAGGTGATCAATAATCCAATAGAAAGACGCTGCTATTATACGTTGATGTCTACGATTGTTTAAAATTAAACAATTTCTCAAGACTTAACGGGCATAAGTAAGTACATTCGTCTATAGTACGTTATGCTAGAAATTGTCTATGAGCCATTATTATCTGTAACTAACTGAAGTCGAAACCCTTGAGCTTGCTGCTCAAGCCAAAATATTATTACGGAAATGTACTATTTAGTTTTTCCGCAGTAAACACATTATGTAGTACCTTAGATGTGATTTTAAAAAAAAGTCGCTGAGAACAGGATTCGAACCTGTGCGGGTAGAACCCATTGGATTTCGAGTCCAACTCCTTAACCACTCGGACACCTCAGCTGTAAGAATAGTTCCAAATAATGAGACCACTTAGATTAATTTCGTGGTCAGCAGAGCGCCGAACAAATTATTTACGTAACCAAGTTTAAGAAAAAATCACAATGCGGCTAGTCAGCTGTTCATGCGCGATTCCCATTTATTTAAACCAGGAATATTCTGGTACCATCTCATTGACAGGAAGGTATCACGCACGGCCACTTACGTCTAGTTTAGTAGATATTGGCCTAAAACTAAATAATTACTTTTAATGATTATTTTCCAGTAATTAAAGTACGAATAATTTTCTGGTAATGTACAACCTCTAATGTGAAACCTCAGTTTTAAGTCAAGGTTTTTTTCCAAATTGATAATGATGGGGGGCGATGAATGATCATTACTGAAAAAGTAAAATTCTAAGGAGTGAAGACCCTACGCTGATATTCATTTAAGTTGAATATAAAATATTCTATTAATTATTATTTGTCAAATGAAATAATTATGCGCGAATGATTTCTTTTAAATCCAAGAAGAGACCTGCTTGGATTACAAATTTCAATTTGAAGTACTTATTAAATTTCGTTTCGGAACCAATTAACAATTAATAAACATAAACTGGCCATGTAATACAACGTATAGCTGGCCATGTATAGTATCTAGAACGCACATGTAAGCCTACCGTACAAAGAGCTCAGTAATGAGCACCATCTAGTCAATATGATTAGGTAACACGTGATGAGAGCGCTCATGAAAGTACGCACACAAGCAGCAAATTAGTCAGTATTACGTTGTAGGTACTTAATTATGTCGGAGATGATCAAAGTGGCTTTTGGGAAACATGATGCCAAGTGGTTCTTGACAGGAATATTAATGCTATACAACTTTTTCCAATCTAATCTTTCCAATATAATCAGAATTCTGTTTAGCAATTTTTTAGTAAGTATAGTTTTTAGGGTTCCATACCTAAAAGGTAAAAAAGGAACCCTTATGGTCTGACTTCGTCTGTCTGTCTGTCTGTCACACCTATAAATTTCAGGACCCACTGATGCTATCGGTTTGAAACTTGGAATAGTTTTAGATCTTACTTACCCAACATCATCGCAAATAAAAAAATACATGTTTTCTTATAAATATATGTTTTTACTTTTTTTATAAAGGGGGTCGAAATAGGTCATCGAAATTTTAAAGTGAGACTACTATATCAAGTGGGGTATCATATGAAAGGGCTTCATTTGCACATCTCAAAACAGATTTTTATTTTGGTTTATGTGATGTAGCTTTTGGCTGATAACCAAAAATGTCAAAAAAATACCATTCCCTTATCTCCGAAGTTTGTGGAAGGAAAAATCTGAAATAATTATGGATAATGCATGTCTATCTATATTTTACAGGAAAAATAAAATGTCATGTAGTACAGTTTTTTAGTAATCCTAAAAAAACTCTTCAAACAAACTTAATTTTGCGGTTTGTTTTTTTTTGCTATCTGAGGTGTTACATGAATAGTAAAATTACTTTAATACGTCCAAAGATGGTATGTGTGGGCGATAGATTTCCCAGGATCTTGAGAAGCTTGATAATAAAACACCAGTTTTCTTGGAAACAGTAGGGAGGCAGCGGAGGCGGGGCAGAATTCCTTTTCTTCCTTTTTCTTGACTTGTTCTTGCGAATCACTTCCAAATTGCGAATGTCGAACTGCGAATGACGCCTCGGCCAATCAGCGTCCTTTTTATACTTTGCCCGAGTGTTTTTCTGGAAGGTTCTCTGCCTCACCCCCTCTGACCAATCTTTATTGATAACCTCTTATATCTATTACATATAGGTTTTATCTTATGTCTAGGTCTTAGGTTAGGTAATTCCACATTTCTTGACATATGCGTGCGCACCCGGCGTTGCCTGGTTTTAGAATGGGAGCGCGCGGACGCGGCGGGGATATTTAAGTGACCTCGCCCCCCACCGTCCTAGTATAAATATTCGCCCTACGTGCGCTCCGCATGCCATTCCGTGATAGCGAGCCGTCGCACGCACATGCATGACATTATGATCTTATATTTACTTATTTCTTACACAATTAACATACCTAAACATATCTAAACATATTACAATATCCTATTTATTTTCCCTTCAAAATAAAACACAATAGCAAATATATTTTATTATCCAAAAATCCTTATTCTACTAGTTACACTACCCACTAGTTGAGATACCATTCTTATACGACTACCTTATCCTATTTTTCTTAACATCTAAATACTGTAAAAAACTATTGTAAACACGTAAAATACAATGTCCTTATGCCCCTATGCCTATCCTATGAAAATATACACATGTAAACGCACTGTCTCACGCACTGAGTCTATTCTGTCGTGCACATTTCTCCCGCCGTCGCAGCTTGCGATCCCATTTGGAGCACGACGATCTTCTTGCAGGGTCTTCGCAGGACGTGCCCGTTGCTCGTAGTGACGTCCACGACTCGTACCTCGTTGTCCTTTCCCGGGTAGATTCTGGTCACTCTTCCTCTGGGCCAGATGTTCCGCGGTAGGTTCGGGTCGCAGACGATGACCAAATCACCGACCTTCGGTGCCGTGCCCGTGGTGCGAGGCTCCCGCCGGTGTTGGAGCAGGGGAAGGTACTCCTTGACCCATCGCCGCCAGAACTCGTCCGCCAGCCGTTGAGCACGCCTCCATAGTTGCCGCGCAGACTGATCTTCCTCGGTGAACTGGCCTGGTGCTGACACGTGACTGTTTGACCCCAACAGGATGTGGTTCGGGGTCAATGCTTCTGGCTCTTCTGGTGTCACAGCCACATGAGTGAGCGGCCGTGAGTTGACGATGTTCTCGGCCTCGACGAGAAGCGTGTGCAGAGTCTCATCACTGGGGTACTTCTCGCGCAGCGTGGCACGTAGGGCTTCCTTCACGCTGCGTACCAGGCGCTCCCACGCGCCGCCCATGAAAGGTGAGGCGGGCGGTATGTAGCGCCAGGTGATGTGACGCGCGTTGGCTTCCTCTTCCGTCGCGTCCCAGGCTTCCTTCATCGCTTCCGTCAACTCCTTGTCTGCCGCCTTGAAGCACGTCGCGTTGTCTGACCAGATCTCCGTCGGCTGTCCTCTTCTGGCGATGAATCTTCGTAGCGCGGCGATGGCACTGTCCGCGCTGAGTGATGTGACGACCTCCAGGTGAACCGCCCTCGTTGTCATGCAGGTGAAGAGAGCGACCCATCGCTTCTCTCGGTGTCTTCCGACGGTGACCTCCAATGGCCCGAAGTAGTCCAGTCCCGTAAAGGAGAAGGGCCGCGCGTGATGACTAAGGCGCGCGGCTGGCAGGTCTCCCGTTGCAGGGCTCATTGGCTTTGCTCTTCTCAGAAGACACTGTGGGCAGCTTCTTATCACCCCTTTCACTGTTGGTCGTATACGTGTCACCCAGAATCGCTGTCTTATTTCGTTCACCACTAACTCCACGCCGCCGTGACCCATCTTCTCGTGTACCTGTTGTATGTACATTCGCGTGTACTTATGTTGTCCATCCAATACAGCGGGGTTGATTGTCTCGTCGCTTAAGTCTTGTGCCGCTGCAATCCTTCCGCGTAGTCGCAGCGTTCCGTCTTCCATGTAAACACTTAAAGCGGCGAGACGATCCTTTGTGGAGGGCGCTGCGTTGCACATAATACGCGTTTTCTCGTTCGCGTAGCAGTCGTCCTGTACCTTCATTATCCATAACTTTTCTGCCCGTATAAGATATCTTGCGTCCAGGCAGATGAACCTTCTTTTTTCCGTTTTTTTGGTGGCCACATTCATGTCTTTCGTTTTCCTAGCCTTGCTGGTGTTCCACGTAGGGTCCTTCTTCGCGTTTTCTTTAGTCTTCTTATGTTTCGCTGCCGCGGCAACGTGTCTTCTTGGGCGACACATGTCTATAAACTGCAAGACACGTGCCGTAGCGCGAATAAGTACTTGCCACTTCGCGATATTTTCGATGGCCGGCAAGTATCCATGAGTCTTCTGCTCTTGCGCTACGTGACACCTTTCTTCTCCGGTCTTCTCACTCGGCTTGCGGACTTCTTCCGGCCATTCTTCTTCTGGTCGCCGTAGGAAGTCGGGTCCATGGTACCACCGGTGCTGCGCGTTGAATCCAGCTGGCGTCTCACGGGTGGCGTCGTCGGCTACGTTCTCTTTCGTAGGTACCCATCGCCACTCGTTCACCTTGGTCAGCTCTTCGATTTCCGCCAGTCGGTGTGCGACGAACGTCTTGTAGGCGCGAGGCTCGGCCCTTATCCACGCGAGAACCGTGCGTGAGTCGCTCCAGAAGATCTTCTTCGCGAACTCGAAGTCGTGCTCCTCTTCTGTTGTTCTCGCGAGGCGTGCACCCAGAAGAGCCGCTTGTAGCTCCAGACGTGGTATAGACGTAGGCTTGAGAGGCGCGACGCGACTTTTCGCTGCTGCCAGTGCGACGTGTACGGACCCATCGGCGCGTCTCATCCTTATGTAGACGGCGGTCGCGTACGCTTCTTCGCTGGCGTCGACGAACGTGTGCAGCTCCCTGGCGACGACTGGTGGCCCGGCGTTGTAACATCGCAGAATGCGTAGCTCCGTTACAGCGCGCAGGTTGGCCAACCACGCTGTCCAGCGCGGTTGTAGGTCTTCTGGTATGTCTTCGTCCCAGTCGGTGCCGTATCGCCACGTCTCTTGCATTAGTCTCTTCGCCGGTGTAGTGAGTGGTGAGACCAGGCCGAGCGGATCGAATAATGACATGATCACGCTCAGGGCTTCTCTCTTCGTGGGCGGTCGTTCACTGCGCAGTACTTCGGGTGGTGTCTTCCTTTCATTGAAGCGAAAGCTGATGCAGTCTTCTTTCACTTCCCATAGTAGACCTAAAGTCTTCTCTACACCGTCGACTCCTATGGGCACTGCAGTGGTCTTCGTGTCTGCGTTAAAGTGTCGTAACACAGACTCCTTGTTCGATGCCCACCCTCGTAGAACAAAACCAGCGTGACGATGAATGTGGTCCACGTTCTTTGATACTTCGATAGCTTCTTCTTCAGTCGGGAAGCTTGTGATGTAATCATCCATGTAGTGGTTCTTCTTGATTTCCTTGACTGCTCTGGGGAAGGTCTTCTCGAAGTCTTCTGCGTTCCGGTCTTTTATGTACAACGCTGTGCATGGTGAAGACGTTGCACCGAAGATCACCGATGTATTCTCTTGGTCTTGTGTCGCCTCTGTCGTCCCCTCTCCACAGAAATCTCAGTGCGTCTCTATCTTCTTCTCGGATCTTGATTTGCATAAACATTTCTTTGATGTCCGCTGAGACCGCGAAGGGGTGCTGACGGAACCTCATGACGACTCCAGGTAGCGACTGCAGAAGATCGGGGCCGGACAGCAACATGTCATTTAGGCTTCGTCCGTGCGACCTTGCCGCCGCGTCGTGTACCAGGCGTATCTTCGGCTTCGATGGGTTGCATACAGCGAAGTGTGGCAGGTACCATGTTCTTCCCGGCACTGCAGGCGTGCCCGCTTGGACCGCGTAGCCCGACGTAAGTAGGTTGTTGACCCGTTCTTCATACTTGGACTTCAAATCCGGGTCGCGGTCGAGCTTCTTCTCGAGCGTCATTAGTCTTCTGTATGCGTCTACGTAGTTGTTCGGTATGGTGACGTCGTCTTCCTTCCACAGCAGAGCAGTTTCGAACCTTCCATCGGGCATTCTTCGACTCTTCTCTTGTAATATCTTCATGGCGCGCTCTTCTGGGTCATTCTTCTGTCTTCTTGGTTCTACCCCAAGAGCTTCCAAGTCGAAGAACTTCTTCATCATGCCATCCATCGACTCTTCCGGGCCTGTTAGCACTGTATGCCCACAGAATGCCACAGGCTTTTGGTATGACGTACGACAGCCATGTAGCACCCAACCCAGTCGCGTGCGTGAAGCGACAGGTTGATTCTTCTTTCCTGTTCTTACTTCAAGTGCCACGAGCAAGCTGGTCTTCCATGTCGCGTAGGTGAGTGCAGTCCAGAAGATCTTCCTTTTCTATGTTCTGCCTGGTGAACATCAATCGCTGTACTGTGCGCGCGTTTCGCATGACGTATTCTTCCTTGCTGTACTTCCCTCGTATCTTGATGTCGACCCTCTTGCTGTTCTCGTGCTTGACGGTCTCGTTCAGGCCCTGTACCCACATTTCGTTGCGTGGGCCGTCCAACTCGAGTAACTCCGCCAGCTGTTCATCGACGAGGGTGATGGTGCTTCCGTCGTCCATCAAGGCGTAGGTGTTCACTCGGGTGCCATTTCGACCGGTGATAGTTACAGGTGCGATTTTCAAAAATGCTTGACAATTTCCGATGCGGTCGACGTTGTTGACGAGTTCTACTGCCGACACGATTTCTTGTACTGCGGGCGAAGGTGGTGGTGATGGTGTTCTTCGTGGTGCGTCTCGATGCAGCAGGTAGTGGTGTGCCATCGAGCATCCATTTTTTCCGCACGTCTTCGCTCGGCAGGTACCTCGGCGGTGTGTACTTCGTAGGCAGCGGAAGCAGATGCGGTGTCTCTTCGCTATCTCCCAACGCTCGCCAACGTCGAGGTCTTTGAACCGCTTGCAGTCAGGCAGTTGATGGTGGTCACCCTTGCATGTGGAACAGTGATCTTCTCTCTTGACATGCTCGTTGGTTGCGAAAGTGCGCTCGTACCTCTTCTTGTAATATTTTTCCGGCGTCGTGTTCATGGCGATATCTTCTGGTTGCGCGTAGGCGCCGCACTTGTCCGCTTCTTCATTTAAAAATGCAGCAAGTCTCTTCAGGTCGGGAATGTCTTCTTTATTCTTTGCTGCGTAGTCATACCACTTGCTTCTTATTATCGGCGTAAACTTGTCGATGATGATCTTCACTAACTCCGGATTGTAGAGATAGTGAACTTTCTTCAGTGCTTCTATCGTGGCCACTATGTTAGCCACCTTATTGGCGAATATACACAAGTCTCGCGGGCTGTCGCTGAGTCTTGCCAATGTCTTCATCTTCTGCATTTCGCTCATCGCCAGTGCATCCGGTCTTCCGAATCTTCTTTCCAGGGCTTCCATTATTGTCCCCGGATCCGGCTGGCTGATGAGTAGACTGCTGACCGCCTCCGTAGCTGCCCCCCTGATGCTTCTTCTCAGTCTTGATACATTTTCGGTCTTCGAGAATAGTGCTTCAGTTTCATAGTAGGCGGCGCGGAAAGCGAGCCAGCTGCCGCACTGCCCGTTAAAGGTAGGCAGTTCCTGTAGATACTTCGGCGCGTCCCTTGTCATTCGCACCGCTTGAGTAAGAGCTGCTGCCAGGGAAGTGACGTCCACGTTCGGTGGCTGACGCGCAGGCCGGGCTTCTTCTTGGTCTTCCCGGTGCTCACGATCCTGGTCCTTGTGAGCGCCCTGTCCTCGTCCTTTCTCTTCACTTTCCACAGGCGTCTTCTCTTTTCCCTTCTTGTCTTCTGCGGGAGGGTCCTTCTTCTGCCCTTCCAGCCATTCTTGAACGCGGCTAGGGCATTCTTCTTCGTCTTCTGACGCGGAGGGTGCCTCGTCTTCTTCTTCTGTGGCCCGCTGTCTTTCAAGCCGAGCCTGGGCGAGGGCGAGCGACGCACGTATCTCTTCCAACTTCAATTCGGCGATCTTCTCTTGCGCTTCTAATTCCATGAGCCTTTTCTTCTGAGTGTCCGAACGTCTTGACTTGGCGCGCTTCGACGGCTTGACTGTGCTTGCGTCTTCTACTTGCGTTGTGGCGGTCGTGACGTCGGTGCTCTCGGTGGAAGTCGTGGTCGTGGTCGCAGTGGTGCCCGTAGTCGTCTCTTCTGACGAGTGCGTAAGTTCCCCCTGCCGCGCCGTCCTGGCCGTGTTCGTGCTTCTTGTGGCGATCCCCGTGCTTCTGACAGCACCTCTTGAGCCGCTGGGATCTTGATTCGCAGGTTCTTGATTCGCTGGATTCAGTCTTGATTCTGCGGTGTCCGCGACGCTTCCCTTCTGCGATCTTGTGACAGGCATCTTCTTAGTCCTTCGATAGCTTTCTTCCCAAGTCCGCGATGTTTAATCTTCTTTCTTCTTAAATTATCCGGCGAGCAAGCGACCAACACAATGTGGGCGCTTGCCGGTCCTCGTAGTAGTCTTCTTTCTTCTGCGATCCGGCGAGCGAGGACCACACAATGTGGGCGATAGATTTCCCAGGATCTTGAGAAGCTTGATAATAAAACACCAGTCTTCTTGGAAACAGTAGGGAGGCAGCGGAGGCGGGGCAGAATTCCTTTTCTTCCTTTTTCTTGACTTGTTCTTGCGAATCACTTCCAAATTGCGAATGTCGAACTGCGAATGACGCCTCGGCCAATCAGCGTCCTTTTTATACTTTGCCCGAGTGTTTTTCTGGAAGGTTCTCTGCCTCACCCCCTCTGACCAATCTTTATTGATAACCTCTTATATCTATTACATATAGGTTTTATCTTATGTCTAGGTCTTAGGTTAGGTAATTCCACATTTCTTGACATATGCGTGCGCACCCGGCGTTGCCTGGTTTTAGAATGGGAGCGCGCGGACGCGGCGGGGATATTTAAGTGACCTCGCCCCCCACCGTCCTAGTATAAATATTCGCCCTACGTGCGCTCCGCATGCCATTCCGTGATAGCGAGCCGTCGCACGCACATGCATGACATTATGATCTTATATTTACTTATTTCTTACACAATTAACATACCTAAACATATCTAAACATATTACAATATCCTATTTATTTTCCCTTCAAAATAAAACACAATAGCAAATATATTTTATTATCCAAAAATCCTTATTCTACTAGTTACACTACCCACTAGTTGAGATACCATTCTTATACGACTACCTTATCCTATTTTTCTTAACATCTAAATACTGTAAAAAACTATTGTAAACACGTAAAATACAATGTCCTTATGCCCCTATGCCTATCCTATGAAAATATACACATGTAAACGCACTGTCTCACGCACTGAGTCTATTCTGTCGTGCACAGTATGGAACCCTCGGTGCGCGAGTCGGACTCGCACTTGACCGGTATATTTTTTTTAAATATGCTTTAATTAACATTAACTAATCAGTCAGTCTGCATTCGCATTAACGAATCAATCAGCAGTATATTGCAGACGTGATTTGATTGCGCAGATATCCGTCAAATATCTTTTGTATTTCGTGCCTTAATGTTAACTGTTACTAAGGACCGAAGGACCATGGACGCACTGGTTACTGAAGACCCTTGCGCCAGTGACATGGTCACATTGCCTTATAATCTGTCATAATTATGTAAGATAACAATGGTAACATATTATAACATGTTGTTCTTACATGTATGTAACTAGCAGTCCCGCGACTTCGTTCGCGCAAAGTTAGTTGGTTAATGAATTATTATAATATAATATAATTTATATATAATTATTATTATTATAGTACCTACTCGTACTTACATAGTTTGAAAATTTTAAAACTTAAAGTCAATAAAATCAAATTATTAATTTTCTTGTTTATAGTCTTATAGGCAAATCTCGCGACAAGCTTTTATATCATATAAATTGTGTAATGACGTTATAAATAGATATTAAAAGTTTTAAAGGAAAAGTTTATTTTATTCTTTTTAGCGTAAAAGCTTGTTTTTTTAAAAAGTTTTTTACTTTAATTTATTTTTTACTTTGTAGTTTTTGCTATTTAAGTTTCTCAAATCAAATCAAATAATCTTTATTTGCTGCCAATAGGTATGCATGAACTAACATGGGTGTTTTATTATTATGGTAATGTCCTCTATGGTGTACCTTATTAGGTATGCAAAAATTGGTTTATGTAAATCTACAATTTACTATACTAATAAATAATTAACTAAGGATTGGAAATTATTGAATAATTAACATTTATTAGTATTTACGATTGTTTTGATGTGAATCTAACGACGCCAAACTCGATAGGTTTACTAGTGGCTGTTCCAGGCTTCCGTCCCGTCACCCACCCACTTACCAAGTCTATTATCAATTCTGCTTATAAAGGCAAAGTGAATAGAACTCCTTTAAGCAAATCAAATGAGCCCAAACTCGATGGGTTTACTAGTAGCCATTCCATGGCTCTGTTACTCTTACGAACCGTCTCGAGCGCAGGTCTGATGGCTTCCAGCCTCCCGAACAAGCCGGGTTCCGAAAAGGCTTTAGTACCGTAGAACACATTCATACGCTCCGCCAGATTATACAGAAGACCGAGGAGTACAATCGGCCATTATGTCTAGTGTTTGTGGACTACGAGAAAGCCTTCGATTCAATCGAGACCTGGACAGTATTGCAGTCCCTCCAGCGGTGCCACATTGACTATACACAAACTTCAACCCTTCGATGTAGAAGTGTTGAAGTTTGTACGTGTGTTCATACAGCAACGCCACCATGTCGATCCGACTACAGGACGAGAGTACGAAATCAATCCCATTGCAGCGAGGTGTGAGACAGGGAGACGATATTTCTCCGAAACTGTTCACAAACGCATTGGAGGACGTTTTCAAGCTCTTGGACTGGTACGGATTCGGCATCAACATCAATGGCGAATACATCACTCACCTTCGTTTTGCTGGTGATATAGTTATTATGGCAGAGTCGCTGGAGGACCTCGTCCTCAGCGTACTGAGGACGAGGTCCTCCAGCGAATAACCAAACTGAGGTCGCTGAGCATTGTAATGCTCAGCGACCTCAGTAGCGTTTCCCAACACATGGGTCTTAAAATGAACATGGACAAGACGAAGATCATGTTTAATGTCCATGTTACACCCGTGCCGGTAGTTGTTGGGAACTATACACTCGAAGTTGTTGACCACTACGTATACCTAGGACAAACTATCCAGTTAGGTCTGTCCAACTTCAACAAAGAGGTCGCCCGAAGAATCCAACTCGGATGGGCACTACGCGATATCGTCTCGAACCACGCCACAGTGCCTGAAGACGAAGGTTTTTCACCAGTGTGTATTGCCAGTGATGACATATGGAGCCATGGAGAGAGCTATGCTCAGCGTTTCTTTGCGCGACAGAATCCGAAATGTGGAGATTCGCCGAAGAACTAAGGTTACCGACATAGCTCTCAGAATCTGCAAGTTAAAGTGGCAATGGGCAGGCCACATCACTCGAAGAACCGATAACCGTTGGGGAAGAAAGGTTATCGAGTGGCGACCACAAACTGGAAGACGCAGCGTAGGCAGGCCTCCCACTAGGTGGACAGACGACATTGTGCACGTCGCAGGTAACTCATTATTAGGCAAAGTGAATAGAACTCTTTAAGATGAATCAAATGAGCCTAAACTCGATGTGTTTACTGATAACGATTCCAGAGTTCCGTCACCTACGTTCCAATTCCATGATCAGGTCCTCATTATTAGGAAAGTGAATAGAACTCTTTAAGACGGATCAAATGCGCCTAAACTCGATGTGTTTACTAGTAACCATTCCAGGGTCCCGTCACCTACCTTCCAATTCCATCATCAGGTCCTCATTATTAGGCAAAATGAATAGAACTCTTTAAGACGAATCAAATGAGCCTAAACTCGATGTTTTTACTAGTAACCATTCCAGGGTTCCGTCACCTACCTTCCAATTCCATCATCAGGTCCTCATTATTAGGAAATGTGAATAGAACTCTTTAAGACGAATAAAATGAGCCTAAACCCGATGTGTTTACTAGTAACCATTCCAGGGTTCCGTCACCTACCTTACAATTCCATCATCAGGTCCTCATTATTAGGTAAAGTGAATACAACTCTCTAAGACGAATCAAATGACCCTAAACTCGATGAGTTTACTAGTAGCCATCCAAGGGTTCCCTTATCCGCCTTCGAGCTCCATCATCAGATCAGCTCGATGTTGCGACTATATTATTATATTGTCACCGGTCCTTGACACATGTGCAAAATTTCAAACGATTTGAACGTGTAGAAGTGGATGAAAATTGAGTTGCAAGATTCCACCCGAACAAATTACATACATACATAGATACATACATTGCAAGTTAATTATAAGCTTTTAAAATATTTTATTCCTTTTACTTTCTTTTTAACGGTGTCTAAGTTTCAAAGAGGCTACTATATCAAGTAGGGTATCATATGAATGGGCTTCATTGGCAAATTTCAAAACAATTTTTTTTTTGTTTATGTCTTGTGTTTTTGTCGCTTATAACCAAAATTGTTACAAAAAATACCGCTCCCCCATTATCTCCGAAGTTTGTGAAGGGAAAAACCAGAAATTATAGCTAATAGAGGTATATCCATATTTTAAAGAAAAAATAAAATGAAATGTACAGTTTTTTAGTAATTCTAAGAAACAAACTTAGTTTTGCGGTTGGGTTTTTTGTTATCTGAGGCATCAGAGGAATATTAAAATAACTTTAATACGTGCAAAGAAGGTATGGAACCCTCGATGCGCGAGTCAGACTCGCAGTGGACCGGATTTTTTTTAGTTTTTTTTGGTTCGATTCGGTACCTTTTTTTTCGCTGGGAAAACCTTCAAAAGGTTTCCGGGAGCTGTGGGGCTCGACCGGGGTATGTGGGATTCTTACCCACTAAACCATAGTCATAGTCATAGTTTTTAATCGCTTGAGAAATGGTACATACAAGATCTTAAAATTAACAAAAGTTTCAACATATCTCGCCTGGGTCAGGCATGCGAAAATACAGACAATTGATTAATTAATAATAATTCAATAATACTAGTAAAAATTATAATTTAATTAATTATTATCTCCATGGCTGTCGCATCAGCCATGAGATGGAACCCCATCTCCGGTGGTATCTCGATTCGGTACCTAGCTTCAGCGTCATAAAATAAATTAGTATTTGTTAAACTCTTTAAAAGGGTTAATTTGGATAAATTTGGTTGGGTTTAGTACAGTTTTTTACTATCTGAGGTATTAGAAGAATAGTAAAATAACATTTACATATATGCGAAAAGTAGCTATAGAACTCTGGGTGCGCGAGTCCGACTCGCATTTGACCGGCTTTATTTTTTTTTTGTTTGATTCGGTACCTAGCTCCGAACCGGAGTAGGTGTCTCACCCATTAAAATACCCCGTACTCAATGGACATCTAGGCCACAACCCAAACGTCCAACCTACAACTTCAAAGGCTGCCCGTTATTTGTCCGGGCTTATGGCTGACGAGCGAGGCGGCAGCTTTTTTTTTTCAGCGGCAGCTTGACGCAGGTGCGCGCGGTGCAGGATACGTGCGTTTGCGAACTCTCTCGACAGCCTGGTATTGAATTTAAACCTTGCATGCATTTAGAGGCCACACTCGCGCTAACGCAATAATCTTATCCCATCACTTTTAAAATCATATGAAATTCAAATTTTAAACATCGATGTTGTATTTTAGTTTTAAAACCCATGATATAACTCATGCCTACCGTATATTTATAAAAAAACGATTTTCAATTACCTTTTAAAAGATACCACACGCGAGATTTTTAACTTAGAGTCCTATTTTGACCTTAAAACCCTCATAACTTCTTAAACCTGGCTTCGTCCTAATCCTATCTTTCATATTGTATCGGAAAACAGTGAAGTGTATTAATAAATGGTAAAATATTAATTTTTTACAAAAATTGACTTGAAAAATTGAATCCTGTGGCTTCTACTTAAAAAATTTCGAGAAATGCAAAAACACGTAATTATTTATTTTCTTTGAAGCGCCTGCGTGTGAAAATTCAAGGCTCTAGTACCAACCGTTCATGAATTATAATGCTTTTTTATAAAACATAAATATTTGGACCCCTATTTGGACCCCTTATGATGCAAATTTTGAAAATTCCTCTTCTTAGTTTGCGTTTACGTATTGTGATGAATACACCTCCCAAATTTCAAGTCTCTAGAGCTAGCGGTTTAGGCTGTGCGTTGTCTGTCAGTCAGTCAATCAGTCAGGACATCTCCTTTTATATATTATATTGATATCTTCGCGATTCATGACAATGACATGACATAAACTTTATAAAAACTAAAGACAAAGTAATTCTGAAAGGAATTGGACAAAAATATCTTCCTGGAAATACTTAAGTATAAGTTTAAACTTGTGGGCCTAAAATAATAAAATTTAGCAGAAGAGTTCCTTATAGTACCATTAAAGTATATATTATAGGGATAAAGCATTCCCTAAAAGCCATGCGCTAGAGATACCTACTTATTTCTTTCTAGACTTATAGCTAGATCAAAATAAAGCACTAAAATTAGCGGATCTCATTTTTTTTATTCTAATTTTTTTGATACCAGTGCCATAACATAAATAAATAAAATTACAATATAAATGTTAGTACCTAATGACAGTCCTTATTATTCTTACGGAGATGCACACAAAAACATAGAACCCTATTTCTCAGATTAAGTTGAACAATATCATTTCAGTCGAGAAAAATGATATCGATAAGCGATTATCGTTTTCCTTTGTAATAAAACGGAAAGAAAAATTGATTCGGGCATCGTCAGTCAATTTTCCGATGGGAGATGGACGAACAATCGGATACAAAGCGTTTTGATGGCGGCTAAAACAGATTACAGACGAGAAATCCGAAGATTGCTCGTAAAACTTTTAACGATGGCAGTAAATTACAATCGGGGTGGAATTAGTTTTTCGGCCTATTTAATTTATTGTGATGGCCCGAGGCGACGGGTGATCACAGGAAAATAAGTTCACTAATCGTGACATCGTAATAAACGTAACCTAAAAAACTCAGTTGTGCCGCAGTCAAACTGATTTAAGCTTTAACGGTTTTGAAAAAAATTAAGCGATGATGGCATGGTATCCTAATGGCTAAAGGTCCTGCTTACATGCCATAGTAGGCCGGTTCCAATATTAATTCTTTCTCAGTAGTCTGTGGCCGGTTTACGAGTAACTTTATGTACGAGTAAATCATATGTAAGACCATTCGCTAACCGTGAAGATTATTTACTATATAAGTTTTATCTAATTAAACAAGTATAAGGTTTTGAGGTGCGATAGCATTCGTGCGTTCTTACTTTGCCAAGCAAGAATATATAAAATATGTAACAGAGTTTGTGCGTCGTGCTTTAGCGAATTAATGTAGGTACATATTTTCTTTATATCTCTTCTTTCTTGAGGAAAAATATTGTGAATGGCAGAATTTATCTAAATGGTCTGATCTATCAAAGATCTGCAAAGGCCCGCGTAGAGGAGATGAGATCCTTGTCTTGCTGAAGGACATTACGGGTTATAGAAAAACCTTCACCTTACAGAAGACAAAATAACACCACCATCCAACGCGTCGTGTTTAATGTGCGTGTTCAATGTGTACTGTCGTTACGCAGAGTATTAGTGGCTGTGTTAGCGGCTAAACTATCCTGCTCCTTTTGCTGTCAGCACAGAAACTGTGAATTTGTAGCCAAGACTAGCTAAACTATGTGTAATAAAAACACATATTCGGTACGATTATAACATACGACTACTACCTATTAGCAATTGAATTAAATGCATTTTGGTTCTGGTTGGACAAACTTTGTAATAAAATTTTAAGTTTTCAAATTATAAAGAAGAACTCATTGTATATACCTACACTACTTTAGAGAAGCGAACAAAACAAGCTGACTTTATTTTAATTTGAAAACTTTGGTACCGCTCCGTGTAAATCAGCAACCATCTGCAGAATGAAGGTGCGCTTACTAAATTGGCAACTTCAGTAAACTACTGTGCAAGACACGTTTTACATTATAGACGAACTATATGCATCTGCCGTCTTCGTAACTTTTACTTTAATTATACTATCTTTATGATTTATAATATTTAGCTACATGGATTTAAAAAATATTTATTATTTCAAATTGAATTTCGTTTTTAAACCACAATATTTCCTTATTTTCATATTACCAAAATACACTATAAAAGCTAGAAAGTTCCAATCGAAAACATAGTTTTTTATGGAATCTCGTTCTTATCCATAAGGATCTGCTTGAGAATTTGTTACTTTTATTGTCTAAGTGAATTCACGGTGATAGGAAAAGTTATAAGTAGGCAGTGGATTGTAAAGTTGCGTTGTATCACGGCAGGTAGAAAAAGAGAATTTTGCAAGAGTTTGTTAAAACTTTTGATAACACAGATTTTTAGTCTATTGTTTCAAACTTTATAACTCATGATTGTCCGACTACCCCAGAAGAGGGGAAGTTTTACGAGAGTATGTATTTATTTTTCGTTGGCACGGCCTACAGCTTGATGGATTTTGACTTATGATATACTCTTAGATATAGATAGGTATTCATTTTACCTTTAGGTAGCAAGCAATCCGGATATTTATTTCCTGCAAACCAAGTGGACAGCTGGGTAGTGTAGTAGTCTATCTACTAAGCTAACTAACTAATCAGAGCACTTGTAAAGATTGTGTCAACGAAGAACCTAACAAAGACAAAAGCTGCAACTTGTTAAAATATATTTTGAGTTTAAATTACCTACTCGTAAATATATTTTTATAAGCTTAAACAAGCAACAGTTGACAAGGGATCTGTGCGATTTTTAAATGAAGTTCAGAAACATTTAATTAGTTTTGAAGAACCCTTTTGTGTCTACTTCGCATCTGAAACGGTAATTTCTACTTTACACAAGTTTTTCATTCGCATTTTCTTGAAAACAAAAGTTCTGAAGTAGGTACTAATATAATTACATGTATTGTCCCTTCCGATGATAACTTTGCAACTAAAAGCGAAATTGACTTTTTATTATAATTGTTAGTGCACTTATTTTGTACCCTCCGAGGCGCAGCGCGACCTCCGGTTTGCAAAGTAGGCAGGTGACCACCTGCCTACTTTGCAAACCGGAGGTCGCAGGTTTAGATCCTGTGGACAGCACAACTTCGTGTAGTTGTTCCTTACTGGTTACGACGATGCATGCAAATCACCTGATTACGCCTGATAGCAGGATGTCTAACAATAATAATAATATTCTGGGACAACCCACACACGGTCATCTGATCGCGAACTAGGCAGAGCTTTTTACCTATGGAAACCAAACAAATAATGCTTGTATAATTTGTTTGTAAATATATCAAAGTCAAAGTCAGAAATATTTATTTCAAATAGGTTGAATAGTCATTTTTTTAAAAGCTACCACCGGAGCACAACGTAGCCTCAACTGAGAAGATCCGGCCAGAAACTCAGCGGGCTTGTAATTTTTTCACTTTTTAACCGACTTCAAAAAAGGAGGAGGTTCTCAATTCGTCTGTATATATGACGGCGCATTTGATTATTAGAAAGAGAGCATAGAGACACCAGAGAGTAAATGACAATTTAAAAGTAATGTGTCAACTGTCATTGTCAACTGTCATTTGTAATAATGGTTAATGTCATTTTTCCTCTCTGACACAACACCGGGCGCTGGCGCGAAAATAAGGTTAAGTTACCGGCAGCGATTACGGATGAAAAATAGAAAAAGGCTATCGCTTCGTATTGTTAATGTGCGTCACGTGTTTGGTGGAGTGTCTATGTGATTAAGTGAATCATAATATTGTGTTGTAAGATTCTGATTATAGTTTGATCATTTATCTCGGTATTTAATTCTCCTCGCCCGAATACCTACGCCATACGCCTAACTGGAATCGAAGATGAAGTCAGGAGATGATGTGGACTATCATGATGTCCCTTTATCAGAAGTGGGATCCGGAGGGCATCCACCAGGAGAATATAGCGATGATTGCGAAGATACGTCATCGCCTAGTTTATTGCGTAATATGGAAGCTTTGTTGTCACGACTTCTAAAGGCTTCGCCGGCCCCTCAAGCCGCAAGCAATATGACAACTGAGTTAGTGCGCTTCGATCCTGATGAAACTGATGCAGATGTAGAAGGCTGGTGCAGAATAACGGAAATAATCGTGAATAATAAAAAGTTAGATGGTGCAGATCTTTTATTAGCACTAACACATGCTTTACGTGGCCGAGCAGCGACATGTTTGACCAAGTTGCAAACTTCACAATTAACCTGGTTGCAGATAAAAGAATTACTCCTGGCAAAATTTGGGAAACCTATGTTACCTCAAGATCACTTTGACTGTATAATAAGATTTCAAATTGGTATCAAAGAGACCGCAAGTGAAGCAGCAGCACGTCTCTGGAGCTTGGTAGAAAGGATTCCGCGAACTGAAATGTCAGAAGACATTATCACAGGGTTTGTGTCCTCCGTGTTGTGTCAAAAGGACAGTATTATTCGTCGAGAGCTACAATGCTGCAATGTAGCTACTAGAACCCAATTGTTCCGGGTACTCAGTGGTGTTTCGCTGAAGCGAAGACATGAAGGACCAGACAGTAGTGAAACTGAGGTAAAGAGGACTCGTTACAACGAGTCACGCTTTCCGGGAGTGTGCCATCGGTGTGGTATCCCGGGCCATCGACTTATAGATTGTCGCAAAAGACGAGAAGAGCCAGTTACTAAGATGACAACAAAGGCACCCGAGCAATCTTCTAAAATGCAACTCTACCCGAGAGAGGTCACCTGTTTTGTTTGCGGCCAACAAGGACACGTGGCTTCGGCATGCCCAGACCGCAAGGGGAGCAAAGATCAAAGGGTGCTCAAGGAAATCAACCTATGCGAGTGCAGACCAGCGACCGGCACCTTGACTACATCCTCCGGTGAGCTCGTTTCTTTTCTTTTTGACAGTGGATCTGCCTGCTCATTAGTTACCTCTAGCTTGGCTGACAGGCTACCAGGCACTATGCGTAACGATTTGGTATACCTTACTGGTATAGGGATAAATAATGTAGTGAAGTGTAGCTTGCAAATTCTTAGCCCCATCAATATTCAAGGCATCCCGTTAGTTGTTTTGTTTCATGTGGTGCCTGATGCTACCATTAGTGAACCAGTAATTATAGGCAGAGATATATTAGACAAACATGTTAATATTGAAATCAGTAATGATCGAATTCAGTTCTCTTTGCATAGGGAGGTTGACATTGTAGAGAAATCAAATCAATATAACTTTTCTAATGTCGATACAGATCTACAGGGGGAACACAAGGTAGCCCTTATAAAATTATTACAAAAATATAGTGAGTTCTTTATAGATAGTATACCGACACGACGGGTTACTACAGGCTGTATGCAAATAGAATTGATTGATCCAAGTAAAATCGTGCAGCGGCGACCTTATAGATTGTCCCCCTCGGAAAAAGAAATAGTTAGGGATAAGATAAAGAATCTTCTAGAAGCGGGGGTTATTCGAGAAAGCACTTCCTCATTTGCTAGCCCGATACTACTTGTTAAAAAAAAAGACAACTCTGACAGAATGTGTGTGGATTATCGTGAACTAAATGCCAATACCCGTCTGGAACATTATCCGTTACCAATAATTGATGAGCAGATAGATCGACTCCACGGTGCATGTTATTTCTCGTCTCTTGATATGGCTTCAGGCTACCATCAAATTTTGATAGATCCGGAAGGTGATAGTATATCTCGTACTGCGTTTGTGACCCCCGAGGGGCAATATGAGTTCCTGGCCATGCCCTTTGGCCTACGAAATGCAGCTTCGGTCTATCAGAGATGCATTAACAAGGCTCTAGGTCCTCTTAAAGATACGGTAGCGTTGGCATACATGGATGATGTCCTTTGTTATTCAGATGACATTACGGTGGGCTTAGAACGGTTAGAGCTTACTTTAAAAGCCCTATCTGAGGCAGGTTTTTCACTGAATATACGTAAATGTAAGTTTATGAAAAGCGAAGTCGATTATCTAGGATATGTAGTGAAATCGGGACAAGTATCCCCTAATCCCAAAAAAGTGCAAGCTTTAACTGATGTTCCTACCCCACGAACCGCGAGTCAGGTTCGTCAATTTTTAGGGCTCACGTCTTATTTTAGGCGATTTATTCCAAATTACACCCGTCTGGTAGGTCCTTTATACCCCCTAACAAAGCTTAAGGGTCCGATTACGTGGACGAGCGCACACAATGAAATTCACAAAACTGTAGTTCGCATATTAACCTCAGAACCGGTCTTGACGATCTTCGACCCAAAATCACCGATAGAGCTGCATACGGACGCTAGCTCGGAAGGATACGGCGCAATACTGATTCAAAGGCGGAATAATCTACCCCATGTGATATCCTACTTCAGCCGCCGAACTGCGGATACTGAATCGCGTTATCATTCTTACGAATTAGAAACCCTAGCGGTAGTTCGTGCGGTAGAACACTTCAGACACTACTTGTATGGACAACACTTCACGGTCTTCACAGACTGTAATTCACTCAAAGCGTCAAAATCCAAAACCGACCTTACACCTCGAGTCCACCGATGGTGGGCCTTCCTACAAGCTTATGACTTTGACATAGTCCACAAACAGGGAAGCAGCATGGAACATGCTGATTTTCTCTCCAGAAACCCACTGGCACAATCACCAACAAAGTGCACTGAAGCTGGTCCATTTAAAAGGATTAAGCCAGTCCAATTCGTAGAACTCCATCAGGGTTGGTTGACAGTTGAACAAAAAAGAGACAAAGAAATCCAAGACCTAATCGACAAGCATAATAATAAAGAACTCCCCGAAACAATTGCACATACCTATGATGTTCGAAAAGGAATACTTTATAGGAAAATAGAGCGCAACAAAAGCAGCTATTGGCTTCCTGTCGTACCACGTTCTCTCACGTGGACCCTAATTAATCACGTCCACACAGAGATCAAGCACCTTGGCACTGATAAAACACTAAATAAACTCTATGAGCACTATTGGTTCCCACAAATGTCAAAGCTAGTTCGCACATTCGTAGATTCCTGCATTGTATGCAAAGCCTCTAAGGGGCCATCAGGCGCTACTCAAGTAAGACTTCATCCCATCCCAAAAGTTTCAATCCCATGGCATACTATACATATAGACATTACCGGCAAACTTAGCGGAAAAAGTGATCGAAAAGAGTATGCTTCGGTTATTATAGACTCCTTCACTAAATACACTTTACTCGAATATACCTCGTCTCTCGATTCAGCATCTGCTGTCAAAGCTTTAAAGAAAGCGGTATGTCTTTTCGGAGCGCCCAAGCGTATTATAGCTGACCAAGGGAGATCGTACACGGGTGGTGAGTTTAAAGAATTTTGTAATGATTATTCCATAGAGCTTCATCTGATTGCCACAGGGTCAAGTAGAGCTAATGGCCAAGTGGAACGAGTAATGCGTACCCTGAAAAGCATTCTTACTATAATTGAAAATGATCCCAACAAAACTTGGCGCGACGAACTTCCTGACGTTCAGTTAGCATTAAATAGTACTCAGTCCAGAGTCAGTGGATATACACCTACTGAACTCATGTTTGGAATAAAAGCTCAATCTTTGGGTATTGCAAAGTTAGCGCTAAACTCAGAACCCGAATCTCGTTCTGATTTAGATATTATAAGGCGTAACGCTTCTGATAATATTACCAAAGCAGCTTTGTATGAGGTAGAGCGATTCAATCGCGGTAAAGCGGTCGTAAAGCCATTTTCGTGCGGAGAGTATGTTTTTATAAGAAATAACGAGCGCAATCAGACCAAACTGCACAAAAAATTTAAAGGTCCATTTTTAATAACAAAGGTATTAGAAAATGACAGATATGAGCTGAAAAACATTGATGGGTCTAATAGGACATACAAATACGCCCATGAAAATCTGCGTTTAGTGCCTGGGGGTTATAGCGGCCTATTGGAAGTGGCTACCACATTAATTAACGATGAGGAGGAGACCGAGACGGCGGAGGATCAGGGCCGGTCGGATAGAGTGGTATCATCAGAGGATGAGAGTGACACAATCTCAGTATCCAACTCGCTTACTTTAACTGCTAGTTCCGCAACTCTCTCAGCTTCAGAGCGTGAAGAATTTTAACATGTAAGTATAGACGTAAACCTTGTGAGAGGGAAAGGAGGTGGTTAGACTGTCCGGTCCATGTCACCATATGAGATGATGACTGGTCGAAGGGACGCTGACTGACCATTCGGGTCATGTAATCATATGAGATGATGAGAGGTCGAAATGCAAGGTTGTCCGGTCCACGCCGTCATATGAGATGACGACTGGTCGAAAGGACGCCTTAGTCAGTGTTTGTTTGCATGAGGTCAAACACAACCCAGTGTGCGTATGCGTGTATGCTACCTTCGTGGGAGAAAGAGTCTCCACACTATTCAAAGAGTAGAAAGAGAACTAGAGGTACTTAAAATGCCAGGATAGGACGAGCAAAATTAAAGTGGTAATTCCAGCGGTTTCATTTCTTATCTTTACAGATTAACCGGATAACCAAGAAGACAAAGCCGCACGAGGACGTGCTAATGTCAGTCTGGCCGTGACGGCGCATTTGATTATTAGAAAGAGAGCATAGAGACACCAGAGAGTAAATGACAATTTAAAAGTAATGTGTCAACTGTCATTGTCAACTGTCATTTGTAATAATGGTTAATGTCATTTTTCCTCTCTGACACAACACCGGGCGCTGGCGCGAAAATAAGGTTAAGTTACCGGCAGCGATTACGGATGAAAAATAGAAAAAGGCTATCGCTTCGTATTGTTAATGTGCGTCACGTGTTTGGTGGAGTGTCTATGTGATTAAGTGAATCATAATATTGTGTTGTAAGATTCTGATTATAGTTTGATCATTTATCTCGGTATTTAATTCTCCTCGCCCGAATACCTACGCCATACGCCTAACTGGAATCGAAGATGAAGTCAGGAGATGATGTGGACTATCATGATGTCCCTTTATATATATTTTTTTTTTATGTATGTTCGCGCATAACTCTGGCAATTATTAACCGATTTGAAAAAATCTTTCTTCCATCCATTCTTCAATCCATTGATTGGGTCCCATAAAAAAATTATTGCTTAGTAATAAGTAGTTCCTAAAAAAACAAGAATGGTGACTGCGCACTGAGAGCTGCAAGAAAGCCTATATAGATGACGTTTTAGTCGCTCGGACTCGCTCGGTCGGACAAAAATGGTCATAACTCTGGCAAATATTTACCAATTTCAATGATTCTTTTTTTATTCGAAAGAAGAAACCACTGTATTGAATCTGTATGAATTTTATTACAACCGGATAAGAACTTCCTGGAGGACCATGAACGATGTGGAGGAATTTATCTGGTAAAAACCATAAAACTGATGTTCTCCATTACATTGCTCTGACAATTATGAACCGATTTCGATGATTCTTTTTTTATTCGAGAGAGTAAACTACTATGATGTTTCCATGTAAATTTCATTACGACCGGATATTTTTTTCTGAAGAAACATGAATTATGTAAAACTATGTAGACGATAATGTGATCATAACCTACCTAGATAATTTTACGGTTTTCGATGGTTCAATCTTTATATATGAAAATATCACTAAAAAGTTTAAAATAAAATATTTTTTTAAAAAAATTGAACCGACTTCAATATCACTGAAAAGTATAAAATAATTTAAATATTATTGAAGTTGGTGCCAAATATACACAGCAGGTACGCTAACACCAACTTCAATAATATTTAAATTATTTTATACTTTTCAGTGATATTGAAGTCGCTTCAATTTTTTTTAAAAAAGATTTTATTTTAAACATTGTTAGTCTTGTTACCATTGGATCAACTTTAGCGATAGTGTGTCCTCCCGTTCGAACCCACAGCCTATTGTGTAGCAACCAGAGAGTCTAACTACTAGACCAACACCTAGGTCGATGAGGTAGGTAACACCTTATTGATAGATATCCTGCTGCCATGCAGGAGTATGCAATGTGAAGAGAGAGAGGCTTAAATAAAGGCAAAGCAATGATATAAGATGCATGTCGTTTAGACGAAACGGGGTAATGTCGCGCTCTTTCCGTCACTACATAGCATAGAATAAGACATTTTTAGTAGTTAGCGAACCTGGCCAGCGTCAGATACGGCGGCTGTAAATCACGTAGGCCCGACCATTTATCATCGAGAAGTGGCACCGCACCCACGACTTCGGGCGATAAGACGCTCCTTTCTTTCTACGTTCAAAGAAATTCTTCAAAAACCACGACACGACGTCTTTATACTAATTTCAGCAACAAGATGAAATCCGTGCATATTTTATTATGAAAAACAGCTATTACCTTACCTACTTCCTTTTATACCTATCATTACGCGGTAAAATCTCGACGATATTGATACGTTATGGCACACCGTGAGGTTTATAAATGACAATTTACATAATTCTGTACTTTGGGGGCAAAGGGCAATAATATGCCACTCTTGATCTAATATAAAGAGAAATAAGTATCAAATTGAATTGACGGATGCAATGCAAATTGACCTTTATGAATAAAAGATCCAGATTTAACAATGAAAGAAGAAATATTGCAGTAAGGTAGCGTTATACAATAAGCATAATTCAATAATTACATTCATCTAACCAATTTAGATTAAACCCCGTGGGGTGACGGGTTAGAATTGCAACCCCCCCCCACCCCCACCCCATCTGCTCTCGTTGGGTGTCGTAAGAGGCGACTAAGCGAGAATAGGAAGACGGGCAGCAGCGTCTTTCTTTTGGATTTATCTTCCACTTATACTGCGATCCCTAAGCCGTCTGCCAAGCGTGGGAATGATGGCAACCCCTCCCTTCTAAGGCGGACGTCTATATTCAACAGTGGACGTCTTTCAACTGCTAATGATGATGATGAATTATGATTAAAAAGAGGAACTGCACTTGAATGTGATTAAAAGTACTTATAGCTAATGATTTCTGATATTTAAAATATTGCACATTGAAATGAAACTAATTTTACGGATTATATCGCGGTTTATTTTTGTTTTTTATTACCCGAAGTTTCGAACACTTTACAGCATTCATGGTCACGGAAACGTCGAAACTCATGGAAACGTCGGGTAATAAATATCAAAAATAAACCGCGATATAATCCGTAAAATTAGTTTCATTTAAATACTTATAGCTATCTATAAAGGTACATTGGTCCTTTTAGAATTGCTATTGCTATTGGTATTGCTTTCGTCTAATGCACGAAAGCACGGTTCGTCTGGCAATCCCATAAAGAAAAACCTAGTTTAACCAAAAAACGGGGCTTTGTTAAAAAAAACTTCCATGTCATAGTGACAAAACTGTTTATATACAGGCACAGTGATTTATAGAAGACAATACTCTAAACACATTCCTAAACGATAATAAAACAATTCAAGTTAATAGGGAAATTAAAAACTATTTTCCCGTAACGTCTGCCTCACGTTAAATTGTTTGCCTCGGGTCCTGTTCTCGTTTGCATTTGTAAATATACAACAAAAACCGCCGAAATGGAGTGACGAGGGTCTCGTTCGGAACACCGTAAAAGTGGCAATCAGCTCGCTTTACTGACTTTTACTTCAAAGTGATTTTTTGTATCGTATTTTATTTTATACATTAAAAAACTCGAGTGCGTCAAGTAGTTTTCTATTTAGAACTGTTTTTCTTCAGATTCTAATTACCGAAGACTATAACTACGGTACAAAGGAAATTATATTCCGTGAACTTTTTCCGGCTGGTGATGATGATGATGAATTAAATGGACCTCTTGGACGAAATTCCTTGGATGAATAATACAGTGAATTGTATGAAACTATAGTTAGAAGATTTAATATATGAAATAGGAAAGTTTAGCGATGCGAGTCATCAAATTACTGTTGAAGAGACAAAATCTACAAAGGTAAGTTGCACCATTGAAGAATGTAAAATAAAAACCGACTTCAAAGTAAATTATCTAATAAACTATTTTAAAAAAAATAACAACCGACTTCAAAGTAAATTATCTAAAAAGCATAAAATAACGAAAATATTATTGAAGTTGGTGTTATCGTACCTGCTGTGTATATTCTGCACCAACTTCAATAATATTTTCGTTATTTTATGCTTTTTAGATAATTTACTTTGAAGTCGGTTTTTATTTTTTTTTAAATAGTTTATTTGACACTTTTTTAGTCACTTATTTTACCAAGATAGGTATCAGCACTATCACGCAACTCGAACGTCTACATTACAGTAACTTACTGAAAACATAAAAAGTTTATATCTCTTAAACTACTGGACCGATTTTGATGAAACTTGTACTCTACCCTAAGTTGAAAAATACTCTAACTATTGCAAAAAGAATTTTCGAAATCGGACTTGTAGTTGCTGAGAAATCCGCGGACAAACCTACATACATACATACATACATACACTCGTGAAATTTGGTAAATTTGTTTAGAAGCCCACATAGACCAACATATATGAATATTACGCATTTCTATTAATATTACATACATACGCGTCGAATACAGAACCTCCTTTTTTGAAGTCGGTTAAAAATGTAAGGAAAGTATACCGTAGAATGAAAAACAATGTGTCTATAATATCAATAAATCGCCATACATATATTTATTTATTGCGCAATCCCTACTTGAGCAATAAATATTACTAAAGTAAGATTACATACTAGACGTTTTTGGCTAAGAAGTTAAGTGCTCCAAGATAGGGCCGTTGTATCAATTTATATAGAGCTTAGGCAATGTTTTACTTGGAATTTATTTTATTTAGCAACACTGAATAGCTTTACCGATGTCAAAGTAAAAAGAGTCATGAAAATACAAAGCATAATTCCCAAGAAGACGGGCAGCAGCGTCTTTCTATAGGATTTCTATAGGTAGTAACCTATACTGCGATCTCTAGACGCCTACCAAATGTGGAGTTTATGGCAGGGCCCTCCCTTTTAAGGTAGAGGCCTTTGTTCAGCAGTGGAAGTGTTTAAGTTGCAGACAATTCACACACGGTCATCTGATCCCAAACTAGGCAGAGCCTGTACTATGGAAACCAGACAACTATTACAAATACTTATACTTTTATTTGTCGTCACATACGTGGTTTATATAGATAAATAAAACACCCAGACACTTGATGGGAATTGAACTCATGACCTATTGGGTAACGGCTAGTGTGTCTGACCACTAGACCAACGGCTCCGTGATGAAGAATGATATTTCCATACCAGCATAAGAAGGCTAAAAATCGAAACAAGAGTTTTTTATTTTTTTATTTATTTGATCCAATAAAATAAACGTCACACTACCCTACTACTGCTACTAACCATATTCAGACTCCCAAAAGGGAAATTTGGTACCCCCACACACGGAGGCCAAAATCCTTAATATTCCTTAGTATAATTTTATCTCAGACATAAAATATCACTAGCAAACAAAACGTGTTAATAGTTTTAGTGGCTGTAAATCCACCCCTCAACTCGTAAACTAATTTAGGGCGCGTCGCACACATCACGGCAATGTGGGACCCTGAGAGTAATTAGGTATCTGTAGAACACTTGTTTGTATATCTGAAATAGCCCGAAGAGACTATAAAATAGTTTCTTAAGGCTACAGTAAGGCTTGAGTGTATTATACTAAATAGTTAAACTTATTTGCACTTGTCGTTTGAGGACTAGGTTATACAGACATAAGCTTAAAGTTTATTGCAAGGGTCGTTAAAAATAATCTTATTGAACATTTCAATTCGTTTTAATAGATACACAGGATAGTACTAGGAAGTAATTCCACGCGTCTCCACAGAACAGGCAAAACGTTTATGGGCCGAAGTATATGCTTCTATAACAAACTGCTACAGGATATCCGAGATCATCCGCTGAATAAATTGAAACCTTCAATATAAAGCCGGTTGTCGATAAAATCTTTTTTTTTAAATTGAACCGACTTCAATATCACTGAAAAGTATAAAATAATTTAAATATTATTGAAGTTGGTACCAAATATACACAGCCGGTAAGCTAACACCAACTTCAATAATATTTAAATTATTTTATACTTTTCAGTGATATTGAAGTCGGTTCAATTTAAAAAAAAAATATTTTATTTTAAACTTTTTAGTGATATTTGCATATATAAAGATTGAACCATCGAAAACCGTAAAATTATCTAGGTAGGTTATGATCACATTAACGTCTACATAGTTTTACATAATTCATGTTTCTTCAGAAAAAAATATCCGGTCGTAATGAAATTTGCATGGAATCATCATAGTAGTTTACTCTCTCGAATAAAAAAGAATCATCGAAATCGGTTCATAATTGTCAGAGCATTGTAATGGAGAACAGTTTTATGGTTTTTACCAGATAAATTCCTCCACATCGTTCATGGTCCTCCAGGAAGTTCTTATCCGGTTGTAATAAAATTCATACAGATTCAATACAGTGGTTTCTTCTTTCGAATGAATCATTGAAATTGGTAAATATTTGCCAGAGTTATGACCATTTTTAACCGACTTCAAAAAAGGAGGTTCTGTATTCGACGCGTATGTATGTAATATTAATAAAAATGCGTAATATTCATATATGTTAGTCTATGTGTCTAAACGAATTTACCAAATTTCACGAGTGTATGTATGTATGTATGTATGTAGGTTTGTCCACGGATTTCTCAGAAACTACAAGTCCGATTTCGAAAATTCTTTTTGCAATAGTTAGAGTATCTTTCAACTTAGGGTAGAATACAAATTTCATCAAAATCGGTCCAGTAGTTTAAGAGATATAAACTTTTTATGTTTTCAGTAAGTTACTGTAATGTAGACGTTCGAGTTGCGTGATAGTGCTGATACCTATCTTGGTAAAATAAGTCACTAAAAAGTGTTAAATAAACTATTTAAAAAAAAATAAAAACCGACTTCAAAGTAAATTATCTAAAAAGCATAAAATAACGAAAATATTATTGAAGTTGGTGCAGAATATACACAGCAGGTACGCTAACACCAACTTCAATAATATTTTCGTTATTTTATGCTTTTTAGATAATTTACTTTGAAGTCGGTTTTTTTTTTTTTAATAGTTTATTTTTGTCCTTAAAAAACGACATAAAGTCATCTATATAGGCTTTCCTGCAGCTCTCAGTGCGCAGTCACCATTCTTGTTTTTTCAGGAACTACTTATTACTAAGCAATATTTTTTTTATGGGACCCAATCAATGGATTGAAGAATGGATGGAAGAAAGATTTTTTTCAATTCGGTTCATAATTGCCAGAGTTATGCGCGAACATACATAATATATATATATATATATACAGACGAATTGAGAACCTCCTCCTTTTTTGAAGTCGGTTAAAAAAGGCTTATTAATCTCGGAATTAATCTCGGATTATCTGGAGGGTAAAGCTGCGGCTTGAACTGTCCCCTTAGAAGTCGCTGGAATTTCAGGGTGCGGGCCGTAGGACGTCATTTGAGTACGGTGGTGACTCTGAGGAGGACGGCGGCGGGGTCGCGACCCCTGTGCCCGTGAGGTTCCCGGAGGGCTAAAATGCGCCCCCCGGCGGAGGCTCAAAGGCAAGGCGTGGAGGGGCTCCTGGTGCAGATCCCACCGGACAGCCCGGAGGTCCTCTCATGTGCCGATATAACAGCCTCCGGAGTTTTAGTGGGTAAGAATCCCACATACCTCGGTTGAGCCTCACAGCTCCCAGAGAACTTTGAAGGTTTCCCCGCGCAAAAAAGGCTTGAACTGCCCAAATTACGCAAACATAGAATTTTAAGACTTACAATTAGGTAACACGAAAAACAAAAAAGGTATGACAAAAAAAAAGAAGCACACTGAGTTTCTTGCCGGATCTTTTCAGTAGCGGCCGCGTTAAAATCCGATGGTAGTATGTAAAAAATGATTTTTGTGTAATTGCCGCCATGAGACTTACGTATACGTATAAATATGTATTATATTAAAGATATTTTGACTTTGACTTTGAAATTTGTACCTATGTGAGATAGGTTCAAAGTTCCCACAGAGAGAAAGTGCGGATCCCAACATTTGTGCACTGCACCCTCATTGTAAATCAGTAACTTTCTTCCTACGGTTAACAAAGTACTATTGTACCTAGTGGCGATCCGAGAGGGAGGGTCGTAGGGGTCCGAGAGAGAGGGTCGTAGGGGTCATGACCCCCCCAAAATCACAAACTTATTCACGTCAAATTGACAAACTTAAGTTATTGCTTTAAAAGGTCTAAACATTTTTACCTATCCAAAATAGGTTACGTACTTGAAACACTTAGACGCAAGGTGGGAATCGAACCCACAACCTATTAGCTAGCGGCCAGGGCACTAGACTAACGGGACTGTCAACTATGACCCCCCCCCCCCAATCGTTGGCTGTGACCGCGCCTGATTGTACCTACGGATCGAAGATAGTTTTATGCACTTAACTATAGACGTTAGCAATGTGGACAGACGTTAGGATTAGATTAGTCGGGTTCAGTTAGTTCAATAGTAGAAGGAAGATAATAATTCAAGGTATTGAACTAAGGCGGTCATTAACTATGGGACAATAGACCTGGAACATCGACAAGCCACCGTTCAGGACGTGTTTATGTCGCGTGACAAATGGCATCCGTGTTTCTCGTACGACAACCCTGCCAGACAACCCTCTCTTAAGCTTGGACATCTCCTGAGACATAATCCGATGGTCTTAACTATACGTCGAAAGTGTGTAATAAAATAAAGCTATCTCACATTTTATTCGTCAGAAGAATTATCTCTAATGGTTTTTTATTATAATTTTTATTTTTTATTAATATCTAGTTGCCTTTTTAGGGTTCCATACCTAAAATGTAAAAAAGGAACCCATATGGTGAGACTTCGTCTCGCCTTGGTCTCATCGATTTGAAACTTGGAATAATTTTAGATCTTACTTACCCAACCTCATTGCAAATGTAAAAAAAATATCTTTTTTTTTTAAATAATTAAATAAATAGGTCATCAAAATTTCAAAGTGAGACTGCTATATCCAGTGGGGTATCATATGAAAGGACTTCATTTGCACATCTCAATACAGATTTTTATTTTGGTTTATGTCACGTAATTTTAGGCTTAAATTCAAAATTCATAAATGTCAAAAAAATACCATTTCCCAACAAATTCAAATTTTCCCTCCGCAAACTTAGGAGATAAGGGTGGAAATTTTGAAATAATTATAAGTAATTCATCTATATTTTACAGGAAAAATAAAATGATCTTTCTAAGTTGTATAGTTTTTAAGAAGCTTAAAAAAATGCGACAAACAAACTTAGTTTTGCGGTTTGGTTTTTTTGCTATCTGAGGTGTTACAGGAATAGTAAAAATACTTTACTACGTCCAAAGATGGTATGGAACCCTCGGCGCGCGTCTAACTATTGCACTTGGTTGACCGGTATATTTTTTAGAAAATAGGTATTCAAAATTCAACTACCCCAGTCATCAAGTCAGTCAAGTTAGCTTGGTAGGCTTAGGTAGGAAACACTGGTGAAAAGTAAAGAGTTCCTCTAAGCCTGTAACATAAACAAGTTTCATCTACAGCGTCCAGATGCTGAATCGATTTGCATACCATATGTTCCAGGCAGACTTGCCATCTTCTGAGAATATGGAATTGCAAATTGGACACAAAATCAAAAACTCGAAACCAGCCAAAAGGAAAGAAATCAGCAATTCATGGGTAAAGTAAGGACCTTATATTTATAATTATATCAAAGACAAATATCTAAAGTATGCTAATCAAAAGTACAAAAGTAAAATAAAAAATACATACACGACGAATTGAGAACCTCCTGCTTTTTTTGAAGTCGGTTAATAAACATCACCCAAAATACAGATTAGAATCGAATAAGTGTCAACAGGATATATTTTCGTCAATTATTGTGATATTACTAAAAATCTTGATAATTGATGAAAATATCGATTGTTGACACCTTACGATCTGCTCTGTAGATTAGATAAATTCGATTAGTTAATCGAATCGGCATAATCAACCTACATCAGTCCACTGCTGGACTAAGGCCTCCCCTAGACATTGAGCCCGATCTTAGGCTGCCTGTCCACCGGAGCGGAGCGAGGCAGCGAAGCGGAGAAACGGAGACATATTAACCAATAAGATTGCACTAAGATTTTGGAGCGGAGTTTTTGTGCAATGTTATTGGTTAATATTCTCCGTTTCTCCGCTCTGCTGCCTCTCTCCGCTCCGGTGGACAGGCAGCCTAAGGCTCTGATCATCCAGTCACTGCCGACTGCTCTGCGTATACCGTCGCTCCACTCAACCTAATAAGACTAGTAACTCCAGGGGATCTTACTTTTTTTATTATTATTTTTACACTAAACAGAGCCACATTCCTTACAAAGTAATTATCACAAATTAAATTTGCTCGTTAAAATTTATACCTATTATGAGAATGTTACTCTGTGAAAATATTGTGAACACCTTTAACGCAAGCAATAAGCAAGATTTAAAACTACACTAACATAGACAATACAGTTCGTTTACATACAAGTATCTGGTATAGTATATGGATGGAATGGATGGATGGTATATCCCCCCCCCCCTCTCTTCCCGTGGGTTTCGTAAGAGGCGATTGAGGCAAAGCCAGAAGACGGGCAACAGCGTCTTCAGTGTAATATATCCATCTTTTGGAAACTGCGATCCCCAAGACGCCTGCCAAGCGTGGGGATTATGGCACCCCCCCACAATGATTGATGTGATGATGTTTATTTGCGGCCCCCAGTCCCCGGCAGCACCTCTATTCCTCGCCTTGGTAGCGGGCGGGTAACGGTAGAGCAGGGGGTGCGAAGAATCTCCGGCAGATGCCCCGCTACCCTCCCCCCCCCCCCCTCCCCCCGAACTTTGGCACTTAGGACTGACGAGAAGATTATCGATCTGGAGGAAGAAATGAGCAAGTTACGTTGGGATATCTTGGGATTATCTGAAATCCGACGAGAGGGACAGTATACGATAACCCTTGATTCCGGAAACTTGCTCTTCTTCCGGGAAGGAGACCATATATCTCAGGGTGGTGTTGGGTTTCTCGTCCGTAAGTCCCTCATTAACAACGTTATAAAGGTCGATAGTGTGTCGAGCAGGGTAGCGTACCTTATACTCAGAATAACCAGTCGGTATTCGTTGAAGGTTATACAGGTTTACGCTCCGACCTCGGCACACCCTGACGATGAAGTAGAGGCTATGTATGAAGAGATATCAGAAGCCATACATAACTCCAAAACACACTTCACCGTTGTTATGGGGGACTTCAACGCGAAGGTGGGCACACGGAATGGCGATGAGTTGAGAGTGGGGTCACATGGATACGGGCAGCGGAACCATAGGGGCCAGCGGCTGGTCGACTTCATGGAGAAGGAGGGACTCTTTGCGATGAACTCCTTCTTCAAGAAGTGACCATCCAGGAAGTGGACGTGGATGAGCCCCGATGGTTTAACCAAAAATGAGATCGACTTCATCATGACGACCAAGAAACATATATTCGATGATGTCTCCGTGATCGGCAGGGTGAAAACCGGTAGTGATCACCGCATTCTTAGAGGCACATAGAATATCAATGTCAAGCTTGAGAGGTCTCATCTGATGAAGTCCACGCTCCGTCCGGGATCCGCCCAAATCCGTAACCCCGAAGACTTTCAACTCGAACAGCATAATCGCTTCCAGTGCCTCGCCGAATACGGACTGCGGACGAGATAAACAATGGGTTGGTGAAAGCTAATGGAAAACTGGACTGAGATGAGACTGCAATCTTCAGCTGATATGTCGGAATATGCTGAACTCAATAGATGAATCTCGAAATCCATGCGACACGAGTTACGTTCCTATAATACAGCATGTATTAAGTGTTGTATATAAACTCTTTTATAATACCTTTGTATCAAAATAATGTACATAGATGTTTCTAAAAAAGAATAAAACTACTTCATGTCTGAAAGCCGTTGTTTCAATAGGTTATGGGCGAATGTCCGTAATTTAAATAATTTTTCAAAATTATTTTTGAAATCTAGTTGTTGTACTCTTGCGTAATTATGACTTCGAATTACATTCAAAGTGTGCCGAAATTAAAAGGCAGAGAAAATTACGATGAGTGGAGTTTTGCGGCTGAAAATTTATTGGTGCTAGAAGGCATGGTTCATTATATTAAAAAGATGGCCGGCACTGAAAGAAAAGCCGCTGATGACGACAGAACTAGGGCAAAGCTAATTTTAACGATTGATCCTGGATTGTACGTGCACATCAAGGAAACTAAAACCTCGGAAGAGTTATGGCAAAAATTGAGACATATGTTTGATGACTCAGGATTTTCGAGAAAAATAACCTTGTTGCGACATTTAATCTCAGTACGTCAAGAAAATTGCGATTCCATGACAACGTATGTAACGCAAATTGTCGAAACTGCACAAAGATTAAAAGGCACAGGATTTACAATCACAGATGAATGGATTGGATCATTATTGTTGGCAGGATTGCCGGAGAAATATTCTCCGATGATAATGGCGATCGAACACTCAGGTATTCAGATTACCGCAGATGCCATTAAGTCAAAGTTGCTTGACATGGAGGTTTCGAGTTTAACCGATACGGATTCCAACAACGCTGCATTCGCTGCGAAGAAATCTTTTTCAAAGAAAAATACTAGCTATAACAGTAAAAGCAAGAATAATGGAATTTCGGTGACAGGAGAGAAAAATATTACCTGTTACAAATGTAAACAAAGTGGTCATTATAGAACCAAGTGTCCTTTGTTACAGAAAAGTAAACAGTCAAATGCTTTTAATGCTGTATTTTTGAATGGTAATTATACGAAGAGTGACTGGTACGTGGATTCAGGTGCAAGTGCACATATGACGGCGAATGAGAATTGGATAAAGAACATCAATTGCTCACCGAGTTTAGCAGAAATAGTTGTTGCTGATAAAACTAGAGTGTCAGTTTTGTGTTCTGGAGATGTGCAAATCACAACCAGTTATAATTACGATATCACTGTTAAGAATGTTCTTTGTGTACCGAGCTTAACTACGAACTTACTATCAGTAAGTGAGCTTATAAAGAACGGCAACAATGTTGTTTTCGAAAAGAATCATTGTTATATTCGAAACAGCAGAAATGAATTAGTTGCAGAAGCAGAGTCGACAAATGGTGTATATAAACTCAAGTTGAAAAGTGTAGATTGCTGTTTGGCCACGCCAGCAGTAGCAAGCGCAGAGTTGTGGCAACAGAGACTAGCACATATTAACAGCAGTGATTTAAAAAAGATGAGAAATGGAGTTGTGGATGGGCTGTCATTTCCAACAACTAGTGACATGACAAAGAAATGTGCGACATGTTGCGAAGGTAAACAAACGAGATTGTCATTTTCGCATGCAGAGAAAAGGAGTTCTGAGACATTGCAGATAATACATGCTGACGTTTGTGGAGCCATGGAAACCAAATCAACTGGAGGTTCGCAATATTTTCTTTTATTTGTAGATGACTTTAGTCGCATGACATTTATATATTTTTTGAAGAACAAAAATGAAGTTTTTACAAAGTTTAAAGAATTTAAGGCTATGGTTGAGAACCAGCAGAACAAGAAAATTAAAATATTACGTACTGATAATGGTGGTGAATTTTGTAACCACAGAATGGAAAACTATTTGGCACAAGTTGGAATAATTCACCAGAAAACAGTAGCATACACGCCGGAACAGAATGGTGTTTGTGAACGCGCTAACCGAACTGTGGTTGAAAAAGCGAGATGTTTATTATTTGATGCAAAGCTAGAGAAGAAATTCTGGGCGGAGGCGTCAAATACTGCGGTGTACCTTAAAAACAGGTCGATCACTGCATGTTTGGGTAATAAAACGCCGTATGAAGCGTGGTATGGGAAGAAACCAGACTTGAGTCACATACGTCTGTTTGGAAGTCCAGTCATGGTTCACGTTCCTAAAGAACGTAGACGGAAATGGGACAGGAAAGCGTTACAGTACATTCTTGTCGGATTCTCAGAAACCGTAAAAGGTTATAGAGTATACGATCCAAGGAAAAATGTTGTTCTGGTCAAGAGGGATATTATCGTGATGGAAAATGAAGCAGGTACTAATCTATCACACACGGATAACGCAATCTGGGTTCAGAGTGATCAATCGGAAAAGAAGGAAGAGATCAGAGATTCAGTGGGGGATTGTTCAGCGAACGAATCTCTGAATAGCTCCGTTTCTTGTACTTCAGAATATCTAGACCCAGATAGTGCAGAAAGCGAAAGTGATGACACCTTGACTTCATTGGAAATTGAACACCGTGTTTCATCCAGTGACATACAGACAGAAGCTCGTAAAAGTGAGAGAATGAGGAGAAAGCCAGATCGTTATGGTTTTAGTAACTTGTGTTTTTCCAGTACTTTTCCAGAAGTTGAGCAGATTTATATGTCAGAAGCGCTGGAGGGACCAGAGGCAGAACAGTGGAAGCTAGCTATGTGCGACGAGCTGCAGTCATTCGCGAACATTGGTGCACGGGAGATTGAAGATATTCCCAGCGGCGCATCAATAGTAAATTGCGACTGGGTATTTGAGAAAACACTTGAGATGGATGACAAAGTGCGGTATCGTGCTCGGCTGGTAACTAAGGGCTTACTAACCAAAGGCTTAGTACCAACAAAACATTATAAGTTCATGAGGATGATAGGAGTTCTCCCAGTTTAGTTCTCAGATTTATACTTACTTATTGTTTCGTTATTTTGATAAGTGGGGGTGTTGTATATAAACTCTTTTATAATACCTTTGTATCAAAATAATGTACATAGATGTTTCTAAAAAAGAATAAAACTACTTCATGTCTGAAAGCCGTTGTTTCAATATTAAGGACGCAATTGAGCGGAACCAAGGCTCTAAAGTGTTTGCAAAGAATTCGTCTATTGGGCAAAGCCAAGTGACCAAGCTGAAGATCGACGACGGCAGTATCATCTTATCGAAACCGGAGATATTGAGAGAGCTCGAGAGGTTTTATGGTCAGTTATACACCTCAACACAGGAACCCATTGCCAAAACAGCTCAGGACACCAGAGCCAAACTAACCCGACCAAATTACACTGAAGACATCTCAGACATCAGCCTGTACGAGATTAGAATGGCTCTCAAACAGCTTAAGAACAACAAGGCGCTGGGTGAAGACGGAATCACAACAGAACTTCTGAGAGCGGGTGGAAAACCGGTACTTTTAGTCCTCCAGAATTTATTTAATTCCACAGGAGTGTGGTGGTTCTTTTCTTCAAAAACGGTGATAACACTTTATTGAAGAATTATAGACCCATCTCACTCCTGAGCCATGTATACAAGCTGTTTTTCGAGAGTCATTACGAACCGTCTCGAACGCAGGTTTGATGACTTCCAGCCTCCCGAACAAGCCGGGTTCCGAAAAGGCTTTAGCACCGTAGACCACATACATATGCTCCGCCAGATTATACAGAAGACCGAGGAGTATAATCAGCCATTATGTCTAGCGTTTGTGGACTACGAAAAAGCCTTCGATTCAATCGAGACCTGGGTGGTATTGCAGTCCCTCCAGCGGTGCCACATTGACTATAGGTACATCGAAGTGTTGAAGTGTTTGTACAGCAACGCCACCATGTCGATCCGACTACAGGACGAGAGCACGAAACCAATCCCATTGCAGCGAGGTGTGAGACAGGGAGACGTTATTTCTCCGAAACTGTTCTAAAACGCATTGGAGGACGTTTTCAAGCTCTTGGACTGGTACGGATTCGGCATCAACATCAATGGCGAATACATCACACACCTTTGTTTTGCCGATGATATAGTCATTATGGCAGAGTCGCTGGAGGACCTCAATACGATGCTCAGCGACCTCAGTAGCGTTTCCCAACAGGTGGGTCTTAAAATAAACATGGACAAGACGAAGATCATGTCTAATGTCCATGTTGCACCCGTACCGGTAGTTAATAATAATAATATCCTGGGACAATTCACACACGGTCATCTGATCCAAACTAGGCAGAGCCTGTACTATGGAACCAGACAACTGATACTAATACATATATACTTTTTTTTGGTAAATACATACTTATATAGATAAAACACCCAGATACTTGGTGGGAATCGAACCCACGACCTGTTGGGTAGCAGACAGGGTCGCTAACCACTAGACCAACGGGCCCGTCCAGTTGTTGGGATACACTCGAAGTTGTTGACCACTAAGTATACCTTGGACAAACTATCCAGTTAGGTCGGTCCAACTTCGACAAAGACGTCGCCCGAAGAATCCAACTCGGATGGGCAGCGTTCGGGAAACTACGCGATATCTTCTCGTCCGAAATACCGCAGTGCCTGAAGACGAAGGTTTTTAACCAGTGTTGCTAGTGATGACATATGGCAATGAGACGTGGTCTCTAACGGCTGGCCTTTTTTAGAGAAGTTCAGAGTCACACAACGAGCCATGGAGAGACCTATGCTCGGAGTTTCTTTGCGCGACAGAATCCGAAATGTGGAGATTCGCCGAAGAACCAAAGTCACCAACATAGCTTTCAGAATCTGCAAGTTGAAGTGGCAATGGGCTGGCCACATTGCTCGAAGAACCGATAACCGTTGGGGAAGAAAGGTTCTCGAGTGGCGACCACGAACCGGAAGACGCAGCGTTGACAGGCCTCCCACTAGGTGGACAGACGACATTGTGCGCGTCGCAGGTAACTGGTGGATGCAAATAGCCAACTGTCGTTCATTGTGGCGTTCTAAGGGGGAGGCATATGTTTAGCAGTGGACGACTTCCGGCTGATGATGATGATGATGAGTATACGTACTGCCGAAGCTAGTTCTCTTATTTATGTTTATTGGTATTTCATTTTTACCGTACCTATGACTCACCTCGTAGCAGTTTACCCTATTATACTTAGTATAGTTTACTTTTAGAGCCAGACTATAGTGTTTCTCTTAACGTAACTGTGAAAACTGGTGCAGCCTTTATTAAATTATTTGATTTGGTGACTCTACAGTTTTATTAGATGGCGTCATTTGCTACCTACACCATATAAAGCTGTGTACTGAAACCTTACTAGGAAAACATTATTTAAAAGTAGCAATGCAACTATGGAAATTTTTCGTGATTTCAAGCGTTTCTACCTTAAGTAGTTTTTATTAGAAACAATGTATGAAAATGTAAATAGGTAAAACCCCTTAAAACTATGAACACCCCCGGTGCCTTGCATGTGGGCTAACCCAGGTTGGCCTACTCGTAAGTCTTCCTACTTGAGGTTGTATTGATCTGTGTCCTTTTTTGCTTGTCTCCAAAAAGAAAAGATATTGTAATTTAGTTTTTCAGAATTAAAATATAAGTACGTAATACTGGCATAGTGAGACTAATTTTGCAAAGGATTCATTGTAAAATTTTTAATCGCAAGAAAAAGGGAATCTGGAATTTATTTTTCTATTGTTACTCAAGTCACGTCTAAAATTCAGTTATATGTTTTTGGTATTTTAATAATTTGCTCGGACTTCAATTTACTTCAAACTGCGGGCCACCGTGCGGCGTGCGTTCCTTTACCAAACTTTTAGGACGGCATATTTTTAATTTGAAAGAGAAACGTCCATAAGTTCCTACATTTTTGTAGGCCGTGAGTTTCTAAGTTGAATATTAAATATTTCGTTTCTTTTCAGCAAATTTCATTAGCCATGTTACCCAGCCACGAATTCTATTGAGATTCTCTAGCTGTCACGAGAGAGAAAAACTTCATTGGAAACTTTAATAAGCTTTCAAAAATTACCTTTGATAATAAGACAATAATTTTAACGCTTTTCATATAAACCCTGCTAACAAAACCTTAAAAAAAATATGCCTTTGAAAATGTAGGTAACTAAAAAGCCTCTGTCAATAACATAGCTCTGTAAATTTCCCTAATTGTTCAAATAATTGTCTAAATACATATATTGTATTATAACTAATAGCCATAACATCTATACTGGTCTCCTGCGATACAGATAGACTATTGTCTATCTGTGAGCCTAGTGCAGGGACCGTTGCACGCCAAACTTTTGTTTTGTATCGAGTTATCAGGTATGTAGAGTTAGTTACAGTAACTGAAGCTAAAATAACGCGGCAGACTTGATTACTTAAAAAAACTTCGTTCAAGATCTTCAAGATCTCCACCCCCAACTTAAATTTTTAAGTTTGTCGCTCAACGAGCAATGGAGAGAGCTATGCTGGGAGTATTTTTGCGTGACAGAATTCGAAATGTTGAAATTCGCCGAAAAACTAAGGTCACCGACATAGCTCGCAGAATCTGCAAGTTGAAGTGGCAATGGGCAGGCCACATCGCTCGAAGAACCAATAACCGATGGGAGAAAGGTTCTCAAGTGGCGACCACGAACCGGAAGACGCAGCGTAGGCAGGACCACTAGGTGGACAGACGACATTGTGCGCGTCGCAGGTAACCGGTGGATGCAAATAGCCAATTGTCGTTCATTGTGGCGTTCTAAAGGAGAACCCCTAAATAAGCCTTTTTCGACATTCGTCTTTTAATCAAGAGTATAAATTCATCCATTGGGATATCCTGTGGCAGTTTGTTATTGAAGCGTATACTTTGGCCCATAAACGCCTTTGCCTGTTCTATGGAGATGCGTGACGTGTACAACAAAATTGTGTTGGTGCCGGGTATTAATATCATGAATATTACTATTTCTTTTTAAAGAATTTATATTTTTGTTAACCTTAACTAATATCACTATTCAAGATTTCCTTAGAAGTTGTAACTCCAGCTCAATGCAATTTATATGACATCTATTCGAGGTTATACTCTCTCTACCTCCCTCCTTCTCTCTCTAAAAAAACAACCAACTCGGCATATTATGCCGATTAGATATTTGCTCGTATTATCTATTATGCGCACATTAAAAAATACATAAGTACCTACGGTATCGCATATCTCGTCCTTTTTTAAGTCATTTAGAAACACATTAGTAAAAACCTCATTGTATTATGCGGTAACAGCTCAGTGGGCGAGTGCTTCCTTTGGAAACAAGGTGCGCAAGTTCGAATCCCGGCTCGCACCTCTGATTTATTTAATGAATCATGTGCGAATCGTCTTTGTGTGATTGTTACTAGCTTTCGCTGAAGGAAAACATCGTGAGGAAACCTGCATGTCTGAGAAAGCCAAACTAGCTCTCGAATGACGTGTGAAGTCCGCCAACCCGCACTTGGCCAGCGTGGTGGACTATGGCCTAAGCCCCCTCAACATGAGGGGAGGCCCGTGCCCAACAGTGGGACATAAACAAGGACTGGTATTATTATTATAATTTTAGTCTATATCTTTTTATATCTAGGGCTTCGCCCGGTCTTTTAATAGGCTTGCGTGGGGACGGATCCAACACGTAAAGGCCCTTTGAAGAATAAAATGGTATGTAATACCTCCCTGGATCAACCACTGAAAATGATAAATCATAAACAGTAGTTAACCCCGGTAGGTGTAGGTCCTATTGTTAGTATGTGGAAAGAATTCTAGTCTATTTATTGAATACTTGGTAGACTGGAACCAGGGCGATTGCAAAAGGCCGGGGTCACTTGCCATAATTAATAAATTAATTAGTTTTGCGGCAAGCGGTGACTTGCCACTCACTAGATGGGCTCTCCATATAGCCGTCAGAAGACGACGGAGTGCAACACCGGTGTGAGTGGCTCAGGGGTGTCGAGAGGTGTACTGCGCTTTCTCCGTAGTTAGTCGCGGCGTTATGCCCTTTAACACTTCCACCCCTGGAGCATATAGCTCTAACAGCTCCTCTCTGGACGGCCAATTAAGGCCAGAGCTGAGAGTCCTGCAGGCCCCCTTCGGTTTCCATTCGGCCGACGAATGACGCCGAGGTGGAGGCCCTGACCGACTCTCTGGAGCACTCGAGTCCGTGATGTCGTTACGCACCAACAGGTCGCCACTAGCTGCCCTGCGGGTTTATTATTATTATTGTATTTCAACAAGACCGCCATTTGTACCTAAATTAATTTCTTTTCTAAGTTTTTCTTATGCTTTACTTTGGTGTGCAAATAAAGAGTATTCTATTCTATTTATGTAAATCTTTTGTAAAACGGATCAAAACCTGAGCAAGTAGTGTATTTTCTCTTGTTTTTACAATTCTCTGTGTCGAAATACGATTGCAAAAGCTTTTACGATAATGCAGAACTTAATTGCATTTTACTTTGCGCAAATGTCTTTCGAGGAATATTTCATTATGTATAATAGCTATAAAGCAAAACATCATTTGGAACTGATTTAATTTTATGTCTGTGTTATTGGGTTTAAACCTTTGATTATATACATTATATAGACGTATACAAGGTGTAAGGGAATTTTTTTTATAAGATATCTCATATTGTCCGTTACAACATTACAGAAACCATTTATATGGAAAATGACAAATGAATAACTTGTTAATTTTTGAGCATGTTATGAATACGTGCGGAATAATATTGATTTTTTTCAAATTACATTGCTAATTTCAATCAAGACGCCTGCCAAACGTGGAGATTACGGCAACCCCTCCCTTCTAAGGAAGAACCTTTGTTCAGCAGTGGACTTTTCGGCTGCTGATGATTGCTAATTTTGCACAAATAAGTAATGTATTGTTTTTAAATTGAAATTAGGCTTTATTATTATACCATTAAGTAATGATGTTATCCAAATTTAAAAAAAAAAAAATTTTTGGAAACTCATGAATAAGCCGAAGAAAAATGTCAACCCTAGAATCTTCAGAATCATGTACTGGATCCCTGGTATCGGTTTTCGGTACAGTGTCCCTTATACCCCGTATAGTCAAAGGAAACTTTGAATAGTACGAAACGAAATTAGATAATGATTAGTGACATGTTTATATTGAGTACAACATATTATTATGTTTCACAGTTCGGTCCTTAGCAACTTATAATGTTTACTTATTGTAGTTATGCGTCCATACTACTAGCCTTGCACGGTCTTATTTAATTTTTTTTTATATTGTTTTTTTCGGGTACTTTATTATTTTATCACTTTGCCTACCACCACCACACTGACACTCCTATAAGACGGCCCACCCGCAGTTTATCTTCATTGTTTGTTTCCGTGCACAAGCCTTCGCACGTCTCCAATCCAAAGCTGCAAGTGTATTCAGTATTAAATAAAAAGTGTGTAAGAGGCATGAGGATTATTTAAATCTTTAGCATAATTTTATAAAGAACACACAATAAAACATCATCATTCACAATAAATACGCAGTAAAGAGAATAATAATAAATCACTTACAAGTTTGTATCTTCAAACCATATTGATATCCTGATGAGGGTAGACCGTTGACTGTCCCGTGACCGCTGTATTAATATTCTTGTCTCAGCTTGCACCTCATTTATATAGGCACACCGGCTGGGGTGCTAGATAACAAGTGAAAATCAAGAACCGGTCAACAGAGAGGCGACACGCCGCGATGTTGGGACAACGGAGAGGTGCCACCGCGGTGGTGACTTCGGACGTCTCTTCGTGCTTCGGGAAATGGATCGTCGTGCACTATTGTTTTCGTACGAATCGAGCTTCCATACCGGGTCGTCTCACACGTACATAAAGAACACATTTACGGTTAACAGCGATGCCCCACCAGCGGGTAGTTGTCGCCCTATCAGCGGGTATTGACGTTTTCGCCGTATTCAGACAATGCGAGCTTCCAATACAACCGGGGTCGTCTTTGTCGTGGTGTTGAACACAAAATGCAAGCTGCCAATACAACTGGGCACATATAATCCGATCATTATCATTAGCCAGAAAAATTCCACTGTTGAATATACGAAGACGTCCATCTTGGAACGTCACAATTAACGATAATTTGCTATTATCATCCACCGGTTGCCTGGGATTCTTACAATATCCTCAGATATAATTCGATGTGTAGGTACTCCTAACTATCGGAATGCGTCGTGCGCCACTCGACGAGATGAGTAAATAATTAAGAACTTATAATAATAATTATAATAATAATTCACAGTAGAATGAATTCAAGACTTCGTAGTTCGTACTGCAAAGTGGTATCTAGCAGAGCCGAGGCGGACTGGCCGCCGCGGGCTTGACGCTCGACGAGATCCTGGCCGTCTACAGCCGGAGCATCCGTGAGTGCCACCGTGGAGCTGCAGTAAGTAGCCTCTGAACTTATGGGATAGTACGCCGCGCCGGCCGCTTACTACTATTATATGTAAATACCTAAGTACTTAGTTGAAAGTAACTATTAATAAATCTAGAGAACATAACAATATGACGAATTTAGCTAAATGAATTACCTTTATGACTATATTTATGGTATAACTTTATGAACAGTAAAGTTGCAATATTTGATTGTGACAATATTAAGGACGAATTTTTGTCATACATAATTCTAGTTTCTGCATTTATTGCTATAAAAGATTGAATACTACATTTAAATCTGTATTCATAAAGTTCAATATTTTCTAAAAAAAAATATATATATATATTATATTCAGGGTATTTCAAGAACCCTGTCCAATCACAGTGAGTGTTATAAAGTATCTTAACACGATCATATTTACGTAATATTTTTTTATCTAAGGCATATATTATATAGATAAAAAAAAATAACCTATAAAGAGCGTGTTTAAAAAAAACCCTGTTTGTTTACCGAGGTTATCACTCAGTGTCAAAATACGATTATCTTATTATATAAAAGAGTAGACAAAAACCCACTCATCACGAAATCTCAGAAACTACAAGTGCTAGGAGTCTCAAACTTTGCATGGGGGTACCTTTTAAGACGTAGGTGCTCACTAAGACTGGATTTTGGGAAATTCAACCTCTAAGGGGGTCAAACAGGGGGGCAAAGTTTGTATGGGAGAACGCGATTCCTTGGTTCTATTGACTTGAAATTTTGCACAGACATTCGTTAAGAAAATTAATTGAATTAGTATTTCATATTTTTTATAATTTATCCCTTTACAGGGTAAAAAAGAAGTATTATTACTCAACTGATGGCAGTACAAATATATTACAACAATAACATACGATAATTTGAAAGGTTAAATAATAGTTCCTTGGCCAAGTGGTTACGGAAGCGTCCTCTAAGTACCGACTGTCCGGGTTCGCTACCCCTGATCGGATTTTTTTTTTGTATTATTAAACTTTGTTTTTGACTTTTTTATTTATGTTAAAATTCGATGTTTTAAATATTTAACTCATATTGACTCCGGCACTTTTTATCGCTAATATATTTTTTATATTTAATGATTTTTTTAAATTTAAAATCATGCATACGTAGTTAACTTCTCTCTAATGTTATGATTTAGTTATTAGTGGAAACTGAATTGATTTTTATGTACTATTGGATCTTATATTTAGTAATAAGTGGTATCATTTGTTTGTTTCGCAAATATAACAAACTAAAAATAAAATAATGAAAATATATTTTCAAAATGTCTGTTTGGGTAGGAATACAATATGCATGCACCTATTGTACGTATGATATAAAAAAAAGCCAAAACTTTATTGGAATTATTGTCTGTCTGTCAGTCAGGGTTTTTTCTATAGGTTGGCTGGTGTTGGGGACCAACGACATCAAAGTATCTTTAAATAGTGTGAAACAAAGTCGCTATCCGAGTCTGTCAATATCGGATAGCACCTCCTAAACCACGCAGCGATTTTCACCATCAGTTAGATAATTTTTCATTGAAGGTTTTAAGTTTTATCTAAGTAAATAAACTTACATAGCTTACATTGACTAAACCTAAAGAGATACATAGTTAACAATCAAGTACTAGAGAATTTCATTAATTCCATATATTATAAAGTAGGTAAATATCCGGGATGGGATCCAGTGGCGGACTCAAAGGCAATGCACTGAGGGACAGCTGATGCAGATCCCACCGGAGAACCCCCTCTCATGTGCCGATGTGACAGCCACGAGAGTTTTAGTGGGTAAGAATCCCCCACAGGATCCCAGGGACATATTAAACGTGCCACCACCCCTTTAACTGTGACAACGGTGACAGATTCCCGGGGGGCTATAATGCGCCCCCGGCAGCGGCTTCAAAGGCCCTTGCCTTGCACTGAGGAGTACCCGGTGCAGCCCCATATTTTTTGCGGACAGCCGTGGGGGGTTTAGAGGGTAAGAATCCCACACACCGCGGTCGACCGCCTGCAGGATCCTGGAAGCCTATTGGAGGTCTACCCGTGGTCCCCGAAACTTTGAGCACGGTGACAGGTTTTTGAAGTGAAACTTCTTATGCGACTTCCTATGCTGTCCGTGAGTCAGTGAGTGGGTGAGTGGGCGTTGTGGGTGAGTTCTGTGTGGTACGGTGTGGTACGGTGTGGTACGGTGTGGTACGGTGTGGTACGGTGTGGTACGGTGTGGTACGGTGTGGTACGGTGTGGTACGGTGTGGTACGGTGTGGTACGGTGACTGACCGGGACTGAGTGGGACTGAGCGGGACTGACCGGGACTGAGCGGGACTGAGCGGGACTGAGCGGGACTGACCGGGACTGACCGGGACTGAGCGGGACTGAGCGGGACTGCGCGGGACTGGCCGGGACTGACCGGGACTGAGCGGGACTGAGCGGGACTGAGCGAGACTGAGCGGGACTGACTGAGACTGAGCAGGACTGGGCGGGACTGACCAGGACTGAGCGGGACTGAGAGGGACTGAGCGGGACTGACTGGGACTGACCGGGACTGACCGGGACTGAGCGGGACAGACCGGGACTGACCGGGACTGACCGGGACTGAGCGGGACTGACCGGGACTGAGTGGGACTGACCGGGACTGAGCGGGACTGACTGGGACTGAGCGGGACTGAGCGGGACTGACCGGGACTGACCGGGACTGAGCGGGACAGACCGGTACTGACCGGGACTGAGCGGGATTGAGCGGGACTGACCGGGACTGAGCGGGACTGACCGGGACTGACCGGGACTGAGCGGGACTGACCGGGACTGGGCGGTACTGACCGGGACTGACAGGGACTGACGGGACTGACCGGGACTGACTCGGATTCAGCCAGTCCGAGTCAGTCAGTCAGGGACACCTGGTGCAGATCCCACCCGAGAACCCAGGTTTCCCTCTCATGTTCCGATGTGATAGCCACGGGAGTTTTAGTGGGTAAGAATCCCAAATACCCAGTTTGACTTCTCCACGGGATCCCGGGGAGATATTGGATGTTTCCCCCGCTACTCCCTTAAACTGTGACAACGGTAACAGATTCCCGGAGGGCTATAATGCGCCCCCGGCAGCGGCTTCAAAGGCCCTTGCCTTGCACTGAGGGGTACACGGTGCACACTCTTTTGTGTGGACAGCCGTGGGGGACACAGATTGCAGTCGATCGCCCGCAGGATCCTGTGGCCTATTGGAGGTTTCCCCCGCGATCCCCGTATCTTTGAGCACGATGATAGTTTCCCGGGTGGCTTTATTGTGCCCCCCGGTGGCGGGCTCAAAGGCAAGCCACTGAGGGATCTTGGTGCAGATCCCACTGGATGGCCCAGGTCTCCTACTTATGTACTAATTTAACAGCCGTTGGGGGTTTCGTGTATAAGAATCCTACATAACCCGGTTGACCGCCAACAGGGTCCCGGGGACCAATTGAAGGCTTCCCCCGTGACCCCTGTAACCGTGAGCACGGTGAAAAGTTCCCAGGTGGCTTTATTGTGCTCCTCGGTGGCGGGGTCAAAGGCAAGCCACTGAGGGTATAATGTTGCAGATCCCACCGGATAGCCCAAGAAGGGGTTCTTATGTGCTGATTGCACGGCCGTTGGGGCTTTAGTTTATAAGAAACCTACATACCCGGTTGACCACCAACAGGGTCCCGTAAATCCCATTAAAGGCTTCCCCGTGATCCCTGTAACCGTGAGCACCATGACAGGTTCTCGAGGAACTATAATGTGCCTCTCCGGGTGCGGGTTCAAAGTCAAGGCACTGAGTGGTATCAGCTGGTGCAGATCCCGACAGATAGCCCAGGTCCGCCCTCTAATGTGCCGACGTGATAGCCGCGGGGGTTTTAGTGGGTAAGAATTCCCCGGTTGACCCCCGTTTACGTCTTAACGATGAAACCGAACAAGGAAGCCCGTATTGCTTCCATAAATTGCTTTCAAAGAAATGGTGTCCTTAATCCACCCAAATTGTGCACCCGTACACGTCTGCAGTTTCTAAAATTATAAATACAATTAACAAATCACAAAACCTAAGCGTTGAGTACTTTGCCCATGGACAGGCAGCTATACGTAGCCCTTTCACGCGTCACTTCTATACAAAATTTGTTCATATTGCGTTACGAAAAGTCAGCTACAAACTGATAAATAATTCCAAGAAATTCTATAATCAAAGGCAGTAGCTTTAAATTATTCACTTCTTTTTTTTTTCTCAATTACACCCGTGCGAAGCCGGGGCGGGTCGCTAGTATATTATATAATCCTTTGCTAAATATATCATAAAAATAATATATATGATCTTAATATACCTACACTGTTTTAAAAAACACCCTGTCTGATCTTTGATATTATTATTCAGAATCCATACGATTAGATAGATACTTATGTAACTTTTTGTTGAATATTTTATTTGCATTTTTCCTGATATTATATCTACCGCGTTGCGAATATTCCTCTTATAAGTTTGATGTGCCTTTTAATGTGTAAAACACCACACTCAAGCTGTCTTGAGTAACTTATATGTTTTGTCTACAATATACACAAAACTATCTAGTTTACGCTCTCTATTCAGTCTTTGCTTCTTAATATTTTTGAGATTGAGAAAATAATTTTACGACCATATTATTAGTTTTTACTACCTTTTAATTTTGATTGTTACTATATTTTTGGAGATAGGAACTATTCTTGAGTTCAAATATATTAGTTGTGTTTACTAGTACGTCACTATTACCATCCCTCAGTAATAATAATAATAATAAGCCCGCAGGGCAGCTTGTGGCGAGCTGTTGGTGCGTAACGACACCACGGACCCGAGTGCTCCAGAGAGTCGGTCAGGGCCCCCACCTCGGCGTGTCTTCGTCGGTCGAGTGGAAACCGAAGGGGGCCCGAAGGACTCTCAGCTCTGGCTTGCCTTAATTGGCCGTCCAGAGAGGAGCTGTTAGAGCTATATGCTCCAGGGGTGGAAGTGTTAAAGGGCATAACGCCGCGAGTAACTACGGAGAAAGCGCAGCACACCTCTCGACACCCCTGAGTCACTCACACCGGTGTTGCTCTCTGTCGTCATGGGACGATCATTTGGGGAGCCCATCTAGTGGGTGGCAAGCCACCACTTGCCACAAAATAGTTATGAATGTAATTATGGCAAGTGACCCAGGCCTTTGCAATAGCCCAATCGCCAGTCCACCAAACGCTCAACCCCATAAACCTAGACTTCTTTTCACATGCTTGCAATAGTCCCTACCACCTACCGATGTCAACTGCTGTAAGGTTATCATTGTGGCAGTTGACCCCGGGAGGTGTTTTACACACCATTTACTTCTTCTAAAACGGGCCTCTACGTGTTGGATCCGTCCCCACGCAAGCCTCTAAAAGACCGGGCTATGCCCGTAAGTAAATAAAACATGAAAATAATAATAATACCAGCCCTTGTTTATGTCCCACTGCTGGGCACGGTCCTCCCTTCAAGTTGAAGGGGCTTAGGCCATAGTCCACCACGCTGGCCAAGTGCGGGTTGGCGGACTTCACACGTCTTTCGAATGCTAGTTAGGCTTTCTCAGACATGCAGGTTTCATCACGATGTTTTCCTTCACCGAAAGCTAGTAACAATCGCACAAAGACGATTCGCACATGATTAATTAAATAAATCAGAGGTGCGAGCCGGGGTTCGAACCTGCGCACCTTGTTTCCAAGGCAAGCGCTCGCCCACTGAGCTGTTACAGCTTACATCCCTTAGTATTAATAATTTAAAAAAAAATTGTTGGGTAATTTTTTTTTTTTATGCCCTGGTTGCGGGTTTGATTCACACGCAAAACACATTTGTCTGCGTGAACATGCTTATCTTGAACGTTATTTGTCTATACAGAATATAAAACATACCTTGGCGTAATTGCTAAAAAATTCACATTAAGTACACCAGAAATATATATATTTGTAATTTGGAGGCTTTACGAGTTTTTACTATATTTAAAAAAAAACTACTGTAAAACAAAAATAAAAAAAATTATAACAAAGAACTTAAATCCTTTTTGGAACAATAACCGAGAACAATGACTAGATACATTTAAAATTACGTTCGGTATCTAATGAGTGCATTAATTAAAGACTGTGACTGTTGTGTATATACCTACCTACCTCTATAGCACCTAAATGTACTAAATAAATAGCGATCACGACCATGATCTGCTAACAATCTTCTTTATTTGTCTGACTGCGAAATTGGTAAATAAGTTATACTTCTTGACTGAAAAGACATTCACGCAATTTCAGGTTGTGGTTATCACCAGTAATCAGCAATAACGTTAGGGTTATTGGCGCCATACGGGCTGTATAGATATTATAAAATAAAAAACTTTAAGTTCAATATATGACTGTTGTACATAATTAAGGATCAAACGAACTTACCCTTACGTGAAGTTCGATCATAATTATGTTGATAGTTTGATCTATACCAAAGCTAAAATATCGTATGTATGTAGGTATTTTATATCTAGTACCACATGAAATAGAATACAAAAATGAAGAAAACATTAAATTATGATACCGTAGTCAGCGAGTGTCTTATTTGTATTTATATTTAATATTTATGTCATTTCCCCGTGGGGTGTCCAGATAGCATCTCCCCCGTTGGGAATTGAAGGAGGCAACTAGGGAAAAATCAGAAGACGGGCAGCAGCGTCTTCTTCCGTGCATCTTCATGTTCACTTTGATTTTCAAGACATCTGCCAAGCGTGGGATTAAAGGTTAACCTTTATTCCCACCTATGCCCAGAACCTATATTCAGTGGTGAACGTTTTGCGGCAGATTTACATCCAAAACATTGTAATTTATGCTTCAATACATATTTAATGATTTCTTTCTCATTTTATCACTGGGATACATTGTAATCTAATGGATTCTAACTTCAAACGAAAAGCTCGCTACTCACTTATTTTCAGACAATCGTTAATACAAAGGACGATTTTAAAACAACCCCTTAAATAACAATATATTTTTCTGTCATCCACGTATGACAAATGTTTACGTTGGTTTAAAGTGTACAGTTATCAAAAAAGAACATCAACAATCCTTTATAATCTCTGATTTACGCCCCGAGCGGCCTATTGCGGTTGGACACAATAAAAAGCAATTTATTTTTCCCAGCCGCAGTTTTTTTTCATTAGTAAACAAGAATGACGTGTAAAACAACCGCTCTGTGACGAGGGTCTGTACTGTAAATAACCGAAGGGAAGTAATTATCCGTTCGTGTGTACATTGCATGCATTAAAAATCGTGTGTAATTGGTAATTAATTAGGCATTTATTGCTCAATTTACATTAACCACCAAAAGGGGAGAATAGATTTGATTGTACGTTGGTTGTGAGGAAACATCAGAAACTGAAATAATTAATAAAAATAATAATAATATCTTGGAACAATCCACACACGGTCATCTGATCCCAAACTAGGCAGAGCCTGTACTATGGAAACCAGACAACTGATACTAATACTTATATACTTTTTTTTTGTAAATACATACTTAAATACACACATCAAAAGTGTCTAGGGATCAACATATATTTTTGCAATAACTTTTCTCCTGATTGATATTAATTAAAATTTTCTTTAAGGATTCATCAAATAAAGTGTTTTCGTTTGTCACAGTAACGATAAACCAAGTCACCTTTGCATTAATAAAGAAATTTGCCATTTTCCTAATAAAGGGATTTTTGACATTTGAACCACTAACACAAAAGTTCGAAAAAAAGACTGAAATAACAGTTTTCTTTAAAATTTTATTGGGTAACTTAAACAATTAATAATCCGTGTTTCTACCGCGAACACTAACAACACAAGAACATCGGTTTGGCATACTCAAAATGAGTTCATCCAAATCACGCTGTGAGAATGGCCGCCCATGTTCGTTGCAACAACAAAAAAAGGTCTTCTTGCGACTGGATACCCTCCATATTCGGCAGAGCTCTTCTCTGTAGCATATCCCATGCATGCTCAATCGGGTTCAAGTCTGGCGACTGAGCAGGCCAGGGCAGGACATTGATGTTAGCTGCGGCGAGAGTCTGTCTTACAACTCTTGCGGTGTGCGGTCGTGCATTATCATGTATTAACTGAAATAAGGGACCGATTTGCACTTGTAGAGGAACGATGACGTCTGATACAATCGTCTCAGCATAAATTTGAGCGTTGAGGTTGCCTCTGATCCAAATCAACTCAGTTCTTCCGCCGATCCAAATACCCGCCCATACCATGATGGTTCCACCACTATAAGGATGGACTTCCTGGCAGAATTTTAATCGCTGTTGGCGTCCAGGGGTTCTCCAGTGTCGTATACGTCTTGTATCCGGTCTCATACCAAAACGAGACTCATCAGAAAAGCACACGAAACGCCATTGTTCTTCTGCCCAATTTCTGTGTTCAAGAGCCCATTGATATCGAATCCTACGATTGTGCATTGCTATAGGTGGTACCCGTAGCGGTCTTCGGGAATGAAGGTTCACTTCATGCAAGCGGTTTCTGACTGTTTGGTCGCTAATTAAGTTCCCTGAAGAGTGATGAAGCCTCACGGCTAACATCATGGCAGTTATTGTTGGAGCTCTTCGAGTTAAGATTTGAATATATCGGTCTTGTCTCCGTGTGGTGCAGCGATACCGTCCTCCATGGCGCTCAGCCACGGTACCAGTGCTTCGGTAACGTGTCCAAAGTCGACTGATAACACTCTGACTTGTATTCAGAGCTAAAGCCACAGTACGTTGCCGGGAACCAGCTTCTATCATTCCCACGGCTCTGAGCATTTCTTCCCTGCTTAAATGACGTCGCCGCTCCATAATAACGTTGGTTTTAATCAGTAGTAGGGAAACAGTAGCACTAATAATGTCTTCAATGCGTTGTATGTTTTTATAGGGAAAATATTGACAGCTGATTTTCATCTTTTACTCGAATTTGATTCACAGTTCCTGATTCAAATTATGAAATGCACCAAAAAGGATCCATATAAATTTATAAAATCATAAATTTATTACAAAGCCACATCTCAATCTCAAGAAATCCGCTTAAAAATGCTTGATCCCTAGACACTTTTGATGTGTGTAGATAAACAACACCCAGACACTTGGCGGGAATCGAACCCACGACCCATCGGTTAGCAGGCAGGGTGTCTGACCACTAGACCAACGGGCCCGTCGTTATATATTGATTGTACCTAATTACATTTTGTAAGCATGTTCTTGCTTCTGTTGAGAAACACAAATATCTACCGGTATGGCGCCTCCAATATTTGCTGTATAATATCGCCTGTTGCTGCCAAACTAAACCTATTTTTTATTCAATAAATTCCAGTGCCTGATCGGGTTCCCCGTGGACTGTTCGGGTAAGAATAGCACCCTCCATCTCCTCCCGTTGGGTGTCCAGGATCGGTACCAGGTGCCCTTTAGTTCCTTGCCGTGAAGTCTCCGCCGGCACATTATTTATAGCCCCCCGGGAACCTATCGCTGTGCTCGCGGGGATCGTAACCACTTGTGATAAAAGTTCGTAATATGTTAAAGTGCTTTGTGTCTTGCCTGACGAGGCACTGCTTAACAGCAGAAGGTAAATGTTAATCGTGAGCTACTGTGATTTTGGATCGGTCAAGCTCGCCATCGAAAAGTCTTTGCTTGTGGCGGGTGGTGACCATATTGGAGGGAAGGGGGTGCCCTTCCCTCCAATATGGTTGAGGGGCGTGATGGCTTTTGCTCGAGTCAACTTAAACGCGGGTGATGCTTGGGGGGACTGGTCCGACTACTATCCCTTTGGCATTTTAGTTTGTTGTATTTTCATCGTATTTTTTATTTTATTTGATCTTTTGAACGGCAGGACACACTGTCGCTGGTGCTGATCTAATTGTAATAAGACAAACTTTGTTTAAAAAAAATGCGAAAAAATAACAAGCCCACTGAGTTTCTTGCCGGATCTTCTCAGTTCAGGCCGCGTTGTGATCCGGTGGTAGCTTCATAAAATTGACCGTTCAAAAGTGCCGTTTAGCCTATTTGAAATAAAAAAATGAATTTTGAATTTTTGAATTAACCCCATCGCCGTCGTCTTCGGAGTCGCCGCCGTAGTCGATGGACGTATAAGGTCTACACCCCTTTCCATTGAGTACGGCGGCGACTCCGAGGAGGACGGCGGCGGGGTTGCGACCCCCGTCCCCGTGAGCACCATGACTGGTTCCCGGGGGCTACAATGCGCCCCCCGGCGGCGGGCTCAAAGGCAAGGCACTGAGGGGCCCCTGATCTGCACCAGGGATCTGCATCCCACCGGAGAGCCCTGGGGTTCCCCCTCTCATGTGCCGATGCGACAGCCGTGGGGGTTTTAGTGGGTAAGAATCCCACATACCCCGGTCGAGCCCCACAGCTCCCGGGGATCTTTAGAAGATTTCCCCCGCGTAAAATAGCCTCGGGTGCAGGGCTCAGACTAAGGGCTCGTACACATAAAAATTATTCAACGACGTCGCGCAGTGCTTAGACGGTGCATCGTTTGACAATGCGACATCGTATTGAAAAAGTCTACTAATACAGTTTCAAAAATTGAGAGGTGTAAATTTCGACGCAGCCGTGAAAGAAAGCACCATACTTACAAGGGAAAGTATCCTGTGTTAACTTCTTGTGAGAAGAGTTCAGAGGGTTTCGTAGATCGCAATCAAAGTCAAAGAGTTGTACAACAGTAGGTGTAATTGTAAAATTAAAACCACTTAGAAAATACACATGAGCACAGTCACAGCGATACGTTGACAAGACAATTCACCTGTCATTCCCTTTTTAAAGTAATACACGACAGTAGTACAGAATACGTAAAGACGATTCAAACAGTGATTGACTGAACACCAAAAAGGTCAACATTCAACACTTCCCCTCAATCGCTGTTTGAACTCAGACATCACCACTGGCTCAAATGGCTTAAAGACCTAAGCCCAAGTTCACTACACAGAACTTATGTTTAGGAGCGCACAAAGACTTAGTTAAAATATCAGCCACCATTTCTTGAGTAGACAAATAATTCAACTTAATTACATTATTATTTACAGCCTCCCTAACATAGTGGTACCTAATATCTATGTGCTTAGTCCTCCTATGAAACACTGGATTGACACTAAGTTTCTGAGCAGACTGATTGTCATTAAACAAATCAACCACTAACCCAGAACTACCAGTCAATTCAGTCACCAAGTCCCTAAGAAAATGTGCCTCCTTAGCTGCCTCGCTAAGAGCAACGTACTCAGCCTCAGTACTTGACAAACTAACACACGTTTGTTTTCTGCATTCCCAGGAGATGGTATTTCCTCCATACTTGAAAACAAACCCCGAAAATGACTTTCGATCTCGTACATCACCGCCCCAGTCCGCGTCTACAAACCCCTCTATATTACCATGACCCGACCTATTTAACACAAGGCAAACGTTTTGAGTCCCCTTTAGATATCTCAACACACGTTTCGCAGCCCTCCAGTGTTCCATAGTATGACAGGTATTAAACTGGCTTAAGTATGAAACCGCATACGTAATGTCCGGTCGTGTAAAAACACTTAAGTACATAATAGAACCTATTAATTCCTTATACGGAACAGTACCCTCGCCTAACACATTCGTATCAGTAAACTTAACATTGGGATCTAAAGGAGTCTTGACTGGTTTGCATTCCGACATACTAAAACTGTCAAGCAAACGCTCAACATACCGTGCCTGACAAAGCTTGAAAGTTTTGTTCGCCCTGTCACGTTCTACCGCGACCCCAAGAACATGTCGAACCGCACCCAAGTCTTTAATCTTGAATGGTTTACGCAAGTTCTCTTTCAGCTTTTCAGCCATGCACACATCATTGTAACACACGATGAAATCGTCCACGTACAAAGCAATGTAAACAACCGACTTACCATTCCGTTTGTAGAAGACACATTGTTCAAGTTGGCATTGAACAAAACCTGTCCACAGAAGCACTTCCTTCACCCTCTGATACCAAGCTCGCGAAGCTTGTTTCAGTCCGTAGATTGCCTTCTTCAATCTGTAGACTTTACTCTCGCTACCAGGCGAAATGAACCCCTCCGGTTGATACATAAAAGTTTCCTCGTCTAAATTACCATTGAGGAACGCCGTCTGTACGTCCAGATGATCTATGTCCAGATCCATCTCTACGGCAATCGCCAACAACAGTCGCAAAGAACTGTACCGTACTACCGGTGAGAACGTTTCTAAATAATCTTCACCATACTTTTGGGTGAAACCCTTGGCTACTAATCTAGCCTTATACCGGGCTATCTTCCCCTCGGCGTCACACTTAATTTTGAAGATCCATTTATTCTGAACCACATTCTTGCCCATAGGCTTATCCACTAACTCCCAAGCCTCATGCTGATTGAACGAGTCAATCTCCTCCTGCATAGCTTGTCGCCACAAGTCGCTCTGCCCTGAACTCAGAGCTTCCTTTACAGTACGCGGTTCAGCTGGGATCTCATCATGTGCGTACAAACCCTTAGGTTGTCTAGATCTAAGATTGTACCTCGGTTCTGGAGACTCCACCACCTCCGCAATGGTATCTTCAAAAACCAAAGTGTCGTCGCCGCCATCATCACCGCTCGCTGACACAACCGGCTCAACATTCACTGCTACCGGCTCTTCAGTGACAGGCTCCCGAGCTGTATCACCAACCACCACCTCACTCTCAGGCACGCTTGACTTCCCCTCACTGGTGGAATCATCAACTTCTTCCCCTGAAAGAAATATTTTTATAGTGGCTTGTCCGTGTCCAGTTCCTAGCTCTTTGGCTGGGAACACACTTTCATTAAATATAACATCACGGCTTCTAGTTATATCATGTTTCTCTGAGTCATACAACCTATAAGAACACCCATTGTCATCATAACCGACAAAGATATACCTCTTACTCTTAGGTTGTAACTTATTCCGCTTAACATCATCAATGTGTACATAGGCCTCGCAACCGAAAACTCGCAAGTGGTCATACTTCACCTTTTTACCCGACCAAACCTCCTCGGGTGTCATCCCACCTAACCTACTAGATGGAGACCGATTAATAAGGTACCCGGCGGTGTTAGCCGCCTCAGCCCATAACTTGTGATCCAAACCCGCGTGATACAACATACAGCGCACCCGTTCCAAAAGAGTTCTGTTCAACCTTTCAGCCGCACCATTCATTTGGGGTGAATAAGGGACAGTGATCTGATGTACAATGCCCTTCTGTCTGAAAAATTCGCTCAACTCTTTATTAACATACTCCGTACCGTTATCACTGCGTATAGCCTTAACCTTGGATTCACATTGGTTTTCAACAAGCCTAACAAAATCTTTAGTGACGCTAGCTACTTCGCTCTTATTTTTCAAGAAGTACAAGAATACTTTCCGCGAGTGGTCGTCTAGAAATGTTAAAATGTACCGCTTACCTGAGTGGGACGCAACAGGAATCGAACATAAGTCCGTATGCACCAGATCCAAACGCTTAGCCGCTACGTTACGACCGGATTTCTTGAATGGAAATCTAATTTGTTTTCCAAGAATACAAACATCGCAATTATTATTTGCAGTTTCATTATTCTGAAAATCAATAACGTGTGACAATGACTTCAAGCTGTCATAACTCAGGTGACCTAATCTATGGTGCCAAGACTCCTTTGAAACCTCATTGTTTACACTACTTAAAGCTACCGCGTTAGTATGCAGTTTGTATACACCGCCAACAAAACCTGTCCACAGAAGCACTTCCTTCACCCTCTGATACCAAGCTCGCGAAGCTTGTTTCAGTCCGTAGATTGCCTTCTTCAATCTGTAGACTTTACTCTCGCTACCAGGCGAAATGAACCCCTCCGGTTGATACATAAAAGTTTCCTCGTCTAAATTACCATTGAGGAACGCCGTCTGTACGTCCAGATGATCTATGTCCAGATCCATCTCTACGGCAATCGCCAACAACAGTCGCAAAGAACTGTACCGTACTACCGGTGAGAACGTTTCTAAATAATCTTCACCATACTTTTGGGTGAAACCCTTGGCTACTAATCTAGCCTTATACCGGGCTATCTTCCCCTCGGCGTCACACTTAATTTTGAAGATCCATTTATTCTGAACCACATTCTTGCCCATAGGCTTATCCACCAACTCCCAAGCCTCATGCTGATTGAACGAGTCAATCTCCTCCTGCATAGCTTGTCGCCACAAGTCGCTCTGCCCTGAACTCAGAGCTTCCTTTACAGTACGCGGTTCAGCTGGGATCTCATCATGTGCGTACAAACCCTTAGGTTGTCTAGATCTAAGATTGTACCTCGGTTCTGGAGACTCCACCACCTCCGCAATGGTATCTTCGAAAACCAAAGTGTCGTCGCCGCCATCATCACCGCTCGCTGACACAACCGGCTCAACATTCACTGCTACCGGCTCTTCAGTGACAGGCTCCCGAGCTGTATCACCAACCACCACCTCACTCTCAGGCACGCTTGACTTCCCCTCACTGGTGGAATCATCAACTTCTTCCCCTGAAAGAAATATTTTTATAGTGGCTTGTCCGTGTCCAGTTCCTAGCTCTTTGGCTGGGAACACACTTTCATTAAATATAACATCACGGCTTCTAGTTATATCATGTTTCTCTGAGTCATACAACCTATAAGAACACCCATTGTCATCATAACCGACAAAGATATACCTCTTACTCTTAGGTTGTAACTTATTCCGCTTAACATCATCAATGTGTACATAGGCCTCGCAACCGAAAACTCGCAAGTGGTCATACTTCACCTTTTTACCCGACCAAACCTCCTCGGGTGTCATCCCACCTAACCTACTAGATGGAGACCGATTAATAAGGTACCCGGCGGTGTTAGCCGCCTCAGCCCATAACTTGTGATCCAAACCCGCGTGATACAACATACAGCGCACCCGTTCCAAAAGAGTTCTGTTCAACCTTTCAGCCGCACCATTCATTTGGGGTGAATAAGGGACAGTGATCTGATGTACAATGCCCTTCTGTCTGAAAAATTCGCTCAACTCTTTATTAACATACTCCGTACCGTTATCACTGCGTATAGCCTTAACCTTGGATTCACATTGGTTTTCAACAAGCCTAACAAAATCTTTAGTGACGCTAGCTACTTCGCTCTTATTTTTCAAGAAGTACAAGAATACTTTCCGTGAGTGGTCGTCTAGAAATGTTAAAATGTACCGCTTACCTGAGTGGGACGCAACAGGAATCGAACATAAGTCCGTATGCACCAGATCCAAACGCTTAGCCGCTACGTTACGACCGGATTTCTTGAATGGAAATCTAATTTGTTTTCCAAGAATACAAACATCGCAATTATTATTTGCAGTTTCATTATTCTGAAAATCAATAACGTGTGACAATGACTTCAAGCTGTCATAACTCAGGTGACCTAATCTATGGTGCCAAGACTCCTTTGAAACCTCATTGTTTACACTACTTAAAGCTACCGCGTTAGTATGCAGTTTGTATACACCGCCAACAGCCCTAACACTAGCTATACAAGATTTATTCCTAAAAATCTTACAAGTAGACTCAATAAACTCCACTCTAAGCCCTTTAACCGCTAAACTATTTACAGATAGTAAATTTACACTCAGTCCCGGAACGTACATTACTTCTTTAAGGCGTAACTCATTATCTCCGAGTTTCAAACACACATTACCGATACCGACGCATTTCAAAGTCTGCCCACTCGCCACGTTCACCTCTACACTGCTTGTAGAAAAATCGTGTATCCAGTCTCTCCGACCTGTCATGTGACTCGACGCACCCGAGTCCACGTACCACGTGTCGGCCAAGAACCGAGTCGCGACCATGGCCGCCCCTTTCTGGGTACACTCCTTCTTTACGTGACCAGACTTTCCGCAGTTCCAACACCTCGGCTTCTTCTCTTTGCGCTTCTTACCAAACTTTTTCCCCGACTTATCAGCAACTAGGCAATCTCCATGTTTGCAATTATCAGACCACTTCGTTTCCTGAAGCAATTTCCCCTTCACGAAGTCGCTGGTAAGTTCGCTTACACTACTCTCCATAGCCATGATCATTGGATCAAATTTAGGAGGTAATCCCTGAAGAATTATCGCCGCCAGGAACTCATCGTCAACCGGTTTATTAATAGCCGCCAACTGTTGCGACAATGATAAACATTGGCCAACATATTTGTCCATATCGCCGCCGAAGTCGTCCAACTTTACCGAGCACAGCATTCGCAACAGTTTTAATCTCCTGCCTATGCCCTTATCGTCGTACGCCTTCTCCAGACTCAGCCAGGCTTCCTTACTTGTCTTCGCAGTCATCACGTGGGACACGCACGAAGCATCCACTGACAGGCAGATCTTAGTCAACGCCCTTTCATCCTTACGTCGTTTCAGCTCTGGACTGGACTTATCGCCCTCCGGATACCCAACGATAGAACACCAAAGGTCGTCATGAATAAGCAGGTTTTTCATATTAAACCTCCAGAGGAGAAAATTTTCTCGCCCTTTCAGTTTCTCAATAGAAAATCCAGTCACGCTTCCGCCTTCTGCAGACATGGTAGCCAGCTCTCGATCGGTCAATGTATCTCGATACAATTCCTCTCCTTCAGGCGCTCTGGGCCCATAACCCTCTGTTAACTTCTTGTGAGAAGAGTTCAGAGGGTTTCGTAGATCGCAATCAAAGTCAAAGAGTTGTACAACAGTAGGTGTAATTGTAAAATTAAAACCACTTAGAAAATACACATGAGCACAGTCACAGCGATACGTTGACAAGACAATTCACCTGTCATTCCCTTTTTAAAGTAATACACGAGAGTAGTACAGAATACGTAAAGACGATTCAAACAGTGATTGACTGAACACCAAAAAGGTCAACATTCAACATCCTGTACTAGAGGAACTGCTGTGCCAGCAGTGAAAGGGTCTAATTGTGGTCCCTTACTAACAGTCAAGCAATAGCAATCTTATTGTAACACAATGCCAATTAAACGTGCCGTTATCTGGCTGAAATCTGCCGTGTGGAGGAGGCATCCCGCAGTGATCTACCTCTCTTTTAATTCTTCTTACTTCTTGGCTCTTTTTAACTAACTCGTTGTACAAATAAAAGCGTCTATTGGCGGTCCATTGCATCCATGCACCAGAAAAGCGGCCACGATGATGCCACGAGCACTCACACAACCACGACCACTCTATCAAGAATGTAACGACTGAGAAGAAGTAACTTGCTGGATTCTACTAACCCCTCGTAAGGACCACAGTGGCATGAGGTGTCAATTCAAAATCCAGTTCTAGCTTGGTACCAATAGGATTTGAATCGAATTATTTGTGAAGAATAAGACCTAATTATGAAGGAGGTATGTCATCCACCAGGCCAAACTTACCCCGCGTGTAGGGCTAAAAACCGACTGCAAAACGATAGCAACCTACCCGGCCCAGAGAGAATAAGTAAATGTGACGTATTAATTAATGCAGATCATATTAAAGCTGTCTGCACTCCTTCCCCAATTTCCCCTTAAAAGCCAAACAAACTTCTCCGTCTGCGTAATTTTCGTTCGTTTTCGTTCGTTCGATAAAGATAAATATTCTTTTGTTTTTGCATTTAAATATTAATATTCTATAGTGTTTTGTGTCAGGTGCAGTCCCGTATCGTCGTGCTTCGTCGTCTAGTCGTCTTCAATCATTTTAGGATGAAGTATCGTCGTATTAGGATGTTGCAATAACATTACCGATGTTATAACCAATATCGACTAAGTTCGCTTTGAGGCAATGTCTGCGCTTAACATCGTTACATGCGATGCAGATAAGTGAATGGCTGTGTGTGTGAGCTTTAATACAAACTTATAGCACTTATAACCAGTTATAATCACTGTTCGGTTAACGACGTCAGGCAAGATCATTCCTTGTATGTGACCATTTAAACTAAGCGTCGTGCACGTAAGAAAAAATATTTTATTAGGTTTATTTTTTATAAAAAAATATTTTAATCTTTTTAGTCTCATTCTCTTATTTTATTAATAGTCTAAGGACGGCTTAAATAAATCTGACACCAGATTCACATAAGATTCTGATACAAGTTAAAAAAACTGGTGAAAAAAAAAATGTGGTACAGCGACGCGAGGAAAAAGCGAGTAGTACTAGATACAACAAGACAGATGGCGCCACCGATTTCTGAATCGTGCAAGCGAAGTTTTTCCAACTCGGAGAAAATATACAACATCCTGACAACAACTGTCGGGGGCTTCGGCCCTGACCGAAAAATGTTTATTTCAGTCTAATTTAATTTTAAATTTCTCCAAACACTACTCGTGGTCGTCACTACTCGATTAACCCTACTAAAGTTGTTATATCCGTGATACATGGACGAATCCGTCTGAACAAGCTTACACCCCACATCCCATCCGACAGTCAGAGGGGAGTACCGAAGCGTAACGTCACGTGCAACACTCATTTATCATTCCACAAATATCTGAGGGACGTCCCTGACGGCGCGCAGCGCGACGTGTGGCGTCTTCATTAATAGCGCCGCAGGTAGGGCCACTTGTGTAATCCACTAATTGAAATCATGCATGAGCGACTTAATGTGTTTACTCTAATATTGATAATGGATTATTAACCAAATGAGATACACTACGTTTATGTTTGGTTTGTAATAAGTATACAGGGTGTAAGGGACTACGTGCCGAAAACTTTTTTATAAGATTTCTCATATTGTCCGTTACAACATTACAGAAACCATTTATATGGAAAATGATAAATGACGAACTTGTTAATTTTTGAGCATGTAGTGAATACGTGCGGCATAATATTTATTTTTCAAATTACATTGCTAATTTCAGTCAAGCCGCCTGCTTTATTGTTTTTAAATTGAAATTAGGCTTTATTGTGGTGTTATCCTAATTTTATTACAAAAGCGGCATTTTTTGTATGTTCATGAAAAAGCCGATGAAAAATTTCAACACTAGAATGTTCAGAATCATGTACTGGATCCCTGGTATCGGTTTTCGGTACGATGTCCCGTACACCCCGTATAAAAGTGACAGCGTAAGATTTTTTCAGAATCTACTTGTGTGGGATCGTAATCGTCATTTTCAATATAAGGTATAATGAAATACAAAACTACGTGGCTTAAAAATATGTTTCAAAATATGGAACAAATGAAGCCATATGATAAATACATTATTGTACATTATTATACTTGTATCTCTGTGTGTAAGTAGCACTTCAACTTTGCGTACAATAGTATTTCAAAGTGAGTATAATATTGACCCCATTTTGGCAATAAGAAGAAACACTTTTTGCTACTTTTTTTGTTTTATTTATTTTTATATTAAAATAAATAAGAACTTTTTTATTTGTAATGAACTTAGCGAAGCTGTATAGAACTATTTCAAATCGTATGCATTAGTAGTTGCTGAAGTATGCCCCAGCGATAGTTAGAAAGACAGACGAAGGCGGACCATGGTTCTTTTTTAATACGGACTTGAATAAAATCTTTTTAAAAAAAAATTGAACCGACTTCAATATCACTGAAAAGTATAAAATAATTTAAATATTATTGAAGTTGGTGTTAGCTTACCGGCTGTGTATATTTGGCACCAACTTCAATAATATTTAAATTATTTTATACTTTTCAGTGATATTGAAGTCGGTTCAATTTTTTTTTAAAGATTTTATTTTAAACTTTTTAGTGATATTTTCATACATAAAGATTGAACCATCGAAGACGGTAAAATGATCTAGGTAGGTTAGCTCACATTATCGTCTACATAATTCATGTTTCTTAAAAAAAAAATATCCGGTTGCAATGAAATTTGCACGGAATCATGATAGTAATTTACTGTCTCGAATAAAAAAAGAATCATTGAAATCGGTTCATATTTGTCAGAGTAATGTAATGGAGAACATCAGTTTTATGTTTTTTACCAGATAAATTCCTCCACATCGTTCATGGTCCTCCAGGAAGTTCTTATCCGGTTGTGATAATATTCATACAGATTCATTACAGTGGTTTCTTCTTTCGAACAAAAAAAGAATCATTGAAATTGGTAAATATTTGCCAGAGTTATGGCCATTTTTGTCCTTAAAAAGCGACTAAAACGTCATCTAAATAGGCATTCTTGCAGTCATCATTCTAGTTTTTTCAGGAACTACTTACTCGTAAGCAATAATTTTTTTATGGGACACAATCAACGGATTAAAGAATGGATGGAAGAAAGATTTTTTCAAATCGGTTCATAATTGCCAGAGTTATGCGCGAACATACATAAAAAAATAAATATATACAGACGAATTGAGAACCTCCTCCTTTATTGAAGTCGGTTAAAAATGATGACATTGTAATTGTAATGTCTACAACAGTTTGTCAAGTAAAAAATAATTCTTATCATTATATCATTAAAACGTAAATCGAACAATAGCCCCAAATAAGTCAAATATTGTTTTTTATTTGTGATAATCTGATTCGTTAAGAAGTTATAAAATTAAGAAACGTGACAAAAGAATAATTTTGTCATCAAGTAAACACGAAATAATCTAGAGAACTTTACAACTTCGTTAACGCCTAAAATCACATAAAGATACTAATATAATTTATTTAGGTAAGTACGTTGAATATACTTACCTACTAAATAAATAATTAGAAGGTTTGCCTATAAATGTATTTGTCTTTATTACTTTTCTTAATTTAGTTAGAGTGGTGTCGGATACGCTATATATAATCGATAACTATTACCTATTATAAATTAAACTACATCACTATGAATTTGATTATAGCGTATTTGCGTGGTATGAAGCGAATACTGCTCTGGTATCGACTTTGTAAATAATGCTCTTATAGAATGAATGTATGCAGCGTACCTACGAGTATTTTACAGTTTTTATTAAAAAGCATCGAGAAGTAGGTATGCGTTTTCATGGTGAGAAATACGCTTTACTGTAAGACTTTTTCAGATTTCTTCGTAGGTACATTTTACTCGTTCTCATAAGATGCGCTGGTTTGAAATGTATACAGAATGTAAAAAAAATACGTGTCCGATCCGCGAGGGTATTATTCAGTGTATCAATACAAACACATGTATATAACTCATTTGTTAATTATCTCAATTTTTTTTTCTAGTTTGTACCAAAAATACAAGATCAAATTCGTTTTTCTGGAACAAAGTAGGAAAAAAAATATGAGATATTCAACAAATGAGTTATATACATGTGTTTGTATTGATACACTGAATAAGACCCTCAAGGATCGGACACGTGTTTTTTTACACCCTGTATAAAAGAGTCACAATCGCAGCAATAATGTAAAGCATGCAAACACGTACCTACTAGGTACTAGTAATGAATACTACAAAGTCAGTACTTTGATACAATTTTAATTCAAAAGACGGAAATATAAAATAAAAAAATACATACAGTCAAAATCATTTTAATAAAGTTAATAAAATTATTTATCCCAAAACCAAAGAATTAATTAAATTAAAACAATACCGGTATGCCTCACATATTTTATTTCCATTACCTAGGGAAAGTGGAAAAAATACATCCGTCTTCGAAGTCGGCAATTTATCACTCCGGCTTATCAAAACGATGAATGAGCATCGTGGACACGACAACAATGGGGAACTGTCGCGTCATACACCAGACCCCTGACATAAAGGTGAAAATTAGTAGATGCCACTTGCAATGTTCGTTTATAATATGCCTAAATGGAATGATATTATAAAGTAAAAGGAGGTAGATAGGTTATAGGCCATCCCAAAGTGGCGGAAAAAAGGTGAGCTAATTAACACACCTTGAATTAGTTGCACATCACACATGGAAGCATTATCTAACAGTGTCACTTCTGCTCGAGTCAACTCGTGCTCGGGTGCTGCTTGGGGGGGACTGGTCCGACTACTATCCCTTTGGCCTTTTAGTTTGTTGCACTTTAGTCGTATTTTTTTTCTGTCTTATTTGAACGGCAAGACAGAAAAAAACACACACACACACACACACGAACACACACACACACACACACACACACACACACACACACTGTCGCTCTGATCTAATTGTAACATGACACACTGTTTAAAAAAAAGTGATAAAATGACAAGCCCGCTGAGTTTCTTGCCGGATCTTCTCAGTTTAGGCCACGTTGTGAACCAGTGGTAACTTTTTTAAAAGAAAAACATGACCTTTCAAAAGTGCTAGCGTTAAGCCTATTTGAAATAAACTATTTTTGACTTTTTTTTATACTTTTGACTTCGCAAATCTTCATTTATACTTGCAGTATTTTTAGTCACAGGAAAGACCAAAAGTCTGTGGAGCACCTACTGTACTAATCACATTAAAATGAGACAGATTCATACCATACAGTTTATGACCCCGGGCGTCCGTGGGAGACGACTAAGAACTACTAGGTGATAGGTTCCTTTTGTATGACTTCAGTAAAGGCGCAAGTGTAAATTTAATAAAAATTTAGACACTAGGAAACTAATCTATACTTATAATAAAACTGTAACAGGTCAAATTCTGTACATTGAAGATATTTTGAAAATTATATTTTGAGGGCATTCTATAACCGATACTGAGGCCGAAATTGTAATTGTTATCAAGGTTTTGTAATCGATCGGGTTAAGCAACGTAAGGTAAGGTCATTAAATAGATGGGGGACCGTTTGAGGCCATTTGAACTAAACGGGTCCATGCTTCAGAGAGCAAGTAAAAAGTGGGTCCCAGTTTTTAACCGACTATAAAAAAGGATGTTATGTATTCGATGCGAATGTCTGTTATTAAAAGTTTAGTTAACGTAAAAATAGCGCAGGCGGAGCTGCGTGGGTCAACTAGTCCATAATAAAAATAGCTAAGAACTATCCCAATTAGTAGCGTAGCCTGGGTTAGATGAATGGCCTAAGAGTATAAGTGAGATCGTGGATAAGATCTTACGAATGTTCTATTACACTCGTTCTGTTATATCTTTGATATGCTCCCCAAAGAGCTAATGGGGTGCTTGATGTACTGTTTGCGCCTCACGCAACCTCGCCAGTTCGATACGGACCGGCACCAGGAACACACCTATCCCAGATCTTTTATTGTGCCTCCTAGTTTTAAGCATACAGTTCTGTGTCTAACTTTCTAGCTATTAAATAAGTTTTTTTTTTATAAACGGTTTTTATATCCGTCACATAACAGTTCGGGGCCTCTGTAGCTCTGATGCGGCGGTAGCTACGCCTCAATTACATCAATCAAGGAACCTCCAGGTGGGTACCACCACAGTGTCAGATATTCTGACGCCAAGCAGCAGTGTGTACAAAAAGAATAGTTTATCTAATGTCTTAAGGCTTGGCAATGCGCTAGTGATTCTTCTTGCGTGCTATTCCTAGCCCCGTACCGGTAGTTGTTGGGAACGATACACTCGAAGTTGTTGACCACTACGTATACCTAGGACAAACTGTCCAGTTAGGTCGGTCCAACTTTGACAAAGAGGTCGCCCGAAGAATCCAACTCGGATGGGCAGCGTTCGGGAAACTACGCGATATCTTCTCGTCCAAAATACCGCAGTGCCTGAAGACGAAGGTTTTTAACCAGTGTGTGTTGCCAGTGATGACATATGGCACTGAGACGTGGTCTCTAACGGCTGGCCTTTTAGAAAAGTTCAGAGTCACACAACGAGCCATGGAGAGAGCTATGCTCGGAGTTTCTTTGCGCGACAGAAGTTGAAGTGGCAATGGGCAGGCCACATCGCTCGAAGAACCGATAACCGTTGGGGAAGAAAGGTTCTCGAGTGGCGACCACGAACCGGAAGACGCAGCGTTGGCAGGCCTCCCACTAGGTGGACAGACGACATTTTGCGCGTCGCAGGCAACCGGTGGATGCAAATAGCCAATTGTCGTTCATTGTGGCGTTCTAAGGGGGAGGCCTATGTTCAGCAGTGGACGTCTTCCGGCTGATGATGATGATGATGATGACTATTCCTAGCGTATATCGGCTGCAGTGCTTACCATCAGCCGGGCGGCATACTAACTTTCCAACTTAGTAGTATAAAAAAATTTAAGGGAAAATACCAAGACATGCAGGAGCGTCTTTCTATTGGATTACCTACCTATACTGCCCAAGACACTTGCCAAGCGTGAGATTAAGGCAACAGTGTTTGTTCAGCTGGACGTATTTCAGCTACTGATTATGATGACACAGTTTTTATTATATTCTAATGTTAGACTTCAAAACCGATATTAAATTAATTGTGGGTAGGATAGCCGAACGCGCTCAGCGAATGCGTATATAAGTCATGCTCTAGCGGTAGGTACCGCGGTGCGGAAGTCTCAGTGAAGTTGCTGCGTCATGGTGATTACAATGTATTCCTGCTGCAGGTGTGTGGTAATATTTCTTCAGTGGTATGCTCCAGAGGAGGTTGGGGGAGGCCTATGTCCAGCAGTGGACTGATGTAGGCTGATAATGATGATAATGATGATGCTCCAGAGACAATGGTTTCTGGACAGATTCCAACACTAACTGCCGCACTCACAAACCCCAATTAACTTTAATTCTAATTAAGTCACATTTTAAAATCTATTTATTTCGACTGTCGGAGCAGTTAATGATTAATTTCGATTACTGACCACGAGATAATTGATATTTCTACTCACTATCTGCGTATTATGTATTAATGTATCGAGTGACGAAATAAACTAATTTCAAAAAATGGATTAATGATCATAACTTTAATTGACGTTTGTAGGTTCGGCAGTTAATTAATTTTATTAGGTTGACTTCGAAATTAATTAATATTGTTAACAAAAGCACTGTTTTTTTTAGTAATGTATTTTGTGGTTCTTTTACATTATGAAATCGATATTCTGTAAATCCAAGTATTTCTAATAACTATATATTTATAAATACCGTTATATAATAACGTAGCGTTACTTCTATAGCAGTGTTAAGCACTATAAATTAAATCTTATTACCTAATACATCATCGTAAGCTCATCTTAAACTGCCAAAAACCGTAATGTTGAAACTTCTTCGATGAATCAAACAGCCGCCATCAATCTTTGCAATTCAAATTAACTTCGAACTGTAATCACGTTACAACATTCCGTGATCTTAGCTCGACTAATGAAATGCAAACCTCTGCTCTGCGCCGAGTATCGAAAACGTGTTCCGCATTCAAGCAACGCACCAAATTTACTTTGCTGGTGGTCCTGTCGCTACTGTCTATGCAAAACTGTCAAATAATACTTCGATCTCGTAGCATTATTATTAGTTCAAATTTTTACCACTGGCACAAATAAGTTGGTCGGTCTCTGTTGTAAACAGCGGATAGCGCAAACTGCTTCAAAAAGTATTCAAACCGGTCGTGCGGGACAAGAGTAATTGAATTAAAACAAAAGAGCAACCGAGCCTTATTAAACGCTGAACTAAATCCAGTTGCGAATACAAGTGTACCAAACGGTTCGCGACAAAAACAGGACACGACAAGAGCTTTAGATAATGTGAATCATAATTCATTTCGCGGGAGGGCGGGATTGCCGAGACCTCCGAGCACCGAGACATTATATTTTCCATTGTACGTCTACTCATACTGCATTAAAACGAATGATGATAATGAACATCATTTTAAATGTAACGTTATTTACGCTTCGTGTGGCGTAACGATGTTGGAAATATTTAATACCGTTTTTGCGTCCTTTAGTTGTCCCCGACTCTCAGTCGCGTCTTTATTGGAACGTCTCAATTTAGATAATAAATATTCAGCGAAATTCAGCAGGTTTTCCATGTGATATAACTTTGCCTTGTAAATTACTAGAAAGACAGATTTCTCATCTTTTTCTAATGGGTATGTTATTGCAGTTTGTTAAACATTTTCGACGACTTGCATTTTTCTTTGTTCCAAGAAAGTAATCCCGGGAAAAATTAGATTTTAGAAACGAAATTGCTGGCACAACGGCTCAAGTTTAAATTACAGCAATTTTGCCAATTGGAAATATTTATAAGAGTAAACGAACGCAACAGGGGCAGCTGTATTCTAGGCTCTCGGTAAGAAAAGTAACGCGAATAAGTTTATCACACCTGCTCACTTTTGGTATCACTTAGTATTCTTTTGATGTCTGCACGAGTGTTGTTTGAACAAGAAGTGATGTAAATACTGGTTTAGTGACTCAATGCCGCGCTGGAGTTCTGTAATGAATCATTATATTCAGTGTTTAATTCTGCACTAGTGGAGGCCGAGTGGAGTTACTCATCTATTGATGTAATGCGATTCTCAATCCTACACTTCATCATAATCATCATCATCATCAGCTGGAAGACGTCCACTGCTGAAAAAACGCCTCACCTTTAGACCGCCACAATGAACGACAATTTGCCATTTGCAACCACCGGTTGCCTGCGACGCGAATAATGTAGTCTGTCCACCCAGTGGGAGGCCTGCCTACGCTGCGTCCGGTTCGTGGTCGCCACTCGAGAACCTTTCTTCCCCAACGGTTATCGGTTCTTCGAGCGATGTGGCCTACACTTAATAGTTCAAAATAAGATTATTTTCGCTATCTTTGAATCTTAAATTAATACCAACTAAACCCGACTTCGCTCAGAAAATAATTCTTCTGCTCATCTGTTACGGTAACCGTTGCGGCGTTGTATAAAAAATTCCAATCAATCCATCGAGTTTAGAAGATAAAGTTAATCCTTGTACAGTACACTAATAGTCATCAAGTCTTATGATGAACTCTTAAACTCTCGAAAAGTGACCCCACCCGAGTATACTTACATGAGTACACTAATTTGCAGGTCACCCAGCTATTACGCCACCTAAACAGGTGAGTCATTTTTCGTGTTAAACTACTCTGTTAAAAGAGTTCATGGTAAGACCCCTGATCCCAGACTGCAAGCCTGTACTATATTAACCACACGACTAGGAGAGTAGAGTCGACAGGGAGACAAGAGGCGGGCGAAATCCATTTTTCCAAAATAAAAGGTACTTTGGAAAATTTGTCCATTGGGGTGCGCGGAAAGAGCTTCGAATAGAGTAAATAAATATAATAATAATGTTTGCCAGGCTGATTATCGAGAATCATCATCGAGCCCTAGACGATCTTTATCACTGACCAAACTTTCGAATACGACTTGAAGAAAGGGATATTATAAATCAATGAATATACTTACATAATAATAATATCTTGGGACAATCCACACACGGTCATCCGATCCCAAACTAGGCAGAGCCTGTACTATGGAAACCAGACAACTGATACTATTTTTAAAATACATCTTAAACTATTTTGAGTTGCATACCCTCAACCAGTTCACAATTCCAAAACTACCTGCCACAGAACTTTAAATCTGTGATCTTAAAACAGTAGTTAAATCAATTTGATCAAGAATACGCATTTAGCAATTCCTAAGTGCGTACACAAACGGCCGTTGTCTAGTCAATATGGAGCTCATAATGTTTTGTCGCGCGCTGAATGTTAAGCACCCGCCGTTGATATATCGTCCAATAAAGTCGCGTTGTGAAGAATAGCTCGCGTCCCATTAACGTCGCACGCAAAACGATTTCGCCCCTGCCGAACGCGATTTGTAGTGGCATTGATTTGTGCGTTCATATTGTGAAGTTGAAGTTTCCAAATAACGGGTCGTTTATAAATAAAAAAATACAACGGAAATGGCCGCCCGATAGGATCGCAATAAGTGGCATATGTAGGACAAGTAGGTACAAGTATTGATTTAAGTAACACAAAAATATTTTTTGAGTAGTAACCTTCTGAGCTACAGACATTTTATAAGGTACACTACTCAATAAAAGTTTATAGTAAATTAGCCTGGGATAATCAACACACCATCATCCAGTTCGAAATTTAGGATAGTTTGAAATATTGCTTACTACTCAACCCCATTACAAATAAAAAATTTAAATTTTTTACGCAATGACGTGGTTACTTGTGGTTACTACAATTATTTTACTTTAATAAACTTTATACGGCATAACATCAGCTGGCGTCTATTTTACCGAGTTATAAGTTTCGAATGAGCTTACCGAGTTTAGAGTCAATCATTAAAAACGAACTGACAACAATATTTGGTTTGAGATATTTTTAATTAACTTAATAATGGAATTATTTTTAAGTTCTTTCTAAACAAATCTTTTTCCAAACAAAAAAAAACTACTTAATACCGTACTCGTTAATAATAATAACTCAGAGTACTTACCTAGTTTTTCATTTATATAACGATTTTAACGTAGTTATAGTCGGTCAACCGGGGTATGTAGGAATATACCGACCGACCCCACGGGTCCCGGATACCTACTAGGTTTCCCTTGAAAACAATAAAAAAAGTAAAGAAAAAGGAACAAGGGTAACAAGGTGATGTTAAGAGTCTTTCTTAGTTAAGTAATACTTGGTAGCCCAAAGAAAGAGCCTGTCAGCGGTAAGCTGCAGACCTGTGTGTAGGGTTCGATGTGTCATTCGTGGCTCGCAGAAGTACAAGCGAAACACGATTTGGTCGCAAAGCATATATTTTATTCAATCTATTTACCATATATCTATAAGTATATCAATTCGGTGCAGTAATAAGAGTAATAAATAACTAGTTTAAAAAACTAAAAATACACGCTTTTATAAGGACTACTGCACTAAAAAGCAATAAATAAATTATCGAAACCGTTCTTTCTTTCTTTCTACCCCGTGATTGTAATTTATGGATTATATTTATGTGTAAAAGCGTGGGGCGCCATTTTTGAATAACAGCTTAACATTTCAAGAACGCTAAGTGTTTGTATTCACATGACAATCATTTGTAATCATTTACAGAGAAAAGGCGCCCCACGCCTTTACACATAAATATAATCCATAAATTACAATCACGGGGTAGAAAGAAAGAAAGAACGGTTTCGATAATTTATTTATTGCTTTTTAGTGCAGTAGTCCTTATAAAAGCGTGTATTTTTAGTTTTTTAAACTAGTAATTTATTTTATACTTTTTAGTCTTAGAAATATTCGCCTAAACTACGGATAAAATTAGTCCAAGTATTGATTTGTTCGTAGCTTGAATCGTAGGCAGGTTGTGGCAAAACATATTTTTACTAAACTATAATAGATCCAACCGTTTATTTTCTTTTTGACAGCACCAATAGAACGTAACTGCGTTATGTTACGCAAGAGTTCACTTTTAAAAGTCCACTTAAAGTGAAGTTCACTTTTAAAAGCTCACTTTAAGTGAACTTTTAAAAGTGAACTGGTTTTCTGGGATAGGACACTTTTCGTTTATTGTTGTCGCGGGGGAAAATAAGTTCCCGAGACCTGTAGGGGCAACCGGGATATGTGGAATTCTTACCCACTAAAACTCCCTTAACTGTCACATCGGCACTTAGGACGGGAGACCTGGGCTCAGTGCCTTGCCTTTAATTAAGCCCGGCGCCGGGGAGTGCGTTTTATCCCCTCGGGAACCTGTAACGTTGCTCACGGGGACGGGAGTCACAACACCGCCACCATTCTCCTCGGAGTCACCGCCGTACTCGATGGCAGTCTAGGGCCCATACCCCAAACATCCAGCGACTTTGGACACCTAAATATCGTTCTCCGACATAAACTATAACTTTTCAATAATCACGTCACGTGTGAAAACAGGAGAAACAAAGAAACACATTTTTTCATTTACAGTATTAGTAAGGATTCGTCGTTGTCATGAAATTGGTAACTTATATTACCCAAGGGACTCAAGCCGCACGCAACTCCTAAAGAAAATTTGCTCTGCGCTTCAAGTCAGCGTCGGGTGACAAAAAGAAAATGTACTTTGTATTTTTATTAAATTAAAGATAAGCGTAGAAAACTTGTATCACTTAAATACACGAGATTGCATGTAAGTGCCTATATATTTCTTAGTAAGTATTGTATTATTAAATTAAATCCACAAAGTAATCGTTAATGTCGCCTGCAGCAATCTGTACAGACCTACTATCGATTCAACCTATCATGTCATCCAACATTTACATACTTATGTAATATACCGCATGGATTTGTTCACGATTAGTGAATAATACGATTTATGGTTACACATGCAAAACTTCAATACTGTCGGTTATAATGTTGCCATAATTTCTAAAAAATAAATAAAAAACTCGAAAAAAATAATATAAGTACAAATTTAATACTTATTGTCTTTTTTGCTTTCTTGTTATCCGTAGCTAGAAAAGTACTAGGGTATACAATTATGTTTTTTTATGTGTGTGTATGGAAGTTACTGGCCGAAGTAGATTCCTCATTTAAATTTATTAAATACTTTGAAACAAAAGATTAAAATATTCAGTTGGTTTTTAAAGCAAAAACATTATGCTTTCTAATCATTTAAAATTAAAACTTTGGGTGTTGGTTCTTGACTGCTTTGGTGTAGCCATCTCCTTGTGCTTGGAATAAATTTCAATACTAATTAAAATACGAGATAAAGCAGGTCTATTGTTATATAATTATGTATATTTTCTTTTCGTAATGAGATTGTTTTATGCAAGCTGGTGATAAGACAAGCAAGACGTTCGCCTGATGGTAAGTGACATGCCTGCCTATAGACAGCTGCACCTCACTGCCGCTCGTCACCAGAGACTTTAGTTATTAAACCTTTTAAGCCCGGTAGGTAATACAGTCAAGCACTGGCTTATAATAAGTAAAAAAAAAAACATTTGTAAACTGATAACCAAACCTGCTTCTCTAGAGCGAAGCATTTTAGGTGTACAAATAATAGTATCATGACTGTAATTGAAGGGGGAGCGAGGCCTATGTTTAGTGGACGTCTTCCGGCCGGTGATGATGATGATGACTGAAATTACTAGATGTGAAAAAGGTTACGAATGACTAAATGGAATTGGGCTGGGCATATTTGTAGACTAAGTACACCTAGGACAAAGAGGGTTACTGAGTGGACTCCGCTGGGATGGAAGAGGAAACAATGAAGACCAAGAAAGAGATGGCGGAATGTGTGTTTTTATTAATGTGGATCGGACTGGATGAGAAAAGCATGAGATGTGGATGAAGTTAAGGGACGCCTACGCCCGCCGATAAATAGATTTATGTACATAGATAACGCAAGTATCACAATTTGTATTGAAACCAAGCGTGCAGATATTTTAACCAAGTTTTTAACACCTTCTGTGACGTCACGACCGAATTTAGTGACGGGAAGTGCAAACCGATTCAAAAACGATGCCACCGATGCCTCGCCGATGCCCAGCCGATTTTCTTTAGTTCTTGCGGCCGAAAACAGATGCGCGCGGACTGTAAGCTACCGGCGACCAACCCCGACGAAACGTACGTTCGGACACGCGAAGTACATGCATTTGCGTTATTTGTGTAAATCTATATCTGTGAGAGAAACGGTGACTTTTTCTAGTTAAAACTAAATTAAAATTCGACGCGTAAAAATAGACATTTTTATTTTATTTGATTAAACTGGTAACACAAAAGCGGGCGGATCGTAAGTCGTTCATGCGCGTCTAGCCCTAGGCATTCAATGCGTCCACTACTGCCAATTTGATAACCTTTGCGGTTATTTCCGAGGGCTGATGTAAGGACCAGTCCCTTCCACTCATGATCGCTTCGGTAGGTTTTGTATATGGGGATGAATTATTGTCAGATCGTGATTTCTATTTTAAGTGAACATTTCTATTAGAATAATGTACAGACTGCGGCTGACTTGAACTTTTTTAGTCGTTTGATATTTTTCTAATATTATATAATTATGGTAGAATAATTAATTGGCTCTGACGGTTTAAAAAGAAAGTTTAGTTTTTTTTATTGTTTGACGTAAATAGATTGAATAAAATATATGCTTTGCGACCAAATCGTGTTTCGCTTGTACTTCTGCGAGCTACGAATGACACATCGAACCCTACACACAGGTCTGCAGCTTACCGCTGACAGGCTCTTTCTTTGGGCTACCAAGTCTTTCTTAGTTAAGTAATACTAAACGCACTCCCCGGCGCCGGGCTTAATTAAAGGCAAGGCACTGAGCCCAGGTCTCCCGTCCTAAGTGCCGATGTGACAGTTAAGGGAGTTTTAGTGGGTAAGAATTCCACATATCCCGGTTGCCCCTACAGGTCTCGGGAACTTATTTTCCCCCGCGACAACAATAAACGAAAAGTGTCCTATCCCAGAAAACCAGTTCACTTTTAAAAGTTCACTTAAAGTGAGCTTTTAAAAGTGAACTTCACTTTAAGTGGACTTTTAAAAGTGAACTCTTGCGTAACATAACGCAGTTACGTTCTATTGGTGCTGTCAAAAAGAAAATAAACGGTTGGATCTATTATAGTTTAGTAAAAATATGTTTTGCCACAACCTGCCTACGATTCAAGCTACGAACAAATCAATACTTGGACTAATTTTATCCGTAGTTTAGGCGAATATTTCTAAGACTAAAAAGTATAAAATAAATTACTAGTTTAAAAAACTAAAAATACACGCTTTTATAAGGACTACTGCACTAAAAAGCAATAAATAAATTATCGAAACCGTTCTTTCTTTCTTTCTACCCCGTGATTGTAATTTATGGATTATATTTATGTGTAAAGGCGTGGGGCGCCTTTTCTCTGTAAATGATTACAAATGATTGTCATGTGAATACAAACACTTAGCGTTCTTGAAATGTTAAGCTGTTATTCAAAAATGGCGCCCCACGCTTTTACACATAAATATAATCCATAAATTACAATCACGGGGTAGAAAGAAAGAAAGAACGGTTTCGATAATTTATTTATTGCTTTTTAGTGCAGTAGTCCTTATAAAAGCGTGTATTTTTAGTTTTTTAAACTAGTTATTTATTACTCTTATTACTGCACCGAATTGATATACTTATAGATACTTACTTAGATATATAAACAATGTAAAAAAAATGCATGTAAGGAATAAATAAAAGCTAATTCATTCATTCATTCATTACTGCACCGTGACGCTCCGCGACGCCTGGTGTGTAGAGTTCCTAAGAGCACAAAACCTCTGCGTAATAAAAGTTTATTACTATGACTATTTCTGCGCTTTAAGAAAGTCTCGGCGAAGGCACTAATTCTTAGTTAAAAATGTTGCAAAACGCAGCACTATTTGTTACGCCGACTTTGCGTCGTAGACAATAACTTCGCGTTGAGAAATCCCGCACCGCCTCTTTGTCACGTTTTGTTGAGAAAAAGGTATCCTTTTATACATTTCACCGCCTGCTCTTTGCTTTGGAGAAATATAGAAATGCGAAGTGGTCGTTTTAGAGACAATTTCCGTCCTTTATCCGTGTGGCTATTTTTGCGAACCAGTAAGATAGGGTAATAAAATTTTTATTCCGTAATGAAGAACTACCTATACAGTTTTAATGCTGTTTTACGGTCACGCGGACATGAAAAATTCAAATTTATGTCCGGGTTGAAAGAAAATTACTGTTGAAAAAGGTTCGGTTAAATTGGATGAATCCTTCCTTTTGCGCTAAATTATGTACCTAGTGGCAAATAGTGCTTATGAAAAGAAAGTATTTGGGCTATAAACCAAATCTGTAAGTGCTTCTAATTTTCTTTACCGAGATGTGCATCGTACAGGCAACTGTTATAAATCTTAAATATTATAGCCATGTGATTGCATTTTATGTTTTAGAGTTGTGACTTGCTACGGATCGAATCACATTTTTTGTGCTAAGCAATTTCATCATCATCATCAGCCGGAAGACGTCCACTGCTGAACATAGGCCTCCCTCTTAGAACGCCACAATAATAATAATAATATCTTGGCACAATCCACACACGGTCATCTGATCCCAAACTAGGCAGAGCCTGTACTATGGAAACCAGACAACTGATACTAATACTTAAATACATTTTTTTTTGTAAATACATACTTAAATAGATAAATAACACCCAGACACTTGGTGGGAATCGAACCCACGACCCATCGGTTAGCGGACAGGGTCTCTAACCACTAGACCAACGGGCCCGTCAAACGATACAATGAACGATAATTGGCTATTTGCATCCACCGGTTACCTGCGACGCGCACAATGTCGTCTGTCCACCTAGTGGGAGGCCTGCCTACGCTGCGTCTTCCGGTTCGTGGTCGCCACTCGAGAACCTTTCTTCCCAACGGTTATCGGTTCTTCTAGCGATGTGGCCTGCCCATTGCCACTTCAACTTGCAGATTTTGAGAGCTATGTCGGTAACCTTATTTCTTCGGCGAATCTCCACATTTCGGATTCTTTCACGCTAAGAAACTCCAAGCATAGCTCTCTCCATGGCTCGTTGTGTGACTCTGAACATTTCTGAAAGGGCAGCCGTTAGAGACCATGTCTCAGTACCATATGTCATCACTAGCAATTTACTTTATCACAAATCTTTGAATCCGAGTAAAAAATGATGTCCCATCCCAATGTAATTAGTCCGATGTAACAAAAACTGAATGACCTTCCGCTTTCAGATCCGTATCTTTGCCAATCTCGTGTAAATGCTATGTCATTAAAGGTGTGTAAAAGCAAACTACGACTTCAGTGAAAGGCGCAAGTGTAAATTTAATACAGGGTGTAAGGGACATCGTACCGAAAAAAAAATTATAAGACGTCAAATAATGTCCGTTACAACATTACAGTAACCATTTAAATGGTAAATGACAAATGACTAACTTATTAATTTTCGAGCATGTAATGAATATATGCGGAATAATGTTTATTTTTCAAATTACATTGCTAATTTTCTAATATAATAATAGTTAATTGCCTATTAATTAATTGCCTATGCACTGTTTTTGTGAATAAAGAATAAATAAATAAATAAAAATAAAATAAAATAAAAACACAAATAATTAATTAATTGTTTTTAAATTAAAATTAGGCTTTATTATTATACCAATAATGATGTTATACTCATTTTATTTAAAAAAAGTGATATTTTTTTTGGAAATTCATGTAAACGCCGATGAAAAATTTCAACACTAGGATGTTCAGAATCGTGTTCTGGATCCCTGGTATCGGTTTTCGGTACGATGTCCCTTACACCCGTTATAATAAAAATAAAGACACAAGGAAACGAATGAATAATAAATATAGCTAAGAAGGATGATTCCTTCTTAGCTATATTATTAATTTGATTCCTAACTGGACAGTGCCTTGATTGATTTAATCGGGACAGTTCTTAGCTATGTTGGCGCTGTGTCAGATAGACTGCCACCGAGCAGCAGTTACACACTGCTGTTTGGCGGCAGGCAACTTTGCTAGAGCACTGAAGAGCACTGTAGCTGGTAAAATTACCGGACACAGGAGACTTAATGACTAATATCCCGGTTGACGAGCGGCAGTGCACAGTAGCTTATCGCTTACCATCAGGTGAGGTCTTGCTTATCTCGTCACTAAGTAGAATAAAAAAAAAAACAAAAAAAAATAATGTCCTCCTGGCTGATACGCCTGGCGGCCAATCTTTCACAAGATCAACCATGTACGCAGGAGATATTGTAGTGCACAAATGTTTGCGCAGACACAAGTGCACTCTCTCTTCCTATAAACCTCTCATAATCCGGGACGGGATACCGACATGACCGGGGAGAGGTTAGGCGCAGGACCGACTTTTTATATGCCCATCCGACGCATGGATCATCTTACTTTACAGACAATCAGGTGATCGGCCTGCATTGTCCTAATCAGTAAGGAACAACTACACAAGTTGCCCCCCGCAGGATTCGAACCCGCGACCTCCGGTTTACAAAGCAAGCGGTTGCCCACTGCGCCACGGAGGCTAAAAATAACAATATCAGAGGCTAACTGCCGAACCTACAAACGTCAATTAAAGTTAATGATCAGTAATCAATATTTTTAAATCGGATTATTTTGACAGTCGAAGCCCATTAATACTTAATACGCTGATAGTGAGTAGAGATAACAATTATCTCGTATTCGATAACAAAAATTAATCATAAATGGCTCCGATAGTCGAAAGAAATAGATTTTAAAAAGTGACTTAATAAGAATTAAAGTTAATTGGGGATTGTGAGTGCGGCAGTGAGATGATATAGGCGTCAAAGTTATAATTTGATTTGATTTAATACGTTATTGCAGCGCCTCCGCCATGGCGTACGCTGATGGTTTCGCTGCCATTATGCGCAAGCGCTGCGCCTCACTACTACGGCGGATGCGCGACAGCCCCAACACCATTCTGCGTACATTGGTGGACCGCCGGGACTCGCCAAGGCTGACACTCTGGTTACGACCGCATGCAGTCAAGTAACTGGTTTTTATTTGTCTTGGTCTGGGTGATATTGGTCCATTTATTTTTTAAGTTATTGTCCAATGTTGTATTACTAACATTAGTCTTAAGTATTTAATTGTTACTAACCCTCATGGATCCTGTTATCCGAATTAAATGAATATTATTATTAATACTTTTTGTTTTGGGGATTGAAATGTTTACAAAAATATTATCCAAATACTTCACAGGACATGGAGAATTGATGTGGAAATATTCTATCTCGATAGACCCAGGGTTATCACATCTTTACGAATCAGTTAGTAAATATATCAACTGTATTTTCGCATTTAATATATCAACGCTGTATCATAATAAAATAATATTTTATTAAAGCTCTAAATATCTATATTATATCATATTTCCATTGTATTGAAAATCTTAGTCATAATTTCAGCCCAAGATGATGCTTCACAGTTGTGCCAAAGTGTTTAATGTGACAAAATATTCCCTCTGTGCATAATAAAAATGGGCAACATTCATAAACGGTGCGAACGTTCCGCTTTCAATAAAAAGGTGTTTCATATATATACGCTATAAAACGTTATACTTTTTTAATATAATTTCAATAAGAACGCGTATGTACTCGTACACTTTGGTATTTCACACAATATTTCATACGGATTGTCACGCGCGAAACATGTGCAAGTAATTTGGGCTCGTGTATCGAAATTCAATTTGGGGGCACGGGGAAATGTTTCCGGTGTCGCCCGTCTATCGTTGTCATATTGTTTGAGGCAGTAGACTTGTTCGTATTGATGCCTGTACATACATTACATTTAGCAAGGTAATGTTCCTTGGCTAATTTACCTACTGGTGTCGCACCCTGGACAATCGGCCTTGGATTGTTATTTTCAGGGTTCCGTACCTACCTAAAAGGTAAAAAAGGAACTCTTAAGGTACACGTCCGTTGGCACGCGCCGGACGCACCGCACGCACGGCACGTAACGGATTTTAGTTTGCTTTCTATGATATTACATAGCGCCGCCCGCATCGGAAATTGACGGCGCGGATAATGGACGCAGCGCTATGTAGTCATACAAAGCAAACTAAAATCCGTTGCGTGTCGTGCGTGCGGTGCGTCCGGCGCTGGTCAATGGACGCGTACCTTTATAGTGCGACCTCTGTCTGTCTGTCACATCATACCATATCAGCAACCATTTAGGAATTTGTTGTTAGATCCCTAGTTCTAAACTACACAATAGCTTTTGGTGAGGTTTACACCGGAATTTACAGAATGTGTTATTAAAATATTATGAGTGTTGAACTAATACTGTCTTATTAATAAAAATCGCTTATTTTTCTCTTACTACAAAGTTACATCGGAAGTAGTTAATTCTAGACTAGTCACGGAATAGCTACGTCTTAATAACGGTATTAATAAATACGAAGTAGGTTCGGACTAACAATACAATTCTTACACTGAGACTAAGGTGTATGTTATGGCAACCCACTGAAATTAAAAGTAAAAAAAATGAACAAAATGACTAAAAAGACACTGGCAGTTAGGTAAATTTTGATATTTGACACTTTTATTTGACAATCACAACTTTCACTCTATATTTATCTTACATCATAATATTCTATATTTCTCTTACATCATAATATTCTGTATTTCTCTTGTTGAATTCAAGATAGTGGTTTTAGAATTTGTGTTTTTTTATTAGCAGAATATTATCTATAAATCAAGAAAGTATATAACAAGTAGGCCGGGGATCTAGCCTGTTACACACCGTCCCTAACAAGAAACTACAGTGCACCTCAAAAAACGCGTGTAAGAGCAGAAACCACGGTGGGCCTCAAGCACGAGCCGGCGCGTGTAATGCAAAACTTGCTGACAATGCAACCTATCCAAGAACAGAAGGGCTATTGTATGGACGCATCCAGCATGTGTACCGAAAACCAGCTGATGACGCACAACTAGATCCATTGTATGGACCCATAGCGACGGAATCGGCTCTTCACTTAGCTTCTAACATCGAAGCGGTCACTACATATTTAAATTAGATATTAAAAATGTAATTTAAATTAATAAAAATTAGTTTTAAAATCTGTTCTAAGTTATTTCTGAATCATCCGGCTGTAGCCTACATAACTAGCCTAATAGTTTAGTTTATTGAGATAGTTTATTTACCTCTCCACGAGCCCAAGTCCTTTTTGCAGCTAAAACTTTCAAGTGAGGTGGTATAAAGCCTTTTTTTTTTTTTGACGCGGGGGAAATCTTCCAAAGATCCCCGGGAGCTGTGGGGCTCGACCGGGGTATGTGGGATTCTTACCCACTAAAACCCCCGCGGCTGTCGCATCGGCACATGAGAGGGGAGACCCCAGGGCTCTCCGGTGGGATCTGCACCAGGGGCCCCTCAGTGCCTTGCCTTTGAGCCCGCCGCCGGGGGGCGCATTGTAGCCCCCCGGGAACCTGTCACGGTGCTCACGGGGACGGGGGTCGCAACCCCGCCGCCGTCCTCCTCGGAGTCGCCGCCGTACTCAATGGACGCTCAAGGGGCCCACACCCCGAGCGTCCAGCGACTCCGAAGGTTGCCCGTTGTTTATAGCCCCGGGCTCAGGGCTGGGGAGCGAGACGTTGGGCGGCCGCTTGACGCGGCCTGCGCCTTCGTCGCCGAGCGGGATCAGCGCGTTCGCGTTCCCGCTCAGCGGCCTCCTTCTGGGACATGACAGTCTCACAGAAGGCGGCCATCGCTCCCCACGCCGCATCCCCGGACAGCATAGCCGACACTACGCTGCCCAGGGAGAGGTCCGATCCGATGACTGCGACCAGGTCTCGACGCTCCAACGACCACGCGGGGCAAGCCTCCAGCGTGTGTTGGGCGGAGTCAGACTGGTCGCAGTGGAAGCATCTCGTCGTCGCTTCACGTCTGATCTTATGCAGATAATCACCGAAACAACCGTGACCGGTGATTATCTGCGTAAGCCTATAGGTGAGTCGTCCACTCCGTCGCTGAATCCAGGCTTCGAGAAGCGGCAGGAATGCCTCAACGACGCGTTTGCGCGCTATGTGCTCCGGCTGGAGCCGCTCGCGCCAGTGGTATAAAGCCTACTGCATCTCCAGCCAAATCATTCTACCATTTCAGTAATGTAATATGCAGTTGAGCGTGTAAATCTATATTTATATTTAAACTCGTCTTCAAGGTCTTCAAAAGGGATATTGCGAGGTTTATACAATTAGGTTATGTTTAGTATATATAATTATCTCAATGGAAGTTAGAAATACAATACAAATCTATGCTTACTCAAACGTTAAACCATGGGGCTCCGCGGAGTAACTTTTACTCCGGGACTACATTTTGATTAGTTAACTCCGTCCTTACTACTAGTTTATTAATACCATAATTGCCTAATCTTTGCGTAAGTCTTGGAGTAAAGTTGTTCTGACGCTAATCATAGTTTATTAATAAGGCTGTAAAGGTTTAAAACATTATATTATTACATAAAGTGCGCGCTCACTAAGGCTCAAGTGTACCGACAAAAAGACGTCAGTTATCTATGAAGAACGCACAAAAAAGAGCTTTCAGATAGTTAAACTACTCTTATGTATGGAAAAAGCATCACCGGAAGGCAAGTGTAGAGTACTCACGACGGATCTTTGTGTGTCTGAAGATGGGTTTGGTGAACCATTGCGCAACTACAGTCGTGAGTTGTCAATAAAAAAACACAAAAATAGCTACTGCGCAGCCTCAGCAGACAACTTCAGACACACAAAGATTCGTTGTGACTACTGTAATAATTGAATGTTCACCTGTAGTTCACTCACTGCACCAGCACCCTGAACAGTTCGCTACAGAAGACCCTGCTGATTGACGAATATTTCCATTACGATATCACTGAATCTATACTTATAATAAAACTGTAACAGGTCCAATTCTGTACATTGAAGATATTTTGAAAATTATATTTGGAGGGCATTCTATAACCGATACTAAAGCCAAAAATGAATTTTTTTTATTTTTGTCTGTCTGTTGTCTGTCTGTCTGTATCTCGGCTGAGCATCACGCCGAAACTACTGGATGGATTGAAACGAAACTTGGCATGATTTGAGTTAATACTCCGAGGTAGGACATAGGATACTTTTTATCCCGACATTCGGCACGGTTCCCTTGGGAGAGGGGACTAAAGTCAAAATGTGTACTTGGTTATACGCTTGCTCCGATTTTAACAATTTTTCATTATAATTATAATAAATATTTGTAAGGGAACACTCATAGACAGTTGTTAACAATGTTTGGAAATCGATCAGGTTAAGCAACGTTAGGTAAGGTCATTAAATAGATGGGTGACCGTTTAACGCCATTTGAACTAAACCTCTCCGTGCTTCGGAGGGCAAGTACAAAGTGGGTCCAAGTTTTTAACCGACTTTAAAAAAGGAGGTTTTATATTCTATGCGAATGTATATTATTGAAAGTTTAGTTAACGTAAACACAGCGCGGGCGGAGCTGCGTGGGTCAGCTAGTACCTTAATATAATTGAGTAAATTGACCTGATTATTTTTAAATAATAAATGTTACTCATGACCATGTCGGCTACATTTGAGGAAGCTTTTAAAGTTCGAACGGGTACTTTGTTTGAAGTTCAGAATGGGTACAGAGTTGGTTTTTTCATAATCATTGAGGTATTATCGGGATAAATTCATCTACTATCTGAATACATACTTTTGAAGGTTTAGAAAAAATACACTACACAAGTAGATAATAATTCAGTTTAAGTTCTCAACGGCCGATGGCTCCGAACTGCACCATATTAACACGCGGACAGCATAAGCGCGATCTCACTTCGACCGCCGCGGCGCCGACGGATTAAACTTATCTATATAGTGTAGTAATAAATAATAAGGTATTTAGAGATTTATTCGGTCCAAGAAGATATTTTTATTATTTTATGTAAGTTTTAAAACAGATAAAACTGTGGTAAGAGTTGGTTGTAGCGAATATTTCTACGGGATTTAAATTAAAAGAATTCTTGAGATGGCATTAACTCATAGTTCGGGGGATCAATTCGGGGGATGGGGCTGCTCACGTCCGTAGGAACTACTTGAGTTTTCACCTCCCTACACGTGTCCCCTGGGTAGTGCCAAACGAGCAGCAATAACGGTGGTAGGCCATTACATCGGCTGCCGGCTATCAGTTACCACCCACCAGACAAAATCATGCCGCCAAGCGATTCGTCGTGTTCCGACATGCTGTCTGGTGAAGCCGTATGGAGGGCGGGTCCGAGCAGTTGTTTTGCGATTTGTACCGGGTACAATGTGCTGGCTCTTGCCGTGTCGGGTGCTTGGTCGTGGAGGGCAGCGGGATCCGAAGCACGGTGCTCCGCTGGCCGACCGCAGGTAGTAGGGGGCCCAAGTAGTGTGCCAGCCACACATGAAAGGCTGCCCCGTGAACTGTGAAAAATCCCAGGGTGGCTCCATCGTGCCGGTTGGCGACCGGACAAGAGGACCCGATGGCGACCCCTGGGGGGGTTCGGGCGTCCCCGCGGTCTCCAGATCAAGCTCCCACGGGCATGGCAAATCCAGTTGTGTTGTTGGGTTGGATCGCAACGCCTCGTTCAACTGCCGTGCTCCAACCTATTCACTCCCCAACTACAACAACATGAAAAAGGCAAGAAAGAAAAGCAAGTTTACACAGCGGATGCACGTCCTCTTGCTCCAAGTGCACCTCTCAAACATTCGAGGTCTGCACTCAAATCTCGACGCAGTCCACCACCACCTTGAGACTGATAAGCCACACTTGCTTTTCTTGACGGAGACGCAGATTCGATGTCCGTCAGATGCGGCGTACCTCGACTACCCTGGGTACATCTTAGAGCACCATTTCTTTAAAAGGCTTCGTAATTTTCTACCCACTGCCACTAAAGTTGCGCTTGCACAATCACTTCTTCTCCCTATACTAGATTATGCTGACGTTTGTTATCTGGACGTGACAGAGGATCAATTGAATAAGCTAGAGCGATTGCAAAATTTGTCCATTAGGTTTATATTTGGCTTGCGTAAATTTGACCATATTTCCCAATTCCGTGCAAAACTCAAATGGTTACCCATTCGTCTCCGACGAAATCTTCACATTTTATCTCTTCTCTATAATATACTGTTTAACCCCTCCACCCCCACTTATCTTAGGGAACGTTTCGATTATTTGTCGAATTCTAGCACCTATAGTCTTAGGTCCTCGGAAAACCTTTGTCTTACGATGCCCTTACATAGCAGTTCCTTCTATGACAAATCCTTCACGGTGCAGGCGGTTCGCCTGTGGAATTCCTTGCCCGTTTCTATAAGGCGTGCTTCGTCACTGCCAATTTTCAAAGATCTAGTGAAGAAGTTTTATTTGGCGGAATAAGTTAATCGGTATTTGTGTAATTTTCTTGTTATATTAATACGTACTGATTTATGTATGTTTATAATAGTATTATTTGATGTATGTTTATATATTATACTCATATGAATATATATTATAGTTTACAACATATGTGTTTTTATGTGTCTTTGTGTTAATGTTACCTATTCATGTCGAGTGCGCGCACCCTCTGCTCTTTGTAACTTCTTTATTTTCCTCTCCATCCAAAGGTTACCTGGAAGAGATCGCTTTTAGCGATAAGGCCGCCCATTGTTGCATTTTTTATTAATTTGTGTCTTATTCTTTTTGTATCTGTTTGTTTGTGCGCAATAAAGAATTGTCTATCTATCTATCTATCATTTCCACCAACGCGCCGGAGTTTGTGTGTACGTCCGCAATGACATCTGCTGCCAGCGTCTCCGTCACCTTGAAGACCCCACTCTATCTACGCTATGGATGCTGGTGGACACTGGCCATGAAGAAATAGGGTCAAAGTGGAGAAAACACTCCCAAATACATGACTGAGGTCAACGCTATCCCTTTCATTGAGGTCGAATCTCCCTTTCTAAGAGGGTAACCTTGATGTTTCATGAAAAATCAGGACATCTTTTTAACTTCGTCGCTTAATACGACTTACTTGGCTTGTTTAAGCTTTAAGTTTAAACCGATTAAATATGTCTAGTTGCTTCCGTTTACCTCTCAAAATACGACGGGACGAAAAACCGACACGACCGTTGAGAGACCAGGCGCAACATTTTGCATACCTATCTGACGCATGGAGCATCTTACTTTACCTTAGAGGAGATACCACTGGAGATAGCATGATGCGCTAACCCCTCTGCCTAATTTAGTTCATATGGTCAGGTCATTCTTTATTTGTGTGCGTATCTTTTTGAATATGTTGCGAGTTTATTATAGTGTGGTTATGCGTGAAATTGTATCTGTGTGTGTTTACTTCGCCTCCCGCACCCCTCAAAAGTGCCACGAAAAATTTGTTCGGTGAATCGACGCGATACTAGCTCCATTCTAATTACTCTGAGTACTTTACAGACAATCAAGTAATAAATAAATAATAAGTTAATGGTTGTGAAAATAAAAGCATATGAAGTTATGATAAAAATAAATTGTATTACAAGATCATTTATTCAGTACGTTTAACGATTTCTGATTAATCACAAGATATTGAATAGCAATTTCCATTATATGCAAACAACTAAAACACCTTGTAACCCACACATTAGACGATAGAAAAAGCATTTGCAGTAAATTTAGGTTTCCATTGGACCAACTGCAGATCATTGCAGCTTCATAAAATTTCTTTTCGAATGGGACAATGGATAGTCATAATATTCCTTCGCTCAATATCTTTAGGAAATCTACAAGAAAATAAAAAATGTATTAATATTGACCACGGGTAAATAAAACAGTATATATATTGACAGGTGACAGGTATAGTGACAGGTTAAGAAATAGTGACATAAGGAAACGTTGTGGTATGAAAGAAGATGTTGTGACAAAAATTGAGGTATGTGAGATGGTTTGGCCATGTCGAGAGAATGAATGAGGAACGATTGACGAAAATAGTGTATAAGGCGAGTGTGAATGAAAGTGTTGGAAGGGGTAGACTTAGGCGGACGTTTCAAGACCAAATCAGGGACGTCTTGAAAAAAGGCCAGGTCAAGAGTACCCTAAACCGAAGAGCATGTATGAAGGGAATAATGAAAGTGGACGAAGCGAAACAAGTATGTAAGGATCGTAGCAAGTGGAAAGAAGTGGTCTCTGCCTACCCCTACGGGAAAGAGGCGTGATTATATGTATATTTATAGAATGATATAGGTACTCTCGCCGATACGACCACAACGGCCAATCTTTCGCAAGATCAGCCATCAGCCAGTGCACAAATGCTTGCGTAGCCACAAGTGCACTCTTTCTTCCTTTTACCTCTCACAGTTTAGTGATACGAAAGATCAACACGACCGGGGAGAGGTCAGGCGCAGGACCGACTTTTTATATGCCTATCCGACGCATGGATCATCTTACTTTACAGACAATCAGATGACCAGCCTGCATTGTCCTAGCCAGTAAGGAACAAATATACAAAGTTGTTGCTCCCCGCAGGATTCGAACCTGCGACCCCCGGTACGCAAGCAAGCAGTTTCCCACTGCGCCACGGAGGCTACTAGACGTGACAGGACTAGGAGGCGACAAGAATAAATATGATTTTAATAATATGTTTAAAACTACATACACACTTGAACATACAATATTTTTTCCATATCAATCCTTGAACTAAATACCTACATCGTATATTTTTTATCATAAAGTGGCGGTAAAAAAATCCCCAAAACGGAAAGTCTTCAAAAAATCTTTACCATGGTTACTCTATGAAAACAATGTAAAATATTTTAAATTAGATAATTCAACTACAAATTAATAGAAAGTTAAACCCAATACTAACAAACGAACTGAAAACGTGTTATATGCCTATCGAAAGAAGAACTGATCGAAAATATGGTGCATAATCCAAAGGGATCATCGGTAGGTACATTATTGAACAAATCGGACTTACGAGTGATATTCGGTATCATCTAAGGGGTAAAACATATTTTTGCAACTAAGTACTACACATTTTATCACCATTCTTATTAGTTTAATTCACTTTATCGTGAAATTATGGTATTTAAATGTTGGATAGATTTAAATGACAGACAGTTTCATGCTGACAATAAGCGCCAGTGTTGCCACAAAATATGAACCCTTAAAATCGGTATTTAAAATTGCATTTGAGTACAATTGGCGAAAACACAATATAGCATTATCCTAATCGTACTCGCAGAACAATACCAAAAAAAAAATTATTAGACATGATTGTCATCGTATTTTATGTTTTCGGGTGGAAAACAATCTTTTGATGTTGAAGTAGAGCATTTCTATATTAGGGTATCCATTTCTCGGGTAATTTAAATTATTACATGGACCACACATTGGACCAATTAGAAAGAGAGATCCGGCCTCAATGAAAGGGATAGCGTATGCCTCAATCAACTATTTGGAGTTTGGACTCCACCTTGACCCTATTTCTTCATGACACTGGCATAGATAAAATTATTTATGCCTGTGTCTACCGATCGCACAGCGGTGACCAGGAGACGACTCGACTGTTTAACCACCTGAGTGAGGCCGCTGATGTGGCCCTACATAGCTACCCTGATGCGCAGCTAGTCGCTCTGGGGGACTTTAACGCCTGCCACAAGGATTGGCTGTTCCCATACCAGAGGACTGACCACGCTGGGAGAGAAGCGCGGAACTTTGCATTGTCGCTTGGCCTATCCCAGCTGGTAAAGCAAGCGACTCGGGTACCTGATGTAGTTGGACACACGGCCAATTGCCTGGACCTTCTGCTGACTACTGATCCAGACAGGTGCGACGTCACGGTTTGTTCACCATTGGGAACCTCTGACCACTGTCTGGTTAAATCTGTATCAACCTTTTCCCCACCTGACTGCGATTCCCGCGGTGTACGGCGAATGTGGCGATACAAGTCAGCAGATTGGGATGATATGCGGCATTTTTTTGCATCTTATCCCTGGCGGCAGGTATGCTTCTCTTCCGAAGATCCGTCGAGTTGCGCGGATGCTATAACTGATGTGGTGCGTCAAGCGATGGACTATTTCATCCCTTATACCGACGTACCCATCGGTGGCAAAGCTCGCCCATGGTTCAGCGCCGAATGTGCTCAGGCTGAACGGAGGAAGCATTCGGCGTACCTTTCCTGGGTTGAAGCTCGAGAGCGTAAAACTCCGGATATTAGCCACAAGAAGAGAGCCTTTAACCAAGCCGCCAAGTCCTATAAAAAGGTATTGAAGAAGGCACGTTTCGACCGTATCAACCACATTGGCTCGATGCTCTCAGCCCAGCCATCAGGCAGCATAGCTTTCTGGTCTTTAGCCAAATCAGTCGAAACGAACTTCTGTCGGCCTTCACTGCCTCCGCTGGTAAGACCAGATGGGACTCTGGCTCACACGGCAGGGGAGAAAGCAGGTTTATTTGCATCTCTCTTTGCCCACAATTCACGTCTAGACACTGGCAGTGCTGTTCCACCACAGCTGCCTCATTGCGGGTCATCCATGACCGAAGTCCGCATTACAAATAAGGAGGTAATGAGAGCACTGTGTCGTCTAGATGTGAATAAAGCTAGTGGACCAGACGGTATTCCTGCGATTTTACTTAAGGCATGTGCACCCGAGTTGGCTCCGGTATTGACACGATTATACCGCCTCTCATTTAGAACTGGAATCGTGCCCGGATCCTGGAAGCTTGCTAATGTGCAACCCGTGCCCAAAAGGGGCAGCCGTGCCGATCCATCGAACTATCGGCCGATTTCAATAACCTCCATACTCTGTAAGATTATGGAGCGTATATTGAACTCCCGCCTCATGGCATACCTAGAACAGAATGATCTCCTCAACGACCGGCAGTACGGGTTTCGCCGAAATCGGTCGACTGGGGACCTTCTAGTGTATGCCACCCATTTATGGGGCGAGGCCCTCGTGAAGAATGGGGAATCGCTAGCCGTTTCCCTGGACGTCTCGAAGGCCTTCGATAGGGTTTGGCACGCTAGCCTTTTGAGCAAGCTTCCAGCATACGGGATATCCCCTGGTCTGATCGGCTGGATAAAGGACTTCCTGAGTGATCGGTCTCTTCGAGTTGTTGTCGACGGTTGTTCATCGGAGTCGATGACGACTAATGCCGGAGTTCCTCAGGGGTCCGTTCTCTCCGCAACCCTCTTCTTACTGCATATCAATGACCTGTTAATGCCCGGTATCTATGGGTATGCAGATGACAGCACTGTTGTGGAGAGCTACATGCCGAGTGCTCGGGCCAGTAAGGATGTGATCCAGTCCGAAAGAGTAGCGATGGTAGAGCGTGCTAATCGCACACTTCAGGCGGTCTCCGAATGGGGTGATGCCAACCTTGTGCGATTCAACGCCGCTAAAACACAAGCGTGTCTTTTCACCGCCAAACGGAGTCCTTTCACCTCGGCTCCTACTTTTCAGAATGTATCCTTGGAATACACCGACCGCCTTCAGTTGTTGGGAGTTGAAATTTCCTCAAACCTCAACTTTGGGCGGTTCATTGAGTCCAAGGCCAAGGTAGCTGCATCGAAGCTAGGTGTCCTTGCAAAGGTCCATCGGTACTTCACACCGGAGCAGCTTTTGATGTTATATAAAGCGCAAGTCCGATCGTGTGTGGAGTACTGTAGTCACATATGGGCTGGTGCTGCGAAATGCCATCTTTCAGCTTTGGACTCAGTGGAGAGGCGCGCTAAGAGGCTTATTGGTAACTCTGGGTTAGTAGAGACCAATTTACAAAGCCTGGAGCACAGGCGCAGAGTAGCCAGCCTCTCGGTATTCTACAGGATGCATTTTGGAGAGTGTGCGCAGGAATTACATGACTTGATTCCACCATCCCCCTTCCATCATCGGACAACGAGACGCACGGCGCGCACACACCCTTATGTGGTAAACGTGCCTTCAGTCCGAACTAAGCGATTTGCATCGTCATTCATAACAGGACAGCTAAGGACTGGAACAGTTTGCCTGCGTCAGTTTTTCCGCCTGATTATAACCTGGGTGTCTTCAAAGCTAGAGTGAATAGGCTTTTAATAAGCCAGTGTGCTTTACCATCCTAGATTGCGTCGCCGCTTTCCATCAGGTGGGACTGCAGTCAAGCACTGGCTTATAGGAAGTAAAAAAAAAAAAAAAATAGTTAAAACTTTCCAAAACTCAACATTATTTATCGCAGTGACTTTCATTGGCGTTGAATAATCGTACAAATCTTGGTAATATTTAAAAAATAAAAGAGTTGCATAGTGTTAGAAAATTATGCAACACACCGCCGAGTCCATAATACAAACTTATAGCCAAATAATGAAATACCAGCAGTCTTAGCACGATTTGCCAAGACCTCGTAATCTTGACAGTTCGGTGTGGAGTATGACGTAGTTATCGACGTAGAAACGTCAATTTCGGTATTAACTAGGTCGATAACTACGTCATACTCCACACCGAACTGTCAAGATTACGATGTCTTGGCAAATCGTGTTAAGCCTGCAGGGCCCGTTTTCAACAGGCAATCTAACGGTTCTTTTTTTAAACTTAATTTTTTAATGTGTTCTTAGCCATGGCTTATTTATTATCTTTTAGATGATAATGATAAAGGTGATCATGTCCTACTAGACGTATCCGTCGACGGCGACACCTTCTCAGTAGTTAACGGACCTTATAGCATGAGAGCGACATGTCCGGCGAAAGAGAACTTAAAAAAAAAAACAGTCGCAACGATTACAGGAGAGCTGCCCGTTACTATTATAAGTATACAATATCTATATAATACTACTATACTATACTATTTTAGAAAAAGTAAGTAATTAGAAGTTTTTTTTACAATAGAATAGTTAGCATTTCCGTAAAATTATTCAATGATATTTTCTCCTTACCCGAAACTCTACAACAAACCCTTATTCCGCCTACACAAATCGACAGCAAATCCTCAACGGAACATCATTATATATTTTATGCAATATCGAATACTTGATAGCTGACTAATGTGATCGTACACCGGCGAGCCCTTAAAATCATTTATTTATTTCCGCCAATCAATAAACTCACTTTCGTCATTCGCTCAATACATTCAGAGGGGAAAAGAAAAGTAATCTCGCCGATTGAGCTCGAACACGCGAAAAAGATATTGGAAACCATCTGAGAAATAGAAACAACTCGCTTTCATTCTTTCAAGGATTATCCTTGACGCGTTTAGAGATACACTATGTAATGCTTTGTAAAATAACTCTATTGTGGCATGCTTAAGATTCGAATATAAGTGTATAAGTTTAAGACTTGTGCTTATTGTATGATCAGTTTAAATGTGTACTAAGTAATTATTAAAAATTATAAAATTGCCCCGGATAGAATGCGCGTGGGCGCTCCTTGGAAAGCGCATGGCACCTCAGATGGAAAGCGCGCGGGTACCGCACAGGAAGTAAAAAAATGTTATTTTCTTTGAGAGTTTCAAAGAGATTGTTATAACATGTTAGACCATCACGGCACCCTGAGGAAATCGTAAGCGGGAGCTTGAAAGTGCGGTTATTGGGTGGTAAGAGTTCAGGCGGCCGTGTGAATAGCGCGCAGGAGCCTCATCAGCTGGAAAGAGCGCGGGTGCCTGGGCGCCCGGGTGAAGGCGTATTTTATGACTATGCTGATCGTGAACTGGTTTGGTAATGAGGCGTTTCAATGGACGACGACCAATTGATTTTTTTTATTAATTGAGCATTTATCACAATCAATATCTATAGATAAAAAATACACTTAGAAGCAAAATAGCGTCCCAAAATATTTGTGGACCGGACCGGTGACCGGGTTGCTCGACCCTGGAGCGGGCGCTGCTAATGGTAGTCATGAAAGAAACCGTATTATTTATATTATTCATAGTGTCTTTTATACTACGTATTGCTACGTCGGCAGAAAAATGGACGAAGGATTGCTCCCTTCGCCGCCAGCACAAAGTCTTATCATAGGGTACTGGCAATCACAATCACTGTAGGAACGGAACGCAGAATGCCATAATCATGAGAAGGCGTTAACTACGAGTACCTTTCTGTTAGACAGGAAAATCGAAATCAATATCAATATGGTTGGGGCACCTCACTAGCCCAATTACCGATTGACGTGTAATACAGCATAGGCGATATCCGGTCGTGATCCTACCATTAAATAGGCGAGAGCACCTACTGCCTCCCTATATGGAAACACACCGTTCTCAGAAGTGCTAACTTTCCCTGTCTGAAAAGTCTCTTTTTCAATAGGTGTTGACACGGCGTTGCAGTCAGACATTCTAAACCGTTTTAAAATCCTTTTGGTATAGGCTTCCTGATTGATTATAATAGCCCCATCTGCTTCTTTCTTAATCTCAAGACCTAAATAATATGACGCGGGCTTCGTCGTTATTTTGAGTCTCTTTCCCAGATCATCAAGAAAGTTATTAGCAAGATTTGCATCTGTAGCAGCTATCAAACCATCATCCACGTAAAGAGTTATTAGAATCTTCTTATTATCTATTCTTTTTGTAAACAAACAAGAATCTGATTCACTTTGTTGAAAATCCATTTCAAGCAAAATCTCCTCGAAGCATGAGTTCCAACATCGTGGAGCCTGTTTCAGACCGTATAGGCTTCGATTCAGTCTACATACTTTGGTTGTTCCATCATCAAAACCATCAGGTTGATGCATGTAGATTTCTTCATTAAGCTTTCCGTGTAGAAAGGCGGTCGAAACATCAAACTGTGTCAGATGGAGTCCTTCTTGAGCAGATACACTTATTAAAGCTCTAATCGTTGCAAGTCTCGCAACTGGGCTGAACGTCTGATCATAGTCTATGCCCTTTTTCTGTCGAAAACCTTTCGCTACTAGACGAGCTTTGTATTTGTCTACACTTCCATCTGGGTTTCTTTTTATTCGCAAAACCCATTTGCACGGCAATGCCTTTCTATTGTGCGGTAACTCACACAAAGTCCATACATTGTGGTCTTTCAAGGATCTGATTTCACTTTTCATTGCCTTCATCCATTCCTCGTAGTCCTCACTCTGCATGGCATCTGAAAATGTTGATGGATATGATTCTACTATACATACGTAGTCGTTCAGTTTTTCAGGTCGTTTTATATGACCTCTGTCACGCAGGTTGTATCTTAGCTCTTGATTCAGCTGTGTCCATATATTCTTTAGCTTGGACGTGTGTGTAGCCAAATCATCTGCTGCATCCTTTTTGTAACCAAAAAAGCTCATACATAGATTATATGCTTTATCTTCATCGGTTCCATCGAAAAGTCTATGTAACTCCAGCCATATTTCACGACTACTCGTAAACCGCATTACCTTTCTTAGGGTATCCTCCTGCATGTTGGTAGTTAGTAAAAGGACGGCACTTGTGTCACCTTTATTAAAGCGCTCTACATTCGCATTGTATGCGCTTATATCGGCATCGCCAGCTCCGGCGGCTGGTTCTATGGGTTTCTGGAACGAGCCTTCCACTACCTCTAAAGCATGAGGCACCATACGTAGTAGGGACGTGACTTTGAATTTCTATGTATCCCAATTCGATTTTCCATCTAAAAGACCAACTTGGATTTTTCCTATAACGTTTTCCATAGTTAAAGATTATAGTGCTGTAACATAACCTTAAAGAGAGATAACAACAAGGAGCTACCAGATTTACTATTAATATGTAAAATTCTTGATACTCTAGATGAATCCTACTTGTCTTTCCGAAGCAGCTGGCTGTTGCTACCTAAATCCGAACGAAATGTTGAAACTCTTACGAGCCATCTCTGTGCATTGGAACGCGCAACGGCGCGTAATAATGATATGCAAGAAGCATTTGTTACAAAATCAAGTGGAATTCAGTCTGCTGTTGAGAAGAAGGACAAAAAGTTGAAGTGCAATTACTGCCATACAAAAGGTCATCGAGTGAGAAACTGTCAACAGTGGATCAAAGATGGAAAACCTCCAAAAGGCTGTAATCCAGAACGAACACCATCAACTTCAAAATCCGCAAACATGGTCTTGCTATCAGTAGCAAACACAGAAGTTTATTCAAGCGAACACGACTCTAACTGGTACGTGGATAACGGTGCCACGAGCCATGTTACTAATCGAGCAGATATGTTCCGTGATTACGAACACTTTAAAGAGAACCGTACTGTAATGACTGCTAATGGCAATGCAATTAGTGCTAAAGGCAAAGGATCAGTAGTACTCGAGGCAAGTACTAAAGGGAAGACAATTAGAATTACCCTTAAAGACGTTTGGTACGTTCCTGCTATAAATAAGAATTTATTTTCAGTTTTAGCGTTACATGACAAGCATCCAAGAAGTTTTTTCTCGTCAACGACAGATGAATGCATAGTCTCTGTCAACGGAGAAGCTTGTTTGATTGGGAAGAGACATAAACATGGTGGTTTATACAGGCTACAAGTTGCAAATATATCACCAGATGTCCCACCAGAAGTTTATGCGACCTTAGCAACGATGCAGCTTTATCATGAAAGGCTGGCACATCAGAACAAGAGACATGTAAAAGCTACAGTTAAGCGCGAACTGGGGTTAGATCTGCCTCTTGACAAGGAGACCTGCGATGGCTGCATTTACGGGAAAGCACATAGACTTAAATTCGGCACAAGAACTCGAGCAACAGAACCAGGAGAGATCATTCACACAGACGTTTGTGGACCATTTGAACCGAGTTGCTCTAAGTTTCGATATTATGTTTTGTTTAAGGATGATTTTACAGGTTACCGTATGGTATATTTCCTGAGACGCAAGTCTGAAGTCAAGGATAAGCTCGCCTTGATGCTAGCTCAGACAAAGACAGCAGGATATAATGTAAAATGTCTACTCAGCGACAATGGCGGAGAATTCGACAATGAGTCAGTTCGTAAGATCTTGAATACGCATGGAATAGAACATAGACTTGTTACTCCTTACACACCTGAACAAAACGGTTCGAGTGAGCGAGAGAACAGGACCCTTGTTGAAACTGCACGTTCAATGATGTATGCTCACGAACCACTGCCACAATATATATGGGCAGAACTCATCAACACTGCCGCATATGTTCTGAATAGAACCGGTCCGACAAACAGAAACAAATCTCCCTATGAACTTTGGTTTGGGAAGAAACCTATTATAAAACATCTTCGTATAATAGGTAGCATTGCTTACGTCCACATACCAAAACATAAGAGGAAGAAACTAGACAAAAAAGCCACTAAAGGTAGACTTATTGGCTATGATGAGGACTGCTACCGAGTTTGGATCACTGATGGAAAGAGAAACATGCTTATTCGTTCACGTGATGTCATTTTCGATGAACAGCCACTTCAATTAGTTGACACTGACCCGCCTTGTGTAGAAACTGATACAAATTCGAGAGAATACACATTACAAATTCCAGTAGAAAAGACAACTAATAATGAAGATACGGCTTCTCAAATCGGAACGCAACAGAATCCATCAACAATCGAAAACGAGGGAGATGTAGAACACAGTGAACAAACAGTTGATAGCGAAGTATATGCGCCACCAGAAGAAGTGGTGGATGAGGAAGAATTTCATGACGCTGCTGATTCTCATAGATACAACCTGCGTGACAGAGGTCATATTAAACGAATATTTATTTGACAATACTGTTTTTCTTCACAGTAATACAGTTACCATAGCAACTAGACACTTCTTTTTTAGAGTTCTTTTAATTACAAAGCAGGTTTTATTCCAACAATATTATAATCTTTTGAATATGCATACATTATATACATATTACATTTTAACAAAAAATATAAACTTGAACACAAAGCTATAATTATCGCTGACAATTTGCTTTATTCGAAGCACGTCCAAAATGAAATGATCGCATGAATGACATAACAACATGCTTTTACTGTCAACACTGAAAAAAAGTTTTAATTTTGAAAATTCATAGTTTAAAAAACTAAAAATACACTCTTTTCTAAAGTACCTATTACTGCACTAAAAAGTAATAAATAATTTATGGAACTCGTTCTTTCTTTCTACCCCGTGTTTGTCATTAAGCATTATATTTAAGTGTGAAAGCGTGGGGCGCTTTTTCTCTGTATTCACTGATTACAAATTATTGTCATGTCGATAAAAGTACTTACTTACCTACTTGAATTTGGAAAGATACCTATGTTAAGCTGTTATTCAGAAAAGGCGCCCCACTGTCACACTTAAATATATGCTTAATGACAAACACGGGGTAGAAAGAAAGAACGAGTTCCAAAAATTATTTATTATTTTTAACCGACTTCATTTAGTGCAGTATAGGTACTTTATAAAAGCGTGTATTTTTAGTTTTTTAAACTATGAATTTATTTTACACTTTTTAGTCTTAGAAATATTAGTCCAAAATACGGATAAACTTGGCAATTTTTATTTATTCGTAGCTTGAATCGTAGGCAGGTTGTTGCAAAACATATATTTACAGGGTAGATATTACTACGCATAGGCATCGCAATGAGTTTGCTAAATTTAAGAAAGCATTACGTAATTCCCCTACCTTCCAGTCCCATCATCAGGTCCTCATTAATTATTAAAGTGGAAATAACTCTTTAAAACAAATCAAATGAGCCAAAACTCGATGTGTTTACTAGTAGCCATTCCAGGGGGTTCCGTTACCCACCTTCCTGTTCCATCATCAGGTCCTCATTAATGGTCAAAGTGAAAAGAATTCTTTAAAACAAATCAAATGAGCTCAAACTCGATGTGTTTACTAGTAGCCATTTCAGGGTTCCATCCCCCACCTTCCAGTTCCATCATCAGGTCCTCATTAATGGTAAAAGTGAAAAGAACTCTCTAAAACTAATCAAATGCGCCCAAACTCGATGTGTTTACTAGTAGCCATTCCAGAGTTCCGTCCTCCACCTTCCAGTTCCACCATCAGGTCCTCATTAATGGTAAAAGTGAAAAGAACTCTCTAAAACTAATCAAATGCGCCCAAACTCGATGTGTTTACTAGTAGCCATTCCAGGGTTCCGTTACCCACCTTCGTGTTCCATCATCAGGTCCTCATTAATGGTCAAAGTGAAAAGAACTCTTTTAAACAAATCAAATGAGCCCAAACTCGATGTGTTTACTAGTTACCATCCAAGGGTTCCCTTATCCATCTTCGAGCCCCAGCATCTGATCAGCTCGATGATACCATATTATTGTATTGTCACCGGTTCTTGATATATGTGCAAAATTTCAAATTATTGGGACATGTAGAAGTGGGTCAAAATTGCATCGCAAGATTCCATTACCATCATACATACATAGTTACATACATACATACAGGTCAAGCTAATAAAAGCGTGTTAATAAAAAGGTTCAATTTGACAGCAAAATCCCCATTTACAAAATAATCCGCCATTTATTGAATTCATTTGTTACAAAAAAATGTGATATATGGAGAACCGCTCTACCGATTTTGTGCAAACTTCACATAAACCATCTAAATAGTCCGAACAAAGCCTAAACATTTGGTTTGCATAGGTGAGCCCGATCTTGAGTTATAAAATTACAACGAAAAGTGGCATTGATTTTTATAGATATAGATAGAGAAATATTACAGATAGTAAAATAATTTAGATATTGTCTCTAAAGAATAAAGTCAGATTAATTAGAAGCTTTGTTGAATCCAGTGATTTAATTAACCACAAAGAACCTAGATAACTAAATGCACAGTAAAGAATGTTCAAAGTCAAGCGCAGTAAGATTGATTTAAAAATAGAAAAACGAACTTCAATGTTATATGCAACGGAGTTAGTTAATTTCAGCCTCTACATACTTATATTCTTTTTTATTCTCTTAATTCGACATAATTTAAAATATTCTAGACTTTTTGTCACAATCTAAAACACATTTTATTAAAGTACTAACTAAGGGTAAACTTTTTATTAACTGTGACAAATCACATTCTCTAAATCACAATGCAGACACGAAAATATTTTGATTCATGGGTTTATTTATCATTTTGCGATATTTATTTGGCGCTGAAATATCGGAAAATGATAATATAAATTATCCTGGCTAAACCCGTGAGTCAAAATAAAATTGTAAATCGCCATGAAAGTTTAAAATAGTGCAGACACGAAAATCGCTTCAGGTCCGTCATCTGATCGCGATCGTTGGGTCGCTCACAATTTATCATCACCATCTTTGACAAAATGAAAGCATCCCATTCCCCTTTGTTCTTGTAAAATAAACCACAATAAGAGGAACGATGCAAATCAACTAAGCCCGGGAAATGTTACCAATTCCAAGGGGGAAGTTCCGGCGGGAAAATATCTTTGGAATAAATGTGAATAAATAGGGCTTGCGAGATTAAAAGCGGACCGCTTGATATATTGCAGGCGTCGCGCATCCTTGGGCGCCGGCCGACAAATGCGCACCCTGCGAAAAGAAAGTGTGAAATTCGTAAATAAATTCAAAATATTTATAGATTTATCACTTGCGACGTAGATTGCATGAATATTATATTTGGCTACATCTGTACGTGGGACGGAGAATTTCTTTGATTTTCTTTTTCAAACCTTCAGGCATTCCAAACCTAGACCTACGCCTAGGGATCAACTCGGCAAATCCCAGCTGACTAGAAATATGAGGCAAAATATATTATAATCTACAGCTTTGAATTTTTTATACTCTTATTTCAACGCTTTTAAAACTTTACAAAATAAACTTACCATCGTTTTTTCATCAAATTAATTCGTTAATTCAATAGATTAAATTCTATTTCGCTGAAAACATTGAAACGTTGACCTCATCACAAACTTTTCAGAAACAAACTTTCAACTAATTTGACGTCGCAATAAAGCGAAAGTGTTGAAAGTGTAAATAACAAATTAATTAAAATGGAAGTTGTAAAATATTTCCGTATAATTAATTAATAGTATACGGTGAAGAGCGAGATGCGGAATATTTAGTTCGTGATTAAGTAGAATTTTAAGTAGGAAGTTGTGTCCAAAGTACTAATGGGAAAGTTGTTGAGATCCTTATAAAGTGGACTAAAGAGCAGCATACTTCACTCAAGTTGAAAACAGAATTGTATAGGCACTAAGAATACAGAATTTCTTTAACATAATATTAAATTATTTTTTACGTTGTAACGTTACGCGTGTGTACGCGCCTTAAAATATTAAACCGTTATAGTACTATATAGCTATAACCATACTATATGCGCCACGGCGAGCCATTTCGCCGCGAGCTCGCCAGTGCTTGTCTCACGATTGTGGAGTGCGCACGTATGTTACTATTTCAATAAGTAAAACCTTGTAAATTCAATTTGTGCTCTAAAACTACTTACGGGTGAGTGTGCTTGCTATCTGTCTTCTATCTATCTGTTCTCTTTCCTGTTTCTAGGCACTTTGTATTATCAACGGTCCTAAACCGTTGATAAAAGCATTTGGCGGTCAACGTACGCAAATTTGAATACTATAACGGAACCTGTAACCGACGCTATCCCTACTATTCTACAATATCATCTTTCTTGTATTTCTCTGTCCTTATTCTGCCTTATACTGTAATCTTACTGTTTCTTCTTTATCTGTCCGACCGATTAATGTAGCATAACCGTCTGCCAAGACCCTCGACTGGACTGAATAGGCTGAGGTGTCTTCTGTGGTCGGCGGACGGTTATGACACACGGGCTGGACCTGACGGTGTCTTTCCGTGGGTTCCAGGGTCCTACCTACGAGGTCCTACCTACGAGGTCCTACCTACGAGGTCCTACCTACGAGGTCCTACCTACGAGGTCCTACTTACGAGGTCCTACCTACGAGGTCCTACCGACGAGGTCCTACCTACGAGGTCCTATCTACGAGGTCCTATCTACGAGGTCCTACCTACGAGTTCCACTACGAACTCCCTTGCACGAGGCGTCGGACGCAAGCTGCTGTCGACCCCTACCGGTCGAGCTTGAGGACGGCTGCTGAGCCTGTCCACTGCCGGACCAGCTGCTAAGCTGGTCGACCTTGGAACTGCTGCGCCGTGCTGCGCCTGGTGCTGTCGCGCCGTGCCGTCACCGTGCTGCTTCTGCTACGACGACTCTGATAAGTTCACCTCACTTAGAAGGGGAACCTGACCGATTCTCAGTGCGCGTACCTCGGAAAAACCGTTAGCCTACTCACGACCCTTGCTCTCTAGCCTGTGCCTTCTTTGTAAATATAATTCTTTATTCTTAGTTCTTGTTTTCTTTATTTCGTAGGGCCACTATCCCCGCTACGCGACAGTGGCGCCTTAACGCGGTTATAACGGTTTTTCCTTCACATTTCTTTCTTTCCTTCTTTCTGTATTACTTCTGCTATCACTGAGTTCGCGGTCAGGTTTCGTCGCGGGTTTTTGGTGACGGTTCTTTTTGTACTTTCTTTTGTGTATTGTAACGGTCGCGGACAATTTTTTTCTTTTACACCTTGTACGGCTAGCACAACCACCCCGTAGTAGTTTCTTTTGTAGCAGTATCTCTATAATCTGGTTCCCCGTATGGTTCCCGGGTTAGAATAGGGCCATCCCATCACATCCAGTGGGTCCCGTAAGAGGCGGTTGATGGAAAAAGTAGTACCACCATACCAACTTATTATCATCTCGTGTGCTACACTTACTACACATACATCTTACACTTATTACTACACAGTGTAATAGATTTGTAGTAAATCTACGTGCGTACTTGCGCTGGCAAGCGTACATATTTTTTTTATTTTTTTTATTATTTTTCTGTTACACTAAACTACCTTCAACTAAATTATAACTTAGTCACTTTTAAATAAACTTTAGCGTCCTATATCTATATATCTTATTCAAGTATCTATCAATTTTAAACTATAAAAACTAACTAGAGGAACTACCTTATACTTATTATCTTGAATTTTAAACACTAAAATGGACACTTACCCAATTAAGTACTTTTTACTTAACAAACAAGAATTATCTTACGAACTGTTAATACGTGGAATAGAACCCGGTACTACAGTGTTAGAATTGCGCAAGCAACTCAATAAACTATCACCATTGGTATCACCATTGGAAATATACGAGTCTGGCATCGACCTTAAGTCGGATCTGGAAGGGGTCGCGATCTCGATCAAGGATCTTGAGCCCAAACTCAAAAATCTTGAGACTAAAATCGACGTTAGCTTATTCGAACGTACGAGAGCTTTATTAAATCATATCTACCACAGAATTAAAAGAATACGCACAGTGGAGTCCACTGACTTCAACCAACAGGTACAGTCTGCGATAAAAACATTTAATAGTTTATTTACCAGTTTTACTAAATTGGAAGATCAGTACGGGAAGAAGCAAAGCGCTGCAACCGAACCTAGTTCCGCTAATGATGATACTACATCATTAGTAGTACCTATATCTCATTCATCTAACTGCGATCATGCGCATATCACAGAATTACTTAAAATAAAATTTAATGGCAAATCATGCGTGCACGCCTTTGTGCAGCGCATAAGTGAACTCAGCGAGTCAAGAGGTATTAACTCGGACCGGTTATTGCGGTATGCGTCCGAGCTGTTTACTGATAACGCGTTGCATTGGTACCGTAGCGTTAAAAGTACAATTAATACATGGAATGAGTTGGTATCCTTGTTGAAGCGCGATTTTAGTACTTACGACTACGATTACCGCCTGATGACGGAAATACGTAACCGTACTCAAGGGGGAACAGAAAATATAACTATATATATTGCAATTATGTCAGAATTGTTTTCAAGATTGTCTAATCAATTACCGGAACGGGAAAAGCTTGATATACTACTACACAACATTAAACCCTGTTATTCCAATACCCTAGCCTCTGCAGTCTCGGAAATAACCACTATAGACAAATTGAGGACTATTTGTTGTAATTATGAGAACATTCAGTGTATGACGTCACAGTTCCGCGAACCTCCACGCCTTACGGCGGATACGCTAGCACCGGATCTAGCTTATAAGAAGGTCGATACTAGAACGAACTATAATATGTCTTATCCACAAAAGAATAGTTATACCAGGTACAATGATCGTAACATTCCTAACACTAGTAATTACTCCAAGAGTTATAATTATAATGCAGACAATCGTAGTAACAGTGCTCACAACCCTAACGCGGGAAATAATAATAACCGGAACATATCTCAATATGGGGGGCAAGGTAAGGCCCATGTTGCGGCTATAACAAACTCCCAAACAAATTATAGGCGCGTCTTTTGTCCGCGTTGTCGCACTCAAGACCATCCCTTATCGGAATGTAAAGCCGAACGTTTCGTAATTTGCTTTAAATGCGGGAAAAAAAATTATAAGACCCCGGATTGTCCTAAATGCAATTCCAACCAAAAAAACTAATAAGTGAGGATTGTGGCAATGCTATTACTACTACTAATTCTACAAACTTTGATAAGGAGGACTGGCAACGCTGGTTGCTAACCTTAAAACTTTACCTAAATAGCTATTCAATTGCTTCAATCCTTAACAAGAAGCCTACTAAGGATATTCGACCGTATGCCACGGTACGGGTGAATAATCAATCTTTATGCGGACTACTAGATTCAGGTTCGGCAATAACTATACTCGGCAACTATTCGCACTTGCAACTATTAGCAACAGGTTTTGAACTACAAAAACTTGTCGCAGGGAAATCCTTTGCAGCCGCTGGTGGTCAAACCATGCAGGCTATAGGTTACATCAATTTACCGGTTTCCTTCGAGAACCAATTTCATATCTTAAAAGCGTACGTGATACCTACTGTTACGTCACCACTAATACTTGGTGTAGATTTTTGGTCAAAATTTAAATTATTTCCACATTTTATTAATTCTATATCCTTTAATAACTATAACGATTCCACACTCGTAAATATTATTTCGGAAAAGAACGATGCCTTACGGTCCTATTCTGAATTGACACACGCACAGCAGGTAACTGCCGATAACATTATCGAGCAATTTGAAAATATTTCTGCTGAAAAACACGGATTAGGTCGTACACAGTTGGTTACTCATCGCATCGATACTGGTACCGCGCAACCAATTAGGCAAAGGTATTATAGACTGTCTCCCGAAAAACGACGTATACTAAGTGAAGAATTAGATGAAATGCTACAACTAGGCGTGGTGGAGTCATGCGAAAGTCCATGGTCTTCTCCGGTACTGCTAACGCCGAAAAAAGATGGTAAATTACGATTTTGTCTTGACAGCCGTAAGTTAAACTCGGTAACAAAAAAAGATGCCTATAAATTGCCGTATATCTCCGAGATTCTAGACAATCTAAAGGATGCCCACTACCTGAGTAGCATCGATCTTTCCAAGTCTTTCTGGCAAATTCCTATCGTGGAATCTGATCGAGACAAGACTGCTTTTTATATTCCCAATCGCGGAACTTATAGGTTCGTCACTATGGCCTTCGGTTTAACCAACGCACCAGCCACTCAGCAACGACTAGTGGATACACTATTTAGTGGACCAGAGTTCGAAAATTCGGTCTTCGTTTTCGTAGATGACGTCATCATAGTGTCAAAAGACTTTGAATCACATATCTCCTTGCTCCTCAAGGTATATAAAAAACTAAAAATTGCAAACTTAACCATTAATTTTAAGAAGTCAATGTTTTTTCGTGACGAATTGAAATACCTCGGCTACGTAATTGATTCAAACGGCTTACATGTCGACCCTTCCAAGGTAGAAGCTATTCTAAACTTTCCTACTCCCACAAACAAAAAAGAAGTAAAAAGATTCCTAGGTACGGCATCGTGGTATCGTAGATTTGTACCGCAATTTAGCACAATCGCTGGTCCATTACATAAACTCACCACTACTGGTAAAAAGGCTGCACCCTTTTCCTGGTCCGTCGAAGCGGAAGGGTCCTTCCAGAAACTTAAAGAGTGCCTCGTTTCAGCACCAATACTTTCTTGTCCGGACTTCAACTTACCATTTGAAGTACATACCGACGCTAGCGATTATGGCGTTGGTGGTCTCCTCACGCAGACTAAAAATGGTGTGGAACACCCTATAGCTTATATGAGCAAAGCCTTATCACCCCAAGAAAAGAACTATAGTATCACTGAACGAGAAGCCTTAGCTGTCCTAGTAGCCATCGAACACTGGAGGTGTTACTTGGACAACGGCATGAAGTTCATCGTATACACGGATCACTCTGCTCTCAAATGGTTCCTTAACTTAAATAACCCTACAGGACGCTTGGCGCGTTGGGGTGTACGTTTATCTAGTTTCAATTTTGAAATAAAACATCGTCGCGGTAAAGACAATATAATCCCAGACTTATTATCACGTGCCGGTCAAATATCCGCTATCGATACTAGTCCTATAACCGCCACTACTACCGACCAATGGTACCTTAATATTTACCACGGATGCAAAAGCTCCCCAACATCTTTTCCTAACTATTTAATTAAAAACGATCGTCTATATAGATTCACGAAGGGCAAGTGCTCACTCACTAAGGAGTTCGAATGGAAGGAGGTCGTTCCTGCTGAGTTACGACACTCTGTAATTATTGAAAACCATTCAGACCCCACTGCTGGTCATTTTGGTATTTTTAAGACATTTAAACGACTAACATTAAAATACTTCTGGCCAGGAATGCATAAAGATGTGGTAAAATTAATCACTTCCTGTGACACCTGTATCGCTCATAAACATCAAAATCATGCTACGTTAGGCGAAATGGGAAGACCTAAGCAATGCTCTAGGCCTTTTCAAGTCTTAAGCGTCGATCTCGTTGGACCACTAACTTCAACAAGGAAACAAAACTGCTACATATTAGTAGTAACATGTTGTTTCAGTAAATACTGCCTGTTATTCCCTATAAGGCGTGCTACAGCCGAAATTGTCACTAAAATTCTCGAAGAAAATGTCTTCTTAGTACATGGTATTCCTTCCACAATTATCCTAGATAATGGCAAACAATTTATTAGTACAACACTAAAAAATATGTTATTAAGGTACAAAGTACCTAAACTACACTTTACACCAAAATATTCTCCTCATGTAAATACAGTTGAACGTTACAACAAAACTATAATGACTGCAATATCGAGTTTTATTCACGACGATCATCGCATTTGGGACACGCTAATACCAAAAATCCAGTTTGCTATTAACAACTCAGTTAATGAAGTAACACAACACACACCATCATTCCTAGTATACGGTCGGGAACTGGTTACTTGTGGTTCCCATTACATACATAACGATAGCGATTCGTCTGATGATATAATCTATCAACCACGTGACTCTTACGCTGATAACTTAGGGATATTATCATCGATTTTTGACAAGGTACAGTCATTATTATTACAAGCTCACAGTCGGAATTGTAAAACGTATAACTTGCGACGGAGAAAAGCTGAATTTAACGTTGGTGATACAGTATGGAAACGAACGTTTTATCAAAGTGATAAGGATAAACATTTTAATAAGAAGCTAGCTCCTAAATTCATAAAGTGCAAGATAATATCTAAGAAGTCTCCACTTGTGTATGAACTTGCGGATATGTCCGGAAATCCTTTAGGCGCTTGGCATATCAAAGACTTTAAACAAATAAACTACCAAACATAACCTTATATTTACTATATTATTTAACTAAACTTGGCACTATAATTAACTTATATACACGTAACCATCATAATCTTTCATCATTAGCAACCGATAGATGTTCGCTGCTGAGCGGAGGCCTCCCCCTTAGAAGGGAGGGGTTGCCATACATGTAATAAAACAACCTAAACGTTTTATTAATTTTATTCCACTACATAATTATACTACACTATATTAAGCTACTTAGCTACATAACTTTATACTTACCCTAGCTATATGATTTGAACCGTTGAGCCTAAGTCCAACGCGGGTTCGATTCCTATGCAATGCACACTTACATATTTTTCTTAATATTTTTTTTTTTTATTTAAAAATATACTACATCATTACACTAATCTCTATTACATTATCTAACTATAACTACTATTTACATACAACACTAGTAATGACACCCTGCGTTGTCTATCATAATTTTAATTTATTTACAATCTTATTGCTTTTATAACACCTATAGCTAGTCTAGACTCCTACCCTATTCATGGACACTGATTCCATGATGGCGTCCATTTCTATCCCTTAATCCTACCCTAGCGTGTATCCTTGCTGCCCGGGAATGCTTCACATTCACCGGATGGACACAACGCTATCCTTAAGGTCCTACCGGACAGACGGTGCCCTACACACCGCTCTTCGGTAGTCACTTATCCTTTCCTTGTTAAGCTGTTGGCAGATGGTGCCCTACACACTATCCCAGCAGTCATTAATATATAGTTTGGCTGACGTCGCCTACTCGTCGTCTGGTCGAATTTCAGGCTAAACCTGAGTCCTTGATGTATGTCCTTGCTGCCCAGGAACGCTACTACGTGACTGGATGGGCATACATCCTTGTATTGTCCTGCAACGGTGTCTACCCACCGCTATGCCGGTCAATTTCCCTACATACCTAAACTAGACTAGACTACAACTACACAATATTACATTACATTACCCTGCTACCATAACCAACACCCCTCTCAGAGTATTGTAATCACTACATTACAATATTCCTTACTTCCTGTCTTGAGTCTACATTGCTCTAAATAAATGTACACTCTGTCTGTTAGGGTCTAAGGTCATGTAAGGACCGAAGACTGAATGAATGGTTGATGAACGATGAGTGAGTGAATGGGTTGGAATAAATGCTAAGTTAGTTAGTAGAGAGGTAGACGGATTTTGCTTCATCTAGGCAAAATCCTACACTATTTCCCGGGGTACTGTAACGTTACGCGTGTGTACGCGCCTTAAAATATTAAACCGTTATAGTACTATATAGCTATAACCATACTATATGCGCCACGGCGAGCCATTTCGCCGCGAGCTCGCCAGTGCTTGTCTCACGATTGTGGAGTGCGCACGTATGTTACTATTTCAATAAGTAAAACCTTGTAAATTCAATTTGTGCTCTAAAACTACTTACGGGTGAGTGTGCTTGCTATCTGTCTTCTATCTATCTGTTCTCTTTCCTGTTTCTAGGCACTTTGTATTATCAACGGTCCTAAACCGTTGATAAAAGCATTTGGCGGTCAACGTACGCAAATTTGAATACTATAACGGAACCTGTAACCGACGCTATCCCTACTATTCTACAATATCATCTTTCTTGTATTTCTCTGTCCTTATTCTGCCTTATACTGTAATCTTACTGTTTCTTCTTTATCTGTCCGACCGATTAATGTAGCATAACCGTCTGCCAAGACCCTCGACTGGACTGAATAGGCTGAGGTGTCTTCTGTGGTCGGCGGACGGTTATGACACACGGGCTGGACCTGACGGTGTCTTTCCGTGGGTTCCAGGGTCCTACCTACGAGGTCCTACCTACGAGGTCCTACCTACGAGGTCCTACCTACGAGGTCCTACCTACGAGGTCCTACTTACGAGGTCCTACCTACGAGGTCCTACCGACGAGGTCCTACCTACGAGGTCCTATCTACGAGGTCCTATCTACGAGGTCCTACCTACGAGTTCCACTACGAACTCCCTTGCACGAGGCGTCGGACGCAAGCTGCTGTCGACCCCTACCGGTCGAGCTTGAGGACGGCTGCTGAGCCTGTCCACTGCCGGACCAGCTGCTAAGCTGGTCGACCTTGGAACTGCTGCGCCGTGCTGCGCCTGGTGCTGTCGCGCCGTGCCGTCACCGTGCTGCTTCTGCTACGACGACTCTGATAAGTTCACCTCACTTAGAAGGGGAACCTGACCGATTCTCAGTGCGCGTACCTCGGAAAAACCGTTAGCCTACTCACGACCCTTGCTCTCTAGCCTGTGCCTTCTTTGTAAATATAATTCTTTATTCTTAGTTCTTGTTTTCTTTATTTCGTAGGGCCACTATCCCCGCTACGCGACAACGTATTCAATATACATGTAACTTTTGGTGTAGATTGTATTTATTATTATTAAAGAAAAAAAAAACCTACCTTCTAAGGGAGAGGCCTTTCTTCAACAGTAGACGTTTCGGCTGTTGATAATGATGATGATAAAACAAAAAAAAATGTACGTGCGTGGAGTCCCTCCGCGTGGAAGAAGTGAAACTTCACTCTCGCTCTGTATTTTATTTTATTCGGAAAACAAAACAGTATCTTAAATCTAGAATACAACAATTTAAATGACAAATAACCACTAACAAGCTTTCGCATATTGCAACTAAAAGCTGTTATACTTAAACAGTTTTGCAGGTTTTATAAATGTACTACAATTAAGAAACAAGGAACTAATGAAAATAATATAAACTATGTTAAAAACAAATCATCTAATTTAGCTAAACCAGTCGTTAGAGATTGTATTTTAAAAAATAGCGGGATTAGAATTAAATAAATCCAACTCGGGAAAGTCAGCTAGGTCGTTAAAGTAGTTAACTGACCGCATTAGGAATGAACTTTTCCTATACCAAGTGACACTATGCGGAACTTGTAGGAGCTTAGGATGCCTAACTGTTTTACTTGGGACTCGTAATTCGAGCATGCCATGGAGACGAGGTGAATCAATTTTAGACTGAGCTATTTTAACAAGAAGAGAAATATCTGCTATTTTCCGTCTCACTCACTCACCCACTCACTCACCCACTCACTCACCCACTCACTCACTCACCCACTCACTCACCCACTCACTCACTCACCCACTCACTCACCCCCTCACTCACCCACTCACTCACTCACCCACTCACTCACCCACTCACTCACCCACTCACTCACCCTCTCACCCACTCACTCACCCACTCACTCACTCACCCACTCACTCACCCCCTCACTCACCCACTCACTCACTCACCCACTCACTCACCCACTCACTCACCCCCTCACTCACCCACTCACCCACTCACTCACCCACTCACTCATCCACTCATCCACTCATCCACTCATCCACTCACTCACCCACTCACTCACTCACTCACCCACTCACTCACCCACTCACCCACTTACCGACTCCCCACTCCCCCACTCACTCACTCGCCCACTCACCCACTCACCCACTCACACACTCACTCACCCACTCACTCACCCACTCAATCACCCACTCACTCACCCTCTCACCCACTCACTCACCCACTCAGTCACCCACTCACTCACCCACCCACTCACCCACTCACTCACCCACTCACTCACTCACTCACTCACTCACTCAACCACCCACTCACCCACTCACTCACTCGCCCACTCGCCCACTCGCCCACTCGCCCACTCGCCCACTCACCCTCTCGGCCACTCACTCACTGATGGCGTCACATGAGCGCTTTCATAACCTTAACAAATTTAACGCATAACGTCTAATGCGTTAAATGATAACATTTTTGGAAGTCGCATAAGAAGTTTCACTTCAAAAATGAGACACTCGTACCTTATTAGCGTACGAGATAGATAATATTATGTGTTCGCTAGTTATTATTTGCAAGCAATCGTGTAAAAATGCTGCTTTATTTAGGCAGCGTTAGCAGCAAAAGAAGCTAGATACTTCCCCATCAGAGTTACTACATATTAGCACCTATAAGTATAATATACTTATATATATTATATATTATTAGTTCCTTTAGGGTAAATGTGGGATAGTTGCCCTAGGGGTATAGTTGCCTGTTATTTTATTTATCTTTCGAGAGACTGTAGAGTCTACAGTGTCTCGAAAGATAAATACCATAATATACCATAATAACATGTGATCATCCGCCAAACTAGAGAAATTACAATCGATTACAATTTTTTTTTTTTATTACGCTTGGGAAATCTTCGAAAGATCCCCGGGAGCTGTGGGGCTCGACCGGGGTATGTGGGATTCTTACCCACTAAAACCCCGCGGCTGTCGCATCGGCACATGAGGGGGAACCCCAGGGCTCTCCGGTGGGATCTGCACCAGGGGCCCCTCAGTACCCCTAGGGCAACTATCCCACATTTACTCTACTTACATAATAACTAAATATTCACACTTTATTTACAAATATACTTAAACTAAGTAAAAACTTCCTCGAAGCTGTCGCCGCGCAGGGAGGGACCTAAAACCTAAAAGACCGAGGGTACCTAAAAGACTGCCAGCGTTACCTCTTTGTATAGCCAAGCTTATAACGTTCGCAGAAAAAGCTACCAGCCCGACACTGTCTCCTGAGAATTAGATAAGTTTGGGTGAAATTTCTTTCACCAATTTTACAACCACCGCCATATTACGTATGTATTATTTTAAACATATATTTAGTAGTTACTCCAACATTCAACTCCTAACTACCTAACCGTAATGACTAATAAAATCTTTAAAAAAAAAAATAGAACCGACTTCAATATCACTGAAAAGTATAAAATAATTTAAATATTATTGAAGTTGGTGTTAGCGTACCTGCTGTGTATATTTGGCACCAACTTCAATAATATTTAAATTATTTTATACTTTTCAGTGATATTGAAGTCGGTTCTATTTTTTTTTAAAAAGATTTTATTTTAAACTTTTTAGTGATATTTTCATATAAGTATAAAGATTGAACCATCGAAAACCGTAAAATTATCTAGGTAGGTTATGATCACATTATCGTCTACATAGTTTTACATAATTCATGTTTCTTCAGAAAAAAATATCCAGTCTTAATGAAATTTGCATGGAAACATCATAGTAGTTTACTCTCTCGAATAAAAAAAGAATCATCGAAATCGGTTCATAATTGTCAGAGCAATGTAATGGAGAACATCAGTTTTATGATTTTTACCAGATAAATTCCTCCACATCGTTCATGGTCCTCCAGGAAGTTCTTATCCGGTTGTAATAAAATTTATACAGATTCAATACAGTGGTTTCTTCTTTCGAATAAAAAAAGAATCATTGAAATTGGTAAATATTTGCCAGAGTTGTGACTATTTTTGTCCTACCGAGCGAGTCCGAGCGACTAAAACGTCATCTATATAGGCTTTCTTGCAGCTCTTAGTGCGCAGTCACCATTCTTGTTTTTTCAGGAACTACTTATTACTAAGCAATAATTTTTTTATGGGACCCAATTAACGGATTAAAGAATGGATGGAAGAAAGATTTTTTCAAATCGGTTCATAATTGCCAGAGTTATGCGCGAACATACATAGAAAAAAAAAAATATATATATACAGACGAATTGAGAACCTCCTCCTTTTTTGAAGTCGGTTAAAAATTAAAACTAACTTTAAAATATGTAACCCGAATTCATAATAAATATTTTAAAGCAACATTTAAATGTAGAGGCAAAGATAAAAGCCGTTCATAGGCCTAATAATTTCCGTCACACGTTTGCGACACCCTGGGGGCAAAAGCGAATGTCTCATATTGTACATACATTACATTTTAGTGAACATATTCCCATTCCCAGCCAACCTTTGGTCATTAACTTCCAGAAACTAATAAAATCCCGACTGCTTCATTAACGTGGACATTGTTAATATTAGCGGGGTTTGTTATGACATATTTTTGTGTTTATAGTTTTAGTTTTGGCAAATTTGAACATCAAGAGATTAGATAGCAGCAGAGGGTAATTCAAATATTAGCTAAAAGACTTCCACTGCTGACCAAAGGCCTCCCGATGGGAGAGTGCTATTCTTACCCGTACAGTCCATGGGCACTCTTTCTTCGACAAAGGAAAATAAGTCTCTATGAAAAGTTACGATGCTCATTCACTGATGAAGAAAGATATTTATCCTATATTTGGACTAAGGGTGCGTATCCACTGAAGCGGAGTTGGACGGAGTGGAACTGAGCGGACTGTGAATTGGCCAATCACAGTGCTCGAAATCTACGCTCCGCTTCAGTGGAAACAGTGTTAGCGGAGTGGGCGGAGCGGACTTTCAAATAAAATATACTGGGTGTCCCGGAAAGGGTATATCAAGCCAAAAGTTATGTATAGTATTTATAGTAAAGATCCCGACAAAAATGACAAAAACGGCAAAAAAATGATTTTTGAATTACGGAAAAAAATTATTTATATGGTCTTAAAACTGTTTCTCAGCAACCCTGTGTCATCATGTCTACTCCTAATGAGCCACTGTTTTTCATTAATTGCCTACCTGCCTTGTTTATAAGAAATTGATCCATTTTCGGTTAAATAACGAACAAAATATCGAGTTCACTGAACCAAGACTGTTGACTTGTTTCGTAATTTCATTTCACGAATTGATTGCTAGAGGGCTACACATTGCGTCATTACCGCTTTGATACCCCATTTCTGGGACACCCTGTATGAACACGCGGCCCCGAGCTGAACAGCGGAGCGGAGCGGAGCTGTTCTCCGCTCAGCTCCGCTCCGCTCCGCATCAATGGAAACACTCGCCACTTTTCACTGCTCTTCTCCGCTCCGCTCCGCCCAGCTCCGCTTCAGTGGAAACGCACTCTCTAGCATGCATCTGGATAGTGCAATACGACCAAAAAGTTTTTACTATGTGATTGCAGCAAATAGAATACCGCTTTATAACAAATCGGTTTAAGAATTGAAAATTGACTTTATAAATCAGAAAGAATTGTTTTGAAATTTCAAAATATTGTAACAATAAGTGTATTGTGTAGCAGATATACCTATATGAAATTCAATATTTTTTAGCTAATTGGGATATATTTTCAATATTTACGATACAACAAGGAGATAAAAAATGTGTTTGTGAGAGGGCTTTGCACTCTAAGTGGACGGAGAAAATAAGCAATGTTACGTGTTTTATATTGTCTATAAATTCTAACGCTGCTGTGCCGCTGTCTATGTTGTGTTCTTATATTACTGCCATGGCAGCGCAAGTATTGTACTACTTAATGTTTTTTAAATAACTTTATGTAAGCTGTAACAGCTCAGTGGGCGAGCGCTTGCCTTGGAAACAAGGTGCGCAGGTTCGAACCTCGGCTCGCACCTCTGATTTCTTTAATTAATCATGTGCGAATCGACTTTGTGCGATTGTTACTAGCTTTCGGTGAAGGAAAACATCGTGAGGAAAACATCGTGCTTTCGAATGACGTGTGAAGTCCGCCAACCCGCACTTGGCCAGCGTGGTGGACCATGGCCTAAGCTCCTTCATCTTGAAGGGAGGCCCGTGCCCAGCAGTGGGACATTAAGAAGGGCTGGTATTATTATTATTATGTAATGTTTTTAATCATCATCATCATCAGCCGGAAGAAGATGATGATCATCAGCCGGAAGAACAAAGCCGCAATGCAATGGTTGGTGCAGTTACTAAGTAGTGTATTTATTTATTTGTTCTTAGATTATATTCCTGATTTTGGTCTACTAGACTTCTATATACATAGTCTAAGTAAGTAGTTATATGAATTCACTCGTTAATGTAAACTGAAATGTCCAAAACGAGCTCCGAGAAGGGCGTCACTGAAAAACAGCGCTGGGACACTTCGTGTCTTAGCATTATGCTGAGTGACGCCTTTTTCGTTGAGTGCGGCAGCATGCCTCCAATTCCTGTAGGTTGAGTATGTTGTACCTACTTAATGCATGTGCAGTGCTTAACGAAATAAATTTATTTCATTTTCATTTTTCAATGCACCACCACAATGAACGACAATTGACTATTTGCATCCACCGGTTGCCTGCGATTCGCACAATGTCGACAGTCCAACTAGTGGCCTGCCTACGCTGCGTCTTCCGGTTCATGATCGCCACTCACACAGAACCTTTCGACCCTAACGGTTATCGGTTCATCGAGTGAATTAACCTGCCCATTGCCACTTCAATTTTCTAGGAGCTATGTCGGTGTTCTTAGTTCTTTTGCGAATCTCCATTTTTCGGATTCTGTCATGCAAAGAAACTCTGAGCATAGCTGTCCCCCATAGTTCTTTGTGTAACTCTGAGCTGTTACCTGCAGTTTTTGACCAATTAAATAATGTAATACCTATCCTGGGACAATCCACACACGGCCTATGGACACCAGACAATAGATATACTAAAAACTCAGTCACAAATCAAACAGCATGTTCATGCTCAATAATGCATATACATGTTGGTCCTAGGTGGGCATCGAATACATGACTATTTGGGAATCAGGATGTAACTAATTCGCCAACTCGTCCATCAAATTACGAATTACATTGAGTACGTTTGTAGCGAAAAGGACCTAATTCCGAAGGTAGTGTCTTTATGCTCTTTACGCTGTCTTGACTTTCAAGGCATATACAATAAATCATTTCATATCTATTATAATGGATTATACTCTAGAACACTTTTTTATATTGATTAGGCATGTGAGGACATGGCATTGGCTCTCAGTTATCTCCGAATACTACACAAAACTAGGTCGGTTTGCCCAGTTTCGCGACCAATTTGAGTTTAGGGTCCTTGTGATATGGAGGGATGGTAAATATAAATATACTTAAAAGCTGATATTATAACTGTTTAATCATGTTTATCTAAATGTACACAGTGTAAAAAAATACATGTCCGATCCGTGAGGGTCTTATTCAGTGTGTCAATACAAACACATGTACGTAACTTATTTGTTGAATGTCTCTTTCTTTCCTACTTTGTACCAGAAATATAAGATTGGTTTCGTTTTTCTGGAATAATTTAGGGAAAAAAATGATATTCAATACAAATAAGTTGTATTGACCTTTAATTGTATTGATACACATAATAATATTATACCCTCACGGATCGGACATGTTTTCTCCGTATGGATAATAGGAGCACAGCTTTTTTTTCGTTTTAAACGGCATTAAATTTCCTGATTTCCATCGGAGAAAAGTAGATAAAATTAACTTCTTTCAACTTTGTAATGGTTCTTCTAAATTTTCTTATTGGATATACTACGAGCCTACGTAATTGGATTCTGGTCTTCCTTATTATATTTTAAGGTTCAAATATTAAAATGCTGTAAAATATTAAACATACTTTTGGACACGTAAAATTTTTTATTGAGAATCCTTCAAGAATATTTTAAAGTACCTATTTGTAAGATCTACTTATATTTTAATAATCTATGTTAGGCTTCCATACCTAAAAGGTAAAAAAGTAACCCTTAGCGTGTGATTTCGTCTGTCTGTGTCTGTCACACGTATATATTTCAGGAGCCACTGATGCTATTAACTCTTTATTGAAACCGGATAGTAATCAATTTAAAAGATCTTTAATTTAATAATTGTAAATCTTACTTACCCAACCAACCTCACATAGGGTCGAAATAAGGCGACAAAATTTCAAAGTGAGACTACTATATCAAGTGGGGTATGATATGAAAGGGCATCATTTGCATTTTTCATCATTATCGGCCTACATCAGTCCACTGCTGGACATAGGCCTCCCCCAATACACGCCATTGAGCTCGGTCTTCGGCTCTCCTCATCTAGTTACTGCCAACTGCTTTGCGTAAATCGTCACTCCACCGGGTCACAGGGCGTCCTACGTTTTCCAGTTCGTGGCCTCCACTCCAGAACCAGTCTTCCCCACCGATCATCGGTTCTGCGGCAATTATGACCAGCCCACTGCCACTTCAGCTTGCTAATCCGTTGAGCTATGTCAGTAACTTTTGTTCTCTGGCGAATTACTTCGTTTCTTAATCGATCCCTCAGAGAAACGCCGATCATAGCTCTCTCCATAGCTCGCTGAGCGACCTTAAATTGGTGGGCTAGTCGTACCGTATGTGGCCACGTCTCAGCACCGTACGTCATTACAGGTAGGACGCACTGATTAAAGACCTTAGTCTTCAGACATTGCGGTATCGGTGACGAGAAGACCTGACGGAGTTTTCCGAATGCTGACCAGCCCAGCTGTATTCTTCTTTTGATTTCCTTCTCAAAGTATTTTTCATAACATATTTTAATTTTGAATTACGTCACGTACTTAGTTCCTGGTTTATAAAATATCCAAAAAAAAGCATATTTCATTATAAATAATGTTATATACGTTTTCCCAGTTCATTTATTGGGACTCAAAAGGTTTCTTTGTGGATGGAAAAGCGAGGACAATGCCGGCGGGCGGTGGAAGGCAATTTTATGATAATGTGAAGTCGGTACATTTATAACTATTCTATCAACATTAAAGCTCTCGTATAACTAAACGAAAGACTTGAATTGTAAGTTCTTACCAATTAAATATTGATGTTATAGTTATTTTAATACGTTAGTAAAATTAACTTAGGTCCTAAATGTTTCACGAACTATAGTAAAGGCTATTTAAGTTTGGGAATAACTATAACAACTTTTAACGCAATTATTTAATAACTTACACAGTAAAAAAATTACAATAATAATAATATCTTAGGACAATCTACACGGTCATCCGATCCCAAACTAGGCAGAGCCAGCTACTATTGAAACCAGACAACTGATACTAATATATACATTGTTTTTTTTTATAAATACATGCTTAAATAGATAATTAACACCCAGATACTTGGTGGAAATCGAACCCACGACCCATCGAGTAGCAGCCAGGGTGTCTAACCAACCACTAGACCAACGGGCCCGTCAACGAACGAAGAATATACTGTGATGGCATCGCTACTCCTCCTTTCAGCTAGTTAATTTTTTCGTAGAAAAATCTTTGCGCATCACGTCCAATTATTTTCATACCGACTATACAAAACTAACGGTTTTTTTTTTATTACAGGCATATTCACATTTAACGATGTCTCTGTGGAACGACGGAAGAGCCGTCAGGAAGTTGCCTAATGATCGTTACCTCGTACGCAAACTACAGAGCCACGAGAATAAGAGTCATTACAGACCAAACAAAGCGTCAAGACACCATCGAAGAGTATTTAAATCGTCAAGATGCGAGTCTATATTAGTTTAAGGCGTCGTGGTTCGAGCCATTAGCAATAGATATTCCTCACATATAAAAAAAAATCATCATTATTATTATCAGTATTATCTCCAATCTTGTAACAAATTCCACCCACACTAGTGGATTCTGTCATATACCCGTCATGCTTCTCTTACTCTCTCTGATATGGTCCGTAACTGCTGTTTGTTTATACATTATATTTTTGTAATTTCTTCATTATAGCAGCAATCCGATCCCAAACTAAGCAGAATCTTTACACACAACTAGACCACTAATACAAATACATAATTTTAAATACGTACACTTCGTATCGCGTCAAGATTTCCAAGTACTATTTATTAAGTACTTCCATCTGTGACAGCCTTAATTTCAACTCCTTCGAACAATATGAAGCTCATAGTTACCATATTATAGAAACCATATTTGCGGTAAATTATTCTATCTAGCAAATTATGCACGCCTGTCTCAGTGCTACGTCAGACTACTATATAAATGCAATCGTATGTTAAACGTAGTCTAAAATCGTGTCGGAGTCGTTCGCTAATCGACGTTACGATTTGTACGTTCACGATTGATTTTTCTATCAGTATCTCGATTTTCATTCTAAATTATTGAAAATGTGTGTTAAAATCATCTCACGAAGTCCTGACCAGAAGTTACATTATTAAGTAATAACTTATTTTTCCGCCCAATATCTACAAGTCGTCTTGATCTGATATCCTATCCGATTATGACTAAGGAAGAGAAATTGCAGCTGATGCAATATTTTATTAATATCTTATGCGTAGTAGTTGAACTATTCTCAAAGAGCAACCACTCTAACCATATGAGTCAAAAGAGTATTACCATTCAGTCACAAAAATATCTCAGATCTCATTTACAAAAAAATATGTAAATGCATAGCGCGAATGATATTCAATTTTTAAGCAATGGCATCTTAAGTTATATAAATCACACGGTACGGGAACAACTAGCCATGCTAGAGAACATTCACTAAAATTTATGAGAGTCGCACTGTGGAATATAAATTCCTGCGTGGCTTCCCAGGCGTGGAGTGAAACCTTGAAAAATTTATAAACTAGAACCATTACTCCGACTAATAAGAGTTAATTCTTTGCCATTCCGCACTTATAACCATTTGTAATGTAAATTACGTCAATGTTACTAACAGCGGGAGCTCTCCAGTAACGATAGTCGGTTAGACAGAGATAAGAGCATAATCCGAAACTTTCTCATTTGGTACCCCAATAGAGTGGTAACATTAAGTCAGATAACTCGGCGAAGATAAGCGAATGCAAGGACCCCTTTTTATCCGCTTGCGATCTTGTGTAAATATTAGGACCTATTTACAAAATATGTTGGTATTCGCTTAACTAGTACAAAAAAATAAGATGAAAACATCTAATAAGTAAGTTAGTAAGTAATGTAAGAGTAATCTTGAAAAACTGTTCCAATCTCGGGCAGTTTGTGTACCAATAAATTACAATAATTTTGCCAAGTTTCCTTTGTTATCTAGGGTAAGAGCTTGCCACTAACTTAATATAACCACGAATTCAGTGTTATCAGGATATTCTACTCGTATAAATTTCCCATTTATATGATAAGAAAGAATTAAAATATTAGTAATACAATATTATACTAGAACAAAAATAAACATTGACAAAGTTTTCTCATGTTACAAAAAAAAGAAAACAATATAAAATAGTCGTAACAGCAAAGACATTTAACTAATTAAGACTATAATTAGATCCAACCGTTTATTTTCTATTTGACAGATCTAATTTGACAGTTATAGTGTTGTGACCAAGTGATTATAGTGGACACGATATCGATTCATTTTTCTATCGAGTCTGTGCGGAAAGAGAACAGTCGTAGGAATGGCGCTAGTAAGTAGTAGAACGTCATTCTATTATCACTTTTGTTACATTGACACGTAATAATAATCTTCCTAAATACTAGAGCGGGGTGTTTAAAACGTTCTATTACTTACCCCATTTTTTGTCAATGGGTAAGCAGTAGTATTTTTTCAAGGTAGCAACACTCAATGGTCCACCTCCATTTTGTGTTTGTCACTGTCATCTGTCACTCGCAACAAGACGCCCGTGCTAGTCATTGTTTGCTGAGTTTTTTATTGTTTTATATTCGAACTATAAAATGCCGAAAGGATCAGTGCTGAAAGGACAGACGAGAGAAATGGTGATCAAGCTTCGCAATTACTTTGAAGCAGAGTATCAAAATGGCGGCCCGCTTTTACCATTGTCGCAAGTGCGAGAGCGCGTTGCGGCCGCGTTAGGTATTAGTGCACCTACGGTTACAAAAATTACTACCGAAGCCTACGGAACAAGCGGCATGCAGGAGAATAAGCTTAGTATGACGAAGAAAAAACGCCAACCACGTCGTGTGTCATCGGTTGACAACTTTGACGCAGACGCTATACGCCGTCATATATATAACTATTACTTACGTAAAGAAGTTCCAACACTCAAAAAACTTGTTGCTTCTTTGCGTGAATGTGATTTGATCCGAGGCCAAAAATCGTCATTGGCAAAGGTCTTGAAAGAAATTGGATTTACTTATAAAAAATCGGACAAACGCAAAATATTGATGGAGCGTCGCGACGTAGCTTTCGCTCGTTGCGAATTTTTGAGCGAAGTAAAAAAAATTGCAGATTGGTCAAATGTTGTTTTCACTGACGAAACTTGGGTGAATGCGAACCACACAGTGTCTAAGAACCGGACTGATGACACCGCTGCTTCCACTAGCTCAGTGCCGATGGGAAAAGGAGAACGCCTAATCATTTGCCATGCAGGGTCTATGAAAGGATTCATGCCAGATGGTTTGTTGGCCTTTAAATCCAAAAAAACAGTTGAGTACCACGAAGAAATGAATTCTGAGGTTTACGAAAGTTGGTTTAAGGAAATGGTTCAATCATTGGAAGAACCGTCAGTCATTATTATGGATAACGCATCCTATCACTCACGCCAAATTGATAAAATGCCGACCCAGGCCGACAAAAAACAAGTAATCATTGACTGGCTTCAACGACGAAAATGTTGAAAACTCCTTACTGAAAGTACAATTACTAAATATATTACGAACAAAAAAACACTTCCCAAAACGATATGTGATCGACGAAATAGCTGCAGAACATGGTCATTGGGTTCTTAGACTTCCACCCTATCATTGTCAATATAATGCCATTGAATTAATATGGGCTCAAGTAAAAGGACACGCCGCTCGAAATAACACAAAACCCCCATTCACGGCAAACAAAATGCTTGATTTATTAAAAAATGCATGTGTGGAAGTAATAAGTTGATTAATAAATAAATAAAAGTAAAAGTCACAATAATTGTTTCATATCATTTCATACCAATCTATATTTATACTACATTAGAATGCTACATTATACCCGTGTAAAAATAGTTAATAAACAATATCGATATCTCAATCGTAACATCACTATGTTGATAGCCATAGAACGTAAATTTTTAAGAACGTTTGTTATTTTATGTAATTTATAAAAAAAACTACTGCACTTATGGACTCAATTTGTCAAAGATGATTATTATACGGGATCAAGGAGCAAACTTAGGCAGTTGTCATATTTTTAAAACCTCGCATTTAAAAGTGAACTTTTGCGTAATATGACGCAGTTACGTTCTATTGGTGCTGTCAAAAAGAAAATAAACGGTTGGATCTATTATAGACTCAGCCATTTCTTTTAGTCAAAATTTAATTCTTTCAGGTGACAAACTAATTGGGACTAGACAGTCATTACTTTTAGTCAAAATAGGTTCCGTGACTCCTTTGAGCATTTTTCGGTATTCCTTTTCGGTTTCAGATTTGGCCATCCAAGCCCACTTTTTACTACTAAATAATTTAATTTATAGCGATGAAAGTTATTCTAGGAAAAAACCCAAAAGCAATGCTTTTTGGTAAACAGTCTAATACTCGTATACACAAGCAAGAGTCCTGTGACCAACCGATGTCCTATAAAAACCTTGTTTGTGTCTGGTAACACTATAAATAAATTTACAACTTACAAGCAACATCTTCCCTGAAGATTTAATTCACAGAATATTTTACTGGGAAGGTCGAAAATTCAACAAAGTTTTCAATGAGTTGTCGGAACTTATAAACGCGTTAATCAAATATTAATCAGTTTAATCATTATATTTTGATTAAAGTGTACATATAAAGGTAACACGATCACAAGTAATATATTAACTCGTTAATTTATAGGTACAAATTGTTTGTATACTACGTAGTTAGTCTGATTAAGCTAAAATAGCTATATTTTTTTTTTTGCAGAATGCTGGAATTTCACGTTACCGCCCTAAGATTTATAAAAAATGTACACATACTATATTATACTATACTTCACCTACCCATTAACCAGTATCACGGTTTACTTTCATTGTGCTTTAGTCTGTATATTTCTTTCAAATCACGTCTTTGATATTCCAGGAATTTGTACGTGTTTAGGTGTACATCTATATTAAGCACTGTTTTTTTTCTAACCATATTACTTAATATAGTTTCGGCACTATCCATTTCAGACTAACCCTTTTTACCCCTTTTATTTATTCAAACAAGTTTCGCCCTTGAATATCAATAGGGGTCTATTATTCCTGAAGAGTGAAAATATTGATTTTAAATTGGCCAGTAACTATCTTTATCATTTTCATGTGGTCCATAATAATACAGATAGTCCTTAATAATAAATAATAATAATGTTCTCATAGCTGATATAACCACAGCGGCCAATCTTTCACAAAAGCTGCAATCTCCGTGGAAGACATAATTGTACAGATGTGCTTGCGTAGACACATGTATTAGATCGATGACTCTCACAATTCGATGGGACGAAAGACCGACAAGACCGGAGAAGGATCAGGCACAGCACCGTATTTTTACATGCCCATCCGACGCATGATGCTTATTTCCAAATAACTAGGTGATCGACCTGCATTGTCCTAATCAGTAAGGAACAACTACACAAATGTTGCTCCCCACAGGAATTGAAGCCGCGGCCTCCGGTTTGCCAAGCAAGCAGTTGACCGCTGCACGACCGTCATCACGAGCCGGAAGACGTCCACTGCTGGATACAGGTATCCCCCTTGGAACGCCATAATGAAGTACAATTGGCTATTAGCTCCACTGATTACCTGCGACGCGCACAATGTCTTCAGTTCACCTAGTGGGAGGCCTTCAGTCTTCCGGTTCGTGGTCGCTACTCGAGAACCTTTCTTCCCCATCGGTTATCGGTTCGATCGGTGCGCCACCGAGGCTACGAAATAAAAATATACCCTACAATATAAAGGTATATTAAGCAGATTTTCCCGTTCTTAATAGTGACGCGCCGAAAAGTCGGGGTGATATAAAACGCTTAGGTAACTCAGCTTGTGGGGCGCTTGACGGAGATATATCTACGTGTATGTACCTTATGCAATATAGGCACATCGGGAATTTGATTCATCTTAGAGCAAATGTAATTACTCGTAAAAATGTAATCTATGAATTAAATAATAATTTAACGAAATATTTTTACTTTATATCATCATCGTTTTTATTGTATTGCTACTAAATACTTAATAGTTGATTTTTTACTAGCAACTACATTAATCGAAGCTCTATATTTACCCGACTACGGAACGGAGGGAGGGTTATGATTTTAACAAGAATGTATGTATGAATGTTTGTATGTATGTATGTATATTCATCTGTTCCCGAATATCTTCTAATCTACTTAACATAATTTGACAAGTAGGGTGTCGTTAGAAGCGTCTTGATTGTCCGCTGGTTATAGGCTATATAATATCATCAATCAATCAATCAATCAATCCATCATTTATTGTTCACAAATATGGGTATTATACAGATAATATACATTAATAAGTCTCTCCATATTTTGCCAAGAAAGAAAGCATGTAAACACTACAACATAGTTAAGGGAATCACAAAAATTGCATATAATTCACTGATCTGCTAAAAAATCGGACACTTTATAGTAACATTTATCTACTAAATATTTTTTAAAATGCTTTTTAAATAGGTTTAATTCCATGTTTTTAATTTCTTTTGGAATCTTATTGTATATCTTAGGCGCCATGCAATAAATACTTTTATGTAAAAGAGCTGTCCGAGACGATCTTAGACATAATGTGTTATTATTTCGTCTATTCCTATCGCAGATATCATTTTGTTGTGTAAATAACTTTTGATTCATTTTTACAAAAACTGCTGTTTCAAATATATATAGAGAAGGTAAAGTTAAAATTTGGTATTTGATGAAGAATGGTTTACATGAGTCAGTACATTGTAGATTAAACATGGATCTAATGCACCTTTTTTGCATTTTGAAAATAATGTCCCTATTTGTTGAAAACCCCCAGAAGATTACACCAAATCTTAAAACAGAAGCTACAACGCCGTGATATGCTGTAATTAGAGCATCCTTGTTTAAAATTGGGGCGAGTTTAAATAACAAGTATGCAGATTTGCTTATTTTTTTGCTTAGAACCTCTATATGAGCCTTCCAGTCTAGTTTTTCATCAACAGTTATGCCGAGAAATTTAGATGTAGCTACTTGTGATAATATATTGTCCTGATAATGTATAGTTAAATTTGGAGGAGGCACACGTTGTCTGAATATCATTAGTTTAGTTTTAGATAAATTTACTTTTAAATTGATATTATTTAGGTAACAAATAATTGCCTCTAATGTATTATTAATTTCAGTTTGGTAATTGTTCTTATCAGTGCACTCTATAGTTACAGTACTATCGTCGGCAAATAATGACATATGATGTGAAGTTATATTAGGAAAGTCATTGATGTATAGAATAAAAAGAAGGGGACCTAATACGCTACCTTGAGGTACACCAAACCTTATAGTGCGTAAATTGGATTTATGTTTTTTTTCTCTTTTGGTCTTATCATCAATTTCTAAAATTTCTGTAAATTGTTTTCTATTAGTTAAGTACGATTTTATTAATTGGAGTACGTTGCCTCTTATGCCATATGCTTCTAATTTATTAACTAGTATATCATGATTAACGTAATCAAAAGCCTGTGTCATATCACAAAATATAGAACATACATGTATCTTTTTATCGACATTGCTCATAACTTTATCCAGGAAGTCATAAACAGCCATATTAATTGTCTTATTTTTACGGAAGCCTTTTTGATTATCTGTTAGTATATTTTTTTTATTTAAAAAACTATATATTTGACCATATAAATATTTTTCAAAATTTTTTGAAAATACTGATAAAAGTACAATAGGTCTATATGACTCCATGAGTTCCATATTGCCTTTCTTTAAAAGTGGTTTTACAGTGGCAGTCTTCATATTAATAGACTGCGATTTTATCCGCAGTCGGGTTTTAGTTTTAAAACTTATTACTTGTTTAGCAACGTCTTCTACAAAAGAAAGTCATAAAATACATCTACTTACTGGCAACATTGAAACTAAACTTTTTCTTTAATCAACTTTTTGCAAACCTAAACAACGATCCCAAACTTTCCTATTAGTAATTAAAACACAACTTCCCACTTAAAACTCTCCTTCTCGAAAATAAAAGAACTAAATATTCCGCTCCTCAGACACCATACCACCAATATTATAACTTATTATAACGTTTAAAAGTTTTGTTTTTATTACAGCTTGGCTATTTACACACTTAATCCATTGCTTAAAAAGGACTGGAGTGAAAAAGTTTGGACGTAACGGGGTCAAGATGTGCTGGTAATAGAACTTTATGAAAAAAAGTTCGAGTTGGCAGAACATCCTGTTGAAAAATATTTTATGTTACACGATAAATTTGCATTATTTGACTTAACGTTATTACTTAAGGCACAAAAGTAAGTGTTGAAACTAGATAATTTAATAAGTACATCTGCTTGTTCCATTTTTTCACATACCTACTTCAGTGGTCATTTTTGTAAAGTAAATTGGAACTTTTTTATCGTACCTATCTAATTTTAGCTTTCAAACAGAAAATACCCTGATCACAAGGCTATAGCTTCAAGATAAGCAAGACTATCGATGGTAAGCGACGCCCCTACTTCTACAAAGGTACACCGCATCACCGCACGTCACCCAAGGTAACAGCTAGTAGGTAAGTACCTTACACAACAGAACACAACAATGTATACCCACTTATCATCATCATCATTAGCAGCCGATAGACGTCCACTGCTGAACAAAGGCCTCCCCCTAGATGGGAGGGGTTGCCATAATCCCCACCCTTGGCAGGCGGCTTGGGGATCGCAGTATAAGTGGAATATAAATCCAAAAGAAAGACGATGCTGCCCGTCTTCCTGTTCTCGCTTAGTCGCCTCTTACGACACCCAACGAGAGGAGATGAGTGTATGCAATTCTAACCGGGCACCACACGGGTTACCCACTGCTGCGGCAGAATATCTGACACTACTGTGGTGATGACCTGAAGGAACCCCACGCATAAGGGAACTAACCACCCTTTTTTCATCGGGGAGGAAACGTTCAAAAGATTACCGGATTTCTATAGGCGGAGCCTGAGCTTTGTAGAATTGTAACCTAGTAAAATCTCCCCGTTGGCCTACATCCCGACTTCTCCGGAGTTTGTCCAACGCCGGGCGATAGCTAGAGCACGTCCCGTGGGAAGCAACGAGGCACGCTCCCCGGAGGGAGACGGACAAAGAGACCTGGCATCTACTAAAATTTAAGTTAACTAAGATATATTTTTGTTATTTAACATAAGCTAGTGCTTGACTGTAGTCTCACCTGATAGAAAGCGACGACGCAATCGATGATGGTAATTAAAAGCCTATTCACTCTTTTGTTCCTTTTTATTTTCCTACGTTCCTAAAAAAAAAAATCTTAACAGTCTAAATAAATAGTACATTTTCGAATTCAATCCAATAAGCCGTTAACTTAATAAAAATCCAACGCGAGACTTCACAAAACACAAAAATTACCGCCCCTCATTTTTTTTCTGTCCCAAAGCGTAGCTAAAAACTCTTGTCGCTTTCCGTACCTCATTTGTTACCGAGTACATTCCCTCTCAAAGTAATCTATTTCCTTTAGCCTTTATTTACACATTTTTTGTTCCGACCCTTTTCTGTTATCTGCACATTCATAAAAATAAATATATTACATTCGCTTTATTCTTTTCATAGATAAAAATGTCACCTTGTTATTGCCGCCGAGAATCGCAACATTTTTTAACAGAATCATAATTTGCCAAACCTCAACAGAAAAAGAGTAAAGAAAGAACTATAACTTTCCCCTCATTATTACAAAAATAAATTGATTATGGAATTCTATTTCTAATATGTCGGTACAAAACCTCTAGGTACCTACTCCAGAAAACGGGCATTATTATGGATTGAACTAGATCTAGCTAGAGTCAGTGGCCCAATGAATGTTATGATTATGTTTTTATCGATCGAATATCGTTGTAAATATCATAATACCGTTATTAACAGGAACATAATAATGTAGTTTTCCTACCGACGCCCTCGCAAACGTCAGTTACCGTGAATTCTAACTAAGCCATTTTTATAAATGTAATTATTTCCACTCTCGAAGCTATTTTTGCTGATATAGCATTATTGAATACGAGATAATCGATATCTCTACTCACTATCAGAGTAGGTATAATTCCCATTGGCTCCTCATTGCGCATACCGATGTATTAAAACTAGGCACGCAAAATCTCGCAGTGAATTCTGGCCACTAATAAGTATTATGAATCCTCAATCACTCAATCAACGATTACGAGTTTGTTTTTAATAACGGTTTCATTGAATAAACTTAATACTTAATCTGTATTACTACTTATGTACCACCCATACATCAAATATAGAAATACACCTCAGAGAAATGCGAATACGCATTGCGTGTCTCATTTCGCGCATAATTCTCATATGTAGATTTTTTTACCCATTTACATCGAACCCGCTTTATACAAGCAAGCGCTTTGATCGAAACAGCGTAAAGCCTCTTTACATGTAGTACATATTCGATCCCCCATCGACGACAGTACGCGGCCAGCTTTGCAATACGTGAATGCGTTCCGAATGAATGGCGCTTGTGCACTTCAACGACTCAGATCTGTGTCAAGTACCCTGAATACTGCGTGCTGGGTTAGCCTTGTCGTGAACAGGAACAAGTCATGTAATTTTCGTACTTTAAACTGACCTTTTTATTGTTCCATACTTGAAAGGTAAAAATGGAACCCTTCTGTGTGTCTTCGTCTGTCTCGCTATCAATTTGAAGCTTGGAAAATTTTAGATCTCACTTACCCAAACTCATCGCAAATGCAAAAAATAGTATCTTTTTTGTCTTATATTTTCTTTTATTGGGGGTTGAATTGGCCTATTCCCAGTAGTTCTACATTTAGTTCTATGGGGTGTCAAAATTTCAAAGTGAGACTACTGTATTGAGTGGGGTATCATAAATACCCCACTCGATACAGATATATCATGGGCTTCATTTGCACATTTCAAAATAGATTTTCATTTTGGTTTTATGTCACGTAGTTGTTGGTTTTGCAGTTGTTTTTTTTATATCTGAGGGTTTAGATGAATAGTAAAATAACTTTAATAGGTCCAAAGACGGTATGGAACCCTTGGTGCGCGAGTCCGACTCGCTCTTGACCGGTTTTTTTTTATTGATGCACAGGAACCCTTCAATACTCCCCGGGCCTGTGTGGGTCAACGGGGATCATATGTGGGAAACTTACACACTAAAACCCCCGCGGCTGTCGCATCGGCACATGTGAGTCATGGGCTCTTCAGTGAGATTTGAAAAAATAATTGTCTTTGAATCCACCACCGGAAGGCGCATTATAGCCTCCCGGGAACCAGACACGGAGCTTTTGAGGACGGGGGTCGCAACCCCGGCGCCGTGCCGTCCTCGCCGCCATACTTCATCCGTCTAGAGCCCACACCCCAAACGTCCAACGACTCCACAACGACAACAAAAAAAAACAAAAACAAAAAAAAAAGACAAGCCCGCTGAGTTTCTTGCCGGATCTTCTCAGTAGCAGTAGCGGCCGCGTTACGATCCGGTGGTAGTTTGTAAAAATGATTTTTGTGTAAGTGCCTCCGTGGGGCCTATACACAATAAAGATATTTTGACTTGACTTGACTTTGACTCCGAACCGACCTAGTAATACAAATAATTTAATTTTTGGCTAACTCACTTTTATTTTACTTATAAAGTCTTTTGTACAAGGGACCGTTCAGGTGTCAGATATTCTTTAAAGCCATGGCTGGCAGTGAGATCATGGGAGGCGGTGGTCTCCTTCTGCGAACGCGTCATGTCGCAGAAGGAGGCGGCGCGGAGCGAATCAGGGAGAGCGATCCCCTCGCTGATCCGCGCCGTCGTAGGAGACCCGGGCGCAGGAGGCGAGCGAACGCTGACCTCATGCCCCCGTAGCGAGGAAGTGCGGGCAGCAGAAATGGGTGGACTGCTGCCTGCGCACAGGCATGGCAGGCAACGCGTGCTGAAGTGTCCCGGCACGTCTGCCGGAGGAGTCCGCGGGCTTTATACTCCCAAGATGACTGCTGCTCGAGTCAACTCGTGCGTGGGTGCTGCTTGGGGGGACTGGTCCGACTACTATCCCTTTGGCTTTTTAGTTTGTTGTACTTTGTATTTTTTTATTTTTTTCTGTCTTATTTGATATTTTGAACGGCAAGACACACTGTCGCTCTGATCTAATTGTAACATGACACACTGTTTAAAAAAAAGTGATAAAATGACAAGCCCGCTGAGTTTCTTGCCGGATCTTCTCAGTTGAGGCCGCGTTGTGATCCGGTGGTTCTTTTAAAAAAAAAATCATGACCTTTCAAAAGTGGCGTTAAGCCTATTTGAAATAAACTATTTTTGAGTTTGAGTTTGAGTTTAAGGACGTGTCAATGGGCTTTATACACCCACAGACACGAGGAGGAGTTCGCCGCTAGGCAGAAGACCGCTGGCGGGAACCGGATGGGTACTATACGTTCCCGGGGCCCGCCACAAAAAAGCAGAATAAGGTCACCGTGGGGTTTTAGTTGGTAGGAGTCCAACATAACCTGCGCTGCTACCACCCGTGGCGGTGCTGGTATCCATGAGGATCTCCCCACGAAAAAAAAAGAAGGTGTCTGATATTCTTGCCCTAATCAGTAATATGTAAACATTGCTGATTTCCGGTGTGAAGAGCACTGTAGCTGGTGAAATTACCGGACTCAAGAGACTTAATAGTAATTAATGTCTCGGGTAACAAGCGGGTGATGTTTGGTTGATACAACTACCTACTAAACGGTACCGGTTTTGCTAAACTTATGATTGCGACCTATTCTTTTTCAAGCCAATCGTTGGACATTGCTTTCTTTGCACATGCATGCGTCGTCCTATCATCTGGCCTTATCTATAATTATAAATAATGCTATTTAAACAAGTGTAGGCTTAATGATTTCTGATATTTATGCGAATATTACACATTGAAATGAATTTTACGAACAATACCGAGGTCTGTTTTTGATTTTAATTACCCGACGTTTCGAATACGTAACAGCATTCATAGTGGCGGGCCCTCCACCTCACCTCAGTCCACCAGTGACCATGAATGCTGTAAAGTATTTGAAACGTCGGGTAAATAAAATCAAAAATAAACTGCGATATAATCCGTAAAATTAGTATCATTTCAAACTGTAGGCTTGACATGGCTCGTACCATCACAACACTACTGGCTGTTAAACATAGCTGCAACAAAAGAACTCGCAAAATAAATCCTCATCGCAGCGACAGTGGCGCAACACTAATTAGGTCAAGCGCGAACTTCACGACCTGCACTGTAGACAGCTGCGCGCCCCCTTAATGAACTACTCTAGCAAAACACGTTTTTACCGCTACCCGGTACATTTTGCTCTTAATTTTTTTGTCTATCTAAGCGCTTCAATGCTTGGATAGACAAAAATGCTTTCTTGATAAAATTAATGACTAAAAAGTATTCCAATACTCAGTGGCGTGCACTGAAAGCAGGCAAAAATATCTGCGAGTTGTTTATGCTTTATGGTATTTGTTCGTGTTCCAGCAAAAATATCCTTAAATTAACCAATATTACCAACATATCCATTTACATTAAAAAAAATTACGTTAATTCATGTCCAAACTAAGATTTTTTAAAATTAAGACTGTTTAGAGAAATCCTAGGGTAGGCAAAGTATTTTTGTCAGTATGGAGCCGCTGAATAAACTTATTAATGTTCTCAAATGCAAATTAATATGTCTATATTTGCTTGCATATGGATATTTGAAATGGTATAATAACATACTTAAAATGGTTTATTCCTCGTAGTTCGATTGGTAGTCCGATCATCGGACAAACGGTTTTTTTTTCTGTCAAAAAATAGGTGAAACAAGCCGAATACATTTTTTTGTCTACCCTCTGTGCACGCCACTGCCAATACTGTTTAATAATTATCCAGTTTACGAGTAATATTCATCTCTAAATATCACCAAAGTTTGAATTATACCAATCTCATGAATCACATGTGACTCAAGCTGGTTAGCTTGAGTCACATGTGACTTAACTATCCATACAATTTGAAGCACTTTTTACTCCACAAGCTTTATAAAAATGTCTTTTGCATCAATAACTTAACATGTTGCAAAAAACAACTTAAAATATTTTCGTTTCCAAATTAATAAGAGATAAAAATTAATGAGAGGTGGGAAGAATGTGGACTTGAAGCGGGCTCTATAGTGCTTGTATGCAAGAAAGGTATTATTAAATACCGTGTCCCCATAAAATTAACCAATTTATCATCATCATCATGAGCTGAAAGACGTCCACTGCTAAACATAGCAGTCGTCTTGGGGGTCGCAGTATAGGTGGTAGGTAATCCAATAGCAAGACGCTACTGCCCGTCTTCTTGTTTTCCTCTTACGACACCTAAAAATGGAAGAGGTAGGAGCTATTCTTACCCTGACACCCCACGGGCAACCAATTTATACAAACCCAATATTACATACATCCAGGCCTCCCCCTCAGAAGGGAGAGGTTGCCATAATCCCCACGCTTGGCAGGCGGCCTGGGGATCGCAGTAAGGGTGGTAGGTAATCCAATAAAAAGACGATGCTGCCCATCTTCCAGTTTTCCCTTAGTCGCCTTTTACGTACACCCAACGGGAGGAGATGGGTGGTTGCTATTCTTACCCCGATACCCCACCCAATATTATCCCTGAATACTTTATAGTTCCATCCATAACGTAAACACATTAAAAAGAAAATAAAATAGTTGCTGACGAAATTGTCAGTATTTAATCAGCGGTAAAAGTGCCATTGATGGCCAATAAAAGCTGCAAGTAGTGCCGTTTCGTATCTGACATAATGCGCAGCGCCCGCTTCGCTGCATCGTAAACTTGGATTTGGTATCTTTTTCGCACCCTACAATGTTTGAGAACCTTTTCTTTTTTTTTTTGACGCGGGGTAAATCTTCCAAAGATCCCCGGGAGCTGTGGGGCTCGACCGGGGTATGTGGGATTCTTACCCACTAAAACCCCCGCGGCTGTCGCATCGGCACATGAGAGGGGGGACCCCAGGGCTCTCCGGTGGGATCTGCACCAGGGGCCCCTCAGTGCCTTGCCTTTGAGCCCGCCGCCGGGGGGCGCATTGTAGCCCCCCGGGAACCTGACACGGTACTCACGGGGACGGGGGTTGCAACCCCGCCGCCGTCCTCCTTGAAGTCGCTGCCGTACTCAATGGACGTTCAAATGGCCCACACCCCCGAACGTCCAGCGACTCCAAAGGATGTTTGAGAACCTACCTCAACAGCTGTTTAAAGCTTAAACAAGATATATGTATACACTTTTTTTTAATTAGCCTGAATGTATGTCCCACTGCTGGGCAAAGACCTCTCCCTCACTCATCCACAGATCCCGATCTACTGCCACCTCTGTCCAAGTACTGTCCGAGAATTGGTCTAAGTCATGTATACACACACATTTTTTTTATTAAAGATAATTTGATTAATCTAGACATTACGTCTATTAACGTTAATTAATAATTTAATATGTATGTTAGTTTTTAAGGTATTTGTTTCTATGGGCCATAGTTGCCTGCAATAAAGGTTTAATAAATAAAATAAATAAATAAATAATTAAGTAAATTTTCTTAATTTACTTATTTCGACTCTTGGAGCCGTTTATGATTATTTTTTATTATTGAGTACGAGATAATTGATATCTCTACTCACTGTCAACGTATTACATATTAATTGGCTTTGAGTGTCGAAATAATCAGATTTCAAGAAATAGAATAATGAAAATTAACTATAATTAGCGTTTGAAGGTGCGGCAGTAAGCGTATTGCTTCATCATTTATTGTACGTAAAGCTAAGTACTAGAATAAGTAGCTTTCATCCGTTTTCCCGTCCAGTTATAATGCGTGCTTTGAGTATTGAATGCGTGTGATTAAGCTTTGTACACACGGCGACACATGAAGCTCGACACCCGTTATTACGATATACCACATCGTTATATACGATAACTACACTAGATACTGCACAGATCATTATTGGAAAGGGACCGGGCATGCGGAGGGCGCAGGCCACTGCCGGCCGCAAGCGCCGTGTGGAACAAAATAACAAAAACATATCGCAACCTCTCACACTATTATTATTCGTAGCATTCGACTTCTAATAGTTCTAAGTGCAAACAGTCTAGGTCGAGGTGTCGCCGTGTTTACTAATCAATAATGATATGCTTTACCATGATCGATTGCATCGCCGCTTTCCATCAGGTAGTTTTGCAGTATTGGTTGCGTAATAACGCAACCAGCGTAAATGAGTAAAAAATAAGCCAATTTTCGTGTATAAAACTTGACATATAATAATAAAACCCTTACAAGCATATAATGATATAAGTACAACATATGTAGGTATATTATTATGCAGATCGGTCAAGAGAAGACCAATTTATATCTCACGTATTGTAATCTAGCATACTCACTTCGACTACCTAATGCTGGTCTTACCCGGGTGCTAAAACACGTTTAAACTAAAATACGGAAATGCCGGATATTTAAAAAAATAATCGCTTGCTCACAGTAGAAGGAATAACGCCTTGTATGGCACAGACATAATACTGAGTGATAAATGTATTTGCAGTAACGCAGAGCGCAATTTTTCCGAGTAATTAGTTTTCACGAAGCATTTGATAATACTCGTACGTGTGGAAGACTCGTATTTATGTTCCTACACTAATGGCATGTTTTTCTTGTTCCACTTTCTGTGATTCTACTTACTTCTATGTACCTTTACAAACTTTAGGCACACGTCATTTGGCGACTTACTTTCTTTAATTGACACAATCCAACGATAAACTAAATTGTATTTTTAATATACAAAGGTTTTCACTAAAGGATGTCTCTTCAGCGTAATGATGCTTGTTTATGTCCCACTGCTGGGCACGGGCCTCCCCTCAAGATTAGGGGGCGCTTAGGCCACAGTCCACCATGCTGGCCAAGTGCCAGTTAGGCTTTCTCAGACATGCAGGTTTCCTCACGATGTTTTCCTTCACCGAAAGCTAGAACAATCGCACAAAGACGATTCACACATGATTAATTAAAGAAATCAAAGGTGCGAGCCGGGGTTCAAACCTGCGCAATTTTTTTCCAAGGCAAGCGCTAGTCCACTGAGCTGTTAGCGTACTCTTCAGCATGATATACGAAACATGCAGATAAGATACGTAATACCTAAATCCTTTGCAACCTAAGCCTGTATGAATAACTAGCTATATTTTTATTTATTTATAGTAAAAATAAGTACATATATTCATAGGGCATAAAGCCTTTAATTTTTTTGCTAACTTATAACACCTACACATCTTTTTATTATACCTTATAAAAGTTATAAATCACACCCATTAAATATAGATGTTTGTTTTTAATTAAACGTCGTCCCTGCAAAACACGCAATTACAGAATTAATGAAGATTGATGGTTTTATCTTGACGTCGCCCTCCTCCTAAATTTTGTCTCTCTCCCGTTTCAATTTCATGATCGACAAAACAACGACTCACCAGTTTTATTGGCGCTTATATATATGCATACATATGCACATAATATTACTTCGAATGGTTCACCTATTCAACTGACAAATACGAAATTATCGCTTTAGGCCGTCTACACAAATTATAATTCCTAACCCGGATAATATAGCCTTGTAACCAAGGGTGCTGCAATTCGAAAGTTGAAAAAGTAAAATTGACAAATAATAATAATATCTTGGGACAATCCACACACGGTTATCTGATCCCAAAATAGGCAGAGCCTGCACTATGGAAACTAGACGACTGATACTAATACTTATATAATAACGGGTGTAAGGGACATCGTACCGAAAACCGATACCAGGGATCCAGTACATGATTCTGTACATCCTAGTGTTGAAATTCTTCACCGGCATTTTCTTGAATTTACAAAAAAAAACACTTTTTTAAATAAAATTAGTTTAACATCATTATTGATATAATAATAAAGCCTATTTTTAATTTAAAAACAATTAAATAATAATTTATTTCAAAAAAAAAACACACAGTTTTACAACACACAATTACAAACTAGACACAACAATAAACATTCTTAAAATAATTAATTAATTATTTGTGGAAAATTTATTTCAAAAAAATTAATTATTGATTTATTAATTATGCACAAAAACCGTACATAGGCAATTAATTAATAAGCAATTAACTATTATTATTTTAGAAAATTAGCAATGTAATTTTAAAAATAAATATTATTCCGCATAATTATATTCATTACACTCCAAACCAAATAAGCTTGAAGGCGATTACAACTTTATTATGCAGTCATAAAACACCCCCGCTGTATATTTGACCGTTAACGCGGCAGCAAAAAAAGGTTGGTAATACAAAGTTGTTTTTGCTGACGCGCCTAGTTGACAATGTATGCAATGTATAATCGCCTTCAAGCTTATTTGGGATGGAGTATACATGCTCGATAGTTAACAAGTAATTTGCCATTTTCCATATAAATAGTTTCTGTAATGTTGTAACGGGCATTATTTGATATCTTATAAAAAAATCGGTACGACCCTTACACCCTGCGTATATTTCTTTATATATACTTAGCAAATAGATAAATAACAGACCCTTGGGGTTCGAACCCACGACTCATCAGGTAGCGGCTAGATTGTCTAACCACCAACGAGCTTGTCAATAAACTGCGATGTTTTACGTAACATCATCATCATCATCATCAGCCGGAAGACGTCCACTGCTGAACATAGGCCTCTCCCTTAGAACGCCACAATGAACGACAATTGGCTATTTGCATCCACCGGTTACCTGCGACGCGCACAATGTCGTCTGTCCACCTAGTGGGAGGCCTGCCTACGCTGCGTCTTCCGGTTCGTGGTCGCCACTCGAGAACCTTTCTTCCCCAACGGTTATCGGTTCTTCGAGCGATGTGGCCTGCCCATTGCCTCTTCAACTTGCAGATTCTGAGAGCTATGTCGGTGGCCTTGGTTCTTCGGCGAATCTCCACATTTCGGATTCTGTCGCGCAAAGAAAAAATACGTAAAAGTAGATTAATTTCAATAACAAAATACAATATTGTTTGACTCTTAGATTGAGTGAAAATTGTGGGTTGTTACATCTGGGTCACAAAAAATAACTATGTTATGGAGCAAAGTACGGTTATTAAACGTTTACACATATTTTTTGTAAGAAAAGTTCCTTTATTTTCAACAAAATGCCTTAAACTTACCGACTTATTACATTCCTAAATAAACAAGCTGGTTATCGTGAGTAAAGAAAGTAATATATTACATCTAAGGCAAATACTATGTACATAATTTGTGAACGTCAGGGGCCAAATATATACATCGCCAGAGAGAACTCACCGGTTCTCACTCACATTCGTTGTTCGGAAATAGGTCCCGAGCGTATACCTCAATACATCCTTTTTATATTAATCCAAAAATATACCTCCTATACAATACCCAAATTCATAAAATGCTTGGTTGAAAAATAGAAGCAAAAATATAATAAGTATACCTACATGTTATTAGTAAGTCGATGCATGTAATCATCCATGTATCAATACAGTTTCATATCAAATAGGCTAGCTGACGCACACAGTCACTTTTTCGGGTTCCAAGTATAAATTAAAAAAAATTAAAGAACCCCTGACATAGGTAAACAAACTGTGAAAATGACTTTCCTGTACTATTAACAGACCCTGATCAGTATCTATTTAAGTGCTCGTCAAGATTTAACCATAGATCTTAAATTCGGTGGGTCCCCCATTTAATGGAGCAGAGTTAATGTTGCCACCTTCCTGCTTGCTCCCATCACCATACTCTGATCATCATTTTTCTACCTCCTAATCATAGCCACCTATCCAACAAGTCCAAATTCGGCGGGACTACGTTTATTGGTGCAGAGATCCTTTGACCACCTTCCTTCTCCATAATCAAACCCTGATTACTATTTTTCTAGCAACTACTCGTCGAGACCTACCCAACGAGCATAAACTCGGTGGGTCTACGTTTATTGGTGCAGAGATCCCGTGATCACCTTCCTACTCCATCATCAGATCCTGATCACCATTTTTCTAGCAACTACTTATGGAGACCTACCCAACGAGCCTAAACTCGATGGGTCTACGTTTATTGGGGCCGAAATCCGGTTAGCACCTTCTTGCTGATCATCATCAGAACCTGGTGAAGGTTCTAAATCGTGTTTATGTTCTAAATTTAAGATCTTTCGGACTAATAGAATTAGTGAAAATGTCTATTGTATACGAAATATCCCTACCTCGACTCGGAAAAGAGCTGATGGTCTTCAATCGGCCAGACCGATTTTTATGAAACATAGCTAAGAACCATCGCTTAAACTTGCTTTGAAATAAAAAAAACCGCATACGTCCACTGGTTGGAACACTACGATGCCAGACATACAGACAGACCGACAGACAAATTTCGTAAGTTTATAGGTCTACTATCGATCCGTATAATAAAATACTTAGGTATTGTACCTACCTATAGCTCGGTCTCGGTTCACTGCCCCGCCTATTGTTCGTTTATTTCTCGAACAGTTACCTCTATCTATAGCGTGGGCTCGCGAAAATGCTAGACTAAGTACTTACTAGTACCTTCGAGAAATGTCCACTCCTCTATTAATTTGCCATTAAACTGTCACCCATCTATGTATTGACCTTCCCTATCGTTGCTTAACCTGATCGATTGCTACATATTGATACCTACTGCCTATGAGTGTCTCCTTATACTTATAATATTTATATTTTATAGTATTAAATACATTTGTCGAATACATAACCTCCTTTTTTTAAGTCGGTTAAAAACTGCATCTCACTTTTTACGTACCCTCCGAAGCACGTAAACGCTCAGTTCAATTATCATTAAACGGTCACCCATCTATAAAATGACTTTGTCTAACGTTGCTTAACCTGATTACCTGATTGCCATATATTAATAACAACAACTGTCTAAGAAGAGACAACTGTCTCCCTAATATTATTTTTTATATAATGAAAATGAAAATGGGATAAACTCAGACCACGCGTATAACCAAGTACCATTAAGACTTTAATCTCTTCTCCCAAGGGAACCGTGCTGAATTACGGTATAAAAAGTATCCTATGTCCTTCCTCGTGGTATTAGGTCCAATCATGCCAAGTTTCGTTCAAATCCATCCAGTACTTTCGGCGTGATGCGCAGCTGTGATACAGACAGACAGACAGACAAAAATGAAAAAAATTACAGTTTCGGCTTTAGTATCGGTTAAAGAATTAACCTCCAATTATAATTTTCAACCTGTTACAGTTTTATTATAAGTATAGATATAGATAGATACTATCAAACTGTACATGTGTGAATGTACGTGGAAATAAATCTTCTTTTACGTTGATCGGCATTTTAATACCCAACCGCACGTAAGATTATTCTATTGATACAATTGTCTTTGAGCGCTTTATTCATCAGTAAAATAATAGGTCCTTATCGCATCCCTATCGTATTGACGTCTTTGTGTCATTCTTTTGTAATAATTTCATTTAATTTCTATGTATTTTATATGTAAATCTTGTTACCTGTCTTCTTATATAAGTTGAGACTGTATTATTTCAAGAAAAAATAAATAAAGATAAAGGAATGGGAAAATCTTGACCGGTTTATTTTAGTTTGTAATATTATGTGTCCAAAAAAAAGTAGCATTGAATCCATTCATAGTCCCATTCCAACCCGTTTCATTATACGTAAGGTAATGGAGTTTTTCATCTACTAAAAGGCTTCTAATTTACCGACGGGACTACTCGCAATAGTGACGCCGCTACATAAAAGCACACAATAGAGAAAGTGCTGTGTACCCAAAATAAAATTGGTATTTTGTGAAGGACCCAATAAATCGAATCAATATAAACTTTCTTAGGACATAAAAAAATACACGTTTCTATTTAACATTTAAAATGTTTTTCTATGTAGATATTTCCGTTTACCTATTTATAATATCTTGGGACAATCCACACACGGTCATCTGATCCCAAACTAGGCAGAGCCTGTACTATGGAAACCAGACAACTGATACTAATACATATTATATACTTTTTTTTTGTAAATACATACTTATATAGATAAATAACACCCAGACACTTGGTGGGAATCGAACCCACGACCCATCGGTTAGCGGACAGGGTGTCTTACCACTAGATCAACGGGCCCGTCTCGATTTGTCTGGTTAAATCAAATTCGGATAGTTCACGTTTGTTATCGAAACTTTAGGGTGAAGTGGTCCGCCCATTATCCTTTTAGTTATTTGTAGTCTATCATTTAACTGAGTCTCAGTTTTATTTACATGCTGACGGGAATACATATGAGCTAGCAAATTCTTCCTCCTCGGAATCACCGCCGTAATCGATAGACGTATACGGCCGGCACCACAGCCGGTACCTCAAACGTCCAGCGACTTCGAAGGAACTCGAGGACATTGTCCAACCATACTCTACTGTGGAGTCAACCAATGTAGGATTCGTACCCACTAAAAGCCCCGCGACTGTCGCTTCGGCACATGTGAGGCGAACCTGTGCTCTTCGGTGGGATCTGTACAAGAAGTCACTCAGTGCCTTGCCTTTGAATCCACCGCCGGGACGTGCAATATAGCCGCCATCCTCCTTGGAGTCACTGCCGTACTCGATGAAAGTCAAACGTCCAGCGACACTGAAGGAATTCGAGGACATGGACCAACCATACCTTACTTTTGAATTTTTTGGTGCAGTTACAAACTTATGTTAGCATCGTGTAGGGTGATTAAAGCGTTGCGTTACGTCACGTCACGTCGTCGCAACGGATCAACGCATTGCATGCCACACCTGCGTTACGTCGACGCACGACATCGCAACGCAAGAGGGCGACGGATACTTAGTTTACCCCTCAAGCAGTGGAACACTGACCGTCGTCGCACCGGAGCAGCTCCGACAGCGCAGCGCATCACTCTTCCTCCCGTTTCGTCTCTTGTCCGTCGATCCGATGAAACGTCGTTTGCGACGACGCAACGAATTAATGTGGCATGTCGTAAAAAATACATGTAAAACGCTGGGCGTCGCAACGCAACACACTAATAGGGCCTCAGCCTTAACAAGGGTGCAATACATAAATGCCTCAGCCGCCGATACACCTCGGGCAATCAGCGTAGTGGCTGAGGCATTCGCGTGCTGACAGATACAATCAGAGTGAAGCACGCGTGGCTTCTAATTAATGGCAACACTTCGCGTGCGAGCGACACATTTGTCTCGCGCGCCGTCGGATGCTCGCGGAAGAATTGTAAGCGATACAATACCTTAAATGTCTTGGAACACCCACCGCGGCCGAGCCGCTGAAAGTTCCACCACAATCTGCAATTATAATAAACGATACTTCGTGTTGCAAATACGCCGTTCAAATTCACTGTAGTTGAATTATACAAGCCGTAACGTAAATTTATATGGAGTGCTCGAGATAACTTCGCCGGCATTATGTTAGAGATTGTCTAATCTAAAATTGCGCGTCCCTCCGACGCATTCTACTTTACTGATTATGATTTTTTGTATGAATAATTTAGTTATGGAGCGCGCAATTTTATATTTAACGCGCTCTACCAATAATAAAATTAAAATAAGTACATTATTTAAAAAATGCTTTATATTGTTCTCTATACCTTTTTGTATTACTTTAATGTTATTAGTTGGTATTATAATAAAAACAACTTTGAACCTGATAGAACTAATAACAATAGGCTAATTTTAACATTTAAACTTGTCTCATTAAGACCTTTCATTTGTCACTCATACTGATTTTTGGACATAATTTATACATACACTCACTCTATATACACTCAACACTCTCTAACATAGCCAGTAAATAAAAACACGTTAATGGAGAAATTAAATGTACACATACATTTACGAAAGTTCGTCCCTATACCCATTTGGAGCGATAATGCAATGAAAACTACAAACACTTGGGGTTTTCGAGCCTTCCATTAATCACTGTACGCTTAGAATTAATAGGAAAGTATCATGGGGTTTATTGGTGGTTATATATAAAGGGTTATTAGGCCTATGTCCAGAAACGGGCGACCGACACAGGCTGAATAAGAAGCTGAAAAAGATATAAAAACCAAACAAAACACAGCATAGTTTCTTATCCAATATAATGCTCTAGGGCCCTCCCACGAGCAATTATGACAGTGTTAAAGTATCTTACTTTTACATAGGAAAAAGACGCAGATATACGCAGTTTATAGCTCCATTCCTCTCTCACAAAATTAATATTACAATAATATTGCTCGAAAATAATAAGATCCCTGATTCTACACTGTACTAGTCATATGCCGCATCAACAGATTTGCGCTATTGGCTGGCTTCTGCAGCAATTAGACTTATCGTATGAGTATGTTATCATATTCAAATTAGGGTTGAATATGTCATATTCGACCCTACTGGCACTATTTTACTGGCCGCCCCGGTCAGCCGTCACGCCAGCGTTCAAACATTTACTGTTCAATTTCTGATCTTGTAAAGAAAACTCCAGTATACAGTAAGTATATGGGTATAGTTCCGTACGCACGTTCAGAATATAGACTAGACTCTAGCTTCTAGAGTGTAAATAGCATCACCCAACAGAGTATCTTACCAGGTTTTCTCAGTGAGGGAACGTTGCATACAAGAGCCATAACAGCCCAAGCCAAGGCCGTGCCTCCCTGAAGTGCCCTTGAGCTCGTCGCAACCCTGCCTCTAAGGCTGGAGTGATATAAGCAGTTGCCCTCTCGTGCGGTAGAGTTAAGATGGCCATCTGCGATCAACAGGGACCTTTATTCCCATAAAAAGGCTTCTCATAAAGTGCAGTTTACTATCCAAATCAGGTAGGATGTAAAAAATTATAGCAATTATACAGGGTGTAAGGGACATCGTACCGAAAACCGATACCAGGGATCCAGTACATGATTCTGAACACTCTAGTGTTGAAATTTTTCATCGGCTTTTTCATGAATTTCCAAAAAAATAATCCACTTTTTTTAAATAAATAAAATTAGTATAATATCATTATTGGTATAATAATGAAGCATAATTTTAATTTAAAAACAATAAATTACTTATTTGTGGAAAATTTATTTAATTATTTATTTATTTATTCTTTATGCACTAAAACAGTACATAGGCAATTAATTAATAGGCAATTAACTATTATTATTTTAGAAAATTAGCAATGTAATTTGAGAAATAAATATTATTTCGCATATATTCATTACATGCTCGAAAATTAATAAGTCAGTCATTTTTCATTTTCCAAATAAATAGTTTCTGTAATGTTATAACGGACATTATTTGACATCTTATAAATTTTTTTTCGGTACGATGTCCCTTACACCCGTTATACAACTAGCTGACCCGCGCAGCTTAGCTCGCGCTTTTTTCGATATTTCCAACAATTATCCTTATATTTCGAAAGATGCTGCTGCCCGTCTTTTTGTTTTCCCTTAGTCGCCTGGTACAACACCTAACGGGAGCTTGGGTGCTATACTTACCCGGATACCCCACGTGCTAATGGTAACGTGCTTTAAGGCGATGATCCATTTGCGAGCAAAACCTCCGGAACTCGCACTCGCGAGCCAAACGTGTAAACCGCCAATGGAGCACTGAAAAGTCTGCGCACTTATAAATCGGCGGATTTGCTCGCTTGCTCTTTGTGCATGCTTGAAATTCTAAGTCCGCGGTGCAATAAACCACCAGTGGATCAGTCGAGCAGGCTAACCGACTGTCTTTTTGCGACCTTGGTGACTGCTGATGTAACAGTATACCCAATTATTAAAGTAACTCCATCTGGGAGCACGCCATGACTTCGCCAACGATAAGTGTTGACTGTTTTGCACGCCAATGGATCACCCCCTTTAGGTATACATAAAATAAAGTTGTATATTCACTGAAGAAGAAAAACGTTTCTTACATTATAAATGTTACCGTTTTCAGGTCGATTAGCTGTCTGAATATCAATAATGTCAATATAGAAATCATATGAGCTCATGAAAGCTGAGATCGTTTTATGTAATAACGTAATCTCAGATAACTATAAAACGCTACATAAAATTTTAATATAGAAAAAAATTCTGTTTCAGCTATGTATGTAGGTCATCAAGAATAAGGTCTAGGTCACAATCACAATTCTTTACCAAAGCACGAGTAGGCCTCATTTACGGAGACGCGGGGCGTCGCGCGTCGCGTGTGGCGGCGCGGCCCGCACTAAATTCAAATGTAGGGCGTTGTATCAGTGTGTTTACGGAGAAGCGATTTTACACGCGTTTGCTTGAAATGGAGCGTGTTTTACGGCGGCGCCCGCGGATGGCATCGCCGCGTCTCATGCGGCGTTAATCGCGGCGGCGCACGCAGCGGTGATTCTCGATGAAGCGATGCCTGTGGCGGAACCTTCTGCCAGTCTATTTGGTAATCATGCAACACAGACGTAGTCACCATCGCAATGGAGTATGATATGATCGATTTTTTTTAGAAGAAAATTGTATGTTAAAAAGTGAGTTGCACCGCCATTGCACGCGGCGGCGACCGCCGCGGGCGCAGCGGCGGGCACCGCCACTCTTCCCGCCCCGCGTCTCTATAAACAGCATCATATATTGCTATAAGTTTGTGTTTACGCGTGCGATGATACGCGCCGCTTCACGCGCCGCCGCTACGTAAACAATAAAAACGTCCGACGCGCCGCGAGACGCCACGCCACACGCGACGCGCGACGCCCCACGTTTCCGTAAACGAGGCCTAAGTACCGAATATCTTCTCATATATTTAAAAACTGAAGAAATAGACAGCGTTGAAAATGTATATAAAAACAATGTTTTGATATGTACATTTTGTTTACTACATGTTTTAATAACATACATATATCTCGACTATATATAAGTTACTGACTTGGGAGTCAAATCCTGATGCATACTAAAACTTTAATTACTAGGTACCCATTGACTTTTTCGGAGTCGCTGGACGTCCAGGGTGTGTGCCCAAGGACGTCCATTGAGTACGGCGGTGACTCCGAGGAGGACGGCGGCGGGGTTGTGACCCTCGTCCCCGTGAGCACCGTGACTGGTTCCCGGAGTACCCAATGCGCCCCCCAGCGGCGGGCTTAAAGGCAAGGCACTGAGGGCCCCTGTTGCAGATCCCACCGGAGAGACCTGGGTCCTCTCTCATGTGCCGATGCGACAGCCGCGGGATTTTAGTGGGTAACAATCCCACCCACAGCTCCCGGGGACCTTTAGAAGATTTCCCCCGCGTCAAAAAAAAAAGGCACCCATTGATTTACTCACCCGTGGGGTGCCGGGTTAGAATTGCATCCCCCATCGCCTCTCGTTGGGTGTCGTAACAGGCGACTAAGCGGGAACAGGAAGACGGGCAGCAGCGTCTTTCTTTTGGATTTATATTCAACCTATACTGCGATCCCCAAGCCGCCTGCCAAGCGTGGGGATTATGGCAACCCCTCCTATGGGGGAGGCCTTAGTTTAGCAGTGGACGTCTCGGCTGCTAATGATGATGATTGACTTACTATAATTGATATCATTGTAGGTACCATCGTCGCAGCATTCAAATACCCAGATTCACAGATATAAAATCGTCATTTATATTATTGTTATTAACAGAAAAAAAATAGTTTGGAGGAAATTAATGCAGTAACTTCCAATAGTTCATCGTATTTTTAATCTTCGTGACAAATGAAATACATATCCGCGATGACTGTGCAGAAGTGTGTTTATGTAGCTTCATAATGTGTTTATTGATTTCTTATCTAGAACTTCGGCTTAGCCCTTATTAGCTATATAAAAATAAAATGAAATGGCCGATACACACGCGTGGAGGAGAGGGATGGAGGCTAATATTTAAGGACTTAATGTAATGACAGAAAAAGTGGTTAGTATAACTATTAATTAAAATATAAGGACCTCACGTTCTCAACAATTATACGAAGACTAAGCATGGATTACAATTCCTCGTTTAGCTAAACAACATGGTGAAAAATGTTTTTTTCATTATTCCCAGTTTATAGCATTAAGGCCCATTTACACGATGCAAGTGTCTTGCCTGTTGCATACAATAATATTAAAGCAATAAATGCCTTGCATCTTCTGAACAACATGTCTCATTCTTGCTCTACTGGGCAAGTTTTCCACTCAAAACTGTTCTTGGTCTAAACAGCACATAAATAATTTCTTATGAAATTTTAAGACAAAATACACTTGCAATTATTTCTTGTCAAGATTTGCATAACTAGTATCCGCGTGTGAACAGTTACTTACATTATTGAAGGTTGCTCTTAGTTTATTGCGTACAATTATTGCTCTTTATTTCTTGTCAAGATTTGCATAACTAGTATCCGCGTGTGAACAGTTACTTACATTATTGAAGGTTGCTCTTAGTTTATTGCTCTTGTACCTTGTACCTACAAGAAAATGGCATCATGTCAATGAGTCTTTATTTTAGTCAGTTTACCGATTCCATGGCCTTATCGAATAATACTAACAAATGGAGTAATATATAAATAAACAACACTCAGGATGCAAAAAGATCTTCCGAAAACAGATCCTTAATATAACTAGGTTCTTTTGAGGTTCCTATAATAAAATTCTACGCCAAAAATATTTTATTTATCCACTATCGTTATCATTTATATCATTACGCCTTTTACGATGCCTTTTATTAGAGAGCAGGTTTAAGTGAACAGATTATTTTCACAATATCAGTTTAGTACATAGGGGTCGACATTATTAGTAACGACTACATTCAAGTCGTTGAAACAAAATTCAGGAAGTGTTCCTTCGTAACAATACGGAGCGTAGAATAACGCGTTATATTGAATCTTTATATTCCTTTTGGGATGTTCACTGCGAAGGATGCTATCTTTTACGGTCGGGGTAGGTCTCTTACCAGCGAATTGAATTGAAATGGATTCGTTTATTTCAAGTACCAAAGCCTACGATATTATATACAAAAAGAGGTCAAATTTCACCGAATTAGACCAAAAATCACTTTCGAATATTTTTTGTAAATCAGCATGTTATTTTTTAATTCATTAATTATATTTTAAATATTTTTATTAAATAATTGTTGGACACATGTACTAAACATTAGTGACCGACGATAACATATCAAATATTAACAGTTTATAATTTACAAATATACGCCGGACTGGGAGGGAAGGGTACTTAAAAAACTGGCGGCGTTTCCTCTTTGTAGGGTCAAGCTTATACGTTGGCAGTAAAAGCTACAAGGATGAAATTTCTTTTACCAAACCGTGCGCTTCATCAGACCAAGGCCCATGGTCTCCACCGCAAAGGGCGCAAATTCAGGGTGTAAGAGACTACGTACCGAAAACATTTTTGCAAGATTTCTCATATTGTCCGTTACAACATTACAGAAACCATTTAATGGAAAATGACAAATGACTAACTGATAATTTGCACAAATAAGTAATTTATTGTTTTTAAATTGAAATTAGGCTTTATTATTTTATGCCAATAATGATGTTATCCTTATTATGTTGAAATAAGCGGCATTTTTTTTGGGAATTCATGTTAAACCGATGGTAAATTTCAACACTAGAATGTTCAGAATTATGTACTGGATCCCTGGTGTCGGTTTCCGGTACGATGTCCCTTACACCCTTTATATAGCTGAGACCTAGGGCTTCATACTTGCACCGCTTTGCATCACTAGCAGTAGCCGCAGCCCATCCAGCCGCCCTACAGGTTGCCGGGGTATGGGACACAGCAAATATATCGACAATTGTCACATTCCACACCAACGGCTTTCCTTGTTGCCATGGGCTTAAAGGTATGCCATCATAACGTGTAATACCGACTGGTTCCAGTAAGTTAGGAACACCGGCAGTGAAAAGCTTCCTGCGAATAATATTCTAAACCAAAAAAAAATCCTAAAACCTCATACAAATGTAAATCTATCATTCTAAGCTATTAACAAAACCTTACTTATATGGAAACCGATTCTCTCATTACAGTCATAAGTTGAGTAAGTACCTCGTTGAGAGCGATAAAGCCCGTGGTGACCATATCTTAGCTGTTTAAAATAATAATAATACCAGCCCTTGTTTATGTCCAGCTGCTGGGCACGGGCCTCCCTTCAAGATTTGGGGGCTTAGGCCATAGTCCACCACGCTGGCCAAGTGCGGGTTGGCGGACTTCACACGTCATTCGAGAGCTAGTTAGGCTTTCTCAGACATGCAGGTTTCCTCACGATGTAGCTTCTTAGCTGTATATTAACATAAATATTTTACTACTTCTATTTGAAAATTTTGTAGAGACTAACTTTAAATTAAATGCTTAAAATAACGTATTTACTTGAATTACGTTTCTAAGTAATTAAAATACCTAACAGTATAAATCAAATCAACAACAACAATATAATCAAAATATCAATCTTTCCAATAGTAAAATAATCACCCAGTCTAATTTGCCTGGTGAAACCCATATGAGCATAACCACCTTGAAGCATATCTTTGCGTTCTCTATCCACCAAATGTGGGTTGGACGTCCCTGTAACATACTAAATCGCCCCGTGTTAAGCCCCACATCCCTCTTGATTTATGGTCCCCCTTTGAAGCTAATCGCTCTTGTTTGATCGAACAATATGTTGTTCGATTAGAATACGCCTTTGATGCACTTATTTTACTGTAGGATTGTTTATTTATTTCTTAAACTAAACATAGTGAATTACATACCCAACCAGATCAAAACGTTTTGTCTGTCACAAGGAGATACATGTTTTCCCACATAATTACAGCATGGGGTTTTTTAAAAAGGGAGTTAACAAATTTTCACGGGGTCGGCAACGCGCTAGTGATCCTACTAGTGTTGCTAGCGTCCATAGGCTGCGGTGACCACTTACCATCAGGCGGGCCGCATGCTTGTTTGCCACCTTGGTGGTATAGAAAAAAAAAAAATTAAACGCGACGTCCTTATTTCCGTTCAAAATGATGATTGATACTTACAAAGTTTGTAAATGAATATTAAAATTTTATCAATCATTTCTCGCGTCGTTTATTTCATTGAAACTATTTGGAATTATTCATAACATAATGGAAAAAATAATCAATCAGCTTAAGCTTCAGGGATGTGGCTGGCGAAAACCATTCGAGGAAGTATTTCTGCACCATTAATGGTCAATGCAGATATTAATAATGAACCTAACCCAATAACTGCAATGACTGCGTCCTTTCGCACGCCACATTGCAAGCTGGATATGAGCAATTATTTCATAATCTAGCTAAGTGAAGGCACTCAATGGACAGTAGATTAATAGAGTCCATTCTAATGAGCATAATGCTCTCAATAATTGAGCGGCCGACAGTTGAGCGGATTTATTACACGCGAATAACATGCACAATAGACGGCCTCCGTGTTAAACTATCATCAATTCCGGCATTATTCTCTCACTGGTAGATAACTAAAATATAGTGATAGGAATGGCGCTTGTGTTAGTTATAGGACGACGAAACGAGACCGTTTATAAAACGGTTTATAAAACAGTTCAAAGTGTAAACTAGTTTATACTGTTGATGAAAAGCTTAGTAGTCGACGTTCACAGACTACTTACGTATTTCATGGAGTTGGCCGTCTAACAAAAACTAGTCTTTCATTAGACTAGTTTATCTGTGGACTGTAAACTGGTTTATACATGTAATCCAAAAAAAAATAGTCGAATAAAAAACAGTTTGTTTATTCAACGTCCACCCCTATAAGTAATCCGGAGGTGGTGTCGAATCCTACTGCAACCATTGTGTAGTTGTTATTACATGTACAAGAGTAAAATTGTTATTTGTGTTTTCTGCATCATTTGATTATCTGAGAAGAATAAGCTTGTCCTGGAAGTCCGGATCTACGATTATTTCGAACCGGGGGGCAGAAACTTGATAGTGGCGCCCCTCCCTTCAGCGTTTGAGAAATTACATAAAAATACTCAAATCTCAAAGCGGCATTACATGTTCACTTGTGATGTGGGCCTGTGTGGCCCCTTTTTCTTACACAAGTCTAAGGTGAGCCAACCAGGCGTCCGTATGCTAGGCGCTTTGTGGAGCCAGTTTTTTATTTTTATCATATTATTTATTATGATTATGTATTCTGCCCATTCTGACTTACGGTGCTCAAACGTGGTCACTCCAAAAGTCCAAACTCAGGGTTTGCCAAAGGGCGACGGAACGTAGCATGCTGGGCATTAAGTGGACCGATCGCGTTCGAAATACAGATATACGTTCCCAAACAGGAATTGCCGATGTAGGGAAAAAAGCCACCAGGCTAAAGTGGGATGGGGCGGGACATATTTGTCTTATGAAGGCAGACAGATGGGCCAAGGTTGTCACGCAATGGATGCCAGAGGATGGACGTCGTCGTCGGGGAAGGCCTAAAAAGTGTTGGCGTGATGACTTAGACGCATTTAAAAAGGATTGGTCTGAAATGGCTCACGACAGGCAAATGTGTCCATTTCAATAAGGTTGTCTGGAAGAAATCGCTATTAGCGATAAGGCCGCCGTTTGTACTATTCTTAATTGTTTGTTCTATATTGTTGTTATTTGTTGTTTTTGTTTGTATTATGTCGTACCATTTTATTGTTCATTTGTTTAATAAAGTATATTCTATTCTAAATGTGGACGGTCATGGGGGATACCTTTGCGCAGCAGTGGGTCAATAAAGGTAAGAAAAAAAAAGATTTTGGCGCCCCCTGAAACTGCCGCCCGGGGTCGGTGTCCTGGTTTGCCCCCGCCCCCCCCCCCCCCCTAGATCCGGGCCTGTGTACAGGTATTCTTTTATATCGTCGGCTTAGAGTGTAAACCTGCCAAATCCATTTTTTATCATTTTTGACATAATAATACCGTTCGAAAGCGAAAGAGACGCCGCATCGTCCAAACAAATCGGCTACTTATATCTAAGACTGTAAGTGTAAAAAAAAGTGTGATGAGTAAAACTGCTAAATTGAGTCACTTCAAATATTCACAGCTAAATCCAGCAACACCGCTATTTTGTATTGCAGTGTTGCCGCCGTTTCGTACTTCGCTACTAAATAGTATATATTGTGTTAGAACACAATGTCATCAAGTATTAGAATACTTGATGACAGATATTTGTAAAGGTAGATAGGTATCTATTATTTAAACTCAGTTTTATTTTAGATGAACTCATTGATATTTTAGTAAAAATATGGTTTGAAACAATATTACCTATATGTAAAAATAGATCATGGCGATCTGAAAGCTGCAGCAAAAGGTGAGCTAAACGTGAGCACAACTTGAATCAGTAGCACATCACCCACGGAAGTATTGTCGATTCGTTTAAATTTTATGGAATAATCGATCATTGAAACTATCGAAAATACTATTATGTAAATTATCCAAATACAGTAACAAAACTGGAAATGAATAAATCACATTTAATTATTTCTTCTAAATTAATTCTGTATTACTTTTAACTTTCGATTGCTTAGTAGGTAACGTATCCATTACCTACTTATAATATCATTGGTTTGAAATACATTACCTATACTGCTCCTGTTGCACTGTTAGCAGTTTTTTTAGACTATTGAATAGAATAGAATGAATTTTATTTCACACAGAGAGAATACAGATTACACAAATAATTTAATTACAGTATTGAATGCACATTGTCTGTGTGAAACAGGGCTCGCCACTCAGCTTAATGCTGTGTTGAGGAATAAGCCACAACACAGCGCTGGTTTTCAGGGGCAAGCACTAGGTGACCCCACGAACGCCACCATATACCAACTAAGAATATTCAATACGCTAACTTAAAGCTAACAAGACAAAAGGATGGACAAATGGAAAAAAGTAAGCACGCATAACAACAATTAAGATCAATTAATTTAAAAACTATCTAAATAATAAAATTAAATCACATTCACCTGAAACAGTTTTATTAAACAGTGTTATTGAACAGTTTTGAGACTTTGCTAGTATTTTGTATGTCTACATTTTCTTGGAGATTCACCCAACTATAAAAGTACATAACAACTTTAACGATTGTTAATTATAAAACATATTATTTTATTTAATAACCAAAAGGTTATGTAACGTTTTAATGTTTTGGACAATAAGTACCTATTTACTGTGCTCTCTGTTACTGATGTCATTAATTACGTTTTGTCGATATAATAAAATAACAGTCATCTGATCCCAAACTAGGTAGTGGCTATACTAGGCAGATACTAATACAGGAACCTTTTTTGTAAATATATACTTAACTAGATAAATAACACCCAGATACTTGGCGGGAATCGAACCCACGACGTATTGGGTAACAGCCAGCCAGGGTGACTAACCACAAGACCAACAGACCCATCAAACCGTTGTTCCTCAACAGTAACTAAGTACGCGTAAAAGTAATAATAAAGTAATCTTTATAAAACCAAAACATACGTTTAATTTATTATGTTTTTCGAAAATATTTTGTTTATATGTATGATTGTTTTATTTATGGGAGTCTAATTGGATGAAAACTTACATATTTCTTGATTAAAATACTTATTTCCTATAGCAACGTAATTCTTTATTTAAACCAGAAAACCTGCTAAATCACATCGCAATGTACAAACCTGCTATGTCGCAAAATCGCTTATAAACCAGTAAATACAAAAAAATATTTATTAATTTATAGTTTATACTATAGAATATTACATAATAAATCACCCATATTTTGGGTTTGGTTCATACGCTACAAATATAAATTATAAGAAGTTTTTTGTCTGCCCTGTAAAATTATGTTGATGTTAGTTAGCAGGTTTACACTCTAAGCCGACGATATGTGAAAGATTAAGATGGTTACTGTATAATAATATTCTATGAAATTATAAATCTAGGCAATATACATAAAAGAAAGAGAGTTCCGAGGCTACATAATATTTGATTTTTTTTTTTTTTTTTTTTTTTTTTCCTGTGGCATCCCTGTGGTCAACAGCTCATTCTTATTCTCTTGTTTTCTTTTGTAATTAAAATTAATTTTGAATAGTTAATTAATGTCCTACTACATTTTTTTCACTAAATAAACTCGGTGTTATTGTGTTTCCTAGTTTTCAAGACATATATTTAGTGCTATAAACTTAAACAACTTGATAGTTGGACTGGCCGCTGACAGTTACATTGTGCCGTGTTATTTAAATTGTGAAGCTAGTTCATAATTATATTTTATCTTATTTAGGTACCTAATTCACTTTGGAGATGTGCGTTGTTGTATTATTTTCTACACTGTGCTAGATTTTCATATCGAATTACAAACGCAAGTTGCCAATCGTAAACAACATATTATTCCTTGTTTGTTTGATACCACAACAGGTCCTATTGCTTCTTATTTGCTTCGTATTATTTAAATTCTTACGATTTATTGTAATTATGACGACCCGCAGAGCTTTTGCTCGCCAAGAAGAGTCTAAACTCCAACTGGCTTTGAGCGAATTGAAAGTGGCTAAAGGACTGTGTTGTCAAATGGAAAAGGAAAGGGAGGACAATGAAACGGAGTTCATTAAATTATTAGATGAGAATAAAAAGCTTAAAGCGGAAATGTCACAGTTGCATGGACATTGTGTTGATGCTATAGATGCTCGGGACAGGCTCCAAGTCATTGTGGATGGGTTCGATCAGTGTTCTCAGGAATATACGGCGGCGCTGAGCCGTATTACTTCGTTAGAGGAACAGCTACGTGATGCCTACACACATATATCACAACTAGAGTCATCTAAATCAAATCTCACTGCCTCGTTAAACCAAAGCCTGTACGATGAGTTGGTTGTCAGTGCCCCGAGCATGGTTCCTCCCGCTGCTCTTAATCTAAACCCCATATTACCAATAGATTTGACACATGATACAAATGTCCAAGTAAATGAATTCAAGGGTATGATGATTGGGTGCAGTAATAAAAAACTAAAGAAATATATTAAAATCAATAGATATATAAGGAAAACAAAAAAACTTGTAAAAAAACATAATTTTTTTATTAAAAATGTAAAATTAAACCGTGAAAGACTTCATTTAATTGATAAATTAGATATATATGCATCAAGGTTAGATATGTGCACATTAAAATACAAAAAAAATACCGAGCACTTGCAAGTAGAAATTTTAAATTTACAAGAAAAATTAATATCATTATCAGATAAGTATGCAAGTTCACAAAAAGTATTGAAAGAGTACACACTGGCTATGAATGAGCTTATTATAAGTGACACAGTGAAATGCAATCATAACCAGACATTATGCTCCTCATCTCCAGCTAGGACTACATGTCCTAAACTTTTGCAATCTTGTAATAAATCATTAACACAACCTTCCCTCCATGTTGTTGGTGAACATCCATCTACATGTGATCTTTCTGTTAATTGTGAGACATTAAATTCCACCAAAATTGTGATATTTAGTGATGAATTTGGTAAGGACATGAGCCAAATGTTGACAGATATTTATTCGGGTCATCCTATAATTAATTATTGTATGCCTGGCATAACATATGCCAGTATAATAGACAAAATATTAACACATAATTTTAGTCAGGATACCATATTGATAATATTGGTAGGCAATAGAGGGAATGTGTCCAAACAACAGTTACATAAGTACTATGAGTTACTGTCAAAGATTACTGTTAAAAGTATTGTAATGTTCACATTTCCCTACAGTAATGGTTTGCCACAGGATGAAAATACCAATAGACATAAGTTGAACATGACATTACATACCTTGACATACTGCAATGGTTATGATATACATAACAAATTTAATTTAATTGACATAAATAACCTAAGTAATGTTAATTTTAATTTGACGATAGATAAATACTATCTTAAAAAATATTGTAAACGACAGATAGCAATGTCGCTATCCTTTTATTTATATACATTAGCCAGGAATCTGGCTACAAAAGTTGCTTCTATTGAGCAACATAATTTTGACATACAAATTAATGCAGCCAAGCACTTGGCTATCAATAATGACATAATATGTAATTTAAATTAGACTCTAAGACAACAGAGACTAACTCTGGCATGGATAAATTAAATGATAAATTTATTATAAATTCACATCAAAGCCCATGTAATAATGACCTTAAATTAAATGTAAATAAAATACCCTGTACCCGCTTGGTACATCAGAATATACAAGGTATGTTGGGCAAAGACTTAGAAATTGAATTGTTCTTGAACGGTCACAATATAGATATTTTTTGTGTAACTGAACATTGGCTAAAGAGTGACCAGTTCATGTTCAATTTTAATAACTACCAGGTTGCCAGCTCGTTCAGCAGAGTGAACATAATTCGTGGGGGCTCCCTAATTATTACTAAAAAGAATATTAAATACAAAGAACGTACTGATCTGGTGAGCCTTTCTGTTGAACGAGTTATTGAATTAGCTTGCATTGGGACTGAGCAGTTTTTAGTTTTGAGCTTATACAGGCCCCCGTGTTCACCATATGATGATTTTGAACGAATACTAGAAACTGTTTTGCACAAAACGTCCTACACGAATAAAACAATTATTGTCTGTGGAGACTTTAACATAAATCTACTGGAAAATACCACTGTGACCAGTAAATTTATAACATTATTTAGATCACACAATCTGTACAACATGTTCTTGGAGCCCACTAGGATAACCTCTTTTAGCGCAACATGTATCGATAACATATTTACAAGTATCAAACCGATACACAAAGAAGTAATAAATAAACTTGATTCTGACCATTGTGGACAGCTTGCTGTGTTTCCTAGTAAAATCATGAAAACTAAAAGAAATGTTATGTTTGTTCCGATAACAGAACGTCGCTTATGTCATTTCAAAGTCACCCTGACTGACAGCTTGCCTGTGTTGCCCTGTCATGAAGATCCAAATATTTTGTATAACTCGTTATTCCAATGTATCGATAATTGCTTTGGAAAAATATTTAAACCTAAAACTTTATCGATTAATCATAATGTATCGTTTAATGATTGGGCGACGGTAGGTATCTATACGAGTCGGAGAAAATTGTACGAACTTTATAATGAAAGATGTGTTAATTCCTCGCCGCTATTTAAAGAATATGTAAAACAATACTCTAAGGTATTTAAACGAGCTTGTTCCATAGCTAAAGCTAATTATTTAAAACAAAAAATCAGTAACTCTGAAAACAAAATTAAAATGACATGGAATATTATAAATAGTGAAACTGGTAGGTCATCAGTACGCAATAATGAATTTTGTTTACATGTGAATAATAAAGATGTAACAGCGGATTTAGATGTGGCGACAGAGTTTGAACGATTTTTTACTGATGTTCCCATTAATATAACGAAAACTCTGAATTCGTCGTCCATTTCCGCTGAAATTTTATTAAAAGAAAACATACCAGAGTGTGGCACAGCCTTTCAATTCTGTTTTGTTACTGCTAATGATATTATAAATACTTTCAAACAGCTTAATCAGAAAAAGACAGCTGATATATGGGGACTTTCTGTACAAGTAATAGCATCAATAATTGAAGTAATTGCCCCTCAATTAGCAGTGATATTTAATAGCTGTGTTATGAGTGGAGAGTTTCCTGACCTTATGAAGCATAGCAAAATCGTACCTATATTTAAGTCTGGCAGTACCGCTGAGCCTACGAATTTCAGGCCTATTTCGGTGTTGCCAGCCTTAAGTAAAATTTATGAAAAACTTATATTAAATCAAATATTAGATCATTTTAATAAAAACAATTTTATTCATGATAAACAGTTCGGCTTTAGAAAAAATCGATCAACTACTGACGCGGGAGTCGAATTATTAAAATATATTTACCAGGCTTGGGAGGAATCACATGATGCTCTTGGTGTATTCTGTGATTTATCCAAAGCTTTTGATTGCGTAGATCACGACACGATGGTCAGGAAATTACGCCACTATGGTTTGAGGAACAGAGCTTTAGACCTTCTGACTTCATATTTGAATAATAGAATTCAGAAGGTTGATATAAATGGTAAGAGATCCCCAGGATCTGTGGTTTCCTTAGGCGTCCCTCAAGGTTCAATATTAGGCCCATTTCTGTTTTTAATATACATTAATGATTTACCCTACTTCGTGGGGGATAAACTTAATGTTGTATTGTTCGCGGATGATACCTCCCTTTTATTTAAAGTTAAGCGTAAACTCCATGATTATGACGAAGTGAACAACGTCCTCTCTAAAGTCGTCCACTGGTTCAATATTAACAATTTAAAACTGAATGAGAGCAAAACTAAGTGTATAAAATTTGTAACACCTAATGTAAGACCGGTGGCTACCAATGTGGAAATTAATGGAGCATCGTTGGACCTTGAGGTTTCGACTGTGTTTCTTGGTATAACAATAGACGCTAAGCTACAATGGGGCCCACAAATTGAGAAACTGTCAGGTAGACTAAGTTCCGCGGCTTATGCAGTGAAAAAAATTAGACGCTTAACTGATGTTGAAACCGCTAGAATTGTCTATTTCAGCTATTTCCACAGTATTATGTCTTATGGTATATTACTGTGGGGATCTTCTGCAGAACTTAATGCCATTTTTATTCTGCAGAAAAGAGCTGTGAGAGCCATTTATAATCTGGCTCCTACCGATTCACTTAGAGAAAAATTCAAAGAAATAGATATTCTAACGGTTGTTTCACAATTCATATTTGAAAATTTAGTTTATGTTCAGAAAAATATTGGATCTTTTAAAAAATATAGTGATATTCATGGTGTTAATACCCGGAACAAACACGATCTTGTTTTGCATTCCACGCTTCTCCACAGAACAGGCAAATCTTTTATGGGTCAAAGTATACGCTTCTATAACAAACTGCCACAGGATATCCGAGATCTTCCACTGAATAAATTTAAACCTTTGATAAAAAGCCGATTGTCGAAAAAGGCTTATTATAAAATCTCGGATTACCTAGAGGATAAAGCTGCGTGGGCTTGAACTGCCTGACTCATGCAAGCTTTGAATTTTAAGGCTTACAATTTGTAACACCATATAAAGTGTTGGATAACTGATGGCTGCTGCACTAGTCAATTAATTGATGACATCAATAATATGTTAAAGTGCTTTGTGTCTTGCCTGACGAGGCACTGCTTAACAGCAGAAGTTAAATGTTAGACGTGTGCCATTGTGATATTAGATTGGTCATGCTCGCCATCGAAAGGTCTTTGCTTGTGGCGGCTTCGTGTGGCGGGTCACCCCCTTCCCTCCAATATGGTTGAGGGGAGTGATGGCTGCTGCTCGAGTCAACTCGTGCGCGGGTGCTGCTTGGGGGGACTGGTCCGACTACTATCCCTTTGGCTTTTTAGTTTGTTGTACCTACTTTCGTCGTATTTTATTATTTTTTTTCCCTGTATTATTTGATCTTTTGAACGGCAAGACACACTGTCGCTCTGATCTAACTGTAACATGACACACTGTTTAAAAAAAAAGTGATAAAATGACAAGCCCGCTGAGTTTCTTGCCGGATCTTCTCAGTTGAGGCCGCGTTGTGATCCGGTGGTAGCTTTTAAAAAAAAAAAATACATGACCTTTCAAAAGTGCTAGCGTTAAGCCTATTTGAAATAAACTATTTTTGACTTGACTTGACTTGACTTGACTTTGAATATAGTTAATTTTATTTCTTTCATTTTAAATAACGGCCTAACGTTTTAATAGAACCTTATGATGTAGGTATTACATATTTTTTACCACCTCGCAATTTAAGAGATAAAATCAGACTGGATTTTCGGATAGAATTTTAACAATACAATGGATTGATATTCATAGTTTACTTTGAAATTCTTTACGACAGAAAGAATTTGTGATCATAAATTATTTAAATCATTCTGTAGTCTGGATTTCAATAATTAAAGAGGCCAAAGTAAAAGGATGTTAATGGATTGGAAACACTTTATTAAAACTTTGCTTTTACCTCAACATTTACTTTTTGTTGCAGCAAATAATGATGTCAGTGTTTAGGAAAGGGTGTGCAGCAATTACTAGACTTGATTCCACCATCCCCTATCCGCTTCGGCCGTCTACAGAACCGGAGTTTCGGAACTGGTTCCGATCGAGACTTTTTATTTCCTTGTATGGAACTGGTTCCGATCGAGGCTTTTTATTTACTTGTATGGAACTGGTTCCGATCGAGGCTTTTTATTTACTTGTATGGAACTGGTTCCGATCGAGGCTTTTTATTTACTTTTACGTAACCAGTGGACCCAGTTCACCCAAAAATGGATATTTTTTGTTAAAAAGCAAAATTTGAAACTTAATTAATAGGATTCATTTGTTTCTTTTCACCTTTTTTTTTAATGTGGTACTAGGTAATTGGAATTAACCCTATATAGGTATACTAACTGACACGCGCAGCTTCGCCCGATTTTTTTTACCTGCACTACAATTTTTAGTTTCTGGTATTTTTTTATATATTCTTCTCCCCCCTCTTCTCTCTCTCTATTCCTGTCCCCATCAATGCTCGTAACTTTGATAAAGACTTCCGTTGTTTTTGATGATGCGTGCAAATAGTGTAATAATTTTTTCCATACAAACTTGACTAACCTCTAGCGCAACCGCGCGCGGGATATCTTTCTTTATTTTGTTCGGAAAATATTTTCAGTGAGCTTCGATGCAATCGACTCGTAAAGTTTCGAATTTAACCCACTTAAGGATTAAATTTCCAAAAATCACGTCACTCATGGAATCCTCCTTTATATTTAAATATAAGATATAGATTAGAAGATTTGATTTCCTGGTTAATAACTTGGTAAGACCAAATGTTAAAACAGAAATAAATGTTTATGTTTACTTTATAGTTGTATGATTATTTCTAATATACAATGGGGTTAAGTACCTACCTAGTTATTGGTTAAATCCGTTTTATAGTTTTTGCGCGAAACAAGCTTAAACATCCATCTATCCAAACTTTAACGTTTATTATATTAGTAGGAGTAGGATTATACCTTCTGTTATAGACCTGTCTGTGTCTCTACTTCAGTTATGATCACGGCTGGTGGAATACGATAATTACTTGATCGGAACCAGTTCCATACAAGTAAATAAAAAGCCTCGATCGGAACCAGTTCCATACAAGGAAATAAAAAGCCTCGATCGGAACCAGTTCCGAAACTCCGGTTCCGTAGACGGCCGAAGCGCCCCTATCTATCATCGGACAACCAGACGCACGTTATCTACATATTATCTACCATTACAGCTATTTGATATAATATATTTTTGTAGTTACTAGTCACTGATCAGTACAGAGTTCGAATATCTGCAAATTGTTTGACGAATACTAATTAAATTTTTTTTTTGGCCTTATTCCATTAAGTCTAAGCGTTATATTCTCTTTGGTCCAGGTAGGTACCACCGCGGCGTTACTCTGCCACCAAGCAGCAGGATATACACATTGTTGTGTTCCTGTAAGAAGAGCACTGTAGATGGTGAAATTACAGGACACAAAAGACTTAATATCTAATGTCTTAAGGGTCTGGCAATACGCTAGTAATTCTTCTGGTTTTGCTTACCATCAAGCGGCCTCGTGCTTGTTTCTCACTTTGGTAGTGTTTAAAAGAAATTGTGAATCTTATGTGATTGGAATAAACACCTCATTAAAAGTATATTACTTATTCAGATACCGGTGCTCCAGGGTTGAGCGCTACACCCTTACGTTGTGAATATCCTATCAGTCCGAACTAAGCGATTTCCTTTGTCATTTATAATACGTACTGGACTGGAACAATTTCCCTAGAAGGTTTTCCCTCTCGATTATAATGAGGGTATTTTGAAGGCTAGTGATTATTCACTCACTTATAAATCTTATGCTTTTAATAAGCTAGTGTGTTTCACCAACCCTGATTGCATTGCCGTATTCCATGGAATTGCAGTCAATGGCTAAAGCTAGGGAATTAGAAAGGACCTAATAAAATGCGGGAACAAACTGGGCAAGTATTGCAGAGGACAGAGACAAGTGGCTTTCTTAGGAGGAGACTTTACTCGGAAATATACCAAAATAAATTATCGTACGCAATGATTATTTAAATTAATTTATCTTTATTGTATAAATCCCCCCCAATTATTTAAGTAATTAAATTGCAAATGGTCAGGAGAAAACTGGACAACCTCGCGAGGCTTATCGTGATAGACCAATATGCCCAGTGGATGGGCAGACACTATCACGGCAGTTACCAGAACGACGCTACAGGCGAGCCACATAGAGCTCAAAATCGAGCGGCGTGGAGAAGAGTGGTGGCGGAAGTCTGCATTAGTCACGACTCTCAGTCATAAGGTCACGATTAAGAAGAAGAAGAAAACAAATAATTTAATTTCAACGTATTAATTAATATATTTCTATGTTGGCGTACCTACTGTGTATTTGAACACCAACTTCAATATTATTATTTTTACTTTGAAGTCAGTTTAATTTTTTTTATATTTTCGTTTATACTTTTAATTGATATTTTCATATGAAAAACGTAATAAGTGCCTATAAAATGTATGGGGCTGCCCTCGATTTCCCTGCGTCATTAGATCCTGACTTGATGCTAATGGGACCAAATTGGAAGTAACGACAAATTAAAATTCTTGAAATCTGTCAACAGTTGACGGAGATATTTTTTGCATCATCAGATGCAAAAAAGAAATACAGTGTAACATAGAACCTCCTCCTTTTTTAAAGTCGTTTAAAAACTGAACACATCAATACCAAACAATGATTTACTTGTAGTTTATTATTGAAGGTTTATACTTAACATTATTAACGAAAATATCGTTTCGTAACAAAATTATGAAAATCTATTTGCAATCGTTTTGTCAGCGTTATCATCGTAGCGTGACTAAAGTAATTTGTTTCACATTTCTCCAGTCATTTAATACGTTTAATGCAATTTCATTTATTATGTCTAGCTGTCCATCCCGTAATGGTATTACTAAAACAATTCTTATGTAGACAGTTTCATTATCAAAGGAGATGAGAATTCAAGCAATGAACGTTAGTACGTCCCATTTGACCCAAAAACTAGCATAGTTAAGATAGGTACCTGTTAAATTTTATCCAGACGAACCCTTTTAACACATTTACTCCTTGTTAGTCCGCCAACCCGCACTTGGCCAGCGTGGTGGACTATGGCCTAAGCCCCTTCATCTTGAAGGGAGGCCCGTGCCCAGCAGTGGGACATTAACAAGGGCTGGTATTATACTCCTTGTTTTGTCCTACTTATAAAAGAAGAGGTTCTCAATTTGACTCTATTTTTTTGTATTCACTGTATCTCTGGCATTTTTTGAGGAATTTAAATATTTATTTTATATTTTAGAGAGTTATTGCTGGCGTTTTAGAGAAGCTCAGAGTCACATCTCACACAACGAGCTATGAAGAGAGCTATGCTCGGAGTTTCTTTGCCTGATAGAATCCGGAATAAGGAGATTTGCCGAAGAACTAAAGTCACTGACATAGCTCTCAGAGTTTGCATGTTGAAGTGGCAATAAATTATTTATCTGCAACCTGACCTGTAACGAGTGTGGGGTACCCCGCTCCGAATGGCGTAAAATTGGTTCGAAACCTGGCCAGAATGCGCCAGGTTCCGAACCAATTTTACGCCATTCGGCGCCATCTAGAAGATATCGCTGATGCTGAGTGAACAACCTACTCAATACCTTCATATTGTAACGACCGGGAGATAAAAGTGTTAATTACTCCGTTAATTATTACTTAATTGCAATGATCTCAAAATGCATTGTTAGCCTATAGGTCTACTATCGATCCGTGTAGAAAGATCTTGAATTCTCAATAGAAAGTTGTTCCCTCCAATTCGCAAGTACTTATGTATGTACCTACCGCTCGCTCGCTCGACCTGTTCCACTAAGTTCAACTATAAGTTCAACTAGGTTCAACTGGTTGAACTTATTGGACAAAAAACGTCGAATTATTTCAACTTTGATATTTTTTATAACAGTAGAACTTACTGGACAATATTGATCCAATTAGTTCAACTTTCTATTTAAATCATAAATAATTTAATCATCAATGGAAATTCAGTTCATTTCGGTTTGGAAATAAATTGTGAGTAAATGTTCCAAGTAGTTATACCCACGAACTGGAAAACGTAGCGTAGGACGTCCTGTGACCCGCTGGAGTGACGATATACGCAAAGCAGTTGGCAGTGACTGGATGAGGAGAGCCAAAAGACCGGGCTCAATGGCGTGTATTGGGGGAGGCCTAATGTCCAGCAGTAGACGTGATGATACCGGCTGAATGTGGTTGCTCCAGACGGAATTTCAAAGGGCATCCACTATGATGAAATACCGCGTGAAAGCGCAAAATTGAGCATTCTTATATAATTTTACCAGAAGTACTAGGGCAACAGAGGGCACAAAGAGACCTCTAGTTCGTGAGACATCTAGTTTTACGAAACTGTGACTACTATGCTTCAATATTTTACCAGAAGTACCAGGGTAGCATAGGACATAAGGTGGTCTCATGATAGTCATGAATGATGGTTAAGGAACGATTTACATCAACCAGCGGAAGCGCGTCGAAGGGCATTTTACAATATATTTATAAGAAAACGCTACGAAGTTGTTATATGTAATTTACACAGCTTGGAATCAGCTCGGATCCGACTGGTGCACCTCCGGTGCTTATGCGGATGGCTACGTAGGCTCGTTTATCGGCTCTGTTCGCCTCCGTCCCTTGCGCTCGACATTCCAGCCAACAGGTCAAACTTGGATCATTACACAAAGAACAAGCGTCGAGTCGATTGATCACCAGCTGTTGAAGACACTTTACTATTCAACAGTTATCTGGGACTTTTCCCCAGTAGTTCCATCCGTTTGTTGTATAGAACTACTGACACTTTTCTTAGTAGTTCCATTGCTGGAAGCGAGGGCATCCACCTGATTCTACAAGTACTTACGTAAATAACTCCACTGGAAGATTTAAATAGATCGTTGAACTTAGTGGACATATAATGTCCATTTATTTCAACTATTATTTATTTAATTTTAATTAGCACAAAGTTGAAATAATTGGACTTTTTGTCCAATAAGTTCAACTGGTTGAACTTAATAGTTGAACTTAGTGGAACTGGTCGCTCGCTCTGGGTTCACTGACCCCGCCTATTGTTCATTTTCTCGAAGGAGTGCCGCTATTGTATCGGCTCGCGAAAAAACTAGAAGTAGGTATTTACGAGAATAACCTCGAAGCTTCCACCCTCTGTTAATTTAGGTACCTATATAAGCCGACGCATAGAGGCGTCCAGACAGTTTGTGTTTACAAGCGACAGCGGAAACATCTTAAGGAAGCGATCGAAGAGAATTGTACCAGCGACCCTTGCGACGACTTTGGACTACTGAGACGTACTGTGTGACTCGGACTTCTGTGCCTTGTGTGTATACAGTATGAGTGTACGTGAAATAAAATCTTCTTTTACGTAGTTCGGCATTTAATTCCCCACCCACACGTAACAATATATTCATATGCCTGTGAGATGTCCAAGTAAGAATAGCACCTCCTGCTGGGTGTCTTCAGAGGCGACTAAGGGAAAACCAGAAGACGGTCAGCGGTCTTTCTATTGGATTACCTACCACCTATACTACGATCCCCAAAACGTCTGCCAAGCGTGGGGTTTTGACAACTGTCTTCCGGATGATGATGATGATGACCTATATTCAAGTCAACATGAAAAAATAAGAAGAATGCTATGAAATACGTATATGTACCTATTATAGAAGAAGTAAGGAAACTAACAGACGGACAACGCGAACAGCGGCTTCGTTATATTAAAAGACTAGCTGACCCACGCAGCTCCGCCTGCGCTATTTTTAACCGACTTCAAAAAAGGAGGAGGTTCTCAATTCGTCTGTACATATTTTTTTTTTTACGTTAACTAAACTTTTAATAACAGACATTCGCATCGAATACTTATGTATTCGATGCGAATGTCTCTTACTAATATTTATTATATTATAAAGAAAAATTGATACAATCGGACCAAGCGTATAACCAAGTACCCATTTTGACTTTAATCCCCTCTCCCAAAAGAACCGTGCTAGATTACGAGATAAAAAGTATCCTATGTCCTACCTCGTAGTAAGATCTCAAATCATGCCAAGTTTCATTTGAATCCATTTAGTAGTTTCGGCGTGATGCGCAGCCGTGATACAGACAGACAGACAGACAAAAATTCAAAATATTACATTTTCGGCCTCAGTATTGGTTATAGAATGCCCTCCAAATATAATTTTCAAAATATCTTCAATGTACAGAATTGGACCTGTTACAGTTTTATTATAAGTATAGATATAGAATAACATGTATTTTCCACTGAGATAAAACTATTTTTTTTTTCGAATTTTATCGTGGCCGTAAATCCGTAAAAATAGTTTTAAAATAGTTTGATTTCAAAGGTAGTATTCGCGTAAATAAAAGACAACATTATAGGGGTTCAAAGGGGTAATGCCGCCAGTCTTTTAGGTACCATTCCCTCCCAGTGCGGCGACAACTTGGAGGAAGTTTTTTAGCTAGTTTAAGTATACGTATTTGTAAATAAACTGTAAATATTTAGTTTCAATAAATGATAATTATCTTTAACATTATAGATATTTTCCAGACAATCACAACCATTAATACAACAATTGATGCAATAATATAACGCTGCAGCCGGTGGTCTGTGTACAAGTTAGTCAGTAATTAACGAGGCCACACCACGGGAACACTGCACGCCCAAATGATCACGCGTGCTAATTAGACACAACTGCACTGCACCGAACACAATTCTGATAACATTTGCCACTAATTACCCGCTTCGATAGCACCGCTAGTGTCTTGTTAGTTATTATAATGATGCCTTCATAACAGCTACAGCCATAGTGGCTAATCTTCCAGTAGATTTATAGGCCAGTGTTTGCGCGTAGGTGCCCTCGTCGCAAGAGAAAAAAGTTTCTCATTATTTTCATTAATCGAACAACCTGATCGGCGAAAGATTAGACGAAAAAAGACCTTTTACATACGTATCCGATACGTGCATCATATCCCTTTTCAATCAGGATTTCAGCCTTTGCATTGCAGAAGTTTTGCAGTCTACGGCTGGATGCACTCGGAGAACATATTATTTATTATATTATTTTGCCATTTATGTAGGCTCGCTCCATGCATTCTAGGTAAGGTGAGCGAGCATAGAAAGAATTTTCGGAAATTAATCCTAAATGACTTAATAGGGGGAGTGTATGCGACTAATGACCTAATAATAACTTGCTCAAACAATCACACCTAGTTATGTGCAATAACTGTCCAATGTAATGAAATATCGTGCTATGACGTACCTCACAAAAATGTAGATATCAAAATAATAATTTCCGTGATATATTTCGCCTAGAGTCGTGAAATTTGCGCCAATGTTCTTTATTGCACATAAATATTCATTGACACGGTCTTCGTTTTTCTTTCGTCGTTAGAACACAGATACCAACGTGTAGGTATGAGTAATATACGGAATATTTATGTTCCGAAAAGGTATCTAATTTTCACAAATGCATATAATGCGTATCGCTACTTCTTCATACACTTGTAGTTTTAGCTTTCTGCTAATATTTTACGTTTTTTTTTTTTCATTATTTTATTTAAGGTTTTTCTTGTTTATTTCTTTTCTCCTCCTATTATTATATCCCTTATCTCAGCGTGCCTGCGGGCAAAGGCCTTCCCTTTCTAATGTGATCGGTCTAATGTTATCTGCTGTTCTCCAGAACGGTCCAGCTGCCGATTTTATTTCATCCTCGTTTGTGTATTTGTTATACCGAATTAAAACAGAGTAGGTATCTCATGTGCACTTAAATCAACAAGGATTAATCTGAGATAAGATTTTAAACATGTAGTTTTAGGATATGTGCTTTGAAACAAAGTTATGCAATATTCAATGGAAGCTGTTTGACTTAGAATGTACCTACAAATGTAATGTATGATAAGAGATCTACCAAGACCTCTAGCCTTTAAAAGTAACCTAAAAACACATTTTTCCTTTGAGCATTTTCATTTAAGTCGCCTCCGTTCGTCGCTCACTTTATCCATCACAGTAGACAAAAAAATTGCCTGTATCAGCCTACAGCGTTCTTCATACTACGTTATACGAATTAATGCTTTGCGTGAAAGGCTTATAGTTTATTTTGGTTCGCATAGAGCTTTTACAGAACTCCACGAAAAGGTGAATATCGGCAGCTCGGGCCATAAATGCAGTGATTCAAGGAGCGTTTCGTCAGTTTACAAGCTCAATGTAATAAGATATCGGACGCTCTATCGTCCTGGAAAATGCCTTTATTATATTCCACGGAACATAGCTACCGAAATCCTCGAGAAATTTAAGACTCGCCGTCATTCGAGCAATCCTGATGGATCAAGTCGACGATTAGATATTTCGGAATAAATTTAAATGGAATATCTTTAATTTTGTGAATGAATTTAAGAATTGAAAATTTTCACTGTTCAAAAAATATTGTTGAACTTACCTGTAAACGCAACTGTATCAATAATAATAATAAGTATAATATTACAATTTTGGTCCTACTGCTGGGCACGGGCCTCCCCTCAAGATGAAGGGGCTTAGGCCATAGTCCCCCACGCTAGCCAAGTGCAGGTTGGCGGACTTCACACGTCATTCGAAAGCTAGTTAGGCTTTCTCAGACATCCAGGTTTCCTCACGATGTTTTCCGTCACCTAAAGTTAGTACTAGTAGATTCGCACATGATTAATTAAAGAAATCAAAGGTGCGAGCCGGGGTTCGAACCTGCGCACCTCGTTTCCAAGGCAAGCTCCCCCACTGAGCTGTTACTGCTATGCCACTATATTAATTTATAAATATTAGTATAATGTGGTTTTGAAATATGAATTTCATACGTTATGCATCTAACTGCCGCACTCGAAAACATCTATTAGCGTTAATTCCCATTTAGCTTATTTTTTTTTTAAGTCTGTTTATTTCGAAACTTTGAGCCGTTTAAGCTTATGTTCCGTTATTGAGGACCAGATAATTGATATCTCATCTACTCAATAACAGAGTACAAATTATTACCTATTGGGGGATGGAGTGCCGAAATAATTCGTATTAAACAACTAGATTAATTGTAATAAACACTAATTTACTTTTGTGAGTGCGATTGATTATAGCCAGTAGGGTGTCCGGATAAGAATAGCACTCACCCAGGCCCTCCCCCTGGGTGTCGTAAGATTGCGGGAAAATAAAGGTGCGCGTCCATTGGCCCGCGCCGGACGCACCGCACGCACGGCACGCAACGGATTTTAGTTTGCTTTCTATGATTTTGACGGCCCGCATCGGAAAATGCCGGCGCGGATAATGGACGCAGCGCTATGTAAAATCATAGAAAGCAAACTAAAATCCGTTGCGTGCGGTGCGTCCGGCGCCGACCAATGGACGCGTACCTCAAGAAGACGGGGAACAGCGTCACCAATACTGCGATCCCCCATTTGTCTAGCCAAGCTTGGGGATTATGGCAAACCGTACCTTTTAAGGAGTGGACGTCTTTCGGCGACGAGGATCATCATCAGCAGCCAAAACACGTCAACTGCTGGCCAAAAGGCCTACCCTTTAGAAGAGAGGGGTTGCCATAATCCCCACGCGTCTTGGGGAACGCAGTATAGGTTGTAGGTAAGAGAGACGCTGGTGTCCATGTTTTCCCTTAGTCGCCTCTTACGACACCCAAATTGGGGGGAATTGATGGGAGGGTGCTATTCTTACCCGGACACCCCACGGGTAATGATGAGGATGATGATGGAATATTATGATTATTTCGTAATTTATGAGAAGCAGCATTGTAATATTGAAATCAAACTACTTTTACGGATTTTATCGCGGTTTATATTAGATTTTACTATCCCGACGTTCGACGTCGTATTAATCCGTAAAAGTAGTTTGATTTCAATGTGTAATATTCGCGTAAATAAAAGACAACATTTAGTGAACATTGTTATACTCAATACTTACGAATCGACCAACAACTTTGTACTTACAAGTACATATATTGGATCGCTAACGTTAATGTTTACAGCAAACGTGATCTACGTTTATCTTGCCGCCGCCGTTCCATTTCCAGTAGTTCCTAACTTTCCGTAGAAAGGGTGAAACGTTTCGTGTGGTAATTTGTCCCTAAAATCCTTATTTATTGCAATTGAGAAGTTGGATCGGCCCCGGGGGCGAACGCAAACTTGGCTGCTTTAACTTCGCTTCACTGGGTACTGACACCTTGAACACACGGAGGCTGGATTCCCCTTTGAGTAATTTTTTTGGCAATATTGAATATATTGCCAAAAAATTTACTAAAAATATAGCAATATTTCTACTTTCTCGTCACCTAAGACATAGGGAACGGGAACACGGCAAGGTTAATACATTGCTGCTGGCAGAGTAATTGACACTGAAGTCGTACTTACCGTGATGTACCGTGCCCTACTCGGGCAAAAGTGGAAATATTGCTGGCAATATTCCCACTTTTGCCCGGGTAGGGTTTAGGTGACGAGCGGCAGTGCAGTGCAGCTGTCTATAGGCAGGCCTGTCGCTTACCATCAGGCGAACCTCTTGTCACGTCACATTTTTTTAATAAGAACTATTAGCCAGGAAAATCGAAATCAACCATATTAATATGGTTGGGGCACCTCACTAGCCCAATTACCGATTGACATATCCCCGCACTAGACACGCTAGTGAGACTTCTCATTTTCGCGCCATGTGTATTGTGCTAATAAATAATTATAGTGATTAATTCAGTGTTTATCTTATTTCTGCCTTACAGTACCTATTTAAACAAACTAACAAAAAGGAAAAAAATATATAAAAACCCCGACTGCGGACAAACAGAATGGTCTTGACATTACACATACATAAAACGTATACCAACATACACGTGTACGTACGTTTATTATGTACATATGTTCTTGGAAGTAAAAATATACAAAATGGTGGCTGACGGCTGACATTCTAAGTTTAAAAAAAATATATATAGCCTATGTCACTCCCATAACGATTATTATAAGTCAAAATACATTGAGCCGTTTAAGCTGTAGGCCATACTTACATACATTTATTTACTCTCAAAAAACATAGCCCTCCTTCTAGGGCACTCGGGCAAAAAGAAACATTATATATCAAATGTAAACACACAATTCCAATGTAACACCCTGCAGTTATCGTACCGGTTCTAGTCACATCGCGGACGTTAACTCCAACAAACTACAATCAATACACATAGGTAACATTGTTTAACAACAAAGTTTGCCTTCTACACATTGTCGGTGAATTTAATACGTTTTATTAAAACCCAACGCTTATCCTATTGTTGTTAAACTCCACACTAACGCATTCATTTAAGTAAATCTTCTTGTCGACTCGACAGCAGACCCAATCAGAGCCTGCCCGCCCAGAACTTTGCCACTCGCACTGTATTATCGGTGGCACCAAATAGGCCCTGAAGTGCAGATGTCGGTGCACACTGGACTGGAAATACTTTGTGGGAAGGTGGGTTCTCCCCTCCCCTCACTCACAATGATTAATTAATTGAAATAGGTAGGATAAGAATTCAGTTGTCCGCAGACAATACTCAAATCACAGCATTAAAGAGATAGGTACCTAGTGGTAGAGGCAAAAACGTTTAACTACTTAGGAACAAACCGGCACCTACTAGGAACATTTTCACCACAAAACTTGTTACCAGTGGGTCATAAGTCATTCAGTGTGCTTACTTATTATGTACTAACGACAACTGATAAACAAATCATCATCATCAATAGCAGCCAACAGACGTCCAATGCTAAACAAAGGGTAGGCCTCCTTAGAATATTGAATTGCCATAATTCCCACGCTTGGCAGGCATCTTGGGGATCGCAGTAGGTATAGGTGGTATGTAATCCAATAGAAAAATGCTGCTGGCCGTTTAGCGAAAAGCGACGACGGTGGTGCTAAAGGGAGGATCCTCCGACCGAGCGAGGTGTGATGCTCGATCAGGGCCGAAGCCCCCGACAGTTTTTTTTTTTTTCTGTGTAGGAGTAGTGCTGTTGGCCGCAGATGGCCATTACAGCTTCACCGGACAAGAGGGCGAGCGCTTTAAGCGCTCCAGCCAGAAAGGTAGAGACTAGTTCAAGGGCACCTCAGGGAGGCACGGCCTCGGCTTGGGCTGCCGCTTAGAGAGTGTGAGTTTACCACCGGTTCACAACACGCCCCCGCTGAGAAGAACCGGCAAGAAACTCAGCGAGGGGATGCATGTCGAGGTCGCATGCGTACGACCCTTCGGCCTCGCCGGCGAGACCGGTGTCTGTGTGTAGGTGTGTGTACGACTCGTGACGTCGTTGTCGGTGTTGGTGTTGGTGTAGGTGTAGTGTCATGGGGACGATGTAGGCAACCTCCACGTGGTGTACCCTGGGCATCGGGCAACAGCTTCCTGAGTTTCCCTCGGAAGTTTGTTGCTCGGTGGCGAATAGCCTACGAGACGGCGTCACACGTGCTGCTCCCAGTACTCTCTGGCTTTCGGAGAGGACTGTGGCGCAGCACCATGATATAAGTGACGGAGGCCGAAAGGCCAGATGTCGTTGTGTTACTCCCGGTACCCCTCTGTTAAGCAGAGTAGACCGCGGAGCGGCACTTCCGACGCGAAGGTCGCCCACTAGGGCGTTGTGTTTTCCTGTTCTGTCCGCTATCTGTTATTTATTATTGTTGATTTTGATTTTAATTCGTTATTGATTTTAGCTTTAGTTTTCCAATCGGTTTTATTTTATTTTATTGTTAATTTATTGATTTTATTTATAATGAACTCATTTTAGTGTTTAATTTTAAATTATTATTGTTAAAATTATTTTACTTCTGTTTTTATTTATTGGTTTTAATTATTTATTTCAATTATACATTTTCGTTTCTTTTCTTTCTTCTTTCCTTCTTTGTCCGGGTAGAGAGGAACTCGCCGGCTGATGTGCCCAATGCCGAAGGTGCAGTGTGCCATTAGGCTGTAATGCGGAGGGGCAAAACTCCGCCATAAGCGCTGGCAGGTTGGCCACTCCTGCTATAAAAGTGGAAATTCGAAATGAGTGCACGCAACAAAAACATATTACCCCAGGAGGGTACCGGCCGCGCCGCGGCAGGAGAATCCCTCCCAGGGCCTTCGGGCCTTGGCAGCGCCACGTATCTGGGGGGCGCCAAAAAAGCATGCACACCCACCGCCAAGTCCCAGTCTGGCGGTGCACAGAGCCAAGGGGGCTCACGTCCCGAATCGCTGGTTTCTGACGCCAGCGATTCCGACAGCGAGGGACTCGGCATCGGACCAGGTGTCGCGGGTCAGAAGCGCCAGCACAGGGCACTGCAGGGTCGCTCCGGATCTCCGTCGAGCGACACTGCCAAACCGGAGCCCAAGGTGCCAAAGGCGAGGAGGGGGCGCGGAAGCGCCACAAGACGCTCATCGTCAGTGGACGTCATAAGGCGGGATGAACGCGGGCGTTTTATCCGCATTCGCCAGGACACACCGCCCCCACAGGCGGAGGCTGCCAAGGCGCCGGCGGAAGTTGAATCTCGCCCAGTGGGCCCCAGCGTTGCCTACTCTAGTGAGGCAATCCGAAGGCAGGCCGAGATCGTTGCCACGGTTGCCGCAAAGTCTGGCAACCTGAAAGGGACCTGCGTGAAGGCCCTGAAGGACGCGGCGAGAATCATCGGCGAGAAGGCCGACTCTATTAGAGATCAGGCCCTCGCCGATGAAGGCGTAAGACTGCACGCAGAAAACAACAAGCTGCGGCAGTCTTACGGCCGGCTGTATGCCGAGAACCAGCGCCTGCAGAAGGAGATGGCCGAGATGCGCAAGCAACTCGGCGAACTGTAGGCGACGGTGGAGACTCTGCAGTCCCAGGCGGCCTCGTCGGTGGTCTGTCCGCAGCCGACTGCGCAGGCGGCATCGGACTCCCTCAGTCGTGATCAGAGGACCCTCGCGGAGGAAATATCGCGCTCCGCCTTGCTCCAGGTGGGGAGCATGATGGATGCGCGAGTCGCGGGCATCCAGGACCGACTCCTACCCGAGAAGCGCCTCAGGCCTCCTCTCGCGGCGGACGCGCGCAATGCGGTGGCACCCACTGTCGATGTGGACGCCCGGCCACCTGCGCAGCCGCAAACTGTGCCTGCCGCGAGGGCGCCCAGAGCGCGGCCGGCCCAGCCTGTGCAGCCTTCCCAGGCAGCACCAGCAGTGCCGGAGTCGGGGTCCCGGCCGCCTCCGCCGCCCCAGCAGGTGGCGGCGGCGCCGGCTGCTTCGACCAAAAAGCCGAAGAGGAGGCGTAGAGGAGGGCGCCAAATAGCTCCTTCAGTAGCCGATCTGCCGGCGGTTCCCGCGCCTGCTGCGACTGCCGCTCCAGTTGAGCGGCCGACTGCGCAGTCGGCGGAACAATCCTGGGCCACGGTGGCGAGGAGACAAAAGCCTCCGCGGGCGGCGGCTCAGGCCCGCCCACAGCCGGCGGCTGCTCGTACGTCGAAAGGAAGGCGCAAAAACAAGAAGGCTGCGCTTCCTCGGGCCCCTAACTCTGCTGTCATAACCATCACGGTGGCGGAGGGGTCCGACACGACCTATGTGACGGTCACGGCGGCGGCGAACTCTCGGGTGCGCCTGAGTGACATGGGCATCGCCAACGTCCGGCTGAAGCGAGCGGTCACCGGCGGTCTCCTCATGGAGTTGGAGGGGCCCGATAGTGAGACCCAAGCGGACGCGCTGGCCGCGAAACTACAGGAAGTCCTGGTGGACTATCCTGTAAAGATCGCCCGCCCGACCAAATCGGGGGAGATCCGGGTCACCGACCTGGACGACGCTATAACCCCCGAGGAGGTCGCAAAATCGTTGGCGGAGGCGGGTGGATGCCCGGCGGAGAAGATCTCCGTCGGACAGATCCGCCGCGGCGAGACCGCCATGGGCACGGCCTGGGCCCGGGTCCCCGTCGCCGCTATGCGCAAGCTGGTGGCGACAAAGGAGGTGACCGTTGGCTGGGGCCTGTCGCACGTGCGGGCGCTGGAAGCCAGGCCGCTGAGGTGCTTCCGGTGCCTGGAGAGGGGGCATGTCGGGAGGCGGTGCCCTAACGGTGGCGAAAACCGGAGTGCGCGGTGCTTCACTTGTGGCGAGCAGGGCCACAAGGCAAGCACATGCACCGCGCGCACACCGAAGTGCCCCTTGTGTACAGACAAGGGGTGCCGTGCGGACCACCGGCTGGGTACAAAAAAGTGTACCCCGCCAAAGGGCAAGGGTAAGAAAGGACCCTCCGCCCCCTCCAACGAAGCGACAACCGCGGCCCCGGCCAGCGCAGCGGGCTCCAGCCCGCCGGAGGACATGGAGGCCTAACGTTCACTCCCCACGTTAGGTTTCTACAGGGCAACCTGAACCACTGCCGCAACGCTCAGCACCTGCTCATGCAGACCGTTGTGGAGCGTCAGGTTGCCATCGCGGCGGTCGCGGAGCCCCACAGCGTCCCGGACCACCCTCGGTGGTTCGGAGACGACTTGGGCTCTGTGGCGGTCTATTGGGGAGGAGGAGAGGGTGTCCCACCTTGCACCCTACTGGAGAGGGGGCAGGGCTTCGTCGCCGTCGAATGGGGCACCATGGCCATAGTGGGCTGCTATGTCTCTCCCAACAGGTCCCTCGCCGACTACGAGGTGTACCTGGACCGGGTGGGGAACTGCATTCGCCGTTGCCTACCCCGTCCACTGATCGTCCTGGGGAACTTCAACGCCCACGCTACCGCGTGGGGCTCCCCCAGAGACAACATCAGAGGAGAGACGTTGCTCGATTGGGCGGCTGGGCTCAACCTCCGGTTAGTCAACCGGGGGTCAGTGAGCACGTGTGTACGGTGGCAGGGGGAGTCGATCGTCGACCTGACGTGGGCGACTCCCTCAGCCATCGGCAAACTGTCGGGATGGCGGGTAGCGGAAGAGGTGGTCACATTGTCCGACCACCGCCACATCTTCTTCGATGTGGCCATCCGCCGCCGTCCCCGCGGTTCCAGCCGCCGAGAAGGCAGCCCCCCGCGACGTTGGTCTCTGAAGCGCCTCGACGTAGACATGCTCGAGGCGGCGGCCGACGTCGCGGCATGGCCGGAAAGCGCCGGAAAGGTCCGATCCGATCCGAATGAGGAAGCAGACCGGTTTCGGGGCACGATGACGCAAATCTGCGACGCGTCGATGCCCCGAGCCGGCCGCCCCAAGCGTAGCCCGGTGTACTGGTGGACGCCGCAGATCGCGCAACTTCGCGAGGTCTGTTGGCGAAGCCGCAGAGAGTTCACCAGGGCGAGAAGGCGAAGGCGAGCTCAAGCCGACGAGGTAGCCAGGCTCTACAGGGCATATCGAGTGGCCACCAAGGCGCTCCAAAACGCCATCAAGAGCGCCATATCGAGTGGCCACCAAGGCGCTCCAAAACGCCATCAAGAGCGCCAGGGACCAGTCCTGGGACGAACTCCTCGAGGGACTCAACGAGGATCCGTGGGGGCGCCCGTACCATATGGTGCTGGGCAAACTACGCCCATGGATGCCCCCGGTGACGGAGACTCTCGATCCGGCGTTGCTGGGAAACGTGGTAGACACCCTGTTCCCGGCGGGTCGGTCAAGTCCCTCAGTCCACCCCCTTCAGTTGCCCGAATGGCGCGACGATCTGGGGGTGACCATAGAGGAGATGGATTGGGCCGTTGGCCGCTTGAGAGCCCGAAACACCACGCCCGGACCCGATGGTGTTCCGGGGAGGGTGCTGGTGTTAAGCCTGGCTGCCCTGGGTGACGTGCTGAGGCAGCTATTCACTAGTTGCCTCCGTGAAGCTACGTTCCCCAGGGCCTGGAAGGAGGCTAGTTTGGTCCTCATCAAGAAGGAAGGCAGAGCCGCGGATTCTCCCTCCGCGTACCGTCCCATATGTCTGCTGGACGAGGTTGGCAAACTGTTCGAGAGAATAGTTGCCTCTCGTCTCAGCGGGCATCTGTCGCGCGTCGGTCCCGATCTGGCCGACAGCCAGTTCGGCTTCCGACAGGGCCGTTCGACCGTGGATGCGATAACTCGCGTCCGCGCCCTGTCGGATCAGGCGGTCTCCCGGGGTGGCGTGGCGTTGGCGGTGTCACTCGACATTGTCAACGCCTTCAATTCCCTACCCTGGGATGCGATCTGGGAGGCACTGGTCTACCATGGAGTGCCTCCCTACCTGCAGGCCCTGATCGGGGACTACTTGCGCGACAGGTACATCCTGTACGTGGATCGAGACGGTACGAGGATCCGGAGGGAAGTGGAGCGAGGGGTTCCGCAGGGGTCAGTGTTAGGCCCCTTGCTATGGAACCTCGCCTACGACGCGGTTCTGCGTGTCGATCTCCCCGCCGGCGTAAGTGTCGTCTGCTATGCGGACGACACGTTGATCGTGGCCGGTGGGGACACCTTCGAGAGGACCAAAGAGCTCACCGAGCTTGGGGCGGAAATCGTCGTCGCGAAAATACGCGAGTTGGGCATGGAGATAGCGCCTCAGAAAACCGAGGCGCTGTGGTTCCACGGCCTACCTAGGAGCCGGGAGCCACCGCCCAACTTGCGCGTCCGTGTGGGTGAGTCGGAAGTCAGGCTGGGGCCGCACATGAAATATCTTGGCCTCACCCTTGACAGTCGCTGGGGCTTCGAGGAGCATTTCGAGCGCCTGGTCCCCCGAGTCGATAAGGTTGCAGCGGCCTTACATAGGCTGCTCCCTAATCTTGGGGGGCCGAGCGAGGAAGTTCGCCGCCTCTACGCCGGGGTCGTGCAGTCCGTAGTCCTCTACGGAGCGCCCATTTGGGCGCCGAGGCTGGCCATACGACGCTGTAGAACAAAAATCTACAGCGTCCAGCGGAGGATGGCACTGCGGATTGCACGAGGATACCGAACGGTGTCCTTTGAGGCGGCGCCCATACTGGCACGCTTTCCGCCCTTAGACATCCTGGCGGGCATGTATGCGAGGGTCTATGACCGGATCCGCATCGCCCGCCAGAGTGGCGGAGGCGAGCCGGTGGCGCTCGAATCCATCAAGCGGCAGGAACGACACATCGCTCTCACGACGTGGCGCGAGCGGCTCCAGCCGGAGCACATAGCGCGCAAACGCGTCGTTGAGGCATTCCTGCCGCATCTCGAAGCCTGGATACAGCGACGGAGTGGACGACTCACCTATAGGCTTACGCAGATAATCACCGGTCACGGTTGTTTCGGTGATTATCTGCATAAGATCGGACGTGAAGCGACGACGAGATGCTTCCACTGCGACCAGTCTGACTCCGCCCAACACACGCTGGAAGCTTGCCCCGCGTGGTCGTTGGAGCGTCGAGACCTGGTCGCAGTCATCGGATCGGACCTCTCCCTGGGCAGCGTAGTGTCGGCTATGCTGTCCGGGGATGCGGCGTGGGGAGCGATGGCCGCCTTCTGTGAGACTGTCATGTCCCAGAAGGAGGCCGCCGAGCGGGAACGCGAACGCGCTGATCCTGCTCGGCGACGAAGGCGCAGGCCGCCACAAGTGGCCGCCCAACGTCTCGCTCCCCAGCCCTGAGCCCGGGGCTATAAACAATGGGCAACCTTCGGAGTCGCTGGACGCTCGGGGTGTGGGCCCCTTGAGCGTCCATTGAGTACGGCGGCGACTCCGAGGAGGACGGCGGCGGGGTTGCGACCCCCGTCCCCGTGAGCACCGTGACAGGTTCACGGGGGGCTACAATGCGCCCCCCGGCGGCGGGCTCAAAGGCAAGGCACTGAGGGGCCCCTGGTGCAGATCCCACCGGAGAGCCCTGGGGTCTCCCCTCTCATGTGCCGATGCGACAGCCGCGGGGGTTTTAGTGGGTAAGAATCCCACATACCCCGGTCGAGCCCCACAGCTCCCGGGGATCTTTCGAAGATTTCCCCCGCGTCAAAAAAAAAAAAAAAAAAAAAGGTGTAGTGTCATGGTCCAGGAGGACGGACATCGGGTCGGGTGGGTCGAGCAGTACATGCCGCGGACGGCGGCGATGTACGGTAGGTCGACGATCTGAGGGACCAGGACCAGGGTCGGGGTCGGGGATATAGTCGGCAGCGGCGCCGATGAGCGGATTTGGGCGGACGCACGCTTTTTCAAAGTAATGTTCGGACATTTCCTTGAAAAATTTGCGGATAGGGACTAGACCGAAGTCGGAATGAAGGTCGACATTCCGCATGTACCACGGGGCACCGACGGCATGTCGAAGGAATCGGTTTTGAATAACCTGGAGGCTATTGATGTGAACGGGAGCCGCGTGTGCGAATACGGCACTGGCGTAAGCTAGGATGGGACGGATGCAGGTTTTGTAAAGTGTCAACTTATTTCTAAGCGACAGTTTACTCCGCCTGCAGATCATGGGGTAGAGCCGGCCGAGGACGAAGGCCGCTCGGTTGCGTACTGACCGTATATGCGGTCCAAATGTCATGTGGGAGTCTAGGGTGACGCCTAGATATTTGACCCTTTTGGTCCAAGGGATGGGACGCCCATAGAGTCGACTACGGCTACAATCTATAGTAATTATATTTATAATACGTTAAATTGAAATATACAAATTATCTACTTACTAGACGATAATTAATTGCTTAAGGCGTTGGTAGATAAGTATATCAGACCAGAAATATTTTCTTGTTTTCTACTTTTTAGACTGCGATTTTATCCGTAGTCGGGTTTTAGTTCTTAACCCTTCGGAGCCCGGGCCTATTTTTTTTTGCGCGGTTTTTTCTTGTTACGATTCGAGCCAACGGGCTCCGAGTTCTTTTAAAACTTATTTTTTATTTTATTTATTTTGGGGCTTTATAATTCGTTACATATCACGTAGTATTATTAAAATTAAGTTAGTATCGCTATAATAATTACTTAGTTTTACTAAATATATTTCGTAAACACGTAATTGTTTTTTTTAGGCATCTGCGTGTGAAAATTCAAGGCTCTAGTACCAATCGTGCATGAATTATAACGCTTTTTTATAAAACATGAAACCCCCTTTTTGGACCCCTTAGGATGCGAATTTTGAAAATTCCGTTCTTAGTGTGCGTTTACGTATTGTGAAGAATACACCTCCTTAATTTCAAGTCTCTAGAGCCAGCGGTTTAGGATGTGCGTTGTCTGTCAGTCAGTCAATCAGTCAAGACATCTCCTTTTATAGATATTGATGATTAAAATAACTTTAATACGTGCAACGAAGGTATGGAACCCTCGATGTGCGAGTCAGACTCGCAATTGACCGGATTTTTTTTTTTGTTTGATTCGGTACCTAGCTCCGAACCGGAGTATCTTACCTACTAAAACGCCCCGTACTCAATGGTCATCTAGGGCCCACAACCCAAACGTCCAACCGACAACTCCGAAGATTGCCCGTTATTTGTCCGGGCTTATGCCTGAGGAGCGAGGCGGCAGCTTTTTTTTTTAGACGGCATATTGACGCGGGTGCGCACGGTGCAGGATACGTGCGTTTTCGAACACTCTCAACAGCCACTTATTGAATTGAAACCTTGCGTGCACTTAGAAGCCACACTCGAGCTAACGCAGCAGTTAGCAAAATAGTTTAACTAAACAATATAATCTTTTCCCATCACTTTTAAAATCATATCAAATTCAAATTTTAAACATTGATGTCGTATTTTAGTTTTAAAACCCATAGAAGAAGAAGAAACATTTATTAGCTCACTGACTTAATTACAAAGAAGGACTTAGTTACTAACAATTTTATAATATATTAATAGTCGTGGCTAAAAGGTCGCAAGCTCAGCATTATGTCAGGGGGCAAACACAATATATAACTCATACTATGATATAACTCATACCTACCGCTTATATCATAAAAACACGGTTTTCAATTACCTTTTAAAAGACACCACACGCGAGATTTTTAACTTAGGGGTCCTATTTTGACCTTAAAACCCTCATAATTTCTTAAACCTGACTTCGTCCTAATCCAATCTATCATATTGTATCGGAAAATAGTGAAATGTGTAAGGAAATGGTAAAATATTTATTTTTTTACAAAAATTGAGGTCCTGTGACTTCTACTTAGAAAATTTCGAGAAATGCAAAAACACGTAATTATTCATTTTCTTTGAGGAGTCTGCGTGTAAAAATTTAAGGCTCTAGTACCAACCGTTCACGAATTATAACGCTTTTTTATAAAACATAAAACCCCCTTTTTGGACCCCTTAGGATACTAATTTTGAAAATTCTGTTTTTAGTGTGCGTTTTCGTATCCCAATATTCAAGTCTCTAGGGTCTAGCGGTTTGGGCTGTGCGTTGTCTGTCAATCAGTCAGTCAGTCAGGACTTATCCTTTTATATATATTGATTAAAATAACTTTAATACGCACAAAGAAGGTATGGAACCCACGATGCGTGAGTCAGACTCGCAATTGACCGGATTTTTTTTTTTGTTTGATTCGGTACCTAGCTCCGAACCGGAGTATCTTACCTACTAAAACGCCCCGTACTCAATGGTCATCTAGGGCCCATAATCCAAACGTCCAACTGACAACTCCGAAGGTTGCCCGTTATTTGTCCGGGCTTATGGCTGAGGAGCGAGGCGGCAGCTTTTTTTTTTAGGTGGCAGATTGACGCGGGTGCGCGCGTTTGCGAACACTCTCGGCAGCCTCTTATTGAATTGAAATCAATAACATTAATACGCGCAAAGAAGGTATGGAACCCTTGATTCGCGAGTCAGACTCGCACTTGACCGGTTTTTTTTTTTGGTTTGATTCGGTACCTAGCTCCGAAGCGGAGTATCTTACGTACTAAAACTCTCCGTACTCAATGGACATCTAGGGCTCACAACCCAAACGTCCAACCGACAACTCCGAAGGTTGCCCGTTATTTGTCCGGGCGTATGGCTGAGGAGCGTGGCGGCAGCTTGTTTTTTTTTAGGTTTCAGCATGACGCGGGTGCACGCATTTGCGAACACTCTCGGTAGCCTCTTATTGAATTGTAACCTTGCGTGTACTTAGAAGCCACACTTGAGCTAACGCAGTAGTTAGCTAAATAGTTTAACTAAACAATATGATTTTTCCCATCACTTTTGAAATCATATCAGATTACAATTTTAAACATCGATGTCGTATTTTAGTTTTAAAACCCATGATATAACTCATGCCTACTGCTTATATCATAAAAAACGGTTTCCAATTACCTTTTAAAAGACACCACACGCGAGATTTTTAACTTAGGGGTCCTATTTTGACCTTAAAACCCTCATAATTTCTTAAACCTGACTTCGTCCTAATCCTATCTATCATATTGTATCGGAAAACAGTGAAATGTGTTAAGAAATTGTAAAAAATTTATTTTACACAAAAATTGAGGTCCTGTGACTTCTACTTAGAAAATTTCGAGAAATGCAAAAACACGTCATTTGTTTATTTTCTTTGAGGCATCTGTGTGTGAAAATTCAAGGCTCTAGTACCAACCGTCCATGAATTATAACGCTTTTTTATAAAACTTAAAACCCCCTATTTGGACCCCTTAGGATGCGAATTTTGAAAATTCCGTTCTTAGTGTGCGTTTACGTATTGTGAAGAATACACCTCCCTAATTTCAAGTCTATAGAGTCAGCGGTTTAGGCTGTGCGTTGTCTGTCAGTCAGTCAATAAGTCAATCAATCAGGACATCTCCTTTTATATATATTGATGATGATGATTATTTACTTTACACGATCATGCTTGGGCAACAGAAATACACATGTGTACCTAATTTCAACTTAATCAAAAAATATTTTTGTTTTACTTCAGACGTTTTTGTCCTGTAGATGGCGCCACATTGAATTTAATGTAATATTATATAGCCTATAACCAGCGGACAATCAAGGCGCTTCTAACGACACCCTTCTTGTCTAATTATGTTAAGTAGATTAGAAGATATTCGGGAACAGATGAACATACATACATACATACATTCTTGTTAAAATCATAACCCTCCCTCCGTTCCGTAGTCGGGTAAAAAAAATCTAAAAGGGTCCGTACTTTCTTGCACAATGGACTTATTACTTTTTAGCTTAGCTTTAGGTGGTAAACAAAAAATTAGAAAAACGTATCAGGAATACAAATCGTGCCTTTAAGATTCCGATAGCGAGTAGTTCTTTATGCTAATGAATGAATGACTAGTATTGCAAACTTGACTAGGAGTCAAGTTTCTACTTCACCATCTAACTTGTAATACATCTTGACTTAGTCTTAGCTTAAATAAACCTTGAGTAGCGGGAATCCATTTCACAAATTAGCCCGGTGTCCTCCAGGGGGTTTGTAGATACGTGTAGCCCGTGTAGGTACTGTTTACAGTCTGTCCTCGCAACATTCATCTACGAAGTTACTTGGTTTCGAAATGTTTTCGGGAAATGAATATTTTTAAATATTCCTACGTATCATGTGGTATTCTTCTATAAAGTTGGCCCGGATAAAATGAATATAAAATTATGTTTAAAACTACAATACTTTCATTTGAATTAAGAGCAAATATTTTAATATAGCCTACCGGCCTACCTATCTACCTACTCCTGTATACATAAATTTTGAATCGTTTTCATTACGTGTTTTATACCCGACTACGGAATGGAGGGAGGGTTATGATTTTAACAAGAATGTATTTATGTATGTATGTTCATCTGTTCCCGCATATCTTATAATCTACTTAACATAATTTGACAAGTAGGGTGTCGTTAGAAGCGTCTTGATTGTCCGCTGGTTATAGGCTATATAATATCACATTATTAGACTGCGATTTTATTCGTAGTCGGGTTTTAGTTTTTAAAACTTATTACTTGTAATACAATATGTATGTAAATCTATACTATGCGTTTCAACCAAGAATGTGGCCGCCATGTTGATCGCGACTGCGGAACTTCACTAATTTTTTACGATTTTTGTACCGGCAGCAGAGTAAACACAAAATGCAAAATTCGCCCCAGTTTTGACTATTTATTGTAATGTCTTGTTTTGCTGTCTTTTTTTGTTGAAACATCATTTTTAGTAATTATATATTTGAAATGGCAAGATGGCGGCCACCTTCTTAGTTGAAACGCATAGTACCTATTTTAAAATTCTCCTATTCGATCATAATGAGGGACTCTGTGAGTAACCTAGTTCATTTCTAAATCTCCGACTGCATCACTTCACCATTGAGGACTAGTTTATATAAAACAAACTTATTTAATAATGGTAGCGATGTGACGACGCTATGTTATGGTATCCTAGTATCAATCTTTGCGTACAGTTACGCTATATTACATTATTTTGGGTGTAATTGTTTCGCCCGAAGTCCTCACAGCAGCTACAAACTAGATTATCATACGTTAGGTGGATGCCTAACAAGCTTTAGGAGTGTCTGTGGTTACCCATCGCACATACGATCCCTAATCACGGTGATGAGGCCACAACACTGAACGTCGAGCTTGGCCTCGAATACACAAATGTGCACTCTCCCTAATTATACTTAACGCACAATGATGGCTGGATTTACGATCAAATGTCGGAAGTGTTTACAATTCCCAAGCACAGGTACAAGAGAACATTTGAGCAGATTACAAAAGTTACTGAAGTAACAATAATAGAGACGCGCGCGAGCCGGGATAGAAACTGTCTACGTTTTTGTTTCAAAGGGAAATCTCGATTCGTCCCCGTGTTAAATCTGATGCGATATTGGACTTTCTATTGTGAGAGTTTAGTCACAGTAAAGAAAGTTACACAATCCCAAAGAAAATATTTTATCCGTGCTACCGCCGACTTGTGGAGTGTTTCTTCGGTTTTCTGGTTAACAGGTACGGTTCGCGGGGGAAACCTTCAAAAGGTCCCCGGGAGCTGTGAGGCTCGACCAAGGTATGTGGCATTCTTACCCACTAAAACCCCCGCGGCTGTCGCATCGGCACATAAGAGCTCCCCAGTTCTCTCCGGTGAGATCTGCGTCAGTGCCTTGCCTTTATATCCGCAGCTGTGGGGGGCAATGCAGCCTCCCGGGAACCTGTCACGGTGCTCACGAGGACGAGGAGGACTAGTTTATATAAAACAAACTTATTTAATAATGGTAGCGATGTGACGACGCTATGTTATGGTATCCTAGTATCAATCTTTGCGTACAGTTACGCTATATTACATTATTTTGGGTGTAATTGTTTCGCCCGAAGTCCTCACAGCAGCTACAAACTAGATTATCATACGTTAGGTGGATGCCTAACAAGCTTTAGGAGTGTCTGTGGTTACCCATCGCACATACGATCCCTAATCACGGTGATGAGGCCACAACACTGAACGTCGAGCTTGGCCTCGAATACACAAATGTGCACTCTCCCTAATTATACTTAACGCACAATGATGGCTGGATTTACGATCAAATGTCGGAAGTGTTTACAATTCCCAAGCACAGGTACAAGAGAACATTTGAGCAGATTACAAAAGTTACTGAAGTAACAATAATAGAGACGCGCGCGAGCCGGGATAGAAACTGTCTACGTTTTTGTTTCAAAGGGAAATCTCGATTCGTCCCCGTGTTAAATCTGATGCGATATTGGACTTTCTATTGTGAGAGTTTAGTCACAGTAAAGAAAGTTACACAATCCCAAAGAAAATATTTTATCCGTGCTACCGCCGACTTGTGGAGTGTTTCTTCGGTTTTCTGGTTAACAGGTACGGTTCGCGGGGGAAACCTTCAAAAGGTCCCCGGGAGCTGTGAGGCTCGACCAAGGTATGTGGCATTCTTACCCACTAAAACCCCCGCGGCTGTCGCATCGGCACATAAGAGCTCCCCAGTTCTCTCCGGTGAGATCTGCGTCAGTGCCTTGCCTTTATATCCGCAGCTGTGGGGGGCAATGCAGCCTCCCGGGAACCTGTCACGGTGCTCACGAGGACGAGTATCGCAACTCCGCCACCGTTCTCCTCGGATTGGCCGCCGTACTCAACTCTTTAATTACGAAAACCTACATGTCAACAGGATTGGATATTTGTACGGAAGTCGCTCAGTGGCGTGACTTTAGGGAGGCATATTATGTCCAGTGGTGGACTGATGCAGACTGATGCAAACGTACCTACTAGGTATTTATTGCGAATACCGCAGTTTCATTGAAATGAAAGTAATTTTTCGGATTATATCGCGGTTTATTTTTGAAAAAAATCAAAAATAAACCGCGATATAATCCGTAAAATTAGTTTTATTTCAATGTGTAATATTCGCGTAAATATCAGAAATCATTACCGCAGTTTCATTCCAAAATTCTATAGGCTCACCCATGGCCTCATCGTATTTGTTTTCTGTAGCGTTTCCAATGGCGTCCTTAAAATTGTATCAAAATAATTTCAACTATGAAAGTTGGGACAATCCCGGATTAGCGAGGCAACCCCGAGAAATGTGCGGATGGAATTGGAAAAGTTGAGGCGGCGACGGCTCGCGAGGATTACTGCTGTATCGGCAGAACGAGACGTGTACCAACTTTTATTGCTACCTACGAGTATATAAGTACGTACCTACGTCTCGATGCATGTGCTTTTAGCATATTTTTATCTTTTTTTTTCTAACGGTATGTATATTTTTTGTTAAAGAGAAAAGTTTCATCAGGTGTATCTGTTGAGTTGGATGGAAAAAAAATAACCTTCGGTTGATTATGCGTCCCAAAAATCTGTAACGACGTCTTGGAATATATTTTCTTTGAAATATTACACGAACTTTAGATAAATCTATACTTATAATAAAACTGTAACAAGTCCAATTCTGTACATTGAAGATAATTTGAAAATGATATATGGAGGGCATTCTATAACCGATACTGAGGACGAAAATGTAATTTTTTTTATTTTTGTCTGTCTGTATGTCTGTCTGTCTGTCTGTCTGTCTGTCTGTCTGTCTGTCTGTCTGTCTGTCTGTATCACGGCTGAGCATCACGCCGAAACTACTGAATGGATTCAAATGAAACTTGGCATGATTTGAGATCTTACTACGAGGTAGAACATAGGATACTTTTTATCCCGTAATCTAGCACGGTTCTTTTGGGAGAGGGGATTAAAGTCAAAATGGGTACTTGGTTATACGCTTGGTCCGATTTTATCAATTTTTCTTTATAATATAATAAATATTAGTAAGGGAACACTCATAGAGAGTTGTTATCAAGGTTTTGTAATCGATCGGGTTAAGCAACGTTAGGTAAGGTCAATAAATAGATGGGTGACCGTTTAACGCCATTTGAACTAAACGTCTCCGTGCTTCGGAGGGCAAGTACAAAGTGGGTCCAAGTTTTTAACCGACTTTAAAAAAGGAGGTTTTGTATTCTTTGCGAATGTATATTATAGTTTAGTTAACGTAAACACAGCGCGGGCGGAGCTGCGTGGGTCAGCTAGTCTTATTATAAAATCATAGAGCAGGCAGGATAGAGGAATAATTATAAAGTGGTATTTCAAAACTGAAACAAACTTTAACTTTGAACTAATTTTATTTTATCCCGAAATGAATTGGGTTGACCCAGCTAAAACGTTGTGCAGTGTCGACGTACGAATATAATTTCAACGGGAAATGTATTGCATCGTTTGTTAGCAGTACCTACGTAGCAGTTATTTCTTCATGTTTCTCATTACTGCAAATGCTTTGTACGACCAGTTGATAAGCTGAAATTAGAAAAGCAAAATTAATGTACCTACGTTTATTTCATCGTTTCTTTTTATTGCTAGGTCATAAATTACAGCTTGATTAAAATTACTCTATATAATATGTTAACTACTTCATTTACATAAATAAATATTTACAGTTTATTTACAAATATACTGAAACTAAGTAAAAACTTCGTCCAAGTTGTCGCCGCACTGGGAGGGAAGGGTACCGAAAAGACTGGCGGCGTTACCTCTTTGTATGGCCAAGCTTATATGTACGTTGGCAGAAAAAGCTACCAGCCCGACAGTCCCCTGAGACTTCGATAAGTTTGGATGAAATTTCTTTGTCTTACACTATTATTAATTGTTTTTAATTTCAAATGTATCTTTCTTTGGTGTGCTATAAAGAGTAAGTACTTGAATTGTATTGTAGTCTACATTAATTATAGTATTTTCACTCATATTTTAATTAAGTATAGCAAAAATCATGTACGCAAGCCGGTGTATAAGACAACGGCTTATGGAGTTAAAACACGAAGAGGCATCTGTTGTTGAAATGTTTTCATAATAGTTATTAAGTTTTTAACTAAATAGAAATAAAAACAGCCATTAACCTGGCATTGTAAAGCAATTCAAATTAAGCGATAACTTAAATTACTTAATCCGATTTGTAAATAATTTAGGATTACCGAATCACTCTTGTTACGATAACAACAAACAGCAGCTATTAAATATATTGTTGAAATTCTAGAACTTAGAATCGAGTTACATTTTTCGCAATTAACGTCTAAATGGGATTAATAAAGGCTTTTTAGACGAAGAATTTAGATTGAAATGTTAGAGGCAGTTTTATGTCTTGCATCGATCTATTGTAATTTTACACCATAGCCGTTGGTTGGTTGATACTCATAACACAGGCTTAGGGCTTCTCAAAGTGAAACAATTCTAGTAAGCTCTAGAGGATGACAGAAAGGGCGGTAAAATTCCAAAAGCGGAATGGAGGCATGATGTGTTGGCTACAGGGGGCGATAACTGATTTGGCAAAAAGCTTTTCTAATATTTCAAGCTAATATCAAAAAATTATGACGGATCATTAGAGTCATTATTTACAAACGTAAATTTGAAGTCTATTTTTGTAAACGTAAATTTGCAATTCGTTATTTTTAGAGTATGTACTTATGGTAAGTTTAAAATATTTGAGATGAGACTACAGAAAAATAATCATTCACAAAGTTTGAGAACCTATGTAGAGCCGCTGTAACTAATCTATTAGAATCAAGTCAAAAATAATACCTACACATTTACAACTCAAATAAAACATATCGGGAAGCTAACAAAATGTTTTATGTGACGATAAATTAAATAAGTAAATAAATTTATTAAATGCAAAGATTTCTTACAACATTATAAGTTTCAAGCGATAGAGTAAATATTTTCCCAGCCGTAACTCTCATGGGACGTTTGCATCTTTCCATGAAAATTATAACGTACACATTGATCTTGGGTTCATTGCTAAGCCAGGGTCCTTCGTATGCCGCTTTAAGAAGATCCAAACTCTACAAAAATATAATAGCTTTTTTTAGCGAAAATTAACTGTATTAAATGAAGAGAAGAAGAAGAACTGCATTTATTTAGTCGGAAAAACAACGCACATACAGAGACAATCTATACTTATAATAAAACTGTAACAGGTCCAATTCTGTACATTGAAGATATTTTGAAAATTATATTTGGAGGGCATTCTATAACCGATACTGAGGCCGAAAATGTAATTTTTTTAATTTTTGTCTGTCTGTCTGTCTGTATCACGGCTGAGCATCACGCCGAAATTACTGAATGGATTCAAATGAAACTTGGCATGATTTGAGATCTTACTACGAGGTAGGACATAGGATACTTTTTATCCCATAATCTAGCACGGTTCTTTTGGGAGAGGGGATTAAAGTCAAAACGGGTACTTGGTTATACGCTTGGTCCGATTTTATCAATTTTTCTTTATAATAAGTAAGGGAACACTCATAGAGAGTTGTTATCAAGGTTTTGTAATCGATCTGGTTAAGCAACGTTAGGTAAGGTCATAATTAGATGGGTGACCGCTTAACGCCATTTGAACTAAACGGGTCAGTGCTACGGAGAGCAAGTAAAAAGTGGGTCCCAGCTTTTAACCGACTATAAAAAATGAGGTTATGTATTCGATGCGAATGTCTGTTATTCAAAGTTTAGTTAACGTAAAAATAGCGCAGGCGGAGCTGCGTGGGTCAGCTAGTAAACAATAAAACTAAACATTGCATTCATAAAAAATAAAATAAAACAAACTATATAACTAACAATAAAAGTAGCGATCGTGCGCCACATTTCCGCCTAATGAGGTTGACCGCTCAGCATTAAGCTGCGCCGGAGATGAAATGATCATGAATGAAATTTTAAAGCAAAAGACACACTAATGTGCCAGGGTATGTTGCGGACTTTGGAAGTTTCGAATAATGGCTTATACTGATACGTCACATTGTTCTCGGGATTTTTTTAAAGTGTATATTGTTAAGTTGGACTTAGGATGTGTTTTTGTTTTTCCTTCTCATATTTCAGAAGATATTATAAATTCGGTCCAATCGGATAAAAAAATTATATTGTTTTAAAGATCTACGGGAAGTTTTGAGAGGCTTCACGAGCGCGACCCGCCACAATTTGTGACGCACCACATTGATATCAGGTCAATGTATTCGTAGTATATCTCGTAGCACACGAGGGTGTAGGTACTACAAGAAGAGCGCCACAACACACCCACACACAACAGTGCCAGTGTATATATAGCTTTAAAACTGTTCACGGCACATTAAATGCATGAGCCTCAACCAACGATATTTCATTGAAAGAGGATAAATTATATACCAACAATAATATAAATATCCTGGGAAAATTCACACACTGTCATCTGATCCCAATCTAGGCAGAACCTGAACTATAGAAACCAGACTACTAATACAAAAACTTATATAGATACTTTTTTAATTTTTTTGTAAATACTTGGCAAATAACACCCAGATGCTTCATGGGAATCGAACTTATATATACTTATACACACATCAAAAGTGTCTAGGGATCAACATATATTTTTGCAATAACTTTTCTCCTGATTGATATTAATTAAAATTTTCTTTAAGGATTCATCAAATAAAGTGTTTTCGTTTGTCACAGTAACGATAAACCAAGTCATCTTTGCATTAATAAAGAAATTTGCCATTTTCCTAATAAAGGGATTTTTGACATTTGAACCACTAACACAAAAGTTCGAAAAAAAGACTGAAATAACAGTTTTCTTTAAAATTTTATTGGGTAACTTAAACAATTAATAATCCGTGTTTCTACCGCGAACACTAACAACACAAGAACATCGGTTTGGCATACTCAAAATGAGTTCATCCAAATCACGCTGTGGAATGGCCGCCCATGTTCGTTGCAACAACAAAAAAAGGTCTTCTTGCGACTGGATACCCTCCATATTCGGCAGAGCTCTTCTCTGTAGCATATCCCATGCATGCTCAATCGGGTTCAAGTCTGGCGACTGAGCAGGCCAGGGCAGGACATTGATGTTAGCTGCGGCGAGAGTCTGTCTTACAACTCTTGCGGTGTGCGGTCGTGCATTATCATGCATTAACTGAAATAAGGGACCGATTTGCACTTGTAGAGGAACGATGACGTCTGATACAATCGTCTCAGCATAAATTTGAGCGTTGAGGTTGCCTCTGATCCAAATCAACTCAGTTCTTCCGCCGATCCAAATACCCGCCCATACCATGATGGTTCCACCACTATAAGGATGGACTTCCTGGCAGGATTTTAATCGCTGTTGGCGTCCAGGGGTTCTCCAGTGTCGTATACGTCTTGTATCCGGTCTCATACCAAAACGAGACTCATCAGAAAAGCACACGAAACGCCATTGTTCTTCTGCCCAATTTCTGTGTTCAAGAGCCCATTGATATCGAATCCTACGATTGTGCATTGCTATAGGTGGTACCCGTAGCGGTCTTCGGGAATGAAGGTTCACTTCATGCAAGCGGTTTCTGACTATTTGGTCGCTAATTAAGTTCCCTGAAGAGTGATGAAGCCTCACGGCTAACATCATGGCAGTTATTGTTGGAGCTCTTCGAGTTAAGATTTGAATATATCGGTCTTGTCTCCGTGTGGTGCAGCGATACCGTCCTCCATGGCGCTCAGCCACGGTACCAGTGCTTCGGTAACGTGTCCAAAGTCGACTGATAACACTCTGACTTGTATTCAGAGCTAAAGCCACAGTACGTTGCCGGGAACCAGCTTCTATCATTCCCACGGCTCTGAGCATTTCTTCCCAGCTTAAATGACGTCGCCGCTCCATAATAACGTTGGTTTTAATCAGTAGTAGGGAAACAGTAGCACTAATAATGTCTTCAATGCGTTGTATGTTTTTATAGGGAAAATATTGACAGCTGATTTTCATCTTTTACTCGAATTTGATTCACAGTTCCTGATTCAAATTATGAAATGCACCAAAAAGGATCCATATAAATTTATAAAATCATAAATTTATTACAAAGCCACATCTCAATCTCAAGAAATCCGCTTAAAAATGCTTGATCCCTAGACACTTTTGATGTGTGTATATACATATCGGGTAGCTGCTAGACCAACGGGCCCGTTAAAATATAATATTAATAAATACACATTATACTTATACATACAATCAAATAGAGAATTGAAATTGTTGGACCAAATTGTAATATACGGTTTACATATACATACCTGCTCTATCAATTCGTTTCCGAACCAGCATAGAATAAATACTTCAATCAGCATGCATGTCAAGTAAATTGCCATCCACACAATCTGCATCGGATGACTGGCCGGATTCTCAATCTACGTAAAAAACTTTCCCAATAACAGATATCACTGGGTAGATTATACATATACATATTGTGGTATACATTTATTAAAAAAACAGTATTTTTTATCTATTGACAGTGATCAATTGTTTACTAGCAGCTCATTCATTTTTTTTAGATTGTCAATTGGCTATAATGGCTCTTAAAATCACATTTTTATATTTATATAGTTTTACATTTTTATAATTATAATTAATCATTTTAAGACAGGGTTTAAATTAACACTCAATAAAGACAAGCTCGAGTAGTTTGCCAGATCAGATGATCTGGCAAGCTACCGCTGAGATCAGCGGAGGTAGTTGGAAAAATTATTAAAGTAGGGCTAATTTAATAGATCACATTTGACACTCCATCAAAATTTAACAACGTGACCTTGTACAGCGGGCATAAAATATTATTAATTTTTTCGAAGTTAGAACTGCATAATTGCTTTTTTTTCAATTACGATTACATATTCATTGTAATAATGACAAAAGAAGCAGACAGAACAAAGTAACTGACAGATGTCAAATGTTATCTATTAATTTGGCCCTACATTAATTAGCTATGCTAGTGCACTTTCCACCCACTTCTAAGCCACTTACATAATATGAAAAGCCGTCCCATACCGCACCATTACTATACTATAATTAAGTGCGATGACAACTAAATTATTTTACCCCACCGAGAGAAACTGAATGCCAATGAGACACAGCACCATAACGCTCAACATGAACTGCAGTGCCGACGCCAAACTGAAAGCGCTCTCGATCATTGCCACGTAACTGAAAATTCAATTTAACTATTCTCACTTGCAATCAACAATGTTAGAACTCGTTACGAGTTTTTATTGGCTCTACATAAACAAACTTCAGAAATTGGTTCAATTGTTAAGAGCACGTTCAAAATGCAAGCCACTGATTGGACAAAAAGATATCAGAGGTTCTTATTTTACGAAATTCAAGTGCCTACACATTGATTTTATTGGGACCTAATCCAAGCTACAATGACCTTCGAGCGATCCCAGTTATTTTGGACTGCATTGTTTTTTTTTTTAATTCCACATATCAATGGTACATTCGCCTGATGCCAAGCGAAGCTTATCGTCACCCGAGCCATTAGAATGAGACTTAAGCTCAGTATTTTTTTTGCCATTCACAGAGCCAATTTAATAGATCACATATGACATCTGTCAATTCCTGTGTTCTGTCTGCTTCTTTTGTCATCATTACAATAAATATGTAATCGTAATTTAAAAAAGATAAGCAATTATGCAGTTCTAACTTCGAAAAAATAAAAATATTTTATGCCCGCCGTTACAAGGTTATGTTGTTAAATTTGGTGAAGTGTCAAATGGCCCTATTTTACCTTACCGCATAATGCTGTTGTGATGTACGACGCATTCCCTCAACACGGAGCGTATGTGATACTGCATTGGATATTGTCTGATGAACTTGTGTTGTCTAATGGCCCTTTTGCGCTGTCTTCCCGCTATCATGGCGAAATTGCGCATGTTAAACGCTAATATTTCTATTTGACCGACTGTAATAAACAATATCCATCTGTGAAGTTCGACATTAAATGCACATTATCCTTTCTAATTGCAATTACAATACCATCAGCGAGCCAATGCTTCCCGAGGAGGCGATAACTATTTATTCTTTTTTATATTTTGATTTTTAAAACCTACAAGCGAACGACACGAGTACAGCTATTAATGACTAATTTACAATTAACATTGTTATTAGCAATTTGAATGATATTATATCTAATGAATGATATTATAATATTTGCAATTTTAACTGTTTTAGTGCATAGGCAGCCTATATAGAAGATAACTTCTTTAGCACATTCCCCAAAAACAGTAGGTATTTGTTTATTAAGAACATCGCTATAAGAAGTTTGGTTGTTAAGAAGGTATTTTTAGATACATCACAGATGGTTCAGCTAATGACATTGTCTTGTGTTGTTAAGAAGGTATTTTTAGATACATCACAGATGGTTCAGCTAATGACATTCTCTTGTGTAAATCACAAATAAATATAAAGTAAATGTATCTACATATATCAATTACATACTAGCGGAAACAACGAAGGCAGCCAACATCGTATCCATAACTCCATCGATAATGCACGTAGCTGGTTTGTAATATATCTGTAAGAATAACCAAGAGGCCCATTACGAAAACTTCAATCAGGACCAGTAGAACGAGTTTTGGTAGTTAACGAAAACTGAATCTATAACTTTCAGTTTATTTACATTTACATATAAGTACATTAATAATAATGTCCTCCTGGCCGAAACGACCACAGCGGCCAATTTTCACAAGATCAGCTATGAGATATTATAGTGCACAAGCGCTTGCGTAGACACAAGTGCACTCTCTCTTCCTTTATATAATACCTCTCATAATCCGATGGGTACCGGGTGGTACCGGGGAGAGGTTAGGCGCAGGACCGACTTTTTACATGCCCATCCGACGCATGGATCATCTTACTTTACAGACAATCAGGTGATCGGCCTGCATTGTCCTAGCCAGTAAGGAACAACTACTATTTGTTTATCCCCCCCCGCAGGATTCGAACCCGCGACCTCCGGTTTACAAAGCAAGCGGTTTCCCACTGCGCCACGGATGCTACAATACACCTCAAATCATCGTCTTTAATAAAATCAATTAAAAAGTACGTATACGGGTAAAACTGGACGCATGAATATTTTCGCGACCAAAACTCTGTTAAGAAAAGGACGTCTAATAACGATTTATATTGTTAGCTTACATGATGAATGTACAGTATCACGTATGCAGGAGACTTGTACACATCAAAGAATGGATATTCCACGTTTGTCGGCAGAATGTTGAAGTTCTCTGTTAAAGGCATTATTATTCCAACTGTGAAAAAAAAATATTTACTATTATTAGCTAATAGATATTCACTTCACCCGTCGGATGTCCGGGTAAGAATAACAAACTCCCATCTCCTTCCGTGGATTGTCTGTAATAGGCTACTAAGGGAAAACAAGAAGACGGGCAGCAGCGTCTTTTTATTGAATTACCAACCGCCTCTACTGCGATCCCCAAGCCGCCAGCCAAGCGTAGGGTTATGGCGACCCCTCACTTCTAAGGTAAAGGCCTTTATTCAGCAGTGGATGTTTTGGCTGCGGATAATGATGTTGAGATATTCACTTCGCCCGTGGGTGTCCGGGTAAGAACACTCCTTCTCACCAAATTAAATATGTTATGTAGATATTAAGGATAAGGTACGATGGGGCCGCCATGTCCGTTTGGGATAAAAGCCCCTTAAAAATAAAGAAGAAAAAAAAAAAAAAGAACACTCCTTCCGTAGAGTGTCTGTAAGAGGCGACTAAGGGAAACATGAAGACGGGCTGAAACGTCTTTTTATTGGATTACGAACCACTATACTGCGATCCCTAAGACGCTGGCCAACCGTGGGTTTTATGGGAGCTTTTTGTTCAAAAGTAGACGTGTTTCGGCGGCTGATGAAGATATTCACTTGGGGAGATAAGATGACAGACTCTTAATAAAATTAATCGCGATATCAAGTTGGTACCTGTAGAATATAAAATATAAGTATGTACATTAGTTTAGTCATGATATATTTCTTAATTAAATAAAATTTATCGTGTCACTACAACTAAGCCTCACTGATATCCTAAGCTTATATTTTACAAACCTAAAATTTTATTAAAGCGTTTTTTTGAAGTGATAAATCACAGAAAAAAATAAACTGGGACTCATATTTATAATGCACATAAATGAACAGAAAATCTCAGTAACATTGCCTATTCAATATGAAAATATTCAAGGATTCGTGAGCTAGCACTTTTATTTTACATACATTACACTGAACTTTCCATTAAAATCATATTGAGAACCTAAACTAGTCCCCGAGGCAATGGATTAAATGATTATGTAAATCCTCACCGGAGACCGCTCCAACGCACATAGTGCTATAGTAGGTCATCACAAAACGGGCCGTCTTTATGCTCTTACGTATAATCTCCCTGTGCTCGGCTTCTTTCGGCTTGAACTCCTTGCAATATAAATATTCCAACAGACTTACAACTTTATCTCTATTCAGCCAAAACACGGTGACTTTGAAATACGTATACATTTCGCTAAGAAATAAATAGAGCCTGAAAATATAAAAAGTGTTTTTTTTTCAGATCAGTAAGTACATACATTATATCAAATGATCTTAGACATATAAGATGTAATTTAACGCTCAAATATCTAGCTACCCCTCGGCGACATCTCCAATATTTTCTCCTCGCCTTAGCAAATAAACGACTTCTCCAATGCCGGGTAAAAGACACACGAGCCATAACACCGCCGACGTGTATATTATCTGAAGCCAGAATTGGATAGTTTTCGGCGAGAAATTATTGTACCACATCCCATAAAACTTGAGCCAGTAAATATGAACCGCG